>JAVUPR010000300.1:10812500-13452500 GCA_036785695.1 Gentiana straminea | reverse complement strand
CTTAGACTCTTAGACTCAATCTAGCAATTACACAGACATTGATGAACTCTAGTTAATCAAAGCACAAGCCCTTTCATGCCCTTCCGACGGTCCCGAACTTCAACTCCCTTTAAGAGTACATCCGGTGCCGGAACTAAACGCATCAGAAGCTCAATCGAGGCTTGTTCCTATTATTTCATCTTATTTAAATTCGTTAGAAAGAATATAAATCAAGCAAGTATCAAAATAACATTAGTCACACAATCCATTGTCTACCAAATTGTATATTCAAATTTTCAAAATCAAATAAAATAACACAACGCAATAACACCAAACAATCATACATTATGTATTTATCAAAACATTTTTTTCTCTTTAATCTTTTTTTATTGCGATTGCTCCCTTTTCCCTAATTCTGCTTCTTTTTTTTCTCGATAGTGCAGCAGCAAATGTGAATACTAGTACTAAACAAAAATAAATCTTCCTATACTAATAAGAAGGGAAAAGTTGTTGTTTTGTGACAAGTGTTTTTTTTTAATTGGTGTGTTATTTTACTGTTTATCGGCTCGAAGCCCAAATTTCGTTTTTTTTTTTTTTTTAAATTTTTTTTTTTTTAATCTGTTCATAGCAGTAAATTTCCCCGAAAAGTTTTTTTTTTTTATTTAATTTTTTTAATTTTTTTTTTTAATTTAGAAGAAGGGTTTGAGTTAAATTGTTCCATTTTGGAGGACTCAATTGTATCACCTTTTAATGTGTGAATATATGTAGCAAATGTATGACTATTTTCAAAATATAAGGCCACAACTTGTTGCCGACACGATCTTTGTATCATGCCAAAACAATTTTGTTGACGTTTACATGAAATATTGTAAAATTTTTAAAATAAATTTATTTCATAAAAAAACATATCGTTTGTAGACGGCGATATGACTATTTTCAAGATATAAGTCAACGACATGTTGCCTACACGATCTTTATGCTTAAAAATATTTGGTTTGACGATTACAGGAAATATTAAAATTCTTGAAATGAATTTTTTTTTTGTAAAAAAACATATCTTTTTTTTTTTCTTTCCTATCTAAATAAGAAAGGAAAGGGTATGCTACGTGGCACCCTCCCTTTTTTTCTCCCGGCTCTTCACCTGTATAAACCATCAAAAAATCATCTCTTCTACTCTCATTTGTTGCTTTTTGTGTTTCGGCCCTTTTTGTTATTTTGGACTGTCTGGTTTGTAAGTCTGACAATGTAGAATTAAATTTTTTTTTTCATAAAATG
This sequence comes from Gentiana straminea, assembly GCA_036785695.1. Classification (NCBI taxonomy): domain Eukaryota; kingdom Viridiplantae; phylum Streptophyta; class Magnoliopsida; order Gentianales; family Gentianaceae; genus Gentiana; species Gentiana straminea. The sequence goes on along the minus strand of JAVUPR010000300.1, from coordinate 13,451,246 downwards.
AAAATTGACCAGGATGAAATCGGATGGAAAGAAATGAAAATCGATAAAACACGTGGTGGTGTGTAAGAGGAAAGTGATGTTTAGGTAGGTGGTGGGTGGGGTGGGTTGGGTTGGGGTGGTGGGAAGGGTAGGGTATAGTAAGATGGGTGGTGGGAAGGGTAGGGTATAGTAAGATGGGTAGAGTAGGATGGGGTGGTGGGTAGGGTAAGGTAGGGTGGGATGAGATAAAGTAGGGTGTAATAGGCTTAGCTAGGATAGTGAATTAATATGTAGGTTGGGAGGTAGGTTAAGGTTTGTAGGTATGTAGAGATGTAGGGTGCGGTAGGGTGTGCTAATGTAGGTGAGGCGAGGTATGAGATGTAATGCGGTGATGTATGGTAGGATAGGATGGTATGGTTGGATGATGTGGCGTAAGTTAAGTAAAGTTTGGTAGGTTGAATAAAGTACGTAATATAGTGTAGTGTGGTAAGATAATATGTGGTAAGATAATGTGGTGTAGGGCATGATGAGATAGGATTTGATAGGTGAGTGTTAAAAAATGTTGGGATAGGGTGCGGTTGGGTGATTGATAATGTGTGTAGTAGATAAGAAAGAGTGTGTTGACTAGGGTAGAGTTGTGTGGTAGGTTGTGGTATCCGAAAAGAGATCGACGTAAAATGTTTTATTTTTCATTGTTGCGCTTAAAAATTGCGTTCTGAACGGTTCGTTACATGCTACATTTCTTCGTATTTAATATCATTAAATAAATTAAAACTTATAGCATGGACACTCCGTGCGTTGTACGAAGTCGCGATTCACTAGTATAGTAAAAACAAAGCATTATAAAGCAAACAAATGGACAACCCATATATTAAAATATATACTGCAATATCTATAGAGATGTATTACTAAGGAGCACCAGAAGCCTAAGGCTACAGACGGCTGAAGCTACAGGCCGACGCACCTACTAGTGATACTACCTCTATACATCAATTTGATTTAAAGTAGAACAAGAATTATATCAGAAACATAAACGAAATTAAAATTAATTACTTCGGTTAGAACACTCATTTACTTCTTCTTGACATCATAAAATACCAAATATTCAATACGAAAACTATCTTACTACAATTTAACATTGAAACTCAACATTAACATTGTAAAACCGTAATTACTCGTTAGGAAAGCCTCTTACTTTACATTAATCATTATAAAACATCAATCATTCAATATGAAAATCCCGTTACCTTAATTGCGAGCAACAAACGATCCAAAATACCAAAAAAACCTAGCTTTTGATTCAACCTACAAATTGATCAAACCAAATTGATCAAACTACGATTCTTGAACATCATGGCAATCTAAACTATGAACATCTAACTTATACTAAGAATTTGTAGCCATAATTTCTCAGAACCAAAAACAGGTGAAATCTTACCTTCTCCAACCGGTTAATTGTTTGTATCAAAACGATCATCTCCTTCCGTAGAATATTTTCCCCTTGATACGTCTGTTGAAAAGAGCGACGGATTAGCCTCGAAATTCAAAAGTCACTTCTATTTTTTTTTTCTCAAACTTGCGCCCTCTGCTCTCAAAAGGTTAACGTGAAACTGTTTTCTGAATAATGGGAATTTAATTCCCTATTAATTCCATTTTAACTTATTTTAATTAATTCCTTTAATCCTTTAAAATAAATATAAAATTCTGATTTTCGTTAAAAACTAAGATGCCATTTTTTGAAAAATCGGGATATTACATTTTCTCATCAACTTTTTTGCAATCTTTTATTTAATCACTTGCTTGTAATCCCTTGGTAAAATAAAATAAAATAAAAATTGACCTTTTGTTATTTTTATACTTACACGGAGCCATCACATGAAGATATAAAAACATCACATGATGACTTGAAGACGTAAAACAAAGATATGAACTCCAAGAACAAAGATATGAACTCCAAGATGAAGCCATTGGAAAGAACGATGTAAACCCTAAATGCGTTAAAAAGAGTGTAGTCTAGATTAGTATTTTTTCAAAAAGGTTTTATTGTGAGTATGTGTTGTTTTGGAATTCACATACATGACGAAGAGGTAAAATCTCACCACTTCATGTTTTAATGCGCACAACGCTCGAATAATGACTTAGAATATATATCTGAGGGCCATGAGCCCCAGTATAAGCCTAAGGGCTCCGCCCCCAAGAGGCAAGCTGATCAGGTTGGTCCTCAGTCCACCACAGGTCGGTCAGGACGAGGCAGAGGGCGACCTGCGTAGTTTGGCCATCTTCACCTCGGCTGCTCGTCGCAAGTCGGCTAAAGCGTATAACGATAAATACACGTGTATCAAGATAATTATGGAAAGAATCATAAGTCATTAAGGCTCTGATCTTTATCATTTAAATCTAGTATTTGAATAACGCGACTATCTCTTAAAGTAAGGGGATTGAACCGTAATTATCCTTTCCTTAGGGAACACGAAATCAGAGTCGAATTAGGACCCGGCCTATTCAGGCCTAGGGCATAAGCCCCCTCTATATAAACAATCCCTAAGGAACCACGAAGACTTGATTCCTGACCAATTACATGATACGTAGGCAGCTTGAGAAATAACATCTCAAGTGCAGTCTAAACCACCACAAAACGGCCCCCGTTCCACACCTTTTCTAGGGTTCAACCTCGAACAAGTTGTCACTAGATTATACGGCCCAGATTTATACCCGACGAAATTTTTCTTCGTCAAATGGTGCTAGAATGAGGGCCTTCTACTGACAATTTGTTCAAGATCCATCGGAACCAAGCTATAAAAGCAGGCCGAAAAGAAAGGTGAAGGGGGAAACCATCCAGGATGGTGGTAAAAATGGTAGAGATGCAACGGAAGTAGATTCCGCCACCAACCAGAATCCAGAAGGGCACGAAGTTGTGTTAGATCCTGCTCAACAAGCAGTAGCGAAGCAGTTGGCTGCCATGGATGCAACAACTCTAAACGCCATCGTCCTATCAGTACGATCAACATAATCTCTAGTGGGCAAAGCGGTCAAACCCGTGACGGGACAGGACAAACACACACTTAACAAGCTTGCAAAGGAAACTCATTAAGTCCGCTGGACGAACGCGCTGAGATCCGCAGGTCGGACCAGTGTAATTTTATCTAAGTCCGCAGGACGGACGCGCTGAGATCCGCAGGTCGGACCAGTGTAATATTATCTAAGTCCGCAGGACGGACGCGCTGAGATCCGTAGGTCGGACCAGTGTAATTTTATCTAAGTCCGCAGGACGGACTCAGCAAAACATTCATAAGTCAGCAGGACTGACGAATTGAGCTCCGCAGGTCGGACTCAACAAAATTTGCAAGTCAGCAGGTCAGACAACCCGTGGTCCGCCGAACACCCTATAAAGCAGTTAAAGCGCAAAACAAGGGTGCATATCAACCAACATATTAAAATGGCAGGACTTTACGTCTAAAACCGGTTCTAGAATTCAATAATTTTTTTCAAGTTACCAGTAGTATTTCAATATTATATTTCTCTTTTTATTTGGTATAATACGTAATGGCTTTAAGATAAAAGCTTTAAGTCTGCACGACAGACAACTGATCTCCGCAGGACGGACTCAACAAAAAATCTATAAGTCTCCAGGTCAGACTCAAAAAATAAGTCTGCCTTAAAATTAAGTCTATAGGTCAGACTCAAAAAAAATTAAGTCTCCCTATCAGACTCACAGAATTAAGTCAGACTCAAATAATTAAGTATGCCTGTTAGACACAAAAAATAGGTCTGCCTGACAGGACTCAAAAAAAAAAATAATAAAGTCTGCATGACAGACTCCAAAAATTAAATCCGCAAAAAAAAAATCAACACTTTCTACTAAGTATGCCATCCAAAAAACTATAAGTTAATGCATGGCATACTGGGGGCAAGACACCTTACTGCGGATCAAAGTACTTTAGGTAAGTGCTGAAAGTAAAATTAAGGCAAGAGAACTTTCAAAAAATTTGCATATATTATAAAAACATTGTGCATGATACATTTCTTCAAAGTCTGTAAGACAGACTCGAAAACTTGAGTTCCGCAGGTCGGACTCAACAAAGTTTGCAGGTCAAACTCAATGATTGAGCTCCGCGGGTCAGACTCAACAAATTTTGCAGGTTAAGCTTATCGAATTGAGCTCCGCAGGTCGGACCCAGTCAAATTCATTAAGTCAGCAGGACAGACAAGCCGAGCTCCGCAGGACGGACTCTGCTAAAACATCTAAGCTCCGCTGGTCGGACTCAGCACACATATATCAGCTTAAGTCAGCAAACTTATGACTCATTGCTTCGTTTATCATCTGAGCTCCGCAGGTCGGACTCAACAAATTTTGCATATTAAGCTCATCGAATTGAGCTCCGCAGGTCGGACCAAGTCAAATTCATTAAGTCAGCAGGACAGACAAGCCGAGCTCCGCAGGTCGGACTCAGAAAACATATAGCTCCGCAGTCGGACTCAAAACATATATCGACTCAAGTCGGTTCAACTTCGACTCATCGCTTCATCTATCATCTGAGCTCCGCCCAGTCGGACTCAGCAAAAAACACGCGAGAAGTCAGCAAAATATCTGACCTGCTCGCCGAAATCTGATACACGAGAAGTCAGTAAAACATCTTACCCAGCTCGCCAAAGTTAAGTTCGGAAAGTCAGAGGAACTTCTGACCCAGATCGCCAAGATCTGAAATCTGAACTCCCGCGTTGGATTCAATAACGATATGTCAACTAAAAATGCTAAGTTAGCAAATGCCAAACTCAACACGCTAAACTAAGATCCGAGCTCCGAAGCTCGAGCTCAGCAAATACACCAGCTAAAAATATGCCTCGGACTCGGCATATTCTGACTTCTGAATTCCACAGGTCGGAACTGTTTAAATAGTGTCCTAAACCCAATCGGGTTGGACCGGATCCGACCGGGTCGGGTCATTTACAGTCTATTTAGTTCATGTAATAACTTTATTATGATTAATAAAAGCACTTTTGTTATTATATATTTTGTTTATCTTTATGAACCAATTATGTTATTGAATATATAGTAACGTCCTTAGTATTAAACCGTGATAGAAAAACCATGATGGTGATTATATTTGATGAGATCTCTATTCACTTTAATAAGTTTGATACTTCAAAGTCTCTAGTCGTATGTGCTATCAAATGGGACATCGATAGTATGATTAGACTAGCACGTATTTGATGTCTTCTATCTTATTGAAGATAGGGATAAATCTCGTCTATCGAAGTGTTGAGGCACTTGAACTGTACGTGGACGTGTATTAGAGAATGCGTACGTTAGACGGCCCACTTACATTATGTGGAAGCTGTGTAATTATCTTGAGACCGGAGTCTTTATGGCATCACGGTGTGGATTGTCATGCTTTGACACTATTGAGGTTTCCCTTAGCCATGGGGTGATCATACGGTAATGCTCGGGTGTGATATTGAAGCATGCGTAGGATACATGTTTGTTCGTCTGGAAATCGTGTATCCTATGATTAGAGTAAATATCCAAAATGGCCTTCTTATAAGGAATGTCTAACTCTCGTGAATCTTTTCAAAGTGGGAGTAATTGAGTTATTTCGAAAGAGCATGATATCCAGATTATAAGATACGATCGTTAATGTACTCACACTCGAGATACGATTGTATGGATGTTATTAAAGCTATAGGATTCTATTTACACGATAATTGTTTCACATGAAAGGTAGTAGTCATTGCTTTTGACTCTTGGGGTCACGGTGTGTTTCTAGACGCTATTCCGTGATCGTTGGGTATAAAGGGCATTTTAGTAATTTTCACTTTATGTCTACGGCCAACATATTCGGAAGCCTATCGGATCACACGCATAAGAACATCTAGCCGGATTAAAATACGGTTATAGTGATAACCAAATAAGGAAAGTTTATCTCGACTATAAAGTGTTATAGTGATTAAATTAATATGGGTGTATTTATTTATTATGAATAAATTAAATACAAGATATTAATGATATTGATTAATTAAAGAATATTCCGGATACCTATTTATTGGCATATGGGGCACCACTTTCTGGTGTATAAGATACACTTGGATTATGCTATTTAATTAATGGTATTATTATATATTAATATTGGATATTAATAGATTTATGAAAAAATAGATTTATGGTAATATGATAAAGATAGTCAATATTACATATTGACAATATCTTGGATTTATTTAATACGAGATATTAAATTAAATGAGATAAATCTAGAATATTTATTTTTTCTTTATTTTACTAGTAAAAGATTTTCTTTCTCATTAATCTACTATGAAGCTTCTCCCAATCAGTTTGAGACATATGGGGCGCACCGCTCCCCTATATAAGCAAGGGGTTGGCTAACTTTTTTGTACATCACAATTAGAATAGTTCTAATTTACCAAATAAACTGAGAGCTTCTTAGAGAGAGAGAAAAGGCCGGTCTAGCAACCGGATTTTTCTAGTATCTATCCAAGGAGGATTCCGGCGAGGTGCTCATGTGGATATCGAAAGAGGCTGGACACGTGGACGGCTCGCACGCACTGCTACTCTTCATTGACGGACAAAGCGTCGATTTTATAGATCAACTGAGGTAATCACCGTCAACTACTTAACGTGTTTATTGTTTTAAACGAAGTCGATCTTGGGATCGGAAATCAAATTTTAAATTCCGCTGTGTTAAACTAGTTTATTTCCTAACAGGAACAAAATTAACAAGTATGTCATCCAAAACTACAAGTTAATACATGGCATACTGACGAAGCACTTAAAGAAAGTGTGGGTTAAAGCAAGTACTTGAAGGAAGTGCTCGAAATAAAGTTAAGGCTTAAAACTTAACAAAATATGCTTCCATTATCAAGTTGTAGGATTACAATGTATTTGAAATGAAATTCCAAAACAAAAAACATAAGTACAACTCCATAAGCATACTGATCTAAGCATTTGGGGCTTCAGTCAGTTTCGGCTGCATGAGGGTGAGAATACTTAGACACAATGTCTATCCCCGCCTTGAAGTCCTTCACCCGAGTCTCATGGACCACACTCATCCCAGGCTTATAAATAGCCTTGTTAGGAAGGTTGTCCATGACAAAGTCGGCGACCTGACTCTTTGCCTCATCCACGCCTAAAATATAACCGTGGTTCAAAACTGGAGTTAGCAACAACTTCAAAGCCGTAGCGGACTCCTTTGAAGCCTTATACTGCTGAATGGCATGAGCGGTCTGAGCTGGAACAACAGCTTCCAGTTCGTCCTTCTCAGCTTGGAGATTGGCCATGGCCTGCTCCATCCCTTCCTCCTCAGCATGCTTGCTCACTGAGGACTTAAGCTCAGCCTCCAGAGCTTAGAGTTGCTTTTAGAGATCCTTAGTCTCCTCAACCTTGAACTCAACGGAGCCCTTCAATCTCCCCTGGTCTGCCTCATCTCAGAAACCTTCTTCTCTAAGCCTTCAATGGTAGTTGAAGACTTGCCTAACTTCAGGAAAACTTCCTGGCCAATCAAGGTACCTTGCATAGCAGAACAACAAAAGTAAGAAACGCTATCAAAAGATAGTGTGAAGAACGAACATAGGAAAGCCCATCTTCAGCCAGTTCCATGTTGGTCATCTCATAGAATCTGCTGCGATTCAGTAGCAGCACCCTCTGGACCCTCGTGATCCAGAGTTCCCTCAGGGAAAGCTCAACACATGACCTTCTTTTTAGGCCTACCCTCTTTGGTGTTTGCAGAAGCCTTACCTCAGCCTCTCTTATGAAGTTGGAGGCCTTCTTCTTCTCCTTTTCCTGAATCAGACTGATCCAGATAAGTCAGATCCACGTCTTTTGGGATAGAGTAGGAAGCGGATGTAGCAGATGCAGTAGCATCCAAGTTTTCCCCCGTAGATTGGACCAAGAGAGGCTCCACACTCGCTGTCATCTTAGCCTCTATGCTTTGCTCGGGCTGACTTATCTCAGGCTTGTCGTCATCAGCGCCGGCCATCAGACTAGCAAAATCGGCCAATGCAAATAAGCAAACAAGGCCACAATAAGTCAAAAACAATGACTAGTACTAAAAGAAAAAAGAAATTATGAAGTAAAAACAAAGGAAACCCTACGAGTTTCCCTCTCTTCATCACCAAAGGCCACATAAGGATTAGGCCCTGCATCATAATTATTGAAATATTGTCCTAAACCCAACCGGGTTGGACCGGATCCGACCGGGTCGGATCATTTCTACTATTTCTTTTATGTTTATACATATGATAAATGGCTTTTTTGTTATTATATATTCTGTTTATTTATATGAACCAATTTGTGATTGTATATATGATAACATCCCTAGTGTCAAACAGTGAAAGAGAAATCATAATAATGATTATGGTTGATGAGATCTCGACTCACTTTAAAAGGTTTGATACTTAAATATCTATAGTCGTATGTGCTATTAAATAGGACATTAATAGTACGATTAGACTAGCATGTATTAGATGTCTTCTATCTTTTTAAGATAGGGATAGATCTCGTCTATCAAAGTGTAGGGACATTTGGACTGTATGTGGACGTGTATTAGACAATGCGTACGTTTGACTGACCCACTTACTTTATTAAGTGTCGCACTATGTGGCGGTTGTGTAATTATCCTAAGACCGGAGTCTTCGTGACATCACGGTGTGGATTGTCATACTTTGACACTATTGAGGTTTCCCCTAGCCATGGGGCGATCATGCGGTAGTGATTGAGTGTGATACTGAAACATGCGTAGGATTTATGCCGCTCGTCCGGAAATCGTGTATCCTATGATTAGGAGTAAATATCCGAAAGAGCCTTCTTATAAGGAATGTCTTATTCTTCTAAGTGTTTGCAAAGTAGAAGTAATATGTTACTTCGAGAGAGTAGGATATCTAGATTATAAGATATGGTCGTTGATGTTTGACACTCGACATACGACCGTATGGATATTGTAACAGTGATAGGATCTTATTTACACGGTAACCGTTTCACATGAAAGGTAGTGGTCATTGCATTTGACTCTTCCGATGATTGGGGGTCACGGTGTGTTGCTAGACGCTATTCTGTGATCGTTAGGTATGAAGGGCATTTTCGTAATTTGTACTTTGTGCCTATGACCAACATATTCAGAAGCCTATCGGGTCACACACATAAGGACTTCTAGCCGGATTAAAATACGGTTATGGTGATAACCAAATAAGAAAAGTTTTATCTCGACAATAAAGTGTTATAGTGATTAAATTAATTTGGAGGTATTTATTAATTATGAATAAATTAAATACAAGATATTAATTATATTGATTAATTAAATATACATATTTGATGTATATGTCGAAATATATATGTATATATGATATACATGTATTTTGCGAATTAATTAATCATAGTATTATATTAATTAAGAATATTCCGGAAGCCACTTTTTTTGGCTATATGGGGCGAAGATATATGTGTATATGATACAAATGGATTTTGCAAATTAATTAATAGTATTATCATATATTAATATTAGATATTAATAGATTTTCATAAATTGATTTATGGTAATATGATAAAGATAATAAATATTAGATATTGACAATATCTTGGAAATATTTAATATGAGATATTAAATTAAATGAGATAAATCAATTAAAAATATTTTCCTTATTCTACTAGTAAAATGTTTTCTTTCTCGCAATCTGCTAGGAAGCATCTCCCAATCAGATTGGGATTTACAAGGGGCGCACCATCCTCTATATAAGAGGGGTTGGCTAGCACTTTTGTATCAGCACAATTAGAAGTGTTCTAATTTACAAAATAGACTGAGAACTTCTTAGAGAGAGAAAAGGCCGGTCTAGCAACATGAATTTTCTAGTAGCAATCCAATGGTGGATTCCGGCGGGTTGTTCGTGTGGACTAGCGGTAGAGGTCGAACGCTTGTGCGGCTCCGTGCACCACTACTCCTTTGTAAACGATAAAGCTTCGATCTTCTAGATCATCCAAGGTAACTTTCTCCTTTACTAATTATTTGTTTGTTGCTTAAACGAAGTCGATCCTTGTTAATAGGAAATAAATTTTAAATTCTGTTGTGTTCCCACGTATATTTCATAACACTCACCGAGCAAAATTGACGTCTAAGGTAATCACCGATTCCCTGATGCCCTGTATAAAGCTGATGACGGTCAAATTATACCCGTAAAAGTCATCAACATTATCCTTAAATCGAGCCTAATAATATTTATTTTATATTAAATTACATGCTTATAATGATTATCTTCTATTGTGTAATTTAAAATATATAATTTGTTATTTATCCGTTTTTATTATTTATAAATGATTTATTTTGGGATAAATATTTATTTTGTAGATTGAGATAATTTTGGAAGATAATTGCAAATGGACAAATTAAATTACAAGATACATGTAAATCCGGATGCATTAAAGATAAAGATCGGATAAGCATGTAAAGAGGAGTAAGGCATGACAAGAGCCGGCAAGCCAATCCGAAACTTGAGAGCTCACATGCGGCGGCCCTTCCACACGCATAAAGGGGGGCGCATTTTATTTTCTGAGATCGGCCGGGAGTTATCTCTATTTGTTTTAATATTTTGAAATATATCTCTTAATTAGCTTGAACCCCTATAAATAGAGGCATGCAATACACACCTAACACACCTTAGACACTTCTCTTGAATTATAATAAAATCCTCAGTTTTTCTCAGAGCAGTTTTTATGCAAGTTCTGCAATAATGTAAGTTCTTGTATTTATTTGTTCTTAGTTCTTTGTAATTAAGTCCCCAATTATTGTTTATCGTTTGAGGTTGTTCGTTCTTCACCGAACGATGTAGATCTAAGGATACGATATGAGGCAGTGGGGATTCCTTGTCTATAAGGATCCACACGCCCGTATCCGTTATCCGGTGACCTATAGATAACTTTGGTATGATCGACAACCGTGTTTTTAGTAGATCTATATAATTGCTTTATGAATCTCTATTTTATCCGTTACGTATGTAGAAACGCTAAGATTTAGGTTTTCGCCGCGTCAATCTAGCCATGTCTTTATGGTGTGATTGTCCACCTAGAATTTCTTATCTTAGTAGGTATGGCTACGGCTACGTTGCTCGTCTGTTTTAATTAGCGTATGATTAGGAAATACCAATATAGGGCTCCTAGGTCGGCTCATGAATTGATCTTCCGGGACTTTCAGCGAGATCTAGATCTGTTCTGTATTTGGGAATTGTCGACACCTAGTTATACGTAAATCGTAGATTAACATGATACCTAAAAAGTTAGTGTTAATGGGACGGATACTGATGCGATCACTTAGGAAGTACGCCTAATCACAGGAATGTTGCCTAGGTGAGGAATACGGTTAATATCGGCATCCCTAGTTTTGTAAGCGTGCAAGTTATATGAGATGGATGCCGAAAAAGCGAAGTCACGTAATGTAGCATAGTGATCTAGATGGCCTACCCGGAGCTAGATCTAGTTTAGGGGATGACTCCCGTAGCCAATATAAAAGAAATACGAATTGGATTAATAGTTTTCGAGTCTAGCTTAATTATATAGAATCTCTAGATCCAAACGATAACATAATAATTGGGGAGGTTAATTACGTTGTTTGTGTCGTGTCCTTTACCTTTCTTGTCTTTTGTTGGTCATAGACCGCTTTGTGTCCTTGATATGAATAATTAATTGTTTGTATATAAATGACCCACAATTGGTTCCCTATGGGATCGACCTTAATTCGCTATAGCTATACTACGATGGACCTAGTCCTCTTGCTAGTATTGGTTTATGGTGGTCAAGTATTTTATTATCACTTGATCTACGTCATCAAGTTTTTGGCGCCGTTGCCGGGGAGCCAACGGTCAATTTTATATATAAATAATTTTTTATTCATGTCAAGTTTTCTGTTTTAGAGTCCGTTTTTACGTTTTTGAGTCCCTCTGGTTGTCTGCTCTATGTAAAAATGCCAGAATCTGGAACAGCTGGTTTTGCTCCCGCCGAGACCGCCCTCGCCGCGCCGAGCCTGGTTCTGTTTTCTGGGACTTCGCGTGTCTGTTTATCTCCGTATGTTTAATCTGTAGGTCTGATAGCAGCATGGGAAACCATGTTAAAATCAGTCTATGGTCCGTTTTGTTTTTGTTTTTCTTCTGTTTGCAGAAACCATGGAAGCAATAAACTGAGTCAGTAATTTTTTGTGGGCGCTGAGAAAATAACCCAGCAACATGTGGAGCTACGAATCTTCGATGGGAAAAGTGATGGAAGCAACACCTTTAAAGCACCAAGATGGCTCCGAGAAAATAAATATTAAAAGGTTCGAATTATTCGTGGTACAATGTTGAAGGCAAGGTATTACCTTTTTTGCTTATGTTTTACTATCTTTTGGTTTTTTGAACATAAGTTAGCCTATATATGAACCTGAGTATGAATCTTAGCCCGGAGTTGGTTTGTAAGATTAATTAGTGCCGAAGGTTCTGCCCCAAATCTGTCTCATCTAGAGGGTGTAGGGAAACATGTAGTTGTTGAATGGAAGCAGTGAATAAAGAGTTCCTCGTAGTTCTGTTAAAATCTCATTGTCCTATGCATGAGATTGCTTCTACTGGCCATGGGAGCAACACTTTGTGGAGTTTTTAAGAATTCTCAATCTAAAGAAGACGTTGAGTTTTGAGAGAGCATAATGAAGTAGCATTATAGAGGATGTGATTAAAATGGGTCCCTAGGACTAAATCTGCCTAGAATTCACTAATTCCTAAAACGAGAGCAGAGGTAAGAGCTTTGTATAAATGGTATGGATAAATGTCGTTTCCTAGGTCTCACAACCAAGGGAAGGGTATTAATCCGCAAAAGCAACGAGCCCACCTCATATAGTGCTCAAGGGGTCAACATCTAGAGATCCAAGAAGGATAACTGACAAGGATAATTTTTGGAAAGTCGAGCTGAGGACTTTAAACTCAGAACTACTTCTTTAAAACCCTTAGGATTTCTTTTTAGGATTTTAGGTTTTGTTTTCTTTGAGTCAAATAAGAGTAACGTGACATATGTTGAGGTTTTTTATTTTGCCGTGTTCCGATGGCCATTAGGCTAAGGATGTGCAAAACTTTTTTACTCAATATAGGCCACGTGAAATAGAGTTTCTTAGGAGAGTCAAGAAATTGCTAAAGAAAAGGAAATTTAGCAATCAACCTTAAGATGGAAGCATTAAGAGAGCTTGAGAATTACTGAAAATGTAACAGAGAATGATTGGTGCAAACAAGAACGCTTTTTTTGGTCAACTTCCAAAACTTTTTAGAATGGCGATCCGAGTGAAAATCCAAAGTTGTGTGCACTTCGTTCTGCAACTATCCTTATCCTTTCCTCTCACCAATCTGCCTCGCAATTCATATTTCTAACCATTCTTTCATCCCCTCTCTTTCTTTCCATCTATTTCACTCTCCCACCCTAACCCAATCCCTTAACCAATACCCACCCTTTATCTTTTCTTACCATCCTTATGTATATCTTTTTCTAAAGCCATCATCTCACCTTCCGTTGCGGAATTTGAACATTGCTAAGTTTTAATGATTATCTTTTTGGTTTTCATGATCCTAGCTGGGGTACGTGTAGCTCTGACCCTAGCTAGATTTTATAAGTTTTGGTTCGATCGAAATATAACTTATCTTTCTACCGGAAGTTTTAAATTTCACAATTTTTCTGACCCTTCCGTCATATATAGATGATGAGTTTTGTTATAAGCTATCACACCGATCCGACCTTGTTGATGACGGTTAAGACTTTTACGTGATACATTGGGTTATTAGTAATTTCGAGGAGAAGCTACATCTCCCTAGGTTGTTGATATCCAATCCAAGCGAGAAGTTTCTGCGCTAAGTATCTGATTTTATCTTTAGCCGATAGGTCACATTCAATCTGTTATACCTTACCAAGTGTCTCTTTTACACTGGATTGAATACATGGTTGATCCAGTCAACCTCGTGTTCTCCCACATGGGGTAATGCTTTTTGATCTTTGTCTTCTCCACCCGATTTTAAGAATATTTCGGCGGTGGAGATTATAGAGGAAGACTACCATCTTTAGTTGATTGTTTATCTTTCTTTCTATTTAGTATTTTTCTTTTTGCGTCTATATATATATATCTTTTTTTTTAGAATTCGTGTCTGAACGAGTCGTTTTAACTCTTTGGTTTTCCTTGTCATAGGTTGTATGGAATAAAGTGGCTTAATTTATTTTTGGATATTTTATATCTAATTACTGCCACATTATTTTATAACTTCCATTGACATGTTATTAACGGTTTCGTGGAGTTTCTGATTGGTTTTCTTAAACAGGTTTTCACTTGCTTCTCCATGACGTGCTTGGATTACTCCGATGTTCTGCATCTACTTAAGAGCCGTTTCCAGATCTAAGTCTTTTTCTTAAATTCTCATTTTTATTTGTCATTGGGGACAATGCCATGTTTAAGCGGGGGGTAGGAGACTTAGCTATGATATGTTATAATTGAAAATTGAATGAAACGGTGAAAAATTGAAAAAATTGAATAAATGTCATATTATTTATCTCGTACCCTTAGAATTGTGAGTTCCTAGCTAAGAATTGATAGGAAAGGAACCAAGTTGCATGAGTACGTGATCATTTTATACTTATGTGAATGTAAATTTAAGGATATTCATGCCGATTGTTGCAAGTAGTTATTTATTATTCGATTCCTCAATCTTTGGATCGACTTTTACCGCACAAATTAGAATAACTGAAGAAATTATGTGTACATTGCGTAGATGATTGGTTATGTGAACTTAGTGTCGATATTTATCGACTGATGTATTTTTATCTTCTAGCCATTAAAGCGGAGTAATAAGCTTGAGATTTATCTATGTTTTAACAAAATGTTAAACACTGGGCTTGTAGTAACATTACCAAAGTAGCTTCGCGCTTGTGGTAATATTCAATGCTATTAACCGATCCGTGAAAGGGGATTCTTGCAATGCATAATTTACTTTTAAAGCAAGTTTCTTTCTTGAGATGTGTTAATGCTTGAAAATATGAAAATATGAGGAAAAAATTCAATTTTTAAGAGGCTTTGAGTATTTTCTCGGTCTCCAAGTCCAAAACCATATGGATGACGCTCTTGCTTATTGCACCATGTCTTTAACCATTGCGAGGCTTAAGAAGTGGGAATGCTGATGTTGGTAGGTTAAGACTGCGAAGTTAGCATAAACTCTAATCTTGCCACGAATATATAAAATTAAATGCACATGCACACATCACTTCGATTCATGACGAGTAGTGAATAATGGATACCTTATGAGCATGAATGGTATGAGTTGACTCGAGTTTCTTGTATAAGTATGATTTGACCACGAGAAATGTTGTCTTGGGGAATGACTTATTGATGCTTTGTTCGGGACGATCAAAGTTTAAGTGGGGGGTAGTTGATGACGGTTAAATTATACCCGTAAAAGTCATCAACATTATCCTTAAATCGAGCCTAATAATATTTATTTTATATTAAATTACATGCTTATAATGATTATCTTCTATTGTGTAATTTAAAATATATAATTTGGTATTTATCCGTTTTTATTATTTAAATATGATTTATTTTGAGATAAATATTTATTTTGTAGATTGAGATAATTTTGGAGGATAATTGCAAATGGACAAATTAAATTACAAGATAAATCCAAGTAAATCCGGATGCATTAAAGATAAAGATCGGATAAGCATGAAAAGGGGAGTAAGGCATGACAAGAGCCGGCAAGCCAATCCGAAACTTGAGAGCTCACATGCGGCGGCCCTTCCACACGCATAAAGGGGGGCGCATTTTATTTTCTGAGATCGGCCGGGAGTTATCTCTATTTGTTTTGATATTTTGAAGTATATCTTTTAATTATCTTGAACCCCTATAAATAGAGGCATGCAATACACACCTAACACACCTTAGACACTTCTCTTGAATTATAATAAAATCCTCGTTTTTCTCAGAGCAGTTTTTATGCAAGTTCTGCAATAATGTAAGTTCTTGTATTTATTTGTTCTTTGTAATTAAGTCCCCAATTATTGTTTATTATTTGAGGTTGTTCGTTCTTCACCGAACAATGTAGATCTAAGGATACGATATGAGGCATTGGGGATTCCTTGTCTATAAGGATCCACACGCCCAGATCTGTTATCCGGTGACCTATAGATGACTTTGGTATGATCGACAACCGTGTTTTTAGTAGATCTATATAATTGCTTTATGAATCTCTATTTTATCCGTTACGTATGTAGAAACGCTAAGATTTAGGTTTTCGCCGCGTCAATCTAGCCACGTCTTTATGGTGTGATTGTCCACCTAGAATTTCTTATCTTAGTAGGTATGGCTACGGCTACGTTGCTCGTCTGTTTTAATTAGCGTATGATTAGGAAATACCAATATAGGGCTCCTAGGTCGGCTCATGAATTGATCTTCCGGGACTTTCAGCGAGATCTAGATCTGTTCTGTATTTGGGAATTGTCGACACCTAGTTATACGTAAATCGTAGATTAACATGATACCTAAAAATTTAGTGTTAATGGGACGGAGACTGATGCTATCGCTTAGGAAGTACGCCTAATCACAGGAATGTTGCCTAGGTGAGGAATACGGTTAATATCGGCATCCCTAGTTTTGTAAGCATGCAAGTTATATGAGATGGATGCCGAAAAAGTGAAGTCACGTAATGTAGCATAGTGATCTAGATGGCCTACCCGGAGCTAGATCTAGTTTAGGGGATGACTCCCGTAGCCAATATAAAAGAAATACGAATTGGATTAATAGTTGTCGAGTCTATCTTAATTATATAGAATCTCTAGATCCAAACGATAACATAATAATTGGGGAGGTTAATTACGTTGTTTGTGTCGTGTCCTTTACCTTTCTTGTCTTTTGTTGGTCATAGACCGCTTTGTGTCCTTGATATGAATAATTAATTGTTTGTATATAAATGACCCACAATTGGTTCCCTGTGGGATCGACCTTGATTCGCTATAGCTATACTACGATGGACCTAGTCCTCTTGCTAGTATTGGTTTATGGTGGTCAAGTATTTTATTATCACTTGATCTACGTCATCAAAATCCCTCACTCACAGACGTGGGGCAGACATCTTTGGGGATCTCCTCAGAGTTCCTTTGACCCAGCCCAGATCGTCCATCGTGATGACTAAAGAAAAACCTCTCCTTCCATCTCGTGTGAGGGGAGTTCCCCTTAGATAGGGTCGGAATGCTCTTTCGTGAGCCGGATCGGCGTGGAAAGTAATACTACCTAGGTGACTCCACTCTTTTATGTTGATAGAAAGACCTGAACAAGTTCACGGAGAACTTCATCCGAGCAACCTGCACCAGATGGCAAATCCTATGATGGCCTAACCCCATTAGGGGCTATCTGGGCAGTTCTGGCTTATAATAGCGTGGCATGGCCAAGTAAGACGGACTAAGAGGAAATCTAAGTCCGGCTTCAAGCTGTTCCTTGTAAATTGCAAAATAGCCCTCCAACAGTTGGTATGCAAAGCTATGGCGTTTAGCGGGGAGTTGAGGGAAGTACCTCATCCTATCTACCCCGAACACACCGTGAAAACCGTCCCACTTCAAACAACGTTATAACGTAAGTCCGCCAGCTAGCAAGATGAGAGCAAAATATCTACAAGTCTAGATAACTAAACCGAGCATCACCCGAAACAGATCTGACCTAACCTCAAGAGCTCATCTAGATCTGGGGGGCTTATGACGAGGTCAAATTTCACCACTCAACGTGTCATGTGCAAAACGCTCGAATAATGACATAGAATTATAAATCTAAGGGCCATGAGCCCCAGTATAAGCCTACGGGCCGATCTCCGCCCCCAAGAGGGAAGCTGATCAGGTTGGTCCTCAGTCCACCACAGGTCGGTCAGGACAAGGCAGAGGGCGACCTGCGTATTTCGGTCATCTTGACCTCGGCTGCTCGCCGCAGGTCGGCTAGAGCGTATAACGATAAATACACATTTATTAAGATAATTATGGAAAGAATCATAAGCCATTAAGGCTCTGATCTTTATCATTTAAATCTAGTATTCTAATAACGTGACTATCTCCTAAATTAAGGGGATTGAACCATAATTATCCTTTCCCTAGGGAACATGAAATCAGAGTCCTATTAGGACCCGGCCCATTCAGGCATGGGGCATAATCCTTTCTATATAAACAATCCCTAAAGAACTACGAAGACTTGATTCCTGAACAATTACAAGATACCTAGACAACTTGAGAAATAATATCTCAAGTGCAGTCTAAACCACCACATGACTGCCCCCCGTTCCACACATTTTCTAGGGTTCAACCTCAAACTAGTTGTCACTAGATTATACGGCCCAGATTTATACCCGACGAAATTTTGCCTCGTCAACACATATAACTCTTATCATGTAAATCTGTTTGATATCACTTTTTTTTCCATGTCTTCACCTAATTTTCTCTTTCACCTAAGGTAAAAGATGACATAGTAGATGTTTTGCACATGCTTTATTCTCACTTCCTCATGCATTTTTTCATCCTAATTCCCTTGTACAGGTGTATCTTTTTTCCTGTCTGATTACCATCTCCTCCAAGATGTTTAAGCAATCTTGTGAATTTTCTTCCACTTCTATTTGTCTACGAAAAAGATTAGAACACTATTTGACATTGCTTGAAATTTATTGTTATCGGTCAAGCTTAAAGTTCACTTTGTAGAGATTTTATTAGTTGTGTGCTTCATAACATGTGGAATTCTTAAGAAACAGTTCTGACTTCTGAAATGCAGAGAGTAGTTGATCATAACATTTTACTAAAATAGGATTTATGATGTTGAGAATGTACATTGTATTTTGTAAAGTTAAAGGATCAATGATGTTAAAAATTTATATTGTATTATGATGTTAGTAACAACAATTGAAGGAAGGTAATTTTCATTGATGTTTAGCAATTACAATGGTAGTACTTATAGTAGGAGTACAATGAGAATGCAATAAATGCTGAGATTACAAAATCATTACAAATTGATTACGAAGATATTTCTTGATCTTGTAGAATATTCTCAACACGCCCCCGCAATCCCATGGGAATTGAATGAATATGGAGATTGGCTCGTAATGCAGTAATCTTGCTTCCTTCACATGGTGCATGCAACAACCTTACTCTCGTATCAATCGGCAACAACTGTTTCATATCAATCTGCTTGTTTGAATTTGCAATGGATGACTCAATTTTTGTGAAGAGCTAATCATAAAAGTAGTGATAGAGATGAATAAATATTTGGTGGGAATATCATCCTTAAGAGGATTTGATACCCTAAAAAAAATTATAGCTGAATTTTTTTTGATGTGTGGTCACATTTGTGATCAACACATGGAGGGTTGTACCCTAATTTAAATAAAATCTGAAATTAAGGATGGTAAAGCCCATAATAAAATTTGGAATTGAGGGTTGTTGTTGTACAAACCCTAATAGACGAAAGGGGAAGAAGCAATTGGTGGAGGCAAGAGAGGTGCAAATAGCAAGATGATGGAAGAGAAGAGGTAGAATAAAGAGAAACACATAAATTTGGATTGAAAAAGTAGAGTTTAGTTGCACGTTACCATTAAACTGAAAAGTAAAATCGCCATGGCCTGCAGAAGCGTTTATGGGGTTTGCAATTTCGGACATCATAAACAATTTATTCAGAACAACTATAAGAGTGAAATCAACAGGAAAAACAACCAAGGATATGCTGATCCACTTGGGAAGCATGAAATAAGCTTATGGATGCCAAAAAACATCATAATTTATTTAGATCAACTTAAGAAGAAAAAAAAAATAAATATAAAAGATGAGGAGGGTGAGGGTTCGTTTAGATGAATGTTACGAACCCCCACCCAAACATTTTTTTCGTAAAGATTGCTCTGGACCAAATAGACGTTAGTCAGAAAGCTCCAATACCATAACAACAATTGAAGCAAGGTAATTTTCATTGATGTTTAGCAATTACAATGGTAGTACTTATAGTAGGATTACAATGAGAATGCAATAAATGCTGAGATTACAAAATCATTACAAATTGATTACGAAGATATTTCTTGATCTTGTAGAATATTCTCAACAGTTAGAGCCTAGAGGATCTACTGTTAGAACTTTATGTGATTAATCACTAACTATCCCAGGATCTCGTTCATGTTAAATCGATCAAACTAATGCAGAAATTAAATTGTAAGCTTACCTGGATCCGTAAGAGAGATCGATCCGTGTTGTAGCCGTCGCAGTATTGATCTTCCAAGACAAGACACCAAATCCTAGATCTTTCTATAGATGGAAGAGGTAATAGCGCATGTCTTGGGACCATAGTCCTCTTATTTATAGTTGTAATTTTTGATATCACCCATCAAAATAATCAGAAATTACACTTTAGGTATCTACACTTTAGGTCCACACCAAAAAAAATACTTAGAATCCAACCCGAACTGTATGACCACTTTTATTAGGATTCTATAACAGCGAATACCGTAAATAAAAATATGTAGATCCAAAATTAAATTAATAATTATATAAAATAACCAACAATCTCCCACTTGGGTTACATATATTTAAATAGTATATTATTACCGTATGAGCTCAACCAAAACCGCTATCATCACAAGTATTTCAACAATCACGTCCATCAGCTAAGTCAACATAGGATCAAAGGCAGCTTTCGCCGCAATAAGTGCAGCTAAACCAAAAATTGTCACATGCATCAACCTCATTGAATGCCATGGATCAAGTATGGAAGTGTAGCATGAAAATTACATGCAATCTGACCATAACGTCTCTATTTTCAACTGGTCCTCCTTATAGGGATCACAAAACCTTAACCTTATGAGTTCAAATGTAAAACTTTATTTCGCGAAAATATGTGTATTAAAAACCGTATGTAAAACTTTATTTCGCGAAAATTTGTGTATTACAAACCGTACGAGCATCAGACTCCCACTGAACCTTGTTATCATAAAATAATACAACAACGTACCAAAGATGTATGAAAGACCTTGAGTGTCAATGATTTAGTCAGCGGATCCGCCATCATGAAGTCTGTACCTAAATGCTTAATAGACACTGAACCATTTCGAACTTCTAATTTCACAACAAGAAACCTTATGCCAATGTTCTTAGACATTGACAAACTCCTGTTGTTATTGGGATACAACACTACGGAATCATAATCACAAAATACCTTAGTGGTCTTTCATTTTCCAAAAGTTGCAGGCCATCAAATGAAATTCCGTACCCATATCCTATAACTAATGGCTTCAAAACAAGCCCTAAATTTTGTCTTCAAAGTCGACGAAGCTATAAGTGTCTGCTTAGCACTTTTCCGAGAATAGCTCTTATTGACAAAAATGAAGACATAGCTTAATGTGGATTTAAATGTAACCTTACATCAACCAATATATAAGTCAAAATACTGAATGATCTCTACCTGATCTGACACATTATATGTGAGCATACTTTATATTGTTTTTCTATAAGTACCTTATTACATTATAACCTTATTGGTTGCGACCAAATGATCCTTTCCAAGACCCCTTAAGTATCTACCCAACATGACAGTAATGTACGTTTTATCCGGATGCGTACAAACCTAAACATACATTAGACTCCAAACAAAGGAAGCACGTGGAGTCTACTGTATTTCCTCCTTCTTAATATTAGTATAAGGGCACTAATTGAGACAAAATTGTCTCCCTTAAACATAGGGGTATCATGTGGTTTGCAATCCGCCATGCCAACTCTTTTACAAACTTTATCGATATAGAACTTTTGCGATAATCCAAGAATGCCCTGAGAATAATCTCGAACCCGATGTATCTGGATCCCAAATACAAAACAAGTGTCACCAAACCTTTCATCTTAGATCCGGACAAGAGAAAGGATTTAGTTTCACATCTAAAATCTATATCATTACTAACAAGAAGTATGTGATCGGCATATTAAACCAAAACATGAACCTACTCCCATTGAAATATGGTGGGAATATCATCCTTAAGAGGATTTGATACCCTAAAAAAAATTATAGCTGAATTGTTTTTGATGTGTGGTCACATTTGTGATCAACACATGGAGGGTTGTACCCTAATTTAAAAAAAAAATTGAAATGAAGGATGGTAAAGCCCATAATAAAATTTGGAATTGAGGGTTGTTGTTGTACGAACCCTAATAGACGAAAGGGGAAGAAGCAATTGGTGGAGGCAAGAGAGGTGCAAATAGCAAGATGATGGAAGAGAAGAGGTAGAATAAAGAAAAACACATAAATTTGGATTGAAAAAGTAGAGGTTTAGTTGCACGTTACCATTGAACTGAAAAGTAAAATCGCCATGGCCTGCAGAAGCGTTTATGGGGTTTGCAATTTCGGACATCATAAACAATTTATTCAGAACAACTATAAGAGTGAAATCAATAGGAAAAACAACCAAGGATATGCTGATCCACTTGGGAAGCATGAAATAAGCTTATGGATGCCAAAAAACATCATAATTTATTTAGATCAACTTAAGAAGAAAAAAAATTAAAATAAATATAAAAGATGAGGAGAGTGAGGGTTCGTTTAGATGAATGTTACGAACCCCCACCCAAACATTTTTTTCGTAAAGATTGCTCAGGACCAAATAGACGTTAGTCAGAAAGTTCCAATACCATAACAACAATTGAAGCAAGGTAATTTTCATTGATGTTTAGCAATTACAATGGTAGTACTTATAGTAGGATTACAATGAGAATGCAATAAATGCTGAGATTACAAAATCATTACAAATTGATTACGAAGATATTTCTTGATCTTGTAGAATATTCTCAACAGTTAGAGCCTAGAGGATCTACTGTTAGAACTTTATGTGATTAATCACTAACTATCCCAGGATCTCGTTCATGTTAAATCGATCAAACTAATGCAGAAATTAAATTGTAAGCTTACCTGGATCCGTAAGAGAGATCGATCTGTGTTGTAGCCGTCGCAGGTATTGATCTTCCAAGACAGCACACCAAACCCTAGATCTTTCTATAGATGGAAGAGGTAATAGCGCATGTCTTGGGGACCATAGTCTTCTTATTTATAGTTGTAATTTTTGATATCACCCATCAAAATAATCAGAAATTACACTTTAGGTATCTACACTTTAGGTCCACACCAAAAAAAATACTTAGAATCCAACCCGAACTGTATGACCACTTTTATTAGGATTCTATAACAGCGAATACCGTAAATAAATATATGTAGACCCAAAAATTAAATTAATAATTATATAAAATAACCAACAATCTCCCACTTGGGTTACATATATTTAAATAGTATATTATTACCGTATGAGCTCAACCAAAACCGCTATCATCACAAGTATTTCAACAATCACGTCCATCAGCTAAGTCAACACAGGATCAAAGGCAGCTTTCGCCGCAATAAGTGCAGCTAAACCAAAAATTGTCACATGCATCAACCTCATTGAATGCCATGGATCAAGTATGGAAGTGTAGCATGAAAATTACATGCAATCTGACCATAACGTCTATATTTTCAACTGGTCCTCCTTATAGGGATCACAAAACCTTAACCTTATGAGTTCAAATGTAAAACTTTATTTCGCGAAAATTTGTGTATTACAAACCGTACGAGCATCAGACTCCCACTGAACCTTGTTATCATAAAATAATACAACAACGTACCAAAGATGTATGAAAGACCTTGAGTGTCAATGATTTAGTCAGCGGATCCGCCATCATGAAGTCTGTACCTAAATGCTTAATAGACACTGAACCATTTCGAACTTCTAATTTCACAACAAGAAACCTTATGCCAATGTTCTTAGACATTGACAAACTCCTGTTGTTATTGGGATACAACACTACGGAATCATAATCACAAAATACCTTAGTGGTCTTTCATTTTCCAAAAGTTGCAGCCATCAAATGAAATTCCGTACCCATATCCTATAACTAATGGCTTCAAAACAAGCCCTAAATTTTGTCTTCAAAGTCGACGAAGCTATAAGTGTCTGCTTAGCACTTTTCCGTGAATAGCTCTTATTGACAAAAATGAAGACATAGCTTAATGTGGATTTAAATGTAACCTTACATCAACCAATATATAAGTCAGAATACTGAATGATCTCTACCTGATCTGACACATTATATGTGAGCATACTTTATATTGTTTTTCTATAAGTACCTTATTACATTATAACCTTATTGGTTGCGACCAAATGATCCTTTCCAAGACCCCTTAAGTATCTTCCCAACATGACAGTAATGTACGTTTTATCCGGATGCGTACAAACCTAAACATACATTAGACTCCAAACAAAGGAAGCACGTGGAGTCTACTGTATTTCCTCCTTCTTAATATTAGTATAAGGGCACTAATTGAGACAAAATTGTCTCCCTTAAACATAGGGGTATCATGTGGTTTGCAATCCGCCATGCCAACTCTTTTACAAACTTTATCGATATAGAACTTTTGCGATAATCCAAAAATGCCCTGAGAATAATCTCGAACCCGATGTATCTGGATCCCAAATACAAAACAAGTGTCACCAAACCTTTCATCTTAGATCCGGACAAGAGAAAGGATTTAGTTTCACACCTAAAATCTATATCATTACTAACAAGAAGTACGTGATCGGCATATTAAACCAAAACATGAACCTACTCCCATTGAAATATGGTACATACATTCATCAAGCGAATTTGCCTCTAAAAACCAAATGAGACAATAATATGACGAAATCTGAAATACCAACGATGAGAAGAATGTGTGAGTCTAGATGTATTTCCTTAGTTTCCAAACCATATTCTTTGCGTCACCTAATGCAAAGTTTTATGGCAGCACCATATAAATTTCTCATTATTGTCCCTATTGAGAAACTCTGTCTTTGCACCCTTCTAATGTAACTCAAGATCCATATGAGCAATTAGAGCCATGATGGTCCTGGAAGAGCCTTTCAAATAAACCAAATAGAAAGTCTCCATATAATCAATGCATTTCTGAGCAAAGCCCTTAGTAACATGGCAAGCCTTATATCTTTCCACATTACCATTTGAAATCTTCTTGGTCTTTTAAATCCATATGCAACCAAGAGGTTTCGCTCCATCTAGCAATGGTACAAGGTCCCAAATGTCAATGTCTGTCATGGACTTCAACCATATTTCATAGCCTCAATTCACTTAAGAGGGTTAGAGCTTTACATGGCATGGAGGACGGTGACCAGATTGTCCTGCATAATACCCGGATCCTTATGATCAACGAGATAAATGATGTAATCATCATGAATTTTTGATCTCCTCTATATAGTGGAGTGCCTAAGTTGTGGCACCAATGGTTCCTCACATGGTACCTTTTGTGCTCATGCTCCTATATAGGGTCTTGTGGATGTTGAGGTTCCTAATAAGAGGTTCGGGAATATTGCCTTGATCTATATTTGGCAATGTTATAACATCCCATTGGGAAACCAAATTCTTACACACCACTGTAGGAAGAGAGATCGATCTGTGTTGTAGCCGTCGCAGGTATTGATTTTCCAAGACAGCACACCAAACCCTAGATCTTTCTGTAGATTAAAGAGGTAATAGCGCGTGTCATGGGGACCATAGTCCTCTTATTTATAGTTGTAATTTCTAATATCGCCCATCAAAATAATCAGAAATTACACTTTAGTTATCTACACTTTAGGTCCACACCAAACAAAATACTTAGAATCCAACTCGAACTGTATGACCACTTTTATTAGGATTCTATAATAGCGAATACCGTAAATAAATATATGTAGACCCACAATTAAATTAATAATTATATAAAATAACCAATCTCCCACTTTGGTCACATATATTTAAAAAGTATATTATTACGGTATTAGCTCAACCAAAACCGCTATCATCACAAGCATTTCAACAATCCCGTCCATCAGCTAAGTCAACATAGGATCAAAGCGGCTTTCGCCGCAATAAGTGTAGCTAAACCAACAATTGTCACATGCATCAACCTCATTGAATGACATGGATCAAGTATGGAAGTGTAGCATGAAAATTACACGCAATGTGACCATAACGTGTCTATTTTCAACTGGTCCTCCTTATACGGATCACAAAACCTTAACCTTATGAGTTCAAATGTAAAACTTTATTTCACGAAAATTTGTCTATTACAAACCATACGAGCATTAGACTCCCACTGAACCTTGTTATCATAAAATAATACAACACACGTACCAAAGATGTATGAAAGACCTTGGGTGTCAATGATATTGTCAGCGGATCCGCCATCATGAAGTCTATACCTAAATGCTCAATAGACACTGAACCATTTCGAACTTCTATTTCACAACAAGAAACCTTATGCCAATGTTCTTAGACATTGACAAACTCCATTTGTTATTGGGATACAACACTACGGAATCATAATCACAAAATACCTTAGTGGTCTTTAATTTTCCAAAAGTTGCAGCCATCAAATGCAATTCCGCACCCATATCCTATAACTAATGGCTTCAAAACATGCCCTAAATTTTGTCTTCAAAGTTGACGAAGCTATAAGAGTCACCTTAGCACTTTTCCGAGAATAGCTCTTATTGACAAAAATGAATACATAGCTTAATGTGGATTTAAATGTAACCTTACATCAATCAATATATGAGTCAGAATTCTGAATGATCTCTACCTGACCTGACACATTATATGTGAGCATACTTTATATTTTTTTTTCTATAAGTACCTTATTACATTTTAACCTTATTGGTTGCGACCAAATGATCCTTTCCAAGACCCATTAAGTATCTGCCCAACATGACAGTAATGTACGTTTTATCTGGATGCGTACAAACCTAAACATACATTAGACTCCAAACAAAGGAAGCACGTGGAGTATAATGTATTTCCTCCTCTTTTATATTAGTAGTCAGGATTTTAAGGTAAAGCTTTTATTCCATTACATGTGTTACGGAGATTCGATTATTATTACTTGTTACTGCTTATATATAATACAAAGTACCATTTTTTTTGCAGAAAAGATCTGATCAGAATAAGAAGAATCGCGCCGGAAGTAAATATGTAGGCCGTCAAGGACGAACGCCTATGGCCGTAGTTTGATAGGAAATGTTAAGAAGGGTAAGTATTAGGAAAAAAAATCCCTATCACTTCATTTTTTTGAATTTTCATAACTAATACTTTTGTTTTTTCAAGGGTAATCTGAATCTGAGTGAAGATCCTTTGGGGCATGATCCTATCCATGTATGGGCGAGCAAGCATAAGAATGCTGATGGCTCGTTTCTCAACAGTGATGCGGAGGCTGCTTACGTAAGTGATAGACGTTGTATATATTCAATTCAATACGTTCACATTTTCCTTTTCCTTATCTTAATTGCCAACGTTATATGTTGTGTGTAGAGGAGGCTGGAGGAATGGCGTGCTATGATTGCACCAGGTCGACCGATGACTTTTGAAGAAGAGGAGACAATCTTTGGGGGCGCCTTAAGAACTAGGCGAGATTATTTGATTGGCCTTGGCCCTATGCAAGCTTCCGTATCCAATTCATCACACTCATCCCAGTCTTCATCATCGGCATCTTCTTACCACCAAGAATATGCAGTATGCAGATTGAACAACTTAGAAAGTCTCATGATCGGTTGGTGAAGTTAACCAAAAAAACAGAACAAGAGAAACAAAAAACAAGGGGCTCTTCTCAAATTTTTGTTGACTAATCTTAAGGATAAGGAACCGGATGTTCAAATAGAGGTTAGCTCAAAGTCTTCCGATGAAGATGAAGACGATTCTGAAGTTGATCTTGACGATGATGCATAGACATTCTAGAGCAGACTATTGTTACTTTTGGAAACTTTCACAACTTTGTATTTTGCGTAAAAAAAATTCACCAAGCTTATGTATTTCTTTTTTTGTTGAATCCCCATACATTTCTATTTTGACAGCTTCTGTTATGGATTTTGGAAAAAACAGGATTGGTTTGATGTAAATAGCATGGGAGGCCATGCGAAAAAAAAATTAAAATAGAAAAAGATTTAAAGGGACGACATGTCGTCCCTATAAATGTAATTCTGGAAATTTTCTCTATTTAAAGGGACGACATGTCGTCCCTATAAATGCATTTCTAAAAATTTTCTCTCTTTAAAGGGACGACATACATCCCAACAAATATTTTATAAAAAAAATTACTGTTTTCCCAAATATCTTTTGAAGGAACGACACTGTCGTGCCAACAAACATTTCTATAAAAAATATAGTTTTTTCGTATTCAATTTTATTATTAAATTTTTATAAAAGAAATTTTTTTATAAATTTTTATGAAAAAATAAGTTTTTCCGAGTCATGTTTATAGGGACGAAATTGTTGTCCCTTCAAAGAAAACCATGTCAGCACGTTGAACTTTCTTAGAAAAGTTCGTGCCACATCAGCATACATTTAAAGGGACGACTTTTTCGTCCCTTTAAAAGAGTCAGTTATTTAAAGAGACAACGCAGAAGGGACGGCTTTATAGGAACGACATGTCGTCCCTTTAAACCTTTTATGGGACGACAATCGTTTTAAAGGGACGATAAATTGTCGTCCCAAAAAACTAGTTTTGTTGTAGTGCCAGAAAACAGCCGTTATATACTTTGATGCCAGCATTCCGCCGGCCAGTGGGTTATCGGCTATGCCAAACTAAAACCTTCTCATTTTTGTTTTAGTTTCAACCAACACTACCAACTGGCGTAAATGCCACCTGCGAGGGTTAGATCATCACCTCGCCACATGTCATCCCCATAATAATCCAACGATAAATAAAGATAGAGAGAAGCCTCCCTCAAGGGCCAGAACTCCCGGTACTTGAGCCGCATGAGCTCGGTCCCCATCCTCCGACCTCTACAGTCGGCTAGTGCATATGATTAATCCTACTTGTGCCCGACCCTACAGGTCGGCCTAAGTCCTTCTCGGACCAAACCTCTTACGCATGCATCAAATCAGATAAATGTGGGAAGAATCCTAATTCATAATGACTCTGATTCTGACATTCAAATATGTCCATAATTATCTCCTAAAATCAAGGGGATCAATCCATAATTATCTATTCCTTAGGGAACACGAAATCCAAGCCCAACAAGGACAAAGGCCCACGATGGCTTAGGTCATAACTATTGGAAGTAGCACAATTTCTGTAATTGTTTTTATAATTAATAAATGACAGATTTATTCTCATATTATTATTTGCTTCATGCTTATAAGTAATACACTGATGAAAACCCCAAGTCGTATCATATGTATCCATATAACTTAGTGTGTCACTGATCAGACTTTTCTAGGTGTCCAATCTAACCGACAGTGTACCGGGTCAATTGTAGTCTAGTAAGTGGTCAAGGTCGTATCCACGAGGATTGTGAGGATGAACACTGAAAAGCTATTATTATCTTGATCTAAGTCGCAATAATTCAAGGAGGTAAATTTATCCAAAAATCTACTTCTACAAAGGGTGATAAAAAATAAAAAGCCTAACCAAGACAATGCGCAGACTAGCAAATCTCTCGTAGCATCATGGGAATGATTTCCTACCTTCCTACCATTCGTGTTCAAAAGTGTGAAACGGTGCATTCCTAAGCAAGCAATCCCCCTCATACGAGTGTATGGAATTACTCTCTACCTCCTCCTTGGTCTAGGTGCCCTAAACCTAATGATTCGGTATGCTACGCCCATGAATGCAATGGCAAAGCTAACTATCCCCGGATAAGAAATCGAATGCCTACGAGAGGTCGATTTTACCTTCCGGTTCACCTACCCTCATCCCACGTTTAACATCTCCGTTCGGTATCCGTTAAACGTGTAAATGCTAACACTAGGCAATTACTCCAATGTCAACAAACAATGCAATACAAGTAGGTAAAGCTTCACAACAATCAAAACTAACAACACAAATAATCATTCCCAGTCAATCACAAGAGATTAAACTAATTCTACAACATCATCTTGGCTAGTTACCCTAGACGCTTATAACTACAAACATCAACATGTCAAAATTAACATTCATAATCATAAGAAAACTTGAATCAAAATAAAGATTAAGGATTACCAATCACAAGTAAAGAGCTCGAAAATGGTGTTCTTCATTCAAGCTTTCAAAACCTTCAATGGAATCAACACTAGTGTAGTTTCACTCCAATCAAGTAGTAGAAGCTAGACTAAGAATCCTTAATTATTAAAATCAAAATCAAGAGTTAATTCTACTTAGAATTCGGCTAGGAGAGCCCATGGAAGGTGGAGGTGCCTTCAAGGAGAGTGGAGGTGAGGAAGATGAAGTTGGGGGCTCCCCAGCTTAGATTAATTCGATCCAAAATTAGGTTTATATGGCTGAAAACTGATTCTGTGACGTGTTGGTGCGCGTCACTAAAGTCTGGCGTGCATCACGAAATGGTCTGAAACTCTCTGAATAGCTACAGTGACGTTGGCGCGCGCCACGATTTCATAGAAGCACCGAAAAATCGCCATAACCTGAGTTGTAGAGCTCTGATTGATGTGATTCAAAATGCGCTGGAAATCTCGTTTCTTTATCTACAACTCTCATTCAGAAGTCGTCTCTATAAAATGCCTTTAAGATGGATCAAATGTCCATTGAAGATAGGCTACGGTAGAAACACTAAGGAGAATTGATCCGTTTGACTTGTTAGCTTCAGGCACACTCTCCTAGCCCTCAAAAAACGTGTTTAGGTTCAACACGTGTCGTCCATCGGGGTCTTGGTCAACCTAAAATCCTGCAATACAACACCAAAATACCAGTGTAAACCCGACACGACGCTCCGGTTACTATAACCGGTACAAAACTAATCAAAACACGATATTTTATATAATAATTACTATCTACACAATTGGATGAAACAAAGCAAATAATGACTCAAATTGATACGAGAACATCAATAAATGCATGAGAAATGGGGATAAAACATCGTGAAATGCATCAACTAGTTGACTCACATCACAACTCCTCACTTAGCTTTTGCTCGTCCTCGTGCAAATAAAGCGACAAAACAACTCGAGTCAAGAGATATGGTCATACAAAATCAAGAAGTAAGAGCTCAACTAGATGATGCAACCAATCGTACTTATAACCACATGTTAACCGGAATCTAAGAAAGTAGTGGAGTGTGTGTGTGTGTGTGTGTGTGAATACTCCTCAAATTTTTACCAAGCAATCAATCATGAAATCATGCATGCAAGACTTATTAGGTGCAAACCAAATGCTTAAATGATACCAATCTCCACTAATCAAGGCATTTGGAGTCAAGAAGATAGGTCGAGTAGGACTTGCAAGCTTGTAACGTTAGGCCCGGGTAGTTGGCTAAGAGAAGGTCAAAAAGTATATATCAAAGAGAACAAGCAAGATAGCAAGCCTCAACACCTTCACTTCCAAAAATGTCGAATTGGTATCTCTTCCTCTTTTTGCAAAAATCGTCGAGGTGGCCGCCTTGACAAAGAACAAAAGAAATAAAAAACACCGCTTCAAATCAACACAAATTCCCAAAGCTTAAGTTACTTGACTTTGATAAACTAGTCTTCAAATGAGCCTTTCTTGACCAACCATTTATTGAGCTTTATTTACAACTTTATTTTGGAAACTTTTTTGGATTTTTTGATTTTTTTAACACCAAAGGACTCCAAACTTCATAAGTTTCCATCTCAACTTTGTGCCAAAACAATGTCATCCTACTCTTGCCCAACTTCTAATGTCGTCACCACAACGATATATCGAAACTTGCTTAACTTGCGGGGCATCAAGGAAATGTAGACCAAAATTAGGCTAAGGGTCGGATTATAATGAGGCTAATCACGAATGGCTATTTTCGAGTGGGGTCTCACCACTCTACAAAGGCTGAGATGGGGACAGGTGGAAAATACGTTCGTGATGGCCATTTGGCTATGGTCGAGTCAAAGAAATGCCATAACCGTCATCCCTAACTTCGACTCCAAACACCTTTCTATTTCGCCTCGAAAGAATATCAAGCCTAAGTTCTAGTTGCAATGGAAGCATGCTTGCATGATTGCACAAAAGTTTACATGTTAACAAAAGATCGGAATATACGTGCTCAAAGAATTCACACTACAAACAAAGATTCACGGTTAAAATGCACTTACATGTCACCAAGGTTACTCACTTCATTGAGGTACTCACTCTATCAATTGCAAAACCAAATCTTTTCACAAAAGGTGATTTGTTCAACTTTAAATTGCTCAAAAATTCATAAAACTTGCATTGTCCTCAATGGAAAGTGAGTGGTAAGAAAGTAGTCAGGGAATCAAAACTAGTCAAAACAAGTACCGGGATGCTATAAATGGGTGGGTGGGTGGGTATGAACAAGAAATGAAATGACAAGCAATCCCAAGTACTAGCAAATTATCAACCAAAATGTAGATACAAAAGGATCATTGGCCACACCGGGCCGCACAAAAGAGCAAAAATATAAATAAAATATTATACTAAACTTTTTCGGGCTGCCTTCCGGTAGCGCTTTTGTTTAACGTCGTTTGCTCGACGAGATTATACGGTAGAAATGGTGGAAATTATACAGATCATCATGAGATACCACTAACAATTACTCACATAAGCACGTAGCAAATAAGCACCAAGCCAACCGGAAGATAATGATTAAGAAGTAAAAAAGAAAGATAGTACCCGTGATTTGCTAAATTTATAGTCTATAGCTAGACTATGCATAGCACATTTCTTTAATGCACGGTTGGTGGGTCATCCTCGCGCACCGCATCCGTCTTTTTTATCAATACCGGTCTCCAACATAGGTTAGACGAATGCCACCAATCCCAACGATTCTTGACCTTTTCCTTTGATTTTCGAGCTTTCGGTTTGTGAGCTTTCACATTATTTCTAGAGTCAGCTTCTTCAACTACCTGCGTGTTAGTACGATCCACAACAATAGGACACGAAGTGTCCACAAAAGAACAAGATTCTAATGTAGTGCGTGGATATTTCAATGAAGTGTAGATGTTGAAGACAACGTGCTCATTATTGACTCCCAAACTAAGCTCTCCCTTACAAACATCAATCACGGCTTCCCACCGTTGATAAAAATGGTCTACCGAGGATAAGGGGTGTAGTGTACCCTTCCTCCATATCCATAACAACAAAATCGACGGGGAAATAAAATTTATCAACCTTCACTAGTACAGCCTCAATGACTCCCTTTGGACGTTTAATAGACTTATCTGCAAGTTGGAGAGTCATCTCCGTACGCTTAAGCCTGCCTATGCCAAGTTTCATAAAATCATCATAGGACATGAGGTTTATGCACGCACCGAGATCACAAAGGACCTTCTTAGACAAAAATCCCCCAATCTAACACGGGATAGTAAAACTCTCGGGGTCTTTAAGCTTAGGAGGGAGCTTATGTTGAAGCACGGCGGAACACTCCTCACTTAGACACACCGTCTCATACTCTTCCAACCTTTTCTTGTTGGAGAGCATGTCCTTTAGAAACTTACCATACGCCGGCATATTAGTGAGTGCTTCGATGAAAATGATATTAATATTTAAGTGCCGAAAAGTGTCAAGAAAACGTGAGGGGATAGGGAAGTGATGCAAGATCAAAAAATTTAGGATTAGAATGTATACCTCCCTTACCCTTAGTGTTGGATGAAGATGGTGGAGCTTCCTTGTAACTTTGTGCATTATCAAGATTCTCTTTCATCTCTACTTCTTGCTTGGGTGATCCTTGGGAAGATCCTCCACCAAGTTCCAAACTACGACGAGCTTGACTACCTTTCTTCTCTTTAACCAAATCCCTAATATACGTATTGATATCCGGAAAGATGGGAGTGTCGGGTGCCTTTCGTCGACGAGAATGGTTCATCCACTACAAGAGAGAAACAACAAGAACACAATCAAATAACACTTGGTAACTTACCAAAGTGGTAAGAACCAAAAACAAAATAGAAATGAGACTAGAAAAGATTGACTTATTTTCAAGAATTTTCTAGCTAGTATGAGTATCAACCGGTACACAATCCCCGGCAACGGCGCCAAAAAGCTTGATCAGACTTTTCTTGGTGTCCAATCTAACCGGTAGTGTACCGGGTCAATTGTATTCTAGTAAGTGGTCAAGGTCGTATCCACGAGGATTGTGAGGTTGAACACCGAAAAGCTATTATTATCTTGATCTAAGTCACAATAATTCAAGGAGGTAAATTTATCCAAAAATCTACTTCTACAAAGGGTGATAAAATATAAAAAGCCTAACCAAGACAATGCGCAGACTAGCAAACCTCCCGTAGCACATGGGAATGATTTCCTACCTTCCTACCATTCGTGTTCAAAAGTGTGAAACGGTGCATTCCTAAGCAAGCAATCCCCCCTCATATGAGTGTATGGAATTACTCTCTACCTCCTCCTTGGTTTAGGTGCCCTAAACCTAATGATTCGGTATGCTACGCCCGTGAATGCAATGGCAAAGCCAACTATCCCCGGATAAGAAATTGAATGCCTACGAGAGGTCGATTTTACCTTCTGGTTCACCTACCCTCATCCCACGTTTAACATCTCCGTTCGGTATCCGTTAAACGTGTAAATGCTAACACTAGGCATTTACTCCAGTGTCAACAAACAATGCAATACAAGTATGTAAAGCTTCACAACAATCAAAACTAACAACACAAACAATCATTCTCAATCAATCACAAGAGATTAAACTAATTCTACAACATCATCTTGGCTAGTTACCCTAGCCGCTTATAACTACAAACATCAACATGTCAAAATTAACATTCATAATCATAAGAACACTTGAATCAAAATAAAGATTTAGTATTACCAATCACAAGTAAAGAGCTCGAAAATGGTGTTCTTCATTCAAGCTTTCAAAACCTTCAATGGAATCAACACTAGTGTAGTTTAACTCCAATCAAGTAGTAGAAGCTAGACTAAGAATCCTTAATTATTAAAATCAAAATCAAGAGTTAATTCTACTTAGAATTCGGCTAGGAGAGCCCATGGAAGGTGAAGTGCCTTCAAGGAGAGTGGAGGTGAGGAAGATGAAGTTGGGGGCTCCCCAAATTAGATTAATTCGATCCAAAATTAGGTTTATATGGCTGAAAACTGATTCTGTGACGTGTTGGCGCGCGTCACTAAAGTCTGGCGTGCGTCACGAAAAGGTTGAAACTCTCTGAATAGCTATAGTGACGTTGGCGCGCGCCACGATTTCACAACAGCACCGAAAAATCGCCATAATCTGAGTTGTAGAGCTCTGATTTATGTGATTCAAAATGCGCTGGAAAGCTTGTTTCTTTATCTACAACTCTCATTCAGATGTCTTCTCCAGAAAATGCCTCTAAGATGGATCAAATGTCCATTGAAGATAGGCTACGGTAGAAACACTAAAGAGAATTGATCCGTTTGACTTGTTAGCTTCAGGCACACTCTCCTAGCCCTCAAAAGACGTGTTTAGGTTCAACATGTTTCGTCCATCGGGGTCTTGGTCAACCTAAAATCCTGCAATACAACACCAAAATACCAATGTAAACCCGATACGACGCTCCGGTTACTATAACCGGTACAAAACTAATCAAAACATGATATTTTATATAATAATTACTATCTACACAATTGGATGAAACAAAGCAAATAATGACTCAAATTGATACAAGAACATCAATAAATGCATGAGAAATGGGGATAAAACATCGTGAAATGCATCAACTAGTTGACTCACATCACTCACACATGAGGATTAAGTTTATGGTGATACACTTGAAATGTTAGTCCGTAGTGAAGTTAATCAAAGTATGGGGTCTATTGATTAAACCACCATTAATGCGCCCAGAACACTTTATGGTGTGACCGTCTTATCCGAACCGTCGATATTGGTTATCTAAGTAGGGTATTTATATGTGATGTAGTCATATAGGACATGACCGATTTAATCTGCATTTCTCATATAATTCCGTGATTGAGAAATCTTATTAAATCATATGATGATCATATATGGATTAACCTTCATCCTGAAGTGATTTCATACTCCTACTTGTTTCAGGACATGGTTTGATGTGTTCGTTAAGGATCGCTAAGAGGCGCGGTCCGAATCACTTTCACGTTGGCACTATTCTGGGATGAGTGAGAAGTGTGTGTCTCACATATATGGAATTCATTCCTTCCTGCGGGAGGTAGAAAGACAATCCCCTTATTCGTTAATCCTAGAAATTGATCCATCCGCGGAGTTCGTATGGGTTATGAACTAATTGATCACTAGTGGGTTAATGGTAAATAAGGATAAGATGTATTGAAGAAGGTTTACGGAAATAATCCCTCTTTATTACGGATAGTCTCTGGAGGGTTAGTTTGTATGTAGTCACTTATCGACTCGACGTTTTGAGAATATGTTATATCTATAATCGATAGAGTACAGTTTCGGATTTATGGTGGCGTAATTCCGGAATTAATAAGCTGAGTAGAAATATTCTGTTCCATGAATATTTTATTCAATTTATTGTAGCTACTGGTTATAGGTCCATGGTCCCCGGGTTGGCTCCTAACACGCGAGTGTTTTCTCGTTTTATGGAACCTCGAGAATAAATTAAATAGTTGGTCTATTTAATGAATATGCGAATATTATTTATTTGGTAAATAATATGTAAAATAGAAAATACATTTTCTATTAAAATAATGACAAAAAGGTGGCGCCTACTTTTGTGGATAAATTAGGAAAAGAAATTTTTTTAGATTATACCCACAAATATTTCCCCAAACCAAGTGTGTTTTTTTAAGTATTTTCAAAGTATTTTAATTGAATGTATTATTGATATATATAAATATATAATATGTATCTTGTAAAGAATAATTTATTAATTCTCTCGATTTAATGATAATAACGTGATCAAACAAATTTTGTACAAACGACATTGCATGTCCCATCTTGGTGGCATAGTACCGTACTTCCCGCTTCGCACGGCATGGTATATTGTACTTGTACCTTTCCCACTTCGGTGGTATGGCTAGTTTCCCGCTTCCGCATCATGGTTTCTCATTCTCGTTCTCGTTCTAGCTCGATGGGCCCGCTGAGGGTTTCGCAGTCGGGTTAGGGCACTCCCAGAAGATCCCTAAAATGAAGATAAAAAATAGAGTTTATCCCAAAATAGCTTCCATAGCAGAGTCCTTATCCCTATTTATTTTTAGGGATATGAACAGTGCATCCCTACTTGTGGGGATGCACTATTCACGCCCTAAACATATTTAATTATTAAAAATTATAGGGATAGAGATAGGGATGCTGCTGGAGTGAAATAATAAATATTTAATGTGTATAAATAGGGTTGTGAGGTAGAATATGTATTATTTAATGTAGAATATGTATTATTTAATATTATTTGAAATGTTATAGGGATAAGGATAGGGATGCTGTTGTGGAGGTTTTTGGATTGAGATGTTGTAAAATGGAAATATGTATTATTTTATATTATTTTATGGATAAAATTTGGTGCTTCTGCTGGGAGTGCCTGTGCATTGGGCATGTGACCGCAGTTGTGGGATTTGAGGCAAGTGGACCCTCCGGAAGCCCCAAGAGATTGGGTGTTGGAAGGACGGATTTCACTATAAAAATTACTTGTTGTGGATATAAGGTGCGTGAAAAGGGGAGTCATAAGGCAGAGACAATCGTATCAGCTGTATCGATGTCTAGTAATGGAATTTGATGAATTGATGGATCTCTCTTGAACATATTTGACTTGAACATTTTTTGCTTGAAAATGTATATATTGTTTTTTTTAAAATATATAACACTCACACACGGCTCATACCAGCTTTTTTGCTCACGACACATTTTCTTTGTTTCTTTGATTTGTTTTTTTTTTCTATAAATAAAATCAGGTAAAGGGTCAAGGGAGATGTAATGAGGATGAAAGTGATGACATGGACCTGGATTTAGAACATGCTGCGCAAATTTTTATTAGTGCCTACTGTAATATTTTATCTGTGGTAACATTGTAATGAAATTAATTAATGAGTTATTTGTAAATCATTTGTAAATAGTAAATTATTTTAAAATTTCTAGTTTTGTTATTGAAGTCGCGGCGAGAGCTTCGCAACCCCTCCTAGAATGACCCCAGTGGACCTAGGGGTCGGGAGTAAGGTATTACAATAGTGGGATCTCTATTTGTAGTGTGTAAGCTGCTAACCTTAGTTTTGATAATGAATGACATCTCATTTAATAGATATTGGTAACCTGA
The DNA here is from genome assembly GCA_036785695.1 of Gentiana straminea. NCBI lineage: Eukaryota > Viridiplantae > Streptophyta > Magnoliopsida > Gentianales > Gentianaceae > Gentiana > Gentiana straminea. The sequence continues at coordinate 13,413,052 of JAVUPR010000300.1, read as the reverse complement.
CGGCAAATAATTGTCTATGAATTTGATACAGTATTGAAGACCAATCCAGGATACCATAGGTAATGGACTTCAAATGTCCGTTTGTATCAATTCTAAGACGTTCTTAGAGAAATCATTACCTAATCTCCTTATATTGGTTTGTTATCCCTTGACACAACCTACACAGACAAAATCATCTGACATATCAAAGCGACTAAACGTTCCATTTGACATAAGACTTTATATTCTCTTTTGAGAAATGTGCGCTAGATGCTTATGTTCTAACCTATAGGAACCCTTATTAGATGACTTTGATTTGTGCCAAGATAGCTTACATGCAGAGTTTCATCAAAAGGAGACAATAGAATCCACCAAATTCAGATTATCACTGAAAGATGAATAACTAAGACCAATGAAATATGGATACTGAGAAAGACTAAAGCTATCATCTCTAATTGAACAAGAATATCAAGATTTGTCCAATAAAGAAATGAAAACTGGATTCTGCCTTAATGACGGCTTGATAAGTCTCTTTCAAATCTAGAAAGTGTATAGTCCCATATAGATGCACCTTTAAACATCAATTGGTGGTTAGTAGTGCTGAAACCCTGCATTTACACACTTATGTGAACAGTAGCACATGAATCTATCCATCAAATGTGTTGAGGCACAAATTTCAAATCAACTCCTAAACAAACCAAAATGAGAAGCATAACTTCATTCGCTCTCCAAGTTTAATACTTGGAGCAATCCTTTATTGTGTTCCATCCTTTGGCAAAAGAAACAACCAACAACCTTATGTAGCTTTTTTTTGCCCCTGATGTGAAGCACCAGCAGCTTCCTTAACATTAAACTATATTTTGCCCTTAGCTTTAGTGGTGACTATATGTAGCACTTGTTGGTTGCCCAAATCTCCATCCTTCTTATCATGTTCACAGTGGGAAATTAAATCCATCAACTCCCACTATTCCTTATGTCAGTTATAACCGACCCCTTAATTTATTATATAGTGCAAGAAGAGAAAGAAAGACAAAATACACCAGAAGGCCATCATAGATCTCCAAATTAAATGCCTAAGTTTGGAAATCAGATGAGGCATTGCACAACTCCTAAATAGTCATCGCAATCTTAACGTCACTTCTAAGAGTATCCGGATTGGCTTCCTTCAAAAGTATAAGACTCAACATGTTGATCACTCACACTTCTCAAAGAGCATATTTTGATCAATTGTACTATCCTGCTGAGAGAAGGAGGAGGATCGTGTCTAAATGCCAAGTCTACATCCATAATTTCAAGAAAATCCTTAACTTATCAGTTCTAAATCTTGAAGTTATTGGCCATAAGTGGAGGAATAATACTTAAATGAGCAGATATATATTGAAGCAGAATTCAAAATCAAACACATAAAACAACTAATTAACTCAAAAACTCACATATATAATCCAAAGAATAACTAAAGTCAAACAAAGGTATATGATGTTTTCCCCATCACAAGATGTCGGGCACGACATTAATATCTCATCTTTGGACGACAATATTAACTCGTAATTGAATCTCAAAGCAGTAACCAAATACTGATAATAAATCATGTCAAACAATTGACCAGTCTTTGGACTGCATCTATTATTCACATGGAACCCAATAATTGTCACGTACTTATTACCACAATTGTGTCTATAATTATGTCAAACAATATCCTTCCTTTGGGCCGAACAATGCCCCCATGAATTCATAAACACAAACATTTTACATCCACTGGTGAATCAATTTCCAAAGAACCAATCAAATAGTGACAATAAATCAATCCTGTCAAATAATAAACCAATCTTTGGACTGCGTCTATTAATCAAATGGAAATCAAGAAACTGTCACATATTTACAGATGCATCTATAAATTCGGCCAAACAATATCCTTCATATGGGCCGAACATTGTCCGCATAAATTTATAAATACAAATTGTTTTACCTAATTTACTCAAGAGCATAAAATAAATGCAAATACTGCAATATACCAATGTTCGAATTACCATAATGACCTTTAAAAAAAAGGTTCTACTAAAATTGGGCTTTTAAATTAAAAATGTAATTATTGTTTTTCAAGCCCTTAACCGAGCACACTCTATATGGACTGAATATCTAATAAAGCCTAATAGTACGTTTGTTAGGATGGAATGGAATGATTTTTCATTCCAGTCCAATGTTTGTGTATGGTTATGAAGGAATGGAATGTAATGAAATTTTATTCCAATTGAATGAAAAATGTCCATTTTCATTTCTTCCAAAAATGGATCGAATGCGATGGAATAAAATAAAAATCGACAAAACACGTGGGTGATGGGATAAGAGTGGGTGGGTGGTATGATAGGTGATGAAGTAGGGTATGTAGGGTAGGGTAGGAAGTAGTGTAGAGTAGGTGGTGAGGTAAGGTAGGTAAGATGCGTAAGGTAGGATAGGGTGATATAAGGTAGGGTACGATAGGATGGGGGGTGGTAAGGTATATGATGGGGTGGTGGGTAGGGTGGTGGGTAGTGTAGGGTGGGTAGGTAGGGGGTAGGGTAAGGTGGGTAGCGTAGGGGTACGGGCATGTAGCATAAATGGTGGGTAAGGTAGGTTAGGGTGGGGTGGTAGGTAAGGTAGGATAGGGTGATGGGTAGGGTTAGGTAAAGTAAGGGTAGGTAGGGTAGGGTGGTGTGGTAGGTAAGGCATGTTAGGGTAAGGTGATAGGTAAGGTAGGGTAGGGTAAGGTGGTGAGTAAGGTAGGATAGGGAGTGGTGTTGGGTAGGGATAGGTAGAGTGGTGGTGGGTAGGGTAAGGTGTGGCATGGTAAGATGTGAGTGAGTGATGGTGGAGCAGAGTAGGTTGTGGGGTAAGGTAGGTAGAATGCGTAGGGTAGGGTAGGATATGGTGGGGTACGTGGGGTGGTAGGTAAGGTAGGGTGGTAGAGAGATAGGGTGCAGTTCCACCATGTCCTACCTTTTATTCCATTCTTTCAAATCTCAAACGCAGTAATGGAATAAATTTAGTCATTCAATTTCTATTACATTATTTCATTCCATTTCATTTCTGCGTAACAAAATAAAATAACTAAATCGTTCCCTAAAAGTTTCATACAATAATGTCACTAAAAATCCACAACAAAGTAACTGTTTTCCTTCTGTCCAAATAGTGCCAGTACTTTACATCAAAATATATATATATATGTAATTATTTTTCTCTTTCCCTGCAATTACTTTAAGGGGGAAAAAAAAGAGTAAACAAAAATTTATGGAAGCTCCACTCAAAAAAATAAAAATAAAAAATAAAAAAAAAAAATTTATGGAAGCTGCCCTAATTTTGCTGCCGTCTTAGCCCAAAGGCTGAATCAATTGTTTCTTTCTTTTTCTTCTTATAATACTTTAATGGCCCAAAAACAACAGAAATAGACCACCCTAATTTCTATACCAAGTTGCAGCCGCCGTTAGAAGTCGTGAAGAAAATGTCTCCTTTAATTACACTCCCTTCTCTTTATCAAAATAAATAAATTTATACTCTGTTCTCCGTTTTTTATTTGTCACATTGCAAAATTTGTTTTGTTTTTATTTAGGGCCAAAGACCCAAAATAAAGTAGTTAGATTTTCAATAAAAAAAATATATTTCCAATACTAAAAACTCATCTACCAACAAAGTATTTACATCTTCAATAAAAAAAAATACATTTCAATACTCCCTCCGTTTTTATTTATATGCCGCAGAGAGAAAAATCACGTAGATTAAGAAAATAATTAATATGTCTAAAATATAGTATTGGAAATGCATTTTTTTATTGGAAATGTAAATACTTTTGGGCCTTTAGTTATATAAGTTTGTCAACGCAAATTGTTGCAAGCATAAACTTATCACATAATTCATGCCATGAATAAGCTTGGACTATACAAGTTGGGTGAAAAACCAATAATGCCCTTCCCCCTTCTTGATTTGGGGTGATTTACTTAACCCTAAAAATGTAATTAACCCCTAATTAAGTAAATCTGATTAATTATTTCTTAACCCGACCCCTAATTCCACCCCCTAAATTAGGGCGGGTAAAATAACAACCCTAATTTACGCGCCAAAATCCGATCAAAAGCCCCTTCCTATCCTATTTCCCCCCTTTGCAAAGCCAATTACTCTGCTCCGTCCCTCTCTTCGCAAAGCCAATTACTCTGCTCCGTCCCTCTCTTTGTAAAGCCAATTACTCTGCTTTGTCTCTCTCTCGGTGTCCAGTCATTGTCCTCGCGGGCTCTTCTTATTCTCCGTCAATCAATGTCCGAGCTGAGCTGGGTGGTAATCGAAAATGTTTCTTGGCTTTCCATATTATTCAAAGTGGTGGTGGGCAACAAAATAGTCTGCACGATGTAATATGGTTGTGTGGAGAGAGTGCTTTAGATCAGGATGCGCTTACCAGCTCTTGCTAGTATCTTGTTCTTCCAGCTTGCCAATTTACTTTTCATCTTGTCCTCCAGGAAAGTGAAGTGAGATATTTTTATTCTGCTGTGCAGTATGGGAACCCCTAGATATTTCCCCAGGTCGTGAGTGTAGGCCATCTTCAGTCTGGTAGCTATGATAGTTATCAAGTTATGACTGATATTTCTTGACGTAAAGAATCTGGACTTCGCAGTCCTGATTTTTGTCCTGAGCATTTGCAAAAATCGAGAAGAACATCTTCCATCACATGTGCCTGTTTTTCACTTGCTTCGCCAAACAACAATAAATCATCTGCAAAAAAAAGATGGGAAATTGGGGGAGTTGCCTGGATATTTTAATTGCTTTCCATTTGCCTTGGCTAACTGCAACATCAATTCTTGTGCTTAGGACCTCCATACCTAGTACAAAGAGGTAAGGTGCAATAGGATCGCCCTGTCGTAATCCTCTACTGGGGCAAAATGATTCCAGTTTATCGCCATTCCAGAGAACTGATAGTTTGGTGGAGGAGATGTAGTGCATGAGCAAACTATGAATCTGATTCGACACCCCTATGTTTTTGAGAATGTTGTTTAAAAAGGTCCAACTGACACGGTCATATGCTTTCTCGAGATCAACTTTAATTACCGAACCCTTTCTTACCCGTCTTCTTGTTTCTGATAGTGTGAATAATCTCTTGAGCCTAAATGATATTCTCCGCACTACTTCTGCCTGGTATGAACGCATTTTGTGTGGTACTGACAAGCTGCCCAATGATCCTCTGAAAGCGGTTTCCAAGTACTTTAGTTATAACTTTAATGATCACATTTGCCAACGCAATTGGTCTAAAATTTGCTGGTGATTCTGGATGGTCATTTTTGGGTATAAGTGTGATCTAGACCTCATTCATCTCTAGGGGGAACCAAGCGTGCTGGAAAGCATTCTTGACAAAATTGATTACCGAACTACTAAGTGCCCCAGCATTTTTTGTAAAAAATTGGGGGCAGCCCATCCGGACCTGCTGCCTTATAAGTGCCCATGTAAAAAATCGTTTCTTCAATTTCCTTTTCACAAGTATGTCGATTTAACATTTGTAAGTCACCTGCATTAAGGGTTGGGAAAGTTACCTCACAGTTTCAAAGATGATCCTCTTCTTCATTTGAGTACAAGTTCATGTAATAGTTTCTCATCATCTGTTTAATTTCTTCTTCATTTGCGCTCCATGTGCCGTCATCCCTTTTTAAGGCTGTGATTTTTGCTCTCTGCTTCCTTCTAATGGCTATCATATGATAATAATGGGTGTTTCTTTCCCCTTCCACCAGCCATTGTAAATAAGACCTTTGATGCCAATACGTTTCTTCTTGAACCAAGATCTCATTATATTCATTGCTAAGTTTTTTTCTCCAAAATTACAAGATAAGAGGATGGATGTTCTGAAAGAGATTTCTGCTCCCCTACAAGTCTGTTCAGGCATTTGTGTTTGCGGCAAAAAATGTTCCCAAAATGATATTTATTCCACTTTCCAGCTTTGGTCATGAATTGTTTAGCCATCTCTCCGAAATTCGGGTTATTCAGATCCCAATTTTTTCCTACAAATTTGGAAATTCTGCGTGTTCTAGGCATGCATTCTGAAAAATAATTGGTGGGGGTCCTCTATAATTTTTCTGTCTCGGAAGCAGCTGCAAGATGATCGGACAATGGTCAGAATGAACCTTTGGTAGGTGTGTGAGGGTGTAAGCCACGCACTATTGCACCAAACTTGATACAATCTCTCGGGAATATTGACACCCTTATACAAGGGGCCTGTCCAGGTGTCTCTTGGACCATGAAACTGTAAATTCACTAGTTCACACACATTAACCATATTTCTCATGCTCTCGACGTTCATACCGCCAATAGGTCGACCCCCACGTTTGTCTTATTGCTCTATTACCTGATTGAATTCTTCAATGAGCACCCAAAGATGATTAATAATAACCAAGGATAAGCGCTCAAAGTAAGCCCAACACTCATTGCGTATGACTGGGGTGGGAGAGGCATATACAACCGTCAAAATCCAACTGACTACGTTGTCTTTGATTACAGCCATGTTGAGGCAATAGTTCGTACAAGAGATAATTTGCAAGTTTACCGTGGTATCACGCCAAAAGCACCAGATTCCGCCAACAAATCCCCTGGCCTCTATGCACACAACTTTATTGAAAAATAACAGCTTAAGGATACAATTTGCTCTTAAACTACTTACCCTTGTGTCTAGTAAGCACAGAATATCAGGTTTCTGGTCAATAAGAAACGATTTCAGATTGCGGAAAAATTCATCTGGCCCTGCACCTCTGCAAGTCCATGTCATTATTTTCATTTTAACACAGATTAAGATTGGTTTTGGACAGCACTGTCCTGCAGGTCCATCTTATCTGGTGGCTTATCCCGTAGCATCCACGTCCTCCCGTCGTTGCTCCCTTGGTTCTGTTGTTGTTTCCCTCCTTGATAATTCGAGTCTTGATCGGGTGGTTTGGCTTTGAAATGTCTATCACCTGCTGCAATAAAGGGTGTATTCTGTGGAGTTTGGCCTTCAACCCCCTGCTTCCTTAACACTTGTTCTTGTTGATTACCCCTGACATTAGAGATATCATGGAGGGGCTTGGTGGGTGGGCCTGCGTTTTTTGTCCCCCCCGTTATTCGAGATGTTCTTTTTGTTTGAGCTGGTGTTGTTGGCTCACTTGAAGCCTGTTCCTTTCTTTTTCCAGTCTCCGTATGAGATCCTTTCCTGTTGCTAGCTTCCCCATTTTTCTCCAAATTGCCTGACTTGTCTTTGTATAGCAGTGATATTGATGGCTCCTTAAAATTACTTGCTGCTTCCCTCATTCCTGATTGTAGGTTTCTCAGATCGTCCGGTATTTCTTCTTCTTCGTATAAAACATTAAATCTAGAACCTGATGGTATGTCCTGCCTAATCCTCTCATCAGTTACGTGCTCTGTCTCCCCTCTTTTTGTAGTTTCCTGTTGTTCTGTGGATATGTTTGCACCTTGCTTTCCTCCATTATTTCTCTGCCCTGTAGTCGGTCTTCTTCTTCTGCTAGTTGCTATCATCCATGGACCAAATGGTCTCTCAGGGATAGGACCGGTTGCTTTCTTATTGGGGGTTGTAGCGGCATTGGGCTGCTCTGCATTGTACTCAACTGGTGGACTGGTGAGAGGGCACTCTTGAGTTTTGTGGCCTAATTTTCCTCACATTCAAAACAGATTTGTGACAAACCTTCATATTCTACTACAAATTCATTGCCATTAAGGACCACCATCGATCTGAGCACTTGGTGTAGGTTCATTTCCACACAAATCCGCGCATACTTCGCTCTTGTTGACGTACATGTTACCACATCAACCTTGCCTAGTTTTCCAATTCTTTTTGCCAACTTAAGAAGAAAGTCTTCTTTTTCAAAAAGTTCATGGGGTACGCCTGGAAATCGGACCCAAACTAAGGTTGAGAGGATTTTTTGTTTTGAGGGCTGAAAAAAGGGCCGCCATTTCATTACGGTCAAATAGTGCCCTTGGATTAACCATGGGCCCTGCATCAAAGCGCGTTCGTAATCTTCCTTGATGGCGAATCTAACAACATAATATCCAGATTGCAAATCAACTATATCCAGGCCTCCAGAGGAGCACCACATGCTTGTTAACCTCTGATGAAGTATTCGGTAAGACACGGTCCTGCCAAGAACTTTAACGATAACCGCCCTTCGCCATGGCATCCAGAGGTCGATGCATTCCTCCACCAGAATCTCGATTGGGTCGTCATCAGTTGCCGTTCCCCTCCAATCTTCTGCAATTTTAATGAAGTCGGCAATGTCCCCTTCATCTTCTCCTTCGCCGGTATAGTAGAATGAATGTCTCTTCGAGTCCTTAAGTAAATCTGCTCCCCCCTGCAATAGCCACGCCGATTGCCCTGTGTTCGGCTGTGATGTAAATTCCTTCCATTTGGCTGCACTTCGTCGAAAGAGGTAAAATTCTGATAACTTGTTGATTCGTCTGGTATCTATATGGTTTGTTTCTAAGATTACCAGATCGAAATCATATAACGTTCTAGATCCAATGGCCAGGACAAAGGGCCGCGATCTCGCGAGGGTGAGCTAACCCCAAAAACCCGTCCTCAGTTCGGATTGTAGGCGCAACTCGCCCGCATGGCCGAATCGCTAGTAATCGCCGGTCAGCCATACGGCGGTGAATCCGTTCCCGGGCCTTGTACAGGTCTGATTCCTCCATGGATTGACCAGACCCATCTGTTTCCATGGCAGCCGAAGGCTCCATGAATTTGCTGATAGTGAATTACGCCGGAGGAGATTCAGGGTATGTCAAATGCTTAATTAGTTATTCTAGTTGATATGGAAAAATTCGTCATTCATGTGAACTTTGGACCTTATCAATTCTCCCCTGCAATTACTTTAAGGAAAAAAAAGAGTAAACAAAAATTTATGGAAGCTCCACTCAAAAAAATAAAAAACTAAAAAGAAAAAATTATGGAAACTGACCTAATTTTGCTGCCGTCTTAGCCCAAGGCTGAATCAATTTTTTTTTTCTTTTTTCTTTTTTTTCTTTTTCTTCTTTAATACTTTAATGGCCCAAAAACAACTGAAATAGACCACCCTAATTTCTATACCAAGTTGCAGCCGCCGTTAGAAGTCGTAAAGAAAATGTCTCCTTTAATTATACTCCCTTCTCTTTATCAAAATAAATAAATTTATACTCTTTTCTCCGTTTTTCTATTTGTCACGTTGCAGAGTTTGTTTTGTTTTTATTTATTTGTCATTTTATATTTTCAATATATAATTTATTTTTTTTTCTCCTTTACCAATAAATTATTTAGATCTTCAATAAAAATAAAAAAAATTTCCAATACTAAAAACTCATTTACCAACAAAGTATTTACATCTTCAATAAAAGAAATACATTTTCAATACTCTCTCCGTTTTTATATATACGCCGCAGAGAGAAAAAATCCTTTAAATTTAAAGAATTTAAACATAGTCAAAGTTTTGGGCGGATTTTTCGGAGGGAAACTTTAAAGGGACGACAATGTCGTCCAAAAAAATAAAATATTAACCCCACCGTGCCAGTTTGGATTTTCACGTGGACAAGACTATTTAAAGGGACGACAAGGCAATTTAAAAGGACGACAATGTCGTCCCATTAAACATTTTCAGAAAATAATATGTTATGTACAAAAAATTATAAAATTTGGGTTTTTAGGGACGACATTTGTCGTCCCTTTAAAGGAAATTATATTTTTTTTTAATATAAAACTTTGAGTTAATAAATAATATTCAGTTTATTATAAAATGCACGTCTAACGGGACGACAATGTCGTCCCATTAAACATTTTTCAGAAAATAATATGTTATGTACAAGAAATTATAAAATTTGGGTTTTTAGGGACGACAATTGTCGTCCCTTTAAAGGCAATTAAATTTTTTTTGATATAAAAGTTTGAGTTAATAAATAATATTCAGTTTATTATAAAATGCACGTCTAAAGGGACGACAATGTCGTCTCATTAAACATTTTTCAGAAAATAATATGTTATGTACAATAAATTATAAAATTTGGGTTGTTAGGGACGACAATTGTCGTCCCTTTAAAGGCAAAAGGCAATTAACTTTTTTTTAATATAAAACTTTGAGTTAATAAATAATATTCAGTTTATTATAAAATTATAATATACATATTCTAATAAACATTGCGTTAAAATATAAAATTCATTATTTTTTATAAAAATTCTTTTATCGAACGATAATACATGTGATTATGATAATACTCTCTACTATACATTGTCAGTTCGTTATCGAGGGATTGATTTGAATCTCGGGGTTCGTTAATAAGCGATTGATCTCAATCCTGAGATCCGACATCGTTATCGAGCGAATGAGTTAACAGTCGTGGTTCGTTATCGAGCGATCGATTTGAATCCCGGGGTTCGTTATCGAGCGAATGAGTTAGATCGTTATCGATCATTGTGATAGTACTATCTACTATGTCTCGATGTATCCTTATCGAGCGAAGGAGTTAAGAGTCGGGGATCGTTATTAAGAGATCGATTTGAATCTCGGGGTTCGTTACCGAGCGAATGAGTTAGATCGTTATCGATCATTGTCTCGATGGATCGTTATCGAGCGAAGGAGTTAAGAGTCCGGGATCGTTATTAAGAGATCGATTTGAATCTCGGGGTTCGTTATCGAGCGAATGAGTTAAATCGTTATCGATCATTGTGATAGTACTATCTACTATGGCTCGATCGATCGTTATCGAGCGAATGAGTTAACAGTCGTGGTTCGTTATCGAGCGATCGATTTGAATCTCGGGATTCGATATCGAGCGAATGAGTTAGATCGTTATCGATCATTGTGATAGTACTATGTACTATGTCTCGATGGATCGTTATCGAGCGAAGGAGTTAAGAGTCAGGGATCGTTATTAAGAGATCGATTTGAATCTCTGGGTTCGTTATCGAGCGAATGAGTTAAATCGTTATCGATCATTGTGATAGTACTATCTACTATGTCTCGATGGATCATTATCGAGCGAAGGAGTTAAGAGTCGGGGATCGTTATTAAGAGATCGATTTAAATCTCAGGGTTCGTTATCGAGCGAATGAGTTAGATCGTTATCGATCATTGTGATAGTACTATCTACTATTTCTCGATGGATCGTTATCGGGCGAATGAGTTAACAGTCGTGGTTCGTTTTCGTTATCGAGCGATCGATTTGAATTTCGGGATTCGATATCGAGCGAATGAGTTAGATCATTATCGATCATTGTGATAGTACTATCTACTATGTCTCGATGGATCGTTATCGAGCGAAGGAGTTAAGAGTCGGGGATCGTTATTAAGAGATCGATTTGAATCTCGGGGTTCGTTATCGAGCGAATGAGTTAGATCGTTATCGAGCATTGTGATAGTACTATCTACTATGGCTCGATCGATCGTTATCGAGCGAATGAGTTAACAGTCGTGGTTCGTTATCGAGCGATCGATTTGAATCCCGGGGTTCGTTATCGAGCGAATGAGTTAGATCGTTATCGATCATTGTGATAGTACTATCTACTATGTCTCGATGTATCGTTATCGAGCGAAGGAGTTAAGAGTTGGGGATCGTTATTAAGAGATCGATTTGAATCTCGGGGTTCGTTATCGAGCGAATGAGGATCGTTATCGATCATTGTCTATGATGGATCGTTATCGAGCGAAGGAGTTAAGAGTCGGGGATCGTTATTAAGAGATCGATTTGAATCTCGGGGTTCGTTATCGAGCGAATGAGTTAAAACGTTATCGATCATTATGATAGTACTATCTACTATGGCTCGATCGATCGTTATCGAGCGAATGAGTTAACAGTCGTGGTTCGTTATCGAGCGATCGATTTGAATCTCGGGGTTCGTTATCAAGCGAATGAGTTAGATCGTTATTGATCATTGTGATAGTACTATCTACTATGTCTCGATGTATCGTTATCGAGCGAAGGAGTTAAGAGTCGAGGATCGTTATTAAGAGATCGATTTGAATCTCGGGGTACGTTATCGAGCTAATGAGGATCGTTATCGATCATTGTCTCGATGGATCGTTATCAAACAAAGGAGTTAAGAGTCGGGGATCATTATTAAGAGATCGATTTGAATCTCTCGGGTTCGTTATCGAGCGAATGAGTTAGCGATTCGATTATGTTCGAACATTGTGATAGTACTATCACTATATTGTTCGATCGATCGTTATCGAGCGAACATGCTTATAGTTAATAGTCGTGGTTCGTTTTCGAAGTCGATCGATTTGAATCTCGGGATTCGATATCGAGCGAATGAGTTAGATCGTTATCGATCATTGTGATAGTACTATGTACTATGTCTCGATGGATCTTTATCGAGCGAAGGAGTTAAGAGTCAGGGATCGTTATTAAGAGATCGATTTGAATCTCGGGGTTCGTTATCGAGCGAATGAGTTAAATCGTTATCGATCATTGTGATAGTACTATCTACTATGTCTCGATGGATCATTATCGAGCGAAGGAGTTAAGAGTCGGGGATCGTTATTAAAAGATCGATTTGAATCTCAGGGTTCGTTATCGAGCGAATGAGTTAGATCGTTATCGATCATTGTGATAGTACTATCTACTATGGCTTGATCGATCGTTATCGAGCGATCGATTTGAATCTCGGGATTCGATATCGAGCGAATGAGTTAGATCGTTATCGTTATCGATCATTGTGATAGTTGTATCTACTATGGCTCGATCGATCGAATGAGTTAAGTGTCGGTGTTCGTTATTGAACGATCGATTTGAATTTCGGGGTTCGTTATCGAGCGATCGATTTGAATCTAAGGGTTCGTTATCGAGCGAATGAGTTAGATCGTTATCGAAGAAAATAGTGTTATATATATATATATATATATTATGAACGAAAATATAATATTAAGGTATTTAATCATAAAAATGTAATATTAGAGTTCATAAAATTATTTTTTTATAAAAGTTTATTTAAAGGGACGACAATGTCGTCCCTTTAAACAAAAATTCAAAAATTTTATGAAATTTTGGAGGGAAAATTTGCCAAAACTTTTTTTGGGTTTAAAGGGACGACTTTGTCGTCCCTTTAGACGAAATTGTCGTCCCTTTAAACAAAAAATCAAAAATTGTATGAAATTTTGGAGGGGAAAATTTGGCCGCCAAATTTTTTTTTGGTTTAAAGGGACGACTTTGTCGTCCCTTTAAAGAGTATGTCGTCCCTTTAAACAAGACACTGATAATATAATCGGGCAGCCTCATTTTTTCCCTCTTTCTTCTATTTTTTCTTCTTCTCCGTTTTTCCTCCATTATTTCCGGCGATTACACCAAATTTCCGGCGATTGTTTACGATTTTCAACAACCAATCACCTCTAATCTCATCCATAAACTTAGGTAAACCAATTTTCATCTTATTTTCGTCAAATATTTCCTCTCATTCAATCTCTTTCTTCTTCCTTGGCATAGCTCCGGCGATTTGGGCGAATTTGGGGTGATTTCCGGCGATTCTTCACCATTTTCAACGAAAAACATGTCTAATTTCACCCCAATCAAAGGTGAATCATCTTTTCTTATTATTTTCGTCAATTTCTTCCATTATTTTTGTAATACAACATGCTTGTGTGTGTGTAAATGCAATTAATTTGTTAAAGTTTGAAGTTATCATGTTGTGGGTTAAGGTTTCAAATGGGCTCGATTCGGTTCATCCCAATGGGTTCGATTCGGTTTATAGGAAGGTTCAATTCGGTTTCAAATTTGCCATTTTTGCTTTTTGGTTATAATGGTAGGGTTCGATTCGGTTTATTGGAGGGTTCGGTTCGGTGTTATAATGGTAGGGTTCGATTCGGTTATATGGGAGGGTTCGACAATTAGGTTTGATAGTTGTAGTATGATTAGTAATGAGTAATTGATTCGTTTATTTTGGTTTATATTTTCGATTTTCGTTTGAGTTAGTAGTTAAAATTGGTGTGTGTATAAATGCAATTGTAGTTAAAACTATAGTGAGGATGTGTGCCATTTGTGTACATGGTTGGGTTCGGTTTATGGGAGGGTTCGATTCGGTTAGATGATAGTAGTAACAAGTTACAAGTTCAAACCGAGATTGTGTTGTGCCATTTTTGTAGATTAAGTGTTGTGCATTTTTGTGTGGAAAATAAGCTAGTCTATGATTAGATGGTACATAAATGATCTTTAATAAGTTGATGATAGTAGTGTATGGATTTGGATCTTTGAGAAGTTGAAGATAGTTGTGTTGTGCCATTTTTATGTAAACACATGTGTTGTGACATTTTTGTATAGAGTTGATGCTAGTAGTGTATGAGTATGGTGTAGTTTGGATTTGGATTTGGATTTGGACTTGGATTGAGTTGTGATATTTTTGTAGATTAAGTGTTGTGCATTTTTGTGTGGAAAATAAGCTAGTCTATGATTAAATGGTACATAAATGATCTTTAATAAGTTGATGATAGTAGTGTATGGATTTGGATCTTTGAGAAGTTGAAGATAGTTGTGTTGTGCCATTTTTATGTAAACACATGTGTTGTGACATTTTTGTATAGAGTTGATGCTAGTAGTGTATGAGTATGGTGTAGTTTGGATTTGGATTTGGATTTGGATTTGGACTTGGATTGAGTTGTGATATTTTTGTAGATTAAGTGTTGTGCATTTTTGTGTGGAAAATAAGCTAGTCTATGATTAAATGGTACATAAATGATCTTTAATAAGTTGATGATAGTAGTGTATGGATTTGGATCTTTGAGAAGTTGAAGATAGTTGTGTTGTGCCATTTTTATGTAAACACATGTGTTGTGATATTTTTGTATAGAGTTGATGCTAGTAGTGTATGAGTATGGTGTAGTTTGGATTTGGATTTGGACTTGGATTGAGTTGTGCCATTTTCTAATGAATGAAAATTTTGTGTGTTGTGCCATTTTTTGAATGAGTTGAATGTTATTCTAGTTAAACGAGGTGAATGAAACGATCGTGAAAGTTTAATATTCAGTACATGAGATATGGAGCAAGAGAGAGTAGATATATCACCATTGGATGTGTAGAAAAGGCAAGTGAAGTCATTTATGCAAATCATGTATGCAATTGAGTGGTTAGCAACGATCATGGAAATAATGTATGCAAATCTTCTTGTTTACAATATTGCAGAGTTTGCAGATGATGTGCTGGTGGGCGCATGATCCTAATTGCGATGAATTCAAGTAACATCTAGCTAGAGTGCCAGATTACTTGTGGCTTGCTGAAGATGGAATGAAAATGCAGGTTTGGATTCATTGGAATATATATGACAATGAATGAAATAAAGTTGACATAGCTTACATAGCTTCTTTCTTTTGCAGAGCTTTGGAAGTCAAGTGTGGGATTGTGCTCTTGCCACCCAAGCTGTTCTTGCTTATGGTATGAGTCAAATCATTTTTTTTGTAAAGGCAATGCAAATACAATACAAAATCATCCTAATTTGTTTGTCAAAAATGGTCTTATTGAGTCGTACTTAGGAATATTACCTTGTATGTACAAGTTACCCCTGGAGAGATCAAGATCTTCTTTGAAACCATGTGTGGAGAGGTTGTTAGCTAGTTCTATGAAAAAAGATTAGCGTTGCTGCTTGTACAGTTGGTAATGAATTGTGTTATTATGCCTTTTTTTTTCACAGGTTCAGCGCTTGAGATTACTTGGCGACTACCATCATTCTACCAGGATAGCTTTTGTTGAGTTTGTAATGGTATTACCTGGTCTTTCTTCACATTTTCTTGCTCACGTGTTTCTAAATCTCATAAATTTTATTTTGTTATATTCTTCCCTCGAGTTAATTGTTCCCTTTCTTACATATTTACCGAGTGTTTTGTTATGAATTCCTCTTATAATTTGTTATTGATTTTGGAAAAAACGGGATTGGTTTGATGTAAATAGCATGGGAGGCCATGCGAAAACAAAAGAATTTTTTTTTAAAAAAAATATTTAAAGGGACGACATGTCGTCCCTTTAAATGCATTTCTGGAAATTTTTTCCGTTTATAGGGACGACATATCGTCCCAACAAATACGTGTCGTCCCTTTAAATGCTTTCCTAAATTATTATTATTAAATTGTTTTTTTCCCAAATATATTTTAAGGGACGACAATGTCGTCCCTTTAAATGTTTTTCTATAAAAAATATTTTTTTTTCGTATTGAATTTTATTATTAAAACTAAATATAAATGCTTTTAAGGGACGACAATGTCGTCCGTTTAAATGTTTTTCGATAAAAAAAAATTGTTTTTTCGTATTGAATTTTATTATTAAAACTAAATATAAATGCTTTTAAGGGACGACAATGTCGTCCCTTTAAATGTTTTTCGATAAAAAAATATTGTTTTTTCATATTGTATTTTATTATTGAAACTAAATATAAATGCTTTTAAGGGACGACAATGTCGTCCCTTTAAATATTTTTATAAAAAAATTAAAAATTTTCATCATAATAATTTTTTTAATAAAATAAAATGAATTATGTTTATAGGGACGACAATGTCGTCCCTTAAAAGTTTGCCATGTCAGCACGTTGAAATTTCTTAGAAAAGTCCGTGCCACGTCATATACCTTTAAAGGGACGATTTTGTCGTCCCTTCAAAGGAGTCCGTTGTTTAAAGGGACAAAGCAGAAGGGACGTCTTTATAGGGACGACGTGTCGTCTCTTTAAACATTTTAAGGGACGACAATTTTAAGGGACGACAAAATGTCGTCCCTTTAAACCAGACAAAAATGTCGTCCCTTTAAACTCCGTCAATCATTGTCCGAGCCGAGTACCGGGTGGTAATCTTTTATATTTTCTAGCCGCATTTGCGGGTGAATGGTAATCGTATTAAAAGATTGATTATAGTGTGACACAAGTTTAAACTTGTTAATGGCTACGTGAACCTCTATCTGCATTTCAAGGTGGATTGATTATAGTGTGACACAAGTTTAAACCTGTTCATGGCTATGTGAACTTCTATCTGCGTTTCAAGGTGAATGGCAATGTATTGAAAGCTTGATTATAGTGTGAGACAAGTTTAAACTTGTTAATGGCTATTTAAACGAAATTGAAATTCATTTGTGATTTAAAATAAATTGAATGCAATGCTACATTCTAGAGTTATGGATTATGTGTATGTGTATATTGGTTTGTAATTATTGTATTGAATAAAAACAGGATCTCGGTGAAGCATGATGGAAGATAAAGTTTGTATTTTTATATTTTACCTTGTGGAGGTTGAAAAAGACGTCAATGGTCTATGGTCTTGGAAGTATGTAGGATGTGAATCCGAAGAAGTCTCGACGATTTTGAGTGTCAAAAAGAACATTACATTTGAAGAATTGTATGACATGGTGAAAATGAGTTGGAAATTGATACAACATTCTATGAGTTTGAGATTAAAAATATGGTCCCCTTTAGTAAAGCTAGACTGATGGTGCTTGATTGCGATAAGCTTGTGAATCAGTTTATATCTGTTTGTAATTTAAAACAAGATGCTTTATTAATATGTTTGAAGGAAAAGGAAAAGTGTATCGAGGTTTATGAAAGTCAAGAAACATGTAAAGTAGTATATATGTCGGAAACTCAAGAAACATGTGTTGAAAGAGATGAAGAGACATATGTTGATGTTTTGGGAAATGAGATGAAAGAGATGTTGGATGTAAGAAGAGAAAGCATAGAGACATGTGTTGAAAAGAATGTTAATGAAGAGACAGATGTTGATGTTTTGGGGAATGGGATGAAAGATATGTTGGATGTAAGAATAGAAAGCATAGAGACATGTGTTGAAAAGAATGTTAATGAAGAGATAGATGTGGATGTTGTTGGGAATGGCATGAAAGAGATGTTGGATGTAAGAATAGAAAGCATAGAGACAAGTGTTGAAAAGAATTTTAATGAAGAGACATATGTCGATGTTGTTGGGAATGGGATGAAAATGATGTTGTTGGATGTAAGAACAGAAAGCATAGAGACATGTGTCGAAGATTCTCATTTGAACATGGGGGGTGACAACATGGACTTTAATGAGCAACTTGAATACTCCTTTTTGGCGAATTTGGGTGAAGATGTTTATTTAGAAGAATCATATTAGAGAATTAGCATGAACATGGCTGATGAAATGTCAAATGAGAATGTTGATGGATTTGTTGTGAGAAACGAGATTGTTGATCCCTTGAATGCACCCCCAACTGTGGCTAACGTGCAAAGAATTGAACATGAAAACTTTCGTTGTAGCCGTACTGTAGATGATACTTTAGTGTGCATTCCCGAACATGAAGATTTCCGTGTGAATGATATGTTTAAATGCAAAAAAAATTGGTATTCAAACTTGTGAAGTTGTCTACGAAGTACAAGTTTGAATTCAAAATGCAAACTTCCAACAAAAGCGTTTATTTAGTTTTATGTGAACCCGCCGGATGCAAATGGCGTTTGCGAGCCACCAGACTTCAAGCACCTTTTGAGCGATTTGTAGTGGTAACGTATAAAAATAAGCATAGCTGCCCACCTATTGCTCCTCTAAAAGACCATAGACATGCTACGCACAAGCTAATTGGCACATACTAGCATGATTTCCAACAACAATTTGGATATGATGTAACTTATTGCAAGGCGTACAAGGCTAAGGGTTATGCAAAAGGATTAATAAGGGGTAATCCAAACAAAATTTGGGGAGAATTACCCATATATTGTTATAGGTTGAAGGCTAGAAACCTGGACACTGTATATAATATTGAAAAAAGTGACGGGAATGTTTTCAAATACTTTTTCATGGCACTTGGTCAAAGTATTGATGGTTATCATTTGGCGATGCGGAAAGTCATTTCTGTGGACGGCACGCATTTGAAAATGCATTATAAAGGAGCCTTACTTGTGGCAACATGTCAAGATGCAAATCATCAAATATTTCCTCTTGCTTGGGGTGTTGTTGCTTCTGAAAGTATAAAGTCTTGGACATGGTTTTTTGATAAGATAAAACCCATCATTGGGGACACGAATGATCTTGTGATACTTTTTGATCGTGCCGATAGTACTAAAACATCTTTCAAGGCGGTGTTTAAGAATGCACAACATGGGCATTGCATGTATCATATGCAAAAGAATTTGAGGATGAAATATCCAAGACGTGGTGTGGGAAAGTTCTTTCAGAAAACTGCAGAGGCCTATACATAAGCAGATTGCGTTTTGACACTTTATGTAGTAAATGTCCAAAAGCTAACGAATATTTGAAAGAAGCAGAATTCCCTAAGTGGTTTAGAGCTAAATTTGAGGAATTTCGTTACAACATAATGACCACAAACCATGCCGAGTATGTGAATGCTAGTCTAAAGCGTGCTCGAGAATTTTCAATTGTTGGGTTGATTGAACATATCCAAGAGATGTTACAGGATTGGTTTGCTAAAAGAAATGAATCATCTACAAAATGCCTTGATGCTCTTACTCCCAAAATTGAAATCAAAGTGAACAAAAGCTTCGAGCCAGCCAAATGATTTTCAGTTAATCAACTTTCCTCAGATAAGTATGATGTTCGTGACAAGGATGCTGTTATTTCTTACATCGTTGAGTTGAATTTGAAGACGTGTGAACGTAAAAAGTTCCAATTGGATATGTATCCATGCGAGCATGCAGCTTCTGTGTTGAAGTACATAGGGAAGCAAACCTCCAAGTATTGCACTTGGTATTATTGCGTCAGTTGTTGGAGGCTAGCTTATTCCAAATGTGTGTATCCACTTCAAAATGAAGATGAATGTGTGTATCCCGATGATGTGCTTAACGATGTGGTTTTGCCACCGAAGGTGCCAAATAGACAAAGTGGACGGCCATAAAAAAAAGAGGAAACGCTCAGCCGGGGACAGAAAGACGAAGTATGTTTGTGGTAAATGTGGTGTCAATGGTCATTATGCTTCCACTTGTAAGAGTTTGATTGGTGGAGAAATGCACACCAACGATACTCCTACTTTGCCATGATAAGGTAATGTATGTATTAATATTTAGAGTTCTTTTTTTATTCAATCATGTTACATTGCATTAAACTTGTTACCTTTTTTCTTTGACAATGTTACATGAAGGTGATGGGATACATATTGTGGCTGTTTAAGTATTAATGTTGATGAAGAGGATGAGATGTTTACATTTTGTGGCTATTTAAACATTGAAGATGATTGGTTGATGTGTAAGCTTCGAAGACGTAAATTATGTTGTATTTTGAATAATGGAAAGTGATGTGTTGATGTTTTTGTTTGTTATTGTATTTTGAATAATGGAAAATTATCTGTGTTGTTGTTCTCCTTTGGTTGATTGGTTGATGTTTAAATCTG
This sequence comes from Gentiana straminea, assembly GCA_036785695.1. Taxonomy (NCBI): domain Eukaryota; kingdom Viridiplantae; phylum Streptophyta; class Magnoliopsida; order Gentianales; family Gentianaceae; genus Gentiana; species Gentiana straminea. The sequence continues at coordinate 13,392,787 of JAVUPR010000300.1, read as the reverse complement.
AATGATGGCAATTTGATGTGTTGGTTGTTCTCATTTGTTTAATGTGAAAGGAAGTTGTTCGAGTGTCACGAATGTGGTGTTTTGAGTCCATTAAGGGTGTTGTAAAACATTCACTCTAGAAACAGGTTTAAACTTGTGTCGGCCCTAGAAACAAGTTTAAGCTTGTGTAGCCCCCGGAAACATGTTTAAACTTGTAAAACAATGATGTGTTGGTTGTTCTCCTTTTTGTTTAATGTGATTACTATTCAAATCCTTCAAATAACCATTAGATAAGAAAACCAAATCCAGAGTACAGAAAAATAATTCCAAGAACTTAAGTTCTTATTTCGTAAGATGAAATACGAAATAAATGGTTAGACAAGTAATAATCAATAATACAAGTTTCTTTTGAGAGGAATCATTCCCTAGCCTGATCTGCTCAAGTAGTGTCTCCATGCAAGCAGTCCTTTCTCTATCATGGAGTAACATTTGAACCATGGAATCTGAATTGCGACCTCTCAGTAACTCAGTGACGTTGATCTTAATTTGTTTAATTTTTTTTTTGCATCATTGTCTTGCATGCACTTTATCATTTCAATATCATTTTGAAGGACACCGATTCTGTATTCAAGTTTATCTGTTTTCTTCATCAAGTTCACAAAGGTAACATGTTCATGTGTCCCAGTAGATGAAGATACCTTGCCATATGACCCAATAGATGAAGACACCTTGCCAGATGGCCCAGTAGATGCAGACACCTTGTCATGCCATATGAAATAGTCACATTTGCCTTCATCATCCTGCAAAATAAGAAATTCCAATTATTATACAGACACATTATCCCTTGAAAGAAATGGAAAGTATAACCAAAATAATTAGTCATACCGGCCAATAACGACAACCGTAGAACAGTCTCCCTAAGTTAGCCTGTGATCCTGAGGTCACCAATTTTGCAGGAACACTACAAGTGCATAACAATGTACGCTCATGAAATGGCCCAGATTCATTTACCTTGCTAGAAGAACTGGAAATCGGAGAAGTACCCTTCATATTTTGCTTTAGGTTCGGTTCAGAGATTGCAGGCACTATGAAAAGGAAAAAACATTGTGCATAATTGAGTAGTAATTGGCTTGTCTATATCTCACTAGCCAACCAAACGTAACATTAACTCAACCATTCACCAATCACCAATAAACGCCCCTAATAAGTACTCCCGATTGGCCTATCTATATCTCAAATAAATAACTAAATGCCCCTAACAAGTACTCCCGATTCACAAGAGGGCAATCTATGAGTGAATTTGACTACTTCTTCGTTTCAAAACAGCATAATTCATAAGAGCATAGTAACTCACCAAAATTAGCTCTGTTAAATAATTGATGTCTCGGTTAATTCACCCTAATATGTTAGAAATTAGCTCAAATCCACAAAAATGTAACAAAATTCATAAAGGCATACATACAAACTCGTGTCACATACGAACGCACAAACAATTGAAGAAGACCAGTAGGGAAGGTCTTTGGAAGAAAAGCTAAAACAAAAGAGCAGAGTAACTCACAAAAATTAGCTATGTTAAGTCATTGATACTCTGTTAATTCACACAAATATGTTAGAAATTAGCTCGAATTCACAAAAATGTAACAAAATTTTAGATAAACTAAAGAGTTACCTCGGAAAGCCCCTAGAAGAAAAGCTAAAACAAAAGAGCAGAGTAACTCACCAAAATTAGCTCTGTTAAGTCATTGATCATCTGTTAATTTACACAAATATGTTAGAAATTAGATCGAATTCACAAAAATGTAACAAAATTCTGAAAAAACTAAAGAGTTACCTCGGAAAGCCGGTAGTATTAATTATTTTATTAATTGTAGAGTGTGAATGTTTGGTATCTTTAATGAAGATTTTGAAGTTGAAGGTTGAATGGTGGGAAGAACAAACGTGGGAAAGACATCAATGAAAGGGGCGGGGTGTAGTTGGGTTAGGTTAGAGGGGTTAGTTGTGGGTGAAGAATTTGAATCAAATAATTTGAAAATTTCAAAATTTTGGGTGATTCTTAACGGGAAAGTAAAAATTTTGGCTGCAACAATTGAGAGGGGAGCAGCTTAAGGGCGGGAATTGATGATGATGGAGGGGGAGAGTGGGTTCCGACTTCCTATCACATAATAATTAAATAAATACAAAATAAAAAAAGATAGTCTAGTTACATCATCATTATTAATAGATTATTAAAAAAAAGTAGTGAATACATCTTCTTACTACTAAATATAATAATTAAAACAAAATTAAATGCCTACTTATCATGTAACATACTCACGTAAGACACCATAAACGGACTTATTGTGTGACAACTCACGTAAGACACCATAAATCCACTTATGGTGTGGCATACTCACGTAAGACACCATAAACGGACTTCCGATTCCATTATGACTACTTATTGAGTGACATACTCACGTAAGACACCATAAACAGACTTCTGATTCCATTTGGACTACTTATGGTGTGACATACTCACGTAAGACACCATAAATGGACTTCCGATTCCATTAGGACTACTTGTTGAGTGACATACTCATGTAAGACACCATAAACAAACTTCCGATTCCATTAGGACTACATATTTAGTGACATACTCACGTAAGACACCATAAACGGACTTCTGATTCCATTAAGATTATTTATGGTGTGACATACTCACAGAAGACACCATAAACGGACTTCCGATTCCATTAGGACTACTTATTGAGTGACATACTCATGTACGACACCATAAACAGACTTCCGATTCCATTAGGACTACTTATTGAATGACCTACACACATAAGACACCATAAACGGACTTCTGATTCCATTAGGACTACTTATGGTGTGACATACTCACTTAATACACCATAAACAGACTTCTGATTCCATTAGGACTACTTATTGAGTGACATACTCATGTAAGACACCATAAACAGACTTCTGATTCCATTATGACTACTGATTGAGTGACATACTCATGTAACACAACATAAACGGACTTCCGATTCCATTAGGACTACTTATTGAGTGACATACACATGTAGGACACCATAAACAGACTTCTGATTCCATTAGGACTACTTATTGTGTGAGATACTCACGTAAGACACCATAAACAGACTTATTGTGTGACATTCTCATGTAAGACACCATAACTCACGTAGGACACCATAAACGGACTTTCAATTCTATTAGGACTACTTATAATAGAGTGACATACTCACGTAAAACACCATAAACGGACTTCCGATTCCATTAGGACTACTTATGGTGTGACATACTCCCGTAAGACACCATAAACGGACTTATTTTGTGACATACTCACTAAGAAACCATAAACAGACTTCTGATTCTATTATGACTACTTATTGAGTGACGTACTCACGTAATACACCATAAACGGACTTCCGATTCCATTAGAACTACTTATGGTGTGACATACTCCGTAAGATACCATAAACGGACTTATTGTGTGACATACTCACGTAAGACACCATAAATAGACTCTGATTCCAATAGGACTACTTATCGCGTGACATACTCACGTAAGACACCATAAACGGACTTATTGTGTGACATACTCGCGTAAGACACCATAACTCACGTAAGGTACCATAAATGGACTTCCGATTCTATTAGGACTACTTATTGAGTGACATACTCACGTAAGACACCATAAACGGACTTATTGTGTGACATACTCACGTAAGACACCATAACTCATGTAAGACGCCATAAACGGACTTCCGATTCTATTACGACTACTTATTGAGTGACATACTCACGTATGACAACATAAACGGATTTCCGATTCCATTAGGACTATTTATTGAGTGACATACTCATGTAAGACACCATAAACGGACTTTCAATTCCATTAGGTCTATTTAGCGCATGACATATGTTAAGGGTGATTTTATACGTTTTATAAGGATATATTTTATATCAATTTTCCCCATATGTGGATGTTTTTCATAGAAATCGAGCTTTATATTGAAATATTGAGCAAATGAGTTTTAGAAGTATTAAAGTGCAAAATCGAGCTAATTATGTGATTTTATTGGATAAATATCTTTAGATGTAAGATGTTACATTTTGCATGTTTTTATCGTGATGTAGGTACGCTTGCATGAGGTGAAAGGAGCTTAAAAGATGTTCAAGTGATGATTTGCATGGAAGGAAAGAGATAGAGATGAAGTTGGAATGAAGATCAAGATGGATTTGGAAGAAAAAGGGATCGAACTAGCGTCCGGCCCGTCTGGGGGCATCCAAAGAGTGGATCGGCGTCCGGGAGAAGAAAGTTGAACGAGAGAGTTTGGACGGCGAGTGAACGAGCGTACGCCCTAGCGTCCGGAAGCGGTCGGACGAGTGTCCGAAAGTCGGACGGGCGTCCTTAAGCCGACATAGCAGCAGCCGCCTTACTTTTCTATAAATAGCAGCGCGATTTCAACCCTAAGACACACATAATTGAGATATAATTCGATCCCTCTTGACACACAAACATTAGAGAGGAGCCACTAGGCGCCCCGGCCCCCTTTTGGGAGGCTGAGGTGGCGGTTAGATTAGGTTTTATTTTCGTTTTTTTTTCTGTTCTTGTTCGTCCATGCTGATGGCCTTCAAGCTGTGAACTGGAGCATCCATGGTTACTTTTCAGCAGCGTATTTGATTTCTCTCTTGGATAATCTTGTGAGTGATTTTATTTAGAGTTTGTATCTTTCCTTTGTTTATTTGTTTATGCAATCGATATCGGAAGATGTATTGCTATTTGATGTTTACCGTATGATGGAAATCGGTGTAAACCTTAGATCACCATAGGAAAGATTAGACTTTTAACCTTGACATAACGGAAGTTGATAGGTTAGATTTCTAGGTTGTTAGATCTAATAAATCTTGCACCTTGTTTTGAGAGCGTTAATCTCTATAGATCGGAAGATGATGAGATTGATAGACGAATTACTTACGGAAGTAGGAATTCATACCTTTGATTAGGTGAACCACAACTTTGATTGAATCATCATAAGATAATCTAGGGAAGAATTAAGGGTTGCGGGATGGTGGATCATGTTTGTTCTATGTTGATTTGCTTCAGTCATTATCATGATAGTTAGTTTTATTGTTTTCTTAGTTGTAGTTTTATTTTATTTGCTTTTGTTCGCAACGATATTTTCCTGGCTTTGGACTGACAATCCTCTGTCCAGTTTATTTTCCGTTTTAGTTTAGGTTTAGGAATAATTGTATCAATCTTAGGAAAATTAATGAACTAGATACCCCGATTCCCTGTGACCGACTCCGGTATTAATCGCTATACTACGATCCCTACACTTGGGGAATACCGGATTTATAAATTTTATTACTTGTTGTTTTGTTAGATAAAATCCGTGACAAGTTTTTGGCGCCGTTGCCGGGGAATCGGTGCGGTTGTCCAGTTCATTATTAATTTTTTCTAAGGTAGTTTGTGTTATCTAGTGATTATTAATTTTTCATAGGTTTGTGTTTAGGTTCCAATTAGGGTTTTGTTTAGTTTTCGTGTTTTGTTTGGACCTGTTTTCGTGCTTCAGTTTGAACGTAAACGGGCGTCCTGAGCTATTGGACGCCCGTCCGTCCAAATCTGATAGTCTCTGTTTGTGTTTTACCCAGGCATACGAGCGTCCAGTAACTTGGACGCCCGTCCTGTTCTTTCTCCGGGCAGACGTCCGTCCAGTAACTTGGACGCCCGTCTGGCCTGTCTGTCACCAGTTTTTATTTATTTATTTATTTATGTTTTAGGTAGATATCGTGGTTTAGGGTTTCTGTTTTTCGTAGGTAGGTTTCGTAGGTAGGGTTCTAAGGTTGAATCATCTGACTCCACGTTTTTCGCGGTCAAATTTTTGGATAAAAGGGATCGTTTTAGCACTCGTTAGTATTTTGGCCGTAACTTTCGGCTCGAGTGTCCGTTTAGCGCGCGGGACCCCAATTCGGAAAGCTCGTTCTGACGCCGACGACATGGTGAACAACTGTAGGCCATTCAACACCGTTTTCGAGGTCAAAATCCACTGTTTTCCCTTCCATTTTGGCCCTAGAAGATTTCACCACGTTTTTTTCCTCCGTCTTAGTGTTTTTTTTTTTCTGTTTTAAATTTTTCGTAGGTAGGTTTCCGTTTATTTTTCTGTTTCTTTTCTTTCAATAAGAGTAGCGTCACACAAATTGTGAGTTTTTATTTTTGCCATGTTTCGATGACCGTTGGGTTAAGAATGTGCAAAAAGTTTTTTACTCGATTTGTGAAACGTGAAGTGTAACATAATCTGTGACCTAGTGTGCTCTGTGCTTAAATTTATCCGTGGCTGCTGTATGTGTGATTTGATGATCTGAATTGCCATGAGTTTAAGATGTTAGTCTAGGGTTTTCGGATGTGCTTTATTAAGTTGCAGGGTGCTGTATCGAACTTTCAAACGGGCGTTCGGCTCATTGAACGTCCGTCCAGTGCAAAATTTCCAGGCAACCGCCCGTTTGGTATGTTGAACGCACGTCCAGGTTCCAAATTTTTCTTGACTTGATTTTTAATGCTTTATTTGACATGGATACTTTCATATGAGCTTCTGTGGCTAGTTATTTTTACGTAGATGTTCTGAACTTGCATGTGTACATCTTTCCATCTACCGATCCATGTTAAATAATTGATTAACTTTTATATACATGATTCATCCATGCATGTTATAGTTAATGTCGGTTCTCGTATGCTATAACTGTTCTTATTGTTATTTAGTAGCTAATGTCGGTTTCCGTATGCTACATATCGTTGTGATGAATCTTGTGAGCTTTGAGACCTATGTGCTTTCTTGTTATTTTTGTAGCTCATATGGGTAGCTACTGTCGGTTTTCCGTTGCTACCATCTTTGGCTTATGAGTTATATCTGTTTAGTATAGCTAACTGTTGGTTTTCCATAATGCTATCACCTTTGATGAGTCTTAAGGCGCGTCTACACTGCATATAATGAATAGTACTGTCGTTTATCGTAAACTATCATTATTTGGTAGACGTTTATGATATACATGTCGTGTTGCAAATGAGTGGGCTAGTTTTCTTTCTTTTATTTTCTTTTATTTTTGCATATCATTTAGTTGCATGTCATTTAGTTGCATTGTTTTTCTATTTTTCTTTTATTTTTCTTGAGGGTAGTTACTGTCGGCTTGCCGTACGCTACCACTTTTATTTTATATATAATTGCATATCATGTAGATCGCATTGTAATATATTTTCGTATAGTGCACCTGGCTTGCTATTTTGTAATGTTCCATGTATATGTTCCTTCTTTACATGAGCTTAATCTGAAAAAATCTCTATAACTTCTTTTCCATGTGTTTTACATGTATAATCCTTTTTCCCCGTAGACTCTTTTTGCACTGATCAAGTATGCAGGACACTTGTGATAGCTATTGTGCGCTTTCACGACGATATCAGTTTTCCTGTGATGCTCCACAGTCTCCTGATCTATTCAAGCTTTCTTGGATCTGTGATGCTCCACATTTCCAAGGTTATCCGAAGCAATTTTGGTTCTTCATGAGGGTCTTCCCGGAATTGCCAGCTTGGAAATACAATCAGCTAAGTTCTCTTCATTTTTATTTCTGTACAACATGAGGACATGTTGTAATTTAAGTGTGGGGGAGGGAAATGATTTTATGTATCTACATTCATTTGCCATACTATTATATTTCTATGAAAAAGTGCTAAATTTTAAAATTTTGTTTGTTTCGTCCCAAGTGAGCAAAGGCATATCTTTATTTGAGTTTTTATATCATTGGTGCATTATTTTGCATATTTAGTAAATTTAGATGTTTCACCCAACACTATTTTTCACGTGCCATAGTAAATGATGAGCTATATTTTAGAGCTATGCCCATTTGATTAGAGATTTTTGATGATTATCGCATGATTCTTTGCTTACATACGAATTTTGAAAATTTTAATAGGTTGTGTTTAGAATTAAAGTATGACATACTGTGAATATCTGAAGGTTTGAATGTGATAGGAGGGATATAATTTAAAGTTTGTATACCACTCTAAGATGAATTGTATGAATAAAATATGTATATGTCGGAAGTAGCTGCCAATGATTTGAGTGCGGTAGGGCATTATCACGAAATGTCCTATACCACTATGAGGTTAATAGCTCCCGACTGCCTGATGATAGTAGTCCAGCTAGGGTGTTATCACGAAACGTCCTATTGCTGGGAATGAGGGCATATGCTATACGTGTTTAATTAAGAAAACTTTAAGAAAAATTAGCAAATAGAATTGTGAAAAGATGGTTGGAAACCTTAGTTATCTTCTAACTATCCCCAGTATAAACTGAAAGATATGTTGTAGGGATTATCCTCTAAGTTTGTCGGAAATATTTTAAATACTCCTTATTATTTTTCGGAATATGTATGTTTTGTGAGGTGCATGTTATAATCGTTTTTATTTCTGATCTAAATGGGATGTTGGCTAGTTTTGCTTGAATCAATTTCAAGTGTGGATTTAGTGGAAATTTGTTATGGCTATGCACACACACTTGGGTGAACCTCTAAACTATTGAATATGCTTTATATTTGCATAAATGTTTATATGTCTCGAGTCTTGATTTTGTTTTGTCTTGCTCGGGACGAGCAAGGTTTAAGTGTGGGGGAGTTGTTAAGGGTGATTTTATACGTTTTATAAGGATATATTTTATATCAATTTTCCCCATATGTGGATGTTTTTCATAGAAATCGAGCTTTATATTGAAATATTGAGCAAATGAGTTTTGGAAGTATTAAAGTGCAAAATCGAGCTAATTATGTGATTTTATTGGATAAATATCTTTAGATGTAAGATGTTACATTTTGCATGTTTTTATCGTGATGTAGGTACGCTTGCATTAGGTGAAAGGAGCTTAAAAGATGTTCAAGTGATGATTTGTATGGAAGGAAAGAGATAGAGATGAAGTTGGAATGAAGATCAAGATGGATTTGGAAGAAAAAGGGACTGAACTAGCGTCCAGCCTGGACTGGCGTCCAAAGAGTGGACTGGCATCCAGGAGAAGAAAGTTGAACAGAGAGTTTGGACGCTGAGTGAACGAGCGTCTGCCCTAGCGTCCAGAGCAGTCGGACGAGCGTCCAGAAAGTCGGACGGGCGTCCTTAAGCCGACATAGCAGCAGCCGCCTTACTTTTCTATAAATAGCAGCGCGATTTCAACTCTAAGACACACATAATTGAGATATAATTCCATCCCTCTTGACACACAAACATTAGAGAGGAGCCCTAGGCGCCCCAGCCCCCTTTTGGGAGGCTGGGGTGGCGGTTAGATTAGGTTTTATTTTCGTTTTTTTTCTTTCTGTTCTTGTTCGTCCATGCTGATGGCCTTCAAGCTGTGAACTGGAGCATCCATGGTTACTTTTCAGCAGCGTATTTGATTTCTCTCTTGGATAATCTTGTGAGTGATTTTATTTAGAGTTTGTATCTTTCCTTTGTTTATTTGTTTATGCAATCGATATCGGAAGATGTATTGCTATTTGATGTTTACCGTATGATGGAAATCGGTGTAAACCTTAGATCACCATAGGAAAGATTAGACTTTTAACCTTGACATAACGGAAGTTGATAGGTTAGATTTCTAGGTTGTTAGATCTAATAAATCTTGCACCTTGTTTTGAGAGCGTTAATCTCTATAGATCGGAAGATGATGAGATTGATAGACGGATTACTTACGGAAGTAGGAATTCATACCTTTGATTAGGTGAACCACAACTTTGATTGAATCATCATAAGATAATCTAGGGAAGAATTAAGGGTTGCGGGAAGGTGGATCATGTTTGTTCTATGTTGATTTGCTTCAGTCATTATCATGATAGTTAGTTTTATTGTTTTCTTAGTTGTAGTTTTATTTTATTTGCTTTTGTTCGCAACGATATTTTCTTGGCTTTGGACTGACAATCCTCTGTCCAGTTTATTTTCCGTTTTAGTTTACGTTTAGGAATAACTGTATCAATCTTAGGAAAATTAATGAACTAGATACCCCGATTCCCTGTGACCGACTCCGGTATTAATCGCTATACTACGATCCCTACACTTGGGGAATACCGGATTTATAAATTTTATTACTTGTTGTTTTGTTAGATAAAATCCGTGACAACATACTCACGTAAGACACCATAAACGGACTTATTTTGTGACATAATCACGTAAGACACCATAAACAGACTTATTGTGTGATATACTCATGTAAGACATGATAAATGGACTTCCGATTCCATTAGGACTACTTATTGAGTGACATACTCACGTAAGACATCATAAACGGACTTCCGATTCAATTAGGACTACTTATCGCGTGTCTTACTCACGTAAGACATCATAAACGGACTTATTATATGACATAAATCTAAAAAGATCTATAGTGGAGATCATCGTTATGTCACTCGTCGTGGCACAACGGTTATGCCTCTATCATTACTCGTCTCAGAAATGGTACTAATATCTACTCGGTTAAAATGAAATGAATGGAAATGAAGGGGGAATGGACGGTCCCCGGTCAACAATGGCACAATTTTCAACAATTCACCCTGTCCCTGATTCTGTCATGTTTTGTCCTCTTTCTTCTTTTCTTGACGCCTATATGCTTGCGGATGGGACGGTATATTCTCTCTTTTATTTCTTTCTCTTTTGGAATGGATTCCTTCTTGTTTTTCATGTAGTCTTTATTTTTTCATGCAGTAGAGCGATTAGCCTCCCCTTTTGTTGTTTTTTTTCTTCTTTATATTCTTTATTATTATATTATACTTTATAAAATATAAAAATCCTATAATTCCATTAATTCACCCCGTTAATTAATATAATCATTTCTTTCTCATATATCATACACAAATTAATTTTGTCATTCAACTCACATAAGAAATACATATCATTTTATTTTCTTAATCTGTGTGAATACGATATCGTTCCCCATTTATTTGGATGCTCAGTCACGATGGCAGGTTTAACACCCGATCTACTTGGAACATGCTCCGGACCCCTCACCCTACAAATGATATTTTCAAGATTGTTTGGAACAACATCCTTCCTCTCAAGATCTCGTTCTTCTGTTGGCGTCTGCTGCATAACATCCTCCCCACTGACCAAAACATTCAACGACGTGGCATCACCTTGGTTTCTAAGTGCTTCGCGTGCCATTACGGGGAGGACCTGAGACATACCTTTATTGACTGTCATTTTGCAGGATATGTTTGGACGTATTTCATGCAACATTTTGGACTTCGGTTTTCTCCTACATCAGGGATTGTACCCATGCTTCACTTCTGGCAGAACTCGGTTTCTAGTATTCACCGTCTTCGGCTCATTGTGCCGATCACTGTGTGCTGGGGCATTTGGGCTGAAAGGAACAGGTGTCGACACGATAATGCTCAACCGTCTACACAGCGTACCATTATACACATTGAGCGGACTATTAGGCAGCTTGCCTTTCGGAAGAGCCTTGGATATAGAGTGTTAGGTCCTGATAAGGACACTCCCTTCTTCCAACCTTTCCGCCTCAAACCTAACCCAAGAATGAGAGTGACTTTGCTGAGATGGAAGACACCGAGTACGGGCAATGTTAAATTAAATGTAGATGGGAGTGTCCGGAACGGCATGGCTTATGGTGGTGGGATCGTCAGAGATTCTGATGGTGAGTTTATTTTGGCCTTCCATGCCTGCTTTGGACAAGGGACAGTGGTGGATGCTGAGGTAAAAGCCCTGCTGTTTGGCCTTCGCATGCGAAATCATTCACAGACCTTGGATATTGAAACAGATTCACTCTATGCTTATCGTATGATCTCTGAAGCTAGTACAGGGGGCTGGCCCCTGTGTCTCTCTATCACCCAGATATGCACTATTCTGCGCTCTCAACACTTTACTATCTCACATATATATAGAGAGTGCAATAGAGTTGCCGACGCACTGGCGGCCCTCGATGGAAATGATCAGCTCTTCTACAATCAAGCGGAAGTCCCACCACATATTCGGAGTCTAATGCACGATGATCTTTTTGGCCCGCCTCATGTCCGCTGTATCAATGACCGGACAACATCATACTAATTGGACGCACCCCCTCATTTTGATGGGGTGCAAACCAGGTGTTTTTATTCCTCATCCCTACTTCGTCTAGTGTATACTTGTTGTTTACCTCACCCATGGTATGTTTGTGTGGCGTACGGACCACTTTCTTCGGCTTCTTGAAGTTCACGCATGACGGCGGCCATTGGATGCTCACTATTGGACGCACCCCTATCACAATGCTAGGGGTGCAATCCGGGTGTTTTTGTTTCATCTTCACACAAATGCTTTGCTTATTTATATATTGGCGTATGACTTCATCTACTCTTGATCCCTCCGTTTCGGATTGGAATACGAACGCTTGCACTTGAAAGCAATTTCGGAAGGACGTGGCGGCTCTTCTTGAGGACGACGGCAAGCATCACCGATCCAAGACCTCTCGGAGGAGGCACGGCGGTCGAGGGCGGCTTGACCATGACGGCGAGCTTTTGTACTCTTTTGCATTTCACTGGTGTAATTACTTTTTGGCTAGGGACTTTTTTGGGGGTACATAGAGCGAGTACTCTTCCCTATGTGGTGGATTTTCCTACACTGGGTTTGCCACACATAGGGTTTAAGGAGGCCATGCTATGTACCCTATCACGCGAACTGGGGGCGGGCCGGGATATGGCACTGACTTTTGTAGCTCTTTATTTCGATTTTTAATAAAATAAAGTTGCTTTAAAAAAAATAAAAAAAAAGATATCGTTCCCCATGTTTGTATGATTTCCAAATTTATTAATCATGTTTATTTTCTTATGTTGTGTGAACACACCAATTATTTCCAACATTTCCAACTTTTCAAGTCTGCTCATTTCCAAGTCTGTAAAAAAACATACGATTCAAATTGACACAGGGTTAAACTTGTGTAACATATACAAACCAGAACCAACCCCAACGAAAAAGCATAACAAACCAAACTGGATTGGGAGCTCCTAAAGCAGTGTATGAGGGAGGACATTAAAACCAAAAGCAAACTCAGGCAATTTCCATAGAAAAGAAATAATTCCGATAAATATTATACAATAAACATGAACATAAAAATAAATGCAATAGTTTCAGGACATGAAAATAAATTAAACAAACAGAAATTTTGTAATCAAATTAAAATCAAAATTTCTAGAAACAACATAAAAATTAAAATTAAACAAACAGAAAGAAAAAAAAACAACAACAAAGTTTTTCAGAAATCACAGATAATTCGGTAGATAAGCAATCCTTTTCCCCGACGTCTCGTTGCAAACCTAGACAACTTGATTGATCTTCCTCTTGTAGGTCTGCATCGTATCTTTTAGATTTGACACCTTATAGTCTCTTGATTCAACCTCCTCAACCACCTTCAAGGTGATGTTCTCAGTTGCATGAAGAAGTTCCCATCTCTGTGCCATCATGTCTTGCCTTTGCTTCTCTAGTACCTTCCTCAACCGCTTCATCTCTTCCTTCAGTTCTTGCTTGAATATGATTCTAATCTGTTGCCTTTCTTCCTTAAGAATTTTCATGAATTCATTCCTTTCCATTGCCATTTTTTTCTTTGATGTGCTTCCTGATTTAGAGATATACGGTATTTATCTCGGCATCATCCCAGAATATATATAGCCTAGGTTAATTGTCGCGTTGCAAGCAATTAAATGGATGCGGCGTTTCACTTTTCAAAAACTATGGCTATTAAGGCGACTTTGTAGTTGAAACAATTACAACTCCTCGTAAACCTTCGCGACCTTGGTAGTTGACGGACCTTTTCTAGGTGTTACGATCCTTACCGGCAGTGTACCGGGTCAAATTGTAGTGCTAGTCTGGTGAGTCAGGTCGTATTCTCAGGGAAATGAAGGCATAATTCAAAGTGTGGTTAAACACCAAGAAGCTATTATTAACTCGATCTAAGTCGCAGTTTTTACCATTTTCCTCGGGTTAGATAGTTAGATTAGTTAGATTGTTAGTAAAGCGAGTAAATAAATATATAAATATAAAAATAGATAATATATATATTTTTGGATCTAGCCAAGAATACTTTCTTGAATCAATATCTTTTTGTAGTGAAATTGAATGAGACGATCTTTTCCTTGATGCAAGGAGGTCAATTATGTATGAACCGGTGTACTCCTAAGCTAGACAACTCCTCCTTACACGAGCGTATGAAATTGTCATATGTCTAGTCCTCTCGTCCAATGTCATCTTAAGCATGGGTCACTCCCGTTTTGTCATACGGCCAATTTTATGATTGATTCATTAAACAATGATTTTAACGTAATAATATCGTGAGCACAATTTTAATAAGATTTATCTCTCCCAAGATAAATCTGCCCCCGGGTAGGAAATCGGATTCCGTTGTCACATTTTCACTCGGCCAATTTTACCCTCCGGTCTTTCTATTACGATCTCGTATTCTAATCGCGAGTTGTCAATTCATTAGATTACGTTTCTAGTAAAAATCGAGTGGCTAATTCAATTTTTACTTTCATTAAGTGCAAATAGAAAGAGATTCATTATAATTGGTTTTAATCATTATTACCAGAGTCGATCATTCATTTTACCAAAAAGATTAACTAATTCAGATTCATATCTTGGCTAGATATATTTTTAGCTTAACATAATTAACATATATAATATATAAATAGAAATAGAAATAGTAAACATAATAATATTAGAATATATTACCGATTACAACTATTTGAATCGGGGTCGTTTCCACCGGATGTAGTATAACAAAGCTTCGATTTTAACAATCTTCGATAATTATTCCGCCATTACAACGTTACTATAACTACTTTATTTATATATATAAAAACATATATATACATACATAGACATATGTATATATAAGGGCCCAAAATGATGAAAACAAGAAAAGAGAAGAAAGGAGATGGAAGAAGAGGGGAAATGGAAGAAATGGGGAGGAGATGAGAAGAGAGGGGCCAGGTTTTTGATGGATATGGGGAGGTATTTATAGGGGGAGATATATATATATATATATATATATATATATATATATAAGATATAGGGGATGGATATCCTTGAAAATTTGTTAGAAGCATGTGGGATGTAATGATGAGTCCTCACATGCACCACATGCACCATTAGATGATTAAAATCAAGTTGGGAAAATATCTCCACTTTTCCCGGCGTTTCTATTGCGGCGCTTATCGATAAAATAGCCATAACTTGAGTTGTAGACCTCCAATTGACGTGATTCAAAATGCGTTGGAAAGCTCATTTGAATATATACAACTTTTATGAAGAACTCTTCCCAAGAAAATGCCTTTAAGTTGTGTCAAATATCCGTCGTAGATAAATTACGGTAGAAGCATTCAGGACAATTGATCCGTTTGAACTCGTAAGCTTATGGCACCTTCTTCCATCCATCAAAATACATCTTTTAGGCTCAAAAAGTGTCATCACTTGGGATCTTGGTAAACCTATAATCCTGCAATAAATTACCAAAACACCAAACGTAAATCCGACACGACACTCCGGTTACTAAACCGGTACAAAACCTATAAAAATACGATATTATATATAATAATTACTACTTATACATTTGGATAAAATTAAGTAATTATTGACTTAAATTGGTACAATAATGCTCAAAGTGGTATCAATATTGGGGTAAAATGTCGTAATAATGATCATTAATTTGTCTCTCATCAGTAGTTGAAACGAATCAAAGTCTTGTATTCACATTTTCTAAATCGAATTCCACCTTTTATTTTAAAAAAAACAAAACAAATTCATTTGAAAACCTTTCCTATAATAATTAAACCTTCAATAATATCACAAACCAATCAATTACCTTATTATATCTTGAGTATTTTAATTGAAAACCTTAGCACTAATTACGGAGTATGGTTTTATTTTATTCTATCGTGATTATTCTTTAATTATCTTATTATATCTATCAAAATTAAATTTTCCACCCAACTTTAGCTTTGTGTCCAGTTATATGGTTTTGTTTTAAACTTGATTATAGGGTTTAAACTTGATAATCAGCTCCATAATGAACCTAAGTAAGAAATGAAGTACAATTACATGCACAACCAGAATTCTCAATGTTGAAGATAATAACCTTCGGCTATTATTCCATCATCCTGCCTTTTATTTGAATAACACACCTTAGCATTTATGCCAGAATTCTTTAAGGCAAGGATATCATCAACAACCAGTCTGCCGTCTTCGTTCCTAGATCCACCGTTAATAGCCATGATAGCAGAGAAAGAGCCAGATTCCACAACAACTTGGGAGACACCATAGTCCTTAGCAATCCACAAAGCTTTTTTGATAGCCATCAATTCCCCTTGAAGGATGGAGTTTCTTCCCATAAAGCCCATGAATCCTCTAAAGAATCTTCCATTACTGTCTATAAAGACCCCAGCAATAGCCACCATGCCTCTACCATTCTCATCAATATCCATGCAGCTGGCATAAGTGTTGACCTTAATCCAACCCTCAGCAGGAGGTTCCAAAGCAATCCAATGAGGCTCCTTCACCACAAGAATACATTAATTAGAACATCCAATAGTCATAACAGCATTAAATAAATCAACTAATTTAAGCCAAATACATGTGTTCAAATCAAATTTAAAGGAAGATTTTTTTATAATAAGAATGGACTTTAGGGAGATGAGTCACCACATGCTGATGATACAAGAGTCTCCATTCTGCAGTTGCATGGTTGCTCCAAGTAAAGGCAGGTCCAGAGTAGCCCAAATCTATCAAGTTACAATTGCTGACATTGAAGTTGAAGTTATCGATCCTAAAAAGATTATTCTCAGTGATGACAACATGAATTCTATTTGGGCGGGCTTCAATACAGTTAATATCCAGAAAATCTGAATTCCAAATGATAAAAATACCTCTAGATCTTCCATTAGGAGGAGACTGTATGGAACTTGTGAAACCAATCTTAGCAATGACTTTAAAGGCTTTCTTGGCCTGGACGGTTTCAAGAAGGATTGCCACATCAGGTTTCTGTTTCAAAAGAAACTCTTTGATGTGCCTCCTAAATTCTTTGGAGCCAGCACCTCTGCAATTCCAAATGAGGATCTTAATGATACCAGTGTGAGGAGAGGGGATGTTCTCAAAAGTAGAAAAATTACTATGAATCATTTTTTCCCGGACTTCCAACTTGGGATCCTTCGGTCCTACTGATGATACACTCACATTCCACATCTGAATCATCTCCTTCCAGTATATGGCTATTTTGCATTCCTTCAACCTGTGCACATATTCAACCATCACACAAGACTCCACCTCCCCCAGTATATGTATATCTGAGTTTAGTTTGGCTCTGTGCCATAAAATTCTCGCCATTATCACCTATAGGGGCTTGATATTGTTGCTTTGTTTGAGGTTTACAAGTGACTTATCTCCACTCTTTAGATTGAAAAATATTATATACGAGTCTTTTTTTTTAAAATGATTCACACTAGGTATTTTAGGAGGCATCATTTTTTAAGGGGCTTGGTAGTACATGGTCATTTTAGTAATTTAAGCCATGACTGGAAAAGCAATGACATAGAAAAGTAAAAAAGATTCGTGGGGTCAATTTTAAGCAATGTCTGTAAAATTGTATCATTATTGTACAGCAATATTCTGTAGAGATTTGTACCAACCATTTTTTTTCTTTTACCTCTCATTTATTATATAATCACCAACTTTTCACTATTTTGCATTAAATGCAGTCAAAGGTAATTTTATACTTTTCTCATCAAAATTAATAGCACAACTAATTTAACCAAACTTTCTTAATCTGTGTGAAAAACTCCAAACGGACTTACATTTTGGGACGGAGGTAGTACTAGTTTTGTTATGAATTGCAAACCCCCTCGTTTATTGTACTTTTTATTGATTGCAGAAAATGGAGGTTCTTCTTCTTTATTCATCCAAATCCCCTCCTTTCTTATTCTACTTTTTTATTAATTGAAAACCCTAATACCCTCTTTTATTTGCACGCAACAACTGCTGTATAAGAAACTACGTAGATACGTTTAAAAAAAAAGAAACTACATACATGATATCATTCAAACAAACAATAAAAAAACATAAAAAGATAATATTATAAATGATTTCATAAGAAAAGTTATTACATAAATTATAATATTAAACAAAGTACAAATTCAAAAATGAAATAAAGTGGGGTTGGGATTTGATCACAGGCCAGGGTGCAGAAACTCGGTAACAAACTCTCTTATTGGGAGAGTTTGTGCACATCGCACTACAATCATTTTGTAAGCATCATTGCACAGTCGTATCAGATCGTTGATTTTCTTTTTCACTGTGTTGATGCTTTCATTGATATAGGCCACTTCAACATGCATTGCTTCAGTCTCCTGTGTCATCTCAATTTTGACATGATCAATTTCATATTGATATTCTTGTCTTTGGATGTACAAATTTCTTCTCAATTCTTCAACCTTTTCGTCAATCTCATTTCTCAGATCTGCAATATCGCATCCATGCTTCTCCATTTTCTTCTTCTACTTTCCTGTTTTTTTTTTCTTTCTGATTTCTGATTTTTTTTTCTTTTGCGATATGAATTCAACTCCATGGTTATACTACTATTTATAGGCCCGTTATTACTCACATGAGTAGTTGCGTCTCTTCGAGTTACCCCTACATTTATGGCTCTTCAGACTCGTATTCACTTCCTAGCTATTTACTTCGTATTAACTTCCTATTTGCGTCTCTTCGATTTACTTCGTATTTACTTCGATTTACAAATTTATCTACGTCATATAATTACTTTTTTTTCTCAAATTAATCAAATTTCTAACATTTTTGTATTGTATACAGGGTTTTATCTCAAACTTGTGTTGACACAGTCTTGAACTTGTGTAATATTAAACATAAGAAATTAATACAATTCATTATGGTCAAATATTCTAACGAATCGTGTATAATGTTAAACATAAGAAATTAATACAATTTCATTATGGTCAACTATTCTAATGAATCGTGTATAATGTCAATAAATTAATGAATCAAACCATAGTATGCCCCTTATGGAATTGTATCCGTGTAGATAAATTACATTATAATTCTAACTATGTGGATTTGTATAATACTTTCATATTCATTTATTATCTTCTTCATTTCAAGAGGAAAATATTCTAACGACCCTAATGATGTTATAAGTAAACTAATGAATCAAACCTTATTTCTCAACATGGAGAGAATTACTTCTTTATTTCAACGGAAAAATATTCTAACGAATACTGTTATAAGCAACTAATGAACCAAACCCTAGTTCACAACATTGGAGAATTACAATTACAACTACAATATATAATAATAATAATGAAACCTATAATGAAACTGTCAGTTTTGGTGACTTGATCTCTAAACTGATGAATAATCTGGTGGAACTAATCTGGGAAAACTGAGACTGAGATTGATGGTCAGTTCAGTTAAGTATATTCAATTCTGTGAAAGTCAGTTTGATAAAGAGCGAGTGAGTTTTCTTCGAAGTCAGCAGTCAGTTCTGGTCTGCTGAGTTTTGCTGAGTATAGCTGAGTTCTACATCTGGCAGTTGATTACAAGTCTGGAAAGTCAGTTTTGAGCTAAGTTTTGTCTGGTGGATAAACAGCTGGAGTTGGGGTCCACATCTGGGTATTTATGAGAATTTAGACAAAGATCTTTGGTGGTTAGGGTTTGGGATTTGTGCCTATAAATACCAATGTTGTAATCAATGCAATGTGTGTCTTTCAAAAGTGTTGTTCACACACTTGTGAAAACCTTGTAATTCTATGCATAATAAAATATCTCCTTTTTTGTCCGTGGAGTAGTCGGCACAACGCCGGAAACCACGTTAAATCACTGTGTTCTCTTTGTTTCTGTGTTTTATCAATTCCGTCATTCTTTACGTTTGCATTGCTATCTGTTACTTATCTTTCATAAACTGCAAGCTTCTCATCTGTGTTTATAACAAACTGGTATCGGAGCATCAGGTTCAAGATTCAGGAGTTGCAGGTGAACAGAGTTGATCTTCAGCAAGACCGGTGACCGGTGCTAGGATTTTGTGCTCAAAGGTTTGTTCATTTATTAGAAGGATATCAGCAATGAACATGAAGATTGATAATTTACAGGGAGGAACAGTTTCAGTTTGTGGCAAATCAAGATACGGGCCTTGTTAAAGCAAAAGGATTGTGGACTCCTTTATCTGATAGAGGGGATGCCAGTTCAGTAGATTATGCCAGTCTGGAGGGGAAAGCACATTCAACCATCATGTTGTGCTTGTCTGATGATGTTATCACGAAGGCCGCCGAGGAAGACACCGCTTGCCAAGTTATGGTTAAAGCTTGAAAGTCCGTGTATGACTAAGTCATTGACCAACAAGTTTCTGCTGAAGCAGAGGCTATTCAGCCTGAGGATGCATGAGGGGACTCAGTTGAGAGATCGTCTTGATCAGCTGAACACAATGTTACTTGATCACAGGAATATTGATGTTAAGATTGAGGATGAAGATGCTGCTTTGATTTTGCTGGTTTTATTACCAGCTTCCTATGAGAACTTTGTGTTGTCCTTCATAGTTGGGAAGGATATAGTTGCTTTAGAGGATGTAAGGTCAGCTTTACATGCCAGGGAGCTGAGACATAAGGCAACTGGGGAAGACAATCAGACTACAGGAATGCTAGTCAGTAGCAGCAGTGGAAAAGAGCATGGTCAGTCTAGGAAGAAAGTTCCAAGAAGACAAGGTCCAAAGGCCCTAAATCCACAGATGTTTGCATTTATTGTAAGGAGCAGGGACATTGGAAGTCCAATTTTCCAAAAAGGAAGAAACATCAGGAGAACAGTTCTGGCACAGCTGCTGTGGCAGTTGAGCATTATTCAGATGAGGACATGGTCCGAGTGTCAGGAGAGTCAGCACATCCAACTGATGTGTGGATTCTGGACTCTGGGGAATCCTTTCATATTTTCCCTCACAGAGAGTGGTTCTCAAGTTATCAGCAAATAGATGGTGGTCATATATCTATGGAAAACAACAAGGTCTTCAAGATAGTTGGGATTGGCTCAGTTCAGTTGAGGACAGAGGATGAAAGATTCTGTAAACTGAGTGAAGTTAGACATGTTCCACAAATGACCAAAAACCTGGTATCTATCAGTTCTTTGGACAGCAGGGGATTCAGTTTTAAGGGGGAAAGTGGTGTGTTGAGTGTCTATAAAAACTCAGTTGAGGTTCTCAAGGGAATCAAGAAAGGGACTCTGTATATATTACAAGGGTCAGTTGTTGCTGGTTCTGCTGTTGTGGCATCTGCTGAGATTCATCAGTCACAGCTTACAAAATTATGGCACATGAGACTGGGTCACATGGGTGAAAAGGGGATGCAGGTTCTTTCTCAGAAAGATCTTCTTGGGGGATGTAAGGTCAAGAATCTAGACTTTTGTGAGCATTGAGTGTTTGGAAAGATTCATAGGAGCAAGTTCTCAAAAGGGGTACACAACACAAAGTCATCACTTGATTACAATCATTCTGATTGTTGGGGGCCATCAAAGGTGGAGTCATTGGGTGGTCACAGATATTTTGTGTCCTTTATTGATGACTATTCTAGGAGGACTTGGGTGGTGCTGATTAAACACAAAAGTGAGGCATTCATGAGCTTCATACAATGGAAGGCTCTAGTTGAAAATCAGTTGGGGAAGAAGATCAAGAGGCTTCGTACACATAATGGTCTGGAATTCTGCTGGACTGAGTTTGATACATTGTGCAAAACTGAGGGTATTGCCAGACATCATACAGTCAGGATTACTCCTCAGCAAAATGGTGTAGCTAAAAGGATGAATCAAACTCTTCTGGAGAGAGCAAGATGTATGCTTTCTTATGCTGGTTTGTCAAGAATATTTTGGGCAGAGGCTGTAACCACAGCTTGCTACTTAATCAACAGGAGGCCTCATACAAGGATCAATCTCAAAACACCAGTTGAGATGTGGTCAAGAAGGCCTGCAGATTATTCAGTTCTAAGGGTATTTGGAAGCACGGTTTACTGTCATGTCAGTGAAGGGAAACTGGAACCAAGGGCCAAGAAAGGAGTGTTTATGGGGTATGGTGATGGAGTTAAGGGTTATAGAATTTGGTCATCAGTAGAAAACAGAGATATTCTCAACAGAGATACAATTTTCGATGAAAATTCTATGCTCAGTTCATCGGTGGGGAGGATAACTAAAACTGAAACCAGCGCTGAAACTGAGAAAACTGACAATAAGCTGGAGCATTAGGTGGAGTCAGTTGGAATGCAAAAATCAACTGATCCAAGTCAGTTTTCATCTGATCTGGTTACTGAACCAGAACTGAATCCAAGCCAGTCAGCTGAGCAATTGTCAGTTGAGGTTCAAACTGAGAACATGGGTCAGCAAAGTATAGCTGTCCGCAGAGCTAGAAGATCCAATGTTGGGGTACCTCCCAAGAGGTATGGGTTTGATGATTTGGTTGGATACGCACTTCAAGTTGTAGAAGAAGTGGATGGTTTTGAACCTTCTACTTACAGGAAAGTAGTGACATGTTCTGAAGTATCTCAATGGCTTACTTCCATGTGAGATGAAATGGAGTCTTTACTGAAGAATCAGAATTGGGATCTAGTTAAACGTCCAGCTGAAAGGAGAGTCGTTACTTGCAAATGGATCTTCAAGAAAAAGGAAGGGTTAATTGAGGCAGAAGGAGTTAAGTATAAGGCACGTTTGGTTGCAAGGGGGTTCAGTCAGAAGGAAGGGGTGGAATTTGATGAGATTTTCTCACCAGTAGTCAGACATACTTCAATCAGAGTGTTACTAGGAATGGTGGCACAGTAGGACTTGGAACTGGAACAATTAAATGTGAAGACAGTTTTTGTGCATGGTGAGGTAGATAAAAGAGATATACATGTCTCAGGCAGAGGGTTTCCAAGTTCCTGGTAAGGAAGATCTGTGTGTAAGTTGAAGAAGTCCTTGTATGGACTGAAATAAGCTCTTAGATAGTGGTATAAAAGGTTTGACAGTTATATGATCCAGTTAGGTTACAACAGAAGTCCTTATGATTGATGTGTTTCCAACAGTCAGTTGGAAGATGTATCATACATCTATCTTGTGTTATATGTGGATGACATGCTGATAGCTTCAAAAACGAAGTCTGATGTTCAGTATCTGAAAGACCTTTTCAGTGCTGAGTTTGAAATGAAAGATTTGGGTGCAGCCAAGAAAATTTTAGGGATGGAGATCTGGAGAGATAGAAGTCAGAAAAAACTAATTTTATCTCAGCAGGGCTATATACAGAAGATTTTGTCAAAGTTTGGCTTGTGAACTGCTAAGCCAATAGATACTCCTATAACATCAAATATTCATTTGTCAGTTTTTCTTCACAGTCAGTAGAGGAGAAGGAGTACATGTCAAGAGTTCCTTATGCTAGTGCAGTTGGCAGTCTGATGTATGCCATGGTATGCACTAGGCCTGATCTGGCTCAGGCAGTCAGTGTTGTCAGCAGGTTTATGGCTCAACCGGGAAAGGAACACTGGAAAGCTGTGAAAAGAATGTTCAGGTACCTTAGAGGTACAGCTGATGTTGGTGTCATTTATGGAGGTGATACTCAGAAACTGATCACAGGATACTATGATGCTGATTATGCAGGTGATGTGGACAACAAAAAATCTATGACATGTTATGTTTTCACATTGAGAAATTCAGTTGTCAGCTGGAAAGCAACTCTTCAGGAAATAGTGGCTTTATCAACTACTGAAACAGAGTTTATGGCTCTTGCTGAAGCATCCAAGGAGGGTATCTGGTTGAAGGGACTAGTCAGTGATTTGGGGCTACATCATGATCAAGCTGAGATTTATTGTGACAGTTTGAGCACAATTTGTCTAGCTAAGGATCATGTTCATCATGAGAGAACCAAGCATATTGATGTGAGGTATCATTTTCTTAGAAATGAGAAGAGGGTTGTAGTGAGGAAGATCAGCACCAAGGAGAATCCTGGTGATATGTTCACTAAACCAGTTCAGCAGAGCAAGTTTCAGTTGAGTCTGGACTTGTTGAATATTCAAAGCTTGTAAACTGAAATCTGGATACATAGTTGAGGGCAGATCAACTGAGTGGATTCGAGGAGTTTCTGGTACTATACATCCTGGCATTGACGAATGCATCTGGTACAAGTATGTCTGACTATACAATCTGGTGACGTTGAATGAGAGTTCAAGTCAAGGTGGAGATTTGTTAGTTTTGGTAACTTGATCTCTAAACTGATGAAAAATCTGGTGGAACTAATCTGGGAAAACTGAGACTGAGATTGATGGTCAGTTCAGTTAAGTATATTCAGTTCTGTGAAATTTAGTTTGGTGAAGTGCAACTGAGTTTTCTTCAGAAGACATCAGTCAGTTCTAGTCTGCTGAGTATAGCTGAGTTCTACATCTGGGCAGTTGATTACAAGTCTGGAAAGTCAGTTTTGAGCTGAGTTTTTCTGGTGGATAAACAGCTGGAGCTGGGGTCCATATCTGGGGTATTTATGAGAATTCCGACAAAGATCTTTGGCGGTTAGGGATTGGTATTTGTGCCTATAAATACCAATGTTGTAATCAATGCAATGTGTGTCTTTCAAGAGTGTTGTTCACACACTTGTGAAAACCTTGTAATTCTTAGTAAAATTGGGAAATTAGGGATAATGACACAATCTGGAATATTTTTAAGTAACAGGACAACTACATATTTTTATAGGGAGAAAGACAAATGCATAATTTTTATAGCGAGAATGACAAACAGTGAATCCCGAAAATAAGTGAATCTACCAATGAATCCTGAAATCAGTGAATTTCGATAGTGAATTTCGACAGTGAATCCCAAAAATCAGTGAATTTCGACAATGAATTTTAAAAATTAGTGAATTTCGACAGTGAATATCGGCAGTGAATTTCGACAGTGAATAAATAGTTTTGTCATTTATGCAAAAGTTTCAAAAGACTGTCCTTCTACTCAATTGATAAAATATTTATGTCCTTCTCCCTCATTGCCCCTAGTAAAATATCTCATTTTCTGTCCGTGGAGAAGTCGGCAAAACGCCGGAAACCATGTTAAATCACTGTGTTCTCTTTGTTTCTGTGTTTTATCAATTCTGCCATTCTTTATGTTTGCATTGCTATATGTTACTTATCTTTCTTAAACTGCAAGCTTCTCATCTGTGTTTATAACATAAACCATATTTCCTCCTTCAAAACATTCTTCGTCAAAATAACAATTACCAATACAATACATAATATATTAATAATAAAGGAAGGGTGCTTAGTTATATAACAATTACACCCTTTCAAACAAACTTCTTCAAAAGAAAAATTACACATTGTACTTCTCCTTCAAACCATAGTTCTCCTTTCAAACACCCATCTTCAAAAGAACAATTACACATTATACTTATCCTTCAAACCGTTCTTCTTAATAAACGAGTTAAATTGTTTATTATGACATCATAGTTTATGGTTTTCATAACCAAAACCCTCATAGACGGTTAACATCTATGGCTGAAAGTCCCATGAAAGAAATTCCCCAACCAAATTCTTTCTCCAATCTGGAATATGCTCATTCCCAATCAATGATATATTCTCTCTTCCCAGCATGAACTCCACGTATTTAAGAACGAACATACCACAATCAGTCCTACCAAATTACAAGAATTACAAGATAGTAAGTTAGTCACAAAATCGAAAACCTTAATAATCTCTATATATATTGCATAAATATAAATTATCAAACATACCCATTCTCTTGAGAGGGACAATTCAAGCTCATCACCGCTAGCTTTCTCTCAGAATACTTCTCATAGCCTTTTACAAGCTTTTTCATTAAAAATGGTATGACAACTTGCATAGGCATGATACACCTTTAAAGAATCACTTTTCTGATATGCCCCGGAAGGCTGTCATACACGAAAATTATCCTCGACTCAGATCAATTTACAAAAGAAACCAATGGTCTCTCTCTATCATCAGCACATACAATGTCTTGCAACCTTCCTATGGTTTGCTACATTCCGGAGTTGTCCCGTTCACAATATGCCAAAATACTGAATTAATTATGCTTCTCTTAAGCATTTTATGTTACGTGTGTGGAAGTTTTTGACATATGTTGCAAATTTCGTATCAAGGACACGGGCATCTTGGTCAAACAGATTCGGGTACTTTAAGCATCGCCGGTGAATTTCACACAATGAACTATCCAACACCTGAATATAAATACTACTACTTAACAAAAGCATACATTTTCAATCTAAACTTCTGTGTTACTTTAAAATCT
This sequence comes from Gentiana straminea, assembly GCA_036785695.1. Taxonomy (NCBI): domain Eukaryota; kingdom Viridiplantae; phylum Streptophyta; class Magnoliopsida; order Gentianales; family Gentianaceae; genus Gentiana; species Gentiana straminea. The sequence goes on along the minus strand of JAVUPR010000300.1, from coordinate 13,366,479 downwards.
AAAGCATATACTACTTACGTTGCTTGGCAAGCTCTGCCCGTTCGCCATTCCTTTCAAAATCCCTATTTGGATATCAGTGTCAACCAACATCACACATACACTGTGTAAATCGAAAGAAAGAAAAAACAAATTAATCATCAAAATAGGGTTTAAACGCCTCTTACTTTAACCGTTTGACATTGATACCTGTCTTCACCTGAAGCCATAAACTTGTCAAACGCTTCCTCAGCACGGTATCCATTTTTCGGAACGGATCATAATCATTAAACTTCTTCACTTTCCTTTTTTTTGGTAGTTTGATAGTAGGGCTGTTACAAGCTCTTCTTTTCTTCGGCGTCAGCGGTAGATCGAAACTTACGACTACATAAAACATTCAATGACGTAATTACTTTGGATTACACATATATTCCTACTGACATAAACTCAAATTAATTATTTTTGTAAAACTAACTTTTACACCTTTTTTCCTGCCCTCTTCTTCCAAATCATCCTGATCGTCTTCATCTTCGATTTCCAAAACATCCATTTTACTCACCTCCTCTCTCTTCTCCTATGGATTTCCTAATCATAATTTCAAGAAACTAAATGTTATGAACTAATTAATTCTCTCACCAAAACAAACACATATAGGACAAATTTAACATTATACCTTCGCCGTTTGGGTTTCCCTCAACACTTTGGCCTACAATCGCAGCAGGTTCCTCTATGACGTTTACATCTTCATCACCTTTCCCCCCTCGTTTATAATAGTTGGTTCTTCTTCCTCTCTTATCTCAGCTTGCTCCTCCTCCATGCCACCTTTCACACCCTCGTTTACGATTTCATCAGCTTCCTCATCCATCTCTTCAACTACGGAATTTCCTAATAATTTCAAGAAACTAAATGTTATGAACTAATTAATTCTCTCACCAAAACAAAGACATATAGGACAAATTTAACATTATACCTTTGCCGTTTGGGTTTCCCTCAACACTTTGTCCTACAATCGCAGCAGGTTCCTCCACGACGTTCATATCTCCATCACCTTTCCCCCTTCGTTTATAATAGCTGGTTCTTCTTCCTCTCTTATCTCAGCTTGCTCCTCCTCAATGCCACCTTCCATACCCTCATTTACGATTTCATCAGCTTCCTCCTCCATTTCTTCAACTACGGAGTTTCCTAATCATAATTTCAAGAAAATAAATGTTATGAACTAATTCTTTCATCAAGCAACATAATGAACAAATCAAAATGACAAGTTTAACATTATACCTTCGCCGTTTCGGGTTACCTCGACCATTTCCTCAAACAGGGCATCATGTTCATCCACCACGTTTAAGGGTGCATCACCTTCCTCTACCTCTTTATCACCTTCCCCAACCTCCTTTTCAATAGCAGCAAGTTCCTCCTCAATTTCATTGGCCTCTTTTCTCTCTTCAGCTATGGCAATTCCTAATCATAATTTCAAGCAATAGAATGTTATTAACTAAATCTCTCATCAACTACATAAAGGACAAATTTAACTTCATACCTTTGCCACCATTTTGCAGTTTTCACATACACCAGAAAGACGAATCTCCATCAATTCAACTTTATGCTGGAGGGTATCCAATAAAGCACGCAATCTTTCGTTCTCTTCAGTTAACTTTTCATAATCAACGTTACGCATTGATTGCTCACCAACATCCTCTTCATCGTCGGAAGTAGTTTCATCATCATCATCTTCCTGGGGCATAAAAAAATAAGCTTTTTCCTTTTTTTAGATTCGGATGGAACCAACTTTCGAACCGCCTCCACCTGCATTATCTAGTACTCATTAATAATGTGGAGGCTGCATGTACATACCAAACTTAAGATACAAATTAAACATCGCCACCTCTCTCAATTCAAGAACAAGTTGAACTACAGAAGAGTTGACCCTTTTTACCGCTCCCCACTTCATCAACCTTGGGAGAGCATTTTCATCAACAATCACGGCAAACTTCCTTAAAGAAGGAATAGCTTCAAGTGCCCAAACCTACGATGCATTTACATTCAAGTGATGGACCGAACATAATCAAAAAACTTTAACAAGCTATGTATGTGTGTGTATATATATATATATGAATTAAAACAATGGATTTGACTTATACATACCTTCAAAGCGTGCAGAAAACCATATAAAGTATATACGATCGGGGATCTTTGAAATAATCCCTCATGTCCCTCCTCCAAACATAGACAGTGGCTTCATAAGAAGCGTTTCCCCATGGATACTTATTGAAAGCATCCAAATCCTCAACCAACTTAAAGATCCACCAACCCACCGCACGTCTCTCTTCCGATCCCCATACAACGTACGTCAATATAACGATCAACCCAAGCTTGTAACAGTCTTTAGCATCCTTAATGCTATTAAACTTTACCCACACATCCTTCCTATACACTTTCGAAAAGTTTTTAAAATACTTCTTAACTAATCTAGACTCTTTTCCTACCCCTTTATCGACATTGCTACCGTCGCCAACCAAGAGACCACTAACCAGCGCAAATTCTTCTACACTAATTCGTTTCTGTTTGGCTCCAACTTTGAACCAAAAAACATCGGCATCTACATTCCATGGATTCGCCAACCTCATTAACAACTGATGTATTATCATGTTGGCTTGCATATCCTTCAAATGGATTAAATGTCCAAAACAAGACTGTTCCAACATTGCTTTGTGTTTGGCGTTAAGATTTTCATAAACTTTCATTGTTTTACCAATTGAACATCGGGAAACAACATAACATTATGCAGACCTTTCTTGTTCGCTAAGTGCATAAATCAACGGCATTTTTCAACCTATCTATAACCAACAAAATAATTTCAATTCAATCGAATTAAGGTATCAATCGAATTAAAGAACAAATGAATGTGAAAACAATTGAAACAAATAAGAAATTTCAATTCAACGCCAACAACTAATAACACATCACCGGCATTGTTTGAGCTAACAAATGGTTCAACACCACAAAATTTAACTAATCGCATCCCAAAATCATACATTCACATACCAATATGCGTGATTTATAACCCACCCACAAAATAGTACCTTTCAGAGATTCCCTCGAAGGTTCCAGTCGGCTCCTTCAAGTTTCTGTTCTTCGCCGACCAGCTTCCGGTTGGAGAATAGGGAATGTTGAAGAAATTTGTTGATCACAAGTTCGAGTCTGTGTTGATGCGGTAAATTTGGGAAGCTCGCAGTTAATCAAAGGGGTTGGTTAAGAATTGGAGGAATTGTGTTATGAGAATTAGGAATTTTGGGATAATATATGAAGGGATTCGATGGGGGGTATTTCTGTCAAAACAAGGTTTTATAACGTTTTCCCCTTTTTTCATTTTCTTTAAAATATGCGTGGGGTCAAAGCTTATTGTTGCAAACCCCAAAGTTCATAAGCTCAAAGTTGCCATTCCCCCAATACTTTGTTGGTAAAGAGGTTTTTAGTATTGGAAATGTATTTTTTTTTATTAAAGATGTAAATACTTTATTGGTAAAGGAGGAAAAAAAAAATAAATGATGTATTGAAAATGTAAAATGACAGATAAATAAAAAAAAAAAGCAAATTCTAAAATGTGAGAGATAAAAAAACGGAGGGAGTACTATATTTTAGACATATTAATTACTTTCCTAATCTGTGTGATTTTTCTGGAGGGAGTATTAATTTATGAAGATACTCCATAGTACTGCAGATGAACATATTTTGAAATTTTGTCTTGACGGTTCGTAAAAATAAGAGAATTACGAGCATATCAATAGTTATGCAACTCAACGACAGTAACTATAAATTTACGACAAAAAACCAAAATATCCCAAAGCTTACGATAGATCCAAGCACATATTTGAATTTAAATTTAACATGAACAAGGCTCCAATATCAATTGTTAGAACTTTATGTGATTAAATCACTATCTATCCCAGGATCTTGTTCATGGTAAATCAATCAAACTAATGCGGAAATTAAACCGTAAGCGTACCTGGATCCGTAAGAGAGATCGATCTGTGTTGTAGCCATCGCAGGTAATTAATCAATCAAACTAATGTGGAAATTAAACCGTAAACGTACCTGGATCCGTAAGAGAGATCGATCTGTGTTGTAGCCGTCGCAGGTATTGATATTCCAAAACAGCACACCAAACCCTAAATCTTTCTGTAGATGGAAGAGCGCGTGTCTTGGGGATAGTTGTAATTTCTAATATTTCCCATCAAAATAATCAGAAATTACATTTTAGGTATTCACTTTAGGTCCATACCAAAAAAAATACTTAAAATCCAAGCCGAACCGTATGACCACTTTTATTAAGATTCTATAATAACAAATACCATAAATAAACATATGTAAAACCACAATAATATTATTATTAATTATAGAGTAATGATAGAGGCACAACAAAAATTACACAACGGATGCCACAACATGATCTCCCACCCTTGATTTTGATGGGTCCACATCACAATCAATTAACACTCATTAAAATCAAGGGTGGGAGATCATGTTATGGCATCCGTTGTGTAATTTTTGTTGTGCCTCTATCATTACTCTTAATTATATCAAATAACCAACATCTACGAGAAACCACAACCTTTAATTTATATTTTGTCTTTACGAGACGCATCCATGTAAGAAATGAAGACAATGTTCATTCTGTTATAAAACTAAGAAGATAATGGAGGAAGAACAAGAGGAAATACAAGTATAGAAGAAAAGAAAATTGCTTGTGTCTTATTCCAATGATATAAGAGGGTATTTATAGTAGAGATTACAATGTGAACACAATAATTTGAATTAATCACAAATCTACTTAAATCTATCAGAATAATAGATAATCCATTAATGATATTATTTCATAACACTCCCCCTTGGATATCTATTATTTAAACATACAACAGATATGATATGACTCATTAAAACCTTACTAAGAAAAAACCAGTAGGAAAAAGTCTTAGTTAAGGAAAAAGAGTACATATTTATCTGTTTGATTTACTCCCCCTGAACCAAGCATCAATTTAGATATTTCAATTCGGGCATCCCAATGCTCTTCACTGGTCTTTCAAATGTTGCAGTCGACAATGTCTTGATAAATAATTCTGCCGGATTATCGGTTGACCGGATCTCGTTGCACATCAATCTCCTCATTCTTTTGCAAATCATGAGTAAAGAAGAACTTGGGTGAAATATGTTTTGTTCTATCCCCATTAATATAGCCTCGCTTCAATTGAGATATGCAAGATGCATTGTCTTCATATAGTGCAGTTAAATGATTTTCATTCTCATCTAGACAATGTCTCAATGAATAAATGGTAGAATTGATTGTCTCGATCGTAGTTGCATAACGTATATGTCATGTACTATTAAATTTGTTAGAAAAATCTAGTGGGAAAAAAACTAGACAAGGTAAATAGTTCATGCCATATGCGTTTCTATGTGTTGCACTGACTGCCTCATTAAAAACCTTTAACTAAGAAAACCCTTTGGGAAAAACTTGGTTAAAGGGAAAAAGAGTACAATCATTGGTTTTAAGACCAAATCCACACAAAAGTTTTGAAGTTGTCGCTCTTCCTAACGACAACAATCTTTCAAATGTACGCATTCCATTATTATAAACACTTATTATCCAAAACCGATGTAGGAATAATCTTAGTTAACAAATCTATGAGATTGTCACTAGAGCGTACTTTTGCATGTCACTCTCTTTTAGAGTTTATTGGATAGTCGAATGTAGGGGCTAATAAGTGTCATTCCCACTACTCACTTGTGCAACACATGCAACACAATCAACAATGTAATCATCTAAATAATGGAGGAAGTAATATAATCGAAATTTGCATGCATATATTTCCATTATCATGCATCGTAATTCCTTAAAATTTATGACATTAACCATGCATTACTTACATATTCCTTTCTCAATAGGAATCTACTCAACTGATCATACTACATTCAACATGAATGTCAATGACCTTAACCATATGCATGTTGCGATTGTCATATTAATTCATTTCTGAAATCCACCAAGGATTTTCATATCAATATTAATGTCTGATGACCCATAAATATACCGTCATGACATAAAGTTACTGCCATATATATTACTTAGCGGAACATTATATTATCTATAATGGGAGAATGTATTTGATCATTAACAAACAAATATTTCCAATTCAATCTCAACCTCAATTGCTTATTTCATTTTTACCTAGTCTGAGTGTTTCTGACACTCTGCTGATGACTTAGGTACTGGATCCAGATATAATAATAGCAATTAAAGAGGCAAATATGTCGTCGACGACTATGATGTTTTATTATAAATTTCTCCCATAAATTCATTGCTAATTCAATATTAGCATAAACCAATTCCTTATCAATGTATGAATTGGTTGTTCCGCAACCCCAATATTTAATCATCTGTCGAACGTGCAATTTTATTTTGGGGTTTTCGCCTTGAAGACGGATCTCTTTAAGAGATTTCATGAGTGACTGAATGTGAATTCATTTTCCGTGGATTTTTATCTTTTACGCCGATCAGTATTTTACGCTTCTGGCATAGAGAAATATCATCAATCATATTGTTGGTGCCTTTATAAATGGTCACTCATTTAATTTCAATAACGGCATCTAGCGGATTACTTGTTAAATACTACAAGTAAATTATGTTCACAAATCAGTTAAATTGATGTGTGGAAGATCGTTTATGTTGTTAAAATTTATTGGCTTTCTTTTATTCTAACATGGCATTTTCTTTATCTCCCCTTAATTCCGAGACTCGATCTTCATCAAACATGTTGCACCGAGCTATACTTTGATGCTCTTTTATTCGCTTCAAGCGATTTACATATTTAAAACATAGTGGTTTCATTAAATATCTCGTTTCTTGAGATTTTTGAAAATATTATCTCTCTTGCGCTTTATATACCACGATGTGATTTCAGATTCTTCAAGAATCGTTCAAAGTACATATCATATATAGAGAAATCACTCGAACGAGACATTGAACTTTTGGTTCATTTCTCCATTTTGCTCAGAAAATATTTGATGTATGCAAAATGTGCATAAAATCTACCCTTCATGGGTTTGATATCAATGAATGATATGTGAACTCATAGTTCATTTATGTCGAAGTTTGTCACGAGATATAATTCATATTGGGTTTTTGTTTAGGGTGATTTTCTATGATTTATATCGTTCTATTTCGTGACAATTTTCCTCTATACTCCAATGTTTTGCATAGAAAGTGAGCGTTTATTTGATTTATTAAGCAAGCAAGGTTTGGAATGGTTTAATCGCAAAGTTGGTTGAATTATGAGATTTTATTGTTGATTTTCTATCACTTTGAAGGATTTTACACTTTGCAATGTTTTGATGTCTTGTAGATACACGAATTTGGCTTAAAAGAGGTTTAAAAGATGTTCAAGTGAGGATTTACATGGAAGAAAAAGGATAAAGATGACGTCGGATAAAGATAGAGATGAAAAACCGGATATGAAGTGAATTGAACGCACGTCTGAAGTTCCGTCCAGCTGGACGGGCGTTTGAAGGAATGGATGAGCGTCCAGGAAGGAACATTGGAATCAGAGTTTTAAGATTTTTGCTGAACGAGCGTCCAATTTTACATAGGACGGGCGTCTGATCATGACTCGGCCCGACTCGAAGATTTTATGCGTACTGGACGGGCGTTCAACCCCTTGGACGAGCGTCCAGCAGCCGACTTAGCAGCAGCCGACTTAAAAACCTATTTATAGTCGCGTTTTTCTAGACACAATGGACCCTAATTACACTTGGCGGCCACAGAAACCCTAAGGGGCGATTTTTCTGTGTTCTCCACCTTTCATAAACAACTTTTTATGCTTTTTATTTCCTAGAAAAACCTCTCCAATTTATGTACTTCATAGAAGCTATTTCGAGTATTCAAACGATGCTTAGAGGCTAGATCTTCTCGGAACAAGCGTTGTGAAGCCGTTCTATCAACAATTTGATTTCCCGTTGGATTATCTTGTGAGTTTTTAGTAAAAGTTGTATCTTTATTATGTTTTACTTGTTGTCATGCAATTTAATCGATAGATACCTTGCATGCTTGATGTTTAATGTTTGATGAAAATCGTTATTAAACCCTAGATCACCGTAATAAAGATTGGATCTTTAATCTAATTAACGAGAGTTGTTAGGTTAATTTCTAGGTTACTAGATTGAGAAATCTTACACCTTTGATATTAAAAGCGTTAATCTTTAGGATCGAAAGATAAGAGATTAATAAACGAATTTTCTAAGAGATTAGAAATTCATACCCACGATAGGTGAATCACAACTTTTGATTAATCATCACTAGATAATCTAGAGAAGAAATTGAATGTTATAGAATTGGTGGATCAATTTCTTGTTCGTTCGTTAAATTATTGATAAATCGTTTATGCTTGATTTGCTTAGCAAAGTTATAATTTTTATTGCATGTTTAGGTTTTAGAATAGAATTAGTTTAGTTAATCTCGTTCACAATTATATTTCCTGGCTTTCGATTTCTGTTCTTCAGTCCAGTTTACTTTTGTTACTTTCGTTTTTAGTTCGTTACGTGTTAATCGTTTCTATTTTCTCATAATTTCAGCAATAGTAGTTGTGACATTTTAGGTTAGTTAGTTAAAAACTAGATAGACAACCCCGATTCCCTGTGGACTCGACTCCGGTATTAACCTCTATATACGATCCCTGCACTTGGGGTAAACCGGATTATTTTTATTACTTGTTTATTTCGCTTAGATAAAATCCGAGACAAGTTTTTGGTGCCGTTGCCGGGGACTCGGTACGGTTGTCCAGTTTTTACTAAAGTTTTATTTTTTCTATTTTTCCAGCTGTTCTCCAAACGGGCGTCCGGAGTAATTGGACGCCCGTCCATCTAAAAAATCCAATTCGGTACCGTTTGGAGGAAATCAGACGAGCGTCTGGCTTGCCCCAAACGGCCGTCTAGTTCTTCAGGCAGACGCCCGTCCGGATAAATTGGACGCCCGTCTGTCCTCCTGTTTTTATTTTTATTTTCTTTTCATAGGTTTTAACTTTTAGTTTTTAGTTTTTAGTTTAGACAACCTGATTTTGGTTTCGGTTTATGCAAACTCGAAGTCAAAAGGGGCCACTACTCTATACCCCCGACCTCGAGCGAACCATAGTCCGACCAAACAGGCAGAAAATCCGTTCTGCGGTTCTTTCTGATAAGGCCGATCAAAACCTGGAGGAACGTTTAGCTAAGGAGATCGAAGACATAATCGTTATGGCTGCAGAAGATAGACGTACGTTGGCTGACTACGCCATGCCGGGTGAAGTCAGAGTCAACCCGGCCATCGTTCTACCCGCTATAAATGCACCAACCTTCGAACTAAAACCTGGGCTCATCCAAATGATGCAACATGCATCAATCTTCCATGGTTTTCAATCTGAAAATCCTCATACTCACGTACACACATTTTTGGAGATATGTGGTACGAATCGCATTCAAGGTGTAAGTGAGGATGTGATAAAGTTGAAGTTATTCCCGTTTTCCTTGAAAGGGGAGGCAAAAGAGTGGTATAACTCTCTGCCTGCCGAATCAATCACCACCTGGGCTGGACTCGAAAAAGAGTTCATAAGTCAATATTTCCGACCATCCAAGACAGCCCAATGCTTAAATGAAATTTTCACCTTTTGTCAAAAGGAAAACGAATCATTCTTTGATGCATGGAAGAGATTCAAAGCTCTTCTTCGTAAATGCCCCCATCATGGTTTGGACTTGCAGAGGCAAGTCAACACGTTTTTCGGTGGATTGACCGAACTCACTAAGGGCATGGTCAATAGTTCTTCTGGAGGGGCATTCTTGAGGAAAACACCTGCAGAGGGGTGGGCATTATTCGAGGATATTGCCAAATACAACTATGCCCCCTCGTCTCATGCTATCCAGGCACCTCCTCCTCCTCCTAGGATCGAGGATGTAAATATGCAAAATCAGATTGCCATGCTTTGCAACAAAGCAGTGGTCGCTCTTTCAATGTCTCCAAATCCAACGAATCAGAATCTATCATTCCCGCAGAACTCTCAAGTTCTGTTTTGTGAAAATTGTTGTCAAACTGGCCATATGGTTGGCCAGTGTCAATTTATTTCCCCTTCAACCTATCAAGTCAATGTTGTCCAGAATCAGGGACAGTACAATCCAGTCACATGCCAGGCATGTGATAATGTGGGGCACACCTCTCCCTTCTGTCCTATGAATGGACAGAATGCTGAAGTTAATGCTTTCTTTGGCCAGCAAAATCAGAGATTTAACAATCAGTTCTCTGGACAAAGCAATCTTCAAAACCAGGGTTTTCAACAGAATCAAAATCTCAATCAAAATTCGAATTTTAATCAAAATCATAATTTTAATCAGAATCAAAATCTCAATCAAAATTCGAATTTTAACCAAAATCAGAATTTCAATCGAAACCCAAGCTTCAATCAGAACCTGAACACGAATTTTTCCAATACAAATCAAAGGTTCAATCAAAATTGGCCAAACAATTCAAATCATGCGTTTCAGAATCGTCCCAGCCAAACCATCCCGCAGAACTTTCAGAACTCTCAAGGCCCCTCTCACTCTAATAATCTTGAAGCTAAACTGGAGGTGCAGAATAATAATATCCAATCCCTCCAGAGCACCATAAAGAGTCTTGAGAGGCAGATCGGGCAAAAGGCTGGTCAACTAGCTTCCAGACCCTCAGGGCAGTTGCCCAGCTTTACGGAGAAAAATCCTAAGGGTGGTCAGGTAGCTCAAACTGATTTGAATCATAGCCAGTGCACTGACCTAGTTCCTTCGATTCCTTATGGTAAAAAAGAGGCCAGTGCCATGAATCTCAGATCTGGTACTCAACTTAGTGGTCCCCCGAACCAGGGAAACCACTAACCCCTCCTGCCAATGATAAGGCAGGAGGGGAAATCGAGCACCCATGTTCCCCTTTTCTGCAAGAGAGTACTCAGGTGGCTGATCCCCTGAGAAATGAAGAATCAAGTGAGAGTCAGGCAGCGAATCCCCTAACTAGTAAAAGAAGTGAGAAAGTAGTGAGGTGGAAAGATTTGGAAGATAAAGCTGTCAATTCATCCTCGAAGAAAGTCTTTTCTGAGAGTGATTTGAAGAAACTACCATTTCCACCTAGAAAAAGCAACATTTCCTTGCATGAGGACAAGAAATATGAAAAAGTGCTTAATCTTCTGAAAAATACTCAGGTTAATCTTCCATTATCTGATGTTTTGGTTGAGATGCCTAAGTACACTAAGTTCATCAAGGATGTTGTTTCTTCTAAGAAGAAGTTAGAAGGCATGGATCGGTTGATTGGTGAGGATTGCTCTGTGATAAGTTATGAGGATCTACCAACCAAGAGGGTGACCCTGGGAAATTTGTGCTCACATTGCTGATGGGAGGCCTAGTCTTTCCAAACTCTTTATGTGACCTGGGTGCATCCATAAGTCTGATGCCATTGTCTGTCTGTAAACAGCTTGGATTGAATGATCTTTTAGAACCGACGACCATGAACCTACAATTCGCTGACAGATCTTCCAAGAAAGTTGCGGGAATACTAAAGGACGTATTAGTTCAAATTGATAGATTTACTTTTCCGGTTGACTGGTACGTCCTAGACATAGAGAAGGATGAAAATGTCCCCTTGATACTTGGATGACCTTTTCTTTCTACAGCCAGAGTCCTCATTGACTGTGATGGTGGCCAAGTGACCATACGAGTTGGTGATCAGGAGGTGAGCTACAGTGTCTCCAAAGCTATTCAAAGACCCTCTGATTATCCAACCGGCTTCTCCATAGAAGATATGTCAGATGACTTTAATGATTACATGGAAAAGCAAGTCATGGCTGTTGAGACTGAATATGAGCGATTAGTTGAAAATCTGAATGATCATGGTTGGGTGAATCTAGACCAACTAGCATCTAAGTTTGATGAAGATTCGATGAAAGGAGAAGCTTTGGCTGTGGGACCACTCAGTAAACTCAGTGATGTTGAGTTGAAAAGTGGGGAGCTTAAATCGAGTTTAGAAGCACCACTGCACTGTGCCGAAGTCGTTACCTAAGCACTTGAAATATGTCTTCCTGAGAGAAGGTGACAAGCTTCCGCTAATTATTTCTGCCAAGCTATCCCGATTGGAAGAAATGAAATTGTTAAACGTTTTGAAAAAGAATGAGAAAGCCTTTGGTTGGCAAGTAGGAGACATCAGAGGGATATCTCCTGACATTTGTATGCACAAGATTAAGACTGAAGAGGGTGCAAAGTGTGTTAGACAGCCCCAGAGGTGGCTCAACCCTCATATGCAAGAAGTGGTCAAAAAGGAGATTATCAAACTTTTAGACATGGGTATTATTTACGCAATTGCTGACAGTGAATGGGCATCCCCTACTCAAGTAGTTCCTAAGAAAAGAGGGATTACTATCGAAAAGAATGAGAAGGGCGAAGAAATAGCATTGAGACTCGTGACTGGTTATAGAGTCTGTATTGACTACAGAAAATTCAATGAGGTTACGATGAAAGATCATTTCCCCCTTCCTTTCATTGACCAGATGCTTGAGCGTCTGGCAGGACATGCGTTCTACTGTTTCCTGGATGGATATTCAGGATACTTCCAGATACCCATAGATCCAGTCGACCAAGAAAAGACAACTTTCACCTGCCCTTATGGTACATTCGCTAACAGGCGAATGCCATTTGGTCTCTGCAATGCCCTAGCTACATTCCAAAGATGTATGCTGGCTATCTTTGATGGGCTTGTTGAAAAGTGCATGGAGATATTCATAGACGATTTCTCAGTCTTTGGTCAATCCTTTGATCACTGTCTTGACAATCTTGATCAAGTATTATCCCGCTGTGTGGAAAAGAACTTAGTCCTAAACTGGGAAAAGTGCCATTTCATGGTAGACGAAGGAGTAGTTCTTGGCCACAAGATCTTAGCCAAAGGTATGGAAGTAGATAGGGCGAAAGTGGAAGCTATATAGAAGATGAATTTTCCTAGAAATGTGTGCGAAGTTAGAGGTTTTCTTGGACATGTCGGTTTTTATAGGAGATTCATTAAGGACTTTTCCAAGATAGCCAAGCCCCTTTCTACTTTACCGAGAGAAGATGTCGTTTTTAATTTTGATGATAGTTGCAAGCAAGCGTTTGAGGAGCTTAAGAGTCAATTGATCTCCGCACCGATTCTTATCTCTCCTGACTGGAATCTACCCTTCGAGCTTATGTGTGATGCATCCAACTACGTCGTTGGTGCAGTCTAGGACAACGAATAAAGGGAAAGTTCCAGCCAATATCTTACGCCAGTCACACACTAAACCCTACTCAAGTGAACTATACCACAACTGAAAAGGAACTATTGGCTGTAGTCTTCGCTATGGACAAATTTTGTAGTTACTTGTTGGGTGCTGCAGTTACTGTGTGGACTGATCACGCTGCTTTACGATATCTCATGACAAAGAAAGATGCTAAACCGCGCTTACTACGTTGGATACTGATCCTGCAAGAGTTTGACGTTCAGATTAAGGACAAAAAGGGCAGTGAAAACGTAGTAGCTGATCATGTTTCAAGGATGTTGAATGAGGAAGAGCAAGAACCTAACGATATAGACCTTTACTTTCCTCTTGAAAATGTTATGCTTATAGACGATGGCAGCCCTGATGTTCCATGGTATTCTTCCATCGTCAACTACCTTCATTCCCAGTACTTAAATCCGGATTTTTCATATCAGGAGAAGAAGAAATTCTTCTCTGACTTGAAAACATTTGTTTGGGATGAACCTTACCTCTTTAAAATTTGTAAAGACGGATTGCTAAGGAGATGTGTCCCTGAATCTGAGCAACGTGATATCATTGAACAATGCCACAGTGGGCCTACTGGTGGCCACTTTGGTCCCCGGAAAACCGTTGCTAAAATCTTTCAGTCCGGTTTCTATTGGCCCACGATCTTCAAGGATTCAGAAGCTTTCTGTAAAGCTTATGATAGGTGCCAACGAACCGGATCTTTAACAAGGCGTTTTGACATGCCGTTGAAACCCATTCTAGAATATGAAGTCTTCAATGTATGGGGTATTGATTTTATGGGCCCGTTCCGATCTTCCTGTGGAAACAAATACATCCTAGTCTGCGTTGACTATGTATCGAAATGGGTGGAGGCTCAAGCCACTTCTTGCAATGATCATAAAACGGTCATGAATTTTCTAAAGAAAAACATCTTTGTGAGATTTGGGTGCCCACGTGCCTTGATAAGCGATGAGGGAACACACTTCTGCAACCGGCCACTAGAAAAAGTCCTTGAGAAATACGGTGTTCGGCACAAAACTGGCACACCATATCACCCTATGACTAGTGGTCAGGTTGAACGAAGCAATCAGAGCTTGAAGAAGATCCTGGAGAAAGTAGTAAACAGTCATAGAAAGGACTGGAGTCTTAAGTTGGATGATGTACTATGGGCATATCGAACGCCTACAAAACCCCCATAGGTACATCACCCTATCGGATGGTATATGGAAAACCATGCCACCTGCCAGTTGAGTTGGATCATAGAGCGTATTGGGCCACTAATTTCTTAAACTTCGATACCCAATCATGTGGTGAACACCGACTGCAGCAGTTGCATGAGTTAGATGAGTTTAAACTCCAAGCCTATGAGAGTGCCAGGATAAGTAAAGATAAGATGAAACTCCTTCATGATGCAAAAATCAAGAAGCGAGAATTTCAAGTTGGGGAGAAAGTTCTATTGTACAATTCCAGGTTACATCTGTTCCCTGGAAAGTTGAGGACACGTTGGTCCGGCCCCTTTGAAATTCTGCAAGTCATTCCTAGTGGTGTTTTAGAACTAAGAGGTCATGGTGACCAGCCGTTCAGAGTAAATGGTCAAAGGTGCAAGCATTATATCGGTCAAACCAAAGAAAAACCTTTGATTGTTCATTTCCTCGACATCCTCGGGTGTGGTATACCTGAAGTCAATAAGTTTGACGAATTTTCACCCGACTTGTTTTCTGAGGATGACGGCAGTGGTCCGTTAGAGGAAGTCATGGTGGTAGTTGGGATATGGAAGAGTTTCACGGGGAGCAACAAACAAGAGACGTTTGAGGAAGAAGAAGTCTACAATTGGGAGAATTAAAAGTGTTTGGAAAGCTATCAAAAACTTGACCCCATGTGTTAGATGTCGTTTTTGCGGTCACACTACTGATCAGAGCTTACACGATGTAGTGGCTGGAAGGAAGGTTAAATGGCCTGATCCAGGCTAAAGTGAGAGATTGTCGAGCTAACGACATAAACCAAAAGCGCCACTAGGAGGCATCCTAGATATCCTTATTTTGTATTAGTTACTTTTGTTTTCCTCTTTTCTTTGATTTATTTGTTTAGTTTAAGTCTAATTAGGGTAATTGTTGGCTCTGCTTCAGTTCAGCTTTGTGTATTTTAGAGAAAAAATGGATTACGGAGTTCTGCCGCATGAGTTCCCTTTCATTAGTAGGATCCACCTTATCACCTTAGATGACGGACCTGGAGGGACAATCATTCTGGACATAGATTATGATATTATCACTCGCCTCAGGACTGTTACCTACGTTATCATAGTACCCCAAGATTTGGGAGGTGGAGAGTTTAATACCGAGGACCTGCAGAGTGCTTTAGGGCGACCGTATACAGTCCTCAATGATCCGATGCTGACTGACTTGTTGCTAGTGCTGCGTGCCGAACATTTCGGAGGAGTGGATGTTGCTGGAGAAGACTGGGCCCTATAGGATGAATACGATTTTCCCCCCGCGATTGACATGCTCCGTCGCCTAATCCGGATTGCGGATTGGGCTGATA
Source organism: Gentiana straminea (assembly GCA_036785695.1). Taxonomy (NCBI): domain Eukaryota; kingdom Viridiplantae; phylum Streptophyta; class Magnoliopsida; order Gentianales; family Gentianaceae; genus Gentiana; species Gentiana straminea. The sequence continues at coordinate 13,350,664 of JAVUPR010000300.1, read as the reverse complement.
TTTATAATGACTAGCTTCGTTAGGTGTTTCGTCGAACAAACGACGTTAAACAAAAGCGCTCGTTGGGAGGCAACCCACTATCGTCTCGTTTTTTAATGTATTTGAAGTTTTTTGTTTGATCTATATGAAGCAATAAGAGTTTGAATTAAAAGTGTATGAAAAATTCTATGTTTTTGCTTACTTTTGATCTTGGACGCCCGTCTAGACATGTGTTTTCAGTGAACGTGCGTCCATCTGTTCTGGACGCCCGTCCAGAAAGTTCCCTCCAACGCTGTATTAGTTTGAAAAGTGGGACGGACGTCTGTTTTATCGAACGCCCATCCAGTTCATCAGTTTTCCAGGTGGACGCTTGTCTGCTTCCCTGGACGCCCATCCACCCTGCATCTATATATACCCCCTGCTTCCAAAATTTCAATCGAACCAGAAAAATTCAAAGTTAAAAACCGACTCTTGCGCCCCCTTTGCCCTAAAATCCTTGTTTCTAAACCGTTTTGGGTGATTTAAAGCTCTACAAACACCTCTTAGACCCCTCTCTTCGATTATTCAAACCAAATCCAACAACAAACAACCATTATTCCGATTCATTGACCTAGCTCGTGCGTTTTTATTTGGAGAAAAATCCAAACTTTGGGGTCGAATTTGCATTGTTAGGGCTTCCAATTGTCATTTTCATCACCCTCTCCGTACACCTGGTAAGACTTTATCACCTTTTCTTAGTTTGATTCATGTTTTTTTTAGTTCGAATTCGGAGTATATTTTTATTTTGAATACTAGCTTATTAGTTTCTTTTCTTCTTCTTGTTTTGTTGGTGATCTGGGGTGGTGATAGTTGATGGTGGATGGTTGCATGATGGTTTTGGTGTGGTTTGGTGTTTGTTGTTGAATTTTTGGGAAATCCCATTTGGACGATAAACGGGTGGTTTTGTTTGCATTGTGGTTTGGGGTTGTTTGTCTAGGTTGAATAGCAATGACCCGTAAAGAGATTCAGAAACGACATGGTAAGGGGATAGCAAAGGAGCCCAGTAAGAAGAAAAAGGGTGTGGATCCAACCTTAGTGCTTCCCACACGGGGTGTTGAGATTAGAGAACGTCTTCCTAGGGCTGCTCAAGGTCAATCTAGGATGCCGTTGAGAGATGAATCTGAGTCGGATACTGATGACGAGGTTCCCCTAGTGAGATTACCTAGGGTTGAGAGGACTGCAGAGACTCCTAGGCCTACAACTGAGGAAGAACCTGAGAGACGGGAGCCTGTGAGACAGAATGTGAGACCCTCTATCCCTATTCCATTTGCTAGAAGTTTCATTAACCCCAAGGCCCTAGACATGTACAACAAGAACTATCTGACGAGAACCATGTTGATTGAGAGAGCCGTTCTTGAGTCTCAAGTCGATCCTTCTTTTGTTCAGATGTTGACGGATAGAAAGTGGGGTGCACTGATGAGAACCCCTAGAACCCCTGTCAATGCTACCCTAGTTCGTGAGTTTTATGCGAACTGTTCTGAGACGGATTTGGAAACTGGGGTAGTTATGGTTCGAGGAGTTAAGGTGTCGTTTACACCGAAGGTTATCAACGAGAAATACCAGTTGGCACCTTTTGAGGGGTTGGATTATAAGGAGGCGATTAAAGTCAAGCAGGATGCGGGTGAGGATCCTTTGGAGGAGCTGAAACTGAAAGTGTGCCCGGAGGTGCCGTGGACACTTAGACCGAGAGGAGATAGGAAAGAGTTGGTTACTACCTCATGGACGGAGGAATGGAAAGTCCAATGTCGGTTTATACAGAACAGGTTGTTGCCTAAGAACAACCTGACACATTTTCACATTGGCGATCTCGGGATGCTCTACGCCTTGACCTTTAAGTTGAATGTTGATGTAGGACAGGCGATTTTCGATGAGATAGCGATGAATCAGAAAGTCTATGCTCGATGTTTGATTTGCCCCCATTTGATCCATAGTCTATGTCGAGATGCTGTGGTTCCCGAGTACAAGACTGATCACAAACCTAAGAATCCAAGGTACTTGCAGTGGGAGAAAGTGAAATCTTCTGGTCAGACTGAGGCTGGGGCAGCACATGAGCCTGGATCATCTTCCGTACCGCCTCAAGCATCTTCCATTCCTTCTTTGTCTCCATCGGTTCGGATGCGTCTGAGTATGGCTAATAGTATACGGAACTGGATGGAGGACGTGAGAACGTCCCAGAACAATATCTTGACTATCTTACGTTGTATGAGTGAGGGCCGTCCTCCGAGGGATCAGAGATGCTACAATGCAAGCACGATGGATTACGTTTTCTCTGACGACATCGAGCAAGCTATTGCGGATGTTCTTCATGAATCTGAGTCGTCTTCTGATGAGGAGTAAGTTGACACAGCGGGGAGGACTACTACTGATACTGATTCTCCTACGGATGGAGCACCTCCTGCTGGTGATTCTTCGGCACCAGGGCAGACTTGATTTTCTGAGGCTGAGTCTACGTTATATTTTTCTCCTTGGAATTTGTTTGTATTTTGATACTATGTTTTTTTTCTTTCTTTACTTGATTCATATGTCTTTTCCTTGGAGCTACTGTTTGTTTCCGTTGCTCAATTTTTATTGATGAATCCTGTAAGCCCTAAGGCGTATCGTTGACATTCCTGTGATTTCTTTTATTCCGTGTTGTGTATACATTGTCATTTGATTCGATTTCACCTTATCCTTATCTTTATCTTTCCTTTGCGATGTGATATAATCCCCGTTTTTTCCCCGAGATTTTCCCGTGTTTATCGAGTAGTACAGGCATATTTTTAGCTGTTTTGTCGAGCTAGTATTCAAATCGTGCTGAAACGGATCGTCTTTGAGTTTCCAAACGTTGGTTTCTTCATGCTCCTGCCTGACCAACGGTTCGAGTATCTATTCAAATCAGCTAAGTACTTTGTTTCTTTTTAATCCTGCACAACCTGAGGACATGTTGTCGTTTAAGTGTGGGGGAGGGGAATGGTTATGGTTATGTGTATCTTTTTGCTTATATCGTTATTCTATGCTGAAAAAGAGCTGAATTTTTCAAGTTTTTTTGTTTTGTCCCGTTTGAGCGAATGCATATCTTTGTTTGGTTTTTATAGACATTTGTGCTGTATATTGTATGTTTAGTAGGTTAGATGTTTCACCCGACATACATTTCACGAGCCATATTGAATGATGAGCTAAAATATAAAGCTATACCCATTTGGATTAGTCATTTTTTATTATCTTATAAGTGTCTTGTGCTTAGTGCTAATGTACGTATCGTGAGAATTATAATAGTTTGTGTTTAGAGCCGGAGTATGACATACTGTGAATATCCTAGGTTTGAATGTGATAAGTGAAACGTAACTATTGTTCTTTAAAAAGTATGTTTAAAAAAAATATGATGAATTAATCGGGTGTGTCGGAAGCTGGTCGATGATTGGAGTACGGTAGGGTATATCTCGAATGTCCTATACCACTATGATGACCAAAAGCTCACGACAGTCAGAAGAAGCTGCCTTATGATTTTAGTACGGTAGGGTATATCTCGAATGTCCTATTCTACTATGAAGGGCAATAGCTCATTCTGATGTGCGTATAAATGTGAATGATGATTAAATCAACTTACGAAAAGTGTTGGTATGAATTGATATAAGACTTAGTTATCGCCTACCTTATCCCCAGTATAAACCAACAGATATGTTGTAGGGATTGTCCTCTGAGTATGTCAGAAAGGTCCTAAATGTATTCTATCATCCTTTTCGGGATATGTTACGTTTTGTAGGGTGCAAGTTATGAGTATCACTTACTTCTAGTTTAAATGGGGTATTTGCTAGTTGCTTGGAAAGTTTCAAGTTTGGACTTAGTGGGAGTTTGCTATGGCTTTGCACACACACCGGGGTGTACCTCTAATTTATTGAATATGCTTTATTCTTGCTGAGATGTCTATCTTTTTCTCGAGCCTTGATCTTGTTTTGTTTCGCTCGGGACGAGCAAAAGCTAAGTGTGGGGGAGTTGTTTAGGGTGATTTTCTATGATTTATATCATTCTATTTCGTGACAATTTTCCTCTATACTCCAATGTTTTGCATAGAAAGTGAGCGTTTACTTGATTTATTAAGCAAGCGAGGTTTGGAATGGTTTAATCGCAAAGTTGGTTGAATTATGAGATTTTATTGTTGATTTTCTATCACTTTGAAGGATTTTACACTTTGCAATGTTTTGATGTCTTGTAGATACATGAATTTGGCTTAAAAGAGGTTTAAAAGATGTTCAAGTGAGGATTTACATGGAAGAAAAAGGATAAAGATGACGTCGGATAAAGATAGAGATGAAAAACCGGATATGAAGTGAACTGAACACACGTCTGAAGTTCCGTCCAGCTGGACGGGCGTTTGAAGGAATGGACGAGCATCCAAGAAGGAACATTGGAATCATAGTTTTAAGATTTTTGCTGAACGAGCGTCCAATTTTACATAGGACGGGCGTTTGATCATGACTCGGCCCGACTCGAAGATTTTATGTGAAGGATGCAGGTTCTTAGATCTAACCAAGTTAGATCTATACACAGCGGATGGATCACGATTTACACGGTACAATACATAAATAAAGGACTTAAACTACTACAAGGGGGTTAAGATCATGTTACCAATATAGGGAAGAGAAGCCTTGATCTTCCGATGTGTTCTCCAAACGGCGGTTGGTGGACACCCTTCTTGATACACGAGCCTCCTTGATATGCAACACTCAAGAAAAACTTAGAGTTTTTCTTCTACAAAACCCTAGATGAGAAAACTAATTATTTCTCTCCTTTTAGTGGTGGTAGTCGAAATTCACACTTGTGAATTACCCTTGGAATAACTCTCCTTTTATAGGAGAGTAAATCCTTGGCCTCCAAGTTTTAATTAATTAAATAAATAATTAATTAAACAAAATAAAAAGATATTTTCCTTAATGACTAATTGTGACATGTATTGACCAATAGGAAATCAAATAACAAGTCATCCAACCAATCATATAACAAGAATATCTTTTATTTTCCACATCACAAAAAATAATTCTTGTGATAATTAATAAAGGAGGAGGCGCCACTTTTAGGTTAATTAAGCCCACATAAAATGTCTTTTATGTGTATAATATTATCTAGCCCAACTAAATAATATCCATGCATATCAATTAATTAGCCCAGCCAATTAATTATTTCTGAGGCCCAAATATCAAGATTATTTGTCCGAATTACAGAAGCCACATCGGGGACCATGGACCTATAACCAGTAGCTCCAATAATTAATTATTCATCGCACAGAATAAGCACATTAATTATTAATTCCGGGATTACGCCACCATAAACCCGAAACTGAACTCTACCGATTATAGATGTATACTTATACTCAACTCATAGAGCGAATAAGTGTCCATCGATATAATCACTACATACGGATTAACCCTCCATAGACTGTCCATTCTGAGTGGGAAGTCTCCGCAAACCCGACTCAGAATATCTTATCCTTATTTACCATCAACCCCCTAGTGATCAATTAGTTCACATATCTGACTAGTAGCTAATTAGTCAAATGTGAACTCGGCCGATCGATCACTTTCTTAAGGCTAACAAATAAGGGGACTGTCTCTCTACTTCCCGCAGGAAGGAATGGATTCCATGTCTGTGAAAATCGAACTACTCAACTCTTCTGGAGATAGTGCCAATGAGAAGTGGCTTGGAACACATATTAAAGTGAACCGTAACTAACACATCAAACACTACCCCGGGACAAGCGGACCCCGTGATCACCTCGGGATTAAGGTTGATCCATATATGATCATCTAATGATTTAATAAGATTCCTCGATTACGGAATTATACCGAGAAATTCGGATTAAATCGGTCCGATCCTATATGAATGCCATCATATATAAATGCCCCACGTAGGTACCCTCTACCGACAAATCCGGATAAGACTATCACACCCTAAGGTGTTCGGGCGCATTATTGGTGTTTTAATCAAGAGACCCTAAACTCGATTAAGTTCACCACGGACTAACGCTTTAAGTATATCACCACTAACTCAATCCTCACGTGCATGCCATGCACCGAGTTAAGCGGTTACATACCGATATACTTAGGGTTTGCGAGCGTGTATTACTTACAAGCACAAAGCAAGTAATAAGGTGAGATAAATTCTGTCATCCATTAAAAAACAATTACACAAATTGTCTTTCGGGCACTACACCTAACATTATGCGTACTGGACGGGCGTTCAACCCCTTGGACGAGCGTCCGGCGAAATTAACTTAGCAAAGAAATTTAATTTAAAAACCTATTTATAGTTGTGTTTTTCTAGACACAATGGACCCTAATTACACTTGGCGGCCACAAAAACCCTAAGGGGTGATTTTTCTGTTCTCAACCTTTCATAAACAACTTTTTATGCTTTTTATTTCCTAGAAAAATCTCTCCAATTTATGTACTTCATAGAAGCTATTTCGAGTATTCAAACGATGCTTAGAGGCTAGAGCTTCTTGGAACAAGCGTTGTGAAGCCGTTCTATCAACAATTTGATTTCCCGTTGGATTATCTTGTGAGTTTTTAGTAAAAGTTGTATCTTTATTATGTTTTACTTGTTGTTATGCAATTTAATCGATAGATACCTTGCATGCTTGATGTTTAATGTTTGATGAAAATCGTTATTAAACCCTAGATCACTGTAATAAAGATTGGATCTTTAATCTAATTAACGAGAGTTGTTAGGTTAATTTCTAGGTTACTAGATTGAGAAATCTTACACCTTTGATATTAAAAGCGTTAATCTTTAGGATCGAAAGATAAGAGACTAATAAACGAATTGTCTAAGATATTAGAAATTCATACTCACGATAGGTGAATCACAACTTTTGATTAATCATCACTAGATAATCTAGAGAAGAAATTGAATGTTATAGAATTGGTGGATCAATTGCTTGTTCGTTCGTTAAATTATTGATAAATCGTTTATGCTTGATTTGCTTAGCAAAGTTATAATTTTTATTGCATGTTTAGGTTTTAGAATAGAATTAGTTTAGTTAATCTCGTTCGCAATTATATTTCCTGGCTTTAGATTTCTGATCTTCTGTCCAATTTACTTTTGTTACTTTCGTTTTTAGTTCGTTACGTGTTAATCGTTTCTATTTTCTCATAATTTCAGCAATAGTAGTTGGGACATCTTTAGGTTAGTTAGTTAAAAACTAGATAGACAACCCCGATTCCCTGTGGACTCGACTCCGGTATTAACCTCTATACTATGATCCCTGCACTTGGGGTAAACCGGATTATTTTTATTACTTGTTTATTTCGCTTAGATAAAATCCGAGACAGTTTTCCTGCCCTCATTCTCGGACAACATTTTTTCATAATCGATATGTCGAAAATTTGAAATAACCCGTGATGGATTCAACATTTTAATGTGAGATCCTCTTATGCGGGTATCAACAAATTTCTTTTATATTTTTCGATTTGTGGAGAAATTTTGTCTCATATAGAGATATTATATCCGTTCTCATAATTATGGATACAATGTATCGAGTTATACCAATTTTCTTGAATCACCATCCCAATTCTAGTGGGATTCTCACATAAAGAATGTTTCCCCAATATTCAGAATCACTATATGCATCTTAAATGTCGCATTCATTTCACAGAATGATTGTGATGCATCCCATGTAATATGATACATATATCATTGTTTTAAATGATGCATGTAGTATCAGTCACATTCTATTCGTGGAATGGACATATCTCATTATTTTCAAACACATTGTTTATACACATTTCATCGGGAAATAGTATATAAAGCAAATATTTCAATCTCGATATAACACCCATATTTCTCAAAAAAAATCGAGACTTGAGAGAGCATAGTGCTTTATTTCAAACAATTTTGTTTCAATATAGCACTTGCATATTGCATTACCATTTGCATCTCTCATTTTTTTTTTTTGAGAACTTGTTTCTCAATATAATATGCGTGTCGCACTATCGATGAAGCAATTTAATTGCTCTCATGTTCCGACTCCATTTCTTCCTTAGAACGAAATGAGCAATTAATTTTTTCAAAATATAACAATTGTCACATAATATAAATGAATTACAATGATTAATTATTTTAAATAGAAAATTATATTATGTATCAGTTCAAGCAAATCACATTGATATTGTAAATGCTAGTGGATACAAGAGACAATTATCCAGTATTACAATTCGTGAATCAATCATTATGAATAATTTCACTCACCAATAAAGCATTATAATATGTTGTCATATTCATTCTTATCACAACTAGACAACAAATTTTGAATATGATAATAACATAGAGCAAATGCGTCTCACAATCAAAGACCATATACATGGTATTCATTTAAAAAAAAACCGCAGGTTGAATATTTTATTTTGTAATAAAGATAAGTATAAATAATCAAATTAATGATTATCACTACTCTTACAATAATCATGCAAATTAAAACCTTTTCATTCAATAACCAAATATGATTTTATTTATTAAAATCAATGCAAGCACTTTTGCCAAAAATTCAATGAATGCATTAATTGCCTCAATGATCATGCAATTATTGTAAGGTTATGGGTAATATAAATCAACTTAGCTAAATGATATGACAATATCATGATCTTATTTTTCATATCATATCAACTTTATAGTGAGAAATATATTGCTAAATTATAAAGCAACGTATAAAACATTCTCACGTCGTATCAAGTAAAGATCATATATGTGCACAACGTAAGTGATTAACACAACTACGTACACAATCATGTGAAATATAATCTATTTTATTTTAACTATTTAAAATGAATATGATTGCAAAAGTAATATACACGTTGATTAATCCAACGATTGAGAATCATATATTATTATTGTGGTCAAATAACAAGATTTACTTACCAAAAATACATGATGATACAATTATTTTCCTTTTTTTCTTTTTGAAGAAAACTAGTCACACGTATCAATTATACACAATCGATAAAATAAAATTCCAAAGCTACTATATATATCATAAAATACTTTAGCCGTATCAAAATAAGGCCAAGACAAGAAACAATTTATTTATTAATAAACGATGCTTCAGTTTAAATACATCGTATAAACAATTTATGTAAATCGCCACTAACTCTGACATGTGGCGTAATCTTCTAAAAGATTATTTTGTTTCTTGTCATGATTATTGTTTTAATCATATAAAAATAATTTTATGAGGACTACCGTAACCAAATATTTATAAATTGAGTCACGTTATTTATAAAGTATGAACTCTCATAATTTGGTCGGGAATCATTAGTCATATCAATGGTAACTCATTATTTACTTTCATATATAATTCGACATTCAGTGGATTGTTATTTTTCATTCATGATACGAAATCATAATCAATTTCATATACATCATAAATTACTTTGATCGATATTGCTGCTTCAGGAGCATATCATCATGATAAAAAGTGATTTAATTTTTCATCGATTATGGTCATGAAATCTCATGATATATTTAGTAGAGTTCTTATCTCTGAATTTCAGATCACTCGTGGAACATGTCTTTCTCTATGGACATCGGGTCCTAATTTTTATTTATATGAATGACATGTCTGTACCTTTTTCTCTGTGAATTTAAAATTCACTTTCACTAATTTTTGACACGTCTGAAATTCATCTATGTGAATTTAATATTCACTTTCATCGGTTTTTGACATGCCCACTTATGTGAATTTTATATTCACTTTTACGAGCTTTCTTTCATATGGATTTCTGATCCATTATATGCTCGTTTCAAACATTGATCAACTTCATGTGATCATGCCTCCTTTTTCAATTTGCCCAAAAGCAAACTCTTTTGTCTAAGGAATATAGTCATCAAGGCTTCATATCACCGATGAGTATTACTCATATCTTTTTCTTACGTGGTATTGACTTGATCCATCATGATTTGATGATGTCAATACCACTAGCATCAATATTACATATATCTATAAAATAATAGAATTGATCACGATAAATAATTTAAATAAATCAAATTTTTACCTTAATGTTTACCTGTATCGAGATCTGTAGCTATAAAATATATCAATTGATCGACTTGAGTCCTTCTGGTAATCTATTAATGGTGATTCTTGTGGGGGTGTTTTTTTTTTCGAAGGTTGCCAAACTTCATCAAAACAATTTTGATGATTTGAGACGTGGTTAGAGACTCGTGCTGATAACGTGTTATAAAATTAAGAAGATAATGAAGGAAGAACAAGAGGAAATACAAGTATAGAAGAAAAGAAAATTGGTTGTGTCTTATTCCAATGATATAAGAGGGTATTTATAGTAGAGATTACAATGTGAACACAATAATCTGAATTAATCACAAATCTACTTAAATCAATCAGAATAATAAATAATACATCAATGATATTATTTCATAACACGTTCTTTCTTTTAACTTCTAGCCCTATCTTAAATTGAAATAAAAAAAAATGTTTTATTTTGAAATATAATGTTAGAAAATATTACATCTAGCCCTACCTGTAATTTTTGGTCATTTAAACCCGAACAAGTACAACTGACTGCCCTATATTTTTTTCAGGTTGCTGGAATGGTTCAATTCTGACTGACCTTTGACTTTTTGTGTTTGATGCATTATGTTGAGGGGCAATCATTCCTAGACCGAATTAGCAAACATTTGTTGAGTGAATAAATGGTATTTAACACAAACGAAAACTACTTTAATAACATATTAATGTTTGTTTAAGGTTATAAATATGATGGGAAATTAGGGATAAGGACATAATCTGAAATATTTTTAAGTAACAGGACAACTACATATTTTTTATAGAGAGAATGACAACTGCATAATTTTTATAGCGAGAAGACAAACAGTGAATCCCGAAAATCAGTGAATCTCCCCAGTGAATCCCGAAATCAGTGAATTTCGATAGTGAATCCCGAAAATCAGTGAATTTCGACAATGAATTTTGAAAATTAGTGAATTTCGGTAGTGAATTTAAACAGTGAATTTCGAACACAAGTGAATTTCGACAGTGAATAAATAGTTTTGTCATTTATGCAAAAGTTTTAAAAGACTGTCATTTTACTCAATTGATGAAATATTTCTGTCTTTCTCCCTCATTAATTCTCCCTAAATATTGCATATTTTATTGAAAAGGGAGGGTAGTTCCAAAGGAAATAGGCAAAGGACTTGTCTGCCAAACGTTGATGATCTCATTAATTCTCCCTAAATATTGCATATTTTATTGAAAAGGGAGGGTAGTTCCAAAGGAAATAGGCAAAGGACTTGTCTGCCAAACGTTGATGATCTTATAGCCCAGGACATTCAAATTCAGAGAGAGTAGAATCCCTAAAATTCACAAGCTAATATAAAAATAGTTAAATACAATGTCACAGAACCTGTGATAGTGGAAATTGGGGTTCCATACATGATGAGAAAAAGGTATATAAAATGCCTTCATTTGATAAACGGATTTAATCGTTAGTCATTGACAACTAATCTTTTCATGTAACCTTTTGTAGGTATTTGAGAGGAAACCGAAGTCGTGGAATGGACAAGCATTCAAAGAAGATTAGTCTACTCTGAAGGCCGATACCTTTATGTGAAATTTGTTTGTAAGAAGGGTGGTGATGTGCGTGAAAACCACCATGCAAAGTGACGGTGGGTTCAAATCATGGAACCGGTTTTCTATTCTAACATAAAGATTACAAAAATTATAGAGACTGGTACGAATTACCTACATGATTCGATTAGCAGAAGTTTAACCTAGCATCGATTCAGATAAACAATGAAGAAACATATAATCAAAGGTAAACGAAAGCATAGTAAATCATGAACGATAAAAACTTAAACTAAACCTAGATGCAATAGACAAACACTCCTCGAATCAGTACTCAACTACAAGAATTTGCTCCAAAGAAACTCAAACTATAGTATAAAGTATAAAATATCAGAGTGTATGAACTTGTATGAAGTTTTATCATTACAATGCTGCAAATTCGCTTTTTATAAGTGTATAAATCGACCTAGAAGCTAATTAGTGGTCCCAAAACGCGTTGGCTGACATAGGGTTAGCTTTTGGGCCACTGTCTCATCGGTGGAATGGTCCATTGTCTAGCCGCCAGGCTCACTTCAGTGTATTGACCATATATGGACCCTCTACAACCCCGATTGAGATGATTCAAAGTATGTTGGAAAGCTCGTTTCAAGACCTACATCTTTAATGCAGAAGTCCAAGCCCAAACAAGATGTCTAGGCCTTCATAATTATGATGAAATCTCACCAAACAGATCGTCCAGTCCAATCATGGCTCAAACACTCTAGCCTTCAGCTCCAGTCCACTTTATATCAAGCCTCAGCCCATTCGTCGCTTCACTCATTCCCTCGATCCGGAAACTTTTCTCGACGCTCCACATCCTCGTTATCTGCCAAAATACAACCACAATAGACTATTTTCTCGGCAAATAACATATAAAATACAATATCGCAATCACGAACTACGATATATCAAATTAACTCATTTTGCGTGTAATTTCTACTTTAGATTATGAAATTAAACGCATATTTCAAGGTAAATTGATGGGAAAAAAACATCATAAAGTTGAGTCACATCAACTCATGTTACTAGTGTTGATACCATCTCGGTTAAATAAACCCAAGTCGTTACTGGTTTCTAATTTCCTCCATCTCTAATCCTCTCAATCCAGAGTCTTCCAGGAATCTTCCACTGCTTCCATCTTCACATAGCTTCTTGCTCATGAACATTGAACATACACCTTCTGTGTTTCATCCCTTTTTCGACCTCCCGGCTCATCTGTCAATCCTCTTACACCTCATCATTTCATGGTCATCTAAACCAGACTAACACATGTCAACGCATATCATCACATATGTTTATCTACTTATATAGGACTTATACATATCACTTTTCACTTAAGGTTAAATCATAAAACTTGAAACAACATTCTTATAAAGAAGCGTTGCGGGTCATTTATCAAAGAAGGTCATCACAAAGGACCGCAACAACTATTTTCTCTTTTTCTTTAAAAAAAGATGACTTCTATTGGCATCACATAAACACTTCCGGCACCACATTCACATATAAAAAATTGTGTGTAAAATATGGTGGCAAAGTGTTTACGTGGTGGCAATAGAACTCCCTATAGAAAAACAACACAACGACAACTTAAGAAATTCAAACAAACATTTTCATTTAAAAAAAACAACAGCAACACACAACTAGTAAAGAGGGAAAATTCTGATGTAGGGACTCTCTATTAGAAAGGACCGTCAGATGATTGTCACGTGTAGAAAAAGACAAAACTGTTTCATTTGTTTGTGTATGTGCAGTCATCTGACGGTCCGTTCTAAGAGAAACTCCAATGGGGGGTTTATTTTTTTTGTAAAGATTTATCAAAAGCTTGGTACTATTAAAAATTGAACTAAGAAAGATCATTGATCCATGAATCATGCAAGAGAGCACAACACATTTGTGAAGGAGATGAAGAACATTTCCATAAATTTAAAAACAAGAAACTGGGAGCTGAATTTTATTAACAATTGAGCTTTTGATTTCAAAGTAAAACTAAACTGATGATTAATTACACCTTCAATCGAAGCTTTTATAGGCTAACTAGTAGTAACCGACGCTAACTAATCCTAACCGCTTCTGTTGCTAGGTGTTTGACAAAATTGCACAAAGGCAAACACACTTCCAACTTGATTATACTTCAACACCCCCCTCAAGCTTGACTTGGAGCAAGGATTGAACCAAGGAAAGATTGCAAACACACTTCCAACTTGACTATACTTCGGGGACATAAAGATCCTTTAAGGGATAGGCCTGGAGAAATCTGTGGAATATTGTTTTGTCTAGGGGTTTAGTTAGGAGATCAGCAGGCTGATTCGGTGTTTGAATTGGCAATGGTTTCAGGATCTTGGCCATGTACTTCTCCCTCACAAAGTGACAGTCCATTTCAATGTGTTTAGTTCATTCATGGAACACTAGATTTTACATAATGTCAAGTGCACTTTGACTATCACAATATAGGGGAACTATGTCTTTCTGTTGAATCTGGAAGTCCTGTAGCAAATAAAGAATCCACTGAATGTCACAAGCAGTTATAGCCATTGCCCTATACTCTGCATCACTTGAGCTTCTGGAAACAGTTGGTTGCTTCTTGGATTTCCATGAAATTAGGGCATCTCCAAGAAAAATGAGGAAACCAGTCACAGATCTTCTGGTTTTCTTGCAGCCTGTGATGACGGTTAAAATAGTCTATCCTACGGCATCAATATTCTATCCATTATGAGCTAAAAATAGTTTTTTCGACCTATAAATATGAACCATTTGAGTTGAATAGCATATGTCGGGTTCGTGAGTCGAGAAATCTGCACTTAGCGTTTATTTCCCTATTTCGATATTATTTTGTGTATTATTTGATGATTTTCAGAATATGAAATATTGGGCTGAGCATGATGAATGAATCTGGAGTGGAATGAATGAAAAGATTGGGCCTAGGGTATTCCAGAACATTCCAAGTTAAGTCAGTTGAAGAAAAAAGATGAAATTACCCCCCGGTGACCCGGGAGGCAGTGCCGACTTACCGAGGGTCGAGAAACTTCCGAAACTTGTTTTCTTGGATGAGGGGTAGAACTAGATGTTCCTGAGTCAGTTTAGATAGCTATAAATAAGAGGCTTCGCCTTAGAACACAATGTACTCAAATTATTCAAGGAAATTATGCAATAAAAGTTCTTTGTTATTTCTTTATTTATTTTAGGAGTTCTGGTTGGAGAGACGACGGAGTCGCCGCCTAAGGAGGGATCCGAGGGAGATCTACGCTCGTCTTCGAGGGTATGATTTTCTATCTTTTCCAAGATGTAGATCTATCGTTGTTCAATCGACTAGTATGTTTTAATTGCCTTTTTAGTTTAATTATGTAGTAGTTAGTTTATTTTACCCCATGTGTTATAGATCTGATTCGTTGGTGAAGAAATCATGGAGTAGTAGTTGCGTTCTTCAGATCTGCGACTGTCTATATCGCTAGATCTGAATACCTAGTAAATTACTAATTCATGATAAACGGTGCCAGCTACGTTGATCGATAGATTACTTTACATGTTTTTAGCCTAATCAACTATTTGCATGTCATCATAAACTAGCATGAAATACGAATAGTGAAGTGCTATGTTTGGACATTATCTAGAATGGACCCTAGGAACGTGCTGGTCAATGTCGACAGCTGTCTAGGCGGGTTAGCGGTATGAGTTAGTGCTCAATATCGGCAGTTATAGTTCTTTATGCGTATGGGCTATTACGGTCCAATTAAGGAGGGTAGCTGGCGTATAGATTATCTACTGCCATTGTCGGAGTAGATAGGGTTAGGAGTTGTACCCGTAGCTGAACAATGAATAAATTCACCAATGGGGAGGACTGTTGCATGTGTGGGGGGAATAGCTAATTATTCATAATTGAACTAATACATTAGAAACTCTAATTTGCTTCGTTGAACTTGCATAATCTTGTTAGTTTGAGGCACCAAATTTACTACTGTCCATATTATAGTTGGTCGTAGACCATATTCGTGACTAGCTTAATCTTGATAATTAGACATTCTTACGAGTCTCTCTGGGATAGACCTTGACTCGCCGGTACTCTACTATGATAGACCTAGTCCTATTGCTAGTAAGTGCTTTGCACGCGATCAAGATTTTTGGCACCGTTGCCGGGTACTCGTGTCAAGAATACTTTTTATTTAAGATTGAGATTTCTGTATATATATGAGTCTGTTTAATCGAGTATGTTTTATAGTCTGTTTATACTGGAGTCATACAGGGTCGATTTTGTTAAAAATCTCGAAAAATAGCTTCCGGTTTACCGAGGGCCCCAATTTTGGTAGAATCGTTTCTGTCTGTTCAGAGTCAAGTCAGGAGTCAGAGTCTGTATTTTTTGAGTCTGCCAGGCGTGTGTAACAGCCGGCGAGGCAAGTCATTAACTTTTTATTTTCTTTTTGTGTCTTGTAGTACGCTACACAAAGTTCAGCAGCCAAACTCGAGAGATTCATACCTGAAATTGAAAAGTTTGCGAGACAAAAGAGAAAGGAAACTCGAGAGAGATCTGCTAGGCTGCCGGACGACGTAAGTACGCACGAAAGAGATCACAGCGAGAGAGAAGAAGAAGATATATAAGCCAACATGGCACAGAACGGACAAAATGGACAGGATGGAGCAGGTGTTGTGGTACAAGCAGATAGGTGAACTCAACAGAGTTATGCAATGCCAGCGATTGAGCAATTCGTGCCAGCAATTTTCAACCTGAGGATGCAGCTGAGGTATTTCACCCGAAACGAATGTGATACAAATGGTGACTAATTACACTACCTTTCATGGAGTGATGAATGAAGATCCTAGTGTACATGTCACCAAATTTTTGGAGATAGTCAGCACGGTCAAGCCAGCAGGAGTACCTGAAGACAATATCAAGCTGAAATTGTTTACGTTCACTCTGAAGGACAAAGCAAAGATATGGTTATTGTCTCTAGCAGCAGGGTCGATCCAAACTTGGACCGATCTATTGCGAAAGTTTATGAATAAGTACTGCCCACCTGGGAAGTTGATGGGAGTCAACTTTACGTGACTCCGGTGCACTAATTACCCCCGTTTATCACACTTTCAGCACAATTTTGGGTAAATTAGACCATTTTCGGGGTGATATCGTGAGCTTATGGCACGGGGAACGAATCCGCTACTTTGATGAATTCATACCCCTTTTTGTTGGTATTAACTCCATTCCCGAGCACTTTTACCTTCTGGAATTGTTTGGATGTTGTGGTGGTTTGTGATATTGAAGGGTAATGGTGTCTCGAGGACCCGGAAGGTGACGATTTGTGGTGAAAAAGCATGACCGAGGCAAGACGAGGGCCTAAAAAGGGAAAAAGTGAAGATTTGGGGAAACAGGGGTTCAAACGCACGTTTGAATCCCCCAAACGCGCGTTCCACGCCTTTAAACGCGCGCTTGAATCCCTAAACGCGCGTTCCAGAAGTTCAGACCAGATTCAGAGTTGAAGCCCTCTAAACGCACGTTCGGGAACCAGGCCAAACGTACGTTCCAAGATCCTAAACGCGCGTTTGAACCTTCCTAAACGCGCGTTCCAGATGAAGAACAGTCAAGTCCCTGCCCAGAATTTATGTGTAACGCACGTTCCAGCCAAGCGAGACGCACATTTGAAGATCCCAAACGCGCGTTCCAGCCCTTTAAACGCGCGTTTGGACCTTTTTTGCAGCAGATTTTCCCTTCACCTATAAATACCCCCCTTAGACATTTTCTTGGATATCAAGCTTTTCTTAGCAAAACTCTACCCAATTATTGCTCGAATTTTGTAATAGCTTAGAATACTCTCTCTTAGTGTAAATCAACAACATCTTAGTTTACTCTTTCTATTTCTTAGCTTAGATTTTCATTCCAAACACTAAGAGACCACCTTTTAATTACTTCTTTATCTTGTACTTTTTGGATCTCAACTCGAATTTCTGCAATTTAATGGTATATTTCTCTTCTCTTTTACTTGTTATGGCTCTTATTTACTTGTTTAATGCATATTTTGATTAGTATAATGAGTAGCTAAACATCTACATAGTCGAATCATGTGAAATTTGGTGAAATCACCCTTTTGGGTGATGAAATTGGGAGTGGGTAGTTCTTTTTATTGTTGTATCTTGCATATTTCACGTCTTAGAACTCGTTATAACGGATTTGGTCTAGATTGATCACCTAGGTCAAAAATCACACACATCAATCTTGAGAGTTGTTCAGAGAGAGGGGTGTGGGAAAAGGGTTCTAGGATCGCATTGTAGTGCGAGGTTACTCGTTTTTAACGTTTAAACGGCTCTCGTGCATGATTGTCTTGTGAATGAATCTCTCTTAGGAAAGGTTAGTTGACTTGGCATAAGGTGTTGGGGAAGAGTTGTTCAGACCTTAGCACCGGGATTAGGAGCACGTACCCGTGGAATTGAATGTAAGAGTTCGTTTGTTTAATGCACACTCCCGGTTTTGTCATTCCTTGGGGTGAAACTAGCTATTTTGATCATGGTTCGGCTATGTCTCTTTAACTATCTTTAAAACCTAGTAGTTTAATCTTCTTTCTTTCTTTTTTATCTTTAAACTTGTTAGTAGGGATCACTTTAGAGTCGTTGTAGTTAAAAATACTTTGAAAAGATTGTTCACCTAGACTAAGCATCACGTTCACTTTGGTACTTGCAAACACGATTCCTTTGGGTTCGACCTCGTACTCCTGTAGCTATTCTAGCAATCGACCCGGTACACTGCCGGTTAGAGAGTTAGTTTACCCACGGTTTCGAGTCTTTATAAATTGTTTTTGAAGGGGTGGACTTTAGCTCAATCAAAATGGTGCCATTGCCGGGGAATTGTGTGCTATTTGTGATATCTTGCAAGTGAACCGAAAGCTTAGGCCTAGGTTGTTTTCTTTTTTTTTCTTTTTCTTTTTTTTTTCTTGATGATGGTTTTTTGTTGAAAGTCACACCACCTATTGCGGTGGTGGTGGTGACTAGATACCGTGATTGTGTTCTTGTTGTTTTCTGAGATCTTGCAGCTTGAGCTTAAATGGATGGATTTTTCGATCAATACTACTCACCTGAACAACAATACCCCTACCAACCTCAGGCACCTGAACAAAGTTATCAACAACAGTTCTTGCCTCAGCCTCAATATCAACAGCAGAGTAACCAAGGTTCATGGGCGTATCCGTGCCCAAGTGTATGCCAAAGTCAAAATTATGGTTATTCAAGTTATGAGCCACAACATTATGAGGGTTGTCCGAACCCTAGTGCTTATCAGGATTACGGTGTTCATACTCAACGTGTTGATAGCTTCACCCAGATTCAGCCACTTGATCAGAGTTTGGCATGGCAAGAGGCCTAGTACTCACCTCCAATGAATCAAAGTCAGTATGATCGCTTCCCCCATTCCACAAGAAGACTTCACCGACATTCAAATAGAGCGGATTAATTTTTTATTGAACGAGAGTTTGATTCAAATGAAGAAGGATATGCAAGAATTCGATAGAAGATTTGAATCCGACGTAAGAAATCTTGAAGACCGGATGGGGCAATTGATTGAAAAGAGGAGGCATGAGAAAGAGGAAGAGACATGTGCAATAGCGGTGGTCCGGGATGATGATGTTATCACTGAAAAAGTTCAGGTTGAGAGTGAGGTTGATGATTCAGTTTGCCATGATGAGATTTCTGAGCCAGATAGTGAGTTGGGATTGCTCATAGTGCCACCTCCTATTACGATATTTGATTATGGCAAGTTTCACGTTCTACCTATTGCACCTTCACCCCTTGAGATGAAAATTGATGATACCTTGGTGGAATGTGTGGTGGAACCGACCATTGTTATGACTGAGCAAGAATTTTTTGGTGATGAAGATAGCTCGTTTTGGGATGAAGATGAGTTGCAAGACTTGGAAATGGAGGAGGTGCAACTTTTATCTATTACACTGTCTCCCGATGAAATACGAAATGATGACTTGGAGGGGTGTACGATAGATTTGAGCACACTGTTTGATGAGACACAATTAGAGTCGGAAAAGAAATTGGGATCGCCCATTTCACCCTCACTCCCAATTGAAGTAAATGAAGATGTCGTTATGAAGAGTGTGGTGAAATCGTATGAGACTGAAGAGCCATTTATGGTAGAGCTACCGGGAGAAGTGGAGATTATTAGCATGCCGGTCCCGGATTATTACACTCTTCCACCTTGTGTTGATGAGTATTATGCGATTGATTTTGCGTACTTACCGGTAGATGAAGCTCATGGAATTTGTAAAAGGGGACAACTACCATGGAATGGCAATTACAAGAAGAAGGTGATGAGAGATTTTGACAAAAGAGGATTCCCGAGTTGGGAAGAGGTAACATCGAGGGCCATGAGAGGTAAGTTTCTAGCGAACTCGGTTTCCGTGATGCTTGCTATTTTTAGTCTTCTTGAGTTGTTGATCTTTTTGAGCTCAGATTTTGGTTGATGGTTTTGGTGATACTTGTTTGAAATAAAATATTTGAATTGTTGTTTTGAGTCTTTTGTGGTATGAGTCTATTTGGAGCCATTAAGTCGATGCTAACGACGTTAAACAAAGCACTTCTACCTTTTCTCGCCTGTGCCAATAGTATAACTTTGAAAAAAATTGGCACCGTATAAGTCATCTTGTCGAGCCAACGACGTAAAACAAAGGCGCTTGGGGGAGGCAACCCACATTTTTGGTAGTAATAATGTGTTTGGAGTGGTCTTTGGGTGCAAGAGGGGAGAGTTTAGCTTAAAAGAGAGTTTGGGGTGAGAATTTCCTTTTGGTTCCGGCTTTTGTACATAGACGGGGATGTTTTTATGTGAGCCTCTGTGGCCTTATTTTATGCGTGGATGCTCTGTGTTTCTTTTGATTATCTTTACATCCAGTGCAATTCCCGTCTAGTATGGTTGATATGCTTTGATACTTTGTTTGTGGCATGGCTTCTATTTTTATATATCTCGTATCTATCACCATCTTTTGGCACGTGGATTTTTCTCGTGCATGTGTTTGCCTTGGTTTTTGTTTCTATGGTTTTAGATACTCGAGATGGAGCTTACTAGAAGATGTCACGTGGGCTACGAGTGCGCCTTTCTACCAGGTTTTTGGTCAAACAGCTAAGTCTTTTACTCTTTTTATCTCTCACACACTGAGGACAGTGTTTCGTTTAAGTGTGGGGTGGGGGACTTAGCCGTTTTATTGTTTTTATTGTTGAATGTGCAATATGTGTGGTATACTTAGCCCATGATCGGGCTTGAGTCGATTTTTGGGTGATTTTAAAATTTTTCAAGGGTTCCCGACACTGTGTTGTTTGTGCTATGTCTATAGTCGAGTGGTGGCCATCTTAGTAGGGCCCCGAACGTGTGCACTTCGGTTTGATCTTATCTTGAGAATAGAGTCTATTAATTTCACGTGAAGCTACACTTTGTGCACAATTTGATTACTACCACCTCTCATGTCACCGGTCTTGAGACGAAATAAAAAGGTTTATCTAAGTAGGACACGGGATGACGGTCATGGCGTCTCTTTGACCCAACCAGAGCCAAATAAGCCTTATCCCGAAACATTAGACCTTCGTAGCCCCTCTCAGCCTTGATAGAATGGTCTGACCACCATTCGTTTTATAGCCGTTTTGTTACTTAGTCAGAAACCTACCCTGAGCCGTAATTTTGGTCACATTCCCTTCGTTCATACCCTACGAGTGGACTTAGTCTTTTGTTAGGCCACACTTGCTAAGGCAAGTGTGGGGTGGAGGGAATGATGTTTTGATGGGTTGGTATTTCCTTGTTTGGAGCTATAAGGAGAAGAGGAGCTCATTTGAGCCTAGTGTTTGGGTTTGGCCCAAAAAGAAAAGAAAAATCAGTGAAATTCTTCCCTCTTTCAAAAAAAAATAAAAAATAAAAAAAATCATTCAAAGTTCAAAATAAATTAGTTCTCAATGAATAAGAGTTTGGAGTTTATAAAATAAAGGGTTGGAATCAAAGTGATGAGCTCAAAAGTGATTTTTTATGATGTTGGAGTTGGGATAGTGAGATAGGTGCTAATGTATTCGATCTCACCTCATAACACTTGAAATATAGTTGAGTGAGGCAATGAGTTCGGGTATGTTAATATCCTATGGTTCCCAAGTGCTTAAAATAATCAAAAGGAGTTTGGATGGTTTGTATGTTAGAGATAAGGTGGTACACTTGTTGATTAGGTTCACTCGTACTCCTTTTCTCCAGTTCCCAAATTATCCTTTTCGATTAACCGGAATTACCCTAGCCTAACGTTATAACCCTTCAAGTCCTACCCGATCGTGTCCAAACGTAGTGACCTTGATTAGTGGAGAGGCTAGTTGGTATGAGACGGTTGGTAGGCTTTTGGTCGGAATTCAAGCCCGACAATCTTTTTGAACACGTTGATGTAGCTCTACACCACACACACTCTATTCTCTTGATAATGTTGTACCGGTGTGCGTATGTTCGTGTGTCTTACTTCATCATTACCTCGAGGGTGTGGGTAGTAGCACCTACGTCACAATGTTGAATCCCTTGGTTTGTTTTAAAACGCCTAGATTACTCGAGGGCGAGTAAAGGCTAAGTGTGGGGTGGTTGATGGGAGTTAACTTTACGTGACTCCGGTGCACTAATTACCCCCGTTTATCACACTTTCAAAGACAATTTTGGGTAAATTAGACCATTTTCGGGGTGATATCGTGAGCTTATGGCACGGGGAACGAATCCGCTACTTTGATGAATTCATACCCCTTTTTGTTGGTATTAACTCCATTCCCGAGCACTTTTACCCTCTCGGAATTGTTTGGATGTTGTGGTGGTTTGTGATATTGAAGGGTAATGGTGTCTCGAGGACCCGGAAGGTGACGATTTGTGGTGAAAAAGCATGACCGAGGCAAGACGAGGGCCTAAAAAGGGAAAAAGTGAAGATTTGGGGAAACAGGGGTTCAAACGCACGTTTGAATCCCTCAAACGCGCGTTCCACGCCTTTAAACGCGCGTTTGAATCCCTAAACGCGCGTTCCGTGTTCGGACCGATTCGAGTTGAAGCCCTCTAAACGCACATTCGGGAACCGGGCCAAACGTGCGTTCCAAGATCCTAAACGCGCGTTTGAACCTTCCTAAACGCGCGTTCCGGATGAAGAACAGTCAAGTCCCCGCCCGTAATTTATGTGTAACGCACGTTCCGGCCAAGCGAGACGCACGTTTGAAGATCCCAAACGCGCGTTCCAGGCCCTTTAAACGCGCATTTGGACCTTTTTTGCAGCAGATTTTCCCTTCACCTATAAATACCCCCCTTAGACATTTTCTTGGATATCAAGCTTTTCTTAGCAAAACTCTACCCAATTATTGCTCGAATTTTGTAATAGCTTAGAATACTCTCTCTTAGTGTAAATCAACAACATCTTAGCTTACTCTTTCTATTTCTTAGCTTAGATTTTCATTCCAAACACTAAGAGACCACCTTTTAATTACTTCTTTATCTTGTACTTTTTGGATCTCAACTCGAATTTCTGCAATTTAATGGTATATTTCTCTTCTCTTTTACTTGTTATGGCTCTTATTTACTGTTTAATGCATATTTTGATTAGTATAATGAGTAGCTAAACATCTACATAGTCGAATCATGTGAAATTTGGTGAAATCACCCCTTTTGGGTGATGAAATTGGGAGTGGGTAGTTCTTTTTATTGTTGTATCTTGCATATTTCACGTCTTAGAACTCGTTATAACGGATTTGGTCTAGATTGATCACCTAGGTCAAAAATCACACACATCAATCTTGAGAGTTGTTCAGAGAGAGGGGTGTGGGAAAAGGGTTCTAGGATCGCATTGTAGTGCGAGGTTACTCGTTTTTAACGTTTAAACGGCTCTCGTGCATGATTGTCTTGTGAATGAATCTCTCTTAGGAAAGGTTAGTTGACTTGGCATAAGGTGTTGGGGAAGAGTTGTTCAGACCTTAGCACCGGGATTAGGAGCACGTACCCGTGGAATTGAATGTAAGAGTTCGTTTGTTTAATGCACACTCCCGGTTTTGTCATTCCTTAGGGTGAAACTAGCTATTTTGATCATGGTTCGGCTATGTCTCTTTAACTATCTTTAAAACCTAGTAGTTTAATCTTCTTTCTTTCTTTTTTATCTTTAAACTTGTTAGTAGGGATCACTTTAGAGTCGTTGTAGTTAAAAATACTTTGAAAAGATTGTTCACCTAGACTAAGCATCACGTTCACTTTGGTACTTGCAAACACGATTCCTTTGGGTTCGACCTCGTACTCCTGTAGCTATTCTAGCAATCGACCCGGTACACTGCCGGTTAGAGAGTTAGTTTACCCACGGTTTCGAGTCTTTATAAATTGTTTGTGAAGGGGTGGACTTTAGCTCAATCAGAAGTCACTGCAGATGAGACAAGAGATTATGAACTTCAAGCAGAGACCCACTGAAACATTTGAAGAAGCATGGGAAATATTTAAGGAAGCACAGAGGAGATGCCCTCATCATGATATCACTTTTCCCGTACGAATGCATAGTTTCTATCACGGGTTGCGGCCAAGTGAACAAATGAGAGTCGATGCATCAAGCAACGGATGTTTTGTGTTGATATCACCTGAAGAAGCCGAAGAGAAATTGGAGCAAATTGCGCTTACAAGTCAATGGGGAACACATCAAGTTGAAACTGCCAAAGTAGCTGAAGGTGTATTTGGAGAAGATACTTCTCAAAAGATCTTATACCAGCTAATGGCAATGAATGAGAAAATAGATGGCATGCAAGATCGCATAGCCAAAGTTGAGAAAGTTCAAGCTATTGAAACAACCAACACTGAGGACGTGAACTATATAGGGAGGCAAAGAAATCCTTATGGGGGCGGATATCGCCCAGGGTCTTACGACCACCCTGGTTTTAGACTGAGTGACCCTGTTGGGGGGTACAGACAAAGTGATTCAACTGGTGGAGAGAGACCGAGACAAACTGGTGGATTCATGCCTCAATTCAACAAGTCCGGTGGTTGGGAAGCAGCCATGGATAAAATGAGCTCAACTGTGACCGACACGGTCAATCAACTTACGAAATCCATGACTGAATTGAATACGAACTTCACCACATATTGTTTGAAGAATGATACAAGACTGACCAATCAAGAAGCCTTAGTGCAGAATCTGTCGCACCAAGTGGGGCAGATTGCAGAACAAGTGTCAGCCCGTCCTCCGGGAGGATTGCCATGTAATATTGAAAAGAATCCAAAGGACGTAAATGCAATCATGACTAGAAGCGGAAAGGAACTGCCTAGACTAGTTATACCAACTGTCCAGGAAGAATCAGAAAGTAGTCAGCAGCAAAACGCAGCAGAATCTGGAGAAAAAGAGGGGCCGGTAACCCGGGACACTACTCCTGTAAACCGGGAGTCTGAAATTCAGTAGAAAAGCAAGCAGAGCAGCAGCAGTCAACAGGTAAGTCTTCACGAACTATAACTATTAATCCTGCTACTTTACCCTATCCTTTTAGGAAATATAAGCCTAATAATGATGATGCGCATTATAAAAAGTTTATAGAAATGTTTAAAAAATTGCATGTAAATATACCTTTGGTAGAAGCTCTGGCCGGAATGCCAGAGTATGCGAAATTATTGAAAGAAGCAATCTCTACCAAAAGAAAGTGATTAGACCTTGAGACTATATGCCTTAACGAGGAATGCTCGGCAGTTTTGCAACACAAACTGCCTCCTAAGTGTAAAGATCCTGAGAGGTTCCTCATACCATGCACAATTGGAGGAGTATGCCTAAACAAAGCATTGTGTGATCTTGGAGCCAGTGTCAATCTGATGCCACTCTCCATCTTTCATAAGTTAGGCATGAAGTAATTAAACAAAACATCTATAACCCTTCAATTAGCAGATAGGTCAATGAAGCAACCGTGTGGAGTGGTGGAGGATGTTTTGGTGAAAGTTGATAACTTTGTATTCCCTGTAGACTTTGTGGTGCTAGACATAGAAGCTAACCATGATGTTCCACTGATCTTAGGAAGACCTTTCCTAGCTACGAGCAAAACATTGATAGATGTTCATAAGGGTGAGCTGATCCTAAGAGTGAATGAGGACAAAGTAGTATTCAATGTGATGAATTCAATGAAGTATGCACAAGATGAAGGAGAAGCATGCTACATGCTAGATGCCATAGATGAACTTGTGTTGGAGTTATATCAGCAAGTGACACTAGACCCTGAAGTAGCTGAGACTTTACTCCTAAGGGAAGAAGAAAGCTATGAGGAAACCTGGCATGGGTGTAGCGAAGGTCAAGTGCAAGAAATAGAGCTTATATCTTCTGTGGATTTAGGAGGTACCATTCATAGACCTCCGTGGCACAAGTTGTTTGACCTACAGTTCACTGGTAAGCTGTTAAGATCATCATTAGAGGAGCCGTAGCCTGTTTGGTTTCGGGTTGGATTGAGTCATGAGAGAGAAAATAAAATAAAATAATGTAAAGTAATGACTATAAGGTTGAAATGTTGTATTAAAATTTATGTTGATGAAGAAATGATTGGTGAGAGAAATTTTAATGAAATATTATATTGATAAAGTAATGGTTGAATAGTGTAGGTGGTGAATAAAATGAATTGATTAATATTATTTTGTTTGTTGATGGTGAAATGATTGGTGAGAGAAATATTAATAAAATAATAAAATAAATAAATTAATATTAAATAAGATAGTGGGTGAATAAAATATTAAGTTGAATACAAATGGATCCAGTCCAGTCTGAAACCAAACGGGGAAGGAACTTAACCTTGAAACCTTTGCCATCTCACCTGAAGTACGTATACTTACAATATGATACCCTTCCCCTCATAATTTCAGCGTTATTATCACCTTTAGATGAGAAGAAACTTTTAAGAGTACTGAGAGAACATAAGGGAGCGTTTGGGTGGACGATTGCAGATATTAGAGGAATAAGCCCGTCAGTGTGCATGCATAAGATCTCTGTAGATCCTGAGAAGAAAGCGGTAGCACAACCTCAGGAGGTTGACGCCATAACTAAAGGATGTTGTTAAGGAAGAGATCATAAAGATGTTGGAGATGGGAATCATCTTCCCAATTGCAGACAGTGAGTTGGTAAGCCCGATTCATGTGGTGCCCAAGAAAGGAGGATTCACTATCCAACCTAATGAGTTTGATGAGTTGATCCCTATGAGACTGATTACTGGACATCGAATTTGCATTGATTTCAGGAAGCTGAATGATGCAACTCGTAAAGATCATTTCCCCCTACCATTCATTGATCAAATGTTGGAAAGATTAAGCGGACATGCGTTTTATTGTTTCTTAGATGGATATTCTGGTTATTATCAGATCCATATTGCCCCTGAGGACCGAGAGAAAACAACTTTCACATGTACCTATGGAACCTTTGCGTACAATCGCATGTCCTTTGGGTTATGTAATGCACCAGCAACTTTCCAAAGGTGCATGATGTCATTATTTGCGGACTTGGTGGAAGATTTTCTGAAGATTTTCATTGATGATTTCTCTGTATTTGGAGATAGTTTTGATAAATGCTTGGACATTTGAGTAAAGTGCTAAAGAGATGTGAAGAGACCAACCTTGTACTTAACTGGGAGAAATGCCATTTCATGGTTACAGAAGGAATAGTGTTGGGTCTTAAGATTTCAAAGAAATAAATGGAGGTTGATAGGTCAAAGATAGAGGTGATAGAGAAGTTACCCCCTCCAATGAACTTAAAGACGTTGCGAGCCTTTCTTGGCCACACAGGATTCTATAGGAGGTTTATCAAGGACTTCTCTAAAGTTTCTAGACCATTGACTGAATTACTTGCAAAGGATGTGCCTTTCGTATTTGGAGACGAATGCAAGAAAGCATTCAACACATTAAAGCGAATGCTTATAACTTCCCCAATTCTGGTACCCCAAGATTGGAATAAACCTTTTGAGCTTATGTGTGATGCAAGCGACCCGGCAGTTGGAGCAGCCCTGGGACAAAGGGAGGATAAAATATTTAAGCCTATTTATTACACCAGTCGTACCCTTAACAGTGCCCAGAGGATTTATGCGACTACGGAGAAGGAACTATTAGCTGTCATTTTTGCGTTTAACAAGTTTCGACCTTATCTGATAGGATCGAAAGTCACTGTATTCACTGACCATGCAGCTTTGAAATACCTTCTAACCAAACAAGACTCCAAGCCAAGATTATTAAGACGGATTCTACTCTTACAAGAGTTTGATGTGGAAATTAAAGATAAAAAGGGAACTGAGAACCAGGTGGCTGATCACCTGTCAAGATTAACATTGCTGGAAGAAGAGCAACCGACTGAGATCAGGGAAAGCTTTCCTGATGAACAACTTTTTGCCGTCTCAGTGGTAGCTCGAGTTGAATCTCAGACCTGGCCGCATACATCAAGAGTGGGCAAGGTATACCCTTGGTTTGCTAACATTGTCAATTATTTAGCAGGAAGGTACCTACCACCGGAATTCCCAAATGCGGATAAGAAGAAGTTTTTCATGTATCTGAAGCATTATCATTGGGATAATCCCTAACTATACAAATTGTGCCATGATGCCATTCTCAGGAGAGGCGTCCATGATGACGAGATTCCAAGTATTTTGCACATGTATCATTCTAGAGAAGCTGGAGGTCACTATAGGCCAGACAAGACAACAGCAAAGGTAGTGCAGTGTGGATTCTTTTGGCCAACAATTCATAAATCTGCTTACGAGTTTACAAGATCATGTCATTCCTATCAAATGACTGGTAATATTTCCAAGCGGAATGAGATGCCACTGCAGAGTATCTTAGAAGTGGAGTTATTTGATGTATGGGGAATTGATTGTGTTGGGCCATTCACATCGTCAGAATCAAATCGTTACATCCTGGTAGCAGTCGATTATGTTTCCAAATGGGTGGAAGTAGTGGCTTCCCCTACTAATGATGCCAGGGTTGTCCTGAGGTTTCTTAAGAAAAACATTTTAACGAGGTTTGGAGTGCCAAGAGCCATAATGAGTGACGGAGGGAGTCATTTCTGTAACAGGTTGTTTGAGAAGTTGATGATGAGATATGTGGTTAGACATAAGATTGCAACAGCATATCACCCCTAGACAAGTGGACAAGTAGAAGTCACAAACAGAGAGATTAAAAGGATCCTAGAGAAGACTGTGAATTCCACGAGGAAGGATTGGTCTTTGAAATTAGATGACGCTCTGTGGGCGTACAAAACAGCTTATAGGACCACGATTGGGATGTCACCGTTTATGATAGTGTTTGGAAAAGCATGTCATTTACCGGTAGAACTCGAGCACCGAGCGCTGTGGGCTATGAGATTTCTAAATATGGATGAGAATTTAGCCGGTGAAAAGAGAATGCTAAAGTTGAATAGATTTTGGAAGAGTTTAGACTTCAAGCATATGAGAATGCTAAGATTTACAAGGAAAGAAGGAAGTGTTTGCACGACAAGAAGATTCTGAACCGTACATTTCAAGTTGGAGATAAGGTGCTGGTGTATAACTCACGTCTTCGTCTTTTTCCTAGGAAATTGAAGTCAATATGGTATGGACCACATGTAATCACGAAAGTCTTCAATTCAGGTGCATGTGAAGTTAGACATGAATACTCTGGGCAGACTTTCACAGTTAACGGCCACAGGCTGAAACATTACCTAGAGCACAAATATCACCCTGAATTGGAAGTCTTTACGTTGGAAGAGCTGGAATATGAATAAAGGAGCCCTTTTAGTACAGTCGAGCTGACGACTATAAACTCAGAACTATTTTTAAACCCTTATTTATTGCTTTTGTTTATTTAGGTATTTTGAGTCAATAAAGTAGCATGGCAATTGCAAGGTTTTTTTCATCACATATATCTTCGGTCATCTGGCAAGAGATATATGTGGTTTTTTCCTTCACGATTCTCATGTGATACCATCGCAAAAGTTTTCGCGTCTTGCTTAGGCCAATAACGGAATAAAGTGGCTTAAACTGTTTTTGCGCATTCCTCCGGTATGCACGATTACCACCACCTTATTTTCTTATTTCCCTTCGCATGTTACTCACCGTTTTTGGAAGAATTTTGGAACACAAGTAACAACTTGGAAGAGGAATGGCCTAGGAGCTAATGATTCTGCTCCGGTATTCGTTTTGACTCAGCCACATTTCCAGAGATAAGTACTTTCTCTTTTCTTTATTATTAGTCATTGGGGACAATGTCTATAATAAGTGGGGGGTAGGCATATTAGCTGGATAATCGAAAAGGGGAATAATTTTGAAAATTTTAACACTGTTTTTAGCTTTCTATTTGCACGTTTTTGAGTAAGGAATCGGTAGAAAATGATCCCAAGTTCAATTTGAAGTGAGCTATAACATATTCAATTTAGTATGGAAGAATGAGCATATGTTATGTTGTATGAAGTAGTAACTTATTAATTATTATTCTATCATTGCACTCATTATTTGAGCACATATTCTGAGTGAGAAGTGTTTAAGATCAGATGATGAATTGTTTTAACCGGGAATCATTATTTGTCTGTCTATATACAGTAACAAATTGTTGTAAGACAAGGGAAGCAACTTGGATGACGAAAGGTGACCGGGACAAATAGACTTGTGAGAGAAAGAGAAAAAAAGTGAGGAAATCTGCCCAAAAAAAAAAGAAAAAAAAGAAGAAAAATATATGCAGTAAAGGCAGTGAGGGAAGCGAACTCGTGTAAAAAGGGCACGACCATCACATAAAAAGAAACAACAAGGACTTAATAGCGCTGCTCAGTCCCCAAGTCCGCCCGACCCAATTACGGTACCATGTTGTGTAACCAAGTCTGAAGGCAAGATGAGCGAGTGTATGCGCAAGCAAGTTAAGATTGCGGGGTTAATACAACTTGATTCTCTTCACGAACGCACTATCACGATGGATTCATCACACGACACATTGATGCATGGTAATTAGTGATTAATGGGGAGCTTATGGAGTGTGGCTTGATGTATGTTTCTGCCGGAAATCTTTATTGAATATGTGGTAGTTGATGGGGGTTGCTCTTGGAGGTACATTCCGCCTTGATACTCTGCTCGCGGACGAGCCAAAGGCTAATGGGGGTTAGTTGATGACGGTTAAAATAGTCTATCCTACGGCATCAATATTCTATCCATTATGAGCTAAAAGTAGTTGTTTCGACCTATAAATATGAACCATTTGAGTTGAATAGCATATGTCGGGTTCGTGAGTCGAGAAATCTGCGCTTAGCGTTTATTTTCCCTATTTCGATATTATTTCGTGTATTATTTGATGATTTTCAGGATACGAAATATTGGGCTGAGCATGATGAACAAATTTGGAGTGGACTGAACAAAAAGATTAGGTCTACGGTATTCCAGAACATTCAAGTTAAGTCGGTTGAAGAAAAAAGATGAAATTACCCCCGGTAACCTGGGAGGCGGTGCCGACTTACCGAGGGTCGAGAACCTTCCGAAACGTGTTTTCTTGGACGAGGGGTAGAACTAGATGTTCCTGAGTCGGTTTAGATAGCTACAAATAAGAGGCTTCGCCTCAGAACACAATGTACTCAAATTATTCAAGGAAATTATGCAATAAAATTTCTTTGTTCTTTATTTTATTTATTTTATGAGTTCTGGTCGGAGAGACGACGGAGTCGCCGCCTAGGGAGAGATCCGAGGGAGATCTACGCTCGTCTTCGAGGGTATGATTCTATCTTTTCCAATATGTACATCTATTGTTCTTCTATGCGACTAGTATGTTTTAATTGCCTATTTAGTTTAATTATGTAGTAGTTAGTTTATTTTACCCCATGTGTTATAAATCTGATTAGTTGGTGAAGAAATCATGGAATAGTAGTTGCATTCTTCAGATCTGCGACGGTCTATATCGCTGGATCTGAATACCTAGTAAATTACTAATGCATGATAATCGGTGCCAGCTACGTTGATCGATAGATTTAATTTACATGTTTTTAGCCTGATCAACTATTTGTATGTCATCATAAACTAGCATGAAATACGAATAGTAAAGTGCTATGTTTGGACATTATCTAGAATAGGCCCTAAGAACGTGCTGGTCAATGTCGACAGCTGTCTAGGCGGGTTAGCGGTATGAGTTAGTGCTCAATATCGGCAATTCTAGTTCTCAATATCAGCAATTCTAGTTCTTTATGCGTATGGACTATTAAGGACCAATTAAGGAGGGTAGCTGGCGTATAGATTATCTATTGCCATTGTCGGAGTAGATAGGATTAGGAGTTATACCCGTAGCTAAAAAATGAATAAATTCACCAATGGGGAGGACTGTTGCATGTGTGGGGGGGAATAACTAATTACTCATAATTGAACTAATATATTAGAAAATCTAATGTGCTTCGTTGAACTTGCATAATCTTGTTAGTTTGAGGCACCAAATTTACTATTGTCTATATTATAGTTGGTCGTAGACCATATTCGTGACAAGCTCAATCTTGATAATTAGACGTTCTTACGAGTCTCTGTGGGATCGACCTTGACTCGCCAGTACTCTACTACGATACCTAGTCCTATTTCTAGTAAGTGCTTTGCACGCGTTCAGCCTGCCCAACCAAAATCACTAAAGGATGTGAGTTTCAGTTGTACCTTGCTGGGTAAGAAAAGACCTTTCCCTGGTGCGGATTTATGAAACCTTATAAGTCTATGTGCAGCCTTTAGATGAGCTTCATTTGGATTGTCAAGAAATAACTCAACTGTTGGACATGAAATGCTATGTCTGGTCTAGTGTTTCCTAGATACAACAGCTTTCCTACAAGACTTTTGTAGTATGTATTGTCTTCCAATAATGGTGCTTCAACTTCAGTTAGATTTTGGGATGTATCCATAGGTGCTAAAATTGGTTTACAATCTGTAAAACCAAATTCTTGAAGAAGATCATGGCGACACTTCCTTTGATTAATGACTATGCCAGCTTTAGATCTTGCCACTTCAAAACCAAGGAAATACCTTAGTTCTCCCAGGCATTTGATAATGAAATCTAAGTGTAATAAGTCCTTGAGATTCTAAATAGTAGATAAATCTAGGCTACCAACAACTATGTCATCCACATAGACTATGAGAGCTATAAAATGTGTACCAGAATCTTTTGTAAATAGGTTGTGATCATTTGGTGACTGTTTATAACCATTATCCAGCAATTTTTGTGTTAGCTTGGCATTCCACTGCATATATAATGGCCTGCCTGAGACCATACAATGACTTGTTGAGCTTGCAAACCTTCCCATTTGTCTGTAAACAGGTGGTGCCTTCTTGTATACATCTTCATCTAGGTCTCCATGCGAGAAAGCATTGTTCACATCTAGTTGATGTAGGTGGCGGCCTAGTTGTACAGCCAGTGTCATGAATAATCTGATAGTAGTTTGCTTGGCAAGAGGAGAAAAGGTTTTCAAAAAATCTATTCCTTATGTTTGAGTGAATCCTTTTGCTACTAATCTTGCTTTATGTCTCAATATTGTGCCATCAGACTTCCTCTTGATTCTATAAAATCATTTACACCCTATAGGTTTCACATGTTGTGGCAAATCAACCAGAGTCCAAGTATTTGTCTTGGCTAATTCTTCTAACTCCAAATTCATGGCATCTCACCATTTTGGATCTGCAGCTTCCTGTGCATATGTGCTTGGTTCCATTTCTCCGTGAATATTTGCTATAAATCCCCGATAACTTGAAGACGTATTAGTATAAGAAATGACAGAATCAATAGAATGTGGAGATGTCCTCTTTGTGTTAAGATGACATACATAATCATTTAGATAAGAAGGCAGGTGCCTTTGTCTAACAGGTCTACTAGGAGCCTCATTAGCACCATCAGAACCAGCTGATTGTGTAGGTTGAGGGTCTGCCATATGTGTATCATGTGAGGGTGCAACAGGATTAAAGTCAGACACCAAATTAGTATCTAGAATGGAACTGGAAAACAAGGATCCTCAGTAGAAAAAACAGTAGGGTTATCACAGAAAGGAAAAACATGTTCATGAAAAATCACATTTCTAGACACAGAAATGGATCTAGTGTGCACATCCATGACTCTATAACCTTTGATACGAGGTTCATAGCCTAGAAAGACAGATTGTGTACTTCTTTGATCAAATTTACCTATTCCTTATGCATGTGTGGAAACAAAACAGAGACAACCAAACACTTTGAGTGAATCATAAGTAGGATTGTTCCCAAAAAGCAGGAAATGAGGAGTTATGTTATTAAGCAAAGAAGTAGGTATAAGATTGATCAGATACACTACACGAGTAACACAGAACCTCCAGTATTCTACTGGCATATTAGCCTGGAACTTCAAAGCTCTAGCCACATTTAATATGTCTTTTCTTTCTATTAAACCATTCTGTTTAGGAGTCCTTACACAAGACTTCTGATATACTATACCTTTTCTTCTGTAAAAAGGAAACATTTGAAACTCACCACCATGATCAAATCTGATGGTCTTAATGCATTTATCAAATTGTGTTTGAACAGATGTGCAGAAAGCATGTAAAAGACCATCAGCTTCTGACTTGAATTTCATTAAAAAAATCCATGTGTACCTACTGTAATAATCAACAATGGATAGAAAATAAGTCTCACCATTCACAGTAGGGACTCTATTAGGACCCCAAATGTCTACATGAATCAAATCAAAACAACTGGTAGTAAAAGAAACACCATCAAGAAAACTAGGTCTTTTTTTGTTAGCCAATGGACAAACCATGCAATCATGATCAAGTGCCTTTATTCGAGAATTTAGAGACTGTAAAGTTTTAATCCTTTGTGAAGAAGGATATCCTAATATAAAGTGCCACAACAAAGATTCAGAAAAAGTACAAGAATTACAAATGGAACTAGGTAAAACTTTAGAATGACTTCCAACATCAGCAACCAAAATATACCATCCTTTTTCTTGATTAGCTAAACCAGTCCTCTTCAAAGTTTTGTGCTCCTGCATAATGCCACTATTAGTAGGGGTGTACACGGATACGGATAATCCGAAAACCGAACCGAACCGGGGTAATTCAGTTCGTTTTGGTTTGGTTAATTTCCGTTTTCAGTTTTCAAAATGGAAAAACCGAAATTTTCGGTTCGGTTCGGTTACGGTTAGATCCGAAAACCGAACCGAAACTGAACCGAAAACCAAACCGTTTATAACCGAAACCGAACTGATCCCAAATAGATAAAACCAAACCGTTTATAACCATATAGTGAATCAAACTATTGTAATTGTATAATTTGGATGAAATTTGGTTATTTCGGTTTTTTCCGGTTAATCAACCGGTTATTTCGGTTCGGTTCAATTCGGTTATCTCTAATTATTTATTTTTGATTTTATTTCGGTTCTTCGGTTAATCGACCGAACCGAACCGGTTATTTCGGTTCGGTTCGGTTCAGTTTTATTTTACAAACAGTTCGGTTTTGGTTCGGATTTTCAGTTAACCGGAAATTTCGGTTCGGTTTCGGTTACGGCCATTAACCGATCCAAACCGAACCGTGTACACCCCTAACTGTTAGGAACAAACATAACTGAATAACCACTACCACTGGCCAATTTCTTTACAGAAATTAGATTATATGTGAAAGAATGTATGTAAAACACATTGTACAATAATATATCCTTGTTAACTTTAACTTTACCAGTATGTGAAACCTGCACTTAAGAACCATTAGGCAGATTAACAAAAAGATTCCCAGCATATCAAACATAAATTTGAGGGAAAAGAATGATATGGTCAGTAGCACCTGAATCTAAAATCCAATGCACTAAACTGCCAAGATTACCTTGTCCATGAGAGGATGAACCTGCTGTCATTACCATAGAATTGCAATGTGCAGAGGAAGTAGACTGCAAACCTTGTATGAGGGATAACAGATGCTCATACTGAGACTGAGAAATACCAATTGAATCCGAATACACTTGTGTGTGCTAATCACTGACTTCAATACCTTGTGAATCATCTGTCATCACATTATTAGCAACATGACCACCACCTCTGCCATATCCTTTAAAATTTGGTGGATATCCAAACTTCTTATAACACTTATCAATTGTGTGCGCTTCTTTCCCATAATATGTACAACATGCCTCTTCGAATTCCCTTGAGAACCCGTGCATGTTCCTCTACCCTGCCTTCTTCCTTGAGCATGAAATCTAGCCTGATTATTAATCACTGCATTGCACTCAACACTAGTATCTGGAAACTGGGAAGCAGTTGCCAAGGTCACAGAATCTTCGCTAGCAGATGTGTAATTAATTTGTTGTTCATGATTTAAAGCAATTACAAAGGCTGTCTTGATATCAGGTAGAGGCAAGGTCATCAAAACCTGGGATTTCACAGTGCTAAAATTCCCATTTAAACCTTTCAAAAACCTTGTAGTATAGGCATTGTCATAATATTCTCTAATAATTTGCAAAGCCGGGCAAGTGCAAGGTGGAATCGGTCTTAACACAAGATATTGATCCCAGAGTGATTTCAACTTTGTGTAATAGCCAGTTACCGATAGATTACCTTGCTTAGTCTTTTCAATCTCCTCTTCCAGATTTGATAGCCTATACGCATTGCCTCTTCCAAAACGATCTTGAAGCTCAGCCCAAATTTCCCTTGCAGTGTCAAAATACATAACACTCTCTACAACTGAAGGGATCATAGAATTCACCAACCATGAATGCACCAAATCGTTCAACTGCATCCAAGAAGAAAAACCAGCATTTGTAGAACCTAGCATGGTTGAAGAACCATCCACAAAGGCAAGATTACCCCGAGAAGACAACATCTTAGTCATTGATCGCTTCCAATGATTATAATTGTCCACCACTTTCAATAAAGGTCAGACCAGAACAAGACTAGGATTATCAAGAGCATTCTCAGAATTCACCGGTGCAGCAGCCATTGAAACAAGAATTCAGAACAAGAATACAGGAAAGGACTAATTGTTGGAGAAAATAGTGGAATTGAATTAAAGTGAATAAAAATGATTTTATAATCATTTTATTCAGACGACTTTGCAAGCTTAATTTGATTATATTCTTGTATAGAATATATACAATGTTTTGATAATTCTGAAAACTACGTAAGTCGTAGATGAATTCAGGATTTAGAATCATTCAATTCGGAGTACGAGTGAATGAGAAATTAACGCTTGAAGTCGGGTGTTTGAAAGAACTTTTGTTGGAAGTGGAAGTTGAAGAGTATTCAACTAAACTGTGTACCACATTGGAAAAAGAGAGAAATGTTTTCCAGTATATATGTGGGAAGAATGTTATATGTGGTATAAGCTCCTAGAAGAAGGAGAGATAGCGGGTTGGTTTTAGCAGTCAGACGTTCTGCTAAAATGGCCACACGCGCGCGCGCCGCCGCCGCCCGCCCGTGACCGTTGACCTTGACCTTGGTCTTGGGCTTTGGGCTTTGGGCTTTGGGGAATGGGCCTTCTGGGCCTGAGGGCCCTAGGCCCAGGCCTGTGTTAAACTTTTTATACAAAGTTAATTGGGCTTGGTCCAAGCTTCATATACATTCCGATTGAGTCAAGATTGAGTTCAAATTTCGGTTCGGTTATCCAACATAGTTCGGTTCAAGAATAATTAATGGTTAATTCATTGTCAGAATCGAATCGATGAAACGGCCGTAATTAAGATGAGTTATGGTAATTCATTGCCGTAATCGATGAAACGGCCGTAATTAATTCATTCCACGGCCAAATTTCCCCTCTCCTATATATAGCCTCCATATGGATTGAAGCTAAATACACACATTCGAAATACAACACCGTAAAGCTTCATACATTCATATAGTTCCGAAATAGTTGCATACGAGTTTGAAGAAGAGATTCGAGCACTAGAAGAGTTCGTTGAAGGTTCGTGTAAGAAGTACCTCTATACGAATCGCAATCCGAGTTATCCTGGGAGACAATTGGTTTTAACCGGGGTACACACCGGACCAAATTTGTCTTAAGGACAGAGTGTCCTACTCGTCTCGGAGTTATTGTATCCACCTTTATTTTAGTATATATTTCATTTTCATTTGTAATTCGTTTTATTTTCAATAAAATTGTTGTTTAATTCGTGTTAATTATTTTAATTGCGTTCGGGCTCCTACAGCTTTAAGACAAATTTCGAAACCGATGTTCGATTTTAACCCGTGCGTAATCGAAATTTTTTATACGAATTTCTACTCAATTTTTCTGAGTTTAGACGAATTAAATAAACTTGTTTTAATCGAATTCGATTCGATCGGCTCGGTTCGATCGCCCGGCTCGTTTACCGATTAATTCGGCTTATTTCGAATTTTCAC
Source organism: Gentiana straminea (assembly GCA_036785695.1). Classification (NCBI taxonomy): domain Eukaryota; kingdom Viridiplantae; phylum Streptophyta; class Magnoliopsida; order Gentianales; family Gentianaceae; genus Gentiana; species Gentiana straminea. The sequence goes on along the minus strand of JAVUPR010000300.1, from coordinate 13,312,789 downwards.
TTTCGTTTACCGAACATGTCGCTCTTATTCGAACGGTTCGCCTACTTCGAAACTTCAACTCGTTTTATAATTAGTTAAATCTTCCTTTTTGGTATCGATTTCTGGTAAAATCGGTCCACTACCTTTTTGGTATCGATTTCTGGTAAAATCGGTCCACTTCCTTTTTGGTATCGATTTCTGGTAAAATCGGTCCACTTCCTTTTTGGTATCGATTTCTGGTAAAATCGGTCCACTTCCTTTTTGGTATCGATTTCTGGTAAAATCGGTCCACTTCCTTTTTGGTATCGATTTCTGGCAAAATCGGTCCACCTCCTTTTGGTGTTTTCTGGTAAAAACTACCACGTTAAAACAAGATTGAAATACAAACATTGTTGGAGAATCGAGTTGAAACAAACTCGAGCTTGTTCTGACGAGTCAAAACAATCTTCACATTGTTTTCTTTGGGTGAAAAACCTACGTGTTGTATTATCGCTTATCCTTTTCGATAAAAGTTTATTTTCCGTCTTGAACGAAATGGCATCCGATGATCAAATCACTCCTACTCCGGCCGGTGCGCCAAACGGAGGACAAGCCTTCCCACACTTCGGGAAGTATGACACGTACAACTACCGTGGACCGGTGCTAACCACGAGAGGCCAGAGAAGTTCAACGGATCGAACTTCAAACGTTGGCAACAGAAGATGTTGTTTTACTTAACAACACTTGGATTAGCGAGAATGCTAACTGAAGATCCACCGGTGGTGCCACCTGAGACTGCTGAAAAGACAGCTTTTCTTGTAGTCGAAAACTGGAAGAATAGTGATTTTTTATGTAAAAATTACATTCTTAATGGTTTGGATAATATGTTGTATGGTGTATACTGTACGTATGACTCAGCTCAATCGTTGTGGAAAGCTTTAGAGAAAAAGTACACAACAGAGGATGCTGGTGCCAAGAAGTTTCTTGTCAGTAGGTTTTTAAAGTTTGAAATGAACGATACTAAACCTATTGTGAAACAAAGTGGAGGAGTTGCAAATTCGATATCCGAGATGATAACGAGAAGATCCGAAAATCAATGAGAATTTTCAAGTGGCCCGTGTCATTGAGAAGCTTCCCGACTCTTGGAAGGAGTACAAGAGCTATCCGATGCATAAGAGGAAGCAGTAACGATGGATGATCCGATTGTTCGCCTCCGTATTGAAGAGGACAATAGAGCATCTGAAAAGAGACGTTCTGAGTCAGTTGGACAAGCGAAGGCTAACGTCGCTGAGGTCAGAAATCAGAAAAGGAAGAAGCCTGAGAAATCGGTTAAGAAGACAGGGGAATCTTCAAGGAAGCCGACAGGGGATAAGCCAGCGCCATTCAAGTTTAATGGCAAGTGTCACAACTGTGGCAAACAAGGGCACCGTGCTGCGGACTGCCGATCAAAGAAGCCTTACAACCATAAGGCTCATATGGCCGAAACCGAGGATGATGACAATCTCTGCGCAATGGTGACAGAGTGCAACACTGTGGGTAATCCGAGACAATGGTTTGTGGACACTGGGGCCACTAAACATGTCTGCGCTGATCGTGATGTCTTCTCAACCTACAAGGCTGGAAATGGTGAGAAGCCGTGTGGATGGGCAACTCGCTCGCCAACCATTCGTGAACCGGAAATGTGATTCGAAGATGACTTCGGAAAGAAGCCGACCCTCACAAATGTTCTCCATGTTCCCGACATACGCAAATCCGATATCCGGTGGTATGCCGAATAAGAATGGTTTTAAACTTTCATTTGGTAATGACAAGGTCATTTTGACCAAAAATGATATGTATGTGGGTAAAGGTTATTTTACCGAGGGTTTATTTAAACTCAATGTAATGGCTATTATGCCAAAGAATGTTGTGCCCAAAGGAGGCTAATAAAAATGCATCTACTTTTGCGTACTTGATTGAGTCTTGTACTTTATGGCATAATCGTTTAGGACACGTTAATAATAAATCAATTCAAAGAATGATGAATTTGGATTTTTTACCTAAACTAAAAGTTAATCAAACTCGCAAAATGCCAAGTCCGTGTTGAAGCTAAAATGACTAAAGCGCCGTTTCCATCCGTGGAAAGAAACACAGAATCCGTTAGAATTAATTCACACCGATTTGTGTGACTTAAAGTTTGTGCAATCGAGAGGCGGTAAAAAGTATTTTGTAACTTTTATCGATGATTGTACAAGGTATCGTTATGTATATTTGCTAAGTAGCAAAGATGAGGCTATCGAGGCATTCAAAAATTATAAGAATGAAGTTGAGAATCAACTTAGCGTACGAATCAAGAAGGTTCGTAGTGATAGAGGTGGAGAGTATGAATCGCCATTTGAAAGAATATGTCTAGATTCGGGCATTATTCATCAAACTATCGCTCCATATGCACCTCAATCTAACGGAATTGCCGAACGCAAAAACCGTACTCGAAAGAGATGATGAATGCTATGTTGATTAGTTCGGGTTACCTCGTAACTTGTGGGGGGAGGCCCTTCTCTCCGCCAATAAAATTCTCAACAGATTCCGTCTAAAAAGATGGATAAAACTCCATATGAGATGTGGAAAGGCCACAAACCAAGTTATAAATACTTGAAAGTGTGGGGGTGTTTAGCAAAGGTGGAAGTGCCTAAGCCTAAACAGATTAAGATTGGGCCAAAAACGATAGATTGCATATTTATTGGGTATGCTCATAACAAGAGTGCATATAGATTTCTTGTGCACAAATCGACAATCCCGATGTGCATGTAAACACAAATCATGGAGTCAAGAAATGCGGTGTTTTTTGAGGATGTTTTTCCACATAAAGAAAGACACAATGAAGACTCAAATAAGAGAGTACACGAAAATGTGGGGGATAGTACTCCGGAAAACGAGGAAGTGGAACCTCGAAGGAGTAAGAGGGCTAGGACTTCAACGTCTTTTGGGCCGCATTTTCTAACCTACATGGTAGAAAATACTCCAAGGACATATGCCGAGGCTATGTCTAATCCGAAGCACCTTTCGGAAAGAAGCTATTAATAGTGAAATAGATTCTATTATGCAAAATCACACTTGGGAATTGGTTGACATTCCACCGGGAAGTAAAGCACTCGGGTGTAAGTGGATTTTTAAAAAGAAGCTTAAGGCCGATGGATCTATTGATAAGTATAAGGCCAGGGTTGGTAGCCAAGGGTTATCGACAAAAGGAAGGTCTTGACTTCTTTGATACTTATTCACCGAGAACGAGAATCACTTCTATAAGGGTTCTTATTGCTCTTGTCTTTGCCGCAAGCCTATAACTTGGAGATCCATCAAATGGATGTTAAAACCGCATTTCTAAATGGTGAATTAGAAGAAGAGATATACATGGAACAACCCGAGGGGTTTGTGGTTCCAGGGCAAGAGCACAAGGTGTGTAGACTCGTTAAGTCTTTGTATGGATCGAAACAGGCACCCAAACAATGGCATCTAAAGTTTGATCAAACTATGCTATCTAATGGGTTTAAAATTAACGAGTGTGACAAATGCGTCTACATCAAACAAACACCTAATGCTTATGTGTTAGTGTGTTTATATGTTGATGATATGCGATTATGGGAAGTACTCATGATATCATCATGAATACCAAAAAGTTGTCGACACGCAATTTTGATATGAAGGATATGGGACAAGCGAGATGTAATTTTGGGGATTAAAATCTCCGAATATCGAGGGACTAGTATTATCACAGTCTCACTACATTGAATCCGTTCTGAGGAGATTCAATGTTTTTGATGAAAGTCCTATGAAAACACCCATTGACTTAAGTCTTCACTTGGTCAAAAATAAGGGTGAGCCTGTGTCTCAGTTGAAATATTCACAGATTATAGGGTGTCTAATGTACATAACCAACTGTACTAGACCGATGTTGCGTGTGCTTGTGAACAAACTGAGCAGGTTTACAAGTAATCCCAGTGAGGATCATTGGAAAGCGCTGATGAGAGTACTCGTGTACTTGAAATATACAATGAACCCGGGATTACGTTACACAAGATATCCAAAGGCGGTATTAGAAGGATACTTGTGATGCAAACCGGATTTCGATTCTAAAGAGTCAAAATCCACAACCGGATATATCTTTATGATTGGTGGTGCCGCGGTGTCCCGGAAGTCCACAAAGCGGACATGCATATCTCGTTCCACAATGGAAGCCGAGTTTATTGCACCGGACAAAGCCGGGAAGAAGCGAGTGGCTTCGAAATTTCCTAGAGGACATTCCTTGTTGGACAAAACCGATTGCTCCTATTAGCATACACAGTGATAGTCAATCGGCTATATACCGAGCACAAAATAGTATGTATAATGGTAAGTCTAGACATATACGTCGACGACATAATACCGTTAAACACTTGATCTCTAGTGGTGTGATTTCCATCGATTATGTAAAATCGAAGGAGAATCTTGCGGATCCGCTTACTAAAGGTTTACCTAGAGATCAGATGTCAATTTTGACACTCGGAATGGGACTTAAGCCTATTGAAAGTTAATTTTGTAATGGTAACCCTACCATGTTGACTCGGAGATCCCAAGATCTTGGTTCAAGGGGACAACTAAGTTATGAAGTTTGTCGATGAACACTTTCCCATTCGTGAATAAAAGTGTTGTCTCGCCGGAGTGTGAAGGTTAAGTGAAAACTTTTAATGATTCCTATAACTTGATTAAATTCGAGTGGGGTATGGCGAATACTCTTGATAGGAGGACACCTATGTAAGTGCGAAGTGGGGCCGCTTCTATGAGAATTCGTAGGCTAGAATTCTCTAAAGCACTTTCTCGAAACCAGGTGTGATTCGGGGCCAAAATGAATCCGGTCATGAGAACCAAGTACGGTGCTAAGGGAAATATTGTGTGAGTACTATTGTCCGGTTCTACACTAAAGGCCGAACAGCTTCAAGACTTAAGTTCACCGATTAGCCGAGTAGATCCGATAGTACTTCACTAGGGCGGGTTCAAAGCCGAAGCTACCTCTCCCGATGCAATGTTTTTCTCGTCGAATCTCTTCGTGGTCCGCATTTGCATTAATTTCCATTCATGTGGGGGATTGTTGGAGAAAATAGTGGAATTGAATTAAAGTGAATAAAAATGATTTTATAATCATTTTATTCGGCGACATTGCAAGCTTGATTTGATTATATTCTTGTATAGAATATATACAATGTTTTGATAATTCGAAAACTACGTAAGTCGTAGATGAATTCGGGATTTAGAATCATTCAATTCGGAGTACGAGTGAATGAGAAATTAACGCTTGAAGTCGGGTGTTTGAAAGAACTTTTGTTGGAAGTGGAAGTTGAAGAGTATTCAACTAAACTGTGTACCACATTGGAAAAAGAGAGAAATGTTTTCCAGTATATATGTGGGAAGAATGTTATATGTGGTATAAGCTCCTAGAAGAAGGAGAGATAGCGGGTTGGTTTTAGCAGTCAGACGTTCTGCTAAAATGGCCACACGCGCGCGCGCCGCCGCCGCCCGCCCGTGCCCGTGCCCGTGACCTTGACCTTGGTCTTGGGCTTTGGGCTTTGGGCTTTGGGGAATGGGCCTTCTGGGCCTGAGGGCCCTAGGCCCAGGCCTGTGTTAAACTTTTTATACAAAGTTAATTGGGCTTGGTCCGGTTCATATACATTCGGATTGAGTGAAGATTGAGTTCAGCTCGGTTCGGTTATCCAACATAGTTCGGTTCAAAGAATAATTAATGGTTAATTCATTGTCAGAATCGATGAAACGGCCGTAATTAAGATGAGTTATGGTAATTCATTGCCGTAATCGATGAAACGGCCGTAATTAATTCATTCCAAATTCCGACCCTCTCCTATATATAGCCTCCATATGGATTGAAGCTAAATACACACATTCGAAATACAACACCGTAAAGCTTCATACATTCATATAGTTCGAAATAGTTGCATACGAGTTTGAAGAAGAGATTCTGAGCACTAGAAGAGTTCGTTGAAGGTTCGTGTAAGAAGTACCTCTATACGAATCAGTAATCCGAGTTATCCTGGGAGACAATTGGTTTTAACCGGGGTACACACCGGACCAAATTTGTCTTAAGGACAGAGTGTCCTACTCGTCTCGGAGTTATTGTATCCACCTTTATTTTAGTATATATTTCATTTTCATTTGTAATTCGTTTTATTTTCAATAAAATTGTTGTTTAATTCGTGTTAATTATTTTAATTGCGTTCGGGCTCCTACACTAAGAAACTGAGTAGAATTGACAGCAGAAACTATGAAAGCTCTGATACCATGTTAAAAATTGAACTAAGAAAGATCATTCATCCAAGAATCATACAAGAGAGCACAACGCATTTGTGAAGGAGATGAAGAACATTTCCAGAAATTTAAAAACAAGAAAGCCACTGGGAGCTGAATTTTATTAACAATTGAGCTTTTGATTACATAGTAAAACTAAACCGATGATTAATTACACCTTCAATCGAAGCTTTTATAGGCTAGCTAGTAGTACCGACGCTAACTAATCTTAACCGATTCTGTTGCTAGGTGTTTGAGAAAATGCCACACTTCCAACTTGACTATAATTCAACGGGTACTGTTGTAGCTTTGGCGACGATGCAAATCTTTGGGCAAAAACTTCATCTGCATCAACTGGTTTATGGCTGACAGGTTGATTTTTTTATTTTTTATTTTGGTTATCTGTTTTATTTTATTTTATTTTGTAAAGCTTTAAGAAAAGGTTTTTGTACAGTTGTAAATGTTTAAAAATGATGATGTGACAATAGAAAAAGTTTTAAGATTGTCAATAAAAAGAGAAAATGCTTATAGGTTATATAACGTAGCACACAAATAAATTTTTTAAAATGTTTATTGTTGGAGATACTCTAATAAGAAATAGAATTACGTAGTAAAGAGTTGGACAACCATGATGGTCCATTGTTCATAGTTTGGAAAATAATAGGGGGTGATTTTTCCCTAGTCATTCCATTTACATCGTAGACATGGACCACACAATTTGAATCTGAGTTAAAACTGTGTGAGTCCAGAATCATCCATATCTCATATGTGTTATTCCTAAAATGCACTCTTCATAGAATAACTTTCCAATAATAGAAGCATATAGCTGTACCTATTTATGAGGCCGTTAACAATCATAGTCAAGGCATTTTGCTGGCCAAAAGGTGTCTTCAATGCATTAATATTGGAGGTCATATTCACTTTGCTGTCAGGTTTTCTGCTGCTTCTTCTTGGTTGCTAAGGGAAAAATCCAGAAACAAGTATGAAAAGTATGCTACCAACATGACACGTTTTTTTCTCAAAAAACAAGAAAACGAAGGAAACAACAACAAAAAAAAACACAACTATGATGAAGCTTACTTAATAATAAAGCTAGACCATCATAAAATCATTGATTTTTTATTTATATTGACTAATAAAATAAAAGTGAATACAGTAATACGTACAATTTCCCAAGAATTTGTCAGCGGAATTAAATATCTTACATGATCAAATAATAAGGCCATAAGTAATAAGTTTACATGTCTTATAACGATGACATAAACGATACTAAATAGTGTAAATCTTTTAAAAACTATATTCTAAAGAAAGCAACAGGAGAAAAAACACAGCAGTAGATACTCTACATTTTACCGTAAAATACAGAATATGTAAAACTCCCTTTACATCGATCTATCGCATTCATCTAAATTACGTATCGCATTATGTAAAATAGAGTATCTGATGCATTTTATTTTGTACAAAGATTCTATACAAATATGTATTTAATACTATAAAATAAAAAAATTATTTAAAGGATCTGATTCGAGTGCCCTAATTGAATATGTCAACATGTGAAGTGTATCGTATTTGCGAGGTTAAATGCTCTAGTGTACCAATCCACTCACTTAATCTCAAGATAATATTGCAAGTAGATGTCAACCTCAACTTGAGCTATATAAAGAGCCTTTTGCATGTGAAGAAAGAGTTGATCCATATTTGAATCTTAGCCGAGGCTTTTGTCTCTTTCTTGAGCTAGAAGTGTAATCTTTTCATCTAGTTTTCTAAGTTTGAGTTAAGAATAGAGTTGATAGATTGTGTCTGTGCAATCTGTTGCTATGTTTGTCATATAGCTACGTTGAGTTGGGCCCTCCAAACTTCCAAAGAAGTTTGGGGGGCTTTTTTTAAATTATTAGCTGCTTTTTAAAGACATAGAGGAACACAATAAGACTTTGTACAAGCTAGATTGGCAAGAAAGAGAAACATCAAGCTCGAATTCAGTCAAGGATGCCGTAATAGTGAGTGTTGTGTGATTCGTATTCTGAGTAGAGAACTGAACCGGAGTTTTGAGTTGATCAAGGCTGCTTGCTTGTTGATTAGTTGTGTTTTGGAGGGGTCGATTGTTGTACACTCTAAAGAGATTAATAAAACAAATTCTAAATGTAAATTTCCGCATCGGTAAAGTAGTAGAATTCTCCTCCCCATATAAGTGTGAGACATAAATGTCTTGTCAACTCGGATTAGCCCTTTTAGACCAAGCGAGGACGGCGGTCTAACCAGTTGACCGGACCATTTATAACTCATTTAGCGCAGCCAAGTCCGGGGTCTGGGGACGCCGACAATCAAACGGAACTATGCGCTAAGCGATGACGGCGATCTAAGCAGTAGAGCGGACCATTTATGACTCATTTATCGCAGTCATGTCCGAGGTCTGGAGGCGCCGACTATCAGTCGGAACTATGCGCTAAGCGATGACGGATGTCTAAATAGTTGATCGGGCCATTTATAACTCATTTATCGCAACCAGGCCTAAGCAGTAGACCGGGACCATTTATGAATCGTTTATCGCAGCCAGGTCCGGGGTCTGGAGGCGCCGACTATCAGTCGGAACTATGCGCTAAGCGATGACGGAGGTCTAAACCGTTGATCGGACTATTTATGACTCATTTATCGCAGCCAGACCCGAGGTCTGGAGGTGTTACACCCGGGGTCTGGAAACGCTGATTATCAGTCGGAACTATGCGCTAAGCGATGACGGAGGTCTAAACAGTTCATCGGACTATTTATAACTCATTTATTGCAACCAGACCTGAAGTCGGGAGGCGTTACACTAAAAAAAATGACGTGTAAAGTAAAAAAACACGGATGTAGTAGTAAATAGAAGTAAACAGTTGTGTTGTATAAAATTACAATGAATGTAATAAGATCTGAAGTGAAGAATAAAATAATGGCCTTTTACGAACAAACATAAAATAAATAAAATAATAGTTCAAGATTATTTATCTACTAATGATAATTGTTAAAAAAACAAAAAATCCTCATTTACATTGTTAGGATTGTTCAAACCTTGGACCCAGACACCTTTATTCTTCCCAGCCAAATTTTTGTTACTGTCGTCAACTTTTTCGCCATCTTCTTCATCCTTAACATTGAATACTTCCTGCACAAATGACTCCATGTCAATTTTTTTGTAATCTTCTCCGGTCTCCTCCGGCACGGGAATGAACGGCGGCCGGGAAAGATCCAGAATCCGATCCCAATCAACTGATTTGAAGAAATTATGACCCTTAATTTCTTCTAATGTTATCCTCTTTTGTGGATCCTTTTCAAGTAGTTTTCCGATTAAGTCTCTTAACGGAGTCGGTTCACCGACTAATTCCGGGTTTTTGGTTAGGATCCGATAAAAAGTCTCTTTCCGATTCACACCTCGAAACGGCGTCGTCCCGTATAGCATCTCTTGTAGCATGACACCTAAGCACCACCAATCGACTGAGAACTCGTGGCCGCTTCCTGAAATGATTTCTGGCGCCACGTATTCTTCGGTGCCAACGAACGAGTTTGACTTTTCAACCGAGTCTGACTCGCCGCCGGTGGTGGAAGCGGAATCGGTTTCGTATGGATGGACTAGTACCGGTTCTTTCTTCGAAGCAATTGGATTGCAGAAAGCGAAGAAACGAGGAAGGATCCTCTTCTTCTTCTTCTTTTTCAATGGTTCTGAATTTCCCGGTGACCGCCGTGCCATTCCTCGGATTTCTGGAGTTTTTGGAGGAAGTCTTGTTGAAAGATCGAAATCTACCAGCATTAGGTGTCCGTTTGCTTTAATCATCACATTCTCTGGTTTCAAATCTCTGTATACAATTCCTAATCCATGGAGATACTCCAATGCTAACACCAATTCCGCCGCATAAAATCTGTAAAATCAAGCGAATTTAGTAAATGGCAAAAATGTAATAGATTTTGCAAAGTGATCAATAGACGTACGTACCTGATTATATCATCGGAGAAAGTTTTTTCTGTTTGATTTTTCCTGAGTGCATTGAGATCACGACCAGGACAATAATCAATGGCGTAGCCGATAAGTTTATCGGTGGAAAGCAATCCACGGAGCATGGGGAAAAGAGGATGCTGAAAGGAAGCTAAAACATCCCGTTCGAAAAAAATCCTCCTGTAACCGCTCCTCTCTTTTCCACTTTTCTTACTTTTGTGCTGAACGGATGCTTTTAAAATGCATTTAAGAGCGAAAATCTCTCCATCCTCCTCTGATTGTACCAAGAACACAACGCCTTTGGCTCCGCGACCAAGCGGCTTTATCACTCTCAATTTCTGAAGGTCTAAAAAAGGCACTCGTTGCCGCCGCCGCCGCTGCTCCTCCACCTCTGCATCTCTGTGGTCGTTCATGGCGGAGACGCCGCAAAACCGCTCCTTTAGTAGTGTATGTAAATGGTGATGGAAGCTTCTAGGCCGTTGAGTTTGTAAGCTTTGCAGGAACCGCGTTTCGGGATATTGTTCAGGTTATTGCGGCTGAGATTGTTGAATTATATATAGGAAAGCATTACAGGTGGATAGAGGAAGAAGTCGAATTATGCTTGCCAAGTATAATTTGCTTGCGTAAGAGGACCTGGTAGTATGGTTGTTTGACGTATATGCTGACGTCATTTAAATTCTGTTTTGAGATTATTGTGTTTTTTTTTTTTTTTTTTTTTTTTTTTTGCCAGATAACGATACTCGTATGGTATGTGCTTCTGTCACGCAGTTTTTATGATTCACGTACCGTTACTGATTCGTGCATGCATATCTTTTTATACAAAAAAAGAGAATTTGTTCCCCTAAAAAAAATTTAAAAAAATAAAAAATAAAAAATTGTGGTACATCAAATGGGGACCAAGATCCTCTCAAATAACTTAAAGGTAAAGTTAGTGTTTTTACATATAATGAACTAAACTACGTAGTTTTGGAAAAAATTAATCAATGACTAGATGTTTTACATTTTTGGGGTGTGTGGTTGGATCATGCATACTTAAGAGAATATTTCCTCAAGTTATTTGAGAGGATCCTATCCCCACCAAATGATACTTCCTCCCTTCCATCTTATTTGACTATGTTTTTTTTTTCCTCTTAAAATAAGTGTTCCTTTTATGTATTAAATATGAAATTTCTTCAGATTCCTTTCCCTCTCTATCATATTTACAATAAAAAAAAGTATGTAGTATTAAATGCTCCAACAATTAATAATTTAAAAATATTAAAACATTAGCTACAATTTGCTTAATATGTATGAAAAATTAAGCGGAACAAATAAACTGAGACGGAAAAATTATTATTTGGGTTGAGATCACCTCTTAAGTTTATCAGTGATTTTATGGTGCTTGAACCATCATTGTCATCACTATTTTAGCCAATTAGAAATTTTAAAGGTGGTAGTTATTTTCTAAACACGTGAGACCTCGTTCAAATAAGTTATTGTGATTGGTTTCAGACTACCAAGTCATAATTGTGGCCGAATTAGATAAAATTTGCCTAAGTTTATTGTCCAATTTCAAACTACGTCCTTTTTTTCTTTCATTTACTTTAACAATTTTTCTTGGTGGGTTCTATCTGCACCACGTTTACTTCCGGCACTATTTATTTTTCTTTTGGCACCACAAGAATATTTTTATTATTTTTTTACTACAAGCACCACAAAAATAATAACACAATTACTTATTATGCCACAATTTTTAATAAATACACTTAAGTCCCCATTAATTGAAACCTTCTTCTCAAACCCTTCTTCTCTTCTCAATCAGCCTCTCATCCTACTTTCCCCTTCTAACCCAAATTATCTTCAACTTCCCTCTTCCCAAAAAATTGCCGCCGCCGCGCCGCCATCACTCCCAACCACCTTCAAGCCCTTCCCCTCTTTCACCTCAGCCACAAAAACAAGCCACCATCGTCTTTTTCCCAACCACATTCTCGCCATTTTAGCCCACCACCGCGAAATCCACCACAACCATGTTGAAATAGTGTCCTAAACCCAATCGGGTTGGATCGGATCCGACCGGATCGGATCATTTCTACTATTTCTTTATGTTTATACATATATTAAATGACTTTTCTGTTGTCATATATTTGTTCTTTTTAAAGAACCAATTATGAATTGTTATATGATAACGTCCTTAGTATTATGCTGTGATTATGGTTGATGAGATCTCTAATCGCTTTAATAAGTTTGATACTTAAATGTCTCTAGGCTGATGTACTATTATACAGGGTATTGATAGTACGAACAGGTTAGCACGTATTAGATGTCTTCTGTCTTTAAAGACGGGGATAGATCTTGTCTATCGAAGTGTAGAGAACACTAGGACTATACGTGGACGTGTATTAGAGAATGCGTACGTTAGACTGACCCACTTACATTGTTAAGTGTCACACTATGTAAAACAGTTACTGTGTAACTTACAATCCTACCGCTGTAATAATATCCATACGATCGTATCTCGAGTGTCAATACATTAACGATCGTATCTTATAATCTGGATATCATGCTCTCTCGGAATAACACATTTACTCCCACTTTGCAAAGATTCTCGAGAGCTAGACATTCCTTATAAGAAGACCATTTCGGATATTCAATCTCAATCATGGGATACGCGATTCCCGGACAACCAATCATGTATACTCCGCATGCTTCAATATCACACCCGATCACTACCGCATGATCACCTCGTGGATTAGAGAAATCTCAATAGTGTCAAAACATGACAATCCACACCGTGATGCCATGAAGACTCCGGTCTTTAAGAATAATTACACAACCGACACATTGTGTGACACTTAGTGTAAGTGGGTCAGTTTAACGTACGCATTCTCTAATACATGTCCACGTACAGTCCAAGTGTCTCTACACTTCGATAGACGAGATCTATCCCTATCTTCAATAAGACAAAAGACATCCAATACGTGCTAGCCTGATTATACTATCAATGTCCAATTTGACAGTACATAAGACTAGAGACATTTAAGCATCAAACTTGTTAGAGTGATTAGAGATCTCATCAACCATAATCATTATCATGGTTTCTTTATCACAGTTTGACACTAGGGACGTTACTATATATATGCAACAAATAATATGAAGATAAACAATATATAATAACATAAGTGCTTGTATTAATCATAATAAAGTTATTTCATAAATTAAATAGACTGTAAATGACCCAACCCGGTCGGATCCTGTCCAACCCGGTTAGGTTTAGGACACCTATTCAACAATAAGATACACTTGGATTGTGCAATTTAATTAATAATATTACCATAATATTAATATTAGATATTAATTGATTTTTGGAAAAATTGATTTATGGTAATAAGATAAAGATATATTCAATATAAGATATTGTCAATATATATCTTGGAAATATATTTAATATAAGATATTGAATATTAAATGAGATAAATCAATCAAAGGATTTTCCTTATTTTATTAGAAAAATATTTTCTTTCTCATCAATCTATTAGAAGGTAATCCCCATCAGATTGGGAAGTGCATGAGGCGCATGTCAGCCTATTTAAGGGAGGCTTGGTTAGCTCTTTTGCACATCACAATTCCAATAGCTAATAGTTCTTGTGATAAATAGAAAGCTTCTTAGAGAGAGTTTAGAGAGAGAGAAAAGTGCAGTCTAGCAACCGGATTTTTCTAGTAGAAATCCAATGGTGGATTCCGGCGGGTTGTTCGTGTGGACTAGCGGTAGAGGCCGAAACGCTTGGGCGGCTCCATGCTCCACTACTCTCCTTAGACGGTCAAAGCATTGATCTTTTAGATCAAACAAGGTAACCACTGTTTACTAGCTTTATGTGTTTGTTGCTTAAACGAAGTCGATCCTGGTTAAAAGAAAATAAATTTTTTAATTCTGCCGTGTTCCCGCATAGATTTCCTAATAGTTGTAGCAGAGCGAGCTTCGAGTTTAAGCAATAAGCATTAAATTAATTTGCGTAGTAATTAATCAATAGATGCATGATTTAGATTCACGAAAAGAAAATAAATATAAATGGGACGTCGGCTTTTTTTTGGGGAGCTTGGCCGAAGCGGCGGCTCCCCACCATGCTACGGCAGCGGCGGCGGTGCCTTAGGGCTGCCGGCATCGGTCGGCCTTCGTGTGGAGCTCCCCGTTTTCCTTTTGTTGTTTTGTGAGTCTATATAGTACATTGATATCTCCTTTGTTTAGTTGTGTCATGTGGCTAACCAATGGTTCAAATAGTTTGGTCTATCGGAGTGTAGAGATGCTTGGACTGTACGTGGACGTGTATTAGAGAATGCGTACGTTAGACTGACCCACTTACGCGGATAAGTGTCACACTATGTGGCGGTTGTGTAATTATCCTTTGGACCGGAGTCTTCATGGCATCACGGTGTGGATTGTCATGCTTTGACACTATTGAGGTTTCCTCTAGCCACGGGGCGATCATGCGGTAGTGATTGGGTGTGATACTGAAGCATGTGGAGTATACATTATTGGTCGTCCGGGAATCGCGTATCCTATGATTGGGATCGAATATCCGAAATGGCCTTCTTATAAGGAATGTCTAGCTCTCGTGAATCTTTGCAAAGTGGAGGTAAACGAGTTACTTCGAGAGAGCATGATATCCAGATTATAAGATACGGTCGTTAATGTTTGACACTCGACGTACGACCTTATGGATATTATTACAGAGAATAGGATTGTAAGTTACACGGTAACAGTTTCACATGAAAGGTAGTAGTCATTGCATTTGACTCTTCCGATGATTGGGGGTCACGGTGTGTTGCTAGACGCTATCCCGTGATCGTTGGGCATGAAGGGCATTTTCGTAATTTGCACTTTGTGTCTATAACCAACATATTCGGAAGCCTATCGGGTCACACACATAAGAACATCTAGCCGGATTAAAATGTGGTTATAGTTGATAACCAAATAAGGAAAGAATTTATCTCGTACTATAAAGGTTATAGTGGTAAATTAATATGGTGGTATTTATTTATTATGAATAAATATAATACAAGATATTAATTATGTTGATTAATTAAATGTATGTATTTGGATACATATGTCGAAAATATATATGTATATTGATGCATATGTATTTTGCAAATTAATTAATCATAGTATTATATTATATTAATTGATTAAACATATATATATTTGATATGTATGTTAGGCGCCACTTTCCAAGTACATTAGATGTATTTGGATTGTGCAAGTTGATTGATAAAATAAATAATATTATCATATATTAATATTAGATATTAATGACTATAGATTTGCACACATGTGTAAATTGATTTATGGTAATAAGATAAATATTGTCAATATAAGATATTGACAATATCTTGGAAATATTCAATATAAGATATTGACAATATCCTAGATTTATTTAATATAAGATATTATAATAAATGAGATAAATCAATCTATTATATTTTCCTTATTTTATTGGGAAAAGATTTTCTTCTCCTCCACACCATATGGGGCGCCACCTTCTACTATAAATAAGAGGTGGGTGTCAAGCTCTTTTGTACATCACAATTCCAAGAACTAATAGTTCTTGTGTAAAATAGAGAGCATTCTATAGAGAGTTGGAGAGAGGGGAAAAGGGCCGGTCTAGCAACCGGAGTTTTCCAATAGCAATACATGATGGGATTCCGGCGGGCTGTTTGTGTGGACTAGCGGTAGAGGCCGAACACTTGGGCGGCTCTATGCAGAACTACTCTCCTTAGACGGTCAAAGCGTCGATCTTTTAGATCAACCAAGGTAACCACCGTCTACTATCCATTTGTTTATTGCTTAAACGTAGTCGATCCTGGTTAAAAGGAAATAAAATTTTAAATTCCGCTACGTTCCCGCGTAGATTTCCTAACAGAGGTATCAGAGCGAGCTTCGAGCTTAAGCAATAAGCATGTTATTTTGCGTAGTTAATTTTATCGTTCTAATCACGTAATTAAAAGATGAAAGATTTTTTATTTGCAAAATTGATACACGAAAAGAAAAAAAAAGGGCGGCCTTGGTGGTGCTCGGCCGATCGGCGGCGGCACCACCACCGTGTGATCGCCGGCGGCTGCTGGTGTGATGCGGTGGTCCCTGGTTTTTGTTTTGTGTTTTTGTGATTCAATATTATTCATAGTTGTGATTAAGATCTCCTTTGTTTAGTTATGTCATGTGGCTAACCAATGGTTCAAATAGTTTAGGCCATTGGGATGCCATATGGCATTAAAATAATAATGGTCTTTCCAAATATTTGATTTGGAATAGGCCTAAGCCTATGCCAATTCCAAAATTTTGATTTTGGAAAGTGGTCAGGCCTAAACCAAAATTATTTGGCTTTTCCAAATATTTGATTTGGAATAGGCATAGGCCCTTTTCAAATATTTGATTTGTAAAAGGCCTAGGACTAGGCCACTTCCAAAATTTTGATTTTGAAAAGTTGTCAGGCCTAAACCAAATTTGGTTTAGGAAGATGCCTTTTGGTTTAGAAACCAAAGGCATCCCTTTTGATTAGGAATCAAAAGGAAAGAAACAAAAAGAGACTTAATTTTAATTTTGATTTATTTTTAGAATAGTTTTAATTAATTAAAATAAAAATTAAAATCGTTTAAAATTAATCGTTAATTTTATTTCAATTAAAATCATTTAATTAATTAAATGTTAATTAGTTAATTGATTGGATAAAATTATTTAATAGATTAAATGTTAATTGATTGATTAAGACGCAAGTAGTTAAATTTTTAATTTTATCTTTTTCATAAGATGTTATTGTATGGATTAAATATAATATGATTATATGGACCCCGATTGATCATGGACTAGACCGATATGATAGATGTGAATGATTTAATTTTTCTGTTGGTTTAAAAATTGTCCTAGGCCGTTATGAAGAACGTGACCTAGTTTATTTTCTGCATTTATCTCATTCCCGTTAGCTCCCCCCATGTGCGGCGGGTGTATTTATTTTATTAGATAGAATTAAATGTAACAAGAATGGACAGAAGATGAAGACCAAAGAAAGACGAAAATAAAGATCCCATTGGAGAATGGAGCATTAAAGATCCTATTGGCGGTTGCAGCTACCTTTAGATTGCGACCCGCGGTTTCGTCAGTTTGTATTCTAAACCGCACCTAGGAAAAGTCCATGATCATACCGGTTACTTTACGCATTTATTTATTTTGTGCTTGTATTTATTTTATATGATACGATAGATGCATGACTAGGCACGATCTAGATAAATGTGTAGGATGTATGTCTATAGAGATAGATATATTTGATGAGACCGTAATTAAAATTAATTAAGTGAATTAATTTACGTAAATACTTCCACAACAAAAATCAAGTCGAAAAATTGTCTCCCAATATTATAGCGATGGTGAAGAGCCTTTGTTCGGATCCAACTGATTGGCCCTCGTCGGGAGTTGACCTACCACGGGTATATTGTCGTTATTGAGATATGATCGTATGAGATCTCGCGAATACTGGGTTATGACTTGACTAGAGTATTGCGGTGATTGGCCCTCGTCAGGACCGTCTTATTCTAGAGGCAAGGGGTTGACTACCACATAAAGATGTGAATTGTCAAAGAGTTGACTAGTCAACCACCAAGAGTCACATAGAGATGTGATTGGTAAGTGTTACATACCTTTCGAATTATTCCGGTTGATCGGCCCTCGTTGGGAATCGGGGTAACCAGATGGGATCTTGGCCACTAAAGAATTTTGAAAGATTCTTGAAAGTCAATTGAGAGTAGTTGACTAGTGGGAGCAAAATCATAAATCAAAAGACCATTTTTGATTTTGCGTGTATAAACAACAACACTCTTTTATTTTCATTTTTTTTATGTTGTAGTTTTAGCAAACTTTATATTTATGTTTTATTATCGATTAGTAAAACCAAATTATGACTGTTACCTTTTGAGAAACGTTCTCAAATATGGTTAAGTAATATTAATCCTTTTAAAATAAGCAATGACACGAGCAATCCCGTTGTAGTAGTTAGAGACAATGAGACTACATATTTGATGCAGTACTCCAAGACTTTAATTATTAATTAAAGGCGAAAGCTCATGATATTGGATACGATCCAAGATGATCATTCAGTCATACGATGACAATTAATTCAAACGTTGGATAAGTATGACCACATCTAATTTTGGAAATGTTGTTTTCAAAATTGTAAGATTTAAGTATCGACTTAATTCTATCATTGCTTAAAGGCTAATTAAATAGTCAATGTTTTGAATACGATTCAAAAAGGTTAAATAAACTATTTAATAAACTTTGGATTTTCTTTATGAAAGGAAATCAAAGACACGGCTCTTGTGATCTTTCTTAAGTCTTATGAAGACTACAATAAGGAACGTTTTTCAAGCGCTTAAGGGATTAAAAGGAAAGTTAGGGCGTGTGCTTAAATAGAGAACTTATTGAAGTTTCTATTCTAGGAAAGTGATTTGAGATGAATCTATATAAGTTCAAAGTCGACTCTAAGATATATGATATCTTACGAGTGTGATTAAATTAGAAAGATTAAATGCAGATATGGAAGGTGAAGCAAGCGTTGTGACACTTACCATATTCTGGATCTAGTAAACTGATAAGGGAACTAAATAAATGTTATTATGTTCCGGTTCTTATGAAGAACATACTTTCAGTTATTTGTTAGGATTTAGTAGACATATTCAGTTGTAAAGAATAAATGTTATTCCGATAAAGTTGAAAGGTCACAGAATCTAACATACTAGATTGTTGTCACTATATAGTTGATATGGTGATGAAATCTCAACCAAATATTAGTATGGCTGTTATCATTAATATTTGTGGTTGTTCTAGACATTATCTCTCTGGAAGGGAAGCGTGTAATTAAACGTCATTCTGATGATGTTGAACCATATGATTATGAATCATGTGGGTTATACGTATTTCATCCAAAGAGGACTAAAATACCCTTTTATGAAAAGGTTGTAAAATCTAGAAAAGTTGTCTAAAGCCTAAACATACCGATGTTGTTGGCTTGTGACAATTAATGCCACAAATTATTGTTTATCTCTCTCTTGGACTATTTATAGAAATAGTCAGGTGTACTCAGTGAAGTGCATAATTCGGAAAGCCCGAAAAGTTCGAGCTAGTATGAATATGAGATTGATGAGCTACTTAGGAATTAATCTTCAATTGGATTGAAGTAATTAATACCTGAAGGGTGTTTCAGAAGTCGTCTGAAAAGGAATAAGATTCTCCCTTGGAGGATACCATTTTTGGGATACGCAATTAGATTATGTTCCCAAAATGGAAACAACACTTTATATGATAAAGGTGTGACGCAAGCCATGCGAAGTATCCCTTACCCGTTTCGGGATAGTGCCCTTATACTTAACCTAGTTCCAAAGAATAAAGGTTGAATAAATTCCATATTATATATGGACGGGGATACTGTCAAATCTGTCTTAACCGATGATTTGAAGTTGTCATAGGCAGAGTCGAAAGGCTTGGAGCCTAGTACGACATGTGCAACTTTGTGGAATGTCTTAGCTAGCACGCTGGATATTATTTACTTGTCCGCGGAGCAAAATGTTTGTCTCCAAACATGCTGTCTTCTAGAGGAAGTGTTTCTTCCAAAAGAAACAGTGGGAGTAGATTTAGATCTCAAATATAGTTTGAGAACCACAAAGATATATTCAACCAATGGAACATGAGCAGACGACGCATAGCGATGAGATGTAGATCATTGCTCAGTGCACACAAAAGTTCTGTAAGTCTGTAGATAACCTCAAAGCCCAAAAGGGCTGCTGGTATGTTCATCTTGATGAATGAATATCTCACGACTTATGAAATAATGTTTAAAAGGCAAGATTGAGAGATATGGCCAGGAGCCATAATATCTGAATTAGATTCCATCAGTGACAACCAGGTTATGAACCTAGTCTGTCTTACCTAGAAGGAATGTCCCTGTAAGGCTGAGCCTAGTTCTATTCAGAATATGCTTGTTGTAACTTGATATCATGGCTATATGATAGTGTTGAAGACGTTGGGAAAACGAGCCCGATGTTCATAGACAATAACATGATATGTGAGCCCATGAGATCCATTTATGGACTCAAACAAGTTTCTCTAGACAATTTCTTTGTTTGATAATCAAAGGAGTTTGATTTAGTCTAAAGAAGGATATGCCCAATGTGCAAGATGGATAGTGGGAGTGTGTCACGATTTTTGAGTAAGGTATTGGATATCTCTCTCGAGAATTGTCACCCCATGTCACAATCAATTAATGTTTGGTAATTCAAGGTCTTTACGAAAGCACTTGGATTGGCAGCTCTTATTTTAGAAATAAGAATCTATAGCGATAGATTTAACTACTGTTAGATTATAGTTTACATATATAGATATGATGCTAAAAAAGGTTTAGCATAGATCGCAATGAGAGATACTGCTAGCCGGTGTTCTCATGATGTATCTATGTTAGGACGTTAGTCCTAAAGATAAGGTGAAAGATGATGCTTATGAAAGGTTTCCTTCGCTCCTGCGATAGGAACCATCATAAAGGTAATGCCGGATGTTCATACTTCATGAAGAGTCATGAGCAAGTATGAAAATGAATCTGGTGAATGTCGAGAATATCCTTAAACAAGTTAAGGAAGAGTTCCTAGTTTATTGAAACTTGGAATTAAACAAACGTAGATATACAGACGTAAATCCTGAGTCTTACGAAGTCGAGTGGAAGCTACAGTCTGGGTTTGCAATCACTTTAATTAAGTGATACGGTGAGCTGGAAATGTTCTAGCCTATGGATCACTGTAAACTCTACAACTGAGCCAAAACACAGTAGTGCTTTGGAGGCGCAGCGGGAGCAGTGCATGGATCTAGAAGGTTCATTCCTGAACCAAGTACGGTTCTTCCACCTTTTCTATATAGTTGATATAGTAAGTGGATTCATTGCTTGAAGCAAGGACCAGGGTCTCGTCAGAGATTCATGTGTGTGTTAAGGAGGTTCCTTTGACTTGGTCATTCGGAGCATGGTATGAAGATAGTCTGAGTCCCCACGGATAGTGATCCGTTCACGGCTAGGGCTGGTGCGAGTATTGCATGATATTTTTGTGTTTCAACTTGGTCTTGTGTGTGCGAGTAATTGGTTTTAGGCCAAGTGGGAGATTGTTGAAATTGTGTCCTAAACCCAATCGGGTTGGACCGGGTCCGACCGGGTCGGATCATTTTTACTATTTGAAAGGCTTCCTTTCGGTTTCTTAATGTTTGGCCAGATGAGGCTTCTTTTTATGACTTGGTTAAATCTGTTTGGGCTGAACCGGAAGATGGTCAAGGTATGTGGCTGTTGGCAAATAAGCTTAAAAAACTTGGGTACAAGCTCACTGAATGGAATCGGACTGTTTTTGGAAATATTTTCACCAACACACAGAAGGCGATGGCGGAGGTCAACTATAAAACTTTGCGGCATGATCAAGTTGGCTCTACAGACACCCAAGCGGATCTTCAAATGGCTATTACGAACTTTGAGAGGTGTAATAATATTGAGGCTCGTTTCCTTAGACAAAAAGCAGCAGTGAGATGGATTGAGGCCGGTGACGCAAACAGTAAATACTTCCATGCTATATGCAAGCAAAGACGGAGCCACAATTACATCCATCGTATAAAAGCTGAGGATGGTCAGTGGATCGTTGATCAAGAAGAGATACGGAGCTCCTCGAAGAATTTCTTTCAAAATCTTTTCACTGCTAACAGGGCAGGAATTGGTGCTCCTCTGACTCAATTTAACCTACCCCAAATTTCCGACGAACAGAATGCGAGCCTTTCTGCAACACCTACGAGTGACGACATCCTCAATATCATTCGTTCTATTGATCCGGATAGTGCGGCGGTCCCGATGGCTTCACCTCTCTTTTCTTCCGGACGTCTTTGGGACATTATTAAGCACGACATGACTCAGGCGGTTTCTGACTTCTTCCTGGGCGGACACCTTCCCAGATATTTTTCCACGTCCTCAATTATTCTCCTTCCTAAGAAACCGGGAGCAAATTGTTGGAAGGATTTCCGTCCTATTAGTTTATGCACTGTCTTCTCAAAGATCATCACTAAAATTATCACTCAACGTTTAAATGCTTACCTTCCTATGCTAGTGGCGGATCAACAGTCGGGCTTCGTGCCAGGACGGTCCATTACGGATAATATTCTTTTAGCTCAAGAGCTTTGTAAAGACGTTAATAAAAAGCTCCGCAGTCCTAACATTTTGCTCAAGCTAGATATGGAGAAAGCTTATGATCGTATGGAATGGGGTTTCATTTTGAAAATCCTTAGAATGTTTGGCTTTCATGAACGCTGTGTTGATCTTATTTTCCGGACTTTGGCGGACAACTGGTTTTATGTCCTCCTCAATGGCATTCCTTCTTCACCCTTTCATGCGACTCGTGGTGTCAAACAAGGCGACCCTCTCTCTCCCGCTCTTTTTGTTCTCGCGAGCGAAATATTTTGGGAGACTCATCAACGGTTTCATGAATACAAATACGGGTATGCGGTTTCAATCAAATGTGCGGGGAATCCATTATCTGGCCTTTGCAGATGACACGATCATTTTTACTCGGTGCAACAAGAAAGGGCTTAAGCAACTTAAAGAGGTTTTCCAACACTATGAAATTGTATCGGGCCAACGGATCAACACGAGTAAGAGCACCTTCATTGGTCAGAAGTTGCACGCCACACACCTTCGTTGGATCCACATCGCTTTGGGATTCAAGAGAGAGAATATGCCTTTCCGTTACCTGGGTGCTCCCCTTTTTCGCGGTCGGAATAAAATCAGCTATTATCAAGATATTTTGGATAAAGTTGAACGCCGGCTTTTTCATTGGGGCAGTCGTTTGCTATCTTTTGGAGGTAAACTTATTTTACTCAGGCATGTGTTAACATCTATTCCGGTTTTTATCCTCCAGGTTCTGGTCCCTCCTAAGGAGGTTATTCACCGTTTACATCGTCTTTTTAACAAGTTCCTTTGGGACGGTGGGTTTAACATTAATCATATTCATTGGACCTCGTGGGAAAGAGTTTGTAAGCCTACGGAGGAGGGAGGCCTTGGGGTACGTAATCTTTTTGATGTTATGGATTCCTTTGCGATAAAGTTTGTGGGTTCGGGCGAGGCGAGGCGGGGGGGATTTGGGCTCGGACTTTATATAATACTTACATTGCGGACAAATCACCTCTTCAAGTGACCTTACCCGAAACGCGACGCCTATGGTGAAGAAAGTGTGGGCATTGCGAGACTTTGCCGAATGTGCTATCACCTGGAAGGTCAACGTTGGTGATATTGACTTTTGGAGAGATACGTGGCTGAACATTGATTTAGGTGAGCCACCAGACAACGAGTTCAGAAAGGTAAAGGATTTCATTGAAAATGGGCGGTGGAATGCTCTCCGACTACAAGAGTATCTGCCGCTGCACGTGGTGGATGATATTTTATGCGTTCCGTTACGACCTGATCAGGATGACGAGTTGATATGGACCTTAACAACGGATGGTAATTTCAGTACCAAGTCAGCGTGGAATTTACTACGAGCTCACACTTCTACTCGTCCTCTCTTCAAAGTCATTTGGAACTCTATGCTGCCGCTCAAGATATCTTTCTTCTGCTGGAGATTGGTTAATAATATTCTTCCTTCTGATGCAAACCTGCAAAGAAGAGGTATTACGCTAGTCTCTAAATGTTTTGCCTGCCACCATGGGGAAGAACTTCGCCATATTTTTATTCACTGTGATTTTGCGAAGTCTATCTGGTCCCACTTTATGATTCAGTTTGGCCTCCGTTTCACTCCTACTGCTGGGATCATCCCGATGTTTAATTTCTGGATTAACTCTGCGGCCCACATATATAACATACGCCTTCTTGTACCGGTTATAGTGTCTTTGGGGCATTTGGACGGAAAGGAATAAATGCGGACATGATGATTTGTATTCCGTCCGTTCGGCGTGCCATCATTCTCATTGAAAGGAAGATTAGACAGGTAGCCTTCCGTAAAATTGTCGATAGAAAGCATATTGGGATTGATTGGGAAGTTCCCTTTTTCAAGCCTTTCAAAGTGAAATCGCGTCCCAAACGTCAGCTGATCCAAATACGGTGGACACCCCCTCAGGCCGGCCGAATGAAGCTCAACATTGACGGTAGTGTCAGAAATGGAATTGCGTATGGCGGCGGTGTAATAAGGGATTCACAGGGAAGCTTTATAGCTGGGTTTCATGCATGTTTCGGGCAAGGGAATGTTCTTGATCTTTGAAGTGAAAGCGCTTCTTTTTGGTATTCGCTTGCGTCCTCATACCGTGCCACTTGACATTGAGGCCCGACTCCACTTTTGTTTCTCGAGTTATATCCGGAAATCTCAATGGGAATTGGCCACTATGCATTTCGATTAGCCGGATTGCGGCGTATCTTCGAGAAATACCACACACTATTTCTCACATTTTCCGAGAATGTAATAGAGTGGCGGACAATTTTGCAGCTATGGATGGCGATGACATGACGTTTAACGATCTCAGTGATTTACCGTATCCTATTCAACATCTTATTAATGATGACTTACATGGCCCTCCTCTCATCCGACATGTTGCACGCATCTAGGAGACCTCTTTCTTCATTTGATGGTTGCATACCTGACCTGCGCAATCATGATGCTAAGACAGACGATGCAATCTGGAAGCACCCCTACCATGCTGTTAGGGGTGCGATTCAGGTGTACTTGTTCTTATACTGGATACTGTTTATCATTGTTTATTTTAAATGGCACTCTAATCTTCATATCCTAACAAACATTTTCGTTTTGAGGGTACGAACCCGACTTGCTTGGATCGGTCACTACACATGGGAGGAGCGCCCACAATCAAACTTACGGCGGGATACAACATGGGCTTATTACATAGGACCCGGAATAGCGCTCAACATCGGAAGCACCCCTACTATTTGGTTAGGGGTGCAATCCAGTGTCCTTGCCCCTTTTTTGGTTTTTTAGATGCTTTCGCTACATTTGGAATTACAATATTCTCGTCCATGCCGGGTGACATCATTTGTGGGATTGCTTCACAAAGACTAGGTGGACAAGGATTCTTGCACAACACTTACCTCACGAGCTTCAATGGAGAATTTGGCTCATACCTTGGACGGACACTTTGGGATGTATTTTTCATGGAAATAATTATGTTTGTAATTTTTGGATTAGGGAATTTGGGGGTGCATAAAGCGAGTACTCTTCCCTTATGTGTTGGATTTTCCCACACCGGGTTTGCCATACATAGGGTTTAAGGAGGCCATGCTATGCACCCTATCACATAACTTGGGCGGGCCGGGATATGGCATTGATTTGTGTAGCATTTTCTTCCTTTTAATAGAATAAAAATGTTCTATTTCCTTTTAATAAAATAAAAATGTTCGCGTAAAAAAAAACCTATGATTGGGATCGAATATCCGAAATGGCCTTTTTATAAGGAAAGTCTAGCTCTCGTGAATCTTGGCAAAGTGGAGGTAAACGAGTTACTTCGAGAGAGCATGATATACAGATTATAAGATACGGTCGTTAATGTTTGACACTTGACGTACGACCGTATGGATATTATTACAGCGATAGGATTGTAAGTTACACGGTAACTATTTCACATGAAAGGTAGTAGTCATTGCATTTCACTCTTCCGATGATTGGGGGTCACGGTGTGTTGCTAGACGCTATCCCGTGATCGTTAGGCATGAAGGGCATTTTTCGTAATTTACACTTTGTATCTACGGCCAACATATTCGGAAGCCTATCGGGTCACACACATAAGAACATCTAGCCGGATTAAAATGTGGTCATAGTTGATAACCAAATAAGGAAAGAATTTATCTCGTACTATAAAGGTTATAGTGATAAATTAATATGGTGATATTTATTTATTATGAATAAATATAATACAAGATATTGATTATGTTGATTAATTAAATGTATCTATTTAGATACATATGCCGAAAATATATATGTATATTGATACACATATATTTTGCAAATTAATTAATCATAGTATTATATTATATTAATTGATTAAACATATATATATTTGATATGTATGTTAGGCGCCACTTTCCAAGTACATTAGATGTATTTGGATTGTGCAAGTTGATTGATAAAATAAATAATATTATCATATATTAATATTAGATATTAATGACTATAGATTTACACACATGTGTAAATTGATTTATGGTAATAAAATAAATATTGTCAATATAAGATATTGACAATATCTTGGAAATATTCAATATAAGATATTGACAATATCCTAGATTTATTTAATATAAGATATTATAATAAATGAGATAAATCAATCTATTATATTTTCCTTATTTTATTGGGAAAAGGTTTTCTTCTCCTCCATACCATATGGGGCGCCACCTTCTACTATAAATAAGAGGTGGGTGTCAAGCTCTTTTGTACATCACAATTCCAAGAACTAATAGTTCTTGTGTAAAATAGAGAGCATTCTATAGAGAGTTTGAGAGAGGGGAAAAGATCCGGTCTAGCTGTTAGGAAATCACTAGTTTAACGCAGCGGAATTTGAAATTTGATTTCCTTTTCTTAGATCGTTCTTCGTTTAATGCAATAAACACATTAAGTAGTTTGACGGTTATACCTTGATGATCTAATAGATCGTCGCTTTGACCGCCAACGGAGAGTAGTTCAATGCGCAAGCCGTCCACGCGTCCGGCCTCTATCGCTAATCCACACGAACCCCTTGCCGGAATCCTCCTTGGATTGCTATTAGAAAAACTCCGGCTGCTAGACCGGACCTTTTCTTCCCTCACAAACTCACTATGGAAGGCTCTCTATTTTACACAAGAATTATGTACTCTTGCAATTGTGATGTACAAAAGAGCTTGACACCCACCTCTTATTTATAGTGATAAGTGGCGCCCCATTAGTGTGTAGGAGAAGAAAACATTTTTCCAATAAAATAAGGAAAATCAACTAGATTGATTTATCTCTTTAATTATAATTTATTTTGCCAATATCATATATTGATTATAATTATCTTATTACCATAAATCTATTTTTCCAAAATCAATTAATATCTTATATTAATATTATGGCAATCTTTATTAATTAAAGTGCACAATCCAAGTGTATCTCATACACTTAAATGTGGCGCCCCATATGCCAATAAATTGGCTTCCGGAATATTCTTTAATTAATCTAATTTGTATATAATTAATATCTTGTATTTTATTTATTCATAATAAATTAATACCACCATATTAATTTACCACTATAACCTTTATAGTCTAGAGATAAACTTTCCTTATTTGGTTATCAACTATAACCGCATTTTAATCCGACTCGAAGTTCATATGTGTGTGACCCGATAGGCTTCCGAATATGTTGGCCGTAGACACAAAGTGCAATTTACTAAAATGCCCTTCATACCTAACGATCACGGGATAGCGTCTAGCAACACACCGTGACCCCAAATATCGGAAGAGTCAAAAGCAATGACTACTACCTTTCATGTGAAGCAGTTAGCGTGTAACTTACAATCCTATCGCTGTAATAATATCCATACGATCATATCTCGAGTGTCTATACATTAACGATCGTATCTTATAATCTGGATATCATGCTCTCTCGGAATAACACATTTACTCCCACTTTGCAAAGATTCTCGAGAGCTAGACATTCCTTATAAGAAGGTCATTTCGGATATTCGATCCCAATCATAGGATACGCGATTCCCGGACGACCAATCATGTATACTCCGCATGCTTCAATATCATACCCAATCACTACCGTATGATCGCCCCGTGGTTAGGAGAAATCTCAATAGTGTCAAAGCATGACAATCCACACCGTGATGCCATGAAGACTCCGGTCAAAAGGATAATTACACAACCGCCACATAGTGTGACACTTAATGTAAGTGGGTCAGTCTAACGTACGCATTCTCTAATACACGTCCACGTACAGTCCAAGTGTCTCTACACTTCGATAGACGAGATCTACCCCTACCTTCTAAAAGATAGAAGACATCCAATACGTGCTAGTCTGAATACACTATCAATGTCCCATTTGATAATATGTAAGACTAGAGACTTTTAAGTACCAACCTTGTTATAGTGATTAGAGATCTCATCAACCATAATCACTATCATGTTTCTCTATCACAGATTGATACTAGGGACGTTACTATATATATACAACAAACAATATGAAGATAAACAATATACAATAACATAAGTGCTTTTATTAATCATAATAAAGTTATTACATGAACTAAATAGACTGTAAATGACCCGACCCGGTCGGATCCGGTCCAACCCGATTGGGTTTAGGACACCTTTCCAACACTAGCAACCGGAGTTTTCCAATAGCAATCCATGATGGGATTCCGGTGGGTTGTTCGTGTGGACTAGCGGTAGAGGCCGAACACTTGGGCGGCTCTATGCAGAACTACTCTCCTTAGACGGTCAAAGCGTCGATCTTTTAGATCAACCAAGGTAACCACCGTCTACTATCCATTTGTTTATTGCTTAAACGAAGTCGATCCTGGTTAAAAGGAAAAAAAATTTAAATTCCGCTGCGTTCCCGCGTAGATTTCCTAACATAGGTCACTTTCAAAATTTTGATTTTGAAAAGTGGCCAGACATATCAACCAAATGTTGATAGGTGTCCTAAACCTAATCGGTTTGGACCGGAACCGACCGGGTCGGGTCATTTACAGTCTATTTTAGTTCATGTAATAACTTTATTTTGATTAATAAAAGCAATTTTGTTATTATATATTGTTTATCTTCATGTTAATGGTTGTATATATATAGTAATGTCCCTAGTGTCAAACTGTGATAGAGAAACCATGATAGTGATCGTGGTTGATGAGATCTCTAATCACTTTAACTAGTTTGATACTTAAATGTCTCTAGTCGTATGTACTGTCAAATGGGACATTGATAGTATGATTAGACTAGCACGTATTGGATGTCTTCTATCTTGTAGAAGGTAGGGATAGATCTCGTCTATCGAAGTGTAGAGACATTTGGACTGTACATGGACGTGTATAAGAGAATGCGTACGTCAGACTGACCAACTTACATTAAGAGTCGCACTATGTGGCAGTTGTGTAATTATCTTTAAAGACCGGAGTCTTCATGGCATCATGATGTGGATTGTCATGCTTTGACACTATTGAGATTTCCCCTATCCACGGGTCGATCATGCAGTAGTGATTGGGTGTGATCCTGAAGCATGCGGAGTATACATATTAGTTCGTCCGGGAATCGCTTATCCTATGATTGGGATTGAATTTCCGAAATGTCTAGCTCTCGTGAATCTTTGCAAAGTGGGGGTAAATGTGTTATTCTGAGAGAGCATGATATCCAGATTATAAGATACGATCGTTAATGTATTGACTTTCGAGATACGATCATATGGATATTATTACTGCGATAGGATTGTAATTTACACAGTAACTGTTTCACATGAAAGGTAGTAGTAATTGCATTTGACTCTTCCGATGATTGGGGGTCACGGTGTGTTGCTAGACGCTATCCCGTGATCGTTAGGCGTGAAGGGCATTTTTGTAATTTGCACTTTGTGTCTACGGCCAACATATTCGTAAGCCTATCGGGTCACACACATATGAACATCGAGTCGGATTAAAATATGGTTATAGTAGATAACCAAATAAGGAAAGTTTATCTCTAGACTATAAAGGTTATAACGGTAAATATGGTAGTATTTATTTATTATGAATAAATAAAATACAAGATATTAATTATAGATAAATTATATTAATTAAAGAATATTCCGGATGTCAAATGTTGGCAACTTGGGGCGCCACATTCAAGGGTATAAGATACACTTGGATTGTGCATTTTAATTAATAAGATTACCATAATATTAATATTGGATATTAATTGATTTTGGAAAAATATATTTATGGTAATAAGATAAATATAATCAATATAAGATATTGGCAATATTTATCATAATAAAAGAGATAAATCAATTAAAGCAATTTTCCTTATTTTATTGGGAAAAAGTTTTTCTCTTTCATCTATCTTCTAGGAAGCTTCTCATAATCAGATTAGGGCTACTTGGGGCGCCACCTCCCCTATATAAGAAAGGGGTTGGCTAGCTCTTTTATACATCACAATTTCAAGAGCTAATAGTTCTTGAGTAAAATAGAGTGCTTCTAGTAGAGAGTTTGAGAGAGGAAAAAAGGACGGTCTAGCAGCCGGATTTTTCTAATAGCAATCCAAGGAGGATTCCGGCAAGGAATTCGTGTGGATCAACGATAGAGGCCGGACGCGTGGACGGCTTGCGCACAGGATTACTCTCAGTTGACAGTCAAAGCGACGATCTTATAAATCATCCAATGTATATTCTTTCAAACTACATAACGTGTTTATTGCATTAAACGGAGACGATCTAGAAAAGGAAATCAAAATTTTAAATTTCGCTGCGTTAAACTAGCGATTTCCTAACAGTGGTATCGGAGCAGACTTCGAGCTTAAGCAATAAGCACAAATTAATTGCGTAGTAATTAATCGATAGATGCAAGATCTAGATTCGTGAAACGTTTAAACAAAAAAAAGGGAATCGATAGGGGGCTCGACCGACTGGCGGCAGCCCTCCTCCTCCACGGAGGGCGGCGGCGGCTCTAGGACTGCCGACGTCGGCTGCTCTCTTCCAAAGGGGAGATCGATTCGTTTTTCGTTTTGTGATATTTATTGTGCATTGATACCTCCTTTGTTTAATTGTGTCATGTGGCTAGCCAATGGTTCAAATAGTTTGGGCATTGGGAAACCATAATGGCATATTAACCAAAATACTAGCCTTTCCAAATTTTGTTTGCAATAGACCTAGGCCTTTTCTAAATATTTGATTTGAGAAAAGGCTTAGGCTTAGGCCACTTTCAAAATTTGATTTTGAAAAGTGACCAGGCCTAAACCAAATTTGGTTTAGGAAGATGCCTTTTGGTTTAGGAAACAAAATGCATCCCTTTTGGTTAAGAACCAAATGGAAAGGAAACAAAAGGAGACCTTATAATTTTGATTTTAATTTTTGAATAGTTCCGTCAGTTGACGGTCAAAGCGATGATCTTATAGATCATCCAAGGTATATTCCGTCAAACTACTTAACGTGTTTATTGCACTAAAAGGAGACGATCAAGAAAAGGAAATCAAAATTTTTAATCCGCTGCGTTAAACTAGCGATTTCTTAAAACCAAAATATTGGCTTTTCAAAATTTTGTTTGGGGCCTAGGCCCTTTCCAAATATTTGATTTGGAAAAAAGCTGGCCTAGGCCACTTTCAAAATTTTATTTTGGAAAGTGGCCAAGCAGTCAACCAAATTTTGTTTGAAAAGATATCTTTTGGTTTAGGAAACCAAAGGCATCCCTTTGGTTAAGAACCAAAATGAAAGGAAACAAAAGAGACCTTTTAATTTTGATTTCAATTTTGAATAGTTCCAAATTAATAAAAATTAAAATTAAAATCGATTTAAAATTAAATGTTAATTTTATTTTCGATTTAAATCATTTAATTAATTAAAAGTTAATTGATTATTTGATGTGATAAAATAAGACGCATAAGTAATTAAATTTTAATTTGATTTTTTTCATAAGATATAAGTGTATGGATTAGATGTGTAGGTAAAATATGATTATATGGACCCCGATTGATCATGGACTCGATCAATAGGATAGATATGAATGATTTTATTTTTCTGTCAGATTTTAGAAATTGTCCTAGGCCGTTATGAAGAACATGACTTAGTTTATTTTCTGCATTATCCCATTCCCGTTAGCTCCCCCCGTGTGCGGCGGTTGTATTTATTTTATTAGATAAAATTTATGTAACAATAATGGAGCGGAAGATGAAGACCAAAGAAAGAAGATAATAAAGATCTCATTGGAGAATGGAGCATTGAAGATCCTATTGGCGGTTGCAGCTACCTTTAGATTGTGACCCGCGGTTTCGCCAGTTTGTATTCGAAACCGCACCTAGGAAAAGTCCATGAACATACTGGTTACTTTACGCATTTATTTATTTTGTGCTTGTATTTATTTTATATGATACGATAGATGCATAACTAGACATGATCTAGATGAATTTGTAGGATGTATGTCTATAGAGATAGATATACATAATGAGACCATAAATAAATTAATTAGAGAATTAATTTGAATTTAATTAAGTGAATTAATTTAAAATTATTCCCACAACAAAAATCGAGTTATATTTGTCTCCCAGTATTATATGACGGTGAAGAGCCCTTGTTCGGATCCAACTGATCGGCCCTCGTCGGGAGTTGATCTACCTCGGGTATATCGTCGTTATCGAGATATGATCGTTATGAGATCTCATGAATATTTGGGCTACGACTCGACTAAGAATCTTGCGGTGATTGGCACCGTCAGGACCGTCTGATTTTAGAGACAAGGGGTTGACTATCACAAAAGATGTGAATTGTCAAAGAGTTGACTAGACAACCACCAAGAGTCACATAGAGATATGATTGGTAAAGTGTTACCTACCTTGCGCATTATTCCGGTTGATCGGCCCTCGTCGGAAATCGGGGTAACTAGATGGGATATTTTTAAAAGATTCTTGAAAGTCAATTGGGAGTAGTTGACTAGTGGGAGCAAAATTATAAATCAAAAGACCATTTTTTATTTTGCGTGTATAAACAACAACACTCTTTTATCTTTATTTTATGTTGTAGTTTTTAGCAAACTTTTATATTTATGTTTTAATTCTCGATTAGTAAAACCAAATTGTGACTGTTACCTTTTGAGAAACGTTCTCAAGTATGGTTAAGTAATTTTAATCCTTTTAAAATAAGCAATGACGCGAGCAACCCCGTTATAGTAGTTATAGACAAGGAGACTACATATTTGATGGAGTGCTCCAAGACTTTAATTATTAATGAAAACGGAAGCTCATGATATGATTAAATCACTTGAAATAAGTTTCAACGAATTAATCATATATTGGATACGATCCAATATGATCATTTAGTCATACGATGACAATTAATTCAAACGTTGGATAAGAATGACCACATCGAATTTTGGAAAGGTTGTTTTCAAAATTGTAAGATTTAAGTATCGACTTATTTCTTTAATCATTACTTGAAGGTTAATTAAATAGTTCATGTTTTGAATGTGATTCAAAAGGTTAAATAAACTATTTAATAAACTTTAGATTTTCTTTATGAAAGGAAATTAAAGACATAGCTCTTGTGATTTTTCTTAAGTCTCATGAAAACTACACTAAGAAATATTTACAAGTGCTTAAAGGTTTAAAAAGGAAGTTATGGCATGTGCTTAAAATAAGAGATCTTATTGAAGTCTGTATTCTAGGCAAGTGAGTTGAGAAAAATCTATCTAAGTTCAAGTCAACTCTTAGATATATGATATCTTAAGAGTATGATTAAATTAATAAGATTAAATACGGAATACACAAAGATACGAAAAAGTGAAGCAAACGTTGCGACATTTTAGGTTTTGTATTCTGAGTCTAGTAAACTGATAAAGGAACTTAATAAATATTATGATGTTCTGGTGCTTATGAAGAACATGATTTTCAGTTACTTGTTAGGATTTAGTAGACATATTCAATTGTAAAGAATAAATGTTATTCCGATAAAGTTGAAAGGTCACTGAATCTAACATACTATATTGATGTCACTATATAGTTGATATATGTGAAAAATCTCAACTAAATGTTTGTATGACTGTTATCCTTGATATTTGTGGTTGATCTAGACATAGTCTCTACGGAGGAGAATTGTGTGATCAGATGATGTCTGAACCATGTGATTATGAATCACATGGTTATACGTATCTTATCTAAAGATGACTAAAATACCCTTTTAAGAAAAGGTTATAAAATTCTAGAAAAGTTGTCTAAAGCCTAAACATACCGATGTTTGTTGGCTTATGACAAATTACAATTAATGCCACAAATAATTGTTTATTAATCTCTATGACTATTTTTAGTAGTTGAATGTACTTATTGAAGTACAACAATTCAGAAAGCCTGAAAAGTTCGAGCTTGTACGAATATGAGATTGATGAGCTACTTAGGAATTAATCTCCAATTGGATTGAAACAATTAATAACTGGAGGGTGTTTCAGAAGTCGTCTGAAAAGGAATCATATTCTCCCTTCAAGATACCATTTTTGGGATACGCAATTAGATTGTGTTCCTAAAATAGAAACAACATTTTATATGATAAAGGTGTTACGCAAGCCATGCGAAGTATCCCTTACCCGTTTCAGGATAATGCCCTTGTACTTAACCAAGTTCCAAAGAATAAAGGTTGAATAAATTTCATATTAGATATGGAAGGGGATAATGTCGAATCTATCTTAACCGATGATTTGAAGTTGTCATAGGCAAAGTCAGAAAGGCTTGGAGCCTAGTATGACATATGCAACTTTGTGGAATATCTTAGCAAGTACGCTAGATAATGTTTACTTGTCCGCGGAGCAAAATGTGTTTGTCTCCAAACATTCTATCTTCTAGAGGAAGTGATTCTTCCAAAAGAGACAGTGGGAGTAAATAAGATCTCAAAAGAGTTTGAGAACCACAAAGATACATTCAACCATTGGAACATGAGCAGACGCCGCATAGCGATGAGGTGTAGTACACTGCTCAGTGCACACAAAAGTTATGTAAGTCTGTGGATAACCTTAAGCCTGAAAAGGCTGCTGGTATGTTCATCTTGAAGAATGAATATCTCACGACTTATGAAGGAATGTTTGGAAGGCAAGATTGAAAGAAATGGCCAGGAGCCATAATATCTGAATTAGATTCCATCAGTGACAACCAGTCTGTGAACCTAGTCTGTCTCACCTAGAGGGAATGTCCATGAAAGGCTGACATGGATAGTAATATGATTACCATAAGGCCATAGTGACGGCTGAAGGGTACGGGGTGTAAACCTTGTAATTATCTTTATGCCACCAGCAGAGCCCAGTTCTATTCAGACTATGCTTGTTATAACTTCGTATCATGGCTATATGATAGTGTTGAAGAC
The DNA here is from genome assembly GCA_036785695.1 of Gentiana straminea. NCBI lineage: Eukaryota > Viridiplantae > Streptophyta > Magnoliopsida > Gentianales > Gentianaceae > Gentiana > Gentiana straminea. Next base: position 13,277,490 of record JAVUPR010000300.1, on the reverse strand, counting down.
ATTGGACAGACAGCTCGATATTCATAGACGATAACATGATATGTAAGCCCATAAGATCCATTTATGGACTCAAACAAGTTTCTCAGACGATTTCTTTATTTGATAAAAAGGAGTTTGATTTAGTCAAAAGAAGGGATATGCCCAATGTGCAAGATGGATAGTGGGAGTGTGTTATGATTTTTGAGCAAGGTATTGGATACATCTCTCGGGAATCATCACCTCATGTCACAATCAATTAATGTTTGGTAGTTCAAGATCATTACGAAAGCACTTAGATTAGCAGTTCTTATTTTTGGAAATAAGAATCTATAGTGATAGCTAGATTTAACTGCTGTTAGATTATAGTTTGCCTTTATATATGCGATGCTAAAAGAGTTTAGCATAGATCGCAACAGGAGATACTGCTAGCCGGTGTTCTCAAGATCTATATGTGTTAGGACGTTAATCCTAAAGATAACGTGAAAGATGATGCTTATGGAGGTTTCCTTTGCTACAGTGATAGGAACCATCATAAAATAAATGCCAGATGTTCATAGTCCATGAAGAGTCATGAGGAAGAATGAAAGTAAATCTGGTGAATGTCGAGAATATCCTTAAACAAGTTAAGGATGGTTTCCTAGTTTTTTTAAACTTGGAATCAGATAAATATAGTTATACAGACGTATATTCTGAGTCTTATGAAGGTGAGTGAGAGCTACGGTCTGGGTTTGCAGTCACTTTGATTAAGTGATACAGTGAGCTGGAAATGTTCTTGGCTATGGGTCACTGTAAATTCTACAACTTAGCCAAAACACAGTAGTGCCTTAGAGGCGCAACGGGAGCGGTACATGGATCTAAGAAGGTTCATTCCTGAACCTTGTACGGTTCTTCCACCTTTACTATATAACTGATATAGTAAGTGGATTCATTGCTTAAGTCGGAGATTCATGTGTGTGTTGAGGCGGTTCCTTTGACTTGGTCATTTGGATCATGATATGAAGATAGTCTGAGTCCCCATGGATAGAGATCCATTCACGGCTAGGGCTGGTTGCGAGTATTGCGTGAGATTCTTGTGTTTTCAACTTGGTCTTGTGTGTGTGAGTGATTGGTTTTAGGCCAAGTGGGAGATTGTTGAATTAGTGTCCTAAACCCAATCGGGTTGGACTGGATCCGACCGGGTCGGATCATTTCTACTATTTTTTTATGTTTATACACATATTAAATGGCTTTACTGTTGTCATATATTTGTTCTTTTTAAAGAACCAATTATGAATTGTTATATGATAACGTCCTTAGTATTAAACTATGATAGAGAAACCATGATAGGAGATTATGGTTGATGAGATCTCTAATCGCTTTAATAAGTTTGATACTTAAATGTCTCTAGGTTGATGTACTATTAAACAAGGCATTGATAGTATGAACATGCTAGCACGTATTAGACGTCTTCTGTCTTTAAGGGCAGGGATAGATCTCGTCTATCGAAGTGTATAGACACTTGGACTGACGTGGACATGTATTAGAAAATGCGTACGTTAGACTGACCCACTTGCACTGTTAAGTGTCACACTATGTGACGGTCGTGTAATTATCCTTAGGACCGGAGTCTTCATGGCATCATGGTGTTGATCGTCATGCTTTGACACTATTGAGGTTTCCCCTAGCCACGGGGTGATCATGCGGTAGTGATTGGGTGTGATACTGGAACATGCGGAGTATACATGTTTGGTCGTCCGGAAATCACGTACTCTATCAGTAAGGGTGAATATCCGAAAGGGCCTTCTTATAAGGAATGTCTAGCTCTCGTGAATCTTTGCAAAGTGGGAGTAAATGAGTTACTTCGAGAGAGCATGATATCCAGATTATAAGATACAGTCGTTGACGTTTGACACTCGACCTACGACCGTATGGATATTATTACAGCGATAGAATTCTATTTATACGGTAACTGTTTCACATTAAAGGTAGTAGTCATTGCATTTGACTCTTCCGATGATTGGGGGTCATGGTGTGTTGCTAGACGCTATCTCGTGATCGTTAGGCATGAAGGACATTTTCGTAATTTGCACTTTGTGCCTACGGCCAACATATTCGGAAGCCTATCGGGTCACATACATAAGAACATCTAGCCGGATTAAAATGTGGTTATAGTTGATAACCAAATAATGAAAGAATTTGTCTCATACTATAAAGGTTATAGTTGTAAATTAATATGGTGGCATTTATTTATTATGAATAAATATAATACAAGATATTAATTATGTTGATTAATTAAATATACATATGATGTATACGTGTGTCGAAATTATTTGTGTATATTGATACACATGTATTTTACAAATTAATTAATTATAGCATATTAATTAAAGAATATTCCGGATGCCGAAATATTGGTAAAGGGCGCATTTTTGAAGTGTATAAGATACACCTGGATTGTGCAATTTAATTAATAAGATTACCATAATATTAATATTAAATATTAATTGATTTTTGGAAAAATAGATTTATGGTAATAAGATAAAGATATATTCAATATAAGATATTGTCAATATAAATCTTGGAAATATATTTAATATAAGATATTGAATATTAAATGAGATAAATCAATCAAAGGATTTTCCTTATTTTATTAAAAAAATGTTTTCTTTTTCATCAATCTATTAAAAACTAATCCCAATCAGATTGGGAAGTGCATGGGGCGCATGTCACCCTTTTAAGGGAGGTTTGGCTAGCTCTTTTGCACATCACAATTCCAAGAGCTAATAGTTTTTGAGAAAAATAAAGAGCTTCTTAGAGAGAGTTTAGTGAGAGAGAAAAGGCCGGTCTAGCAACCGGATTTTTCTAGTAGCAATCCAATGGTGGATTCTGGCGTGTTGTTCGTGTGGACTAGCGGTAGAGGCCGAACGCTTAGGCGGCTCAATGCACCACTACTCTCCTTAGACGGTCAAGACGTCGATCTTTTAGATCAAGCAAGGTAACCACCGTCTACTAGCTTTATGTGTTTGTTGCTTAAACGAAGTTGATCCTGGTTAAAAGGAAATAAAATTTTGAATTCCGCTGCGTTCCCGTGTAGATTTCCTAACAAAGCACCCCCGACTTTCCCTCCTCCCCTTCCCGTCGGCTGAAATCCCTTCTCCCCTTTCCCGTTGTTTGAAATCCCTCCTTCATTTACCCCGTTTGAAATCGCACCCCCAAACCCGTAACCCAGCTCTCCCTCCTCTCTCTTTGCAAATGAAACAACCCCATATCCCTGAAATCCGGCCACCCGCACCATCTATTCGATCTGTTCCATTGGTAGAAGTTTCACCGGTGAGGTGGAAGCGTATTTGCGGCAGGTTTTTTATTCTTCTTATCTTGTTTGATTGAGTTAATTTTGGAATTGAGGATAGAGAGGGGCTGCTGGGAGGAGGAAAGAGGCGGTTGGAAAAGAGGATGTGGCACTTGGGGGAGGAGCAGAGGCGGTGGCTATGGAAGGGGAGGGGGAAACAGTGGGGAGGGAAATGGTGGCTGTTTGATTTTAGGGTTCTGTATTTTCCGGAAAAGTTATGCATTTCCCGGCGAAGTTCTGCATATTCCGGCAAGGTGGGGAAGGGGCGGCTGGTGGCAGGAGGAGGGATGTTTTAGTTCAGAAGATTAGAAAAGGGAAAAATTGTATTTAAAAATGGCTAAGGACTAAAGTGTAATAAGTTGTAGTTTTATTATTTTGTGGTGCCACAATAGTAATTTGGTGGTGTGTTGAAGTAAATGAAAAATAATATATAAAAAAGGGTGCCAATAGATGATTCGTGATGCCGATAGAAGTCGCCCTTTTCTTTCCTTCAAACGCACATCTCAGAAAAGAACCGCCCTCCCCTCAATGGCCGACCTAGAAATATTTTTCAGAGGGAGCCAAATTAAAAAAAGAAGGTGAAAAAAATGAGGAATGAGCCGGCTGGTGGCAGGAGGAGGGATTTTAGGGTGTTTTATTTTAGAAGATTAGAAAGGGAAAAATTGTATTTAAAAAAGGCTAAGGACTAAAGTGTAATAAGTTGTAGTTTTATTATTTTGTGGTGCCACAATAGTAATTTGGTGGTGTATTGAAGTAAATGAAAAATAATAAAAAAATTGTGTCGATAGATGATTCGTGGTGCCGATAGAAGCCGTCTTTTTTTTCCTTCAAACGCGCATCTCAAAAAAGAACCGCCCTCCCCAGGCTCCCCTGACTGCCCATACAAGAGATTAACTTTCCCGTGTTAATCTTTTTTTCTCAACCTCTAAAAAAAATCCATTTTCAAAGATGCAACCATTGCTGTAAGAATGGATTTGTTTTTTTGGTATTTTTATCTCCAACAAATCCTCCGATCCCTTAAAACTCTATCCCTCCAATAGTTTGCTCTCCTTTTCTTCCTATTTGATTTACCGAGTAAGTAACAAGGCTGGGTAAAGCTGCCCACATTAACCGGCCCGGCTGGACCCGTCTGAACCGCCACGGACCGGCTCGGCAGTTCACTGGCGGGTCACGCATCCAGCGGCGGTTCATGTGCCCGGTCTGAACCGGCCAGGCGGTTCCAACTGCTAAATTTTCTTTTTTTTATTAAGTTTCTCGACCATTTCATCATTTTCACCATTTCACTTGCACCGACTCTTCTAATTTCAATTCTACTTTTCTAATCTCAATCTCAATTCTAATTGCTCCATTCTGTAATTTAGTTTGTTTAGTTGTTAAAAACAACAATAAAATTTACTTTACAAGAATGATATTTGAAGTTGTTCTGATTTAATTGTGTACTTCAATCCGATTTTAGTTTTAAAAAAAGTTGGTTTGTCTATTTTTCAACTTTTTTTTTATAATTGTAAATTTTTATTTAAAGTTTGTGAAAATGCCGAAAATGAATGAATCAACATCACAAGCTGATATAAGGAAATATAGTAGCACCTTTACTAACACCAATTGATTTTAGTACAACGGTAAGCGCTTGATCCTAATATGATATCGGAGCAGGAGATCTGAGTTCAAGCCCCGCTTCTAGCACAATTGAAAAAAAAAAAACAAATGTTGGGCCTCACTCTCTTCTTATAGGCTCACACTTCCCAAACAAACAAAAAACAAGTCAAGTGTAACATCCCGACTTTTCAGAAAAGGGCAAAAGAGTCTTTTAACAAAGATTTAGAATTTTGTTTTATTTAATTAAAGGATTTAAGCCTTTGTTTTAAAAGAATAATAATAATAATAACAATAATAATAATAAAAAAAAGGAAATAAAAGAATTGGTTAATGGGAGGTTTATTTTGGGAAATAAAACTCCCCATTAACTAGTAGAAGTTATCAGATTTGTGAAACAGAAGAAAACATACGACATTGCTCGAGAATTTGAGAAGAGAAAACGAGAAAATAATTGGATACTTTTGGGCATATCTCCGCGACCGTTAATCCGTTTTGAAATCCGAAAGTACCGTTGGAATCGTGAGAAGACGAGGATCGTTTTGATACCGAATTTGGGTCTGATTCTCGGTATGTTGGACTCGAATTTTCTCTTTGTGAATTCATGAAACGGATCATGAATTCATGTTCTCGGATTTTGTTTCGTAGTTCTTTGTTTAGAAGCTTTGATCATCAATTAATTCATGTTAATTGTGATCTTTTAGATCTTGTTTGAGGCCTGTTTAGGTGCTTTGCAGTTTATCTTTGGTTTGTGGCTTCAATCAAGTAAGGGGCTCTTCCTAATGTTTAATTAAGTTTATGATGTTTAAGGTTGAGTGTTTGTGGTGTTTTAAATGCTAGATATCATGTCTACTTGTTGTTAGATGAATATGTGATGTTTAGTTGTGTAAAAGTTGTACTTTTCTGCTATTTTGATGAGTATATGGTTGAAGAACATGTTTAGGTTTTTCTGATGCACAAGAGTATGCTTGACCAGGGCAAGCGCACTCTGCTATTTGCCGGCCGAATGAAAAACAGAATGTTTACTGAGAGCACAAGCGCACGCTTGCTCAATGCAAGCGTACACCTGCTCAAGGCAAGAGTACGCCTGCTCAAGGCAAGCGTACACCTGTGCTTGCTGAATGAAAAATAGAATGCTATTAGTTACCCAAGCGCACGCTTGACCAGGGCAAGCGCACTCTTGACCCAGCTTCTCATGAAAATGTGTGTTTTAATACTATACTTGGTTTAGGAACGTTCTAATGGATCTAATAACGTTAAATGAACTTGAACAAGCCCTGATTAAGCTTCTGATGCGTTTAGTTCCGGCACCGAATGTACTCTTCAAGGGAGTTGAAGTTCGGGACCGTCGGAAGAGTATGATTGGCTTGTGCTTTGATGAATTAGAATTCATCAATGTACGTATGTGCTAGGCCTTGTCCGTGTCTAGTGGTCCGGGAAAGAGAGTAGTAGAGGTGAGGGAGCTTACTTGAAAATACTTAGGTGGCTAGTTAACTACTAATAATAAACGTACGTGTGTAGTTAAAAGACTAATCATCGTAACATTCTTGGTAAGGCACCTAGCTATATCGCGATGTGTGGGCGGTCAGATAAAGTGAATAACTCTGCTGGCCTATAAACGGCTAAATGGCAGTGGGACTTCGCCGAACGTTTACACTATCGGGTCTTAACCCGTGGCTATCGGTGTGATCCACTGATAGGTTGAAAACGATACCTCGTGGTGGGTAGCACCATGCGTTGTGCCCTTGAGTGTCGATGTGACAAAGATAAGTTAAGTTAGAAACGTTTAGTCACGACATGTTGATGAGCATGAAGTGAACCCTAGAATTGAGTCGGTCTCATAAAGATAATTTAATAATAATTAATGAACCTTTCGTTGTAAGACTTAATTATTCATTACCTTCTTCCTCTTCCTAAGTACTTTGTACTTACCTCAATTGCATATGTTGTTTTGTGTGCTTTTGGGGTGAGAAGACGAACAGTCGGCCTTGAGATCGTTGAGGAGTTCGATGATGATTTGATGGCGTTGGTGCTATGATGATGCTTACTTTTACTTTTCTATTAAGGTTGTACTAGAATGTGTTGTAGATTTCTTTAATAATTTGTTGTACCTTCTGTTAAGACTTTTGTAAGTCAAGTTTGTACTTTCTGAACATCGTACGTTGTAACCTTTGGAGAATCGTTGTTGTAATCTATAGAATTCAGCTATAGTCGGTTGGTATTCTATTCTAGTAGCATTTATGAGTTTTTTTTACCCGAGCCTTTTGGGCTTCCGTTGCTTTAATTTTGATACGACGACGTAGAGGCTGGCGTATAATATTGGATTTATTTAATGTTATACGCGCCGACGTTCTCTTCCGGATAAGGGCTCGGTATCCGGGAGCGGGGCGTTACAGTTGGTATCAGAGACGAAGCGTTCCTTGCTTTTCTAGGCTTCCCTTTCCTAAGATGAGATCTCTTTAGACCTCTTAGAACCGTTCTGATCCCTTCTTGATCTTTCAGAGTGGCAGGAATCCGTAGAAGTTTCCTTGCTAACCTAAGTTTCAGTTCTTAAGATAAGGTATCTTAGATCTCTTAGAATCTTTCCGACCTTCCTTAATCTTGGTAGTAAATCCTCGTAAATCTAAGAATTCTTAGACCGTGGTCAAGTTGCACTTGGACCAAGTGAAGAGTCTTCTTAGGCGAAGGTTAGGTTGAGTTCTAAGCTCACATCTTTTATGTGATGCCCTCATGTTTGTTCTTTCTCAGATCCTTAATAGAATCTTATCTTCTTTTGGAGCTTTCGGACTTTTCTCGCTTTACTCCTTCCTTGGAGGATTTAAAGTTTTCTTATTGCGACATTTTGATTTAATCATTTCTTTGATTTTATAATTTGGTGTGATGCAAGGCGAGTAAACGATTTTGTTCACGTTTCTATATGTCTTTAATATCATTTCTGATGTTTCAAAAAATTCTGTAAATTTTCAGCCATTTAGAAAATTGCCTTTTCTACAATTTCTCTTTTGACATCAACTTAGTTTTCAATATGGATTGTTCATAAATTGCTTAACAAGGGGGAATACTCTGTTCAGAAAATTCTGCAGCGGTACTCATACTTATGAATCTGTTTTGAATAATCTAAGCACCCCCAAATGACTTGAATTTTTGATATGTTGTAGAAAACTTTCTGATCTGCAATTTTTGTTTTGGAGTCAAGTGCAAATTATTTCTGGTTTGAGCACAATCTGCAACACAATGCAGATTATAAATTTCTGAAAAATTTTGACAGCTAGCAGCAGTCGACGAAAATAATTATTTTAACCAACTTATGCCTTTCCAAAATTTTTGAATTTTGAGTAGCATTTGTAAAACTTGTATATCTACAACTTTTCTTTATACGCCATGTCCAAAATCAGTTTGGTTTGTTCTGTGCAAGTCAATCATTTCATGGTTGAGGTATGTACCTAAACTTTTAAAACCATTTAAGTACTTGTTCATAAAAGGCTAGACAACATTCTTTCACCTTGGAAGTTTAGGTGTGGGGTTATAGGTGTTGGGAAGGCTTTGAAGAATAAGACTTTTAACTTAGTGGTTATCCGTAATAAGAAGTTTAGTAGGTAGATATTGAGTGTTGTAGACTTAATACCCTTGTGTGACAAGAAACAATTACATGGTGACTATCAAATCCCATGTTTTCTTTGACGAAGTGCTCTTTTATAATCATGTGGTTTCCTACTCAGTTACCCCGATTTCAAATGTTTTCCCATTTACACTATTTGTAACCCATGTTCTAGATAAACCACCCAATTGAAATTTTTTGAAATTCGGTAAATGTTCTCTCATTGCAAGGTTTTGTTTTCCAAGTGTATACATACTTTGATGTGTCTTATTTTTTTATTTTTTATGAAGACGTTTTATCATGTCAAATGCTTGATTTAAGGAAACAAGTTTCTCATCCTTCGAACTATTTGAACTGGCAACTGCATATCCTTTCATTGCATCATGTTTAGCAAATTCGGGTCAATACACTTTTGCATCCTAGTGATTACCTTCAATGCATCCCCTACACGATGTTTTAGTGCAGAAAACTTTTTGTTTAAAGACTCAACTCTTTTGTTAGAGTTTTATACCATTTCGAAAACCGGATGAAAGATCAAACCTTCTCGAAACATGCATTTTAATTACATACCCTTTTGTCTTCCGGTAAGACAAAAGTCCTATCGATAATTACTTTCAAAGTACTGCATCTTTTACTCCCTTACGAAATTTATTTTGAATAAGCGAGTAGTCGGACCTCTTTTACGTCTCATGCATGTCTTTTAAAGTTATGTTTTGATAAAGAATTTTAGCCTGCAACTTATTTTGTTAAAAGTATTCCTCGACAAAATTTGCTACAAGTGTTAAGTTGTTTTGTTTTATTTTAAACCTTCCTTCTTCAAATTGGAAGAAATGGCTTTCTGATTTTTTTTAACAAAGGGATGTCCTCATTCCTTTGAACATTTGCACCCTCGACGCAAACCTTTTAATGATTTCACAATAGTTCTTCTTGTGTTAGTCTTTGAACGACACAAAAATGTGCATTATTTGAAGTCCTTGTTTTCTTTACTCAGTCGCCACTTATGATTTATCCACGAAGCACTTCTTCAATTTACCTTTACCATTGAAACCTTTCGAGAGAATATTACTCGTCTTAAAAAAAAAATATATATATATATATATATATATATATATATATATATATATATATATATATATATATATATATGTGTACATATTTGAACAAGATTTGAAACCTCTTCTACTTTCGGACCTATTTTGTTAAATCCTTTAATGGCTAAGTTAGAAAATTTTATTTTTGCATTCAATCATACCGAGTTACTTCAAGAGAAATGAAAATATTTTCAATATGGGTTGTATAGAATAATCTTTTGGTTGCAACAAATGTCCCGAGTCGAGAGAACTTTTGTTTTATTGATTTTATTACAAGTAGCCTCATCTTGGTAAATCTTACATATCATCCATTTTGGGTTACCTAAACAAATTTTGTACTATATGCATGTGAACCAAATTCAAACCATCTTTCATTTTTTTTTTAGTTACATGTCTCAAGATTTCCTATTGCTATCTTCTTTAGTAGTTTCAGTTCCCAAGAAATTTTACAACCATTCTTACCTTTCTTCTGGAATCAAGGTGAGAATAAGTTTAAACATTTGTTTCTTGTATGTGTTTTACTTAAAGAAAAAAAAAATCTTTTACAACTCCAGTCTTCTGTTGAACTATAAAATTATGGTTGCTGATAAACTCACTGTCAAAAGTTGTTTCTTGTCTATAGAAAAGCCTTATAAGTTTGGTAGAAGATGTTCATATGGTTTCCTTTTTGAAGACTAGTAGAGATTGAAGTATGTCTGTGGTTTGGGTGTGCTATAGATGGGTTAGTGCTGGAATTGCTAACAAGGCGGAGTTGAAGTTCCTTAAGTTTATAGCTAGTTTCTTGAAATGTAACATCCCGACTTTTCGAAAAAAGGGCAAAAGAGTCTTTTAACAAAGATTTAGAATTTTGTTTTATTTAATTAAAGGATTTAAGCCTTTGTTTTAAAAGAATAATAATAATAATAACAATAATAATAATAATAAAAAGGAAATAAAAGAATTGGTTAATGGGAGGTTTATTTTGGGAAATAAAACTCCCCATTAACTAGTAGAAGTTATCAGATTTGTGAAACAGAAGAAAACATACGACATTGCTCTGAGAATTTGAGAAGAGAAAACAGAAAATAATTGGATACTTTTGGGCATATCTCCGCGACCGTTAATCCGTTTTGAAATCCGAAAGTACCGTTGGAATCGTGAGAAGACGAGGATCGTTTTGATACCAGAATTTGGGTCTGATTCTCAGGTATGTTGGACTCGAATTTTCTGCTTGTGAATTCATGAAACGGATCATGAATTCATGTTCTCGGATTTTGTTTCGTAGTTCTTTGTTTAGAAGCTTTGATCATCAATTAATTCATGTTAATTGTGATCTTTTAGATCTTGTTTGAGGCCTGTTTAGGTGCTTTGCGAGTTTATCTTTGGTTTGTGGCTTCAATCAAGTAAGGGGCTCTTCCTAATGTTTAATTAAGTTTATGATGTTTAAGGTTGAGTGTTTGTGGTGTTTTAAATGCTAGATATCATGTCTACTTGTTGTTAGATGAATATGTGATGTTTAGTTGTGTAAAAGTTGTACTTTTACTGCTATTTTGATGAGTATATGGTTGAAGAACATGTTTGGTTTGGGTTAGAAATCGTAAAGTGCGAAATTGCAAGTTTTAGGTTTTTCGATGCACAAGAGTATGCTTGACCGGGGCAAGCGCACTCTATGGCGGCCGAATGAAAAACGAGAATGTTTGCGAGAGCACAAGCGCACGCTTGCTCAATGCAAGCGTACACACACTCAAGGCAAGAGTACGCTGCTCGAAGCAAGCGTACACACATGTGCTTGCTTTGAATGAAAAATAGAATGCTATTAGTTACCCAAGCGCACGCTTGACCGGGCAAGCGCACTCTTGACCCGACTTCTCATGAAAATGTGTGTTTTAATACTATACTTGGTTTAGGAACGTTCTAATGGATCTAATAACGTTAAATGAACTTGAACAAGCCCTGATTAAGCTTTTGATGCGTTTAGTTCCGGCACCGAATGTACTCTTCAAGGGAGTTGAAGTTCGGGACCGTCGGAAGAGTATGATTGGCTTGTGCTTTGATGAATTAGAATTCATCAATGTCTGTGTATGTGCTAGGCCTTGTCCGTGTCTAGTGGTCCAGGAAAGAGAGTAGTAGAGGTGAGGGAGCTTACTTGAAAATACTTAGGTGGCTAGTTAACTACTAATAATAAACGTACGTGTGTAGTTAAAAGACTAATCATCGTAACATTCTTGGTAAGGCACCTAGCTATATCGCGATGTGTGGGCGGTCAGATAAAGTGAATAACTCTGCTGGCCTATAAACGGCTAAATGGCAGTGGGACTTCGCCGAACGTGTACACTATCGGGTCTTAACCCGTGGCTATCGGTGTGATCCACTGATAGGTTGCAAACGATACCTCGTGGTGGGTAGCACCATGCGTTGTGCCCTTGAGTGCCGATGTGACAAAGATAAGTTAAGTTAGAAACGTTTAGTCACGACATGTTGATGAGCATGAAGTGAACCACTAGAATTGAGTCGGTCTCATAAAGATAATTTAATAATAATTAATGAACCTTTCGTTGTAAGACTTAATTATTCATTACCTTCTTCCTCTTCCTAAGTACTTTGTACTTACCTCAATTGCATATGTTGTTTTGTGTGCTTTTGGGGTGAGAAGACGAACGAGTCGGCCTTGAGATCGTTGAGGAGTTCGATGATGATTTGATGGCGTTGGTGCTATGATGATGCTTACTTTTACTTTTCTATTAAGGTTGTACTAGAATGTGTTGTAGATTTCTTTAATAATTTGTTGTACCTTCATTTTAAGACTTTTGTAAGTCAAGTTTGTACTTTACGAACATCGTACGTTGTAACCTTTGGAGAATCGTTGTTGTAATCTATACAATTCGGCTATAGTCGGTTGGTATTCTATTCTAGTAGCATTTATGAGTTTTTTTACCCGAGCCTTTTGGGCTTCCGTTGCTTTAATTTTGATACGACGACGTAGAGGCGGCGTATAATATTGGATTTATTTAATGTTATACGCGCCGAACGTTCTCTTCCGGATAAGGGCTCGGTATCCGGGAGCGGGGCGTTACATCAAGTGTTGGGCCTTTCTCCCTTCTTATAGTCCCACACTTGCGGGGCGTGATATAAGGAAATATAGTCGCACATTTACTAACACCATTACGTTTTGGTACAACGATAAGCGTTTGATCATAATACAAACACATCAAAATATTACTTTCAATGGTGATACGATTGTGTCGGAATCGGATGATGATAATGTCTATAGACCCACGCTAACGCATTTTACAAACCCTAGCTAAACCCAGAACATTGATCCTAATACAAGCACATCAAAATATTACTTTCCATGGTGATATGATTGTGTCGGAATCGGATGATGATAATGTCTATAGACCCGTGCTAACGCATTTTACAAACCCTAGCTAAACCCGGAACATATTTCTGGAGGGTGTGTAGATTTTGTGGCGCCCGATACTCCTTCAAGAAGGTTGGTGGTTACGGATCGATGACTAGACACATGAGGAATCATCACGTGGATAAATTGGAAAACAACCCGACTCAATCTCAGCTAAACATTTCGAGCTCCATCGGAGGTAACAGTTAATAAAAACATATAAGAAAACTAAAGAACTACGTTCACTTTGATTTTTTATACGTGTCGTGTCTCCGACACGATTGCATATAAAAGATACGTAGGCAACCGATTTTTCGGTACAAACGTTTAAAAAAACTTAAAATTCATATCTTACTTACATAAACCAATTTTTATAGCATAACACTTATTTTATACATAACATGCCATGTTATTATAGAAAAACGGTGCAACTTTTACAAACAACATTTATTTCATACATAAACTACTATGTTACGATAGAAAACAATTTAAGTTTTATAAACAACACTAATTTTCTTTATTTATAGAAATGCAACATAAAATTTTCAACGCGTACTTTATAATCTATTCGTGTTCACTATAATATATATATATATATATATATATATATATATATATATATATATATATATATATATATATATATATATATATATATATATATATATATATTCATTACAGTCGAATATAATTAATAGGAGTTTGTTATTATCATTATTATATTTTTTTTTACCGGAAACGAAAGGATTTTATTAAAAAAAACAACAATCACAATACACAATACACCGTACCAACGCCGGACAGACAACCAGACTAATTCCGGATTACCACCGGCCTAAAGCCAGACACTGTCACCCAAGAAACGAAAGGAAGAAAAAGGGGAAGGAGATAACTCATCCCGACCAAATTTTGCCTCACAACGGAGGACATGATTTGGTAACATAATACAATAGCCATATTCATAACATAAACATACTTAAATAAAACAAAAAACCTAATGAACAATCCGGAGAAGTTGACAATCTCCGACCTGATCCGGAACACATAAACAACAAACATAACATAAAAAAACCAACAGACACCAAGTGACAACAACAATAGCCCCAAACCCCCATCCGTCAACACGAACCGCCACCGATCAACCCCAAACCGCAACCACCAGAGCAATGGAATTAGTCTAACAAAGAAAATCTGCTTAAAACCCACAACCGGAAAACCAATCCAATCACCGGAAAAATGAGGTGAGAAAAGGATAGATCTGAACATGCAAAGGGGTATAAGGGATAAACACCCATTGACATGCAGAGCCACCCCCACTTGTAGCCGATCCCGGAAAACACCCATAGCCAAAATGTCATATCAACACCATCTCCGGCCAACGATTGGATTATCAACAATAAATCTTCGGCGGAAAAAGTTTCCCAACTAAAACATGGCCGATCTATAACAAAGCAGAGGAAAAATCTTTTTCCGGTGAGAAACACTGGCCAAAAGGTCGAAGCTGAAGGGACACTTTTGCTGTGAAAAAGGAGGAGGAGAAGGGGCAAAGGAGAAAAAAAAAGAAACGAAAAGGGCGGCCGGCACCGGCGCCTTTCGGCGGCCAGCGCCGGAAGAAGGAAGCACAAAAAACGGAAGGCTGGGGATTTTTTTAAAATGTTAAAAAAAATTGAACCGTGGAACATTGTGAACCGCCGGTTCAACCCCCGAACCGCCGGTTCAGTGAACTTCCGGGTCACAAGAACCGCCGGTTTATGACCCATGTTGAACCAGCAGTCATGCCGAACCGCCGGTTTATGACCCATGTTGAACCGGCAGTCATGCCGAACCGCCGGTTCCGGGACAGGCCTTGCCGGGTCGTCCATTTGGCCACATGGTTCAAAATCGCGGTCGCGGTAACCGACTTGGAGACCACTGAGTCACATGTATCATCGCGTATCGGTATCGTTTCGGACGAGACACGTTTTCTCCGTATAAAATGCTTTATAAATTTTGAAAAAAAAATCTCAAAAATTAAAAAAAAAAAAATTGAATAACTAAAATGATCATTTCTTTTGATTAAATACAAAAAAATATGCGCTGTTGCGTTACGTTATCCAAATAAGACATGATACTCGTAGTTTTTACATCAAATCATCAAATACATTTAATTTAAATCTAGAATAAATAGTCAAATGCATGATCATCACATTACATCTTCAAGGAATTGAAGAAGACTCCAACTCCAAGCCAAGTCGGCGCTCAAAAATGAAAATTTGTAGGCAAAGATGAAATAAAGTAGTAACAATTATCAACTAACAAGAATCATTCCTTGTTATGGGCAGCCTTCTCCGGATTTGTGTTGTGACTTGTGAATTTGTGATTCTAGAAGTTCTGCTCAAGAAACTCCAAATTCGAAGGATGGTTGTTGTTTTGGTTTTGTTTTTTTGTCTGGCAGCAGGGATTTAATCAGAAATTGAGGGAATTTAACTAAAAATTGGAGGAGTTGTGGTGAATCAAAGCAGTGTTGTGGCTTGTGGGTTGGTGCTTTTGCTATGATCTGTGACTGTAATTTTTTTTATACAAAGGGCAAGAGGCTGGAATGATTCACGGGTGTACTTTTTCTTAAGAAAAGAACTAACTAGTAAAGATTCTCCGCTAATACTAAAGAATCTCTGCTACTATGCTTTTGGAGTGGAGTTTATTGTCGAGATTGGCTGAATATTGTGTAGGATTGCTTTTGCTTTATCATTTTCATGTTCCAGTCGAATCATTATAGTTTCCACTTAAATCGGATTGACTCAGCCGAGTTTGGCCGATTTTAGCCAAGTTTGGCCGATACGTATCCGATTCAAGTCTAAACCGAGATGAATCCGTAATTTTGTACCGGTAAGCTGCGAGTCGGAGCCGAGTCGGCCGAGACTTTGAACCATGTTTGGCCACCTCTCCTCTAAGGCTGGGAAGAACCTCTGCAAAATGTTTAGGGTTTGTAAAAAAGAGATTGTGTTCATAGATTTTTTTTAATGAACATAAAAGCTGTTTTGAATTGAATACAATCCCGTAAAAAGAAAATTGTTGGACAATTTACAAGGGAAGATAGAAGTAATTGGAGAGACAATTATTCTAGTTGTCTCAATGCACGGGAGAGAGAAGAAAGAAGGATGATAAGAGAAGTAAATTTATGTAAATTAACAGAAAGAAAAGACGGAAAAAAAATTGTTAAAGTAAATGAGACCAAAAACGATGTACTACCTTCGTCCCACAAAAAATGTCCACTTTTTGAAAATAAATTATCCCACAAAAGAGTCCATTTAGAATATCAATGTATCATTTAATGCATCTTTTCCAAACATACCCCTATCAGCATTTAATGTTTGTATACACTTTTCATATTCCAAAACAAGCATTTTTGTCAGTTTTGGTGACTTGATCTCTAAACTGATGAATAAACTAGTGGAACTAATCTGTGAAACTGAGACTGAGAATGATGGCCAGTCAGTAAGGGTATTCAGTTCTGTGAAAGTCATTTGTGGTGAAGTGCAAACTGAGTTTCTTCTGAAGTCAGCAGTTAGTTTGAGTCTGTTGAGTTTTGCTGAGTACAACTGAGTTCTACAATGGGCAGTTGATTACAAGTATGGAAAGTCATTTTGAAGCCGAGTTTCATCTGGTGGATTACAGCAGGAGCTGGGGGTCCACATCTAGGGTATTTATGACAATCCCGACAAAGATCTTTGGCGGTTAGGGTTTGGGAATTGTGCCTATAAATACCAATGTTGTAATCAATGCAATGTGTGTTAATTTCACAAGTGTGTAAATACCTTGTAACTTTATGCATAATAAAATATCTCATTTTCTGTCCTTGGAGTAGTCGGCACAATGCCAGAAACCACGTTAAATCACTGTGTTCTCTTTGTTTCTGTGTTTTATCAATTTCCGCCATACTTTATGTTTGCATTGCTTCTGTTTTGTATTTCTTAAACTGCAAGTTTCTCATCTGTGTTTTAACAAACTGGTATCGGAGCGAGGTTCAAGATTCAGAGAGTTGCAGGTTGAACAGAGTTGATCTTCACCAAGACCGGTGACCGGTGCTAGGATTTTGTGATCAAAGGTTTGTTCTTTAATTAGAAGGATGTCAGCAATGAACGTAAAGATTGATAAATTTACAGGGAGGAACAGTTTCAGTTTGTGGAAAATCAAGATGCGGGCCTTGTTAAAGCAACAAGGATTGTGGACTCCTTTATCTGACAAAGGGGATGCCAGTTCAGCAGATTATGCCAGTCTGGAGGAGAAAGCACATTCAACCATCATGTTCTGCTTGTCTGATGATGTTATCACAGAAGTTGCTGAGGAAGACACCGTTGCCAAGTTATGGTTAAAGCTTGAAAGCCTGTATATGACTAAGTCATTGACCAACAAGTTGCTGCTGAAGCAGAGGCTATTCAGCCTAAGGATGCAAGATGGGGCTCAACTGAGAGATCATCTTGATCAGTTGAACACAATATTACTTAATCTCAGGAATATTGATGTTAAGATTGAGGATGAAGATGCTGCTTTAATTTTGTTGGTTTCATGAGAACTTTGTGCAGTCCTTCATAGTTGGGAAGGATACAGTTGCTTTGGAGGATGTAAGGTCAGCTTTACATGCCAGGGAGCCGAGACATAAGACAGCTGGGGCAGACAATCAGCTACTAGACTAGTAGTCAGTAGCAGTAGTGGAAAAGAGCATGGTCAGTCTAGGAAAAAGAATTCCAAGAATATAAGGTCCAACAGTCCTAAGTCCACAGATGTTTGCAATTATTGTAAGGAGCAGGGACATTGGAAGTCCAATTGTCCAAGAGGAAGAAACGGCAGGAGAACAGTTCTGGCATAGCTGCTGTGGCAGTTGAGCATGACTCAGATGGGGATATGGTTCTAGTGGCAGGAGAGTCAGCACATCAAACTGATGTGTGGATTCTGGACTCTGAGGCATCCTTTCATATTTGTCCTCATAGAGAGTGGTTCTCAAGTTATCAGCAGATAGATGGTGGTCATATATCTATGGCAAACAGCAAGGTCTGCAAGGTAGTTAGGATTGGCTCAGTTCAGTTGAGGACAGAGGATGGAAGATTTTGTAAACTGAGTGAAGTTAGACATGTTCCACAGATGACCAAGAATTTGGTATCTCTCGGTTCTTTGGACAGCAAGGGATTCAATTTCAAGGGTGAAGCTGGAAACTGTGTCTATAAAAACTCAATTGAGGTTCTCAAGGGAGTCAAAAAAAGAGACCATGTATATACTACAAGGGTCAGTTGTTGATGGTTCTGCTGCTGTGGCATCAACTGAGATTCATCAGTCACAGCTTACAAAACTATGGCACATGAGATTGGGTCACATGGGCGAAAATGGCAGGTTCTTTCTCAGAAATATCTTCTTAGGGAGTGTAAGGTCAAGCATTTGGACTTTGTGAGTATTGTGTGTTTGGGAAGCTTCATAGGAGCAAGTTCTCAAAAGGGGTACACAACACAAAGTCATCACTTGATTACATTCATTCTGATTGTTGGGGGCCATCAAAGTTTGGGTGGTCACAGATATTTTGTGTCATTCATAGATGACAATTCAAGGATGACTTGGGTGGTGATGATGAAACACAAAAGTGAGGCATTCAAGAGCTTCATGCAATGAAGGCTCTAGTTGAAAATTAGTTGGGGAAGAAGATCAAGAGGCTTCGTACAGATAATGGTCTGGAATCTGCTCGAATGAGTTTGATGAGTTATGTAGAAATGAGGGTATTTCCAGACATCATATAGTCAGGAATACTCCTCAGCAAAATGGTGTAGTTGAAATAATGAATCAAACTCTTCTAGAGAGAGCAAGATGAATTTTGCTCTCTCATGCTAGTTGTCAAGGAGATTTTGGGCAGAGGCTGTAAGCACAGCTTGCTGCTTAATCAACATAAGTCCTCACACAAGGACTAGTTGAAATGTAGTCAGGAAAGCATGCTGATTACTCAGTTCAAAGGGTATTTGGAAGCACAATTTACTATCATGTCAGTGAAGGAAAACTGGAACCAAGGGCCAAGAAAAACGTGTTTGTGGGGTATGATGATGGAGTTAAGGGTTTACAGAATTTGGTCATCAGCAGAAAACACAGTTATTCTCAGCAGAGATACAATTTTTGATGAAAATTCTATGCTCAGTTCATCAGTGAGAGGGACAACTGAAACCAGTTCTGAAACTGAGAAAATAGACAGTAAGGTGGAGGTTCAGGTGGAGTCAGCTAGGATGTAACGCTCAGCTGATCCAAGTCAGTTTTCATCTGATATGGTTACTGAACTAGAACTGAATCCAAGCCAGTCAGCTGAACAAATGTCAGTTGAGCGTCAAACTGAGAACATAGGTCAACAGATTATAGATGTCAGCAGCGCTAGAAGATCTAATGTTGGGGTACCTCCTAAGAGGTATGGGTTTGATGATATGGTTGGATATGCACTTCAAGTTGCAGAAGAAGTGGATGGTTTTGAACCTTCTACTTACAGGAAAGCATTGACATGTTCTGAAGCATCTCAATGGCTTGCTGCCACAGGAGATGAAATGGAGTCATTACTGAAGAATCAGACTTGGGATCTAGTTAAACATCCAGCTGATATGAGAGTTGTTACTTGCAAATGGATCTTCAAGAAGAAGGAAGGGATAACTGAGGCAGAAGGAGCACGTTTGGTTGCAAGAGGGTTCAGTCAGAAAGAAGGGGTGGACTTTGATGAGATATTCTCACCAGTGGTCAGACATACTTCAATCAGAGTGTTACTAGCAATGGTGGCACAACAGGACTTAGAACTTGAGCAGTTAGATGTGAAGACAGCTTTTCTACATGGTGAGGTAGATAAAGAGATATACATGACTCGGCCAGAGGGATTTCAAGTTCCTGGTAAGGAAGATCTTGTGTGTAACTTGAAGAAGTCCTTGTATGGACTGAAACAAGCTCCTAGACAGTGGTATAAAAGGTTTGACAATTACATGATCCAACTTGGTTACATTAGAAGTCCTTATGATTGATGTGTTTACCACAGTCAGTTGAAAGATGGATCATATATCTATATTGTGTTATATGTGGATGACATGCTGATAGCTGCAAGAAAGAAGTCTGATGTTTAGAATCTGAAAGACCTTCTCAGTGCTAAGTTTGAAATCAATGATTTGGGTGCAGCCAAGAAAATTGTGGGGACGGAGACCTTGAGAGATAGAAGACAAAAGAAATTATTTTTATCTCAACAGGGCTACATACAGAAGATTCCGTTAAAGTTTGGCATGTCAGCTGCTAAGCCAATAGATACTCATATGACATAAAATGTTCATTTGTCAGTTTTTTGCTTCAGAATCAGCAGATGAGAAGGACTACATGTCAAGAGTTCCCTATGCTAGTGCAGTTGGCAGTTTGATGTATGCCATAGTGTACACTAGGCCTGATCTGGCTCAGGCAATCAGTGTTGTCAGCAGGTTTATGGCTCAACCTGGAAAGGAACACTGGAAAGCTGTGAAAAGAATGTTCAGGTACCTTAGGGGTACAACTGATGTTGGTCTCATTTATGGAGGTGATACTCAAGAACTGATCACAGTATACTGTGATGCTGATTATGCAGGTGATATGGACAGTAGAAAATCAATGACTGGCTATGTTTTCACATTGAGGAATTCTGTTGTCAGCTAGAAAGAAACTCTTCAGGCAACAGTGGCTTTATCAACTACTGAAGCTGAGTACCTGGCTCTTAATGAAGCAACCAATGAGGGTATCTGGTTGAAGGGACTAGTAGTGATTTAGAGCTACATCAGGGTCAAGCTGAGATTTATTGTGACAGTTTGAGTGCAATTTGTCTAACTAAGGATCAGGTTCATCATGAGAGAACCAAGCATATTGATATGAGGTATCATTTTCTGAGAAATGAGAAGAGGGTTGTAGTGAAGAATATCAACACCAAGGAGAATCTTGTTGATATGTTCACTAAACCAGTTCAGCAGAGCAAGTTTCAGTTGTGTCTGGACTTGCAGAATATTCAAAGCTTGTAAATTGAAATCTGGATACTCAGTTGAGGGCAGATCAACTGAGTGGATTCTATGGAGAAGTTGTTAGGAAATCTACGCGGGAACGCAGCGGAATTTAAAATTTTATTTCCTTTTAACCAGGATCGACTTCGTTTAAGCAATAAACAAATAAGCTAGTAGACGGTTGTTACCTTGGTTGATCTAAAAGATCGACGCTTTGACCGTCTAAGGAGAGTAGTTCTGCATAGAGCCGCCCAAGTGTTTGGCCTCTACCGCTAGTCCACACGAACGACCCGCCGGAATCCCATCATGGATTGCTATTGGAAAACTCCGGTTGCTTGGACCGGCCCTTTTCCCCTCTCTCCAACTCTCTATAGGATGCTCTCTATTTTACACAAAAACTATTAGTTCTTGGAATTGTGATGTACAAAAGAGCTTGACACCCACTTCCTTTTTATAGGCAAAGTGGCGCCCCAAATATGAGTGGAGGAGAAGAAAATATTTTCCCAATAAAATAAGGAAAATATAATTGATTGATTTATCACATTTATTATAATATCTTATATTAAATAAATCTAGGATATTGTCAATATCTTATATTGAATATTTCCAAGATATTGTCAATATCTAATATTGACTATCTTTATTTTATTACCATAAATCAATTTACACATGTGTATATATCAGATATATATTATTACACATATAAATCCATTTATATATCTTAATATCTAATAAAGGAACAAGGGGCGCTTCTTGTGGAGCTTTTGGTGCTGCCACGTGTCGGCCTCTGATTGGCCCGACATTTTTGGTTTTTTTTTTCGGTGGTACAAATTTCGACTTATAGCGACGGTTTTTTTCCATGGTAGTACATATTTCGACTTATATCGACGCTTTTGAATTATTTATTTATTTTTTTCTCTCACTTCTCCCTATCCACTAACTTTTCACCTATACATACATATATATGTATCTATATATATATTGTCTTTTCTTTTCTTCTCACCTCCTTCGATCTTTGCGACGCTTTCGGGTATTTTTATCCGATTTCTTATCTTATTGTATTACATTATATCGTTTCGTATTTTGATTTTATTTCATTGTAGATTTTTATTATAAATATCGACTTCGTGACATTTTATTTTTTATTTCGTTCGTTACATTATACAAGGATATATTTATGCTTCTTTCCCCCCTCAGATTCTAACGTATTCTTTTTTTTTCGGTCGTTGCATTATACAAGGAGTACTTTGTTAGTATTTCGCGTCTTCGGTTTATAACGTGTTTTCATGGTGTTTTTTCTTTTCCTCGTACGTCGTTTGTTTTATATTGTTCCGAAAATGATTTCGTACATTGTATCGGATAATTTTTCTTTTCCTTTTCCGTTTATACCCGCTATTATTTACGAACAACGTTTATTAAAATGTTTCGGTTCTTATCAAAAAAAATGTTTCGGTTTATAACGCGTTCTTGTGAGATAGCTCTTTTTAAAATGTCTCGGTTTTTAACGTGTTCTCGTAAAAAAAAATTACAGGATGTTTTCACTCGTTACCGTATAGTATAATCAAATGTTTCCGTTTTTCGGTTTTTATTTTCTCTTTTTCTGAAATAATATTTTTATGGGAGTTTCATAAATAATTTAACCTTTCAAAAAAAAAGGTCATAAAAAAAGTTAGTGTGTTGTTATTGTTGTTATAGTTTATCAAACCTTTATTATACTATCATTGTATTTACCAATGGTTTCTATTTTTTTAAGTGTCGTTATCGATTCGTATAACTTTTTTTAGAAAATCAATGTTCCGTGTAGTATATCGTTTACTTCGGAGTGGCCTTTTCCTAATTGATTTGTTATCAACTCGTATAGTTTTTTTTTTTTTAGAAAATCAATGTGCCGTGTAGTATCCTTATATCCTTATTCAACAACTAAAAGAAGGATCGATTCTTTGGGATCCTTCCTTTCTTCAAACGGAAGGAACAGGGATAGAATCGTTTTTTATGTACGTTTCGTTTCTTTATCACGTCATGTTTTACGTATTCGTTTCGCAGTTCTTTCAAATTTGGCCTTGTTTGTGTATGTTTCCGGTCATAATTATATTGTGCTTGAAAAATGTTATTTATAATTTTATATATGTATGTTTTTTAGTTGTGTTTTTATCGTTACTTTTAATTGTTGATTCTTATATTTTATGTGTCGTATTTTCCGCGTTTGTTTAAATGTCTTCGATATGTCGTATGTCGGTATATTATTTAACTCTTTTTGTTGTTTTATATCGAACTTTCCATTACACTTTTTTAAATATTAAGTGTCTTCGAACTCTCGTTTGTCGGGTGTAACTCTATTAATCAATCGCTGTTGTATAGTTTTTTAAGGAAGTCGGTGGAAAAACTTCCCGGACGTTGTTTACGGGAACAAATCTAATTATTAAAACCGAAAGATTCGACTATAGTTTTTTTTATAGGCTATGCGACTGCGTACAAGTTTGACAAAAGTTAGTTTAATAACTACCGAAATAATTATTAAATTGTTTCTTATAGACTTTGTTAATGTTAATAGTAGTTATTAGATATAGATGCACCCCATACATATAGCGACATGTACATAGTTTTATCATAGTTACTACTACTTTTATATAAGATACTATATGTAATGTAATAATATAATTTACATATGCGCAATAAAAATAGGTGTTACTTTATTGGGAAGTGGTGTGTGAGGGGTGGGCTTACAATATCAAACGTGGGATGAAGGGGGGGGGGGGGGGGGTTGAATTCATATCATTGTATCTAGGCTAAATAAACACTACCCCTTCATTTAACCACCCACACAATACCCCTTCGATTTCCAACCCAGTACCCACTCCACTTGAGAGATACCAATCTGAAATGGGCATGATAGATACCCACAAAATGATATATACCAATCTGGAATGGGCATGCACCGCGCATTATGCACGATGTAACGAGACTAGTATTATACATACATGCGCATGCATAGCACCAAATTGCACTATTGCACACACGCACACATAAGTATTATATATATATATATATATATATATATATATATATATATATATATATATATATATATATATATATATATATATATATATATATATATATCTATATTAATATTTGGTAATACTATTAATTAAATTGCACAATCCAAGTGTATCTTATACACACACAAATTGCGCCACCTTAGCCAACAAACTGGCATCCGGAATATTCTTCAATTAATATAATATTATTAATATCTTGTATTTAATTTATTCATAATAAATAAATACCACCATATTAATTTACCACTATAACCTTTATAGTACGAGATAAATTCTTTCCTTATTTGGTTATCATCTATAACCACATTTTAATCCGGCTAGATGTTCTTATGTGTGTGACCCGATAGACTTCCGAATATGTTGGCCGTAGACACAAAGTGCAAATTACGAAAATGCCCTTCATGCCTAACGATCACGGGATAGCGTCTAGCAACACACCGTGACCCCCAATCATCGGAAGAGTCAAATGCAATAACTACTACCTTTCATGTGAAACAGTTACCGTGTAACTTACAATCCTATCGCTGTAATAATATCCATACGGTCGTTAGTCGAGTGTCAAAACATCAACGACCGTATCTTATAATCTGGATATCAAGCTCTCTCGAAGTAACACATTTACTCCCACTTTGCAAAGATTCACGAGAGCTAAACATTCCTTATAAGAAGGCCATTTCGGATATTCGATCCCAATCATAGGATACGCGATTCCCAGATAGGGATGGCAATGGGTCGGGTAGGGGACGGGTTTAGCTCCACCCGACCCATACCCACTCCTAATTTTTTTACCCATACCCGACCCATACCCGAACGGGTATAAATAAAATCCCCCCATACCCACCCCCAACGGGTAACGGGTAGGGTACGGGTACCCAACTTTTACACCGAACATGTATAAATAATTTTTTTCTACGCCGCGGTGACACTGCCGAGATAATTAACCCGAAATTCTACTTGCTAATGTTTTTTAGTTTTTGTTTTTTTTATCGGTTCTACTAACGTTAGGTTTATGTTTTATTTATTTGGGACATTCGATTGGGTAGAATACATATCGGGTGGGTGACCTCAAAGAAAAAGCTACGGGTAGGGTAGGGTACATGTCGGGGAATGGGTCGGGGACGGGTAGGGTAGGGTTTTATGCTATACCCGATACCCGACCCGATACCCGAACGGGTATATAAATTTTACCCATACCCGACCCATTACCCGAATGGGTAGTTGAAAATCATACCCGAACGGGTAGGGTAACGGGTAGGGCAGGGTCGGGTTGGGCGAGATTGCCATCCCTATTCCCAGACGACCAATCATGTATACTCCGCATGCTTCAATATCATACCCAATCACTACCGCATGATCGCCCCGTGGCTAGGGAAAACCTCAATAGTGTCAAAGCATGACAATCCACACCGTGATGCCATGAAGAATCAGGTCCAAAGGATAATTACACAACCGCCACATAGTGTGACACTTAACCGTGTAAGTGGTTCGGTCTAACGTACGCATTCTCTAATACACGTCCACGTACAGTCCAAGTGTCACTACACTTCGATAGACGAGATCTATCCTTGCCCTTAAAGACAGAAGACATCTAATACGTGCTAGTCTGTTTGTACTATCAATGTCCTGTTTAATAGTACATCGACTTTAGAGACATTTAAGTATCAAACTTATTAAAGTGATTAGAGATCTCATCAACCATAATCGCCTATCATGGTTTCTCTATCACGGTTTAATACTAAGGACGTTATCATATAACAATTCATAATTGGTTCTTTAAAAGAACATATATATGACAACGAAAAAGCCATTTAATATATGTATAAACATAAAGAAATAGTAGAAATGATCCGACCCGGTCGGATCCGGTCCAACCCGATTGGGTTTAGGACACTATTCCAACAGAAGTCTGGTACAAGTACATCCTGGTATTGACGAATGCATCTGGTACAAGTACATCTGGTTATGCAATCTGATTGACTGTGAATGAGAGTTCAAGTCAATATGGAGATTTTGTCAGTTTTGGTGACTTGATCTCTAAACAGATGAATAAACTGGTGGAACTAATCTGTGAAACTGAGACTGAGAATGATGGTCAGTTCAGTAAGGGTATTCAGTTCTATGAAAGTCAGTTGTGGTGAAATGCAAACTGAGTTTCTTTTGAAGTCAGCAGTCAGTTTGAGTCTGCTGAGTTTTGCTGAGTACAATTGAGTTCTACATCTGGGCAGTTGATTACAAGTCTGGAAAGTCAGTTTGAAGCTGAGTTTCATTTGGTGGATAACAGCTGGAGCTGGGGTCCATATCTGGGGTATTTATGACAATCCCGACAAAATCTTTGGCGGTTAGGGTTTGGGAATTGTGCCTATAAATACCAATGTTGTAATCAATGCAATGTGTGTTAATTTTACAAGTGTGTGAAATACCTTGTAACTTTGTGCATAATAAAATATCTTATTTTCTGTCCGTGGAGTAGTCACAACAACGAAAACCATGTTAAATCACCGTGTTCTCTTTGTTTCTGTGTTTTTATCAATTTCCGATATACTTTATGTTTGCATTGCTTCTGTTTTATCTTTTTTAAACTGCAAGTTTCTAGTCTGTGTTTTAATAATTTTTTATAAAGTAAGGGCATATATGTCTATTAGTATTTAAAATACAGCACATTAATTATTTTTTTAATTTGTGTACAAAACAAAAAGTACGGAGATAGTAGTTTGCAATTGGACAGCAAACTTGGACAGCTTTCTTGGAGTGGTGATCTCAACCCATATTATTTACACCTTTTTATTTTATTTTTAGTACTAGTAAGAAAGATCTAATTTAGTCAGCTGGTATCTACTTAAAATTTCCTGCACTTGCTTAACAGTATCGAGATTCTTGTAGCAACTGAAACGCTTAACATAGTGCAATTAATGACTTCTCAAAAACTTGTGGCATTTGATTCATTGGATCTTCAAACATTTGTTGAGGATGATCATCCTCATATTTATGTTCCATAATCAAAGGAACATCACAATTCATTAGACATTTTGCCTTCAGAAACTCGTCACCATTTTTAAGCTTGACAGCATTTTCAGTAATGTTCTTACCATGCTTGTGTTCGAGACACTTACTTATTTGGTGGTCACTCTGATACCAGATGTTAGGATTTGATCCTAACTAGGGTTTGAAAGTGAAAGTAGAAGAATTAAGGGAGAAGAACAGAGAATTGGGAAAAGAGGGGAAGATAGGCGGGAAAATAGATTTTATTAATATCCAAAAGTTAAGCCATCATACAACACACCGCCCTTATATAGGGGACAACACACACAATAACACAAATAGAAATAAACAACACTATTAGAATAAGTTAATTCCTAACAAACTATACTATGCAGCAGGTTACAATATATAATAGAAGTTAGAAAAGAAAAGAACTATATTATTCAGCTATGATGCCGACGCTTATAGTCTCCAAAAGGGGAAAAGAGACTACCCTGTTCTTTTGCTTTTGTTGCAGAAATTAAAAATAGAAGTAACAATAATAACAATAGCGATGATAAAATACAAGGGTGGTATTTATGTTCCTAAATATTATTCAATGTGACATTGTTCGCCTTGTTTGGATATTACTTGTGTATAATGTGTTATGATTTTGTATGTATATCTTTGTGGGACATTCTATGTTGATTGACGATGTCTAACTATGATTTTTGGTAACCTTGACTCAGTACCACAACTGAGAAACCCTCTGCGAGGAGAAGGTGGGAGCACTAGAAGGCGTTGGTTAGGCCTTGTAGGACTTTGACTTAGTAGTCATTGATCCTTTTACAATGTGATAGGTAACATAATTAGATGTCTAGGACTAGAAGTTCCTAGAAGCCTTTTATGTGAATTAACCAGATGGTTAGAACTTAACTCGTAAATACATATGTGGTTGTCTAAAAGCTAAAACGTCAATATCATTGGTGATGCATATTTTTGATATCGAAGCATGGGACACTTACTACTCCTACAAGACAACGTGTAACTCCCACATGGAACACGAGTCCATGCCCCCAGAGCGGTGCAAACCATGTTTTGTGCATTTTCACCATGCGTGGTGTCATTTGATATTGATGTAACAAATCTTTCTTGTGTGAGAATGTACTACGGAGCTAGTAAAAGGGTGAGTGAGCTATACTATTACAACCTATTTGATAGTGATTGTAGAAAATTTCCATGTTATATATATGTATGCTATTTATTGTAGCTGTTTCTTTTACCTACTTACTAAGTACGTATGTATTTACTCTCTTCTTTATTGTTCCCACCCCAAGAAGGTTGTGTATTTGTAGGTTGTTTTCGAGGCTACTGAGGAGTGACCCGGAGATGATGCCGATGATGTCTACTGTTCTTTACTTTCAGTATTTAAATTTTGGGTATAGATCATCTTATCCTTGTATTGATAGAAACTGATGAGTCGAGTTTATGGTTAACAAGTTGTAATGGATATATTGTATTTAATGGTTATAGATAATCTTTGATGATTTAATAGTTGCAGCCTGTGTTACTTTCGATCGATTTATTAGTTGTTTTAAGAACCCAAGTCAGTCGTTTTACCTTCCGTTTGTTCTCTAATATCTGCTTACGTAAGACTTACGTGTATAATTAGATAAAATTTTTTATTTTATGGGTACCGGGCGTTCTTTTCTGGATAGGAACTCGGTATTCGAGACAGGGACATCACAGTCACAACATTAGTTGATCGATTTTTGGCATATATTATACTTTTGTTTTAGAGATTTGGTGTCCCTTTTCTATTACGCTCTGTGAACTCGTTTGACCAGCTTCATAAAAAATCTCCCTTTTGATCCTTAGATTGAACTCCCTTTTTGTTCATCTCTTCCTTGCTGTCTTTATTTCGAATTCTTCACTATTAAAACTGTAGAATGTAATATCACCGGATGGATCAAGATCCACCCGATTACGCAGCGGAATAAATACCAGATCTAGATCTAAATGAACAAAATACATAAATAATAAATCTAAACTACAAGGGGTTTAGATTACCAACCTTTTTATGGTGCAAAATGCCAAGAACAAGGTCAATCCAAACCGAGCTAGATGAGAGTCTAGTTGAGAAGCCAAAGTCTTCCAACGTGTGTCTCCAAGCACCACCAAGTGGATGGTGTATCAAGCCGCCGGACCTCCTCGATATGCTACCTTAGAAAACCCGAAGTTTTCTAAACTCGAAGAAGTTTTCTAAACTAGAACCCAAAGAACTCAAGGCTGAAAATTCTAAGCCTTGATATTTCCCAATATTTCGAAATAATGTGTTACAAAAGGCTTGGGAGAACTCTCTTTATATAGGAGAGTAATCATTGTCCTCCAAGGATTTAATAATTAAAAGATAATCATTAAATTAATCCTTAATTTAAATATAAGATAAATATAATATATATATCCCAAACAAATTAGCATAAATAATATTATTATCTAATATTCCATGATTTATCACTTAACAAATAAATGATTAAATCATATATTAAATAATTATCCAAGAAAACTAATTTCCCAACAATTAATTAATACTTACAAAATGCGCCCAAAAAACCCTAGAAATAAGGGCCACACGCATTTTACACACATTGGGCCGAGTCCACAAAAAATTTCTTTTCCATGTATTTAACTATCTAGTCCAACTAAACAATTAATCCACATATCGATTAAATAGTCCAATCCAACTATTTAATTATAACTGAGGTGAAACAACGAGAAACGTATATGCTATATTAGGAGCCACGTCGGGGACCATGGACCCATATTCAGTAGCTACAATAAATTGAATAAAATTATTCGTCTGACCGAACAATAATATTCAATCTGTTAATTTCGGGATTACACCACCATAAACCCGAAACTGAACTCTGCCGAATATAGATATAAACTTACACTCAACAATGAGTTATAAGGTGTCCACTGATATAATCATTACATACGGATAAATCCTCCATAGACTGTTCATTCCGATTCGGGATATCTCCGTAGACCTTTCTTGAAACATCTTATCCTTATTTACCATTAACCCTCTAGTGATCAATTAGTTCATAACTAATATAGTATGAACTGGGCCCATCGATCAGTTTCTAGGGTTAACAAATAAGGGAACTGTCTGTCTACTTCCCGAGGGAAGGAATGGATTTCAAAGCTATGATAACACAGACTACTCACTCATCTTAGAATAGAGCCAACGAGAAGTGTTGGACCACATACTACGAAGTGATCCTTACTAACACATCAAACCTACCCTAGTTTAAGCAGTCGTCTGTGATCACCTCAGGATTGAGATTAATCCATATATGATCATCTTGTGATTCGATAAGACTTCTCGATCACGGAATTATATCGAGAACTCAAATCAAATCGGTCCCGCCCTATATGATTATCACCATATATAAATGCCCCATTAGGTACCCTATTACCGACAGTCCGGATAAGACTGTCACACCTAAAGTGTTCTGGGCGCATTATTAGCAAATTAATCTAGAGACCCGTACTCAGATTAATAAACGCTACGGACTAAGTTAATTTTAAGTATATTTCACAAACTCAATCCTCGTGTGTATAGCCATACACCGAGTTATGTGATTACATAATCAATATACTTAGGGTTTTCTGTAGTGTATTAATATAGGCATTAAATGCGTATAAATAAGATGAAATAAATTCTGTCATTTATTTAAATAAAATAATTACAATTGTCTTTCGGGCATAAAACCTAACAATCTCCCACTTGCACGAAAGGAAAGTGGATTAATTGTTTTAGAGAAACCCTATATCTATATTATAGCAATACAACTCCCACTTGCTCTAAAGCAAATTAGTCATGTCCCTAATACCAATAGACTCCAAGTGTCGGTTGAAGACTTCTAACGGCAATGTCTTGGTGAATGGATCAACAGGGTTGTCTGCAGAGGCGATTTTCTTGACGAAAATGTCTCCTCTTTGGACTATGTCTCTGATCAAATGGTATTTTTGCTCAATATGCTTTGACTTGCGGTGACTACGGGGTTCCTTCGAATTTGATACTGCCCCATTGTTGTCACAATAGAGAGTGATCGGATCGTTGTGATTTGGAGAGACTCCTAAACCACTCAAGAACTTTTTGAGCCAAACTGCTTCCTTAGCCGCCTCAGAGGCCGCTATGTATTCAGCTTCCATAGTAGAGTCAGCCGTGCTGGATTGCTTGACACTTCTCCAAATGACTGCACTACCACCAATGGTAAACACTGAGCCTGAGGTAGATTTGAAATCATCTCGATCTGACTGGAAGTCAGAGTCAGTGTACCCCTGTACATCCAGGTTTACACCCGAATATACCAGCATATAATTCCTCATCCTCTTCAAGTACTTTAAGAGGTTATTTACTGCAATCCAATGCTCATTGCCTGGATTCGACTGATAACGACTGACGAGTCCAACGCCATAACAGATGTCAGGTCTAGTGCACAGCATAGCGTACATTAGACTACCTACAGCCGAAGCATAAGGCACTCTTTCCATAGCCTCTGTTTCCTCAGGAGTCTGAGGACTCTGAGTCTTAGAGAGATGGACGCCGTGACGAGTTGGTAGGTAACCCCTCTTTGCGTCCGTCATGCTATATCTAGCCATCACCTTATCAATGTAAGTGGCTTGTGAAAGAGCTAACATTTTGTTCTTACGATCCCGTATTAATTGGATCCCGAGAACATGATTCGTCTCTCCCAAATCTTTCATTTGGAATTGGCTGGCCAACCAAATTTTAACGTCCGACAACATCCCCTTATCGTTTCCAATTAGGAGAATGTCATCTACGTACAACACTAGAAACGCAACCTTATCCTTAATGACTTTCTTGTATACACAAGGTTCATCAGGATTTTGTTCGAAATCATATGACTTAATGGTGTCATCAAATCTATGATTCTAAGACCGAGATGCTTGCTTCAACCCATAGATGGATCTCAGCAACTTGCACACTTTGTGCTCTTGGCCTTCCTCGATGTATCCTTCTGGTTGTTGCATATAGATTTCTTCATCGAGAAAGCCGTTTAGAAACGCTGTCTTGACATCCATTTGCCAGATTTCATAATCTAGCCATGCAGCAATAGAAAGGAGGATCCGGATGGATTTAAGCATGGCCACAGGGGAGAAGGTCTCTTCGTAGTCAATACCCTCTCGTTGTGTGTAGCCCTTGGCTACAAGCCATGATTTAAAGGTTTGCACCTTACCATCTACTCCTTGCTTCCTCTTGTAGAGCCATTTGCTCCCTATGGGTTTTTCGCCTTCGGGGAAATCCACAAGTTTCCAGACAGAGTTGGAGTACATAGACTCCATCTCTTGATTCATCGCGTCAACCCATTGATCCTTGTCACGATCATCCATGGCCTTGCGAAAAGACACAGGATCATCTTCCACACCATCAGAGACGGCTACGTTCACCTCCGATTGTCCATACCGATTTGGTGGCCGAACCACTCTCTCAGTACGTCTGGGTGGATTAGGATTAGGGATGACTGTTGCATTCGTAGTGTTGTCTCTTTGTGACACTTTGGGTGGCACTTGTGGTCCGACCTCGTCGAAAGTAACTCCAAGTACGACTTTACTTCGAGGCTTGAAGTCTGTCATATACTGATCCTCCAAAAACGTGGCGTTAGTAGAAACTATCACCTTGTTATCTTCCGGATCGTAAAACAGACCTCCACGTGTTCCCTTGGGGTAACCAACAAATAGACATACTTTTGTATGCTTTTGTAGTTTCGTAGTCTTGTCAACCAGTATATGTGCAGGACAACCCCAAATTCGGAAGTGACGCATGCTTTCGCGACGTCCATTCCACAGTTCCAAGGGTGTCTTATCGACAGACTTTGACGGTACGAAATTGAGTATGTATACCGCTGCTTCTAGAGCATAACCCCAAAAAGATATCGGCAGCGAGGCGTAGCTCATCATTGATCTGACCATGTCAATCAATGTTCTATTTCTCCTTTCAGCAACCCCATTTTGCTGAGGTGTCCTAGGCGCAGAACGTTGAGAACATATCCCATGTTCAATTAGGTAGTCAGTGAACTCAGTATCTAATTACTCTCCTCCGCGATCAGAGCGAAGGCATTTCAAAGATTTACCTAATTGCCTTTCGGCTTCTACTTGAAATTCCTTAAACTTGCCATAAGTCTCGGATTTTCGACGCAGCAGATAAACATATCCGAACCTCGAGTAGTCGTCGATGAAAGTCACAAAATACTCACATCCGCCTCTAGCTTGCACATTCATCGGACCACAAAGGTCTGAATGTACTAATTCTAGAGGTTCTTTGTCCCTATTCCCTTTTGACAAAAAAGGAGGCTTAGTCATTTTTCCTTCCAGGCAAGATTCGCAAACCGGCAACGAGTCAACAGATAACTCTTTTAATGTATCACCCTTAGCCAGTCGTTTGAGTCTTTCCAAGGAAATGTGACCTAGCCTAAGGTTCCAAAGATATGTACTATCTTCTTTATGAGAAATTTTCTGCCTTTTAGCAGATTGATGATGCGCTACTTTAAATATTTCAGTATTTAACAGGGGAGCTTGCGTAGGTTTAATGAAATATAATCCGTTTTCCAATACAGTAGTACATAAAGTAAAACCATTCTTTGAAATAGTAAACTCATCATTCATAAAAGAAACAGAGTACAACTGGTCTTTCAAAGCAGAATACAAAATTAAATTTCTCCGAAAATTCGGAAGAAATTAAACATTGTCTAACTTCAAAGTTTTATTTCCAAAATGTAAAACAGCAGCTCCCATTGCTTTCACTGAAACTAATGTCCCGGTGCCAACCCTCATAACTTGAGCTCCTTCCTCTAGCTCCTCAAACGAACTAAGGATCTGCAAAGAAGAACATACATGGTTAGTAGCTCCAGTATCCAGTATCCAAA
Source organism: Gentiana straminea (assembly GCA_036785695.1). Classification (NCBI taxonomy): domain Eukaryota; kingdom Viridiplantae; phylum Streptophyta; class Magnoliopsida; order Gentianales; family Gentianaceae; genus Gentiana; species Gentiana straminea. The sequence continues at coordinate 13,243,555 of JAVUPR010000300.1, read as the reverse complement.
TTGATACATATTTAGCTAAATTAAAAGATTCCAAGACAAGTAATTTAGGATTACCTTTCTTATCCTTCCCATTGTTTGCCTTAGCCTTCCCATCCTTTACGTCTTTGAGATATACTGGGCAGTGACGACGCCAATGCCCTACCTCATTGCAGTAAAACACTTGCCCTTGGGCTTGGATGGTGCGTTCGGCTTAGCCTTCTTCTTCATAGGTTTAGGCGCCGGCGCAGTTTGTTTCTTATTCTTTGGCTTACCCTGCTGGTTAGACTTAGACGCCTTGACTACGACCATATTGGCCTCAGCCTTCTTTTCCTGCTCTTGTGTTTTATCTTTCATAGAAAGACCCTCGAAGACTTGAAGTTCGTTGATCAACTCCATCATGGAAAGACGAGTCTTAGTCATGACATAGTTAGTCCTAAACGTTAGGAAATTTGGTGTCAAAGATTCGAGAATCACGGACACTTGGGTAGCATCATCTATAGTTGCACCATGAGTTTCTGCTTCGGTATCTTGGCATTGACAGCCTTCCTCACGGCCTCATGTCTTGCCAAACATGGTGGTCAAATGCTGCATAATTGCTTGTGCAGTATTAAAACCCTCAATTTTGGTCCGAATGACCTCCGACACTGAGGCTAAGAAGATGCCTCTTGCCTTATTATTCGCCTCTGTCCATTTTTTATGTTGATCGCAAGTGCGTTTAGGTGGATTATGAGGGGGAATAACAGGGCATTCCTCAGTCAAAACAAATTGCGCATTCTCAAATATGAGCACCACGTTTACGTTACTTTTCCACTTAGTAAAATTGTCTCCATTTAGCTTATCGTTCAGTAAAGTTTGAATTTGCGAAGACATGTTGCTGTAAATAAAATGACAGAAATTTAATCAAATATACACTACTATAATTTGTATTTTAGGAGTAATAAACTTATATAAAGTCTATCCTACCATTCCAAGGATTTAACCTCACACCTCAGTGCCGCCGTAGGGTAGGTCAAAGAGATGACGGTTAGACTGAGACAATCTCTCTCAATGATTAAGCTTCGAGAATCGAACATCTCACGGGAATCAGACATCCCGGACCTTAATCATTGATTACCTTCCTTTTTCTAGACTAGATATTTCGAAAATATCCATAAAGAGTGTGACCTACTATATCAGATCTCAAAGTACGCCCCGAGTATGCCGCCGTAGGGTCGGTCAGTGACTCAACGAGTACCCAAAATCCTATCCTTTCGGAGACCAAGCCTTGAATTTTGATATGGGTGAACACTATCCGTAGAGGGCCGAAATCAAAGTGGCTCGAGGCATCACCCTTCTCTCACGTGCTTCCATCTATAGTAGAGGCCGTGGGGTTGGCTGTCGCCTTCCCCGCTCCCACTCAATAATTTGAAAAAAAGGGGTGGGTTTACTAATTACGGTTTCGGCCTTGACAATAAGAAACAATAAATCAAAGTACTCCGAATAGGGTCGGTTAAGTAGGCAAGCTTACGTCGTCTTATTCGTTGGAACATATGTGACAGTCCAGGCTAATCCGGCAAGAGAAGCCCCGTTTAGCCCGAAGGCTTATCGGCTATGCTAAGTCTTGTCGAACTACTGTAACGTACATCACACGTGGAGGGGAGTCGATTGAGCCGAAGCTCGGTTGAACTTGCCCAACCATGGTTAGACCATTCCGAACCCATGTACTAAGATTTTCCGATTTCTAAATTGTTAACCAAAGCGTAATCTCGTTTCTGTTTAAGGTGGGTTCACCGAGAAGCCATCACCGAAAACTCAACAATATATCTAAGTGGGATTCACCGAGAATCCATCACTAAAATCGTAACGATTGACAAAACCCGGGTCCTCGGTTTTTATAATTAGTTACTTAATTTTAATTAACTACCACATATTAATTATTAAAACAAGTATGCTAACTAATTAATCGAGTTATACACGCCTAATTTAATTCGAAATTAAATCTCTACGTGTATGCATTGGAGTGGAATCATGAAGATGCATGTCATGGCAATTTTCGGTTATATCACACAATTTTCGATCATACACGAAAAGAAAATAACGGAAAAATAAACACCGAGATGGACCGTTGGTACCCCCGACTAACCTATTTTCTAAGGAAAAGTAAAAAAAAAAACTTAAACTAATCTTCGAGTCTTGATCTCCGAATCCTGAGCTCGAACCGTCGGATCACGGACCACGAACATCCGAGAGGAGAAAGGCTTTTTAAATTAAATAAATCCAATTTATTATAATTAAAACCTTTTTAATTAATTATTTTTTTGATATACGGCTATATTAAAAATTATTTCAGAAAATTTTATTTTATTTTATTTTTCTGCCAAAACGGCAGATTTTATAAAAAAAATCAGATTTAAAAAAATATATATGCTGCCGCTGGAAAAATTAAACCCTAGCTAAGGGTTATAAAAAAAATCAGACTTATAGCGACGCAATTCAGCGTCGCAGAAAGTCCTGTAGTGCAGATTTTAATTAAAAAACAGGTTTTTAACTGTTTCTCCTCGTTCATACCTTGGGTTTCGCCTTGATCTTCATCTTTTCACCAAGATATTCATATTTCGAGCCCAGAATATATAAAATTATAATAAAGCTTGCATCTTTTTACATAAAATTCGATTGACATGTAAATTAAATATAAATCCTATGCTCAATTGTTACTAAACAAGATAGCTACAAAATAGATCTACGGGTAAACAATACCAACCCCAATCCATCTCTTCAACCACAACATTCAAAAGCATACAACATGATATATTTCGAATTCATTAAAAAAACGAAATAAAAAAACATCTAAAACATGATTTTCCACTCCTAGATCTAAAATTCACATACTTTGATCGTTAGATCAAAGGCTCTGCTACCACTTGTAGGATGTAATATCACCGGATGGATCAAGATCCACCCGATTACGCAGCGGAATAAATACCAGATCTAGATTTAAACGAACAAAATCCATAAATAATAAATCTAAACTACGAGGGAGTTTAGATTACCAAACTTTTTATGGTGCAAAACGCCAAGAACAAGGTCAATCCAAACCGAGCTAGATGAGAGCCTAGTTGAGAAGCCAAAGTCTTCCAACGTGTGTCTCCAAGCACCACCAGGTGGATGGTGTTTTAAGCCGTCGGACCTCCTCGATATGCTACCTTAGAAAACCCAAAGTTTTCTAAACTCGAACCCAAAGAACCCAAGGCCGAAAATTCTAAGCCTTGATACTTCCCAATATTTCGAAAATAATGTGTTACAAAAGGCTTGGGAGAACTCTCTTTATATAGGAGAGTAATCCTTGTCCTCCAAGGATTTAATAATTAAAAGATAATCATTAAATTAATCCTTAATTTAAATATAAGATAAATATAATATATATCCCATACAAATTAGGATAATAATATTATTATCTAATATTCCATGATTTATCACTTAACAAATAAATGATTAAATCATATATTAAATAATTATCCAAGAAAACTAATTTCCCAACAATTAATTAGTACTTACAAAATGCGCCCAAAAAACCCTATAAATAAAGGCCACACGCATTTTACACACATTGGGCCGAGTCCACGAAAAAAAAATTCCATGTATTTAATTATCTAGTCCAACTAAACAATTAATCCACATATCGATTAAATAGTCCAATCCAACTATTTAATTATAATTGAGGTGAAACGACGAGAAAATGTATATGCTATATTAGGAGCCACGTCGGGGACCATGGACCCATATTCAGTAGCTACAATAAATTGAATAAAATTATTCGTCTGACCGAACAATAATATTCAATCTATTAATTCCGGGATTACACCACCATAAACCCGAAACTGAACTCTGCCGAATATAGATATAAACTTACACTCAACTATGAGTTATAAGGTGTCCACTGATATAATCATTACATACGGATAAATCCTCCATAGACTGTTCATTTCGATTCGGGATATCTCCGTAGACCCTTCTCAAAACATCTTATCATTATTTACCATTAACCCCTAGTGATCAATTAGTTCATAACTAATATAATATGAACTGGGCCCATCGATCGCCAGTAGGGTTAACAAATAAGGGAATCGTCGTCTACTTCCCGAGGGAAGGAATGGATTCCATATCGTGATAGCACGGACTACTCACTCATCTTAGAATAGAGCCAACGAGAAGTGTTGGACCACATACTACGAAGTGATCCTTACTAACACATCAAACCCTACCCGAGTTTAAGCGGTCGTCTATGATCATCTCAGGATTGAGATTAATCCATATATGATCATCGTGTGATTCGATAAGACTTCTTGATCACGGAATTATATCGAGAACTCAAATCAAATCGATCCAAATTTATATGATTATCACCATATATAAATGCCCCATTAGGTACCCTATTACCGACAAATCCGGATAAGACTCGTCACACCTAAAGTGTTCTGGGCGCATTATTAACAAATTAATCTAAAGACCCATACTCAGATTAATAAACGCTACGGACTAAGTTAATTTTAAGTATATTTCACAAACTCAATCCTCGTGTGTATATCCATACACTGCGTTATGTGATTACATAATCAATATACTTAGGGTTTTCTGTAGTGTATTAATATAGGCATTAAATGCGTATACATAAGATGAAATAAATTCTGTCATTTATTTAAATAAAACAATTACAATTGTCTTTCGGGCATAAAACCTAACAAAAACAACACGAATTACATAAAAATCCAATGCGAAGAAATACCCAAAACATTTTTAACCATAAGATCTTAAAACAAAAGTGAAAGTAAGTAATGTTCGATCATTAATCTAACGTTTGACTTATATGTGAAATAACTATTTATCATAGACTGTCAAAAAAAACTAGCCCGATGTAAAAGTGATATAATACGGTTTTTTCAGTTATTAGGATATAATGTATAGGTCAGCCTGCGCTTGTGAATGCGATGGGGAAAGAAGATCTAATGTTTGAGCCGGTATTTTTTCGCGCAACGAAGTGAAACATATGAATTGATAATACCTGGGGTTGATGTGAGTGCTCACACCTATACGGTCCAACAGCCGTAGTGGCTCTGAGAGGAGCCGATTGGGATTGTTTAAGCAATTCGCGTAATCGTTGACCTCTTGCCAATTGATTCTGAGTCGATATATCGAGATCAGAAGCAAATAAAATCTTAAAAACCCGTAGGTTCCCAATTTTAAAGGAATTCCTGCCAAGATGGCGGATCCCGCCGTAGGTGCCTCTACATGAGCTTCAGGTAACCAAATATGAACTGGTACCATAGGCACTTTGACGGCGAAAGAGGCGAAAGAAGCAATCCGTAGAAAGAATTAGAGTGTGGGTTTTTAATGTGTAGCCCTTGTTTGTTTTGGGTGTTTTGGGTTTGAGTTTTTTTTTTTGGGGTTTTTTATATATCACATCACCAATCATTTCTTACAATTTCTCACCAATCAATTAATCAACTAAAAATAAGAAAATATTAAATCATCTATCACCATTTCACTTTATCTACTTTATTACCTTTTTAAACATTATTTTATTCATTATACTACCTTATTTAAAATTTCAAAAAAAAAACATTTTGAGAAACTCGGAAGTAATTTTCTGTTTTGTGATGGATAAAATTGAAAATGCCTAATAAATATATTTCACTATATAAGGAGAGTTATGGTCCTTAGGTCACACCTATCTATTCTCCTCTGCCTCCCATTACCAGAAAGAGTGAAAAATTACTAAAAGGTGTGTAGAACTAGAAGACCGATTCTACAACACCAGAGTGAGAGGCGTTTGTTAAATCTGAAGTATAAAATCGAATATGTTAAGTTACTAAAATCTGAAAATAATTAGATCGTTTGATAAGGCAATCAATTTGAAATCTGAAAATGTTTAAATTTATGATTTTACCCATACAACACATTTAAATATATAAAAAGCTACAAAATATATATATATATATATATATATATATATATATATATATATATATATATATATATATATATATATATATATATATATATATATATATATATTGAAAGGAAGATTTAACCCGATTACCCGAAAGATCTGACCCAAACCCACTCAAACAAATAAAATAAAATAAAGGAAAATCCACAAACAATCATTCAGAATAGAAAAAAAAAAACAAAAAAAAACACTCAAACAAATAAAATAAATTACAGAAAATAAAGAATAAAGAATCCGCAAACAATCAATTACAAATATAAAAAATCTAAACAATCTTTTAAATATCTTCCCTCTCCCACGTGAAAATTTAACCAAAAAAATTCTTTTAAATCTGAACAAACTTTTAAATATTAAATTACTTAAATAATACGGGACTCCCAAAAAAAAACGTACAACAATAATTATCTAATGAATTTTAATCTTAACAAACTTTAACCACCTTCCCTTAAAATCTTGCTCGAGATACACATTTATCCCTTCAAATTCGCTGACCACCTATGCGGATTTTTCATTCATCTATTTGCATTTGTATAAATTTGAATCGCTTCATAAGAAGAAACTCAATCAACAATCGAATTTTATTTTCATATGTTTTTTTTTTTATTCTTCTTGATGATTATCGTCACTTTTCATTTTGTTTATATTTTTTATTTTCCTTGCCATCTTGGTTCAAGGGTAGTGAAGTTAATACTTTTATATTTGATGGCATTTCTCTTCCTAAAAAATAATCGATGTTGATTCATTGCAGTGGGAGATGCATATTGCACGCAATTTTGATGATTAAGTGCTCTTACCTGGGATGTTCTTCTTTTCATCAGGCGTCTGTGACAATGCGGTACTCTTTTTGTACTCATTGATGATTATCGTCATTTTTTCGTACTCATGTTTCAAAGTGGGTACGAAAACTTTTTATATCTTTTAATTAAAACTGGAATTAATCAAGATTTGTTAAATGAATAATCTGCGTGTTTTTTTAGATCAACGTTTTTCTTAAATTTAAGAATTGGCTTGCTATTATCGTCTCCGGAAATATTGTTTTTTCAAATAAGTTTCTTTTTTACATTTTCTTTTTATTTTTTTGGGTGAAAGTTTGATAAAAATGCTTGATATTATGTTAAGGGTGATTTTGTACGTTTTATAAGGATATATTTTGTAACAATTCTCTCCATATTCGTATGTTTCTCATAGAAATCGAGCTCTATATTGAATTATTAATTAAATGATGTTTCCAATAGTTAAATTGCAAAACGTAACGAATTATGTGCTTAAATGATGATTTTATGTTATTTTAGAATTATGTTACGCATTGGTATGTTTTTCCTATTGTTGTAGATACTCATTGATGATGGAAGAGAGGATTTTAGAGAGCCAAATTCGTGATTGGAAAGGATCAATCAAGATTTATGGAAGATTAAAAGAGATAAGGAAAGAAATAAATCAAGATAAAGATGGAATTATCAATTTGATCGACAACGGATCAAGCGTCCAAGGGAAGTGAACGAGCGTCCAAGTCAGGACGGGCGTTCGGAATATTGAACGAGCGTTCATAGGTCCAGAATTAGAACAGAGTCTCCAGACTGCCTTCAAACGAACGTCCAGCCTCAGTCCAGCCATTGCGGACGGGCGTCCGGTTATTCGGACTAGCGTCCAAGGCCGTGTTCAGCAAAACCGACTTAGGTTACTGTAGCAGCCGACTTAGTTTTATTATAAATAGCAGCAGCCCCAAACCCTAATGACACACAATATTCCTGCGGCAAAAACACAGAAGCAGCGGCCATCTTGAGAGTTTTCAAGGCCGGTCACCCGAGCCTTGTGCTCGGGTGATCCGGGGTTAGATTAGATGCGTTTTTCTTCCGTTTTTCATTGTTGATCCATGTTGTTCAACCCTTGTATAAACTATGTGAGTTTGATTTTCCAATTTATTCAATCCTTTTTATTTTCATGATCTTTAATTTATTTTGTATCTTTCTGTGATTATGATGCTATTATGTGAATTAGATCGAGAGATATGTTTACTAATTGATATGTTTACAACATACGGAAGTTGCGTAGACTAGATCACCATAGAAAGATAGGCTCTTTAATCATTAATGATGACAAATTAATCGATTAATTATCTAGGTTGTTAGATTCTAAAAATACGAGAGTTAACCTGAATCTACACCTTCGTTTTGTATGGAAATTGGTTTCAACATTCGGAAGAGGAGAGATCGATAATTGAATTCACTAAGGAATTAGGAATTTGTATCTCGTGTAAAGGTGAAACCACAATTTGAATTAAAATCATGAGATGAATTAGGATTGAAATCACTTGGTTTGTATGATGTTTGATCCCATGTATCCTTAGTTTAGGTTTTTATTATTTGTTCTAGTTTAGATTTAGTTTACTTGTTCTATGAGTTTATTTATTAGTTCTTCGTTTATTTGTTTTCGTTAGTAACAATTGAGAGAATTAATTAGATTAGATTCAACATCCCTTTTCCCTGAGGATCGATACCCGTACTTATCCAACTTTACTAGCAACTACCCGGTATTCGGCCGATTAGGAGGTAGTTTTGCATGGTAGTATAGGTTTATAAATTTTCTTTTGTTTTAATGATGCAAAATCTCCCCAACAAAAAGTGGGGCCGTTGCCGGGGAATCGGTGTTTTGTTGAATCTAATTGAGTTAATTCTTCTATTTTGTTACGATTTATTTTTTTGAATAAAAGGGGTCGTTAGGGCACATAGTAGTATTTTGGCCGTAACTTTCGGCTCGAGTGTCCGTTTGGGACGTGGGACCCCAATTCGGAAAGCTCGTTCCGACGCCGACGACGTAGTGAACCGCCGTAGGCCGTTCAACACCGTTTTCGAGGTCAAAATCCACTGTTTTCCCTTCCATTTTGGCCCTAGAAAATTTCAACACGTTTTTTTCCCTCCGTCTTAGTGTTTTTTCTGTTTTAAATTTTTCGTAGTTAAGGTTTAGGTTTCTGTTTCCGTATCTTCTTAGGTAGTTTTCAATAAAAGTAGCGTCACACAAATTGAGAGTTTTTATTTTTGCCGTGTTTCGATGACCGTTGGGTTAAGAATGTGCAAAAAGTTTTTTACTCAACTTATGAGACGTGAATTATGTGTTTTCTAATCTAACCCTCTTGCTTTAATTTGATGAGGCTGCGGTGTCTGTGATATGTGATGATTTGTTAAGCTTTAGGGTTTTTCTGTGTTTTTCCTGCTGTTGTCTGTGCAAATTCGATGCTTGGACGGGCGTCCAAGTAAGTGAACGTCCGTCTAGTCCATAACAATGCAGGTGAACGTCCGTCTGGAACCATGAACGGCCGTCCCGTGCAAAAAGTATCGGCTACGTTTGTTTTCGGGAACCGGACGGGCGTCTGTCTTTACTTCGAACGCCCGTTCGATCTGTTTTCATAGCAAACGAGCGTTTGCCTTGTCGAACGCCAGTCCAGGTTCCAGAATTTTTCTAAATTTGATTTTTAATGCTTTATTTGACGTGGATATTTTCATATGAGCTTCTGTGGCTAGTTATTTTTACGTAGATGTTCTGAACTTGCATGTTTACATCTTTCCATCTACGAATCCATGTTAAATAAGTGATTTACTTTTATATACATGTTTCATTATTTGACATGGATGTTTTAATGTGAGCCTCTGTGGCCTTTGTATACGTGTAGATGTCGTGTTCTTTCACCGTTATGGTATCTTTCCATCTACTGATCCATGTTACATAATTGATTAACTTTTATATACATGATTCATCTATGCATGTTATAGTTACTGTCGGTTCTCGTATGCTATAACTGTTCTTATTGTTATTTAGTAGCTAATGTCGGTTTCCGTATGCTACATATCGTTGTGATGAATCCTGTGAGCTTTGAGACCTATGTGCTTTCTTGTTTTTTTTATAACTCATTTGGGTAGCTACTGTCGGTTTTCCGTTGCTACTATCTTTGGCTTATGAGTTATATCTGTTTAGTATAGCTAACTGTTGGTTTCCATAATGCTATCGCCTTTTGATGAGTCTTAAGGCGCGTCTACGCTGCATGTAATGAACAGCACTGTCGTTTATCGTAACCTGTCATTATTTGGTAGACGTTTATTATATACATGTCATGCTGCAAATGAGTGGGCTAGTTTTCTTTCTTTTATTTTCTTTTATTTTTGCATATCATTTAGATGCATATCATTTAGTTGCATGTCATCTAGTTGCATTGTTTTTCTATTTTTTTTTATTTTTTTATTTTTCTTGAGCGTAGTTAACTGTCGGTTTCCGTAATACTACCTCGTTTTCTTTATTTTTAGTTTCTGCATAGGCCGTAGTCACTGTAGGGTTGTCCTCCAAACTCGTTCAGCCTGAGCCTGTCAGAATTTATTTTTATTTATTTCTTTTATTAGGATTGCATATCATGTAGATTGCATTGTAATATATTTTCATGTAGTTGCACCTGGCCTGCTATTTTGTAATGTTCCATGTATATGTTCCTTCTTTATATGAGCTTAATCTGAAAAAATATCTATAACTTCTTTTCCATGTGCTTTATATATGTAATCTTTTCTTTTTCCCCGTAGACTCTTTTTGCACTGATCAAGTATGCAGGACACTTTTTGATAGCTATTGTGCGCTTTCACGACGATATCAGTTTTCCTGTGATGCTCCACAGTCTACTGATCTATTCAAGCTTCCTTGGATCTGTGATGCTCCACGTTTCCTAGGGTACAAGCAGTTTTGGTTCTTCATGCGGGTCTTTCCAAAATTGCTAAGCTTGGGAAATACAATCAGCTAAGTTCCTAACTTTTTATTTCTGCACACCTTGAGGACAAGTTGCAATCTAAGTGTGGGGGTGGGGATAGTATGTGGTATCTACATTCATTTGCTTATATTATAGTATTTTTATGAAAAAGTGCTAAATTTTTCAAATTTTTGTTTTGTCTCGAGTAAGCAGTGCATGTCTTTGTTTGAGTTTATATCATTTGTGCGTTATTTTGCATATTTAGTAATTTTAGTTGTTTCACCCAACACTACTTTTTCACGTGCCATAGTAAATGATGAGCTATAACTTAGAGCTATGCCCATTTGATTAGAGATTTTTGATGATTATCGCATGATTCTTTGCTTGCATACGAATTTTGGAAATTTTAATAGTTTGTATTTAGAGTTAAAGTATGTCATACTGTGAATATCTGAAGGTTTGAATGTGATAAATGAAACGTAACTATTGTGCTTTTGAAATGAAGTTAATAAGTGAAGTTGTTTTAAATTATAAATGGGTGTGTCGGAAGCTGGTCGATGATTTGAGTGAGGTAGGGTGTACCACGTATGTCCTATACCACTATGATGACCAAAAGCTCACGACAGTCAGAAAAACCTGCCTTATGATTTGAGTAAGGTAGGGTGTTATCTCGAAATGTCCTATTCTACTATGAGGGCAAGAGCTCATTCTGATTTGTGTTTAAATGAAAAAAAATCAATTAAATCAACTTGCATAAGAAGTGATATGAATTAAATGAAAGACTTAGTTATCGTCAACCTTATCCCCAGTATAAACTGAAAGATATGTTGTAGGGATTATCCTCTAAGTATGTTGGAAATATTTTTAAATACTCTATATTATTGATTTTTAGGAATAAGTATGTTTTGTGAGGTGCATGTTATAATCGTTTTTATATGTCTAATTTAAATGGGATGTTGGCTAGTTTTGCTTGAATCAATTTCAAGTGTGGATTTAGTGGAAATTTATTATGGCTATGCACACGCACTTGGGTGAACCTCTAAACTACTTGAATATGCTTTATGGTTGCATAAATGTTTATATGTCTCGAGTCTTGTTATGTTTTGTTTTGCTCGGGACGAGCAAAAGCTAAGTGTGGGGGAGTTGTTAAGGGTGATTTTGTACGTTTTATAAGGATATATTTTGTAACAATTCTCTCCATATTCGTATGTTTCTCATAGAAATCGAGCTCTATATTGAATTATTAATTAAATGATGTTTTCAATAGTTAAATTGCAAAACGTAACGAATTATGTGCTTAAATGATGATTTTATGTTATTTTGGAATTATGTTACGCATTGGTATGTTTTTCCTATTGTTGTAGATACTCATTGATGATGGAAGAGAGGATTTTAGAGAGCCAAATTCGTGATTGGAAAGGATCAATCAAGATTTATGGAAGATTAAAAGAGATAAGGAAAGAAATAAATCAAGATAAAGATGGAATTATCAATTTGATCGACAACGGATCGGCGTCCAAGGGAAGTGAACGAGCGTCCAAGTCAGGACGGGCGTTCAGAATATTGAACGAGCGTTCATAGGTCCAGAATTAGAACAGAGTCTCCAGACTGCCTTCAAACGAACGTCCAGCCTCAGTCCAGCCATTGCGGACGGGCGTCCGGTTATTCAGACTAGCGTCCAAGGCTGTGTTCAGCAAAACCGACTTAGGTTACTGTAGCGGCCGACTTAGTTTTATTATAAATAGCGCAGCCCCAAACCCTAATGACACACAATATTCTGCGCGGCAAAAACACGAAGCGGCGGCCATCTTGAGAGTTTTCAAGGCCGGTCACCCGAGCCTTGTGCTCGGGTGATCCGGGGTTAGATTAGATGCGTTTTTCTTCCGTTTTTCATTTGATCCATGTTGTTCAACCCTTGTATAAACTATGTGAGTTTGATTTTCCAATTTATTCAATCCTTTTTATTTTCATGATCTTTAATTTATTTTGTATCTTTCTGTGATTATGATGCTATTATGTGAATTAGATCGAGAGATATGTTTACTAATTGATATGTTTACAACATACGGAAGTTGCGTAGACTAGATCACCATAGAAAGATAGGCTCTTTAATCATTAATGATGACAAATTAATCGATTAATTATCTAGGTTGTTAGATTCTAAAAATACGAGATTTAACCTGAATCTACACCTTCGTTTTGTATGGAAATTGGTTTCAACATTCGGAAGAGGAGAGATCGATAATTGAATTCACTAAGGAATTAGAATTTGTATCTCGTGTAAAGGTGAAACCACAATTTGAATTAAAATCATGAGATGAATTAGGATTGAAATCACTTGGTTTGTATGATGTTTGATCCCATGTATCCTTAGTTTAGGTTTTTATTATTTGTTCTAGTTTAGATTTAGTTTACTTGTTCTATGAGTTTATTTATTAGTTCTTCGTTTATTTGTTTTCGTTAGTAACAATTGAGAGAATTAATTAGATTAGATTCAACATCCCTTTTCCCTGAGGATCGATACCCGTACTTATCCAACTTTACTAGCAACTACCCGGTATTCGGCCGGTTAGGAGGTAGTTTTGCATGGTAGTATAGGTTTATAAATTTTCTTTTGTTTTAATGATGCAAAATCTCCCCAACATATTAAAGGGAGGAGATGATGTAAATATTAGAGATAAAAGTCACATGAGATAAATATGGAGTTAAAAATAAAAGAAGAGATAGAGATGTTTGATTTAAATAAATGTTATATATTTGTTTTTTAAATTATTGAAAATTTGTTAGAATAAGTTTTTTAGTTTTATATCTTATCTCTGATATTCTATATAAGAGATTCATGGTAAACATCTTTATCATTTAAAAAATAAATACACCAGATTTCGGATGTACATTTCCACCACGTATTGTGATTTTTTTTAGTAATCTCATTTGCAATGCATTTAGATTCTTGAACAAATTGTTAAAAATGATTTTTTTTTCACTTTACACACACTACTAAAAGGTATTATTTGTTTTATAATTTGAGATTTTGCATGTGTTTGTGCGGAGGTCTTCGAAGGGAACAAGGATCCTCTCGAGTAAATGGTCAAGTACAATTATTTTTACACAAATCAACGGTTGTATTATTTTCACATTTTAGGCGTGTGGTTAGATTAGATAATTATTATTTGAGAGAATGCTTCATCAAGTACTTAAACGATCTTGAGAGAACACTTTTTCAAGTACTTGAAGGATAATAGCTCCTTGGAATGGACTTTTTTTTTTTTTTTTTTTTTCAAATGGTAGTTTAAGGTACAATACCATTAAGTGATGATTTATAGTTTTAGAGATATTACTGACTTTCTTTGTGCATATCTTATTTTGGAGAATAAGTTGGAATATCTTTGAAGAATTTTTTTTCATACAGAATGTTCATAACTGGTGCTTCGTAAAATCATGTTTTGCATTATGTGGCCCGGTCGACTCCACGAGTTGGCCCTATGTTTTCGATGAACGTTGAGTTATTTTCCTATCCGTGGCGGCATGGTGATAAAAGATTTTGACGTTGTCTATAGAATTTGTAATAATAAATTCATTTTACGGTTAATTATTTCATTTGTCATTTTATATTTTCACACATCCCGTGCATGGGCACGGGTTAATGACTAGTATATATATATATATATATATGTATATATATGTATATATATGTGTACATATATATATACATATTTATACGTACATAAAAAAAATGTGCGTGTGTTACATTATTGTGATGTTTTTTTGCAATATATATATATATATATACTAGTGGGATGTGCCGTGCAAGGCACGACAATGAACAGCCGTAGGAAAAGATTGATACTCTTGATTTAGGCTTATGAAATACATCATGACAAAGAAATTGAATACACAATTCATAGTTTGAAACAGAAAAATGTTACAGGTATTTGGGCTGAAGAATTGGGAGAGCAAGTGCCGTGTTACAAGTATTTGCAAGTTTTGTTACAGGTATAATGACCTCTCCAGACATTGAAACTACTGGTGGAGTTGATTGATTAGTTTTGTCGCTTTCAATTACATCTTCAATCTCAGTCAATTGTTTCTTGGTATTTGGGCTGAAGAAAAATTGGGCATCATCAGCAGATTTGACTTCTTCTGGTACAGCCGATTGAAAACAAAGCAACCACAGTAGGAGCTGGCTTGATAGCATCTACACTATGTCTTTACAGCGGTGTATCGAAGGCCTGGACCACCGAGGCTACCTAAGTGCTCGTGGAACGGTTATGTAAAACCGGATAAAATTAAAATTTGAATGAACCGTTATTATTGCAAACGGATTACACTATAAGGATAGCTTAAGTCTCAAAGATTCCAAACATACCACATCCATTGGACCAGTCTCCCTAAATTCCATCTTAACTTTTACGAGTCAATAAACAGATGCAAGAAACAAACCAAGCTTTGTTTGTAAATGTCAAAGACAAAGAACAAATTGTTTAAAGCGAAAAAAGAGTTCAAGAATTATACCGATCAGCAGGCTCCATATTAACAAAAAAATTATGATCCCATCATTCATCTGCATCTTCTTGATCTTCATCAGCCTGAGACCCGAAAATCAAAAGGAATTCAAACACCCATGGAAAAATAAGCCAACAGGTTCCGTGAAAGTAGGTCGACTTATGTAGTTCTTGAAAAGGGATTATGTAAATTATCATTTAATGGTTTAGTATCTTAACAACCTAGAGTACCTTGGAATGACATTATTCCCAAAATAATTAAAATTGCAACTGGATCTATTCATACTAACAAACTATCAAACATTAGCCCATAGAGACCGGTAAATCTAATTTTTCACCATAATAATTAATGGTTTTTATTCATCTTCGAAGAATTTTATTTTTGAATTAATTATGCAAGAGAGAAGTTTGTTGGTTGCTCCAAGTGATCCAACTTAGTGTGCCAGAAAAACATTTAATAGATCACACCTTTTTACTATTGTTGTCGTTGACAAAAAGGCCATAATGCCCGAAGATAAATATAACTACATATGTTTGTTCATGAATCTTCACACCAGATAATAGCAAATATAAAATTGTTTAAACGCCGTTCGATGTTGAAGATCTAACATTTTTAATCATTCATTTTTAACTTTGTATGAAAAAGTTCAAGACAATCATAAACAAGTGATCAAGAAATGATCACATGTAGAAAGCAAACCTCCAGAAATTCAGTATCTGGTGGTCGCTTCTGAATGGCACACTTAGTGCATGATGTAATTTTGAAAGAATTGCAAGTATGTTGTTTCGTGTCTCCTCCAGATTTCGGTGAGAATCCTTGTTTTCCATGTTGCATGGGGAGACATGGAGAGTATAGTCCGGAGCAAAATATTCATAATATTCATGTTGAGGCATCCTATCTTCAAGCTCAATCCTAAGGGCACAGAGCAAATGCAGTGTTTAAAATGAATGCAGAAGCAAGAAATATAAATAACAAGATGGCGGTGAATATAACCCACAACAGGCACCTAAACATTACCTCATAGCACCAACGTAACGAGCAACGTTGCGTATTGTATAACCACCACCACCAAGTAACAGTAGTGGGACATTAAACGATCTCATATACACAACGATGTAGGAACCCCATACGTAAGGATATGCTTCTGCGTTTCCTTTGGCTTTATAGTATTGTTCCCGTTTTTTTCTAATCCATCCTGCATCATCAGCCTGGTTTATTTCCTGTTTATCGTCAGTCTATTGTTGAACTTCATTTCCTTGTGTAGCCATTATCAGCAAACTGCAGATAGTAAGAAATGAATCCTCTTTACAATCTTACAATATGTTGCTTGTACAAATAAACTAATCCTCGAGTATACTTTCATTCAAAATTCAAGTCAAGTTAAGATATTGACAGGAACAAAGGAACACTCAAGTTAGGGTATCCTCATATAGAGCATTAGATATTGTGGAGCAGTCAAGTTGAAACAAAATGCGGTAATTAACGGTAACCAACAAGTCTTAGACTGGTCATGCCTTTTGGGGGCAAATTTAGATAGAACATAAGCTTTGATCCATTGAAAAACAAATACAGTTGAGACTAAATTGTATATATATGTAGAGTTTGAGCTTAAAATGTAAACATTTCGTGAGATTCAAGATGGAGATGAGAACCAAGTCTCGTTCAATGATAAACATATGCAATATCCTAAATAAACTTACATATTTTAGCTATAAGAAGCCTAACCGATAATCAAATAAGAATTCCGTAATCAAAGAAGCCTAACCGATAATCAAATAAGAATTCCGTAACAAAGCAAAATTGATCAATTTCTGTCCTCTGTTCAAAGTCGGTAAATAAATAAGAATTCCGTAAAGACTCTAAATAACAAAATAGCGATAATAGAGACAAATTGCCTGAAAATGGTGAAGACGTTCTTTGAAATAGAGAAATGTGTCGGCTCCTCCTTTTCCTGAAACAAGAGTGAAAAAGCCGCCGGTAAACGTCAAACCCAGCTGATTTTATGGTGGGGAGTGAATAACACACAATCGCCGGGTGTAAAAGGCAACTCCACCATCTGGAAATGATACCCTACGTGATACAACCTGAACTAAATGGAATTAGCATTAACGGACCCAAATGGAAATAATTCAAAAAAAGGCCGACGTGACCATGGTAGAAGAGCAACCTCGCTTGCTTTATATAAATATTCAGAATGATCTATCAAACTTCCAAATTGATTATGTAACAACTCAGATTAGTTAAGGAGGTGAAGTCAATTAGTTCTCAAAACAAATAAGACACAACAACTCAAGCACTACACATATTTCAGTTGATACAACAAAGTTTGAGAATGTAAAAGATTAGCTTCTCAAATGTTCAAGTCCACCAACTCAAAATGCTAAAGACTCAAATAAACACAATTAATCTATCACTTTGATATTTATAAAAATTAACAATTCAGTTGGCAACGACTCAAACAAATCTGCACCATGCTTACCGGTTTGTTCGTTCTAAGGAGAACGATGAAGACCATTTTCTGGCGATTCGGCGGCGAACTTTGATGGTGTCTGCTTTTAAGGTTAGGCTACAGAGATATTGAGGCTTGGAGGCGTCGATTCAAGCAAATTTGGGACGGAAAGTGGTCAGCTTTACCACAAGAGGTCAACGGCAGATTTAGACGGCAAAGATGGTGGATAGCGATTTGAAGAAGAAGGCGGCACAGTGAGTTAGAACTCAACCATCTGAAAATGAAACCCTACATGATATCAGCTGAACTAATTGGAATTATAATTAATGGGCCTTTTTTTTGCTAGACCTAGTGGCTATGTAAAAAATTGTAGAGAAAAAGCCCATACGGAAATAAATTGCAAAAACAGTCGACGTGTACCATTTGAACAAAAAATGCGCAACTTCCTTATAAATAAGGATACATATATATATATACTAGATGGGAAGGCCGCACAACGCGCGGCTTGTACACACTCGTTGGATATGAAATGGGGGATACATAAAAAATAAAATTAAAAAAAAAAAACATTTTTTTTTTCACGCCGCCCAACGAACAAAAAAAAAAAAAAAAAACACGTGGAGTGCTTCTTTGACATTTCCCAAATGTTTAAATCGGAATCGGATACATCTTAAGACAACACACATAATAAGATTAAGAATAAATTAAAGCTAATGTGTAGATTAAAAATACATTGAGTCTCTAAAATGGAACAATTTAACTCAAAACCTTAAAAAAAAAAAAAAAAAAACATTTTTTTTCTCTCGGCCGCCCGATGAACCCAAAAAAAAAAAAAAAAAAAAAAAAAAACTTTTTCCTGACCGACCGCCCGACGAACAAACAAAAAAAAAAAAAAATACACGTGGACAGTTTGGTTGGAGTTTCTATATATAGGTATATATCAATGAATTAACCATAATAATATACTTTCCTCAAAAAAAGAAACCCATAATAATACACTGAAAAGCAAAAAGAAAAAAAAGGACATGAATGAGTTGGCAGTTAGACACGTTTTGCATAAAATAAGCAAAGTTGCGGCAACATTTTCAGTGATAAGTGAGGTATGTATCACTGAAAATTTTACATATAAATTCAGACCCACTTAATCAATTTTATGGTGTTTAAAACAGTTATTAAACAACTCTAAAATTAATTATCATATAAATTATTTAGAATAAGTGATTAGATCTGTAAACAAACATGCCCTGAGGTTCGCCGCTATGAATTCAGATACGTTTCCGCTTTCATATTTACTTTAGAATTTTGATAATTTGACATAAACGATCATGTTTGTTTATTTATTTATTTATTTATTTTTTTGAGTAATAACGATCATGAATTAAAGTTATTTATCACATATGACTAGATCGAACAAGTGGTAGGAGAGCGATTATATTAAATTATCGAGAATCGAAAATTCGATTAAATTAAATACGATTACTGAACTCAAAAATAAAAATAAAAATAACGATTACAACTGAAAGGAATAGGTTAGGGGAAAATGCCCCGGAAATTCAGCCTCAACGATACGAAAATTACTTTGAAGAGGGTATTTTTCTTCACCATACCGTATGTCTCTTCGCCTTTAGTCATTTGCTCATCGGACTACCTTGCGCATGCTGTCTAAGTATCAAAGCGAAAAGGATTAGGTTTATAAAAAGGTTAAAAAGTCTGGAAGAAACCGTAGATATTGAATATGGCACCAACAGCCAGTGACGTTGCCGCAGCGGCAAAACAGGCGGAACAGTTGAAGCAAGAAGGCAATTTTTGCTTCAAAAAAGAACGATTTGGTGCAGCAATCGATGCTTATACTGAGGTATTGTTGACATTTTATAACTATGATATTATCATACGCTGGAAATGTCGATTTTTTTTCTTGTTTTTTTTTTTGGGATTAATGCTTTAACTTGTTTTTAGGCAATCACTCTGTGCCCTAACGTGCCTATCTATTGGACCAATCGAGCTCTGTGCCACCGAAGGAAGAAGTACGTACTCAGTTTGATTGACTTTTCAATGATTTATTCTTTTTTTAGACATATGGTTTCAGTGTGCTTGTGTTGATATAGTGATTGGAAAAGAGTGGAAGAGGACTGTAGAAGAGCAATTGAGCTTGATCACTATTCTTTCAAGGTCTGGACGTCTATAATCTGTAATGTTTTCGTTCCTTCGTTTTATGGCATAGCAACCAGCCAACCACAAGCTGCTGTATATGATTAAGGATTGCTTTCTTGTGCCAAATTTGCTTACTGAATGTATGAAAATTTTGGCCTTGTGATAGGTAGGGTGATTTTATTTTTTTGTATGTGAAAGTCTTTGATCGTTACAAAAGACTGCTGGTTTTCATTGTCATTTCACTCATTTGCTTCTAAGTTTTATCTAGCTGCAAAAGATGTTTAAGCTATTGACTTGAGACAATTATCTTGGGTATATATGGGTTAGCTTTAATGTATTTGGGAACTTGGTTCCAAAGAATCTTTCAACTTTTTCTGTGTTTCATACTTTCATTCTCAGGAAAGTGTAGTTAATTGAACAACGTAATTCAATATCATCTCATCTAAATGATGGGCAAGGTTGTCACAATATTTCTACAGCTCATCATTGTAAAATTGATACACCTTTTACCTTTACCTTTGGATCAGATACACAATTTATCACCATGAGACTATCTCCTCAGAATTTTTATGTTCTTCTAACGGTTGTACCATAAAATTTCTCATCGAATCATAGAGCTGCAAGTATTTAACCGCGTAAGATCTTTGCGTGCCCAAGTGGAAATTACTTGCTTAAATGTACGCTTTAATTTGTATGCTGCTCATCGTGTAACGGTAGTTAGGACTTCTGTTAAGGTCGCACTTTGCTGAATCAACCAAACAAATCTTTGCGTTGTAGTTTTATATCGCACTTCTTTACGTTGTGCAATTAATGAGTGACATGTACAGATGTGAGGAATAAATTCCATGGAGACCTTGCTAAATGAGGCTGGCGTATTTAATTAGGACTGCGGCATGTAAGAATATTTGAGTTGGTTCTAGGTTTTCAGGTTTTTGTCATTATTCTGTTGACGATACCATGCAGCTGGCATTTTTTTGTTTGTATATCAGTTATCAACACCAAACTTACATTGTTGTATCTTTGTGAGTATCTGCATAATCTACGTAAGGAGATGAGTTCGCTTAAGTTTATACCTCTGTCCCAAAATAACCGTTCACTCATCTAAAATGGGTTATATCACAAATTTTATACCATAATGTCTAAATCATCTTTTGATTAACATTATTGTAATGGTGGTAAAGTAATGAAAAGTTGCAAATGAACAATAGATTAGGGTTAAATGAGGACCCAAATATAATAAATTCTTTCTTGGTCTTCAAAGATGACTAATATGGATAGACATACTTTTGCTAAAGTGACATTTAATTTAGGCCGAAAGTAGTATTTAGTTTTATGCTAGTGGACTTGATGAATTTGTGGGAGCTTTCGTTTGTTTACATTCTGAGGGAGGTTAAACCAATTGGGACATTTGTCCCTACTTTTGATCTGTTCTATCATAGGTTATATAACATCTATATTTTTCTTAAACGTATCCCTCACTGTGAGGAAAGAGATTAGATACTGGCAAATAAAATTATGTTAACGTTGTGTTAATAAATGAGTGTGTTGCCGTGGTCGTAAGATATGGTAAGGCTAAAAGTTGACTAAGCGCCACCTGGTCTTCATCCTTTATCTGTTTCTTTTCATTATCTTTTTTTTTCTTCCTCTCAGGGAAAACCTTGTTTACTTCGATTGATTTTAAGCTATTACCTTTCCATAAATTGTAGGCCAAAAGAAATTGATGGCCCAGTTTTGTAACCTTCATGACTGAAGTACTGGGACAGTGACATGGGACCACTTAAGAATTTTGTAGCTGGTACAACTTTTAGGCTGCTAGCCAATGGATGCTCTAAGCTCATGAAATGACCACTTTGTTAGAAGTATAGCACGTGAGATAGGAGGGATGTTAAGAGCGTGACCAGAGGGTTGCAAAAATAAAACATCTATGCATTTGATTAACTATAATTGTGGACGACATTCATTTCTGGTTGCCTTAATGTGCCAAATTTGATTGGGTGCCTGGTATGGAGGTGTTGAATCAATATGATTAACTGACCAAATATGGTAATGGTTGATTTGTAAAATTACATATAATAAGACCCCATGATTAATCTTAAAAAATGACACTCACTCTTAATGACCCTCTCTTCAAACGAATTGTAACAACTAACGATTTGCCCTGCTATCATAAGCTAATTGTAAAAAGTGACAATTTACCCTGCCATCCTAACACTAATTGTAAAACAAATTTTATTGACCATTCATCCAGAGGGCTGCATTATGTAAATACGCCCCAAGTGATGCAAGGGAAAGATAAAAGATATACAAGATCTCAAATCCAAAGCTTTGGGAATATAAGATGCAAATCTGAGTTTAGTTTCATGCGATGCAAACGTCTTTTCTCGTGCTTTGTACTTTCCGGTTCAAGTGGTAAAATATTTAAGGTAGAAAAACAACAAAATTGGGATTTGTATCATATGATGAACCTCTTACATTCTGTATACATGCTTGCTAGGATTTGAACTGGTAGCAGAAGTAGTATATGAAGAAGGCACCTTAGAGTTTAGAATGGGCACCATGGAGACTAATTGGGGCGCCTTTACACCTTGAGGAGTTTGGAATGATATACTTGGCTTGCTTTCCAGTTAGTTCTCTAAGTTGATGATGTTCAATTTTTCGAGGACATTTCCAGGTTTTTAGGGCATTTCTGTGTTTTACGTGGATGCCCTTCCCGATGCATGAATTAAGCAAAATAATTCTAGTAATAACTGTTTTAGGCAAAATGAATGAAAGGTGCTTAAAAGTGGCCAGTATGCAATTCCTCTGGTGTGGGCATAAGAGGTTCTGTGCTGTTGACTCTGCATGGGGCCACATGTACTTTGCATGGCTGAGTGAATGGATTGACCACTATTAAGCATAAGGCTCTGGTCCATCTTATTCAGAGTGGAAGAAATGTTAACAGAAGTTTGAACTATAACAAATTTATTGATTGGGACACTTTGGGCACAAGGGTTTGAAATTTCAGTTGGCTAGAATTTGCACGTTGATCGTGCCTACCTAGGTAACCACTAGTCACCATGCCTTATCCACGGACTATGCTGGGAACAAGCCAGAAAGAGTCGTAACCTTTTCAACTGCTTTGCTATGAATTTTTCAAAGATGTTGTGCTCTGTGGAAGAATTTGAACATTTATCGATGGATTGGTTGTTCCCTACATTATTGAAGAGTTGGAAATTGCAGCCTGTCAGTAATTTCTTCATGTTTGTTCTTAATCAGGGGCAACCATGGTCACCTTGACTCATTTACCAGCTGCACTGAAAATGAGCCAAAACGGGTCTATCTGATCAACAATTTTGTCTTATTACGCCGTAGTTACTTGCAAGATATACTCGAAGCTTTTGTATTCTGGCATGTTGTTCTCAGTGTGTGTCGTTATGTCCTACAGCCACTTATAATCTTTGAATACATATAATTTACTATTGAAAAGCAATAATTTGTGTTTGTGTAATGCATTTTTGTTGTTGTTTTGTTTTGCCTCTGTTCATTTATGAGTATTGTTATTCAGAATTGACAAATTGACTTGCCTTTCATGTCGGAGTATGTTATGTTTAAATATGTAAATTACTCACCACCCCAAGAAATTAAGCTTTTGAGAGATGATATTCGACATGGTACCAGAGGAGAAGACATCGGCTCAAAACACTCTGCGTCCACTTCCACCCCGATTCATGTGGTGCAAGTGTTGGGCCTCCTTATTAGCTTTGTGTGTCTTTTTTTTTGCCTTTATGTGTCACGTTGGCCGGCCCGGGCTTGTTGTATGAGACCCACGCTTGAGGGGCAATTTAAAGTGTGTAATCTTTAAATATGTAAATTACCCACCTCCCAAACATCTTAAGCTTTCAGGGGAGGTGGTAATTCAACATTTGCAGACTGCATATTTTGTGCATGGTATGTGATTATGATATTTAGGGGCCTTCATTACCCTCATTCTCAGAGATTGACCACATTTTCCACCTCATTTCAAATGAACTGTTGTGTTTCTTGAACTTACAACAGATTGTTTAGTCAAATAATTTAAAGTGTAGCTTCAGCTGTAGTTCTTCTAAATAGGTTTTATATTTTAATCTAGTAAGTTTTTTTATTGCATCAATAAAATTTTAATATATGGAATTGGGGAACTTCTATATCTGTCCTTGTCATGTTAAATATCTGAGAAGATACATTTTTACTTGACAGGCCCACTATATGCTGGGTCTTGCCCTGCTGGAAAGACAGGCATATGCTGAAGGAGTAAAGGAATTAGAAAAGGTGTGGTTCTTATATTTTCTTTAGCCTATCTTTTGTTACAATATTTTCTAGAATATTTATTTAAGTAATAAGTTACTATATATGTGTGTGTGTGTGTGTGTGTGACTTCTTATATTCATATGTTCATTCTGTTGTTATATATATGTGTGTGTGTGTGTGTGTTCATATGTTCGGTCTGTTGCTTTTATATGTTGATTTTGGCAACTCTTATCGAGTAATTGAGAGAGAGAGGAATCAATATATGTGATCCTTCTGCTTTGTATTAATATACAGGAGGCTACATAATGATATAGGGAAAGTAGTAACCATTACAACTCTATTACTTAGCCTCCACACCATTTAACCTAGCCGCCTCTACATTGTTCCAGAATACTCTATTAAAATATTTAACATACTAATAATAGTTTATTTAACACTCCCCCTCAAGTTGGCGCATGAATATCACACATGCCCAACATGTTACATATAAACTGAATACACGAAACTAGTCAAAGCTTTAGTAAATATGTCGGCCAACTAATCTCCTGTCTGAACGAATGTTATTCAATTTTTTGTATCCATAATCTTCTCTCTGATGAAGTGGCAGTCTACTTTGATGTGCTTCGTCCTTTCGTGAAAGACCGGATTAGAGGAAATATGAAGAGCTGCTTGATTATCACCATGTGATGGTATAGGAAGGTTGTTGGAAAACCTATCTCATCCAAAAAATGTTGTATCCACGTAAGTTCACTTGTGGTATGACTCATAGCTCTGTACTCTGCTTCCGCGCCTAACATAGCCACAACCGTTTGCTTCTTGCTTTTCCAAGCGGTCAAATTGCCACCCATGAAAGTGCAATATCCTGTAGTGGATTGCCTATCCGGGACTGAGCTGGCCCAGTGAACATCTTAATATCCTTCAACCCTAAGATGTCCACTTGGTCTATATATGATGCCTTTTCCCAGTGCTTGTTTTAAGTACTTCAAAATTCTAACCACAAAATTCCAGTGTGGTACTCCAGGTGTATCCAAAACCTGGCTAACGATGCTTACTGCACATGATATATCAAGCCTGGTTATGGTCAAATAGTTCAATTTGCCAACTGGTCTTCGATTTCTTTTGGGAGAGCTGGATTTTTCTCCTTCCTCTTTGAGCAACTTCAGATTAGGGTCCATGGGAGTGTCAACTGGTCTCCTTCCAAGTTTTCCTGGCCCTTTTAGCAAATCAAGAACATACTTCCTTTGAGAGAGAACCATGCCCTGACTTGATCTTGCAACCTTCGATGCCTAGGAAATATCTCAGCCGTCCCAAGTCCTTCGTGTGAAATTCTTGGCTCAGAAACATCTTAATTCTACTAATGGCTTGCAAGTCACTGCCTGTAATCACAAGGTCATCAACATATACAAGTAAAACACATCCAACTGTAGTATGCAAATTGTTGAATATATATATTAAATGTTAATTATCTATCAACCCATTAGCTTAAGCTTTTGGGAGAGATGGTAGGGTTAAGGCCTGGCCCAGAGCTTTTTATCGTGGCGCCCTCAGATGAGAATCAAACTGCCGACCTCTCTAGGCATTCACAAGCCACTTACCACTTGTGCCAAGCTACTGGGTTGATAGATAATTAATATTTTATATATATATTCAACACAAATAAAAAACAAAATGATCCTTATGACATTGCTTCGAACCAAAGATATTCACAACTTCAGATAATTTCTCAAACCAGGCACGTGGCGAATGTTTTAAACCATATAAAGCTTTTCTTAATCTGCAAACTGTTCCAGGAGACTCCCCTAAATAACACACACGGGTGGTTGCTCCATATAAACTTTCTTGGTGATATCACCATGGAGAAAGACATTTTTAATATCCAGTTGTGATAATTGCCATCCTTGATTGACTGCAAGAGATATGAGTACACGGATAGAGGATATTTTTGCAACCGGAGAGAACGTCTCATCAAACATGATTTGAAGCGATGAACAGACCCATCAGGATTAGTCTTGACCGTGAAGACCCACTTACAACTTACCACTTGTTTGTCTGTAGGAAGAGGGACCAACTTCCAAGTCTTTTTATTATAAAGGCCGCAACTTTCTCTTCCATTGCTGCTCTCCAACCCGGATGCTGCAATGCCTCCTGAAAGGTTTAAGTATAGAAATGGAAGAAATAGTGGATGAAAAGGCTGCATAGGACGTGGAAAGGCGATTAGTGGACACAAAATTTCCATTAGGATGACGAGTTACTCAAGTTAGGTGGGTTTTCGGAGAGCAATTGGTAGCTGATCTTGTTCTGACAGTCCCTCAGACAAATGATCCGAGCTGGTAGGGGCATGTTGAGGCTCAACATGGGCTGCATCATCGGGCTGGTGTATTGCTAGTTGGGGATCAGGTATAGGATTCTTGGGTCTTTGAGTGTAGACTTGAGTAATTGGTGGAAGAGGAAAAGTGGCTGATTGTTGTTCAAAGGCAGAGGAGTTGGCTCGAGTTGGTCGAAGAATGTCATATCTTGGAGAGGGGTAGTAAAATATGTTTCATGCGCATTAAAAGATGCATCCAGTTAAATAATATATTCTTGAAGGGCAGGATTAAAACATTTATGCCCTTTCTGACACCTGTAGTACCCTATAAAAATACACTTGGCTGCCCGTGGATCAAATTTGTCATAGCCCGGGCCAAGATTATAAGCATAGCAAACACAACCAAATATTTTGGGTGGAATAGGGAAAACAAGAGAATCCGGATACAATAAGAAAGTGGGTGACACACAATTCACAATTGGAAGTGGCATTCGAATTATAAGAAAACATGATGCAAGAATCTCATTGCTCTAAAATTCATTTGAATCGTGAGACTTCGAGCTGTATGAACGTGATGACAATTCTTATGTTTTGCAACACCATTTTATTGGGATGTGTTGGTACAAGAAGTTTGATGTAATATGCTTTGACACTCAAGAAATGTGGAGGATTGATGAACGTACTCTTCGGCATTGTCAGTCTTAATTTATTGATGGGATGATTAAATTGAATTTTGATTTCTTGTTGGAGAGCACGTAAACAAGATATTACGTCTGATCGAGATTTTATTACACAAAGCCAGGTCATTCATGAAAAGCCATCAACGAAAGTAACAAAATGGATAAAAGATTAGATTGAAAATTCAGGACATGCAAGACAGATGGTAAATGAATGTCAGAATGCAGAGTGAGTTTTTCTCCCACTCCTATGATCTTTGTAGGTTAGCCATCGGGTAGTGTAACAAGTTGTGTGTTCTGACATTTATGGTAAGTAGACAAGGTATGAGACAAAACAGTCATGTTCGGTTGCACCTGAGTCCAGAATCCATGGGTTTTTGGTGGTGATAAAACCTTTAAAGGCATTGCTGGAATGGGCCAAAGTTGCAGAATGAGAGAGAACGTTGTGGCCTATAGAAGCTGAATTCTTGAGTGCTTGTATTCTGTTTTTGAGATCATAATATTGTCCGAATTCGGGAGATCCTGCCTCTGAATATTTGTGGAGGCATGGCATGGTATGCATCTCTAGTCGGCTTGCCATGTATAAATCAACAAGTGTCTATACTATGGCTTGCATGTCCACAACGACGGGGTTTACGAGATTCAACACCTCCCTGTCTTCCTCCTCCACGAGAGCTTCGTCCACCACGTGCTCTAGATGAATTATTTCGTCCACCCCTGTCACCGCGTCCAGATGCTGTTGGTTGGCTGAACAGAGCCATCTCTTTCTTCGGAAAAATCAACCAGACTAGTATTTTTAGTAGCCTGTTCAATCTGTGAAAAAATTTCTGGTACAGATGGCAGGTGGACTGGTTCATACTCAGTTTGAGACCAGCCAAGAATCGGATGGCATCCATACATGCCTCTTTTTTTCCATTGCTTTCACATATGGTGAGAATGGTAATTACATAGTATGCTCCTCACATGTGCTCATTGTATGGACGTAATAATCCTTCAAAGTTGAATCCCCGTGCTCAAGATTGAAATATTGTTTACAAACATCACATATTCGGGTAATATATTCAGATCCCAAATACATGTGTTGTAGTCTACTCCACATATTTGCTTACTGAATTTAAATATAGAGTAGGGTAGCACTTATCTTTGTGTCAATGCTATTGAGAAGCAACGACATGATCATATTGAGCAACCATAGTCTTTCCTTTTAGTGGATTTTCCCATTGGGTTTTTGCTACAAAGAGGTTTTAACGAGACGAGATTGGGTGATGAGTTGATATAGACTTTGAAATGGCGGGTTGGTTCGCCTTTGTCTTATCTTTTCTGTCTTTTTATAATTAAAAACAAAGTATTCGTATAAAAAAAGTAACGACATGATCAAGGCATTCATGCTTCCAAAGTGATGCTCGTTGATCATTCGGGCTCGGTTTGTCTTGTGTGAGATGATGATTAAGACTCTGTCCATTCAGAATTTTTTTGATGGAGCGTGACCACAGTATGTAGTTTTTCCCGTCGAGTTTGACTGATGCGATGGCCGCCGGTGACTGGATCCGGTTGCGATTCCGGTGTGGCGGCCATGGTGGTTTATTTCGGAGAGAGGTTTGACTTTCCTGTAAGAAGAGGAAAGAATTAGGATCATTAATGTAATTGAGATAAAAAGTGGAATTAGGATCATTATTTGCTCTGAGTAATTGAGGGAAATAGAGGAATCAGTATATGTGATCCCTTCTGCTTTGTATTATTATATAGGAATGTGTATAAGGAAAGTAGCAACTCCGCACCATTTAACCTAGCCGCCTTGTTAGAATAGAGAGAAAAGATTTCTTGTATTAAGAAATAACAGATAAATGCTCTAAGCAACTATTACAACTAAAGCTCTTTTATATACTTATGAGAAATCCAACGTCTAGTTGGATTTAGACAGGAATTACTGCTCCAACGTCTAGTTGGACACTTTTACAAGTGGGAAGAACCTTTAGAAAGTATGGAAAAGATTACTAACTAATTAGCCACTTATTAAGCTATTATTAGGGATAATATTACATAAAAAATAATACATATAACACGCCTCTACTAGGTTCCTGAATACTCTACTAATATATTGAACATACTAATATGTTTAACAGTAACAACATTTGGCAACCTGACCTGACTAGTTAGAGTAGTATTTTAACATCTATACATAGTGGATAAAATTTTGAGGTACTTGGAGAGGACAAATATGTCCCTCTGGTTCCCTTCTAATATTGGGACATACTATCCTCAGGAACAAACGTTTATTTACATGCCTCCATGTAATCGTACCCCCTTGGTTGTTTGTACCTCTTTTTGAGGACTTGGTCATTCGTTTAATGAATGTGAGGTATGAGGGACATATTATAAATCTAATTAAGATATGGTTTAGGCCATGGATCTTGGGAGGGGTGCTACTAATCCACATGGTTACATGATAGAGGAGATTTGGCTGGAGCTCGCAAAAGCAAAATATTTGGAGTGGGAGCATGAATCTAATAAGAGATCCTCGGAGCTTCAGAAGTTGAAGTAAGTGCCCTTCTGGATACTCTTTAGTAACTGATGGGACTTGTAATAACTAATTAAAAAACTTGTTTATTCATGTTGTAATATATTTGTAAATGTTGCATCAGGGAAACCATTGAAATAGCTCTTATAGAGAGACATTTTCTAGACGGATCTCAAGTTGATGATGAGGTTTCTGGTGAGAATACCGAGTCAGTTTCCGAACAAGTAGAGTATTTAGATTGGGTATTCAGAAAAGCTGCAGAAGATGATACTCCGGCCGAGGTTAGCATACTACTACGAGAAGCTTTCCCTTGTATATTGTTTGATATACCATATACCTAAGTCTCATCTCATCTCATCTTTTTTTTTTTTCTTTGATGCCAATGAGTATTTCAGGTTCCTGATTATCTCTGTTGTAAAATTACTCTGGATATTTTTCGAGATCCTGTGATCACTCCTAGTGGACTTACATACGAGAGAGCCAAGATTATTGACCACTTGCAAAAGGTAAACATCTTATCTGCCTTTTTTATGTTTGGAAAAACGTCTCAAAAGACGTGTGTTTTTTCCAGAGCAAAGATTCCCTCCCTGTCAAAATAGTGTTGTGATCCGTCCAGTGACTCTGTTTAGAATCAAACATAGATGCACAGGAAGGATCACAATTATCATTTTCTCTGGAAGGGTTCCTAAATGGGTTTTTCTGTTCTCCCTGAGGTAGCTGGGTAATTTCGATCCAATTACACGTGAGCCACTTTATCAACATCAACTGGTACCGAATTTGGCTATAAAAGAAGCAGTAAAAGCATTCCTTGATAAGCATGGCTGGGCTTACCAGATGAATTGAACTCGTATCCATCCATCCATCCATTAATTCATCCTCTCATTTGGAAGAAAGCTGTTTTTACAGCAGCACTCTGTTTTGGTGATAGTTGACACGTTTATTTCAAGTTGTACAGTGGTAGCAATGTCATGTAAATTGTTGTAGTGGGCTGTTTTGGACACGATGGAAATCTTACCCCCTATGATTTGATTGGGTTTATGAATGGTAGTAATTTCGATTTACAAAACCGTCCAGGAGTTTTCTTGTTTTCTTCATATGAATGGAATGGTAAGTTTATTAGTACGTTTTTGTATTTGAAGTTAGAAATGCTTTTTATTTTTATTTTATTTTTATTTTACGAAAGTGAGAAATTTTATTTCATAGTGAGAAATTAAACCTTTTACCTCCTTGTGGTTTGTCAATTGTAGCCTTTATTCCCTCGTGGATTCAAAATATACGGTTTACCTTCCTAGTGTTTGCCGCAAAGCCTAACAATTCTGTTGAAACAAAAGAATATTCTGCCAAAATATTCTTATTTTCCATATTATTCCTTATTTACCCTTGTTTTTCAAAATCCTTTTTTATAGCATTTCATAAAGCAATAGAACAGACGGATCTTTCCCATCATTGAGCTCCTGAAATCAAAATATTGATCGAACACTTCACCAATCACCACTGCAAATCCTTCTGGGGATATTGGACAAGTATTTTTATCATTGTTCTTTTATTGATTTGAAGTGTTTTTGCTCTGGCGCTGGAGATGGTCTTTGTTTCGTCGGAGAAGACGGTCGGAGGAATCCGAGGAGAGGGATCTTGAAGAATAAAAAGTGGTTCCATCATCTTCGTCGCTACCGAATAAGTCATTGTAATTACAAACTGGAAATTTGTAATTAATCCCAATGCTTCTTGAACTTAACATTTTGCGTTTTTTCACTTTCTTATTTGCCCAGGAATCAAACCCATTTTTTTTTTTTATCATTTAACACACTTTGACTTCTTCGAGTTCACAAAGTTTTTACTTGATCTGAATAATTATTTACGAAACATTTTTTTATAAAGAAAATTCACATTATAAAAAGATTTAATACAACTGAATAAAATATCTTTGACTACTTGAAATTCTGCGTTGTG
The DNA here is from genome assembly GCA_036785695.1 of Gentiana straminea. Taxonomy (NCBI): domain Eukaryota; kingdom Viridiplantae; phylum Streptophyta; class Magnoliopsida; order Gentianales; family Gentianaceae; genus Gentiana; species Gentiana straminea. The sequence continues at coordinate 13,212,048 of JAVUPR010000300.1, read as the reverse complement.
AACGTAGAAAATGGAAGAGCATGAGGGCACGTTTGAATTTCTAAATCAGTAACTTCAGGAAGATGATGATGATCCCTCCGGCGGCTACCATAAAATTTTGGGGATCGAAGAATGAGTCTATTTGTCCATGTGCAATATTAAATACAAAAAAAAAAAAAGATTTTAAAAAACAAAGGCAAATTGGGAATAATATGGAAAATAAGAATATTCCGGTAAAATATTCTTTTGTTTCAACCTGAATTGTTAATTTAGACTTTGTGGCAAACCCTAGGGGGTAAACCGTTTATTTTAAAACCACGAGGGAGCAAAAACTTCAATTGACAAACCACGATAGGGTAAAATGTTTTTTTCCCCGAAAAAAAATAAATGAAGCAGCAAATTTCACTATAGAAAGAAAAACCCTCTACTAAACAAGATAAAAGTGAATGAAAAAAACAAAATGATAGAGGTACCGATGCATTGCACAAATTATCCCCCGCAAGCTCTTTTGTTAATGGTCCATTTTTATTGTGTGTCGGGAAGCTGATGCAGACACCGATTTCTAGCCACACATCATGAGGAGGCTTGATTGGGGGCTGAAGCAAATTTCTTATTTTATTACAAGAGGGATGGGGTGGTGTACAAAGAAAATAGAAGGGTTGGGGTATGGGGTTGTGACATTTGTTCTGTGGCACATTTTTGTGCCAAAATAATTATAGTTTGTGTTGTAGGGTTGTGCAAGTGAAATGAAATCAAAAGTGATTATGTAAAGATCATTTCCGGAGGCCAAGCATTAGTCCGGAACAAACAGTTAGACACAAATCCGCGACCCCCTCATATCCAAATCCAGTGAACCCCTAGCCGCCACCCTCTCATATCCAAATCCACGAGGCCGCACACCAAATGTCAGTTGATCTGAGCCAAGAATTGAGAGACCTCCTCCAGAGAAGCGTTGAAAGGCAAAAAGAAACTACTCGTCAATCCCCGTCGTCGATTTGGCAAAATACAAGCGGAGTTGACATAAAAAAGGGAGATATGTGGACTCTGCCATCTATATTGGGGAGGAAGAAGCATATAAAGATGTGATTGAAAACTTTATCGGATCAGAAACAGATGAAGATGCCTTGGTCATTCCTATGGAGGAATGCCTCGATCTATGGCGGCCCTGGAAAAAAGCCCTTATAATCAAGCTTTTGGGTAAATCCATTACCTACCGATTTTCGTGTCAAAGACTTTCAGAACTATGGAAGCACCAAGGAAGAATTGAGATTAATGATCTTGAGCATGGATTATACGTGGTTAGATTCACAAGGAAGGAGAACTATGAGATTGCCTTAGAGAATGATGACCCATGGGTGATAATGGGTCACTACTTTGGCGTTCGAAAATGGAGACCTTTTTCCAGCCGGAGAAAGAGACCATTACCACTACCCTTGCATGGGTTCGATTATCTAGTCTACCACTTGAAATCTTCAGGGACCATCTTCTGATGAAGTTGGGAAACATGGTGGGCAAAGCAATCCGAATTGATCCCAAAACCGCATTCAATGAAATAGGAACATTTGCGAGAATCTGTGTGGAGGTGAACATTGAGAAGAGATTAAAGTCCTCAGTGGTGATTAATAGGAGAAGGTTCAAGATAGAATACGAGGGCCTACAACAAATCTGCTATAGCTGTGGAAAATTTAGGCACACAAAGAGACATGTCATATTCGTCTTGCAGAGGAACGACTGAAAGGAGATTCTGGATCAGTGGATAATCAGACGCGGAAACCATAAGGGCCTACACCAGAAAATCCGTATGGCCCTTGGATGATTGCAGCTAGGCGAAGAAATGGACCCCAGGTAAATGTAGAGCTGGGCGGACATCTCAAGTGATTCATAATAGTAAGGAAATAAGAAATGAATCTTTGGAACAGATACATGAAGATACGGTTGAACATCAGCAACAGGCTGAGAACCAACTAAATGGTGTGACCCCAGAGGTGCAATTTTCTGGATCAAGATTTGAAGTTCTTATGGAAGAAGAAGAGGAAACAGTAGACATACCTGATGTGGTAAAAGATTTAAGAGAATCTGTTAGCAGGTGGAGTCATATGGAGGAAAAACAACGACTAGGGAAGTACACAAATCATCTTCCCATCGATCAAATAGCAAGGATAAATAGAGTTTCGATGGAGCTAATGCCGAAAACAAGGAACACAATCTGCCAAGGGAGGCAATAGATCGAATAAAAAAACCTCTGATATTGGAAAAGCAAAAGATCAGAGATATAAGTTGGGAATTCAAGGGCAATAAATGAAAAGATCTGCCACTTCTTGATGACGCTTAAAATAGTATATCCTACGGCATCAACATTTTATCAATTATGAGCTAAAAATAGTTGTTTCGACCTTTAATTATGAACCATTTGAGTTGAATGTCATATGTCGGGTTCATGAGTCGAGTATTTTGCATTTAATGTTTATTTTCCCCGATTCGATATTATTTCGTGCTTTATTTGACTATTTTCAGGATACGAGACGTTAGGCTAAGCATTGTGGACGATTCTAGAGCGGACTTGATAAAAGGATTGGGTCTAGGGTATTCCAGAATCTTCCAAGCTGAGTCGGCAGAAGAAAAAGGACAAAATTGCCCCGATTAGTCGGGAGATCCGGCCAATTAATCAAGCAATCCACAACCTTCCAGAACGCGTTTTCTTGGACGAAGGGTAGATTTAGGCGTGTCTAAGTCGGTTTTAGCACTATAAAAATGAGGCATTAGACACACATTTCAATGTAACAGTAGGACAAAAATATTACAAGTTTTATGCAATAAAATTTCCTTTGTTCTTTATTTTATGCGTTCTAGTCATAGAGTCGACGGATTCTTCGGAGGATCTACACTCATCTTTGCGGGTGTGGTTTTCTGTCTTTTCCAAGATGTAGATATGTTGTTCTTTTGTTGATTAATATTCTTTGATTGTTTATTTAGTTCTACTATCTAGTAGTTAGTTTATTTTATCCCATGAATGTATAGATCTGAATCGTTGGTGAAGAAATCATGAAATAGAGGTTGCGTTCTTTAGATCTGAATACCTAGTAATACTAGTTCATGATAATCGGCGCCATCTACGTTGATCGACAGATTTAATTACATGTTAGTAGCCTGATAAACTACTTGAATGTCATCGTAAATTAACACGAAGGACTGTTAGTGAAGTGTTAGTTATGACGTAGTCTTGATCAATCCTTAGGAACATGCTAGTCATTGTCGATAGTTGCTTAGGGAGGTTCTCGGTCTTGAGCCGGAAACTCTAAAACTTAATGCATGTGAATTAATACAACCAACGAAAGAGGTTAATTGCATATAGATTGTCTGCTGTCCTTACAATGGAAGTAGATAGGGTTAGGAGATTGCACCCGTAGCTGACAAGGAATTAAAATTTACCAACGGGGTTGATTGATGCATAATATGGGGGGAATAACTAATCACTCATAGTTAAAACTAATACATTTGAAACTCTTGTGTGCTCCAGTTGAATTTGCATAATCTTGCGTGTTTCTACTTACTTTATTCTTTCTGCACCATAGTTGGTCGTATACCGCTTTTATGACAATCAATCTTGAATTAAACGTATCTTACGAGTCTCTGTGGGATTCAACCTTGACTCGCCAGTACTCTACTACAATAGACCTAGTCCCATTGCTAGTAGAAGCCCGTGCTTACACCGCAGGCGCGATCAAGATTGGTGACGTTTCCGAGGACTCATGTCAAGAATACTTTTTATTTGAGATTGAATTTGTATATATTCGTTTTTATAATTTTTGAGTCTCTTTTATCGAGTCTGTTTTAAAGTATGTTAATACAGGAGTCGTACGTAGACAGCCTGTTCTGTTTGAATTTGGAAGAAAACTTTGCCCGATTAATCGAGGATAACCCATGATTAATCGAGCATCCCAGAATTGATGAGAATCGGTTCTATCTTTCATCGTCGAGTCAGTAGTCAGAGTCTGTATTTTCAAGTCTACCAGGCGAGTGTAACTGCCGCCGAGGCATGTCACTAACATTTTTTTCGTTTGTGTCATGCAAGTACACTACATGGAGTTCAGAAGCCAAGCTCGAGAAATTTATACATGAGATCGAACTGTTTGCTAAGCAGAAGCTAGAGGAAGCACGATAGAAGACCAAAAGGCTGGCTGACGATGAAAGATTGAACGAAGGGGACTTAAGCGAGAAAAAGGAAGAGGTACCCAACTTAGAGGACCTAGATGGGACAATGGCAACAAACGGAGTCAATGGAAGAGCAAATCAACCAGCAGCATCAGCTACAGAGAGAAAGACTCTATAGAGTTATGCAATGTCGATGAATGAGCAGTTTGTGCCAGCAATTGTTCAGCCATCGAATGGAGAAGAGATCTTTCATCCGAAGCCGAACGTGATTCAGATGGTGACTAGCTACACTACATTCCATGGAGTTCCAAACGAAGATCCAAGTGTACATGCCACCAATTTCCTGGATATCATCAGCACAATCAAGCCAACAGGAGTGCCTGAGGACAATATCAAATTGTAATTATTCTCATTCACTCTAAAATACAAGGCAAAGCATTGGCTCTTATCCCTAGCACCAGGGTCGATCCAAACATGGACCATTCTACTGTAGAAGTTTATGAATAAGTACCGCCCACCTGAGAAGTCACTACAAATGAGACAAGAGATCATGAATTTCAAGCAGAAATCAATAGATTCCTTTGAAGAAGCTAGGGAACTGTTTAAGGAAACACAATGGAAGTGCGCTCATTATGACATCACTTTGCCCGTACGCATGCATAGTTTCTATCTCGGATTGAGGCCAAGTGAGAAGATGAGGGTGGATGCGTCTAGCAACGAGAGCTTTGCTTTGTTGTCACTAGATGAGGCTGAAGAGAAGTTGGAATAGATATCCCTTACAAGTCAATGGGGAACACACGAAGTTGAAACAACACGATCAGTTGAAGGAGTATTCGGAGAAGACGCCTCTCAAAAGATTTTATATCAACTGATGGTCATTAAAGAGAAGATGGATGGCATGCAAGATCATATTTCTAAGGTCGAGAAAGTACAATGAGTAGAAGCAACCAACACCGAAGACGTAAATTATTTGGGAAGGCAAGGAAATCCTTATGGGGCCGGATATCGCCCAGGTTCTCACGACCACCGTGGTTTTCAACTAAGTGATCCTACTGGTGGAGAGAGACCAAAGCAAACTAGTGAATTCATGCCTCATTTCAATAAGTTCGGTGGTTGGGAAGCAGCCATGGATAAGATGAGCTCAATTTGACCGACATGGTCAATTAACTTACTAAGTCCATGAGTGAGCTTAGTGCAAGTTTTACAACATGCTGTCAGAAGAACGATGCCAGACTGACCAATCATGAAGCTTTAATGCAGAATCTGTCGCACTAGGTAGGGCAAATCGCAGAACAAGTGTCAGCCTATCCTACTGAAGGATTGCCAAGTAACAAAGGACATGAATGCCATTATGACAAGGAGCGGAAAGAAACTGCCTGGACTAGTTACACCAACTATCCAGGAAGAATCATAAAGCATTCAGCATCAGAACGTAGTAGAATCAGGGAGAACATGGAGCCCCATTAGACGCGACATTGGTCCGATTAATCGAGAGCCTGGAATTTCAGCAGATTAGCAGGAACAACAGCAGTAGGTAGCACGTAAGTCTTCACAAATTGTAACTATTAATCCTGCTACTTTACCCTATGCCCCTAGGAAATTTAAACCAAATCATGATGATGCTTGTTATAAAAAGTTCATAGAAATGTTTAAGAAATTGCAAGTGAATATGCCTTTGGTAGAAGCTCTGGCCGGGGATGCCAGAGTACGCGAAATTCTTGAAAGAAGCAGTCTCTACCAAAAGGAAATTGTTAGACCTTGAGACTATTTGCCTTAATGAAGAATGCTCGGTGGTCATGCAGCGCAAGCTACCCCTTAAGTGTAAAGATCCTGGAGGCTTCCTCATACCTTGCACCATTGGAGGAGTATGCCTGAACAAAGCATTGAGTGAACTTGGAGCCAATGTCAATTTAATGCCACTCTCCATTTTTTATAAGCTAGGTATGAAAGAGTTAATGAAAATTTTATAACCCTTCCATTGGCTGATAGATTTACGAAGCAACCTTGTGGAGTTGTAGAAGATGTGCTGGTGAAAGTTGATAAGTTTGTGTTCTTTGTAGATTTTGTAGTATTAGACATGGAAGATAATCAAGATGTTCCACTGATCCTAGGAAGACCTTTTCTAGATACAAGTAAAACATTGATAGATGTTCATAAGGGTGAGCTTATTCTGAGAGTGAATGAGGACATCGTAGTTTTCAATGTAATGAAAACGATGGGGTATGCACAAGATGAGAGAGAAGCATGATACAAGCTAAATGCCATAGATGAACTTGTTCTGAAAATACAACAGCAAGTGGTACTAGACCCTGAAGTAGCAGAGACTTTATTCTTGAAGAATGATGAAGAAAGTAATGAGGAAACATGGCCTGGGTGTAGCAAAGGTCAAGTACGAGACATAAAACCTATATCTTCTATGGATGTAGGAGGAACAATTCACCGACCTGGCATAAGTTCTTTGACCAACAGTTGACTGGTAAACTGTTGAGATCATCGTTGGAAGAGCCACCAAGGAATTTAACGCTTAAACATTTACCATCTCACCCGAAGTACATATACTTACAAGATGACACTCTTCCCCTTATAATTTCATCGTCATTATCACCTTTAGAGGAGGAGAAGCTTTTAAGAGTACTGAGACAACATAAAGGAGAATTTGGGTGGACGATTGCAGATATTCGAGGAATAAGCCCCTCAGTTTGCATGCACAAGATTTCCGTGGATCCGGAGAAGAAAGCAGTATTTCAACCTCAGAGAAGGTTGACGCCACAATTGAAGGATGTTGTTAAGGAAGAGATTATAAAGATGTTGGAAATGGGAATCATTTTCCTAATAGTAGGCAGTGAATGAGTAAGCCCGATTCACGTGGTGCCCAAGAAATGAGGATTCACTGTACAGCCTAACGAGTCTGACGAGTAAATCCCCGTGAGACTAATTACTTGATATGGCTTGAATTATCAGGGTGGCCCGTGTGGATATCTGGCTATTTATGTATGATTTATCCGGTGCGAGGGGTGGCGATTGAGGTGGTTGGAATGAGACATATGATATTTCCGGCTGCGGTTTAGACAGTATGAATGTGGACCGGACACGATAAATTGGCAGGGCTTGGCCCGCTAACATTAATATTCAGATAGATTATGATTTACACACAACTCCTATTTATAGTCGTTGGACTAATTACGATTATGCTAATGACGACAAGACCTGATAAAGTACAATTAAGCATAAAACATGATCCCGGACTTGGGGGTGATGACTTGTTCCCGAGGGTGTCAATCTTTATGCCGGCTAATTGATGGTCTTATCGTTCTGAGTAGGTTGTTTCTCGGTTTGGGAGTTGAGCCCAGCCTGTCTCTGATCTGTTAGGAGGCTGTGTGTGTGGGTGGCCCCCGGGCTGTCAAGGTCCGGCCTTGGTCCGAAGTGATACCGAGGCGAAGGATGAGCTCGTCAGCTTACGACTTGAACCCTGCCTGGTAGCAAACGGGTTGAGGATGGATCTGGCTTAAATTCTTATGATGTGACATACGATCGGATCTGACCCGGGTCCGTGAGACCGTATGCGGGTTCCCCATATCAATGGCCCATACTCCGTGCCTTGCCGAATTTCTCCAAAGGAGTTTAAGCATGAGGCAGGGAGTAGAGTTTGTTAGCGCTTTCGATGATGACATGTCTCGATCATTTCTCTGGGAGGAGTTTGGTGGCGACCTTCATTGTCGTCGGGATTATATTCTAATCCAGGTAGATCCGGCATGAAATGCTATGCTGCGACGTGGACATGCTTGGAGACGGGATCGGCTAAGTATTTGTGGCAGTTAGAGGCGTAACCTCGATTTCGCAAGGGACATGATGGTTGACGTGACGGACAACGGTTGCTGATTGGTTGGAAACGCTTCGTTTATCGTGCCTCATGATTACTTTCAAATTTTGAATTTCCAGGCGCGAAGGTTCAGTTTCCCGGCATTGGTACCGTCTATAAATAGAGGGCTATCCTTTCAGTCATATACTTTTGCAAAATCTACTTCCCTTTCAGCATATTTTTCCGGCGAGTTAGCGATTTCCGGTGAAGGTTTAAGCGTTCGACGGTGATTTCCGGCTGTTTCTTCAAGCAAAATCCGTAGATAACCGCTATTTGCCCCATTTACAGGTAATCCTTCAATGATTCGATTGCCCTTTATATGATATATGCATCATAGCTAGACTCTATGTGAATTTCTGTTTTGAATTTCACAAACTATTTAGGAATTTTCGCTCTGAAGCCTTCTCTTTTCATACCGTTGTTCCCATATTTATTGCTCTTGTCAGCATGTATTCCCTTTTGTTGATTCATGTGTATTTGGTGATTTTAGATCTTGTTTGCATGCAATTTATAGCTTATAGTTTGTTTTTCATCTTTTTGGAGAAGACAGAGGAGGGGCGAGGTGTCGAGACCATAACGTACTCGTTAGTCTCGGCCCGGCTTCGTAGTCTAGGCGATAACTAATCCACCTTGCCCTTGTTCTTTCAGGATGTCTTCAGAGTCTTCTACCGAGAGTGATGGTGGCCCGTGGTTATGGATCTGGAGGCGAAGCCAATGAAGGTTCATCACAACAAGAACAACCCGCCCCCTGAGTAAGGGTAAGCAATTGGGGTAGAGCCGCTGCGAGTAAACCTTCTGTTGTACCCAAGGGAAAAGTTAAAGGGAGAGAATAGGAAAAAGATCATAAGGCTCATTCTGCGGCTGCCTTGCAAGAGCTCGCTAATCCAAAAACCTTCGACAAGGAAGTTGAACGTTTATGGAAGGAGTTTAAGGACACCCACGAGTATACCAATTCGCTGATGGCTTATGACGTGTCACCCAATTATCGATTTACTCGATTTGAGAAAGAAGTAGACCGGAACATCACTAATATCTGTGGTCGTGACTCCAAAGACTTCATATTTCTTCACTACGATCATTTTGTCGCAAGCCTTCGACCTCCATCCGACCCATTTTTTGTGGAGTTTCTTTGGGAATATAATTCCCTGCTCTACGACCGTACTTTGGGAACCATGAGGGTAGTTATGGAATTTATTGTCATTAGTAGATTGTTGGGCAAAGAACCTTCCATGCCAGTATTGTTTCACTTTTATTCTTTTTCGAGGCATGGTTCAGACGGGTAGCTCACTTCCCGGAAACTCAAATATCATTTGTTGTTCGACCTCTCCGACCGAGTAAACTCATGGAACGCTAGATGCATGCGGGTAGAGTCATCCGTTGGTTGGCCCTTTCCTCATTATCCCGCCAACTCTACTAAGAAGACGGATGATCTAAATACGGATAAGCCCAATAAAAATGAAGAGAATTTTATCGAGGAGATTTATAAGATCTTGGGCTACGACTCTGTGCGTGGCACTCAAAAGCGAACTTTTAACTGGCACCGTCATTTGGAGGTCACCGAGATGTATTGTCGAGCGGCCGGGATCCCGGGATCAGATATATGGGATCCTTTAGTCAATGTGGTACCTGTTGACTGTGACCCGGCTTGGATTGGCGACTGCTATATTAACAGAAGTCTTCCCTCTGTTTGCGGGGTTTGCCAAGGGGATCCTAGCTGTAGACCTCAGAGTAAAATTTTGCATTTTTGCTTTGCTATTATTCCCTTTGCTTATTTCCTTTAAATTTACGTACTTTTGAACTTAACCAACCTTAATTTTTGCAGCAATGATTAACCCCACGAAGCAAAGGAATGACACTATTGCTAAGAAGAGAGCCACGGCTGTGGCTAGAGAAATAGAGCTCAGGGCCATTCAGAAGACTGATTTTCCCATATTTGATAAAGAAACTTCTATCGGGGAGGTCAATTTGGAGGCGAGCAAGCTCAGCCCTCAGTTCCCCGAGCTCGTGAGAAGGGGATAATAATTGGATCCTCTATTGCTGAGAAGCGGTCTCGTGAAGCCGCTGCTGAGAATCCTGGGAAGCAGAAAGGTGGTGGTGCCGCGGACGCCTCGGGGACTATTTTTTTTGGATAGCCCCAAAAAATCTGGTAACTTGGTAGATCCCTGGGCTCCGAAGAAAGCCCAGCTTAAGGAGAGCCAAACTTCAAAGTCCTCTTCTGCGTATGTCTGTTTGTATTTGACATCCAGGGCATTCCTTGACGAGCTTTTCAGAATCTTGTGTGATCGACGGCCAATAGTATCCTGCGGCTATAACCTTTTGGACAAGGGAGCGACTCGCAGGATGGCCTCCGCATACTCTTTGATGCAATTCTGCCAGAATGTTTTCACTTTCCTCCTTACGGGCACATCTGAGAAGCGGCTTAGAGAAAGACTTTTTGTAAAGTATCCCATCATTCAGAATATATCTAACCGCTTGTCTCTTAAGAGCACGAGCTTTGTCTAGATTTGCAGGCAGAGCACCCGTTTCAATATATGCTTGTATTTCATCCATCCAACATGGAGTCAGAATTGGGGTATCAATGTCCATGATCTCCGATTTTTCAATAGCGGGGACAGAACGATATTCCATTTTTATTGACGGGTAGGCTATCTCTTCCTCTTGGGATAATCTTGGTAGATAATCAGCTCTCTCGTTTTCCTCTTTACTGATTCTGGTGAACTCGCAATAGTCAAAATTTTGCTTCATTTGTTGGACAATCTCACGATATTTCTTTAAGATGCCGCATCGTGTCTCGTATCCCCCTGAGATTTGTTCGATAATAATCTGAGAATCACAGTAGACCAGAACATTGCGTACCTTTATTTCCTTGCCAAGTCGAGTCTGACGATTACGGCCTCGTATTCCACCTGATTGTTTGTTGCCTTGAATTCTAACCTCAAAGCCTTTTCAGTCTCCTCCGTTGTGCCCGGCTCGGATAAGATAACCCCCGCTCCGCTTCCATTTTGGTTGGAAGCGCCATCTACATACCGGTGCAAACAGTTGTTAGGCTTTAAAGTTTCATTTGCGGGTTCCGGCGTAGGCAACGCGTCTGAGCGCTCTGAGGTGAAGCTGAAGGATGCAGGTTCTTAGATCTAACCAAGTTAGATCTATACGCAGCGGATGGATCACGATTTACACGGTACAATACATAAATAAAGGACTTAAACTACTACAAGGGGGTTAAGATCATGTTACCAATATAGGGAAGAGAAGCCTTGATCTTCCGATGTGTTCTCCAAACGGCGGTTGGTGGACACCCTTCTTGATACACGAGCCTCCTTGATATGCAACCAGAAAAATCCCGAAGACTTTTCCAACTCGAACCCTAAGAATAGAGGCCGAAATTTTTCGGCCAATTTCTCTCGGTGAATTGTGACGTGAATAGTACCTTGCCATTAGACTTGGGAGAACTCTCTTTATAGGAGAGTAATCAATGTCCTCCAAGGATTAAATAATTAAGTGATAATTATCACATTAATCCTTTTCCAAATAAAAGATAAATAAAATGATTATCCCAAACAAATTAAGATAAATCATATTATTATCTATTATTCCATGAATTATCATTTAACAAATAAAAGATAAATCACATGTTAAATAATTATCCAAGAAAACTAATTTCTCTCTAATTATTAGGACATTAATGGCGCCACATATTGGGTCAAAAAAGCCCACATAAAATGTCTTTTATGTGTATTATATTATTTAGCCCAACTAAATAATATCCATGCATATCAATTAATTAGCCCAAACCCAATTAATTATCACCGAGGCCCAAATAACAAGATTATTAGTCCGAATTACGTAAGCCACACCGGGGACCATGGACCTATAACCGTAGCTCCAATAATTAATTATTCATCGAACGTAAAGTACATTAATTATTAATTCCGGGATTACGCCACCATAAAACCGAAACCGAACTCTACCGATTATAGATGTATACTTATACTCAACCCATGAGCGAATAAGCGTCCATTGATATAATCACTACATACGGATTAACCCTCCATAGATCGTCCATTCCGAGTGGGAAGTCTCCGCAAACCCGACTCGAATATCTTATCCTTATTTACCATCAACCCCCTAGTGATCAATTAGTTCACATATCTGACTAGTAGCTAATTAGTCTAAATATGAAATTGGCCGATCGATCACTTTTTTAGGGCTAACAAATAAGGGGATCGTCTCTCTACTTCCCGCAGGAAGGAATGGATTCCATGTCCGTGAAAATCGAACTACTCACTCATCCGGAGATAGTGCCAATGAGAAGTGGCTTGGAACACATTATTTAAGTGAACCGTAACTAACACATCAAACACTACCCCGGGACAAGCAAGACCCACAGTGATCACCTCGATTAAGGTTGATCCATATATGATCATCTAATGATTTAATAAGATTCCTCGATTACGGAATTATACCGAGAAATTCGTATTAAATCGGTCCAAATTCTATATGAATGCCATCATATATAAATGCCCCACATAGGTACCCTCTACCGACAGTCCGGATAACACTACTAGAATTTCCCGGATTTGTGACGAATTTTTGTGACGAAAACTGATCGTCACAAATTTCCGACAATATTGCGACGAATTAGCGACAAACCACATATTTCTTTTTTTTGCAATAAATAGGGACAAAATTGTGACAAAATATGTACATGGCAAAATGTATGTGACTAGAATAGCAAAAACCATGTAAATTTTAAGCAATTTTTGTTCTATTTTACTAGATGGTTATAAATATTTGTGCAGATTGAGGGTGATATTTTGGGTGTAAAGAGAGCTATTGTTGGTGTGACGCATTTCCTTCAAGATTGTCCACCAAATGTTGGCGTAGAACATGGGTGTCGAGTAGCGAGAATGTTCTTGGTGAAGTTACTTTTGGGTGGCCAAGGCGAGAGAAGTTTAAAGAAGCGATGATGATTGTCCTACCATATCTTTGGAACAAAAGGACCCGGATTCCCGATGATATGCGAGAGAAGCCACAAAGTGGACATGTGCTAGCGGTGAAAGCGAGATCGTCATGATTTTAAACATGTTCATCGGATGTTTAACAAGACCGGGACACTTTTAGAGACGATTGCTCGTTCACAAGATTGAGTTGTTTTCGGTGATAAAACCATTAGTCTCTTGTATTTGTCTCGTTAATCATGAATAATAATGATTTCATGTTTTGAAATTCTATTTGACTCAATTATGAATAAAATGATTCGCTTCAGCTTTCATGATCATGGAAGTGTTTTGATTATTTATGCTATTGAAACGTTTAATTTAAGAGAACATTTATAATATTGAATATAATTTTTGTAAATAATAAATATAATAAAAATGTGAAATATAAATTTTGTTACAAAGTCATAGCAACTATTGATTTTGACACAACAGTCCGTTACAAATATAGGTAAAATTTGTTACAAATTTGTCAAAATACTTTGTCACAATTTTATCGTAAAACACCATCACAAAATTAATTCAAAATAGTAGGGGATAAATGTCACATTTTTATTGCTAAATTTGGTAGCAAAATTGTCACATGAATTTATCACATACTAATCACTAAAATCTTGTCACAATTTTATCGTAAACATTCATCACAAATTCATATTAAATTTGTGAGATATGGTTATCACTATTTCATCAAAAAAATTGGTTACAAAATTGTCGTATTTTTTTGTCACACATTTGTCGCTATTTTATGAAGTAACTTTGACACAACACTCCATTACAAACTTATTGGAAAATTTTGTCACACATTCGTTGCAAAATAAAATTTTAGTCGCAGATTCATCACCAAATTTTTTGACACAAAGTATGACTTTCGGCACAATTTTGCCACAAAACTTAGTGACAAGGTTAATTTCAACTCAAAAATTTGCAACGGGGTGTTCCGTGACGGAAAGTGGATTCGTCACTGATTCGTCACAAACGAGCGTTAGTGACAAATTTGTGACGAAAACCGCCGTCACAAATCCGAGAAATTCTAGTAGTGTAAGACTATCACACCCTAAGGTGTTCTGGGCGCATTATTGGTGTTTTAATCAATAGACCCTAAACTCTGATTAAGTTCACCACGGACTAACAGTTTAAGTATATCACCACTAACTCAATCCTCACGTGCATGCCATGCACTGAGTTAAGCGGTTACATACTGATATACTTAGGGTTTGCAGCAGTGTATTACTTACAAGCACAAAGCAAGTAATAAGGTGAGATAAATTCTGTCATCCATTAAAAAACAATTACACAAATTGTCTTTCGGGCACTACACCTAACAGAAGCTTGTCTCCACTATGAAATCGGCTAAGGCTTGAGGCTTGATCACTTTTCTAGGTTGGTAGTGGATGTCAAACTCTGTAATATCTATAGCCCATCGGAGTAAGCGACCTGAAAGGTCTGGTCTATGAAGTATCTAGGGTAGAGTGCTATCCGTCATGACAACTATTGTATGCGAGGTGAACTAGCCTCGGAGCTTGTGAGCTGCCATTACTAGTGAGTAGGACGGTTTATCTACGTTGAAAGTTAACTTTCCACCAAACTGAGTGCTTTGCTGACTTAAAAGACGAGTTGATGGAGGGCTCCGGTTTCCTTTATCAAAACGGCCGTTATGGCCCAATATGAAGCCGCCAAATATAAAAATAGAACCTCCCCCGAGATGGGACTGACCAGGAGGAGTGGTTTTCCGAGATACTCCCTGAGGGCCTGAAAGGCCTTGGAGCACTCTTCATCCCATGAAAATGACTTGCTACCCTTTAGGACTTTAAAGAAGGGCAAGCATTTCTTGGCTGATTTGGAGATGAACCGACCCAAAGCTATGATCCGTCCATTAAGCCTCTGTACCTCCTTAATCGTATTTGGCTCTCGCATGTTAGGTAATGCTTGAATTTTTTCGGGATTAGCCTCTATACCCTTATGACTGACCATAAATCCCAGAAACTTGCCTGCCCCGACTCCAAATATGCATTTAGCCGGGTGAGTTTCATTGAATGTCTTCGCACGTTCTCGAATGTTTTAGCAAGATCGGCGGCGTGACCTCCGATTGCTGACTTTACGACCATGTCGTCTATATAAGCTTCTATATTTTGACCGATCTACGAGCTAAACACTTTGTTCACCATCCTTTGATAGGTCGAGCCCGTGTTCTTCAACCCGAAAGGCATCATTTCATAATAATAGAGCCCTCCCGCGGCTCTGAAAGTTGTTTTCTCTTTATCGGATTCCGCCATCCTAACTTGATGGTATCCAGAGTATGCATACAAAAAACTCAATGATCCGAAACCGGTGATAGAGTCTACTAACCTGTCAATTCTGGGGTGCTGATAAGGATCTTTTAGGCAGACTTTGTTAATATCTGTGAAGTCTATGCACATTCTCCACTTGCCGTTGTGCTTCTTAAACATTACCACATTCGTGAGCCAGGTGGGATATGCTAATTCTTTGATGATACCTGCTTGCATGAGCTTGTCGACCACAATCTTGATGGAGGCCTCTTTTTCTGGGGTGAACTGATCACGTGTAAGTCACTAATGTTGATATTATTAGAAAGAATACTAGGTACATCGTAGTATAGTAAATGCGAGACAAGGTCGATCCCACGGAGACAATGCAACTATAAGTATAAACGATTCTAACCTAATTAAGAAGCAACATAGAAGCGGTCATTGACCAACAATAACATAAAAGAAAACAAACATGTTATTCCTCTCTCTCTCTCCTCACCGATCTACTGACTTGGATTAGTTAATTGTTATGTTAACTTGCCCATATAATTTCCTTAGATTATCTCGAGCTTTCGTTATAATTATCATTATCAGATACGGGTGCAATTCCTACTCCTATTTACTCCGACAATGGCAGTAGACAATCTATATGCAAACTACCCTCCTTAATTGGTCCATAATAGCCCATACGCATAAAGAACTAGAACTGCCGAGATTGAGCGCTAACTCATACCGTTAACCCGCCTAGACAGCTGTCGACATTGACCAGCACGTTCCTAGGGTCAATTCTAGACTATGTCCAAACTTAGCACTTCACTATTTGTATTTCATGCCAGTTTATGATTACAATAAGCAGATCGGCCAGATCTAACCTACTGTTAATTAAACCAGTCGATCAACGTAGCTGTAGTGAATCCCAGTTTTAGGTTTTCTAAATATTGCCTCGGTAAACCGGTATAGACCACCGGGTTACCGAGGTCAGCTTTCCTAATTGCTGGATCTACATTGCTCTGATACGATTAAAATAAGTAAAATATGGGAACTTTAAACATGCAGATTACTAAAACACATAAATACGAACAGATCTACCATATTGAAGACAATAAAGAAATGTTCAAAGCTTCATACCTTCAACAATGGAGATTTAGCTCGATCTACTCAAGCTAGAGATAATGGAAGAAGGGAGGAAACCCGAAATAACTCTCCAAAGCTCAAGAAAACATTATTTCATCAAAATATATAATGTATGTAATGTATTATAAAAAACTTGTTAATAACTCTGTTAATGAGGCCTTATATAGATACAATGACCAACTTAAGACTCTCTTAAACCCTAACCAACCTAGATAATACGGCAGAATCAATTTCGTGTCGAACAAGTTGCCGGTTTACCGGGCCTAGCCCTCGGGTTACCGGGCCTACTTTTCCTCTCTTTCTTCCGTAGACTCTCTCTTGGACTTCAATCACTTGGCCCAACATACTTCCTTTGGTCCAGATCCATTCTCCAATAATCCAGATTCGGTACATCCTATAAAACACGCAAAACGAGACAAAAACGGTATCAAAACCTCAGGCAAATAGCAACGATGCAGAATTACGATCCTGGAAACACTCACATAGCCTTTAACATATACTCCATATAATAACGAGCCTATTTATCCTCTCTTGATCAGAATTTGGGGTGAATATAAGTATAATTATTGATACCATTTAAGGCGTTATCAACTACCCCCCACTTAGCTTTTGATCGTCCCGAGCAAAAAGGTGAAAAGAAAACAATATCCCTGATCAATATACAAGTTAATTAAAAACAACTATGTCTCACAAAGTCAATATCAAGATCATGCTACTCATATCCAACAGTAACGCATCAAACACTATTCACGTCATGAGCCAATGTGTGTGTGCAATAACGTTCACAACCGCTTAGTAATGCAGACAATCTCACATTACGCCAACCCGTAGTCGAACTAACCAGTCTTGAACATGTTATTTACTAATTAATTGAGCTGGCAAGACGGATCGAGAACCGAGTATAAATTACTCTTCGGCTCACGTTTATCGGTCTATGTAAAAGTCGTGCGTCTTACGCTCCATCGACTAAAATATTACCAAAGAGAATATAGATGTATATATTTTAATGCACTTCTCTTTCTTGCAGGTGAACTCTCATTGATTTAGCTATCCTCACGGCCCCACTCATGATAAACTACCGAATCCAAAATTCCTTTACCTTTATAAGTGTTGGTGGAACATGATTCGTGATGAAGCCAGGGTCAACTCTAGTCAAAGCAATATGCTATCGTCTACACACCAAGGGAAGTGAGTTATACGTGCTTAAAATGGTGGCTCATAATAGAATATGCGCTTAATACGCCACTACTTCAGAAGTGGACACTTTCTTTTACTCGTACAACGTAAAACAAAGATGAAGTCAATTAACTCGAAAAGATCAAAGATATCATAATTTTTCAAAATTCTGTCGAAACGAATCAAAGACTAAGTGGTGAATCGTGCATCAAAGAGAATAAAGATAATCATGCAATTTACGGAATATAATGCCAAGAAGCTAAGTGACGTCCATTACCCCCCACTTAATCGAAACATTGTCCCCAATGTGTAAGATGGAAAATAAAAATGAAAAGCAACTTAGCTTCGGTTAAGCATGGAACCATAGAAGGAGTAGATCGTCATATAAATAATCGGGCACATGTAAGTAATCCATGAAGAATCTATGCTAAATAACTCAAACAAACCAAGAAGAATAGTGGTGACAAGAAACTGTATAATAAAAGAGCGGCAGTAAAAGAGAAAATAAATAACCCCAAAACAAATTAAGCCGAAAAAATCATTATATTATAAAATTCTGCTACATCAACTAGATAGGAAAAATAAAAACAAGAAAATAGAAATCAACAATAAAAAGAAAGAAAATCTAATCGTCCTCATCAAAATAACCCTCCCAGTCATCTTTAGGCTCGAAACCGGGAGGTGGACCAGAACTTGAGGCAGCAGCGGTGGAAGAGGATGCTCTATGATGAGGGGCAGTCCTAGGTGGCGGGGTAGCAGACGGTGCTCCTAGAAAGTCAATAATCCGATCCATCTTGCGATGTAGACTCGCAATCTCTCGCGAGTGCTCCTCAAGCAAGGCTCTCTGAGTCCTCGGTGCTCCATGCACCGGAGTATGCTCCCTCTCTGCACTGACCCATCTTTGTACTCTCAAAACTGACTGCGAATTGAGCTTCGGCTCAGGGTCTTCCCAATCATCACTGACAAGCATCTTGACCTCGTCCTCCAAAGCATACATATCAATCATCGGCCCGTATGGTAACAGCTTGCGCTCAGATATGGACCGATGTTGATTGGAGATCCCTGCTCCAGATAAAACATCAATTCCGCCCTCTTGGTGGTGAAAGAGACCGTGTGCTTGGTCGGTAGAAGGCGGGCACAAACAAATCTGTTGACCATCTTCCGGTCCCAAGATAACTCATTCTCTAAGAAGATGGTGGGGGTTCCAGCAGCATTGTGCTTCCATTGCACCCCAAAGTAATCAGCAATCATGTTCATCCTATCAAGATCTTCAATATTGCTCGAGGATGTGTACTCATCCGGGCCCACCGGTGGACGTCTAACCCCAAAATGAGTATTGATCCGCTCAATCGAAAAAACAACTTTAACCCCTCGGATCATAGCAAATGTAAATCCGGGGTCATGCGAAACGTAAGCATAAAATTCCCTTACCACCGTGGCGTTGAACCGGGCCGGTGCCTCAGCCATGTCCGATATATCTTGTGCTTGTAGGGCACCTGGAAAAATCGAACCGCAATCGTCCAGTTCTACCCCTCGTTCTCGAGCCACTGGCTTGCGTTCCAATGCCCTCGGAATGACTCGTAGATCTCTAAAGAATAGAATTGCTCAACCCCATCTATCAAGGGATTAGTATGTCCATACACACTCTGATAGCCAATGGGACGAATAGCTGAACGGCTACGCTTTGGGCCCATCCTAAATGATGATATAAGCTGACACTGTAGCTGATTATGGAAAATTCACCCCGGTAACTCGGCAGTCCTTGTCGGGTTACCGTCCGGATTTTTCTGATTTTCTTTCTGGGACTGTGCTTCTGATGATAAAGATGAAGAATCTCAGCACTTCACCGCTGCAACAGCACTACAGATCAGCAACAGTGGTGGTGGATGTGGTGTTTAGGGTTCGGAAAAATGGAAGGAAATGGTTTGGTTATGATGGTGATATAGTGGTGATGGTGGCCGAATTAGATGGAGGAAGAAGAAATGGGAGAAGTTTGGTGATTGAGGAGAAAGTATTTGATAAGAGTGATGAGATTTGTGATGAAGGGGTGGTTTAAATCGGAAAAAATAGTGAAGGTGGAAGGATTTAGTGGGATAGTGGGTAGAGGAGTTATTAGGGTGAGGGATTTGAGGAGGTGATTGTTGGGATTCAGGTGGAGTTGTGGTGGAGTGTGGGAAAAGATGAAAATTTTGAAAAGAGTGAAAAGGGTGGCGTTTCTGCTGACTGACTGTATCTGGTGCAACGTGTGTCCTCCACGTGTCTCTAAAAATTCAGCTTTACAACCTGACGTTCAGAAATCTAAAAATCCACCCTCGGTAAACCGGAGGTAGCCTAGGGTTTACCGGGGGTACTTTTCCCTAGATTTTTCATTTTGCCTTTTCTACACACTATGCACAACCTCTCTACTCAATTCTGATCTCAAATTGATTAGATCTTCACTCTTTCCATTGCTATTTCCGACTCAAAACCTAACCTACTTCACTAGAATCCGCAAGGAGTAAAAAAACCTTTCCACAACCATTCGGTTTCAAGCCTAAGGGTGCGGTAGGATGAAAAAAAGCTCGTCCCTTCATTTAGCTAATTTTATTCATTCCTAATCTTCCTAAGGGTTTAAAGAAAATAGTTCTGAGTTTATAGTCGCCAGCTCGACTTTCTTCAGATCTCCGATCATTCAAGGGTTGGAGCTTTAACATGCCAAACTTTTGCTCCAGAGGCTTGTACATTTATAGAACCTTTTGGAGCTCTCTTTCTAGCACACCTTTCTCACTTCGCTTGCGTGCTAGGTGTGCCTGTGTGTCGAGATTTAGACTTTGAACCCAAGGACTCCACGTTTTCCACTTTGAGCTCAACTCGTTCACTACGCAACACGAAAGGACTAGCTTCCGTGAGCATCTTGTCGTGGTCCTTCTCTTCTTTTTCTCTCAGCATTAGCTTCATGAATTCCCAATCAAAGGTTTCTACTACAACCTCTCTATTATTATGCCCTTCTATTTCTATAATTTCCACCTTTCCTAAAGCATACGTCATATTGCAACTTTCCGGTTGGTTTTCTAGTGGTTCTAAGATCTTAAAAGATACAGCGTCATTATCAACCTTAGAGTAATCTCCCCATTATCAAAATCCATAACCACCCTACTTGTCGCTAAGAAAGTTCTCCCTAACAAAATTGGGGCACTTGGGTCCTCAGGTACATCTATGACCGTGAAGTCAATAGGATATGTGAACCCTCTTGCCTTAATTGTACACTTCCTAAGCAGACCGGCAGGCATATCTCTAGTTCTATCGACGAAGGTCATGGTCCTGGTTTGATTCATTACGACAGGTAGCTTGATCTTTTGACAGAGGGAAAAGGGTAGAATGTTGCAACTCGAGCCAGAGTCGCAGAGACCTAATCCTACTGATATACCATTAATAGAAATCGGGAGTCTGAACGTGCCAGGGTCTCCTAACATTACCACAGTGTTTGAGTCTGGGTAATCCTCAGGCTCATAAAACAACATGTCAGGATCCTCTTCAGGATCATCAGAATGATAATCCGAAGATGATATATCAATTAACTCACAAGGGAACTCACCTGGACGATACATGCTATACTCCTTTAAGTTCTTTTCCGGCTCTTGCTTGATTTCTTCTTTCTCCTTTTCCAACCGTTTCTTTATAGCTTCATAATGCTCTCTTGCTTCAGATCTAGGGTACATCGAAATCAATGTGATGTTCAATATCGTTCTAGGCATACTGCTTGACTTGTTTGCTCTTTTTCAACTCTGATTTGATCGAATTTCTGAGGTGTTCCAATCTTCCTGCGAAAAGACAAAATAAAACAAGGAAAAGGTCAGCAACTTCTGCTTCAGTAGGGTGTGATCCCAACTGCTACGGACCTACTAACTAAAATCAACAGGGAATAACACAGAGTAACATGAACTGTACAGAAATCGAATTTTTAGGCCTCGGTAACCCGGGGGTTAGCCACGGTAAACCGGCCCTGAAATTTCTTTTTCTGGCAGTTTAACAAGTGCAGGGTTGATACAGAACGACTCAAGACTCAAAATAAAATAAAATAAAATAAAAACGACTTCTTAATTAGAATTAAAACGTTTATATTTACAATTGGCCATTGTCCTCGGCAACGGCGCCAAAAATCTTGATCGCGTGTAAATCACTAACGTTGATATTACTAGCAAGAATACTAGGTACATCGTAGTATAGTAAATGCGAGTCAAGGTCGATCCCACAGAAACAATGCAACTCTAAGTATAAACGATTCTAACTTAATTAAGAAGCAACATAGAAGCGGTCATTGACCAACAATAACATAAAAGAAAACAAACATGGTATTTGTTGGTCCCTTGGAAAGGCTAACACAAGTTTAGAGGGGGGGGGGGGGTGAATAAACTTGTCACCAAAAACTAATTCCTGAACTGGAAAAGTCCCAGGAACTGAGTTTCTCTGAAACTCAAACTGATTTACAGTTTGTTCCTGTCCCTTAACTTGTGCGGAGTTCAGTTAGCTCAACTGAATATAAGTTATTACTGACTTATATTTAGTCTTGTTAACTGGCAGTGGATAAAACTAGCCTTTAGTGCAACAGGTGTGTAATTAGAAAACTAGACCTTCTATGTAACAGTTAAGTGCTGACTCAGTGTCTAGTGTTTGCTGAGAGATAATGCAATAAATAAAACAAACACAGATGCATAAAGTAAATCAACACAAGATTTGTTTATGGAAGTTCCAGGTGGTGTAATCCCGTACGTCTCCCCTTCTCCTGTGGCGTAGGAGGTATCACTAGAAAAATGAGATAACCGTTACAAAATTCTAGCACTATGACAGTCCTTCACGACATCCTAGTTTCACTGTCTACACAAAATGAAGAAAGGTGAGATTGCTCCCTTCACTCTGCACACTGATCTTTCGGAGGTGGAATTTCTCCTTCACCAGCTCACCACTCACATACACACCGCGATCGCACCAATCGTCGTAGCAACACCGTATGAAGAAAGGTAGAATTGCTCTCTTCAAACTATGCACAGCCAACCCTTTTTCACAAGGTTAGGTTTAGAATTAATCAAGGATTAATTCAGTGAGCTGTTTGGATCTGACTTTGTAGCTCCAAGCTGCCTTCTTTCCCCTTTGATGGGTAACTAGATCTTTCGTTGAAGTCTTCAAGGCAATTCCGTTGGCTTCCCCTTTTTCTAGATATATCTGATTTTATGGATCTGGATTTGGATCTTGAATATATGCTTGTAAAGCTCTTTTTCTGATCCTCCTCTCACTTACTTCAAGTGATTCTCTTGTATATTTATAGGGGTGATGTGACGATTACTAGCTCTTGTAGCCGTTACACTTGTCATTTAGCCAATGTTCATATGTACGATCTTTTTTCGTATTGATAGCTTGAATTCAATCAAGGCCTTAACTCAGTTTTCTACTCTTCTTCAAAACTGAGTACCTTGTTTACTTAATATCTGACTTTAATTCACTAAGTCGAGTACACCGCTCGCTTTCTTCTTTTCCAGGTAACGATAATTTTTGTCCTTAAGATTATTCGCTTTTATATGATCTATAACTCGGTTTCGTGTCACCACGGACTTGCTCGAATCCCGACTTATAGTCATGACTTAATCGACTTCTAACCGAGTTTGCCACCTCGCTTCTTCAATCTTCAACAACCGAGTCTGTGTCCCTCGCTTCTTCAATCTTCTAGATAAGCCAACCGAGTCCGTGTCCCTCGGCGAACTTATCTTCTTCGGTTTCGAAAGATAACCGAGTTTGAACCCTCGCTTCTTCAAGTGCATATTCGAGTTTTCTTGTTATAACTCGCTTTCCTTGTTGTGACCCAAATTGTTCGCCTAGTTCCTATTCTATTACAATGCTTGTCCGAAACAACCTATACAAAGTTCGGACTCTAGATAGAACTTATACATTTGTCTCTGAACCATTTCTTGCTTCTTCTTTTATTATGCACTATAACGGTTAGTTACGACTTCATCATCATGGGTTGTAAGTGATTTGTCTAATTTCGTGACGAATCATCATCAAAACATAAATAATATTTCCAACAATTTCCCCCTTTTTGATGATGTATCATAACCCTCCCTAAAAGCAATGATAAAGGAATAATGCAAGAAATCATAACAATTCAAATAAAGAAAACAAACTAGAACAGCTGAGTTCATTATGTCACAATAAGCTGAGTTACATAAAAGAATTCAGATTGTCTTTTTCTAAGTTCATCAGTTTTTCTCCAACAAAGATACTCCTTTTGGTCTCTAGGAGTCTTCTTGCTTTTCCTTCTTCTTCTGTTTCACCATCTCTAGGCTTGATCTCTAAATAATCATTTAGCAAATGATTTGCCACTTCATTGTTGCCCGCTTCATGCTTCGCCAAAATTTCTTTGATTTCTTCACACATTACCTTCTCTTCTTCCATTGAAATAAGACTAGATTCCTTCCCTTTAGTCTTTTCAGCTTCTCTTTCTTGTTTCAATCCAGCTTCCCCCCTTAGTCATTGTCTTCTTATCTGCCAGCTTCTCAAGAGATTTGACACAGATTACAAGCTTCTTTCTGATACTCAACACTGTTTTAACTGCGGCTTCCTCATCATCCTCAGTTCTTGTTTCTTTAAAGTCTCTTTCTGCAATCAGCTCTTCAAACAGACTATCAACTGCTTCTTCATCAAGTTGAGTAGTTAGTAGATCAAAGATCTACTTGTCCGTCTTGATCTTCCATCAGTTGTCTGGCATAAGCCTCTTCAGCTTTAGCTATATCCTCTCTTACAGCTTCATCACCTACGACTTCATCTTCCCCCTTGTTTGAAGATAAGCGAAAGCAATCTTCAAATAACTTACGTAGGGTGATGATGTTTGAGTAACTGTTCAAACCTGAATAATGTATCCTTCCAATTAGTTCATGTAGGTTGAACAGTTTCTCCTGTAGATTCTGTATTAAACATTCAATGAAATCTTTCGTATTCTTCGCTTTCTCGGCTTCGCTTTCTTGAACCGAGAAATTCTTCAAATGCTTGATTTGCTTATGGATGCCTTATGAGCTTGTGACGAGGATCCGCTTTCGGGATAGTAAAAGTGAGTATCATGAACTGTCGGTTCCTTTTCATACTCGCCTTTCACAAAATTTCGCATCTTCAACGACTTCTCTCTCGTTTTTCGGTGTATTCCCCAAACATAGTAGTGGGAAATTCACTCCCTTCGCATTCTTCTTCACCAATTTCTTCATCTCCATCTTGTTCACTTTCTTCAAGTTCATCAACGAACTCTTCGGTTTCTTTGTACATGCTTTCTTCGGACTCATCGAGCTTGCTTTCTTCGCTTTCATCGGTTTCATCATCAATCTCAATTACTTCCTTAGTTTCGCTTTTCTTTGCCCGAAACTTGTTCAACATTCTTTCTCGTCTTCTCGTGGGTTCCGTCGTCTAGTCTCACAGCCTCACTTGAACCGGAGTCCGAAACTTCACTCCACTCTTCTTCTTTGGTGACTTTTCTTTTCTTTGTCCCGGTGGATACTGACTTTTGTTTCACTTCGGTTGGTGTGGATTTAGGAATGGACAAGTGATCCAGTATCCTTTGCACTGGATAGGTAAAACCCTTTTTCAGTAAGAATGATTCTCCAGCAGCTTCCTTACTTTCTTTGATTCTCTGCTTCTCATCAGAAATCTGCTTTATCAACTGATTGAGTATAAATTTGTTCCAATCAAATCTCTCCTCAAAGAGAAGGTAATGTGTGAAGAAATCAAAGAAATTTTGGCGAAGCATGAAGCGGGCAACAATGAAGTGGCAAATCATTTGCTAAATGATTATTTAGAGATCAAGCCTAGAGATGGTGAAACAGAAGAAGAAGGAAAAGCAAGAAGACTCCTAGAGACCAAAAGGAGTATCTTTGTTGGAGAAAAACTGATGAACTTAGAAAAAGACAATCTGAATTCTTTTATGTAACTCAGCTTATTGTGACATAATGAACTCAGCTGTTCTAGTTTGTTTTCTTTATTTGAATTGTTATGATTTCTTGCATTATTCCTTTATTATTGCTTTTAGGGAGGGTTATGATACATCATCAAAAAGGGGGAAATTGTTGGAAATATTATTTATGTTTTGATGATGATTCGTCACAAAACATAAATAATATTTCCAACAGTATTCCTCTCCCTCTCCTCACCGATCTACTAACTTGGAATAGTTAATCGTTATGTTTACTTCCCCATATAATTTCCTTAGATTAATTGTGAGCTTTCATTTTAATTATCATTATCAGCTACGCGTGCAATTCCTACTCCGACAATGGCTGTAGACAATCTATACGCAAGCTACCCTCCTTAATTGGTCCGCAATAGCCATACGCATAAAGAACTAGAACTTCCGATATTGAGTGCTAACTCATACCGCTAACCCGCCTAGACAGCTGTCGACATTGACCAGCACGTTCCTAGGGTCCATTCTAGACTATGTCCAAACTTAGCACTTCACTATTCATATTTCATGCCAATTTATGATTACAATAAGCAGTTTGGCCAGATCTAACCTACTGTTAATTAAACCAGTTGATCAACGTAGCTGTAGTGAATCCCAGTTTTAGGTTTTCTAAATATTGCCTCGGTAAACCGGTATAGGCCACCGGGTTACCGAGGTCAGCTTTTCCTAATTTCTGGATCTACGTTGCTCTGATACGATTAAAATAAGTAAATTATAGGGACTTTAAAGATGCAGATTAACTAAAACACATAAATACGAACAGATCTACCATATTGAAGACAATATAGGAACGTTCAAAGATTCATACCTTCAACAATGGAGATCTAGCTCGATCTACTCAAGCTATAGATGATGGAAAAGGGAGGAAACCCAAAATAACTCTCCAAAGCTCAAGAAAACTTTATTTCATCAAAATATATAATGTATGAAATGTAATATAAAAACCATGTTAATAACTCTGTTAATGCGGCCTTATATAGATACAGTGACCGACTTAAGACTCTCTAAAACCTTAACCGACCTAGATAATGCGGCAGAATCAATTTCGTGTCGAACAAGTCACTGGTTTACCGGGCCTAGCCCTCGGGTTACCGGGCCTACTTTTCCTCTCTTTCTTCAGCAGACTCTCTCTTGGACTTCAATCACTTGGCCCAACATACTTCCTTTGGTCCAGATCCATTCTCCAATGCTTCAGATTCGGTACATCCTATAAAACACGCAAAACGAGACAAAACAGTACCAAAACCTCGGGAAAATAGCATAGATACATAATTACGATCCTGGAAACACTCACATAGCATTTAACATATATTCCATATAATAACGAGCCTATTTATCCTCTCTTGAGCAGAATTCGGAGTGAATATTGGTATAATTATTGGTACCATTTAGGGCGTTATCATGAACTATCTGGCACTTTGTTGAATCGGCTTGTATGTGGGGTCAACGTTCAAATGATGTAACGCGACCTCCGGCTCAACACCCCTCATATCAGTTACCATCCATGCT
The DNA here is from genome assembly GCA_036785695.1 of Gentiana straminea. NCBI lineage: Eukaryota > Viridiplantae > Streptophyta > Magnoliopsida > Gentianales > Gentianaceae > Gentiana > Gentiana straminea. The sequence continues at coordinate 13,184,997 of JAVUPR010000300.1, read as the reverse complement.
AATGCATCTATGTTCGCCTTCAATTGAGCAATTAAGGCTTCTTTTTCTACCGTAGGTAGATGAGTCCCAATCTTGACTTTTTGTTCGGGATAAGCATCGTTAATGATTACCTCAACCAGCTCGCCGTCAACGGTAAAGTCGGGCTCGTCCCTGACCTGTAATGTCTCACATTCGACTTTTAGAGGAGTTGACTCTCACACCATAATCAGTAAGCTTGTACCTACTGCATTTGGTTGTTCTGCTCGGGCCCGCTTGCCCTCTGCTCTCGAAGTGTGAATGTATGTGAGGACCACTGCAGGTTCACTGATTGACACCCCAATCATATGCTCTACATAGAATTTTGCTTGTTAATGCGGGATAGAAAAAACCATTTGGAACTGTCTCAACGCAGGTGCTCCAATGATCATGTTATAATTAGATTGAGGATCCACCACCAAGAAATTTACCTTTTCAGTTCTGAAAGGTGCGTAGTCCCCCATTTGCACATCCATATCAATGGCCCTTTTGACTTGTATCCTTTGATTCATAAATCCCTCAAGGGTGCCATTGTGTGGCCTTAAGCTGGAATCGCCAAACCCCAATTCTTTAAAACAGTTTTAATATAAAATATCTCTGCATGCTCTGGTGTCTATCATCACTCTGTTGACTCGGAACCTGTTCATGACCACTGAGATGCTTAAGCATGAATCCTCAAAGTTGGTTGCCGTTACAAGCTCGCTTTTGGTGAAAACGAGTGGTCACTCACTTCCTCGTAAGATGGTGGGCTTCTTAACATGTTTATTGATAGACCCTATCCTATGCTTGATTTGATTATTACTTGGGGGACTTTTGGTGATAATTCGGATTTCCCAGTCATACTGGTGGGCTTGTCTCTCGTTTCTATTTGCTCCCTCACCATCTCTCCGGTAATGGTCATGACGACCTCGGGCTAACAAATTTCCAAATTCTCTCTTTAACTGGATACAGTCCTCGGTATCACGACCCCTGTCTTCGTGGAAAGCACAGTATTTGGACTGATCGCGTCTTCTATCCGGCTTCACGGGGAAGGGCTTAGGTAACACGTCTCTTACCTCATTCATCACTCATGTGTAGGAGACCTTGATGGGAGTCCAATTCTCCTTCTTGAAATCTTCAGGCATCTTGAGGTCTCTATCCTTGTTTCTTCTTGACTCTCTTGGCGGGCTTCATTCAGCCCTTTGCTTTCCCCTACGAGATGATGAGGTCCATTCGTTCCCCATCGTCGCAGCGTACTTCCTTGCTGAACTTAGCATTTCTTGGAGATTAGACGGCGGGTTGAGCGGGAAATAGGACTTGAGGTATCCTGGGCATAGTCCCGTTTTAAAACTATTCATCACCACAATGTCAACTAACCCCCTTGTCAGCTCGTACACTTTGTAGAATCACTTATAGTAACTGTGGGTAAACTCATTTTCCCCTTGTCGAACCACATGAAGGTCGATATGGGTTTTCTTTGGTCCTTCAATTGACTTAAACTTGGCTATGAATTTGTTGACCAAATCATCCCAAGACACAATCGATGCTGGAGGAAGGTTGCGGATCCATGAGGCCACTCTATCATGTATGGCCCCAACGAAGGTAGTGCACCACGCCTCCTTACTTGGGATGCATAAGTTTATCCTACTATGAAAAGCTGACAGTCAGTCCAAGGGATCTGTAGTGCCGTGATAATTAGTAAAATTCGGGTAGTTCATACCTCCCTGGGGTGTCGTTGTGAGAATGTCGGGATGCAAGACACTGGTACCCTAGGTGGGTTTAGATTCCTTGGTCTTTCTGCTTCTTTGAAGTACTTCAATTTGCCTTTTCATTATTCCCAGCTCGTCTGTTATTTCCGGGTTTCGGACCTGACGGGGGGTCGGATAATACTGTGCTCTAGCTGCGACTCTCCTTGCCCCTCTCTTCGGGTTCAGACCTACCTGTTTCGGTCTACGGTACCCAGCCCTGGGGCTACACCACGGACGTTATCCATAGGCCCCAGCCGGGCTAATGCTGATTTTTTAACCTTACTTGGGTGTGAAGTCGCATGGCGGCTTTCTCCTTGATCCTCATGGTGTGACCTTGCAACTCTTGGCGGATTCATAGTAGGTTGTACCTCTGTTTGGGCCATTACTGGTGAAGCAAACTTGCTAACTGGTAGAGGAGGAAACCCTCCGGCAATAAGTTGCAGATTATGTTGTCGCATGTCCTCCAAGTATTCCATTTGAGCTCTCAGTTCAATTGTATGTGTATTCGGGTTCACGATTGGCGCCACCTCGAATTCCTCCGTTGTATAATGTTTTGACGCGACGCTTCGGCGGCTTCGTCGACATGCATCCCGCGGCCCTTCCTTGTGGCCGCCTCTTCTAATTCTCGGGTTTTTGCTTTTGCATTCAACGCAGTTTGTCTATCGGGATCGAGACAATGTTCATCGTTACCATGGGCGGAACACGATCCTCGATTATGTCCACTATGATGTGATGTTGACGTGCCACGTGGAGGGTTGTTGCAATGTGTTGTGTCTTAATTGCCCCCATTGGCCGGTGTTGCAGGCTTTACTGTATTTCCTCCCACCATGATTTGAAAGGAAACTTGTAGACAAATAAAGCCTTTTGGGCAGTGCTGGTCGGAATTGTCTTGAAACCCAGAATCCAGCAAGGACTTAAGTGTGAAAATGCTCAAAGTAACTAAAAAAAAGCTCAAATACTTTATACCAGTGAGTGTAATAAACCTGGAGGAAAGGCTGAGAATCTTGATAAGGAGCTTGAATACCACGTTGATGTTGCTACCGCTCTATGTTGACGTGTTCTTCACAAGGATTGCCCAATTTCTACTAAAACTGATGATCCAGACGTTGATTTCAGCTTTAGAAATGTAAAAAGCATTGATTTTTAGGCCGTACACCCCAAAAATTAAAGCTTTTACTGAGATTTAGGATTAAAAAGTAGGCTGTGGACTCGTTGGAGACACCGTGGAAACAAATTTCGCAGCGGTGGTAGCGGCCGGGGAAGGCTGATTCTTGATGATGTTCCCGGTAACGTTGTAGAAAGAGCTCGACGTGTTGAAAACCGCAGAAACCGCTAAACTTGAGGCCGCTAGACGACAAGGTGCTGTAGATTTTAAGAATTCTGATGAGTACAAGAAAACTCTTAGTGATATAAGCCTTGAGTCTTTTGACCCCGGCTTATATGACATTGCCCGCTGCATCAATTCTGGCCAAAGGGAGACGGCTCCGAGTTTGGAGGTGTTTCAAGATTGGGTCGCCACTGATCCTTATACTCAAACTCTTCATGCCTTACATGCCGAGTTTCCATTCTCTGATGAAGAGGTGAAGGGTTTCAATGTTGATCAGTGAGCCGCTGGTTTGGGAGAGTGGGATCCATCACCTCCGGCCTCAGTAAATTTGCGAGATATGATTGAGGAAGGTGCTCGAGAGGATGTGCCCGTTTTGGAGATCGAGCTTGCGACCGCATCGGACACTGAAATGTATGAGAACTTACTGGTGTCGAGTCCAACTTTGCAAGGTGTGACTGACCCTCCTGCTCAGCCTTAACTTCCTTTTGTTGTAATTCTTGTCAATCATTTGTAAAAACTTTAGTGATATTCTTTTTGTTGGCTACGTTTGAAGCCGTCGCTTAAACTTTGCATGTAATCAACTTTGAATTAAATTTTGCAAGTGTTTCTGAAAAGCCTGGTTTTTGCTTGAATTTGTTTTTTGATTTTAACCGGGGTTATCCGGGGTATCCGGCCCCCTTTATCCACAGTGGGTTCGAAATGATTGAACCTGTTGCACGGGTTTGAACCGGGGTTAGGTATCCGGCCCCTTTATCCGTAGCGGGTTCCAAATGACTGAACATGTTGCGTATAATATACGGCCCCGTTGTTTCGAGTATGACTTCCCATGGGCCTTGGTTGAAATAAATCTAATTACTTCATTTAATTCCCTCAGAAGTGTAAAAAAATTTCCCTGACAAGCCTCTTCATGACTGCTACCTCGATAACGGTAACCTTTATTGTCGGGTCAGTAACCGACCGAGCATTTAAAGAAGCTAGGCCATCTCTTATCTGTTTTTGGAGTTTTGAATTTGAAAACAGTTATCCCCATCCTTTGGATTAGGTTGATCTGGACCGTAGGTCCTTCTGACCTTTCCTATAAAAGGGATGATTTAGCCCTTATATTTACGCACGCTTGAAAATTTTGAAATTTCTTTTCACTGCTATTCCTTTCGATGCCTCCCTCTAACGTTCAATCACCCTTTTTAGCACGGCTTCCAATGAAGTGCTGGCAAATTATTGGGTATTTTTCAGTCGTTGCCCTTTGTTGGAGGCGGGCTTGAACCGTCAGAAAATAAGTGGGGGTTCCCGCCTAAGGATTACTCTATCTGGTTGGAAAGACCTGGTGGCTCGGCCCGCCGGTCATTCCAATACTACTATGGTCTGTGAGTTTTACTCAACTCTTTCCAAGGTTGACTTTTTAGAGCCGACAGCTTCCGTCTCTGTTCGCGGCTTATCGGTCCCCTTTACTCCGACTATCATTAATAATTTCTTTAATCTGCCCAGCTTCGATCCCGCCTTTCATTATAAGCGGGCTTGGGCTTTGAATGAAGATGAGATCTCCTGATATACCCATACGAGAATCCACCAATCAACCAACCAACCCCAACTAGATTATGAGCTAAAGTTACGATTTTTAGTAATGATCAAATCACGAATTCGATTAAATCTCTTTAATCAATTTCTAGGGTTTCGTTTTCTTTCTCAAGCAAAACTAAACTAACATGCATAACAAGATCATGAGATTGTCTCCAATACTCTACTCAATTAATCATACACAATATCTTGAATTACAATTAATTGCATCAATTGAAAAGATCAAAGCTTGAACAATATTCTAATATAAATTCAATTAAAAAGATAGTTTCATCGATCTCTCGATTCAAATAAAATATAAACAATATAACAACATTCAATTGATGAAAAATCATAAATTCAACTCACTAAGATATAGCTAAGAATCCTCTAGTTGGTGTAGTTGTTGATTGGTTTCCTCCGTTGTCCCACCGCGAATTGCTTAGCCAACAATCATGTTGGTGATCATGATTGTTGGGATGGAAGAGTTCATCTCCTTGTTCTTCTTGGACGTCCGTCGGAAAAGTTTGCGCACCATTATCCGTTCCCCGGACGGAAAGAGACTCCGGCCTACAAGGGATCGACTGAAAAATACCCGGTAATTTGCCTTGGTTTGCTAACATAGTGAATAATACCCAGTAAGGTATACCCTTGGTTTTCTAACATAGTGAATTATCTAAACAATACCCACCGGAAGGTACCGTACCACCGGAATTCACTACCCAAGTGTTGACAAGAAGAAGTTCTTCTAACATAGTGAATTATCTAGCGGAAGGTACCTACCACCGAAGCATTATTATTGGGACGATCCCTACCTATATAAGATGTGCTCTGATACCATTATTAGTAGATGCATCCATGATGACGAGATTCCAAGTATTCTAAGCCAATGTCATTCAGGAGAAGTTGGAGGTCATTATGGGCTGGATAAGACAACAACAAAGGTACTGCAATGTGGATTCTATTGGCCGACAATTCATAAGTCTGCTTACTAGTTTTCAAGAGCCTGTCATTCATGCCAAATGACTGGTAACATTTCTAAGCGGAATGAGATGCCACTCCATAGCATCCTGAAAGTAGAGATTTTTTATGAATGGGGAATTGATTTTGTTAGGCCTTTCACATCGTCGAAATCTATTTGTTACATCCTGATAGCAGTCGATTATGTTTCCAAATGGGTGGAGGGAGTGGCCTCACCTACTAATGATGCCAGGGTTGTTATGAGATTTCTTAAGAAGAACATTTTGACGAGGTTTGACGTGCCCAGAGCCATAATTAGTGATAGAGGGAGCCATTTCTGTAATAGGTTGTTTGAGAAACTGATGTTGAGATACGGGGGTAGACATAAGATTGCAGCAGCATACCACCCCAGACAAGTGAACAAGTGGAAGTAATGAACAGAGAGATAAAGATTATCTTAGAGAAGACTGTGAATCCCACGAGGAATGATTGGTCTTTAAAATTAGATGATGCTCTTTGGGCGTACATAACTGCTTATAGGACAATAATTGGGATGTCACCGTATATGATAGTTTTTGGCAAGTCATGTCATTTACCGGTTGAACTCGAGCACCAAGCCCTATGGGCTACGAGGCTCTTAAACATGGACGAAAGTTGGCCGGCGAGAAGAGATTATTAGAATTGAATCGTTTGGAGGAATTTAGTCTTCAAGCATAAGAATGCAAAGATTTATAAGGAAATAACGAAGTGCCTACATGATATAAAGATTCTCAACCGCACGTTTCAAGTTGGAGATAAGGTGTTGGTGTATAATTCACGTCTTCATCCTTTTCATGGGAAGCTGAAGTCTAGATGGTTTCGACCACAAGCAGTCACAAAAGTCTTCAATTCAGGTGCGTGTGAAGTCAGGAATGAAGACCCGGGAAGACTTTCACAGTAAATGGTCACAGGCTAAAGCATTACTTAGAGTGCAAGTATGACCCTGAATTGGAAAACTTTATGTTGAACGATCCAGTTTACGAATGAAGGAGCCCGAGAAGTACAGTCGAGAGCTGGCGACTATAAATTCAGAAGTATTTCTTAACCCCTATTTTTTTCTTTTTAATTAGTATTATTTTATCTCAATAAAGTAGCATGACAATTTTGCGATTTTTTTTTCATCACATATATCTTTTGTCATCCGACTTTGGATATTTGTGTTTTTTTCCTTATCAATTTTCATGTGATCCCTTGTATAAGTTTTTGTGTCTTATGGAGGCCAATAAAGAATAAAGTGGCTTAAACTGTTTTTTGCGCGTTCCCTTGGTATGCTCGATTACTACAACCTTATTTTCTTATTTCCCTTTGCATTTTACTTGAAGTTTTTGGAAGTGTTTTAATAACAAGGAAGCATGAAAGCTGACGAGCCTAGGAACTGATTTAAGATAGCCATGTTTCCTGATTTACTATGATGCTTGGACATCAATTCTAGAGCTAAGTACACTTTCTTTTCTTTATTATTAGACATTGGGTTCAATGCCTGTAATAAGTGAGGGTAGGCGGCCTTAGCTTGAAAAGGGGATAATTTTGAAAATTTAACGTTGTTTTTAGCTTGCCTATTGAACATTATGATTAAGGAATCCGTAGAAAAGGATCCCAAGAACAATTTGAAGTAAGGTATAGCATATTCAGTTAGCATAGAAGTATGAGCATGTGTTATGTTACATGAAGTAGTGACTTGTGAATTACTATTTTGCCATTGCATTCAATATTTTTGCGAATTTGAGAGAGAAGTGTTTGAGATTAGATGATGAGTTGTTTTAACCGGGAATATTTATTCGTCAGTGTATATTCTTTAACTAATTGTTGTAGGACAAGGGAAGCAATCGTGATACCAAAAAGCGTTAAAATGGGACAAAACGGACTTGCAAGAGTGAGAGCAAGAAAAATCGGAGAGAAATCTGCCAAAAAAAATAGGAAGAAAAAGAAAAATATATCAAGGCAGTGAGGGAAGCGAACTCATAGAAAAAAGGGCACAACCCTCGCATAAAAATAAAAACAAACGAGGACCTGAGAGTAATACTCGGTCCTCAAGTCCGCCCAACCTGATTAAGGTGCCATGTTGTGTAACCAAGTCTGAAGGCAAGATGAGCGAGTGTAAGCACATGTAAGTTGGGATTTTGGGGTTAATACAACTTGTTTTCTTCACGAACGGACTATCACGACGGATTTATCACACGACATGTTGATGCATGGTAAGTAATGATTAATGAGGAGCTTATTATTGTTGCTTGATGTGTGTTCTGCCTGAATCTTTATTGAATATGTGGTAGTTGATGGGGATTTCTCTTGGAGGTACATTCCGCCTTGATACTCAGCTCGATGACGAGCAAAGGGCTAGTGGTGGGTAGTTGATGACGCTTAAAATAGTATATCCTATGGCATCAACATTGTTGGTTCCAGAGAAGGGTAAAGCTATAGAATGAGTATAGTGGAGTTCAGAAAAAAAATTTTATATTTAAAAGCTTTTGGGCAGCGGATGTGTTTCAAAGTAGATTATGCAATCACATATATATATTATGCAGTTAAGTAAAGTGCTGAAAAGTAAGTTGTTGAAAGTAAATAGACACAAAGGTTTATAGTGGTTCAGGGTGGTGTAATCCTTTAATCCACTCTTCTCCTGTGATGATTAGATGAATTCACTATTGTTTTCACAGATACAATAGTACGATTGTCCTTGACTAATCAAGCTTCACAATCTTCAAGACTATCACTCCCTGGCTTCAAAAGCTTCAGTGACTCCGTCTCTATCACTGCTCCTTGAGAACAAATCTTTCAGCAGCTATCACAAAGATTGCAACTCCTTCTCAGATTCCTCAGATTCAATTGCCTTAGTTGATGTGAATTAAATCCACAGACTTGTTGATCAATCTCAGAGCTTGATTTGTAGATGAAGTTCTGATTCCTGAGTTGATCTCTAAATATTTCCTTTTAGCACAGATGAAGGCTTTTCACTTTGACAGAGTTTCTGCTTGTAAATTCAACTTAATCGTTCTCTTCTCTCTTTTTCTTTTCTGTCAATCCTTCTATTTATAGCCTTGATAATCCTTGATTTGAATTTCCGTCCATTGGCTATATTAATGAGGGAATAATCCTTGATTTTATTCTTGATTCCCCCTTAATTATATTCTCCTTGATTTCAGTGATCGGATTTTTCTTCAAGCGTTTATCATAAAATCCGTCCTTGATTGATCCTCTAATGATTGTGCATTTAATGCTTGATCCTCTGTATCTTCTTCATACTTCAAAATCTGATCTAGTAAGGTTTACTTGGCCGTTCTCTGAACAGTTAAATGACTGTCTGACTTTGCCATTTAGATCTTCCTTCACTGCTTTGTCGTCACTCAGCCGATAGTCAATTCATTTTGCCGATTCACTATTTCCTTCATTCTTTTAGGTTTTAGGAGAATCTTTGTACTTCACTGATCATTGATTTGTGTGAGATCAGTGTACACCATATTTAAACATTAAGTTTCATTACTTGGAATGTAACTTAGACTTATCCAAGGTCATCACAGACTTCTTTGGTTATAAGTCAGACCATAGTGTCTTCATGCCTCTCTGCCGGTACTGGCTGGCTTTGGCTTCCCTCTGCCGAAAATCTATTTTTACTTAGCCGTCCTACCAACTAGTACAATACTTGTCTGACTCAACTTATACAACTTGTCAGACTCTAAGTAAAGACTTATACAGAGAATTCTAACTTATTTCAGGTTTGCTATAACAGCTAGTATGGCCATCATCAAAACATAATAAAATGTTCCTAACAATTTCCCCCTTTTTGATGATGCCAAAACCCTCATAAGCATGAACTTAAGTATACCAAAATTTTTCATAATAAACACTGGAATAAAACTCAACAATTTTATTCATCCATTCAAGGGCAGTAGGATATTGCATCACAATTATTCAAAGGCATTTAGATCAGTAAATAAATCAATATAGAATGGGCTACTGCTTCTTTTCTTCAAACCTGATGCCTTTGCTCTTATCTGTTAGGCTTGCTTTCTTTCCACTGGAGCTCTCAGGCTTTGAGCTTCCTTCCCCATTTTTGGCAGCACCAAACCGTGCTTCAAGAATTGCGTTTGCTTCTTCAGACTCAGGGAGAGGACCATACATATTCTCCAGAATTTTATGGTTGGCCGTAGTGACATTTATCAGGGTTTCGAGTTGTTGGCCAGAATATTCCATAACCTCATTTGGATGGTGGATTTGGTGTGTATGAGCATTCAAAGTATCCACCAATGGTTTGAGACTGTCATCAACTTTATCAGCATGAAGCTCAAGATTGGTCTGGACATGGTAGGGGATGAGATGTTGCAGGTTGCAAAGCAAGTAGCCCTATTTCTCCATGACCTCATCTTGAATTTTAATGTGAGATGAGGACTTCAAATTTTTGATTTAAGGAGGTTGCATCACTCCTTAAAGCAGCTTTCATGTTTTGCCTGCTGTGATACTGCTTTTCCATGTCTAAATCAAAGGTTGAATATCCAGATTGAAAAGTCTTTCTGGATCAATTTCTTCTGGTACCAATTCAACATCCTCATCATCTTCATCTTCCTCCTTCTCTACATCATCATCATTTTCTGCTGTGTCTTCTTCCTTCTCTTCCTCTTTCTCTTCTTTCTCACATTCTTTTTCCTCCTCCTCTTCTCTTTCTTCATCTTTCTTTTTGTCAGCATTCTCAGGTTCAGTGAGAGGTGGTTGAGAGATACTTGCACTAGCCTGGCCATGGAACAACTGACTCTCTGTTCCATGTGCCGGAGACTTGATTTGTTATGCTAATGTTCCTCTTGATCAATAGTGGGGGTGTTGGCAATTTCAGTAGAGTGATCTTGATCAACTGGCTCACTCGGCTGTTTGTCAACTTTGTTGAGGCTCTTGAAAATCACTTCTTGAAGAGTTAGGTCATCATCAGAAATCTCCATCTTTCCTTGATCTTCTTCAATATGGTTTTCTTCCTCTGGCTCTTTTTCGTCTTTGTCTGCCTCTTTTTCAATAACGTCGTCTTCACCTTCAATCTCTTCTTCATCAGACGAGGTAAGACGGTATCCTTCTTCACCTTCTTCCAGATATGTCACTTATTCTTGTTTCTCTCCCTCAGCCGCTGTATCGTCACTGATGACCATAGGGTTATCCTGATTGCTAGCATTGATCATAGGAGTGTCCACTTGTGCCTTTTTGAGATCTGGTTCGTCTTCCCATCCCTGATCTACTGCTTTCGGGTGCTTTCCTTTTTCGTCCGTTAGAGGGTTTGGGTTTCAGGGATGCCTTTATGTAGGTAAACATTACCTTGGACTTGTGTGGAGGCTGTAGATTGATGGGTTTCACCTTCAATGTGTCAAACATGTGTTGAAGAGGGAACCCATAAGATTTCCTCTCCCAGAAATCACCTTTTTTTTTCCGCAAACCCTTTCTTGGTGCCGTAATTGTCAGATCAATTTCCTTCTGAATCTGATCTTTCAGTCTGTTGAATACAAATGTTGACCAATCAAAAGGAATACCTTGATAGATAATTGCCATTAACTTGACCCGTAACTCGGTCAAGTTTTCCATCGATCCTTTTATGCCTTCAATGTTCTTGGTGATAACTGGTGCAAACTCTTCAAATGGAAGTTTGAGTACTGATCTGGGCAGGTTGTAGGTTTTGCTGTTCTTTTTGGGATTCTTGGCTATCTCAGCCCATAAGTTGTTGATGTCAATCTGCACAAGCTTCACATTAGCCGGACCAATCATGGGTAGGTGTAAGAATTTGTTGAGAAGACCAGGTGTGATGACCACTTCTTTCCCAAAGATTGAACTTTTTATACAGTCGTGATCACTCTTCTTTGTGCTGGGCACAAACTTTGCAATTTTCCAAAATGAAATCAGGTTCTCATAGCATATTCCAGTTACTGGGGGGTTTAGGAAGGTCATCAACCCCAGATTTGTACAGCCATCAACCAATCGTTGGGCTTGTACATCATTATCACAGAAATAGTGATAAAGTTCAGGCCTAAAAAACGATCCAGTGATGATCGATTTTTTCAAAGAATCGTTCTGTGAGAGATATTGAAGAGGATGAAGCCATTGTTGAATGTGGTGAATATTTAGAAAAGCTTCGATTTTTCAAAGGGAGAAAATAGTGTTTATGATTTGCAAAAGAGCGTAAAGAATTCTGAAAAATCTCTAAGTGTGGTTTATATATGATGATTTGAGTAGTGTGAACGTAGTTGAATATAGAGGGATTTTGTGACATAATAGCGTGATTTTATGTATATAAATTTCGGTATTTGAGTATAGTGGGGGAGTGGATTGAGGTAAGTAATGATAGATCCCGGAATCGAGGCGTGTGTAATTAAAAAATAATATAGTTACCTCCACGATTATAAATTGATCTCCACGTGTGTAATCTTCCACAGTATAATCCTCCATAACTTCTTGATTTTCCATGCATATAAAGTTGATTTAGTTCTGTTGGTCCCTTGAAAAGGCTTTGGTTAAGTTTAGAGGGGGGGGGGGGTGAATAAACTTAACACTTAAAACTTTTGGAGTTAACAAACTCGGCGGCTTCACGGCCTTTCCGCTCGATATACGTCGAGCTATACTCGCAGTCCGTTGACTGTGAGTTTACTGAATTTGTGCAACGGAATTATATAAAAAATTAAGCCTTATTACTTGTTTTTAAATATGATACCAAGTATTAGATACTTAGTAGTGTGTGTGTGTGAATTCAGTTGCTAGATTCAGTAGATTGATGTGTTATATAAACTAAGTGCAGAATATAAATGCAGAAAGTAAGTAGGCCGATTTTATAGTGGTTCCAGGTGGTGTAATCCTGTTAGTCCACTCTTCTCTTGTGATGTTGGAGGTAATTCACTAGAGATCTTTGATGTAGCAAGTTACAAAAATCCATAAGTTTCTTGTCCTTCACCAATAACTATGGCTTCACAAACTGAACACTTGGAACATGTAGGATTGTTGCTCCAAAGTCTTCCACTGGTCCTTGAAGGGTAGGATTGCCTCTTCACCACAACCACAAACAACAGTCTTTCACACACATATGTGCTTCACTGTCTTCAACAGATTTTTTTGTAAAAGAAGGATTGAATCAAGTAAATGATTCTGTTGCAGCAGCTTGATCAGGATGATATGATCAGCAACTTGATGTCTTCAAGTGTGTAAACCTGATGTATATTGATTGCAGATTACACTTGAAGATTTTCTCTGGATCAGTATCCTTAAGCTCAGTAGGGTCAGCAGGGTGATTTCTTGATTAGAATTTGAAACTCGGGATTATTTCTTATCTTTCCTCAATCATCTATATGTTTTTCTGAATTTGGAGTCCTCTATTTATAGGTAAGAGTCCTTGTGACTTGTATTTGAAATTCAAATATAGCCGTTCCATGTTATGTCCCATTTGACTTGATTTCTCACTGTTCATAGTACTGACACAGTCAGACTGCTTTTTGACAGAATGCAGTCTGTCCATCCTTTGACTTGTATCCATTGAATAAAGTCCTGAATCATCCCAACGTCCCTTTAATATCAACCATTGATTTGTTTGATAAAATCAGAGGTTGTTAGCTGTCCTTATCCTTGTTTTCTTCCAATGTAATCTTGAATAAATCGAGGTATATGTATCAGCAGGTTCATGAGTCTGCTGAGATACATATCAGTCAGTTGAACCATAATTTGCTGGTGTTTAAAACACAATGCATCGACTTCCTTTATCTAACTTTTATTTGTGAAGTTAGATTACACCATTTAATCATAACTAAGTTCCAGTCACCATCCAACTTATGGAACTTAGACCTTGTACACAAGGTATATGTAATCAGTTTAGGTCATCACAGACTTCCCTAAATTCTGATTCCATATCCTTGACTTTAATTACTAAGTTTGACCCCTTAGCCTTCATTAACTGAGTTTGAGCCCTCAATCTTCTATCTTCAGCAGGTTCCTACCTAGTCTACTGACCTAGCTACCCTACTGATATAGACCAGTTTGCTGATATAAACCAGCTGACCATTACAGTGCTTGTTTGATCAAACTTATACAAAGATCAAACTCTAATAAACCTATACATTTGATCTAGACATCTTTTTGCCTTTGCACTATAACAGCTAGTCTTCCACTCATCACTAAAACTCAGAAATAAGTCCAACAATTGCCCCTTTTTTGGTGATGATGCCAATACCCTCTCCTAACAGCAAAGCAAAAAGATTAAAAACAAAAACAGAACAAGTTGTCGTCTTTCATTATAATCATATGTTCAAAGTTATTACAGTCTAGAATCAGCAAATGATAAAACATATAAAGTATGCTTATCTACTGTCTCCTTTCTCTTTCTTCCCTTGCTTTTTCTGCTTGTTCCTGGTAAGCTCTTATCTCCATAATCATTTCTCTCATCCATTCATTTTCAATGAGAGAGAAGTTAATGTGAGGATTCACTTCTTTCCACCAATGCCATGCTTTAGGTAGAGTGAGATTTATCTGATGTACTCTAAAGCCTAAACGCATGTATACATCTTTGAATTCATTGAGTGACTCCTTTGCATTTGTGGTAGGTAAACTCCTTTCACCTCTACCACCTCTTCCACCTCTCTTTGAAGCCCTCATAGCTTTAACTCTTGCTTCCCAAAATTTCAAGCCCAAAAAGGAGTTCAAACCTTCATGAAATCCCTTGTCATGATTAGGTCTCCTTCTGTTGTAGTATACCTTCTTGTATTGTTTGAGAAGATCATCGAGTGAGTGGAAGTCGGCCAGGTGCAGACTCTCTGAATGCATTAGTGTCATCTTCCCATCTTTTCTTGGAAAAAATTCTAGCAGCTCTTTTCCTACTGCTGTTTGGCTCTCTTCCCCCTTATTGACATCATCAACAAAACGGGACAGCAAGCCATGTACACTCTCCTGTGTCAACGCTAGATTGTTCAATTGTCCCTCCATAATTTCAGTCCTAGTGTCAACAGCTGTGATCCTTTCTTGCATAGTTTGCTCTAGCAGGGTTATCCTTTCAGTAATTTTAGGATCCAGTACAGCAGGTTGAGGTGCAACAACAGGTGCAGCAGGTCTATGTACCTCAGCAAGGTTATCTAACTTTTGAGGAATGGAGTTAAGTTGATCTTTCAAAAATTTCTCCTTCAGTGTATTTCCCTATTTAATTCCCCTCACATCTTGTGTTAGATCGGCAATGGTATACTGAGTAGATGTGTAGCTTGAAGCAACTGTCTCGGTAGACTTTCTATTGTTATCCACTAGATTCATCAGTTCTTCAAACCTTTGTTCCTGTATATCAAGTTGAGTTCTTAACTGTGTTATGTCACTCCTGACAGCCCTCAACTCATCCAGGACATATGCTGGTACCCCACCAGCCATTCATCCAGCAGCTCCATCAGCAGGCTCTTCTACATTGTATTATTGCCTCTGACTGCTGATCACCAAAGCATAACTCATATCCCTTCCAGCAGGGTGAGCTCCTTGGTACTCCTCCAAGATAGGATCAATAGCAGGTTCTTCAATCACTGGTTCATCATCAGTAGATTCTTCCTCAGGCATTTGAAATTCTTCATCACTGTAGTCATAGTCCAACAGTTGCTTATCCTCATCAACATCAGCATACTGTTGACCTTCTTTCCCTACAGTGGTCTTAAATCCAGTAGGCTCCACTACGACAACCTCTTTAACAACAACAGTAGGGGTTTCCTCCAAACCCAAAGATTGTTCCAACCTTTGTTCGTGCTGTTTGAGACTCAGCAACCTGTACCTCCTATTCCAACCTTTGTCCGGGTGCTGTTTGTACCTCAGCAACCTATACCTCCACTTCCATTCTTCGATCTGGTGCAATTTGTGCCACAATAACTTGGCCAGGGAATATATCCATATTTTCCTTTTGAAATTCCCCAATATCAGCAATCAATCTCAGAAAATTTGCAGTTTTGGTTAGGGTTTCCTCAGTGTCAAACCAGTCTTGATATTGAATAGAATCCTCGGAATTGGCACTAGGTTCACTGTGGTCAGTAACCCTCTCATCATCCAAATCTACATTCTGCTGATCCTCAGGTTGTTCAACAGGTTCAACAACAAATAAATCATCTATCTCACCAACCATCCTATTTGCTCCAATTTCTATTCCCTCATTGATTTGTGCCTCAATATCATCCATGGTGAGATTTTCCAAATCCTCATCCAATTGTCCAGTTTGTTGTCTTTCGACTGTCCAGCACCAGTAGACTGCCCTACACTTAGTTCAATAATCATTGCAGTCCCTCTAGTTCCTCCTGGACCTGATGGATAATCACCTCCAGAATCAGATGATGATGAGTCATCACTGTCATCTTTGGTGTCCCTGAACTTGATACCCTCTTCCTTCTGTTGTTCATCAAAAAGATCTATCAGCCTTGATTGCAATAGAGAGGTATCAATCAGATCTAACAAACTTTCCACTCCCAACTTTCCAAAAGCGCATTCTTCAAAGTCTGTCATTGGTTCTGCAGCTGGCTTTTGTCTCTTATAAACTCCAAACTTCCATTGGAAATAATCAGCCACCAACAGGAGCTTTGGATCAACATATCCTTCTTTCTTCTTTTTCTCTTGTCTTTTAAAGGGCATGAATGACCTTCTAGGAGCTGTTTCAGTACCTTGCCGACCTCCAAAGGTCTCAACAAGTAAATTCATAGTCTCTTCCACAGATGCCTCTAGGTCAGTAGGTTGTTCAGTTTGTATGTTAGTCCCTACTACCTCCATCTGTACTATACTTGGTTCCCCCGACTTATATGCTCATCAGCAGGGTTAGCAAAAGATTGCTCTTCCCCCTGAACTATTGCAGGACTCGCAGGGTCTTGTACCAACTTTTCCACTTCCACAGAAGGTGTAGACTCAAAGATTGCTTGTGGTTCTTCTACAAGTTGCTCAACAACAACTTGTGCAGTTTCAGTAGGCTCAGCAGCCTTTGCAGGGGAGGATTCAACAGCTTCAACAGTAGGCTCAGGGTCAGTAGTCTGCTGTGATTCTCCAGTAGGTTGCTCAATAACAACCTCTACATCCTCAGTAGGCTTAATAATAGTTAATGGCTCAGCCTCAATAGCCTCTCCTGCTTCTTCTTGTTGCCTTAGATCCTCCAAAGTTTTCAATTGTTTACCTTTGCCATGTTTCATTTTCTTGGCAATTTCCTTCATTCTTTTGGAAAAATCTTCTGTTTCAATTTCAGCAGCTTTCCTCTTCCTTGTGATTTCAGCTAAATTAATAACTTCAGCTGACTACTTCTTTGTCTTCCTAGGCTTTAACATTTCTGTGATTTTCCTTGTGTCAGTAGCCTTTCTCTTTTCAGTGACCTTCTTGGGTGCAGCAGGCTTGACAGTTTTCTTAACCTGCTCAACCCACCATTACCATCATCTCCACCATCATCACTATCAGCAGTCTCATCAACATCTTCTTCGTCATCATCCGGACCAGGGATAGGAGTGGTAACCTCTGGCTTGAATCTGGATTGATTGATCTTTTCAGATGAAATGTCAGGTATCTAAAAGTGATTCAATAGAGTCTGAATCAGTAGACCTAGGGCTTGACCTTGGACTTTCTTATACCATTTCTATCTTCAGTGAACACCTTCTTCATGTAGTGTACAAGAAATCCAGCCCAATCAAACTTCATACTCCTGCAGATGATGATCATCAGGTCTATTTTGGGTCCAGACAGTGTATCTAGACTTCCAACAAATCCCAAGATAGTTTTGGCCATTAATTTGCTCAGCAGATTGTACTCATATCCAATATGTCTCACATTAATGCCTAAAATTGAAGGTATAGCATCGTTGGTCTTTATTTGATTAGATTCATTGCCTCTGGATTTGTGGGAGCATCATTTCCAGGTGCAAAATGAAATAAATCTCTCAGTAGGTCTGAGGAAATTTCTATCTCTCTTCCATTCACAGTGGTAGTGAAGGCCTCTCTACCTTCATGTATAGCAATGTTTCTCCAGAATTCCAGTACATTAATATATGAAATTCTCTGCAATCTCCTGTTGATAATACCTTCCAACCCAGCAAATCGTCTGATTCTCCGTCCAATGTTAATGGCTAAGTCAGTAAAGTTACAGTCATTGACATAACCTCTCACACTTTGACTAGTGCCAATATGAACATCATCCTTTGCTGCCATGATAAATGAAAAAGATGAAGAAGAGAATGCTCAAATCTGTGTTTACACAAAGTAACTTCAGAGAAATTTGCTGATTGAGAGTTGTGAATATCTTCTGTGTAATGGTCTGTATATATAGACAGAAGTAGATGTAACTGTCAGAGCACGTACAGTGGTTTTAACCACGATTAAATTTGAGTGAATGCTGTCTTGACACGTGGCCCATTACTTCTCATAACGTTTTGTAACCGTTAGATCGTGTTAACTGCGGTTATAAATAAGAAATAAATATCCCGCCATTTGCTTTTTGACTTTTATAGATTTGACTGAGTAAAGTAATCTTCAGCAGCCTTGTCATCAGCAGAGTTAGCTCGGCGGCCTCGACAAATATGTCTCGGCGACAAATATGTCTCAGCAGCCTGCTGACAGTGTAACTCTGCTGATCTTTGATTCCACCTTGTTTTGTTCAATTGATAATACAAGATGAAGTTTAACACCAATGACTGATCTGCCAAGTGAGCTCACCCAACAAGACAAAGACCAATCCCCTTGGCAACTTCAGTTGCTCAATTTTCCAAACATAAGTACATGGAATTGTTGATACCAATAACTAGTCTGCTAAGTGAGCTCACCCAACATAGCAAAGACTAATCCCCTTGGTGAATTCCAGTACATTGCTGATTATCACTCAACCTTAATAATTCCAAGTTTAGTCCTTAGATTAGCAAATCTTTCACTATCCAATGGTTTAGTGAAGATATCAGCAAGTTGATCTTCAGTAGGATATAAAGAACCACCACATCTTTCTTTTCAACATGATCTCTTATAAAATGATGTCTCACATCAATATGCTTGGTTCTTGAATGCAAAACAAGATTTTCTGTGATAGCTATTGCACTTGTGTTGTCACACAAGATTGTAATTTCTCTTTCTTCAATTCCATAATCCCTTAATTGTTGTCTTAACCACAGTATTTGTGCACATCAACTTCCAGCAGCAATGTATTCAGCTTCAACAGTGGAAGTTGATATTGAATTCTGTTTCTTGCTAAACCAAGAAACCAGTCTATTTCCAATTAACTGATGACGGGTCCGTTTCCGTCAGGTTGTTAGGATGGCAAACCTGAATGTGGGATATCTGGCCTCTTCGTGGTGTTCCGATCAATGAGGTTATCGCCGTCGGACGGTGGCGTTTATCGAGGTTGGTGGCGGACTCATGGAGGTAATATGAAAGCAATAAATGAGAGAGAGAGAGATGCAACAGTGCTCATGGAAATAAATGCGCAAAAGTTGTTCTATATCTTCATTAATGTCATAGTGGGGGTATTTATAGGGAAAGGATAAAGCTGTAAAAGACTACTCGTGCTAGCGGTGTCGATGCCCGACAGATGGCAGTTGGCCCCGCATTCTATCTAAGCTTATGAACTTTCCATTAACTGGTGGAGTTTCATATAAATGGGCCCGCCGTGCTGCGGGGCGGCCCCCTAATGCTGAAGATGTTGGCGGGATGGCCAAGGAGTTGGCGACGTCGCGCGGTCATGTACAGGGAAAGAGTTTGACTTATGTCCTCCGACGAGTTGATCGGGAATAATGGGACCGTGTCAGGTTCCGTATCATCAATGGCCCCTACTCTGCGGCGGAAAATCGTTGCGGCGTGGAGTAGTATTCTGGTCGAGGAGTCTTCGTTGACGAACACTCTTGGAAGACAAAAGTTGAGCGGACTCATGATTAGGGACACAAACTAGTAGAGCCTCATCAAAACCTCTCTTAAGAAAAATCCCAAAGGTGGGAAAAAATCTTAAGCAAGGGAAAAGAGTACTCTCTCGTTTGTATCGAAATATCAAGACCGCTCCTTCGCAGGCGAGGCGGGGTTGTGACATGAAGTTGATGCAACATAACCCGCGAGCGCATCGTGAAATTGACGCTATACGAAAGGCCTGCCAATCACTACCAGCGGGTTTCCTCCTCCTAGTACACGTTAGTGGTGATCTGGAGTCGACATCGCGCTTGATAGTTTGCAGTCAGTCGCAAGCGACAAGGGAACTGACCTACCCGGCCGCCCCTTTTTCAGATATAGGAAGCGATCTTCTCTCATCCGGCGGCCTACCAGGTCGTCCTCCCCTCATATAGGAAGCGATCTTCTCTCATCTTGGATCTCAGCTTGCGGACTCGGTGATCGTAAGGGGCCCAATTCTGGTGAAAGACGCTTTGCCATTCTTCCTAGGTAGCGTCGACCATGGCCCCTTGGCAGTTTCCACTCCGGATTAGACGCACGAATTTTTTGAATAGTCTGCTCTGGGCGGTCTGCGGATCCGATCGCCGATGAATACCTCTGATCCTCCTATGAGCTCGCAAGATTCTGGATTCACTTATCTCAGCTTCCTCTTCACGCTCTAACTCCGCAATCTCGGGTAGCAGGAAGGCGGCAGCGTATCGAGATTCTGTTCCATTTCTACTCGTGGAATTGAGATTGGGGGTTGTTCTCCCACTGATGGGTTGTGGAGAAAATGCAAACCGGATTCCAGGTGCTCGTTGCCTTTGTACTCCTCCATAAACTCGTATTCATCATTATCTGACTGAGACATTCTTGTTTTTCTGGGATTTTGTAAGGAAGAAACGAGTGACTCAAATGGGAGAGTAAGAATTTGTGGAGAAGGTAGTAACATGGCTGGCTTTTATAGAGGGAGGTGGCGTGTTTGGCAGGGATTACCATAATGGTGGGCAGACAGAGCGACGGCTATCTGAAGAGACGGTCATAATGACTGGCGTAATGATGGTTATCTGAGAGGTTTACCGTCATTATGAGCATTCGAAGGGACGGTTATTTATGGTGGGTAATCATGAGCTATTTTTCGTCCGGAATAGTCCCTAGTCAAAGTAGCCCTATCAAACGTGGCTAAAACTCGGGAAGACCACCAATGATGGCTTTTGAACCGTTCCATCTGTTTGGGATACCTGACAGTTTGGGGACGCAGCGGGGAGATGTGATGACACCTGCGGACGGCGATTTGAGGTGCACGACGCAGAGCGATCCGGATATGCCGCGAGGAGTCGTTTCCGTCGCCGCGATCGCGGCTTGAGAGCTTGCGATGTAAATCGTCCGTGCTCGTTGGTCCGACCGAGGTCGACATGTGGAGGTGCACGCATAGAGCGATCCGGATATGCCGCGAGGAGCGTTCGGTCGCCGCGGACGCGGCTTGAGAGCTTGCGATGTAAATCGTCCGTGCTCGTTGGTCCGACCGAGGTCGACATGTTGAGGCGCACGAAAGCATGAGCGATCCGGATATGCCGCGAGGAGCTATTCTGGTCGCTGCGACTGCGGCTTGAGAGCTTGCGATGTAAATCGTCCATGCTCGTTGGTCTGACCGAGGTCGACATGTTGAGGTGCACAGCATAGAGCGATCCAGATATGCCGCGAGGAGCGTTCGGTCGCCGCGACGCGGCTTGAGAGCTTGCGATGTAAATCGTCCATGCTCGTTGGTCCGACCGAGGTCGACATGTTGAGGTGCACGGCATAGAGCGATCCGGATACGCCGCGAGGAGTCTGTTCGGTCGCCGCCGCGATCGCGGCTTGAGAGCTTGCGATGTAAATCGTCCGTGCTCGTTGGTCCGACCGAGGTCGACATGTTGAGGTGCACGCAATAGAGCGATCCGGATATGCCGCGAGGAGTCGTTCGGCGCCGCGATCGCGGCTTGAGAGCTTGCGATGTAAATCGTCCGTGCTCGTTGGTCCGACCGAGGTCGACATGTTGAGGTGCACGCGCAGAGCGATCCAGATATGCCGCGAGGAGCTGTTCTGGTCGCTGCGACTGCGGCTTGAGAGCTTGCGATGTAAATCGTCCGTGCTCGTTGGTCTGACCGAGGTCGACATGTTGAGCTTCTGGGATTTAATCATTTTCTGCGATCCCAGGCGAGATGGCGAAGTCATTTGTGTTGGCGAAAGCGCAAACTGTACAGGCGAGCTATTACTGGTGGCGTGCAACGTGGAGCAATATAAACGGGCTGCAGAACGCTGCGTATCATTAAATGTGGCGTCCTTTCAGTTCTGACAAGGTGACGTTTCGCCGTAGGTCGTGACGGCTGGTGATGATGGCGTTTCGTTTTTTACGCAAACTTCAAATTTCAAAGCGTCGTGTCAAATTCCGAAACTTTTCACTTTCCCGCGCAAACCCGAACCGTTGGATGGAGACAATCACGGCCGTTGGTAGGTTGAGTGGTTGTCTATTTAAGGGGGCGTTGCCCCTCCTTTTTCCACCTTTACGAAAACCTTTTCCAAAATTTTCAGGCTGATCGAAACCGTTTCTACCAAACCAGAAATCAAGAGCATCTTGTGATGATTTGGAACCAAGTTTCCAGAATTCTGAGGCTGAGGCTGTGTTTGAGCTTCATCGGAGTGAGCCCTTTACAGCGATCGGAGTGATCATCTTTGTCTTCCTAATTTTCTGCCATCCAGATCATAAAGGTACCATCTTTATCCGATCTAACACTGGGTTTTTCTTTGTTGATCTTAATTTTGTGGTTGATTCCTGGCCTGTATAGATCACAAGTACGCTTTTTGTCCCGTAGATATTCGGATTTTTGAGGTTTTTTAACCGGTGACAGAATCCGTATGCCTAAACCCTTCTTTTGTGAATTTGAAGCCTTCAGGGGTTAGGGAGCAATTTTTCAATTTTTCCGTGTAGTATTTCTTTATGACCCCGTTGCCCCCTGTGCTGTTGGCGTGCACGGAGATGGGGGGGGGGTGTCGACCTGAACGAAGCGTTGATCCACTTCTCTTCATTTTGCAGCATGTCGCACAGCGGGGACGACAGCGATCAAGAAGAATTTAATTATGGTGATGGCGGGGCCGAGGAAAGGGCCAGCGGTGAGGTTTCTCCTTCCCGTTCTGACGAAGAGGACTCACGCCTCGAGACTGGCGAGGCCCAAAGGCTCCTTATAACGAGGGGCACTCAGCTGCTTTCTGAATCCTTGCAGCACTTAGCTCCCAGAGAGCGAATTTCTAAGACTGCCGGTGAAAGGATTCAGGCGGCGTCAGCCCCGAGGCCGCAAAAGCGAAGGGGGACGGCCGTAGGGGCACCCAGACCGGCTAGCTCCGCCCCGCAGAGGGGGAAAATCCAGATCAGCTTGAAGACTGCGGAGTCTTTGGCACAGTCCCCCCGGTAACACTTCCAAAAAACGAGAGGACTACATGTAATATCTCTTGAGGTTGTCGGCGTGCCAAGTATACTCATATTCACGGCCATTCCTGTCTTTGAGATAATATGTCCCCTTCTTCAGCTCACGAGAGACCTGAAGGGGTCCCTCCCAGTTGCTGTCTAACTTTCTGGGTTTGTGGCCGGCGGCTTCACATTTAATTAATACGAAATCTCCTGCCTTGAAAAAATGATGGCGTACCTTCTTATCGTGATGTCGCTTGGCGGCCATCTTGAAGTTAGCCAATCGAGTTGCGGCTTGCAATCTCTTCTCTTCGAGCATGTCGAGCTCAAATTCGCGTGATCGAGCGTTGGTGTCCTCGCTGAAATGCGATACTCTGATGCTAGGTAGAGTCATTTCCACTGGTGTCATCGCCTCCGAACCATAAGTCAGGGAGAATGGGGTTTCTCCTGTGGTAGACTTTTTGGCGGTCCGGAGCGACCATAAGATCGCGGGCAGCTCATCTACCCATCTGCCTTTTTTCCGCATAAAGTGCGTTTCAGACCTCTGAGAAGTTGTTTGTTTGCGTTCTCTCGCCTGACCATTACTTTGAGGATAGCTGACCGAAGACGTCGCATGAATGACGCCATGCTCTTTACAAAACTCGTCGAATTCCGTTCGAATCTGCGGTCCATGGTCGGATATGATGATGCGAGGTATCCCGAAACGAGTCCATACTTGATCCATAAGAAAATAGATAACCCGAGTTGTGGCGATCTCTTTGAAGGGCTTGGCCTCTCGTCCATTTCGTGTAATAATCAGCCGCTACTACTATGTACTCGCATCCGCCACGCCCTTTAGGCATTGGACCGACGAGGTCGATACCCCACATCTCGAAAGGCCATGAGGCGGTGACGATGCTCTGCTCTACGGAGGGTAACCTGGGTATATCCGCGTACCTTTGGCAAGGGTCGCATTCCCTCACAAATATATCCGCATCCCTCAACAAGGTAGGCCAGTAGTATCCTGCGGTGATCGCCCTTTGTGCGAGGGTTCGACAGGCGGGATGCCCGCCGCATACTCCTTGATGAAGCTCACGGAGGATACCCTCTACTTGCTCCGGCCGGACACAGCGGAGTAGAGGTTTGGAGAAAGAGCGCCTGTAAAGTATCCCATTTTGAACGACATATCTCGCTGCTCGTCGAGCCAAGGTTCTCGCCTCTATTTTGTCTGAAGGCAAAACTCCATGCTCGATATAATCCCGACCTCATCGATCCACCACGCGAGGAGTGTTGAATATCCATGATCTCACATCTCGTTGATAGATGGTTCCTCGAGGTATTCCGGAGGGATGTCGGGAGCGAGCGCCGCGTCGGCGTCGGATAACTTGGATAAATAGTCGCCCTCAAATTCGAGTGCGTGGTATATAAGAGAGCTCGCAATATCCGAACGACGACGTAACTTTTGGACCAGGTCGATGTACTTGCTCGTAGTCTTGAGCAATAAATCTTATAACCTCCATTCACTTGATTGACAACCGCCAGTGAGTCGCAAAAGACGTGTATGTTTTCGACTCCCATTGCAAGGGCGAGTTCAAGGCTGCGATGACCGCCTCATACTCGCCTTGGTTGTTTGATGCCGTGAAATCGAAGCGAAGCGCTTTCTCAATTTCTTCGGACGTTCCAGGCTCGAGCAAGACGACTCCGGCTCCGCAAGCTCCACCCGCTTGCGCCGTCAACGAACAACGCCAACGGTGGGCCGGGCCTCGTGGGGCCGCTAGGAGCCGGTTTGTCGGGCGAGTTGGTCGAAGGGGAAGCGGGTTGTGTTGCCGAGGATTCTCGAAAGCTTGCTTCAAGAATGAACTCGGCCAGGGCATGCGCCTTGATTGCCCTTCGAGGCTCATACTTGATGTCGAATTCCGTGAGCTCAATTGCCCATTTCTGGAGACGACCGGCGAGGTCTGGCTTATGTAAAACCTGACGCAGCGGACTATCCGATAGTACAACGATCGTGTGTGATGAAAAATATGCACGGAGCTTTCTAGCTGCTATAACAAGAGAGTAAGCCAATTTTTCTGCATTAAAATATCGACCTTCTACAGGACTGAGAGCCTTCGAGATATAGTAAATGGGCTTTTGAACGGGCTTCTCAGGAGTCCCCTCTTCTTTTATAAGAACTGCAGCGATAGCCCTATCTGAGGCCGCCAAATATAAATAAAGCTGATCGCCTATAATAGGACTTACTAAAAGAGGCGGGCTGACCAGGTATCGCTTGAGCTCTTCAAAGGCTTCAGTGCATTCTCCAGTCCATTCAAACCCCTTGCCGCCTTTCAAGATCTTTTAAAAAGGGAGACACCTGTCCGCAGATTTCGAGATGAACCGCCCCAGAGCGGTTATTCTTCCATTCAACCTCTGAACCTCCTTCACAGTCGTTGGAGGTGCCATGTCCAGAATGGCTCTGATCTTCTCAGGATTTGCTTCGATACCGCGCTGTGTGACCATGAAGCCTAAGAATTTTCCACTTTGACCCCAAACGTGCATTTGACGGATTTAACTTCATGTTGTTTGCTCGCACGTTCGCGAAAGTTTCTCTCAAATCCGCTATGAGGTCGCATCTACTTGGATTTGATAACCATGTCATCTATGTAAGCTTCCATATTGGCGATAAGTTGTCTTTCGTCCCCGGCCATACGGACTCGATGGTATCCGGAATAGGCGTCGACGAAACGAGGATTTCAAAACCCGCTATCCGATCTACCATTCGTCTATGCGGGGTAGCTCATAGGGATCCTTGGGGCGGGCTTTGTTCGGTCGGTGAAATCTACGCACATTCGCCACTTGCCGTTGTGCTTCAGAACCATAACGACGTTGGCCAGCCAAGTGGGATATTGTAGTTCTTCAATGATATCTGCCGCAAGTAGCTTTGCGATCTCAATTTTCACAGCCTCTTCCTTTGCGATTGAAAATTGGCGAGCTCGCTGCTGAATTGGCTTGAAGTGGGGATTCACGTTAAGACGGTGGAGTGCGACCTCGGGGTCGACGCCTCGCATGTCAGTGACCTCCCAAGCAAAGGCCTCCAGGTTCTCTTTCAGCACGTTGATCAGCGCGGACATTTCGGCATCGCTGAGGTGCGCCCCGACTTTGATTTTTTGGTCGGTGTATCTCTCATTGATGATTACCTCGACGAGCTCCCCTTCTGCTTCGATGCTCGGGTCATCTCGCATCTGCAGTGTGTCGCATACAATTTTCTTTTGCTATTTCTTAGGCGGCGGAGGGCTGTTCGTGCCTTGTCCCCGCTCGAGATGGGCTTCCAGCGCTCTCTTATTAGCGCTTGCCTCTAACTCGGCCATGGACTCGCTTATCCGGGGGTTGACTTGCTCGGCCGTGTTTGGGATCTCAGCCGCACCGACTGTCACTAGAGCTTCTTCCAACAGATTTATTGAATTCGTGATGGGATTAGTCCCTGTTGGTGCGATGGGAGGTGTAGCATGAGCTTGTCCCAAAGACACCTTGGAGTTCGGGCTCTCGTGCCCTTTTCAATCCCGCCTTTGATTTCGCCAAGTGGTCAAGATAAGTCCGTGGTCGGCTAATCGCCCGCCCTATCCCCGCCATTTTCGTATAAAATTTGACCCTCGATGCGGAATGGAAGACACCATTTGAAACTTGCGCATCGCGCAGAATGCCCGTGGATCATGTGGTAGCGAGCCGCGGATCGACCACCAAGAATTCTATTTTTCGATCCGGAAGGGCTCGAAGTCTCCGAGGCGGACGTCCAGGTCGATCATTCCTTTAACCTTTACCTCATGGTTGGTAAAACCCTCAAGCGAGCCCAGGTATGGTTTCAGATTGGCCTCGGTGAAGTTCAAACCTTTGAGGCAATCAAGATAGATGATGTCTCTGGCGGCGCATGTATCCACCAGGACTCTGTTAACTCCGCACTTGCCGATCCCAATTTTGATTATGAGGGGCATCTCCATTGCTCCCGTAACAAAGCTAAGCTCGTTTTTTGTAAAAGTCAGGGCCTCTTCATCTGGTCGCAGGGTTCTAGGCCGCTCACGCCCAAATTCATTGATTGAGTTGATCTGTTCTTTTATCTGTCTGTTACTAGGCGGGCTTTCGTGGATGACATTAAGCTCGCGCTCATACTTTGGGCCGCGACGAGCCTCCGGTTGGCACCGCCCGCCAATTTGAACCGATCTAGTTTTCCCTCCCGGGCCATGTTGTCTATGATCCTTATCAGGGAAAAACAATCATCTGTGTTATGGCCGTGATAATTATGAAACTCACAGAATTTGCTCTTGTCCGCTTTACGAACCCTGTCTTCGCTACGATTGTCGCGGGGCTTCCGGATGTGTTCTGAGATTTCGTTCAGGATTACCGACGGTCGCGCATTCAGCGGAATGTAATCTTTTACGTCGAACTTTTGTGGCCTTTTGAAATCACGGTCGTCCGTTCTCTCGCCGGATTGACGACCTCCCCCTTTCTTTGGGGATCGACCTCGAGTACTGTTGGACGGGGCCGTGGGATCAGATTGAAGGCCCCGGTTTCTGGTGGGGATGACCTCGACGGTAGTAAATTTCCGGGCGTGCTCCAACATATCCCTCAAGTTGGTCGGCGGATGCATCGTCAAATGTGTCTTAAGCTCGCCGCCCACAAGTCCAGTTAAAAATGCCATCATGACCGTGGGTTCGGGCTCGTCCCGTGTTTGATCGTAAACTTGGACGAATTTCTCGTAATACGACCGGGCGGACTCCCCTGTGTCCTGTTTTATCAAAAACAGATCAGTCGTGGTTTTGCGAGGCCTATGCGCTGTCTTAAATTCAGCCGGGAACTTTGTCCGCATGTCCTCCCGGCCGTAAACCGATCCGGGGCGGCGCTTGCGAAGCCATGTAGAGGCTCTATCTTTCATGCAACCCACCATAGCCACGCACCAGGCCGCGCTATGGTGAGTAGCGAGCATCATTTTACTCTCGAACGAAGCTATCCACTCGTATGGGTCCGACTTACCCTGATAATCTGTTATGTTGACGTTAGATATTCGGCGTTGCGGTAGGCTTGCTATGAGCGAGTCTGAAAGCGCATCCATAGCAGCGCTAGGCTCCTTATCCTCTTCTCGTTTACTCTTTTTCATCTCCAGAACCATCATCCTCAGGTCTTCAAACCGTTGGTTGGTCTGGGTCCGAGGTGCGCCCTGAGAGCGGGCGTCGTCCTCGTCACTATCGAGCCTTTCTGTTTCGGCCCGTGCTCTTCTTCTTAGGATAATGTCCCGGGGGTTTTCACTGAGGGGGCCCAGTCTTCGTCTGACGTTGCCCCGGGTTCCTTTATCTTCATCTCTCGGTGGTGATGGTAAAGCTCTACGTTTTCCCAGGCGGTCATGCGCCGATACTCTAGTTTGGCTGTCTTCACCGTGCCGAGAGGAGGACACACTCTCCCCTCGATGCTCGTGACGCTGAGCTCGCGTTGTTTCCCCCATGTTTGGCCCTTTCCACGGAGGGGCGGTGACGTTACGCCCGGCGTTCATGCCCTCTATGGTTGGGGGAGGACCAATTGCTAGTGCGGGCGACCGGCGGAGATTAAAATCTTGTTGGTATTCTTGTCGCGTACTCACCATAACTCTTTATTCTTGCCGGATCGGCCTCGCTAGGGCGAGGAGCCTCTTTGTCCGGGCCCTCTGTGTTAATGTCTTCGGGCGAGCTCGCCTCTAATTGAGCGTTTTTCTTTCTCAATTCTAAGAACTCGCGGAAATCGACGGCTCCACGGGCGGGGTCGCTCTCATGCGACCTCGGCGGGGCGACCCGCTTTTCTCGCCGGGTTGGGTGTGACAGGGGTTAGGCGAAGGATTAGCCATGATGGGAGGTCCGCTACAAGTCGACAACAAGCTTTCCAAGGTAGGAAGTGGGATTATTGCCTCGACACGGGCCAACTCGATATCCTTTTCAAAGAGTAGTTAAGGTGACGTGACTGGATGTGATCTGTTGTCAGATTTTATGTACGCAACATCCGATGAACCTTTTATCCTCCCACAAGCAATCGATCCCGATACCGATATGCTACAAGTTGAATTTTATGGTGTTCACACCGTCCCGATCAGCATTCAAATCGGAAAAACGCTAACCACAGCCGTTTCTTAGCGGTTCATATAAGATTATCCCAATAGTGGTGAATCTTCAAACGCAAGATTGGGATAGTCTACACAAACACATGAGCTATTTTTCAACGGACTGTGAAGACAAAGGTAACCGATTTGATGATGATAAACTGGAATAAAAAACCTGTTATACAAGGGAGACGGAGATCGGAACGAGCTAAGCAACTATAGGGGCACGAAGGTGTTGAATCCTTTGAAGAAATCATTCCCGGTAACGGAGCCAATTGACGGGTCCGTTTCCGTCAGGTTGTTAGGATGGCAAACCTGAATGTGGGATATCTGGCCTCTTCGTGGTGTTCCGATCAATGAGGTTATCGCCGTCGGACGGTGGCGTTTATCGAGGTTGGTGGCGGACTCATGGAGGTAATATGAAAGCAATAAATGAGAGAGAGAGAGAGATGCAACAGTGCTCATGGAAATAAATGCGCAAAAGTTGTTCTATATCTTCATTAATGTCATAGTGGGGGTATTTATAGGGAAAGGATAAAGTCAAAAAGACTACTCGTGCTAGCGGTGTCGATGCCCGACGATGATGGCGATTGGCCCCGCATTCTATCTAAGCTTATGAACTTTCCATTAACGGTGGAGTTTCATATAAATGGGCCCGCCGTGCTTTGCGGGCGGCCCCCTTATGCTGAAGATGCTGGCGGGATGGCCAAGGAGTTGGCGACGTCGCGCGGTCATGTACAGGGAAAGAGTTTGACTTATGTCCTCCGACGAGTTGATCGGGAATAATGGGACCGTGTCAGGTTCCGTATCATCAACTGACAGGTTCATGTGGTGCTTTTTCCATCAATCTTGCATTCAGCATAATCAGAATCTGAGTCGGGTATAACTTTGAAACTTCCATCTTTTGAATACCATAACCCTACTCCCAATGTCTATTTTAGATACTTGAGAACTCTTTTGACTGCACCTAAATGACTTTCTTTAGGTTTTGATTGAAATCTTACACAAACACCTACAGCAAAGGATATATCAGGTCTGCTGGTAGTAAGGTACAGCAGACTGCCTATCATCCTTCTGTATAAGGTCTGATCAACATCTTTGCCTTCTTTGTCTTCATCCAATCTAATGTTTGTACTCATAGGAGTTGATAACTTGGTGCTGTTTTCCATACCAAATTTCTTCAGTAACTCCTTGGTATACTTGGTTTGATGAATAAAGATACCATCTTTCATCTGTTTGACTTGCAATCCCAAAAAGTAGTTCATTTCTCCCATCATACTCATTTGGAATTTACTCTTCATTAGATTTGCAAACTTCTCACATAGCAATTCATTTTCAGAACCAAAAATTATGTCATCAACATAAATTTGTACCAGCAGGGTGCTGTTTTCTTCATTGATTCTGAAAAGCGTCTTATCAATGGTGCCTTTTGTAAAACCATTGCCACCAAGAATTGAGATAGAGTCTCATACCATGCTCTTGGTGTTTGTTTCAAACCATAAAGTGCTTTGTTGAGTGTGTACACTTTATCTTCTTGGTCTTTAACTTCAAATTCAGGAGGTTGCTGAACATACACCTCCTCTTCCAGAATGCCATTCAAAAATGCACTTTTGACATCCATCTGATAAACTTTGAAGTTTTTATAAGCAGCATATGCCAGGAATAATCTGATGGCTTCTAATCTTGCAACAGGGGCATATGTCTCATCAAAATCTATTCCTTCTACTTGAGAATATCCTTTTGCTACTAGTCTGGCCTTATTCCTTACAATGGTACCAGATTCATCAAGTTTGTTTATGTATACCCATTTTGTACCAATTATATTTGCATGACTAGGCTTTTCCACTAGTGTCCAAACTTGATTTCTTTCAAATTCATTCAATTCTTCTTGCATAGCAATTATCCAATCTGGATCTGAAATTGCTTCTTTAACAACTTTAGGTTCCATTTAAGATAGAAAACAAGTAAACATTGCTTCTAATTGTCTTATAGTCCTCACACCTTGCTGTATATTGCCAATAACTTGTTCAGCAGGGTGATCCCTTAACCATTGTGGATTTTGGTTAGATTGATTCTCAGGAACCTCATCTTCAGTAGGGTCTGCTGTTTCTTCAACAGGGGGTTCAGCAGATCCTTGAATTGCCTCAGTTGTTGCATAAATAGTATTACCAGCAGGGTGTTCAACATGGGCAGAATTAGAAACCTTTAAGTCATTGAATCTTTCCAAAACTTCAACACTTTCTGGATCAGTGACTTGTTGATTCTCAGCAGGTTCTGAAGCTTCATCTTCCATTCTAGTGAACTTAGGTTCATCAAATACAACATGTATTGTTTCTTCATGTTTCAGTGACATTTTGTTCAGTACCCTGAATGCCTTACTGACTGAAGAATATCCCAAGAAAATTCCTTCATCTGATTTTGGTTGGAATGTCTTTAATTGTTCCTTATGATTCAAGATAAAACATTTGCTTCCAAATGGATAGAAATAGGATATATTCGGTTTTCTTCCATTCCAAATCTCATAAGGTGTCTTTAGCAGTTTTTTGTTCACTGAAGTTCTGTTTTGTGTATAGCATGCTGTATTGACTGCTTCAGCCTTATATCTTTCAGGTAGCAATACTTCACAAATCATAGTTCTTCCTGCTTCTTTTAGAGTTCTGTTTCTTCTTTCAGCAACCCCATTTTGCTGAGGTGTACCAACAGTAGCAAGTTGATGTAGTACACCATTCTGTTCACAATATTCTCTTATAACTTTATTTAGAAACTCAGTACCCTTGTCTGATCTGATTTTTACTACTGTCAAACTTTTCTCATTTTGCAACCTCTTCAAAAGTTCACGCATCTTTTGAAGTGTTTCACTTTTCTTATTCATAAATATCACCCAAGTGTACCTTGAATAATCATCCACAACCACTAAGGTGTATTTCTTTCTTGTTACACTTGTTGGTGTTACTGGTCCAAATAGATCCATGTGCATCAGCTCTAAAACTCTTTTAGTTGATTGTTTAGTCTTTGACTTGAAGCTTGACTTTGTCTGTTTACCTTGCTGACATGCATCACATATAGCATCCTTCTTGAATGTGATCTCAGGTAAACCAATCACCAGTTTCTTATTCACCAACGGATTTATATCATCAAAATTTAGATGATTCAACTTCTTATACCATAACCAATTAAGTTTTGACTTGGTATGCACAATCAGGCATGTTTCTGGAACAGCAGTAGACCAATCCACAACATACATGTTTTGTTGTTTCCTTCCAACCAACACAACTTCATCACCTTTCTCACTAATGACAGTACAAATGTTTTTGTCAAAAGTGACCTTGTATCCCATGTCACAGAATTGTCCAGTGCTCAGTAGGTTGTAGTCCACTCCTTCCACATATGCCACATTCCTGATTGTTAGTCCATTTCTCACAAGTGTGTCATATCCTCTTGTGTATCCAGGTGTGTTCTTGTTGCCAAAATTCACTCTTGGACCATCCTTTGCCACAAAATTTGACAAACAGTGCTTATTCTTTGTCATATGTCAGGAACATCCACTGTCAAAGTACCAGACACCCTACAAAACAAAGTAAATGCATTTTAGGTACCCAAACCTGTTTGGGTCCATAATGGTTAGTGGTAAGCATGACCCCTGGCATGTTTCCATAAGGTCTTCTCCTAAAAGTGTCATACTTTGGTTCATACATGTATTCTACACGTCCATAATGTCTAACAGTTGGTTGTGTAGGATTCATATATGCTTTCTAGCCTTTTGGTATGTAATGCTATTTGACGTGATTTCTGTTGTTAGAAGCATTAGCATAACCATTGGATTGCTATCTGTTAGGAACAGCTCTGTAATATGGAGTTTGAGGTCCCTGAGGTCTTGTATAAGTCCTCTGCTGAGTCCTCTACCGATTCCATTGCTTAGGTTTTACCCTGGCAGCATGGTTATTCTTGCTATTTCTAGCAGTAGGTGCAAGAATATTCCAATCATCATCAGTAAGAAACAGTCTACCTTTCCCCCTGAGATAAGTATCCCTTGAATGATTAGCATTTTTGGATTTAGGATTCTTATCCTTGGAATATTTCTGGTTTTTCCCTTTTTGTGGTCCAGCAGACATGGTAGTAGGTCTGCTATCAGCAGGTTTAGAAGGCACAGCAGTCCTATTTTTAGATTTATTCTTTTCATTAGGAGCTGTTGACTTCTTTGACTTAAGATTTTGCTTCCTTGAAGCTTTCTCGGTAGGTTTTACTACCTCAGCAACCCTTTTGGGAGTTGGATCTTGTGCGGGCACAAACTTAGGACCAATTCTAGTACTAGGTTCAGTGACCTTACTGGATTCACTCTTATTGGATTGTTGAGTTCCAAATCCAAGCCCGGTTCTATCACCATAAGGCTTACCAGATTTGAATGCAGTGGAGGAACAAGATGGTTCGGCGGACTCGGCGGCTCATCGAAGGTTCAAGGGCTTATCACGATTCCGTCTAACTTCTTTTTCCTTTCCTTTGAGAAATCTTAATTCAAAGCATTTAATCTTTCAACTTCGATTGAAGAGCTTCTTTTTCAGCCTTCACAATCTCATAACTAGATTGTATTATCCTCAGTTGATTAAGGATGGCATCCAAAGTTTCTTCATTGTCAGAATTTTTAGGATTTGAACCACAGGTTGATTCACAATCACTTCAAGCAAGAGTGTTTATAAATACATAATTGTATACCTCCTCTGTTTCATCCATATTTGCCATCAAAGCATAATCATCCATATCAGCAACAAGTGTAGGGTCATCAGATTCATTTCCTTTTTCTGATTCCACTTCATATCCTGATTCATCTTCAGCAACCATAGCCTTCTTGCCATGTCTTCTTTGTTGACTTTTGGTCTTCAGTAGGCCTGGACAGTTAGGTCTGAAATGTCCAGGCTTCTTGCAATTAAAGCAAAGATAATCAGGTTCCTTTTTTTGTTTTAATTCAGGACAATCAGGTTTGAAGTGTCCTGGCTTCTTGCAATGATAACACAAGTAATCATTATCTTTCTTTGATTCATCCTTCTTCTTTTCACTGAATTTCTTTGTGAAATTCCTTAGAGAACCCTTTCCATTTTTCATCATCCTGATTTTCTTGCTCAGTAGGGCAATCTGCTCTTGCATCTCATCCAGTAGATCATCTTGAGCTCCCGATGTCTCTTCTTGTTGTGAAGCGACCAATGCAGTGGTCTTTGGCTCTTCTTTTTCTGTTTCAGGTACAAGCTTTTTGCTAAATTCATAGGCCTTAAGATCTGAAAACAGTTTGAAGGTGTCTTCTTCATGCAAGCTCCTCATTTCTTTCATGGCAGTCGCCTTCATCTCCCAAACTTCTTTTGCACGTAATGCTTCCAAGATTTTTGAGTTGATTTCTTCCTGTGAATACTTCACACTCAGTTGGGTGAGTTCATTCATGATTGCATTGAATCTTGATTCCATTTGTTCAATGGTTTCATTTGGTTTCATCTTGAACTCCTGGAACTTCTTCTTTGCCACACTGATTTTGTTCTTCTTGATTGCATCAGTGCCTTCACAGATTAATTACAACTTGTCCCATAGTTCTTTTGCAGTCTTGTAATCTTTCACCTTTATATACATATTGCTATCCAAAGTTCTGTATATGATATCAATAGCAATATTGTTGAGATTTGCTCTTTTTCTATCTTCAGCAGTCCATTCCCTTTTTGGTTTTGGAATGTACTGTGTCTCATCACCCACTGTTACTGACTTGGTGATCTCCATTGGTCCATCTGTCAGCACATCCATCATTTCATCATGTGTTGCAGCTAGATAAGCCTGCATACGACGTTTATACTAATCAAAACGATCTAAAGAACACATCAACATTGTTCTAGCATACTGGTTGTTATCCATGATGCAAAGCTTTGAAAATCAGTAACTTGAAAAAGTTTTCAAACTATTTTCACAAGCACAACAAATAGGATTACTTCGAAACGTGCCTTTGCTCCGATACCAATTGTTGGTCCCTTGAAAAGGCTTTGGTTAAGTTTAGAGGAGGGGGGGGTGAATAAACTTAACACTTAAAACTTTTGGAGTTAACAAACTCAGTAGCTTCACACTTTGTTGATACTTCGTAGCTTCGATACTCGAAGTCCGTCGACCGTGAGTTTACTGAATTTGTGCAGCGGAATTATATCAAAAAATAAGCCTTATTACTTGTTGTTAAATATGATACCAAGTATTAGATACTCAGTAGTGTGTGTGTGTGTGTGTGTGTGTTGTGTGTGTGTGTGTGTGTGTGTGATTCGGTAGATTGATGTGGGTTATATAAACTAAGTGCGAGAATATAAATGCGAAAAGTAAGTAGACGATTTTATAGTGGTTCCGGGTGGTGTAATCCTGTCGTCCACTCTTCTCTTGTGATGTTGGAGGTAATTCACTAGAGATCTTTGATGTAGTCGTTACAAAAATCCCTAAGTTGCTTGTACTTCACCAATAACTATGGCTTCACAAACTGAACACTTGGAATAGGTAGGATTGCTGCTCCAAAGTCTTCCACTGGTCCTTGAAGGGTAGGATTGCCTCTTCAAATGCTTCACCACAAACAACAGTCTTTCACACATAGATGTGCTTCACTGTCTTCAACAGATTTCTTGTAAAAGAAGGATTGAATCAAGTAAATGATTCTGTTGCAGCAGCTTGATCAGGATGATATGATCAGCAGCTTGATGTCTTCTTTTGTGTAAACTTGATGTAGCTTGATTGTAGATTACACTTGAAGATTTTTTCTGGATCAGTAGCCTTAAGCTCAGTAGGTTCAGCAGGGTGATTTCTTGATCAGAATTTGAAGCTCAGGATTATTTCTTATTTTTCCTCAATCATCTATATGTTTTTCTGAATTTGGAGTCCTCTATTTATAGGTAGGAGTCTTGTGACTTGTATTTGAAATTCAAATATAGCCGTTCCATGTTATGTCCCATTTGACTTGCTTTCTGTCAATGTTCATAGTACTGACACAGTCAAACTGCTTTTTGACAGAATGCAGTCTGTCCATCCTTTGACTTGTATCCATTGGATAAAGTCCTGAATCATCCCAACGTCTCTTTAATATCAACCATTGATTTGTTTGATAAAATCAGAGGTTGTTAGCTGTCCTTATCCTTGATTTCTTCCAATGTAATCTTTAATAAATCGAGGTATATGTATCAGCAGGTTCATGAGTCTATTTGAGATACATATCGATCAATTTGAACCATAATTTTCTGTGTTTAAAACACAATGCAGCTGACTTCCTTTATCTAACTTTTATTTGTGAAGTTAGATTCACCATTTAATCATAACTAAGTTCCAGTCACCATCCAACTTATGGAACTTAGACCTTGTACACAAGGTATATGTAATCAGTTTAGGTCATCACAGACTTCCCTAAATTCTGATTCCATATCCTTGACTTTAATTACTAAGTTTGACCCCTTAGCCTTCATTAACTGAGTTTGAGCCCTCAGCCTTCTGTCTTCAGCAGGTTCCTGACTAGTCTACTGACCTAGCTACCCTACTGATATAGACCAGTCTGCTGATATAAACCAGCTGAACATTACAGTGCTTGTTTGATCAAACCTATACAAAGATCAAACTCTAATAAACATATACATTTGATCTAGACATATTTTTGCCTTTGCACTATAACAGCTAGTCTGACACTCATCACTAAAACTCAGAAATAAGTCCAACAAGTTCACACTTTATTTTGCTGTTGACTCCAATATATTTTTCGGTGGAGTGACATGGCTGGTCACTAAGCCGGTGTAGTGACTTTTTCATTGAGCAGCTGTTTATAACTGTTCCTAACAATCACTGAAGTTGACTTCACTGAGTACCAGTACCTTACCTGCCAATTGAGCTTACTCATAAAGGAAAAGGTTCAATTAGCTGATGAAGTTACTTAGTTGATTACTCTCGTTAGCTGCTCCTTAGTACTTAGTCAATTTCTATCATTCCCAACTCAGTTCTCAACTTGCTGAATCTTTCATGACTGAGTGATTTTGTGAAAATGTCAGCCAATTGATCATCAGTGGGTATGTATCTTAGAATAATGTCTCATTTCTTTCCACATGATCTTTGATAAAGTGATGTCTTACATCAATATGTTTTGTTCTTGAGTGTGACACTGGATTTTCAGTAATAGATATGGCACTTGTGTTGTCACACATAATTGGAATTGTCTTCTCATCCATTCCATAATCCCTTAGATGTTGTCTGATCCACAGTACTTGTGCACAACAACTCCCTGCTGCTATATATTATGCTACAGCTGTTGATGTAGATATGGAGTTTTGCTTTTTGCTAAACCATGAAACTAGTCTGTTGTCTAGCATTTGACAAGTTCCAGAGGTGCTTTTTCTATCTATTTTCATCCAGCATAGTCAGAGTCTGAATATGATATCATCTTGAATCCTCAATCTTTTGGTTACCAAATTCCAACATTGATGGTTTTCTTCAGGTATTTGATTATTCTCTTGGTTGCTAGAAGATGTGATTCTTTTGGATGAGCTTGAAATCTTGCACATACTCCTACTGTAAAAGCTAATTCACGTCTGCTTGCAGTTAGATAAAGTAGGGATCCAATGATTCCTCTATAAATCTTATGATCAACATCCTTTCCATTTTCATCTTTTCCAAGAATAACCATTGCACACATTGGGTATCTGATGTACCACTTGTGTCCATACCATACGTGTGTATTAAGTCTTTTGTGTACTTGGCTTGATTAATGAAGATCACATCTTTCATTTGCTTTACTTGTAGAACAAGAAAGTAATTTAACTCTCCCATCATGCTCATCTGAAATTTGCTTTTCATTAAGTTTGCACATTTCTCACATAGCTTCTTATCTTTTGATCCAAAGATAATGTCATCAACATAAATCTGAACTAACAGGGTGCTGTCCGGAGTCCAGAGTCTTCAAAATCATGTAAGTTGAGATTGTGGGGTTAATACAAATTGATTCTCTTCACGAACGGACTATCACAAAGGATTTATCACACGACACGTTGATGCATGGTAAGTAATGATTAATGGAGAGATTATGAATTGCTGCTTGATGTGTGTTCTGCCTGAAATCTTTATTGAATGTGTGATAGTTGATGGGGATTGCTCTTGGAGGTACATTCCGCCTTGATACTCTGCTCGATGACGAGAATAGGGCTAGTGAGGGGTAGTTGATGACGCTTAAAATAGTATATCCTACGGCATCAACATTCTATCCATTATGAGCTAAACATATGTCGGGTTAATGAGTCGAGTATTTTGCATGTTATGTTTATTTTCCCCGATTCGATGTTATTTCGTGCTTTATTTGATTATTTTAGGGATACGAGACGTTGGGCTAAGCATTGTAGACGATTCTGGAGTGGACTGGACAAAAGGATTAGGCCTAGGGTATTCCAAAACCTTCCAAGCTGAGTCGGCAGAAGAAAAAGGACAAAATTTCCCCCGATTAATCGGGAGATCCGGTTGATTAATCGAGCAATCCAGAACCTTCCGGAACGCGTTTTCTTGGACAGGGGGGTAGATTTAGGCGTGTCTAAGTCGGTTTTAGCACTATAAAAAAGAGGCATTAGCCCCAGATTTCATTGTAACAGTGATGTGATCTGAGCACCAAATCAGATCCGAAAATGTCCGAGGACTTGACTGAAGGCACCAATAAGACGAGCACCGCGACCCTTAGCTAACCCGTAGCTAAGAACCATGGTATGACCTCAACCCTTAGATAACCTATACCTAAGAACCTTGGTATACGAACACCATAAGGTATGCTCAGAGCCTTGATCAGTTCATGATTTATATATTCAACATAAGAATACTCACGAAAAGCTTAGAAGCTTAACATAAATTTCACTCAATAATGTTTGAACTGTTTGTTACAATGACTCTACTCGCCTTTCTATAGGCTACAGACTCCAAGACCAATTGCTAATTTAGCAATGTGGGACAAAATAACCATAAATAAAAATAATACCAAAAATAAAAGTCTATCTTATCAACGTGTGATAATAAAAGACTAAAAAAAAAAGAAATAATAACTAAAAATAAATAAAAGACTCCAAATAAATTTAATATGTTTATTCTCCAACGGGAATCACATCATTCCCTCCCGGCTCTGGAAGGATTCATCCTCGAATCAAAAGAATGTCGTAAAAAGCAGCAACAAGGACAAAATAGGACGAACCAACAACGAATACCAATGATATGCCCGGATCAAATACAAGGCGGACAAACCACTTCAAATCAATGGCTCCGTTTAATGTTGAACTAAGCGTCACAAAGGCAACATCAAAGAAGGCTTCCGACGTGCTAAAAATCAGAGAAATCCATGCAAAGTAGCAACATAACGATAGAAATGCATAGTCGGGCGGTCAACCACATACTTAGAAAATGGATCAATGAAATCATGCTCTGGCTTGCCACCACCGTCAACATGATAAAAAACAACCATAGGCAATGTAGGGGCTGAATGGGGTACATTAAGTAAACACAAGCCCTCCTCAAATGAATGCTCGTCAGGTACCTACAAATTAGACAAAACAGAACTCGAACAAGTGGTCGGTGAAGTAGGATCAACTTCCTCATCTGCCTCGATTTTCGCAACCACTAATGAGATATCCTCATTCGTCTTCTCAACATCACACTCGTATGCAACATTCATCTCCACCACTTGTTCATTATCCTCCAATTTATTTAGAAAATTTAGCTGATTTCCTCTACCATGCTCTCATCATCATTGCTTTTCAACTCATCCCCTCGAGTGGTAGCAATCTCTACGGTGTTCTCGACATTCTTCTCAGGGATACTAACATTCACATGGTCGTTGATGTAAGTCAACTTGATGATAAATTTCATGATGTTTTACCTCATTTCTCATGTATTTATTGATGTTCTTGCATCAATTCAAGTCATTTATTGCTTCATTTCATCCAAAGGTGAAGATAGTAATTATTATATAAAATATCATATTTTGATAGGTTTTGTACCGGTTTAGTAACCGGAGCATCTTGTCGGGTTTACACTTGGCATTTTGGTGATTTATTGCAGGATTATAGGTTGACCAAGACCCCGGGAGATGACACGTGTCGAGCCTTAACACGTATTTTGAGGGCTAGAAGAGTGTGCCAGAAGCTTACAAGTTCAAACGGATCATTTGTCCTTAGTGCTTCTACTGTAGCCTATTTTCAATGGAAAGTTGACCCCACTTATAGGCATTTTATGGAGAAGACTTCTTCATGATATTTTTAGATCAAGAAATGAGATTTCCAACGCATCTTGAATCACATCAATCGGAGATCCTCAACTCAAGTGATGACCATTTTACTGAGCTGCTGTGATTGGGATTGCTTGCTCATTTCATTTGTTGTATTTCATGTTCATGCCCACCCACCCTCTCTTTTATAGCATCACGGTATTTGTTTTGACTAGTTTTGATTCCCTAAATACTTTCTTACCACTCACTTTACATTGAGGACAATGCAAGTTCGTAAGTGGGGAGTGGTAACGTAGTTAGTCCAACTAAAGGTAATGTCATTAAATGTTTGAGAAACACTTAGCCTTGATCATTTTCGAGCAATGTAAAATTGAACAAACCACCTTTTGTTGAAAGATATGGCTTCGCAATTGATAGAGTGAGTACCTCAACGAAGTGAGTAACCTTGGTGACATGTAAGTGCATTTTAATAGCGAATCTTTGTTTGTAGTGTGAATTATTTGAGTACGTATATCCCGATCTTTTGTTAACATGCAAATGTTTGTGCAATCATGTAAGCATTGTTCGATTGCAACTAGAACTTAGGCTTGATATCCTTTCGAGGAGAAATAGAAAGGTGTTTGGAGTAGGAGTTAGGGATGACGGTTATGACATTTCTTTGACTTCGACCATAGCCAAATGGCCTTCCGAACGTATTTTCCACCTGTCCGCATCTCAGCCTTTGTAGAGGGGTGAGACCCCACTCGAAACTAGCCATTCGTGATCAACCTCATTATAATCCGACCCTTAGCCTAATTTTAGTCTACATTCCTTTGTGTCCCGCAAGTTTAGAAAGATTTTATGTATTGTGTGGTGATGACTTTGGGAGTTGAGAGTTGGATGACTTCATTAGCACAAAGTTGAGATGGTATCTTATCAAGTTCGGAGTTCATTGGTGTATATATGTTTCTTAGTTCAAAAAAAAATTCCAAAAAAGTTTCCAAAAAGTAATAAGCTCAATGAAGTTGTAAATAAAGTTCAAAAAATGGTGAGTCTTGAAGCAGTTTTGAATGACAAGTTCGACTAGTCAAGTAACTCAAGCTTTGGGGAATTGCATTGATTTGGAGCGGTGTTTCTTATCTCTTTTTTTTCTTTGTTGAAGTGGCCACCTCGATGATTTTTGCAAAAGAAGAAGAAGATATATCAATTCGACATTTTTGGAAGCGAATGTGTAGAGGCTTGCTATCTTGCATTGTTCTCTTTGATATTCCCTATTTACCCTTCCCTTAGCCAACTACCCAGGCCTAACGTTGCAAGCTATCAAGTCCTACCCAACCTACCTTCTTGACTCCGAATGCCTCGATTAGTGGAGATTGGTATCATTCTTAAGCCTATGGATTGCACCTAATAAGTCTTGTATGCATAATTTCATAATCGATTGCTTGGAAATTTGAGGAGTATTCACACGCACACACACACACACACACACTCCACTACCTTCTTAGATTGCGATTAACATGTGGTTATAGGTACGACTGGTTGCATCATCTAGTTGAGCTCTTACTTTTTTATATTGTATGACCCTACCTCTTGACTTGAGTTGTTTTGTCGCTTTATTTGCTCGAGGATGAGCAAAAGCTAAATGGGGAGTTGGGATGTAAGTCAACTTGTTGATACATTTCAGGATGTTTTACCCCATTTCTCATGCATTTATTGATGTTCTTGTATCAATTCAAGTCATTTATTACTTAGTTTCATCCAAATGTGTAGATAATAACTATTATATAAAAAATATCATATTTTGATAAGTCTCGGGTTTACACTTGGTATTTTGGTGATTTATTACAGGATTATAGGTTGACCAATACCCCGAGATACGACACGTGTTGAACCTAAGCACGTATTTTGAGGGCTAGAAGAGTGTGCCGGAAGCTTACAAGTTCAAACAGATCATTTGTCCTAGTGCTTCTACCATAGCCTATCTTCAACGGACATTTGACCCCACATATAAGCATTTTCTGGAGAAGACTTCATCATGAGAGTTGTTGATCAAGAAACGAGATTTCCAACGCATCTTGAATCACATCAATCGGAGGTTCTCAACTCAAGTTATGACCATTTTACTGAGCTGCGGTGAAGAACCAGCCTATTACGGCGCGCGCCGGAGCGTCGCAAAAAGTTGTCAAAGATATTTCAAGTGATTCCGGCGCGCCGGACCTATTGTGGCGCACGCCGGAGCGTAGCAGAAAGCAAAATTCAGCATATAAACTTCATCTGGATTGAATTTTACCCAATTTCAAACCCCCCAAACCTTCATCTTCTCCAACTTCTTCCTCCTTGAAGGCACCTCCACCTCTCAAGGCTCTCCTAGCCGAATATTTGTAGAAATAACTCTAGAATTTGATTGTAATATTAAGGATTCTTAGTTTAGTTCTACTACTTTGTTTGGAGTTATAAATACACTAGTGTTGACTCCATTGAAGGTTTTTTAGTTTGAATGAAGAACACCATTTTAGAGCTCCTTACTTGTGATTGGTAATTCTTAATCTTTACTTTGATTTAAGTGTTCTTATGATTATGAATGTTAACCTTGATATGTTGATGTTTGTAGTTATGAGTGGCTAGGTTAAACTAGTCAAGATTATGTTGTAGAACTAGTTATTCTCTTATGTTGATTGAGAATGATTGTTTGTGTTGTTAGTTTCAATTGTGATGAATCTTTTCCTACTTGCATTGTGTGGTTTGCTTGTATTAGAGTAATTAACTAGTACTTGCACCTACACACTTATTGGAGACCGAATGAGACAGATATTAAGTGTGGGAAGAGGGTAGGAGAACCCGAAGGGTAAAATTGACCTCTTGGAGGCTTTCGATTGGTTATCCGGGGATAGTTGACATTGTCATTGCATTCAAGTGATCATCGTAGCAATTCATTAGGTTGAGGATTGTTGGTCCCAGAGAAGGGTAAAACTATAGTCAGAGGGGGGGGGGGGTGAATGACTATAGTGGAGTTTCAAAAACTTTTCTTGTGATTAAAAGCTTTTGGGCAACGGATAAGTCCATTCTTACTAGATTGTTTCAAAGCAGTTTATACATTCACGGATATAAGGTATAACGTAGGAAATTAAATGAGTGCAGTAAAGTAAATTGCAGAAAGTAAATTGACACAAGGCTTATAGTGGTTCAGGGTGGTGTAATCCCTTAATCCACTATTCTCCTGTGATGATTGGAGGAATTCACTATTGTTTTCACAGATACAATAGTAAGATTGTCCTTGACTTCCCAAGCTTCACAATCTACAAGACTATCACTCCTTGGCTGCAACAGGTTCAGTGATTCAGTCTCTTTCACTGCGCTCCTTGAGATCAAATCCTTCAGCAGCTATCACAAACACAACTCCTTCTCAGAAGACTTCTGATTCAGTTGCTTCAGTTTATTGTGAATGAGATTCACAAACTTGATTGATCAATCTCAATGCTAAATATAAAATTGTAGTTCTGATGTCTGAGTTGATCTTTAGATGAATCCTTGTAAGTTCAGAGAGAAGGCTTTTCAAATTGACAGAGTTTCTGCTTGGTTTTCTTTTTCTGATCGTCGTTATTATCTGTCTGTCAATGCCTTATATTTATAGCCATGAGTATCCTTGATTTGAAATTCCGTCCGTTGGCTATATTAATGAGGGGAATAATCCTTGATTTTATTCTTGATTTCCCCTTAATTACATTCTCCTTGATTTCAGTGATCTGATTTTTCTTCAAATGTATAGTAGAAAATCCGTCCTTGATTGATCCTCTATTGATTGTGCATTAAATGCATGATCCTCTGAATCTTCATCATATTTCAATTTTGTTCTGATAAGGATTACTTCGCCGTTCTCTGAATGGTCGAGTGATCCATCTAACTTTGCCGTTTAGATCTTCTTTCACTGTTTTTGCCTTCACTTAGCCGAAAGTCAGTTTACTCTGCCGATTCACTGTTTCCTTCATCACTTAAGTTTAAGGAGAATCTTTGTATTTCACTGATCATTGGTTTGGGTGAGATCAGTGTACACCATATTTGAACATTAAGTTTCATCACTTGAACCATAACTTAGACTTA
This sequence comes from Gentiana straminea, assembly GCA_036785695.1. Lineage (NCBI taxonomy): Eukaryota > Viridiplantae > Streptophyta > Magnoliopsida > Gentianales > Gentianaceae > Gentiana > Gentiana straminea. Next base: position 13,140,724 of record JAVUPR010000300.1, on the reverse strand, counting down.
TCCAAGGTCATCACAGACTTCCTTGGTTATAAGTCATACCATTAAGTCTTCATTGCTTCTCTGCATGTACTTGGCTGGCTTCACTCTACCGAATGTTTGTTTTACTTTGCCGTCCTACCAACTATTACAATACTTCTCTGACTTAACTTATACAATATGTCAGACTCTAAGTAGAGACTTATACAGAGAATTCTAACTTATTTCAGGCTTGCTATAACAGCTAGTATGACCATCATCAAAACATAATAAAATGTTCCTAACAAGGATACCTAGGCCAATGAGGAGGTATAGAGTAGTTTTATACACTCGTATGTGGGGGAACTAATTGCTTAGGAATTCACCGCTTCACACTTTTGAACACCATTGGTTGGATGGAAGGAAATCATTCCCATTATACTATGAGAGATTTGCTAGTCTACACATTGTCTTGGTTAGGTCTTTTATCATTTTATCACCTTTGTAGTAGTAGAATAACAGATACATTTACCTTTTTGTCAATTTGCGACTTAGATCAAGATAATAATAGCTTTTTGGTGTTCAACCTCAAAATCTTCGTGGATACGACCTTGACCACTAACTAGACTACAATTGACCCGGTACACTGCCGGTAAGATTGAACCCTAGAAAGTCTCGATCAGTCGTCCGTAGGTGATTTCTCACGTAAACTACGCATTTTCGGCCAAAAATTAGGGCAATCATAATATTAATGATCACTCCTTTTATAACTATTGCAATAAACAAAAAACAGTCCCGTAAATGTTTTGTTAACAACATCTGTACCACCATGGTTACCTCTACCACCGCGTTTTTCTTTACCACCACCTCTTTCTTTCAACATGTCATGAAATTGAGCTCTTATCTCTTCAAATTTCCTATCTATTACGGCAGTTTGGGCCTCCGTGAATATCCGAAAAATGCATCTAGAGGACCCTTTTTTGACATTAGTCAAGATCAAAATTCGCAAATAATCCCATAACAATAAGAGTAGTGATACACCCACTACTTTTTCTACCACAACATCTTACACAACACAATCAACACCACATATTTTGTTAGGACCATCACAATAAATAATTTATCACTTTAATCAATAATACACAGTATGTTGTGGTTTGTACACTACATAAATGTGTAGTGTACATATCATTTTCTTAACAATAACAATTTCAACACAAAACCTCAACGGTAGTTTTCCACTACTTAACAATCCAACATCATCCATACCACAACACCCAAAAAAAAAAAATATTTCCTCAATCATCCACTACATCATCCACCGTCATTTTCAATTACCACCGTCACCAAAAAGCTGATCCACTTTTTCTTTTCCACATAAAATAAGATTTTTTTTTAACCAATGAAAAGAAGGCAAATGGGTAATTGCAGTGTCAAATCTTGCGGCTAAGGGATTCCGGTGATTTGATTTTTTTTTGTTTACCAATCAGAAAAGAAAGGGAAAAAATAAATTAAATAGGGCAATGGCACTTCAATGCGGCAGTCTGGAAATACTTGCTGGGAAATAAATGTTTGTTTTTTTTTATAAAGGATAAATGCAACAGCAAGGAAATACAAAACCCTTTTAATTTTGGGAAACTTAAAAAAATTTGCTTAAAAAAATAAATATTTGTATGATATACATTAAAATAATAACATTTGAAAAATATGTCTGAAAAGCATTTCGTTGCGTATTCGCTACCGAATTGCTACGTAATAGCTACGTAATCGCTACGAATTGCTTTACAGGCATATTTTTCAAATATTATCTTTTGAAGCTGTACCACACAAATATTTATCTTTTTCAACATATTTTTTCAAGTTTTCCTTTAATTTTTTATAACCAATCAAGAGAAAGGAACGAAGTGATGGGGACAACAATTGCTGGGAAAATTCTCGAACAAAGGGATTGAACAAGAACAAGAACTCTGATACCAACTCTCTTCTTCTTTTTTTTTTTTTTTTTTTTCTTTTTTTTTTTTTTTTTGTGAATGAAGATACAGGAACGCAGGACAGGGAAAATAAGGCTGGAAATTTGATTTTATTTTTTATTTTAATATTGAAGAACAGGAAAAAAAGAAAAGGACGCAGGAAAAAAGAAAAGAATATATAAAAAAAAAGATATTTGGATACCGTCAGTGTCGAGCTCTGATGCCAACTAATGTGATCCGTAACCGATCAGATCCGAAAATGTACGAAGACTTGACTGATGGCACTGATAAGAAGAACGCGACCCTTAGCTAACCCGAACTAAGAATGTATGTTTAGAACCTTGATAAGTTCAAGATTTGAATATTCTACATAAGAATACTCATGAAAAGATTAGAAGTTTAACATAAATTTCACTCAATAATGTTTGAACTGTTTGTTACAATGACTCTACTCGTCTTTATATAGGCTACAGTCTCCAAACTCAATTGTTAATTTAGCAATGTGGGACCAAATAACCATAAATTAAAATAATAACAAAAATAAAAGTCTATCTAATCAATGTGAGATAATAAAAGACTAAAACAAAAGAAATAATAACTAAAAATAAATAAAAGACTCCAAATAAATTTAATATGTTTGTTCTCCAATGGGAATCACATCAAACAGTAGTACCAAAAATATTACAAGTTTTATGCAATAAAAGTTCATTTGTTTTTTATTTTATGAGTTCTAGTCACGGAGTCGACGAAAAATTCACCTCCTAGGGAGAGATCTTCGGAGGATCTATGCTCGTCTTCGAGGGTATGATTTTCTGTCTTTTTCAAGATGTAGATATATTGTTCTTTTGTTGATTAGTATGCTTTGATTGTTTTTTAGTTCTGCTATATAGTAGTTATTTTATTTTACCCCATTAATGTATAGATCTGAATCGTTGGTTAAGAAATAATGAAATATATGTTGCGTTCTTCAGATATGGGACGGTACTTATCACTAGATCTGAATACCTAGTAAATCCTAGTTCATGATAATTGGCGCTAGCTACGTTGATCGACAGATTTAAATTACATGTTAGTAGCCTGATCAACTATTTGCATTTCATCGTAAATTAACACGAAGGACTGTTAGTGAAGTGTAAGTTAGGACGTAGTCTTGATCAATCTTTAGGAACGTGCTAGTCATTGTCGATAGCTGTTTAAGGAGGTTCTTGGTCTTGAGCCGGCAACTCTAAAACTTAATGCGTGTGAATTAATACAACCAACGAAGGAGGTTAATTGCACATAGATTGCCTGATGTCCTTACAATGGAAGTAGATAGGATTGCACGTAGTTGACAAGGAATTAAAATTTACCAACGGGGATGATTGATGCATGATATTGGGGGAATAACTAATCACTCATAGTTAGAACTAATACATTTGAAAATCTTGTGTGCTATAGTTGAACTTGCATAATCTTGCACCATAGTTGGTCATAGACCACTTTTGTGACAATCACTCTTGAATTAAACGTATCTTACAAGTCTCTGTGGGATTCGACCTTGACTCACCAGTACTCTACTACGATAGACCTAGTCCAATTGCTAGTAGAAGCCCGTGCTTACACCACGGGCGCGATCACTTCTAAACAAGAAAATACGACGAGATCAGCTTTCACAGATATGTCGAATGATACCAATCAACGAGATGCCCTTTCTGCATAAAGTGACCATGTCAGAATTCTTAACAGAGATGTACCTTTTCCGTCTCAGTAGCACGGGCAACATGTCAAGGTCAACCCTCCTGACGCTGTGCAAAATCAAAGTAACTGTGAAGAGCCAAGAGACATTCTATGTCTTAATTCTCTATATGAAGTTGAGGTGGCGAACTCCCATCCCTCAATTCCCCATCTACATAGTTTCTCTATGAAGATTTTTTCTTGGAATTGCAGGGGAGCCAGTTCCGGTTGCTTCCTTCGACACTTAAAATATGTTCTTAAAGACCACAAACCTGATGTGTTGTATCTGATGGAAAGTAGAAGCTCAAGTGTTAGAACTGAAGAGATTCTTGTCAAAACATATTTTATTGACCTATTTGTAGTAGAAGCTATTATCGGGGTGGCGGTAACGGGGCCGTGTGGATATCTGGCTATATATATATATGATTTCTCCGGCGCGAGGTGTGGTGATTGCGGTGGTTGGCATGAGAAATATGATGATTCCGGCTGCGGGTTCACATAGTATGAATGTGGACTCTGCCAAGACAAATTGGTAGGGCTTGGCCTGCTTTCATTAATATTCAGATAGATTATGATTTACACATAGCTCCTATTTATAGGTGTTGGACTAATTACGATTATGCTAATGATGACAAGACCTGATAAAGTACAATTAAGCATAAAACATGATCCCGGGCTGGGGGTGATGACTTGTCCCGAGGGTGTCAATCTTTATGAGGGCTTATTAGTGGTCTTGTCATTCTGAGTAGGTTGTTTCTCGGTTTGGGAGTTGAGTCCAGCCTGTCTCTGATCTGTTAGGAGGCTGTGTGTGTGGGTGGTCTCTGGGCTGTCCAGGTCCGGCCTTGGCCTGAAGTGATACCGAGGCGGACGATAAGCTCGTCAACTTGCGACTTGAACCCTGCCTAGCAGCAATCAGGTTGAGGATGGAGCCGTCTTAAATGCTTATGATGTGACCTCTGATTGGATCTGACCCGGGTCCGTGAGACCGTATTTGGGTTCCCCATATCAATGGCCCTCTACTCCGTGCCTTGCCGACTTTCTCCAAAGTAGAGTTTGTTAGCACTTTCGACGATGATATTTCTCGATTGTTTCTCTGGGAGGAGTTTGGTGCCGACCTTCATGTCGTCGGGCTTATACCCGAATCCAGGTAGATCCGGCATGAAATGCTATGCTGTGACGTGGACAGGCTTGGAGCCGGGATCGGCTAAGTATTCATGGCAGTTAGAGGCGTAACCTCGATTTTGCAAGGGACATGATGGCTGACGTGAAGGACATCAGTTCCTGATTGGTTGGCAACGCTTCGTTTAACGCTCCTCGTGATTACTTTTGAATTTTGAATATTCAAGCACGACGGTTCAATTTCCCTTTATTAGTACCGTCTATAAATAGAGGGATATCCTTTCAGTCATACATTTTTGCAAAAACTACTTCCCTTTCAGCATATTTTTCCGGCGAGTTAGCAATTTCCGGTGAAGGTTTAAGCGTTCGACGTTGATTTCCGGTTGTTTCTTCAAGCAAAAATCCTTAGTCAACCGCTCTTTGCCCCATTTACAGGTAATCTTTCAATGATTCGATCACCCTTTATACGATATATGCATCATAGCTAGCCTATACGTGAATTTCTGTTTGAATTTCACAAACTCTTGGGGAATTTTCGCTCTGAAGCCTCCTCTTTTCATACCGTTGTTCCCATATTTATTGCTCTTGTCGCCATGTATTCCCTTTTGTTGATTCATGGGTATTTGGTGCTTTTAGATCTTGTTTGCATGCGATTTATAGCTTCTAGTTTGTTTTTCATCTTCTTGGAGAAGACAGATAGGGGCGAGGTGTCGAGATCGTAACAAACTCGTTAGGCTCGGCCCGGCTTCGTAGTCTAGGCGATAACTAATCCACCTCGACCTTGTTCTTTTAGGATGTCTTCAGAGTCGGCTACTGAGAGTGATGTGGTGGCCCTCGGTTATGGATCTGGAGGCGAAGCTGATAAAGGCTCATCACAACAAGAACAACCCGCCCCCCGAGTAAGGGTAAGCAATCGGGGTAGAGCCGGTGCGAGTAAACCCTCTGTTGTAGCCAAGGGAAAATGTAAAGGGAAAGAACAGGAAAAAGCTCCTAAGGCTCGTTCTGCGGCTTCCTTTCAAGAGCCCGCTAATCAAAAAACCTTCGACAAGGAAATTGAACATTTATGGAAGGAGTTTAAGGACACCCACGAGCATCAAATTCGCTGATGGCCTATGACGTGTCACCCAATTATCGATTTACACTCCGTGTTCGCGACTCCAAAGACTTCATATTCACTATCCCGCCAACTCTACTAAGAAGACAGATGATCTAAATATGGGTAAGCCCGATAAAAATAAGGAGAAGTTTATCGAGGAGATTTACAAGATCTTGGGCTACGACTCTGTGCGCGGCACTCAAAAGCAAACTATTAACTAGCGCCGTATTTTGGAGGTCACTGAGATGTATTGTCGATCGGCTGGGATTCCGGGATCAGATATAAGGGATCACTTAGTCAATGTGGTACTTGTTGACTGTGACCCGGTTTGGATTGGCGACTGCCATATTAACAGATGTCTTCCCTCTGTTTGCGGAATTTGCCTAGGGGATCCTAGCCGTAGACCTCTGAGTAAAATTTTGCTTTTTTCTTTGCTATTACTCCCTTTGGTTATTGCCTTTACATTTACGTACTTTGAACTTAACCAACCTTGATTTTTGCAGCGATGATTAACCCACGAGGCAAAGGAATGACGCTATTGCTAAGAAGAGAGACGCGGCTATGGCTAGAGAAATAGAGCTCAGGTCCATTCAAATGACTGTTTTGCCCACAGTTGATAAAGAAACTGCTATGGAGAGGTCAATTTGGAGGCGCAATCTCAGCCCTTAGTTCCCCGAGCTCGTGAGAAGAGGATAATAATTGGATTGCTGAGAAACGGTCTAGTGAAGCCGCTGCTGAGAGGCCTGTGAAGCAGAAAGGTGGTGGTGCCGCGGACGCCTTGGGGACTATTGTTTTGGATAGCCCCGAAAAAGCTGGGAACTTGGCATATCCCTCGGCTCCGAAGAATGCCTGGCTTAAGAAGAGCCAAACTTCAAAGTCCTCTGCTGGGTATGTCTGCGTGTATTTATCATTCAGGGCATTCCCTGACGAGTTATTCAGAATCTTGTGTGATCGACGGCCAATAGTATCTTGCGGCTATAACATTTTCGGCTAGGGAGCGACTCGCAGGATGGCCTCCGCATACTTCTTGATGAAATTATGCCAGAATTTATTCACTTTCCTCCTTACGAACACATCTGAAAAGCAGCTTAGAGAATGACCTTCTGTAAAGTATCCCATCATTCAGAATATTTCTAGCCGCTTGTCTTTTAAGAGCACGAGCATTGTCTAGATTCGCTGGCAGAGCTCATGTTTCAATATATGCTTGTATTTCATTCATCCAACACGGAGTCAGAATTGGGGTATCAATGTCCATGATCTCCAATTTTTCAATTGCGGGGGCAGAACGATATTCCACCATTATTGACAGGTCGGCTATCTCTTCCTCTAGGGATAATGTTGATAGATAATCAGCTCTCTGATTTTCCTCTCTAGCAATTCTGGTGAACTCGCAATATTCAAAATTTTGCTTCATTTGTTGGACAATATCACGATATTTCTCTAAGATGCCGCATCGTGTCTCGTATCCCCCTGAGATTTGTTTGACAATAAGCTGAGAATCACAGTAGACCTGAACATTACGGACCTTCATTTCCCTTGCCAAGCCGAGTCCAACGATTACGGCCTCATATTCTGCCTGATTGTTTGTCACCTTGCATTCAAACCTCAAAGCCTTTTCTACCTCCTCCGTTGTGCTCGGCTCGGATAAGATAACCCCCGCTCCGCTTCTATATTGGTTGGAAGTGCCATCTACATACAAGTCCCAACAGTTGTTAGGATTTAAAGTTTCATTTGCGGGTTCCGGCGTAGGCAACGCGTCTGAGCACTCTGAGGTGAAGCTTGTCTCCGCTATGAAATCGGCTAAGGCTTGAGCCTTGATCGTTTTTTTGTGTTGATAGTGGATGTCGAACTCTATAATCTCTATAGCCTATTGGAGTAAGCAACCTGAAAGGTCTGGTCTGTGAATTATCTGGCATAGATGGCTATCCTTCATGACAACTCTTGTATACGAGGTGAAGTAGCCTCGGAGCTTGCGAGGTTCCATTACTAGTGAGTACGCCAGTTTTTCTACGTTGAATTACCGACTTTCCACCGGACTGAGTGCTTTACTGATGTAAAAGACGAGTTACTGGAGGGATCCGGTTTCCTTTATCAAAACGGCAGCTATGGCCAAATCGGAAGCCGCCAAAGATAAAAATAGAACCTCCTCCGGGATGGGACTGATCAGGAGGGGTGGTTTTCCGAGATACTCATTGAGGGCCTGAAAGGCCTTGGAGCACTCTTCATCCCATGAAAATGACTCGCTACCCTTTAGGACTTTAAAGAAGGGCAAGCATTTCTCGGCCGATCTATCCAAAGGGAGGCGGCTCCGAGTTTGGAGGTGTTTCAAGATTGGCTCACAACTGATCCTTATACTCCAACTCTTTGTGCCTTACATACCGAGTTTCCATTCTCTGATGAAGAGGTGAAGGGTTTCAATGTTGATCAGCGAACTGCTGGTTTGGGAGAGTGGAATCCTCCACCTCGGGCCCCAATAAATTTACGAGATATGATTGAGGAAGATGCTCGAGAGGACGAGCCCGTTCTGAAGATCGATCCTGCGACTGCATCGGACACCGAAATGTATGAGAACTTACTGGTGCAGAGTCCGACTTCGCAGGGTGTACCTGACCCTCCTGCTCAGCCTTAGCTTCCTTTTGTTGTATTTCTTGTCAATCATTTGTAAAATCTTTAGTGATATTCCTTTTGTATCTTTCTTTTGTCGGCAACGTTTGAAGATGTCGCTTAAACTTTGCATGTAATCAACTTTGAATTAAATTTTGCAAGTATTTCTGAAAAGCCTGGTTTTTGCTTGAATTTGATTTTTTATTTGACCGGGGTTATCCGGGGTATCCGGCCCCTTTACCCGCAGCGGGTTCCAAATGACTGAACCTGTTGCGCGGATTTGAAATGGTGTTATCCGGGGTATCCGTCCCCCTTTATCCATAGTGGGTTCCAATTGACTGAAAACATGCGGTCCCGTTGTTTCATGCATGACTCCCCGTGGGCCTTGGTTGAAATAAATTAATTACTTCATTTAATTCCCTCGGAAGTGTAAGAGTTTTTCTCTGACAGGCCTCTTTATGACTACTGCCTCGATAAAGGTAACCTTTATTGTCGGGTCAGTAACCGACCGAGCATTTAAAGAAGCTAGGCCATCTCTTATATGTTTTTGGAGTTTTGAATTTGAAAAGAGTTATCCCCATCCGTTGGATTAGGCTGATCTAGACCGTAGGTCCTTCTGGCCCTTCCTAAAAAAAGGATGATTTAGCCATCATATTTATCCACACTTGAATATTTTGAAATTTCTTTTCTCTGCTATTCCTTTCGATATGCTCCCTGTAACGTTTAATCACCCTTTTTCAACACGGCTTCCAATGAAGTGCTGGCAAACTACTGGGTATTAAAGAGTCGTTTCCCCTTGTTGGTTGGGCGGGCTTGAACCGTCGGAAAATAAGAGGGGGTTCCCATCTGAGGATTACTCTATCTGGTTGGGAAGACCTGGTGGCTCGGCCCGCCGGTCATTGCAATACTACTGTGGTCCTTCATTTTTACTCAACTCTTTCCAAGGTTGACTCTCAGAGCAGGTAGCTTCCATCTCTGTTCGCAGCGTGTCGGTCCCTTTTACTCCGACTGTCATTAATAATTTCTTCAATCTACCCAGCTTCGTCCCCGCCCTTCATTCTGAGCGGGCTTGGGCTTTAAATGAAGATGAGATCTCCCAACATGCCCACCGGAACGGTGCGCTCCATTATCTGTTCCCTGGTGAAAGCGACTCCGGCCCACAAAGGATCGACTGAAAAATACGCAGTAATTTGCCTTGGTTTGCTAACATAGTGAAAAATACCCAGTATGTGTTATGTTACATGAAGTAGTGACTTGTTAATTACTATTTTTCCATTGCATTCAATATTTTTGCGCACATAATCTGAGCGAGAAGTGTTTGAGATTAGATGATGAGTTGTTTTAACCGGGAATCATTATTTGTCAGTGTATATTCTTTAACTAATTGTTGGAGGACAAGGGAAGCAATCGTGAAACCACAAAGGGTTAAAATGGGACAAACGGACTTGCAAGAGGAAGAAAAATCGGAGAGAAATCTGCCAAAAAAAAAGAGGAAGAAAAAGAAAAATATATCAAGGCAGTGAGGGAAGCGAACTCGTAGCAAAAAGGGCATGGCCCTCGCATTAAAGTAAAAACAAACGAGGACCTGAGAGTAATACTCGGTCCCCAAGTCCGCTCTGCCTGATTAAGGTGCAATGTTGTGCAACCAAGTCTGAAGGCAAGATGAGCGAGTGTAAGCACATGTAAGTTGAGATTGCGGGGTTAATGCAACTTGATTCTCTTCACGAACAGACTATAACGAAGGATTTATCACACGACACGTTGATGCATGGTAAGTAATTATTAATGAGGAGCTTATGAATTGCAGCTTGATGTGTGTTCTGCCTGAAATCTTTATTGAATATGTGGTAGTTGATGGGGATTGCTCTTGGAGGTACATTCCGCCTTGATACTCTGGTCGATGAAGAGAAAAGGGCTAGTGAGGGGTAGTTGATGACGCTTAAAATAGTATATCCTATGGCATCAACATTCTATCCATTATGAGCTAAAAATAGTTGTTTCGACCTTTAATTATGAACCATTTGAGTTGAATGTCATATGTCGGGTTAATGAGTCGAGTATTTTGCATTTTAATTATGTTTATTTTCCCTGATTCAATATTATTTCGTGCTTTATTTGATTATTTTCATGATACGAGACGTTGGGCTAAGCATTGTAGACGATTCTGGAGTGGACTGGACAAAAGGATTAGGCCTAGGGTATTCCAAAACCTTCCAAACTGAGTCGGCAGAAGAAAAAGGACAAAATTTCCCCCCGATTAATCAGGAGATCCGGCTGATTAATCGAGCAATACAGAATCTTCCGGAACGCGTTTTCTTTGACATGGGGTAGATTTAGGCGTGTCTAAGTCGGTTTTAGCACTATAAAAAAGAGGCATTAGCCCCAGATTTCAATGTAACAGTGATGTGATCCGAGCACCGAATCGGATCCGAAAATGTCCGAGGACTTGACTGAAGGCACCAATAAGACGAGCAACCGACCCTTAGCTAACCCGTAGCTAAGAACCTTGGTATGACCTCAACCCTTAGATAACCTATACCTAAGAACCTTTGTATACGAACGCCACAAGATATGCTCAGAGCCTTGATAAGTTCATGATTTGAATATTCTACACAAGAATACTCACAAAAGCTTAGAAGCTTAACATAAATTTCACTCAATAATGTTTGAACTGTTTGTTACAATGACTCTACTCACCTTTATATAGGCTACAGACTCCAAGACAAATTGCTAATTTAGTAATGTGGGACAAAATAACCATAAATAAAAATAATAACAAAAATAAAATTCTATCTAATCAATGAGATGATGTGGGACAAAAACCCTGTTTCTTCTAGACTCTCTTAGCGGGCTTCGCTCGGCCCTTTGCTTTCCCCTACGAGATGATGTGGTCCCTTCGTTTCCTACCGTCGCAATGTACTTCCTTGCTGAACTTAGCATTTCTTAGAGATTAGACGGCGGGTTGAGCGCGAAATAGGACTTGAGGTATCATAGTCATAGCCCCGTTTTGAAACTATTCATCACCACATTGTCAGTTAACCTCCTTCTCAGCGCGTACACTTTGTAGAATCGCTCATAGTAACTACGGGTAGACTCATTTTCCTCTTGTCGAACCTCGTGAAGGTCGATATGGGTTTTCTTTGGTCCTCCAAATGACTTAAACTCGACTGTGAATTTGTTGACCAAATCATCCCAAGACAAAATCGATGCTGGAGGCAGGCTGCGGATCTATGAGGCTGCTCTATCCTGCATGGCCCCCATGAAGGCAATACACCATGCCTCCTCACTTGGGGTGTATAAGTTTATCCTACTATGAAAAGCTGACAGCCAGTCCAAGGGATCTGAAGTGCCGTGATAATTAGTAAAATTCAGGTAGTTCGTACCTCCCCGGGGTGTCGCTGTGAGGATGTCGGGATGCAAGACACTGGTACCCCAGGTGGGTTTAGATTCCTTGGTCTTTCTTCTTCTTTGAAGTTCTTCAGTTTGCCTTTTCATTATTCTTAGCTCGTATGCTCTTTCCGGGATGACGGGGGGTCGGATAATACTGTGCTCTAGCTGCGACTCTCCTTGCCCCTCTCTTCGGGTTCCAATCGGCCTGTTTCAGTCTATGTTACCCTACTATGGGACTGCACCGCAGACGTTATCCACAGGCCCCAGGTGAGCTAATACCGATTTTCTACCCTTACTTGGCTGTGAAGTCGCATGGATACTTTCTCCTTGATCCTCATAGTGCGACCTTGCAACTCTTGGCGGATTCATAGTAGGTTGTACCTCTGTTTAGGCCGGTACTGGTGAAACAAACTTGCTAACTAGTATAGGAGGAAACCCTTCAGCAATAAGTTGCAGATTATGTTGTCGCATGTCCTCCAAGTATTCAATGGGAGCTCTCAGTGCAATTGTATGAGTATTCGGGTTCACGATTGGAGCTGCCTTGAAATTCGTCCGTTGTTCAAAGTTTTGACGCGACGCTTCGCCGACATGCTTCTCGCGGCCCTTCCTTGTGTCCGCCTCTTCTAATTCTCGGGTTTTTGCTTTTTCATTCATCACAGTTCGCATATCAGGATCAAGAGATTGTTCATTGTTACCATGGGCGGAACGTTATCCTCGAAAACGTCCACTGTGATGTGATGTTGACGTGACACGTTGAGGGTTGTTGCCACGTGTTGTGTCCTAATTTCCACCCTTAGCCGGTGTTGTGGGCTCTACTATCTTTCCTCCCACCATGATTTGAAAGGAAACTTGTAGACAAAGCAAGCCTTTTGGGCGGTGCCGGTCAGAATTGTCTTAAAACCCAGAATCCGGTAAGGACTCAAGTGTGAAAATGCTCAAATATTTCAAAAAGCTCAACTACTTTATACCAGTGAGTGTAATAAACCTAGAGGAAAGGCTGAGAATCTTGATAGGAAGCTTGAATACCACGTTGGTGCTGCTGCCGCTCTATGTTGACGTGTTCTTCACAAGGTTTGCTCAATTTCTACTAAAACTGATGATCCAGACATTGATTTCAAGTAGGTGGTGAACCCAAAAATTAAAGCTTTTGCATAGATTTAGAATTAAAAAGTAGGTGGTGGACTCGCCGGAGACATCGTGGAAACAGATTTCACAGCGGTGGTAGCGGCCGGAGAAGGCTGAATCTTGATGATGTTCCCGGTAACGGAGCGAACTGATATGGCTCCAATTATCAGGGTGGCGGTAACGGCTGGCCGTGTGGATATCTGGCTATTTATATATGATTTCTTAGGCGTGAGAGGTGGTGATTGCGGTGTTGGTATGAGAAATATGATGTTTCCGGCTGAGGGTTCAGACAGTATGAATGTGGACTCAAACACGAAAAATTGGCAGGGCTTGGCCTGCTTTCATTAATATTCAGATAAATTATGATTTACACATAGCTCCTATTTATAGGCATTGGACTAATTATGATTATGCTAATGACGACAAGACCTGATAAAGTACAATTAAGCATAAAACATGATCCCGGGCTGGGGGTGATGACTTGTCCTGAGGGTGTCAATCTTTATGTGGGCTCATTGGTGGTCTTGTCGTTCCTAGTAGGTTGTTTTTCGGTTAGGGAGTTGAGTCCGGCCTGTCTCTAATCTGTTAGGAGGCTGTGTGTGTGGGTGGCCCCCGGGCTATCAAGGTCCGGCCTTGGCACGAAGTGATACTGAGGCGAATGATGAGCTTGTCAACTTGAGACTTGAACCCTGCCTGGCAGCAAGCGGGTTGAGGATGGAGCTGGCCGGCTTAAATTCTTATGACGTGACCTCCAATCGGATCTGACCCGGGTCCGTGAAACCGTATGCGGGTTCCCCATATCACAATCCTATCCTCTTTGACACTGACATAAGGATTCTAAAGAGGAAAATGCAACAATCCTTCTTCTTCTTTCAAAGGGCATGGATGAAGCATAGAAATTTTGAGACTTTGTTACTCATATCTAGGATGAAAACCTTAATGTATGTGATATGACTCATAAGTTTGCTAAAGCAGCTACCATCCGGAACAAACAAGTCTTTTTCCATATCTTTCACATAAAAAAGAACTGTCTAGCTAGGATGCAAGGGGTGGAGAGTAGTTTGGAGATCGCACCCTCTCACTTCTTGTCTAATCTTCATGCCCATCTTAATAAAGATCTTGATGATATTCTGATCCTATAGGAGATGTACTGGCATCAAAGGTCACATCTCAAATGGATTACCGAATGGGTAAGAAACTCCCATTTCTATCACTTTACTGTAGTTAAAAGAAAACAAAAATAACCATCAGCTGTCTTAAAGATGACCAAGGAAATTGGCTTTATGACACATTTACTTTGGAGGAAATGGTGAGAAATTTCTATGTGCAGCTGTATAAATCTAAACCCACCAATGCTGACTCCTTGCCTAATCTCCATCTGCCTATATTGGATGACTCTGATATTAATCTACTTAACAGAATGGTATGTGAGAAGGAGATTGATGATGCGTTATATAGGTGATTCCAAAGCTCCAAGTCCGGAACTGCTGACTTATACAAAAAGTGTTGGCCTATAACTTGTAAGACTTTTATCCTCTTTGTTCTTAATGCCTTTGAGGAAGGGAAATTTGATGCTAGACTTAATGAGACAGTAATATCCCCGATCCCTAAAATCAACCCTCCTAAAATAGGTTTCTCCCAAAAAATTGTTGAGCTGATTATGTTCACACTTCGCCTTTCACAACTTAGGGTGCTGTGGAATAGTAATATTCTGAGTCCTATGCAATTTTAAAGGGGCCTCAAACAAGGAGATCCCGTGGCTCCTTATTTATTTGACTTGTGTATGGATTACCTTAGCCAACAAAATTGATAGATCTGTCAGTGATGGAGATTGGAAGCCGATTAAAGTAAGCAGACACTCCCCACCCCTCTCCCATGTGTTTTTTGCATATGATTTGGTTCTCTTTGGGAATGCTTCTGTGGAGCAGGCTGTTATCATTAAAAAGGTCCTGGACGAATTTTGTGATTATTCTGGACAACCTTTGAGTACTAGTAAATCCAAATTTCATGCTTCGAGGAACACCCATCCACTTTTGAAAGTGCAAATCCAGCAACAACTTGATATGCATCACACAAATAATCAGGGGCTTTATCTTGGTATGACACTTCTCCACTCCAGAGTTACCAGGAGCAGCTTTGAGTTCATTGTGGATAAGATGCGCAAGAAGTTGGACAACAGGAAGATCAAATGTCTCTCCAGAGCAGGTAGGACGATTCTTATCAAAAGTTCCCTTGATACTTATCCCTTTTATGTTATGCAGTCCCTGAAACTCCTTCAATCATGTCTAGAAGTTATAGAAAAAATCTGGCGATTGTTTTGGGGAGAAGAAGATGGGGAACACAAGATGCATACCCACTCTTGGGAAATTCTATGTCAGCCTAAGAATTGTGGAGGTTTGGGTTTTAAGAGTATGAAAAACACGAATCTTGCTCTTCTAGGCAAATTAGTTTGGCAAACACTCACTGATGACCAGTCCCTATGGGAGAAGGTCCTGATCCAGCAATATGGGAGTCCTTTTGAGGCTTCTAAAACAACCAGTTCCCCTGTATGGAAAATCATTTGCCTTGTAGCTGCAACATTAAAGGAAGGCTTTGGAGTGGTAGGAGATACCATTATGGAAACATTCAAGCACCAATAAATATTCTGTAGCTAATGGATACTCATACTTCACCCCTTCCAACTCATGATCCTGCAGATCACTTCTGGGAGAAAATTTGACAATTCAGGTCCTGCTCGTCTGAACTTTTTGGCTTGGCAAGCTGCCCACAATGCCCTGCCCACCATGTCCCTTCTTTTCAGAAGACATGTCTAGCTCCCCTTCAGCAATGTGTAAACTCTGCAGCAGTGATGATGAAACTTGCCTTCATGCTCTAAGAGATTGCAAGTTTTCACAACAATTATGGAGGTCCCTTGTACCTAGGCAACAATGGAATGACTTCTTCCCCCAGCAACTACCCAGGCTTGGATTCGCACTTTCTTAACTGCCTATGGAAGACATAGCAAGTGGTCCTATCAATTTAGGTACATGTTTTATAACATTTGGCACTGAGAAATTCGATTCACCAAAGAACCCATGAAACACATCCTCCCCTTCATGTGATGATTTTGAAGTCGGAGTCTCGTGTTCGAAACCTTAGATTAGCTTGGAATTTGGATACTCTGTGATAGTCTTTCTTTGATTTTGTTTGATCTTGTAAACCGTGGACTTCCATTCTTTGTTTATCAATAAAAGATCATTCTTGAAAGAAAAATAAGTAAATTAGAATTGTGATACTGTGTATCACCGACTTAACATAGCTATTTCTTTTAAAATAATACATTTCTGTAAATAAACATTCGAGAGATTTTATGGTGCAACGGTTGTAGGAAGGTTATATCAAATGACATATATTAGAGCCTATCATTTTTATTCTCTTTCACATAATACACTTTTATCGTGTGTGAGAGATTATAAATGAGTGGTAAAATTTCACATAAAGATTCACATAATATATATTTTTATATGAAAACAGAGTTCATGACAAAAATAATTTCTCAATGGCGTTTCAGCCAACAAAAAGACAAAAAGTCTTTCTATTTTTTTATAATGTTTTTTTTTTCTTTTCTTGAATCAGCTCAACCAAATTGTCAGCCAAACATATATACACGTAATTGATTCAACTTAAAATATATCTTATGAGCGAGGATTGGATATGTCATAATAATAAAGAGGTTATATTTCTGATATTAACCACGATCTTAATATTTATAGGAAATTAGGGATAAAGACATAATCTGAAATATTTTTAAGCAACATGACAACTACATATTTTTTTATAATGAGAAGGACAACTGTATAATTTTATAGCGATAAGGATAAACAATGAATCCTGAAAATCAGTGAATCTCCCCAGTGAATCCCGAAATTAGTGAATTTCGACAGTGAATCCCGAAAATCAGTGAATTTCGACAATGAATTTTGAAAATTAGTGAATTTCGGCAGTGAATTTAAACAGTGAATAAATAGTTCTGTCCTTTATGCAAAAGTTTCAAAAGATTGTCCTTCTACCCAATAGATGAAATATTTATGTCCTTTTCCCTCATTCCCCCTAATATTTATCTCCTGTTTTCAGGTAATATTTATCTCCTTTTTTCCATAAACATTTGAATTTCCTCCCTCTCGAAATATACATATCATATGAGTTCAGTTTGCATGCTTTTAAGTTTAAGCAAGTTGAATTGGATATTGGAAAGTATTTGTACATAGAATTTATCCACATAAAGTGTACATAAATAATTCAAACCATACAATTTTTATAATGAACAAAGAAAATAGAAAGAAAAACAAACAATATCAATCGTTGGATTATGTTTATGTGACTTTTTTGTGTGGATAAATTGTGTATGTAAATCAGTCACCTTGGATATAAGGTTATATGACCGGACCCTAATCTAACCTGCAGGTAAGAAATGCGGAGAATAAACGTGTTGAATGTGACGTCATTTTCTCGTTACCAAGTTTTTATCCAGAAAATAACATCAAACACATATATAATTAAAATATTATATTTAATTATATATGTAAGCCTGATGTCATTATCATCATAGTACAAAGGGGAAATCGAAACGATAGACTTGAGAATAATAAACGACATACAAAGTCGAATAAAATACTACATAAGGAAAGAAATCTTGTCTTACAACTTTTTAAATTCAAAGGGTTTAAACAAAACATAGTCTAGACCAATACATGGTAACTTCTAAACATAACCAAGCAACAACAATTTCATAGGTTGGAGCTGAAGAAAACCAGAGATGTAGCGGAAACGTAAAACCGAAACTGATGTTTTATTCAAGTGATAAAATTGTTTACAATAATTCTCTTATACATAAGAGAAGTCCTAAGAGATAAAACTAAAAAACTTATCCTAACATATTTTCAATAATTAGCATCCACATCCCGCTTAAACTTCGTCTTCGCCATAAACATCATCAACCTGTCAATCTTTTCGGTAAAGAGAAACATAAAGTAAAAAGGGATAAGTACGAAAATACTTGGTACTATGGTAGAAGCTTGATTTCAAACAAACAACAAACATGGATATCATTACAATTACTACCAATTATGTATAAAAGCTCACTCTCTCTACTAGTCTAATTAGCAAAACTCAACCAACACTGGGATTTAATACGCATATTGTTTAAAAGAATGCACCAAGACATAATCTCAACTCCTCATATGGCACGACGGCTACCCATATGGAATATTACTCCGTCTACACGGTGGCTACCCATGTGGAGTAATACTTCCAAGTTGTGAAAATGAAACCTGCTTCATCGAAGACCACGGTGTTTTGTCTTTCGCATATGTATTTGCGAAGCTAACTAAACCAGCTATTCATTCATGTTAAGGTGACAATTTTCGGTCAAAGTATTTCGTCCCTTTTTAATTAATCAATGAGTACAATATTTATAGTCACTACTAGGGTTTCTACATTACACAATATACCAAAACTACCCTTACTAAATCAATACACAATTCAATATTTTCCATAATCGTAATATATCTTAATATAAGGCCTCCTAAGGACCACTTTAACCATGTCTGTTCAATAAGCTACATAGCACATTGCATAAAAAATGGTAGATATTACTCTAACATCCCACAAAGTCAAGATATAAGGTTTCCGGTGATCCCATCTTTCTTCCTGTAGAGGATCACCGCATGATGATGTGCCGGATACAACAGACATGGCTTTGTCATATAAAAAGTAAGGTTTACTTTGATACACACCTAACATTCACATAACATCCATTAATCTTGAAAACAGGGTCAAGCGCATGCCTTGACCATCTCAGGCGAACGCTTGCGTCACCAAAACATATTTTGCCAAAAACTCAAGTCCCGGGCGCACGCTGACTATTAGGCGCTCGCCTCACCTCACTCAAGCACACGCTTGGTTCAGCAGAATCAAAACCAACCATTCTATCGCCCCAAGCGCATGCCCGACCGACCAGACTAGAAACCTGCTCGATCAGACAGCTAGATCTGGGTGGTTCAGGACCGGAGAGTCGACGGGTTCTGAACCTACGGGTCGACGGGTTCTGAACCTACGGGTCGACGGGTTGGACGGTTTAGCTGGTTTGCAATTTGGCCCGGACCGGCCCGACCCGGAACCGACGGTCAAAAAAAAAACCGACCAGACCCGGACCGGCCTGGAATTTTGTTTCTTTCAAAATTTCCAGTTTTTTTCTCCATCACTCAATCACATCGATTCTCCTCAAAAAAAAAAAAAATCACATCGATTACATTAATAATTAATTTTAAACATGGTTTATGATTAATATTAAACGTTGTTTATCATAGTATTTTTAATGTAATCAATGTCGTCGTTATTATTAATAAAATTTAATGTAATCAAAGCGCCATTATATAATTTTAGTTGAACAGATATAATAATAATAATAATAATAATAATAATAATAATAATAATAATAATAATAATAATAATGTACATTATAATACCAAAAAATTATGGTACTAACTATTAATAGATTAGTAATATGGATCATACTTCTCTAAAAAAAGAAAAATAATATGGATCATACAAATAATATAAACACCAACGCATATTTTTTGTCCTTAGAAAATGTTATACAACAATGTTTTGATAACATAGGGATAACATTACTAATAGGGATAACATACAACAATAACCTACCTAACAATAACATTACTATACAGATAATATTATTTTTTTTGATAATTCGAAATATATATTTTTTTCGAATTTAGTTGATTTTCTAAGAAAAAAATATATGTAAAGAATGCACTATGATCTGAACCGGGCAATGACCCGTTCCGACCCATATCCGGTGGGAAAATTGGAAAACACATGAAACTAAGTAATTCTCGTTAATTAATTGGTAAAATTGATGATTACATCTGATTAGTGATTACTAGCAGCTATAAATAGAAGTTGGATCAATTAATGGATGCAATTGATACATAGAAACCATTATAACTAACTAACAACCACTTAACTATTTCTTTGAACAAGTGTTCGACCTAATGCATCTAAGAGCATTTTGGTCTAGAACAGTTGGGGCAGCTGGCTAGTGCTGTTTTGCTGCAGTTTCTTGAGCCATTGATGATGAATAACTGTGACACAATGCCTGACAGGCCTACTAGTATTATATTCATGTCATATCATACATGTTGAGAATGAATTAATGTGCATTAACAGAATATGCATAATAGTCATATTATATATACAGTATGTTCTACTTTGAGTGAATTGTTAGTGTGTTATACCTGTGAATAAATTGATGTTTCACACTATATTAATGTCAAAGAGAGCGACAGATTAATCCTATCAAATTTGTTTGAGTGCAAGCAATCAGAAAAGAATAAAAAAATCTAATGCATGTCACCAAATCACTCCATTAAATCAACCAACAAAAGCAATTGGTGAAACTAGAAATCTCCAAAAATCGGAGAAAAGTGGAGGGAAAATTGTTTTGTTTTTTCTGTCGGATTAGCTGTACTTGATAAAATCAATGAAAATGAGTGGATATTTGGCTTTATTAAGGATGAGCTATTTCTTTCTTTTATTCTCCCTTTCTATAGGTAATTAACAAAACAAATATTATTATTATTATGTATGATATGAGAGGGCTATCGTTCATTCCAGAGAGAACGACGTGTGATAGTCTCAGACCATTTAATCCTGAATGAAAATACGATTAATTAATTAATATCTATTACTTATTTTTTAGACTGATAGAATCTACGTTCAAGCGATGGATCTCATCCTCCGCATTGCCTAATGTAATGTACTTCCTTGCTCTCAAAAGGGAAATACTTGTGTGGAGAGGGTTAACGATTTACACGGTGAGAGATGTCGCATTGATTGAATGCTTGATCAGACGTCCCATATTAATCCTTATCTTCAATAGTACTTGTACTTTTTCAGCTCAGCATTTGATCCTTCTCAGCTTGGCTGACTTCAGTTTAGCTTAGCTGACTTGTTTGTTAATTTGTGAGATCAGTGTACACAATATTTCCATTACTTGAAGTTTCTCATCACATTTACTTGGAAACTCAAGTCTTCTACACAAGATCTATAAAGTTAATTCAAGCCATCACTGACTAACTTGAATGTAACTTTATAGTCTCGACTTAGTCTTCATTACTGAGTTTGTACCCTCATCCTTCAGCTCTTCAATCTTCAAAATTGAGTTTGTACCCTCAGCCTTCATCTTCACAACTGAGTTTGTCCCATCAGCCTTCAACTAAGATCAGCTTAGGATCATAGACTATTGTGAATTTTCTAAAACTAGTCCTAGTCTACCGAGATCCTATCAGCTGACTATTACAATTCTTGTCTGATTAACATATACAAGATCCTATCAGCTGACTATTACAATGCTTGTCTGATTAACATATACAATATATGAATCTAGTAAAACATATATATTCAGCACTAGACATCTTTATACTTGAATTTATAACAACTATTCTGACGCTCATGATCAGAACATAAATATTTCTAACAACATGAAAGGCCAGTGAATGGTTCAAGAGGCTTCCTCCATGTTCGATTAGCAGTTTCACCGAGCAGGCGAGATAGTTAGTGACATCTTTCTTATCGACCAAGCCATTTCAAAGGAATTCTACTCGCCTCTTTACCATCAAAAATAAGAGAAAAAAAGTAAGTGCTAGATTATATGAGAATATTTACGAACGAGTCCATACGAGATGTTGAAGAGCATACAGTGGTGACCTCGTTCGTATGAGGTCTTAGGGTGGGGAGGTTATAAGCAAAACTAAACAGTAAACTCCTCTAGTCCATGACAATGTTTTTAACACTTATAGGAGAAAAATAAAATTGGCTGAAGAGGAAAGTCGATAGAGGTGACAGAAAAAACAAGAACGAAGACCGATCTAGTTAAAAGAAAAAGGTCGTATGGAATCAGCTCAACCCTCCCATCATTTACCTACTAGAGAAGAAATGAGCCTTGACGGACAAGGACTTCATTCCCCTCAATCATCCTAGATCAAACATCTTGATTTCCATGGTGAAAAACGGGCTCTCTAGGCCCTTACCCCCATGAGAGGACCTAGGGAGAGCCGTGAATAATGAATATATTGTAAATATCATCAAGATGTAGGACACGATATTAAGGATTTCCAACAATTAAAAAGGGAAATACACGGCTTAATTGAATCAGAGAAACTTGGCCAGTTTGTTGACTGATCAGAAGGTGGTCAACAACATGGTCGTATAGCCTGTTACAGACAAGAGAACGACAACCGGGATAGATAGAACAAAGATTACCACCGTCGGTTTATTTCTCTCGAGACCGATCAGGAAAATGAAAACACTGAGCTGGACCGTGTTGTCCCAACTATAGTTGGAGGGCCCAACCTACCATCTGCTCAATCTGGAAGTTCAAAAACAAAACTCCTCCCTCTTTCAGCCGAGCTGAAAATAAGGTAGAATTGTCTGAATAAATTACCTATGGGATAGAGGATCCAATTTATCTAGTGACAAACAATGAATGATTTATCATTAATGGAGTTGTTCACAATCATTTAGTCAAAAGCATCCGCTTTGACACTGGAAGCGCGGTAAGCATACTCTATCCAATTGTCTTGCTGTCTTTGAAGTTGAAAGAAAAAGATCTTATGCTCGAGGAAACTCTGTTGTTCGGCTTCACTGGACCATCAGTCCCACCACTTAGCATGACACGCATGGATAACACCGGTAGGAAAGAAGCCTAAAGCATAACTCTTCTAGTTAAAAGGTAAAAGGAACCTATGCTTGTCATATAGTTATAGGTAGGATAACACTAATTGAGCTAAGAGCGATTATATCATCTACAAACGTGATCATGAAATTCCACATCTCGGGCAGAACCTTTGAGGTCAGGGGTGACATGAATGTAGCCATTGTTATACTGCCGTCATCAAGAAAAAAAGCATGAACATATAACAATCACTAGCCCGGATTTCTTATCCTCTCTTTCGCTCTCTGCATTGTAGTGAGCAGAGCAGGCCTTAGCCTTAACCCTTGTGTACATAGTTCACCTTCAACATTTTTATTATAAAATATCTACTTTTGCAATTATTTCAGAATTTCATTCTTTTTTATTTATAGATGAGCTAAGCAAGTCTCAGCCATTTTTTGTTTATTATGAATAAGCTAAGTAAATCAAGTCTCTTTCTTATTATTATGTATGGGTGAGTTGAGCATGTATCAGTCTTTTTCTACTTATTATGGATGAGCTGAGAATGTCTCAATCTATTTCTTCACTATTATGGATTTATTGGATTTCTTATCTTCATTTTTTGGGCGAGATGAGTTGGTCCTAGTCTCTCTTCATATATGATGGATGAACTGAGTAAATCTCGATCTTTTTTCTTCCGGATGAGCCGAGCAGGACTCAGTCTCTTTGATACAAACTCAACATTCCATAACCTTAAAATTCTTAACAACAATTTGAGTAAATCTCAAGCTTCCCATGTAATGAAAGATGAGAAGGTTTATGTTACGCTTCAATGGAATGAGTTCAATAAGGGTAGAGGACTCAATCAAATGCAAAATGAAACATATAATTGAAAATGCTCTTTTCATCAAACTAGAAGGACTAGTTTTATCTCAATTGTTTTATCAATTATCTCTAGCTGAAAATCTTATAGGATAAGACACCAAAAGATAAGACTTGTAGGTCGGGACCCGCGGGTCAAACATAACTTATTAGAAAAGAAAAATATCCGTAAGACGGGAACAATTCATTTAAAGGTTGAGCCGAAATTCCTGGGAAACAAATAACTCATTTAGTTCTAGTAGAGACCCACATGTCAAGATTCGCAAGTAGTATATACCTCATGAAATCTACAATAACTCGCAGGATGATGGCCGTTTTACAGTAAAGGCAACTCTTACCGGTAGGGTACCAAGTCAGTTGTATTATAAATGGCTAGCAAGGTAGTATACCACAGGGAATCTGGTTAAGTATCAAAGTCGGTCTCGTTCCTAGTTTAGGCAAAAAATAGCCTTTGAAAAGGGTGATTTGTAAGATCACCGATTCTAACAACTAAATATACACAAAAATAAAAGAGTTTAAACTATGAAAATAGAGATATCCGAGCTATGATCCAATAATACTCACAAACCATAGCTAAATCTGGAAGTGTTCTAAACTTAACTAAATGTTCTCGATGTCATACATAGGGTGTCGTTTCCTAATTCCGAGAATAGACATTATTTCAATAATCTACCGTCCTATGTCAGGTTCAACAGTCCGCTGACCGGATGTAACTGACCTAACAGGGTCTACGTACAATGAAACGCTCAACAATGCCCATATTAACCTCACCCACGAAACCGAATCTGAACAACTCAGTCGGTTTTACAAGGTGATCCTAGAACCCTGATTCCCGTATCCTCTTGCAAAATACATATATAAAGATGATATGTGTAATACGATTATCAAATGGCCAATTCAACAACCGTGATTATGTATAAGTTCTAGAACTACTATAACATCGAGAATCAACAATCAAACATCAAGAACACCACATGAACAAGCTAGGGTTCGATTTTGAAGATTATCGCATAACTCGGCTATAAAATGATTAGCTACTCATTCTAACAACAAAATACAAGAAATCAACATCGAAAGTAACAAGCATCAAGATCTAAAGCAAGAAGAAATTGAAATTACCGAAATCGAGACAAAGAACAACGGAGAAAAAACGAAATCCAAACTGAAATTGAAATAGCCTAGTAGCACCGATCTTCGGATTACAAAAAATAAACTTAATCTAAGCTAATATATTTACAAACCTAATCTAAATCTAAGAAGAGGATGAAAAAGTGCAGACAAGAAGAAAAAATGAGCTTGGGGATGACCTAATTGAAGGTGGGGGTATTTATAGTGTTTGGAGGTGCTAGTGGGTGTATAAATTGGTAAGCGGATGCCTGTGATCCATAGGCTATCAACTGAGCAAATTTGGATGCCGCCTGTGGACAAATGTTCAGTAAATCGGTCATAACTTTGTGTGTAGACCTCCAAATCCAGTGATTCAGAATGCATTAGAAAGCTGATGAAATTGTCTAAAACTTTCATGAAGATGTCCATCCCATAAAATGCCTTGAATGTGGATCAAAATGCAGATCAATGGAAGGTATGCTTGTAGTACCCACGAGTTTTGATCCGTTTGAACGTTTAAGCTTCGGGCACATGCTTTTACCCCCGTATATCACCTTCCGGTCATCTCGAACACCTAATACTTGTATAAAATCACAACAAATACCACCTGTAACCCCTTCAGGACACTAGGGTGACCGAGGATGCATCAAAACACCGAAAAATAACGAGATTTTTAGACTTTACGTCCTAGGTATCAAAATGACAGCAAAGGTCTATAATGCATCAAAATACAAGCAAATGTCTCCGGAAACATATAAAACGATGTATAAATGGGGCATAATCACATAGAAAATGATAGCCGAGTTGACTACTTAGCGTTTTCTCGCCCTCGAGCGAAGATAAGCGATCAAAAAATAAAGATGAAGTCAACATTGCTATCATACATCTAGTCTATAAGCATTGCAATGGTAAAACACAAGTAACTAACACAAATGCATATGATTCGAGCTCTACCTTGTATCGATAAAAGAATGTGTGTGAGTGTATAGCTTCTTCAACATTTGTCACCTACGACCGATTTATATTATAGAAGTATAATGTACCGAGGTTACACCATAGGCTTATACTTTATAAACATCTCCACTAATCGAGGTTAATCGAAGTCTAGTAGGCTCCGGTAGGACTTGAAATGTTGTAATGTTATGCTTGGGTCGGGGCTAACGAAAGGGATATTTACAATAAAATAGAAAATATAGGTGCAATTGAGCTTAATCAAACTAATATACACAAACCATAAGCTCTTCCCTTTGTAGCAATGGAAGACTCGATTCCTTATAAGGATGATCGCCCGAATAGTGTGAACCATCAACCGACTTTCAACCTATAATTCATCCAACCTTCATCTTCTCCACATCATTCCACAAGCTGGAGACGTACGTATCCAGGTCTAGTTCGTACCTAAGCTCGTCAACCAGAAACAAACCGCTACAGAACACAACAATATCTCAACTCTGTACTAGATTAAAAGAAGTTCCCTCTCATTAACATCACAACAACGAAAATCAAACCCCAAAAATTGGTATTGCATGACCCTTATATATATATATATGTGGAAATATTATATTACATTGTTGTAATTAGAAATTGTTACATTGTAACTTGTTACTTATGTATCAAGAGACATATTAATTGTACTGAATAAACAATTAATATGTCCTAAAGTCATAAAGTAACTCTAGTTTGTCCTATTATGTAATAGCCGACTCTAGCATTTAATACTAGCCGGCTCTAGTAACTTTTACTTTACTAGCTAGGACCTTTACATGCTTGTATCTATTTATACCCTTTCTTCAAACATGAATAAACAAGTTCAAGTTTACTCAAGTATTATTACTTTCTCAAACTCTCTTCATGGTATCGGAGCCTTAAAATCCTGAATCCGCTGCAAAATCTCCCTAACCTGCTGGAACATCTAATCTCATATCAATAATGTCTTCATTATCTGAAGCTTCCTCACCCTCAGTAGAGTCCCAGCTGCCTCAGCAGACTGGGGTCACTGAAAACCATTCATTTACAAATCACAGACTTGATGGCAACAACTACCTGCTGTGGTCAAGATCTATGAAAATGTATATCTCAGGCCAGAGCAAGATGGGATACTTGTCTGACTCCAAACCTACACCTGTTGAAACTGACCCCAAGTTTGAAGCATGGGATACAGAAAATAACCAAGTCATGACCATCCTCACGAGGTCAATGACAAAAGAGATCAGTGAGAACTTCATGATGTATGATACTGTAAAGGAAATCTGGGACAATGCCAGAGACCTTTACTCAAAAAAGGACAATACATCTGAGGTCTATGATCTTGAAGCTCAAATCCAAAATTGCAGGCAAGGGGATCTGTCTGTAACTCAGTACTTCAACCAACTATCTAAGGTATGGCAACACCTAGATATGTTGGAAATTCACCCATGGAAGGATGTAGAGGATGCTGCCTTATACAAGAATATCATTGAGAAGAAGAGGGTATTCAAGTTCCTTACAGATCGAACTCATCCCTTGATGATGTTAGAGGTAGAGTTCTTGCTATTAAACCTCTCCCCGATCTCAAATCTGTGTTTGCTTTGAAGTCAAACATGAGGAAAGCGGGGAGGAAAGTAATGCCGCAAAACAACCCCGTCGATCACCCTACCGATAGCTCAAAGAATGTTGGTGGTCGGGAAGCCTACTGAGGTTACTGAGATTTACAGGAACCCTACTGAGAAGGCAGGAAAATTGTTCTGTGACCACTGCAAACGCACAAATCACACCAAGGACACTTGCTGGAAACTACATGGTAAGCCTAACTCTTTTAAACCCTCCAAACCAACCAGGGAGAGTCAGGGCAGGCATGTCAGTGAAGAAGGGAACAAAGATACCAGGTTGGATGCTCAGTTTGCTGCCTTCAAAGCCTTCATTGCTCAACAAAAGGAAGGTAGTTCTATCACTGACATAGCTACTCAAGCTAAAACAGGTATATTCCACTCACCTCTCAGTAATGATACTTGGATTGTTGATTCTGGGGCCTCATCCCATATGACTGTTAACAAGAGTCTCATATCTCAGTTTAGGCCTTGTCATCAAACCCACAATATTAGGATTGCTGATGGATCTATTTCATGTGCACAAGGTTTTGGAAATGTTTAACTTATTGATAAGATATACCTTTAGGATGTCCTATTTGTTCCTAAATTAGACTATAACCTTATATCTGTCAGTAGACTCACTAAAGACCTAAATTGGACAGTCTTGTTTAATGACAATCAATGTATTTTCCAGGATCTTTCTTCACAAGAAGTGATTGGGAGAGCTAAAGCCTGCTCAGGACTGTTTATGGTAAACCCTGCTGAAGACAGAAGATTGAAGATTGAAACTGCCTCAGCAGCCTGCACCCAAACCTTAGACAATATCATGTTATGGCATTATAGACTAGGTCATCCAAGTTTTGGTTATTTAAAGTCTTTATTTCCTGAATTGTTTAAAGGATGTAACCTCAGTGACCTTCAATGTGATATTTGTCAGTTTGCTAAACTTACAAAGTATGTGTATACTAAATTACCTTACTTGCCTTCCACACCTTTCACTCTAATACATAGTGATGTATGGGGACCTTCAAGAGTTAAAAGTATAACAGGGAAGAGGTGGTTTGTCACCTTCATAGATGATCACACCAGGATCACATGGCTGTTTCTGATGAAAGATAAATCTGAAGTTGGAACCATCTTCCAAGAATTCTATAATATGGTATCCACTCAATTTGACACTAAGATTAAAATCTTAAAAACAGATAATGCCTTGGAATACTATGAGTCCAACCTCAGCACCTTCTTCTTGAATGATAAGGGGATTATTCACACCAGTAGCTGTGTAGAGACACCTCAGCAAAATGGGGTTGCTGAGAGGAAAAACAGGCACTTACTGGAGATGGCTAGATCAGCCATGTTCACCACACATGTGCCTAAATATATGTGGGGTGAAGCTATATTAACTGCCACATACCTAATCAACAGGTTACCCAGTAGAGTGTTAGGATTCAAGACTCCCATTCAAACCCTGCTGACAACTCATCCATGTCCTCACCTCATTGCTGACTTACCTCCAAAGATCTTTGGATGTACTGTGTTTGTCTATATTCATGCCCAACACAGAAGCAAACTTGATCCCAAAGCTCATAAGTGCATCTTCCTGGGCTATGCCAAAGACAGGAAAGGTTACAAATGTTATTCTCCTACTGACAAAAGATTTTACAATTCTATGGATGTAAAATTCTTTGAAAGAACTCCATACTACAGCAAACCTACTAAGACAGTCACAGATGGAAACCTTATTGAAATTGAGATCACTCCAATCCCTCAACCTACTCCTCAGCAGACTCCTGATACTCACCAGCCTACTGCACCTCGGCGGAGAGCCCCGAACCTCAACGGCTATTGAGCCCCGCATCCTGCGAACCTCGGCGGCCTACGAGCCTACCGAACCTCGGCGGTCTGCGAACCTGCGAACCTCAGCAGACTCCTGAGCCTACTAACCCTGCTCATTCTACTGACATTGATGACAGACCCATTGCTGTCCGAAAGGGAAAAAGATCATGCACTAATCACTCTATTCATACTTATGTGTCTTATGATCACTTGTAACCTTCTTTTGCTATGTTTACACGGGACTTGGATACTCAATCTATTCCTAAGAATATACAGGAAGCTCTCTAACATGATAAGTGGAAGGCATCTGTCAAAACTGAAATGAGTGCTCTCCTTGACAACCATACTTGGGACCTCACCATTCTCCCACATGGAAAGAAGACAATCAGCTGTAAATGGCTGTTCACTATCAAGTACAATGCTGATGGTACAATTCACAAATACAAAGCTAGACTGGTTGCAAGGGGATTCACTCAAACATATGGACTTGACTACAAAGAGACCTTTGCACCTGTGGCAAAGCTAAACACTGTCAGGGTACTGATCTCACTTGCTGTCTAACTTGACTAGCCTCTCCACCAATTGGATATCAAGAATGCTTTCCTAAATGGTGACCTTACTGAGGAAGTCTATATGAATGTACCTCCTGGTTTTGCCAACACTCACACTCAAGGGAAAGTTTGCAAATTGAGGAAATCTCTATATGGCCTAAAGCAGTCCCCTAGAGCATGGTTTGGCAAACTTACTACCGTGGTTAAAGCTGCTGGATATCATCAATGCAACTCATATCACACCATGTTTATCAAAACAACCAACCAGAAAAGATCCATTCTTATTGTCTATGTGGATGATATCATCCTTACTGGTGATGACCCTGCTGAGCTCCAACAATTGAAGACCCTGCCGGCCAAAGTATTTCAAGTTAAAGATTTGGGCTCCCTCAAGTACTTTCTTGGTATGGAAATAGCAAGAAACGACCGTGGTATATCTGTCTCACGAGGAAGTATATACTAGACTGTTGAAGGAAACCGCATGCTAGGTCGCAAACCGGCTATCTCTCCAAAGAGACCCCGCAATCCACCGGTACATGATAATGTTGCTGTAAGAAAGGAACAATATCAGAGACTTGTAGGGAAACTCATCTATCTCTCTCATACAAGACCTGATATTGCATATGGAGTTAGACTTGTCAGTCAGTTCATGCATTGCCCTACTGAGCACCATTGGGATGCTGTCTACAGGATACTCAGATACTTGAAGTCCACTCCTGGCCAGGGCCTACACTTCACTAAGTCTACTGACAGATCAGTGAAGGTCTATACTGATGCTGACTGGGCTGGTTGCCATATAGACAGAAGATCTACCACAGGCTATTGCTCATATGTATGGGGTAATCTTGTCACTTGGAGAAGCAAGAAACAACCTACTGTCTCTAGAAGCAGTGCTGAAGCTGAACTCAGGGCACTGGTTTTGGGCATTTGTGAAGCATTATGGCTGAAAAGAGTCCTTACGACCTTCGACGGACCCCTCAAAGAACTCCGTCATACTCTCACCGTGACAATAATTCGGCTTTATGCATGGCAGAGGATCCAGGTCCATCATGATAAAACCAAACATGTGGATATTGACAGACATTTCCTTAAAGAGAAGATTGATGCCAAGATCATTCAACTTCGGTATGTTCCCTCAGCAGACCAAAATGCTGATATTCTCACCAAGGAAATTCCACCTCTTATGTTCAGCAGACTGAGTAGCAAACTTGGCTGTATTGACATATACAACCCAATTTGAGGGGGGGTGTGGAAATCTTATATTGCATTGTTGTAATTATAAATTGTTACATTATAACTTGTTACTTATGTATCAAGAGACATATTAATTGTATTGAATAAACAATTAATATGTCATAAAGTCATAAAGTAACTCTAGTTTGTCCTATTATGTAATAGCCGACTCTGGCATTTAATACTAGCCGGCTCTAGTAACTTTTACTTTACTAGCTAGGACTTTTACATGCTTGTATCTATTTATACCCTTTCTTCAAACACGAATAAACAAGTTGAAGTTTACTCAAGTATTATTACTTTCTCATAAAGTAACTCTAGTTTGTTCTATTAGGTAATAGCCGACTCTAGCATTTAATACTAGCCGGCTCTAGTAACTTTTACTTTACTAGCTAGGACCTTTACATGCTTGTATCTATTTATATCTTTTCTTCAAACATGAATAAACAAGTTGAAGTTTACTAAAGTATTATTACTTTCTCAAACTCTCTTCATATATATATATATATATTCAATTTTTTTTTCTTTTTTTTCTTTTCTGTTTTTCTTTCAGAACCACTAAAACGATCAAAGGCCGACACCGCACAGAATTCCACCTCATCTGAGATATACTCATTCTTACCAACACCACTCGAAATATACATCACAAAATCACAACACACCATATCAGAAAATATGAAAAAATAAGCTCAATCATGCAAAGTGGTCAAGGAAATGTAGACCGTAATAAAAACTAAGGGCATCGATAATTACGAGCTAATCATCACGAAAGGCTAGTTCAGGTGGCAGTCTAACCACCCTACAAAAGGCTTAAATGGGAACCGATGATATACACGTAAGGGATGGCATTTGGCTCTGATCGGGTCAAAGAAACGCCATAACCGTCATCCCCTACCTCTTCAGTAAACACCTTCTTCATGTAGTGTATAAAGAATCCAGCCCAATCAAACTTCATACTTCTGCAGATTATGATCAACAGATCTATCTTAGGTCCAGACGGTATTGGCCTTAAAATCAAATATTGATCCCAAAGAGTTTTCAATTTTGTAAAATACTCAGCTACCTGATGTACCATAAGAACTGCCACACGAGCCGTCTACAGGTGCCTGATTGAGGCATTCCAATATTAAAGATTTCCGCTTGTGTAACTTCATAGAGAATGTTGTTGTCTCCAGAATTGCAGGAACCTGCTAATTAACAAGTATCATGATAAGAAATCATTGTCACATTAGAGATTTGAGATGGGATAACGGTTTTCCTGAAAAAGATTTTTTTTCTTTTGACAACGATGAACTTTCAATTTTGCCTCGAAGTTACTAATATAAGTTCTAGGTAACCGGGTTATACGACAACTATAATCGTTCACTAGTCAAGTAATCTATGACGTCGAAGCTATTACGTGAAATTGTTTCAATTTTCAACACGATTAAAACTACAAAGTAGGATGTATTTGAGTAACTAACACATGTCAAGCTACGAGATACGAAGGCTTGTAACACAATAAACAATGTTCAAACTGTAAAAATTTGAAAAATTGCCCGAAATTTCACTAAAAGGCGATTAAAAACTAAGGCACGACTCGTAAAAATTAAAACTGGAAAAAGTGGCTAACTAGCCCCCACCCCCTACTTTAAAATGTGAACATCGCCCTCGATGTTTAAATAAAATGAAACTTAATTAGGGATTAAAGCCTTAGCTTGAACCCAGCAGATGGCGAAATTTTGGCATATGACATCCGTAAAACGAACTCTCATGGTACATGTATTTATAAAACATACACTACCAACACCAAATATGTACCAGTATGGAGTATATAACCGTGTTATCAGGGAAGCCACACAAGTAGATCTGAAGTCAATCAAAAACAGTAAGCTTGGAACATCAAAATATGGCATTGTACGCCTACTCACTTAATATGCATTATTGAATATACAGCACATATATTGGACATAAGCAACAAAATGTAATATACTCCATCCGTTTCGAATTATTTGAGACAGTTGTCAAAATCACACATATTAAGAAAGTGGGTTAATGTATTGACTTTAAAATAAAATGACTAAAAAGTCTTTGAATATAATTAATGTGACATTCTTTTTTATCTATCTTATTGCAATAAATAAGAGTAAAACAAGGAAAATTATCATTTCTTTGGAAATATAACTGCCTCATATAATATGGAACAAATTATTTTAACAATTACTTCAGATAAATTGAAACTGAGGGAGTATAGTATCCGATAATCACTTATACAGGTAAGGGACGCCTACACTCGAATAAGTTATTATGGATTATCTTATATTATAAAAATTATTTCACGGTGAATGAGAAACTATTATTTAAAGATGACACGAGTTACTAAAATTTGGTTATATTAAATGAATTATGGGGTCGCGGGCTAGAAAGACAAAATATGATACAAAATAAAAAGAAAAAAAAAAGACAAGAAAAAAAGATAGTGGTTGAGAAGGACAAAAATGCGCCTGTTACTACATGTTGCTACAACCACATGTAGTAACACGCGTTTTTCCTTCTCAACCACTATCTTTTTTTCTTTGTCCTTTTTTCCCATTATATATATATATATATATATATATATATATATATATATATATATATATATATATATATATATATATATATATATATATATCCCTCTGTCCCGTATTATAAATCCTTTTGGACTTTTCACACGATTAAGAAAAATAATAAATGAGTTACTTTTTAATATTTCAAGGCAAAATATTGTATTGTTTTTTGGGAGTGACTTATAATATTGCGATTGTTTAGTGTGAAAGTGAAAACAATGCATTAATCTTGTATTGAAATGTGAGAAAACATATTTTGGAACACCACAAAAAAGTTAAAAGGACTTATATTGACGGAAGGAGTATATACTACCTCCGGTCAAAATATAAATCATCCTACATTTTTCTTAATATAAGTCATTCTACATTACCAATGCAACATTTATTGTTCTTTCTCTATCTTAAAATTAATTTATTATGAATTCAACAATTTTTCATTACTTAACAATTATTGCATTAATGATAAAATTTTAGACATTAAATCAAATTAATGACATTCATTCCTTAATCTGGGAAAACTCCTGGATGACTTATATTTTAATCGGAGTATATATATGTTAATTTGCCGTGTCTTATTTTTCAAACTAATTGCTTGGAATGCATGTAATCAACCTTTGGATTAGGTTGTATGCGTTCAAAATATATGCGACTCTTGGGAAAATAATTTGCCGTGTCTTATTTTTCAAACCAATTGCTTGGAATGCATGTAATCAACCTTTGGATTAGGTTGTATGCGTTCAAAATATATGCGACTCTTGGGAAAATAAACCCACGGCAGTTTGAATAATTGAAGTGATATATTGGTTCATTTGGAGTCTTTTGACATCTTATATATATCACTAAGGACTGAATTCTTTTTTTAATGAGAGTAGAAAAACAGAACTTAACAATATATCTAAGGGTAATAACATTTGTGCATCTACGGTTTGCATAATTGAGTCAAAAGAGATTTCCAACCAGGCTTTTGAGTTTGCCGTTTCTAAATCATTACAAGTGTCATCAGATGATTATAAAGTAAGGATTGTTGTATCTTAGGAGACGATTGCGATTACCGTGGACACGAATTCGACGCAAATTTGTCTTAAGGATAGAGTGCTAGACTCGCCTCAATCCATAAGTTTTCTGTTTACTATTTTCGTTTTTATCATTTCTAAATATGTTAACTTTTCATATCTTACACTATCTGTTAATTGTTAATACAACATGTTAAAATGGTTAAAAGCGCCAACAATCTTAGGACGAATTTGTTTGAGGTGTTGTATATTAATGGATGTTGATAGAAATCGAAAGAAAAAAAAAAAAGGGAAAAAAAAATATAGTCAGTGGCATGTTGATTGTATTTCTAATTGTTTGTGGTTAAAACTAGTTCAGATGAAAGAATCAGTAAACAAGATGTTATAATACATCAACAATTTTTTATTTTTCTGCTGAGAATGGATGCTGCCGTGAATTAATTCTAAAAGTAACTAAGATGATACACTTGCTTTTTAATCTTATGTGAATTAGAAACTTTTCTCAGGTTTGAAATTTGATCAGATGTTGCTTAAAGGCATATAACAGTAATATATAATATATATATATATATATATATATATATATATATATATATATATATATATATATATATATATATATATATATATATATATATATATATATATATATATATATATATATATATGTTTATGTTCATCCTTGGAACCGTGAGTATGGGTTGGGTATTGATGAACTGATTCATCATATATTTTAAGCCTCTGTTCCATAGCATTGTTATAAATCTTATTGTTGTTCTCAACAGTAAATCATTTATAAACGACTGCGATTTAAGTACGCAAATTAGTTGACTGAAAATTTGTGAATTGTTTAAACTCACTTACTTTGTTTATTGATTCCCTCTATACTGGTTATATCCTTGATCTAAATATATCAAGTTCATATATATGTATGCATCCGTAGTGTTGCATATATACGGTTTTGGAAAATTATGTTAACAACAGGATTTTGGTGATATGATTCTACAAGTATGTGCATATAATTTACTTGTAAGAACGATTTGAATTTTGGTTGAAAAAAATGTTGTGCCGGAAAATATAAATATAGTCACAACTTTCTGAAAAAAATGAAAAAATTGCCTACATTGTTTGGTAGTTTAAAATACATTGTAGTACTCGCTCATTTCATAAATGTTAAACAATGATAGTTGTTTATTTGGTGTTGTAGATTACATAAATGATCATGTTATGTGTTTAAAGTGTTCGGGATATTTTAAAATTGCGATATACCAATATCGGGAAAAAGTGTACATAACAAAGTATGTTTTGCAACTTTGATTATTGATCTTCTGTTTATAAACATAAATGAAAGGAACATTGGAATCAACAATTTCGTTGTCAATGGTGGTGTCAGAATGCAACACGGTTGGAAATTTCCGCTAATGGTTCGTAGACACGGGGCTACGCGCTGTGTTTGTGCTATTATAGCCATGTTTTCCGACCACCAAGTAGTGAAAGAGGAAAAATTGTTCATGGGAAAATTCAGCCAGTTCTGAGGTTCTTCACCAAGGAAAAGTTGTCTTGAAGACGACTTCTGGCAAGTTTTTGACTCTGAACAATGTGTTGCACGTGCCTGATATTCGTAAAATTTTTGTGGAATCCAGTTCCGGCGCAAACACTGGAAAGGGCTATAAAAAGAAGTTCAAGGGTGAAAGTTAGAGACTAAGCCATTTAATGGTAAATGCATTAATTGCGGGAACAAGGACACCGTAGGAATGAATGCTGAGAGCCTCTGAAAGTAGAACAAGCAAACGTGGCAGAAATAGTCACCGAGACTATGGATGAATTGGATCTGTTCGAGTAATGACTGCGAGAACATGATGGTTGAACTTCCTTTGTTAAACTTTGAATTTAATTCATGGTTTGTAGCAAGCAAATTAATTTATACATTATTATTGTGGAATATTTGTATAAATTAGTATGTAGGTGTTATGTAAACACCTTAATGGTTGTGATGACAAGTTATTATTATGAATATATGCACAATATGTTGTTGTTATATTCATATTGATTAGAGATTTGCTTTCGGTTTTGTGATGTACATCTCAAGATGTAAATATGAAGTTGTTGATGCATTTGTTGATGCGTTTAGATAGACAAAATAAGTTAATCAGTTCGTGGTGATCAAGGAGGAAAAGTGTGATTCAAGATGTTATTACGGATCGATCAAGAAGTGATGATGATTGTGAGTAAAGATAAAAGATAAACAAGCATGCAAACACAGAAACAAGAACAACACAGATTTAACGTGGTTTCCGGCAATGTGCCGACTACTCCACGGACAAACGAGGATATTGTATTATCACCAGAAAGTTACATTAAGTTACAATTAATACAGACGGTATTTATAGCCTTGGGAATCCAACCCTAACCAACTAAACAGCCAACCCAGTAAATGACTGAAATACCCCAGAAGTAACTCCACCGAATTAGGAAACCATGCAGACGTGTTCCTTAAGTTTGCTGTGAACCAGCAGACTTCACTCTGCTGATACCCTGTATCGACGACGACTCATCTCCAAAGCAGACCGATCAACTTTGCGCTTTGCCCACGGACGAACACCAGATTCAGCAGACGCTTCATGCTCTGCTGACCACCATAATTTCCACACCAGACCTCAGTAGCATACGTTTAAGTCACCAATACAAATCTCCACCTTGACTTCAACTGCATGCAAACTGACCAAATGCACAACCAAGTGCCAGAAATCCTCTTTGTCTTTAGATTTGAATACCTCAGCAGACCTCCACCTTCAGCTGAGTATTCCTAGATTCAAATTAACAGCTTTGGATACGTCCACGCATCATGGACCCACCCTCCAATGCAGTCCACTCAACAGGCCAAAGGTAATAGCGCCGCTAGTCATTCATCAGTCCATTCAACTTGGGAATTCTGTCTTTTGCAAGTTTAGACACAACTGAAACTTGCTCCTTGAAACTGGTTTTGTGAACATATCAGCAGGATTCACATCAGTGCTGATTTTCTCCACTTTAACCCTCATCTCATTTCTTAGAAAATGGTACCTAACATCAATATGCTTGGTTCTCTCATGATGAACCTGATCCTTAGCCAAACATATTGCACTAAGACTGTCACAATACAATCTAGCTTGATCTTGATGCAGACTCAAATCATTGACTAGCCCTTTCAACTAGAGTGCCTTCTTTTCTGCTTCTGTCAGTGCAATATAATCTGCTTCAGTAGTAGATAATGTCACTGTACCCTATAAAGTTGCCTTCCAACTTACCACAGAATCACCCAAAGTAAACACATACCCAGTCATAGACCTCATGCTGTCTACATCAATAGCATATTTAGAATCATAGTAACCTGTGACAAAACATTGAGCACCACCTCCATAAATGAGTCCAGTATTTGATGTACCCCTAAGGTACCTGAATATCCTCTTTACTGCTTTCCAGTGTTCCTTTCTAGGTTGAGCCATAAACCTGTTGACAACACTGACTGCCTGAGCCAAATCAGGCCTAGTGCAAACCATGGCATACATTAAGCTACCCATTGCACTAGCATATGGAACCTTAGACATGTATTCTTCCTCTTCAGCTGACTGTGGAGCAAACACAGTAGACAAATGTAGATTTGGTGCCATTGAAGTATCTATAGGTTTGGCTACTGACATGCCAAACTTGGATAATACCTTTCCAATTTACCCATGCTGAGACAAGAACAGCTTCCCCTGCTTCCTATCTCTATAGATCTCCATCCCTAGAATTTTCTTTGCATTCCCCAAATCCTTCATCTCGAATTCAGCCTTGAGCAGATTCTTCAGATCTTGAATGTCAGACTTGTTTGCAGCAGCTATCAACATAACATCTACATACAACACCGGATAGATTATTGATCCATCCTTCAACTTGTTGTGATAAACTCAGCAATCATATGGACTCCTGCTATAACCCTGCTGAATCATGTAGCTGTCAAACTTCTTATACCATTGCCTTGGAGCCTGCTTAAGTCCACATAAGGACTTCTTCAACTTGCACACATATCCTTCTTTTCCAGGAACTTGGAAACCCTCTGGCTGAGTCATATAAATCTCCGTATCTATATCTTCATGTAGAAAGGCTGTCTTTACATCCAATTGCTCAAGTTCAAGATTCTGATGTGCCACTATTGCTAACAGCACCCTGATGGAAGTATGTCTGACCACTGGAGAAAATATTTCTTCATAGTCTACCCCCTCTTTCTGACTGAACCCCCTAGCAACCAAACATGCCTTATGTCTAAAACCCTCAGCAGATGCCATTCCTTCTTTTTTCTTGAATATCCATTTGCAAGTTACCACCCTCCTGTCTTGTGGTTGTTTGACCAGATCCCAAGTCTCATTCATCTGAAGTGACTCCATTTCTTCTCCCATAGCAACAAGCCATTGGGATGCCTCAGAACATGTCACAGCTTTCATGTAAGTGTTGGGTTCAAAACCATCCACTTCTTCAGCTACCTGTAGTGCATATCCAACCATATCCTTCTCAAACCCATATCTTCTTGGAGGTCTGATATTGGTCCTCCTTGCTCTGCTGAGTGCTATACCCTGCTAACCAACATCAGTAGTTTGAGTCTCTGCTGACCCTTGTTCAGCAGACTGGCTTGGATCCTGTTCTGGATCTGCTGATTGTTGACTGTCTTATGCTGATTCCTTTAATCCAGCAAACTCTGCTTGAATCTTCACCTCTTTGTCAATCTTATCAGTCTCAGATCCAATTTCAGATTCAAATGCGGCTCTCACAGATGAGTTAAGCATAGAGTTTTCATCAAAAACTACACTCCTGCTGAGTATAACCCTATTTTCAGCTGATGACCAGATTCTATACCCCTTAACTCTGTCTCCATATCCAACAAACACACTCTTCTTGGCTCTAGGCTCTAATTTTCCCTCACTGATATGATAGTAGACATTGCTTCCAAAAACCCTAAGTCCAGAGTAGTCTGCTGACTTTCCTGACCAAACTTCAAGTGGTGTTTTAAGTTTGATCCTAGTGTGAGGCCCCCTATTGATTAAGTAGCATGTTGTACTAGATAGCCTCGACCCAAAATCTCCTTGCTTGACCAGAATTAGAGAGCATGCACCTTGCCCTCTCGAGAAGAGCTTGATTCATTATTTCTGCAACACCATTCTGCTGTGGAGTATCTCTTACGGTAAGGTGCCTGGCAATGCCTTCATTCTTGCAAAATTCATCAAACTCAGACCAACAGAATTCTACTCCATTATCAATTCTAAGTCTCTTGATCTTCCTCCCTGTCGGATTTTCAACCAAAGCCTTCCACTGCCTGAAGTTCTTGAATGCTTCACTCTTGTGCTTCATCATAATTACCCAAACTATCCTTGAATAATCATCTATAAAAGACACAAAATACCTGTGACCACCAAATGACTCCACCTTTGAAGGTCCCCAACAATGAAAATGGACATAATCAAGTGTGGATGTGGATTGCTTTTAGGAACTTGCTCCTATGTAGCTTCCCAAGCACACAGTGTTCATAAAATTCCAGTTCATTGACCTTATGTCCCCCATGTAGATCAGACTTAGACATAATCTGCATCCCTCTTTTACCCATATGACCTAATTTCATATGCCACAACTTATTCAATTGTGACTGGTGAACCTCTGATGATGCAACAGCAGCAAAACCTGATACAAGTAGACCCTTGTAGTATGTACAAAGTACCCTGCCTGATACCCTTCAGAATCACACTTGAACCCTTATAGACATTCACCACTCCACCTTCACCCCTGAACTTGAACCCTTTGATGTCCAGACTAAGTGATATCAAATTCTTGCTCATTTGTGGAACATGCCTAACCTCATTCAATGTGCAGAATTTACCATCATGTGTCCTAAGTTGGATTGATCCAATCCCAAATATTTTTGCAAACCTTGTTGTTGGCCATAGCAATATGACCTCCATCAACCTGCTAATAAGTTGAAAACCACTCCCTGTTTGGACACACATGATAAGATGCCCCAGTGTCCAGAATCCACACATCTCTGTGCCCTACTGACTCTGAAACTGCTAAGGCCAGATCTTCTTTAGAGTTGGTGTCTTGTTCTGTCAAAGCAATTGTACCTGCTGCTTCTTCCTCTTTGGACATTCATATTTCCAATGTCCCTGCTCCTTACAGTAATTACAGATATCCTTAGCTTTAGGACCCTTGGAATTCTTTTTGAATTTCTCATTTCTAGAATTTCCTGGCCTCCTGCTGACTCCACTGGCCACCATCCCATCA
This sequence comes from Gentiana straminea, assembly GCA_036785695.1. Classification (NCBI taxonomy): domain Eukaryota; kingdom Viridiplantae; phylum Streptophyta; class Magnoliopsida; order Gentianales; family Gentianaceae; genus Gentiana; species Gentiana straminea. The sequence continues at coordinate 13,099,975 of JAVUPR010000300.1, read as the reverse complement.
GACTGACTATCTGTTTCAGATCCATATGCCTTATGGTGTAACTCTCGAGCATGGAGTGATGACCTTACATCCTCCAATGATACTGAGTCCTTTCCAACAATAAAGGAATGCACAAAGTTCTCATATAATGCTGGCAGTGACACAAGTAGAATCAATGCAGCATCCTCATCTTCAATCTTCACATCAATAGTTCTTAAATCAAGAAATATTGTGTTCAGCTGGTCTAGATGATCCCTTAGCTGAGTACCCTCATGAATCCTTAAACTGAACAGCGCCACTGTTTCCACAACAACTTGTTGGTTAGGGACTTAGTCATATACAGACTCTCAAGTTTGGCCCACAGCTTCTCAGCAGTGTCCTCTTCAACAACCTCTGTGATAATATCACCTGACAAGCACAACATAATTGTTGAATGTGATTTCTCCTCCAGACTGGCTCTCTCAGCAGCACTTTTCTATTGATTTAGACAATGGACCCCATAATCTATGCTGCTTCATTAAAGCACGCATCTTGATCTGCCACAGACTAAAACTGTACCTTCTTGTAAACTTGTCAATCTTAACATTTAAAGCAGACATCTTTCTCACCAAAAAGCTTGTGTAGATCCCAAATCCTAGCGTCAATAATGACCTTGGTGCCAATCTACCTTGCTTGAACAGATGAACAGATTCTTGATGAACCTAGACGCTCAGATAACAGTTTGTTATTACGGATCGATCAAGAAGTGATGGTGATTGTGAGTAGAGATAAAAGATAAACAAGCATGCAAACACAGAAACAAGAAGAACACAGATTTAACGTGGTTTCCGGCAATGTGCCGAATACTCTACGGACAAACGAGGATATTGTATTATCACCAGAAAGTTACATTAAGTTACAACTAATACAAATGGTATATATAGCCTTGGGAATCCAACCCTAACCGACTAAACAGCCAACCCAGTAAATGACTGAAATACCCCAGAAGTAACTCCACCGGATTAGGAAACCATGCAGACGTGTTCCTTAAGTCTGCTGTGAACCAACAGACTTCACTCTGCTGATACCCTGTATTAGCAGACTCAGCTCCAGCAGACTGATCAACTCTACTGCTGCCCCAGACGAACACCAGATTCAGCAGATGCTTCATGCTCTGCTGACCACCATAATTTCCACAACAGACCTCAGTAATATAAGTTTAAGTCACCATTACACAAGGTTTAATGAATTTCATTTTGGTACCAACAATATTCATCAAATTGTTGAGCTACACTTACCTTAATCAATTAATGTTGTGAAATGATGATTCTTGAGGTTTACCCAAAACTTGTGGGGGAGAAGAATATCTTCTGGACTGAAACTTCATCAGATTCATGAAAATGTGGGGATGATTGGTAAAGGAAATTTACCTAAATAAAATGATATAACGAGGGCAATGAAATGGAAAGGAGTTGAATCCTTGGAAAAGATATTGCGTGTGGCTCAGTATATATCACTGTTATTAGCATGTAATAGTCGGTAAGTGATAGAACAAGCACACGGTAATATGAAAATGGTAAGTCACGATTAATACATCATAGACACAATACCATTTATTAATGGATCTCTAATGATTTGATTTCCTCGATTATATAAAGTCATAGGTGAATCTTGCGGATCAGCTTATAATAAGGTTTAGCTAGAGATCGGGTGTCAAAATTTTGACAAACGGGATGGTACTGAAGCCTATTACGCATGTTCCCTTATAATGGAAACCCAACCATAGTGACTGGAGATCCCAATATCATAGTTCAAAAGGGACAACTAAGTTATGAGAGACAGTTAGCACTTGCTCATTTTGTTAATAACAAAAGTGCTTTTTGTGATTATGTTAGGTTAAGCTAATGCTTTTAATGACCCATATACTATGGCTAAGCCAAGTAGGGTATTGCAGAGTACTCTTTATAGGAGGTCACCTATGTAAGTGTGAAGTGGGGCCGCTTCTGTGGGAATTTAAAAGGCTTGAATTATCTAAGACGCTTTCTGAAACCAAGAGTGATCCAGGGCCAAAGTGGACACAACCATGAGAACTCGATAATGGTAGGGAGTTTATTGTGTGGGTATCATTGTCTAGGCATACACCAAAGCCTGAGCAATTCAAGACCTAGTTCATTGCTTAGCCGAGTATGTCCGATGGTATTTTACTAGGGAATGTTCAAGGCAGAAAACCACCTCGTCTGATGCAATAGATTTCCGCTTGTAATCTTTTCAGTGTCTGCATTGCATATGCATCAACATTGCATTTTTTTTTGGGGAAAGTCATAATTTCTCATTCATGTGGGGGATTGTTGGAAATAATAATCCGATAATCACTTAAGGGACGCCTACATTTGAATAAGTTATTATGCATTTTCTTATATTATAAAAATTATTTCACGGTGAATGAGAAACTATTATTTAAAGATGACACGAGTTACTAAAATTTGGTTATATAATTCACAATATATGTGACTCTTGGAAAAATAAACCCACGGCAGTTTGAATAATTGAAGTGATATATTGGTTCATTTGGATCCTTTTGACATCTTATATATATCATTAAGGACTGAATTTTTTTTTAATGAGAGCAGAAAAACAGAACTTAACAATATATCCAAGGGTAATAACATTTGTGCATCTACGGTTTGCATAATTGAGTCAAAAGAGATTACCTATCAGACTTTCGAGTTCACCGCTTCTAAATCATTACAAGTGTCATCTGATTAGAAGGTAAAGATTATTGTATTTTGGGAGACGATTGCGATTACCGTGGACACGAATTGGGCTCAAATTCGTCTTAAGGATAGAGTGCTAGACTCGCTTCAATCCATATGTTTTATGTTTACTATTTTTGTTTTTATCACTTCTGAATATGTTAACTTCATATCTTACATTATCTGTTAATTGTTAATACAACATGTTAAAATGGTTAAAATTACCAACAAAATTGCACAGCAAAATGGAAAAATAGCAAAACAGCACAACAGTGCTTATAAAGTAAACTCATGCACCGTTAAAACTTAGTTATGCTTTATACAAACCAAAATGTGATCGTTACGGTTTCTTACATCCGATATATTAACAAAATGCGATCAATGAACTAAATTAAACGAAATACAGAAAATTATAAACGACGGAAAAGAAAATAGCTAAAATAGTTTATAATACAAACTAAAGAAATACAATGAAACACGAGAGGAAAGAAAAGCAATAAAAATACATTATGAGCTTAAGTCCTCAGCTCGACTTTCTACCCCCAACTAGGTCAAGGATAGCTATACCAAAGGAGAGCAAACCATTGCTTCTCCCTACCAAAATCGTAGGAATTGAGCAACCCCTGAAAATAAAATAATAGCAATATGGGCTCAATCCCCACCTCCACGATTTTTTTGACGAGTCCATTGCACAGAACAACGAAGTCACTTTCCCCGAACAAAAACATATTCCTACTAATAACGACTCAAACACCAAGTAATAACAGTACGACTCAACATCAACAACAAACTCAATAGGGTGCACCCCCGTAGGTATAACATTGGGGCTAAACAAAGACGGAATAGATGATTCAATGGATACAAGATTCATACCATCCTCGTAGTATTCCTCCGAGGTGACTTTTACCAACGTTTCACATTCTCTCCTCTCAACCTCCTCCCTTTCGATCAGTTGTTGCACTTGATGTTCCAAATTCCGTACGCCTATTTGCATTGTTGCGAAGCCATTGCGAAACTCGCTGATATGATCTTGGACCAATTTACTCAACTTTTCAATAGTTTGCTCAAGTGGCACCTGTTCATCCCTTAAGATCTCTATTTCCGGAGGTGGAGAAGTATCGAGTTGTTGATCAAAGTAACTTGGGGCATTATCCCACTCATTTCCATATGATGAGATGTATGGGTTGAACTGGTAATAGGGTTGTGTTTTGTAACCCATAGCACCGTAGTTGTAGCCTCTGAATGTGTAAGGATATGAGCCATAATTGTAGTATGGATTCATCATCTTCAAACCAGGGGAAAAAAACACGAACACAATCACGGTATCTTGTCACTACCACTACCGGAGTATGAGGTGTGATCCAGACAACAACAAAGAAACAAAACAAACAAAGGAAAATAGAAAACACAACCTAATCTTACGAACTTAACTAACTTACAAGATATCAACCGGATTCCCCGGAAACGGCGCCTGAAAACATGATGGCCATTTTACAGTAAAGTCAACTATGACCGCCAGGGTACCGAGTCGGTTGTACTATGCGAGCAAGGTCGTATCCCACAGAGAATCTGGTTAAGTATCAAAGTCGGTCTCATTCCTAGTTCAGTAAAAAACGGTCTTTGAAAAGGGTGATTTGTCATATCACCGATTCCAACAACTAAATATACACAAAAATAAAAGAGTTTAAACAATGAAAATAGAGAAAGCCGAGCTATGATCCAATCTAATACTCACAAACCCTAGCTAAATCTGGAAGTGTTCTAAACTTAACTAAACCTTCTCGATGTCATACATAGGGTGTCATTTCCTAATTCCGAGAATAGACAATATTTCAATAATCTACCATTCTATGGCAGGTTCAACAGTCCGCTGACCGGATTTAACTGACCTAACACGGTCTACGATCAATGAAACACTCAACAAAGTCGATACTAAACCTCACACACGAAACCGAATCTGAACAACTCAGTCGGTTTTACAGGGTGATCCTAGAACACCGATTCCCGTATCCTCTCGCAAAATACATATATAAAAACGATATGTGAAATACGATAATCAAATGGCCAATTCAATAAACGGGATTAAGTATAAGTTCTAGAACTACTATAACATCGAGAATCAACAATCAAACATCAAGAAAACCACATGAACAAGCAAGGGTTTGATTTTGAAGATTATTGCATAACTCAGCTATAAAACGATTAGCTACTCATTATAACAACAAAATACAAGAATCAACATCGAATGTAACAAGCATTAAGATCTAAAGCAAGAAGAAATTGAAATTACCAAAATCAAGACGCAGAACACCGGAGAAAAAACGAAATCCAAACTGAAATAGCAATAGCCTAGCAGCACCGATCTTTGGATTAGACAAAATAACTTAATAATCTAATATATTACAAACCTAATCTAACTTGGTATGCGGCTACCTGTGATCCATAGGCAGCCGCCTATCAACTGAGCCAATTTGGATCCTGTGGACAAATCTTTAGTAAATCAGCCAAAACTTTGTGTGTAGACCTCCGAATCCAGTGATTCAAAATGCATTGGAATGATGATGAAATTGTATACAACTTTCACGATGATGTCCATCCAATAAAATGCCTTTTATGTGGATCAAATTGCATATCAATGGAAGGTATGGTTGTAGCACCCACGAGTTTTGATCCGTTTGAACGTTTAAGCTTCGGGCACACGCTTTTTCCTCTGTATATCGCCTTCCGGTCATCTCAAACACCTAATAACTGTAAAAAAAAAATCACAACAAATACCACATGTAACCCCTACATGACACTAGGGTGACCGATAATGCATCAAAACATCGAAAAATAACGAGATTTCCGGACTTTACGTCCTAGGTCTCAAAATGACAACAAAGGTCTATAATGCACCAAAATACAACCAAATGTCTCCGGAAACATATACAACGAGGTATAAATGAGGTATAATCACATAGAAAATGATAGCCGAGTTGACTCTCATCACAGGACAAGGCTATGAAAAGGTTAAGCCTCGCAGATTGGGGTCCTTATGTTGAGTACAACTTTTCCAAACAAACATCGTAGGATGAGAGCTATAATTAAGTATCCTTGGAATTACACTCATTTTATGCGATAAAGACATGAGTCTGTTAGTGTAATACCTTAAAGCCAACCAGGTTGTAGAGGTTCTTTCATTTTTCCGGGGGATTATTTCCATCAGATTTGAGGGACATGCTCAGTTTTCTCCTTCTTTATGATGGCTATGTAAATCTTGTCCTCTAGAGACTATTTAAACATGTTTCTAGAGATGGATAACTCAGTCCACTGATTAGCCTGTTGACTAATTAGGTCTGTTGAGTTATATGCAGTGGATAAAGTAAAGCCTTTAATTGAATTTGTTGTCCTTATGAAAGATGTTGTGTGTTGATACACAACAGTTGTTGTGTTCTCAGTTTAGTATGGTGTACTGTGTTGGTTTGGTAATCAGACATTTAATAAATTAAGTACAGAAAAAAAAAATGCAGAATGTAAATAACCCATAATTTGTTTATGGAAGTTTGAGGTGGTGTAATCCTCTATGTCTCCCTTTCTCCTTTGATGTTGGAGGAATTCACTATTGTTCTTAAGTTACAGTTACAAGATACAATAGGAAAATCATTGTCCTTGATTGAAAGTCCACAGCTTCACAATCTTAACACTTAGTCCTTGGCAGGTAGAATTGCGGGTTCATGAAGCATGTTCCACTGTTCCTTCGAGGGTAGGATTGCCTCTTCAAAAAATCCACCAAAAACACAAATCCTTCTAAGATCCTTCTAATTCAGCAGCCCAACAATTGTCCTTTACACCCAGAAGATGCTTCACAGTCCAGAACCTTTGCTTGAACACAAAGTAGAGATTGAATCAAGAAAGTGATTCTGCTCGATATGAGCTTGATCTTGATGTGTATAATACGCTCAGTTGCTCAATTACTCCAAGTGTTGAAATGGTGGATGATACTTGAAATAGTATGATACTAGAAGTTTTCTGGATATACAATAAAGATTCTCAGTAGTTTGCAGTACTCAGTAGTGTATACTAGATATCTTTTCACTTCTTCTCCTTTATAGCTTGATGAAAACTTTCACAATACTTTTCACTGCATGTACTCTTCCCCCGCATATTTTTCGATGTCAAGTCCTCTATTTATAGAAAGAAATCAATGTTTAAGTTCAAAATCTTGTAGCCGTTGTTGAATTTTTCTGAAAACAATGCCGACATCCTTTGTACTGCTCTGTTATATGTTAGTGTCAGTGTCATTCTGACAATGACAGGCTGTCAACCAATGGAATTCTTACACCTTTTGATTTCTAAATAATATAACCGTTATATGTTCTATCTCCATATGATTTCCCATATTTGAATTGAAGTGAAAATGTTGGATTTTATGTTCATTCAGAGATATTGATTTTCTCAGCAGAATTAGTCTAAATCTCAGCAGATCTAACTTCTTGCACTTTGCTGTTACATTTGATTGAATTTAATTCAACAATAAATCTTAGAACCTCGTCTTTTAGTGATTCGTTTTCTGCTTTGACACTGTCATAACTCTTTTGAATAGCCAATAATTCCTTTAGGAGTGTGTAAAGTGATTCACATAACTCTGAATTTATATAGTTTGATCTAGCAGTAAAAGAACGAGATCTAGAACCAAATGAGTGTGTAGAATCAAATACCTTAGTGTCATTTTCTCTGGTCATCAAAGTATTCTCATCTGAATCAGCATTGTATCTTGATGGTTCACATTCCGAATTAATGCTTTTACATCCTTCAACTTTTAGGATTTTTTTTCCTCTCCTCCTCTCAAATGTTGAGCATTCTTCCATCACTTCATTAGGTACCGTTTTGTCGATGTGGACTTCTAAACAGTCAGCTTTGAACAGAATGATTTCCTCTTCATTTCGATCACCATTTTCAGCAGGATAGCTAATTGGTAGATTGTGTGATTCATCAATCGGCTCTGAAGTTTTACAAACTTCTTGTGAGGTGCTTTCAATATTGTTCATGATTTCTAGTTCTTTGACTGGATCTTCAATCAGCACATCAACCAGCTTCTCATGTGTTGTAGCAATATAAGCATGAAATCTATAATTGTATTCATCAAATTTCTTCATTGAACACATAAACAACTTAACAAGGTTTTGTGAATCCATGATGAAAACATTGAAAAAGAACTTAGAAAATATTTTCAAAAGGAGCAACAAGAGATCTCTTCAGTACAGAAGCATTACTCTGATACCAATTGTTGGTATCAGGAAAAACTGAGTACATATCTGTTTTGAAAGATCCAACTAATAATTGATCTCTTCAGGTATGAAGGCCAACTCTGATACCAATTGTTGGGTCCCTTGGAAAGGCTTGAGACAAGCTCAAAAGATGGGGTGAATAAACTTGTCCTCTAGAGACTATTTAAACATGTTTTTAAAGGTGGATAACTCAATTTACTGATTAGTCTGCTGACTAATTAGGTCTACTGAGTTATATGCAGCGGATAAATTAAAGCCTTTAATTAAATTTGTTGCCCTTATAAAATATGTTGTGTCTTGATACTGAGCAGTTTCTGTGTTCTCAGCTAAGTATGGTGTACTATGTTGGTTTGGTAAGTAGACATATAATAAACTAAGTACAAAAAATAAATATGCAGAAAGTAAATAACACAAAAAACATTTGTAGAAGTTCGAGGTGGTGTAATCCTCTACGTCTCCTCTTCTCATTAGATGTTGGAGAAATTCACTATTGTTCTTGAGTTACAGTTATAAGATACAACAGGGAAATGATTGTCCTTGACTGAAAGTCCACAGCTTCACAATCTGAACACTTAGTCCTTGGCAGGTAGAATCGCGGCATCACTAAGCATGTTCGACTGTTCATTCGAGAGTAGGATTGCCTCTTGAATAGCTCCACCACAAACACAACACCTTCTCAGATCCTTCTAATTCAGATTCCCAACAACTGTCCTTCACACCCAGAAGATGCTTCACAGTCTAGAACCTTTGCTTGACCACAAAGTAGAGATTGAATCAAAAAAGTGATTCTGCTTGATATGAGTTTGAGCTTGATATTGATGTGTATAATACACTCAGTTGCTCAATTTCTCCAAGTGTTGAAATATTGGAAGATGCATGAAAGATTACGATACTTGATGTTTTTTGGGTATACAATAAAGATTCTCAGCAGTTTGCAGTACTCAACATGTCTATACTAGATAACTTTTCACTTCTTTTCTTTTATAGCTTGATCAAAACTTTCACAATACTTTTCACTTCTCCTCCCACATATTCTCTGGATGTCAAGTCCTCTATTTATAGGTGGAAATACAATGTTCAAATTCAGAATATTGTAGCCGTTTTTTGGTTTTTCTGAAAACAGTGCCGACATCCTCTGTACTGTTCTGCTATTTGTTAGTGTCATTGTCCTTCTAATAGTGACAGGCTGTCAACCAATAGAATTCTTACACCTTTTGATTTCTGAATAATATAACTGTCAGTTTTAATCTCTCTCTCTCTCTCCATTGATTTCAGCAGTCAGTATATGATCTTTTGAGGTTTGATCAAAATACCCAGCACTCCAACTCAGTACTTGAATTTTCAGCACTTCGATTATCACGCTCTACTGAGTAGCATAATGCACAGTTGACTTTATTCAGTTCTTCACTTAGCTGACTATGTCTTGATGATCTGTTCTTATTTACTTGATCATCAGCTTATATTCATCTGATCATAATTGATGCGATCAGAATACACCATTTCACACTTAGTTGAGATTCTTCATCACATGTTCTTTGGAATCTCAAACATTCATATACAAGGTCTATAAAGCTAGTCTAGGCCATCAAAGACCTGATTAAAGTCTAACTTTATAGCCTCGGCTTAATCTTCATAACTGAGTTTGAAAACCTCGGCCTTCGGGCTTCAATCATCACAAACTGAGTTTGACTCCTCGTCTCTTTAAGTCTTCAGCTCTTCATTGATTAGCTGAGCCTGAATCCTCAGTTGACTAACTGACTCAACCTTTGCTAGGATATTCAGCAGATCTCCTAGACTCTACTAAAACCTATATGATTTCTATTACAATGCTTGTCTGAATAAACCTAAACAAATATCATACTCTAGTAATCCTAAACATTAGCTCTAGACATCATTTTGCTTTGCCTCAATAACAGCTAGTTGACATTCATCATCGAAGCTTCATTATCAAAACATTAATTATTTCTAACACCATTGATCTCAGCCGTTCCCTCAATGGTGGGGATTTCATAACGTTATGGGCAAGTGATATGACTGCCTCCAATTAGTTCAATGTTCATATGCCTAGATTAATATAGTATGATGATGATCCTTAAAGCACCAAGTAGTCTATCAGTAGGGTTTTTCTTTGTGATTTGTGTCCTAACGTTGTGTTTAATTGAATCGTACTCATAGTATGTACGGGTGATCCATCGAATCCAAGTAAAGAGGATGATTCCTGCATGAGGTTTCTCTCTGTGAGCCAAATTTTGTGGAGAACATTGAAGTTGAGAATGTTGATTTCACTTATTGTGTTCACCGAAACGCATTTTACGAGATGCTTATAGATTATTTCCTCAATAACCAAGCCATCACTATTCACGAAAAAAGGTCGAGGATCTTCTGGGCCATAGAAAACCTCCCGCATTCGTCTGATTTTCTTCTCTTTCTAGAGAAATTCATGATGACGGTCAAATTATACCCGTAAAAGTCATCAACATTGACCTTAAATCGAGATTAATAATGTATATTTCATATTAAATCACACGTTTATATTTATTATTTAATGTTAAGTGATTATTAATATGATATTTGGTATTTAGCTGTTTTTATTATTAAAAGACCGATTTATTGTGCGATAAATGCTGATTTTGCAGATCACGACAAATCGAGAGGATAAATGTCATTCAATCAGTAAATCCCGAGATAATAAGGAAGAAAATCGGAGCATTAATCAAGAGATAAATCAGAGGAATCAGATCAGCACGGAAGGATGCAGTGGGGAACAAGATAGACGAAAAGCGCGTTTAACACGAGCAGAGGGAGGCTCGGTCGACCGAGCCCTATCATTCGGTCGACCGAGTATGTCGGTTCGGTCACTCACGGGATTTTCACATGTATATCTTTTAGATCCTCCCTAGGTCGGTTACAACCTCTATATAAGCAGCAGCTACGAAATTTGTAAAAACACACCTTAGACATACATACAATCCCTTCATTTGTTCTTCAATCTTACAATTCATAATATATTTTGATACAATGTAGAATAATTTGAGGGTTTCCAGCAATTTAAGGGCTGCAATATGTAAGCCTTTATTTTCTGTTTCTTTCTTTTAAGTAATTAATCCCTCCCAATTATGTTTTATCGTTTGAATTAGTTAATCATAGCTAGATGATGTAGATCTAGGCTATGACGTTAGGGATGTGGCGACTCCTTGTCTATGGGGATCCCATAACCTACGTCATACACTTAGTATTTATTCATGAATCTACTTGATTTAATTAATGCGTATCTATGTTAGTTTATATGAATACTGTGCGAATTACTGTTTAATCTATTCTGTATGATGAAACGCCAAGAGATATATTCTAAGATGTATTCTGGGTTGAAATCGTTCGGGTGACCGAAAGGTGTCATTCGGTCGACCGAGGCCTTACACTCGGTCGACCGAGCCCTGTTTCATCAGTTATTTCTGCCACGTCTTTATGGTAGGTTTAGCCTAGTTGAATTTATTATCTCAGTAGGTATGGCTATGGCTACGTTACTCGCTTAGTTTAATTAAAACGTGTAAAAAGGAAATACCAATATAAAACTCTTAGGTAGGCTTATGAATTGCTCTTCACGGACGTTCAACAATATCTAGGTAGGTTTATATTTGGGAATTGCATGCACCTGCTTATACGTACGTCGTAGATTAGCATGAGACTATAACTTGGTAATTGCTAGTTGGACGAGAGCTTGAGTAATCGTTTAGGAAGTACGCCTAACCATAGGAATGTTGCCTGGACGAGGTGTACGATTAATATCGGCATCCTTAGTGTCGTAAGCGTGCAAGTTATATGAGATGGATACCCAAAAGGTGAAGTCACGTAATGTAGCACAGTGATCTAGAAACCTAACCGGTGCTAAGTCAAGTTAAAGAGGATGACTCCCGTAGCCAATTCAAAAGAGATACAAACGGATTGACAGTTAATAAGTTCAGTTTATTATATAAATTATCTAGGTCCAAACGATAAAGACTATAATTGGGGAGGTTAATTACGTTGTGTCGAGTCGTGTCTTTACCTTTCTTGTCTTATGTTGGTCGTAGACCGCCTCTATGTCCTTGACATGTTTAATTAATTGTTTGTATATAAGATGATCCACAATTGGTTCCCTACGGGATCGACCTTGATTCACTATAGCTATACTACGATAGGCCTAGTCCTCTTGCTAGTATTGGTTTATGGTGGTCAAGTATTTTATAACCTGATTGACCCCGATCAAGTTTTTGGCGCCGTTGCCGGGGAACCAACGGTCAATTTTATATATAAATAATTTTCTTATTCATGTCGAGTTTTCTGTTTTAGAGTCTGTTTTTGAGTCCTTCTGGTTGTTTGCTATGTGTAAAAATTCCAGAATCTGGAACAGCTAGTTTCGCTCCCAGCGAGACTGCCTCTCGTTGCCAGCGAGCCTGATTCTATTTTCTGGGACTTCGCGTGTCTGTTTATCCCCGTGTGTTTAATCCGTAGGTCTGATAGCAGCATGGGAAAACATGTTAAAATCAGTCTACGGTATGTTTTGTTTTTCTTCTGTTTGCAGAAACCAGGGAAGCAATAATCTGAGTCAGTAATTTTTCGCGGGCGCTGAGAAAATAACCCAGCAAACATGTGGAGCTACGAATCTAAGATGGGAAAAGCAATGGAAGCAATACCTTTAAAGCACCAAGATGGCTCCGAAAAAAATTTAAAGGCTTAAATTCTTCGTGGTACAATGTTGAAGGCTAGGTACTACCTTTTTTGCTTATGTTTTACTACCTCTTGGTTTTTTAAGCATAAGTTAGCCTATACATGAACCTTAGTATGAATCTTAGCCCGGAGTTGGTTTGTGAGATTAATTCTATTAGTGTGGAAGGTTCTGCCCCAAATCTGTCTCATCTAGAGGGTGTAAGGAAACATGTAGTCGTTGAAAGGAAGCAGTGAATAAAGAGTCCCTCGTAGTTATGTTAAAATCTCTTTGTCCTATGCATGAGATTGCTTATACTGGCCAGGGGAGCAACAAATTGTGTAGTTTAAGCATTCAAAATCTAAAGAAGACGTTGAGTTTTAAGAGAACACCATCTTCTGCTTTCGTTGAGTTTTATGGTGATGGCTTCTCGGTGAACCCACCTTAAACAGAAACGAGATTACGCTTTGGGTGACAATTTAGAAATCGGAGACTCTTAGTACATGGGTTCGGAAATGGTCTAACCATGGCTGGGCGAGTTCAACCGAGCGTCGGCTCAATCGACTCCCCTCCACGTGTGATGTACGTTACAGCAGTTCAACAAGACTTAGCATAGCCGATAAGCCTTCGGCCTAAACGGGGCTTAATCTTGACGGATTGGCCTGAACTGTCACATATGTTCCAACGAATAAGACGGCGTAGTCTTGCCTACATAACCGACCTTATTCGGAGTACTTTGATTCATTGTTTCTTATTGTCAAGGCCAAAACCGTAATTTTAACCGAGTTTCTTAGAATTCACTAATTCCTAAAACGAGAGCCGAGGTAAGAGCTTTGGATAAATGGTATGGATAAATGTCGTTTCCTAGGGCTCACAACCAAGGGAAGGGTATTAATCCGCAAAAGCAACAAGCCCACCTCTGATAGTGCGCGAAGGGTCAAAGTCTGGCGATCCAAGAATGATAACTGACAAGGATAATTTTTGGAAAGTCGAGTTGAGGACTTTAAACTCAGAACTACTTCTTTAAAACCCTTAGGATTTCTTTTTAGGATTTTAGGTTTTGTTTTCTTTGAATCAAATAAAAGTAACGTGACATATGTTGAGGTTTTTTATTTTGCCGTGTTCCGATGGCCATTGGGCTAAGGATGTGCAAAACTTTTTTACTCAATATAGGCCACGTGAAATAGAGTTCCGTAGGAGAGTCAAGAAATTGCTAAAGAAAAGGAAATTTAGCAATCCACCTTAAGATGGAGGCATTAAGAGAACTTGAGAATTACTGAAAATGTAACAGAGAATGATTGGTGTGAACAAGAACAATTTTGGTCAACCTCTAAAACCTTTTAGAAAGGTGATCCAAGTGAAAATCCAAAGTAGTGTGCAATTCATTCTGCAATTATCCTTATCTTTCCCTTTACACTTTTTCATCTTCAAACTTTTTCAATCCTCTCACCAATCTGCCCCGACAGTTCACATTTCTAACCATTCTTTCATCGCCTCTCTTTCTTTCCATCCGTTTTACCCTCCTTATGTGTATCTTTTTCTCAACCCATCATACTCTCTACCTCCATCTTGTTCACACAATACCTATGTGTTGCGGAATTTGAAATATTGCTAAGCTTTAATGATTATCTTTTATCATTTTGATTTTCATGATACTAGTTGGGGTAAGTGTAGCTCTGACCCTAGCTAGATTTTAAGAGTTTTTGGTTCAATCAAAATACAACCTATCTTTCTACTGGAAGTTTTAAATTTCACACTTTTCCGACTATTCCGGCATTTCTAGATGATAAGTTTTGTTCTGAACTATCACACCGATCCGACCTTGTTGATGACGGTTATGACTTTTACGTGATACTTGGGTTATTAGTAATTTCGAGGAGTAGCTACATCTCCCTAAGTTGTTGATATCCAATGCAAGCGAGAAGTTTCTGCGTTAAGTATTTGATTTTATCTTTAGCTAATAGGTCGCATTCAATCTGTTATACCTTACCAAGTTTCTCTTTTCCTGGATTGAATACCTTTTCGATCGAGTCACCCTCGTGTTTTCCCACGTCGTGTAATGCTTTTTGATCTTTGTCTTCTCCACCCGGTTTTAAGAATATTTAGGCGGTGGAGGTTGTAGATGAAGACCACCATCTTTAGTTGCTTGTTTATTTTTCTTTCTATTTAGTATTTTTCTTTTTGGTTTCCATTGTCATTGGTTGTATAAAATAAAGTGGCTTAAACTGTTTTTAGGTATTTATACCTCATTTCTGCCACATTATTTTAGAACTTCCATGGACATGGTATTTGACGGTTTCGTGGAGTTTGTTTGCTTATACCGGATGTGTCTATCTCTCCACGACGTGCTGAAATTTACTCCGATATTGTTCCTTTACTTGGGACCCATTCCAGAGCTAAGTCTTTTTCTTAAATTCTCATTTATTTTTGTCATTGCGGACAATGCCATGTTTAAGTGGGGGGTAGGAGACTTAGCTATGATGTGATATGTGTTAAAATCGAATGAAACGGTACAAAATTGAAAATTTTGAATAAATGCCACATTATTTATCTCGTACCCTTAGAATTGTGAGTTCCTAGCTAAGAATTGATAGGAAAGGAACCAAGTTTCATTAGTACGTGATCATTTTATACTTATGTTAGGTAAATTTAAGGATATTCATGCCCGTTTTTGCAAGTAGTTATTTATTATTCAATTACTCAATCTGTGAATCGAGTATACCGCGCAAATCATAATAACTGAAGAAATTATGTGTACATTGCATAGATGATTGGTTATGTGAACTTAGTATCAATATCTATCTGCTGATGCATTCTTATCTTTTAGCCATTAAAGCAGAGTAATAAGCTTGAGATGTACCTGTGGTTTAGCAAAATGTTAGACACTGGGCTTGTAGTGACATTACCAAAGTAGCCCCGCGCTTGTGGTAATATTCGATGCTATACATGATCTAAGATAGGGGGATACTCTAAAAGGTTTTCTTCCTTGAGATTGATAGTATTTGAAAAATAAGAAGAATTGAAGAAATTCAACTTTTAAGAGGCTTTGAGTAGTACTCGGTATCCAAGTCCAAAATCCCTATAGATACGCTCTTGCTTATTGCTCTAGTGCTCTGACCATTGCGAGGCATAAGAAGTATGAATGCTGAGGTTGGTAGGTTGAGATTGCGAAGTTAGCATAAACTCTAATCTTGCCACGAATATATAAAACTAAATGCACATGCACACATCACTTCGATTCATAGTAAGTAGTGAATAATGGATATCTTATGAGCATGACTAGTATGAGTTGACTTGAGTTTCTTGTGTAAGTATGATTTGACCATAGAAAATGTTGTTTTGGGGAATGACTTATTGATGCTTTGTTCGGGACGATCAAAGTCTAAGTGGGGGGTAGTTGATGACGGTCAAATTATACCCGTAAAAGTCATCAACATTGACCTTAAATCGAGATTAATAATGTATATTTCATATTAAATCACTCGTTTATATTTATTATTTAATGTTAAGTGATTATTAATATGATATTTGGTATTTAGTTTGTTTTTATTATTAAAAGACCGATTTATCGTGCGATAAATGCGATTTTGCGATCACGACAAATCGAGAGGATAAATGTCATTCAATCAGTAAATCCCGAGATAATAAGGAAGAAAATCAGAGCATTAATCAAGAGATAAATCAGAGGAATCAGATCAGCACGGAAGGATGCAGTGGGGAACAAGATAGACGAAAAGCGCGTTTAACACGGGCAGAGGGAGGCTCGGTCGACCGAGCCCTATCATTCGGTCGACCGAGTATGTTGGTTCGGTCACTCACGGGATTTTCACGTCTTTATCTTTTAGATCCTCCCTAGGTCGGTTACAACCTCTATATAAGCAGCAGCTACGAAATTTGTAAAAACACACCTTAGACATACATACAATCCCTTCATTCTTTCTTCAATCTTACAATTCATAATATAACTTTGATACAATGTAGAATAATTTGAGGGTTTCCGGCAATTTAAGGGCTGCAATATGTAAGCCTTTATTTTCTGTTTCTTTCTTTTAAGTAATTAATCCCTCCCAATTATGTTTTATCGTTTGAATTAGTTAATCATAGCTAGATGATGTAGATCTAGGCTATGACGTTAGGGATGTGGCGACTCCTTGTCTATGGGATACCATAACCTACGTCATACACTTAGTATTTATTCATGAATCTACTTGATTTAATTAATTCATATCTATGTTAGTTTATATGAATACAGTGCGAATTACTGTTTAATCTGTTCTGTATGATGAAACGCCGAGAGATATATTCTAAGATGTATTCTGGGTTGAAATCGTTCGGGTGACCGAAAGGTGTCATTCGGTCGACCGAGGTCTTACACTCGGTCGACCGAGCCCCGTTTCATCGCTTATTTACGCCACGTCTTTATGGTAGGTTTAGCCTAGTTGAATTTATTATCTCAGTAGGTATGGCTATGGCTACGTTACTCGCTTAGTTTAATTAAAACGTGTAAAAAGGAAATACCAATATAAAACTCTTAGGTAGGCTTATGAATTGCTCTTCACGGACGTTCAGCAATATCTAGGTAGGTTTATATTTGGGAATTGCATGCACCTGCTTATACGTACGTCGTAGATTAGCATGAGACTATAACTTGGTAATTGCTAGTTGGACGAGAGCTTGAGTAATCGTTTAGGAAGTACGCCTAACCATAGGAATGTTGCCTGGACGAGGTGTACGATTAATATCGGCATCCTTAGTGTCGTAAGCATGCAAGTTATATGAGATGGATACCCAAAAGGTGAAGTCACGTAATGTAGCACAGTGATCTAGCAACCTAACCGGTGCTAAGTCAAGTTAAAGAGATGACTCCCGTAGCCAATCTAAGATAGATACAAACGGATTGACAGTTAATAAGTTCGAGTTTATTATATAAATTATCTAGGTCCAAACGATAAAGACTATAATTGGGGAGGTTAATTACGTTGTGTCGAGTCGTGTCTTTACCTTTCTTGTCTTATGTTGGTCGTAGACCGCCTCTATGTCCTTGACATGTTTAATTAATTGTTTGTATATAAGATGATCCACAATTGGTTCCCTGTGGGATCGACCTTGATTCACTATAGCTATACTACGATAGGCCTTGTCCTCTTGCTAGTATTGGTTTATGGTGGTCAAGTATTTTATAACCTGATTGACCCCGATCAATTCAGCAGACACTTTTCTTGATAGTATGGATGACGAAGCTGATTTATCTATGACTATCATAATCGTTTCGCGATGTTGCAAAGAACCATGAGAGCGTTTTGAGGACCCTCCTTCTTACGTCAATTGACAATGTTCGGAAATCGTCAAGTGTGATTATCAGGTAATTGGATCATTTTTTGAGAATTTCTACGAGCAGTTTGGTGGTTTTGTTGATTGTTTATGACTGTGTCGTTGAGACTGCCTACATACTCAGTATTTTATGAGATCAAGCCAATAACGTATAGTTCTAAATTAGTGGAAAAGAGTCCTTTATATATGCATCTCGCGTGAGGGGAGTTAAATGTCCGAATCCCTGATTTTGGGGCTTATGATTGAGGGCTAGTATGATGCCAACGTGGGACTGTTGTGGCTCAATTAATCTTAAATCATGGGATATAATCAATCATGGATCATAGCAAATAATGGAGGACCAATCGTGAGATCCTGCTATATAAATAGTTGTAATCGTCTCTAGAGGTCGGAGGCGACCTGATCTTATACTTGAACGACCAGGATGAACGGATTAGCAAGGTCGGCAACATGAAGTCGGATGATACGAACTCTGAAATTGGTCCGGCCCATATAGAACCAGTTGTGACAAATATCCGAAAACCTATTTATGAGTACCACGAGTAAGACTCTGAGTCGTACCCATGTCGTCTAAGTAAAATAATCAGTTTTTTATTTAATAGAAAAGATGATAGTCAACCGTCAAAATTAACTCAATCAAGTATAAAATTTGCTTTCTATTATATTAACACATAGTCCAAAACATAGCCGTCGAAGTGATAGGGATTATTTGGACGCAGGCTATGATTTTGATTGAAGTGTTTAAAAAAAAACATTTATTTATGCACTCTTTTAATTGCCTTACTTGTTTATTTGCTTTAATAGTTTAAAGACTGTTAAAAAATTTATTCCACGCCACAAGTATCCAAACTTGATCGAGTTGTTTCTATGTGCCTACGATACCAGCCAAACTTACATGGTGCGCCGCAAATATTTTAAATATCTTTTTATCATTAATACTATGGTTTGAAGAAGCCAAATTGGAAAAGAATTGTCCCATACAACATTTCTTTTAAGACCACAATTAAACCGAGCTAAACAATGACCGTTAGAATTGGCAGACCCGCATACATACACATGGGAAGTTCTTATATAGTCATTCTATTCGTGTGGAGTGTATGTGTGGTTCAATCTAGACCATAGTTTCAATACAGAATAAATCGTGTGATCCAGATTGAACGATACGGTCATTCCACACAAACGTAGTAATCATGTAAGAATTCTCCCATGCACAAAGGATATCCCAAGCAATGCTTAGAAAGAGTCCAAATAACCTCGAAGATAACCCCAATGTCTCATGGGCCTAGACCATGTGTGTTTAAGCCCAAGGATTCACAAAAAAAATCCTAGACGGTAGATGTAAAATTCCGAACTTTAAATTAAGGGTATTTTTGTCATTCATGAATAATTGATTTTTAAGGATTTAATAAATCATTGAAAAAGACGCGTTTGACAGGGATTGTAACTCTTTTTATTTAAAAAGATAATTATGAAGATAGATTATTGGAATCCGATAATTAAGGTAAATCTCTTAAAAGATAGTAGTTGATTGAATTAGATTGCAACGACTATATAATGAATTATTTGGAGAGAAAGAATTACACACGTTATAAATAAATCTGTTGTGTTGTATCAAACAAATAGGAAAAAAAAAACCGGACGAGAGGTAGGCAAGTAGTCCAGAGAATTTGGTGGATCAATTGTTTAAAAGAATTACTCTCAAAAAATTGTTTAAAAGAAGAATGGACCAATAGGTAAAAAGAAAAAGAGGTGGCGTATTGAACGCAGACGGGAGCGGCGGTGGTACCTACAAAAGAGAAATAAAAGAAGGTGGTTTGATCACAATTCGGTACACCGCTTTTCAATCCGATTCGGGAGTGATTTGTGAGTAAGTTTAAGTTATGATATTTATTGTCTTTTAAGAGTTCTAAAGTTAGATTTGGCATTAAAAGTTGACTATTTGATTGTTAGGGTTTTCCAATCGTGGTGTTTCTTCGTAGACTGATGTTAGATGATATTTGGTTCGTAGTTCGGCTCGATTTAATGGTAACGAGTTCTTCTTATTAAAAGGTTCCGTTTTTAGTTTAAAGGTCATGTTTTTATCGTGATTTGAGTATTGTTTTCATGCAACTGCACGAAACGAGCCATATCTATGTGTTGCCGGGTATTTGTCAAACTGCGTTTTCATAACGTTATTATTCTATTTTTAGTTATATTCTGTAAGCTGTTATGTGCTTTTGCTTACGCATAGTGGGGATAAGATGATAGGTCGGTGTTGCTATGGTTATTGTATGTTTCCGTTGGTTAGACACGAATTTATGTGCTTTATGTGTTCCTACATGTTTATGGTTAGTGACCTTACGACGTACTGTACGGAGTACCACGGGTTTTAAGTCCCGTGTCGGAGGCATGACTACTGTATTAGCCATTGTTGGAAGTAGCGTCCGAAAGACAATTTATATATGTAATTGTTTAATGACAGATTTATTCTCACCTTATTACTTGCTTCGTGCTTGTAAGTAATACACTACTAAAAACCCTAAGTCGTATCATATGTAGTCATATAACTTAGTGTGTGTCGCATGCGAGGATTAAGTTTATGGTGATACACTTGAAATGATAGTCCGTGGTGAACTAAATCAAAGTATGGGGTCTATTGATTAAACCACCATTAATGCACCCAGAACACTATATGGTGTGACTGTCTTATCCGGACCGTCGATATTGGTTATCTAAATGGGGCATTTATATATGATGTAGTCATATAGGAGTGGACCGATTTAATATGCATTTCTCATATAATTCCGTGATTGAAAAATCTTATTAAATCACAATATGATCATATATGGATTAACCTTAATCCCGAAGTGATTACAGACTCCTACTTGTTTCACGATAGGGTTTGATGTGTTCATTAAGGATCGCTAAGAGGTGTAGTCCGAATCACTTTCACGTTGGCACTATTCTGGAATGAGTGAGAAGTGTTTGTCTCACAGATATGGAATTCATTCCTTCCTGCGGGAAGTAGAAAGACAATCCTCTTATTTGTTAATCCTAGAAACTGATCGATCCCGAGTTCGTATTGGTTATGAACTAATTGATCGCTATTGGGTTAATGGTAAATAAGGATAATATGTATTGAAGAGGGTTTACGGAAATATTCTCGCTTCATTACGGATAGTCTATGGAGGGTTAGTCTGCATGTAATGATTATATCAATGGACACTTATCGACTTGACGTTTTGAGAATAAGTTATATCTATAATCGATAGAGTTCAGTTTCGGATTTATGGTGGCGTAATTCCGGAATTAATAGGTTGAGCAGAAATATTCTGTTCAATGAATATTTTATTCAAACTATTGTAGCTACTGGTTATAGGTCCATGGTCCCCGGGTTGGGTCATAACACGCGAGTGTTTTCTCGTTTTATGGAACATCGAAAATAAATTAAATAGTTGGTATATTTAATGAATGTGCAATATTATGTATTTGGTAAATAATATGTAAAATAGAAAATACATTTTCTATTAAAATTGATGACATAAGTTGCGCCCTAAATGTGGATAAGTTAGGAAAAGAAATTTCCTAAATTATGTCACATGTGTAATTAATTAATTATATATTTATTGGATAATTAATAGAAAAATAAGAGATTGGTTTTGTGGAAATTATCTCTTACCTTTTGGCAAATATCTTTTCCTTGTGGGAATAGGTAATTGTGGTGTAAAAATGATAACTCTCTAGACTAGTTATTTTCCTATATAAAGAAAGTTCCTCCTAGCACAAAATACAAACCAATTTGCGCCACACTTGATAAAAAGGAGAGAAAACTTAGTTTCGTGTTCTAGTCATTAAAAGAAGAAAAACCTAGGTTTTCTTCTTGGGCATATTCGAGGAGGTTCTACGGCGAAGATCGACGTCCACCAGTCGTCGCTAGGAGATATAATCTGGAAGACCGCTGCTTCTCCCTCTCTGTCGATTTACTATTCTCTCCGTTTATGTAAATCTTCAACCTTCTCATAGTTGTATTAATTATTTATGCGATTCAAATCGTGGTAAAATCGCATGCGAATTTATTCGTAGCTTCCGCTGTGCATAATCGAGTGTCTCGATCGGTGCTGTGAATCAGATCTGACGATCCAATTATGACTCAGATCCGGATTCAGGTTTCTGTATATCCAGCATGTGGTATCAGAGACAGAGTTAAAGTGATTTTACGATTTCGATTGCATAATTAATTAATAAGGAGTGGAATTAAATAAATATTGCATCTTTTATATGTTTATTATATATATATATACATGCGTGGTTGTATGATTTGGTTGACGAGATGGATTGAGGTTGGTATTTGTTTACCGTTAAATCTATTGTTAACCCAAAATTTTCTAGGTATAGGAAATTATGTAATTTATTTTATTGTAATTTAATTTCCTAGTAGCTAGAAAAATTAGAAAAGATGCGGCCCTGTTGTATTTATTTAATTTCGAAGAAGATGGAACAACTAGTAGCAGTGCCGAGGTGGTCCACTTCCCCTTGATGCGTCCCTTTTTTATCTGATTTTTCCAGAAAATTGATTTGAAAATTATTTAATTTCGAAGAAGATGGAACAACTAGTAGTAGTGCCGCAGTGGTCCCCTTCCCCTAGATGTGTCCATTTTTTATCTGGTTTTTCCAGAAAATTGATTTGAAAAGAACAAAAATAATAGTGATGATGCTGAGGATCGAACCAATAACTTGTAGATGGACGAAAGAGGTCTGCACCAACTCGACTGGAGCAGCTTTTTTTAGAAAATGTAGCAGAAAATTAATACACTGAGCGGTGGCGGATTAAATAAGAAATTAGTAAATCCTTTAAAAGTAGGGCTATCTATTTAATTATTTTTAGGTTTATAGATTAGATACGGGGGTAACAACGATCCATCTCAGTGGTGTATTTTTCATATTTATTTTCTTTTGTGATTATTTATGTGATATAACCATGTCATGCATCATATTCATGAATTCCACTCCTAGCATATGCATACATGTAGAAAATTAATATTGACGTTAATTAGACATGTATGAACACGATAATTAATTTAGATTAAAAATAAATTAAATTAATTAAAGGAAACAGAATTTTATCGGGATATAAAATTCACATGATAAATTTAATTTAGGATTATAAATCCTTCGGGGTTTGGGTTATGTAGTGTCTACATAAATGGAATTTTGATAATCAAAATTTGGAAAATCGTGAAAAAATTGGACACTAACTAGACGGTATTTGGAACCGGTAAACTAGTGGGAGCTTTAAATTTTGTGATTTATTGTTTTTCGAATTATAAGAAAATTCATAAAGTCCTAATGTATTAGGATTATAAAGTATTTGGTGAATTTTAATTGTGTAGTGTCTACACAAGGAATTTTAATTAATCCATAAAATCGGAAAATCGTGAATATAGTGACACTAGTTAGACGGTATTAGGAACCGATGAATTAGTGGGAGGATTAATTTAAAATATTCATGATCTATTGTTTTGGGTTATTAGAAAATTCTAAAATCCTAATGAGACTACCTAATTTTCAAAATAACGAGTGGGAGCGGGGAAGGTGACAACTGACCCCACGGCCTCTACTGCTGACACAAGCACGTGAGACAATGGCGACGCCTCGTGCTGCTTTGATTTCGGCCCCCTACGGATGGCCTTCACCGCTATCAAAATTCAAGGCTTGGTTTCCGAAATGATAGGATTTTGAGTACGCGTCGGGTCACTGACCTACCCTACGGCGGCATACACGGGGCGTACTTAAAAATCTGAAACAGTAGGTCACACTCACAAGGATATTTTTGGAAATATCTTGGCTGAAAAACGAAGGTAATCAACAATTAAATAGGAGATGTTCGATTCTTAAATGGTTTAATTATTGAGAGAGATTGTCTCAATTTAATCGTCACCTCTTTGACCTACCCTACGGCGGCACTGATGTGTGAGATTGAATCATTGGAATGGTAGGATAAACTGCATGCATGACATCATGTTTATAATTCCTAAAATTTCTTATTGATTGTGGTGTATGATTTGATTTACTTTTCTGTCATGATTTATTTTCGCAACTACATATTATCTCAAAGTATCTGAACTGCTAAACACGATAAAATTGACTGATGATGACTTCGTAAAAGTGGAAAAGTAACAAGAACGTTGAACTCAATAATTGAGAATGCAAATTAATTTTTTCGGAAGAGGATGTTCCTCTTGAGCCTACAAACTTAAGTGGCATTGATAAGTATGTCACTGCTGTCACTCGTGTTAAACGGGAGACAAATTAAAATTAGTTCAAAGATGACGAGAATGATTTGGTATCAATCTCACTAGGCTGAGCTTGTGTCGGGTTGGGTTCGTTTGGGTTGGGTCTTTCATAGTATTAGTCGGGTTGGTTTAAAAAAATACTAACCCAAACCAAAACCAAATTATTAGAAAACCCAATGGTTTGGTTTAGGTTGGTTTCGGGTTGGGTTGGGTTGAGTTTCGGGTTTTAAGCCATAAACAGTGTATTTATAATCAAACTTTGATGTAATAAAATCCATACATGTATTCTATCGAAATTCAAATTTTTTACCACACGTTCATAGAGAACAATATTTAAAGACTTTTTTTTATGGATATCATATTACGAATCCAATAATCTATGACACAACCAACAACGTATAGAGATAGTAACAAAGAACAATACTTAAGCATTAAAGAAATCATACATGAAAATTTAAAATTTAAAGAAATGATCCATGATTCATTCGAAAAAATATTATATTCATCAAATAGTCATTTTAGTCTAATTCTGCAATCTACATATGTTTCTTCAATTTTCAATTATCACACCACAAAAATAATTGTTGATCGAAAATGAATAGCTATAACCTTTTCCATTGGCTATCAATAGAATTATGTATTGTATTGTCTTTCGGGTTGGGTTGGGTCGAACCAAAGAGAAAAATAAAAACCCCAAACCAACCCAATAGCATTCGGGTTTGGTCAAAAACCAACCCAATATTTTTGGTTTCAACTGGGTTGGGTTATTTTGGGTTGGTTCGGTTTGGGTTTTGGGTTGGTTCGGGTTTATTGGGTTTCTTGCTCGGCCCTATCCACAGTTCATGAGTAGTGCCTACTCAAATGAACAGCTAGTTCGTGGCCATTTCCTTTAAAGAAAGCCAAGAATGGGAAGGTAAACCTCTACAAGTATACATCATCTAAACTAAATAATTTAAAGGCTAAACCGAAATATTAATAAAAGAAAATAAATTATGGATAAGGAAAGTGATTTCGGATCACTAACCTATGAATCCTTAAAGACTTTCTTAACCGGGATTATGACCCGGAAGCTAAGTTCTTTTGAAAGAACAAGATAGCTAGGTATTAATGATTAAAGAGTAGACAACGGGCAGTTATTTCCGAGATAGTGGGAGTGATATAAGGAAATAAATTTCGGATTTTAATCCTTGAATATCGTAGAAATTTAATTTTTGTTTTCACATTCGTTGGAACAAATGGATTCACTTTTAAGTTTTAAATCGATAATATAGTTTCCTTAAAGAGAGTGAATATGACATTTGTAGAACGAATCTAGGACTCGGACTTTTGTCTGATAAATTCAGAACCACTAAGTAATGCTGAAAAGATATATGTAACACATCATAAACTATTAAGACAAATGGTTTTCGTATTTAGATAAAAGATTCTTCAGCATCTATGAGTGCATATATCCTAAAGATAAGACCCTGAAGACTGGTTAAGGGTGATTCCTATCTCCCAGGCTAAGAACACTATCTCAAAGGAAAAATGACTAAGTAACCTTTCAATTAGGAAAGGGTAATAGAGCTAAAGAAGTATCATAGCTTGTTCATATTGCCCTTCGGGGTCTTATGAAGATACGAGCTAGTTTAAGGTTTTGAGTAGTGGCCTTTTTTGTCTGATAACTGCTCGAAACACCGATTAGTTTATCTGAATTCCGAAGGAATCTCTGATATTACCAGAGAATATAGTATTCCATGCTCAGATATAGGCTATAGCATAGTATTTGGAACTGATGCTCGGCCTACCTCCGAGTGAAATGATTTCACTGAAACGATAAACCATGTATTGTGTTGTATAGTTATTGATATGCTACATTACACTGCTTAACTCAATTATGATATTAGTTGCAAAATAATGGTATACCTTATTATGTAAATACCGAGAAGTCTACCTAAACGATGCTTATGAATTTATGGATAATGAGTGAGCTACGATTACTTCACTTCCGTAAATAGAGGCGTTTATCACTTCGTGCTTGAAGGTAGGACTAGAGATTTTGCATACACATTCAGATGGTGACTATTCGTGAAATATCTTAATACAATGAGTAAATGTTAGTCATAAGATTGTTAAGATCGGATAGTGACGGTTACACTGTTACATCCCTTCTAAATGAATGTTTAAATAACAACCTTGGGCCTTGAAGTAATGTTACTCAAGGAGTTACTATCTGATTTAATCAGACCACATCCAACATTGGTTGTTGGGGGTTACGCTGATAAATACTACTGAACCATATCAGAATATCAAACCACCCAAATGCAGTAGGAGTATGGTTCATCCATTGACTCGCTGTGATTATGCAGACTTTACAGTCTGCTGGGGTGAATGATAACCTATAGTATTTTGGAAGGACTATATAGGATTCTGATAAAAGGATCTTGGTTTAAAGCCATAAACCTGTAAATGGAGTTTTGGTACTCCATGTATGTTCACACTCTTGTAGATCCGCCTGAGTGTCTCAGGTCCAATGGGAGTAATTGGATCTACATGGAAAATAGTCAAATGAATAGGAAATTTTATCTTTTCAATGCAAAACTAAGTGGTCTAAGGGTAATTCCTTGAGAAGTAGAGAGTTAACCAGGGGTGATGCCCTGAAACTCTCTCGCCACTCGGCCATGCTTGACTTCTTGGAAAGCAAAAAGTTCAATAGGGGTGATGCCCTGAATATTTTCTTGCCAAACAACGGAGTCTGATCTCATTCGGAACAGAAGGGTTTTATCTTAAAGCTAATGGAAAATTGACTTCCTATGCTTATATCCATTGGTGGATTAAAGCAAACCTCTAGGTCATTAAAAGTCACATTTTGAAATGTGTGGGCTTGACCAGAATATTGATGAGTCTTTTGCAGACTGGAGAATCAATTTTGGTAAAGTAGTAGACGTTAATGTTTATAAAGGATAACACAGAAATAGTTGAGAACAACATGAGTGTGTTATCTGAAGTCAGAAACTGACGAGCCAAAACTTCTCTGAATTAGAGAAGTGGACTATATTCTTAGAAATCGATTCAGTCGAATTCATGAGAAAAAGGTGTTGGCCGTATCCCATCCATCTTATTGGTTAAGATGATATAATGCATTTTCATATGCAACATTAAACGAGAGTTTTCCTACCCAACCCTTCATGGAATAATTCTCTTAGTCTTAGGATATAGAGAAAATGGGCTAAGTTCTCTTTTGGATAGAGAAAGTCAGGTTATTCAAAGTCAATTGTAATCAAATCTTGGATTCGAGTATAGATAGCAGTATAGTGCATCCTCAAGTATCTTTAGAGAGTAAGGAATCATATGCTTGTGTATTCGGGTGCAAACCTGAGTGTTGTTGACTTCATTGATTCTGATTTTTGTCGGATTAAGGATGATCATGAGTCGATCTCAGGCTCAGTGTTTACTCATTGTGATGGAGCTACAGTCTAGAGCAATTCAGCACTACCAATTTGACTCTGTCAGTCAAATACATAGCAGCTTTCGGAGCAGCTAAAGAGGCAGTGTGGCTTGAGAAGTTCTTTGTTGGATCTGGAAGCGATTCCAGGCCTCATCAGTCGATATCACTTTGCTGTGAAAACATTGGAAATGTAGCTTATGCAAAGGATCTTGGCAATCACAAGAGGTCAAAAGCATATTGAAAGTAAATACCACCTGATCCGACAGACCATGTAGAGAGGCGTCATTTCGGTCCTAAAAGATCGCCATGAGCCGACAATCTAGCTGATCAGTTTACCAAGTCGCGTGGCATCTATTGGCACTGATAAGCACTTGGTGGGTATAGAATTTAGAGATATGTCTCATCTGCTTTAAAGCAAGTGGGAGAATGTTGTGGATAGATAGAATAAGGGTGTGGTGCTTTAAAAACAATCATTTCTTGTCTTTACGAGCAAGTGGGAGATTGTAAGATATCGTATGCCCGAAAGACAATTGTTGCATGTCTATATGGTCAAGTGGGAGATTGTTGGAAGTAGCACCCGAAAGACAATTATGTAAATGTTTTTAGAATTAATAAATGACAGATTTATTCTCATCTTATTACTTGCTTCGTGCTTGTAAGTAATACACTACTGAAAACCCTAAGTCGTATCATATGTAGCCATAAAACTTAGTGTGTGTCGCACACGAGGGTTAAGTTTATGGTGATACACTTGAAATGTTATTCCGTGGTGAACTTAATCAAAGTATGGGGTGTATTGATTAAACCACCATTCATGCGCCCAGAACACTTTATGGTGTGACCGTCTTATCCGGACCGTCGATATTGGTTATCTAAGTAGGGCATTTATATATGATGTAGTCATATAGGACTGGACCGATTTAATCTGCATTTCTCATATAATTCCGTGATTGAGAAATCTATTAAATCACAAGATGATCATATATGGATTAACCTTAATCCTGAATTGATTACAGACTCCTACTTGTTTCTTGATAGGGTTTGATGTGTTCGTTAAGGATCGCTAAGAGGTGCGGTCCGAATCACTTTCATGTTGGCACTATTCTGGAATGAGTGAGAAGTGTGTGTCTCACAGATATGGAATCCATTCATTCCTGCAGGATGTAGATAGACAATCCCCATATTGATAATCCTAGAAACTGATTGATCCCGAGAGTTCGTATTGGTTATGAACTAATTGATCATTAGTGGGTTAATGGTAAATAAGAATAAGATGTATTGAAGATGGTTTACGGAATATTTCCGCTTCATTACGGATAGTCTATGGTGGGTTAGTCTGTATGTAATGATTATATCAATGGACACTTATCGACTCGACGTTTTGAGACTAAGTTATATCTATAATCGATAGATTTCAGTTTCGGATTTATGGTTGCGAAATTCCGGAATTAATAGGTTGCATAGAAATATTATGTTCGATGCATATGTTATTCAATTTATTGTAGCTACTGGTTATAGGTCCATGGCCCCCGGGTTGGCCCCTAACACGCGAGCGTTTTCTCATTTTATAGAACCTCGAAAATAAATTAAATAGTTGGTCTATTTAATGAATATGTAATATTATTTATTTGGTAAATAATATGTCAAATAGAAAAGACATTTTCTATTAAAATTAATGACATAAGTGGCGCCCCAAATGTGGATAGGTTTGGAAAAGAAATTTTCCTAGATTATGTCACATGTGTAATTAATTAATTATCTATTTGTTGGATAATTAATGGAAAAATTAGAGATTAATTTTTTGGGAATTATCTCTTATCTTTTGACAAATATGTTTTCCTTATCGGAATATGTAATTGTGGTGTGAAAAGGATAACTCTCTTGAATAGTTATTTTCCTATATAAAGAGAGTTTCTCCTAGCACAAAATACACACAAATTTGCGCCACACTTGATAAAAATGAGAGAAAATTTAGTTTCTAGTTCTAGTCATTAAGAGAAGAAAAACCTAGGGTTTTTTCTGAGGCATATTCGGGAGGTTCTACGGAGAGGATCGACGTCCACCAGTCGTCGCTAGGAGATAAAATCCGGAAGACCACGGTTTCTCCCTCTCTGTCGATTTACTATACCTCTCTGTTTAGGTAAATCTTCAACCTTCTCATAGTTGTATTAATTACTTATGCGAATCAAATCATGGTAAAATCACATGCGAATTTATTCGTAGCTTCCGCTGTGTATAATCGAGTGTCTCGGTCGGTGCTGTGAATCAGATCTGACGATCCAATTATGGGTCGGATCTGGATTCGAGTTTCTGTATATCCAGCAGCCATGTCGTTCTTAAGACGACGTATTGTATAGAGTACCTTGGGTACATAAGTCCTAAGTTGGAGGTATGGTTTGTCGTATTAGCCGTGTTGCTCAAAGTCCTTATGCTAAGTCCCATGAAGACCCGTGGGTTTTAAGTCCCACGAGTGAAACAGAACAGTCAAGACAAGAACAGAGACATGTTAAGTAAGTAAGAGACATAGACAAGACAGTCAAGGCAGGAATATGTTTCTTTTAGGAGACAAGTAATGTGTGGGTTAGTAGATAGCTTATGCAAACTTGATTAGTTGGTAAAACATTGTAAGTTAGTAATTAATGTAAACGAACAAGTATGTGAAAGATAAACTGATTTAGTAACTAGCATGTTTCCCTTGCATTGTTAAGTAACCATTTTGGAAATGGCTTCCTAGTAGTCTTTTAAATGTTTCAAGTTTATAATCAATTGTTGTATAACTAGATAAATAGATTCATGTCGTGTCTCCCGGCATTTGACAACCATGAATCTCCCTTTTGATCTTCTTCCTCCTTACTAATGATGCCGAAAAAGTCATCACATTTGATTGAGTGGATTTAACAGTGGATATCTGGCTATTTGTTGATATAAAAATGGCGGTGCTCGGCCGTACAAGGGGTGGTGCTCAAAAGTAAGATGAAGATCTTCAAAAGCAGGATGGGGGAGTGTTTGTTGAGTTTGTGTTTATAAGCTGAGCCTGAAGAGGCTGCCTACGTACCTTTTGTAAGGGATCAAGCCATGCGTAGTTCTGGGAATGAAAACCCCCCCTTTTGTGATGGAGGTGATGTGGTTATTTATAGAAGTTTGGAGTAAGCCAGCTGGCGAGGGAGGACAGCTAGCAAGTCAGTGGGATGAGACCCTAGCAGCCTACGTAGAGCCTTGACGGACTCGCTGAGGAATTTGTGGCCTCGATCTGGGCCTTACGGCTTTGGCTTGTCTTAGTGTTGGCGGCTCTGGTGTGCGGCGGACCTAACGACCTGGGGTCCCTAGCCTGATAGCGTCGCATAGGACCAAAAGCTTGGAGCGGGGCCGACGCCTTGCAAGCTCACGGATGACGGTGGCCGGTGGCTTTATTCACTATTTTAAGGGGTCGGATGGACCCGAATAAGGATCCATAGGCTGAATCACGATTTGGGCATATCAATGGCCCCTTACTCCGTGCCTAAAGCATTTTCTTGAAATAATAGGCGGGGAGTAAAGTTTGTTCGTGGATCTGTTTCCTTGAAATACTGTGACGGCTCGCTTTTATGGCGGATCGCCTGTTAGCTCTGCCTAAATGCTGTACTCAGAGTACATCATTTCATTGCTTGTGCCGTTGATCGACTTCGCCTCTTGTGGCTTGTGCCATGAATTGACTCTGATTTTTGTAGCTTTTGCTTCGTGAATCGACATAGCCTTTGGTGACTTGTGATCCTTTGGTCTTATAGAAGGCTTGCTCAAAGGCGAGTTCCACATATGATGCCAAGCTGAAGTCAGTCTTATAAAGTGCTCGCTTGAAGGCGAGTTCCAAATATGATGCCGACCTGAAAGTCGGTCTTATAGAACCTTCGCACGAAGGTGAATTCCAAATATGTTGCCAACCTAAAAGTCGGTCTTATAGAACATTCGCTCGAAGGTGAATTCCAAATATGTTGCCGACCTGAAAGTCGGTCATATAGAACATTCGCTCGAAGGCGAATTCCAAATATGATGCCGAACTAAGGTCGGTCTTATAGAATGCTCGATCGAAGGCGAGTTACAAATATGATGCCGAGCTAGGGTCAGTCTTATAAAAGATTCGCTCGAAGGTGAATTCCAAATATGATGCCGACCTGAAAGTCGGTCTTATAGAACATTCGCTCAAAGGCGAATACCAAATATGATGCCGAGCTAGGGTCGGTCTTATAGAATGCTCCCTCGAAGGAGAGTTACAAATATGATGTCGTGCTGGGGTCGGTCTTATAAAGTGCTCGCTCGAAGGCGAGTTCCAAATATGATGTCGAGCTGAAGTCGGTCTTATAAAGCGCTCGCTCAAAGGCGAGTTCCAAATGTGATGTCGAGTTGGAGTCGGTCTTACAAAGTGTGTTGGACTTATTTCTATGTTTTGATGATGAGTGCCATACTAGCTGTTATAGTGCAAAGGAAAAAAGATGTCTAGATCAAATGTATAGGTTTATTAGAGTTTAATTCATAAATAGGTTTGATCAAACAAGCACTGCAATGGTCGGTCACCGACTTCGTCGACGGACTAGTCTAGGTCAGTAGGATAGATAGGTCAGTAGACCAGTCAGGAACCTGCTGAAGACTGAAGATTGAAGGCTGAGGGTTCAAACTCGATTCTGACGAAGGCTAAGGGATCAAACTTAGTAATTTAAGTCAAGGATATGGGATCAGAATTTAGGCAAGTCTGTGATGACCTAAACTGATCACATATACCTTGTGTTGAAGGTCTAAGTTCCATAAGTTGGATGATGTTTGGAACTTGGTTATATCTAAAAAGGTGTAATCTAACTTCACAAATAAAATTTAGATAAAAGAAGTCAGCTGCATTGTATTTTATACACAACAAATTGGAGTTCAGCAGACTGATAGGTATCTCAGCAGACTGATGAACCTGCTGATATAATACCTCGATTAATTCAAGATTATTGGAAGATTACATGGATAAGGACAGCCAACTACCTCTGACTTATCAAGGAAATCAAAGGCCGAGATTAAAAGAACGTTGGGATGATTCATATTTTTATCCATTGGATACAAGTCAAAGGGGTGGACGGTACCGCACTTGTCAAAAAGGAATTCTGACAGTGTCAGTCCTATGAATAGTGACAGAATGCAAATCAGATGGGACAAAAACAAGGAACGGTTACATTTGAATTTCAAATGCAAGTCACATGCATTCTTGCCTATAAATAGAGGACTTTCAACTCAGAAATATGATGATGAATTTTGGATAAACTTTAAGAGATAACTCGAGCTGAAAAACACCCTGCTGAACTTACTGAGCATAAAGCTGCTCGATCTAGAGAATTTCTTCAAGTGCATTCTGTATTCAAGCTACATCAAGATTACACACTTGAAGACTGCAAGCTGCTGATTATATCATCCTAATCAAGCTGCTGCAACTGAATCATTTAGTTGATTCAATCTTTATTTTATAAAGAACCTGCTGAAGACAGTGAAGCACTTTGGTGTGAAAGACTGTTGTATGTGGTGGAGCTGGTGAAGAGGCAATCCTACCCTTCAAGGACCAGTGGAAGACTCAGGATCAGCAATCCTACCTGTTCCCAGTTTTCAGTTTGTGAAGCCATAGTTATTGGTGAAGGACAAACAACTTAGGAATCTTTGTAACAGCTACATCAAAGATCTCTTGTGAATTTCCTCCAACATCACAGGAGAAGAGTGGACTGACAGGATTACACCACCTGGAACCACTATAAAATCTGCCTACTTACTTTCAGCATTTACCTTCTGCACTTAATTTATTTTGCACATCAACCTACTGAATCTAGCAACTGAAATCACACACTTGCACTACTGAGTATCTAATACTTAGTATCATATTTAACAACAAGTATTAAGGCTTAATTTTGATATAATTCCGCTGCACAAATTCAGCAAACTCAACTATCGATAGACTACGTTTATCGACGAGACTGCGAAGTCTCAACTCTGAAGTATCGACGGACCGCTAGCGAAGTTGCGAAATTTGTTAACTCCAAAGTTTTAAGTGTTAAGTTTATTCACCCCCCCTCTAAACTTAACCAAAGCAAGACGGGAAAACTTTTACGAGGGTATCACATGAGAATCGTGAAGGAAAAAACCTCATATATCTCTAGTCAGATGGCCGAAGATATATGTGAAAAAACCTTGCGATTGTCATGCTACTTTATTGACTCAAAATAACTAAAATAAACAAAAGCAATAAATAAGGGTTTTAGAAATAGTTCTGAATTTATAGTCACCAGCTCGACTGTACTAATAGGGCTACTTTATTCATATTCTGGCTCTGTCAACGTAAAGACTTACAACTCAGGGTTATAATTGTGCTCTAGGTAATGTTTCAGCCTGTGGCCGTTAACTATTAAAGTTTACCCAGAGTATTCATGTCTAACTTCACATGCACCTGAATTGTAGAGTTTCGTGACTACATGTGGTCCATACCATCAAGACTTCAACTTCCCCAGAAAAAAGACGAAGACGCGAATTATATACCAGCACTTTATCTCCAACTTGAAATGTGCGGTTCAGAATCTTCTTGTCGTGCATACGCTTAATTCTCTCATTGTAAATCTTAGCATTCTCATACGCTTGAAGTCTAAACTCCTCCAATCTATTTAATTCTAGCATCCTCTTTTCACCGGCTAAATCCTCATCCATGTTTAGAAATCTCGTAGCCCACAGCGCTCGGTGCTCGAGTTCTACTGGTAAATGACATGCTTTTCCAAACACTATCATATAAGGTGACATCCCAATCGTGGTCCTATAAGCTGTTCTGTACGCCCAAAGAGCGTCATCTAATTTCAAAGACCAATACTTCCTCGTGGGATTCACAGTCTTCTCTAAGATCCTCTTAATCTCTCGGTTCGTGACTTCTACTTGTCCACTCGTCTGGGGGTGATATGCTGCTGCAACCTTATATCTAACCCCATATCTCATCATCAACTTCTCAAACAACCAATTACAGAAATGACTCCCTCCGTCACTAATTATGGCTCTGGGAACTCTAAACTCGTCAAAATGTTTTTCTTAAGAAATCTCAGGACAACCCTGACATCATTAGTAGGTGAAGCTACAACTTCCACCCATTTGGAAACATAATCGACTGCAACCAGGATGTAACGATTTGATTCTGACGATGTGAATGGCCCAACAAAATCATTCCCCATACATCAAATAACTCCACTTCTAAGATACTCTGCAGTGGCATCTCGTTCCGCTTAGAAATATTACCAGTCATTTGACAGGAATTACAGGATCTTGTAAACTCGTAAGCAGATTTATGAATTGTTTGGTCAATAGAATCCACACTGCAGTACCTTTGCTGCTGTCTTATCTGGCCTATAATGACCTCCAGCTTCTCTAGCGTGATACATGTGCAAAATATTTGGAATCTCATCATCATGGACGCATCTCCTAAGAATGGCATCAGGGCATAATTTGTACAGGTAGGGATCGTCCCAATTGTAATGCTTCAGATACGTGAAAAACTTCTTCTTATCTGTATTCGTGAATTCCGGTGGTAAGTACCTTCCTGCTAAATAATTGACAATATTAGCAAACCAAGGGTATACCTTGCCCACTCTTGATGTATGATCTCGGGTCTGAGATTCAACTCGAGCTTCCACTGAGATGGCAAAAAGTTGTTTATCAAGAAAGCTTTCCTTGATTTCAGTTGGTTGCTCTTCTTCTAACCAAGTTAATCTTGACAAGTGATCAGCCACCTGGTTCTCAGATCCTTTTTTATCTTTAATCTCAACATCAAACTCTTGTAAGAGTAGAATCCATCTTAACAGTCTCGGCTTGGAGTCTTCCTTGGTTAGAAGGTATTTCAAGGCTGTATGGTCAGTGAATATAGTGACTTTCGATCCTATCAAATAAGGTCGAAACTTGTCAAATACAGAAATGACAGCTAAAAGTTCCTTTTCTGTAGTTACATAATTCCTCTGGGCACTATTAAGGGTACGAATGGCGTAAAAGATAGGCTTAAAGATTTTATCCTCCCTTTGTCCTAGGGCTGCTCCAACTGCCGTGTTGCTTGCATCACACATAAGCTCAAAAGGTTTGCTCCAATCTGTGGACACCAGAATTGGGGCGGTTATAAGAATTCGCTTCAATATGTTGAATGCTTTCTTACACTCTTCTGAAAACACAAAAGGTACATCTTTTGCAAGTAATTCCGTTAAAGGTTTAGAAACTTTAGAGAAGTCCTTAATAAACCTCCTATAAAATCCGGCGTGGCCAGGAAAGGCTCGCAACATCTTTAAGTTCGTTGGAGGGGGTAACTTCTCTATTACCTCTATCTTTGACATATCAACTTCCATTCCTTTCTTTGAAATCCTGTGACCAAACACTATTTCTTCTGTAACCATGAAATGGCATTTTTCCCAGTTAAGTACAAGGTTGGTCTCTTCACATCTTTTCAACACTTGACTCAAATTGTCCAAGCATTTATCAAAGCTATCTCTAAATACAGAGAAATCATCCATGAAAATCTCCAAAACATCTTCCACCATGTCCGTAAATAATGACATCATGAACCTTTGGAAAGTTGCTGGTGCATTACATAACCCAAAAGGCATGCGATTGTACGCAAAGGTTCCATAGGGACATGTGAAAGTTGTCTTCGCTCGGTCCTCGGGGGCAATATGGATCTGATAATAACCATAATATCCATCTAAGAAACAATAAAATGCATGACCGCTTAATCTTTCCAACATTTGATCAATTAATGGTAGGGAAACGATCCTTACGAGTTGCATCATTCAGTTTCCTGAAGTCTATGCAAACTCGATGTCCAGTAATTAGTCTCACAGGGATCAACTTATCAAACTCATTAGGTTGGACAATGAATCCTCCTTTCTTGGGCACCACATGAATCGGGCTTACCCACTCACTGTCTGCAATTGGGAAAATGATTCTCATTTCCAACATCTTTATGATCACTTCCTTAACAACATCCTTTAGTTGTGGCGTCAACCTCCTTTGTGGTTGTGCTACTGCTTTCTTTTCAGGGTCTACAGAGATCTTATGCATGCATACTAATGGGCTTATTCCTCTAATATCTGCAATTGTCCTCCCAAACGCTCCCTTATGTTCTCTCAGTACTCTTAAAAGTTTCTCATTCTCTAAGGGAGATAATGAAGCTGAAATTATAAGGGGGAGAGTATCATTTTTTAAGTACACGTACTTCAGGTGAGATGGCAAAAGTTTCAACGTTAAGTTCCTTGGTGGCTCTTCTAACGATGATCTTAGCAGCTTACCAGTCAACTGTAAGTCAAAGAACTTGTGCCAGGAAGGTCTATGAATGGTTCCTCCTACATCCACAGAAGATATAGGCTCTATTTCTTGCACTTGACCTTCACTACACTCAGGACAGGTTTCCTCATAACTTTCCTCACCTTTCAGGAGTAAATTTTCATCTACTTCAGGGTCTAGTGCCACTTGCTGATATAATTCCCACACAAGTTCGTTTATGGCATCTAGCATGTAGCATGCTTCTCCTTCATCTTGAGCATATCTCATTGAATTCATCACATTGAACACTACTTTATCCTCATTCACTCTCAAAATCAGCTCACCATTATGAACATCTATCAAGGTTTTACTCGTAGCTAGGAAAGGTCTTCCTAAGATCAATGGAACATCATGATTAGCTTCCATGTCTAGAGCCTCAAAATCTACAGGGAATGCAAACTTATCAACTTTCACCAAAACATCCTCCACCACTCCACAAGGTTGCTTCATTGACCTATCTGCTAATTGAAGAGTTATAGATGTTTCATTGAGCTCTTTCATGCCTAACTTATGAAAGATGGAGAGTGGCATTAGATTGACACTGGCTCCAACATCACACAATGCTTTGTTTAGGCATACTCCTCCAATTGTGCAAGGTATGAGGAAGCTCCCAGGATCTGTACGCTTTGGAGGCAGTTTGCGTTGCAAAACTGCTGAGCATTCCTCATTAAGGCATATAGTCTCAAGGTCTAACAATTTCCTTTTGGTAGAAATTGCTTCTTTCAAGAATTTCACATACTCTGGCATTCCGGCCAGAGCTTCTACCATAGGTATATTCACTTGTAACTTTTTATGCATCTCTATAAACTTTTTATAACGTGCATCATCATTATTCGGCTTATATTTCCTAAGGGGATAGGGTAAAGTAGCAAGATTAATAGTTACAGTTCGTAAAGACTTACCTGCTGACTGCTGCTGCTCGGCCTGCTTGTCTGCTGAATTTTCAGACTCTCGGTATACCGGAGTAGTGTCCCGGGTTACCGGACCCTCTTTTTCTCCAGATTCGGCTGTGTTCTGCTGCTGACTGCTTTCTGATTCCACCTGGACAGTTGGTATAACTGGTCCAGGCAGTTCCTTTCCGCTTCTAGTCATGATTGCATTCACGTCCTTCGGATTCTTCTCAGTATTACTTGGCAATCCTCCCGGAGGACGGGCTGACACTTGTTCTACAATCTGTCCTACTTGGTGCGATAGATTCTGTACTAATGCTTCCTGATTGGTCAGACATGTATCATTCTTCTGACAATATATGGTGATGTTTGTATTCAACTCAGACATGGATTTTGTAAGTTGATTGACCATATCGGTCACAGTTGAGCTTATTTTATCCATGGATGCTTCCCAACCACCGGAATTGTTGAATTGAGGCATGAATCCACCAGCTTATCTCGGTCTCTCTCCACCGTTTGAATCACTTTGTCGAAAACCCCCAGTAGGGTCACACAATCTAAAACCAGGGTGGTCGTGAGAACCTGGGCGATATCCGCCCCCACAAGGATTTCCTTGCCTCCCTATATAGTTCACGTCCTCAGTGTTGGTTTCTTCAATTTCTTGAACTTTCTCAACCTTGGTTATGTGATCTTGCATGCCATCTATCTTCTTATTCATCACCATTAGCTGGTATAAGATCTTTTGAGAAGCATCTTCTCCAAATACGCCTTCAAGTACTTTGGCGGTTTCCACTTGATATGTTCCCCATTGACTTGTCAGTGCGATTTGATCCAATTTCTCTTCGGATTCTTCATGTGATAGCAACGCAAAACTTCCATTGCTTGATGCATCGACTCTCATTTTCTCACTTGGCCGTAATCCGTGATAGAAAATATGCATTCGTACGGGCAAAGTGATATCATGGTGAGGGCATCTCCTCTGTGCTTCCTTAAATCTTTTCCAAGCTTCTTCAAAGGTTTTAGTTGGTTTTTGCTTGAAATTCATAATCTCTTGTCTCATTTGTAGTGACTTCCCAGGTGGACAGTACTTATTCTAAACTTCTGCAACAAATCGGTCTAAGTTTGGATTGATCCAGGTGCTAGAGACAATAACCATATCTTTGTCTTATCCTTCAGAGCAAATGGAAACAATTTCAACTTGATATTATCTTCAGGCACTCCTGCTGGCTTAACCGTGCTGACTATCTCCAGAAATTTGGGGACGTGTACACTAGGATCTTCGTTCATTACTCCATGAAAAGCAGTGTAATTAGTCACCATTTATATCATATTTGGTTTCGGGTGAAATACCTCAGCTGCATCCTCAGGCTGAACAATTTCTAGCACGAATTGCTTGATTGTCGGCATTGGATAACTCTGTAGAGTTCTCCTATCTGCTTGTACCACGACTCATGCTCCATTCTATCCGTTTTGTCTGTTCTGTGCCATGTTGGTTTCTATATCTTCTTCTTCTCTCTCGCTGTGATCTCCTTCGTGCGTAAAATCACATCGTCCGCCAGCCTAACAGATCTCTCTCAAGTTTCCTTTCTCTTTTGTCTAGCAAAATTTTCAATCTCATGTATGAATCTCTCGAGTTTGGCTGCTGAACTTCGTGTAGCGTACTACAATACACAAAAAGAAAAAATAAAAAAGGTTAGTGACTTGGCCCGGCGGCTATTACACATGCCTGGCAGACTAAAAAATACAGACTCTGACTACTGACTCGACCCTGAACTGACAGAAATGATCCTGTTGAAACTGGGACCCTCGGTTTATCGGGGTAGACCCTCGGTAAACCGGAAGCAATTTTTCTAGATTTTTAACAAAATCGATATTATATGACTCCAGTATAAACAAACTATAAAACAGACTCGATTAAATAGACTCAAATATATACAGAAAACTCAATCTTAAATAAAAAGTATTCTTGACACGAGTCCCCGGCAACGTCACCAAAAATCTTGATCGCGTGCAATGCACTTACTAGCAATAGGACTAGGTCTATCATAGTAGAGTACTGGCAAATCAAGGTCGATCCCACAGAGACTCGTAAACACGTCTAATTATCAAGATTGAGCTTGTCACGATAACGGTCTACGACCAACTATAATATAGACAGTAGTAAATCTAGTAACAATCAACTAGCAAGATTATGCAAGTTCAACGAAGCAAACTAGAGTTTCTAATGCATTAGTTCAATTATGAGTAATTAGTTATTCCCCCCACACATACAACAGTCTTCTCCACTAGTGAATTTATTCATTGTTCAGATACGGGTACAACTCCTAACCGTATCTACTCTGACAATGGTAGTAGACAATCTATACGCAAGCTACCCTCCTTAATTGGTCCGTAATAGCCCATACGCATAAAGAACTAGAGCTGTCGATATTGAGCGCTAACTCATACCGCAAACCCGCATAGACAGCTGTCGACATTGATTAGCACGTTCCTAGGGTCCATTCTAGATAATGTCCAAACATAGCAGTTCACTATCCGTATTTCATGCTAGTTTATGATCAGGCTACTAACATGTAAATTAAATCTATCGATCAACATAGATGGCGCCGATTATCATGAATTAGTAATTTACTAGGTATTCACATCTAGCGATATAGATCGTCGCAGATCTGAAGAACTCAACTACTATTTCACGATTTCTTCACCAACGAATCAGATCTATAACACATGGGGTAAAATAAACTAACTAATACATAATTAAACAAAATAAGCAATTAAATCATACTAGTCGAATAGAACAACGATAGATCTACATCTTGGAAAAGACAGAAATCATACCCTCGAAGACGAGCGTAGATCTCGCTCGGATCTCTCCCTAGGCGGCCACTCCGTCGTCTCTCCGACCAGAACTCATAAAATAAATGAAATAAAGAATAAAGAACTTTTATTGCATAATATATGTCTTGAAAATTGTACACTTATGTTCTGAGGTGAAGCCTCTTATTTATAGCTATCTAAACCGACTTAGGAACACCTAGTTCTACCCCTCGTCCAAGAAAACGCGTTTCGGAAGGATCTGGATCCTCGGTAAGTCGGCACCGCCTCCTGGGTTACCGAGGG
This sequence comes from Gentiana straminea, assembly GCA_036785695.1. Lineage (NCBI taxonomy): Eukaryota > Viridiplantae > Streptophyta > Magnoliopsida > Gentianales > Gentianaceae > Gentiana > Gentiana straminea. The sequence continues at coordinate 13,058,940 of JAVUPR010000300.1, read as the reverse complement.
TATTTTTGTCTTTTTTATTCATCCAACTTAACGTGGAAGGTTCTGGAATACCCTAGGCCCATTCCTTTTGCTCAGTCCACTCCAGATTCGTCCATCATGCTTAGCCCAATATTTCGTATCCTGAAAATCATCAAATAAAGCACGAAATCATATCAAAATAGGGAAATTAAACGGTAAGTACATATTTCTCAACTCACGAACCCGACATATGATATTCAATTCAAATGGCTCATATTTGTTGGTCGAAACAACTATTTTTAGCTCATAATGGATAGAATATTGATGCCTTAGGATAGACTATTTTAACCGTCATCAATGTGCTAAAAATACATGGACTGAAAGTCTTACTTGTTTCAGATGAGCTCGACGACTGAATCGAAAAATCCTATATGCGGCCCCCTAGTTTCAAGCAAGACTGAGGGCGTTTTGTGGCGAGATTGATTGAAATAGATGTTGAGATCTAAAACTTGGTGTTTGTTTTGAGATTTCCAATATGCGGCCCCCTTTGTTTGAAATCACATGTAACTTTTCTGGAAAGTCTGCAATGAGAGCTCGTTGTTGAAGAGCTTGAGAGCTCGTTTTGGTGGGGTTAGATTGACGACATCATTCTTGGCGGCCACATTTTAGTCGGCCTCCTTCTTGGTAGGCTCATAACTTGGAGGGCTTGAGAGTTCGTAACTCTGAAGAGCTAAAGAACTCGTATATGGAGAGCTGAAGAGCTCATTCATGGCGAGCTGGAGAGATCGTATCTGGCGAGCTCATATCTAGCGAGCTCATATCTGGCGGTCCCTTTCTTGGCGGCCTCATTATGGTCGGCCCCACTTCTAGGCGGACTCATTCTATTCGCCCCATCTGGGCGGACTCATTCTGGTCGGCCCTATATTTGGCGAGCTCATTTTGGCGAGCTCAAATCTGGCGCGCTCATTTTGGAGAGCGTGAGAGCTCACAACTTGGAGAGTTAAGAGAGCTCGTACTATCTTATTCGCTTTTGCGCTAAAAGACAAAAAGTACTCTGAAAAGTGGGTGGCCATCTGTCTCTGACATACAATAACTCGTACTATCTGATCTGCCGGAGGCTTGCTCTGCATCTTGTTGATAGAGACTTTTCCGGCGATCTGAGGGCGGTCCGACGTACGAAATATAAGAAATTCAAGGACCACTGGGATGTATCAATCGGGAGGTTCAAGGATATACTCCTATTTCTTTATAAATTTGATAGACTTGTGATTTCTGCTTAAAAAACCTAGAAAATGCAAAAACCAATATTCCGGAAAAGCTTTGTGATGACAAAATCCTTCTCGTGGATGTACTAGGAGTGGCGATTTCTCGAGCACAAACCCAGCAAACCATGTGTTCTTGTTTATTTAATCAAATGCATAGCTCAAAACAACCAACCTTCTTGCTTGGGGATGAAGGTTTTTACCGGAAAAATGAACAACAGCTTCCGACTAAGCTTTGGACGAGAAATCAACAAGAATGGCGATGATTCGAGCGGAAACTCAAAGATTTCAAAAAATACTTATGGAAGGCCGTCACCTACTTGATGTTATGGTGAAGATCTTGTTGAATATTTGAGGATCTAGATGTAGATCTTGTTGAAAGCTTGAAGATCTGGAAATCCGGATAAACTGGATGAAGATCCCGTTGAAGGTTCAACCGGAGAACCAGAAAGGGGCAGTTTTAGGCCGCCGGGAAACAAAAGGTGGGTGGTTTCGGGCCACCGGAGCTGGAAGGTTCTGCTGTGAATATTGAATCTGACCGGAAAAGACGTGGAAAATGTCGCTTCCCAGTAACGGAGCCAACTGATGATGCCGAAAAAGTCATCACCTTTGATGGAGTGGATTTAACGGTAGATATCTGGCTATTTGTTGATATAAAAATGGTGGTGCTCGGCGGTGCAAGTGGTGGTGCTCAAAATTAAGATGAAGATCTTCAAGAGCAGGATGGGGGAGTGTTTGGTGTTTTTGTGTTTATAAGCTGAGCTTGAAGATGCTGCCTACATACCCTTTCTAAGGGATCAAGTCATGCGTAGTTCTGGGAATGCCGTCCCCCCCTTTTTTTGTGATGGAGGTGATGTGGGTATTTATAGAGGTTTGGAGCAAGCCAACTGGCGAGGGAGGACAGCTAGCAAGTCAGCAAGTTGAGAGCCTAGCAGCCTACTTAGAGCCTTGGCGGACTCGCTGAGGGATTTGGGCCCTCGATCTGGGCCTTGAGGATGTGGCTTTGTCTCAGACCAAACGACCTGGGGTTCGCGGGCCGGCCCCTAGCATGATAGCATCTTATAGGACCAAAAGCTTGGAGAGGGGCCGACGCCTTGCGAGCTCACGGATGACGGTGGCCGGTGGCTTTATCCATAATTTTAAGGGGTCGGATGGACCCCAATAAGGATCCATGGGCTGAATCACGATTTGGAAATATCACTTACTAAGCTTCATGCATGAGCTTACTCCTTTATTTGGAATAAGAAGGTTGAAGGTGTTAGGAAATCACTAGTTTAACGCACCGGAATTTAAATTTTGATTTCTTTTTTCTAGATCGTTCTTCGTTTAATGCAATAAACACGTTAAGTAGTTTGACGGTTATACCTTGATGATCTATAAGATCGTCGCTTTGACTGCCAATGGAGAGTAGTACAGTGCGCAAGCCGTCCAAGCATCCGGCCTCTATCGCTAATCCACACGAACTCCTCGCCGAAATCCTCATAGGATTGCTATTGGAAAACTCCAGTTGCTAGACCGGCCTTTTTCCCCTCTCTATAACTCACTATACGATGCTCTCTATTTTACACAAAACTACGAGCTCTTGCGATTGTGATGTACAAAAGAGCTTGACACCCACTTCCTTTATATAGGCAAAGTGGCGTCCCTATGATGAGTGGAGGAGAAGAAAACATTTTCCCAATAAAATAAGAAAAATCTTCTAGATTGATTTATCTATTTTATTATAATTAACATTGCCAATATCTTATATTGAATACAATTATCTTATTACCATAAATCTATTTTTCCAAAATCAATTAATATCTTATATTAATATTATGGTAATCTTATTAATTAAAATGCACAATCCAAGTGTATATTTATACCCTAGATGTGGCGCCCCGAATGCCAATTAATTGGCTTCCGGAATATTCTTTAATTAATATAATTTGTATATAATTAATATCTTATATTTTATTTATTCATAATAAATAAATACCACCATATTAATTTACCACTATAACCTTTATAGTCTAGAGACACACTTTCCTTATTTGGTTATCAACAGTAACCGCATTTTAATCCGACTCGAAGTTCATACGTGTGTGACCCGATAGGCTTCCGAATATATTGGCCGTAGACACAAAGTGCAATTTACTAAAATGCCCTTCATGCCTAACGATCACGGTGTTAGGAAATCACTAGTTTAACGCAGCGGAATTTAAAATTTTGATTTCCTTTTCTAGATCGTTCTTCGTTTAATGCAATAAACACGTTAAGTAGTTTGACGGTTATACCTCAGATGATCTATAAGATCGTCGCTTTGACCGCCAACGGAGAGTAGTTCAATGCGCAAGCCGTCCACGCGTCCGGCCTCTATCGCTAATCCACACGAACCCCTCGCCGGAATCCTCCTTGGATTGCTATCGGAAAAACTCCGGCTGCTAGACCGGACCTTTTCTTCCCTCACAAACTCACTATGTAAGGCTCTCTATTTTACACAAGAATTATGAACTCTTGCAATTGTGATGTACAAAAGAGCTTGACACCCACCTCCTATATATAGTAGAAGGTGGCGCCCCAAAGGTGTGTAGGAGAAGAAAACTTTTCCCAATAAAATAAGGAAAATCAACTAGATTGATTTATCTCTTTAATTATAATTTATTTTGCCAATATCCTATATTGATTATAATTATCTTATTACCATAAATCTATTTTTCAAAATCAATTAATATCTTATATTAATATTATGGCAATCTTTATTAATTAAAGTGCACAATCCAAGTGTATCTCATACACTTAAAAGTGGCGCCCCATTAGTCAACAAATTGACTTCCGGAATATTCTTTAATTAATATAATTTATATATAATTAATATCTTGTATTTTATTTATTCATAATAAATAAATACCACCATATTAATTTACCACTATAACCTTTATAGTCTAGAGATAAACTTTCCTTATTTGGTTATCAACTATAACCGCATTTTAATCCGACTCGATGTTCATATGTGTGTGACCCGATAGGCTTCCGAATATGTTGGCCGTAGACACAAAGTGCAATTTACTAAAATGCCCTTCATACCTAACGATCACGGGATAGCGTCTAGCAACACACCGTGACCCTCAATCATCGGAAGAGTCAAAAGCAATGACTACTACCTTTCATGTGAAGCAGTTACCGTGTAACTTACAATCCTATCGCTGTAACAATATCCATACGATCGTATCTAGAGTGTCAATACATTGACGATCGTATCTTATAATCTGGATATCACGCTCTCTCGGAATAACACATTTACTCCCACTTTGCAAAGATTCTCGAGAGCTAGACATTCCTTATAAGAAGGCCATTTCGGATATTCGATCCCAATCATAGGATACGCGATTCCCGGACGACCAATCATGTATACTCCGCATGCTTCAATATCATGCCCAATCACTACCGCATGATCGCCCCGTGGTTAGGAGAAATCTCAATAGTGTCAAAGCATGACAATCCACACCGTGATGCCATGAAGACTCCGGTCAAAAGGATAATTACACAACCGCCACATAGTGTGACACTTAATGTAAGTGGGTCAGTCTAACGTATGCATTCCCTAATACACGTCCACGTACAGTCCAAGTGTCCCTACACTTCGATAGACAAGATCTATCTCTATCTTCTAAAAGATAGAAGACATCCAATACGTGCTATTCTGATTATACTATCAATGTCCCATTTGATAATACATAAGACTAGAGACATTTAAGTACCAACCTTTTATAGTGATTAGAGATCTCATCAACCATAATCACTATCATGGTTTCTCTATCACAGATTGATACTAGGGACGTTACTATATATATACACAACAAATAATGTGAAGATAAACAATATATAATAACATAAGTGCTTTTATTAATCATAATAAAGTTATTACATGAACTAAATAGACTGTAAACGACCCGACCCGGTCGGATCCGGTCCAACCCGATTGGGTTTAGGACACCTTTCCAACAATCTCCCACTTGGCCTAAAGCCAATCACCCATATGCCTAAGCCCATGCAAGTGAACATGTTTCTCATGCTTAGCTTGAGACAATGCCTTGGTTAACGGATCAGCTATGTTATCATCCGTGTGGACTTTCTCAATCTTTACATCTCCTCTATCTACTATCTCTTTAATCAAGTGATAGCGCCGTAGCACATGTTTGGACTTCTGATGAGACCTTGGTTCCTTAGACTGAGATATCGCTCCATTATTATCACAGTACCAGAGGCACTGGACCTTCAATGGAGGGAACCTGACGTGGCCTTTTCTAGTGCTATTCCAGTCCTTAACCGACAGTGTATCGGGTCAAACTGTAGTGCTAGTATGGTGAGTCAGGTGTCGAATCCTCAGGGAAACGTATGGTAATTCAAAGTGTGGCTAAACACCAAGAAGTTATTATTAACTCAATCTAAGTCGCAATTTTTCTATTTAAATCATTCTCTACTTCATTATCTCCTGAGTTTTCTGTTCCAGTATCTCCACAAAGTTTTCTACTTCTCGTAATAACAGCATTTACCTCTCTCGGGTTTCTTTCGGTATTACTTGGTAATCCTCCTGGAGGTCTAGTGTTTTTACGTTCTCCTTCTCTACTCAAATGGTCTTCCATATTCCTTATTGATGCTTCTATAGTTCTCATTCTGGTATCATGTCCATTCATGGATGTTTTCAATGTACTCATATCCTTAGTGACTGTCCCTATAGAAGTTATCATAGTTTCTACATTTTTAGCTTGAGTAGAAACTACACCCATCATGTTCTCCATTAATTTCTCCCATTTATCAACTCCTTCAGGTTGAGTTGAACTTTGAGTGACTGGTATACTTTGAGTAGTATGTTGTGGATACGATCGAGGTAATGATTGTAGGTTCTGATTCGCGGTATCTCCTTGATAAACTTGATTACTATATGAATTCTTATATTGAACTGGATACGGTGGTTGTCCTTGCTTACTAGGGTTTTCAGACCAACGATAAGTAGGGTGATCTCTTCTAATACCACTAAACGAGTTTGAATACGCGTTGTTCAAATTCTTATGTTGTTGTAAAAAACTCACCTCCTCCTTTGAATATCCTTCTGGTTCTTCTTCCCCTAATGACACATTATCATGATTTGAGTAGTCATTTGTTAAATTATTTTCCGAATTAGTATTCTTACTGGTTTGTAAGCCATCAAATTTCCTACTTAAATTCTCCAAGTGTGCTAGAACTTCCGTATTCGATGTACATTCTCCTGCAAATGCTACTTTTCTTGTGCTAGAACCGGTTTCCCACATTCTCGTTATTTTTGGAAATCTTTTCTATGGCATCGTAAACTAATTGGGCTTCACTCATCATTAAATAACCACCACATGCATGATCAACGTACGCACGTGAGTCTTTCCTCGCCTTTACGACGAAAAGTTGGATTTGCATAGCTAAGGAATAACCATGATCGGGACAAGCTCTTAATAGTTTCTTAAATCTCTCCCAAGCATTCCCAAGCGTTTCTTCAGATCCTTGTCTAAAGTTAGCAACTTCGACCTTTAATTCCAAATTTCTACCAGGAGTAAAATATTGCTTTAAGAACTCGGTTTGAATCTCCTCCCAACTTGTCAATGAATGATGTGAGAGTGACATAAACCAATCTCGTGCTCTTCCTTTTAAAGAAAAAGGAAACATAGACATCCTTGTTAATTCACGATGAGCACCTTGACTTTTGGCTGTATTACACAATTCTTCGAAAAGATAGAGATGATGATGTGGATCCTCATCATCTTCTCCTAGAAATTGGGCTCTTGTGTCAATTAAACCAAAAAGATGAGATTTTATTTCGAAATTATTCGCTTTTTCATTTGGTAAACGAATTGGATTATTAGTCTGGTTTCTTCTTACGGTCTGATCACAGATAGGTCTCGGGTTTGGTAGGTTAGGATTATTATGATTATTCTGGTTCCGGTTTTGATTATTTCTATCATTAGGATTTTGATTATTTGGTATTGGTGGATTCTGATTAAGGTTTTGTCCATGTCCTTGGGCATGTACAATCCCTTGTTCGTGTGTTTCATCAACGATTTCGGCCATTCTCGTTTCTCGATTTGATGATGATTCGTCGGGATTTCCCCGACTAGTATGACCACGTTTACTCTCTATTCTAACTCGCCTTTCGTAAGTATTTATGTCGGGCTTATAAGGAGTGAGTGGGGCCTTACCGCTTCTGGTCATCAACTATCGAAAACAGAAAATAACTTGATAAAGACAGAAGTAAAAAGATTGGTAACTTACCTACAAGGTAAGTACCAACGAAAAATAAAAAGAAATGTGATAAGAAGAGTGTTGACTTATCCTCGAGAATTTTGAGCTAATACAAGTAGAAACCATTCGAACACAATGAATTAGCGTCGTTTCCCCGGCAACGGCGCCAGAGAGCTGACGTGGCCTTTTCTAGTGCTATTCCAGTCCTTAACCGACAATGTATCGGGTCAAACTGTAGTGCTAGTATGGTGAGTCAGGTGTCGAATCCTCAGGGAAACGTATGGTAATTCAAAGTGTGGCTAAACACCAAGAAGCTATTATTAACTCAATCTAAGTCGCAATTTTTCTTTTTTTTCTATTTAGTAACCTTAAAACAGTAAATAAATGCATAAAACTAAGACAAATATATATATAGATACATAAATATATATATATAAGCAAAATACAAATATATATATATAGATATAAATATATATAGGTACCAATACAATATATAAATACTAGTAATATTATTAAAGACTAGCCAAGAATATGTCACTGAATTAGTATCTCTTTTTAGTAGAAATAGATGTGCTCGATCTTTCCTTATTTTAAGGTGAATCAATTATATACGAATCGGTGTATTCCTAAGCTAGACAACTCCTCCTCACACGAGCGTATGAAATTGTCATATGTCAAATTGTCATCGCTTTAATCTCCACAACTTTGCCCCATGCTAATCTCGGTTAGTCGAACAGTGCCGAGTACAAATCTACCCCGGATAAAAGAGGTTATTCCATTTGTCAGACGGCCGATGTTATTCAAAAGGCTCCGGTTGTCAGGCGGATCGATTTAACTTTCCGGTGTTAGTTTCAATTAAACCGTTGATTTTAACATTATTATGATCTTGAACACAAATTTAATAAGATTCATCTTTCCCAAGACAAATATGCCCCCGGGTAGGAAATCGGATTCCATTGTCACGTTTTCACTCGGCCAATTTTACCCTCTGGTTTTTCTATCCTTTATCTCATATCCTAAATTCTCTGGTCAGTTCATCATTAGGTTATATGTTACGATTCATCTTGGTTAATTTCGTCAATCTGATGAATATTATCAATACGTTGCAAAATAGAAAAAGATTCATTATAATCGATTTTAATTCAATTTTAACATAGTCATCATCTATTTCCCTAAAAAGATAAACTAATTCAATTTCATATCTTGGCTAGATATAGAGTTAGCCTAATATCATTATAACTAATAGATAGATACTAATAACAACAAACAAACATAAAGGCATTAAAAAGTTACCAGATTACAATTGTAGCGTCAGAGCCGTATTCTCCGGAAATGACAACTCCTTTAGCAACAACGAGCCTTGATAAACCTTCTAAGTACTATAACGATACTTATACTACATTATTATTTCGACAAAGTGTCGTTTACGGTATTTACAGAACTACAAACTAGATTAAGATAATATATATATATAGAAGTGATATATATATATATTGGTACAACTCCAACACTTTGCAAATGAGGAGTATTTATAGAGTGGAGTACAAGGCCGGCGCGGGCCGGTGTAGTACCGGCGCGGGCCGGTGTAGTACCGGCGCGGGCCGGTGCTACAGTGGAGATTCTCTCCTGACAGTCCCCATGTGCTAGTGGCAGAGAGATTCCGGCTCGGGCCGGGTTTTTTCGGTTCGGGCCGGATCTTGAAAAATATCTTTCTTCCGTTTCTTACTGTTTCGGTTTTAATTCTTCAGTTTTCCATCACACGTACCCTGAAACAGTCAAAAACACGAGCCACAGTAATTTTGATCATAAAAACCATAAGTTTTACTAAAATTATAACGATAATATCTATTTATAACGATTTCGATTTTTATGTGTTTTTAGATATATTTTTATAGAATTTATATGATATTATCGTAAATACGATATAAAAAGTCATATAATATGGTTATATTTTTATCATACATCAGAACCACACCAAGCTCAGTAATGAACTTCTTCATCCAAACTGCTTCTTTTGCCGCCTCCGAGGCTGTTATGTATTCGGCTTCCGTTGTAGAGTCCGCGGTAGTCTCCTTTGGAACTCTTCCACTCACTTTGCTCCGCCATTAAGCGTGAAAACAAATCCAGTTGCGACTTGAAGTCGGCCTTGTCGGTTGGAACGGCATCTGTGTAACCTCGTAATACTAAATCATCGTTCCCGAAAACTAGGAACATATCCCTAGTACGTCTCAAGTACTTAAGGATATTCTTGACAACAATCCAGTGACCATCACCTGGATTGGACTGGTACCTACTAGTCATACTAAGAGGGTACGAGACGTCTGGTCTTGTGCATAACATGGCATACATGATAGACCCGATTGCCGAAGCATAAGGGACTTTACTCATTTGTGCCCTTTCCTCCTCTATCTTAGGACTCATTCCCTTTGACAGGTAGACCCCATGTGACATGGGCAGCAATCCTTTCTTGGACTGCTCCATGCTTGAATCCCTTCAGCATCTTGTCTATGTAGGTGGATTGCGACAGACCAAGCAACCTTTTAGATCTATCTCTATAGATCTTTATTCCTAGAATATAGGTTGCATCACCCAAGTCCTTCATAGAGAAGTTCTTGTATAACCAAGCTTTGACTGATTGTAACATAGGCACATCATTCCCTATGAGCAATATGTCATCTACATAAAGCACTAGGAACACAATGGCACTCCGACTAACCTTCTTGTAAACACAAGGCTCATCTTCATTCTTGATGAAATCAAACTGTTTGATTATCTCATCAAAGCAAAGATTCCAACTCCGAGAAGCTTGCTTTAATCCATAAATGGATCTTTGCAGTTTACATACCATCCTAGTGTCATTGGTTGTGAAACCCTCAGGCTGTGTCATATACACTTCCTCAGACAGGTTCCCGTTAAGGAAAGCTGTTTTCACATCCATCTGCCGGATTTCGTAATCATGATATGCTGCAATAGCGAGCAAAATTCTAATGGATTTTAACATGGCAACAGGCGAAAAGGTTTCGTCATAGTCAACTCCTTGTATTTGCTTATAACCCTTTGCCACTAACCTAGCCTTGTAGGTAGTCACGTTACCGTCCATGTCGGTCTTTCTCTTAAAGACCCATTTACACCCTATGGGAACTATTCCCTCAGGTGGATCAACTAAGTTCCAAACTTGGTTGTCCTTCATGGATTCCATTTCAGAATTCATGGCTTCCAGCCATTTCTCTTTGTCATGCCTTAATAGCACTTCCTCATAAGTTCTAGGGTCCTCATCTTCCATGAGATATACGCCTGTGTACCTTTCGGTTCACGGCGTTCCCCGGTGGATCTTCGAGGTGCTAGTGTGTCCACGGTAGAGGCCGGTGTCACACCCGTGTGTGGCAAGTCCTCTACTTCCATCAACCGACTATTATCCGTAAGTGGTTCTCGAATTTCTTCAAGATCAATTTTACTCCCACCGACCCTATCCGAAATAAACTCTTTCTCCGAGAAAGTGGCCGATCCCGGGCAACAAACACCTTTTGTTCCTCGGGATGGTAGAATTGGTACCCTTTGGTTTCCCTAGGATATCCCACAAATAGACATTTGTCAGACCTGGGCTCTAATTTGTCAGGCATCATCCACTTCACGTAAGTCGGACAACCCTAAGGTTTTAGATGACCTAGGCTCGGTTTTCTCTTAGTCCATACCTCGTATGGCGTAGAGTCAACCGTCTTTGATGGAACTCGGTTCAGTGTATAGGATGCGGTTTCTAGAGCATACCCCCAAAACGATTTTGGAAGAACTGCGTAGCTCATCATGGATCGCACCATGTCTAACAAGGTGCGGTTCCTCCTCTCAGACACGCCATTCATCTGTGGCGTTCCGGGAGGAGTCCATTCAGGTAGAATCCCATTCTCCTTCAAATAATCTTGAAACTCTCCATCTAGGTATTCTCCGCCTCGATCGGATCGAAGTGTTTTGATTTCTTTACCTAGTTGTTTCTCCACCTCACTTCTGAATTCCTTGAACTTTTCAAAGGCTTCAGACTTATACATCATTAAGTATATATAACCATAGCGAGAATGGTCATCAGTGAAGGTGATAAAATAAGAGTATCCTCCTTTGGCTTGAATTGACATTGGGCCACACACATCAGTATATATGAGCTCAAGTAATTCATTGGATCTTATCCCTTTGCCACTAAAAGGTGACTTTGTCATCTTACCAAGTAAACAAGCTTCACATACGTCAAACGATTCGTAATCGAATTGATCCAACATTCCATCTTTATGAAGTTTGAAAATGCGATTCTTATTTATATGGCCAAGTCTACAATGCCATAAGTAGGATTCATTCAAGTCATTTGTTTTGGCTTTCTTGTTATTTATATTAAGTACGTCAACATTCATATCTAATATGTAGAGACCATTGCTAAGTATGTCAGTACCATAAAAGATTCCATCACGTGAAAAAGAACAACATTTATTCTCAAACGTAAATGAAAAACCATCAACATCTAATGCGGAAATAGAAATAATGCTCTTCGTAAGAGCGGGAACAAAATAACGATTATTGAGTTCTAGTACTAGCCCACCGGGCAATGAAAGAAAATAAACTCCTACGGCCGGCGCGGCGAACACTTGCTCCATTTCCAACGCGTAGGTCCACCTCTCCTTTCCTCGGATCTCTAGTTCTTCTTAGTCCCCGCATATTCGTACAAATATGAGAACCACAACCATATCTAATACCCGGTGGTTAGACTTAGAAGAAGCAATATTGATCTCAATCATAAATATACACGAAGTCGAAGCATCGAATGCTTCTTCTTGGTACTCAAGAAGCCTTTGCGGTTTCTCCTCCAATGTCCGGTCTCACCGCAATGGAAGCAAGCATCCTTGGATTTGTCTTTCGCTATCTTAGGCGTTGGCTTAGGTGCGGCCTTCGCCTTCTTGGACTTCTTTTGGGCTTTAGCCTTGCCCTTGCTCGAAGTGACCGGCAACACTTGCTTTCCCTTCCCTACGGTGCCCTCGGCGGTCTTCAACATGTTCAATAACTCCGCAAGGGAGCAATCTATCTTGTTCATGTGATAGTTCATCACGAACCTGCGAGAATGAATCGGGTAGAGATTGCGAATCAAGTCAATACTCAACTCTCGTTCCAACTTGTGGCCCGGCTTTCCAAGCCTCTCTATGTACACGATCATTTTAAGCACGTGTGACCCCACGCGATCCCGGATGCCATCTTACAACTAAACGGGGCCTTCGAGACCTCGTACCTCTCGGTGCGAGGCGAGAAGCATAAAGTTCTTTTAGGTGGACCATGATAGAGTAGGCGTCCATGGACTCATGCGTCGTTTTCGCAGCGGTTCGGGTGTCATAGAAGCAAGCATGATACATGTAGCATCAGTACTGTCAGAACAGTGCTTGTTGTACTTCTCGACAACATCTGCAGCCGAACCCTCAGCGGGCTTTTCCGATAGGGCCTCGTCCAAGACATAGCCAATCTTCTCGTGCCTCAAAACGATTTTGAGGTTTCTTTCCCAATCGAGAAAATTTGTCTCGTCAAGCTTGTTTTCGATGATAAAACGAAGGTTCAATTTGTTTGACATTTTCTACAACAATAAATAAAGATAGAATAAGTAAAAGCTCATGTATAAAAACCCTAAATTTGCACTTAATAAATCTTTAAGGTTTATACTCCCACCAGCCAACTATTCCCTATTGGCTTTCAAGAAAGTAATTCCTTTAGTGGGCAAGATCCCATCGAACTATCCCGACCCCCAACTTTGGCTGATGGGCCGAAAATAATTAAACAGGTGGACAACGATTTGTCGATCGTATCTTATACGATTCTTGTTGTTTGACTAGTCAACTCTTTGACAATATTTCATCTTATGAAAAATAGCCAAACCCTTGCCTCTAAAATCCAAACGACCCCGCTTTGGCCAATGGCCGAGAGAATTCTTAGTCGAGTCTTAACCCCAATATTCATGAGATCTCTTTCGATCATATCTCGATAACGAAGATATACCCGAGGTAGGTCAACCCCCGCTTTGGCTGGTGAGTTGGGTCCGAACAAGGGCTCTTCACCGTCGTTATAATATGGGGAGGCAATTCCGACTTGATTTTTGACGTGGGAATAATTTTAAATTAATTCACTTAATTAATTTGGTTTAATTATGGTCTCATCTACTATGTGCATATTACTACGATATCATATAAAGTAAAACATACACAACATTCCGCGCATAAAATAACCGGTATGACCATGGACTTTTCCTAGGTGCGGTTTCGAATACAAACTGACGAAACCGCGGGTCACAAACTAAGGGTATCTGCAACCGCCAATAGGATCTTTATTGTTGTACGCCAATGGGTTCTTTATCTCTTCTTGGTCTTTAACTTCTTGCTCCATTCTTGTTACATAATAAATAATTACACCCGCCGCACACGGGGGGGGGGGGGGGGAGCTAACGGGAATGGGATAATTGCAAAAAGTAAACTAGGTCACGTTCTTCATAACGGCCTAGGACAATTTTTTCAAAAAACCAACATAAAGAAAACATTCCCATCTATCCTATTGGTCGAGTCCATGATCAATCGGGGTCCATATAATCACATTATATCTACACATCTAATTCATACAATTTTATCTTATGAAAAAGATCAAATTCTAATTTTAACTACTCATGCGTCTTTGTTTTATCACATCAAATAATTAAATAACTTTTAATTAATTATATGACTTAATCGAAAATTAAAATTAACATTTAATTTTAAATCGATTTCAATTTTAATTAAATTTGAACCATTCAAAACAAAATTAAAATTACTAAGTCTCCTATTTGTTTCCTTTCCAAAAATAAATTTAGCTTAGGCCTGGCCACTTTCCAAAATCAAAATTTTTGGAAGTGGCCTAGGCCTAGGCCTATTCCAAATCAAATATTTGGAAAGGGCCTAGGCCTATTCCAAATCAAATATTTGGAAAGGGCCTAGGCCTATTCCAAATCAAATATTTGGAAAGGCCAAATTATTTTAGTCTAGGCCTGGCCACTTTCCAAAATCAAAATTTTGGAAGTGGCCTAGGCCTATTCCAAATCAAATATTTGGAAAGGGCCTAGGCCTATTCCAAATCAAATATTTGGAAAGGCCAAATAGTTTTGGTTTAGGCCTGGCCACTTTCCAAAATCAAAATTTTGAAAGTGGCCTAGGCCTAGGCCTATTCCAAATCAAATATTTGGAAAGGACCTAGGCCTATTCCAAATCAAAATTTGGAAAGGCCAATATGCCATATGGTTTCCCAATGGTCCAAACTATTTGAACCATTGGTTGGCCATACGACACAACTAAACAAACGAGATATCTATGCACAATAAATATCACAAAACAAAAAGGGTCGATCTCCCCATTGGAAGATGACGAGTCGACGGACGGCGGCCCGAAGACCACCGCCGCCGCCGCCGCCGAGGGATGGGGGCGCCGCCGGTCGGCCGACCCCCCATGAACCCTAATTTTTTTTTATTTTTTAACGTTTCGTGATTTAAATCTTGCATCTATCGATTAAATACTACGCATTTAAATTATGCTTATTGCTTAAACTCGAAGTCTGGCTCTGATACCACTGTTAGGAAATCACTAGTTTAACGCAGCGGAATTTAAAATTTTGATTTCCTTTTCTAGATCGTTCTTCGTTTAATGCAATAAACACGTTAAGTAGTTTGACGGTTATACCTCAGATGATCTATAAGATCGTCGCTTTGACCGCCAACGGAGAGTAGTTCAATGCGCAAGCCGTCCACGCGTCCGGCCTCTATCGCTAATCCACACGAACCCCTCGCCGGAATCCTCCTTGGATTGCTATCGGAAAAACTCCGGCGCTAGACCGGACCTTTTCTTCCCTCACAAACTCACTATGGAAGGCTCTCTATTTTACACAAGAATTATGAACTCTTGCAATTGTGATGTACAAAAGAGCTTGACACCCACCTCCTATATATAGTAGTAAGGTGGCGCCCCAAAGGTGTGTAGGAGAAGAAAACCTTTTCCCAATAAAATAAGGAAAATCAACTAGATTGATTTATCTCTTTAATTATAATTTATTTTGCCAATATCCTATATTGATTATAATTATCTTATTACCATAAATCTATTGTTCAAAATCAATTAATATCTTATATTAATATTATGACAATCTTTATTAATTAAAGTGCACAATCCAAGTGTATCTCATAAACTTAAAAGTGGCGCCCCATTAGTCAACAAATTGACTTCCGGAATATTTTTTAATTAATATAATTTATATATAATTAATATCTTGTATTTTATTTATTCATAATAAATAAATACCACCATATTAATTTACCACTATAACCTTTATAGTCTAGAGATAAACTTTCCTTATTTGGTTATCAACTATAAACGCATTTTAATCCGACTCGATGTTCATATGTGTGTGACCCGATAGGCTTCCGAATATGTTGGCCGTAGACACAAAGTGCAATTTACTAAAATGCCCTTCATACCTAACGATCACGGGATAGCGTCTAGCAACACACCGTGACCTTCAATCATCGGAAGAGTCAAAACCAATGACTACTACCTTTCATGTGAAGCAGTTACCGTGTAACTTACAATCCTATCGCTGTAACAATATCCATACGATCGTATCTAGAGTGTCAATACATTGACGATCGTATCTTATAATCTGGATATCACGCTCTCTCGGAATAACACATTTACTCCCACTTTGCAAAGATTCTCGAGAGCTAGACATTCCTTATAAGAAGGCCATTTCGGATATTCGATCCCAATCATAGGATACGCGATTCCCGGACGACCAATCATGTATACTCCGCATGCTTCAATATAATGCCCAATCACTACCGCATGATCGCCCCGTGGTTAGGAGAAATCTCAATAGTGTCAAAGCATGACAATCCACACCGTGATGCCATGAAGACTCCGGTCAAAAGGATAATTACACAACCGCCACATAGTGTGACACTTAATGTAAGTGGGTCAGTCTAACGTACGCATTCCCTAATACACGTCCACGTACAGTCCAAGTGTCCCTACACTTCGATAGACAAGATCTATCTCTATCTTCTAAAAGATAGAAGACATCCAATACGTGCTAGTTTGATTATACTATCAATGTCCCATTTGATAATACATAAGACTAGAGACATTTAAGTACCAACCTTTTATAGTGATTAGAGATCTCATCAACCATAATCACTATCATGGTTTCTCTATCACAGATTGATACTAGGGACGTTACTATATATATACACAACAAATAATGTGAAGATAAACAATATATAATAACATAAGTGCTTTTATTAATCATAATAAAGTTATTACATGAACTAAATAGACTGTAAACGACCCGACCCGGTCGGATCCGTTCCAACCCGATTGGGTTTAGGACACCTTTCCAACACACGGGATAGCGTCTAGCATCACACCGTGACTCCCAATCATCGGAAGAGTCAAAAGCAATGACTACGACCTTTCATGTGAAGCAGTTACCATCTAACTTACAATCCTATCACTGTATAATATCCATACGATCGTATCTCGAGTGTCAATACAATAACGATCATATCTTATAATCTGGATATCATGCTCTCTTGGGATAACACATTTACTCCCACTTTACAAAGATTGTCGAGAGCTAGACATTCCTTATAAGAAGGCCATTTCGCATATTCGATCCCAATCATAGGATACGCAATTCCCGGACGACCAATCATGTATACTCCGCATGCTTCAATATCATACCCAATCACTACCGCATGGTCGCCCCGTGGCTAGGGGAAATCTCAATAGTGTCAAAGCATGACAATCCACTCCGTGATGCCATAAAGACTCCAGTCAAAAGTATAATTACACAACCGCCACATAGTGTGAAACTTAATGTAAGTGGGTCAGTCTAATGTACGCATTCTCTAATACACGTCCACGTACAGTCCAAGTGTCTCTACACTTCGATAGACGAAATCTATCCCTACATTCTATAAGATAGAAGAAATCCAATACGTGCTAGTCTAGTTATACTATTTATGTCCCATTTGATAGTACATAAGACTAGAGACATTTAAGTACCAAACTTGTTATAGTGATTAGAGATCTCATCAACCATAATCACTATCATGGTTTCTCTATCACAGTTTGATACTAATGACGTTACTATATATATACAACAAATAATATGAAGATAAACAATATATGTAATAACATAAGTGCTTTTATTAATCATAATAAAGTTATTACTGTTAGGTGTAGTGTCCGAAAGACAATTATCTAATTGTTTTAGGAAAGAATTCATAATTCATCTTATTATATGCATGAATGCTTATAATTAAGACACTACTGAAAACCCAAAGTACCTCATTTATGCAATCACATAACTCAGTGTATGGCTATACACAAGAGGATTGAGTTAGTGAGATGCAGTTAAAATTAACTTAGTCCGTAGCGTTTATTAATCTGAGTACGGATCTCAAGATTAATTTTCTAATAATGCGCCCAGAACACTTTAGGTGTGACAGTCTTATCCAGACTGTCGGTAATAGGGTACCTAGTGGTGCATTTATATATAATGATAAGGCTGGACCGATTTGGTTTCAGTTCTCGATATAATTCCGTGATCGAGAAGTCTTATCGAATCACAAGATGATCATATATGGATTAATCTCAATCCTGACGTGATCACAGAAAACTGCTTAGACTAGGGTAGAGTTTGATGTGTTAGTAAGGATCGCTTCATAGTATGTGGTCTGACACTTCTCGTTGGCTCTATTCTTGAATGAGTGAGTAGTCTGTGCTATCACAGATATGGAATCCATTCCTTCCATCGGGAAGTAGACAGACAGTTCTCTTATTTGTTAATCCTAGAAACTGACCGATGCGCGCAGTTCATATTATATTAGTTATGAACTATTTGGTCACTAGGGGGTTAATGGTAAATAAGGATAAGAGGTTTCGAGAAGGGTTTACGGAAATATCCCGAATCGTAACGAACAGTCTATGGAGGATTTATCCGTATGTAATGATTATATCAGTGGACGCTTATCGACTCAAAGTTGAGTGTAAGTTTATATCTATATTCAGCAGAGTTCAGTTTCGGGTCTATGCTGGTGAAATCCCGGAATTAATAGATTGAATATAATTGTTCGGTCTGACGAATAATTTTATTCGATTTATTGTAGCTACTGAATATGGGTCCATGGTCCCCGACGTGGCTCCTAACATGCATATGTTTTCTCGTCGCTTCACCTCAAATTAATATTAAATCGTTGGATTGGACTGTTTAATAGATGTGTGGATTAATTATTTAGTTGGACTAAATAATTAAATGCATGAAAAAGACTTTTTTCGTGGACTCGGCCCAATGTGTATTAGGCGTGTCAAACCCTAATTATTTAGGGTTATGGCCGAAATTTTGGTAATTAAATAATTAGAGAGAAATTAGTTTTCTTGGATAATTATTTGATATATGATTTAATTATTTATTTGTTAAATGATAAATCATGAAATATTGGATAATATATTTATCCTAATTTGTTTGGGATATATTATATATTTATCTTTTATTTTTAATAAGGAATAATTTAATAATTATATGTTAATTATTAAATCTTTGGAGGACAAAGATTACTCTCATATATAAAGAGAGTTCTCCGAAGCCTTAAACATAACACATATTTCGAAATACACATGCAAGTATTGAGCTTGGAGATTTCGGCTCACATACTAGGGTTTGAGTTTTAGGAAAACTTCGGGTTTTTCTAAGGTAGCATATCGAGGAGGTCAAGCGGCTTGGATCACCATCCTCCTGGTGTTGCTTGGAGATACACGTCGGAAGACGGTGGCATCTCAATTTGCTTGGATCTTGGATTGAAGATTGTTCTTGGAGTTTATTCACCATAAACTGGTAAGCAATCTAACCCCCTCGTAGGTTAGATCTTTTATTTATGTATTTTGATTGACTATGATCTAGATCTTGTACTTTCCGCTGCGTAATCGAGATCCATCCGGCGATATTACATCCTACAAATGGTATCAGAGCCTTTGATCTATCAATCAAAGTATGTGAATTTTAGATCTAGGAGTGGAAAAAGCATGTTTGGATTGATTTTGTTTTCGTTTTTAATTTAGTTAAATTCGAAAATTTCATTGATATATGCCTTGTGATTGTTGTGGTTGAAGAGATGTATTGGGGTTGGTACTGTTTACCCGTAGATCTATTTTGTAGCCCTCTTGATTAGCATCAATAGAGCATAGGATTTGTAATTTATTTATATGTATTTCGAAATTCATGTAAAAGATGCAATCTTTGTAATTTTTATGATGTTCCGGACTCAAAATATGAAGATGTTGGTGAAAAGATAAAGATCAAGACGGAACCAATGTATGTACAAGGAGAGGGGCGATTTTTTTTCCGGCTATTAGGGTTTAATTTTTTTCTGAAACCCTAATAATAATTTTTTTGAAACTTATCGGCGGCAGCAAGAAAAAATATTTGGTCACTTTGACCATCTCAATTGATTGTTGCCAATTTTTTTGATCACGGCAATTTTTTGGGTTTTTTTTTTTTTTTTTGCCGTATGACCTGCTCAAAGAAAAAAAAAAAAAAAAAAAAAAAAAAACCTGTTTTTTTAAAACAGACCTGCCGTGCATTTATTAAAATAAAAAAAAAAAGTTATTTAATAAAGGCCCCTTCTCCTTTGGGTTCGTGATCCGACGGTTCGAGATCAAGACTCGAAGATTAGTTTAAGTTTTTACTTTTCCTTAGAAAATAGGTTATTCCGGGATACCAACGGTCCATCTCGGTGTTTACTTTTCCGTTAATTTTTTTCGTGTATGATCGAAAATTGTGTGATATAACCGGAAATTGCCATGACATGCATCTTTATGATTCCACTCCAATGCATACATGTAGCTAGTTTATTTCGAATAAATTAGGCGTGTATAACTCGATTAATTAGTTAACAAGCTTGTTTTAATTAAAATGTGGTGGTTAATCAAAATTAAGTAACTAATTATAAAAACCGAGGAACCGGGTTTTGTCAATCGTTACGATTTTAGTGATGGATTCTCGGTGAATCCCACTTAGATAAATCTTTGAGTTTTCGGTGATGGCTTCTCAGTGAACCCACTTTAAACAGAAACGAGATTACGCTTTGGTTGACAATTTAGAAATCTGAAAATCTTAGTACATGGGTTCGGAAATGGTCAAACCATGGTTGGGCGAGTTCAACTGAGCTACGGCTCGAGTGACTCCCCTCCACGTGTGACGTTTGCATGGGGGTTCGACAAGACTTAGCATATCCGATAAGCCTTCGGGCTAAACGGGGCTTCTCTTGCCGGATCCAACCGACAGTCACATATGTTCCAACGAATAAGACGGCGTAGGCTTGCCTACTTAACCGACCCTGTTCAGAGTACATGATTTATTGTTTCGTATTGTCAAGACCGAAACCGTAATTAGTGAACCCATCACTTTTCAAATTATTGAGTGGGAGCGGGGAAGGCGACAGCCAACCCCACGGCCTCTACTATAAATGCAAGCACGTGAGAGAAGGGTGACGCCTCGAGCCGCTTTGATTCCACCCCCCTGCGGGTGGTGTTCACCCCTATCAAAATTCAAGACTTGGTTTCCGAAAGGATAGGATTTCGGGTACTCGTTGAGTCACTGACCGACCCTGCAGCGGCACACTCGGGGCGTACTTTGAGATCTGATATAGTAGGTCACACTCTTTATGGATATTTTCAAAATATCTAGGGTAGAAAAAGGAAGGTAATCAATGATTAAAGACCGGGATGTCTGATTCCCGTGGGGTGTTTGATTCTCAAGGTTTAATCATTGAGAGAGATTGTCTCAGTATGATTGTCGCCTCTTTGACTGACCCTGCGGCGGCACTGAGGTGTGAGATTAAATCCTTGGAATGGTAGGATAGACTTTTAACAAGTTTATTATTCCTAAAATAAAAATCTAGTAATGAAAATTTATTTTTTGAATTTAACTTTCTGTCATGTTTATTTTACAACTTTAATCTCTGGGCTACTAAACTTTTA
This sequence comes from Gentiana straminea, assembly GCA_036785695.1. Taxonomy (NCBI): domain Eukaryota; kingdom Viridiplantae; phylum Streptophyta; class Magnoliopsida; order Gentianales; family Gentianaceae; genus Gentiana; species Gentiana straminea. The sequence continues at coordinate 13,037,405 of JAVUPR010000300.1, read as the reverse complement.
GTAATAAGACTTCATTAAAAATGTGGAAGTAACAAGTACGTTGTAATTATCAAAAAAATGCAGTTAATTTTTTCGGAAGAGATTTTTCCCTTGAGCCTTTAGAAACTTAAGTGACGTAGTAGAGGTATGTACCGCGGCTGGTGCCACAATCTATTCGCCGTACAACAATGTGTTGTACTACTTCAACAAGTCTACGCGTAAGATATCCAGCATCCGATTTTCGTACAGCGGTATCCACAACCCCTTTACGGGCTCCGTAGAAAGAAATGATATATTTTGGTAAAGAGAGCCCTTCTCGTAAATTGAAACAAGAGACGACCATACTTAGTTTACAAAAGATGATATAAGACTATCAGATAAATTAATTTAGTGAATTTTAATAGGTGTATTTACACGGAAAAAATTTCTAATTGAAAAATTGGAAAATCATACATAAGGCGTTTGCTGGTTAGACGGTATTTGGAACCGATGAACTAGTAGGAGCCTTAGTCTCATGATTGTTTTTTTCTAAATCATTAGAAATGTGTAATAGACTGCACAAGAGTTTTTCCATTCATTGAAAAAACGAGAATAAAGCGTTACTAGTAAGACAATATTTGGAACTAATAAACTAGTGGGAGCTTAGTTCTGGAGATTTTATAATCTTTGAAACATCATGAACACAACATTGCTAGTTAGACAGTATTTGGAACTGATAAACTAGTGGGAGCTTAGTTCTAGGTGATGTTCTAATCTTTGAAAAATGATAAATACAAAGTGTCGCTAGTTAGACGGTATTTGGAACCGATAAACTAGTGGGAGCTTTGCTCTTATGATTTGTCGATTAGAAAAATCGAATAGTCCAAGCTAGTAACACTATCATTAGACATCCCACAGTTCAAGAGTAGTGTCTACTCAAACGAACTGCTAGTTCAAGACTGTTTCCATTTAAGGAAAGTCGAGATTGAGAAAGAATGTTTATACGTGTTAGTCATCTAAACTAAGTAGTTTTAAGGCTAAACTGGAAAATTAAAAAATTGGAAATTAGAGGATAAGGAAAGTGATTTCGGATCACTGACCAATGCATCCTTAGCAATTTTCTCAAAAGCTAAGTTTTTTGGAAGAACTAGGTAGCTTTGCATTAAATGATAAATAAAATAGACAACGGCCAGTTATTTCAGATAGACTAGTGGGAGTGATATAAGGAAATGAATCTCGGATTCAATTCTTTTGAGTATCACAGAAAATTCATTTTCTGTTTTCGGATTCGTTGGAATGAACGTATTCATTTTCAATAGGATAATTTGTTTGTCTTATTGACGTGAATATAATATTCGTAGCACGAACACAAGACTCGGACTTTTGTTTGATAAAGTCTGAACCACTAAGGAATGCTGAATAGGTATATGTAACACATCTTAAACAATATAAACGCAAATGGTTTCCATATTTAGATAAACACTTCTTTATATACTATTAATTAGTGCATATTCCCTAACGACAAGATCTGCAGACTGGCTTAGGGTGATTCCTATCTCCCAGTCAAAGGAACCCTGCCTCAAAGGAACAATGCCTAAGTTTCCTTTCAATCGGGAAAGGGTAATAGATTTAAAGAAGTTACATTGCTTGTTCATATCGACCTTCGGGGTCACATGAAAGATACAAGCTAGTAGGAGCTTTTTCAAGTAGTGACATCTAGTCTTACAACCACTCGAAACTACAATAAGTTTATCCAAAATAATAGGAGGAATCTCTGATTTCACCTAAGATAGGGTATTCCATACTCAAGTCATAGTTTTGGGTACTGATGCTCGGCCTACCTCCCAGTGGAATATTTTCACTAAGGGATACACCACAAAATTTGCCTTATATAGTTATTGATGTGCTACGATACACTGCTTAACTCATTTAAGATATTAGTTGCATGGTTTACATTATCATGTGGAACCGAGAAGTCTATCTAGAAGATGCCTACACATTTGTGGATACGGAGTGAATTCGGTTCACCCCACTTCCGCAAATATAGACATTTAGCACTTAGTGCTAGAAGGAAGGACTAGAAATTTTGTGTACACGTTCAGAGCGTGAAACATCTTAATACATTGAGTAAAGGTTGATTATAAAACTCGAAAAATCAGAGAATGACAGTTATACTGTCAAACTCGGTCTAATAAAGTCTATAAATCACAGCTTTGGATCTTGAAGTATTTGTACCCAAGATGTTACTAACTGATTTGTTCACTCCACATCCAACACCGGTAGTTTGTGATAACACTAATAAAAACTACTAAACTAGATCGGTATATCAATCCTCCCCGAACGCAGTGGGAGTATGGTTTGTCCATTACCTATTGCGGGACCTTACGGTCTATAGGGTATATTGATGACCTATAGTCCTTCATGGGCTATATAGATCCTGATCATAGAGGTTGGTTTAAAAGCCATAACTCTGTGAATGGATTTTGATACTTTAGTTCTGTTGAAACTCTTGTAGAACCACCTGAGTATCTCAGGACCAGTGGGAGTAATTGGAACTACACGGAGAAGAGTTGAATGAATAGGAAAGTTTAACTTTCAACACAAAGTTGAGTAATTTATGGGTGATTCCCTAAAAGGTAGAGAGTTAACCAGACTGTGATCTCTCTTACAACTCAGTCTTGCTTGATTTCGTCAGAAAGCGGGAAATATGGGTGATTCCTTAAGACTTCCTTGCCGAACAATGGAATCTGAACACGGGTTTTAGCTAAGAAGAAATGACAGATTCGTTACAAAGCAGAAAATAGGGGTGATACCCTAAGACCTTTTTGCGAGACTAACGGTATCTTAATTTATCAGAAAGAACCTTTGGCAGGATGCCTGCCATAGCTTATATCCTTTGAGGATTAAAGCAAACCTCTAGGTCATTTCAAAGTCATATATTTTTTTTAATATGTGGACTTGACCAGCATGTTGATAAGTCTTTTGTAGACTGGGCATCAATATTAGTAAAGTAGTATGTAGATTAGTGTTTGTGAATGGTAACACTGAAACTGTTGGAAACAACAAGGGTGTGTTATCTGAAATCAGAGGCTAACATGAAATCGGGCTATTTTCTAAATAATTTGACTCACTCGAATTCTCGAAAATAAGCAATTGGCAATCCCATTCATCCATCTCAATGGTTAAGATGTTTTTGCATAGAGGATTGCAACATTCAACGACGTAGTCTACCTTACCTCTCAGGAATGCTTGTCTAAACCTGCGAATGAATACTAAATGGGATGTTTAGTGAATCCTCAAGTCTCTTCGGGAGAATGAGGAATAATATGCTAGTATATTCAGGTGCAAACTAGTATATAAGTGATAACACTGATTCTGGCTTTATGTCAGATTGAGGATGATCGTTAAATCGATCTCGGTCTCAGTGTTTACTCATGTGATAAAGTATTATCCAGTAAGCCAATACCACTTCATTGTGAAAACATTGGAGATGTAGCTCATAAGGATTTTTCAATCACTAAAGGTCATAAGCATATTGAAATCGTAGCACCGGATTAGATGGAAAGGCGACGTTTCGATCCCAAAGATTGACTCAAGCCGCCAACCTACCTGATCACTGTACCAAGTCACATGGTATTCGGATTCTAAGTACGCGCCGGGTCACTATCCTACCCTGCGGCGGCACATTCCGGTCGTGCTTGGATGGATGAATTACTAAGATGCGCTTGGAGGGTAGGAATCTTACGGATATGTCTCACTTGTTTTGAGCAAGTGGGAGAATGTTGTAGATATAGATATAAAGGGTGTGCTCTAAAACAATTAATCCACTTGCCTTTCGTGCAAGTGGGAGATTGTTAGGTGTAGTGCCCGTAAGACAATTATCTAATTGTTTTAGGACAAAATTAATAATTCATCTTATTATATGCATGTATGCTTATAATTAAGACACTACTGAAAACCCTAAGTACCTCGTTTATGTAATCACATAACTCAGTGTATGGCTATACACAAGAGGATTGAGTTAGTGAGATGTACTTAAAATTAACTTAGTCCGTAGCGTTTATTAATCTAAGTACGGGTCTCAAAATTAATTTGCTAATAATGCGCCCAGAACACTTTAGGTGTGACAGTCTTAATCCGGACTGTCGGTAATAGGGTACCTAGTGGTGCATATATGATGATAATCATATAAGGCTGGACCGATTTGGTTTGAGTTCTCGATATAATTCCGTGATCGAGAAGTCTTATCGATTCACAAGATGATCATATATGGATTAATCTCAATCCTGACGTGATCACAGACAACTGCTTAGACTAGGGTAGAGTTTGATGTGTAGTAAGGATCACTTCGTACTATGTGGTCCGACACTTCTCGTTGGCTTTATTCTGGAATGACTGAGTAGTCTGTGCTATCACAAATATGGAATCCATTCCTTCCCTCGGGAAGTAGACAGACAGTTCCCTTATTTGTTAATCCTAGAAACTGACCGATGCGCGCAGTTCATATTATATTAGTTATAAACTATTTGGTCACTAGGGGGTTAATGGTAAATAAGGATAAGAGGTTTCAAGAAGGGTTTACGGAAATATCCCGAATCGTAACGATCAGTCTATGGAGGATTTATCCATATGTAATGATTATATCAGTGGACGCTTATCGACTCAAAGTTGAGTGTAAGTTTATATCTATATTCAGCAGAGTTCAGTTTCGGGTCTATGCTGGTGAAATCCCGGAATTAATAGATTGAATATAATTGTTCAGTCTGACGAATAATTTTATTCGATTTATTGTAGCTACTGAATATGGGTCCATGGTCCCCGACGTGGCTCCTAACATGCATATGTTTTATTGTCGCTTCACCTCAAATTAATATTAAATAGTTGGATTGGACTGTTTAATAGATATGTGGATTAATTATTTAGTTGGACTAAATAATTAAATGCATGAAAAAGACTTTTTTTTGTGGACTCGGCCCAATGTGTATTAGGCGTGTCAAACCCTAATTATTTAGGGTTATGGCCGAAATTTTGGTAATTAAATAATTAGAGGGAAATTAGTTTTCTTGGATAATTATTTGATATATGATTTAATTATTTATTTGTTAAATGAGAAATCAAGAAATATTAGATAATATATTTATCCTAATTTGTTTGGGATATATTATATATTTACCTTTTAGTTTAAATAAGGATTAATTTAATAATTATCTGTTAATTATTAAATCTTTGGAGGACAAGCATTACTCTCCTATATAAAGAGAGTTCTCCCAAGCCTTAAACATAACACATATTTCGAAATACACATGCAAGTATTGAGCTTGGAGATTTCGTCTCACATACTAGGGTTTGAGTTTTAGGAAAACTTCGGGTTTTTCTAAGGTAGCATATCGAGGAGGTCAAGCGGCTTGGATTACCATCCACATGGTGTTGCTTGGAGATACACGTCGGAAGACGGTGCCATCTCAATTTGCTTGGATCTTGGATTGAAGATTGTTCTTGGAGTTTATTCCTCATAAACTGGTAAGCAATCTAACCCCCTCGTAGGTTAGATCTTTTATTTATGTATTTTGATTGACTATGATCTAGATATTGTACTTTCTGCTCCGTAATCGGGTGGATCTTTGATCCATCCGGCGATATTACATCCTACAATTACATGAACTAAATAGACTGTAAATGACCCGACCCGGTTGGATTCGGTCCAACCCGATTGGGTTTAAGTCACATTTACAACAATCCCGATTGGGTCCTAAACCTTATAGGGTCCTAAACCCGATTGGGTTTAGGACACTTGGCCTAAAGCCAATCACCCATATGCCTAAGCCCGTGCAAGTGAACATGTTTCTCATGCTTTGCTTGAGACAATGCCTTGGTTAAAGCAACCAAGGATCATCTATGTTATCATACGTATGGACCTTCTCTATCTTTACATATCCTCTATCTACTATCTCTCTAATCAAGTGATAGCGCCGTAGCACATGTTTGGACTTCTGATGAGACCTTGCTTCTTTCACTGAGATATCACTCATTAGTATCACAGTATAGAGGCACTGGACCTTCAATGGAGGGAACCACACCAAGTTCAGTAATGAACTTCTTCATCCAAACTGCTTCATTCGCCGCCTCCGAGGCTGCTGTGTATTCGGCTTCCGTTGTAGAGTCTGCAGTAGTCTCCTGCTTGGAACTCTTCCAGCTCACTGCTCCGCCGTTAAGCGTGAAAACAAATCCAAATTGTGACTTAAAGTCATCCTTGTCAGTTTGGAAACTGGCATCTGTGTAACCTCGTAAAACTAAATCATCGTTCCCGAAAACCAAGAACATATCCCTAGTACGTCTCATGTACTTGAGGATATTCTTGACAACAATCCAGTGACCATCACCTGGATTGGACTGGTACCTACTAGTCATACTAAGAGGGTACGAGACATCTGGTCTTGTGCACAACATGGCATACATGATAGACCCGATTGCCGAAGCATAAGGGATCTTACTCATTTGTGCCATTTCCTCCTCCATCTTAGGACTCATTCCCTTTGACAGGTAGACCCAATGTGACATGGGCATCAATCCTTTCTTGGACTGCTCCATGCTGAATCTCTTCAGCATCTTGTCTATATAGGTGGATTGCGACAGACCAAGCAACCTTTTAGATCTATCTCTATAGATCTTTATTCCTAGAATATAGGCTGCTTCACCCAAGTCCTTCATTGAGAAGTTCTTGGATAACCAAGATTTGACTGACTGTAACATAGGCACATCATTCCCTATGAGCAATATGTCGTCTACATAAAGCACTAAGAACACAATGGCACTCCCACTAACCTTCTTGTAAACACAGGGCTCATCTTCGTTCTTGATGAAATCAAACTGTTTGATTATCTCATCAAAGCGAAGATTCCAACTCCGAGAAGCTTGCTTTAATCCATAAATGGATCTTTGTAGTTTACACACCATCATGGCGTCATTGGTTATGAAACCCTCAGGCTGTGTCATATACACCTCCCTAGACAGGTTCCCGTTAAGGAAAGCTATTTTCACATCCATCTGCCAGATTTCGTAATCATGGTATGCTGCAATAGCGAGCAAAATTTTAATGGATTTTAACATGGCAACAGGCAAAAAGGTTTCGTCATAGTCAACTCCTTGTCTTTACTTATATCCTTTTGCCACTAACCTAGGCTTGTAGGTAGTCACGTTACCGTCCATGTCGGTCTTTCTCTTAAAGACCCATTTACACCCTATAGGAACTATTCCTTCAGGTGGATCAACTAAGTTCCAAACTTGGTTGTCTTAAATGGATTCCATTTCAGAATTCATGGCTTCCAACCATTTCTCTTTGTCATTCCTTAATAGCACTTCCTCATAAGTTCTAGGGTCCTCATCTTCCATGAGATACATGCCAGTGTACCTTTCGGGTTCATGGCATTCCCTGGTAGATCTTCGAGGTGCTAGTGTGTCCACGGTAGAGGCTGGCGTCACATATGCGTGCGGCAAGTCCTCTACTTCCATCAACTGACTGTTATCCGTAAGTGGTTCTCGAATTTCTTCAAGATCAATCTTACTCCCACTGACCCTATCCAAAATAAACTCTTTCTCAAGAAAGTGGCCAGTCCTGGAAACAAACACCTTTTGTTCCTCAGGATTGTAAAATTGGTATCCATTAGTTTCTCTAGGATAACCCACAAATAGACATTTGTAAGATCTAGCTTCTAATTTGTCAGGCATCATCCGCTTCACGTAAGTCGGACAACCCCAAGGTTTAAGATATGCTAGACTCGGTTTTCTCTTGTGCCATACCTCGTATGGTGTGGATTCAACCGTCTTTGATGGAACTCGGCTCAGTGTATAGGATGCGGTTTTCTAGAGCATACCTCCAAAATGATTTTGGGAGAACTGCGTAGCTCATCATAGATCGCACCATGTCTAACAACGTGTGGTTCCTCCTCTCAGATACGCCATTCATCTGTGGCGTTCTGGGAGGGGTCCATTCAGGTAGAATCCCATTCTCCTTCAAATAATTTTGAAACTTTCCATCTAGGTATTCTCCACCTCGATCGGATCAAAGTGTTTTTTTTCTTTACCAAGTTGTTTCTCCACTTCACTTCTGAACTCCTTGAACTTTTTGAAGGCTTTAGACTTATACTTCATTAAGTATATATAACCATAACGGGAATGGTCATCAGTGAAAGTGATAAAATAATAGTATCCTCCTTTGGCTTGAATTGACATTGGGCCACATACATCTATATGTATGAGATCAAGCAATTCATTGGATCTTATCCCTTTGCCACTAAAAGGTGACTTTTTTATCTTGCCAAGTAAACAAGCTTCGCACTTATCAAACGATTCATAATCGAATTGATCCAACATTCCATCTTTATGGAGTTTGGAAATGCGATTCTTATTTATATGGCCAAGTCTACAATGCCATAAGTAGGATTCATTCAAGTCATTTGTCTTGGCCTTCTTGTTATTTATATTAAGTACATCAACATTCATATCTAATATGTAGAGACCTTTGCTAAGTATGCCAGTACCTTAAAAAATTCCATCACGTGAAAAAGAACAACATTTATTCTCAAACGTAAATGAAAATCCATCAACATCCAATGCGGAAATTGAAATAATGCTCTTCGTCAGAGCAGGAACAAAATAACAGTTATTAAGTTAATGTACTAGCCCACTGGGCAATGAAAGAAAATAAACTCCTACGGCTAGTGCAACAACACTTGCTCCATTCCCAACGCGTAGGTCCACCTCTCCTTTCTTCAGATCTCTAGTTCTTCTCAGTGCCTGCATATTCGTACAAAAATGAGAACCACAACCAGTATCTAATACCCAGTGGTTAGACTTAAAAGAAGTAATGTTGATCTCAATCATAAATATACCTGAAGTCGAAGCATCAGAATGCTTCTTCTTGGTACTCAAGAAGCCTTTGCAGTTTCTCCTCCAATGTCTGGTCTCACCGCATTGGAAGCAAGCATTCTTGGATTTGTCTTTTTCTATCTTAGGCGTTGGCTTAGGTGCAGCCTTCGCCTTCTTGGACTTTTTCTGGGCTTGGGCTTTGGCCTTGCCCTTGCTAGAAGTAACCAACAACACTTGCTTTCCCTTCCCCACAGTGCCCTTAGCAGTTTTCAACATGTTCAATAACTCCGCAAGGGAGCAATCTATCTTGTTCATGTGATAATTCATCACGAACAACAAGAATGAATCAGGTAGAGCTAATCAAGTCAATACTCAATTCTCGTTCCAGTTTGTGGCACAGCTTCCCAAGCCTCTCTATGTACCCGATCATCTTAAGCATGTGTGACCACACAGCAGTCCCAGATGCCATCTTACAACTAAATAGGGCCTTCGAGACCTCATACCTCTCAGTGCGAGACTGAGAAGCATAGAGCTCCTTTAGGTGAACAATGATTGTGTAGGCGTCCATAGACTCATGCTGTTTTTGCAGTTCAGGTGTCATCGAAGCAAGCATGATACATGTAGCATCAGTACTGTCAGAACAGTGCTTGTTATACTTCTCGACAGCATCTGCAGCCGAACCCTCAGCGAGCTTCTCCGGTAGGGCCTCGTCCAAGACATAGTCAATCTTCTCGTGCCTCAAAGCGATTTTGAGGTTTCTTTCCCAATCGAGAAAATTAGTTTCGTCAAGCTTATTGTCGATGATAAAATGAAGGTTCAATTTTTTTTGACATTTTCTACAACAATAAATAAAGATAGAATAAGTAAAAGCTCATGTATAAAAACCCTAAATCTGCACTTAAAAGTTTATAAGGTTTTTACTACCACTAGCCAACTATTCCCAATTGGCTTTCAAGAATTTAATTAATTCTTTAGTGGCTGAGATCCCATTTAGTTATCTCGATTCCCGACGAGGGCCGATCAACCAAGATAATTTTGAAAGGTAGGTACTCCTACCAGACGCATCATATACGGCTCCCAGTGGCTGACTAGTCAACTCCTTGACATTTCACATCTCTATGTGATAGTCAACCCCTTGTCTCTAAAATCAGACGGTCCTGACGAGGGCCAATCACCGTAAGATTTTAGTCGAGTCATAACCCAAATATTCATGAGATCTCGTGACGATCATATCTAGATAATAACGGTTACCCATGGTAGGTCAACTCCCGATGAGGGCCGATCAGTTGGATCCAAACAAGGGCTATTCACCGTCATTATAATATTGGGAGACAATTTTGGCTCGATTTTTGTCGTGGGAATAATTTAAATTGATTCACTTAATTAATTTTGTTTGATTATGCTCTCACCTACTATGTGCATATTACTACGATATCATATAAAGTAAAACATACACAACATTCCGAGCACAAAATAACCGGTATGATCATGGACTTTTCCTAGGTGCGGTTTCGAATACAAACTAACGAAACCGCGGGTCCCAAACTAAGGGTGTCTGCAACCGTGTCCCGGATTTTATCAATACAAAACAACAAGTAATAAACCGGTTAACCTCAAGTGCAAGGATCGTAGTATGGAGGCTAATGCCGGGTCGATCTTACGGGGAACTAGACTGTTGTGAACCCTAGCTTTTGTTTTCAACTAATTACTGTCACGATTACCAACCTAACGAATGACTATCTAAACAAATATGCATAAAATAACTAGACAGAGGAGATTAATCCAATGCTAGGAGAGATTTGAAAGCGATAAAATAAACTAAAAGTGCAGGAAAATAGATTAACTAATCTAAACTAAGCTATGAGGATTGTAAATCAAGTTTATAAAAGACAAACGAGGATTGATCCACCTATCAACATGCTTTGATCTCCTATCTCGATTTTACGTGGTATTTACTTAGGTTGTGATTCACCTTACCTAAACATGAATTCCTAATTCCTTAGGCAATCCATCTATTAACCTAGTATCTTCCAACACTAAATTAACACGTTAAAAAGATCAAAGGTGTCAACTTTTACGTTAACGATCTAGTTTTTAGACTTACTAACTTCCGTTAATATAAATCTAATGAACTATTCTTATCTATGGTGATCTATGCTATTCAAGACTTCCATCGACAATAACATATCAAGCATACAACATATCTCCCAATATAATTGCATTAAAACAAGAATATGCATAGATAAGAAACAACCGTAGTAAATACTCACAGTAAAAGTCGAAATAAATAGATCAATTCAATGCTGATGGCTTCACAATTCTTGTTTGAAGGAGGTTCTAGCCTCTCTCGAGCATCCTCGGCAACCCGGAAAAGCGAGAAAAATAACATACTACTAGCCTACTTTGATCGAATTTAAAGTTGCATAAAACTCGAAATAAAAAGTGTAAAATCGCAGCCAAAGCTGCCCCTAGAAATTTAGGGTTCGAATTGTGTGTTTAGGGTTTGGGAAATCGCGCCTATTTATAGATTTTTAGGTCGGTTTCGCTGAGTCGGTGCCGTGGACGCCCGTCCACTATCTTGGACGCTCGTCCGGCCTCTCTATGAACGGAGAATGAACGCTCGTTCGAACGCATCCGAACTCTCTCGAATGTAAAATATGATTCGGACGCTCGTTCGGTTGAGCAAACGCCCGTCCACCATGGACGGACCGTGGACGCTCGTCCATCGATGCTTTGAACTCGATCTCTTGAGCATTATCTCTTCCTTCTTCCATCTTTATCCTTCTTTTCTCATCTCTATCTCGATTTAGCTCGAATTATATCAACATTTGATCATCAATTTAGCCTCCAACATGTATCTACATCACATTAAGACATCGCAAAACGTAACACAATCCAAATACTCATAAAACCATAATCAAAACACGTACACAACCTCATTTTGTGAATAAACAAATTAAAATCTCACTTGCTTAATAAATCATTTAAAACCACATTTCCTATGCAAATCATATGAATTATGGGGGAAAACATCATAAAATACAACGTTATAAAACGTATAAATTCACCCTTAACAACTCCCCCACACTTAAACTTTGCTCGTCCCGAGCAAAACAAAACAAGATAAAGGCTCGGAAAGAATATAGACACCTCAACACATATACCACATAGTCAATAAATTAGAAGTTCACCATCGTGTGTGTGCATAGCCATAGAGAACTTCCACTAAATCCAAACTTGAAAAACTCAAAGCAAAACTAGCTAATACCCCCTTCAAACTAGTAATAAAAGATACTTATAAGATGCACCCTACAAAACGGAACATATCCCGGAAAAGATGATAGAACACATTTAAGGCCTTTCCGACATACTTAGAGGATAATCCCTACAAGATATCCATCGGTTTATACTCTGGGGATAAGATTAACGATAACTAAGTCTCATTTCATTCTTTTCATACCAATTCCTAAGTTGATTCAATTGATTTCACACTTAAACACACATCGAATAAGCTATTGCTCATCATAGCGAGAATAGGACATACGTGGTATACCCTACCTTACTCAAATCATAAAGCGACTTTTCTTCCTCGATCGTCGTGAGCTTTTGGTCATCATAGTGGAATAAAACATTTCGAGATAATGCCTTACCGCACTCAAATCATCGACCAGCTTCCGACACACACCATTGATTTCATTATTAACTCAACTTTTTCAAAGGACATTAGCTACGTATTACTTATCACATTCAAACTTCTAGATATTCACAAGACATCGTACTTGGAACTAAATACAAACTATCATAAGTCTCATGATATGTACGTAGCACTAAGCACACGACTTATAAGACAATCAGAAATCACTCGTCCAAGAGGGGTATAACTTATTAAATTAGCTCATCATTCACTATGGCACGTGAAAAATAAATCTTGGTGAAACAACTAACTTATGGAACATATGGCATAAGGCATCGATGAATATAACAAACCGAACAAAAACATGCATTGCTTACTCGAGACAAATCAAAAATTTTGAAAATTTGGCTCATTTAGCTTAGCATAGAAATAATATCATGTAAGCAAATGTGTAGATACATATAGCTTATTCCCCTCCCCCACACTTAAATGACAACATGTCCTCATGTTGTGCGTAATGAAAAAAAGAAAGAAAGTACTTAGCCGATTGTAGTTCGAAAGTGGCAAGTCCGGAAGTGGCCATGGTCCGTAAATGCTTGAGGAAATCGATGGATCGTGGACCATCCACCGGAAAACCGATATCATCTCGAAACTCACAATTGCTATCGCAAGTATCCTGCATACATGAAAAACAACACAAAACGTACCTCGGGGGATAGGGGAAATTATATCATATGAAACAAAAGTGATAGAGATAAAGATAAGAGGAAATCGGAAGCAAAACAACACTTCGACCCTTTATAGGACTGGGACGGCTGACTGACAAAAACAAACACAATCCCAATAAAACTGAGCTAAAACAACGAAAAACAACTAAAGATAGAAACTAATATAATAAGGGATATCTAGGATGCCTCCTAGTAGCGCTAATGGTTATTGTCGTTAGCTCGACACATTTGAAGCTCAGCCTGGATCAGGCCATTTAACCTTTCTGCCAGCCACTACCTCGTTTAAGCTCCGGTCCGTAGTGTGGGCTGCGAAAACAAGATCTAACGCATGGGGTTAAATCTTTAAACGCTCTCCATACCTTTTTAAGTTTCCCCATGGTTGTGTTCTTTCTCCTCCGATTCCTCGATGACGTTTAAGTTGTCGCTCCCTCTCAAACTCTTCCATATCGCACTACCTCGCTAGAACTTCTTCGTACGGATCACTACCGTCATCCTCGGAGAACAAGTCGGGTGACAACTCGTCAAATTCTTCGACTTGAGTAACACCACATCCGAGAATATCGAGAAATTTAACAATCAAAGGTTTCTCTTTAGGTTCACCGATATAGTGCTTGCACCTTTGTCCATTAACTCGAAACGGTTCGCCGCTATAACCGCGAAGTTCTAGAACGCCTCCGGGAATGATTTGGAGAATCTCAAAAGGACCGGACCAACGAGTCCTCAACTTCCCAGAAACAAATGTAACCTAGAATTGTAAAGAAGAACTTGTTCGCCGACTTGGAATTCTCTCTTCTTAATCTTAGCATCGTGGAGTAGCTTCATCTTATCTTTGCTTTGATCCCGGCACTTTCATATGCCCGGAGTCCGAACTCGTCCACTCATGTAGCCGCCGAAGTCGATGTCGTCCACAAGTTTGGGCATCAAAGTTTAAAAACTTTGTGGCCCAATAAGCTCTATGCTCTAGCTCGACAGCGGATGACATGGTTTCCCGTAGACCATTTGATATGGCGATGTACCCATAGGGGTCTTATAGGCGATCTATATGCCCAAAGTACATCGTCCAACTTCAAACTCCGATCTTTTCTATGACTATTCACCGTCTTCTCCAGGATTTTCTTAAGACTCTGGTTGCTTCGCTCAACCTGACCACTAGTCATCGGATGATATGGTGTGCCGATTTTATGGTGAACACCATACTTCTCGAGGACTTTCTCCAAGGGTCGGTTACAAAAGTGTGTCCCTTCATCACTTATCAAGGCACGTGGACATCCAAACCTCACAAAGATGTTCTTCTTCAGAAATTTCATGACCGTTTTATGATCATTGTGAGGAGTGGCAATTGCCTCCACCCATTTCGAAACATAGTCAACGCGAGACTAAGATGTATTTGTTGCCACAAGATGATGGGAATGGTCCCATAAAATCGATGCCCCAAACATCAAAGACTTCGCATTCAAGGATGGGTTTCAACGGCATGTCAAACCGCCTTGTCAAAGCTCCGGTTCTTTGACAACGATCACAAGCTTTACAGAAGGCTTCTGTATCTTTAAAGATCGTCGGCCAATAGAATCCGGACTGGAAGATCTTAGCAAACGTTTTCCAAGGACCAAAGTGACCACCTGTGGGTCCACTATGGCATTGCTCGATTATATCACGTTGCTCGGATTCTGGAACACATCTCCTAAGCAAACCATCTTTGCAGATCTTGAAAAGGTAAGGTTCATCCCAAACGAAATATTTCATATCAGAGAAGAACTTCTTCTTCTCTTGATAAGACATTTCAGGATCGAGATAACGGGCATGAAGGTAGTTTACAATGGAGGAATACCATGGAACATCGGGAGGACAACCGTCTATCAACATAATGTTCTCTAGAGGAAAGTAAAGATCTATATCATCTGGTTCATCCTTTTCCTCATTTAACACCCTAGAAACATGATCCGCCACTACGTTCTCACTGCCCTTCTTATCTTTGATTTGAACGTCAAACTCTTGGAGGGTCAGTATCCAACGCAAAGAGGCGCGGTTTAGCTTCCTTTTTGGTCATGAGATATCGCAAAGCGGCGTGGTCGGTCCACACAATCACTTGAGCACCCAAAGCAAGTAACTACGAAACTTATCCATAGCAAAGACTACGGCTAATAGTTCCTTTTCGGTTGTCGTGTAGTTAACTTGAGAAGGATTCGGTGTGTGACCGGCATAATAGATAGGCCGGAACTTTCCATTAAGCTTTTGCCCTAAGACTCGCACCAACAAAGATAGTTGGATGCATCACACATAAGCTCAAAGGGTAGGTTCCGGTCGGCGATATAAGAATTGGAGCGAGAGATCGCCTACTCTTAAGCTCCTCAAACGCGCACTTGCAATTCTCATCAAAATCAAAAGTAACGTCTTCTTTGAGTAAAGTAGACAGGGGCTTGGCAATCTTTGAAAAGTCCTGGATGAACCTCCTATAGAAGCCGACATGTCCGAGAAAACCTCGGACTTCCCGAACATTCTTAGGATAACTCATCTTCTCAATAGCTTCTACCTTAGCCCTATCTACTTCTATACCTTTGGCTGACACTTTGTGGCCATGAACTATGCCTTCATCTACCATGAAATGGCATTTTTCCCAATTGAGCACTAAGTCCTTTTCCACACATCTAGACAACACCTGATCAAGATTATCGAGGCAATCATCGAAGGATTGACCAAAGACCGAGAAATCATCCATAAAAATTTCCATGCACTTTTCAACTAGCCCGTCAAAGATTGCCATCATACACCTTTGGAAGGTGGCCGGGGCATTACGAGAGACCAAATGGCATCCGTCCGTAGGCGAATGTCCCATAAGGGCAAGTGAAAGTAGTCTTCTCTTGGTCAACGGGATCGATGGGTATCCGGAAGTATCCCGAATATCCATCCAGAAACAAGAGAATGCGTGCCCCGCCGTACGCTCAAGCATCCGGTCTATGAATGGAAGGGGAAAATGATCTTTCGGTGTGACCTCATTGAGTTTTCTATAGTCAATACGGACCCTATAGCCCGTAACGAGCCTCAATGCTATCTCTTCTCCCTTCTCATTCTTCTCAATAGTAATTCCACCTTTTTTGGGAACTACTTGAGTTGGGGATACCCACTCACCGTCCGCAATGGCGTAAATGATACCCATATCTAGAAGCTTTATAATTTCCTTCTTGACTACTTCTTGCATATGAGGGTTAAGCCTTCTCTCGAGGTCGTCTAACTCGTTTTGCACCCTCCTCGCCTTGATCTTGTGCATACGGATGTCGGGAGATATCCCTCGGATATCTCCCACCTCGCCATCCAAAGGCTTTCTCATTTTTGCGCAAGACGTTTAACAGCTTTAAGCTCTTCTATACGAGATAGCTTGGCGTAGATGATCAAAGGAAGCTTGTCGCCTTCTCTTAAAAACACATACTTAAGATGTTTAGGCAACGGCTTCGGTACACTCAAATCTATAGGAGGATCCTCTAGACTTGATTTAAGATCTCCACTCTTCAACTCAACATCGTTGAGCTTACTTAGTGGCCCTACGCCAAAGCTTCTTCTCTTAGCTCATCATCGAATTCACTCGCTAACCGATCTAGATTAACCACACCATGGCTATTCGATTATCGATCAATCGCTCATATTCCGCTTCCACAAACCTTGACTTGCTCGTCCATACGATCATTGAAGTCATGAAATGACTCCTCAATGGAAAAGCCGGTTGGAGAACCGAGGGTACTTGAATAGATTTAGAAACACTATAGCTCACCTCTTGGTCACCAACTCGGATAGTTACTTGCCCACCATCGCAATCGATGAGGGCTCTAGTCGTGGACAGAATGGTCTCCCAAGAATCGGGGGACTTTCTCATCTTTTCCCATATCTAAGACGTACCAATCAACAGGGAAAGGTAAATCTATCGATCCGGACTAAAATGTCTTTCGTAATCCCCGAAGCTTTCTTAGAAGATCTATCGGCGAACCGAAGGTTCATGGAAGTGGGTTCTAGAAGACTTTGTAAACCCAAACCGCTCACACACGTACAATGGCATCAGTGATGGATGCACCCAAGTCACATAAAGAATTTGGAAAGACTAAGCCTCCCATCCGCAATGTGAGCACGAATTTTCCGGGGTCACCTCTTTTGATTGGTAAGTCCGGATAATTGATCATTGAACAATCCTCACCAATTGCCCGATCCATTTCTCGCTAACTTTTTCTTCGAAGACACAACATCCTTGATGAATTTTGTGTACTTAGGCATCTCGACCAAGACCTCGGATAATGGCGATTTACCCGAGTATTTTTCAAAAGGTTTAGCACCTTTTCATATTTCTTATCCTCACTCGAGAGGATGTTGCTCTTCCTCGGTGGAAATGGAAGCTTCTTCAACTCACTCTCGAAATTACTTTCTTTGAGGAAGCACTAACAACTTTGTCTTCCATGTCCTTCCACCTTACAACTTTTTCGTACTTTTTATTAGTCGGGGATCGCCACCCGACTATCATTTAACTCATCGGTCCTCGGGGATCGGCCACCGAGGATCCTCAATTATTTCACTTCTCGGGGAACAACCACCCGAGGATATCCGATCGATTCTTTATTCCTCAAGGGATCACCACTTGAGGGATCTCAACTCTTTCTTCTATCGGGGATCGCCACCGATTTGCCTTCGCAGCCAAGGGGACGATGGGTGCTCAATTTCCCCTCCCGCCTTATCGGCGGCGGGGAGGGGCTAGTGGTTTCCCCGGAAGCCGGGGGACCACCAACTTGAGAACCACTTCTTAAGTTCATCGCACCGGACTCCTCTTTACCGTATTGTATTATTGGCACGAGGTCGGTGCATTGGCCGTTGCTTAAATCGGCTTGAGCGACTTGACCGCCTCTTGGATTCTTTTCCGTGAAGCCGGGCAACCGCCCCGACGGTCTAGAGGCTAACCGCTCACCAATTGCCCGATTTGCCTCTCAAGGCTCTTCATCGTCCTCGCTTTGCTCCTCCCGAAATGAACTCCATTCGGCTTTTATATCGTCCCGGTGGGAGGTGCCTTGAGAGTTTTGAAAGTTCGGGGAAATGGCCGGCTTGGCCGACTTTGGAATGCGAAATTAGAATTGGCCGGCCAATTCGATTGAACCTTTGCTGTGGATTGGAAGAATTATAGCTTGGGTTCTGATTATAACCAGGGTTGCTATTGAAGTTCGAATTAGGATTAAATCCCGAAGATTGATTAAACCCTTGGTTTTGGAAACTGTTCGCCGCAGAATTGGTTATTGAATCTCGATTTGTCCGGCCGAGAAAGCATTGACTTCCGCATTCGCCCAATCATGGGACGAAAGCGAGCGATATGCCCCATGCTATTACATACTTGGCATGCGATTGTATTATCTTGTCCATAGTCATGAACAACATTGACTTGCCGAGCGAGAGGGGGAAGAAAATTGACATTGGCCGGTCATATGGCCAATCGACAAAGAAGCTTCACGGTACAGAACTTGAGAGTTCTCGTGAAGGTGAAGGAGCCGTATAACTCGGATTTGAGAAGTTTTGAGCAAATTTGTCATTTGAGAGGTTGCCATTTGCTTCGCAACATGGCAACGAGATTTTGCATAGTCACCTCTTCGACCTTGGGAGGCGGAGGAGGTGCTTGAATGGCTTGATAAGAGGGGGCATAATTATACTTGGCAATGTCCTCGAACAGGCGCCCACCCCTCATCGTGTGTTTTCTTGAGAAATGCCCCACCGAGGAACTATTGACCATGCCCTTGGTGAGCTCGGTCAATCCACCGAAGAAAGTATGGACTTGCCTTTGCTTTGGCAAGCCATGATGGGGACACTTTCGCGGGAGAGACTTAAACCTTTTCCACGCCTCAAAGAATGACTCATTTTCCACCGACGGAATGTGAAGATTTCGTTCGGACAATGGGCTGTTTTTGAAGGAGGAAAGTATTGACTTAGAAATTCCTTCTCGAGCTCACCCACGTAGTGATGGATTCGAGGGGAGGGAGTGATACCACTCGAGTGCTTCCCCCGTAAGGAAAATGGAAATAGTTTGAGCTTGATGGCATCATCACTTACACCTTGGATACGGGTAGTACCGCATATTTGCAAGAATGTGTGTAAGTGAGTGTGGGGGTTTTCAGATTGATAGCCGTGAAAAATCGATGCATGCTGCATCATCTGAATAAGTCCGGGTTTAAGCTCGAAGTTTGGAGCAGCAATGGTAGGCATGACGATAGCCGGGTTTATGGTGACTGTACCGGGCATGGCATAGTCGGCCAACGTCCGTCTATCTTCCGCTGCCATTATTACTATTCTTTCGATTTCTCCCGAAAGATATTGCTCAAATTCTTGATCTAGAGCGTTTCCTTCGTCGAAACGAAGTCTCCGCCTATTGGGTCGGACTATGGTCCGTTCGGGGTCAGGGGAATAGATTAGTGGTCCCTTATGACTACGAGTTTGCATAAACCGAACACCAACTCAAGGTGTTGAGCAAGAAAGGATAGAAAGTGACGAAAGGACGATCGACAGAGGGAAAGGATAACTAAACCTAGAGGAATCAAAAACTACGAAACTTAACTACGAAAAATTTAAAAACAGAAAAACAGGGAACACTAAAAACGTGTTGAAATCTTCTGAGCCCAAAATGGAAGGGAAAACAGTGGATTTTGACCTCGAAAACGGTGTCAGACGGCCTCTGGCCGTCTGCCACGTCGTCGGCGTCGGAACGAGCTTTCCGAATTGGGGTCCTGCGCGCCAATCCGACACTCGAGCCGAAAGTTATGGCCAAAATACTATCAAGTGCTAAAACGGACCCTTTTATCCTAAAATTTGATCGTGAAAGGTGTGGAGTCGATGATTCAACCTAAGAAACCTACCTACGACACTTACCTACGAAAAACGAAAAACCTAATTGAAATAAAGATAAAAACGATGGCGAGACAGACGGACGGGCGTCCAATTAATCGGACGTTCGTCCGACTAGTTTTCGAGAATGGACGGGCGTTCAAAATATGAACGCTCGTCCGTTTTTTTCCGTAACTCCTTTGGACGGGCGTCCGTAGGTATGAACGCTCGTCCGACTAGAGCGAACCGGACGGGCGTCTAGTACAACGGACGCTCGTCCAACTGGGCGAAACGATTAGAAAACGAGTACAAACACGGAAAAACGAGTCTAGACTAGAAGCAAAAAATTTTATATTAACTACTCACGAAATACAAATAAAACGACGGATAAACGAACAAAAACAACTAAACTACTAACAACAAACGAGACCGAAAAGATCTAACCTAAAAACAAGAATTTAAAACAAACTAAAAAAAACAAAAACAAAAACTAGGCAACCGTCCGGTTCCCCGGCAACGGCGCCAAAAACTTGTCCCGGATTTTATCAATACAAAACAACAAGTAATAAACCGGTTAACCTCAAGTGCAAGGATCGTAGTATGGAGGCTAATGCCGGGTCGATCTTACGGGGAACTAGATCGTGTGTGAACCCTAGCTTTTGTTTTCAACTAATTACCGTCACGATTACCAACCTAACGAATGACTATCTAAACAAATATGCGTAAAATAACTAGACGAGAGGAGATTAATCCAATGCTAGGAGAGATTTGAAAGCGATAAAATAAACTAAAAGTGCAGGAAAATAGATTAACTAATCTAAACTAAGCTATGAGGATTGTAAATCAAGTTTATAAAAGACAAACGAGGATTGATCCACCTATCAACATGCTTTGATCTCCTATCTCGATTTTACGTGGTATTTACTTAGGTTGTGATTCACCTTACCTAAACATGAATTCCTAATTCCTTAGGCAATCCATCTATTAACCTAGTATCTTCCAACACTAAATTAACACGTTAAAAAGATCAAAGGTGTCAACTTTTACGTTAACGATCTAGTTTTTAGACTTACTAACTTCCGTTAATATAAATCTAATGAACTATTCTTATCTATGGTGATCTATGCTATTCAAGACTTCCATCGACAATAACATATCAAGCATACAACATATCTCCCAATATAATTGCATTAAAACAAGAATATGCATAGATAAGAAACAACCGTAGTAAATACTCACGGAAAAGTCGAAATAAATAGATCAATTCAATGCTGATGGCTTCACAATTCTCGTTTGAAGGAGGTTCTAGCCTCTGAGCATCCTCAGCAACCCAGAAAAGCAGAAAAATAACATACTACTAGCCTACTTTGATCGAATTTAAAGTTGCATAAAACTGAAATAAAAAGTGTAAAATCGCAGCCAAAGCTGCCCCTAGAAATTTAGGGTTCGAATTGTGTGTTTAGGGTTTGGGAAATCGCGCCTATTTATAGATTTTTAGGTCGGTTTCGCTGAGTCGGTGCCGTGGACGCCCGTCCACTATCTTGGACGCTCGTCCAAACTCATGAACGGAGAATGAACGCTCGTTCGTAACGCATCCGAACTCTCTGAAATGTAAAATATGATTCTGGACGCTCGTTCGGTTGAGCAAACGCCCGTCCACCATGGACGGACCGTGGACGCTCGTCCATCGATGCTGGAACTCGATCTCTTGAGCATTATCTCTTCATTCTTCCATCTTTATCCTTCTTTTCTCATCTCTATCTCGATTTAGCTCGAATTATATCAACATTTGATCATCAATTTAGCCTCCAACATGTATCTACATCACATTAAGACATCGCAAAACGTAACACAATCCAAATACTCATAAAACCATAATCAAAACACGTACACAACCTCATTTTGCGAATAAACAAATTAAAATCTCACTTGCTTAATAAATCATTTAAAACCACATTTCCTATGCAAATCATATGAATTATGGGGGAAAACATCATAAAATACAACGTTATAAAACGTATAAATTCACCCTTAACAAACCGCCAATAGGATCTTTATTGGTGTACGTCAATGGGTTCTTTATCTCTCTTTGGTCTTCATCTTCTTGCTCCATTTTTGTTACATAATAATCTATCTAATAAATAATTACACCCGCCGCACACGGGGGGGAGGGGGGGCTAACGGGAATGGGATAAATGCAAAGAAAGTAAACTAGGTCACGTTCTTCATAACGGCCTAGGATAATTTCAAAAACATATAAAAAACATTCCCATATATCCCATTGTCGAGTTCGTGATCAATTGGGGTCCATATAATCACATTATATCTACACATCTAATCCATACAATTTTATCTTATGAAAAAGATTAAATTCTAATTTAACTACTTATGCGTCTTATTTTATCACATCAAATAATTAAATAACTTTTAATTAATTATATGACGAAAATTAAAATTAACATTTAATTTTAAATCGGTTTTAATTTCAATTTTATTAAATTTGAACTATTCAAAATAAAATTAAAATTATAAAGTCTCCAATTTGTTTCCTTTCCTTTTGGTTCTTAACCAAAAGGGATGCCTTTGGTTTCCTAAACCAAAAGGCACCTTCCAAACCAAATTTGGTTTGGGCCTAGCCACTTTCCAAAATCAAAATTTTGGAAGTGGCCTAGGTCTAAGCCTTTTACAAATCAAATATTTGAAAAGGCCCTAGGCCTATTCAAAATCAAATATTTGGAAAGGCCAAATAATTTTGGTTTAGGCATGGCTACTTTCCAAAATCAAAATTTTGGAAGTGGTATATATAGGCCTAGGCCTTTTACAAATCAAATATTTGAAAAGGGCTTAGGCCTATTCCAAATCAAAATTTGGAAAGGCCAATATTTTGGTTAATATGCCACTATGGTTTCCCAATGGCCAAACTATTTGAACCATTTGTTGGCCATATGACACAACTAAACAAACGAGATATCTATGCACAATAAATATCACAAAACGAAAAGGGTCGATCTCCCCGTTGGAAGAGGACCGCCGACGACGGCAACCCTAGAGCCGCCTCCGCAGAGGAGGGGGCCGCCGCCAGTCGGCCGAGCCTCCAATCGTTTCCCTTATTTTTTGTTTAAATGTCTCGTGATTTAAATCTTGCATCTATCGATTAATTACTATGCAATTAAATTGTGCTTATTGCTTAAGCTCGAAATCTGTCTCTGATACCACTGTTAGGAAATCACTAGTTTAAGGCAGCGGAATTTAAAATTTGATTTCCTTTTTCTAGATCGTTCTTCGTTTAATGCAATAAACACGTTAAGTAGTTTTTTACGGTTATACATTGATGATCTATAAGATCGTCGCTTTGACCGCCAACGGAGAGTAGTACAGTGTGCAAGCCGTCCACGCATCCGGCCTCTATCGTTAATCCACACGAACTCCTCGCCGGAATCCTCATTGGATTGCTATTGGAAAACTCCGGTTGCTAGACCGGCCTTTTTCCCCTCTCTCTAACTCACTATAGGATGCTCTCTATTTTTACACAAGAACTATGAGCTCTTGCAATTGTGATGTACAAAAGAGTTTGAAACCCACTTCCTTTATATAGGCAAAGTGGCGCCCATATGATGAGTGGAGGAGAAGAAAACATTTTCCCAATAAAATAAGGAAAATCTTCTAGATTGATTTATCTCTTTTATTATAATTAATATTGTCAATATCTTATATTGAATATAATTATCTTATTACCATAAGTCTATTTTTCCAAAATCAATTAATATCTTATATTAATATTATGGTAATGTTATTAATTAAAGTGCACAATCCAAGTGTATCTTTATACCCTAGATGTGGCGCCCCAAATGCCAATTAATTGGCTTCCGGAAAAATTTTAATTAATATAATTTGTATATAATCAATATCTTGTATTTTATTTATTCATAATAAATAAATACCACCATATTAATTTACCACTATAACATTTATAGTCTAGAGATAAACTTTCCTTATTTGGTTATCAACTATAACCGCAATTTAATCCGCCTCGAAGTTCATATGTGTGACCCGATAGGCTTCCGAATATGTTGGCCGTAGACACAAAGTGCAATTTACTAAAATGCCCTTCATGCCTAACGATCACAGGATAGCGCCTAGCAACACACTGTGACCCCAATCATCGGAAGAGTCAAAAGCAATGACTACGACCTTTCATGTAAAGCAGTTACCGTGTAACTTACAATCCTATCGCTGTAATAATATCCATACGATCGTATCTCGAGTGTCAATACATTAACGATCGTATCTTATAATCTGGATATCATGCTCTCTCGGGATAACACATTTACTCCCACTTTGCAAAGATTCTCGAGAGCTAGACATTCCTTATAAGAAGGCCATTTCGGATATTCGATCCCAATCATAGGATACGCGATTCCCGGACGACCAATCATGTATACTCTGCATGCTTCAATATCATACCCAATCACTACCGCATGATCGCCCCGTGGCTAGGGGAAATCTCAATAGCATCAAAGCATGACAATCCACACCGTGATGCCATGAAGACTCTGGTTAAAAGGATAATTACACAACCGCCACATAGTGTGACACTTAATGTAAGTGGGTCAGTCTAACGTACGTATTCTCTAATACACGTCCACGTACAGTCCAAGTGTCTCTACACTTCGATAGACGAGATCTATCCCTTCCTTCTATAGGATAGAAGACATCCAATACGTGCTAGTCTGGTTATACTATCAATGTCCCATTTGATAGTACATAAGACTAGAGACACTTAAGTACCAAACTTGTTATAGTGATTAGAGATCTCATCAACCATAATCACTATCATGGTTTCTCTATCACAGTTTGATACTAGGGACGTTACTATATATATACAACAAATAATATGAAGATAAACAATATATATAATAACATAAGTGTTTTTATTAATCATAATAAAGTTATTACATGATTCAAATAGACTGTAAATGACCCGACCCGGTCGGATCCGGTCCAACCCGATTGGGTTTAGGACACCTTTCCAACAGAAGGTACGTGGTGAGTTGGATGATGAGCATGGAGAGCAAGTTTAGGAAAGAAGCCACGAGGTTCGTGAGTTCTACTGGTTTCCTCTTTTCAGACAAGCTGGGTTGTAATAAATGTTAGTGTTTATTTGTATTTTAGTTCGATCATCTGCTTGATATACCAGTATACTGCCTTGGGCATAAGGCATCACAGACTGAATTTTGACACCTTTGCAAGGTTGTGCCTTTGAATACAGGTTTGACCTTGTCTGGTCTATTTATCCTGAAAAATTGTTGGGAAATTCAGCAGCCTCTCCTTGTGATAAGACTACTGTGTTTCTGCCCCATTGTTGAGCTTCTCTTGCTAAATCTGCTGCATACTTGCTCCTTTGATGCATGAAAACATGTGCCTGTGAAGCCTGCTTTAGTGATCATATATATTGTAATAGGTCTGTAGTTTTTGCAGTAGTATTTTTTTAGGACCTGCTGTTAGTTTGTGATCAGCAGCACTACTGTCTTGATAGTCAAACCTGAGTAGAGACTCTAATCTGACCATCAGTTCAGTGGTAAATCTGATGGACCAGTGTAGGGTTGGTCTTTCCCTGTGTGTCTACTTGTGCATCGTATTTAGTCTGAATTTGGATTTGTGATAATCTGGAAATCCAACCCTGGTTATCATCTATCCAAGTTCAACTGAAGCACTCAATTTAGCTTCAGTTTGTAGCTTTTGAATCTGCATTGCTGATATACCTAAATATGTAATAAGATAGACCTTATTATGTGCTTCTGTATTTTGACCTGAACTTGTCATAATTAAATTTTAGTATTCTTTTTGTGTGTATATGGTTGCCTGATTCAATTTTGTGAAACCAATTCTTGAACTTTTATATATCTGTACTTGTATAAGTTGAATCGGTCACAAATAGTTTGATCAACCTATTTTCTGCACTTATTTAAAGTTGTGCTCATTCGATTAAAGCAATCACACTTAGATTTATTCTTGATCATCTAGTTTCACTCACACAATCGAATAACTCGATAAATAAGCTTCCGGTTTAACTAGTTAATAATTGTGTGATAATTGCTGAACTTGATATAACCTGTTACAATTTGATATATTCGAAAAAGTAGTATAAATACCCGACACTCTATTCAACCCCCCCTTCTAGAGTGTTTTATGCACATTATCGATCCAACAATTTTGATAACCTGCGTCTGTGTGCTTTTGCTAAACCTGTGTTTAAACCGTTTTATATCACACTTAGAAATAATCTTGATCACCTAGGTAAACACACAATCGGATAACCCTTAATTCAGCTTCCGGAATTAATTGTTAGTAATTAAGTGTATCAATTTGCTCCTACTAGTTATATTTTGATATAAAGCCGAAAAGTGGTAAAAAAAATCCCTACACTCTATTCCCTCCCCTCCCTCTAGAGTGTTTTACGTGCATTATAGATCCAACAATTGGTATCAAAACTCGGTCACCTAATGATCGTATTCTTTATATCTCTTGGTGTGATTGTAGTGCCTTATTATATTTCTTTGATTTACCTTGGTCGCCATAACATTGTTTTGGAGTTATTATACCAAGTTAATCAAATTTCAATAAGTGTGCTAAAGTCTCTACTCTCACACACATTCACTTTCAGATTTTTTAAAACAAAAAGTCCATTGTAATTCATTACATTATATTTCATTGTAATCCATATTGCATTTCATTGTTGTTGCATAATCATCGGTTTGCATTGTAATGGATCTATTGAATAACACCATGAACCCAAGGGAGGGATTATCCTTGGTAAGGCCTCCGTATTTTGACGGTACTGGTTTTATTCAGTGGAAGGACTCGATGATTACTCGCGTGCAACAAACGAATTACCAACTTTGGGTAATCATTAATAAAGGTCCGTTTGTTCCCATGATTTCTGTCACCGAGGCCGGAGTCACTAGAAAAATTAATAAAAATGAAGACGAATTTGACGCCGAGGACTTTAGATTAATGTCCTTAAATGCCAAAGCCGTCGCCATTCTCATTAACTCTTTGAGTCCCTCCGAGAACCGTGTTGTTGCCGTATGCGAGACTGCCGAAGAAATTGTGGAGGCTCTAATCAAAAGACATTAGGGCACCATCAAGGTTAAGCAATCTAGGACAAATTAGTTAAACCATGCATACGAGTCTTTTCAATTCAAACCCGATGAATCAATTACCGATATCAATAATCGATTCACCGACATCATCAACTCGTTAAGCTCACTTGGTAAAAACATCTCAACTGAGGAACAGAATATCAAGTTGCTTTGATGCCTCCCTCCCGAATGGGAAGCTAAGGCTATGGACAGAGGAATCGAAGGATCTTGCTAACCTCTCGTAAGATGAACTTATCGGGAACCTGCTGGTTTATGAGCAATGATTGAATGCACATAGTCTAGGCACATTGAGTCAAGTGTTCCAGCATTCAAGGCTCGAGCGGAACCTGAATCAGAAGATGAGCAAGCGGATGACGAAAGAGAAGATGATGAAGAAACCTCTATGCTAGTTCAAAAATTCACAAGGTTTCTGAAGAATGAAAAGAGAAACAAGTCCACCGGGAAGCATAAGTCCCAAAGCAAAAGTGGCTGGAAGTCAGGTATGACTTGTTTCAAGTGCAATGAAAAGGGTCACATTGCCAATGAGTGCCCCAACAAAAAGTCTTGAAAGACAAAGCCTAACACAAGTCAAAAGAACAAAAGTGATCAAAAAGGCGGAGGCAAGAAAAATGGCAAGGCGATGGCAACTTGGGACGCTCGATGAATCAGACAACGATGCTAGTTTCCGAGACATCTGAAAAAGATAATCGTTGTTTTATGGGTTTTTCTCAACCCCGAACTCGATTGATAGTGAGGTATCCGACACATCCCTAACTATAGATGAACTGCACACATTTAGCAAACAATTAGCTAGGGAGAACCTCACTTTAAAGGGTAAAAACAAAACACTAAATGAACTGAAGGCGCAACAAGACGTTGAACTTGTCACTTTTATCAATGAACAAAGTCAATTAACTCTTAAACACCAAGCAACTGAACTTGAGAACGAATCTTTGAAGCAAAAGGTTGCGACACTTGAACAAGTCATTTCAGGACTTGAAGAGCAAATTACTCAGCTCAAATTCCAACTTTCAACTTCTGAGAATTCTAAGGGTAAGGCTTTTTATGTAGAAGAATCATCCGAGACACAAACCTCACCCACTTCAACAAAAGTCGTGGTGCCTAGGCCAATTGCCTTAGCACACACCACGCCTGCACAGTGTTAGGAAATCTACGCGGGAACGCAACAGAATTCAAAATTTTATTTCCTTTTTACCCAAGATCGACTTCGTTTAAGCAATAAACAAATAAGCTAGTAGACGGTGGTTACCTTGCTTGATCTAAAAGATCGACGCTTTGACCATCTAAGGAGAGTAGTGATGCACGGAGCCGCCCAAGCATTCGGCCTCTATCGGTGATCCACACGAACAGCCCGCTGGAATCCCATCATGTATTGCTACCAGAAAAACTCGGTTGCTAGACCGACTTTTTCTCTCTCTCAAATCTCTCTCTAAGAAGCTCTCTATTTTTCACAAGAAACTATTAGTCTCTTGGAATTGTGATGTACAAAAGAGCTAGTCAACTCCTTTCTTATATAGGTGAAAGTGGCGCCCCTTTATGTCCTATCATGGATTGCTACCAGAAAAACTCGGTTTCCAGACCGACTTTTTTCTCTCTCAAATATCTCTCTAAGAAGCTCTCTATTTTTCACAAGAAACTATTAGTCTCTTGGAATTATGATGTACAAAATAGCTAGCCAGCTCCTTTCTTATATAGGTGCAAGTGGCACCCCTTTATGTCCTAATCTGATTAGGAGAAGCTTCTTAGAAGATAAAGGAGAACGAAAACTTTTTTCCTAATAAAATAAGGAAAATACATTTGATTGATTTATCTCTTTTATTTAATATCTTATATTAAATGGATCTAAGATATTTGTCAATATCTAATATTGACTATCTTTATCTTATTACCATAAATCTATTTCCCAAAAATCAATTAATATCCAATATATTATGGTAATCTTATTAATTAAATTGCGCAATCCAAGTGTATCTTATACACCTATCATTGGCGCCACCTTTAACCAAAGATTTGGTATCCGGAATATTCTTTAATTAATATAATACTATGATTAATTAATTTGCAAAATACATGTATATCATATATATATATATATATTCGACATACACATACATATGTGTATATTTAATTAATCAACATAATTAATATCTTGTATTATATTTATTCATAATAAAAAAATACCACCATATTAATTTACCACTATAACCTTTATAGTATGAGATAAAACTTTTCTTATTTAGTTATCACTATAACCGCATTTTAATCCGGCTAGATGTTCTTATGTGTATGACCCGATAGACTTACGAATATGTTGGCCGTAGACACAAAGTTCAAATTATGAAAATGCCCTTCATGCCTAACGATCATGGGATAGCATCTAGCAACACACCGTGACCCCCAATCATCGGAAAAGTCAAATGCAATGACTACTACATTTCATGTGAAACAGTTACCGTGTAAATAGAATCATATCGCTGTAATAATATACATACGGTCGTACGTCGAGTGTCAAACATCAACGACGTATCTTATAATCTGGATATCATGCTCTCTCGAAGTAACTCATTTACTTCCACTTTGCAAAGATTCACGAGAGTAAGACATTCCTTATAAGAAGGCCCTTTCGGATATTCACCCTACTAATAGGGTACGCGATTCCCAGACGACTAAACATGTATACTCCGCATGCTTCAGTATCACACCCAATCACTACCGCATGATCGCCCGGTGGCTAGAAGAAACCTCAATAGTGTCAAAGCATGACAATCCACACGGTGATGCCATGAAGACTCCGGTCCTTAGGATAATTACACAACCGTCACATAGTGTGACACTTAACAGTGTAAGTGGGTCAGTATAACGTACGCATTCTCTGATACACGTCCACGTACAGTCCAAGTGTCTCTACACTTCGATAGACGAGATCTATCCCTGCCCTTAAAGTCATAAGACATCTAATACGTGCTAGCCTGTTTGTACTATCAATGCCCTGTTTAATAGCATATCAGCCTTGAGACATTTAAGTAGCAAACTTATTAAAATTATTAGAGATCAACCATAATCGCCTATCATGGTTTCTCTATCACAGTTTAATACTAAGGACGTTATCATATAACAATTCATAATTGGTTCTTTAAAAGAGAAAATATATGACAACAGAAAAGCCATACAATATATGTATAAACATAAAGAAATAGTAGAAATGATCCGACCCGGTCGGATCCGGTCCAACCCGATTGGGTTTAGGACACTATTTCAACACACAACCCATCAAAAAGAAAAGAAATAAAAGAAAGAAAAAGGCAAACACTGCACCTAATAACGCTTTATCAAACCCTTCACACACTTCACAGCGTTCTTCCTCCCACACTTGTGCATACACTTATGATCGGAGAGGTTCAAGAAGCTATGCTCAACAGAACACATGCCTTCATAACAACTACGCTCCACCCAGTTTTTTACCCGAATGCATATCATGATCCACACATACATCAAACACCCACCTATACACAGAGATTCCCACAATTTGACCATTTCTTGGCCCAAATGATGTTTTGGCAAGATCAGGTTAATCGAATGTAATCGAACACGTACCACCCCGGCCCATGTCACTGCGAATGGCCCGAGTCCTCTCGGACAAAGAAGGCTTCTATCAAACCTAGGGTTCGAAAGGTATGTGTTCGAAAGGAGTCGATCGAATCCGATCCAACCCGCAAGGACCCAAGAACTAAAGGGTACCTATACAAAAACCATTGTATTGCAGTCATGTCTTAAAGAAAATCTCTATCGAATGCAGATCTCATTCTTTATTAGCATGGATGAGCAAAGCAAGTCTCAGTCATTTTTCGTTGAATATGGATTAGCTAAGTAAATCTTAGTCTCTTTCTTATTATTGTGTACGGGCGATCTGAGCATGTCTCTGTCTTTTTCTACATATTTTGGATGAGCTGAGTAGGTCTCAGCCTATTTCTTTACTATTATGGATTATTTGGATTTCTTATCTTCTATTTTATTAGGAGAGATGAGTTGGTCTCTATCTCTGTTCTTCAATTATGGATGAATGAACTGATTAAATCTCGGTCTTTGTCTTCCGGATGGGCTGAGCATGACCGAGTCTCTTTTATATAAACTCAACGTATCACAACCTTAAAATTCCCAGCGATAATTTGAGTAAATCTTAACCTTCCCAAGTATTACAAAATGAGAAGGTTTATGTTACACTTCAATAGAATGAATTCAGTAAGGGTAGAGGACTCAATACAATGCAAATGAAACTTAAACTTGAAAATGTTCTTTTCATCAAAGCAGAATGACTAGTTCTATTTCAGTGGCTTTATCCACCATCTTAAGCTATAAATCTTGCAGGATAAGACACCAAAAGATAAGACATGCATGTCGGGATCTGCAAGTCAAACATAACTTGTTAGAAAAAGTATAAAAACTCGTAATACGGGAACAATTCATTTAAAGGTTCAGACCAAAATTCCTGGGGAAAAAATAACACAGTTAGTACTAGTAAAGACCCACAGGTCGGATATACCTCATGAAATTTACAATAACTTGCGGGACAAGGCTATGAAAATGATAAGCCTTGTAAATTGGGGTCCCCAAGTCGAAGACAATTTATCCAAACAAAACTCGTAGGACAAGAGCTATAGTTAAGTATCCTTGAAATTCAGCTCAATTTATGCGATAAAGACATAAGTCTATTAGTGTAATACCCTAAACCCAATCGAGGCAAGTGATAAACACATAAGTCTATTAGTATCCTTGAAATTCAACTCAATTTATCCTTGAAATTCAACTCAATTTATGCAATAAAGACATAAGTCTATAAGTGTAATACCCTAAACCCAATCGAGTTGTAAAGGTTCTTCCGTTTCTGGGAGGAGATATTCTAACAAGATTTGCTGGACATGCTCATTTTTCTCCTCTTTTATGGTGACTGTGCAGCAGCTCCTCGCTATTTCCACATCAGCTTGATCTCCGTCGTTCCCTTGATGGTGGGGATTTTCATACCATTATGGGCAAGTGATATACTGCCCTCAATTCATTCAAAGCCGGTATGCCCATATTAATATAG
The DNA here is from genome assembly GCA_036785695.1 of Gentiana straminea. NCBI lineage: Eukaryota > Viridiplantae > Streptophyta > Magnoliopsida > Gentianales > Gentianaceae > Gentiana > Gentiana straminea. The sequence continues at coordinate 13,005,140 of JAVUPR010000300.1, read as the reverse complement.
TATAATGATGATCCTTCGACCACAAAGTAGTCTATGTGTAGGGTTCTGCTCTGTGAATTTGTGTCCAAGTGTTGTGTTCAATTGAATCATACTCATAGTCTGTACGGGCGATCCGGTGAATCCCAGTAGAGAGGATGATCCATGCATGAGGTTTCTCTCTGTGAGCCGAATGTTCTGGAGAACATTGAAGTTGGGAATATTGACTTCACTTCTTGTGTCCATCGAAACACATTTTACGATATGCCTATGGATTATTGCCTTAATAATTAACCAAGCCTTCATTATTCACGGCCAAAGGAAGAGGATCTTCTGGTCCATAGAAAACCTCGCCCATTAGTCTGATTTTCTTCTTTCTAGGGAAATTCATCAGACACTTTTCATGATAGTATGGATGACGAAGTTGATTTATCTATGACAATCATAATCGTTTCGCGATGTTACAAAGAACCATGTGATTGTTTCGAGGACCTCCCTTTAGCACCAATTGACGATGTTTGAAAACTGTCGGGTGTGATTATCGGGCAATTGGATAAGTTTGGGAGAATTCCAACTAGCAGTTTGGTGGTTTTGTTGATTGTTTATGGCTGTGTCGTTGGGACTGTCTATATACTTAGTATTTTATGAGATCAAGCCAATAACGTATAATTCTGAAATAGTGGAAAATAGTCCCTTACCCCCTTATATAGGCATCCGGCATAGGGGAGTTAAATGTTCGAATCCCTGATTTCGGGGCCTGTGATTGTGGACAGTATGATGCCAACGTGGGTTTATTATGACTTAATTAGTCATAAATCGTGGAGGTAATCAATCATGGATCATAGCAGTTAATAGAGGATCAATTGTGAGATCTTACTATATAAAGAGTTGTAACCATCTCTAAAAGTCGGAGGCGACCTGATCTTATTCTTGAACGACCAGGATGAACGGATCATCAAGGTCGGCAACTTCAGGTCGGATGATGCGAACTCCAAAATAGGGCCGGGCCCATATAAGCCCAGTTATGACAAAGATCCGAAAACCTATTTATGAATGTCACGAGTATGATTTCGATTCGCACCCATGTCATCTATCTAAAATAATCAGTATTTTACCTTCTCCTATGGCTGATATTGATCCCTCTTCCTTGCAGCAAACCACAATTTTGCAGACTGATGCTGCTTGGTCTGATTCTTTTTTGACAGCTGGTGGTGGTGTCGCTGTTTTTGACAAGAATTACAATCTGGTTGAAATCTGGGGCCGTTCCTTTCACAACTTATGTTCTGCTTTAAGATCTGAAGCTGAGGTGGTGAGGTGCGCTCTGCAGCTTGCTAAGAGTAAGGGTTGGGAGTGGCGGATCCAGAAATATTTTTTAGGGGGGTCCGTAATTTTTTATGGGGGTACGTAAATATTTTTACGGTGTCAGAAATATTTTTCTATAGGTAAAATGTAGAGTTTTTATCCGTTCGGGGGTCCATGGACCCCCCTATGATACACATAGATCCGCCTATGCAACAACCTGATTATAAAAACTGATTCCCTTATGCTTTGCCAGATGGTTCTTGGGGCTCAGACCCCTTCCCCTGATATTTTGATGATTGTCAAAGATATTCAGCACCTCATAAACTCTTTTGATGTTTGCAGCATTGTACATATTAGCAGATCTTTAAACATTATTAGTCATAGGGTTGCAGCTTTTGCTAAAAAACTTGTTACTCCAGCCTTTTGGACTGGTAGTTTCCCTTCATGGATCAATAGCCTGGTTCATGAAGAAGAGATAGCTAGGGCTCTGTAATCTTCTCCTTCTCTGTCTTTAATTTATCTTTCGTTTCGTTTCGGCAAAAAAAAAAAAAAAAAAAAAAAAAAAAAAAAAAAAAAACGATAGTCAACGGTCAAAATTAACTCAATCAAGTTTAAAATTTGCTTTCTATTATATTAACACACAGTCCAAAACATAGCCGTCGAAGTGATAGGGATTATTTGGACGCAGGCTATGATTTTGATTGAAGTGTTTAAAAAAAACATTTATTTATGCACTCTTTTAATTGCCTTACCTGTTTATTTGCTTTAATAGTTTAAAGACTGTTGAAAATTTTATTCCACGCCACAAGTATCCAAACTTGATCGAGTTGTTGCCTACGATACCAGCCAAACTTACATGGTGCTCCGCAAATATTTTAAATATTATGTCTGGAGTTTACAATATCTTTTTATCATTAATACTATGGTTTGAAGAAGCCAAATTGGAAAAGAATTGTTCCATACAACATTTCTTTTAAGACAACAATCAAACCGAGCTAAACAACGACTGTCAGAATTGGCAGATCCATATATATTCACAAGGGAAGTTCTTATATAGTCATTCTATTCGTGTGGGGTGTATGTGTGGTTCAATTTAGACCATAATTTCAATACAGAATAAAACTGTGTGCTCCAGATTGAACGATACGGTAACTCCACACAAACGTAGTAACCATGTAAGAATTCTCCAATACACAAAGGATATCCCGGGCAATGCTTAGAAAGAGTCCAAATAACCTCTAAGATAACCCCAATGTCTCATGGGCCTAGACGATGTGTGTTTATAGCCTGGATTAGGCCCAAGGATTCAAAAAAAAATCCTACACGGTAGATGTAAAATCCCGAATTATTAATTAAGGGTATTTTTGTCATTTAAGAATATATGATTTTTAAGGATTTAATAAATCACTAGAAAAAACGCGTTTGACAGGGATTGTAACTCTTTTTATTTAAAGAGATAATTATGAAGATATATTATTGGAATCCGATAATTAAAGTAAATCTCATAAAAGATAGGAGTTGATTGAATTAGATTGATACGACTTACTTGGAAAAAAATGATTACACACGTTATAAATAAATCTAATGTGTTGTATCAAATAAATAGAAAGAAAAATAGAAACACCGGACGAGAGGTAGGCAAGTAGTCCTGGCAAATTGGATGTTTACTCAATAGCACAAACAGGATGTGTTTTGGGGAATTCGGTGGATCAATTGCTTAAAAGAAGAATGGACCAATAGGAAAAAAGAAAAGGAGGTGGCGTATCGAAGGCAGACGGGATCGGCGGTGGTACCTACAAAAGAGAAATAAAAGAAGATGATCCGATCACAATTCGGTACGTCGCTTTTCAATCCGATTCAGTAGTGGTTTGCGAGTAAGTTTAAGTTATGATATTTATTGTCTTTTAAGAGTTCTAAAGTTAGATTTGGCGTTAAAAGTTGACTATTTAATTGTTAGGGTTTTTCCAATCATGGTGTTTCTTCGTAGACTGATGTTAGATGCTATTTGGTTCGTAGTTCGGCTTCGATTTAAAGGTAAGGAGTTCATCTTATCAAAAGGTTCCTTTTTTAGTTTAAATGTCATGTTTTATCGTGATTTGAGTATTGTTTTCATGCAACTGCACGAAACGAGACATATTTATGTGTTGCCGTGTATTTGTCAAACTGCGTTTTCATAACGTTATTCTATTTCTAGTTATTTTATGTAAGCTGTTATACGCTTTTGGGTACGCTTAATGGGGATAAGATGATAGGTCGGTGTTGTTATGGCTATTGTATGTTCCCGTTGGTTGGACACGAATTTTTGTGCATTATGTGTTCCCACATGTTTATGGTTAGTGGCCTTACGACGTACTGTACGGGGTACAATGGGTTTTAAGTCCCGTGTCGGAGGTATGACTACTGTATTAGCCATGTCGTTCTTAAGACAACGTATTGTATGGAGTACCTTGTGTACTTAAGTCCCTAGTTGGAGATATGGTTAGTCGTATTAGCCGTGTTGCACCAAGTCCTTATGCTAACTCCTATGAAGACCCGTGGGTTTTAAGTCCCACGAGTGAAACAAAACAGTCAAAACAAGAACAGAGACATGTTAAGTAAGTAAGAGACAAAGACAAGACAGTCAAGACAGGAATATGTTTCAGTTAGCAGACAAGTAAAGTGTGGGTTAGTAGACAGCTTACGTAAGCTTGATTAGCTGGTAAAACATTCTAAGTTAGTAATTAATGTAAACAAACAAGTATGTGCAAGTGATTGAGCTAAAATTCACCCTCCAAAAACAATTTATAAAGGATCGAAACCGTGGGCAAACTAACTCTCTAACCGGCAGTGTACCGGGTCGATTGCTAGAATAGCTACAGGAGAACGAGGTCGAACCTAAGGGAAAAGTGTTTGTGAGTACCAAAGCAAACGTGTTACTTAGTCTAGGTGATCAATCTTTTTAAAGTGTTTGTATACTACAACGACACTAAGGTGATTCTTACTAACGAGTCTAAAGATAGAAAAGAAAGAAAGAAGATTAACTACTCGGTTTTTAAATGTTATACTAAGGAACATAGCCAAACCATGATCGAAGTAGCTAATTTCAACCCTCAAGGTAGACAAAACCGGGAGTGTGCATTATAACAAACGAACTCTCGCAATCAATTTCACGGGTGTGTACTCCTAATCCAGGTGCTAAGGTCTGAACAACTCTCTCCTAACACCTTATGCCATGTTAACTACCCTTCCCTAAAGAAGATTCACTAACAAGACATGTTATACACTAGAGCCGCTTAAACGTTAAAACAAGTAACCTCACTTTAGGCTCGGGCAGAACAACTAGCCGAGTCTACGCCGCGATCTTAGAACCCCTTTTCCCATACCTCCCCGCAAAATACATATATAAGGTTGGTATGTGAGAATACTAAATTAGGTGATCAATCTAATCTAGTGGTGTTATAACAAGTTCTAAGACATGAAACAAGCAAGATTAAGCAATGAAAAGCACTACCCACTCCCAATTTCATCACCCAAAGGGTGATTTCACTAAATTTCACATGATTCGACTATGAAAATGGATTAGCTACTCATTATACTAGTTAAAACATAAAAGAAACAGTAAATTAAAGATATAATAAGTGAAAGAAAGAAGAAATATACCATTAATTTGAAGAAATTCGAGTTTGAGATCCAAAAGTACAAAATAGAGAACTAATTAAAAGATGGTGTCTTACTGTTTGAAGCAGAAATCTGAGCTAAGAAATGGAAAGATTAAACTAAGATTATAATGATTTAAGCTAAGAGAATGTATTCTAAGCTATTACAAAATTCGAGCTAAAAAGGGGTAGGTTTTGCTAAGAGAATGAATAATCATCAAGAAATGGTTCAAGAGGGGTATTTATAGGTAGGGGAAAATCTGCAAAATTCCGGCTTCAAACGCACGTTTGGGCAGTTGAACTTGGCGTTTCACATCTTCAAACGCGCGTTTCGCATAAGGCAAACGCGCGTTTCGCTTCATTTCTGGGTAGGCTCTTGTCTGATCTTCAACTGGAACGCGCGTTTAGAGGACTGGAACGCTCGTTTAGAGGACTGAAACGCGCGTTTGGGGACTTGGAACGCGCGTTTAGGGCAGTTTGAAACGCGCGTTTAGAGAGGTTGAACTCTGATCAAGATGATAGCTTCTGAAACGCCCGTTTGGGGGTTCAAACGCGTTTGAACCCCATTTGCTCCAACACTTCAACTTTTCTCCCCTTTTGATCACTTCTATCGCCTCGATCATGCTTTTCACCATGAATCGTCACATTCCGGGTCTTCAAGACACTAATACCCTACAACATCATGAACGACCAAAACATCCAAACAATTCCGGAGGGTAAAAGTGCTCGGGACTAGGGTTAATATCAACAAAAATGGGTAATAATCCATCAAAGTAACGGATTCACTCCCCGTGCCATAAACTCACGATATCACCCCGAAAACGGTCTAAATCACCCAGAAACGTGCTAAACATGTGGCAAACGGGGGTGGGGAATGCACCGGAATCACGTAAAGTTGACTCCCATCAACCACCCCACACTCAGCCTTTGCTCACCCTCGAGTAAACTAGGCTTTTTAAAACAAACCAAGGGATTCAACGTTGTGATGTAGGTGCTACTATCCAGACCCTCGAGGTAACCACAAATTAAGAAACACGAACATATACACACCGGTTATAAGATTATCAAGAAAATTGAGTGTGTGTGGTGCCAAGCTAAAGCCAAGTGCTCAAAATGATTGTCGGGGCTTGAATCCCGACCAAAAGTCTACCAACCGTTTCATACCCACTAGCCTCTCCACTAATCAAGGTCACTAAGTTTGGACACGATCGGGTAGGACTTGAAAGGTTATAACGTTAGGCTAGGGTAATTCCGGTTAATCGAAAAGGATATTTTGGGAACTGGAGAAAAAGAAGTACGAGTGAACCTAATCAACAAGTGTACCACCTTATCTCTACCATACAAACCATCCAAACTCCTCTTTGATTAATTTAAGCACTCGGAAACTATAGGATACTAACATACCCGAACTCATTGCCAAACTCAACTATGTTTCAAGCGTTATGAGGCGATTAGCACCTATCTAACTATCCCAACTCTAACATCATATAAACACTTGCAAGGTCATCACTTTGATTCCAACACTTTATTTCTATATACTCCAAGATTTTATTCATTGAGAACTTCTCAATTTATTTTGAACTTTGATTCATTTGATTTTTTTTTTTTTGAAAGAAGGCACAGATTTTTCTTTTCTTCTTGGGCCAAATCCAAACACTAGGCCCAAATGAGCTCCTCTTCTCCTTATAGCTCAAAACCGAGAAACCACCAACCCAACTTAAAACACCATTTCCCCCACCCCACACTTGCCTTAGAAAGCGTGGTCTAACAAAAGAGTAGGTCCACTCGTAGGGTAAAAATGAAGGAAATGTGACCATAATTAAGGCTCAAGGGTAGGTTTCTGACTAAGTAACAAAACGGCTACCAAAACGAACGGTGGTCAGACCATTCTATAAAGGATGAGAAGGGTTAAGAGGGTCTGATGTTCGAGATTAGGCTTATTTGGCTCTGGTCGGGTCAAATAAGCGCTAGGACCGTCATCCCGTATCCTACTTAGGTGAACCTTTCAATTTCGCCTCGAAAACTAGTGGTATGAGAGACAGTAGCAACCAAATTGTGCACAAGTGTAGCTTCACGTGAAAATAATAAACTCCATTCCCAAGATAATATTAAACCGCAATGTACACATTCGGGTCACCACTCGAATGTGAAAGTAACACACACAACACGGTGCTAAAAACCCTTGAATTTTTTTTTAAAAAATGCCCAAAATCGATTCGAGCCCGGTCATATGCTAAGCATACCACATATTAAGCACATTTATCGATTAAAGCAAGAAAACGGCTAAGTCTCCCACCCCACACTTAAACGAAACGCTGTCCTCAGTGTGTGAGAGATAGAAAGAGTAAAAGACTTAGCTGTTTTACCAAAACCCGGCAGAAAGGTGCACTAGAAATCTCGTGACATCTTCTTTCAATGTCCATCTCGAGCACCTAGAGCCCTGTAGACAAAAAAACAAAGCAAACACATGCACGGGAAAAGTCCACGTGCCAAAGGATAGCAATAGGTACGAGTTATAAAGGTAGAAGCCATGCCACAAATATCAACCATACTAGACGGGAATCGCACTGGATGTAAAGATAATCAAAAGAAACACAGAGCATCCACGCATAAAATAAGGCCATAGAGGCTCACATAAAAAACAACCCCGCCTATGTACAAGAGCTGGAACCAAAAGGAAATTCTCACCCAACCTCTCTTTTAAGCCAAACTCTCCCTTCTTGCACCCAAAGACCACTCCAAACACATTATTACTACCAAAAAGGTGGGTTGCCTCCCCCAAGCGCCTTTGTTTTGTGTCGTTGGCTCGACGGGATGACTTATACCGTGCCAATTTTTTCAAAGTTATACTATTGGCACAGACGAGAAAATGTAGAAGTGCTTTGTTTAACGTCGTTAGCATCGACTTAGTGGCACTAAACGGAGTCATACCTCAAAAGGCTCAAAACAACAATTCAAAATTTTTATTTCAAACATGTATCACCAAAACCATCAACCAAAATCCGAGCTCAAAAAGATCAACAACTCAAGAAGACTAAAAAATAGCAAGCATCACGAAAACCGAGTTCACTAGAAACTTACCTCTCTCGGCTCTCGATGTTACCTCTTCCCAACTCGGGAATCCTCTTTTGTCAAAATCTCTCAGCACCTTCTTCTTGTAATATCCATTCCATGGTAGTTGTCCCCTTTTACAGATTCTATGAGCTCCATCTACCGGTGAGTACACAAAATCGATCGCATAATACTCATCAACACAAGGTGGAAGAGTGTAATAATCCGGGACCGGCATGCTAATAATCTCCACTTCTCCTGGTAGCTCTACTATAGATGGCTCTTCAGTCTCATACGATTTCACCACACTCTTCATAATGACATCTTCATTTACTTCAATTGGGAGTGAGGGTGAAATGGGCGATCCCAGTTTCTCTTCCAACTCTAATTATGTCTCATCAAACAGTGTGCTCAAATCTATCATACACCCTTCGAGGTCATCATTTTGCATTTCTTCGGGAGGCGGTGTAATAGATAAAATTTGCACCTCTTCCATCTCCAAATCTTGCACTTCCTCTTCATCCCAAAACGAGCTATTCTCATCACCAAAGAATTCTTGCTCAGTCATAACAATGGTCGGTTCCACCACACACTCCACCAAGGTTTCATCAATTTTCATCTCAATGGGTGAAGGTGCAGTAGGTAGAACGTGAAACCTGCCATAATCAAATATCGTAATTGGAGGTGGCACTATGAGCAATCCCAACTCACTATCTGGCTCAGAAATCTCATCATAGCAAACTAAATCATCAACCTCACTCTCAACCTGAACCTCTTTAGTGATAACATCATCATCCCGGACCACCTCTATTGCACATGTCTCTTCCTCTTTCTCATGCCTCCTCTTTTCCATCAATTGCCCCATCCCGTCTTCAAGATTTCTTATGTCGGAGTCAAAGCTTCTATTGAACTCTTGCATATCCTTGTTCATTTGAATCAAACTCTCGTTCAATTGAATCAATTGCTCCATTTGAATATCGGTGAAGCCTTCTTGTGGCATGGGGGGAAACAGATCATACTGACTTTGATTCATTGGAGGTGAGTAGTAGGCTTCTTGCCATGCCAGACTCTGATCAAGTGGCTGAATCTGGGTGAAGCTATCAATGCGTTGAGTATGAACACCGTAATCCTGATAAGCACTAGGGTTCGGACAACCCTCATAATGTTGTGGCTCATAACTTGAATAACCATAATTTTGACTTTGGCATGCACTAGGGCACTGATAAGCCCATGAACCTTGGTTACTCTGCTGTTGATACCGAGGCTGAGGCACGAACTGTTGTTGATAACATTGTTCAGATGCCTGAGGTTGGTAGGGGTATTGTTGTTCAAGTGAGTAGTATTGATTGAAAAATCCATCCATTTAAGCTCAAGATGCAAGATCTCAAGAAAAAAACAAGAACACAATCACGGTATCTAGTCACCACCACCACCGCAATAGGGGGTGTGACTTTTCAACAAAAAGCCATCATCAAGAAAAAAAGAAAAAGAAAACAACCTAGGCCTAAGCTTTTGGTTCACTTGCAAGATATCACAAATAGCACGCAATTCCCCGGCAACGGCACCATTTTGATTGAGCTAAAATTCACCCTTCAAAAACAATTTATAAAGACTCGAAACCGTGGGCAAACTAACTCTATAACCGGCAGGGTACCAGGTCGATTACTAGAATAGCTACAGGAGTACGAGGTCGAACCCAAGGGAAAAATGTTTGTGAGTACCAAAACGAACGTGTTACTTAGTCTAGGTGATCAATCTTTTTAAAGTGTTTGTATACTACAACGACACTAAGGTGATTCTTACTAACGAGTCTAAAGATAGAAAAGAAAGAAAGAAGATTAACTACTCAGTTTTTAAATGTTATACTAAGGGACATAGCCAAACCATGATCGAAGTAGCTAGTTTCAACCCTCAAGGTAGACAAAACCGGGAGTGTTCATTATAACAAACGAACTCTCGCAATCAATTTCACGGGTGCGTACTCCTAATCCCGGTGCTAAGGTCTGAACAACTCTCTCCTAACACCTTATGTCATATTAACTACCCTTCCCTAAAGAAGATTCACTAACAAGACATGTTATGTACTAGAGCCGCTTAAACGTTAAAACGAGTAACCTCACTTTGGGCTCGCGCTTAACAACTAAGCCGAGTCTACACCGCGATCTTAGAACCCCTTTTCCCATACCTCCTCGCAAAATACATATTTAAGGTTGGTATGTGAGAATACTAAATTAGGTGATCAATCTAATCTAGTGATATTATAACAAGTTCTAAGACATGGAACAAGCAAGATTAAGCAATGAAAAGCACTACCCACTCCCAATTTCATCACCCAAAGGGTGATTTCACTCAATTTCACATGATTCGACTATGAAAAGGGATTAGCTACTCATTATACTAGTTAAAACATAAAAGAAACAGTAAATTAAAGACATAATAAGTGAAAGAAAGAAGAAATATACCATTAATTTGAAGAAATTCGAGTTTGAGATCCAAAAGTACAAAATAGAGAACTAATTAAAAGATGGTGTCTTAGTGTTTGAAGCAGAAATCTGAGCTAGGAAATGGAAAGATTAAGCTAAGATTATACTGATTTAAGCTAAGAGAATGTATTCTAAGCTATTACAAAATTCGAGCTAAAAAGGGGTAGGTTTTGCTAAGAGAATGAATAATCATCAAGAAATGGTTCAAGGGGGGTATTTATAGGTGGGGGAAAATCTGCAGAATTCCGGCTTCAAACGCACGTTTGGGCAGTTGAACTTGGCGTTTCACATCTTCAAACGCGCGTTTCGCATAAGGCAAACGTGCGTTTCACTTCATTTCTGGGTAGGCTCTTGTCTGATCTTCAACTGGAACGCACGTTTAGAGGACTGAAACACGCATTTGGAGGACTTGTAACGTGTGTTTAGGGCAGTTTGAAATGCGCGTTTAGAGAGGTTGAACTCTGATCAAGATGATAGCTTCTGAAACACCCGTTTGGGGGTTCAAACGCGCGTTTGAACCCCATTTGCTCCAAAACTTCAACTTTTCTCCCCTTTTGATCACTTCTATCACCTCGATCATGCTTTTCACCATGAATCATCACCTTCCGGGTCTTCAAGACACTAATACCCTACAACATCATGAACGACCAAAACATCCAAACAATTCCGGAGGGTAAAAGTGCTCGGGACTAGGGTTAATATCAACAAAAAGGGGTAATAATCCATCAAAGTAACGGATTCACTCCCCGTGCCATAAACTCAAGATATCACCCTCAAAACGGTCTAAATCACCCAAAAACGTGCTAAACATGTGGCAAACGGGGGTGGGGAATGCACCGGAATCACGTAAAGTTGACTCCCATCAGCAAGATAAACTAATTTAGTAACTAGGCATGTTTCCCTTGCATTGTTAAGTAACTGTTTTGGAATGGCTTCCTTGTATGCTTCAAGTTATGTTTAAAAAGTAGTATTCTAAATGTTTCAAGTTTATAATCAATTGTTTTATAACTGGATAAGTAGATTCGTGTCTCCCGGCGTTTGACAACCATGAATCTTCCTTTTGATCTTCTTACTCCTTACTAAGCTTCATGCATGACCTTACTCCTTTATTTGGAATAAGAAGGTTGAAGGTATGGGGTGTGTTGGATTATGGGCATGGAAAGCAAGTTTAGGAAAGAAGCCATGAGGTTCGTTAAGTTCCGCTGGTTTCTTCTTTTCAGACAAGCTGTGTTGTAATAAATGTTAGTGTTTATTTGTGTTTTAGTTTGAGAGCAGTTGTAAGTTGAGGTTATTAAGGGAAAGTATCAAGTGTTAGCTTCCCGAGTCTCTTGCTTGTTTCTTTTCTTCCACGTCATGATACGACATGAGGCTTACGTGGGATTTAGGGTTTACTCTAAATGACACGTGTTGAACGTCATGTTTCCGGATAAGGACTCGGTATCCGGGACAGGGGCGTTACAGTTGGTATCAGAGCCGAAGTTAGGGAAACTTGGGCAAGCCTAATTTAGGATAAATTAGGAGAAGAAATTTTTCTAGATTATGTCACATTTGTAATTAATTAAATATCTATTTGTTGGATAATTAATGGAAAAATAAGATATTGATTTTTTTAGGAATTATCTCTTATCTTTTGGCAAATATATTTTCCTTGTGGGAATAGGTAATTGTGGTGTGAAAATGATAACTTTCTCTTTACTAGTTATTTTCCTATATAAAGAGATTTCCTCCCAACACAATATCCAAAATTGCGCCACTTATCAATTAAAGAAGAGAAATTTATTTTCTTGTTCTAGTCATTAAGGGAAGAGAAACTTAGGATTTTTTCTTGGGCATATTCGAGGAGGTTCTACGGCGAGGATCGACGTCCACCAGTCGTCGCTAGGAGATACAATCCCGAAGACTGCGGCTTCTCCCTTGTTCGATTGCTTCTCTCTCCGGTTGGGTAAATCTACTAACTTTCTTGTAGTTATTGATTATTTATGCGAATCGAATCGTAGAAAATTGCATGCGAATTTATTCGTAGCTTCCGCTGTGCATGATCGAGCGTCTCGATCGGTGCTGTGAATCAGATCTAACGATCCAATTATGGATCGGATCCGGATTCGGGTTTCTGTATATCCAGCAGAAGGTACGGGGTGAGTTGGATTATGGGCATGGAAAGCAAGTTTAAGAAAGAAGCCATGAGGTTCGTTAAATTCCGTTGGTTTCTTCTTTTCAGACAAGCTGGGTTGTAATAAATGTTAGTGTTTATTTGTGTTTTAGTTTGACAGCAGTTGTAATCAGTTGAGGTTATTAATGGAAAGTATTAAGTGTTAGCTTCCTGAGTCTCTTACTTGTTTCTTTTCTTCCACGCCATGATACGACATGAGGCTTACGTGGGATTTAGGGTTTACTCTAAATGACACATGCCGAACGTCCCATTTTCGGATAAGGACTCGGTATCCGGGACAGGGGCGTTACAGTTGGTATCAGAGCCTAAGTTAGGGAAACTTGAGCAAGCCTAATTTAACAAAGCTTGGGCATAAACACTGATGTCTAGGATCTGAATTTCTTATGTGGTGATCTCCTAAGTTTGAATCCTTGTTTAGGTTCTGGATCATAGTGGTGGAAGAAACGTAAGGTGCAATAAGTTTCGAGGACGAAACTTCTTTTAAGGAAGGAGAATGTAAAACCCCTATTTTTTAATTAAGGGTATTTTTGTCGTTTATGAATAAGTGACTTTTAAGGATTTGATAAATCACTGAAAAAGACATGTTTGACCGGGATTGTGACTCTTTTTATTTAAAGAGATAATTATGAAGATATATTATTGGAATCCGATCATTAAGGTAAATCTCCTAAAATATGGGAGTTGATTGAATCATATTGATACGACTATTTAATGAGTTACTTGGAGAGAAAGGATAACACACGTTATAAATAAATGTATTGTGTTGTATCAAACAAATAGAAAAAATATATATATAAACACCCGACGAGAGGTAGGCAAGTAGTTCAGCCAAATTGATGTGTACTCAATACTCAATAGCACAAGCAGGATGTGTTTTGGGGACTTTGGTGGATCAATTGTTTAAAATAAGAATGGACCAATAGGAAAAAAGAAAAGGAGGTGGCGTATTGAAGGCAGGCGGGATCGGCGGTGGTACCTAGAAAAGAGAAATAAAAAATGATGGTCCGATCATAATTCGGTACAACGCTTTTCAATCCGATTCAAGAGTGGTTTGCGAGTAAGTTTAAGTCATAATATTTATTGTCTTTTAAGAGTTCTAAAGTTGGATTTGGCGTTAAAGGTTGAATATTTAATTGTTAGGGTTTTTCCAATCATGGTGTTTCTTCGTAGATTGATGTTAGATGCTATTTGGTTCGTAGTTCGGCTCGATTTAAAGGTAAGGAGTTCTTTTTATCAAAATGTTCCGTTTTTAGTTTAAAGGACAAGTTTTTTATTGTGATTTGAGTATTGTTTTCATTCAACTGCACGAAACGAGACATATTTATGTGTTGTTGGGTATTTGTCAAACTGTTTTTTCATAACGTTATTCTATTTCTAGCTATTTTCTATAAGCTGTTATGCGCTTTTGGTTACGCATAGTGGGGATAAGATGGTAGTTCGATGTTGCAATGGTTTTTGTATGTTCCAGTTGGTAAGACATGAATTTATGTGCTCTATGTGTTCCTACGTGTTTATGGTTAGTGACCTTACGACGTACTGTACGGAGTACCATGGGTTTTAGGTCCCGTGTTGGAGGTATGACTATTGTATTAGCCATGTCATTCTTAAGACAACGTATTGTACGGAGTACCTTGGGTACTTAAGTCCCAAGTTGGAGGTATGGTTGGTCGTATTAGCCGTGTTGCACCATGTCCTTATGATAAGTCCCATGAAGACCCGTGGGTTTTAAGTCCCACGAGTGAAACAGAACAGTCAAGACAAGAACAGAGACATGTTAAGTAAGTAAGAGACAGAGACAAGACAGTCAAGACATGAATATGTTTCAGTTAGCAGACAAGTAAAGTGTGGGTTAGTAGACAGCTTACGTAAGCTTGATTAGCAGCTAAAACATTGTAAGTTTGTAATTAATGTAAACGAACAAGTATGTTCAAGATAACTAATTTAGTAACTAGGCATGTTTTCATTGCATTGTTAAGTAACCGTTTTGGAAATGGCTTCCATGTATGCTTCAAGTTATATTTAAAAAGTAGTATTCTAAATGTTTCAAGTTTATAATCAATTGTTTTATAACTGGATAAATAGATTCATGTCGTGTCTCCCGACGTTTGACAACCATGAATCTCTCTTTCGATCTTCTTCCTCCTTACTAAGCTTCATGCATGAGCTTACTCCTTTATTTGGAATAAGAAGGTTGAAGGTACGTGGTGAGTTGGATTATGAGCATGGAGAGCAAGTTTAGAAAAGAAGCTATGAGGTTCGTTGAGTTCTACCGGTTTCCTCTTTTCAAACAAGCTGGGTTGTAATAAATGTTAGTGTTTATTTTTATATTAGTTTGACAGTAGTTGTAATCAGTTGAGGTAATTAATGGAAAGTACTAAGTGTTAGCTTCCTGAGCCTCTTGCTTGTTTCTTTTCTTCCACGTTTCCTGATACGACATGAGGCTTACGTGGGATTTAAGGTTTACTCTAAATGCCACGTGCCGAACGTCCCGTTTCCGGATAAGAGCTCGGTATCCGGGACAGGGGAGTTACAGTAGACCTATTTACCTCGACGTTACTATGATTTTATTTTGAAATAACGTTACTACTCCCTCCGTTTTTTATATCTGTTGCAAATAGAAGATTCACACAAATTAAGAAGTGCATACCGTGCCTATAAAAGAGGGTAAAATGACTAAGTTGTCCTTTAATTTCTTTTAATATATACACACCCAATAATTGATTATTTCTTGTTAATTGGGGTAGTATATTGGGAATGTGTATATGCATTGGTAGTAGTGAAACAAATTGACTTTTGGTGTTATTAGCATTGAGAATGTATTTTTTTATTGGAGATGTAAATATTTTGTTTATATATTATAATTAAATTGAAGGGTAAAGATGGAAAAAAAATAATAAATGCTGCATTGATAACGTAAAATGACAGATAAATAAAAACAAAACAAATTCTGAAATGAGACTGTTAAAAAAAACGACGGGAGTATGATTTAAGAACTAAATTCCAACAATACTACCAGAATCTACGAATTTTCTACAACAAAAACATTATCATGGAATAACACTTTGAAAAAAGTTACGCAATCCCTATTTTTTCCCTTATAAGGTTGGTATAGGAAAATGGATGAAATGAGTAATTATCTGTATCATTTTCTGCCAGACGATCTACTCTTCTTGCTAATCATATTGGTTACTTTAAAGCTATAAAGCACCGACACTTCAATACGGGCGCAGTATGCCGTGTCCGATACATTTCCGATACGACACGCGACCGACACGCTCCGACACGTGTCGGCTGATTAAAATAATATTATTTAAAATTTCAATATCCGACATGCCTCCGACACTCTGTCGACCCTCCCCGACACAGCACCGACACTCTATGACACTCCTGAACCCAATTTTTTTGAAAAAAAATTCTTTATTTATGTTTTTTTCAATGATACCATTAAAATACACGATTTCCATTTTTTTAATAATTTAATAAATAATACATCGTATTAAGTTTATATGATAAACAATCATTTTAACTATTTGTAATATTTTGAAAGTCAATCACAATTTCTTTTGGTACCATATAAAGGTCGAATATCTATTTTAGATATTCATAAAGTTTACGTATTACATATCTTATTTTGTCTAGTTTTTTAGATTTTTACGAATATTTTTTTTGATAAATTGAATCTTATTTACATCATATATATAGTAAACATATGTATATAAAGTATCGGCGGCGTATCGTGTTCTTAAATTTTAGAATCAGTCGTATCACCGTGTCCGTGTCGTGTCGTGCGTTGTGTCCGTGTCCGTGTCTGTGTATGTGCTATATAGCTTAAAAGTTTGCAAATAAGGACCGCGAATTGAAGAGATTTTATTGTGCAACGGTTGTGTGAAGTTGTACCAAGTGGAACACATTAGAGTCATTCATTTTTACTCCTTCACATAATACACTTCTATCATGTATGAGAGGTTAGAAATGAATGTTTGTAATCCATTTGGTACAAGCATCATACAATGGTTGTATTGTAAAATTTTCCCACGTTCCTAATGGGAGAAATAGAGTTTGTCGACAGTGTACAGATAATGAGGGATTAATGGAGTTACTGGGAGATTTAAAAGAAGTAGCCATGGCTATTTCTTGATATTTCAAGATTTTAAATTAGAGGCAAATGTCCAAAAAGACACATATTAGACTTAATTAGGCAAATAGGACGCTAAGGAATCTTATTTGGTTATAAGGACACAAAATTAATACATAGACCAAACTACCCTTAATTTTGGTTTTTTTTTGGCGTGTTTTTTTGGGCGTTTTTTGATTTTTATTTTCTGGGCGTTTTTTTTTAAATTCTGGGAGTTTTTTTTTCTTTTTCCGGTGACCACCTCGATGCAATGACACCCCCGATGCAGAGACGCCGCGAAGCAAAGACACCCTGATGAAGTGACACCGCCATGTATTGACCACCCCAGATCCATTGACCACCTCGATGCAGTGGCCAGCTCCGATGTAGAGACACCACGATGCAGTGACCACCCCCGAAGTAGTGACACCGCGATGCAGTGACCACCACCGATGCACAGACACCGTGATGCAGAGACATCGCGATGTTATGACATTTGACAATGCAGAGACACCGCGTTGTTATGACATTTGATGATGCGGAGACACCGCGATGCAGAGACATCACAATTAAGAGACGTTGCGATGCAGCGACGCCGTGATGAAGTGACACCGCGATGAAGAGACAACATGATGCAGAGACTGCGCAATGAAGTGACACCGCGATGCAGAGATACCGTGATGAAGTGACACCGCGATGCAGAGACACCATGATGAAGTGACACCGCGATGCAATGACCACCCCCGATGTTGCAGAGACACCACGATGAAGTGACACCGTATTGCAGAGACACCACGATACAGAGACACCGCGATGAAGTGACACCGCGTTGCAGAGACACAGCAATAAAGTGACACCGCGATGCAGAGACACCGCGATGAAGAGACATCGTGATGCACTAACAACCGCAATACAATGACATCACGGTGTCTCTTTAGCGTAAAAAAATGCGTGAAAAAAAAACGCGTCCAGAAAATAAATATTAATCGCGTCCATAAAAAAAGGATAATTTTGTCTAATTACTAATTTATGTCCTTATAAACAAGTAAGATTCCTTAGTGTCCTAAGTGCCTATTAAGTACTCAAACTAGTCCTTATAAACAGAGAAGAATAATCGGATGACAGTTTTACATTTACCGAAAAATTTGGGCCTACACATTATTGAAATAACATTGCAAAAAGTGATATTTAGAATGAAGTTATTGCCACAATACAACAACAGAGTTGACGTGATTAATATGAATCTCACAATGTAAAGTAATGTAAAGTAATAGCTGTAGGATGTAATATCGCCGGCCAGATCTAGATCCGCCCGATTACGCAGCGGAATAAACAAGAGGATCACGATCATATAAAATTTAACCACATAATTTAAGATCTACCTACAAGAGGGTGAGATCTACTTACCAATCAAAAAGGAGTTCTAAAAGATTGATGAAGTCGAGATCCAATTTGAGATGCCACGATCTTCCGATGAGTATCTCCAAGCAACAACCGGTGGATGTTGATCCTTGATGCTTGACCTCCTTGATATGCTACCCGGAAAATCCTGAAGATTTTCCCAACTCTAAACCCTAAGCTTTGGCCGAATATTCCTTAGCTTATTTTGTGTGTATGTATGCATGTATATTGATGTATCAAAAGGCTTAGGAGAACTGTCTTTATATATGAGAGAAATTCTTGTCCTCCAAGGATTTAATAATTAATACAAAATCAATTATAATAATCCTTTTCCAGAAAAGATACTTCTAGAATAATCTAGAATAAAACTAGAATATTTAAGGATCAATCTAATACATTTTCCTTAATTATTCAACAAATAAACAATTAATCACATGTCTTATAATTATCAAGAAAAATAATTCCTTAATAAATAACAAGACAAGAACACGCCTATCAACCCTAAAATTAGGGTTTCACACGCCACACTCAATTATGGGCCGAGTCCACGAAAAAATGTCTTTTCCTTGTATTTAATTATTTAGCCCACTAAATAATTATTCGCACATCAATTAAATAGTCCAACTACTAAATTTTTATGTGAGGCCCAACGTCAAGAAACATATGCATGTTAGGAGCCACATCGGGGACCATTGACCTATAACCAGTAGCTACAATAAATTAAATAAAATTATTCATCGAACAGAACAACTCTTATTCAATCTATTAATTCCGGGATTACGCCACCATAAACCCGAAACAGAACTCTATCGATTATAGATATATACTTACACTCTAATCATTGAGTAAAAGCGTCCATTGATATAATCATTACATACGGACAAATCCTCCATAGACTGTTCGTTTTGATTCGGGATATTTCCGTAAACCCTTCTCAAAACATCTTATCCTTATTTACCATTAACCCCCTAGTGATCAATTAGTTCATAACTAATATAATATGAACTGGGCCCATCGATCAGTTTCTAGGATTAACAAATAAGGGAACTGTCTGTCTACTTCCTGCAGGAAGGAATGGATTCCATATCTATGAAGTCACGGACTACTCACTCATTCTATAATAGAGCCAACGAGAAATGTCCAGATCACATGTATCCAGATCCTTAACTAACACATCAAACCCTACTTTGAACCAAGCAGTAGACTGTGATCACATCAGGATTGAGATTAATCCATATATGATCATCTTGTGATTCGATAGATTTCTCGATCACGAAATTATATCGAGAATTCAAATCAAATCGGTCCAGTCCTATATGATAGACATCATATATAAATGCCCCACTAGGTACCCTATACCGACGGTCCGGATAAGACGGTCACACCGTTAAGTGCTCTGGGCGCTTTATTGGTATATTAATCATGAGACACATACTCTGATTAAATTCACCACGGACTAACTAGTTTTAAGCATATCATCACTAACTCAAGCCTCGTGTGTATGCCATATAGTGAGTTATGTGATTACATACCGATATACTTAGGGTTTTCAGTAGTGTATTAATATAAGCGTAAATGCAAATAATAAAATGAATATATAATTTTGTCATTTATTTAAATAAAACAATTAGATAATTGTCTTTCGGGCACTACACCTAACAATCTCCCACTTGCACGAAAGGCAAGTGATTAATTGTTTTAGAGCACGCCCTATATCTATATTACTGCAATCTACATCTCCCACTTGCTCTAAAACAAATGAGTCATGTCCCTAATACCCATATTCTCCAAATGCCTGTCGAAGTCTTCTAACGGCAATGTCTTGGTGAAAGGATCAACCAGGTTGTCTTCAGAGGAGATTTTCTGTATGGAAATGTCTCCTCGTTGAACAATTTCTCTGATCAAATGGTACTTTCGCTCTATATGCTTTGACTTGCGATGACTACGGGGTTCCTTCGAATTTGACATAGCCCCGTTGTTGTCACAATAGAGACATATCGGATCGTTGTGATTCGGGATTACTCCTAAACCACCCAGGAACTTCTTCAGCCAAACTGCTTCCTTAGCTGCCTTAGAGTCCGCTATGTATTTGGCTTCCATAGTTGAATCAGTTGTACTGGATTGCTTTACGCTTCTCCAAATGACTGCACCGCCTCCGAGAGTAAACACTGAGCCAGAGGTAGATTTGGAATCATCTCTATCCGACTGGAAGTCAGAATCAGTGTACCCTTTTATTTCTAGGTTTGCGCCCGAATATACGAGCATATAATTCCTCGTTATCTTCATATATTTGAGGAGATTTTACTGCTATCCAATGTTCCATTCCTGGATTGGACTGATAACGGCTGACGATTCCAACGCCATAACAGATGTCCGGTCTAGTGCACAGCATTGCATACATTAGACTACCAACAGCCGAAGCATATGGAACTCTTCCCATAGCCTCTATTTCTTTAGGAGTCTGAGGACCCTATTTTTTAGAGAGGTGCACGCCGTGACGGGTTGGTAGAAAACCCTTCTTTGCATTCTCCATGTTATATCGTGCCAACACCTTATCAATATAAGATGCCTGGGACAGAGCTAACATCTTGTTCTTACGATCCTTTATAAGTTTGATCCCTAGAACATAATTTGCCTCTCCTAAATCTTTCATTTGGAATTGGCTGGCTAACCAACTTTTTACGTCCAACAACATTCCCTTATCGTTTCCGATTAGCAGAATATCGTCAACGTACAACACTAAGAATGCAACATTATCTTTGATGACTTTCATGTATACACAAGGCTCATCAAAGTTTTGTTCAAAATCATACGACTTGATGGTCTCATCAAATCTATGATTCCAAGACCGAGAAGCTTGCTTCAACCCATAAATGGATCTTAGCAACTTGCACACATTGTGCTCTTGGCCTTGCTCGATGAATCCTTCTGGTTGCTGCATATATATTTCCTCATCAAGGAAGCCATTTAGAAACGTTGTCTTAACATCCATCTGCCAGATTTCATAATCTAGGCATGCAGCAATCGAAAGGAGGATCCGGATGGATTTCAGCATGGCCACAGGGGAGAAGGTCTCATCGTAGTATATACCCTCTCTCTGTGTGTAACCCTTGGCTACAAGCTGTGCTTTAAAGGTTTGAACCTTCCCATAAAATCCTCGCTTTCTCTTGTAGAGCCATTTGCTACCTATGGGTTTAACACCCTCAGGGCAATCTACAAGTTTCCAGACAGAGTTAGAGTACATGGACTCCATCTCTTGATTCATCGCATCAACCCATTTTTCCTTGTCACGATCATCCATGGCCCTTCGAAAGGACACTGGATCATCTTCCACTCCATCAGAGACGGCTACGTTTGCCTCTGATTGCATCCCATACCGAATCGGTAGCCGAGCCACTCTCTCAGTACGCTTGGGTGGAACATGATTTTTTGGGTTGATAGGTGCATTCGTTGTGTTGTTGTCAGTGACACTAGGTGTCACCAGTGGTCTGACCTCGTCAGAAAGTAAGTCCTCAAGTACAATTTTACTTTGAGGTTTGAAGTCTACCATATATTGTTCTTCCAAAAATGTGGCGTTAGTAGAAACTATCACATTGTTATCTTCCGGATCATAAAATAGACCTCCACGTGTTCCTTTGGGGTACCCTACAAACAAAAATACTTTCGTACGTTTTTGTAGTTTTGTAGTCTTGTCTTCCAGAACATGTGCAGGACATCCCCAAATGCGGAAGTGACGTATGCTTTCACGACGTCCTCTCCACATTTCGAAAGGTGTCTTTTCGACAGACTTTGACGGTAATACATTCAGTATGTATACCGCTGCTTGTAAAGCATATCCCCAGAAGGAAATCGGTAGCAAGGCGTAGCTCATCATAGACCTGACCATGTCTATTAAAGTTATGTTTCTCCTTTCAGCAACTCCGTTTTGCTGAGGTGTCCTGGGTGCAGAACGTTGGGAACAGATCCCATGTTCAATCAGATAGTCAGTGTATTCAGTATCTAAGTACTCTCCTCCGCGATCAGAGCGAAGGCATTTCAAAGACTTGCCCAGTTGCCTTTCGGCTTCTGCTTGGAATTCCTTAAACTTTCCAAAAGTTTCGGATTTCCGATGCAGCGGATAAACATAACCGAATCTCGAGTAGTCATCGATAAAAGTCACAAAGTACTCGAATCCGCCTCTAGCTTGTACATTCATCGGACCACAAAGGTCTGAATGTACTAACTCTAAAGGTTCTTTAGCCCTATTACCTTTTGATGAGAAGGGACGCTTAGCCATTTTTCCCTCCAGGCAAGATTCGCAGATCGGCAACGAATCAACAAATAACTCTCTTAAGAAATCACCCTTAGCTAGTCGTTTGAGTCTTTCCAAGGAAATATGACCTAGCCTAAGGTGCCAAAGATATGTTTTATCTTCTTTTTGAGAAATTTTCTACCTTTTAGCAGATTGTTTTAAATATTTCAGTGTTAAGCAGTGGAGCATGCGTTGGTTTAATAAAATACAATCCGTTTTCTAGTATTGTAGACCACAAATTAAAACCATTTCTGGAAACAATAAATTCGTCATTCACAAAAGAAACTGAATATAATTGTTCTTTCAATGCTAAAACGGAAATCAAATTCCTACGGAAGTTTGGAATAAAATAAACATGGTCTAAACGTAGAACTTTATTGCCAAAACTAAATCAATAGCTCCCACTGCTTTAGCTAAAACAAGCGCCCCGGTGCCAACTCTCATCACTTGAGTACCTTCCTCTAGCTCCTCAAACGAACTAAGGATCTGCAAAGAAGAACATACATGGTTAGTAGCTCCAGTATCCAGTATCCAAATTGATACATCTTTAGCTACATTAAAAGATTCCAAGAAATGTAATTCCGAATTACCTTTCTTATCATTCCCATTGCCAGCTTTGACCTTCCCATCCTTTACGTCTTTGAGATATGCTAGACAGTGACGACGCCAATGTCCAATCTCGTTACAGTAAAAGCACTTCCCTTTAGGTTTGGAAGGATTGGTATGTTTGGCCTTCTTCTTCATAGGTTTTGGTTTAGGCGCAGTAACATGTTTAGACTTGGTCTTGCCCTTATGGCCAGAGTTCGACGCCTTGGCTTCAGCCATATTGGCTTCCGCCTTCTTTTCCCCTTCTTTGCCTCTGTTGTTAGACGAGAGAGCTTCGAAGACTTGCAGTTCGTTGATCAACCGTGGCATGTCAAACTTGAGTTTGTTCATGACATATTTAGTCTTGAACTGTAGGAAATCAAGTGTAAGTAATTCAAGAATAATAGACACCTTAGTAGCATCGTCAAACTTTGACCCATGAGTTTCTGCATCAGTAAAGTAGTTGATCATGTTCATGACATGACCAGTTACAGACTGATCTCTCCTCATTTTAGCGTTAACGGCCATTCTTACTGTTTCGTGCCTTGCTTGATCAGAAGGGGCGCCAAACATGGAGAATAAGTGCTGTATGATTTCTCGTGCACTCTTAAAGCCTTCAAGTTTGGTCCTAATGACCTCCGACACTGATGCTAAGATCATACCACGTGCCTTATTATCCGCTTCAATCCATTTTTTACGGTCGTCTTTAATGGATTTGGACGTGTTCTATACGGGAAGTACAGGGCATTCCACAGTCAAAACAAATTGCGCGTTCTCAAAGATGAGTACCACGTTCAGGTTACTTTTCCACTTTCCAAAGTTGTTACAATTAATTTTATCATTCAGTAATAAGGAAAGTTGCGACGACATGATTGCTGAAAATAAAATGACATAAATTAAATTCAAAACACTACTAGATAAATTTTAGGAATTATAAACTTTAAAAGTCTATCCTACCATTCCAAGGATTTAACCTCGCATCGTACCGCCGCCTAGGGGGTCGGTATCAGAACGATGACGGTTAAACTGAGACAATCTCTCTCGATGATTAAACTTTGAGAATCAAACATCTCATGGGAATCGTACATCCCATATTTTAATTGTCGATTACCTTCCTTTTTCAGCCAAGATATTTCCTAAAATATCCTGATGAGTGTGACCTACTATATCATACCTTTAAGTACGCCCCGAGTGTGCCTACGTAGGGCAGGTCAGTGACCCGGCGAATCCTCAAGATCCTATCCTTTCGGAGACCAAGCCTTGAATTTTGATAGCGGTGAACACCAACCGAAGGGGGCCGAAATCAAAGCGGCACGAGGTGTCACCATTCTCTCACTAGCTTGCATCTATAGTAGAGGCCGTGGGGTCTGTTGTCGTCTTCCCCGCTTCCACTCAATATTTTGAAAAAGTGATGGGTTTACTGATCGTGGTTTTGGACTTGACAATATTTTAAGAAACAACAAATCATGTACCCGAATGGTGTCGGTAATGTAGGCAAGCCTACCCGTCTTATTCGTTCGAACAAATGTGACTGACGGTCGGATCCGGCTAAGAGAAGCCCCGTTTAGCCGTAAAGGCTTGTCGGATATGCTAAGTCTTGCCGAACCCCCGTGCAAACATCACACGTGGAGGGTGAGTCGATCGAGCCATAGCTTAGTTGAACTTACCCATCCATGGTTAGACCATTTCCGAACCCATGTATCATGATTTTCCGATTTCTTAAATTTGTCAAACTTTCCCGTAGACACTACGGAGCAAACCCGCAATCTCCTTCCGGTTTAAGGTGGGGTTCACCGAGAATCCATCACCGAAAACTTAACGATTGACAAAACCCGGTTCCTCGGTTCTTCAATTAGTTTCTAATTAATTTATTCCCACAACAATTAATTAAAAAATTAAACTAATTAATCGAGTTGAATACATGTCTAATTAATTATCCAGAATTAAATAGCTACATGTATGCATATGGAGGGGAATTCATGATATGATGCATGTCATGGCAATTTTCCGGTTATACACATAAATACGATCATACACGCAATTACGGAAAATAAACACCGAGATGGATCGTTGGTACCCCCGTATCTAACCTATTAAAAAAATTAGCAAACCCTAACTAGGGTTTATTATTTTAAAAAAATGCTGATGATCTGTTTTATCGATGATCGGACATCCAAACGAACTTTGATCGTCACGAAACTTTATGGACCTGTTCTTAACCCTCCTACTTGAATATGGACGGTTGGATCCGAGTTTTGACGGTCCAATTGATCCCAGCAAGCCGCCGATCCAACTGCTGCATCTGTTTATAACTGCGGCGCAGCAGTGTCTTCCCGGAGCCGATAGGGCATTGAGACAAAACCCGATCGACCTGATATTTTTAGGGCTTGTTCATAACTCCATGTTGGTCAATCGGAACGGTCGGATCAATGTTTCAACGTTCCAAACTTTTCAAGAAATTCGACGAACTCACATATAGGGTTTTTACGGCTGCTGTGCTTTTCTGTTACAGTAGTAACTTTATTGCAGCAATCTGATATCGAGACGGACTCCGATCGACACCAAATTTTGAGGCCTTGATCATCAACTTTAATTCTTCATTCTGACCGGAGGGATTGTAGTTTTAACGGCTCAATCTTCGGGAATAAATATTAAAAAAATGAACAGTGACAAAACGGATATACTTCTAGAAAACTAAAATTACAAAATTTCCTATACTCATATAAACGAATTTATATGAGTTTACAATAGATCTAACGGGTAAACAGTACCAACCACAATCCATCTCTTCAACCACAACAAATCAAAGCATTCATCATCATGATTTTCGAATTTAAAAAAAACGAAAAAACAATGCAATCTAAACATGCAATTTCCACTCCTAGATCTATCAATTATATACTTTAATTTATAGATCGGAGGCTCCGATACCACTTGTAGGATGTTATATCGCCGGACGGATCTAGATCCGCCTGATTACACAGTGGAATAAACAAGAGGATCACGATCATAAAAAATTAAACCACATAATTTAAGATCTACCTACAAGAAGGTGAGATCTACTTACCAATCAAAAAGGAGTTCTAAAAGATTGATGAAGTCGAGATCCAATTTGAGATGCCACGATCTTCCGATGAGTATCTCTAAGCAACAACCGGTGGATGCTGATCCTTGATGCTTGACCTCCTTGATATGCTACCCGGAAAATCCCGAAGATTTTCCAACTCTAAACCCTAAGCTTTGGCCGAATATTCCTTAGCTTATTTTGTGTGTATGTATGCGTGTATATTGATGTATCAAAAGGCTTAGGAGAACTGTCTTTATATATGAGAGAAATTCTTGTCCTCCAAGGATTTAATAATTAATACAAAATCAATTATAATAATCCTTTTCCAGAAAAGATACTCCTAAAATAATCTAGAATAAATCTAGAATATTTAAGGATCAATCTAATACATTTTCCTTAATTATTCAACAAATAAACAATTAATCACATGTCTTATAATTATCAAGAAAACTAATTCCTTAATAAATAACAAGACAAGAACACGCCTATCAACCCTAAAATTAGGGTTTCACACGC
Organism: Gentiana straminea; assembly: GCA_036785695.1. Lineage (NCBI taxonomy): Eukaryota > Viridiplantae > Streptophyta > Magnoliopsida > Gentianales > Gentianaceae > Gentiana > Gentiana straminea. Next base: position 12,978,549 of record JAVUPR010000300.1, on the reverse strand, counting down.
CACACTCAATTATGTACCGAGTCCACGAAAAAATGTATTTTCCATGTATTTAATTATTTAGCCCACTAAATAATTATTCGCACATCAATTAAATAGTCCAACTACTTAATTATTATTTGAGGCCCAACGTCAAGAAACATATGCATGTTAGGAGCCACATCGGAGACCATGGACCAATAACCAGTAGCTACAATAAATTAAATAAAATTATTTATCGAACAGAACAATTCTTATTCAATCTATTAATTCCGGGATTACGCCACCATAAACCCGAAACTGAACTCTATCGATTATAGATATATACTTACACTCTAATCATTGAGTAAAAGCGTACATTGATATAATCATTACATACGGATAAATCCTCCATAGACTGTTCGTTTTGATTCGGGATATTTCCGTAAACCCTTCTCAAAACATCTTATCCTTATTTATCATTAACCCCCTAGTGATCAATTAGTTCATAACTAATATAATATGAACTAGGCCCATCGATCAGTTTCTAGGATTAACAAATAAAGGAATTGTCTGTCTACTTCCCGCAGGAAGGAATGGATTCCATATCTGTGAAGTCACAGACTACTCACTCATTCCAGAATAGAGCCAACGAGAAGTGTTCAGATCACGTGTATCCAAATGATCCTTAACTAACACATCAAACCCTACTTTGAACCAAGTAGTAGACTGTGATCATATCAGGATTGAGACTAATCCATATATGATCATCTTGTGATTCAATAAGATTTCTCCATCACGGAATTATATCGAGAATTCAAATCAAATCGGTCCAGTCCTATATGATAGACATCATATACAAATGCCCCACAAGGTACCCTATACTGACGGTCCGGATAAGACGGTCACACCGTTAAGTGTTCTGGGCGCATTATTGGTATATTAATCATGAGACCCATACTCTGATTAAATTCACCACGGACTAACTAGTTTTAAGCATATCATCACTAACTCAATCCTCGTGTGTATGCCATACACTGAGTTATGTGATTACATACCGATATACTTAGGGTTTTCAGCAGTGTATTAATATAAGCATAAATGTAAATAATAAAATGAATATATAATTCTGTCATTTATTTAAAAAAAACAATTACATAATTGTCTTTCGGGCACTACACCTAACAATAGCATTGTCACCTCTATGTGAGTGTAAGACAAAAAAGACTTGTCAACTCGGGTTAGCCTTTTTAGACCAAACGAGGACGACATTCTAAGCAGTTGACCAGATCATTTATGACTCATTTAACGCTACCAGGCCCAAGTTTTGGGGCGTTGCAGAATAGTATCAGAGCTGGCTATCAGACGGACTTACATGCCACACCGTGAGAGACGATGGGGGCCATCTCTAGACTCCTCTGATATGGATGAAACAGGGACAGGTCTTGGCGAGGGACAACAGTCCCTTATTAGGGGGGAGAATGTAAAGTCCCACATCTGTAAAATAATTGCTTGCTCACCCGATATAAGTGTGAGACATAAAAATCTTGTTAACTAGTGTTATCCCTTCTAAACCAAGCGAGGACGGAGTCTAAGCAATTGACCGGATCATTTATGACTCATTTAGCGCTATCAAACATGTGGTTCTGGGGGCGTTACACATAACGAAGTTATACTCCAGAGGTCTAGAAGAAGACATCTTGCACAATGTTGCATCTTATCATAATCCGCCATTTCCATTTAATTATTTTATTTCAAGTGTTTTAGTTGATTTTGGTTAGTGAAATTACCGACGCATTTAAGATCAGGTGATCTTTGTTCAAGTCCCACAAAGCATGTGTATGACTTATAATTCTTCATTTTATTTGGTAATTTCGTATTTTGTTGAGGTTAAAAGAGGGAAAGGTGGTTTTTTGCTCTTTAGGTCATTTTATCAAACACTTATGACAAGGAGTTGGTTAGTTTGTTACAACTACCAAATGGCACTCCCTTGCAGCTATAAATTGGAATTGAGGATACCAAACTGTAATTAGAACTTTGAATTATATTTCTACATCATCAATTGTTGTAAATGATTAGCGGTTCAGTTTCCCGCATTTTTCATGATTTGAAAGTTTGTAATCTTCATCCATTCCATTGTTGATGTTCTGTAAATTCTTCTAGTTTTCTTCAATTCTGAGTTTAGTTTCATTCTTCTCTCAAATTTAACATGGTGTCAGAGTTAAACTCTGCATTCGTACTCTGAATTCGTTTATGTTCTGGTTCTTGCTCGTATTTGAGTTCGTGATTGAATTTTTCATGGCAGATCAAGCAATTCCTCCAGCTGCTGCTACTGTTACCAGCAATCATGATAATCCTAGTTTGGTTTTAGTTCAGCCTCTATAGAAGTGAGCTGATAATTTCCATCATTGGAAATGTGCTACTACGAAGGCACTTTCTTCTCGGCTAAACACTGTTTTGTTGACCGCACTTCGATAATGCATGAGGCAAATGATAGGGCTTATGCCAATGGGATGCAACAGAATGGTCATGTTGTATCTTGGCTTCTGAATTCCATGGTACCTGCTTTATCCGAGAGTGTTATGTATCTTGGCACTACTCGTAAGATATGGGTTGATCTTCATGATAGGTTGAGAGAAGAGAGGCTTATATAATTTCTAATCTTGAAGAGGAGATCGAAATGGTGAAGCAGGGCAACCTTTTAGGCACAGATTATTTCACTAAACTCAAGTCTCTATGGGATCAGTAGTTCGTTTTGAGGCCAATCCCTCCACGAACATGCACTGCTTTACCCATCATAAGGGAATATTATGCCAATGCCTATACTACAAGGTTTTTAAAGGGTCTCAATGGAAATTTCAGCACAGTCGAATCTCAAGTCCTTATGACCTTGCCTCTTCCAGATGTTAGAACAACTTTTGCCATGGCCTTAAATCATGAACAACAGCTGAATTATGGTAATGATGCTACAGATCCGTGATTCTTTCTTCACAGAGCAATACTGGTAGGGCTGATATCGGGTCGGGACCCGACCCGTAAATTTCCAACCCAATCCCCGTCCCGATTAGATTCGGGAACCAGTTTTTTCCCCGAACCCGTACCCGACACGTGTCGGGACCTGACAATCGGGATCCCGTCAGGTCAGGAGAACATATCCCAAAAAATATCATGTGAAAAATGTATATGTTATTTTGAAATAGGACAATAGAAATCACATCAGAGATTGAATGAAAACTACCATCATTATAAAGACTTGACACTTCATAGCGGCATTGGGTGAAGAAGGGTGGCGTCGGATGGTGAAGAAGATGGGCAAAGGTTTATTATTGGGGTAAATCGCATGTTTAATTTCACTCGAAGAATAAATGTAAATGTATTTTTCAAAGAAAAAATGGCAGTAAATGTATATATTATTTATTGTTTAGGATAATATATATATGTATATATATATATATATATATATATATATATATATATATATATATATATATATATGTGTGTGTGTGTGTGTGTGTGTGTGTGTGTGTGTGTGTGTGTGTATATGTATATGTATATGTATATGTATATATATGTGTATATAGATATATTATTTTTAATACGAAAAAATGTGTATATTATTATATTATTTATCACTGGAAATAAAATAAATACATAGATTATTAATTTTTTCGCGTTGGGATCCCATCGGGACTGAAGTCTATCACCCGATTGAGATCCCGATTTATGTCAGGTCGGGAGAAACCTGAAATAATCAAGTCGGGAAAATATCGAGCAGGGAAAAGATCGGGTTGGAGATGGGTCGGATGTCGGGTTAAGTCGGGATTTTGGGATATTTTACCAGCACTAAATACTGTTGTTCAAGAAAATGGTTGTTTAAATGTTGTGGCAGAGTCAAGATTCCCTAATCAAAGAATGGGGTAGGGCAGAGGTAGTGGCAGGGGGCAGAACAGTGGAAAGAGGCCTCGGTGTACTTTCTGTGGAAAAGAATGGCATACTATAGACAAATGATATAAGAAGTAAGGTTATCTTCCAAACTTGAAAGGTTATGGTAGAGGACCAGGCCATATGGCTAATAATGTCAATCTTGATCAGTCTAATAAAGTTCCAGAGATATATTCTTCTCAAGGTGACATGCAATTTGGTGATTCAGCACCAATAACTCAGTCTTAATATGATCATTTGATGTCCATTATTCAAGGTCTTCAGGCACCTGCTAATCATTTTAATGTTGAAGTTATGGTTGCAGGTTCTAGTTCTCAAGGTCAAGGTATTTTTTATAGTCTCTACCATTGGATTCTTGATTTTGGGGATAGAGATCATATTATCTTCTTTGTTTCTAATACGTTTGATTTTCAGCCTGCGCCTGATCTTTCATTAAATTGCCAAGTGGTACTTATGTCCTGGTCACACACATAGGCAAAGTTAAAGTTAATGACCACGTGGTTCTGCATAATGTGTTTTGTATACCAAATTTAAGTATAATCAGATTTTCTGTCAGGAAATTGGTACATTGCAGCAAATTTTATGTTTTCTTTTAGTCCTAATATGTGTTTGTTGCAGGACCCCCGACTTTTAAGGAGATTGGTATAGTTGAGATTCAAAATGGGCTTTACATATTGTCTGTTGTTCCTTCTAAAGATTCTTCTGCTGTCCATGCTGTTTGTAAATCCTGCAGTCAGTCAGATTCATTGTTGTGGCAGGATAGGATAGGTCATCCTTCCCTAGAAAGTATGAAAGCTTTAAGAATATAGATTCAAATATCAAATTTCATGTTCATGATTGTACTATCGGCCCTTTGGCAAAATAGAAAAAGCCCAAGTTTCATGTTAGCATGTCTACTTATGTTTCTTATTTTGATCATTCATGTAGATATTTGAGGCCCTAGTAAGGTGCCTTCTGTGGACGGTGAATTCTATTGTTGATGATTACAATAAATTTACTTTGTTATTTTCAATGAAAACAAAATCAGAAGATGATCCTTTATTACAACATTTATGTGTTCTTGGTCAAAATCAGTATGATAGGTGTGTTAAGACCATTAGGTTTGATCATGAGGGGGACGGGGTTAATTTAAAAAAAATCTATAGACATAAGGGCATTGTTCGTCAGAAAGAATGTGTTAGAACACCCCAGAAAAATGGCCTAATTTAGAGGAAGCATCAGCATATCTTGAATGTTGCAAGGGCTTTGAGAATTCAATCAAATGTGCCATTAGAATATTGGGGTTATTGTGTAAAGCATGATGTTTACTAGATTAATATCACTCCTACTCCTTTGCTTAACAAAACACCTTATCATTTCTTGTATGTAAAGGATCCATGTTATGATAATCTAAAAGTATTTGGTTGTTTATGTTTTGTCTCAACTTATTCACAGGGTAGAGGTAAGTTTGACCTAAGAAGCAGTGCATTTGTTTTCTTAGGGTATGACCTTCATATTAAGGGTTTCAAAGTCCTTAATCTGACCAATAGGAATGTAACCACCTGCAGAGATGTTACTTTCCATGAGAATTCTTTTCCTTTTTCTGATGCTACTAATCTTCTGTCTGATGTTGCTTTATGTCTTCCATTACATGTATCAAGTTCTGAACCTTCTGCTTTTCTCTTCTCATCCCTCGCTTGACAGTTGTGTTCCCACTACAAATGAAAACACAACAACTGTCCCAAATCAAAGGAGGTCAACAAAAACTAGATCTGGTCCTACTTATTTGCAAGATTATGTGTACCAAAATCTTGCAAATAGGACTTCACCACATACCCATGATATTGTGATGTCCTATGCCAATATTTATACAAGTTATAAAGGCTTAATCAACAATATTAATTCCGAGACATAACCTTATACTTATCATCAAGAAGCACAAGATCCTAATTGGCTAGATGCTATGGATAAAGAATTAGAAGCACTAGCGAAAACTAATAATTGGACTTTGCTTAAACCTCCTAAAGGCACAAAACCTATTGGTTGCAAGTGGGTATACAGTATTAAGAGGAAATCAAATGGCAGTATAGAAATGTACAAAGCAAGCCTGGTAGCTAAGGGTTTTACACAAACAAAAGGCATTGATTTTTCAGAAACTTTCTCACCAGTGCACAAACAAACCACAATCAAACTTTTCTTGGCTTTAGCAACTCAAAGAGATTGATATTTGCATCAAATGGATGTCAACAATGCATTCCTAGTAGATCTAGATGAGGAAGTCTATATGAAACCTCGACCAGGATTACAAAGTAATGGCATGGTTTGTAAGTTGAACATGTCTTTGTATGGATTGAGACAAGCTAGTAGGAAATGGAATGCCAAATGGACTCAGAAATTACTAGATCATGGGTACAAACAATCCAAAAATGACCATAGTCTCTTCACCAAAGGCACATGTGCTAATTTCATTAGCACTTTTTTGCATAATGAATTTACAATTAAGGACCTAAGGGAACTCAAATATTTCCTAGAGTTTGAAGTGGCTAGATCTAAGGCTGTGATTGTCATTAACCAGAGAAGGTACTGCTTGGATTTACTGAGGGAATTTGGCTTCTTAGAATGTAAACCAGCCGCTACTCCTATGGATTCACCCTAGAATTTGACATCAGTCAAAGCTCCACCCTTAGCATCAAATAATGAATACAAAAGCCTAGTTGTAAAATTGTTATATCTGGGAAACACAAGGCCATATATCTTATTTGCTACCCAACAATTAAGTCAATTTTTACACAAGCCAAACGAGGCACACATGAAGGCAACATGGATTACTAAGATTCCTAAAGTCATCCCGTGGTAAAGGGTTGTTCTTCCCTAGTGCTGGCTCTATTACACTCAAGGCATTTAGTGACTCAGATTGGGCTGCATGTACTATAACTAGAAGATCAGTGACAAGCTACATAGTTTATCTAGGTGATGCTCTCAAATCATGGAAGTAAAAAAAGACAACCTACAGTGTCTAAAAGCTCCAGTGAAGTAGAATACAGAGCCATGGCTATCACTTCCTATGAAATCCAATGGCTCATCTATCTCTACAGGACTTTTAGATCATCTATACAAACACAGTACCTATGTACTGTGACAGTGACAGTGCCTTACACATTGTGGAAAATCCAGTTTTACATGAAAGAACTAAACACACACAGATAGTCTGTCATTTTGTGAGGGAAAAGTACATGGACAAAGTCCTCAAACCTCTTCCTATTCATACTGATCAGTAGCCTGTATATATTCTCACCAAACCTGTGGACAAAGCCACATTGATCAGATTATTTCAGGCTTATCCACTCAAAAACCTATATCATACTTAGTTGAGGTTAAAATTGGTCAAAAGTGGTTTTTTGCAATCTTCTCATGTCTTCATTCTTAGCCATGATCATTTTGAGGGGGGTGTTGAGGTTAAAAGAGGGGAAATGGTTTTTCGCCCTTTGGGTCATTTTATCAAACACATATGACAAGGAGTTGGTTAGTTTGTCACATCTACCAATTGGCACTCCCCTGCAACTATAAATAGGAATTGAGGATACCAAACTGTAATTAGAACTTTGAATTATACTTGTGCATCAACAATTGTTATAAATGATTAGCGGTGAAGTTTTCCGCCTTTTTCTTGATTTGAAAGTTAGTTATCTTCATCCCTTACATTTTTTATGTTCTGCAAATCTTCTAGTTTTCTTCAATTCTGAGATTAGTTTTGTTCTTCTCTCAAATTTAACATTTTTTTAAACATAAAGTGTTTCAATTGCTTTTGAGAACAATAAAGAAAAGTAAAAACCTTTAGAGAGGTTGTTCAACATCAACAATGGCAAAAGCTGTAGAAATAAGTTATTAGCCTAAAAAATGACAACCACATAGAGTATGATTAAATAAATAATCACCGGATAAAAATGAAATATTTTCAAGCAATAAATCTAAGGCAACACATCAAGTTAGGAATGCGATCAACAAGCAGACAATCAGCGAGCAAGATCAACACTTAGAAAAATTCAGAATAGACATTCATAAAAGGGGCATACAACGGCCACAAAACTATCAAGTTGTTAAGTTATTACGAATCGACATCTTAAGGGCAATTGTTTCAGGTTACAGCATCAGAAATTGAATAAAAACAAGAAAAAGGCTATCATTGCTGGGTCGTTTCATCTTCAGGATGCATCCTCTCATCATGAACATGTTCTTCACTCAGAGATGGATGAAGCAGTGAGTTGGTTGGATCAGCAGCCGGAGTTTGCTCGTTAGTTGCAGCGGGAATGGCTGAGACCGACCAGAGCTCTCAAATTCTACTTAATCACTTGCGGCGGACTCCATGGATCGGCGTTCTGCGCTGCAATATCTTCAGCTATGGCCGTAAGTTCTTCGGCAGTGTAAGGGGTTTTAGAGTGGAAAATCCTCAACCTCGCATCGAATTGATCCGTGAAGGACCAATCCTTAAGAGTTTTCAGGTCAGGAGCACCACTGCCTTGATCCTACTTGATGCAGCGGGAAATGTGATAGAATCCCTCGTCGTACCCCGCCACACCGGCATCCGGGAGGGTATTCTTGTATTCTTCAAATTGCTTGGAGGCCTTAACTGTTTCAATCCGGGCAGTGTTCACCCTAGCCTCTGCCTTCTCCTTGAGACTAGTTTTTCCTTCTCCCATACTTCTTTGGACCTGTCCGCAGCAGCCTTCACATCCTCGATAGCCTTGTTGAGGTTAGAAACCTCTTTCTCCCAAATGGATTGAAGCTGAACTCGCTCCATCTTGACAGCATCCAATTCATCCTTCAACTTCTTTTGTAAGGCCTCAATCCGGATCTCAGCTGTCCCGGCCCGTAGATCGATTTCACTCAACGCAGTCTCCAACTCTTTGACCTTGCTAATGGCGCTCTCTAACTCTTGGTCAACCTCGGCATCCATGCGGTCTCTTTGGGCCACTGAGGTATTCAACTGCGAAAGAGGAAACATGTCAAAATCAAATGCATATTGACAATATAAAACACAAATTTAGGGAGAGGACAATTTACCAGTGCAGTGATCATGCCCATTAGTCCCGCTTGGTCTTCACACATTTTCAGTAGGCCGGTCTTGGGGTGAGTCCGATCCGTAATCACTTAACGGGAACCAATACCCCTTCCAATCTACATGGCAAAGGACCATCTAATTGCAGATGCCTCAGCTGAGGAACTTTAGCAATTGCATCGGCCAAGATGACCGCTTCCTTCTTTGTCTTTGGCCTCTTAAACTCTAGAAACAACCAGCCGCCCGATTTGTGATGGGATGGGATGAGGAACTGGCCTGAAGTCATTTCATGACCGAAGGAATAGACTTCTAAACAGTTGGCCGTTCCCGGGCCTGTTTAGCCGCATCCGCAAAAATCTTGGACCTTTTGCGGCATTGTCCCTCTCTGGACTGTCTATCACTATAGGCCATTTTTCGGACACTAGTTTCTTTGACGGAGCATCAGGTTTCGCGCCCGCAGATTGTTTGTCTCCGGGAGCGGGCTCTGCAACTTTATTTTTTTCCCCAAGGGTTCAAGGGCGTAGCCGGTGTAGCAATAGGAACAAATATATTGGGCAGCTCATGTTCCCCGGTCACGGTGAGCAGGTTCACCCTCTCGATTTCACCTTCCGTCCTCTTATCGACGATTTGATTGCGGAGACGGCTCACGTTCACCATATCTACAAATAACCAAACACGTTAAAACGTGAACAATATTTGAAAACACGGTATGCGGCTACAGAAATAATATAAGCAAAATAAATCCAAGCATATGCAAAGAAAAGAGGTTACCAAGCTCCGCGCGTTTCTCAGGGTTGTCCCCACACGCCGTACACTGAGAAAGAAAACATATCTCGTGATGACACTCCCCATACCAGTCTGGATCAGAAGGAAGAGGAACAACATCAACAAGGGCTACTCTTAGTCCGTCGAGCCTGACTCAATATTCAGAAAAGGCCAGCCAGTCCTTGACTTAATCTTCATACAATGGGTATTCCAGGCATTGACCTTGTCTGGAAGGTAAAAAAAGAGATGATGTGCCTCTGTGGACCGAGCTGCCCGTCGGTGTTTAACCTGGATAATCCGAAAACAAAATTGAATACCCCCAAGGTGGGCTCATGGCCCAACAGCCGGCACACTATGATGAAGGCTAGTAACACTCTCGACAGCCCGAGGGTGAGATCACCGTGTAAGGTTTTAATAACGGTCATGAAATTCATGAGGAATGGATCGAATGGTGGTCGGAATCCGGCCACAAAGTGGTCATAATGCAAGAACACAAAGTCTAGTGGGGACCGGCTGCAAAACCGCTTCTTTCGCCTTGTTCTTCTTGAAAGCCATAAAGCGGTAGTCCGGGGAAAGACATAAGCGGACAAGGTAGAGGTATTATCGTCGACCAGCCAGAACTTTTCCATTGCTTCTCAACCTCCTTGCCAAAGGTTTTCTGGCACTCGAAGATCTGCGCGCCCCTCAACCGTATACTGCTTAAGGGGCCGCAGTTTCTTCTCCTGTTTCTTCTGCCATGACCGAGCAGCGTTTCGAATAAGGCATGCTTCCGCCTGCTCGTCGAGTTCAGCTCCCCCGACTTTGATTTGTTCACTTTCGGTCTGCTCAACAACCTCCACCGCTTCTGACCGCTTATCCACGTCTTGCTCGTCCACATCATCTTCGTATCTTCCGGCATATATTTCATCGGGCCCGTACTTTATGGCCTTCAAGGTTATCCCTCTCACTAGTAGTTTGTTCAGATGACATCCTGAAAAAGCAAAACGGCAAGGCGGACAGTTAATCACCTAGACTCGAAAGTCGGGCCAAGATAGGCGCACCCGCCAATCTCGACACCTCGCCCCTCCGTTTCCCCCCCCCCCCCCCCAAAATGAAGTCTAAAACTAAAATTCATACAAAGATAACCGAAGGGACAAAGTGCAATCCTAATCTCCGGAAAATGAAATTAACAACCCGGAGTTCTAGATTAATAGTCAAATTTTGGAGCAGATACAGGTATTTCACAAAGGGTGCAACAACTCAAAACATAACATGAGAAACAATACGATTTAAAACGAAATAGAGGAAGAAATACTAAAACAGGTCCATAATTTTATAATTGATGCGATTTGGACACCCACTGTATACTCAATAGCACATATGGATCAGAAAGGTGGAAAACTGAAGAAAGATCGTAACTTTACCTGGAAATCTAGAAAAATCTGAGTAGAACGCTTGAATATCGGTCAGAAAATTCAAGAACACGCCGGAAACTGCAGCAAGTATGCCAGAATCTACTTAAATCGGCCGGAATCTTCAAATCTCACTGGAGATTTTTGCTAAGAGGAAATCAAAAATGCTAAAAGTGATTAAGTGTTGGGGGTTTCCCCTTTATATAGGAAGAGCGTGATCCGAAACGTCACGTCCCCAATTTTGAATTTCAAACGCAATAACTATCACACGGTTATCGAAGTGTTTCCCGCCAATCAACAGAAGTCGTTGGTCACGCCAGCCGTCTTGTCAGTTAAGAAATCGAGGTTATGCCTTGAATAACTCTCGCGACTAACGTATCCAACAGCTACAATAAACCCGTCCACTTAACACCACAGTGCCAAAGCCTGACCGCTTCATAGCGCAGCATTTTTGCAATGAGTCGCTTTATGCCATAAAAGTTGTCAGACCCGTCTGCTTAATAGCGTGATGCCAAAGCATGTCTGCTCCATAGCACAGCATATTCCGTCAAGTCGCTTGCGCTATAGTCGTTGATCTAAGCCCGATCACCCTGGATCAGCATCTATGTTCACTAACGGAGATTACCAAGCCGCGGTATGTCAGGTCGCCAACAACTCTACTCTCCGCCTCCCTTATCTTGCAAACAGGCAAGGCACGGAGTAAGGGGCTATTGATATACCAAACCCGCAAGCGGTCTCCCAGATCTACCAATCGACCCGATCAGAGGTCCCACGTCTACAATCAATTACAATCGCCTTCAGTCCGCATGCATATATGCAAGATCAGGCCACTAACCGTCTGTCCGGGTTGCCCACAGGCGCCTCCTTAGCTAGGGGCCGATTCCGACCATCCTCAACATGTGCCCGTTGTACACGGAGAACAAGATTCACCCTTGACATTAGCAAGGGCAAGACCACCATGTGATCAAGAGGGTAGCATCGCGACCATCAAGCCTATGTGTCCGACGCCTTTGTTTACTTATTCTCTTGAATGTACTTAATTATGCCATGTCATAGTTAATTATGTCTTGACACAATTAGCCTAATCGTCATTAGAAATCCGCCTATACGCAGTGGCACCCCTGTAACACATAAATCATCTGAAAATTAATACAAACAGACTAGACTTTGTCGATTTGTCAACTAACGTGCTCGCACCCATAAGCATTGTGTCCGCCCTTCATATATTCATCCATCTCATAATAACCACCACCTCTCACCGGAGAAATCACCTAAAATCAACCAGATATCCACCTTGATACACCGTTATTGCTACCCTGATATAACTCGAGAATATCATGTTTTATTTGCTTAAAGACTCATTCTAAACTTGACCACGATTCAGAAACCGCTAATTATGAACAACCAATTTATGGTTCGAAGGTTCGCACACGGTTAGTCATGTTTCATGTTCTGTCATGGTTCAGGCCATGGGTCAACAAATATCCATTTTTCTGCAAACACCAAAACAAGTTTTATTTATTTGTAATTTCACAATATAAATCATTCAACTTATGTTTATATATAGAGTTTATACATAATTTGGCTTCATTCTTATTGTAATACTAATAATTAATATGATCTTGATAAATATCTTTTACACTTGTATTGTAATAATAATAATAATAATAATAATAATAATAATAATAATAATAATAATTAATTAATTAATTAATTTTATACTGCTTGAGCCTTATTTCAAAGTTGAGGAATTTCATAATTAGGTTGTCTACGTATCATTTATTTGTATAATCAGTATATATGTATGTACTATATACATAAAAGAATCAAATCCATCATAGTTTTAAAGTACAATGTATAATCAAATATAACTCATAAATTTAAATTAATTAAGTGATTAACATAAAATGGTTGAACATCAAGATGATACATATTTAAGTTTATAATAGTGTTTAATGATGAAGGTAAGTGATTCGACATTGAATTTGATTTATACATAACAATTTGATGTTTGTTTAAGTCATTTAAAGTAATTGATGATGATTATGAGTGAATAAAAATAAATTTGATGTTTATTTACATTTAGTGTATTTGTAATGATACTTACAAGTGACGGAAAATTAAATTGACATTAATTTTAGTTTTTTATAGTTTTTAATGATGATTATAAATGAGTGAATGTCAAATTTGATGTACGAACATCAAATTGATGTTTATTATAGTGTTTAATGATGATTATAAGTAATTGTTATTTAATTAGTTATATTATAGTGTTTAATGAATGTTATAAGGGATTTAACGTCAAATTTAATGTTGAATTAAGTTTGTTGTGATGTTTAAAGATGATTACAAATGATGGAAAAATAATTTTGATGTTTATTTAAGTTAATTATAACATTTGATGATGATTATAAGTGATTATAATTTAAATTGGTTTTTTTTAGGTGAAGATTGAACTTTTTATTTAAGCAATGTCAAGGGGTACAAGGCAAAGAGACATGTGAGGGAGGGGAAGAGTCTCATACTACACACCCACTTAACTTGAGGCATTCGTTGGCTAAAAAACGTGCAGAAACATGTCATTTTCTTTTAACAAAGGAAAAAGAGAAAAAAGAGAAACAAGATAATATGACTCTAATGACGCTTAAAATAGTCTATCACACGGCATCAACATTCTATCCATTACGAATTAAAAATAGTTGTTTCAACCTATAATTATGAACCATTCGAGCTAAATATCATATGTCGGGTTCGTGAGTCGGGTATTCTGCATTTACGTTTATTTTCCCGTATTCGATATTATTTCGTGCTTTATTTGAGTATTTTCAGAATACGAAAGATTGGGTTAATCATTGTGGACAATTCTAGAGTGGACTGAACGAAAAAATTGGGCCTGGGGTATTCAAGAAAACCTTCCAAAGTCGGCAGAAAGAAAAGGACAAAAATACCCCTGATTAATCGGGAGGTACCACCGACTTATCGAGAGTCCAGAACCTTCTGAAACGCGTTTTCTTGGACGAGAGGTAGTTCTAGGTGTTCTAAGTCGGTTTATTTAGCTATAAATAAGAGGCATCGCCCTCAGAATTAAGTGTGTCCAATAGTGTGTCCAATAGAGTGACCAATTGTACCTCAAAATTTACATGAATTATGCAATAAAAGTTCTTAGTTCTTTATTTTATTTATTTTATGAGTTCTGGTCGAGGAGACGACGGAGTCGCCGCCTGAGAAGAGATCCGAGGGAGATTTACACTCATCTTCGAGGGTATGATTTTTTGTCTTTTCCAAGATATAGATATGTCGTTGTTCTATTTGACTAGTATGTTTTAATTGATTATTTAGTTTAATTATGTAGTAGTTAGTTTATTTTACCCCATGTATATATAGATCTGATTAGATGATGAAGAAATCATGAAATAATGATTGCGTTCTTCAGATCTGCGACGGTCTATATCGCTAGATCTGAATACCTAGTAAATTACTAGTTCATGATAATCGGCGCCAGCTACATTGATCGACAGATTTAATTTACATGTCAGTAGCCTGATCAACTATTTGCATGTCATCGTAAATTAGCATGAAGGACTTGCAAGGTGAAGTGTTAATTAGGACATTGTCTTGATGGATCCTTAGGAACGTGCTAGTCAAAGTCGATAGCTGCCTAGGGAGGTTTTCGGTCTTGAGCCGGCAACTCTAAAACTTATTGCGTATGAACTAATACAACCAACGAAGGAGGGTAGTTGCATATAGATTGTCTGCAGTCCTTACAATGGAAGTAGATAGGGTTAAGACTTTGCACCTGTAGCTGTCAATGAATTATAATTTACCAACGGGGATGACTAATGCATGTTATAGGGGGAATAGCAAAAACTCATAATTAGACTAATACCTTAGAAACTCTTGTTTGCTCCGTTTGAATTTGCATAATCCTGTTTGTTATTGGCACCACTTTACTTCTTCTTATAATATAGTTGGTCGTAGACTGTTATCGTGACAATTCAATCTCGATTAATTTGAGTCCTTACGAGTCTCTGTGGGATTCGACCTTGACTCGCCAGTACTCTACTACGATAGACCTAGCCCTATTGCTAGTAAATGCTTTGCACGCGATCAGACTCTATGGTCTTCGATTATAATTCCGACTAGTGAGAGATCTTCAGCAAGTGAGAGAAGCCGCTGATAAATAGAGAGAGTTGCCTTCAAAAATCACATTAAAAAAAACATGAGATCACATATAATATAGCGTGGTATATTAAGAGGGCTTCCCACGTAATCATG
This sequence comes from Gentiana straminea, assembly GCA_036785695.1. Classification (NCBI taxonomy): domain Eukaryota; kingdom Viridiplantae; phylum Streptophyta; class Magnoliopsida; order Gentianales; family Gentianaceae; genus Gentiana; species Gentiana straminea. The sequence goes on along the minus strand of JAVUPR010000300.1, from coordinate 12,963,186 downwards.
TCATATGCTCCATCACGCTTTAATGAAAAAATTTTAATAATCATTCATTCAGAATTTCTCAAGATACCGACAAATGCTGCCTCTCTACTTCCGATGCTGCATCAACAATGAATTTCACACAACCTCGGTCCAGGATGACCAAACGGATGGTAGCAAGACAAGCTCTTTCGGGGTGTGAAAAGTCTTTAAAGCCTTGTGATGAGCGTAATTTACCCCTCAAAAATACAATTTATAAAAACTCGAAATCTATGGGTAAACCAACTCTCTAACCAGCAGAGTACCGGGTCGATTGTTAGAATAGCTACAGGAGTACGAGGTCGATCCCAAGGGAAATGTGGTTGTGAGTACCAAAGCGAACGTGTGTCTTAGTCTAGGCGATCAAAGTTGTGGTGGAGAGTATTATAACTAATGCAGAAAATAAATATTATTCTAACGGATTTATCTAGGTGATTAAAAAGCATAGCCGAATTATGATCCAACAAGTTATTTTCACCACATAGGAAAGACTTGACAAGGAGTGTGTTTTATCTAATTCAGTTTATATGACATTCACGGGCGTCAACTCTTTATTCTTGCGTTAAGGTCTGAACAACTCTCGCTTAACCCCCATACCAGGCTTATTAACCTTCCCTTTAGAAAGCTAACTCGCCTAACATGGTTGACCAGAATAAAAAGCTGATGAAAACCTCACATATGCATAGTCCTAACTTGTCACTAAGGTTGTCAATCTAACTATTAAGGCTATGTTTAGTGATTCTAATACATGTTTCCCACATCTCGTACCGATATGAATCTCACATATGCATAGTCCTGACCTGTCACTTAGGTTGTCAATCTTACAATCAAGACTATGTTTAGTGATACCCATATCCCACATCTCGCCGCAAAATGCATCTATAAGCTCGATGTAACAGTGAACAAGGTCGTCAATCTCATTCAAAGCTATTAAAACGATCAAAACAAGTTTTAGAACATGAGTTTATCATACGAACGTTTAATTACGCGCTACACAACCCCCATCTCATCTCCCTTTTAGGGATTTTCACCCGTTTTCACATATTTCGGCTATGTATATATTTAGCTACACATAATAACAAAAAGAAAAATATAAAATATACTATATATATATATATATATATATATATATATATATATATATATATATATATATATATATATATAGGTACATAGATATATATAAGTATATAAGCATATATATATAGTTATATGTATAACAAAAATGAAAGAAACAAGAAAGAACAAAAGGAAAACGATATTATAACGATAACGATTTGAATTACAACTACGATATTATAACTACATACATACATATATATATATATATATATATATATATATATATATATATATATATATATATAGGCCCAAAGTAAAAGAAATAAAAAGAAAAAGGTAGAGGAAAATATATATATAGATGTATATATATATTTTGGGGCCTTTTGAACAAATGGATCGAGCTGAGTATTTATAGAGGTGACGGACCGGCGCGTGCCGGCCCTATCCCGGCACGTGCCGGTGCTACAGTGCAGATTCCTTTGTCAGACTCCCATGTGCTTGAAATGATGAAGATTCCGACGCGTGCCGGCTTATTCCGGTTCGTGCCGAACTGTCAAAATATCAGCTGTTCGGTAAAATACCCATCTTGAGTTGTAGACCTTTGATTGACGTGATTCAAAGTGCGTTGGAAAGCTTATTTGAAGATCTAAAACTCTCATGAAGAAGTCTTCCCCAGAAAATTCCTTTAAGTTGGGTCAAATGTCCGTTGAAGATATGTTATGGTAGAAGCACTAAGGACAATTGATCCGTTTGAACTCGTTAGCTTATGGCACCTTCTTCTATTCCTCAAAAGATATGTTTTTGGCCTCAAAACGTGTCGTCACTTGGGATCTTGGTAAACGTATAATCCTGCAATAAAACACCAGAATACCAAACGTAAATCCGACACGACACTCCGGTTACTAAACCGGTATAAAAACTAGTAAAAACACAATATTTTATAAAATAATTACTACTTACACATTTAGATAAAACTAAGGAATTAATGACTTGAATTTATACAAAAATTCTCAAAATGGTATCAGAAGTGGGGTAAAATGTCATCATAATCAGTGTGAATTTGTCTGTCATCACCTTGTGATGTTCATCAGCCTCCACGATGGTGGAGTTTAGAAGGCGATAAACATTCGTGTATTCTTTTCCATTATAGAAGAGCGTCTTGCTTTCTAGATATTCCACATAATGCAAATTACTCAGAAAATTTCTACCTCACTTCTGGTGTCAGTCAAATTCGCAAAGAACTCGGAAAAATGAGCGGACCTGCATGTTACATAAGATGTTCCTTGGTTGGTATTCTTTTCATACACCGGTAGGAATATCACATTTGAAAAGGCAATGCCAAGTAGTTTCCTCGCGTCTGTTACACACTTGGCATACTCCATTCCCAACCCCCATACTGCGTACGCCAACGAGTGTAGGTAGAGCGTTGTTCAAACTTTTCCAAATATAAAATGACTAATTCTTAGCTTGACTTTTAATTGTCAGATACGGTTTCATATATTGAATCCAGAAGATGATGATGCATAACGCATTACCGCTCCTAGATGAAAAGGACTTGAGCTCCTTAGCCAAGTGGTAACCAGTTTTCACGGAATAGATACCGCAACTAGAAAAATGCCACAAAAGCTTGTCTTCAGATCTACTAAGGGTTAAAGGAGTGCTCAGAATTTTCTCCTCTTCATAAGGGTTAAAATTTGCCCTTACCAAATCAACCTGCCACTTCCTGGTTACTTGATTTATAAGAGTACTAACTGATTCTTGAGAGAATTCCTCGGATAGCGGATGAGCACGGAAAGAGGGGAGGCATGGCAACCACATATCCTTACCAATTTGTATTGTGTCACCTTTCCCAACGCGCTTTCGTATACCGTAAAAAAATACAATTCTTTTTTTAGGGGCAAAAAAATTACAATGCTTATTCGGTTAAATCATATATGAACGAACTTTTCAAGAGCCAAGCATCGAACTTCTCGTGAGCAGCTCAGATCTTTTACCTCCCTACTTGGACCTATGTTCGAATTTTCACAAGAGCAAACTAGTAATTTTTTTGTACGTGCAAGCAAAAGAAATCCGTAAAAATAAAATAAAAATGAACCGTTCGCTGGTTGATGAACCAACGGTTCACAAGCCAGTTGTAGGTTGGGAAAATGCCGAACCACTGTTGAACTGGTAAACCACTGGTTTACATGCCGGTTAAACCTGTAGGTTCACCGGCTCAGTGTTTGTATTATAAATATGCAGTGACGAATATTCTAGTTAAAATAATAGGAATATTCTAGTTAAAATAATAGGAATTAGACCTAAATGAATTGTATATTATTTAAAATAAAATAAAATAAAATAAAAAAAACGTTCAATCACTTCAATTAGGCTAATTTTTTTTTCTTTCGAAAACGAAAGGATAACACACCCACACACGCCCCAAGTGGGGTTCGATCCCTAGACTTCCCACTGAAAGCCTGGTTAAACCATAGTGGATTACCACTAGGGTATGTATCCGAGTACTAACTAACTCAATCATCAGTCATATAAAAGATATATATAATTATAAAATAGTTTGGGGATAAAAGAATTTCCGATTTTTTTTTTTTTTTTTTTGACATCACATTCAATATACTTTTAGGATAACAGAGTGAAATCCGATCTCTTGATATATAAATGTATATACAAATCTCAATTTTAGACATGGCAAAAGAAATTTCAACCCTTTGACTTTCTTTTAATATTATATTTAAATAGATTGATTATGGCGTCATTAATATCGTGGTATTGCCTCGAACAAATATTATTGTTTGGCTATAAAATAACATATCACTGTTAAATGCGGAAAAGGGGAACAAACCTTTTCGGCTATATAACTTCATCAACACCCTCTCTTTTCCCTTCCCCCTTCCCCTCCTTTTCTCTCTCTCTCTCTCCCTCCCTTCACTGATGCTTTTACCTTCTGCTTTTTGCACATCACCGAACATTCCAATTGCATCGAGCCCCTCATTTTCTTTTCTGCAATTCCTGCTCCCTTTCCCTTTTTCTGCAGACAATTATTTCTTAATCTTCTAAAGTTGTATATCAAATTAATCAGTATTTACTATGGAAAAAGAGTATTACATGAACGCTGGAATCCCAACTCAAGAACAGTTGGAACCTGGAATGCAGCAGCCATGGAATTCATTTTCATTAACTCAAGAGCTGAATTCTACTTCACAATTTACTCCATCTTGCTTGCTGAATTCCCATTGGGATAAGCAGAATGATCATTTCACCCAATTTCAGTCAACTTTAGGTCCGGTCGTGTCTTCCTCCTCGGCTGTGCCCACATCATCTGTTCTGAATGATTCTGTCGGAATACGAGAATTCATTGCAAAATTGGGACCGAATCGCAATTCTGGTAGGAACCCACCTCCATTTGCGCAGACTTCCTCCAATCATCATATTGCGAAGACTAATGGCTGTAATGCAAAGCAGCAAGGAGTCTCAATTTTGAATGAATTCGTGAAAGGGAATTTACCAAATTCACTGGTTCTGAATCACCCTTTGCCTGCACTTTCTACTGATCCGGAATTTGCAGAGAGGGCTGCCAAGTTTTCCTGCTTTGGAAGCCGTAGTTTCAATGCTGCCAGAACAAGTCATTCCACGTTGTTAAGTGATGTGGAACCGACGCATAGATCTAGTAGTGCGATGGCGAGAGTTTGGAGTAGTCCTTCTTTGAAGCAAAGTGGATCTCCAATTGACAACAAAAATTCCTGTCAAACCCAGATTGAAATCAAGAAATTGGATCGGTTGCCATCCATTGGTCAGAATTCTAATGAGTCTTCATCAGTTTCTGAGCATGTTCCAAGCGGGGAAACCGTGTCCAAAGTTCCAAGTGAAATGCACTCCAGAAAAAGAAAATCAATTCCTAAGAGCAAAGCTAAAGAAAATGTTTCCCCTACTGTTGATTCTCACAAGGTATGAACTTCACTTGTATTCATATCAACCTCCACTTTCCCCTGTCACCCCCCCCCCCCCCCCCCACAAACCACAACCAGTGTAACATCACTAAAAAGTGGATTTTTTTCATGGGTTTTGTTTCAGGTAGGTGAAGCAGATGATGCTAACTATGAAAAGAGAGCAAAAACAACAGAAACTAGCCCGAGTGAAAATGGAAGCATTAGCAAGGAGGATGAGGAGGAGGAGAAGGCCAAAAATGGTGTTAATGAAGCATTGGATGAACAACATAAACCCGATATTAAGATGAATCAAAAGCCTACTGAGCCACCAAAAGATTATATACATGTTCGAGCAAGAAGAGGGCAAGCCACGGATAGCCATAGTCTAGCAGAAAGAGTAAGCATTGCACTGATTTCACTAGAAATAAATAGTTGAATTATCGATTCTTTTGCACATTATGATCGTAATTGCGTGTTCCCATTCAATGATTAGGTACGACGTGAGAAGATCGGTGAACGAATGAAGCTCCTCCAGGATCTCGTACCAGGATGTAATAAGGTTGGCATCATCATCAAGTTTATTCATATTCAGATAATATTCCAGATCCAATTTCTGAAATTTTAATGCCCAATACTTTTCTAAGACTAGTGCATTGTGAATTGTGGTTAGGTGACAGGAAAAGCTCTTATGCTTGATGAGATTATAAACTATGTGCAGTCACTGCAATGCCAAGTTGAGGTGAAAATGAGACTTTATGTTTATAAAACCAAATACTGAAAATTTACTTCCATTGACTTTGTAATTAAAACAAAATTTTGTCTTGATCAGTTTCTTTCCATGAAGTTAGCTTCAGTAGATCCCAGACAGGAGGTTAACGTGGATAATTTCTCTTCAAAGGATGTAAGAAAACTTTTCCTACACAATAAAGAAATTATTGTTATATGGAGTGTCTTTTTTTTTCATCAAGCAATTGGTTTTTGTCTTTTTATACGAATGACACGCATCCAACAGTTTAACAGTTCGGTGCAATAAATATTGTCTAGACACAGAAGCACCCCACAAAATATTCAATCTTTAACAGGGAGTCTCTAGTGCTTAGTCATTAAGGATGTAATAAAAATGACAAAGTGGTGTAAAATGTTATATTCTTGTTATAACAGGTGTACTGAGACTTCTGTAACAAGAATTTTCTTTTTTACCTTGGATCATTTAGACTTACTGTGTGATCTTTTTTTGTTATTAGGTCATGCAACGAAATGGTTCTTTACCCCAATCTTTCTACCCGGTAGATTCCTCTGTACCAGGATTGTATGGCCATCATCCAAAGCAATATCCACGGATGCATACAGATAGACAAAGCCCTGTGGAACCTATGCATAAAATGCAATCCCACGAACTTCAGTTACCTTCAGTAAATGAATTCATCGATTGTCTTCCTCAGGTGGTGATTGATTCTGCATTTGATTTCTGAATACTGTTCTTGCTGCTGCTTTTATGTTCTATAACTAATGCTTTGTTTTGGATATCGTTTCAGTTCCCTGCATTCTGTGAGGAAGATCTTCATAGCATTGTTGGGATGGGGTTCGGCCCGAATGCTCAAATGGAAGCAGATTTCATCCAATGAGCTTCTTCTCTGGTATGGTTTTCATTTTTACTTTGGAAAATACTGTTTTTGTTTGGTACAATTTCTTGAATCATTGGACAATCACAATTTGTTTGATGCAGTGGCAAAACAACAGGACATAGCTTGCTTTGTTTTCAATTCATGGACCGGATTGAAAGAAGGAAGAGGGCGACTGATGCCGTAAATAGAACGAGTTTCAGTTTAATATATAGAAATTTTTATTGATGAGTTTACTAATTGTCCTACCTATGCATGTTTAGATCTAATCAATTCTAAGTTTATTGTTACAATTAGTTTGCAGTTAGCCACCAATTATTGTTTTATGAAAGTTGGTGGCTTATTTGTTCTATATCTTGTATAATTATAGCAGTACTATCTTGCATATCTGTAATTTGGTGCCAAGTGCAATGCAATATATAAGTAATTATTACTACTACTACCAAGCCGCCTTGGTCTTCTAATTGTATAATTATTGTTTCTTTCTATAATGTAAGAGTGACCCCAATGGGGGGATTTATCACCCCTCTAAAACTAATATAGAGGGAGTAACCCATCTTTAAGCCCACAGTGGCTCCCAACCCAACACCCTATCCCTAAATAAAACTAAGACTCACCCTAAATATGAAGGGCGCTAACATGAACAGTAGCACCATTTATCTCTTTTTTTACCCAATAAATTAATTTCACACATCAATATCATTTGTATAATAATGCGTTATGTATCGAGTAATGATACGGGCACAACGGTGATATACATCATTGGAAAAAAAAATTATATATACTATTTTTTCCATAAAAAAAAATTAATCTGTCTAAATATTTATTTTTTTTATTTTGAACTCTTTTTGTGTACGGATACTCCTCGTGAATGGTAACCTTAATATTCCATCGATTTCTATGCAAATATTGGCAATTTCTTTTGCTTATTCCACAAAAATTTCCTCAATCTTTATTTCTCAAATCTAGTAATCCCTTTTGTTTTAGTTTTTCCTTCGATTATTTGTTTATGTCGCAGCTGAAGCTTTTTTCATGGCGGATCCGACTCATGGTAAGTCTTATGCATCGGAGGTTCGTGAAGACTAAAACTTCATTTACAAGTTACCGAAACCAGAGAGATTCACGCACAAAATGAGAGTATGCCTTCAAAATATCTCAGGGTCTGATGGATCATCTAGACTGTAAGGTAGATGCATCTTGAGAATTCCTATCTTGAAGTGGTTTGTAAGGCTCTTCTAGAGTCTAGATAGAACTTAGGTGTGTATGGTTTCCTTTGAAGCGCTAGAGACAAAGGTTGTCTCTCTAATTTTCATCCCACTGTTAGTAGGTTCCACACATCCTAATCCTCTCTTGCCTAGTTGATTTTGAGCATGATTAATAAGTTGATCAAGCGACCACTCTTTCAGAGAATCAATCTCAGCTTGCAAACCATGCATAAAAAACTCTTAATCAACAGCAACTTTAGTTAATGTGTCAATCACTTTTGTCCTATCAGCCATCTGAACTTTGAGACTATCATTCTCAATTTTTAATTCAACATTTTCAGCTTTAAGTGTGGCATTCTTACTATATAGCTTCGCATTCAAAGCCACAAAGCATTTTCGACAATATAAATAATGCTTCAAATCTAGAATCGGATAAATAAGAATATACCTCATTATCTGCATTGATAACAGTATATGTAACGCCCCTAGACCCCGGGCCTGCTAGCGTTAAACGAGTCATAAATGGACCGGTCAACTGCTTAGACCGCCGTCCTCACTTGGTCTAAAAGGGTCAACCCGAGTTGACAAGACCCTTATGTCTCACACTTATATGGGGGTGAGCAGGACTTTACTTCACTGATGTGGGATTTTACATTCTCCCCCCTTATAAGAGGACTGGCGTCCTCGTCAGGACGGCCAAGACTTGTCCCAGTTCGTCCCTACCATAGGATTCTAGAGGTGGCCCCACCGCCTCTCACGGTGTGGCACTTAGTTCCGTATGATAGTCGGCTCTGAATACCATTCTGTAACGCCCCTAGATCCCAGGCCTGCTAGCGCTAAACGAGTCATAAATGACCCGGTCAACTACTTAGACCGCCGTCCTCGCTTGGTCTAAAAGGGCTAACCCGAGTTGACAAGACATTTATATCTCACACTTATATGGGGTGAGCAGAACTTTACTTTACCGATGTGGGATTTTAAAGTATAAACATCATCATCATGATCACTCTCATCAAGATCCTCATCATCATGAGTGTCAGCCATCAAGCATATCTTGGCATGCTTATCATGATCTTCATTAAACTTTGATTAGTCACTCCATGATGATTTAGCAGTCGTACCTTCTTCTTATGCTTTCCATTGTGATCCTCCTTATTGTCAACACATTCACCAATGTAATGGCCAAACTTGTTACAGTTGTAGCACTTATCAGAAGTTCAACTTTTACAAGAACTTCCTATTTGCATTCTTCTCTTGTTGTTGAAAATGAGAGCTTTATTGGAAAAATTCTTGGAGTTTTTTACCAGCAGTGATAAGTCCTCGCTCATTTCTTCATCATTGTTCAGGGGTTGAGCTTTTGATATGGTCTAAGCCTTCATGCTCTCATTTACAACAACCTACAAAACAATACCTTCTAGAATCAGTCATTCATAATTTCTTTCATTAATTTTTAGTTCATAAACCAAAAACGAACCAATAATTTCATCAGTTTCAATGACAGACAAGTCCATTCTTTCCTGGATAATAGTGACTTTAAGAACCCATTCAGATGGAAGACTTTTTCATTACTTTCTAGACTTTCTCTTGGTCAGTGAACACTTTACCAAGGGACTCAAGAGAATCATTGATCTCATTAAATCTTTAATCCATTTCATATATGGACTCAGTAGATGTCATCTTAAATACCTAATGAGAATGCATCAAGATGTTAATCTTGGCTTCCTTTACTTTGTTTGTAACCACATATTTCATCTTCAATTTCAACCAAATATCTTTGGAAGTATTGCATTGAGAGACATATCTAGCCTCATAATTGCTCAAAGCATTCATTAAAATAGTCATAGATATAACATTAATAGAGACTTTCATTTTGTAAGCCTCTTCCCATTCTTGCCTTGTTTTAGCAAAAAATTAAACTTCTTCAGTAATCTTATATAGTATTCATTAGAATGAGAGTTCCATCCTCAATAACATACCATAAGTCAATGTCCATAGATTCATGGTGAAATCTCATGGCTTCTTTCCGGTGTGTATAGTGATTTTCATTGAAATAAGGTGGTCTCATGCTAGACATTCCATCTTGGGGTTTATAATAGCTATTGAACTTTTTGTTTATGTTCGGGATGTTTCAGCTCTGATACAAAATTTAGGATATTATTTGGTCACTTAGATACTCAGAGGGGGTGAATGGTTCTGAGCCAAACTATCCCTTTAAAATTTCCTTTTCAAAGTTTATCTCAATGACAAAGAGTGTGACTGTTCTGATCCTCAATGTATCAAGTTATATCAATGATCAAGTGATTAATGATAAGTATAACACGTGTTAGATCAAATATAACTCAATATATGTCCAAGTGTGTCCAACACAATTACATAGCCAAACTATGATTGCAATGCTGGTTCTAGTGAACTCAGATGGTGTAGATGATATGATATGGATTCAATCAAATCAGAACTAGGTAAGCATTCAAGCATACATCAACCACAAAGCAATAAGTAGTGAACACAATTGTTTAGACATGTTTCAACAAGAGGATGTAAAACATCCAACCTACCATCAATTATATACCAAGTGTGACCATGGATTTGAATCTCTCTTCAATGGGATTTATTTTTATTACCATATAGCTTCTGTTACAAAGAGTGTTACAACTTAGCGGCATTCACTAAACCTTAGTTGAAACACAAGTACGCCTTGATCAAATTCATAAGAGTTCATAGGGATTAAATAAAGCCTAAGCTTTGTCAAGATATCCATAGAGACAAACCCATGTGATATGCTGATGCTACTTTTGGAAGGTAAAATACCACCGTACTCGCACGCGTATGTTCAGATGAGGGGGTATTGGGTGTGGTCTCAAATTTGAGACTTCAACTGGTACCAGATCAAATTTTGATACCCTTCATTTTTTTTCCATTGAAGATGTTAATACCTTCAAATAGGTATCAAAATTTGATTTTGATACCCACCATTGGACTTGCCCTAATGGTGAAGTAAAATATCAGCACCTTTGAGTAGGAACCTTCCTCCCTCTTTCCTTCCTTATTTCTAGCATATAAAATGGATTAATATGCAGCTAAGGTTCTCTTCCATCCGTTGGGCAAGGAAAATTCTATCATAGGGACTCCCTACTAGGGAACTGTCTACGTGGCAGCATCTAAACCACACAATTTCCACACACGGGGCACTGTGTATTCCACCTCAGGAAACTGTGTGGTCCAGATCCTGCCACGTAGGCAGTTTCCTACTAGGGAGTCCCTACAGTAGAACGACCCGTTGGGCAAAAGGTAGTGAAAAGTTGGTAGGAAGTTTGACATGACATGTACTATGAAGTACCAACTTGAACTTTTGATAAGCATTGAGCCCTTGGATCAAAACTTGATCTTGTGCCAGCTATGTTTTCATCATTCCTTGATATACTTCATGTATAATGTATCATCTTTGATGATGCAAAGTGTATCATGGTGTATCACATGTTGACATCTTTAATTATACGATGTATCACTTTAATTCTTGATGTCTTCATGTGTTTATGTCTTGTATTGCAATGTATCTCTGTAGACCATGTTCAGACATATTTTCTGTTGTACGTCTAAGACTTCAATGACGTTAGTACAGATATGATATAATCCAAATGCACTATGCCAGGAAATTGGATCAAAAGTGATGGGTTGAATCAAGTAAGTGTAAGATCAAATCATGATGACGTGTTAAGATTAAGCGTTCAATTAATGTCATTTTAACGACTTCTAAGCATTATTTGATTTACTTTGACGGGCTAAAGTTGTTATAGGTCGATATTTCGTGGGTTTTTAATTGAGACATGTGCCGACGGATCGTTATCCAACAATGACTCGGATCTTGTAGAAGGCCAGTACATAGATATCCGGAAATTCATACCAAATAGCCAACAAAACCAATCAGCAAAGATACACTTTCATTGATTTTTTTAATGTGATGCTTGAAATGAGTGATAGAGTAGGAAAGTAAAATGAGTTAACGGAGATGGATGCAGTTGAAGGCTTGATTTTTTAGTGGCAACTTCCGGACACTAATAATGTAAAGTTCAACATGTATGCAGCTTTTGGAGATGGCACAAGTGCAGTTGAAGGCTTGATTTGAAATAGTAAATGTGAGATTTTAAGTGTCTTGTCTAAGAAACTAGGAGGGTATGACATGCTAACGGAGGAAGCTTTGGCTATATATCATACTTTGGTATACGCTCTTACAGTGGCGGATCCAGAATTTTTTTCTCAGTGGGGTCATCAGACTGTAAAACTACATTTATATCCAAAAATTTGTTCCAGTTGGGTCACCGGAGCCTAAAACGACAGTTTTTAACAACAAAACTATATCGTTTTAATATTAAAAAAAAATTCCTCGAATCTCAGTGGGGTCACGTGCCCCCTTGGTGTACATGCATCCGCCCCTGCGCTCTTACATGGGGGACCTTTCGAATTGCTTTTGAAGGTGATGCTCTTACTATCTATCGGCGACTTCTGGCTCGTGAGGAGGATTGGTCCCCACTTAGGAGAATTCTTTCTTTCCTTTTTTTTTTTTTGAACGACTTGGGAGAATTCTTAAAGACTAAAGGACCTTGCTTCCGGATTTTGTGTTCTTATTTTTCTTTTTTTTTTTTTTGTTAAGAAAATGTCTTTGCTCATTTGTTGGCTAGATATGTAGATATAGTTTTCAACTAGATGTTACCGGAGAGTAGTGCTCTTTCCCTCCCTCTCATGTAATCTCGCTAGTAAAGCAGATATTGATAAAATAAAATAAAAGAATTCTTCTCCCACTTAAAAAAAAAATAAAAAATCATATTTAATCACAAGTAAATGTTGAAAACGGATTTATCAACAATACCCCGTTAATTCAATTCGGATGGTGATGGGGTCACCGAATTTTCAACCGAATATATCCCTGAATAGAGATCTGTCGCCTGTGAAATTTTTCTTTCTTATTTATTTTATTTTCAAATATTAATACATTGTAGGGATTAGTTTTCTGTGTAAATGTTGTGTACAGTTTTTGTGTATGAAACATTTTCCAATTCAATTAGCTATCGAAGTACTACATCCGGTTCAAAATATAAGTCACCGTTGACTTTGGCACGCATATTAAGGAGGCGATAACTAATCGAATTTTTACACTATCATGTGACGAAATTACCCATTGTTTACACCGCAATTGATGAACAAGCGCTAGAGGTAATTTCGTCGTGATAGTGTAAAAATTCGATTAGTTATCGCCTCCTTAATACGCGCTTGAAAAATCTAACTAACGCGACTTATATTTTTAGGCGGAGAGATAAGTACAAATTTACATCAATTTGGCTATACCAAAAACGAAAAAGCGAGACTTTGTGAGAAGCATTACGGTGTCAAATCGCGAGTGCCGGTGATTAAAACCATAGATTTTCTATCACTGTTAAAATGTTGTAAACAGCTGTATTATTACGAATTAGCACCGAACGGCGGACCCTCTCTTCTGCTTATTCTAAAAGTCATGAGTACTATAATAATAATAATAATAATAATAATAATAATAGTTAGGTGCGTAAAAGCTATTTAGTCAATCCCATGATTTTTGGCACAAATTTTGGCTCCTCCGGTAATTTTCAGTAAAGGCCTTTGCCCCCCACAACTAACCAATCAAAATCTCTAGAATATTTTACTAATTATATTTGCCTATTAAACTCGACTCTGGAATAGTCAAAATCAGATTTCAATATTTATGAAATCAAAAATTTGCTAAAAAATATGACATCCGAATAATAAATCGATTGTAGTATCATTAACAATTTCCTAAATTTATATTCACTACCATTTTGAACAGAAAAAGAGGGGTTAATGAAGTGGATTTCTGTTGTGGAAAGAAAAGATACCCTATAAGACAGATCATTAGAGAAGGAAAAAAATAAAAAAATAAAAAAAGGTTTGTTTATAAAAGAGGTGGGTTATAAATAAGAAGTGGTAAATAATAATAAAAGTCATCCGCACTGCTGTCTCTTCACTTATATATATATATTATAATTTTATAAAGGGGGAAGGTTGTATTATTGTGGTTCCTGAACAGTGTGATGCAATTATCACAAAGATTCTATCTAATGTGATAATCAATATTGCTCACAAAGAGTTAAACGACCGAATTATTTTAGTCAATATGTTTAGGTGACAATTAGTCCTTTAGCTTTTAATAATATATATAAACATTAAAAACTCTTAGATTATACCCTCAATCATGCAATTGTAATTCCAGCTTGTCTTTTTCGTTTTTACTACTTCGTGATATACTAATATACTTTGCTTAATTTCTATTCACTTAATTTTATACATATATATATTAAGGAAAAATGTGTTGCAACACATTTATATATATATATTAAGGAAAAATGTGTTGCAACACATTTTTTTTCCAATTTTACACTTCCACTTATCTTAGCTAAAGTTTCAGATAGATAATCATGTTCAATTTTTTTTTTGTTATAGTTGTGAATATATTTTTTTTAAGGAAAAATGTCTTGCAACACATAATTTTTTTTTCCAATTTTACACTTCAACTTTTTTTTTTTTTTTTTTTCTATTCACTTAATTTTATACAGAATGTTCGGAAATTTACTACGTCTAAAAAGCAGCCAGAGTCAAGAGTGTGACTCAAATTAAATCAAAAAAACCAACTGGGTTTTTATATTGGTTTTTCTACCTCATTGGGTCAAAATATTGTTTGATGTATTAAAAAATATTAAAAAAATTATCTTTTGTTTTATTCATCGAATTCTACTTCCTCACCAATTTTTTCAATACAATGATGAAAAGGAGTCATATTGGTTTTTCTAACTCATTGGGTCAAAATATTGTTTGATGTATTAAAAAAAAAATTAAAAAAATTATCTTTTGTTTTATTCATCGAATTCTACTTCCGCACCAACAATGATGAAAAGGGGGTCATATTGGTTTTTCTAACTCATTGGGTCAATATATTGTTTGATGTATTAAAAAAAAAATGGGGCAATGGTCCAAAAGGAAACAAAATAGACTTAATTAGGCAAATAGGACACTAAGAAATCTTATTTGGTTATAAAGACATAAAATAGATAGATAGACTCAAATACTCTTAATGAAAAAAAAAATAAAAAAGAGGGAAAGAAGCGCTACTATTATTATTTGATTGAAATAAAGCTGTTGATAGTTTGTGTGCTTTATCTGATTGATTTAAGTAGATTTGTAATTAATTCGCACCAAGCGGAAACATATATATGATCACGTGAAGATGATCAATATTCGAAACGAGTATATAATGGACCGAAATCCATATGAAAATATAAAGGCTCGTAAAAGTGAATATAAAATTCACATTAACGGACATGTCGTCGGTTGACGAAAGTGGATATGAAATTCACATAAATGAGTGAATTTGGAAAAATAATGCCGACATGTCATTACATTAATAAATAAGGCCATTAAGTCCATTCAAAAGGACATGCTCCGAGAGAATGATTGATCAAAAGTTAATATTGCCATGTATGAATTATGGAACCGTTTGAAAAAAAGGTTCGACTATGATTATTTAACGGTGAAAGATCCGTATGAAGTATGGAACCGTTTGAAAAAAAAAGGGTTCGACTTGTGCAACCATTTGAAATAATGGTTCAACCACTTGAGATTGGTCGTTTTAACGAAAGCCATACATGATTGGTTCAACTCGAATGCGGGATTTTAAATCGGTTAATTCGGGCATTTTTATTGCACCATGATTGAAATAATATGGTGTAAGTGACGATCTTTAAGACGCAAAGAAGAATATCCCGAGAAATGTCTCAAGAGATATTCTGATCTCATTGTACTCATATTGCTGGCTGATGAGTTGATCTCACTGCATGTCCATTGTTCGCTGAGAAAAAAAAAATGATTTGTTATTGAAAATCAATATTGGTGCCAGTCCATTCTCTGGAGTGAATATAATCGAATTTTGGCCACGGCATAATATTCCAATTTTGGCCATGGCCGTGGTCGCACTGGAGGTCGTGGTAGAGGCCGTGGTCGTGGATGCGGCCGTGGAAAATATGTTTCCTTTCACAACGACAATCATGACATAGTCGAGAAAAGGCATATAATGCCATATATTAATTGAGACAAGGCCATATATTAATTAAGAGAAGGCCAATATTTTGGTATATTAATTAAGAGAAGGCCAATATTTTAGTTGATATGCCACTATGTGAACTGGTATTTTGGTTAATATGCCACTATGTCAACTGTAACTGGAGGTTGTGGGTTTATTTTATTTGATTTTGATATGCCACTAATATCACAACTTGAAGTTAATTGACTTCGCAACTCGAAGTTAGTTGGCTTCGTTAATCATTTTTTAAAATGATTAAATGTGTTGAACTTAAAATGTATCAATACAATGCATGATGAAAAGGGGTCATATTGGTTTTTCTAACTCATTGGGTCAATATATTGTTTGATGTATTAAAAAAAAATATCATTAACATTCATGTTGAATGTAATATGACTATAGTATAGTTCTATTGAGGAAAGTATATATAAGTAACTCAAACTTTGTGTCATGAATTTATAGCACTACGACGTGTGAGAGTGGAATATACGCATGCAATTGCGATTGTATTACTTTCCCCATTGTTTTTATAATTATAGTGCTGACTGAGTTCCATGTGTTGCCCGAAACATTCAATTATCTGCATGAAGTCCAGAAGGTACGGATATACAAAGTGCGCTCTAGTAACAATCTAGAAAAATTGTTCACTAAAATCATTTCTACATCTGTTTTGGAACAAAATGTGTTTATAATACTTTAATGCGCACATACAGCGACAAAAGCACAATGATATACTTAATTAAGAAATAAATAGACACTGCAAAGAATGGGGAAATTGATGTGCAACGGATCCGATCAACCAACAAATCTTATTTGCAACATTATAAGAGCATAAATTTAGATATATCAACATAGATAAATATGTACTCTTTTTCCTTAACTAAGAATACTCTTAGTAAGGTTAATGAAAAAAAATTTAAAAAAGTGGAGGAAAGAAGCGCTGCTATTATTATTTGATTGAAATAAAGCTGTTGATAGTTTGTGTGCTTTTTGTTTGGGCGCTGAATATTATTATTATTACTCTTGTTTGTGTTTTTTTTTTTGGGCCTGGACGAAAAATGTTTTTTTTTTTTTTTTCTGGATGTAAAAAGCGTTTTTTTCCTTTTTTTTTTTTTTCTTTTTTTTTTCTTTTTCTGGAAGATGCTTTTTTTTTTTTTTTTTTTTTTTTTCGGAGACCACCGCGATGCATTGACCACCCCAGATCCATTGACCACCGCGATGCAGTGGTCACCCCCGATGCAAATACACCACGATGCAGTGACCACCTCGTTGCAGAGACACCGCGATGCAGAGACGCCTCGATGAAGTGACACCGCGATGCATTGACCACCTCGATGAGTGACCACCTCCGATGTAGAGACACCGTGATGCAGTGACCACCCCAGATGCAGAGACACCGCGATGCAGTGACCACCCCCGATGCAGAGACACCGCGATGCACAGACACCTCGATGAAGTGACACCGCAACGCATTGACCATGCCAGATCTATTGACCACCTCGATGCAGTGACCACATCTAATGCAGAGACACCGCGATGCAGTGACCACCCCAGATGCAGAGACACCGCGATGGAGTAACCATCCCCGATGCAGAGACACCGCGATGAAGTGACACCGCGATGTTATAACATTTGGTGATGCAGAGTCACTGTGATGCAAAGACATCGCGATTAAAAGACACCGTGATGTAGAGACACCGCGATGAAGTGACACCGCATTGCAGAGACACCGCGATATAGAGACACCACGATGATGTGACACCGCAATGCAGAGACGCCACATTGTAGAGACATCACGATGTTATAACATTTGACGATGCAGAGACACCGCGATGCAGTGACCACCCCCGATGCAAAGACACCGCGATGCAGTGACATTTGATGATCCGACACTGCGATGAAGCAACTCCGCGATGACAATTGATATTTTCCGACTTAATTTCAGAAAAAATCGATTTCATTTCTTCAAAAAATCGACACGGCTATATCGCGGTTGAGCCAAAAATTGTACACCCACCAACCATCACGATGCAGTGACCATCACGATGCATTGACATGTGAAGATGATGTGACATGTGATGATGCAGTGACATGTGACGATGTTATGACATTTGACGATGCAGTGATATTTGACGATGAAGTGACATGTAAATTAGGGTTGTAAGTGAGTCAGGCTACTCGTTCTCGACTCTCGACTTGCAAGAGAGTTTGACTCGATTCGGTTTTTTTTGAGTTTGAATTCGAGTCGAGTTACTCGAATAATTAACCGAGCTGGTCTTGAGTTTTAAAATATAGTAATCGAGTACCTCGCGAGATAATCGGGCTTCATTAATTAAATACTTAAATAATTATATTTATCAAATTTATAATATAATGTTTTTATATAATTCAAAAAGTATTATTCGAGTCGAGTAGTAGACGAGTCGAGCTCGATCTTGTTATATTTTATTAAAAAATAAATGAATTCTAAGAAAATAATCAAGCTTAAGAGCCGAGTCGAGATATATCAAGTACTTAGCGAGTCGAGTTCGATCTTGCCTTTTTATGGCTCGATCGAGCCTAACTTTTTTAGTCGAATCGAGCCCTAAGGAGTATCGACTCGGCTCGGCTCGATTACACCCCTAATGTGAATGGCACTACACTTATTTTATAAAGTTACCAAATTTGTATATCAAATTGTATATGCAGTGACATCAATGTCACTGCATCAATTATGTAATCGTAAATGTAGTGACATCAATGTCACTGCATCAATTCTCAAATGATCGTAATTTTCGGATGTTAAAAAACATGAGCATATTTAGATCTTGAACTAAAAAAAACATTAAAATGAAGGGGTCATTAACCTCATTTCCCTTGTTTCCCTTGGAGAACACCAAATACAAGGGAAAAAAAAACACAATTGTGATGCAAACCATATATACAATTTGATATGTTGCTACTCATTCGAATGGGTTTATAATAATAACCTCAGCAGGGGTATTCAAAGCCTCATTAATAACCTCTGAATCCAGAACAGAAACAGCAACAATCCCAACACTCAAACCAGCATCATTACCCAAAACAGAACCACCAGAATTAGAAGATAACCACATTGAGTTTAGACTTCAACTTGCACTCCTCGTCCAATTCTATTTGACGGCATAAAAT
The DNA here is from genome assembly GCA_036785695.1 of Gentiana straminea. Taxonomy (NCBI): domain Eukaryota; kingdom Viridiplantae; phylum Streptophyta; class Magnoliopsida; order Gentianales; family Gentianaceae; genus Gentiana; species Gentiana straminea. Next base: position 12,944,084 of record JAVUPR010000300.1, on the reverse strand, counting down.
CATCAGTGGCTTTTTGCAACTCGATGTAACTATACAGTCTGACATTCTCAACATTTGAAACCTCTGCATCAGTTTTTAACTCAGTTTGAAGATCCTCATAAGAATAAAAATCGTTATGCTCCTAAACATGGCCAGGTGACACTTATAGCTTTTGCAGCATTATTACTTACCATCATCAACATCTACTCGTTCCGGAGGTGCAAAAGTCCTTTTCTTTTGCTTAAAAAAGTTAGGCAGACAAGTCCTCACACACATTTCTTATGCTAGCTGAAAGCTTAAGTGAATGACAGATTGATATATTTGTTTTCAAAAAGATAACCTATCAACCAGTATATGTTATTGCTACATTATAAATGCTTCCACTTGATAGTAGCTTAAAGCATATGTCAGCCTTACATATATTACTACTTTTTTTTTCCAAAAAGAGACAACATTGCACTATAGGTCCTAGATCAATTACCACCAACGTACCCAGTAAAATCCAATGCAAAGTTCAAAAGAAAATGCATTTAGATACATTATATATACCTGAGCTGGAAAACGAGATTCACCAGGCTTCTTCTTGTCTTCCCATGCTACAGGGTCAATATTTGTTCCACCAAAGCTCGTAGCCTGAGATTGAATTTGCAAGTTAATGAAACCAGCAATTGAATGCACAAAGATATTGATGGATTAAAGCTAGTATATATTTAATGGAATAGCTTTAATCCATCCCATTTCTTGCGTTTCTTCTACAAAAGAGAGCTTCAACTCAGCTCTAAAGCACCAAGCTTTGACTTGAAGCCGAGCTTTTGCTTTAATAATTGGGGATGGAAGATGCATCGGTGCCAGCAACGGAGAGTATAGGTCATGAAATCATTCACGGAGCCAGTAGTGCCGTCCCTTTCGGGTGCAATTAATGCGTCTCCATCTCTTTCCTCTCGCCATTCCTTGCCGGAAAACACTGATCGGAGGTCCTCTGCTTGCTCACCGACGGCTGAATCAAACTAATAACCATTTGAAGATGATACTCCGCTTCTTTCGTCCATGACCGATCTTCGAGATGGAGGAGATCCTTCGGGTGCAATTGTAATTGACCTTCAAAAAAAAAATCAATGCTGGTTTTCTTTTAATTAATTAGGGGTAGTTTTGTCTAGTTATTAGTTTTATGTCTTTATAACTAAATAAGATTTAAATGTATCCTATATGCCTAATTAAGTATTCAAACTAGTCCTTATAAATAAATATCCAAAAAAAATTAAGAAAATTATCTTTTGTTTTATTCATCGAATTCTACTTCCGCACCAATTTTTCCAATACAATGATGAAAAGTGGATTAATATGTAATATGTTATGAAATAATATCATTGATGGATTATCTATTATTCTGATTGATTTAAGTAGATTTGTGATTAATTCAGATTATTGTGTTCACATTGTAATCTCTACTATAAATACCCCTTATATCATTGGAATAATACACAAGCAATTTTCCTTTCTTCTATAATTGTATTTCCTCTTGTTCTTCCTCCATTATCTTCTTAGTTTTATAACACGTTATCAAGACGAGTCTCTAACCACGTCTCAAATCATCAAAATTGTTTAATATTGATGCTAGTGGTATTGACATCATCAAATCATTATGGATCAAGTCAATACCACGTAAGAAAAGATATGAGTAATACTTATCGGTGATATGAAGCGCTTGATGGTATATTCCTTAGACAAAAGAGTTTGTCTTTTGTGCAAATTGAAAAATGAGGTATGATCACATGAAGTTGATCAATGTTTGAAACGAGCGATATAATGGATCGAAATCCATATGAAAATAGAAAAGCTTCGTAAAAGTGAATATAAAATTCACATAAATGGGCATGTCAAAAACCGATGAAAGTGAATATTAAATTCACATAGATGAATTTCGACGTGCCAAAAAAAAAAAAAAATTGGTGAAGGTGAATTTGAAATTCACGAGAGAAAAAAGTACAAACATGTCATTCATATAAATAAAAATTAGGACCCGATGTCCATAGAGAAAACGTGTTCCACGAGTGATCCGAAATTCGAGAGATAGGAAATCTACGAATATATCATGGGATTTCATGATCACAGTTGAGAAAATAATTAAATCATTTTCATCATGATGATATACTGCCATCAAGCGAAGAATATCAATCAAAGTAATTTATGATGTATATGAAATTGATTATGATTTCGTATCATGAATGAAAAATAATAATCCACCTGGATGTGGAATTATGAAAATAAATAATGAGTTCCGACCAAATTATAAGAGTTAAATACTTTATAAAGAACGTGACTCAATTTATAAATATTTGAAATATTTGGTTATGGTCGTGGAGGAGGACATTATTGATACGATCCCTAACAAAATTGTTTTATATGATTAAAACAATAATCATGACAAGAAACAAAGTAATCTTTTAGAAGATTACGCCACGTATCGGAGTTAGTGGCGATTTACGTAAATTGTTTATACGATGCATTTAAACTTAAGCATCGTTTATTAATAAATAAATTGTTTCTTGTCTTGGGTTTATTTTGATACGGCTAAAGTATTTTGTGATATATATAGTAGCTTTGGAATTTTTTTTATCGATTGTGTATAATTGATACGTGTGACTAGTTTTCTTCAAAAGAAAAAGGAAAATAATTGTATCATCATGTATTTTTGGTAAGTAAATCTTGTTATTTGACCACAATAATAATATATGATTCTCAATCGCCGGATTAATCAACATGTATATTACTTTTGCAATCATATTCATATTAATTAAAGTCATTTTAAATAGTTAAAATTAAATAGATTATATTTTACATGATTGTGTACGTAGTTGTGTTAATCACTTACATGGTGCGCATATATGATCTTTATATTGATACGACGTGAGAATGTTTTATACGCTTTCTTTATAATTTATCAATATATTTTTCACTATAAAGTTGATATGATATGAACACATGATATTTCCATATCATTTAGTTAATTGGATTGATATTAAACATAACTTTACAATATTTGCATGATCATTGCGGTAATTAATGCATTCGTTGTATTTTTGGCAACTACATTTGCAATAATTTCAATAAACAAAATCATATTTGTTAATTTAATGAAAAGATTTTATTGACAATAAAAATAGTGATCATCATTAATGTGATTATCTATACACATGTTTATTACAACGAAAAAATATTCAACCTGCGGTTTTTTTTAAAAATGAATACCACGTATATGGTCTTTGATTGTAAGGCGCATTCGCTCTATATTGTTATTATATTCAAAATTTGTTGTCTAGTTGTGATAAGAATGAATATGACAACATATTATAGTCTTTATTGGTGAGTGAAATTATTCATAATGATTGATTCATGAATTGTAATACCTGGATAATTGTCACTCGGATCCACTAGCATTTACAATATCAATTTAATTTGCTTGAATTGATACATAATGTAATTTTCTATTTAAAATAATTAATCATTGTAATTCATTTATATTATGTGACAATTGTTATATTTTGAAAAATTAATTGCTCATTTCGTTCTAAGGAAGAAATGGAGTCGGAGCATGAGAGCAATTAAATTGCCTCATCGATAGTGCGACACGCACATTATATTGAGAAACAAGTTCTCAAAAGTATTAATGAGAGATGCATATGGTAATGCAACATGCAAGTGCTATATTGAAACAAAATTGTTTGAAATAAAGCACTATGCTCTCTCAAGTCTCGATTTTTTTGAGTAATATGGGTGTTATATCGAGACAAAATTTCAAGAAAATTGGTATAACTCGATACATTGTATTCATAATTGTGAGAACGGATATAATATCTCTATATGAGACAAAATTTCTCCACAAATCGAAAAAGATAAAAGAAGTTTGTTGATACCCGCATAAGAGGATCTCACATTAAAATGTTGAATCCGTCACGGGTTATTTCAAATTTTTGACATATCAATTATGAGAAAATGTTGTCCGAGAATGAGGGGAGGAAAACCCAATATGAATTATATCTCGTGACAAACTTCGACATAAATGAACTATGAGTTCACATATCATTCATTGATATCAAACCCATGAAGGGTAGATTTTATGCACATTTTGCATATATCAAATATTTTCCGAGAAAGAGGGAGAAACGAACCAAAAGTTCGTTGTCTCATTCTAGTGATTTCTCTAAATATAACGTGAATTTTTTCGAACGATTCTTGAAGAATCTAAAATCACATAGTGATATAGTAAATCGCATGAAGCGAATAAAAGAGCATCAATGTATAGCTCGGTGCTACATGTTCGATGAAGATCGATTCTCGGCATTAGGGGGGAGATAAAGAAAATCTCATGTTAGAATAAAAGAATGCCGAGAAATTTTAACAAGATAAACGATCTTCCACGCATCGCTTTAATCGAACTCGCGAAAATAATCTTACTTGTAGTATTTAACAAGTAATATGCCGGATGCCTATATTGAAATTAAATGAGTGATTATTTATAAATGCACCAACGGATGATTAAAGATATTTCTCTACGCCGAAGCGTAGAAGACCGATCGGTGTTAAAGATAAAAAATCCGCGGAAGAATGATCAATTTATTATTGATATTCGGTCACTCATGAAATCTCTTAAAGAGATTCGTCTTGTAGACGAAAACCCCAAAACAAAAAATTGCACGTGCGACGAGATGATTAAATATTGGGGTTGCGGAACAACCAATCCATACATTGATAAGGAATTGGTTTATGCTAATATCAAATTAGCAATGAATTTTATGGGAGAAATTTATAATAAAATATAATAGTCGTCGACGACATATTTGCCTCTTTAATTGTTATTATTATATCGGATCCGAAGACGTCATCGTCGAGTGTCATAAACACTCGGACTAGGTAAAAATGAAATAAGCAATTGAGGTTGAGTTTGAATTGAAAATATTTGTTTGTTAATGATCAAATATATTCTCCCATTATAGATAATATAATGTTCCGCTAACTAATATATCCTGCGGTAACTTTATGTCATGACGGTATATTTATGGGTCGTTGGACATTAATATTGATATGAAAATCCTTGGTGGATTTCAAAAATAAATTAATATGACAATCGCAACATGCAAATGGTTAAGGTCATTAACATTCATGTTGATGTAGTATGACCAATTGAGAAGATTCCTATTGAGAAAGGAATATATGTAAGTAATGCATTGTTAATGTCATAAATTTAAAGGAATTACGATGCATGATAGTGAAAATATATGCATGCAAATTTCGATTATATTACTTCCCCCATTATTTAGGCGATTACGGTGTTAATTGTGTTGCATGTGTTGCACAAGTGAGTAGTGGGAATGACACTTATTAGCCCCTACATTTGACTATCCAATAAACTCTAAAAGAGAGTGATATGCGCAAAAAATACGCTACTAGTGACAATCTCATAGATTTGTTCACTAAGATTATTCCTACATCGGTTTTGGATAATAAGTGTTTATAATAATGGAATGCGTACATTTGAAAGATAGTTGTCGTCGGGAAGAGCGACAACTTCAAAACTTTTGTGTGGATTTGGTCTTAAAACCAATGATTGTATTTTTTTCCTTTAACCAAGTTTTTCCCAAAGGGTTTTCTTAGTTAAAGGTTTTTAATGAGCGATCAGTCTGAACACATAAAACGCATATGTCGTGAACTATTTACCTTGTCTAGTTTTTTTCCCACTCGGGTTTTTCTAACAAAGTTAATAGTACATACGACATATACGTTATGCAACTACGATCGAGACAATCAATTCTACCATTTATTCATTGAGACATTGTCAGATGAGAATGAAAATCATTTAAGCGCACTATATGAAGACAATGCATCTTGCGTATATCTCAATTGAATTGGGCTATATTAATGGGGATAGAACAAAACATATTTCACCCAAGTTCTTCTTTACTCATGATTTGCAAAAGAATGAGGAGATTGATGTGCAACAGATCCGGTCAACCGATAATTATTTATCGAAGACATTGTCGATCGCAACATTTGAAAGAATCAGTGAAGAGCGTTGGGAAGCGACGATTGAAATATCTAAATTGACGCTTGGTTTAGGGGAGTAAATCAAACGGATAAATATGTACTTTTTTCCTTAACTAAGAAGATTTTTCCCACTCCAGGTTTTTTCTTAGTAAGGTTTTAATGAAAGATATCATATCTGTTGTATGTTTAAATAATAGATATCCAAGGGGAGTGTTATGAAATAATATCATTGATGGATTATCTATTATTCGATTGATTTAAGTAGATTTGTGATTAATTCGATTATTGTGTTCACATTGTAATCTCTACTATAAATACCCCTTATATCATTGGAATAATACACAAGCAATTTTCCTTTCTTCTATAATTGTATTTCCTCTTGTTCTTCCTCCATTATCTTCTTAGTTTTATAACATAATAAATATTTTATTGATTTTTTAAATGGACTTATATTTTCCGAGTACCTCTTCAAAATTATCATTATTTTTTAATTGTTTGTTTGTTTGTTTTAATTTTGTACGCGGGATGCGTGGCAATATTGTAATTTTGAATTTGCAGAACGGAAAAAAAAAATTTGACTGAAAAGTATGTTATTTAAACATGAGTGTACAACAATAAACTTTGAAGTCTCATCCCACATAGCCAGTTGAGAAACAAACACCGACACTAATTTCTCATGTATTAAACTTCAAATACATTCCACAACTTTCCTCAAACTACCATTTTTTTTTTATAAAAAAACTATTCAAACAAGAACAAGGCCATGGCTTTGGGGGGGGATCAATTGGCTTCCTCATCCTACGCTTTGCTGTCAATACTCATTGGTTCGGCTTCCTTCGGAGCTGTTTTCTGCATTATTTTACAAACTAACATATTAATCCTACACCTTATAAGGATACCATCTGACCTTAAGACAATATATATATATATACGTATAAAAGTTTAAGCCATCATATTCTTCGATTATTCACTTACCTTAATCTCGGATGAATCCAACTTATTCAACTTTGCAAACATGTTCCCATAAAATTTGGCATCCTTCTTATTGTATTCCTTCACCTTCTCCTTTAGTGCTTTGTATTCAAGTTTCACCTCCCTGCTCCAATTTTTCCATATGTTACTATAGTTGGCATCGTTTTCAAGATGAATCCATTCAAACACACACACACACACACACACACACACATAATAATATAACGTGTGTCGTGGTGTTAGAAACCTACTTGTTATCGGGGTCAATGTCGAGAGCCTTTTTAATGTCAAACTCCGCAAGATCCAAATCTGCCAAGTTCATGTATGCTTGAGCCCTCCTATATAGTGCTTTCACATTTGTACCTTCCAGCTCCAACACCTACATACATAAAGGACATCCCATATAACCGTGAGCATGTGCAATTGTGCACAAAGCAGCATTAGTTTCTGAATATACACCAATTATATCAATGTACGAGACCTAGATTCATCCACTGATGATCCACCATGATGGGTGGTCTACAAAATTGTAACATAATGTTCCACCATGATCGGTGGTCTAATAAAGTTTGACAAAATGCTGCAACGGACCTTAGTGGATAGTTTCACAGCTTCCTTGTAATCCTTCAACTTCAGCTTGCAAGCAGTATTATTCAGATTGCAAGAAATCTTTAATGCTTTGGCCTGCTTTTTCTCCTCCTCGCTAAAGGAAGTATCATATTCTATGTATTTTGCAGCCTGCACACACAAATTAAAAAAGATGTACGAACTTAGCATGAATTTTCTATGATAAATCCAACCGAATAGGCAGTATGCAAGATGAATCTTGAGATATTGCATTTGACTAACTCACTTTCTCATATCTTTTTGAAGCCTTTGCAAATTTTCCTGCCTTAAATAAGGCATTGCCTTCTTCCTTCTTTTTCCCAGCAGCTTCAATTTTCTCTTGTGTGTTCATGTCCCATGACTCTTTTTCCTGACAAATATATTCGATAAAACGAAGATGTGAAAATATCCATAAATTATCAATATCGTGCTGCTTTCTTACATATCTTAAGCTGAAAACATTCCTTTATCCACTCAAAAAAATAAGGCTTAAATGGCAGTTAAACTTACTTTGACAAAAGAGACCAATTCAACTTCATAATACACAGTTGAGTTTGGAGGAACAACAGCCAGCTCTTGCTTCGCCTCAGATGAACCGAAAGCATATTCCGGCGCAATAGTCAGTAGTGCAATCTCACCCTTCTTCATTGCCATCACAGCTCGATCCAACCCGTCTATGACTTGCTCTGAAATGTATTCAATATTAGCAAGACACACAAAACAAACACACACACACACACACACAATGTTCCCATTGAGAGAAGACTTCTCATAATCAAAAGGGCCAGCCATGCATAAATACATACCTTCATCTGTCTTAAACTCAAATAGATCATCTTCATTATCGTTGAAACCCTTCTTGATAAATAACGTGCCATCAGCCAATTTTCCGGTCAGTTTCACTGCCATCAAAAGATGAAAAACCCGTCATATACAATAAAATATGAGCTACGAGCTTGACATAAAATTAACACCACAACACTAACATTTAACTACAGCTCCCTCATTTGGCTTCTCATATCCTTCCCCTTCTTTCAAAATCTTTTTAATGACTTTCTTGTCATCAGTAATATTAGAAACAATCTTCCACGACACCAGCTCCAGGCTTATATTCAAAGTAGCATTGGGCGGGACAGCCCCTTCATCGCCAGAAGCAGCCTTTCCTTTCCCACCAAAGCCATCTGCAAGAGCAAGTTCATGAGATACATAAGCACCAAACAACACCAACAGAATCGCAATAGTGTTACTATGGTATCACCACTTACATTGTGGTTTCACAGTCAAGAGGACCTTCTCTCCTTTCTTCATTGTCTTGACGGCCTTGGCAAGTGCAGGACAAAAATGACCTGTTTCAATGAATATGAGCTTTCTAAAATCGAAAATAAGTAATCTTCACTGAGCTCAATATGAAGTGCAATCATTACAAACCTTCCTGCACGGTGAACTCAACCCCGTCTGATTTTCCCACCAATGTACCATCCTCCAGATGGGCCTCATATCTCACTGTATGACAAAGCAGGTTATGAGATAGGCTCAAGAAAGATGCTAAAAGTAATAGCCAAAGCATGATGGCTGGACTTATACGATAACATACCAAAAACTTCATCAAGGTCTTTGGGATTTTCCCATTTCTCTCCTTCTTTGACAATCTTCTTAAAAATTCCACCATCCTTGCAGATGTCTTTGACACTGGCCCATGATAACAGTTCCACATCAAACTGTAGAGTAGCATTCGGAGGAATTGTTGGAGGAGAACCAGATTCACCGTAGGCAAGCTCAGGGGGTATAGTAAAAATTGCATTTTCACCTTTTTTCATTGTCTTGATACCCTGATCCCATCCCTTGATGACTTGACCTGTTCAAACGACATAATCAAATGGTGATTTCAATTTTCTCCTGACTCACCATTCACACAACAAAAACAAATCCAAAACTTAGTCCGCAGTCAGCAGAATTCTAACTCATATTCCTGCTAGCTAAATCTAATACCTATTTGACAACAAATGCTTAGGGAAAGGATGCCTTATGTTGCACTAAAACTTCTGGAAAACAATTTCAAACTGCAGTATCCATCTAAAATTAACATCAAACCTACTTCTCAAAAGTACCAAGCAAAGCAACTAATTTACATCATTTAGCAGAGTACTAAGAAAGCCAACAATGGAAATACTGTTAAGTAGCTCAATCAATTTAATTAAAACACACACAAATTGAAATAGCAATCACTCAATGCCGAAGTAATTCAACTATTCCCGAATCATCCAAAGGCAGGTCTTATTCAGAAATATAGAAACATAAATCTGATTCATGCACCCAAAAGTGGCAACCTTTTTGAAACAATCAGAAAGTAGTATTTAATCCTCTAAGTTCATTCCTTTTCCTTGTTACTCAGAACATGTTGTCAAGACTGTTTATTACTATAAATTAAGATTGTTTATCACTAAAATTAAAATTTTAAGTGGTAGTTAGATTTTTATGTAACTGTTACGGAAACCAATATCTTAATTCCCTTAAAGATTGAAAAAATGATTTGTTCACTGCACAACGCATTCAGCCACAATGTATGTCATAGTACACCTTTATCATATTTAATATCAAACTGTAGTGTAGACACTATTGATATGGATTGCTCCATGATAAATGATATCAAAGTGTGTAATTTATGTAATATAAATCCATAGCAGATAAATCATTCATACCACTAAATTCAAATCAGTAAATATACATTCAGTTATTTTTGTCCTAAATGGAATAATCATTATTTCATATTTACCTTGGATGTCAAAAAATGTATATTTACCTTAGGGGGCATCCGATAAAATTGGAACAATCGTGCTTATATATGTCTATTTCTCAAATTTACATTTTCAACATTCAAATAGACACTTTTCTTGATAAAATCAGCTCAAAAATTGCCCCAACACTTGATTACTTGTCTATAAATATCAAATCTCTTACTTCACTTCTTATACCCCTCAAAACTAAAGGACAGCCAAAATCAAAATTTTGATGTCTGAAATATTAGTGTCATCAATAGTGAAAAGCGTAATGTAACTGTATTGCAAAGACACAAATCAGGTTTCATTTTTATCCCATCTAATAAGGAAGATACACCTATGGAGAATAAACGACACACACCCCTTCTGGAAATCGTCATCCATCTGTGCTAGTAGAATCATATAACAAGAGTGCACCTTAATTATACAATTGTTCAAACATTCCTCTTAAATCAATTAAAAAAAATAAGAACAATATATCACCTCACTCTAGGAACCTTAATTTTACTAATAGCTCTCATTACTATGATCTTTAAGAGGTTTGGAACAACACACAGTGTACTTAATCAGAATGGTATCAGCTAGCTAATTTTTCACGCCTCAGCAAAATAATCAGATTGTATAGAGAAAAATAGAATGAAAAAAGCAGGTAGAATACGATCAGAAGCTTGTGTACGATGTAAATGAGAAAAAGACTTCCATTTATTTTACATAATGAAAAGATTGAGGAAAACAGCCAACAGAACAGAATAATGTGCAAACCTTGGCCGAGGGTAAACTTAAACGGAGTTCCACGGTCCCGACTCGAATCAAACTTAGTTCCATCAAGCAGAGTCCCAGTGTAATGTACTGAAAATCAAAAATCAACATGAAACCAGTGTTAGTACGTAGTGAAACCAAGATCTAATTTTTAACATTTATTTTTGCACCAGAATCTCTTCCCAACGATCAAAATCCACTAAAAAGAAACCAGCACTAACCTTGTACTTCGTCACCAGCATCAGGGGTGTCCCAGCCTTCACCTTCCTTGAGAAGCTTCTTCTTCAAGCCTTCCTTTCCGATCTCCTTCTCTTCTCCGACTTTCAACACCGGATTCTGATCAGGCAGACCTAAATCATCCTCATCCATTCCCATTCCCAAATCCTCTGCTGGCGGCATATCAAAATCATCATCCATTGCTCAAACCTTAAGCTTCAACAACTAACAACGATAAAACTAATTGTATTATTGAGTGATGGTGAATGGCGTTAATGGTGATTTAAGAGCTAAGAGATGCACAATCCAATCTATGAGTCACGATGATACAGAGAGCAAACAGAGAGATGGGTTTAAATTGCGTGACGAGAAAAGACGAAGGGCGAGTTGGTTTGGGGTTCCAGAGAGTTCTACAATACGAGAAGGGCCAGGATGCTTCTAGCGACTCGTTGCGTACTGATTCGCATTCTGACTAGTTCTTGCCGTTAGATTCTATCGTACGGCTATGGTTCAGCATTCACGTGCAACTGTTATGGCATTTGATATAAAATGTTATTAAATTAACCGAGTCGTATTTGTGATCGGTTTGTTCTTTTAACTTATTGAGCTGAGCTTGAACGCGATTGTCAGATCATTTGTTTAACGAACGAATATTAGCATTGTCCGTGAACGTGAATCTGCTTATATAAATAAAACAATTTATGATAACTCAAACTCAAGATATAATAAGTCATTTATTTATCCAATAAAGATAATAGATTGATTTTGTATAATATCTATATATTCTTCTAATACTTTTAACTACATGGTAGTGGTCTAAGTAGTGCAATTGCTAGAGCACGGGAGGATGAAGAGTAATGATTTTAGCAAGAGCAGCTAGACAGACTATTATAGTGAGTTTAATGACTGTTATAATGGACTTAGTCAAAAGGTATGATATAGTAGCCTTTCCGAGAGAGCCTATAAGATTTACTGTGAACCCCCCATAATGCGGTAAAAGGAGGATATTAAGGGAAGCAGTGAGCGGAGATTCCCCTGAAGAGAGCCGAATGAGGGGAGACCTTCACGTCAAGTTCGGAGGGCCGGGATATCCCGACCATATTATCATTACGCCCTTGGAATGTTACTTGGTTCAATGCTGTTTGTTGAATGATGTATGTAATATTGATCTCACGTCATATTTTATACCTTAACAAGCCGAATTCGGGTCGAACTCGATTCGAAAGGCAACAATATGTTTAACGAGCCGAAACCGAACACGAGCTCAAACAATTTATCTTTTAAACGAGTCGAGCTAGAGCATGATTTTTTGTTCGTTTAACAAACGAACGAGCTCGAACTTCAACCACCGATACTCGGCTCGGCTAGGCTCGTTAACAACACTAGTCACATGGTTAAATTTGTGTTTCTTTTTTTCGGTATCCAGAAAACAATCGGCCTGATTGAATTCGGAGTCCATCACTGAGTGCGTTTGACTTATGTTCGATGGATGATTCTATCTAAACCTCTTAACACTTGGCGTTCACTTTAGAAAATCCAACTTCCGCCTTTCGGAGCATTCTTAAGTCATTTACCACTTGAGTCAAGCTATTGAACCATCGTTGAGTAACTTTTGAAATTAAATTGCTTCGGGTTTGAAAATCAGAGCAAAAATATGAAAATTGATACGCTTCCGCAAAAGAGCCCGCAGATTCACATTGGGCCTCCACGAAGGCCCAATAAGGAATAGAATCATCGGTCCAATCAGTTTGCACCTTAATAAGCCGGACTAGGCTAGGCACAACCAAGCTCACCTCGGGCCTGTACGACACCATCCATTGGCCAAGCCACGAGCAACGGTTGACAAGGCTCTCAACCCGTCCTTCACAGCTTGGCATGAAGCACTGGGGGTCGATCTGCTCGCCCTCTAGCCTGCAATCTGCCAGCTAGTGTCAAGCCCGCTATATCATACAACATAAATTACTGCAAGGCTGTTACGAGCGAAGAACCCGCATCTGTCATAACCAATCTCGCCCAAACAGACGCTGCCACGACAACCACGTAGTAAATTACATTTGTTATTATTTAAATACGTTATATTGATGCTGGATATACAGAAACCCGAATCCGGATCCGATCCACAATTGGATCGTCAGATCTGATTCACAGCACCGATCGAGACACTCGATCATGCACAGCGGAAGCTACGAATTAAATTCGCATGCGATTTTAATTCACATAATTAATTAACAATCTACGAGAAGGTTAGTAGGTTTACCTCAACGGAAAGGAAGAAATAGTCGACCAAAGGGAGATGTCGTAGTCTTCCGGATTGTATCTCCTAGCGACGACTGGTGGACGTCGATCCTCGCCGTAGAACCTCCTCGAATATGCACATCTAAATGACTAAAGCAAGAAACTAATTTTTCTTCCTTTATTTTCAAGTGTGGCGCAATTGATGGTGTCTTTTGTGCTTGAAGGAACTCTCTTTATATAGGAAAATAACTAGCCAAGAAAGTTATCATTTTCACACCACAATTACCTATTCCCACAAGAAAAAGATATTTGCTAAAAGATAAGAGATAATTCCCAAAAAAATCAATCTCTTATTTTTCCATTAATTATCCAACAAATAGATAATTAATTAATTACACACGTGACATAATCTAGGAAAATTTATTTTCCTAATTTATCAATAGTATAATGGCGCCAATTTTCATCATTTTTTAATAGAAAATGTCTTTTCTATTTTACATATTATTAACCAAATAAATAATATTGCATATTTATTAAATAGACCAACTATTTAATTTATTCTCGAGGTTCCATAAAACGAGAAAACACTCGCGTGTTAGGAGCCAACCTGGGGACCATGGACCTATAACCAGTAGCTACAATAAATTGAATAAAATATTCATCGAACAGAATATTTCTACTCAGCTTATTAATTCCGGAATTACGCCACCATAAATCCGAAACTAAACTCTATTGATTATAGATATAACTTATTCTCAAAACGTCGAGTCGATAAGTGTCCATTGATATAATCATTACATACAGACTATCCCTCCATAGACTATCCGTAATGAAGCGTGATTATTTCCGTAAACCCTCTTCAATACATTTTATCCTTATTTACCATTAACTCACTAGTGATCAATTAGTTCATAACTAATACGAACTCCGTGGATCGGTCAGTTTCTATGATTAACAAATAAGAGATTGTCTTTCTACTTCCCGCAGGAACGAATGGATTTCATATCTATGAGACACACACTTCTCATTCATTCCAGAATAGTGCCAACGTGAAAGTGATTCGGACCGCGCCACTTAGCGATCCTTAACGAACATATCACACCCTATCTTGAAACAAGTAGGAGAATGCAATCACTTCAGGATTAAGGTTAATCCATATATGATCATCTTGTGATTTAATAAGATTTCTCAATCACGGAATTATATGAGAAACTGAGATTAAATCGGTCCAGTCCTATATGACTACATCATATATAAATACCCTACTTAGACAACCAATGTCGACGGTCCGGATAAGATGGTCACACCATAAAGTGTTCTGGGCGCATTAATGATGGTTTAATCAATAGACCCCAGACTTTGATTAAGTTCACCACGGACTTACATTTCAAGTGTATCACCATAAAATTAATCCTCATGTGTGACACACACTAAGTTGTTAGGAAATCACTAGTTTAACGCAGCGGAATTTAAAATTTGATTTCCTTTTCTAAATCGTTCTTCGTTTAATGCAATAAACACGTTAAGTAGTTTGACGGTTATACCTTGGATGATCTACAAGATCGTCGCTTTGACCGCCAACGGAGAGTAGTTCAATGCGCAAGCCGTCCACGCGTCCGGCCTCTATCGCTAATCCACACGAACCCCTCGCCGGAATCCTCCTTGGATTGCTATCGGAAAAACTCCGGCTGCTAGACCGGACCTTTTCTTCCCTCACAAACTCACTATGGAGAGCTCTCTATTTTACACAAGAATTATGAACTCTTGCAATTTTGTTGTACAAAAGAGCTTGACACCCACTTCCCTTTTATAGAGGAGGTGGCGCCCCAATAGTAGTGTGGAGGAGAAGAAAACCTTTTTCTAATAAAATAAGGAAAATCAACTAGATTGATTTATCTCTTTAATTATAATTTATTTTGTCAATATCATATATTGATTATAATTATCTTATTACCATAAATCTATTTTTCAAAA
Source organism: Gentiana straminea (assembly GCA_036785695.1). Lineage (NCBI taxonomy): Eukaryota > Viridiplantae > Streptophyta > Magnoliopsida > Gentianales > Gentianaceae > Gentiana > Gentiana straminea. The sequence goes on along the minus strand of JAVUPR010000300.1, from coordinate 12,928,524 downwards.
TCAATTAATATCTTATATTAATATCATGGCAATCTTTATTAATTAAAGTGCACAATCCAAGTGTATCTTATACACACAAAAGTGGCGCCCCATTAGTCAACAAATTGACTTCCGGAATATTCTTTAATTAATCTAATTTGTATATAATTAATATCTTGTATTTTATTTATTCATAATAAATAAATACCACCATATTAATTTACCACTATAACCTTTATAGTCTAGAGATAAATTTTCCTTATTTGGTTATCAACTATAACCGCATTTTAATCCGACTCGATGTTCATATGTGTGTGACCCGATAGGCTTCCGAATATGTTGGCCGTAGACACAAAGTGCAATTTACTAAAATGCCCTTCATACCTAACGATCACGGGATAGCGTCTAGCAACACACCGTGACCCCCAATTATCGGAAGAGTCAAAAACAATGACTACTACCTTTCATGTGAAGCAGTTACCGTGTAACTTGCAATCCTATCGCTATAATAATATCCATACGATCGTATCTCGAGTGTCAATACATTGACGATCGTATCTTATAATCCGGATATCATGCTCCCTCGGAATAACACATTTACTCCCACTTTGCAAAGATTCTCGAGAGCTAGACATTCCTTATAAGAAGGCCATTTCGGATATTCAATCCCAATCATAGGATACGCGATTCCCGGACGACCAATCATGTATACTCCGCATGCTTCAATATCATACCCAATCACTACCGCATGATCGCCCCATGGTTAGGAGAAATCTCAATAGTGTCAAAGCATGACAATCCACACCGTGATGCCATGAAGACTCCGGTCAAAAGGATAATTACACAACCGCCACATAGTGTGACACTTAATGTAAGTGGGTCAGTCTAACGTACGCATTCTCTAATACACGTCCACGTACAGTCCAAATGTCTCTACACTTCGATAGACGAGATCTATCCCTACCTTCTAAAATATAGAAGACATTCAATACGTGCTAGTCTGATTATACTATCAATGTCCCATTTGATAATATATAAGACTAGAGACATTTAAGTACCAACCTTATTATGGTGATTAGAGATCTCATCAACCATAATCACTATCATGGTTTCTCTATCACAGATTGATACTAGGGACGTTACTATATATGTATACAACAAATAATATGAAGACGGACAATATATAATAACATAAGTGCTTTTATTAATCATAATAAAGTTATTACATGAACTAAATAGATCGTAAATGACCCGACCCGGTCGGATCCGGTCCAACCCGATTGGGTTTAGGACACCTTTCCAACAATCTCCCACTTGGCCTAAAGCCAATCACCCATATGCCTAAGCCCGTGCAAGTGAACATGTTTCTCATGCTTAGCTTGAGACAATGCCTTGGTTAACGGATCAGCTATGTTATCATCCGTGTGGACTTTCTCTATCTTTACATCTCCTCTATCTACTATCTCTCTAATCAAGTGATAGCGCCGTAACACATGTTTGGACTTCTGATGAGACCTTGGCTCCTTTGACTGAGATATCGCTCCATTATTATTATCACAGTACAGAGGCATTGGACCTTCAATGGAGGGAACCACACCAAGTTCAGTAATGAACTTCTTCATCCAAACTGCTTCCTTCGCCGCCTCCGAGGCTGCTATGTATTCGGCTTCCGTTGTAGAGTCTGCAGTAGTCTCCTGCTTGGAACTCTTCCAGCTCACTGCTCCGCCGTTAAGCGTAAAAACAAATCCAGATTGTGACTTAAAGTCATCCTTGTCAGTTTGGAAACTGGCATCTGTGTAACCTCGTAATACTAAATCATCATTCCCGAAAACCAGGAACATATCCCTAGTACGTCTCAAGTACTTAAGGATATTCTTGACAGCAATCTAGTGACCATCACCTGGATTGGACTGGTACCTACTAGTCATACTAAGAGGGTACGAGACATCTGGTCTTGTGCATAACATGGCATACATGATAGACCCGATTGCCGAAGCATAAGGGACTTTACTCATTTGTGCCCTTTCCTCCTCTCGTCTTAGGACTCATTCCCTTCGACGGTAGACCCCATGTGACATGGGCGGCAATCCTTTCTTGGGCTGCGCTCCATGCTTGAATCTCTTCGACATCTTGTCTATGTAGGTGGATTGCGACGGACCAAGCAACCTCTTAGATATATCTCTATAGATCTTTATTCCTAGAATATAGGCTGCCTCACCCAAGTCCTTCATTGAGAAGTTCTTGGATAACCAAGCTTTGACTGATTGTAACATAGGCACATCATTCCCTATGAGCAATATGTCATTCACATAAAGCACTAAGAACACAATGGCACTCCTACTAACCTTCTTGTAAACACAGGGCTCATCTTCGTTCTTGATGAAATCAAACTGTTTGATAATCTCATCAAAGCGAAGATTCCAACTCCGAGAAGCTTGCTTTAATCCATAAATGGATCTTTGCAGTTTACACACCATCCTAGCGTCATTGGTTGTGAAACCCTCAGGCTGTGTCATATACACTTCCTCAGATAGGTTCCCGTTAAGGAAAGTTTGTTTTCACATCCATCCGCGTTTCGTAATCATGGTATGCTTTAATAGCGAGCAAAATTCTAATGGATTTTAACATGGCAACGGGCGAGAAGGTTTCATCATAGTCAACTCCTTGTCTTTGCTTATAACCTTTTGCCACCAACCTAGCCTTGTAGGTGGTCACGTTACCGTCCATGTCGGTCTTTCTCTTAAAGACCCATTTACACCCTATGGGAACTATTCCCTCAGGCGGATCAACTAAGTTCCAAACTTGGTTGTCCTTCATGGATTCCATTTCAGAATTCATGGCTTCTAGCCATTTCTCTTTGTCATGCCTTAATAGCACTTCCTCATAAGTTCTAGGGTCCTCATCTTCCATGAGATACACGCCAGTGTACCTTTCGGGTTCACGGCGTTCCCTGGTGGATCTTCGAGGTGCTATCGTGTCTACGGTAGAGGGTGGCACCACATTTGTATGTGGTGTCTCCTCTACTTCCATCAACGGACTGTTATCCGTAAGTGGTTCTCGAATTTCTTCAAGATCAATCTTACTCCCACCGACCCTATCCGAATAAACTCTTTCTCCGAAAGTGGCCGATCCCCGGCAACAAACACCTTTTGTTCCTCGGGATGGTAAAATTGGAATCCTCTAGTTTCTCTAGGATATCCCACAAACGGACATTTGTCGGATCGGCCTCTAATTTGTCGGGCATCATCCGCTTCACATAAGTTGGACAACCCCAAGGTTTAAGATATGCCAGATTTGGTTTCTTCTTTGCCCATACCTCGTATGGTGTAGAATCAACCGTCTTTGATGGAACTCGGTTCAGTGTGTAGGATGCGGTTTCTAGAGCATACCCCCAAAATGATTTTGGGAGAACTGCATAGCTCATCATGGATCGCACCATGTCTAACAGGGTGCGGTTCCTCCTCTCAGATACGCCATTCATCTGTGGCGTCCCGGGAGGGGGGCCATTCATCGGATCGAAGTGTTTTGATTTCTTTACCCGAGTTGTTTCTCCACTTCACTTCGAATTCCTTGAACTTTTCGAAGGCTTGATTTAAACTTCATTAAGTATATATAACCATAGCGTGAATGGTCATCAGTGAAAGTGATAAAATAAGAGTATCCTCCTTTGGCTTGAATTGACATTGGGCCACATACATCAGTATGTATGAGCTCAAGCAATTCATTGGATCTTATCCCTTTGCCACTAAAAGGTGACTTTGTCATCTTTCCAAGTAAACAAGCTTCGCATGTGTCAAACGATTCGTAATCGAATTGATCCAACATTCCATCTTTATGGAGTTTGGAAATGCGATTCTTATTTATATGGCCAAATCTACAATGCCATAAGTAGGATTCATTCAAGTCATTTGTTTTGGCTTTCTTGTTATTTATATTAAGTACGTCAACATTCAGATCTAATATGTAGAGACCATTGCTAAGTATGCCGGTACCATAAAAGATTCCATCACGTGAAAAAGAACAACATGGATATCCCACAAACGACCGGGTCAATTTCGAAGGTGGGTACTATTTACCGATCGAATCTTATTCGATTTCCATTGGTTGACTAGTCAACTCTTTGACAATTCACATCTCTACATGTGATAGCCACCCTTGTCTCTAAAATCGTCGACGTGGGCCAATCACCGCACATTTGTCGGATCTTTATCTCTCATTGGTCTTGAACTTCTTGCTCCATTCTTGTTACATAATAAATAATTACACCCGCCACACACGGGGGAGCTCGGGGAATGGGATAAATGCAAAAAAGTAAACTAGGTCACGTTCTTCATAACGGCCTAGGACAATTTTTCAAAAACCAACATAAAGAAAACATTCCAATCTATCCTATTGGTCGAGTCGCACGATCGATCGGGGTCCATATAATCCTCTAATTTGTCGTGCATCATCCGCTTCACGCATAAGTTGGACAACCCCAAGGTTTAAGATATGCCGATTTGGTTTCTTCTTTGCCCATACCTCGTATGGTGTAGAATCAACCGTCTTTGATGGAACTCGGTTCGGTGTGTAGATGGATCCGGCCTCTGTCCCATCGCTAATCCACACGAACCCCCGCCGGAATCCTCATCGGATTGCTATCGAAAAACGGTTTCTAGAGCATACCCCCAAAATGATTTTGGGAGAACTGCATAGCTCATCATGGATCGCACCATGTCTAACAGGGTGCGGTTCCTCCTCTCAGATACGCCATTCATCTGTGGCGTCCCGGGAGGGGGCCATTCAACCAATGTCGACGGTCCGGATAAGATGGTCACACCATAAAGTGTTCTGGGCGCATTAATGATGGTTTAATCAATAGACCCCAGACTTTGATTAAGTTCACCACGGACTAACATTTCAAGTGTATCACCATAAAATTAATCCTCATGTGTGACACACACTAAGTTATATGGCTACATATGATACGACTTGGGATTTTCAGCAGTGTATTACTTATAAGCCATGTTCTAAAACTCGCTAGGCGAAGTCGGTACGCTACAGGGGCGCCTAGGCGTTTTTTGGGTTTTAAGGGGGGTTTTAGGGTTTTAAGGGGGGTTTTAGGGTTTTTACGGGAGGGGGGGTTTAGGGTTTTAAGGGGGGTTTTAGGATTTTTACGAGGGGTTTTAGGGTTTGTATGGGGGTTTAGGGTTTTAAGGTGGGGGGGGGGGTTAGGGTTTTATGCCTCTTTCTTGTCTAAACACCTGGGAAAACTTGGATGTTCGCCCAGATGGAACCCTAATTGCCTAGAAGGGCCTAGGAGCGCCCAGAAGGGCCTAGGAGTGCCTAGAAGGGCCCATGAGCGCCCAGAAAATCGCCCAACACACTTGAGCACCCAGATAAATCGCCTAGAGCCAAGTCGAGACGCCCGGGGATCGTCCAGGGCCTAGGCGGCGCCTAGGCGATCGCCCAGGGCGATTTTTAGAACACTGCTTATAAGCACAAAGCAAATAATAAGATGAGAATAAATCTGTCATTTATCAATTATAAAAACAATTATATAAATTGTCTTTCGGGCGCTACTTCCAACAATCTCCCACATGCCCGTATAGACAAGCAACAATTGTCTTTCGGGCACACTATATCTAGCAATCTCCCACTTGCCCGTAAAGACAAGCAATGATTGTTTTTAGAGCACCACACCCTTATTCATTCTATCCACAACATTCTCCCACTTGCTTTAAAGCAGATGAGACATATCTCCCAATTTCATACCCGAAAAACGCTTATCAGTGACATTAGATGACACACGACTTGGTAATCTGATCTTGGACATACACGAAAAGGGTGGCAAAGTAATATGATACATTATAAGAAAATACATCACGTAATATAATATATAATACTCATTACATCATATGATGTATAATACACGATATAACACATCTTCTATCTCATTTCCCTCTTATATCTCAACATTTTCAAGTTGTACAACACTTCTACATACTTCATCTCAATTCAAACGGTGGCATTTCAAGTGGGAGCCTTCGGTATTATCACAATCTCATCTTCCAAGGCCAAGGCGTGATGGCATAGATAACTAAATAAGGATTTTATTATATATCTTATTACAATTAGGGGTGAACATGGTTCGGTTCGGCCGGTTTTTCTCATTTTTAAAACCGAACCATTTTATACGGTTTCTAAATTTTGAAACCAAACTAGAACGGTTTTAAGACTGAAACCATTTGTTCAGTCCGGTTTGGTTCGGCTTGGTTCCGATATTTTATGGTTTCTTTAACAATTAAAATTATTGATAGGAAATCACAAAAATTCCACTAAAAAAAGAAATCACAAAAATTGTCTGGTAATAGCAAATAATAACATATGTAATACATTAGTACTATATGTTAGTAAATCCAGTGAGATGATTTAACAAATTTTCATAGTTAAATAATCTACTATGTGAATCTTAAAGTTCCAAAAGTAAACCTTCCTTCAACACCATCCAACATAACAAACTCGACACCTCCCATTGAATTTACAAGTTTGGGTCAAACAAGATAGTAAAAGAGTTATCTCGTACTCATTTCAATTTATCAATGAATCATCAACTTAAAAAAGTACTAATAATGAAATAACCGTTATACTATTGAATAACATATATAAATCTCAAAATCCTTAGACAAAATAATATTTTGAATAAGGTTAAGGGAGAAAGATAAATGCATATGTTTCATAAGTAAGCGAGAGATAAGTGGAAGGTAGCTAACTTTCGCACATTTGCTTGTCCTTCCCACTCACCCTATGCAAATCAGGTCAACGAGTGGGATATTTAAGCCCAAAACCTACTCTACTTACACTAATACAAATGATTTAACATTTCCTACTTACTCTTCCACTATGTCTGAGGCATCGTCCAAGCTAGAATGGAGGAAATCCATTCTAAAGGAATATCAAGCATTGCTGCTGAACAAAACCTGGGAAATGGTTCAACCCTCATCAAGTCAAAGTGTGGTTGGCAATATGTGTGTTTTCAAAGTCAATTTGAACCTTGTTGAAGGTGTCTTAAAATATAACGCCAGACTGGCGGCAAAATAATTTCATCAGAATTATTGAGTGAACTTCACCGAAACCTTCAGTTCAGTGACCAAATAATCCATTATCAGAGTTGTGTTTGTTGTTGATGTCTCTGTGAATTTGCCCATTCATCATATTGACATTAATAATGCTTTTCTAAATGGACCATTGAAAGAACCAGTTGTCGTGTCTCAGCCTGAAGGGTTTTTGAAGATCGATCCTGACAGACCTCACTACTTATACAAGTTGAACAAAGCTCTTTAAGCCCGCAAGGAAACACATAGGGCATGGTTTGAGGCATTAGCCGGTCAAACGAAGATATGGGGATTCCGACAGGCTGTTTCTGACTACTCTTTGTTCATATTCAGAATTAAGACTCAAGTGATGTATGTCCTTGTTTATGTTGATGACATACTCATTACTGAGAAATACAGTCTAATCAAGAAGTTCATACAACAACTCAACACTAAATTTGCTCTCGAAGACTTAGGTTATATCTCTTATTTCTTGGGAATGTAGGCTTATAGAGACTCAACAGGACTATACTTGAGCCAATCTCATTATGCTTTGCAGTTGTTGAAGAGGGTAGGATTTGAAACTCCCATGGTTGTGGGTAGGAACCTCATGCCCAAACAGGGAACACATCTCTATCCAATCCTAAAAAATACAAAAATGATGTGGATTAAACGGTTAATGAAAGAATTGGGATTGCAGATTTCTAGGACACCTAAAGCTTGGTGTGATAACACTGGGGCAACATCTTTGGCACAAAACATTGTTTACCATGCTAGAAACAAACACATTGAAGTGGATATTCAGTACATCAGGGATCAAGTTTTGACTAAGCAATGGCAGGTTCTTTCTGTTCCTACTTCAGATCAATTGATGATTGTTTAACCAAGGCATTGACAATTTGCCACCTTCATCTTTCACAGGTTTCAAAACCAAACTCAAGTCACTACTGCATTATTTCGTTTGAGGGAGGCTGCTAATGGATGTGGTTGATCCGCCCTTCATTTATTGTCAAGTGTTTGGTTAAATAGTGCCTTGTCATAACGTATATAGTTCAAGATTGCCTAAATGTTCTGTTATGTTTGGTAGATTTGATGCTATTTAGTATATATGTTGGCATATTTGGAAATTGTATCACTGAAAAACATTCTGCTCAAGGAAGTAATTTAATTTGTCATCTTTTTCATTTCTGTTCTGTATATACTCCCTCCGTCCAATAATATAAGGCCTTTTGGCCATTTCACACAGTTTAAGAAAACATAATGAATGAGTTGTTTTTTAATATTTCAATGCAAAATATTGTATTGTTTTTTTTGGATTAACTAATAATATTACATTGTTTAGTGTGAAAGTGAAAACAATGCATTTAATATTGTATTGTTTTGTGAGAAAGACTTATATTTTGGGACACTATTAAAAAGCCAAAAAGACTTATATTACGGGACGGAGGGAGTACATAACATTACTGTTTCCTAAATTTTAGACAAGTTTTTTCCTAAATTTTAGACAAGTTTTCACGGGTAGGTAGAATGTAATGTGTTTGAAAGTATTCATGAACTTCTTTATTCTCGCATGAACAAGTGGGAATCTTCAAGTGCAAATTAAATACCTTTTACTTCATGCTTTGAACAAATCAAATTTGCGGAGAACAACTACTCTTTAATTAATTTATTGTATTACACAACGAGTGACACAACGGTCATCTACATCGTTGATCGTGATAGGTTTACAACATGATGAATTTAAGTTCATCATATATAATCAACAATGCAGATTATCGTATTGTATCATACATAAACACATTAATCAGCATAAGCTAACTTCATAGTTAATTTCTACATCTCCCAATTAAACTAACAATTCAGTTTACTGTATTTACATCACCAGAACAATATTGTAGAGCATTACCGGGAAATATACAATTCATTGACTTTTTCTTTTCTTTTCTCAAATAGCTAGAATGTCTCCATCATGAATCTATTCAAAACCCTTGTCTGGCCTCTCCGAAAACCGTCTTCAAGATCAAAGGTTGTTCTGATGTTGAATATCATTTTCTTAGTCATAAGAACGCTAATAAAATTTTCTTTTCGCTTAATCTTCACAGCAGCAGTTCATGTGGTGGCTTTATCAATCCAAACCATAAAAGTTCCAAGAGAGGCCTTTCAGGGCTCATTAGAGCAACTTGGGGATGTCATCAGGGCTTGTTTGGAATATTTTGTGGTTCTTGGGATCGAAGTGGTAAAATGTGTGATTTCTACCCTCTTTCCGAGGTCGGTTTCTGGTGTTGCTGCAGGCAGACGACCCCCGCCCGTTGGTCAACGGGAGCGCATCCCAGTGCACGGTGGTGGCCTTGGTGCTTGTACATCTCAGCAGGAGGTGAACGAGTACCTTGATCGTGAGTTAGCTTCAATTCACTCGAAGTTGGATGGTCTCTATACACATTTTCAGATCCCGCCGGTTGCCCCTCCACCCAGAGCTCCCCCTGCATGTAGAGTAACTCCTTCTGATGCAACTGGTCCTTCACGTTCTTCACCACCTCCTTCGGGTTTTGGATTTACTGATGATGCTGAGGAGGAGGATAGTGTTGGCTTCTGGTGAAGCCTAGTTTTAGCTGTACATTGTTGTTCTTTTCCATTTCCTTTCTATTTTTCTTTTTCTTTATTTTTTTTTCCCGACTGGGCTTGATTATGTAATGGTATTACTCCCTCCGTTCCAATTTATCTCAGGCAGTTGCCAAAATAATTTGTTCCATATTATTTGAGGCAGTTACATTTCTAATGCAACATTAATGATATTTTTCCTCGCTTTTACCCTTTTTATTGCGAATAAGATAGATAAAAAACAATGTCACATTAAATATATCTAAGGACTTTTAGTCGTTTCATTTTAAAGTCAATGCATTAACCCACTTTCTTAATATGTGTGATTTTGGCAACTGCCTCAGATAATTCGGAACGGAGGGAGTATTATATACTTCCGTCCCATAAAAATTTTACAATTTTTTAAAATAATTTTTCTCATAAAAAGTGTCCATTTAGAAAACCAATACATTATTTAAATGCGATTTTTACATACATATTCCTATCATAACATTTAATGTTTATATATTCATTTTATATTCCAAAAGAGCATTTATTATGTAATAGGGATATATATATTTCCGGACATAGTTTTGTTGCTCTGATTATTGCAGATTTTTCCTCATGATTTATTCTCTTTTGGCACGAGATTTGATCGTCTCTGATCCGTTTTGAGCTCCGCCCGTAACCAAAGCTAAGTTCATTTTTGCTTTTACTTCTTTCAAACATTAAGGACAATTTTTGGGTTAAGTGAGGGGGATAGGTAGAGCTGTTAACGAGCCGAGCCGAACCGAGTATTGGTGGTTCGAACTCGAGCTCGTTTAGCTCACGAGCTCGTTCGTTTGTTAAACGAACAAAAAATTATGTTCGAGCTCGGCTCGTTTAAAAGATGAAATGTTCGAGCTCGTATTCGAGCTCGGCTCGTTAAACATATTTTTTGTCTTTTGGCTCGAATTCGGTTCGAGTTCGGTTCGTTAACAAGTTAGACATTAAAATTACATATATTACACAACTAAAATTACTATAAAAATATCTAAATATTATATAAATTCAATCTATAATATCTATTAAATGAATGAATGAATTACCCTCTTTTGAGTCAGAGTTACTGTAAATTGATGTATTTATATAAGCACGTTCGCGAACCAAGCTCGTGTTCGTTCGTTAAGAAAACGTGCCTACAATCATGTTTGAGCTCGGCTCGTTAAGCTTAACGAACAAACGATCACGAACACTAACGAGCCGAACACGAGCTTGTTCACGAGCGGCTCTGTTCGTTTAACAGCACTAGGGATAGGACGTCACTTAGCTTGTTGCCTCATTATTTCATCAATTTTAAACCCATCACAATCAATGGTGCAGATTGTTGTTCAGTCATTTATTGTGGGATAACGGTTGCACTTATACCCGTATGGTTACTCTGTATGTATCATACATAAACATTAAACACATCAATCAGCCTAAGCTGACTTCCTATAGTTTGAGCATATTTTAAAAATAAATAACTATTCAATTTACATCATCAGAACAATATTGTAGAGCATTACCGGGAAATATACATTCATTGACTTTTTTTTCCCCTCAACTAGCTAGTATGTCTCCATCATGAATCTTTTCAAAAACCCCTGCCTGGCCTCTCCGTAAACCGTATTCAAGATCAACTTGTGATGATGAATATCATTTTCTTAGCCTTTAGCACATTAATAAACATTTTTTTTCGCTTAATCTTCACAGCAGCAGCTCATGTTGTGGTTTTATCAATCCAAACCCTAAAAGTTCCAAGAGAGGCCTTTCAGGGCTCATTAGAGCAACTTGGGGATGTGATCAGGGCATCTTTGGAATACTTAGTGGTACTCGGGATCGACGCGGTGAAATGTGTGATTTCTAGCCTCTTCCATGGTCTTAGTGACGTCATTTCTGGGTCTGTAACAGCCACCGATTTCGCCATTGGAGGATTAATGGAAAGCCTGAGAAGTTCGTTTGATGATTTGCTGAAAGATATTGTACAAGACTTTGCAGAGATGATCAGCACGATAGTGTCAGATTTGTGGAACAATTACAAGGATGCAATAACCTATGTGACAGAAAATCTTGGATGAAAGGAATTATTTTCATTTTGTTTTGGATTTTTATCGGTTCACTGTTCATAATTATAAGAATCATCTAAACGATTCGGTTTGTATCGTTACGGTCGGTGTGATCCGTTGTCGTCGGTGTGATGGGTTGTAAGAAAACATTGAGCACCAATGCATATATTGTAAAAGGCAAAATTGTAATTTTAGTGTCACGTTTTTAATCCAGTAAGTTCGTATTTATTTGCAATTTTGGTCCTGTCTAGTCGGAATCTGTCGATAGGGCATAAAATCCAGTCAAATTCGATTAGATGGCATGGCAATAACAACTCGTCATTTCATCTTTCCTTGTCCACGTAAGCGAATTTCGGAGGACTAAAATTGCTTACATGTCAACTTACAGTACCAAAATTGCATATTTATATTTATCCAATATAGTAACACATTTTATTTTTTATTCGTGTACTAAACAAACTCAAATTCGAACATCTAATACTCGGTTCAGCTCGACTCGTTTACACCTATAGAGATAAATCAAATGAAATAATAGTTAAGGGTTATAAATCGAACAATTATAAGGTTAAGGATGTAAATTGATTAAAAGAAAGTATGCTTTACGCTTGAGTTATAGTGGGATTTAATATTCTAGTATTTATTAATGGTTAAGTAATAGTGTATTTTGTATTAGAGTTAATTGTATGTTATTCCTAGTTTACCCTTGTGGTTTGTAACTTGATCACCAAGTCTATGTCTTTAGATATATATTGTACCAAAAACATTCTGCTGTGGTTATTAAATGAATATTCCAACTTTTCCATCTTGCTAAGTTACTATCAAAGCGTTTGGAATGGCCGCCGGTCACCAACCACCAACTTTTCCACACCTGACATGAGTGGCCCGCCACCAACCACCGACGTTTCATCTCCTCTGTTCACAAGCAACCCTGCTTCCCCATTGTTTCCACCGGTTAAATTTCTGCTCCCTTCAGCACAAATGTCTCTCTTCCGCCGTTCTCCCCTACGGCGTCTGGTATCCAATTTGGAGGAGTTTTTCCCACAAAACCCTACATTCCGACCACAGTTTTTGGATCCACCACTCGTTTTGATCCATCTGCATATCTTCGATCTTCATCCATGCTTCCACTCTCACCCACCGGTTCCGTTGTTAGCCTTGCGCCATTTGGAGGAAATCTCGCTCAAATCTGCAATGTCAAACTTGATCGGAACAAATTCTTGCTATGGAAGTCGACTATCCTTCCCATTTTTCGCGGACATCGACTTGATGGACATCTATTTGGTACTACTGTTCCGCCGCATGAATTTCTCCTCCCACATGCTACTGTCCCATTTCCAATGTCCGGTTCCTCCATAAAAAAACCCTGCCTATGAAGCGTGGAACACCCCTGATCAACTGCTCATGGGGTGGCTCGTGAGCTCCTTGACCGAACAAGCCCTAACTGAGGTTACCGATGTCAAACTTGCTCGCAAAGTCTGGTTGACTCTTGAAACCCAAGATGCTCGAACTCAAAACCACTCTTACAAGGACATAAAAGGAAACAAATCTATGTTGGATTATCTGGCTCTCATGAAATCCTACTCCGATGGTCTTGTTAGTAATATCATTCGCAACGGAAGCGATTTAAGGATCTAGATCTATAATTTACACATAATAAAATAACTAGATCTACTCTACAAGGGGGTTGTAGAACATACCTCTTGGATCTCAAAATCCAAGTAGAAGAACCGCAATAGGAAGAACAAAAGATGGTGTGAAGAGCACCACGATCTTCCGCACGTGTGATCCGAGCAACTCCCGGTGGAAGGAAATCCTCGTCTCGAATCCTCCCGATATGCTACCCGGAAAACCTCCAAGATTTTCCCTCTTACTGCCTTGGCCGAAAATTTATCTCTCTCTAAATTAGAGAGAGATTCAAAAATTTGTGTGTGTGTATGAGTTGAGAAAAGCCTCTTTATATGGGAGAGTTTTTCTTGTCCTCAAAGGATTTTATTTTACCAAATAAATAAATCCAATAAATAAGAAAAAAAAATCCTAGAATATTCTAGAACAAATCTAGAATAATCTTTATATTTATTTTTTTACAATATATATTTTTGTGCACATGTCTTATTAATCCACAAGAAAACAAATTTCTTGTTCCCTAAGACACCTCTTGGCCGAAAATTATTATTGAGACCTAGTCACTATGATTTTCGGCCATACACACCAAATTGGGCCAAGATTATGAAAAATGTCTTTTTCACATATTTAATTATTTAGCCCAATTAATTTAATAGTCCATTAAACAATTAATTCACATATCGTTTTAATTAAATTCTAATAAGAACTAAATTAATATTATTAGGATCCGACGTCCGAGAATAGCTATGCTATATTGGAGGCACGTCGGGGACCATGGACTAATAATCAGCGGCTCCGATAAATCAAATAAATAATTATCTTACAAACAGAATAATTATATTCGATAAATCAATCATAAGAATATGCCACCATAATCCCGTGACTGCACTCCTCCGATTATGAGATTATATTTATCTCCTCACGAGAATGATAATAAGCGTCCATTGATATAATCATTACATATGTATTAATCCTCCATAGACTGTTCATTCTAAATCGGGAAGTTACCGTTAACCCTTTTTAGAACCTCTTATCCTTATTTACCATTAACCCCTAGTGATCAATTAATTCATACAACTCATTGGTAGCTAATCAGTGTAATATGAACTCGTACGATCGATCAGTTTCTAGGATTAACAAATAAGGGAACTGTCTATCTACTTCCATAAATGGAAGGAACGGATTCCGTATCTGTGATAACACAGACTACTCACTCAATCTAGTACAATGCCAAGATGGGGTAATTCAGATCACAGACTCAGTGTAATCCTTAACCGTCAAGTCAAACCTCATACTGATTCAAGCAATTGACTGTGATCACCTCAGGATTAAGATATATCCATAAATATGATCATCGATTGATTCGATAAGACTTCTCGATTACGGAATCATATCGTGAACTCTAATTAAATCGGTCCAACCCTACATGATATATCTATCATATATAAATGTCCCACTAGGTTCTCTTAACCGAAAGTCCGGATAAGATAATCACACATATTGTGTTATGGGCACATTAATAGCACGTTAAAGGAGAGACCCGATACTCTCGATTAACTTCACTACGGGATAATTGTATTTTAAGTACATCTTCGCTTCACTAACTCAATCCTCCCGTGTATATCCCATACACTGAGTTAAGTGATTACATAAACGATATACTTTAGGGTTTTCTGTAGTGTAAATACTATTGTCACATCGGTGAATATGAGAATAATAAATATGAATAATAATAGCATTTCATTTATTAAATAAAACAATTACAAAATTATCTTTCGGGCATTACACCTAACAGGTCTTGCCGCTGCTGGTTACCCCATCACCAAAGGAGAACTCATCATTGCTACTCTGGGAGGTCAAGGTAAAGATTATGAGTCTGTTATTGTAAATGTGACATCTCGAATTGGGTCCTTAAATTGACAGGAAGTCCAAGCACAGCTAGTTACACATGAACATTTGCTAGCTCGCTTCAATCCCCTATCAACTGTGGATTTTGGTAATCCCTTAGCTCATCTAGCCATAAATACAAGTTTAAACTCTTGTCGGGGTGCTTATAACAACATGACTCAATCAAATTATCAAGAGAATTCCAGAGGTATAGGCCGTAGTGCAGGTGGAAGAAACAAGAGTAGAGGAGGAAGGTTTGGAAACTCAAATTCTAACCCTAATACCCCAAGACCTACATGCCAAATATGCAGTAAGAGTGGACATATTGAAGCTGAGTGTTGGCACAGATTTGATTCCTCAGTGAATCCCCCAAGCAGAGAAGGAAGTGGGAAAAAGAGGAATGCAACTTATCTTGCTTCCCTATAAACAGTAGGAGGTCCAAGTTGGTATGCTGACAGTGGAGCTACCAATCATGTCACAGCAGACCTTAACAATCTCCATCTTAACTCTGCATATGAGGGATCATATGCCTTGACTATAGGGAATGGTGAGCACTTGCCTATTGCTAACATATGACACACAACTATCACCACTCCCAATTCTTCTATTGAACTTAGATGTATCATACATGGTCCTAGAATCACCAAAAATCTTATGTTAGTTTCTAAACTTACCAATGATAATCTTTGTTATGTTGAATTTCACTCTAATTGTTATCTTGTCAAGGACAAAACCACAAGGATGGTTCTTCCGGAGAGATGCATCTTTGCTTAGAGATGGTCTTTATCTTCTCCTTGCTTTCAATATCTATCATCTATTGTTCAACCTTCAAAAATCTTGCGTCGGTCCCAAGAGGTGGACTCGTAACCAGGCCGGCAAGGTCGCTACGCCTTTCAATATCTATCATCCATTGTTCAACCTTCAAAATATCTCGATGCGTACGGTCCAAACGACTCAAGGGATCAATGGTGAGCTATAAACAACAAAAGTATAAGGGAGACGGCGAAGAAAAATAACTACTCACCGGACTCGTAAAAACGGCAAGAAGAGAAAACTCTCAACTCAAATAAAAGATTAAACTCGAAAATTGTATTGTGATTTATTATCGTAGCTTGCCTTTATATAGGCTACGCCTCTGTGGGAGAAGGAAAATAAATAAAAACAAGATCTTAAAAATCCAAAAATAGTGTCTTGTCCGATCGGACATCACCGATCGGTAAAAGATGCCCTTACCGATCGTCAAAGCTATATTGTCGGGGCAATCCATCTTTAGGTTCCGTAGTTCAGGAACATTCTCAATCGTATCACAATCCATCTGTATTAGCCGGCGATTGTATTAGCCAGCAGGACCGCGTCAATAGGGTTCGTCGGTTTCCTAAACTCTGGACTCAGCCACACGGCATCTTTATCCGTGTATTTCGGTTTGAGCAGTAGCCGAAGTCGAGCCCTACACCGACTCTATAGTGGGCGGAGTAGTTTTTGTTAGGTGTAGTGCCCGAAAGACAATTATCTAATTGTTTTAGGACAAAATTAATAATTCATCTTATTGTATGCATGTATGCTTATAATTAAGACACTATTGAAAACCCTAAGTACCTCGTTTATGTAATCACATAACTCAGTGTATGGCTATACACAAGAGGATTGAGTTAGTGAGATGTACTTAAAATTAACTTAGTCCGTAGCGTTGATTAATCTGAGTACGGGTCTCATGATTAATATGCTAATAATGCACGCAGAACACTTTACGGTGTGACAGTCTTATCCGGACTGTCGGTAATAGGGTACCTAGTGGGACATTTATATATTATGATAATCATATAGGGCTGGACCGATTTGATTTGAGTTCTCGATATAATTCCGTAATCGAGAAGTCTTATCAAATCACAAGATGATCATATATGGATTAATCTTAATCCGGAGGTGATCACAGACGACTGCTTAGACTAGGGTAGGGTTTGATGTGTTAGTAAGGATCACTTCGCAGTATATGGTCCAACACTTCTCGTTGGAACTATTCTGGGATGAGTGAGAGTCTGTGCTATCACAGATATGGAATCCATTCCTTCCCTCGGGAAGTAGACAGACAGTTCCCTTATTTGTTAACCCTAGAAACTGATCGATGGGCCCAGTTCATATCATATTGGTTATGAACTAATTGATCACTAGGGGGTTAATGGTAAATAAAGATAATATGTTTCGAGAAGGGTTTACGGAAATATCCCGAATCGAAGTGAACAGTCTATGGAGGATTTATCCGTACGTAATGATTATATCAGTGGACACCTTACAACTCATAGTTGAGTATAAGTTATCTATATTCGGCAGAGTTCAGTTTTGGGTTTATGGTGGTGTAATCCCGGAATTAATAGATTTTATATTATTGTTCGGTCTGACGGATAATATTATTTGATTTATTATAGCTACTGAATATGGGTCCATGGTCCCCGACGTGGCTCCTAATATAGCATATACGATTTCTCGTCGTTTCACCTCAATTATAATTAAATAGTTGGATTGACTATTTAATTGATATGTGAATTAATTGTTTAGTTGGACTAGATAATTAAATACATGGAAAAGAAATTTTTCGTAGACTCAGCCCAATGTGTCAAAAAATGCGCATGGACCTTATTTAATTAGGGTAGGGTGCATATTACAATTATTAATTATCAAGGAATTAGTTTTCTTGGATAATTATTTAATGTGTGATTTATCTTTTATTTGTTAATTGATAATTCATGGAATATTAAATAATAATATGATTTATCCTAATTTGTTTGGGATAATTATTTTATTTATCTTTTATTTGGAATAATGATTAATCTAATAATTATCTCTTAATTATTAAATCCTTTGAGGACAATGATTACTCTCATATATAAAGAGAGTTCTCCCAAGCCTTTTCACACGCTAATAAACACGCCATATATATAGAAGCAAAATAGCTTAGTTTTTTCGGCTATTTTGCTAAGGGTTTTGAGTTGGGATAATCCTCGGGATTATTCCGGTAGCATATCGAGGAGGTCCGGCGGCTTGAAACACCATCCACCTGGTGGTGCTTGGAGACACACATTGGAAGACTGTGGCTTCTCATCTAGCTTGGATCTAGGATTGGAGATTGTTCTTGGAGTTTATTCACCATAAACTGGTAAGAAATCTAACCCCCCTCGTAGGTTAGATCTATTTATTTTATGTATTTTGGTTGACTGGATCTAGATCTATACTATTCCGCTGCGTAATCGGGTGGATCTTGATCCATCCGACGATATTACATCTAACAGTTTTCTCAAGAGCCTGCGCAGTCGCATCCAAAGCGCCCTTACCTTGAACAGCGGGCAAGTCTTTCGACTTACTAGCAGAGGGAGCATCATTTGAGCCTTGGCCGCTTCTGGTTCTAACCTTCTTCGGATATTAGGACTCCTCTCCGTTGTCCGGGCTATGAAGTTCGATAGGCTGCTAAGCCGAAGCAACGTCAGCTTGCCTCTCCTGCGCCTTCAACCTTGTCCTCTTCACAGTAACATATGGCTTAGCCGCAATAGGTTTTTTAACCCCGCCGGGGCTGGGTCCATAGCTTTACTTTTTGCCTTTGAATGAACGGTCGCCGATGAAGACGGGAGTACCACAATAGGAAATTGCTCCTCCCCAGACTCTACGAGCTGTTTAATTCTAGCGGCCTCTCGCATCATTTTTTTGTTGGTTCTATTTGTTGCGCATCCTGGTTGCGTTCACCATATCTGTAAAGTTATCGGACTCATCAGTGCGAAGGCAAGAAGAACGAGCAAAATAGATAATGAAATACAAGAAGAAAAAGCTAAGTACAAAAATAAAGACGATTACCAACAACCCGCAAGGTGGGATCACCCCCACAGGTAGTGCACTCAAAAGGCTTACATCTTCAGAAATGGCATTCCACGTACCAGTCCTGATCTCAAAGTATAGGCTCAACCTCGACAAACGCTTCCCCGATCTTCGGACCAAGGATCTTGGCAGCTCGACTAAAAGACTCATCTACATCGAGCAGGGCTCGCAGGTTGAAGGGCCATTTTTAGTGAAATGGGGTTCTCTACGAAGCCGAGTATCTCCTTTTTCCTCACGATAAACTCCTCGTCGTCCTCCATCTTTTTAACTCCTCCAAGCCGTCAGTATTCGTCAAGGGTGTCGGAAAGTTCTGAAACGGCCAGCCAACCCTCGACTCGACTTGCATGCACCGCTTATTCCATAAGTTAACCTTATCGGGAAGGTCGAAAAAGAGTTTACACTACCCCCTCCTAAGCCCGATCCACCCATCCTTCTCACGCCTTGAAAAAAAGAAGAAATGTAAGAACACCGGCATCGACGGCTCTCTACCCAGCAACCGGCTCATAATAATAAAGCCCATTACGACTCTCACCGTCCCAAGGGTGAGATTGCAGGGCATGGCCGATATCGCCGTCAAGAAATCTACAAAGAAAGGATCAAACGGGGGCCGTTGTCCAGCCACTAGATGGTCATAATGAAGCCATATGTAATCATTCTCATCCCGGCCACAAACACGGGTCTGGTCCTTCACACCAAACTAATAAAACGATAATCCTGGGAAATGTCGTAAGCGGCCAAGGCAAGGGTAAGATCTTCGTGTTGCCGGAATTCTTTCCACCGGGCCACCACAGTCTTGTCGAACGCCTTGTGAAGCCTTAACTCCTGAGCTACCTCTTCGGTATCCTGCTTGGGGGGCCTAAGCTTTTTCTCTTTCTCCTTGGACTTAGCGGCACGCTTGCTCGGACTAACCGTGACTTGCTCGCCGGACTCAGACTCTTCTTCCTCCTGCATTTGTTCGTCCATGTCAACCTCCTCACCAGAGCCGTAACAGCGGGATTCAAGGTTATCCTCATTGCTCTTAGTACGCTCCGAAGACATCCTGGAAAACAAAAGAGACGAGGCTGATTGTCAGTCATCTAGACTCAGAAGTCGAGCCGAGACAAGCGGGTCCACCTACCTCGACACCTCGCCCCTCTGTTTTTTACAAGGACACAAGGTAAAACCCTAAATCTAATCAAGGGTCAAAACTTGAAGAACAAGGTGCTCATCTACTCCGCAGAATAAAAGGTGTAACACCCCAGTTTTTCAAAGAGGGTACACTCGGGATCTTTTTTATCCAAAATAACCGGTCACTATATTCACTAATATAAAAAATACACCTATACTTGCACATATCTGTAACGCCCTGTTCCCGGACACCGAGTCCTTATCCGGAAAGAGCGCTCGGCACATATATTATCAAATAAATTCAATAATATATGTAAGCCTTACGTCATACATCAGAACTAAAACGACATGGAAGATAAAACGACTCGGGAAAAACAAAGGACAAAAGATCGAACACACGGTAATCAATGCTGTGAAAAACTAAATCCAATAAAGAGAACTGATCATCCAACATCCAAATCCCAAAAGAACTTAAACGGAACTAATCCAAAAGAAAGACAACAATGTTTGAATTTGAACCAACAACATTATTGAAAGAATTAAAACTAAAAGAACTAAATCTTCACGAGCTCCATCTCACACGTCCTCGTCAAAGAACTCATCGAAGATTAGCAACCTGTTCATCTTCTTTGGGGAAAGGGGAAGACAAACACAACGTAACGGGGTAAGTACGAAAGTACTCAGTAACGCGTAGAAGATCGTATAACTATGATCTCATAAAGAAACAAAAGCAACGCCGTCTTTTATTAATTCATTTCCGTTATTAACCCTAGCTAACTATCATATTATGTTCATAGCATAACATGAGGTTCCAAAAGGTATCTAACTTAGCTCAAGTTTGTTACATCATGAATAACAAGGGCACTACGCCTAGTAATAGGATGTACTAGGACAACCTACTTAGAGACACACTCTAGTAGCCACGGGAATATCTTAGTCCCGATAGTGTGATAACCGGCAGAATGTACCAGACGCTTTATCTAGCCAATCGATTGACCGGCGTGGGTACAGTCTACTTTGTCTGGTCAGAGAACACATCGCGATATTGTACTATGCCTTACCAAGCATTGCATGATGTTTAAGATTATTAATCTAGCACATACGTTTGATTAGATGTTTAACTAGCCACCTAAGTGTTTTCAAGTAAGCTCCCTCACATCTCCTACTCTCCTACTTAGACCACTAGACACGGACAAGCCCTAGCAATTACACAGACATCGATAACTCTAGCTTATCGAAGCACAAGGCAAATCCAAAGCTTTCGACGGTCCCACACTTCGTCTTTTTAGGGAATCCATGTGGTGCCGGAACTAAACGCATCAAAAGCTAATTCAGGGCTTTGTCACGTAAGGTTATGCAAGAATACGCTATTATGGAGCTTTAAACACATAGCAAAGGAAAACAAGATCGAAACGGTCCCCCCCGTCCGGACGGATAAACTTTCGTCCGATACGAGAAATAGCCGTACGGATACACAACTCATCCGTACGGATGGACCAACACTCGGTCGACCGAATGGATAGGCTCGGTCGACCGAGCCTCCCTCCCCGCACATATACCCGTTCTTCTCGCACCACGAGAGGACAGTTTTCTGCACTCTGCGTTTTCTACTCAAATTCAACCCAAACTCGACTTAAACGAATTAAAACCATGAAAAACAATCATACAAATTGCTCTACCACTTTACGAAACCTTAATCATACGATAAGAAAACCATGTTACCTTAATTTGCGTGGTACAACGATCCAAACTACCAAAGCTTTGAAAAAAGGTTAAACCTTTAACCTCCAACGTCAACGGATCTAGGGATTGTTGGTATCAAAACGATCCTCGTCTCGCGGTGATCCTTTCTCTCTTGATGAGTCTGATGAAAAGAACAACGGATTAGCCTCGAGATTGAAAGCTTCTTCTCCCTTTTTTTTTTGAAACTTGCACCCCCTTTCTGCGTCCCTCTCTTTTTTTTTTTGTCAAAAACAACTAGGTTAAAATTAGGATTAGTTTTCCTTTTATAATCCCAATTACCTAATTATTTAATTATTTTCCTTAAAAAGAAAATCCTTGTTTATCCTTTTTCTTTTCTTTTTTCGAAAATTCTTTAATTAAAAAATAACATAATATTCTGATTTTTGCTAAAAGACCGGATTGCCCTTTTTCAAAAATCGGGATATTACATTCCTCCCCCCTTAAGAGGAGTTTCGTCCTCGAAACTAGATCGTACCTGGTATATGAGGGAACTCTGGGAACTCGTCGAACATGTCCGCTTCCACTTCCCAAGTGGCTTCCGTCGGTGCATGATTGCTCCATTGCACTAATACTAACGGGATCACTCGTCTCTTTATCATCTTCTCTTTCCTATCCAGAATCCTTATCGGCTTCTCCACGTAGGAGAGATTATCTTGCAACACTTCCGGGTCAATCTCAGATTCCACGTCCACTTTAGATAGACACTTCCTAAGCATCGATACGTGGAAGACATTGTGGACTCTAGACATCGACTCTGGTAACCGAAGTCTATAAGCCAACTTCCCAACTCTTTCGATGACATCAAAAGGTCCTACATACCTTGGACTTAGCTTTCCTTTCTGTCCGAACCTCTTGATACCCTTCATCGGAGACGCTCGAAGGTAAACTCTATCCCCGACCTCAAACTCTAGCGGTCTTCTTCTAACATCGGCCCAACTCTTCTGACGATCTTGAGCAGCTTTCAGATTTTTCCTTATCAACTCAATTTTCTCCTTGGCTTGCTGAACCATCTCCGGCCCTGTGATATGTTTCTCTCCCACTTCATCCCGAAAGTGGAGTTCTACACTTCCTACCGTACAAGGCCTCAAAAGGTGGCATTCCCAAACTTGCATGGTAACTATTGTCTTAAGCAAACTCGGCCAAATTGAGGTAATCTATCCATGATCCTCCGGCATCCAAAACACAAGCTCTAAGCATGTCCTCGAGAGTCTGAATTGTTCTCTCTCGACCGCCCATCCGTCCGCGGATGAAACGCCGTACTCAAATCCGCCTTCATCCCAAAAGCTTTCGTAAGCCCTTCCGTAAGCGACCGATAAATCTACTATCCCCGTCGGATACAATAGATAGAGGCACACCATGAAGCTTCACTATATTGTCGATATACATAGTAGCGAACTTCTTTATAGGCATGTCCACTTTACACGGCAAGAAATGGGCTGATTTTGTGAGTCTATCCACAATCACCCAAATCATGTCATGACCGCCCTTAGTCTTTGGCAAACCGGTGATGAAATCCATCGTGATATTCTCCCATTTCCATTCCGGTACCTCCAAGGGTTTCAACAAACCTCCCGGTGTTCTCGCTTTCACTCTCCGGCATGTATCACATCTTGCCACAAACTCTCGCGATCCCTAGCTTCATACCAGGCCACCAATATCTCTCCTTGAGATCTCTATACATCTTAGTGGCTCCCGGATGTACCGCAAAAGCAATCTTATGAGCTACATCCATAACCTTCTCTCTTAGGCCATCCACATCGGGCACACACAAACGGTCTCCGTACCAAAGATGACCACTCTTGTCCAACCGATAACCCACTCGTAGGCTTCTCTCGAGCTACTCGCTTCAAATTAATCAACACAAATGGTCTTTATCCCGCTTAGCCCGAATCTCATCTAGCAAATCGACCTTGCCATCAATGGCGCCAAATTCCGAGCTTCACCCTTCCTTTCAATCACTTGAATCCGCATCCTATCCAACCGATCTACGACTTCTTGCAAGGTAGTGATAGCATTAACCGCTCTCCGGCTAAGTGCATCCGCTACAACATTCGCTTTACCCGGGTGGTATTGAATGTCCAAGTCGTAATCTTTCACGAACTCCAACCATCTTCTTTGTCTCATGTTCGGATTCTCCTGAGTAAAGAAGAACTTAAGACTCTTATGATCCGTGAAGATCCTTGCCTTGACACCATACAGATAGTGTCTCCAAAGCTTCAGAGCAAAAACCACTGCTGCCAACTCCAAGTCGTGTGTAGGGTAATTCTTCTCATGCACCTTTAACTACCTAGATGCATAAGCAATCACCTTTCCTGATTGCATCAAAACACAACCCAAACCTTGACCCGATGCGTCTGTATATACATCATAGTTATCAAAAACTTCCGGTAATGCTAACACGGGTGATGTGGCCAACTTTTCTTTCAAAGTCTGAAAAGCTTCCTCACATTCACTGGTCCACTCATACTTAACGTTCTTTTGAGTAAGCCTCGTGAGAGGTGTAGCTATCTTAGAGAAAACCTTTACAAACTTCCGGTAGTACCCAGCTAAACCCAAGAAACTTCTTATCTCCGTTACTGATGTCGGTCTAGGCCACTTAGAAACGGCTTCTATCTTCGCTGGATCCACCTTAATGCCTTCTCCAGAAATTATATGCCCAAGAAAACTCACTTGGTCCAACCAAAACTCACACTTAGAAAACTTGGCATACAATTTGTTCTCCTTTAAGGTTTGTAGAACTATCCTTAGGTGTTCTCGTATGCTCTTCCTCATCCTTAGAGTACACCAAGATATCGTCTATGAAAACTATCACAAACTTATCGAGATAAGGCATGAAAACTCTTTGCATGAAGTCCATGAATTTCAATGGAGCATTAGTGAGTCCAAACGGCATGACCAAAAACTCATAATGTCCATATCTCGTACTGAAGGCTGTCTTAGGTATGTCTGACACCTTGATCTTCAACTGATGATAACCGGACCTAAGATCAATCTTAGAGAACACCTTCTTACCTTGCAACCGATCGAACAGATCATCAATCCTTGGTAAAGGATACTTATTCTTGATTGTCGGTTTATTCAACTCTCTCGTAGTCGATGCACAAGCGCATACTCCCATCTTTCTTCTTCACAAACAAGACCGGTGCTCCCCACGGTGATGTACTTGGCTGGATGATGTTTTTCTCTAGCATCTCCTTAAGCTGAGTTTTCAACTCTTTCAACTCCGCTGGTGCCATCCTATAAGGTGCTTTAGCCACTGGTGATGCTCCGGCAATCAATTCAATCTCGAACTCTATGGCCCTATCAGGCATATGTCCTGGAAAATCTTCCGGGAAAACTTCGGGAAAGTCCTTAACTACACAATCTCTCCTAACTCGGGCCTATGCTTTTCCTTATCTAATGCATAAACAACGAAACCCTGGCAACTCCTCTTCAAAGCTCTTAGGGCTTTAACTGCTGAGATAATCGGATAACGACCCTTACTAGGCTTGCATACGTTACCCTGAAACGTCTTAGCTGATTTTCCTAGGGCCTTCAAGATCACCCTCTTACCCCTACAATCCAAGTAGACATAATTCTTGGACAACCAGTCCATACCCAGGATAACATCGAAGTCCGAGAAATCCAACACCGTCAAAGCATGCTGGCAACTGTAAGTCCCAACTCTAATGTCAACTTGGGGTGTGACTTGAGCACATCTAGTGACTCTGCCCAAAGGTGTGGTTATACTCAAAGGTCTCTCCAATTCCTTAAGAGGTAGGTTCAACTTCTTAGCTATCTTAGAGGAAACAAAAGTCCCCGATGCTCCGGTATCAAACGTAGCCGAAACTCGCTAGATTATCTATGATTATGGTACCTAACAAGTGAATCTATTTAAGTACAAATATGTAATATCATATGCGCGCTATATCATATTAAATATCTATAATAAACACAAACACTGAAAAGTACCTATCACCACAAGGTCATCTGCTGCGAAGACACGAACTGGTCTGCTACCTGTAGTACGATTACCCTGCTGGTTACCTCGTCCTCCTACTCGATTACCTTGAGAGAGCTTCTTAGGACACGCTCTCGAGTAATGTCCCACTTCCCCACAAAGGGAAACAACTCACGCTACCCGCCATGCACTCTCATGTGTGTGTCTTGTTACACTTAGCACAAACCGCTGGCGTTCCACTTGCTGAACTCTTCGTAGCCGGATTTCCTGCCCTCTTAACATTCTGCTGCGGTGCTCCTCTATTATTTCCTTGAAAATTTGAGAAAGACCTCTTATCTCCAACTACAACCGTCTGTCTACTGGCAAATCTCTCCGCAGTCAAAGCTCTATCCATGACGCTTGCCATGCTCGTAGGTCTATCTCCTAGCATGCCCTTCGCCACCTCGTGTGACAATCCTTCCATGAATTTATCAATCTTTTTCTCTTCACTTTTCATGATCTCAGGGTAGAATCTGCCCAACTCATGGAACTTCTGGGAGTACTGAGTCACCGTAGTATATCTCCCTTGTTTCAAACTCAGAAATTCATTAGCCTTTGCATTCTGAGCTGTTCTAGGAAAGTATTCCTTGTAGAACAGATCTTTGAACACTGCCTAATCCGTGATCCTCGGATTAACCCCGCTCATAAGCTTCCATCCAACTCTCTGCCATTTCCTGCCAACAAGGATATGGCTAAATGAGCCCACTCGGATTCTGGAGCTTTCATATTTCTGCACGCCTTCTCGAACCCACGAATCCATAAATCTGCCGCTGCTGGCTCAACATTGCCAAAGAATTCTGGCACCCTATGTTTCTTCATCTTCTCATACCAATCCACTGGTCTGTCATAACCCCCAAACTGATGATGCTGTACTGGCTGCTGCACTGGTGGGGCATTCTGATACTGATAGTTCTGTTGGGGATGAGTGTAGCCAGGTGCTACAAAAGAATCCGACCTAGGTGGCGGTGGAGGTAGAACCGTCGGTTGCGGTGTAAAACTCAGCGGTGCAGAAGGAAACGTCGATACTGTGGATAACTGAAAAACTGACTAGCCGGTGGATGAGAAAGTCTCAACCCGGTCCAACTCGTGGTCCTTGGAGCTGAAGTAGTAACCGGTATGCGGGTGTTAAACCGTGAAGGACCCCCTTGTTCCACTCTACCTCTGGTGACAATGTCCGGTCCCTGATTCACCCCACGCATGATGTTGTTCATAGACGGGGTGTTCACTTGAGACACTGTAGGGCCCTGAGTAGCGGGTCCACTTCTTCTCCTTCTCGGAATCACAACCTCGGTAAATCCTGCCTCAGCGTTACCCGTCTGGGTGTTAGCTGCCTCGGTGTTACTCGTATTAGCTCCACCTCTAGTAAGCACCATTCTGTAACTAAGAAAAGAGAAGGGGTTACTAAAGCTCTAAAACTTATCTTAAGGAAGAAGTCAAGTCCTACACAGCAAGGAAAACCTTTCTCTCTGATACCAACTGTAACGCCCTGTTCCCGGACACCGAGTCCTTATCCGGAAAGAGCGCTCGGCACATATATTATCAAATAAATTCAATAATATATGTAAGCCTTACGTCATACATCAGAACTAAAACGACACGGAAGGTAAAATGACTCGGGAAAAACAAAAGACAAAAGATCGAACACACGGTAATCAATGCTGTGAAAAACTAAATCCAATAAAGAGAACTGATCATCCAACATCCAAATCCCAAAAGAACTTAAACGGAACTAATCCAAAAGAAAGACAACAATGTTTGAATTTGAACCAACAACATTATTGAAAGAATTAAAACTAAAAGAACTAAATCTTCACGAGCTCCATCTCACACGTCCTCGTCAAAGAACTCATCAGCATTAGCAACATGTTCATCTTCTTTGGGGAAAGGGGAAGACAAACACAACGTAACGGGGTAAGTACGAAAGTACTCAGTAACGCGTAGAAGATCGTATAACTATGATCTCATAAAGAAACAAAAGCAACGCCGTCTTTTATTAATTCATTTCCGTTATTAACCCTAGCTAACTATCATATTATGTTCATAGCATAACATGAGGTTCCAAAAGGTATCTAACTTAGCTCAAGTTTGTTACATCATGAATAACAAGGGCACTACGCCTAGTAATAGGATGTACTAGGACAATCGGGTGCAACCTACTTAGAGACACGCTCTAGTAGCCCCGGGAATATCCGAGTCCCGATAGTGTGATAATCGGCGAATGTACCGTACGCTTTATCTAGCCAATCGATTGACCGGCGTGGGTACGATCTACTTTGTCCGGTCGAGAACACATCGCGATATTGTACTATGCCTTACCAAGCATTGCATGATGTTTAAGATTATTAATCTAGCACATACGTTTGATTAGATGTTTAACTAGCCACCTAAGTGTTTTCAAGTAAGCTCCCTCACATCTCCTACTCTCCTACTTAGACCACTAGACACGGACAAGCCCTAGCAATTACACAGACATCGATAACCTCTAGCTTATCGAAGCACAAGGCAAATCCAAAGCTTTCGACGGTCCCACACTTCGTCTTTTTAGGGAATCCATGTGGTGCCGGAACTAAACGCATCAAAAGCTAATTCAGGGCTTTGTCACGTAAGGTTATGCAGTAAATACGCTATTATGGAGCTTTAAACACATAGCAAAGGAAAACGATCGAAACAGTCCCCCGTCCGGACGGATAAACTTTCGTCCGATGCGAGAAATAGCCGTACGGATACACAACTCATCCGTACGGATGGACCAACACTCGGTCGACCGAATGGATAGGCTCGGTCGACCGAGCCTCCCTCCTGCACATATACCCGTTCTTCTCGCACCACAGAGGACAGTTTTCTGCACTCTGCGTTTTCTACTCAAATTCAACCCAAACTCGACTTAAACGAATCAAAACCATGAAAAACAATCATACAAATTGCTCTACCACTTTACGAAACCTTAATCATACGATAAGAAAACCACGTTACCTTAATTTGCATGGTACAACGATCCAAACTACCAAAGCTTTGAAAAAAGGTTAAACCTTTAACCTCCAACGTCAACGGATCTAGGGATTGTTGGTATCAAAACGATCCTCGTCTCGCGGTGATCCTTTCTCTCTTGATGAGTCTGATGAAAAAAACAACGGATTAGCCTCGAGATTGAAAGCTTCTTCTCCCTTTTTTTTTTGAAACTTGCGCCCCCTTTCTGCGTCCCTCTCTCTTTTTTTTGTCAAAAACAACTAGGTTAAAATTAGGATTAGTTTTCCTTTTATAATCCCAATTACCTAATTATTTAATTATTTTCCTTAAAAAGAAAATCCTTGTTTATCCTTTTTCTTTTTTTTTTTTTCGAAAATTCTTTAATTAAAAAATAACATAATATTCTGATTTTTGCTAAAAGACCGGATTGCCCTTTTTCAAAAATCGGGATATTACAATATCAAACGTCTACATCTAAATATTTTTACCATACTCTATTTTCTTTACATAATATTTGATTTGTTATTTTCTTAGATAAATGTGTTATATATGTGTAAGTGTATTTATACTTGTATACAACAAAAGTTTCTAGGTTGTGGTAAATCTTTAATTTGGGATGATACGAAATTATTCAAGAATAACGTGTATCACCGTTTGAAAAATTAACTCATTAGTTGTTTTTCATCATTGTTGACTCTCTCCTTGTATATGCGTCTACTAATTGTCCATATTTATATTAATTTTTTATATAGACACCTTCTTCAATTTCTATCATTACGTCAAATATAATTTAATTATATTCATGAATATTTATTTTACATTACTTGAAATTTCATTATATGAATGTATTTTATATTCTGAAGATTACCAAAAATCTTTTAAGAATTAAGTTTCTCAACTAGTTAATAGAGTTGATAATTAAGTTGAGCAGCAGTTACATATGTTACTAGACTTAATGATGTATTTAGTTTAATTCCAAATGCTTTAGTGGACTTCAACGATCATTCTCCTTTATGAACAAAGAAATATTCATGCCATATGTGTGTGTATATATATATATATATATATATATATATATATATATGTATATATATATATATATGACCTCGTCATCAACAGGAGTTGCTCTTAGAAAAAAAAATTTCCATCACCACTTAACTTTTATCCCCATCTTAATTTATTCGTCATTGACAGCTTGCCTCCAAAAAAAAAAAAAAAAAAAAACAAAAACAAAAACAAAAACAACACTTATCCCTCAACAATTCGATTTCTGCCACTTCTGTATCATCAATATAAAACAATCAATCAGGAGTCCCAATTTTTTTTTAAGGATAACCAAATTATATTTCAGTTGTCGTAATATTTTTCTGCGGAGGAACTATATGGATCAATCTAGTGGATGCTACAAGTATCATATTAACGCGGATATACTGTGAGTTCAATTTTATTTACTATAAAAATCAAAGTGTGTTTTTATCAAACTATTTTAATTGAGATTATTGTTATAGATATATAATATGTATCTTGTAAAAAATGATTTGTGAATTCTCTCGCTTTATCGATAATAAGTTGATGAAAAAAACCTTGTACAAATGACATTACATGTCCTATCTCGGTGACATGGTACCGTACTTCCCACTTCGCGCGGCATGGTATATATATTTGTACCTTTCCCGCTTCGGCTGCATGGCTAGTCAAAAGGAATACCCTACTCACGACCCCTAGTTCCCCCACAAGTACAATATATCATGCCGCGCAACCGAAGCTGGAAAGGTACAGTGGACCTAGGGGTCGTGAGTAGGGTATTACAAAAGGACATAGACAAGTTCCCCCCAGAAGTAAGGTAATTCAGAGGCATGGAAGAGCACTCACCAAAACAAAAAAGCGAAAAATCGGCAAAAAAACATGAAAAGTGTGCATAAACAGGTTCAAAATCCTTCTAAATCACACATTCTAGTTGCTCTAGGCATGTTTTTGTCAGCGAAAGATGAGAAATTGAAAGAAAACCACGAAGATTACCTGAAGATTTAAAGATTCTGGGTTTGAACGTTTGAATATTGGCCGGAAACCTCAAAGAACTTGCCGGAAGCTTCTTACTCACTGACGGAAATTGATTGTCTCACCGGAGTTTTTAGATGAGAGCAAATCGGATTTTGCAAAAGTGTTTGTGTGGGAGAAATCTTCTTTTTATAGACGGTGTGAGAAACCGAAAAGTTGCCTCCTAAATTCAAAATTCAAAATCGCACTTATTACGGGACGGTTATCAAAAACCCTCAGCCAATCAGGGACCACAATCTTTTGCATCAACCGTCATGTCAGTTACGGAAACAAGGCAACCGTTCAGATCTCACTTCCAACCTATACGATCCTCAATAGCCCAAGTAAGCTCCAACACGGGATTCCTCTTCGGCAACATAAGACCGTCCGCTTAATAGCACGGCACCAAAAGACCGTCCGCTTAATAGCGCGGCACCATAAGACCGTCCGCTTCATAGCACGGCATCTGGGTCCATCCGCTTCATAGCGTGCACCCCACACCGAGCCATTTCATGATAGAAAAGCTGCCCAAGACCACCGCTTCATAGCGTGGCACTTAAGACCGGCGTTCATAAACTCGGCATTCAGACTGCGCTAATAAGCGATCCGCTTCACAGCAAGTCGTCACGGCACGAGGTTATCAGTCCACTAACAACTTTACTTCCCGTCTTACATTTTGAACAAATAAATATGGCACGGAGTAGGGGGCTATTGATACGTCTAACCCGCAAAATAGCCTGCAGATCCATAAACGGGTCCATCCGACGGCCCAAACAGTAAATGTCGTCTTTGGCCTGACGAGTCCACATTAATGTAAGCCGGATAGAGGCCAAGAGCAGATCAACAAGCCTTCTACCCGCCATTTCATACGCGCGGCTTGAAGCAGCTGGGCCCAGCCAGTCCGCCCCTCGGGTAACAAGCCCGCTCAACTAGGTGAACAAACTACCATATGGCTTTCTCAATAAAAAAAACTACCACATGGCGACCTCAGGACAAGCTCAACAAATGACCAAGTGTTAGGTCCGACCATCACCAATCCGCCAGGACAGCTGTCTAACCGGATTCACGTCACATCATGCTTTATTATGTCTTGTCGTCATTAGCTTAATTGTAATAGCAATCCGCCTATATATATAGTGGCACACATGTAACCCAAAAGCAGACATAACTCTGCCAATTTGTCGAATATCGAGCTCGCCATTTATAGCTTAAGTCCCCGACCAGCACTTTTTCTTATACGCCGCCGTGCACCACCGGAAAAATCACATACAAACAGTGAGATATCCACTCACAAAACACCGAAAACACCACCGTGATAATATTGTCATTATCAAGTAGAAAAATTGCCTAAATGGCATCTAGTTGGCTTCACAATCCCATTCTCATCCACCTCCTTCTCAATAATGGCCTTTGAACCTTTTTCATCATTTTCTCTCCACTTCAATCTTATACATAGAAAAATGAAAAGATAAAAAAATACCATAAGTAAAAAAAACCTTCAAAGAAACAACAAAAAAATCAAACACAATCCCAAATAATCAATATAAATTGAAGAAGAAAAAAAACTAAGAAGTCCCGCGGCTAAACCCACAATTTTATGAAAATAAAGTCATAAAAAATAAGAAATAAGAAATTAAAACTTCACTTCAGAAGCAAATACAATCAAGATCTCTTTGAAATGAAGAGTAAAAAATAAATTGGTATCAATCTGAGGTGGAAAAGAAATGCAAAGGGTTTCGCCGAAAAAAGGTGGAGCAATTCGCCGGAGAGTGATGAAAGGGCTTTGTCGGAAAAAGGTGGAGCAAGTCGCCTGGAAAATTATTTACAAGAAAAAGTTGGAGCAGGTCGTCGGAAACCCAAATTAACATTTTTTTTGTTTTTGTTTTGTAGAGTAGAAGAGAGAGGGTGTGAACACGGATGTGTACAGAGCCACACCCCCTTCCGTCCAAATTGCTCAGACCGTGAATTCTTAAGTCATTGTATTTTTTTTTTACTATCAATATGTAAAGTCTGAAATAATAGATATCACATTGTCGTATGTTAAGCTATTGAGAATGGCATGAGGGGAAATATTTGTCTGGTATCTCCACAAGCGGAGAGGGTCCAATATTCCCATCACTCAAACAGTTACTATATAGATAAAATTATTTCCCTCTCTCCACCTTAGCCATTTTTCGTTCCTAAGCCATTTTTCCAAAATTTTGTTTTTGTTCAATATGGTTGAGTTGGAATTGGATTTTAAAATATTTTGATGAAGATCTATTTTATATTCATATTTTTAATCATGTCCCCAACCAAAAATTTCTATTTTTGTAACCTCAATTGTTGCAAACGAAAGATGTTATAACAGGATAGGAAATCCAGATGCAAGATAGATAATTAACAGATGCAATCTAAAAGTAATAAACAACAGAATTAACAGAAACAAGAATAACACAAGACATAATGTGGTTTCCGGCGTTGTGCCAACTACTCCACGGACAGAAAAGAGATATTTTATTATACACTTAATTTCAGACGGATTACACACATTACAATGATCAATACAATTGGTATTTATAGGCACAAATCTCTAAACTCTAGCCGTCAAGGATCTTTGTCGGATTGCCATAAATGCCCCAGATGTAGGTCCCTCTGTTGACCCTACTCAGCTGACCATTGCACAGATGTAGAACTCAGCTGCACCCAAAAAACCTCAGCAGACCCTTAGCAGGCTGCTGACACCAGAAGAAGCTCAGCAGACTTCCCAGCTAACTTTCATAGACTTGGATACACTTATCAGTTGACCATCACTCAGCTGACTACCAGATTAGTTCTACCATTTGTAGAGTTTAAGTCACTTTGCTGACAAATCTCCACATTGACTTGAACTCTCATTCACAGTCAATCAGATTGCATAACCAGATATACTTGTACCAGATGCATTCGTCAATGCCAGATGTACTGTACCGGATTTCTCCATAGAATCCACTTAGCTGACCTGCCCTCAGCTAAGTTTCCAGATTTTTAGATTATAAGCTTTGAATATTCAGCAAGTCCAGACATAACTGAAACTTGCTCTGCTGAACTGGTTTAGTGAACATATTAGCAGGGTTCTCCTTGGTGCTGATTTTCTTCACTACAACCCTATTCTCATTCCATAGAAAATGATATATGATGTCTATATGTTTGGTTCTTTAATGATGAACCCGGTCCTTAGTCAAACATATTGAACTTAGACTGTCACAATATATTTCTGCTTGATCTTGATGTAGCCCAAAATCACTGACTAGTCTCTTCAACCAGATCCCCTCATTGGCTGCTTCAGTAAGAGCCATGTATTCTGCCTCAGTAGTTGATAAAGCCACGGGGGCTTGAAGAGTTGCTTTCCAACTGACAACTGAATTTCCTAATGTGAAAACATACCCAGTCATTGATTTCCTATTGTCCACATCACCTGCATAATCAGCATCATAGAATCTTGTGACTAAACCATCAGTATCACCTCCATACATGAGACCAACATCGGTTGTACCTCTAAGGTGCATGAACATTCTTTTCACAGCTTTCCAGTGTTCCTTTCCAGGTTGAACCATAAACCTGCTGACAACACTGACTGCCTGAGCGAGATCAGGCCTAGTGCACGCCATGGCATACATCACACTACAACTGCACTAGAATAGGGAACTTTTGACATATACTCCTTATCTTCTTCTGTTTGTGAAGCATAAACAAACAAATGAACATTAGATGCCATAGGAGTATCTATTGTCTTTGCAGCAGAGATGCCAAATCTGGCCAATATCTTCTGTATATAACCCTGATGAGACAAGAACAGCTTCTTCTGACTCCTATCTCTCCAGATCTACATCCCCAAAATTTTCTTGGCTGCACCTAAATCCTTCATTTCAAACTAAGCACTGAAAAGTTTCTTCAGATTTTGAACATCAGACTTCTTCCTTGCAGCTATCAACATGTCATTCACATACAAGACAAGATAGATATATGATCCATCTCTCAGCTGATTGTTGTAAACACAGCAGTCATATGGACTTATGTTATAACGCATTTGGATCATGTAACTGTCAAACCTATTGTACCACTGTCTTGGATCCTGTTTCAGCCCATGTAAGGACTTTTTCAACTTGCACACAAAACCTTCCTTGCCCTGAACTTGGAAACCCTCTGGCTGAGTCATGTATTGCTCTTTATCTACATCACCATGTGGAAAATTTGTCTTCACATCTAACTACTCAAGTTCAAGATCCTGATGTGCCACCATTGCTAGTAACACTCTAATTGAAGTTTGTCCAACTACTGGTGAGAATATCTCATCAAAGTCTACCCATTCCTTTTGACTGAACCCTCTTGCAACCAAACATGCCTTATACTTTACCCCTGCTACCTCATATAATCCTTCATTTTTCTTGAAGATAAATTTTCAAGTAACAACTCTCCTATCAGATGGTTATCTAACTAGATCCTAAGTCTGATTCTTCAATAATGACTCCATTTCATCTCTTATGCAGCAAGCCATTGAGATGCCTCAGAACATGTCACTACTTCCCTGTAAGTAGAAGGTTCAAAACCATCCACTTCTTCTGCAACTTGAAGTGCATATCCAACCATATTATCAAAACCATACCTCATGGGAGGTATTCCAACATTGGATCTTCTAGCTCTGCATGACAGCTACACTCTGCTGACCCATGTTTGTCACTCTACTGACC
This sequence comes from Gentiana straminea, assembly GCA_036785695.1. Lineage (NCBI taxonomy): Eukaryota > Viridiplantae > Streptophyta > Magnoliopsida > Gentianales > Gentianaceae > Gentiana > Gentiana straminea. The sequence continues at coordinate 12,892,895 of JAVUPR010000300.1, read as the reverse complement.
CTTGTTCAGTAGGCTGGCTTGGATCTTGCTCTGGTTCAATGACCAGATCAGATGAGTGCTGACTTGGATCGGCTAACTGTTGCATCTCAGCTGACTCCACTTGAAACTCCACCAGTTTTTCAGCCCTCTCGGATTCAGCACTGGTTTCGAATTCAGCAGACCTCCTCACTGATGAGTTAATCATGGAATTTTCATCAAAGACCGCATATCTGCTAAGTATTACCATGTTTTCTACTGATGACCAAATTCTATAACCTTTTACCCCATCTTCATACCCGACAAACACTCCCTTCTTAGCCATTGGTTCCAGCTTCCCTTCACTCACATGATAGTAAACTGTGCTTCCATAAACCCCTGGAACTGAGTAGTCAGCAGGCTTGCCTGACCACATCTCTACAGGTGTCTTGAGATTGATCCCTGTGTGAGGGCTTCGATTGATTAAGTAGCATGTTGTACTTACAGCCTCTACCCAAAATCCCCTTGATAAACCAGCATTAGAGAGCATACATCTTGCCCTCTCCAAAAGAGTTTGATTCATCCTCTTAGCTACACCATTATGCTGAGGTGTATTCATGGTTGTATATTGTCTGGCAATACCCACATCCTTACATAATACATCAAACTTTGACCAGTAGAATTCCAGACCATTATCTGTCATGAGCCTTTTGATTTTCTTGCCTGTCTGATTTTCTACTAGAGCCTTCCACTGCTTGAAACTGTTGAATGCCTCACTTTTGGGTTTCATCATCACCACCCAAGTCATTCTTGAATAGTCATCTATGAATGACACAAAATATTTGTGACCACCCGATGATTCCATCTTTGACGGACCTGTTGGAAATAAAATTTATGTTTTGATGATGATTCATCACTTATTTGTTAATTGTTCTTAACCCCATTGATGAAGTGTCATAACTAGCTGTTATAGTGCAAAGCAAAAACAAGTCTAGATATCAATGTATAGGAAATGAAGAAACTGAGATTTAATCTAGCTGAGATTCTACAAGAAAATGACAATAGAGCACACCAACAGAAGATTGAAGAAGATAAGTTCGCTGAGGGAAACAGACTCGGTTGGCTTATCTAGAAGACTGAAGAACTGAGGGACACAGACTCAGTTATTGAAGAATGAAGAACTGAGGGTTCAAACTCAGTTATGAAGATTACAAGTCGAGACTGTAAAGTTAGACTTCAGGAAAGATTGTGGTGACCTGAACTGACTTTATGGATCTTGTATGAAAACCTAAGAATCATAAGGACAATGAATTCTCAGATGATAATGAGTCATGGTGTACTCTGATTAAGTCAATTATAATCAGATGAAAACTGGAGTACTGATATTTGAAGAAGAGTAAAATCTCAGTTAATGCTCCAAGTCAGTTAGGAAACTGACAAATGAAAAACTCAGTTTTATAAGTCAACCATCCAACAAGCGATCGTACAATCGAACGTTGTAAAGAAAGCAATTTCATTGGATGAAATACTGACACGACGAACGGTCAGAAAATATAGCCGTTACAAGCAGGATGAACGTTGAATGAACCCCTATAAATAGACTACCTCTACAACATCAAAATAGAGTGCAGGTATATAATAATAAAGCAAGAAAATTAAAAGGAATCTATCTAGTCAAGAAAGATCAAATTGAGGGGGAAAGCCAAATCCAAAAATATACCTGCTAAGTACTTAATTGCAAGATCATGAAATTTCTTCAAAGTGTTCAAGCATATTCAAGCAGATTCAAGATCCAACATTTGAAGAAATACAGAGCCGTGCTTAAATTAATCATCCGAAGAAAAGCTCAAATCACGGTTGAATCATAGTTATTGATTCAAAGTCTCAACTTTGATTTTATCAAAGGTTTAGACTGTGAAACACCAAGAAGGTGTGAAGGACAGTTGAGTGAAGTCAGGAAGACTGTGTTTGTGATGAGCTGGTGAAGAGGCAATTCTACCCTCCAAGGACCAGTGGTTCAAACGGTTGAAGAGCGAGAATCCTACCGTTCTACAAGTGTTTAGATAGTGACGCTAGGGATTAGTCAATGACTATCGGTTTAGAACTTTTTGTAACCGGGCCATCTCAAAGAAGTTCTAGTGGAATTTTCCTCCGCATCACGGGGAAGAGAGGATTGACAGGATTACACCACCGGAACCTCTATAAATCTTGTCTATTTACTTTACGCATTCATTTACTTTATTATAGTTATATTTATGTGGTTTTCATACCGAAACTAAGTTAACTAGTTTTTAAAGGCTATTTTTATCCGCCGCGATTAACAAGACTAAATATAAGTCGGCATTGACTTATATTCGGTTGAGCCGACGAACTCCGCACAAGTTAAGGGACAGGAACAAAACTGAACTGAAGATCAGTTTGACTTTCGGAGAAACTCAGTTCCTAGGACTTTTCCAGCTCAGGATTAGTTTTTGGTGACAAGTTTATTCACCCCCCCCTCCTCTAAACTTGTGTTAGCCTTTCCAAGGGACCAACAATTGGTATCGGAGCGGTTCCCTCTTTTGAAGGTGATCCAAATCGTTTACCGCTTCAAGGTTCAGTTGTTTCTGATACCAACAATTGGTATCGGAGCAGTGCTTCTGTTTTGAAGAGATCCATTACTGATCTAATACCGCTTGTCTATTTGAAGTAACCGTCCATCGCTTATTTGTTCGGGAGCAACCGCTTATTGAAAACCCCATACCGTATCTCGTCTTAAAAGTATTTTTAATGGATACATCTAGAATTAGAAATTGGCTAAATAACCCCCGACCGACTATTTGCGTAATGTTGTCTATGATTTTCGGGATCAAGTATTCGAAAGATTCGGTACTACAAGCTCTCACACAAATCCGAACCTCAATTCGGTTATGATGAAGACATTGAGTTCAATGCGAATGTAGATGATGAATCCTCAAGATTTCCATCCTTAAGTGATCTTTTAGAAGAAGCAGAAAGAGAGTTACTACGAGTAGCTGATTCTATAGAAGAAAAGCTAACCAGAGATCCATCCAGTGCAAAAGCCACAGATATTGATGAGACTCTACCTACAAGCCATGGAGGAGAAAGTGATGAAGAAATCATACTGCTAGGAGCTGCACAGGCGAATGCTATTGATAAAGGAAAACAAGTTCTAATTAGTGACGATTCCTCAACAGAAGGTTTATTTATCAAACATCAGGAGGTAAGTGCATCTACATCCAAATCTCACACTATCCTGAACAATCAAAGAAATGAGGATTTCAATGAAACCTTGGACATACTCATAAAGCAATTAGAGATTATTCAAAAGAATTATGTGAATGTCAAAAAGGAGAAAAAGTTATTGAAAACTGAAATTTCGAGATTGAATGCCGAAATCAATCTAATCAAGACTAATAATGGAACCAAGGTAATTCGACCAACTGATGAACCAACAAAAGTTATAAACATCAGTGAATCATCAGTTGATCCAATTTCCAAAGTTCAATTCAAACCAAGAAAACCATTTGGAGATAGATCTGGTTTAGGGTTTGATAATCGGTATAATTCTAAGTTTAGACCGGATCGCCTGCAATAAAATTTGTGATTGCTCAACAACAAAAACTCAAAAAAGCTCGATAAAGTTATTAGAACGATAGATACTCAAAGACGACCAAATGCACAACCGATAAAATCGAAAAATCACCGTAAAAAATTCACCAAGCCAACGATTTTACGAAAGATTCGAAAAGTCGAAAACGAACCGATCCGAAATCGCAAGAAAAATCTTCAAGTCATATTCATCTAAGAATGAAGATCATTCATGGAATAATAGACTCAAGAGGAAAGGAAGATTATTTCCCACTGATGAAGATTGGAATAGACCATCACATCAGTTTCACAAACTGAACAAATTTAAAACTGTTATGACAAAACATGAAAAGTTTGTGAAAACTGACTTCACTCAGTCAAAATGTCAAGAGAGGTATAAAGTTAAAAATAAAGTTATACCATCAAAAGCTAATCAGTTAGGACCCAAAAAGATATGGGTACCAAAAATTTCTCACTTTGTTTTGCAGGAGAAACACCACTAGCTAAGAACTGAGAAATGCAATTCACAAAACTGAGTTGTATTCACAACTGAGTTTTTGAATTCAACATAAGGACAAAACTGATCGTATACAGCTGTTGATACACCGTACCTTCTTTATTCACTTTTATCTAGCTACGGTTATCAAGAAAAGACGTGGTCCTTCTCAATCTAAACCGTTCATATTTCCCACTCACCCACCTTTTCGCAATCTCAAAACATTTATGACAAGACGTTTTAAGTCACACTCAATTCTTAACTACCCCCACTCCAAATTATAAATACCCAGAATTTTCTTTTCCCTTTACGCTTGAATTCTGAATCTACTCTCTGAATTTCAAATTTTCAAATTTTCAATCAAATCCAGAAAAATGACCTTCACTCTTGTTGAACCTGGAATGTGTAGAATGATCGTTTCTCTTGATCAATATATTGCAAAGTATGTTGATCAAACTCTAGTCAATTCTATTGCAACAAAAATCCGGAAAATTAAAGGATTGGAAGCTGCCTTCAACATCGATCTAAAAAGTGTTTGTTTAGAAAGCATCGGAGACTTCTATCAATTTGGTAGAACAACTGTAGAAGGAGAAGACACACAAACCTATTTCACCACTGTCAGTGATAAGGAAATCAGAGTCACTGAAGATTTAATTGCAGAAATCTTTGGGTTTGACAAATCCGGAGGAGCAGCAGCCATTAAGTTGACTAAGGAACAGAAGGAGAAGTTATGGAAAGATATAGCAATTAATGGAGAATCTGCTGTCTTACAGACAGGGAGCACTGACGTGGCCTTTTCTAGTGCTAATACCGACCTTAACCGACGGTGTATCGGGTCAAACTTGTAGTGCTAGTATGGTGAGTCGAGTGTCGAATCCTCGGGGAACTTGGTAATTCTTCTTTCTGTGGTTAAACACCAAAGAGCTGTTATTAACTCGATCTAAACCACAATTTTATAACACAGATCACTACTATTCTACTCAACATAAAATAAATGCGTAATTTAAGAATTATTCTAATATAATATATATAGATATATAAATATATATAGATGTACATAGATTGCAAAAAATATATATATATATAAATATATAGATACCAATATAATTTATTATGGAACTAGCCAAAGTCTATATAATTGATTTATATGATCTTTTCGGAACGGAATGTGCTCGATCTTTCCTTATATATTAAGTCCAATTGAGTAAATGAAACGGTGCACTCCCGAGGTTAACAATTCCTCCTCACACGAGCGTATGAAATTGTCATATGTCATTGTCATCAGTTCAATCTCCACAACTGCCCCATGCTAATCTCAGTTAGTCTGAACAGGTACCGAGTACAAATCTACCCCGGATAAAAGAGGTTATTCCATTTGTCAAATGGCCGATGTTATTCAAAAGGCTCCGGTTGTGAGGTGGATCGATTTAACTTTCCGGTTTTAGTTTCAATTAAACTGTTGATTTTAACATTATTATGATCTCGAGCACAATTTTAATAAGATCCATCTTTCCCAAGACAAATCGCCCCCGGGTAGGAAATAGGATTCCGTAGTCACGCTTTCGCACGGCCAATTTTACCCTCCGGTTTTTCTATCTTTTATCTCATATCCTAACTTCTCTCGGTCGGTTCATCATTAGGTTATATGGTGCGATTCATCTTGGTTAATTACGTCAATCCGAATATTATCAATACGTTACAGAATAGAAAAAGATTCAATTAACTCAATTTTAATCAATTTTACTTAGACAGCATTCCTTTACCGAAAAGATCGAAATAAAACGATTACATAACTTTGGCTAGTTATTAGATCTAGCCTAATAACATTATAAAAAGATAAAAAAAACAAACATAACAAACATAATTACTTAAGAAATTTTACCCGATTACAACTGTTGAATCAGAAGCTGTATTCTTCCGGATGTTACAACGACTTCAACAACACTGATCTTCTGATAATTTCTCGAGCATTATAACGATACTACTTTATTTATGGCATAAGGCCTATATACATACTACTACTAAGAAAAAGAGGTTAAGAAAAAAATATATTGGTCTCCTCCATGTGTCTGCAAGGCTGCTCTTCTTATAGGCAAGATTTCCAGGTCCGGATCGATCCGAGAAAGGGCCGGATCGATCCGGGAATAAAAATCTTATCCCAGGATTATTCTCTGCAGGACCACATGCTTGGATAATCATTATGTTTCCTCGGATCGATCCGAGGTAAATCCGGATTGATCCGGGTAGCTAATTTTCACATCTTGATCTGAAACTTAATAAAATCATAACTTGAGCTCTGGATCTCCAAATGACATAATTCAAGAAGCGTTGGAAAGCTCTTGAAAAGATCTATAACTTCCATGAAGGACTCTTCTTCAGAAAATACCTTTTTGATGGGCCATTTGTTCGTCGAAAATATAATTCGATAATGGTGTCACGAACCATTGATCCACTTGAACTTTAAATCTCGTGGCACTTCCTTACTTCCTTCAAAAGATACGATTTTACTTCAAAAAGTGTCGTCACTCGGGGTCTTGGTTTACCTAAGATCTGCAAATACCAAAAATACCCCCGTTAATCTGACACGACACTCCGGTTATTATCCCGGTACAAAAATTTATCACTTTTTATTACTTTTACTAGATTTTTATAGTATTTAGATTTATTCATAACTATTAATATTTCATAAGATTATCGTTATAATTTCTTATATTTTATATAAAAAAGAGTCGATAACGTATATAAAACCTCGTAATTTTTATCATATAAATGTTATACATCAACTACTCCCCACTTAGCTCTTTGATCGTCCTCGAGCAAAATAAGCGGTAATGTATAAAAATTACAATAAAAATGATATACTTGGTAGATTAAATTTCAAATTAGTGAAATATCATTTCAATATTATAAATATATTAGTTATATCTTTCTTAGAAATTAACAAGATAAAAAGTGTATATAACTTAGATAAATTATCTATCAAATATCATTCAAATGAAATTTCACATAATCTACTCAATAAATATAATTAAAATTCTAGAATTATTCTCCTATCTCAACTTATATGAAATATTTGGAATCAAAGACTAAGTCAAATAGTTGACAAAATGGCTTATACGTTTTAGGTTCAGGGTGTTGGTTAATCGGAAGGATAGAAAAGAAAATCAAAAGAGAAAGAAGCAAGTCGTACGTACTTACACCTTCTTGATCAAAAATACCTCGATTAATAACATTCTGATATTTTTTCACCCTTCTTTTTTTTTTTTAGATTTAAGAACTAAAAGCGTGCGTGTGTGTAGAAAATCAAACTTACAAGCATTGCTTCATCAAGATTGATCGGAGTAATACTCTTTCGATTGAAAATTACAAGTCCGGTTTCCTTAAACTTGTAATCATTCTTGAGATATTATGATTCGACTTTTTATCGGGAGCTTTTAAACCTCATAGTGATATAGGACATTTCGAGATAACACCCTACTGCACTCAAATCATTGGTAGCTACAACCGATATTTTTATTTTTAATTTGTCGATCACAGATAAGGAAGATACCTGGTATTTGATTAATTCTGTGTAAATATGGTGCTTCGTTCTTAATTCTTTTATAGAATATTAACATATCCGAACTTATTACCAAAATCGACTATCTTGCAAGCGTCATCGGGTAAGATCGAATATACTAATACTTATCTAATTTTTTCAATCTCAGCATACACCATTCTTAGCTTTTGTGTCATCATCTCCTCTCATAAGTACGTACAAACTCGTGGGATTTTTAGGAAATGTAGACCAAAATAAGCTAAGGGTCGGTTATAATCAAAAATGGCTATTTCGAATGAGGTATTGATCACTCTAATCAAGGCTGAGGTAGGGACAAAAATTAGAAATTTATTTAGGTAGGCTATTTGGCTATAGTTTATATTTTTGTGGTGCCAAAAATCTCATCATTCCTAATCCGATTCCATATTCATATTTCGTTTTGAAAAGAAAATTATTCTAACATTTTATTATAGATATAAGTATATTCGCTGAATTTCATATGAAAATTACTTGATAATATTTATGTATAGTTACATATACTTAAAATCTTATAAAAATCTAAAATTGATATATATAATATAATTAAAATATATCTAATTTACTTTACTTAATTAAAATCTATTCTTACCAACTTATATTATTTTTATTCATATTAATTATATATTATCTAGTTATTTTGATTCAAGAAAAATTAGCTAAGTATTAAGCACTTAAGTATAAATTTATATAAGAAAATTTTAATTTTTTAGTTACTAACTTACCTCTACTCCCCACTTACGAAATGGCATCGTCCCGATGTTCAGTGAGTAATAAAAAGTAGGTTCGAAAGAAAAAATTAAAATTTTATACGATTTTGATTTTTATTATTTTTCTCAACATATATTATTTTGGTTAAAGAAAATGACATATATATTAAACATTAAGGATACCATTACAACTTTAAAGAAAACTTAATTAAAAAGCGATGAAAAGACTAACTTAAACGACTACCAACTTAACAACATCAACTTCTAACTGATTTTCAACAACTCATCAAACCGTAGATGAACATCCGGGAGTATCTACCGGAAGTAATCCCAACTGAGAATCACGAGATGGAAGGATCTCGTCAGTAGTAAACTCAGGCACTTGATTCAGTTGGACACAAAGTTGAGAGATAACCCAGGCAAACGGTAGTGGTCTTCCCCTATTACGCCTCTCTACTGCAAAATTAATTGCAGTTTTAAACATCAAAATCCCCCAATCAATGTATGTCCCCACGGTCAGTGCATACAACAGCAACATCTCATCATCCGTAACCCCAAAGAAATCTCTAGTTGGATAGATCCGAGAGTTAATAAAGCGTTTCCACGCCCTCAGATGAGGGGGTAAAGCCAAAGTTGAAGAATCATAGTTATGATCAAACAGTGGAAACACATATTGAAAGGCTTCTGCAGTACGATTAACAACATTATAAGAATTTCCGAGTTCCCAAAGAAACTCGTAGTGTGGGTTTTGATCAAAGGTAGATTGTGGAATTTGAAAGATTTGATTTATGATATTTGGAGAAAATGATATAACGATGCCCCCTAACAGTAATGAGATGAGACGAGGCTACTGTCGTTATATCAGTAAGAGACGCATAAAAATCTCTGACAATTGAAATGTTAATTCTACCTCTGGGAGTCCTAATCAGTTTTTTCCACCCGCAACCTCAGATTAGATTTCGTCCCCACTGATCAATTTTTTCTGTATTTAAACCTTTCTCCATCAGAATAGGAGAATGGACAAAATTTAGACGTCTCGGGACGTCATTATGAAAACACGAGGCATGGCTTTCGGGAACCACACCATCGTGTGTATGTGGTTCGTAACTATTAACGAGGGAGAGGAGTGGTTCGACATTTTTATCAGATACAGAAAATAAATAAAGACAGATAGAATTAAAGAAGGAATGAGCAAAGATGAAGGCATCAGCTCTTTCCTTTTATAGAAATGTATCCATCAAGTAAAAGTAGGAAAGATCTCCTTTTTGGCGTTTTTGTACTTACCGGATCGATCCGGGAAAGGGCCGGATCGATCCGGAAATTTACTATTCACGGACAGAGTTGTTTTTGCTTGTAAAATGCCTAGATTTTTTCTAGGTGATATGTTTTCTCCCTATCTTCGGTTCATTTTTATTATATTATCAAGATAACGATAACTTTCACTACACGATGCGTAATAACATAAAATCAAACGAAAGTAAAATAAAATTCTATGAAGATCGTATTAAAATAAAATCCTACCAAAATAAAACCAAAATAACCTAAAATTGTACGGAAATGAAATTGTACGAAAAATAAATTGTTTCCAATGTCAATAATCATAAAATGTTTAAAATCAATTCTCTTCATCACTCATCTCGACGTGGCTCGAACTAGGCATGGCTTGAGAACTGGCCGGATCATAAGTCGATTCTTGAAATGGATCCTGAAAATGTGTCGACATCCGAACCGAGCTATCTAGTCCCATCGAGCTCATCTCTCTCGTAACATCAGAAAAAGTGCTTCCCCATCCCGTCGTGGTATGGCCAAATGATCCAAATCCTGGCCAATCAGATGTCGCAGCTGCCGTAGTACCTGTCGAAAAATCCCCTACACCACTAGTTTGGAATCCAAAAGAATGTGGCATTTGTTGGAAGTCTGAGCTAGGTGGCATCGGTGGAATAAAGTCGGGCAAGGTATATGGCTGGGATTGGCAATGCGGAATATCCATCTCGGCATAGGTAGGGTTTTGCAGTATATTCATTTGATATATACCTCGCATGCCTTGACGTAAATCTTCAGACCACTTGCAAATTCCTTTGCGCAAAAACAGCCATATTGGCATTGGCGCGATGAACATCATAAGCCATGGATTGAAACATGTCGTATGTGATGGTATTTGGAAGTTGACTTTGAGTTTGACTGGATGAAGGAGGGACAGCAGTGGATGGAGTAGGCTGAGGTCGTTGGCGGTTAGGGTCCATAAAATCTATTCTTCCTGCCGGCCTAAGTGGTAAACTAGGACCTATAAGCGTGTCATCAACCACCATCAAATTATCATTTGGAAGCTCGGGGACACCTATCTGGCGACATAAGGAAGAAATAAAACAAGGAAAAGGCATGTGACTGCCTGGTTTGGCAGTCGAGACAAATTCCTTGGCCCTTCTATACATTACCCTGCCTACATCCACAGGTATCTCGTTGACCATAGCCCAAGCAATACACAGATCCTCTTTACCAAAAGATGTTAAATGACGAGTAGGGTAAAGAGTGTGGCTAATAAAACGTTTAATAGCTCTCATATCCCGTATACATTTTCCATAGGAAAACCTGTTTTCATGCCAGACGGCAGTGGGATCTAACTCATTCTGGGCTAGTGAGACAATATAGTCAAAGTGTAATACCCTACTCCCGACCCCTAGGTCCACTGGGGTCATTCTAGGAGGGGTTGCGAAGCTCTCGCCGCGACTTCAATAGCAATACTAGAAAACCCAAGATTATTCACTAAATCCACAAAATAATTTTACATCAATTTAATAATAATATTTCCATTACAAAAATTACAACAAAAAAAATCACAAGATTCATGACTAACTAACTCAATATGCGCTGTCTAATCCACAACATTAATTTCTTTTCTTCCTCGGATCTCGATCAAAAACCTGTACATAAATTTATAAAAGGAAAAAAACAAAACCACACAAAGAAAAAAACGAGGCGTCGCAAAGTAATTGCAGTATGAGCCACGTGTGCAAGTGTTATACTATATATATATATATATAATAATTTATAAAAAAAATATCTTGATCAACTTTTAAAAATAACGGCGAAGTCTTTTAATTATTAATTGATTGAACAAACGAAACGATCAATTTTTAGTATTGAAGTGAGCATTAAGAAAACATATCGAGTTCATTTACAAGCACCAAATTTTGGCCGAGCCGATGAGTCAAGTACCGCCCTAACACCATTTTTACCCAAGGGATTTCAACCGCACTCCACGAGAACTAGCCATACCTGACAACTCCGGCCGATTGTCAGGGAAAAGAATCAACTTTCACCGTGCAAACCTCCTACACGGCTCCAGCCAACTCTGTCCATGCCCTAGGACCCACGCACCAACCGTCGCCCTTGGCTTCCCGGGCTGTAGCATGAATCTTCGGGGAAAAGGTACCGTCCCTGCTCTTACGAGCGAGCACTCTAGCTACTGTCGGAAAGACTTCGAGTCAAGAGGCCCCGAGACCGGTGACTAGCCGTTCTCCTGAGCGAAGAACTCTAATCCCCCTAGCCACCAGAGCTTTGACACTTTCGTGCCACGAGCGAGCGATCAAGTATATATTCCGTCAATTCCAAGTATCATTTTATTTAATGTTATAAAAAGTATGCACTAGCTCAAATTAGTCATTTGTTTCAAATCACTTTACATTTTGTAATTTTAATAAATCATTTGAAAATGACTTCCGAGTTAAAAACATCAACTTGATATAGATAAAAATATTGAAAATAATTATAAAACACACTTTGGCTTTATATCGAAAATAAAGAACTCACATATTATATTGTCCGTATATAAGTTACTCCTCGCGTTGATTAAATGCCACCTCAATTTGATCCAGGTACGGAACAATTAAACCCAATTTTTGATTCCTGCTCCTTCATTTATTTTGGCTAATTGCTCAAACACTCCACATGTATTGGAGTTATTTTATCCTATATACATCTTTTTCTAATTTTTTTCAGTTTTGCATATAACACTACTGCTTCCAAGTTCACTTAGAACGCCAACCTGGCAACCTCAAACCACATCCTGAGCTATACTATCAAAACCATCAATATCCTTTTGTCATCAACAGCTATGGGAAGAAAAATCACCGATCGACAACGATGAAAGGGTTGACGTTGACTAATGACGAAAATAAAATGGGGGTGCAGATATGATTATCCACTTTAGGATAACGATGCGGTGTGTGGTGTCTCCGATCAAGCCTCATAATCTTAGGCGAAATCCGGTCGATACGGAAAGGCAGGCTAGCCGGCGACCAAAGAAGCTTTGAAAATCACGAGGGAATTGGCATTCTGAAAGGTCACACGAAAAAGGGTATATCAACAGAGAAGAAGTTGGTTTTTAGGTTATCAAACCATCCATGATTTAAAGGAGACGGAGCTTGAACAAGGCTGGTTGTTGTGCAGATAAATTGAGTTGAACAGAAAATGGATTTTCTGGTAAGGAAACAAAGAGAACATGACTTGATTAATCTGACTTTTGTTCTGGCAACGTCGATATATATATATATATATATATATATATATATATATATATATATATATATATATATAGCTAAAACTGACCATGGTGAGGAAAAAAGAAATGACGTGGGAAAGAAGAATAAATGCACTACTTTAATTGTTATGTTACAATTTAGCTCCAATTATGACATTAAAACAACCTAAAACAGATCCGTTACAAAAATAGTTACATTATTTCTGTGTTTAATTCAACGGGTCGGTACTCAAATTTAAAGAAAAGGGAACGTTCACTTAAACCATTGATTCTATCAATAATAATAATAATAATAATAATAATAATAATAATAATAATAATAATAATAATAATAATAATATCACTTTTAGTATAAAATAATAATGTGTCAAAACAAAAAAAATCAATTTTACGTTGCAGCTTAATCAATAGTATGAAAATATTATACATTACTAGATCTTATTAGTTGAAAAAATAAATAATAAATAAACAAATAAATTATCTAAACAGTTATCTCGAAATGCCTATAAAGTCCTTAATAAACAATTTGGCAAAAATCGGGGCGTTACAATTCTCCCCCCCTTAAAAAGAAGTTCGTCCTCGAACTTCCCTGTCCTTATAATGTATTACAATAATGTGAAAAACAAAGCATCACAGTCTTATTTTAAAAGTTGAAAATAAAAAGAAGTAAAATATAATATAAATAATAAAAAAAATAAAAAATAAAATTATCTAGACAGTCATTTAGAAATGCCTATAAAATCCTTTATAAACAACACGGCGAAAATCGGGGTGTTACAATTCTCCCCCCTTAAAAAGAAGTTCGTCCTCGAACTTCCCTCTACTTAATGTTATCCACCCATATACTCCATTTTTATATTAATCCTTAAGTTGTAGTTTTCTATGGTATTAGAGTTAGGTTTCGATCCTGGGAAATGTGGGTGTCGGCCACCTAATTATCTATGTCATTAACCTTACTCTACACTATTTTCCACGCATGAAAAGATAACCCCAAATCACAATTACGACCTTTAAATAATGTAACCCAAAAATTCCGTATGATCCAATGAATAGAAAATTCGTGTTTCACACTTCTGCTCTAATGACATTTGACATTAATAAAATGAAAATTTTGAGAATTTTGAAATTTTTGTGAAAATAATCATCATCTTTCTTTGGAAAATAATCAAAACGGAAATAATTGTAGTATTTGAATGCTTGGATATATATTAACACTTTTTTTTCCAGAATGATTTAACATGATCAAGTAAAAGTATAAAACAATTTTATTTTCTAAAATTAAATTGTAATATCAAGATATGTGCCTTGAAAAAAATACTAATAAACTAAAGTAATTGAAGCTCATTTACGAAACAACCACTTACTAATAATATAAAAAAAAATTAAGAAATTAGGAGGGTAACAAATCTCAAAAGTTACTACCTTTGAAAACATGAAAATTTATGCAGCATATGTGAATGGTTAACGTTTTTGAAATAAAAGGAATATGAACCATTGAAAAATAACATTTCAAAAAAAATAATGGATATATATTTTCTCACGTTTATAAAAAAAATCATAAATCTAATCATAGTTAAAGCATTAAATGTAGCAAGCGAAACACTTGTGTCATAATCCTGGATCAAAAATATTAAAACTTAATATGGACAATGTCACAACTTATTCTCTAAGAAATTCATATCTTATAGTTTTTTTTTTCTAGTTCCACATGATCATTCCTAATTCTAATAATCATTTCACTAATCCAATTCTAGAAGTTTATTTCCTAACCATTAAAATTGTCAATCCAACTCCTTAACTACTAGGCTAGCTAGATCATTAAATCTTACTTGTCCAAACTTATATCTCCTTGTAGAACTCCCGAGAAACTAAACCTGGCTCTGATACCACCTGTAATACCCTACTCCCGACCCCTAGGTCCACTGGGGTCATTCTAGGAGGGGTTGCGAAGCTCTCGCCGCGACTTCAATAGCAATACTAGAAAACCCAAGATTATTCACTAAATCCACAAAATAATTTTACATCAATTTAATAATAATATTTCCATTACAAAAATTACAACAAAAAAAATCACAAGATTCATGACTAACTAACTCAATATGCGCTGTCTAATCCACAACATTAATTTCTTTTCTTCCTCGGATCTCGATCAAAAACATGTACATAAATTTATAAAAGGAAAAAAAAAAACCACACAAAGAAAAAGAGGCGTCGACAAGAAAATGAGCGCGTGTGCGTGTTATACTATATATATATATATATATATATATATATATATATATATATATATATATATATATATATATATATATATATAATAATAATTTATAAAAAAAATATCTTGATCAACTTTTAAAAATAACAGCGGAAGTCTTTTAATTATTAATTGATTGAACAAACGAAACGATCAATTTTTAGTATTGAAGTGAGCATTAAGAAAACATATCAGGTTCATTTACAAGCACCGAGTTTGGCCGAGCCGATGAGTCAAGTACCGCCCAAACACCATTTTTACCCAAGGGATTTCAACCGCACTCCACGAGAACTAGCCATACACGACAACTCCGGCCGATTGTCGTGGGAAAAGAATCAACTTTCACCGTGCAAACCTCCTACACGGCTCCGCCCAACTCCTATCCATGCCCTAGGACCCACGCACCAACCGTCGCCCTTGCTTTCCCGGGCCGTAGCATGAATCTTCGGGGAAAAGGTACCGTCCCCGCTCTTACGAGCGAGCACTCTAGCTACGTCGGAAAGACTTCGAGTCAAGAGGCCCCGAGACCGGTGACTAGCCGTTCTCCTAGAGCAGTAACTCTAATCCCCCTAGCCACCAGAGCTTTGACACTTTCGTGCCACGAGCGAGCGATCAAGTATATATTCCGTCAATTCCAAGTATCATTTTATTTAATGTTATAAAAAGTATGCACTAGCTCAAATTAGTCATTTGTTTCAAATCACTTTACATTTTGTAATTTTAATAAATCATTTGAAAATGACTTCCGAGTTAAAAACATCAACTTGATATAGATAAAAATATTGAAAATAATTATAAAACACACTTTGGCTTTATATCGAAAATAAAGAACTCACATATTATATTGTCCGTATATAAGTTACTCCTCGCGTTGATTAAATGCCACCTCAATTTGATCCAGGTACGGAACAATTAAACCCAATTTTTGATTCCTGCTCCTTCATTTATTTTGGCTAATTGCTCAAACACTCCACATGTATTGGAGTTATTTTATCCTATATACATCTTTTTCTAATTTTTTTCAGTTTTGCATATAACACTACTGCTTCCAAGTTCACTTAGAACGCCAACCTGGCAACCTCAAACCACATCCTGAGCTATACTATCAAAACCATCAATATCCTTTTGTCATCAACAGCTATGGGAAGAAAAATCACCGATCGACAACGATGAAAGGGTTGACGTTGACTAATGACGAAAATAAAATGGGGGTGCAGATATGATTATCCACTTTAGGATAACGATGCGGTGTGTGGTGTCTCCGATCAAGCCTCATAATCTTAGGCGAAATCCGGTCGATACGGAAAGGCAGGCTAGCCGGCGACCAAAGAAGCTTTGAAAATCACGAGGGAATTGGCATTCTGAAAGGTCACACGAAAAAGGGTATATCAACAGAGAAGAAGTTGGTTTTTAGGTTATCAAACCATCCATGATTTAAAGGAGACGGAGCTTGAACAAGGCTGGTTGTTGTGCAGATAAATTGAGTTGAACAGAAAATGGATTTTCTGGTAAGGAAACAAAGAGAACATGACTTGATTAATCTGACTTTTGTTCTGGCAACGTCGATATATATATATATATATATATATATATATATATATATATATATATATATATATATATATATATATATATATATATATATATAGCTAAAACTGACCATGGTGAGGAAAAAGAAATGACGTGGGAAAGAAGAATAAATGCACTACTTTAATTGTTATGTTACAATTTAGCTCCAATTATGACATTAAAACAACCTAAAACAGATCCGTTACAAAAATAGTTACATTATTTCTGTGTTTAATTCAACGGGTCGGTACTCAAATTTAAAGAAAAGGGAACGTTCACTTAAACCATTGATTCTATCAATAATAATAATAATAATAATAATAATAATAATAATAATAATAATAATAATAATAATATCACTTTTAGTATAAAATAATAATGTGTCAAAACAAAAAAAAAATCAATTTTACGTTGCAGCTTAATCAGTAGTATGAAAATATTATACATTACTAGATCTTATTAGTTGAAAAAATAAATAATAAATAAACAAATAAATTATCTAAACAGTTATCTCGAAATGCCTATAAAGTCCTTAATAAACAATTTGGCAAAAATCGGGGCGTTACACAAAGTCTGCAGGCTCATCTAAATTCCATACAGTATAATAATCCTCACTCTCTGGTATATCAGGGATACCATAAATAGCATTTATAATCTGAGGATTAAACGGTACTGTCCTAGTTCTTAGGTTGACAGAAGTTAACTCACCACCTTCTGTAGCATTATGAGTTGCTACCAGAGAATAAAATTCAGCTACTAAGGTTGTGTTAATTTCACCCGACCTTAAACTAGCTAATTACAACCACTGTCGTTTTTCAAAAATTTCTTTTACCTCCCTTCCCAAATCTTTGAAATCTAAGCCCCTCTCTACTGCAACTAAACACTTTCCAAATTTATTTTTCAACGCTTTCTTAGTTGCAGCAGACGCAGTTCTTTCAAAACTAACATTCAACTCTGCTTCCGTTAAAGGCCTAGTCTCTATAACTGGGATTTGGGTAGGGATATGAGGTTTACGTTTTTTCGTGGCTTTCGATGATTCGGCCATTCTACGATAGTGACACAATATCAAAACAACAACAACAAAAAAACAACACAAAATAACACTAATGAGTTACACAAAATAATGAAATTAAATAAAAAGTTGCTTAAAAAACGAAATTAACAAAATAATTGACTACAATGTTACCTTCTAATGCTTAAAAGGTTGAAATTTGGCCGGAAAAGATGAGAATTCGCCGGAATGAAAGTTGAAGCTTTCCCTTGAAAAAAAATTCTTCAATTTAAACAAAAATTTGAAGAGAGGAGAGGAAAATGAGAAGAGTTTAAGAATTGGGGTAGTTTAATAGTAATGTTGTGTGATGATTTGAAGAAAAAAAATTCGAATGGGGGGAGAGGGGAGGGGCGGCTGTTTAAGAAAAATGAAAGAAGAAGAAGAAGACGAACGGACCCCGTCCCCTTTTTTAGGTTTTTCTAGGTTCCGGATCGATCCGGGGTTAGGTCGGATCGATCCGACCAAAGGTTTTTTATTTTTTTTTTATTTTTTTTTTAAAACTCTTTAGAACTTAAATTATTTTTTTTATTTTTTTTTATAAAACCTTAATAATACTTCTGCAAATGTTTAATTAAAACCTTTTATAAAAAAAATTTACAAAACTTTTAATAATTTCATAAAGATCCTTTATATAAGATTTTCAAAAGTTATATAAAAATTTTATAAATATTACAAAACTTATAAGGGTCCTAATTCCATTACTTCTAAATCTTCCAGAGTTCTGACGTAACGTTCTATCAACCTAACCTTAAGAAATGAGGCGTTCGAATTTTCTCTTTGATCTCCATCGGGATTTTCGGATAACCACCTAATCGTTCCCTTCTTAATAACATTCAAACACTCATCCTGAGATTTGGTTGTGCTTTCCCTACATTTCCCATCATGCTCACTTTTTCCACAGATTCTGCATCTCATCAGAAACTTTGCCCTTCTCTTTATCGAACTTCTCGATTTTCCATTACATACTTCTTTCAATCTGATCTCTCTCAACAATTGCTTGTTTTTCTCAAAAACTAAAGCTTCTATAGCAAATGCGACATCTTCATCAATGCCTAATTTCAAAAGCAAAATAAAAACTCCTATTCTATCTAAAAAAGACATCAAGTTCTTTTACGTCTATCCGGTAAAAGACGAAACTAGTTCAAACATATAAAACACAGAAAAGTAGAAGAAAGATAGATGGCACCTGATATTCGGCTGATTTCAGTTCCTCTGCTTCTCAATTTGTTTGATTTTTCTGCTTTTTCAATTTTGTCGGGGGATCAGTCAGTAGCATTACTTCTCCCTTCGGTGTGATTCCTTCTCCTCCACAAATAACTTCACTCGTGGCCATTGGCTATAAAATTCGTATTTCCATCGCTTAGTTCAACGACTCCGGATTTGTAAACCCTTGTTACTTTAAATGGACCTCGTCCATCTTGATTTAAGCTTTCCCGGAAATAACTTTAAACGTGAATTGTACAAGAGCACTCGATCACCTACATGGAACTCACGACTATAGATTCTCTTATCGTGAAAAGATTTCGTGCGTTCTTGTAGATTCGAGCGTTTTCATAAGAATCGAGACGAAATTCTTCTAGTTCTGTTAATTGAAGCAATCTATGATCACCGACAGCCTTAGGATCGAAATTCAGAAATTTAATAGCCCAGAAGGCTCGGTGTTCTAACTCAACTGGGAGATGACAAGACTTACCAAAGACTAGTTTATAGGGAGAACAACCAATTGGTGTCTTAAAAGCTGTTCTGTACGCCCATAATGCATCGTCTAATTTAACTGCCCAGTTTCTACGATTTGAATCAACTGTTTTTTCTACAATTCTTTTGATTTCTCTATTTGACACTCTCTACCGTCCACTAGTCCGAGGATGATAGGGCGTTCCTAGTTTATGTGTTACACCATATTTTTCAACTATCTTGGTAAATGGTCTATTACAAAAGTGTGACCCTCTATCACTAATGATAGCCCTCGGAATGCCATATCGGGTAAATATATTCTTTTTAAGGAATCGTATGACAACTTTGGTATCATTAGTGGGAAGAGCTTCAGCTTCTACCCATTTCGAAACATAATCTACCATTACTAGAATAAATCTTTTTCCAAAAGATGTAGGGAATGGTCCCATGAAATCTATACCCCAAACATCAAATAACTCACATTCTAAAATAGGTTGCATAGGCATTTCATGTTTTTTAGATACATTTCCCCATTTTTGACAAGACTCACAAGATTTAACATACTTATACGCATATTTATATAGTGTAGGCCAATAAAAACCACATTGTAAAACTTTAAAAGCGAGTTTTCCAACCTCCATGATGACCTCCCGCCTCACGATCATGACAAAATGATAAAACACTTAAAATTTCATTATCGTGCACACATTTTCGATTATCCCATCCGAACATTTACGGAAAAGGTCCGGTTCCTCCCGGTAATAAAATTTCAAGTCATAAAAGAACTTCTTTTTCGTTGCCAAGTCCAATGAGACGGAATATAATCACGAGTTAAGTAATTAATGATATCTCCAAACCAGGGTGACATTTCCTTAGAAGGAATTCTATTCTTTAATAACCGCATGGTTGAAGGAGTATCTATTCTAAATAGTTGTTCATCGAAATGAATCTTTAATTTCATTTCTTATTTCTTCATCATTTTCCATTCTACTTAGATGATGATACTGCTACTACATTCTCACTTCCTTTTTTATCTTTAATTTCAATATCGAATTCTTGAAGTAAGAGAATCCATCTAAGAAGACGAGGTTTAGCATCTTTCTTGCTTTGAGTAAATACTTCAAGGTGAATGGTCTCGTATAAATTATTACCTTAGATCCAACAATATACGATCTAAACTTATCTAAGGCAAAAATCACAACCAACGCTTCTTTTTCTCGTAGTTGCATAATTAAGTTGAGTTTGCGTTTAATGTGTGAGATGCATAGTAAATAGCTTTGAGAATTTTGTTATATCTTTGACCTAAAACAGCCCCTACAGCTAAATCACTGGCATCACACATAATCTCAAACGGCAAACTCCAATCTGGTGCTACTAACACTGGTGCAGTAGTCAACCTCGCTTTTAGGGTCTGAAAGGCTTCCATACATTTACTATCAAAGTTAAAAGGTACTTCCTTTTCAAGTAAATGACTTAGAGGCTTTGCTATTTTCGATAAATCGGCAATGAACCTTCTATAAAATCCTGCATGTCCGAAAAATCCTCTTAGGGTTCTTAAATTAACTGGTGGTGGTAATTTTTCAATTACTTCGACTTTAGCTTTATCAACTTCGATACCTTCTTCAGAGATTCTGTGACCTAAAACAATTCCTTCTGATACCATTAGATGACATTTTTCCCAGTTTAGTACTAAATTGGTATCTTCACAGCGTTGTAACACTCGTTCTAAGTGTAACACACAAACATCAAATGAATCTCCGTAAACACTAAAGTCATCCATAAAAATTTCTAAGAATTTCTCAACCATATCAGCAAAAATATAGCCATCATACATCTTTGAAACGTAGCTGGTGCATTACATAAACCAAACGGCATTCTTTTATAAGCAAAAGTTCCATAAGGACAAGTGAAAGTAGTTTTTTCTCTATCTCCTGCTGCAATGAATATCTGTAAATATCCTGAATAACCATCTAAGAAACAGTAATACTTATGTCCACTTAAACGTTCCAACATCTGAACTATGAATGGAAGTGGATGATGATCTTTCTTAGTATGATCATTTAGTTTTCTAAAATCAATGCACATTCGATAACCTGTAATCTCTCTTGTCGGAATCCATTCATTCCTTTCATTCTCTTACACTGTGAAACCTCCTTTCTTTGGTACCACTTGAGTTGGACTAACCCATTCACTATCTGATATGGGAAATATTATCCCCATTTCTAATAGCTTAATGACCTCTTTCTTAACAATTAACTGCAAATTTGGGTTGAGGCGGCGTTGCGGTTGAATACAAGGTTTAGCATCTTCCTTCAGAATTATCTTATGAACGCAAATCTCAGGGCTAATACCTCGAATATCGGCAACTTGTCCATCCAAAAGATTTCTTATGCTTTTTCAACATTCTAAGTAATTGATCTTCTTGTTGCTCGCTTAAAGATGATGAAATAATAACCGGTAATAGATTATCGCTTCAAGAAAAGCATACTTCGATTTAAAGGTAAAGGTTTCAATTCCGGATTCTTAGGTGGATCTTCCAAAGATGGTTTAAGAACTGTCCTTCTAGTTCTAATTCCAAATACTTATGCCATGATGGTTTAAAAGTAAAACTTCCTTTATCTAGAGAAAGAATTATCTCTTTCATTTCGGTGTCTTTCTCATCTTCCTTATAGATAGATAGAGTTAAGCATTCTTCTAATCTGTCTTCAAAAGTTGGTGACTGATTATCATAGACAGAATGAATATCTTCTATAAAAGAACATGATTCAGGTGATCTGTATGGATGGTTCATAGCTTTGAAAATATTGAAAGTAACTTCATCTTCATTGACCCTCAGAATTAAATCTCCTTTCTGGACATCTATTAAAGTTCTTCCTGTAGCTAGAAACGGTCGACCTAAGATAAGTGGCGCTGAATATCCTTCTTCCATTTCCATAACTACGAAGTCTACTGGAAAATAGAACTTGTCTACTTTAACCAATACGTCCTCAATAATTCCTTTAGGGTATTTAATCGATCTATCTGCCATTTGCAGAGTCATTTCAGTCTTTGTAAGATTTCCTATGCCTAGCTTCTTATAATCCTCATAAGACATGAGGTTTATACTAGCTCCAAGATCACATAAGACCTTCTTAAACAAAAATCCTCCAATTTCACATGGAATGGTAAAACTTCCAGGATCTTTCAGTTTAGGTGGTAACTTATGTTGCAAAACTGCAGAACATTCTTCATTTAGGCATATATTCTCATATTCCTCTAGTTTTTTCTTGTTTGACAGAATATCTTTCAGAAACTTTCCATAAGCAGGCATACTAATTAGAGCTTCGATAACAGGGATATTAACATGAATATGACGAAAAGTATCAAGGAAACGAGCATACTTTTTATCATTTTTAATCCTTTTAATTTGATCTTTAGGTGGGTAAGGTAAAGATTCTAAATCTACGACCTTTGATCCTAAAGTCATTTTCTCTTTTCCTTTCTCCTTAAACCTTTGAGTATTACTTGATCGCCAAATATCATGATCTTGAGTTTTTTCTTTTAAGACATTCCATGAATCAATCTCTGCTTCAGTTCTTCCTGTTTTTCATCCTTGTTTTCATTATCCTCTATTCTAACATGTTCCTTGAATAAATTCCTTAAATCTTTATCCATGGGATTTTTACCCATTTTTCACCTTCATTCCCATGTTCCAAACTTCTATTCCTTTTCAAGAAATTCTCTATAATTTCTTCTTCCTCATCAGTGAATTCAATTTCATCTTTAGTTTCATCATTCTTACCATCTAAATCATTTTCTACTTCATTATTCCCGAAGTTTTCTATTGCATTACTACCACAGAGTTTTCTACTTCTAGTAACTACGACATTTACCTCTCTTGGGTTTCTTTCAGTATTACTTGGTAATCCTCCAGGAGGTCTACTGTTGTTACGTTCACCTTCCTTACTCAAATGATCTTCCATATTCCTCAATGAGGCTTCTATCGTTCTCATTCTGGTATCATGTCCACTCATAGATCTTTTCATTGAACTCATATCTTTAGTGACTGTACCAATAGAAGTCATCATTGTTTCCATATTCTTAGCTTGAGTAGATACTACACCCATCATATTTTCCATTAGTTTTTCCCATTTTTCAACTCCTTCTGAAGGTTGAGTTGAACTTTGAGTTACTGGTATACTTTGAGTGGTATGTTGAGGATAGGATCTAGGTAATGATTGTAAATTCTGATTAGATGTGTTTTCTTGATAAACTTGATTATTATTCATATTCCTATATGGAACTGGATATGGCGGTTGTCCTTGCTTACTAGGGTTTTCAGACCATCGATAAGTAGGGTGATCTCTTCTAATAGCATTAAACGAGTTTGAGTATGCATTGTTCAAATTCCTATCTTCGAAGAAAACTCACCTCCTCTCTTGAATATCCTGTTGGTTCTTCAATCCCTAATGGCATGTTATCCTGATTTGAGTATTCAGTTGGTGTACTATTTTCTGAACTTTGGTTTTTGTTAGATTGTAGGCCATCAAATTTCCTACTCAAATTTTCTAAATGTGCTAGAACTTCCGTATTAGATGTACATTCGCCTGCAAAAGTTACTTTTCTGGTGCTAGAACCGGTTTCCCACATTCTGTTATTTTTGGAAATCTTTTCTATAGCATCGTAAACTATTTGAGCTTCACTCATCATTAAAGAACCACCACATGCATGATCTACATCAGCACGTGAGTCTTTTCTTAATTTACGACAGAAAAGTTGAATTTGCATATCTAAGGAATAACCATGGTCGGGACAAGCTCTTAACAATTTTTTAAATCTTTCCCGAGCATTCCCGAGCGTTTCTTCGCATCCTTGTCTAAAGTTAGCAACCTCGACTTTTAATTCCAAATTTCGTCCGGAGTGAAATATTGTTTCGAAATTCGGTTTGAATCTCCTCCCAACTTGTAAGAGAATGATGTGGAAGAGACATAAACCAATCTCGGGCTCGTCCTTTTAAAGAAAAAGGAAACATAGTCATCCTCGTTAATTCCTTATGAGCACCTTGACTTTTGGCTGTGTTGCACAGTTCTTCAAAAAGATAGAGATGATGATGTGGATCTTCATCATCCTCTCCTAGGAATTGGGCTCTTGCGTCAATTAAACCAAAAAGATGGGATTTAATCTCGAAATTATTCGCTCCTTCATTTGGTAAAAGAATGGGATTATTAGTCTGGTTTCTTCTTATGGTTTGATCACAGATAGGTCTCGGGTTTGGTGGGTTATTACGATTGTTCTGGTTCCGATTCTGATTATTTCTATTATTATTTTGATTATTAGGGTTAACAGGGTTCTGTCCATGCCCTAGAGCATGTTCTAGCCCTTGTTCAGGTGTTTCATCACTGATTTCGGCCATTCTCGTATTTTTGTTTGAAGATGATTCGTCAGGATTTCCCCGACTAGTATGACCTCGTTTACTCTCTACTCTTAACTGCCTTTCGTAAGTGTTTATGTCAGGCTTATAAGGAGTGAGTGGGGCCTTACCACTTCTGGTCATCAACTAACGAAAATAGAAAATAATACGAAATTGATAGTAGTAAAAATTGGTAACTTACCTATAAGGTAAGTACCAACGAAAAAAGATAGAAATGGGATAAGAAAAGTGTTGACTTATTCTCGAGAATTTTGAGCTAATACAAGTAGTAACCATAGACACGAAAAAAAGAAATTAGCGACGTTCCCCGGCAACGGCGCCAGAAAGCTGACGTGGCCTTTTCTAGTGCTAATACCAGTCCTTAACCGACAGTGTATCGGGTCAAACTGTAGTGCTAGTATGGTGAGTCAGAGTGTCGAATCCTCAGGGAAATTGGTAATTCTTCTTTCTGTGGTTAAACACCAAAGAGCTGTTATTAACTCGATCTAAACCGCAATTTTATAACACAGATCACTACTATTCTACTCAACATAAAATAAATGCGTAATTTAAGAGTTATTCTAATATAATACATATAGATATATAAATATATATAGATGTACATAGATTGCAAAATATATATATAGATATAAATATATAGATACCAATATAATTTATTATGGAACTAGCCAAAGTCTATATAATTGATTTATACGATCTTTTCAGTGAACGGAATGTGCTCGATCTTTCCTTATATATTAAGTCCAATTGAGTAAATGAAACGGTGCACTCCTGAGGTTAACAATTCCTCCTCACACGAGCGTATGAAATTGTCATATGTCATTGTCATCAGTTCAATCTCCACAACTGCCCTATGCTAATCTCAGTTAGTCTGAACAGGTACCGAGTACAAATCTACCCCGGATAAAAGAGGTTATTCCATTTGTCAAATGGCCGATGTTATTCAAAAGGCTCCGGTTGTGAGGCGGATCGATTTAACTTTCCGGTTTTAGTTTCAATTAAACTGTTGATTTTAACATTATTATGATCTCGAGCACAATTTTAATAAGATCCATCTTTCCCAAGACAAATCTGCCCCCGGGTAGGAAATAGGATTCCGTAGTCACGCTTTCGCACGGCCAATTTTACCCTCCGGTTTTTCTATCTTTTATCTCATATCCTAACTTCTCTGGTCAGTTCATCGTTAGGTTATATGGTGCGATTCATCTTGGTTAATTACGTCAATCCGAATATTATCAATACGTTACAGAATAGAAAAAGATTCAATTAACTCAATTTTAATCAATTTTACTTAGACAGCATTCCTTTACCGAAAAAATCGAAATAAAACGATTACATAACTTTGGCTAGTTATTAGATCTAGCCTAATAACATTATAAAAAGATAAAAAACAAACATAACAAACATAATTACTTAAGAAATTTTACCCGATTACAACTGTTGAATCAGAAGCTGTATTCTTCCGGATTTTACAACAACTTCAACAACACTGATCTTCTGATAATTTCTCGAGCATTATAACGATACTACTTTATTTATGGCATAAGGCCTATATACATACTACTACTAAGAAAAAGTGGTTAAGAAAAAAATATATTGGTCTCCTCCATGTGTCTGCAAGGCTGCTCTTCTTATAGGCAAGATTTCCAGGGCCGGATCGATCCGAGAAAGGGCCGGATCGATCCGGGAATAAAAAATCTTATCCCAGGATTATTCTCTGTAGGACCACATGCTGGATAATCATTATGTTTCCTCGGATCGATCCGAGGTAAATCCGGATTGATCCGGGTAGCTAATTTTCACATCTTGATCTGAAACTTAATAAAATCATAACTTGAGCTCTGGATCTCCAAATGACATAATTCAAGAAGCCTTGGAAAGCTCTTGAAAAGATCTATAACTTCCATGAAGGACTCTTCTTCAGAAAATGCCTTTTTGATGGGCCATTTGTTCGTCGAAAATATAATTCGATAATGGTGTCACGAACCATTGATCCACTTGAACTTTAAATCTCGTGGCACTTCCTTACTTCCTTCAAAAGATACGATTTTACTTCAAAAAGTGTCGTCACTTGGGGTCTTGGTTTACCTAAGATATGCAAATACCAAAAATACCCCCGTAAATCTGACACGACACTCCGGTTATTATCCCGGTACAAAAATTTATAACTTTTTATTACTTTTACTAGATTTTTATAGTATTTAGATTTATTCATAACTATTAATATTTTATAAGATTATCGTTATAATTTCTTATATTTTATATAAAAA
Organism: Gentiana straminea; assembly: GCA_036785695.1. Taxonomy (NCBI): domain Eukaryota; kingdom Viridiplantae; phylum Streptophyta; class Magnoliopsida; order Gentianales; family Gentianaceae; genus Gentiana; species Gentiana straminea. The sequence continues at coordinate 12,865,801 of JAVUPR010000300.1, read as the reverse complement.
AGAGTCGATAACGTATATAAAACCTCGTAATTTTTATCATATAAATGTTATACATCAAGCACAAGCCTGCTCAAGCCAGAATTTAATTTTCTCTCAAAGATGCTGGCAAATTGCATAATTGGGAATGCTGGAAACTTCAGCAATCTATCTGGAGCAAAACTAGATTTGCTATATGTGATTTGGTTTGAGAAAGATTTCAATTGGGCAAGGTATCTATTTGATCAATTGATAGCACAGTCAATTGATGTACCCAAAAGAAGACCGATGTGAAGAAAGGACGATTTTATCACAAGAAGACTCTTGCGTTAGTAGTCCGAGAGGATACTCGATCACTTTGGAGTTGCTAAGAAAAAAGAAACACCAATTGCTGACGGAAAGATTGCCATTAAGGAAGAAAAAGCAAGAAAAAGGAAAGCTGAGAAATCTGAGACTGAACCCAAGAAGAAGAAAAGCAGGAAATCGAAAGAACCTGCAACTGGAGATGAAGTGTTGGCACAAATTGAAGACTTAAAGAAAAGAAGAAAACAGTTGGAAGAAACAGAAAAAGGCTTAACTGAACTAGTTACTGAGAAACCAATAGAAATGTCATCAACTCGAAGCTAGAGAACCGAAGTTGCCGACGGATCGGCACCGAAGTGCAAGGCGAAGTTAATCTCACCGAATCTATTCCGGTTTCGGTAACGAGGTTTTACCAACTCAAGAAACAAATATGCATTCACAGGAAATAGAAATAATAAAAGAAATCGAAGTTGTCAACGAGAACGGATCGTTGAAACCGACTTGCGCGAAAGAAGTCGTAACTCGGAGGAACGGACCACGAGAACCGAGCCGATGATGAAGAATCGATTGTGATGAAAAACTCGATTGATGAAACAACATTGAACATGCTTATGTTGCTTTCAAAGTCCAAGTCTACTCCTCAAGAATGCGTACCCGAGTTTGGAACAAGAGGAAATCTGCTAAAGAATTTTCGGCTCCTCAAACCGAAGAAAAGGAGGTCAAGCGAGAAACGAGAATCAACGAAGATTATTCGAGTTGGATGAACAAGTTCATGAAGTTGAACCCACCGAACACACAACGAAATAAGTTCCGCTTGTTGAATTGGAACTCCGAGCAAAGTGAAAGACAAGCCGTTGAAGAAGATGCAAGTGAAAAAGTTTTGCAACCGAGCCAATAATCTCAGTTCCTGATATTGAAAAAGAAACATCAGTTGTCCCAAACACTGCTGAGGGAGAAATCAGCAGAACCAATCTTATGCAAACTGATGATCCCATGCAAATTGAAGTTCCTACTCAATAAGAAGATCATGAGATCACAAGAGAATCAGAGGACACCCTCACACCATTCAAATCCCCATATGATCATAAAGAACTTATGAAAGATGATTATGAGCGATTGCAAAGATACAGAACTTGGAAGTTCAGTTCTATAGATAATCAAAGAAGTCAGCGTGCATAAATGGAGATTTTTGAGAAATGGGTATTCGATCTTTACAACATTACAAGTTTAATGGAGATAATCAATACCGACGAATTCCTAGATCAAGGATATGCGCTGATCAGAAATAGCTATTGGAGGAAAGCCATAGCCAGTGGAAGTTCTAAGAAGAATGTTGATGATGATTTTGAGGAAGATCCTGACCTACAAAAAGGGATTCTTGCCTCTATACAAGAAATGGAAACCGCAACGAACTAAATACGATGAAGACTCTAGTAGTTCTGGTGAAAGCAGTGGAAGTTCAAGTTCTGAAAGCTTATCTGAAACACAGCTGGACAAAGAAGCGAAGGAGGCTACCAATCTCCCACCGATAAATCCACACTTGAAATAGCAAGAACTTTGGCAGACATACCTGGAGAAGAATCAGATGATGAACTTGAAGTACATCTGTCACTCACAAAAGTTATTGATTCATCAAGATTGGAAGAAGCTGAGAAACAGTCTAAAGAGAAAAGACAATCAGCTGAATTTAGAGAAAAACTGAAGCAAGTTGTTCTCTCACCTCTAAAGCAAGCTAAACCAACTGTGGCTGAGACAATCAAAGCAAAGAAACAACAAGGAGGAAATTCACAAGATGTTCCTACTCAAGTTGATCTCATTAGGTATTATCACAATGAGATACTCAGAATTCAAAAGGATGACAAAAGCTTATTCGGAAAAGTTTTAAAATCCTTAGAAGCCAGTCAAGATGAACGAACCAAGCTTGAAAAGAAGATGGACACTGTGAATGACAACTGTCAAACCACTCTGCTTGAGATTCGGAAAACAACCACTGAACATGTCACAAAGAAAAATGAAACTCAAGACAGATGGGAAGGCATTCTTAGTAATCTAGTCGATAGAATGTTTTTAATGGAACGGGGCATAAAGGACTCAGTCGTGGCTCAAACCATATTGGCATCAACTCAACAAACATTGAATGCTTACATCAAAAGCCTAATTAATAAAGATGATGTCAATAAGGGGGAAAGTTTGGATATCTTAAAAGTCCATGCAGCTGAAATGCCACAAGCCCTCACAAATGTTGATGATAAGTTGAGTGAACTGAAGAAAGCAAGAGGAGATTTTACTGATGATGAGATGAAACTGATTGTTAAATACTCAGAACCAACTGACAAAAGAGTTGGTCTGGATTCTCGTCTCTACAATCTATTCAAGAACTTACCAGAGAGAGAAGGAATATCAAAAGAAGAATCTCTTGAAACATTTCTACACATGCGAAGATACTCATGTACTATTGGAATAAACGAAGAAATGGGAAGCGAGATGGCACCTTAGATAGAGCTTCAGAGAAAGTTGAAAAGGCTGAACCTGAATTTGTTCAAACTCTACTGAGAACAGCCACCAATGAAAGACTAAGGTCATCAGTCTTTACATTTGCAGCTCTATTCAAAAGGATATTTTTCAAGAAAAACAATTTATCTCAATCATGGAACATTTGGGCAAGCATTCATGGAATTGAACATTCAGCCACGAATGATGAAATGAGAATTGTTGTGGAAAACTATGATAATCAACCAGTTTAACAGTCAAGTAAAAGGAAACTGAATTTAGTTGTTTTTACTTATGTTGTATTTTATTATTCAAACATTGTAACTCAGTTATCAAATAAAGTTCAGTTTCTCAGTTCATAGTGTTACTTACCGTATTTTGTCTTTTATCTTTTTGCATTGCTTTTAAGGAGGGTATTGACATCATCAAAAAGGGGGAAATTGTTGGAAATAAAATTTATGTTTTGATGATGATTCATCACTTATTTGTTAATTGTTCTTAACCCCATTGATGAAGTGTCATAAATAGTCATTGTTATAGTGCAAAGCAAAAAGAAGTCTAGATATCAATGTATAGGATTTATTAGAGTCGATATTTGTATAAGTTAAATCGGACAAGCACCGTAATAGTTCTAGGTGGGCGAGAAATGAAGAAATTGAGATTTAATCTAGGCCGAGATTCTACAAGAAACCGACAATAGAGCACACCAACGAAAGATTGAAGAAGATAAGTTCGGCGAGGGAAACGAGACTCGGTTGGCTTATCTAGAAGACTGAAGAACTGAGGGACACAAGACTCAGTTATTGAAGAATGAAGAACTGAGGGTTCAAACTCAGTTATGAAGATTACAAGTCGAGACTGTAAAGTTAGACTTCAAGCAAGATTGTGGTGACATGAACTGACTTTATGGATCTTGTATGAAGACCTAAGAATCATAAGGACAATGAATTCTCATATGATAATGAGTCATGGTCTACTCTGATTAAGTCAATTATAATCAGATGAAAACTGGAGTACTGATATTTGAAGAAGAGTAAAATCTCAGTTAATGCTCCAAGTCAGTTAGGAAACTGACAAATGAAAAACTCAGTTTTATAAGTCAACCATCCAACAAACTGATCGTACAGTCGAACGTTGTAAAGAAAGCAATTTCATTGGATGAAGTACGACACGACGAACGGTCGAAAAATATAGCCGTTACAAGCAGGATGAACGTTGAATGAACCCCTATAAATAGACTACCTCTACAACATCAAAATAGAGTGCAGGTATATGATAATAAAGCAAGAAAATTAAAGGAATCTATCTAGTCAAGAAAGATCAAATTGAAAGGGAAAGCCAAATCCAAAAGAATACCTGCTAAGTACTTAATTGCAAGATCAAGAAATTTCTTCAAAGTGTTCAAGCATATTCAAGCAAATTCAAGATCCAACATTTGAAGAAATACAGAGCCATGCTTAAATTAATCATCCAGAAGAAAAGCTCAAATCACAGTTGAATCATAGTTATTGATTCAAAGTCTCAACTTTGATTTTATCAAATGTTTAGACTGTGAAACACCAAGAAGGTGTGAAGGACAATTGAGTGCAGTCAGGAAGACTGTGTTTGTGATGGGCTGGTGAAGAGGCAATTCTACCCTCCAAGGACCAGTGGTTCAAACAGTTGAAGAGCACCAATCCTACCTGTTTTACAAGTGTTTAGATAGTGAAGCTAGGGATTAGTCAAAGACTATCAGTTTATAACTTTTTGTAACCGGGCCATCTTAAAGAAGTTCTAGTGGAATTTTCCTCCGCATCACAGGGGAAGAGAGGATTGACAGGATTACACCACCTGGAACCTCTATAAATCTTGTCTATTTACTTTACGCATTCATTTACTTTATTATAGTTATATTTATGTGGTTTTCATACTGAAACTAAGTTAACTAGTTTTTAAAGGCTAGTTTTATCCGCTGCCAATTAACAAGACTAAATATAAGTCAGCATTGACTTATATTCAGTTGAGCTAACTGAACTCCGCACAAGTTAAGGGACAGGAACAAAACTGAACTGAAGATCAGTTTGAGTTTCGGAGAAACTCAGTTCCTAGGACTTTTCCAGCTTTGGATAAGTTTTTGGTGACAAGTTTATTCACCCCCCCCCCCTAAAACTTGTGTTAGCCTTTCCAAGGGACCAACAGGACCCCAGCAATCAGAATGGATATAATCAAGTGATGCCTTTTTACTATGTTTGCCTGCTGAGAACTTGCTTCTATGTAGCTTCCCAAACACACAGTGCTCACAAAAGTCCAATGTCTTGACCTTATATCCCGCAAGAAAACCTGCTGAAGAAATGACTTGCATTCTTTTTCACCCATGTGACCAAGTCTCATGTGCAACAACTGAGTCCGATGTGACTGATGAACTGTTGAGGATGCCACAACAGCAGAGCGAGATACAGTTGAACCTTGTAATATATACAACGTTCCTTTCTTGATACCTTTGAGGACCACAGCTGAATCGTTGTAGACATTCAGTTTTCCACCTTTTCCTTTGAAATTGAACCTCTTGCTGTCTAGTAGACTAAGAGATACATTTGTGGAACATGTCTTACATTTTTCAGTGTGCAGAATCTACCATCCTCTGTCATCAACTTGACTGAGCCAATTCCCACTATCTTGCAGACCTTACTATTTGCCATAGAAATATGACCACCATCTATCTGTTCATAAGTAGAGAACCACTCTCTGTGTGGACAAATATGATATGATGCTCCAGAATCTAAGATCCAAACATCAAAATGATGTGCTGAATCTCCAGCCACTAGAACCGGATCCTCATCAGAATGCTTAGTAGCCACAGTTGTTGTGCCAGAATTGCTCTCCTGCTGCCTTTTCTTCTTTGGACAATTGGACTTCCAATTCCCTGCTCCTTACAGTAATTACAGACATACGTGGACTTAGGACCTTTGGAACTACCCTTTTGGATTTCTTCTTCTGTCCATGCCTTTTTCCGTTCAGCTGCTGCTGACTACTTAGTCCAGCAACCTGACTGTCTATCCCTGCTGCCTTGTGTCTCAGCTCCCTGGCATGGAAGGCAGCCCTCACATCCTCTAAAGTCACTGTATCCTTCCCAACTATGAAGGACTGCACAAAGTTTTCATATGAACTTGGTAATTACACCAACAGAATTAGGGCTAAATCTTCATCTTCGATTTTAACATCAATATTCCTGATATCAAGTAATATTGTGTTCAGCTGATCCAGATGTTCCCTCAGCAGACCTCCTTCATGCATCCTCAGACTAAAATGTCTCTGCTTCAGCAGCAACTTGTTGGTTAATGACTTAGTCATATAAAGGCTTTCAAGCTTTTCCCACAACTTGGCAGCTGTGTCTTCCTCAGCGACTTCAGTGATAACATCTCAGATAAGCACAACATGATGGTTGAATGTGCTTTCTCTTCCAAATTGGCATAATTTGCTGAACTGGCATCTCATTTACCAGATAAAGGAGTCCATAATCCTTGTTGTTTTAACAAGGCCCGCATCTTGATTTGCCACAGACTAAAATTGTTTCTTCCTGTAAATTTATCAATTTTTACGTTAACTGCATACATCTTTCTTGCCAAAGAACAGAACTTTTATCACAGAAGCCTAGCACCGGTGAGGGTCTTGGTGAAGAGAAAATTCTTTTTTACAGATGATTCCCAGAAACCTACGCTCTGATACCAGTTTGTTATAACAGGATAGGGAATCCAGATGCAAGATAGACAATTAGCAATACAATCTAACAGTAATAAACAACAGAATAAACAGAAACAGAAGAACACAAGATTTAACGTGGTTTCCGGCATTGTGCCGACTACTCCACGGACAGAAAAGATATATTTTACTATGCACTGAATTTCAGACGGATTACACTCATTACAATGATCAATACAATTGGTATTTATAGGCACAGATCCCTAAACTCTAGCCGTCAAAGGATCTTTGTCGGATTGCCACAAATTCCCCAGATGTAGGTCCCTCTGCTGACCCTACTTAGCTGACCATTGCACAGATGTAGAACTCAGCTGCACCCAAAAAACCTCAGCAGACCCTCAACAGGCTGCTAACACCAGAAGAAAGCTCAACAGACTTCCCAGCTGACTTTCACAGACTTTGATACACTTATCAGCTGACCATCATTCAGCTGACTACCAGATTAGTTCTACCAGTTGTAGAGTTTAAATCACTTTGCTGACAAAAGACATTAATATAAAAAAAAAAAAATAAAAAAAAAAACCAAAATTATTCATTTAGAAACTGAATAATATTGACTGCGTCTTTTTATAATTATTTAGCAGGGATGCTTCTTTTTTTATTTTTGTTTTTGAAGTATTGATCTTCTAATGTAATATTATCTAGAGCTTAAATTGAAAACATGAGATGTGAAAAACATGCGTTGAAGCTTGCTCAAGTAAGACAAAAATGGATAAAAGGTAATTAAAAAACCAAGATAGAACCAAAAGAGAAACAATGAATTATGTTTTGATAGTTTAAACAAAGTTATATCGTGTAATCAACATAATGATCAGAAACATCAGCAATCAAGCAACCCAAAAACGCTAGAGAGAAGTTGCAATTGTGTCCAGCCAATTTATTACATACCTAAAAAAACACGAGTTGACAAGATAATTATGTCTCATACTTATATAGAGTGAATATTCTACTACTTTACCGATATGGAACTTTACACAAGCATTAGTCACCATCCTTCCATGCAATCCATGAGGCCATCTTGTACCAAGCATTATCATATATCCCTTAATTGGTCGATTGTATTGAACCTAAAGCGTCATCGCCAACAATTGAATACAAGTTAAATTGTTCACAACAAACAACAATACCATATTAAGGATATCAACTCTTACCCAAAATCATTTTTACAACAAAAACTTGAACACCAACTTGACTAATTGATCAATTCGATCGATCTAAGTCAATGTCTACGCTTAGGGCTTAGCCATTTCATGTTTGTGCTCGTTCACCCATTTAATCACGTGAAAAAATCCATCAGAATCACGGGTAAACCATTTTCGAGCATAACAACCAGTTCTTCCATCTAACCTACTATATGATAATCCTGTCTTATGTAGGTCTTTTGACCCTTCTTTACAGCAAATAAACATTAATTTTGCCCTCATCTTTAAAGTACCAAGAAAAAACTCATGCCAGGGGCGGATGCATGTGTATCAGGGTGGGGTCACATGATCCCCCACTGAGATTCGGGAAATTTTTTTTTAGTATTAAAACGATGTAGTTTTGGGGTTAAAAAGTGTCGTTTTGTTGGTAAAAAATGTAGTTTTAGGCTCCGGTGATCCCACTGTAATAAATTTTTTAATAAAAAATGTTGTTTTACGGTCCGATGACCCCACTGAAAAAACTTTCTGGATCCGCCACTGAGTCTCAGACACTAAATCATTTAGCATGTGCATACTCACAATACAAACCATATGCCTCATTTTCATCATGAAGTGCAACCTTTCCCAACTTATTTCAAGTATATCAGTGTACTTGTCTGAAGGAACATCAACACCATTCTCTTCATTTTGAATAGAGATGTCATTTACATCACTTTCACCATCTATCAAATTGAAAAATTAAATAAAAATGGAAAAAAATATATATGTAAGAGTTATTAACATAAAATATTATCTTCAATATAAATATACCTATGTTTAAATCGATCATTTCTCAACACCATCTGGTAAATATTTCGCCGCCGGGAGAAGGAGAGACTGCTGCAGATTGAGCTGCAACTTTTTTTTTTAAAATTTATAGGAAAAGGTCATAGAGGACAAGTTTACATCTTATTTATGTAAAAAGGACAAAATAATAATGCAAAGGTTGTGAAGGACAAAAAATAATATATATCCAAAAATACCCTTTTTAATTATAACTAGCCTCATTCCTCCATTATCCCAAAATGTAGAAACCCTAGCCTCCATCCTCTGAAACGTTTTCCCTCTCCTCTTCGACTTCCTCCGCGGCCGCCACCGCCACCGCCTTCAACGTCTCCGGCTTAATTCGAGGATTCAAACTCAATTGATCCCGCTATATACATTCCTCGGAGAAACGATCGGAAAAAAAAGCGAGAGAAAAAAACGATCGGATTCACGTTATTCGAGGATTCAAACTCAAAACGTCTCCGGCTTAATTCGAGGATACAAACGCGAAAGAGAATCCGCCTTCCTCCTCCGCTTGTTTTCAAACGCAAAAAAAAACGCAGAGAAAAACACCGAAGAAGCTTCGAGGATTCAAACTCAAAACTCAATTGATCCGCCTTCTTTTCAAACGCAAAAAAAACGCGAGAAGAGAATTTTTTGGAAGCAATTTTTTTCGGTTTTGGAAGCAATTTTTTTAGGTTTTGCTTTGCATTTCAATGCATTTTTGCAATTTTTTTTAGGTTTTGCATTTCGGTGTTGATCAATTGTTGTTGTATGAATCCTACTTGTCTTTATTTTTGTTCTTGAAGAATTGTTGTTGAAGAATTATCAATTGTTTGTTTTTGAGGAATTATCAATGCCTTTTTTGTAATGTTACTACATTTTTGTATGAATGTGCACGATCTTAAGCGTACACAAATCCTCTATTGGGGTTCCTTTCCAAGTAGGGTATAGAAAGAGTAACGTTTTGGCATTTTTTCTATGAATGTGCACGATCTTAAGCGTACACAAATCCCCTATTGGGGTTCCCTTTCCCAAGTAGGGTATAGAAAGCAATGGAAACACCCTCAAACATAGTAACACATAATGTAGTAACTCGTAGTAACACCAACACGTAGTAACACCAGCACGGCTTTAATGTGAAAAGAAAAAAAAAATATTATCATTAAGGGTATTTTTGTACATCTCTTTTTTTTTGTCCTTCTCAACCAAATATTATTTTTTTTGTCCTATTCTTCATTTAAGATGTAAAGTTGTCCTTTAGGACCACCACCCGTAAAATTTATTTAGTGGTTTCATACCTCTATGGTAAGAGGGAAATAATTATATCTAAATAATAAGAGTGGTTGTTAAAACTAAAAAGAAAAATAATTAAAAATCAAAAAGTGTTAGTGACCGACATGAAAAGGAGAAGAGAAAGGTTTGAGTGATGGGAATAGGGGCATAGGGCCCTCTTCACTTGTGGGATACCAGACAAATATTGGGAAACTTTAAAAAATATGCTTCCTCTGTTGGATCATTAATCCAACGTTGGGCTTATATGTGAAATAATTATTTATTATGGACTGTCAATAAATATTAACCCGATGTAAAAGTGATCTAATACGGTATTCGGTTTATCGGGTTATGATGTATCGTTAGGGTGTGGGCGCTTTTATGTGTAGAGGCTAAGTGGTAATTTATTTCGTTGATGGGTAGAAATGGAAATACCTAAAATATATTTCACTATATAAGGAGGGTTATGGTCCCTGGTCACACACCGATTTATTCTCCTCTCGCTCCCATTACCGTAGAAGAACTACGGAGAATTCTAAAGGGTTCCTCCGAAAATTACTGAGACGGTGTGTAGATCTGGAAGATCGATCCTACAATATCTACGAGTCTTCATTGCTATGGATTCGATTACGTTTACGGTTTACTACTTGTTTTGATTCTTGATAGTTTAGCATAACGATCCTGGATTGAAGTGATTCATATCACATAAAGTTAGATCCAACATCCTCTTCATTTGTGGAGATACGTCACATAAATATTGAAAAACTTAAAAAATATGCTTTAAAAGATTTTTATTTGTGTGGTGTATCAAAAGATAACATTCGAATAATATTCCGGAAAACATTTTGTAGCGATTTGATAGCTATTTCGCAAAAAAATACGTCACGAAATGCTTTTCAGATATATTTTTGAAATGTTAATATTTTGAAGTACTCTCTCCATCCCAATTTGTTTGAGACAAATTTTGAAACTCTAAAGATTTAAGGGAACATTATTTATTAGCTTGTCTAGTCATTACAAACATAACTACTTTACAAATATATCCTTCTTTTATTGAGCTTAATCTTTTTAATAAATGTAGTTATATGAGCATTTTAGGAATTTAAAAAAAATTTATTAATTTAAATATTAGTTACGAGACTTATTTTGAAAAAAACATAAAATGAATAAGTCTCAAACAATTTGGAATGAGCGAGTATATCATACCACTTATAACCCTTTTGAAGCATATTTTTTAAAGTTTCCCGGCAAATATTTCCCAATTGTGAGTGCTCTCTAGATTGAACAAAAAGGGGAGCTTGATTAATTTTTCTACCAGTAGTGCTTCGACTGCTTTATCTGCTTTTGAGCTATTCTTGATCAACTGCTATATTTTACTTCAACTCAAATCCATGGCCTTCTGTCAGATTTTTTTTTTACAGCTTTATTATGTTATTATTTTTAGATTCTCGATTCTTATATATATATATATATATATATATATATATATACCCTTTATCCATTTTATCAATGAAAATTGCCTAGTTGTTTGATTCTCTTGTAGTCTTGTTTCTTGTGTGTGTGTGAGTTTAATTTATTTGTCATTATCAAGTGTGGGGTGTATACACAAAGTATCCCTTAGATTGACCAGAAAATTGTAACATACAAGACGAAATTGCAGAAAATTGTTAACTACCTAGACGATCCCTTACGTTGCATCATATAATTTGTGCTCAGTTTTAAAAATTAGTCATTTAATTTTATTTTTATTTCTTGCAACACAGAATTTTGCAGCTATATATATTCACACCCCTCTTCTTCTGCTTATTTCAAACTGTAAAATTACAGCAAAGTGAGCCTATATCATTAGGGGCTATGGCAGAAAAAGTTATGCGTGCTGTTCAGTATGATTCTTATGCGGGCGCTGCTGCGTCTTTGAAGGTTCACTTTTTCTTCTATCTATCTATATATATATATATATATTCGAGTTTACTTGTGATTTATCGAATTAAGTATTGTATTGTCCGTGTGCGGTTCGTTTAATGAGATATTCTTCATGTGAGAGAGATGTGTGTCTTAACACTTAACTTAAATACTACTTCATGTATTGTAGCATGTTGAGGTTCCAATACCTAAACTGTCTAAAGGAGAGGTACTGCTTAAATTGGAAGCCACAAGTTTGAATCCAGTTGATTGGAAAGTTCAGAAAGGCCAGCTCCGTCCTATCATTCCCCACAGATTTCCTTTTATTCCTGGTGAGTTAAACAACTCATACTGTAACCGTAAATACAGGAGATGTGCTGCTTTTTACAGCTTACACATCTCCTGTAAACCGCAAATACAGCTTCCACCACGAGAGATGTGGTGGAAGCTGTATTTGCTTTTCTTTTGCTATATAGGCGTTGGGATTGATGAGATCTTGTCTTTGTCCATATCAACTGTACGTTTCCATTAGGTATGAAAAAAGGCGTTATATCGTCCAGTGATAAAAGCACTGCTTTTTTAACCCTCCATCGCCTTCATTTTAATTTCTGGCATAGTTCAAGACAATGTTTTTTTATAACATGCATATGTTTCTTTTTGCAATATTGGGTGGCGGCACAGCGACTGATGTTGCAGGAGAGGTAGTTGAAATTGGATCTGCAGTCAAAGATTTCAAAGTCGGGGATAAAGTGGTGGCCCTTCTTAATCATTTGGTAAGCGACGTTTGTACTAATTCTTTGTCTCGTATAATAAGAACTTAGTCGGGTTTTTCTAATATTCATATGTAAGTTTTTCGTGCTAATGGCAGAACGGTGGTGGATTGGCTGAGTATGCTTCAGCAAAGCAATGCTTATCAGTTTTGAGGCCGTTTCAAGTATCAGCTGCCGAAGGTGCAACCCTTCCGGTTGCTGGTATCACTGCTTATCAAGCTGTCCAGTCTGCTGGTATTAAACTCGATGGTACGGGTCCTCTCAGAAACATTCTCGTTACTGCAGCCTCAGGCGGGGTGGGTCATTTTGCAATCCAGCTGGCAAAACTGGGTAACGCACACGTAACAGCCACGTGTGGGGCACGAAACGTGGAATTTGTGAAGAGTTTAGGGGTTGATGAGGTAATTGATTACAAGACACCAGAAGGGGCATCACTCAAGAGTCCATCAGGAAAGAAGTATGATGCAGTAATCCATTGTGCGACCGGGATTCCGTGGTCAACTTTCGAGCAGAATTTAAATGGAGGTGGCGGAAAAGTCATAGATATTACACCAAGCCCTAACTCCATGTGTACCTTTGTTGTAAAGAAGTTGACGTTTTCTAAAAAGTATCTGGTTCCGTTGATAATGATTCCGAGACGTGGGACCCTTGATCATCTTGTTAAATTGGTTGCTGAAGGAAAAGTCAAGGTTAAAATTGACTCAACACATGAATTAAGCAAGGCTGAAGATGCTTGGACGAAAATCATGGAGGGACATGCTACAGGGAAGATCATCGTCCAGCCCTAAATCTCTTTTCTTGAAGGGATAACTATGTCGTCGTTGTTATTGAGAGTTTTTGTGTATATATTTTGTGAATGAGTATGGTTACTTTCTGAGTGTTTCTGTTTCTTTTTAATGTACAAGTACTTAAAAGAATGAATCAATGAATGTTGCAAGATTTGAACAGCAAGATCCTAAAGGAGGGATATCAACCACCGGCCTTTGATCGATCACAGTGCAAGTCAAACTATCAGCCACACCGAACCATCGTCTGAATCGTTGATCAATCAGCAGATTTCATGTCGATCAATGAAACCCAGAATCATTAACGGTTGAGACGATGGGTGTGTGTGACTGAGAATGTGGTTTCCCACAGGACACAAAAACCACCTGATGAACAAACAACATGACTATATATTTCCCTTTTAAGACTATAACATTGCCTATCAACTACTAAGAATGTTCCCGCAGTCCGCTCTGTGTTTATCTTTCTTTATTACAGCTAAATTACAGTGTGGCCTAAAGGAATGCAAAAAATTGGTGCAGATTATAGAAGAAAAGTTGCTTATATCCACCTTGGAGAGGAATAAATCGCAGTTTGCTTGGAACGATTTGGTTGCTCTAAGTTGTTCCGCTTCTTCATTATCGAAGCAACCGTGGGACTGAAGTAGTCGTTACTCCTTTGTGAGGTTGCCCCTTGTGAATGCACCTTCCTTGGTTGCATAAAGCTCCTCTGCTTTTCAAACACTGTCCTGCGAGCCACGGGACCTTTTTGGACCGAACCCCACCTGTTGTGGTTCACACAGCTTTGGCTCCTCCCAACAGGCTGAAACCTTCCCCCCTCTCTAGGACTTGGATAATTACGACTTTCAGCTGTTTCAGCAGAATACATGGTGGTTTCACCTTCACTGCTGTATTCCGGTTGCATATTTGGGACTTGAATGGCGGATGAACTAGACTGAACCTCACTATGACCACCATCAATGGAACAGGTCGTGTTAATTTCATCAATGGCTGGTTCTTTTGGGTAATTTTCATCTGATTTCGGGTTTAACTTGTTGGCATGCTGAGGTGAGGCAATGAGTTTAGCAGCCCGTGGTGGAAAGTTTATATCCAAAAGGTGGATTTGGGTGCTTTCCTTCTTTCTCTGTGGAATCGATGTTAACTTTGCTGACTCAGCGGCTTCTGGCAGTGACGGTGCATGAGTGCCAGGTAAATTCCTAGATAAGGGGGGTTCGGCTTCTGCATTTTGAGTAATAACAGAACAACTTGGCCCGACATGCTCCATGGATGACACTATATTGAATGCAGACTGAGTTTCACCGTTGCCAGGTTCTTTGAAAACTTGACGCATTGTAAATGATGCACATGAATGCTCGCTTTTCTGTCCAGTAGACATCAAGCGGATTATAGGCAACTTTGGTTTGCTAAGTTCGTCAAGATTTCCCTCCCAATGCTGTTTTAACCAATCACATATGATCGGTATGGGAACACCAAATTGCATCGGAAGATCTTTCTTCCATGAAGATGATGAAGATGAAGTTGAGGAGGATTTTGTATTTGGAGAAGTTGCTAGTTTCATGGGATCACATATTATGAATGCAAGATTACCATGAACATCAAAACCAGCAGAACCTGGGGTACACGTTATTCCGGCTGCTGATAGTTTGATCAGATTATCGGTTGCTATTACCACCTTGCCTTCACCTACCGTCAACTCTCCATTCTCTGTGTACCCTAAAAGATAAACTAAGCTACCCAAATCTATGTTTGGCTTAGAACAGATCTTCAAGTGGTGAGTTTGTAGTAGGCTGCTTGCTTCCCCGTCATTGGCATCAAGTCCAACTATAGACAGATCAAGAACAGAGCTCGTAATAAAGAATCTGAAATCAAGAAAAAAAAAATCAGAAAATGGGTATCTCTTTCAAACTGGATTAAAAAAAAAGAAGTTAAGAGTTGCTTTGAGTATTACGTCCAAATGATCCACATCGAATAAGTTCTTTTTAATTTCAAGCACAAGCATGTTTCTGAGCATTAAATATCGATGCATAGACACTTCGATCTGACAAAAGTATTCATAACTGAAATCCATTCCACCATAGGTTTATCCTCTTCTGCATAAACCACAATCCAATAGAGGCTTAGACGTAACCAATAGAAGCAAAACTGGACCAATCCCTTCTCTGTTCATTTAGTCAATGCTACTAGCAGCTTAGCAATGTCTCTCATGAATGCAGCTCAACAACAAAGTCAACCATGAGAATGATCGAATCTGAGCTGAGACTCGATTCACAACCAAAAAGGGAGGGGGGAAAAATGAAGCTCTAATGTCTAATCTCATGGGGTCACACCACTCCAACCCGGTGCAGCCTATTTTCTGCATACCGTCTTTCATAGAACCTAACCCACTAAGCTCTAATCTCATGGGGTCACATCACTCAACCTGGTGGAGTCTACTTTCTGCATACCGACTTTTCGCTGGATTAAAATACCTAATTTGACTAACAACACCCACTAAGTAGAATAACTATGATCACCATATAAGCCAACATTATGAATCATCATTCAGGGATTGAAACAAAAGATAACATATAATTCGGTCAATCTGTGGAATCCTGACCTAAACCATAGGGTGATTCCTGGAGCACGAACATGAACAGAAGGATGTGTGTGTCAGATTCAGACTACTGGCGAATCGGATATTTAACACAACAGTAAACATCGACCATTTCTCTCTCCTTGCAATTTCAGAATGAAAATGAAACTAATCTGAACTTCTCTGTATTTATTCACTGCAAATGAAAATATACTGAATGAAAAGGGGGAGAAGACAGAAGAGAACAAGCAAGCTGACCTGTGAGGAAAGAGGCTAGCTGAGACCCCATTCTGCAGTCGGATCTCTGCAGCCTCGGCAGAGGAAACGGAGGGAAGATTGGCGTGAGTAGTGAGAAGAAGATTCCGGTGAATAAGAAAGCCAGTACCACCGGAGCCGATTCGAGCCATAGCAGGACCTTTGCCGGAGAAAATGGAAGCTTTGGTCCTTTCAGACTTGCCTACTCCATTACAAAAGCACCAAGACTCCCTCAACGCCTCCATTTCTAAATCTACAGCTAAAAGTAGTATTAATATTACAATGTGATACCAATTTTACTTGATACTTGCAACCTTTGATTAGATCCACCAGAGAGTTTCAAGTGATAATGCAACTGTTATACTTATACCCCTTTTCCGACATTGAGCTAAGTAGCTCAGACGGGAGTTTCTTTCCAACTCCAAGGGGTGAAAAGCGAGCAGAGGTTGTCTGTAACAGGAAGATGCAGAGTGATGGAACTTGGGGTTGAAGAGGGCCGAGAATGGCGGAAAGGGGAGACAAGCCGTGTGGAGAAGTGTAACTACTATTATTATTATAGTTATTAAAATAAGGAGAATTGGGCGAGTACTGGAGTAGTGAATTATTCGGCGGTGACCAATTTTTTTTAGGAAGTTATATTGGCATTCCACCTAATACTGTTTTTCTTATAGGTTAAAAGTTGTAGATAACTGTTTTTAATCTAAAATAAATAAAAAAAGGATAAGAAAAAAGATAGTGGTTGACAAGAACGAAAACGCGTGTCATTACTACGTATGTTACTACGTATTCTTGAAGGTGAAAGCAAATACGTAAGAACTCACGTAAGAACCGATGCGTTTTTATTCGTCTCAACCACTATCTTTTTTTTCTTATCTTTTTTTTTTCATTTTGTATCTTATTTTATCCTTCTGACCCGCCACCCCTTTTATTATTATTTTTTTTTACTTACACACACCACACAGTTACTTGAGACACCACATAAACATTACTACATCTGTTTCAAAATATAAGTCATGATAGGTATTTTCACATAAATTTAAAAAGTGGTTTAATATCATAAATTTGATGGTTAATGTCTAAAATGCCCATTAACTATCATTAATACAATAGTTGTTAAGTAATGAAAAGTTGTTGGATTGATAATAAATTATTGATAAGATAGAGAAAAAAGTACGTAATAAATGTTGCATTGGTAATATTGATGACAAATTTTATAAGACAAAACTAAAATTGTAGGATGATTTATGTTTTGAAACGAAAGTAGCATAACTTAAAAAATTTACACTTTAACCAATATTCAATACAAGAATAACTTTCGTTTTTCTTCTTAAACCCAAAAACCCTAATTCATCTTCAACCTACTCCCCTTCCAACACCGCCCCCTTCCTCCTCCTCCCACAGCCGCCCTTTCTTCCTCCTCCCTCAGTAGTGCTGTTAACGAGCCGAGTTGCTGAAGTTCAAGCTCGAGCTCGTTTGTAATCGTGCTCGTTCGAGCTCGCTCGTTAACACAAACGAGCCTAAAAAGCCGTTCGAGCTCGGCTCGATAAGTATGAAAAATGTTCGAGCACTAGCTCGAGCTCGATATCAAGCTAGTGAACAAGCTCGAACTCGAGCTCGGCTCGTTCAATAGTATTTTTTTCGATCTTGGCTTGTTCAATAGTAATTTTTTCGAGCTCGGCTCGTTCAACTACTAACTCAATGTGTAAAATGTTAATGTGTATATATTATTTATATATATTACCTAAGTTCGCGAACACTAACGAGCGTTCACGAGCAGGGCTCGTGTTCGCTCGTTTAGTAAACGAGCAAGAGAAACTGCTCGAGCTCGGCTCGATACCATTAACGAACGAGCTTAAACGAGCCGAGTTTGAGCTTTGTTCACGAACGCTCGGTTCGTTTAACAGCCCTATCCCTCAGCCATCCCAAATCGCGGCATTTCAGTTTCAAAAAAAAATCGCAGCTATTTTCTTCTTCTTCCTCCTCTTCCAGCCGCCCCCCTTCCTCCTCCTCTCTCAGCCGGCCGCCCCCTTCTTCCTCCTCACTCAGTCACCCCGAATCGCTGCATTTCAATTACATAAATAAAAAAAATTCGCAGCTCTTTTCTTCTTCTTATCCCCTCAACCACTCTCTTCCTCCTCCAAATCGCAGCTCCACCCCTTCCCCGCTGCAAATTGCAGCCTCTTCTCCCCCCTCCCACTGCAAATCGCAGCTCCCTTCCCTCCCAGATTTTTCATTTTTTTTTCTTTTTTTGAATTGGTGAAAATTGATGGCGAAAATTAAAGTTTTTGGTGGTGAAAATGACGAAAATTGATGTTTTGGGTGGTGGGTGTTGGTGAGTGTTTTGATTTGGTTGTAGTAGAAGAAGGAAGGGTGGCTGTGGTGGTGGGTGTTAATGGTTGTTTTTGGTGGTGGGCAGTGGTGGAGCTAGAAAACAATTTGACCGGGGTCCAAAATGTTAGATATTTTATTCACAAAGTTTGTTTTTTTTTGTTTTAAATGTGTTGTTGCACACTAAGTGCGACATGTGTCGCCGATAAGAAACGGGGTTCGACCTGCCCGGTCAGGTCGCGGTGGGTCGAGGGGGCAGCGCCCGCCGTGGGGGCTCGGGGGCAACGCTCCCGAAACCTAAACGAACCTATGTGAATGACACACAATTTCGTAGAAGGAATTTTTCATTGGAACACACTATTTCGGTGATGCATGTTCATTGGGACACATCATTTTACTCACATAGCCACAAATTAAGCCAAAAAGAAGCAGAAAATTCAAAGAAAACAAATAATTCTAGACTAAAGGAAAAAAAAATACAAAATCTAAGAAAACAGAGCAATTTTATACTTACGTATGTATTGAGTTGGCGAACAAAGCTGGAAAAATTATTATGCTTGAAATATTTGGGAAGCAAATCTCGAGCAAACTCAATCGGATTCCTAACAACGAAAGCCGATCCATCTTCGTTCCATGAAATGATTTCATCGAAAGGAGGGGCTGGAAAGGTTTTGGGGATTGGGGTGGGATATTTTTGGGTTTGATAAATTTTAGAATATATTAAATATATAAAATTAAAAAAAATTAAAAAAACTCAAAACGCCAAAACGACGTCGTTTTGAGTTTTTTTTTTCTCTTTTCAGACGGGTCCATGGACCCCCTTTAGTAAAGGGTGGGTCCGCCCCTGGTGGTGGGTGTTAATGGTAGTTTTTGGGTAGTGGGATGTGGATGAAGATGGTGGAGATGAAGAAGATAGAGTTAATGGAGAAATGGAGAAAATGTAAGGGTTATTTTGATATTTATTATAAAATTATAGACTTAATAGTTTTAAAATAAATTGTGGTATATAAAGTAATTTTGTTATTAATTATGTGGTATGTGAACAAAAAAATAATAAAAATATTCTTGTTGTGCGGAAAGTAATATTTTGTGGCGCCGGTAAAAAAAGGGTGCGCGCCAGAAGTAAAAAGTGGGGTGCCGATAGAAGCACCCTTTTTTATTCCATAAACTAGCGTGACATGTTTGTTATGAATGAATGAAATGGAATGGAATGAATGAAATAAAATCATTTTATTAATGCATTTAGAATATAAAAGAATGAAATGCAACAAATTATATAAAATATGACACATTAAGTAATGAGTAGGGCAGGGTAGTGGATTAAGGTTGGGTGGGTATGGTATGGTATAGTATGGTTCATACAGTATGATATGGTTCATACGTTGGATTAAGGGTTAGGTTGAGTGGGGTGGGATAGCCCTACCCCACCACCTATTTTACCCTAGCATACCACTCTACCCTAATCTACTCATCATTCCTTACATATCACTCGTCTTACCAATCACCCCATCGCACCTACCTTGTTACCTACCCTACCTTACCCTACCACCCACCTACCTCACGGTACCCTACACCACCTTACCTTAGCTCGTACCCTTACATACTTTACTCTACCTAACCAAACCCTACCTAACCTATGCCACCTCACCCCATCCCATCCACCACCAACCTACCCTACCATACCTTACCACCCTACCATCTCACACCTCGCCTCACCCTACATTACCACACCCCATCGCACCAAGCCTTTTTACCCACCATGTTCCACCTTACCCTACCACCCCAACTTACCTCTTCATTCACCTACCTAACCATACCACACATTCACCCCACCCCTACCTATCTTACCCACCCTACCTTACCCCCACCCCATCCTACTTTACCTTACCCACCACCCTATCCTATCTTACCATATCTCACACTATCCGACCCTACGCATCCTACATACCTTACCCACCAACTACTTTACTCCACCATCACCCACCCTACCCTACCTTAATCCATCCTACCTACCCTACTACATCACCTACCCTAGCCTACTCTGGCCTACCACCACCCACTCTTACCCCATTATGCACGTGTTTTGTCGATTTCATTTTATTCCATCGCATTCCATCCATTTTTAGAAGGAATGAAAATTGACATTTTTCATTCAATTTGAATAAAATTTCATTTCATTCCATAATACGCAAACATTGGAATGAAATAAAATAAAAACCATTCTATTTCATTCCATTCTCACCGAACAAACATGCTAGTACTATTTACAAGCATGTTGTAAGTAGACATGACAATTTTATAATACAACCCTCTGCATAAATGATCAAAGTTGAATCGAGTCGAATCGAATATTGAGTTTATTGAAATTGAATATATTTTAAAATTATGAACTTGAGTATGAACATGATCTTGACATGTCTTTCGAATTCAATCTCGATGACGAACATTTTCAAACTCGAGTTATATTTAAACTTATTTTGAGTTGAAAAAATGTATGTGTTTTTACTTGAAAAAACAACGACAAATATAAAATACTATTGATAGATTTTATTTTAAGCTAAAGAGCTAAAAGAAAAATCGATGCGAAAATAAAACTTCTAAATTATTGATTTAACTCACAAAAATACAAACACATAATATTTTATAAATACAAATCCACTTTATACATAAGTTTTCATGAAGTGATTTTAATTCGAGCGTGCTCGCGAGCTGACGAGTCGAAACAAGAATGTTTGAGATTGTCTCATTTTGTAGTCAATCAGTATTCTAGCCGAGTCTTATCGAACCGAACTATTTGAGCCAAAATTCAAACCGAACTCGAACCGCTTAACAAACCGCTTGGCTCATTTACACCCCTAGATGCAACATTACAACCATCAATTCATTGGTGTAACCTAAAACTACTAATGTCGACCTAAATAGATTCATATTCGTTATATTTGATATCGTGTATTTGGATGTGGATTTGATGGTTTAAAACTCGTTATAGATATTTTTTAAGGGAAATCCCGTTATAGATATGAAAAGAAAAAAATACCGTGTGTTCGTTGCCAACAATGGCATACGCTTATTTTCTGAGAGGTCTTCTTGTTAGAGAAGAAAAAAATAGATATGATATACCATGAAAGTATTTTTTATCATTCGACCCACTATATATTGTATTATCACAATATTATCATGGTATCAGAGTCAATCATCTCCAATCTCTTTCCCTTCACACGTGTTATTCCTCATTCAGTCTCCCTTCTATTCGCCCTTTTTCCTCTGTTCAAACTCCTTTATCACTGAAGATGTCAAAAATCACATATGTAGAGAACTCAACAGCCCACACTCCTCAAATCATAGCTCTCAATTCTGCCACTCAAACCTCCTTAAAACTTGACTTTACGAACTACTATGCATGGCATATTCACTTTATTACCCTTCTCACCGGGTATGATCTTTTCGGCTTCATCGATGGAACTAAGTCATTTCCACCGGTCACAACTACAACCAACGATACTACACAGTCAAATCTGCACCACCATTCATGAAAACGACATGATCGATTGATCCTCAATGCACTTGTAACGCCCTCAGACCCCGGGAGTGGTTGAGCTAAATGAGTCATAAATGGTCCGGTCAACTGCTCAGATTGTCGTCATCGCTTGGTCTAAAAGAGCTAACCCGAGTTGACAAGACATTTATGTCTCACACTTATATGGTGGTGATGCGTTCCTCCACTTCCAATGTGGGATATCACATTATCCCCCCTTATAAGGGACTGGCGTCCTCGCCAGGACGGCCAAGACTTATCCCAGTGGACTTGTCCCAGCTCGTCCTTACCATAGGATTCTAAAGGTGGCCCCCACCACCTCTCACGGTATGGCACTTAGTTCTATATGGAAGTCGGCTCTAAATACCATTCTGTGATGCGTTCCCCTACTTCCAATGTCGGATATCACAGCACTCATCTCATCCCTCTATCATACGGTCTTGCCTCTTATTACTAAAGCTAAAACTTCCGGCGAGACTTGGCATATTCTGGCAGACATCTTTGCAAATCCATCAAGGGGAGCATTAAACAGATATACCATACGCTCAAATCACTTCGGAAAGGCAACAAATCCATATCTATATATTTACTGTGTCCGAAATAAAACCGTTGAACTTGCTCTTCTTGGAGCATTAATAGACCAAGATGACATTGTGGATATAATATTTGAGCAATTAGGATGTGAAAATAAGGATTTGGAATGAGCTATTCAATCATGAGACACAACAATTAGCTTCGAAGAGCTCAATGAAAAGTTCTTAAAAGATGCGATTTCAGTGCCACAAGATGACTCCAATCAAATTTTTGGTCCGGTTAGTGCACACGCAGCCTACAAGATACCTCCAGCCGCCCATAGGCCACCGTCTGCCAGCATTCTACCTAGGACCTCACCTCACGCATGGTAGGGCTCATCTTCAGCAGACTCCTTCAGCTCATCCAACTCTTAACATTTCCTCGCCGCCCATATCATGGAAAGTGTCAGTTGTGTGCGGTTCAAAGGTACTCGGCGAAATTTTTCCCTCAATTCTAATATCAAGTTATGCCTCCGGCTGCTCTGCCCCAACAACGGCCATAGAGACCTAGACCACCACAGGATTATGCTACAACTTTCTCCTCAAATTTTTTGGCTATTGGATAGTGGAGCTACCCATCATAGTACTGCTGATCTAAATAATGTGTTGCTTCACTCACCCTATATTGGTTCTGACGACATAATGGTTGGTGACGGTAACTCATTGCCTATTACTCATATTGGTTCGGCTTCTCTCTATCTTTCATCCACTTAGTCTATTACTCTTAATAATATTTTCTGTGTTCTGTGAATCTCTCGTAACTTAGTATCAATTTCTCAGCTATGTAAACCTATAATGTATCTATTGAATCCATACCTTCCAAATTTAGTGTGAAGGGCCGCCTGACCAATCGCCTACTGGTGCTTTGACCCGCTAAAAATGGACCGTATTAGTGGCCATCTCAACTCATTCTCGTTTATCCTGCCAAAAAAACAAATCGTCACACGTGGCATCATCGACTAGGTCATCCATCCAGCTCCATTTTTAGTCTATTATTGATCATAATATTTTGTTTCCTATTTTTTTACGCATTGTTCTTCCTGTCTAGAAAACAAGAGCCACAAACTTGCATTTGCCCGTCTACTTTAAGTTCGTCCCGCCCTCAAATTATTTCTCTGATGTTTGGACCTCGCATGTTTACCCTTTGGTGTTTGAACAAGATTCCATGTCATGTTCTTCTCAAGAACATACATCTCTTAATTCATAGTTGTTATCCATTTCTCATCCTTAAGGCCTCATGTAAGCTAGTTGGAATCTAGATGATTGCAGATTTTCAATGAGGGCCTTGTGTTCAGAACTGAGATTTTGATAGGAAATGAAGTTCTTGATAGGATGTTTGGTGCAATCCCTAGGTATCTTCCTTAGAGAAATAGGGAGGTCTTCATTCGGCTTCGTGCAAACCTTAGATCTATTTCTTATACAAATGGGAAGATCACTCTTGGATTATCCTGGTAAGGTCATATTTTTAGGAGGATCAGCTGAGAAGTTCAGATCAGCTTCAGAAGATAACTCACTTTTTGGTTGGCCCAGCTGAGAGGCTTCAAATGATAACTTATCTTCTTGTAAGACCAGTCAATGAATGAATTCTTCCTGAACTAAATATATATGTTTCTTGAATTTTCGGATTCTCCCCTAATTTTGATCCAGGTCCTCATCTTTGTCTTCTACAGGAACATCTTTTGTTTGTTGTTCCTTTTGATTATGTGAATCTGAGGCTGTCACCCTATCTAGAAGAAGTTGATCTCTTTTTGAATCGGTCATTGAGGCCTCACCTAAGTTTGGATATGAGAAGTTCCATAGTAAGATTTCAACTTCATGAAAAGTTGCATCCCGGAAGACAAAGAAACATTTAGTAGGTGGATGAAAGCATTTACACTGCTTCTGGGTATTTTAGTAACCAATAAAGATGTATCTAATAGCCCCATGATCCGATTTCCCTCTATTAAGAGAATGGATGTGAGCATGCACAACACATCCAAAGAACTTTAAATCCACTTATTCACCACTTGGAAAACTAGGATACAAGTTGGATAAAAGATGTCTAGGAGTGTGATTTTCCAAATATTTTGATGACATTCTGTTAATGAGATTAGTTGCAGTAAGAACTGCCTCTCCCCGGTAAAATTTGGGAACATTCATCTGGAAAATCATAGCCCTAATAACCTCCATTATGTGTCTGTTCTTGAGTTCAGCCACTCCATTTTGTTGTGGAGTATGAACACAAGAAGACTCGTGAATGATCCCTTCCTTTTGGAGAAAATGGCTAAGAAACTTATTAAAGTAATATCTTGCATTATCGGTCCTTATTTTTTTATCCTAGTATCAAACTGAGTTTTCACCATGTTGTAAAATTACTGAAATATATAGCAACTTGAGATATATTACCAAGCAAATACACCCAAGTAACCCTAGCACAATCATCAATGAAAGATATAAACCACCATGTCCCAGTGACAATTGATATCATGGATGGAACCCAGATATCACTATGGATCAAGGTAAACGGAGTTTTACATCTTTCACTATTGGCGCCTCAGTTGTCTCCACGGCCTCTCCGAACTCCGAATAAGTCTCTTTCACCAGGTTGTTCATAGCTTCTCTTAATAGCTTCCTTTGGAGCCTTGTTATTGGCCCATCTCGAACTACCAGATGATCCACGGGCTGCATAGGTGCCAATGGGTCGAGAATGTCATCATGGATCACATCATTCCCTCCCGGTTGCGAAGGATATGTCCTCAGATCGTAGGGTTGTCAAAAGGCATCAAATCAGAGACGTTGATGGTGCCAGAGACGCCCCACTCAGGTGGAATAGCAACCTTATAGGCATTGTCGTTGACGCGCTCTAGCACTTCAAAAGGACCATCACTAAGAGTTGACTTGAACTTAGATGGATTTATCTCAACACACTTGTCTAGAATAAAGACTTTGATAAGATCTCTTATTTTAAGCACATGCCCTAACCTTTTAATCCTTTAAGCACTTGTAAACATTTCTTAGTGTAGTGTTCATAAGACTTAAGAAAGATCACAAGATCTATGTCTTTCCTTTCATAAAGAAAATCTAAAGTTTATTAAATAGTTTATTTAACCTTTTAAATCGTATTCAAAAAATTGACTATTTAATTAACCTTTAAGCAATGATTAAAGAATTAAGTCAATACTTAAATCTTACAATTTTGAAAACAATCTTTCCAAAATTCGACATGGTCATCCTTATCCAATCCATCTGCCTCCTTTTCTTCAACTACGAAAACGCGATTTCTCATGTTATTGCTTATTTTAAAAGGATTAAAATTACTTAACCAACTTGAGATCGTTTCTCAAAAGGTAACAGTCAAAATTTGGTTTTAACAATCGAGAATAAAACATAGAAATAAAGTTTGTTAAAACTACAATATAAAAATAAAGATAAAAGAGTGTTGTTGTTTATACACGCAAAATCAAAAATGGTCTTTTGTTTATGATTTTGCTCCCACCAGTCAACCACTCCCAATTGACTTTCAAGAATCTTTTCAAAATTCTTTAGTGGCCAAGATCCTATCTAGTTACCCCGATTCCCGACGAGGGCCGATCAACCGGAATAATTCAAAAGGTGGGTAACACTTTACCAATCACATCACCGTATTTAGAATGAACAATCTATGGAGGATTAATCCATATGTAATGATTATATCAATGGACGCTTATTATTATTCTCGTGAGGAGATAAATATAATCTCATAATCGGAGGAGTGCATCACGGGATTATGGTGGCATATTCCCGTGATTGATTTATCGAATATAATTATTCTATAATTATTTATTTGATTTATCGGAGCCGCCGATTATTAGTCCATGGTCCCCGACGTGCCTCCTATATAAGCATAGCTATTCTCGGACGTCGAATCCTAATAATATTAATTTAGTTCTTATTGGACTTTATTAAAACGATATGTGAATTAATTGTTTAGTGGACTATTAAATTAGTTGGGCTAAATAATTAAATATGTGGAAAAGACATTTTCCATAATCTTGCCCAATTATTGTGTTATAGTCGAAATTATTGTGACTAGGTCACAAGAGGTAAATTTCGACCCCAAGGCATGTTTAATGAACAAGAAATTAGTTTTCTTGTGATTAATAAGACATGTGCATAAAATATTTATTGGATAAATATTTATGGAAAGAAATAAAGATAAATATTATCCTAGATTTGTTCTAGAATATTATGGGATTATCTTTTATTTAATGGAATTATTATAATTGATTTTGTATTAATTATAAAATCCTTGGAGGCTAAGTTTTACTCTCCTATATAAAGAGAGTTATAGCCCTCCAAGCCTTAACACACATGTAATTTTCGACTTCTACCTCTTAGAGAGGAGAAGGAAAATTTCGGCCAAGGGAGTAATTGAGGAAAATCTTGGAGATTTTCCGGGTAGCATATCGGAAGGGTTCGAGTCGAGAATTCCTTCCACCGGGAATTGCTTGGATCACACGATCGGAAGACTGTGGTGCTCTTCACATCTTCACATTCATCCTTTGCGGTTCTTCAACTTGGATTTTGAGATCCAAGAGGTATGATCTACAACCCCCTTGTAGATGTAGATCTAGTTATTTTATTACGTGTAGTTTATAGATCTAGATCCATTAAATCGTTTCCGCTGCGGATGGTATTACTAACAGTGGTATCAGAGCCCATGGTGATCTATATTTATACGTATAAAATATTAGATCTGTAAGTGGTAAAACATGTAGATTTTTGTCCCAATTTTTTAAATGGGGCGCATGCATGATTATTTTTTATGCTTATGAATGTCGTGGTTGAAGAGATGGATTGGGGTTGGACTGTTTACCCGTTAGATCTATTGTAAACTCATATAAGCGATGAAAATTCGTCCATATGAAAGATAGGAAATTATGTAATTCTTTTTTTATTGCAATTTTAATTTCCAGAAAATAGATCTGTTTAGTAGCTGTTTAGTTATTTCGTGTTTCCCGTTGATCGAACCGTTGAAACGAAGATCCCTCCGGTCAGAATCAAGATTAGAAGATGATGATCAACTCCACAAATTTTGGCGTCGATCAGAGTCCGTTTCGATATCCGTTTGATGCTGCGAAGAGGCTGCTGTAACAGAAAAACGCAGGATTCACAGAAACACTATCTGTGACTTCCTCGATTTTCTGAGAGAGTTTGGACCGTTGAAAAGCAAATCCGACCGTTCAGATTTATCAAATATGAGTTTTGGACGTACCATAAAAATTTCAGGTCGATCGGGATTCATGTCGATTCCCGATCTGCCTCAGGAGGTCCTTGATGCAGTGCAGTCAAAGTCAGATTCAGCAGCTAGTTTGGCGGTTTACTGGAGAAAATTGGTAAGTCAAAGCACCGATCCAACCGTCCATATTGAAGTTCAAGGAGTGAAGATAAGATCTGGAAAGTTTCGTTCCGATCCGAGTTCGTTTGTATGCCGATCGTCGAAGAGTTCGAACAGCTGCAGATTTAGTTAGAAAGTAGTAAACCCTAGTTAGGGTTTTGGTCATTTATTTTCTAATAGGTTAGATTCGGGGGTGCCAACGATCCATCTCGGTGTTTAAATTTTCCGCAATTTATTTTTTATGTGTTCGATCATAAAATAGATATAAAAAACGGAATTGCCATGACATGCATCATATCATAAATCCACTCCATGCATACATGTAGAATTTTAATTTTGGTAATTAAAATAGGCATGTATACAAACTCGTGTAATTAGTTGAAATTTAATTAATACGTGGTAATTAATAAATTTAGTAACTAATTAAAGATCCGAGGACGGGTTATGAAATCGTTAGCCTTTCGGTGTGTGTTCTCGGTGAACCGCCTTAAAGCCGAAACGAGATCACGTTTTCAATTCGTAGTGTCTACGAGATTGAATGATGGTAAAAGAACAATAAATCTTGGATAAAAACGGTTCGCCTTTAGGTTGGGTGGTCAATCGAGCTTCGCTCAAACGACTTAACCCTCCTAGTGTGATGTATGCACGGGGGTCCGACAAGACTAAGCCAAACCGAGAGCGGAGGGTGATTCCTTCTAATCTCAATAGGGCTCTCTTGACCCGATTTCGTCCGACTCGTCACATATGTTCCAACGAATAGGACGGGTAGGCTTGCCTACGTTACCGACACCATTCGGAATCCTTGATTTGATGTGCTTTTATGTTAACATCAAAAAGACGTGGTTAGTTAACCCACCACCACTTCCAAATTATTGAGTGGGAGCGGGGGAGGCGACAGCCAACCCCATGGCCTCTACTATAGATACAAGTAAGTGAGAGAAGGGTGACGCCTCAAGGCGCTTTGATTTCGTCCCCCTAAGGATGGTGTTCGCCCCTATCAACATTCATGGCTTGGTCTCCGAAAGGATAGGATTTCCGGGTACTCGTTGGGTCACTGACCTATCCTAAGACGGCATACTCGGGGCGTACCTAAGAGATCCGATATAGTAGGTCACACTCATCATGGGTATTTTTTGATAATATCTAGGCTAAAAAAGGAAGGTAGTCAATGAATAAAGGGATGTTCGATTCTCGTGGGATGTTCGATTCTCACAAGTCATTCATTGATGAGATTGTCTCGATTTAACCGTCATCTCTTTGACCTACCCTAAGGCGGCACTGAGATGCGAGGTTAAAACCTTGGAATGGTAGAGTAGACTTAATTTTTAGTTTACAATTCCTAAAATTAATATAGTAGTGTTAAACTTGAATTAATTTATGTCATTTTATTTACAAGATTATCCCTTACTAAATTGCTTAAAAATTTATAATTGACTAGTATTGACTTCGTTAAAAAGTGGAAAGTAACTAGGACGTTGAACTAGTTAATCAATAATGCAATTATTTTTCGAAAGAGATATTTTCTCTTAAGCCTTTTAAAAATCAGAGTGACATATAGGTATGTCACTAGTGTCACTCGTGTCAAACGGGAGACAAACTTAGGTGATTTCGGACTTTAAAATTCTTCTAGTGAATTTTGAGTGTGTAGTGATTACACAAGTAATTTTCTAATTGAAAAATCGGAAAATCATGAAGTGTTACTAGTTGGACGATATTTGGAATCGATGAACTAGTGGGAGCTTTATGATTTGTTGTTTTTCTGGAACATTAGAAAAGTGTAATCGACTACACACGTAACCGTTCTAATTGAAAAACCGGAAAGTCATGAAATGTCGCTAGTTGGACGATATTTGGAATCGATGAACTAGTGGGAGTTCTATGATTTGTTGTTTTTCTGGAAATATTGGAACTATGAGATTTTTTTCTAAATTGAAAAAATCGGAAAATCATAAATAAAGCATTGCTCGTTAGACGATATTTGGAACCGATAAACTAGTGGGAGCTTTAATATGATTTGTTGTTTTTTCTGGTATATTAGAAAATCCGAGAAGTCCCGACGAGTAACACTCGAAATAGACATCCCACGGTTCAAGAGTAGTGTCTACTCAAACGAACCGCTGGTTCAAGACTCGTTTCCATTCACGGAAAGTCAAGAATGGGAGAATCCGTCTAAAAGTGTTAGTCATCTAAACCGAGAAAACTTTAAGGCTGAACCGAAAAATTAATTAACTGAAAATCATAGGATAAGGACAGTGATTTTGGATCACCAACCTATGAATCCTTGGAGATTTTCTCGAGCTAAGTTCTTTGGAAGAACAAGGCAGCAGTGCATTTAACGATTAAAAGAGTAAACAACGGGCAGTTAATTTTAGCTAGAATAGTGGGAGTGATATGAGGAAATGAATCTCGGATTCAATCCTTGGATATCGCAGAAGATTTATTTTTTTTGTTGTTTAAGATTCGTTGGAACGAATGGATTTACCTTCTAGTCGATAATTTGTTTGTCGTATAGAAAGTGAATATACCATTTGTAGTACGAATCCAAGACTCGGACTTTTGTTTGATAAAGTCAAAACCACTTACAACAAATTCGAAATATGTATATAAAACACATCTTAAGAACTATTAAAAGCAATTGGTTTCTATATTTAGATAAACGATTCTTCATATTCCATAGTTAGTGCATAGTCCCTAAAAGACAAGACTCGAAGACCGGCTCAAGGTGATTCCTTTCTCCCAAATACGGTTATATTGTCTCAAAGGTTCAATGACTAAGTTTCCTTTCAATTTGGAAAGGATAATGGTTATAAAGAAGTAACATTTCTTGTTCATGACGACCTTCGGGGTCTGATGAAAGAAACAAGCTAGTAGGAGCTTCGAGTAGTGACTTCTTGTCCGATAACTATTCAAAAACTCCGGTAAGTTTATCCAAAATATTTTGAGGTTTCTCTTGTTTTCAACAGAGATAGAGTATTCTATACTCGGAATAGGCCATTCATAGTCCTCGAGACTGATGCTCACCGCCTCTCATTGTGACATGTTCTCACTAAGTGAGAAACCGTAAAATTGCCTTATATATGTTTTTAGATGTGCTACAATACACTGCATAACTCAATAAAGATATTAGAAGTGAAATAACGGTTTACATTGAAGTGTAGAACCGAGAAGTCTACCTAGAATATGCTTTGGAATTTACGGATAAGGTGTGGATTCGGTTCACACCACTTCCATAAATATAAGCATTTAGCACACGGTGCTTGAAGGTAGGTCTGGGAATTTCGCGAACACGTTCGGTCAGTGACCAATCGTTATATATCTTGTAACTATTGAAAAAAAGGTTTGTTATAAGATTCTTGAAATCGGGAAGGGACAGTTATACTGTTGCAGCCTTTCTGATAGAGTCTATGAACAGTAAAACCTTAAACCTTGCAGTACGTTTACTCAAGGTAGTTACTAACCGATTAAAATCGACCACATCCAACATCGGTTGTTGGTGATAACACTAAATACTACTAAACTAGATCGAATTTCGATCCACCCGAATGTAGTGGGAGTATGGTTTATCCATTACCCATTACGGGTTCGGCGGACTTTGTAGTCCGAGGATCGATTGATGACCTATGGCTCTTTTGTGAGCAAGATAGGATTCGATAATAGAGGTTGGTTTAATGGCCATAACCCCGTGAATGGAGTTCGGTACTCCAATTCTCGTTCATGCTCTTGTAGAACCACCGGAGCGTCTCGGCCCAAAGGAGTAATTGGATCTACACGGAAAAGAGTAGAATGAGTTCGGTATTGCATGATTTCGTTCAAAAGCAGAAAATAGGGGTGATTCCCTAAGACTTTCTTGCCAAACAAACGGAGTATGGATTCATTCGAAACAGAAGGGTATTGACTTATGAACTTATGACAGGATGACTGTCAAGGCTTATGTCCTTTGTGGATAAAAAGCAACCTCTCGGTCATTGGAAGTCATATATTTCTACAATATGTGGATTTGACCAGAATATTGATAAGTCTTTTGTAGACTGGATATCAATTTTAGTACAGTAGTGAATATATAAATATATATATTAGTGTTTGTGAAGGATAACACTGCATCAGTTGGAATCAACATGGGTGTGTTATCTGAAGTCAGAATCTGACAATGCCACAATTCTCTGCAACAGAGATTTGGACAACATTCTTAAGAGTTTGACTCGGTCGAATTCATTAGAATCAGTCACTGGTTTCCCATCCATCTTATTGGTTAAGATGATGCATCCGTGTATGCAACATTCAACGAGGAAGTTCTACCCTATGCCTCGAATGACTCTCTAAATCTTCGGATCAAGAGAAATGGGATAGATTCTCTTTCTAGTAAGAGATGGTCGTTATTGAACGTCAATTTTGATCGAATCTTAGATTCGGCGGTTAACAAAGCAAGTTTAGTATGTCCTTTAGTATCTTGAAGAGAACGAGGAACAATATGCGGACATATTCATGTGTGAACTTGGATATGTGTGATACACGATTTTGACTTTAAGTCGATTTAGGATGATCGTTAAGTCGATCTCGGGCTCGGTGTTTACTCGGTACCACATGATTTGATGGACCGGTAACGTTTCGATTCTACGGATCGTCTCGAGCCGACAACCCGACTAATCATTAAGACCCATGACATTTAGATGTAGGTGCTCCCCGAGTCACCGACCTATCCTACGACGGCATACTCGGAGTGTACTTTGGAATCTGAAATGGTTATGACATGCTTAGTGGGTACTAGAATACGGGATAAGTCTCCATTGCTTTAGAGCAAGTGGGAGATGTAGTTTGTTGTATTTTAAATAATAGGGTGTGCTCTAAAACAATTAATCACATGCTTTCGTGCAAGTGGGAGATTGTTAGGTGTGATGCCCGAAAGACAATTTTGTAATTGTTTTATTTAATAAATGAAATGATATTATTATTCATATTTATTATTCTCATAATCACCGATGTGACAATAGTATTTACACTACGTAAAACCCTAAGTATATCGTTTATGTAATCACTTGACTCAGTGTATGGTATATACACAGGAGGATTGAGTTAGTGAAGATGTACTTAAAATACAATTAGCCCGTAGTGAAGTTAATCGAGAGTATCGGGTCTCTCCTTTAACGTGCTATTAATGCGCCCAGAACACAATAGGTGTGATAGTCCTATCCGGACTTTCGGTTAAGAGAACCTAATGGGGCATTTATATATGATAGATATATCATATAGGGCTGGACCGATTTGATTAGAGTTCACGATATAATTCCGTAATCGAGAAGTCTTATCGAATCAATGGATGATCATATTTATGGATATATCTTAATCCCGAGGTGATCACGCTCAACCGCTTGAATCGCATGAAGTTTGACTTGACGGTTAAGGATTACACCGAGTCCGTGGTCCGAATTACCCCATCTTGGCATTGTACTTGGATTGAGTGAGTAGTCGTGTTATCACGGATACGGAATCCATTCCTTCCATTTATGGAAGTAGACAGTGCGATTCCTTATTTGTTAATCCTAAACCGATCGATCGCGCGAGTTCATATCACACCGATTGATCACCAATGAGTTGTATGAATTAATTGATCACTTTAGGGGGTTAATGGTAAATAAGGATAAGAGGTTCTAAAAAGGGTTAACGGTAACTTCCCGATTTAGAATGAACGATCTATGGAGGATTAATCCATATGTAATGATTATATCAATGGACGCTTATTATTATTCTCGTGAGGAGATAAATATAATCTCATAATCGGAGGAGTGCGATCACGGGATTATGGTGGCATATTCCCGTGATTGATTTATCGAATATAATTATTCTATAATTATTTATTTGATTTATCGGAGCCGCTGATTATTAGTCCATGGTCCCCGACGTGCCTCCTATATAGCATAGCTATTCTCGGACGTCGAATCCTAATAATATTAATTTAGTTCTTATTGGACTTTATTAAAACGATATGTGAATTAATTGTTTAGTGGACTATTAAATTAGTTGGGCTAAATAATTAAATATGTGGAAAAGACATTTTCCATAATCTTGGCCCAATTATTGTGTTATAGTCGAAATTATTGTGACTAGGTCACAAGAGGTAAATTTCGACCCCAAGGCATGTTTAATGAACAAGAAATTAGTTTTCTTGTGATTAATAAGACATGTGCATAAAATATTTATTGGATAAATATTTATGGAAAGAAATAAAGATAAATATTATCCTAGATTTGTTCTAGAATATTATGGGATTATCTTTTATTTAATGGGATTATTATAATTGATTTTGTATTAATTATAAAATCCTTGGAGGCTAAGTTTTACTCTCCTATATAAAGAGAGTTCTCCCAAGCCTTAACACACATGTAATTTTCGACTTCTACCTCTTAGAGAGGAGAAGGAAAATTTCGGCCAAGGGAGTAATTGAGGAAAATCTTGGAGATTTTCCGGGTAGCATATCGGAAGGGTTCGAGTCGAGAATTCCTTCCACCGGAAATTGCTTGGATCACACGATCGGAAGACTGTGGTGCTCTTCACATCTTCACATTCATCCTTTGCGGTTCTTCAACTTGGATTTTGAGATCCAAGAGGTATGATCTACAACCCCCTTGTAGATGTAGATCTAGTTATTTTATTACGTGTAGTTTATAGATCTAGATCCATTAAATCGTTTCCGCTGCGGATGGTATTACTAACAATCACTATGTGACTTTTGGTGGTTGACTAGTCAACTCTTTGACAATACACATTTTTATGTGGTAGTCAACCCCTTGCCTCTAGAATAAGACGGTCCTGACGAGGGTCAATCACCGCAATATTCTAGTCAAGTCATAACCTAATATTCGCGAGATCTCATACGATCATATCTCAATAACGACGATATACCCGAGGTAGGTCAACTCCCGACGATGGCTGATCAGTTGGATCTGAACAAGGGCTCTTCACCGTCGCTATAATATTGGGACACAATATTTCGACTTGATTTTTGTTGTGGAATTATTTACGTAAATTAATTCACTTAATTAATTTTAGTTACGGTCTCATCAAATATATCTATCTCTATAGACATATCCTACACATTTATCTAGATTGTGTCTAGTCATGCATATATCGTATTATATAAAATAAATACAAACACAAAATAAATAAATGCGTAAAGTAATCGATATGATCATGGATTTTTCCTTGGTGTGGTTTCGAATACAAACTGACGAAACTGCGGGTCACAATTTAAGGTAGCTGCAACCGCCAATAGGATCTTTAATGTGTCATTCTCCAATGAGATCTTTATTTTCGTCTTTCTTTGGTCTCCATATTCCGCTCCATTCTTGCTACATAAATTTTTATCTAAAAAAATAAATACACCCGCCGCACACGGGCGGAGGTAACGGGAATGAGATAATGCAGAAAATAAACTAGGTCACGTTCTTCATAACGGTCTAGGACAATTTTTAAACCAACAGAAAAATAAATCATTCACATATATCATATCGGTCGAGTCAATGATCAATCGGGGTTCATTTAATCATATTATATCTACACAATATCTAATTCATACAATAAAATCTTATGAAAAAGATAAAATTAAAAAATAACAACTTGCGTCTTAATTAATCGATTAACGTTTTCTATTAAATAATTTTATCCAATCAATTAACTAATTAACGTTTGATTAATTAATGATTTTTAATCGAAATCAAATTAACGATTAATTTTAAAACGACTTCAATTTTAATTAATTAGAACTATTCCAAAAATAAATCAAAATTAAATTAGGTCTCTTTTGTTTCTTTCCTTTTGATTCCCAATCAAAATGGACGTCTTTGGTTTCCTAAACCAAAAGGCACCAACCTTGGCCTTTCCAAAATCAAAATTTTGAAAATAGTCTAGGCCTAGGCATTTTCCAAAATTAAATATTTTGAAAAGGGCCTAGGCCTATTCCAAATAAAATTTGGAATGACCTAGATTATTTAAAGTTAAATCATATTCACTAAATTATGTCATGTGGCATCCCAATGGTCCAAACTATTTGAATCATTAGTTGACTACATTACATCAACTAAACAAAGAGATATCAATCACAACTGTGAACCATATTGAAAACACAAAATACACAAAACAAAAATTTGGAGATCATCCACCTTTGACGAGTCAGCCAACGCCGGCAGCAGGTTGTCCTGCCTCCGCCGCCGCCGATGGTGGTGCCGCCGCCAGTCGGCCGAGCACCACCCGACTTTTTTTTTCCTTTTCGTGTATCGTTTTGCGAATAAAAAATCTTTTATATCTTAATTACTTGATTTAAACGATAAAATTAACTACGCAAATTAACATGCTTATTACTTAAGCTCGAAACTTGCCCTGCTACCACTGTTAGCAAGTCTATGCGGAAACACAGCGAAATTCAAAATTTATTTCCTTTTACCCAATATCGACTTCATTTAAGCAACGAACATATAAAGCTAGTAGATGTTGGTTATCTTGCTTGATCTAAAACATCGACGCTTTGACCGTCTAAGGAGAGTAGTGGTGCATGGAGCCGCCCAAGCGTTCGGCCTCTACCGCTAGTCCACACGAACAACCCGCCGGATTCCACCATTGGATTGCTACTAAAAAAATCCGGTTGCTAGACCGGCCTTTTCTCTCTCTAAACTCTCTCTGAGAAACTCTCTATTTTTCACAAGAAACTATTAGTCTTTTGGAATTGTGATGTCCAAAAGAGCTAGCCAAGCCTCCCTATTTATAAGAGAGTCTGTGCCCCATTGTAGTCCCAATCTGATTGGGAGAAGCTTCCTAGTAGATTGAGGAGAAAGAAGACATTTTCCTAATAAAATAAGGAAAATACCTTTGATTGATTTATCTCATTTAATTTAATATCTTATATTATTGAATATCGTTATCTTATTATCATAAATCTATTTTCCAAAAATCAATTAATATCAATATTAATATTATGGTAATCTTATTAATTAAATTGCACAATCCAAGTGTATCTTATATACATTGAAAGTGGCGCCCCATATACCAATATTTTGGCATCCAGAATATTCTTTAATTAATATAATACTATGATTAATTAATTTGCAAAATACATGTGTATCAATATACATAATAAATTTCGACAGTCATATACATCATATGTATATTTAATTAATCAGCATAATTAATATCTTGTATTTAATTTATTCATAATAAATAAATACCACCATATTAATTTACCACTATAACATTTATAGTATGAGACAAATTCTTTCCTTATTTGGTTATCAACTATAACCACATTTTAATCCGACTTGATGTTCATATGTGTGTAACCCGATAGGCTTCCGAATATGTTGGCCGTAGACACAAAGTGCAAATCACAAAAATGCCCTTCATACCTAACGATCACGGGATAGCGTCTAGCAACATACCGTGACCCCCAATCATCGGAAGAGTCAAAATGCAATGACTACTACCTTTCATGCGAAACGGTTACCGTGTAAATAGAATCCTATCGCTGTAATAATATCCATACGGTCGTACGTCGAGTGTCAAACATCAACAACCGTATCTTATAATCTGGATATCATGCTCTCTCGAAGTAACTCATTTACTTCCACTTTGCAAAGATTCACGAGAGTAAGACATTCATTATAAGAATGCCCTTTCGGATATTCACCCCTACTGATAGGGTACGCGATTCCCGGACGACCAAACATGTATACTCCGCATGCTTCAGCATCGCACTCAATCACTACCGCATGATCGCCCCGTGGCTAGGGGAAATCTCAACAGTGTCAAAAAATGACAATCCACACCGTGATGCCATGTAGACTCCGGTCCTAAGGATAATTACACAACCGTCACATAGTGTGACACTTAACAGTGTAAGTGGGTCAGTCTAACGTATGCATTCTCTTAATACACGTCCACGTACAGTCCAAGTGTCTCTGCACTTCGATAGGCGAGATATATCACGGCCCTTAAAGACAGAAGACATCTAATACGTGCTAGCCTGTTTGTACTATCAATGCCCCGTTTAATAGTACATAAGCCTGAGACATTTAAGTATCAAACTTATTAAAGTGATTAGAGATCTCATCAACCATAATCGTCTATCATGGTTTCTCTATCACAGTTTAATACTAAGGACGTTATCATATAACAATTCATAATTGGTTCTTTAAAAGAACAAATGTATGACAACAGAAAAGTCATTTATTATATATGTAAAATAATAAAGAAATAGTAGAAATGATCCGACACGGTCGGATCCGGTCCAACCCGATTGGGTTTAGGACACTATTTCAACAATACTAACTATCACAACTCACTGAACCAGACTCCCTATGAGGCATTATATGGTTACAAACCAACCTCGTTACCATTGTGAGAATCAACAGTAGAACAGTTGTATGTTAAGGCTTTCCTTCAACACAAACAGTTGCCCATGAAGGAATTAGATCTGAATTAAACGTGGGCCATGAAGAATGAAATTCCACAATGATAGACACAAAACAGAGAAGGAATTTGAGGTTGAGGACTATGTCTTCCTCAAACTACAACAATATAGACATAATAATGTGGATTTGAGAAGGAATTTGAAGCTATCAGCTAAGTACTTTAGACCCTATAAGGTGATTGACATGGTTAACCATGTGGCCTAGAAATTACTACTTCATCAAGGTTCAAGAATACATCAAGTGTTTCATGTATGTATGCTTAAGAGGTGTGTGTGAGCTCATATTGTTCCCTTTGTTCATTTGCCTATTACCACTGAGGATGGACAAATGGTCATATTCCTAAAGAAGATTCTAATCATTAGGACCATTAAAAGACACAATCAGGTTGTGGTCCAGTGAAGAATGGAATGGTTCAACCTAGATGAAGACCAATTCACATGGAAAAATGTAAGATTTATCATATCTTTGTCATGTCCAGTTCTTAGATTCCCACCTTGAGGTCAAGGTTTGTCTTAAGGTAAAAAGGATGTCATGACCTTAGAATTTCGAGTGATTTCAAGAGAAGAATTAGCCGTTAGGTTAGTGTTAGAGCACCTCCAATAGAAAGTTGAAGATTTGTTCTAAAGCGTTATGAAAAACTTTTTACCATTATGTGATGGTGAGCCACCAAAGCTTTGGAGCAAAAGTTCCAAATTCTTTAACAGGTTCATGAAACAAAAAAGCTGACATTTGTGTTACTTTGTTTTGTTTTTTCCTCCTTCTTAAAGCTTTATGTGCACTAGTAAAATGTTTATGTATAATGGATAAAATGTTTATAATGTGATGATCTACTGGACTGAAAATGTTTATAATAGTAGAAATTTTTTTTATAGGAAAATGGTTTATAAATTGACAACGTACCACATACATATAAACCTTTTAAAATGTTTATAATGAAGACATTCATAGAGATACTCAACTTCAAAACAAACACAAAAAAAAAAGATCGGAGATACTCTTGTTGACGTCATCATAGTGTTACATGAGGTCATTCATCTTCTCCCCTCCCCAGTTTGCCCCGATTTGTTGAGCTGGCAATTAGAGGAGCTAGAAATTAGTAGAAACAGAGAAGATAAAGGATGTAATAGCTTATGGAATTTGTTATAATAAAAAAAACACTCACCTTTCTCCCTAAATTCTTCTTCTTCTTCAAGCTCGTTCTCTAGAAACCCTAGTTTTCTTCTATTCGATTTCTCTGGTTTTATTATTTACACAGATTTCCGTTCTCACCAGCTGTAATTCTTCAGTTCGTTGCAAATACCACTAAGAAGACCATTTGCAGAAAGAATTTTCTAGATTAATGGAAAGCAACGGCGACGGCGACGGCGATGTAGAAGCCGGATTCGCCAAATTACAGGGCGAAGATTTCGAGTACTATATGCAAACCTACTCCATTATCCTCGGCCGCAACTCCAAAAAATCCACGGTCGATGTTGACCTGTCCTCCTTAGGCGGCGGCATGAATATCTCCCGTCACCACGCCCGCATCTTCTACGACTTCCAACGCCGCCGTTTCGCCCTCGAAGTTCTCGGAAAAAACGGATGTTTTGTGGAAGGAGTGCTTCACCTTCCTTCTAATCCTCCTGTCAAGCTTGATTCGCAAGATCTACTCCAGATTGGTGATAAGGAGTTCTATTTTTTGTTACCTGTGAGGAGTATTCTCGGTGGTGCTGTTGGACCTAGGGATCATGTTAATGTCAATTATCCTTCGGCTCCATCTCCTGCGGGTCAGTCTACTGGGGTTCCTCGGCCAGTGCCTCATCATAAACAGCATCTGCTTTTGCCTCCGCAACCGGGTAAGAAGGGCTTGGTGAGAGGGAGGGAGTATCATGAGGAGTTTGAGGATGAAGGTGGAAAAGACGGTGAATTGAGCGGCTCCAGGAAGAATCAGCGAGGGGATAGGATGGATGGAGGTGGAGGTTATGGGTATGGTTCCGTGAGTTCAGGTGGGAAAGCTGCACAATCACGGCCATTAGGTGAGTTGTTCTGTTTCAATTGAGGGGCGAACAAGGCCACTGTCCTGAGTTTGTTGTTTGATTTTGATGAAGTGTGAGTTTGATTTGATTATGAACTGTGAGAGTTCATTTTACTTGGCACATTCATTCGCCTGCTGTACATTATCAGCATAATTCATAGGCCTGGAATAATGTGAACCCTAACTAGTCTAGGATCTGGTACTTCTTTTTTTGTAGCCATTGCCTAAGTCTGTAAAATGGAGATGTGATTTTATTCAAAAATGGCTTAGCCTTCTGCCTCTTAAGATCCCGTTGATGGAAGAGGCCTCAGGCAAGTGAGTATTATACTTAAAGACTGAAGTTTCTCTTTATTTATTTTTACGGTAAAAGACTGAAGTTTCTCTTAAATATTCATATATTGACAACATATAACGTTACACGTTTTCCTCATAGAAAGATTACACCTGATGAGTTGTGATCCTCTTCCATTCAGTATTCAAATTCTTATATTCTACAGCGGTTGATAGTGATTTCGCAATTGACATCAGCTTCACGTAATTTGCAGATTTAAGAGCATCAGTAAAGATGTAGAAGCATTTTTATTCCGTGTTCTTTGTGTAACTCATTTGGTGGATGCTTCCCATTTGTTCTTTCTTTATATCGCTTTTGACCACTGAACAACCATCTCTTTTTACACTTTATGTTTGGGTGCCGCCTTGACCAAACGTAGCCTTGGCTCTATGGTGATGTTCTCATAGTAATTTTGGTGCCTAGCTTCTCAAATGCTTTGACTGCTGGACCAACACATGTTTACAATTGGTTCAGTAACCTATACTTGGAATCATCCCTTGAACGTGAATTCGTCCAATGGCTTCTTTATTCCCCTTTTCTCCTTCTATTGTTAATTATCTGATGCTACTCATTTAGCCCTTTGTTTCTTCATTTTGTTTACACCCCATTCTTGCTTTTACTACGTACAAGAAAAACTGCATTTGGGGTGGGGTTGGAGGGTGGGTGTAAAACAGCAAGGTCCTGCAATTCTATGTATTAATGACATCAATTATATTTTTTTAGAGCATCTGTGTGGCATTTTCATCCATGATGTTTGACACAGTTCAAAATGATGGTTAATACTGCTCCCTATATTTTATTGCTGACGGTGACGGACAATTTTGTTGAAGAAACAAAAGACAAGCAGGACATAGTATCAATATAAAAGTTTCTGGTATTTCTTTGTTATGCTGTTTGACAGATACTGTGTCTGAAATTCAATATCTTAAGGCCTATTTTAGGACTTCGAAATTGCTTTAGGGAATTGGAAGATTGTTAGAGTTAGTATATATGGTCTGAAGTACAATCATAATGAATTCTGTAACAATACAGAGAACCAGGTAAAGGACAATTATGTTCGTCAATTTGCACATGGATTCCTTGATTGAGCTTCTGTAATTTCCATAGGATTACTGCTTTAAGTTCTCATGCTCTTGACTTTTCCCACAACAAAATGATGCAAAATATTAAAGTGTCTTTGCTGTGTAGGAACTTTTAGGTTTTAATGGTCTGTACTTGTAAATTTATGTAGACAAGAAGCTGGATGGACGATTACGTATCGACAGGGACACAGAAAATCAACAACTCGTGCAACCTGAAGAAAAGGATGTCGTGTCATCAGTCGCTACCGTGCTTTCTGACCTTTGTGGTCCTGGTGAATGGATGCCGATGGAGAGACTTCATTCAGAGGTATCAATTGTTTTTGCTTTACACAAAATACTTCTTTCACCCTCTTCCCCCCAATAAAAACTCAACTCTTCTGGTATAATCTCTTTTTGTCAAATTATTTTTCTGCTTTTCAGTATAATGTGTTTCTTGAGTCTTAGAGAAGTAAATTCTCTTATTATAGAAAAGCCTGCAAAAGTTTATGGACCTGCCAGGTTTAGAGAATCTAGACTGAGGATGGGCTCTGGAATTTCATTGTTGCACTAATTTATTTTTGGGAGAATCGATGATGATTTTCCAAGTCTCATAAAATGTAGGGTCTCGTTAATCAGAACTGTCTCTCCACGTCTATATCTCTGTTTATAAGCTGCTGTGAGGAGCTTTGTTGTTATAATGACTTTCTTCATCGCTGTTAACTTGTATCATCACTTGAAATGTTTTTTCTTCCCATCCAATGTTAGGACTTTTATCTTTTATATTCCTCTTATAGATGTTGTTCTTGCTTATTATGTTTGAGGTCACTTGCTGGTTGTTTGCTGTTAACCACTGATAGTAACATTGATCTTCTTGGGCAGTTGGTGGAACAATATGGCGATGTGTGGAACCGCAGTCGTGTAAGGATATATTTGACATCCGATGATTATCCCATTCCTGAAGCTAAGGCAAAACCTTGGTTTGGATTGCTTATGTTGTTGAGGAAATATCCTGAGCACTTTGTTATCAACACAAGATCCAAGGGACGGGTGACTTCAGAGTTTGTCTCTCTTGTCTCGTTGCTTTCATGAGAATGGTCGGTGTAGTAGTGAATTTACTTAACTGAATGCACAGAAGGCCTAAAAGGTTTACCCCTCTCCAGACCTTGCAAAAAAAAGAATGATTCTATGGACTGGGCTGACATTTTAAATGTTTTGACAAAAAATGCATGCAAGGACTCAATTTCAAGCCATCGTGACATCAGATTCTGTTCCTGGAGAAGCCCCGTCTTAGAACCGAGAGAGAGAAATCAATTTGTCGTAGTAATAATCTGAAAGGGTGTTGCAGCTTATAGTTGTCAGCCCGGTGTTTCTTTGATTTTAAGGCTCGTGTAGTTTCTGTAGGGTTTGATCACCATGTACAAGTACACACCATAACAAAGGTGTTGCATGTGCTTTACTTGACTCTTGGTCTTGGCCGTGCGTATGTATTTTACAATCCACATTTCTTTTTTTTGGAAAAACAATCCTTTTATTTAATCATAATATGGAAAAATCCAAAAGTTACAAATCATAGAGATCAACCAAAAACAAAAGCAGCTAATCTAACATACAGGCAATCCTGAGTTTCCTAACTTTATTTTACACATTCGCTAGAATCACATTGATTGGGGGGACACTTTCTGCCATTCCATGGTGATGATTCCTCCAATACCAAATGCCATATATCATCTCCCTGAAGTGATAAGGCCACTTCTTGTCTTCGAAATGACCTCGAATATTACTATGGATCCATTCCTTGACATCGACATGAGAGAAGAAGTCTCTCCAACGATGTCTCGTCACAACATTTCTCCAAAGCACATTGGCGGTGCAGCAATCCTCAAGAATGGAGGGTTGTCTCAACTTCCCTGTTGCAGATTTTGCACACAGCTAAATAGCTGATGGTGAGACATGTCTTCTACACAGAATATCCATCGTAGATAAAGCATTATATGTAGCTTGCAAGATATTAAAATTCATCCTGGAAAGTCCCTTTAATTTCCAGATACCCAAAGTTGGTCCACTTGATCTTCGAGTTTAAAATTCTTTTGTTCTTTATATATTTTGAGAAAAAAATAATTTTATTTCCAGATAATAAAATAGGGAAATTTGGGGAAA
Source organism: Gentiana straminea (assembly GCA_036785695.1). Taxonomy (NCBI): domain Eukaryota; kingdom Viridiplantae; phylum Streptophyta; class Magnoliopsida; order Gentianales; family Gentianaceae; genus Gentiana; species Gentiana straminea. The sequence continues at coordinate 12,821,981 of JAVUPR010000300.1, read as the reverse complement.
ATGTTAGAAACCTTAGCTCTTTTTGGGCAATGGGGGTATATGTTTTTCATTTTTTTTTTTAATTAATTTTTTACCTTCCTTCCGTTCTTATTAAACATATGGAAATATGAATAAAATTTGTTTTTACTTTACTATTCCTCTTCGTATACAGATGAAAATGAAAATAAGGAGATTTAAGTGGTGGATGTGGCCCATGTGGGGTTTAAACTTTAAAGGGTTTCGTGTTTTTGTTGGGGAGGGTAGGGATGTGACTCCATCCAATTCTCATGGATATGGTGAAGTCAATATTTTTCACAAAACTTAATCAATTATGTTCTTATTCAATTTATTTCCACTCTTGCTTTGTTCATTAAAAATTTACTTAAGACTTTATCTTACCTTTTGGCAAATACATAGACATATTTCGAGAAATCATCTATAAAAGTCATAAAATGCTTGTGTTCTCCACGTGAAACATTGCTATGCAAATAAGAAACATCCGAGTGTAAAAAACCAAGTAATTCAATTGTGTGGTTGCATGTTTATGTGGTTTACATGTCATTTTTTCTTGCACACATGTATCACATTTGTTAATATTGACATGTGTGCATTTCGAAAAAATACCTAAGCTATGCATATATTTAGAGGACTTGTAAATTATGTGTCCTAATCTAACATGTCACAAAGATAAGGAATCAACGGCATAAGCCAAGTTATTCTTTATTACATCCATCTTAATCCTTCGATCAGAAAAGTACCAGTTACCAACGAATACATTGTTTTTAGAAGTTATTCTTTTTTACATTCATCTTAATCCTTCCATTACAAGAGTCTTTACCAACAAATACATTGTTATTAGATACAATAAGATTATCATATTCATAAACAAGATTGAACTCTGCCTTGTTGAAGCGATCTCCAGAAATCAGGTTCTTGGTCATCCTAGGCACATGAAGGACTCCTGCCAAAGTCATATTCTTTCATGATGTGAATTTCAGTTCCACAATTTCACAGTCCCAATTCCAACAACTTTGGCACAAACATCATTGGCCATTTTGACCTCTCATCCATCAGTGCATTCCATGTAAGTCTTGAACTCGGATCTGTTATTGCTTACATGGATCGTAACCCTGGTATCTAGCCACCATCCTTATTCAACTCCAACTGAGTAGGCTTCATCCACAACTGCAACAAAATTTTGATAATTTTTACCATCCCCAACATTCACATGATCTTTGTTTGCCTTATCATTCTTTGAATCCTCGTCTCTTATGCGAATTCTGTTAGGAAATCACTAGTTTAACGCAGCGGAATTTAAAATTTGATTTCCTTTTCTAGATCGTTCTTCGTTTAATGCAATAAACACGTTAAGTAGTTTGACGGTTATACCTTAGATGATCTATAAGATCGTCGCTTTGACCGCCAACGGAGAGTAGTTCAATGCGCAAGCCGTCCACGCGTCCGACCTCTATCGCTAATCCACACGAACCCCTCGCCGGAATCCTCCTTGGATTGCTATCGGAAAAACTCCGGTCGCTTAGACCGGACCTTTTCTTCCCTCACAAACTCACTATGGAAGGCTCTCTTATTTTACACAAGAACTATGAGCTCTTGCAATTGTGTTGTACAAAAGAGCTTGACACCCACCTCCTATATATAGTAGAAGGTGGCGCCCCAATGGTGTGTAGGAGAAAAAACATTTTTCCAATAAAATAAGGAAAATCAACTAGATTGATTTATCTCTTTAATTATAATTTATTTTGCCAATATCATATATTGATTATAATTATCTTATTACCATAAATCTATTTTTCAAAATCAATTAATATCTTATATTAATATTATGGCAATCTTATTAATTAAAGTGCACAATCCAAGTGTATCTTATACACTCAAAAGTGGCGCCCCATATGCCAATTAATTTGCTTCCGGAATATTCTTTAATTAATCTAATTTGTATATAATTAATATCTTGTATTTTATTTATTCATGATAAATAAATACCACCATATTAATTTACCACTATAACCTTTATAGTCTAGAGATAAACTTTCCTTATTTGGTTATCAACTATAACCGCATTTTAATCCGACTCGATGTTCATATGTGTGTGACCCGATAGGCTTCCGAATATGTTGGCCGTAGACACAAAGAGCAATTTACTAAAATGCCCTTCATACCTAACGATCACGGGATAGCGTCTAGCAACACACCGTGACCCCCAATTATCGGAAGAGTCAAAAGCAATGACTACTACCTTTCATGTGAAGCAGTTACCGTGTAAGTTACAATCCTATCGCTGTAATAATATCCATACGATCGTATCTCGAGTGTCAATACATTGACGATCGTATCTTACAATCTGGATATCATGCTCTCTCGAAGTAACTCATTTACTCCAACTTTGCAAAGATTCTCGAGAGCTAGACATTCCTTATAAGAAGGCCATTTCGGATATTCGATCCCAATCATAGGATACGCGATTCCCGGACGACCAATCATGTATACTCCGCATGCTTCAATATCATACCCAATCACTACCGCATGATCGCCCCGTGGTTAGGAGAAATCTCAATAGTGTCAAAGCATGACAATCCACACCGGGATGCCATGAAGACTCCGGTCAAAAGGATAATTAAACAACCGCCACATAGTGTGACACTTAATGTAAGTGGGTCGGTCTAACGTACGCATTCTCTAATACACGTCCACGTACAGTCCAAGTGTCTCTACACTTCGATAGACGAGATCTATCCCTACCTTCTAAAAGGTAGAAGACATCCAATACGTGCTAGTCTGATTATACTATCAATGTCCCATTTGATAATATGTAAGACTAGAGACATTTAAGTACCAACCTTGTTATAGTGATTGGAGATCTCATCAACCATAATCACTATCATGGTTTCTCTATCACAGATTGATACTAGGGACGTTACTATATATATACAACAAATAATATAAAGATAAACAATATATAATAACATAAGTGCTTTTATTAATCATAATAAAGTTATTACATGAACTAAATAGACTGTAAATGACCCGACCCGGTCGGATCCGGTCCAACCCGATTGGATTTAGGACACCTTTCCAACAATCTCCCACTTGGCCTAAAGCCAATCACCCATATGCCTAAGCCCGTGCAAGTGAACATGTTTCTCATGCTTAGCTTGAGACAATGCCTTGGTCAACGGATCAGCTATGTTATCATCCGTGTGGACTTTCTCTATCTTTACATCTCCTCTATCTACTATCTCTCTAATCAAGTGATAGCGCCGTAGCACATGTTTGGACTTCGATGAGACCTTGGTTCCTTTGATCGAGATATCGCTCCATTATTATCACAGTACAGAGGCACTGGACCTTCAATGGAGGGAACCACACCAAGTTCAGTAATGAACTTCTTCATCCAAACTGCTTCCTTCGCCGCCTCCGAGGCTGCTATGTATTCGGCTTCCGTTGTAGAGTCCGTAGTAGTCTCCTGCTTGGAACTCTTCCAGCTCACTGCTCCGCCGTTAAGCGTGAAAACAAATCCATATTGTGACTTAAAGTCATCCTTGTCAGTCTGGAAACTGGCATATGTGTAACCTCGTAATACTAAATCATCATTCCCGAAAACCAGGAACATATCCCTAGTACGTCTCAAGTACTTGAGGATATTCTTAACAGCAATCCAGTGACCATCACCTGGATTGGACTGGTACCTACTAGTCATACTAAGAGGGTACGAGACATATGGTCTTGTGCATAACATGGCATACATGATAGACCCGATCGCCGAAGCATAAGGGACTTTATTCATTTGTGCCCTTTCCTCCTCTGTCTTAGGACTCATTCCCTTTGACAGGTAGACCCCATGTGACATGGGCAGCAATCCTTTCTTGGACTGCTCCATGCTGAATCTCTTCGACATCTTGTCTATATAGGTGGATTGCGACGACGGACCAAGCAACCTTTTAGATCTATCTCTATAGATCTTTATTCCTAGAATATAGGCTGCATCACCCAAGTCCTTCATTGAGAAGTTCTTGGATAACCAAGCTTTGATTGATTGTAACATAGGCACATCATTCCCTATGAGCAATATGTCGTCTACATAAAGCACTAGGAACACAATGGCACTCCCACTAACCTTCTTGTAAACACAGGGCTCATCTTCGTTCTTGATGAAATCAAACTGTTTGATTATCTCATCAAAGCGAAGATTCCAACTCCGAGAAGCTTGCTTTAATCCATAAATGGATCTTTGCAATTTACATACCATCCCAGCGTCATTGGCTGTGAAACCCTCAGGCTGTGTCATATACACTTCCTCAGACAGGTTCCCGTTAAGGAAAGCTGTTTTCACATCCATCTGCCAGATTTCGTAATCATGGTATGCTGCAATAGCGAGCAAAATTCTAATGGATTTTAACATGGCAACAGGCGAAAAGGTTTCGTCATAGTCAACTCCTTGTCTTTGCTTATAACCTTTTGCCACTAACCTAGCCTTGTAGGTAGTCACGTTACCGTCCATGTCGGTCTTTCTCTTAAAGACCCATTTACACCCTATGGGAACTATTCCCTCAGGTGGATCAACTAAGTCCCAAACTTGGTTGTCTTTCATGGATTCCATTTCGTAATTCATGGCTTCCACCATTTCTCTTTGTCATGCCTTAATAGCATTTCCTCATAAGTTCTAGGGTCCTCATCTTCCATGAGATACACGCCGGTGTACCTTTCGGGTTCACCGCGTTTCCCGGTGGATCTTCGAGGTGCTAGTGTGTTACGATAGAGGGTGACGTCACATTTGTATGTGGTGTCTCCTCTACTTCCATCAACGGATCGTTATCCGTAAGTGGTTCTCGAATTTCTTTAAGATCAATCTTACTCCCACTGACCCTATCCAGAATAAACTCTTTCTCTAGAAAGTGGCCAGTCCTGGCAACAAACACCTTTTGTTCCTCAGGATGGTAAAATTGGTACCCTTTGGTTTCCCTAGGATAACCCACAAACGGACATTTGTCGGATCGGGTTCCGCTTTGTCGACATGGTCCGTTTCACATAAACTGGACATCCCCAAGGTTTCATGTAACCTAGTGTTGGTTTCTTCCTTTTGAACACTTCATAGGGAGTGGACTCAACCGTCTTTGATGGAACTCGGTTCAGTGTATAGGATGCGGTTTCAAGAGCATACTCCCAAAACGATTTTGGAAGAACTGCATAGCTCATCATGGATCGCACCATGTCTAACAAGGTGCGGTTCCTCCTCTCAGACACGCCATTCATCTGTGGCATCCCGGGAGGGGTCCATTCAGGTAGAATCCCATTCTCCTTCAAATAGTCTTGAAACTCTCCATCTAGGTATTCTCCACCTCGATCGGATCGAAGTGTTTTGATTTCTTTACCTAGTTGTTTCTCCACTTCACTTCTGAACTCCTTGAACTTTTCAAAGGCTTCAAACTTATACTTCATTAAGTATATATAACCATAGCGAGAATGGTCATCAGTGAAGGTGATAAAATAAGAGTATCCTCCTTTGGCTTGAATTGACATTGGGCCACATACATCAGTATGTATGAGCTCAAGCAATTCATTGGATCTTATCCCTTTGCCACTAAAAGGTGACTTTGTCATCTTGCCAAGTAAACAAGCTTCGCATGTATCAAACGATTCATAATCGAATTGATCCAACATTCCATCTTTATGGAGTTTGGAAATGCGATTCTGATTTATATGGCCAAGTCTACAATGCCATAAGTAGGATTCATTCAAGTCATTTGTTTTGGCTTTCTTGTTATATATATTAAATACGTCAACATTCATATCTAATATGTAGAGACCATTGCTAAGTATGCCAGTACCATAAAAGATTCCATCACGTGAAAAAGAACATTTATTCTCAAACGTAAAAGAAAATCCATCAACATCTAATGCAGAAATAGAAATAATGCTCTTCGTAAGAGCAGGAACAAAATAACAGTTATTGAGTTCTAGTACTAGCCCACTGGGCAATGAAAGAAAATAAACTCCTACGGCCAGTGCAGCAACACTTGCTCCATTTCCAACGCGTAGGTCCACCTCTCCTTTCCTCAGATCTCTAGTTCTTCTTAGTGCCTGCATATTCGTACAAATATGAGAACCACAACCAATATCTAATACCCAAAGGTTAGACTTAGAAGAAGTAATGTTGATCTCAATCATAAATATACCGAAGTCGAAGCATCGAATGCTTCTTCTTGGTACTCAAAGCCCTTGCGCTTTCTCCTCCAATGTTCGGTCTCACCGCAATGAAAGCAAGCATCCTTGGATTTGTCTTTTGCTATCTTAGGCGTTGGCTTAGGTGCGGCCTTCGCCTTCTTGGACTTTTTCGGGCTTTTGCCTTGCCCTTGCTTGAAGTGACCGGCAACACTTGCTTTCCCTTCCCTACGGTGCCCTCGGCGGCTTTCAACATGTTCAATAGCTCCGCTGAGAGCAATCTATCTTGTTCATGTGATAGTTCATCACAAACTGCGAGAATGAATCGGGTAGAGATTGTAGAATCAAGTCAATACTCAACTCTCGTTCCAACTTGTGGCCCAGCTTCCCAAGCCTCTCTATGTACCCGATCATTTTAAGCACGTGTGACCCCACAGCAGTCCCAGATGCCATCTTACAGCTAAACAGGGCCTTCGAGACCTCGTACCTCTCAGTGCGAGACTGAGAAGCATAAAGTTCCTTCGGGTGGACCATGATAGAGTAGGCGTCCATAGACTCGTCGTTTTTTCAGCGGTTCGGGTGTCATAGAAGCAAGCATGATACATGTAGCATCAGTACTGTCAGAACAGTGCTTGTTGTACTTCTCGACAATATCTGCAGCCGAACCCTCAGCAGGCTTTTCCGGTAAGGCCTCGTCCAAGACATAGCCAATCTTCTCGTGCTTCAAAACGATTTTGAGGTTTCTTTCCCAATCGAGAAAATTAGTTTCGTCAAGCTTGTTTTCGATGATAAAACGAAGGTTCAATTTGTTTGACATTTTCTACAACAATAAATAAAGATAGAATAAGTAAAAGCTCATGTATAAAAAACCCTAAATTTGCACTAAAAATTTTATAAGGTTTTACTCCCACTAGCCAACTATTCCCTATTGGCTTTCAAGAATTTAATTAATTCTTTAGTGGCTGGGATCCCATCTAATTGCCTCAATCCCCGACGGTGGTCGATCAATCTCGGCAATTTCGAAAGGTAGGTACTCCTACCAGTCGCATCGCATGCGACTCCCAGTGGCTGACTAGTCAACTCTTTGACGTCTCACATCTCTATGTGATAGTCAACCCCTTGTCTCTAAAGTCAGACGGCCCTGACGGTGGCCAATCACCGAAAGACTTTAGTCGAGTCATAACCCAATATTCATGAGATCTCGTGACGATCATATCTCGATAATAACGATATACCCGTGGTAGGTCAACTCCCGACGGTGGTCGATCAGTTGGATCCGAACAAAGGCTCTCCACCGTCATTATAATATTGGGAGACAACTTTGGCTCGATTTTTGGCGTGGGAATAATTTTAAATTAATTCACTTAATTAATTTGGTTTAATTATGGTCTCATCTACTATGTGCATATTACTACTATATCATATAAAGTAAAACATACACAACATTCCGCGCACAAAATAACCGGTATGATCATGGACTTTTCCTAGGTGCGGTTTCGAATACAAACCGACGAAACCGCGGGTCACAAACTAAGGATATCTGCAACCGCCAATAGGATCTTTATTGCTGTACGCCAATGGGTTCTTTATCTCTCCTTGGTCTTCAACTTCTTGCTCCATTCTTGTTACATAATAAATAATTACACCCGCCGCACACGGAGGGGAGCTAACGGGAATGGGATAATTGCAAAAAGTAAACTAGGTCACGTTCTTCATAACGGCCTAGGACAATTTTTCAAAAACCAACATAAAGAAAACATTCCCATCTATCCTATTGGTCGAGTCCATGATCAATCGGGGTCCATATAATCACATTATATCTACACATCTAATCCATATTTTGGAAGTGGCCTAGGCCTAGGCCTTTTACAAATCAAATATTTGAAAAAGGGCCTAGGCCTATTCCAAAACAAATATTTGCAAAGGCCAAATTATTTTAGTCTAGGCCTGGCCACTTTCCAAATCAAAATTTTGGAAGTGGCCTAGGCCTAGGCCTTTTACAAATCAAATATTTGAAAAGAGCCTAGGCCTATTCCAAATCAAATATTTGGAAAGGCCAAATAATTTTGGTTTAGGCCTGACCACTTTCCAAAATCAAAATTTTGGAAGTGGCCTAGGCCTAGGCCTTTTACAAATCAAATATTTGAAAAGGGCCTAGGCCTATTCCAAATCAAAATTTAGAAAGGCCAACATGCCATATGGTTTCCCAATGGTCCAAACTATTTGAACCATTGGTTGGCCATATGACACAACTAAACAAACGAGATATCTATGCACAATAAAATATCACAAAACGAAAAGGGTTGATCTCCCCCATTGGAAGAGAAGAGCCGACGGACGGCAACCCTAGGGTTACCGCCGCCGCCGCCGCAGAGGGAGGGGGCGCCGCCAGTCGGCCGACCCCCCCATGAACCATAAATTTTTTTTTTGTTTTTGTTTTGTTTCAACGTTTCGTGATTTAAATCTTGCATCTATTGATCAAATACTACGCAATTAAATTATGCTTATTGCTTAAGCTCGAAGTCTGGCTCTGATACCACTGTTAGGAAATCACTAGTTTAACGCAGCGGAATTTAAAATTTGATTTCCTTTTCTAGATCGTTCTTCGTTTAATGCAATAAACACGTTAAGTAGTTTGACGGTTATATACCTTAGATGATCTATAAGATCGTCGCTTTGACCGCCAACGGAGAGTAGTTCAATGCGCAAGCCGTCCACGCGTCCGGCCTCTATCGCTAATCCACACGAACCCCTCGCCGGAATCCTCCTTGGATTGCTATCGGAAAAACTCCGGCTGCTAGACCGGACCTTTTCTTCCCTCACAAACTCACTATGGAAGGCTCTCTTATTTTACACAAGAACTATGAGTTCTTGCAATTGTGTTGTACAAAAGAACTTGACACCCACCTCCTATATATAGTAGAAGGTGGCGCCCCAATGGTGTGTAGGAGAAGAAAACCTTTTTCCAATAAAATAAGGAAAATCAACTAGATTGATTTATCTCTTTAATTATAATTTATTTTGCCAATATCATATATTGATTATAATTATCTTATTACCATAAATCTATTTTTCAAAATCAATTAATATCTTATATTAATATTATGGCAATCTTATTAATTAAAGTGCACAATCCAAGTGTATCTTATACACTCAAAAGTGGCGCCCCATATGCCAATTAATTGGCTTCCGGAATATTCTTTAATTAATCTAATTTGTATATAATTAATATCTTGTATTTTATTTATTCATAATAAATAAATACCACCATATTAATTTACCACTATAACCTTTATAGTCTAGAGATAAACTTTCCTTATTTGGTTATCAACTATAACCGCATTTTAATCCGACTCGATGTTCATATGTGTGTGACCCGATAGGCTTCCGAATATGTTGGCCGTAGACACAAAGAGCAATTTACTAAAATGCCCTTCATACCTAACGATCACGGGATAGCGTCTAGCAACACACCGTGACCCCCAATTATCGAAGAGTCAAAAGCAATGACTACTACCTTTCATGTGAAGCAGTTACCGTGTAAGTTACAATCCTATCGCTGTAATAATATCCATACGATCGTATCTCGAGTGTCAATACATTGACGATCGTATCTTACAATCTGGATATCATGCTCTCTCGAAGTAACTCATTTACTCCCACTTTGCAAAGATTCTCGAGAGCTAGACATTCCTTATAAGAAGGCCATTTCGGATATTCGATCCCAATCATAGGATACGCGATTCCCGGACGACCAATCATGTATACTCCGCATGCTTCAATATCATACCCAATCACTACCGCATGATCGCCCCGTGGTTAGGAGAAATCTCAATAGTGTCAAAGCATGACAATCCACACCGGGATGCCATGAAGACTCCGGTCAAAAGGATAATTACACAACCGCCACATAGTGTGACACTTAATGTAAGTGGGTCAGTCTAACGTACGCATTCTCTAATACACGTCCACGTACGGTCAAGTGTCTCACACTTCGATAGACGAGATCTATCCCTACCTTCTAAAAGGTAGAAGACATCCAATACGTGCTAGTCGATTATACTATCAATGTCCCATTTGATAATATGTAAGACTAGAGACATTTAAGCACCAACCTTGTTATAGTGATTAGAGATCTCATCAACCATAATCACTATCATGGTTTCTCTATCACAGATTGATACTAGGGACGTTACTATATATATACAACAAATAATATGAAGATAAACAATATATAATAACATAAGTGCTTTTATTAATCATAATAAAGTTATTACATGAACTAAATAGACTGTAAATGACCCGACCCGGTCGGATCCGGTCCAACCCGATTGGATTTAGGACACCTTTCCAACAAATTCGACATTCTCATGCATTATGACCAGATTTTTTACGGTAGAAGCAATCGTCCTTGAACTTTTTCTTAGAGATTTATGCATGATCCCTTTTTGAAAAAGTGTTTTTGCACTTCTTGCTTCCTGATCGGAGGCATTGAACCATGTTGGCCTTTTCTGCCTCATGTTCTATATTCTCACGTTTTCAAGAGTCTTTATCAATACACAAATGATGCATGAGGGATCTCAGGGTATGCTTGATTTCATCATGTTTTGGTTTTTTTATAACCAATCCAAGAAGTTGGTAATTTCGTAATAAATTCTCCAACTTAGAATGCTTCGGGTAATGTAATCTCAACGTTTTTTAAATTAGTAAAAATAAATTGTAATTCATGAACTTGAGTAAGAACAGACTTACCATCAGTCATTTTGAAATCGAAATAGTTACCAATCAAGAATTTCTGATTGCTTGTCTCTTCGATGTTGTACTTGTTGACTTGTTGTCCAGTGCCACCCATAACTATTTAGTTGTCTCAGCTGTCCTATGTCCGTTGTAAATTGAGTCTGACAACGCATTTAGAAGATGTCCCGTGCACAAGAAATTATCATCCTTTCGTTTCTGCCTATGTTCCTGCAATTCCTTCTTGCGTTCATCCGAATGTTCCTCCTTCTTTTCAAGAATTGTTGTAAGGTCTTCACTTAGAATGTATGACACTTTGATCATTGTCAAGAAAAACAGAACTTTCTCTTGACTGCGAGTGAAATTGTGCCCATCAAAGCGATCAAGACGAACCAAAGCCTGATTCATTACTTGGATCAAAAGTGCCACGAATTCATTCAATGTCAAGGCCTTAAATGAAGACATCTCTTAAAACTGTTGTAAAATTAATACACAAAAAATGAACAAATTAAGATGAACTTCAAGGCACACAATTTGCTTTGTCTTTTAAGAGATGTTTCGTCTCATACAATTTGTCACACGGTAATCAAACAAAAATCTCTTTCATGATGCAATGGAGGTGTTTGATTCAAACGGCGACTCGTCTGATCAAACCCGAGAACACTCAAAATGAAAGATGTTGCTTTACAAAAATGAATGGATAGCATTTCTGCATTGAGTGCATTTTACAGGAAAAGTGTGCCACATCCGAATCAATGCATGCCTTTATGAAACAAAACAATCATCTCAGTTCGGCCTAAGAGCCATAATTTTTCGGCTGTGTTGAGGTAAATCACTTCAAATTGCAGAGGTACAACTCGAATACAAACGATCACTAAAATATGTAATTTATGAAAAAATATCTTACAACAAGTTGCGAAACATACTTCATATATATAAGATGTCTTTCTTGGTTGTGTACACCTACCACTAATACCATATAGCAAACAACATGCATCATGCATCATACAACACCAGTATGTACGGGTGGCTCCAGGAATTTGAAGATATGGGTCGGAAATTTGTCATATTTTGTAATTATTAAACTTACGGGTCAATACAGATCAACATATAAAAATAAACCGGTCAACTTCACATATCTATGTGCACCTAAAAAAAATTCCTACTATAATTATATTTTTCGTGGGTCGACTGACCCATATCTCATAAAGAGCAACGCCCCTGCCGATATGATTGATTCGTGGTAGTAATATCACTGAATGAAAACCAAATCCCACCCATGTTCTTTAAATCATGTCAGAAGAAATGTAGTGTCAGAAACAGAAACTAGGTTGATTTAAATAGTTGCACTTTGCCTAGTGATGAGTGTCATTGCATTTCTTGACATCAATCGGAGTTCGAATATTCATCATCTCTACAATGTGGTATTGACCACACTTACCCAGTTACAAGACTTTTCCTAGGGATCATGTGTATGAGCTCCATCAAGGCTGGAATTCCTATGTAGGGACTGACATGGCCGGCCCTGACATATATTGGGCTTTAGGTCAAGTCTCCGAATTTGACATTTTAGTTTAAGTTGTTTTTTTTTTCTTTCTGAAAAACATATTTATCGCGTTTTTAATATCCGTAAATACAAAATTCAATTTATTGATAGTCTCAAAACATACCTACAAAGTAGTCTTTTGGGCCAAGTAAAAATTTTCATTGGGACCTTTTGTTAGATATTTTTTTCATAAATATTTTTTGTAATCTCTTGCATACGAGTTGCCTTGCCAAACAAAATAATGTTATCGCAACGAAACGATGTTCGACCTAGGGAGTAAAAAAAAATTGGGTCTTTAACAAAAAAAATTAACATATTATATTAGATTAGATCGGATTGAATCTGCACGAATTTTTTTTTTCTTTTAACGAAACATGTACCGTTGGGCCCTTCCGGCACCGTTAGCTTAAGACCGCGGTATCTCTGGCCTCAGTACGTATAGGGCCGGCCCTGGGGACTGAGCTTTGAGGAAAAGTGTACGAGATGTTGAAAATGACTCCAAATTTGTTTAGCAAATTGGCAGCTTCAGAAAGAGTGCTCGAAGGAGTCTGAGCTTGCACAATGACAACACTTAAACGGACCATGGATCGATGTTAAAGTTTATGCAGCTGTCAAAGGAATGGCAAAATACCATTTATCATTCTCCACATAAACACATAAACATTCAGAGGAATACGTACGTATGAGGCTTCGAAATCTCCCCGATGTCTTGAATGACAATACGTTTAGAACGAAAAAAGATTGCGAGCAGTACTAATATAGAACTTCCGTGATGCAGTGCGGATCCAAACCCATCTGTTTAGAGAATGTCCTTGGTATCTTATTTTGTCATCAGCCACTTCTTGAATACATGCAACTTATATATATGGAGAAAAAACTAAAATGACAGCCATAGCCCTAGAGAACTAACCGAATCCTTAACTTCCACCATAACTAGCAAACGAAAGCATGTACGTTGAAGAGTACAAAGATTCTTGTTCTTGACCCCTATACAATTTTCAAGAGCTAGAAATCAGATATCGGAACAACTTCTCCAAATATATCTCTTGCATTTATCAAAATCTATCCAAAGAAAATGTGACATAATTTGTTCAAGCTTCTAGAAAATAGAGACTTATGAATGGTAGTGGGAACATGTTTGATGAGCATCAATTACCTTTAAGTGAAAGAAATTCAGCATACCCCTTTACAGTTTTTGTTCCATTTATGAATGAGAGGTTTAAAAAATAAGTTGCCAAAGGTCTAAGAATATAAATAGGGCATGCATCTCAAATAGGTGAAAGGGAAATCAGACTTTCACATGCATGTGACTTTTCTACCATACTGGATAGTGTGATTAGTAGCATGCTTAGATATAAAAAAAAATATTAAAAAAAAAGGATCTCTTACTATTGTTAATTTTTTTGCCCAATTGCCTTCTCATAAGTCTATACATTTCTCTTGGTTTTTCAAGGACTTTTGGTTCTCCCAACAAAAACAATAACGTCATCCACATATAAATAGTAGGTGACTCAAGGAATGCCTCTAGGAGTGGCATAATTCTCCATGCCATTCTAGAAAATGCGCTTGAAACCTCTGGTTAGTGTTGGATCGATATGCGCAAAGAATACTCTAGAGGGAGGAGTGAATACAGTATTACAACATAAAAAATACTTTTCTTAAAACTTAATCTTGAAGCCCGGTTAAGTTAATTGGAGGAAGATCGATTATATAAACTTATAGGCTAAAGATTACACTTGATCAAAAAGATGTTCTATTAAAAACAAGTTTAGAAAGATTCAAGTTAAGGTTGAGTAAAACAGATTTGTTAGGATCAACCACTTTACCATCTCGCTAAAATCAATTGGTGATAATGAGTGTGCTACTTTATTTTCATATACACCTTACCCAGCCATCTAGCGCCACAGATCGAATCCCCACAGGCAGGCAGGATTGTTGGCACCCAACTAGGGCTGTAAATGAACGTCAGTATTCGATTCGATTCGCCGTATTCGGCTCGAAAAAGCTCGATTCGAGTTCGATTCGAACCTTCGAACGTCGAGCCGAACGTTAGGTATTTGATATTCGTCTATCGAGCCGAACCGTATCGAACACGTTCGGCTCGAACTATTTTATATTTTAAAACAAAACTATATATAATATATATATATATATATATATATATATATATATATATATATATATATATATATATATTATTAAAATAGGAAATCAAAATCAAATTAGGGTTAGAAGTTCGAACATGTTCGAACCGTTCGAGCATGTTCGAGCCGAACCGGACCGAACATGTTTCCTAATATTCCGGTTCAACCCGAGCCGAACCTTGCTAAATTAAGGTTCGATCGGTTCGAGCCGAGCCGAACCTTAGGTTCGAAAAATTCGAGCCGAGCTCGAACCCTACCAGGGTTCGGTAGGGTTCGGCTCGTTTACAGCCCTACACCCAACAATCCCCCCAACACCTGTCAACCTCAACCGTGCATCATGGTTATTGCCGAGATTCGAACCACAAAGGCTCAACCATGCAGCATGTTGTTGCCGGGATTCGAACATGTGACCTCGCTTTGATACCAGTGCTAGGATATCAAGCGCTTTACCGCTCGCTAAACCACGGATCGAATCCCCGTAGGCGGACATGATTGATGGCGCCCAGCAGGGTTGCAGAGA
The DNA here is from genome assembly GCA_036785695.1 of Gentiana straminea. NCBI lineage: Eukaryota > Viridiplantae > Streptophyta > Magnoliopsida > Gentianales > Gentianaceae > Gentiana > Gentiana straminea. The sequence goes on along the minus strand of JAVUPR010000300.1, from coordinate 12,806,878 downwards.
TAACCAAATTTATCTTTGTTAATCTAGCATTCAATCCTAATGTGCTCGAGCTTATATAAAGCAAAAATAGAGAATGCGTTATATATCCTACTTCCACGTTTTGATTCTGAAACCCAAGAATCAGAACTTGTCAATGTAGTCCTACTAGGTTGCCCCAACAGATTTTAAAACAACCTTTTATTAAGATATTTAAATTAGTAGGAACCTTAATACTGACAAACACCAACCAAGTGTACTTAAACACGAAACTTGAAGCACAGAGATTCACACAATACAAGTTCATACTTACTTAAACCACTCAAACACAATGTATGACTCTGAGCATCCACAAGACCACACAGGTCTCAGGTTCTGTCTTAAACAAAGCTCAAGTCAGACACCGTGAGTCACGGGTTCAATATAGCTAAACACACGACGAGCAAACAAATTGTTACACTACAATGAAACAAAATGTCACAACAATAGATAAACCTCCGCTTACCCAAAGATCACTAGCACGAGTCACTATGGGATACACAAAGCTTCTTCCCACACGAGCCTTTGCCAATCACTCAAAGGCTGCTAGCACGAGCCACTTCACCACAACTGATTCATCACTTGGATTCCTCATGAATCCAGTTCACAACACACAACTTCAACCACTGAATCATCAGGAAAATATTAGAATTGACGGTTGACAGAAGAATCGATATAAATCCACTATTCGTTACAATGAAACGATGGAATTGAACACAAATTCACTATTTTGCTACAACACATCTTCAACTATGCATTTCACTATACAAATCCACTAATTTCCTAAATTTGCAAAAATGACGTCGAAAATGACATTGAAACATATCAATGGATATGTCAAAATATATATATATATACGCATTTGTAAATTTGAATAGGAGAGAATACATAAAATTTTAATTTTCCGGTTATTTAAAAAAAATTATCTAGAAGATTATAATCTTTTTCATTTTTATAATATACTACATACGTCCCAAGATGTAAGTCAATTTATTTTTTTATTTTGACCCATAATTTAAATAAATTTAGATAACCAATGAAGTATTTATTACATTTTTCCGCTTTTACCACTCATTTATTATTCATCCACTAACTTTTCACTATTTTAAATATCAGTTAAATGTCATTTTAGACTTTTTCATCAAAATTAATAATAAATAATCAATTTAACTAATTTTTTTAATCTGAATGATAAAAAAAATTAAATAGACTTATGTTTCGAGACGGATATAGTAAAAAATTCACTTAATTAAATGCTATTTCTATGTTTTCTATTTTTTTTAAAGAAAAAACTCTGAATGAATTTAATGTTTATCTCATCAAGCACATTTTGAACGCGCGAAAAATAAAGAGATAGAACTCGAAGATTTCAAATAAATATCTCAAATTTACTTAACTTCCTCTGTAGTATGTACTGCTTCTTTCGATTAACACAAATCTTGTTTAGATTATCACTATCTGTGGAAAACCTGAGAGCCTACACCTACTTTGATTTCATTGTTCCCCTTCTTCTTCTTCACCATTAGCGCTCGATCGGTCGTGATGTTTCTCCGTCTGCAATTTCGGACTGACATTGCTCTGTGTCTCAAACTTTTTTTTTAACTAAGGGAGAATTTTTGCGTTTCAATGACTATCGAATCGGGTCTAACTTCTCGGGCTTGCGGAGGCTTCGGTTTCGGTTTCAATGTCACGTTGTCCGCCATTGCAGTTGCTGTTTTCATATTGTGCTTTCAACCTGTCTCTTCGGATTCCTCCGTTCTGAATCACGTATGCATTTCACTTTCTCCTTTTACTCCATTTCTTATTGTCGCTTTGTACTTTCAATTCGCGGACTCCTTTTACTCCATTTGTTGTTGTCGCTTTGAACTTTCAATTCGTGGACTGTTTTTTTCTAATTTCAATTTGTGTTTATTTTTTCTTCTTTTTTCCAGATATTTTCACGTAATCTGTTGATATTGCTTCAAAATTTGCTTTTGTTAAAGACTCTTTCTGGATTGAGAATTTGAGATAACATGTTTAAACACTGATGCAATGGTTTGCGTTCGAATAATAAACATTATGCACAGTTTTGAAAATGATTTCCTTATTTTGTGTTCTTAAGCAGACCTCTATTCAAAGAGTGCCATCCAAGTATATTATATTTATTCACTTTCTCATTTCATGATTATTTTTTGTCTTATCTGTTATTATTTTCTCCATGGTGCATAATTCCCCTGATTTTCACAAGTATTTTTGTTTTGTGGTGATTAATTGAACATGATAATTTCAAATGCTTCACTGTTTTTCGTATTTGATTGTGTGCCTTTAATGTTAAATTTCTTGAATATAATGAGCTAAGTGTATATAAAAGGTAAAAAGTGATAATGTAAATGGTGGTTTTACATAACTAGTTACTTCTTTGCACACTGCTGATGCTTGAATAGTACTCATTTGCTTGGATGAAATAGGGTGTTACTTACAATGAAAAAGGGCCTGCAATCGGTCGAAGGTTACTAGACGCAGAGTCAGATCCATTGAAATTAAGACTGGATCGGATGAGAAAGCAAGCTAACGTTTATAAGAATACACTTGAGAACCACGTTTTCATTGCAAGGAAGATCACTCTGGATAACGCTAGGCTTGTTAGGATTTTTGCTCAAATCTCTCAGAAATACAAAAAGTCATGTTGAAGCCAGAATACCGATCTCTGTTAACTTCAGATGTGTACTATATTGATAAAAAGTTGCTCAAACAGTTTGAGAAGGAGGTAAAAGAAGCAAATAAATTCACAAAGGAAGTTATTGAGGAAGCTACAGAGACATTCGATTATCCACTGAAAATTCAGAAAATGAAGGATACCATTTTTGCTCTGAATGAGAAGATTGAGAAGGAAAAGTTCAAAGATACTTTTTTAAGAATGTCGGCAGCAAAGGCTCTTCCATGGCGTATGCATTGCATCACTATGAAATTAATGGAAGAGAGACTTAAACATAAAAAGGAAAGGGAGTATAAGGTTGAGGAACATAAAAATGAGGAGAAGCCAATTCCACGTGAATTAGAGGATACGACTTTATATCACTATGCTATTTTTTCAGATAATGTGGTTGCTGCTTCTGTTGTTGTGAACTCTGCTATAGAAAATGCTAAAGAGCCATTGAAACATGTGTTCCATGTTGTGACAGATAAGATGAATCTAGGAAACATGAGAGTCATGTTGAAAATGACCAATCGCAACCGAGCTCATCTAGAAGTGAAAGCTATAGAACAATACAAATTCTTGAATTCTTCATATGTGCCGGTCCTTAAGCAAGCTGCATCTTCTAAATTGCAGAAGTTTTACTTTGAGCATAAGATGGATCATGCATCTAAGGATGCACCAAACATGAAGTTCAGGAACCCAAAATATCTGTCTATATTGAATCATGCGAGATTTTATTTGCCAGAAATGTTCCCAAAGTTGCATAGGATACTCTTCTTGGATGATGACATAGTGGTGCAAAAGGACTTAACCGGGCTTTGGGAGGTTGATATGGATGGTATGGTAAATGGCGCGGTTGAGACATGCTTTGGTTCGTTTCATCGCTACTCGCAGTACCTGAATTTTAATCATCCAGCAATTAAAGCCAAGATTGATCCTAACAAATGTGCTTGGGCTTATGGGATGAATTTCTTTGATCTGGATGCTTGGCGGAGGCTGAAGTGTACTGAAGAGTACCACCATTGGCAGAACCAGGTAAAACTGTCGTCTTTTTAGAATATTAGTATGGATTTCTCATTTTGTTTGCATGAATTTGTCTCTCTTCAATCTTAGACTACAAGAAACCATTCGCTGCCATTTGTCGTAAATGAGTATTTTGTTTCGTTGGTTTTTACCTCGAACCGGGATGTCATTTGTATGCTAATACTTGGTAGATGATGATGTTTTGACAGAACGAAAACCGGACATTGTGGAGACTAGGAACATTGCCAGCAGGTCTTCTCACATTTTACTCAACCACAAAGCCATTGAACAAGTCTTGGCATGTTTTAGGGCTTGGTTATAATCCAAGAGTTAGTATGGAGGAGATTAACACTGCTGCAGTAGTACATTACAATGGAAACATGAAACCATGGCTTGATATTGGCATGTCTCATTACCGCTCCGTTTGGACCAAGTATGTCGACTATTCAAACAAGTTCATACAATCTTGTGATTTTTCTTTCTAACATGATCAAATCTTAAACCCATTTTTTTTTTTTAGAATTTAGTATATTTTGGCTTGATACTGGTTTTTTTGGACTCTTAGTTGTTATTTAGGTTTTCCCTTTTCTTTCCAACCAGATGCTCTTACTGTGGAAATGATTCTTTTACAACATTGTGTCACTATACTCTTTGTACATCATAAATCATAAGCAGACCAATTGAATGATATGAGTCTCATGATCACCTATTGTCTTGTCTATTGATCAAATGATTTAAATGTATTGCCTCTATCTTTGTCTCAAACTTTATTCAAGTTCAATACTTGAAAACGTTTTTTCCCCATTCAAGGTTAGTACTTGCTCTTCATGTTTCTGTTTCGAGCCAAGTATTTTACCTAAATCATGAGAATGTGATTAATTATACGTGCTTGAAACAAACAGGGAGTTATCTTTGTTCAAAGTAACATCTTCAGACTAATCAAGATTAGCTTTGTTACTTTTGTCGGTCTGGTTTCCACATATATCTTTGTTATAAGTAACATGAGACTGATCAAAAAGATTATTAGTATAAATAAAAGAGTAGTTATTCGTAGGCTACTCGTGAGCTATTCGTACTCGATTCGTAAGAGAGTTCGATTCAATTCGGTTTGTTTGAGTTCGAGCTTGAGTCGAGCTGCTCGAATAATTAATCGAGCCGATCTCGAGTTTTAAAATATAGTAATCGAGTAGCTTGCGAGCTTATCGAGCTTGATTATATAATTATTTAATTAATTAAATTTATTATAAAATTTTATTTTTTATAATTCAAAAAATATTATTCGAGTCGAGTATTAGACGAGTCGAGCTCGATCTTTCCATATTTCATTCATTAAATATTAAATGAATTCTATGAAAATAATCGAGCTTACGAGCCGAGTCGAGCTGTATCGAGTACGCGATTCCATATTTCATTAAAAATTAAATGAATTTATGAAAATAATCGAGCTTACGAGCCGAGTCGAGTTGTATCGAGTACTTAACGAGTCGAGTTCGATCTTGCTTTTTTATGGATCGATCGATCTCGAGTCGAGTTTTGAGCTTGAACTTTTTTAGTTGAGTCGAGCCCTAGAAAGTATCGACTCGACTCGCCTCGATTACACCCCTTGTTCGGATGAAACAATTGTGAAACAGATAGATACATGTATTTTTACACATATCAAAATATAATTCACGTTGTACAAAATATACAAGTTTTGTGTCCCTTAACATTGTGGGCATGATAATAAAAACTTATAACTATTAAGATGTGGATGTCCATTAGATATAATATCTATCTCCTCTGTGTATAATACTAACCCGCAACCAGTTTACTTAATAGTTAAGTGTCGACGCAAGCACGACAAAGTGGATAAGTATCGACGTAAATATCTGATGTAATCGACGGATGTATTAATACCGTAAAACGACGTGTAATATGTCGTGTCTTTATTAAACGGTACCGTGTTAGATAATTACTACGGGAAAGGATAAGGTCTTCAGCCGCCATCACGTGAAGGGCTTTGGCCGAAGTCTTTTTGTGTGTATATATATCCTTTGTATATATTTGAAAGAAGAGAGAGCAATTCTTTTTCACTTGGAGGTACCCGAAGAAAGTAATACATTTTCCTCATTTTGGTTCTGAGCCTTTGTTATTAATTATATTTTATAACACGTTATCAGCACGAGTCAAATCGGCTGAAAAACTTTGACGGTCGGAGGAAAGTCAAATCGGCTAACAAGTAAAGGGTACCGGAAAGCCACTGGTTTTCGGGATATGTATACTCGTCGGATAACCATCGGATAATCAACGGAAAAGAACCATGGTGCAAGTTTGCAATGGAACTAAGACCAAGTGGAAGCTGAATGAATAAAGAGCAGTTGGTGCAAGTTCGTCATCATTAATCATGCATGCCAAAGGGTGGCTGAAACAATAACTAAAAAGGAGAATGGATTTGTAAATCTTTTCTACCGTAAAAGGAGAGAAACCTCTTTTAGTCTTTCTTATCCTTTATTATTACTATATTGGTGGAGATTTGTTTGGAATGATATGTTCACGGAAGAAAATTGAACATGTCTTGGTCTAACGGGTTTGACGGAGTTGCTGGAGCTTTTCATACGGGTATAGCCATCTCCGTATCTGCTATTATCGGGTATTCTGGATTTATATTATTTAGTCGTCAATCGATGATTATCTTTTATTGATGTTGATTAATTATTCGGATATTCTATTTATGGATTTCTATCATTGGATCATCGGCTGTCGGTTATATCTTATCCAAGTTGATAAGAGTTTATTATTACGATAATCGATCATCTAGATATTTTATGGATCCATGGATGTCTATTATTGACCGATCCGAGTCAATAATTTATAATGGTGATCATATTCTATACCCGAGGTAAACTATGGAGGTAAAAGTTTATTTTATTCAATTTATGTATTATGATAAAAATATATCATACGGTGTTATTATTATATTGTAATATATAAATTATTGGTAAAAACGATGATGCAATACCATTCCTTGAAGTGAATGTGTATAAACGGTTTAAATGCATCTAATTATATAAGTCAGTTCCCATAAGTGAACGTGACCAAATTATAATTATTAAAGAAACATCGAATTATATTGGCTCAATCCCGGAAGTGAATTTGAGTAAATATAATTTACGATGTATCAGGTTGTACATGTCCATCCTCATGAGTGGATGTGACTAAAGTCGAAATTTATGATATGTCATATTATACATGTCCGTTCCTAGAAGTGGACGTGGACAATTAAATATTCTAGATGTGTTGAGATACACAAGTCAGTTTCCTGAAGTGAACATGACACAATCTCGATATTGTATATCGATATTTAAAGATGTATCGAATCACATCGGTCAGTTCCCTGTAGTGAACGTGGCATATGCGAGACTTTGATTTTAAAATCGTCATACTAAGTCTCACTAGAAGTGAGTTGGTGACACCAGTGTGAAAATGATACATCAGTACAACCGGTATATTATGAAGTTGATTTATATTTTCTTATATATATACATATATATTTATTTATTTATGTATTTACTTTTGCATCGCTTAGATTGAGCCCTGAAGACTGAGTCTAACATATAATATCATTTTGTCTTGTAGACAAATTTGATTAGAAAATTTGATCACCCGAAGATGATCATTCATTTAAGGCATATAGTGATGGACCAGAAGCTCATCGGAAGCACTTGTATGCTCGTAAAAGTGAATCTGAAATTCACAGAAATAAATACGGACTCGAAGTCCATATGAAATGGAATGATGTTCCAACAAATGACCTGAAGTCTAAAGATAAGAAAAATCAGTAAGATCGTGACACTTTCTTAATTCTTGTAAGAGAATTGTATTTATCGTTGCGATAATATGCTCATGTAGTAGCAATATTGAAAGAAGTGTTTATATTCAACAAGATGGTTATCATAGAATCATCATGAAACACGATCTATTTGGTTTAGACCATTCCCTGAAGTGAATGTCATTAGATTCGTGATATAAAAAGGATCAAAGAGTATTTTGATCAATAGTATTAGTAGTATAAATTAATTGTGCATTAGTTTTCATAATAGAATATAGATAGCATTCGAGTAATAATTTTACCTTTGTTATTTAATTTACTTCATAAATGTGTCTACATTCATCATGGTTAATATATCCATGACGGATATCATAAACGTTTATCTTCTCGAATGGGAGGAATGATCCACCAGAGATGGAACAACAATGAAACTAAATTCCAGAAGAATAATGAAAACACGATATGGAATTAAAAGGCCACTGGTCGCGTACTTGTCGTACGGCGAATATCTGGTTGAGAACAATGAAGCTTCATAAATTGTAGTAAAGGCAATGTCATGACACAAATACTATATGTTACGGTCATCCTGAAGATGATCTAGATATGATAAATTTTGTTTATCATTTTTCACAGTCTCAAGTGCAGTAAATTGTGCGGATATCCCCTGATGTGGATATTAAATTGAGACATCGGAAGAATTAAAAAGATATAAATCTCTTGAAGAGATAATATAGTTCTTCCCGATTGAGTCGATATCTCATAATATTTGTTGATACTCATATAAATGGATACACATTGACATGTAGAATCCCACATAGGGATATCACATCGAAATGCTGAATCCCACAAAGGGTTATTGTAAACTTACGTAGATATGACTTATAATGAAATGTTTTCCCGAGATTAGAGGGAGGAAAGTAAACTTGAAGTTTATAAATCTCGTGGAAGAACATTATATTAACGCACATTTTATCACCGGATGCATTTAATTACTCTTGAAGAGTGAGCAGCTGCAAATGCCCTGGTTAGATTAAATGTCGCAAAAAGGTTTGTCTAGAAGGATGATATTTGTCCTAGAAGGAAAAGTCCCAGTAGGACATGAGAAGGAAAAGTCCCAACAGGACATGAGATAATACATATCAAATTAATGAAAATAACGCTATAAGCGTTAAAGACCAATTGGCTTAATAAATAAAATTCCTCAAAAGAGGTTATGGCTATATTATTTATGAGAACTCTAGAAGAGTTAGACAGTTAGAAAATGCTCGAGCAGAAAATAATATAGTCTATTAAGCTCTGGAAGAGCGATGACATACTCCAGATGAGTAATGAAATCATAAACCCTTGAAGAGGTCAAGGCTAGAAAATGTGAACAAGTGTTGATAAATAATACGCGTGGAACAAATTATATGCAGTTGTCATACATACATGAGGGGGAGAAATGAACCTGGAGTTCATTCCCTCGTGTTATTTTCTTACGACCCCCGAAGAAAATGTAATGATTCCGGAAGAATCTGAAATCGTATATTGTTATATTAATTATGTTCAACACTTGGAGCGTGAGAAACATATTAGTTCCAAAAAATATAAATCTCATAGTGTTGAGATAATGAGTTAATGTTATCATCATTTAAATAATGAGATACGATAATGAATACAAACACTTGGTTTATGAAAAAGGTTCATAAAAGAGACAAACATGTTTAGAAATGTTGAAACCGCCTGAAGCGAATATAGTGAGGCAAGCATGTTTCGAAATGTCGTAATCGCCTGAAGCGAATATAGTGCCTGAAGCACACAAGACGCTAGAAGCGTGCCTGAAGCATATAAGACGCTGGAAGCATTAATTGCCTGAAGCATACAAAGTGTGTGAAATGCACAATATATGTTGCATAAGGTACCCCATAAGGGAATAAATAGTTTTGATCTGAGAAAGTTTGGATTTGTAATTAAGCTCCAGTAGAGTTACAAAGATGATAAAGTATGAGTATTTGACTTATACTATTAAGATCCAATACTTGCACATGCAAGATGTCAGTTGGCCCTGGAGACCAATGATTGTACTCTTTTTTCCTTAAACAGGTTTTTCCCACTGAGTTTTCTTAGTTAAAGGTTTTTAACGAGGCAATCAGTGCACGAGAGCACATATGTCATGAATCTTTTTCCCTTGGCTGGATTTTTTCCCACTGGGTTTTTCCAAGCAAGGTTTTTGGTACATGCCATATATGTTATACAAATCATATCAAACGGAAAGCAAGTCGAGGACTTGTTTGTTACACGTATGATATCGAAATCCGACAAAAGGCAAAGCCTCAAATTGGTTGCCCTTCACCTGTGATGGTACATTGGTTTCATGGTGCTGAACATAGCAAGATTTTGGTCGCGACATCTTCGAATCAAGGCAAGATAATAGCTATTCACGAAGCTAGTCGAGAATGTATTTGGTTGTGGTCGTTGACACATTACATTCGGGATAGTAGTGGCTTACCAAATCACAAAGATAATATTATACTAAATGGTGCCTACGTAAAAGACGATCAGATAAAAGAATTTCATCAAATCTTCAGGAGAAGGGCCATATTGATATTCAGTAAATCAGATAAAGCGACAATCCAGAAGATTTGTTCACTAAATTATTGACCACCGCTATGTTCGAGAGTTTGATCTAGAAGATTGAGGCGCGCCAACTTAGAGATCTAAAGAGATGTTCAAATCAGGGGGAGTAAAACACAAATGAAGGCTGTATTTTTTTTTTCCTTCATTATGATTTTTTCCCACAGGATTTTTTCATAATGAAGGTTTTAACGAGGCAGATTCTTTATGGATGGACATCCAAGGGGGAGTGTTATAAATACACACGTAATATGTGGATGTCCATTAGATATAATATCTATCTCCTTCGTATATATACTAGTCCGCAGCTAGTTTACTTAATAATTAAGTAAGTCTCGACGCAAGCACGACAAAATGGATAAGTATCGACGTAAATATATGGTGTAATCGACGGATGCTTTAACACCGTAAAACCACGTATAATATATCGTGTCTTTACTAAACGGTACCGTGTTGGATAATTACTACGGGAAAGGATAAGGTCTTCAGCCGCCATCACGTGAAGGGCTTTGGCCGAAGTCTTTTTGTGTGTATATATATCCTTTGTATATATTTGAAAGAAGATAGAGCAATTCTTTTTCACTTGGAGGTACCCGAAGAAAGTAATACATTTTCCTCACTTTGGTTCTGAGCCTTTGTTATTAATTATATTTTATAACATAAGACATTCTTTTTTTGTTTTGAGAACAACTATTAAGACACTTTTTAAACCAAGTTGCACATACTTTTCAAGGCAAACTTAATTGTTTGTACCACCTAACAACCAAACAGTCCAGTATAAAATAATTATACTACATATTCTTTCTAATAAGTCATGTCAAGTGTTATAACGATACTAAGGTCATTTTCATTGTACATCACATCTTTAAGAAAAATGATATATGCATTACAGATTTGTGTAGTATCATTTTCACTACACAAATTATTCCTCTTAATTAAAATGATGAATCATTTATTCATATGGGTCCCAGCACAATCAATGATGTTGATAGTGTTGTGAAAGATTTAAGTCCACCTCCAGGTATTGTTCTAGAATCCATTGTCTTTACCACCTATTTTTGATTAAGTGTCTAGAGCTCGGCAGCAAAGGTTCCAACTTGTCTAGCCTTAGCTTAGCATAAAAGACTCCTCCATTAGAAGACCTACCGTAGGTCGTCTTTTATGATTCTTGTAATAGGCATGACGCAGGTCGTCATGTGCCACCAGCAACATTGTACTCTATATGCATTGGACGTCAATTTTCTACAAACTGGATGGACTCCTCAATCACGTTGTGATCGCTTACTAGGCCATCAACTCCACCCAAGTTCAATATATAAGGGAACCCTCTCCCTTTCACGCATGGTATGATTTCAATCCCTAATGTTACTTTGTTCAATTACTTATTGAAAGTTTCATTTTACGATCAAATACTGATTTTAGCGTCGGAGGGTTTTTACGGAGATAGAACTACGGGACCCTAACGATTTATTTGTTTACAGGCACATTCTCAACAGATCCAGCAGCAGATCATTCATACACAACTTTCATTGCATTCTTGACGGTCAAATCTTTTTAGATGGTTTCATGCATCGTCATATCTTTAATACTAGTTTCTCTTGAAATCTGCACGAAGTGAACTTATACATCTCTATTGTTTGGTTGCCGGGTAGTTGTTGGACGGAAACATATATCAGAGAAGGTTGAGTAATTCACGTACATAAAGTAGCTCTTCGTGTCTGGAGAATTACTTGGATGTATGGTTCATGGTTTATGTCCGTTATGTGTTTGTATGTATGTATTTTGCAGTACAATATGTTTCCCATAAATGTTCTATATATTTCTTTATAATTTAATTATACGTTTAGTGGGGATTGAATTGGGAGTTCGGCGTTGTTATTGACCTTTGCATGATCACATATGTTAGATTTTTTATTAAACATTAACTTATATGCTCCTTAATGCTTTGCTATGATTGTCCATATATTCTCAATACGATACAATTATTTACCGCGATGTGTTTTAGCATGATCTTCGTATCATGTCATATTTATGACTAGCTGGATTACACCTGTTGCAGCTCAATGTATTGTACCCGATACCGTGATCGTACGTGTCACGTGAGATGTTTCATGTTTGGCTGGTCATATTACTTGTGTTGCACCATACATTCATGCTTGGTGGTAGTATGCGTTTTACCCTTAACTATATGGTATTATGTGTTTAAAACAAGAACATGAACATGCTAAGTATCTTAATAAAGAAACCTAACAAGTATGAGAAAGATGAATTGAAGTAGTTATTAGGACATTTTTAGTGAGTATGTTTTTAAAATAGTTTCTTTTATGCCTTCTGCTTACTTTCTTTAAACTATTTGTGAGCCAATAAAGTAGATTAATGTCACATCCTTCGGCTTATGACAAATTGAATTTCTCTTTTTGATTTTTACTCATAACTGAGTATCTATCAAGTGCTCAGCCCTTTCCTTGATGGTTGAGAAAGTTTTGTAGGGTTATGAGGAACATGTTGATATCTCAAAAGAGCAAGAATAAGATGGATTGTTGCCATTCGATCATGATGCCTAGGTAGTGGTTTAGTTTATGTCAACGTGCCAAGTTAGTTATAATAGTTAAATTCTTATGGTTGACATTTTGATTTGTGGATTTCACTAGTTGTTATGGTTAATTATGATTCTAATTTGACTACAACAGTTCCTGGTTGTGTTGTGTTTTTGGAAGACCATAACAGTTTATCCCCGAGTCTCAACAAGTTTTTTCTTCTGCGATCTCTTTTATTCTTTGATATGACGTATTTACATGGATTTTAGGGTTTATTTAAAAAACAAGTGTCGCTATGTTCGATTTTCCTCTGAGGCGTTATGTCAAAAAGAGCTCTTGGCCTTGCCTTACCCATGAGTAAGAGTCAGACTCTGCAGGCACGACTCGGGCCGAACTCTGAATTAGTCGGATCAATGGGTTCCGGATACGGAGACTTAAACACAAAAACGGATACCAAAGACTTAAACACAAAAAAAACAAGTGTCGAACATTTCATTTTCGAATAAAGACTCAATATCCGAAATAGGGTGTTAGAGACAATAATTATTGAATAGGCCTTAGTAATTTGATACATCAATTGCTCTCGCTAAGTATCTTTATTGTGAAATTTTAAAATATCATAAAATATGCACACAAAAAAATATATCATAAAATATGCTATAAATACATTATATCATAACAAAGACAAAACAATTACCGACAATTCAAATCCATTGATAGTGCCATATTTTTAGTAAAAACTTCAATAACTTTTTTTAGGGCTAAAAAAATAAAATTTAATGATTTGTTATAGTGTTATTGTAATACAATAATACTTGTAGCAATTTAAAAAAAAAGTATACAGGTAGCAATTTATTTTTTTAAGAATCTTTCCACACCAAATTTTTTTTCTTTCCATTTTCACTAATTGATTCTTGATTATTTTACCACCGATTTTTAATTAGAAAGTATCAATCGTAATTGTGCTTCTCACCGATATTAAGTCTAGAATATATCGAACATAATAATAACTCAAATTTAATCAAGATAAAAATGATTTACTCTCCCAACCGATATTGAGTCTAGAATATACCGAACAAAAACTCAAATTTCAGTTTTACTTTTTAAAAAAAAATTTTTTTTTAACACTATATGAGATATATACAAATACACTCAGTACGATCATCTCAGGCCAAAAAATTAAATTAGTGTCGCTAAATCTAAGTTTGCGGTCTCTTCAAATATCAGCCCCCAAACCACCAATTGCATTGCGGATATTCTTGGTATGACTCACACACAACATTTCGGTAAATATTTTGGCGTCCCACTTCATCACGGTAGAGTTAAGAAAGAGGATTTTACCTTCATCGTTGACAAAGTCCGGTCGAAATTACAAGCTTGGCAAGCCTCCACCCTCTCGAAGGCGGGCCGAGCCATCCTCACCCAAACCGTGCTTACCACATCGGCCTTTTACCACATGCAGACGGTTAAATTACCCGCTTCCATCACTGACGAATTGGATAAAATTGCTCGCTCTTTCTTTTGGGACGACTACTGTGAAAAGAAAAAGATACATTATGTGGCTTGGCACTCTATTTGCCAACCCAAGCTCGAAGGTGGCCTCGCGATTAGAAGAGCTCGAGAGATGAATACGGCTTTTTTAGCCAAGTTAGTGTGGCAAATCTTGACGGACTGCAACAAACTCTGGGTCCAAATTCTGACGAAAAAATATGGTTCTCCATTTGTGACGCCTAAACCAACTTCTTCTTTTATTTGGCGCCACATCTGCTTTGCAGCTAACGAGTTGAGATCGGCCTTTGCTTTTGACTCTGACGGAACCCCAATTTGGACGGCCAGTCCTTCCGGCAAATTCTCAGTGAGTTCGGCTTACCACGAGGCTTGTAAAAGTAATATGCTAACGAACAACGATACGGCAGGCTGGAAACGAATTTGGAGCATCAAAGGCCCACTTCGAGGTAACATTCTTCTTTGGCTCATTCGCAGAAATTCTCTCCCGACTGCCGGGACGCTTACCAGGGAGGAATATCATTGACGACGACACATGCAAGTCTTGTGGGTATTCTAGTGAGTCTATCTTGCATGCTCTCTTCGGGATTGTAATTGGGCGCGTAAAGTGTGGAAAGAAATCGTACATCCCCGCTTTTGAACGAGTTTTTTAGGACCCACGATGCACCAACTTGGCTTGATAGGTGCCTTAAAAAAGACATGCTCAAGAAGGATAATATCGAGTTACGGAGGTTCCTCTTTCGGGAATTAATCTTAAGCATATAGTACGACGCAATGAAGAATTTCACAACGAAGATCGGCATAGACCCCCGAAGACGCTTTTATATCTCAAGTTTATACGAAAGACGCGAACTTCATCTAACAGCGTGGTGCAAATAAGATTTCAATTTATTTCTTTGCTTCTTGTATAGTTTTTTGATTTGTTTCGTTTCCGAACGGTTGTACAATTTTATGTAATTAATATAAATATCCGGTTTAAAAAAATACACGTACGATTCTATTTAATAGATATAATAAATAAATCCAATTATTGGTGTCTTCGAATATCTACCCCGTCTGTCACTTGACACTAAAGTCGCTCGAAATCCTTCTCTCTCATCTCCTTGCTACGCTCTCTGTAGCTGCGCCTTTTCGTTTTCGATCCGCCACGGTCTTCCATTCACGGCTCAAACCCTAGCTTCCATCACCGTCTTCCGGTAGGCGGAAAAAGCTCGCTTCTTTCAGTTATAAAGTGCAGCAAAAACCTGTTCAGTCGAGCTTCTCTCTCACCCTTTGGCCTTTACTTTTTCCCCGATTTGATCCAGGTAAACCAACAGATTACGTTTGTGTGCGTCTAAAGTACGCCATTGATGTATACTTAATGTAGCGAAGCTGTTTGGTGGAATATTTGCTTATACCGTGGGTTATTTTCTAGTATTAACCCTTTTCTTTTGCAAAATTGTTTTATAGTATTTGAAAGCTAAACCTTTGTTAGGGTTTTGGCAGGTGTGAGAGAGATCCGTCGGTAATGGCAGCACCAGCACCAGCTCCTGCACCAGAGGTCGCCCAGCCACCAGTGTCTGCTCAAGTTGTAAGTTGCTTGTCCAGTTTTGTTCCTTTCCACCCACCCCTACTCTGTTTGCTAGGATCAAAGCATATTTTTTTTTTGTTTTCCCTATTTGGATAGGATCAAAGCATTTTTTTTGTTTTCCCTATTTGGAATAGGTTGGAAATGCCTTCGTGCAGCAGTACTATCATATACTGCATCATTCTCCAGAACTCGTGCACAAGTTTTATCAAGAGATAAGTAAGCTTGGTCGAGCTGATGATGATGGGTCCATGGTCATAACTACCACTATGAAAGTAAATGCTCCATATCTCTCTAAATGTTTGACTTCTTCATTGTTATGCTTTTTGTTTATTTGCTTATTTGCATGGTATGATTCGTCAAGACCTAGAGTCTTGTTGTGCTTGAGACTCCTTGGTTTCGATAGATCATCTCAGTTTTGGACAGAAAGACAAAATACTGGTTTTAAGTACCTGTGGACTTCCTTTAGCACAAAGGATTTATTTCTGTATATGAGGCTTACGAGCTTGACAAAATCTCACAGTAATAAGTTGCTTGATCCTTTTACGTTTTTTGGTATCTGGTGTAAAAGATGGAAGGCATTCAAATTCTATCTTGTGGTTATGCTTTTGAATGAGGGTTATTGTCTTACCGTTATCACTATTTTTTTTCCGTATGCATGATGATAGTTGGTTGTGCTTAATTTTGTTAAATTTAGCTGTGGGATGACGTGATTAAGAATGTAGAAAAAAAGTGATGAAGAAAGTTTCTTTCCTTCTAAAGCGATAGTCATACATTATTGAGGTGGAACGGTTTCTATGTTGCTTTGTAATTGTGTGCTTCATCGAAGTAAAGACATATTTTCCATATTTGTTAAAAAGTTGCAAGTGGACAAAGAAAATAAAGAATTGAATTAGCTGCTGCTTCGACACAAAACCTCTCATATTACACAATAAATTCCTTGAAGCTGACAGTTGGCTAGATATCAAGGTATGCAAAGAATGTTGAAGGCCTCAAACAACGGGAAAGCTTAATTTGGGAGTTTAATTTCTTTTTTGTATGAGTATATGTATACTGTATGCCTGTCAACCCATACATGTATGTGTGTGTATATATGTATATGTATGTATGTATATAGATAAAGTATGAGAGTCGAGACCCCCCTCCCCCCCCACCCCCACCCCCTCACACAAAAAAAGACTTCAGGTTTATGCAAGCATATACATTTCTTTATAATTAGAGAGTGATTGGCCCTTCTGTTATTTATTTCATATCCACAGTCTTGTTTTTTTATTCCACTGATTCATTATGAATTTACTTAGGGGGGGTTGTAAAGGCACCCCATTTTTACTTCTGGCACCACATTACTCCCGGCACCACAAAAAATTACTCCGGCACCACGATGATTTTTTATGAACGGAACGTTTTGCTATTGAAAACCAACGTCAGTGACACTGACACTGACGTTGGTGTTCAAAAACGAAAGTCAGTTGCACCGACTTTTACGTTATAAAAGTGTCGCAACTTAAAAACGTCAGTCCACCGACTTTCGTTTTTAATAGCACACTGACGTTGGTTTCCATATCAACGTCAGTGCCCACCGACGTTCTGTTCATGAAAAAAAATAATCAAAAAATTTGTGCCAATAGTAAAAGTGGGGGTGCCTTTAGAACCCACCTTTACTTATTGTGTTTGACATAGTATTGATAATTAATGGTACATAATATACGCGGAAGTGTATGGATCTTATAAAGGTAGCTTAACACCTGTTTGATATAATATAATATATTAATTAAAATAGAAAATATGCATACAACAAAATATCATGGTTCAAGTTTCATTGTCTATTGCATTAGTCGTAAAGTTGGCTAAATGAAGACAATTTCCAGCACATCTATTCACTATACAAGTTTTCACCTTAGGTTATGATGCCTATTTTTCTTTTATTGATTTGTGTACATTTATCCATGGGTAATATATACATGTGTGTGTGTGTGTGGGGGGGGGGGGGGGTATTTAGCCTTTAGGGGGAGGGGTTGATGATTGAACTTTGTTTTGATCCAATCCCCACATATGTGTATATGTATGTAAATGTTTGATTGTATTTACATGTATGCTGATGCGTAATTTGGTATATATTCTGATTGAGTTTTTCCACCACTGCATACCCTAGTTGGATCTGTAAATTGCAACTCTTTTTAGTATACGTGTATCTCTGTGTGTGTGTGTGACTGTGTGTGTGTTATGTATATGCCAAAATCCCTATATATTGGCACACTCATCTTTATGCCATTATGTTTAGACTTTAGAGTTGAGGGTCTTAAAACAATTCAATATTAAGTAATAAAAGGAAGTTGGCATATGCCAAATAACTTCTGTCCCTTGACAAAATTTTCCTTTTCTTCTTTGGATCCAGTTCCTCCACTGCAAACCGCAGTTGGGTTAATTAAGGCAACTTCTTATTGTAAGTATATATATACACTTCATTATGTGTTTATGTGTGTGTGTATGTAAACATATATTGTGTATATATGTGTACATGTGTCCCTCAACATCATCCTTAACTGTGTTAGATAAGGTAAGTATATATTAACTTTAAGTGTATCAAATATCAATGTGTGTGTGTAAATATAACAATATATATTGTTCGTGTGTGTAATGTATGCATGCGTGTCCCTCAACATCATCCTAAAATGTGTGACATGGTGAAATCTTCTTTTGCTTAGTTTATAGTTGATGACTTATGCAATTCCTGTAAGTCAGATCAGTTTTTTAAAACACCATGTGATTAATGACATAGTTGCAGATGAAAATTAGAACGCTGAGCGAATGACGGGAAAAATGGGTTGGTAAAGATGGTAAAAATGTGAAATAGGTTATAAAGGTTTATTCTATTTTATTTTTATGGACTGCGACATTGCCTGCCTTCACATTGCTGAAGCAATGAATCTGCACAGCATGCAGCATAAATAGCTGTCACTGAAACAATCCTGTGTAGAATTGTGTTGTGATACTTGTTGAGTCTACCACAATTGACTGTTGAAGGGAAATGAATGACACCGGAAAGTTCATGGTTGAACTTTTTATCACAAAGATGCTTCAGTCATACGCATATTCATACGTGCTTTTTGTCTGTGTGGATGTGAATTTACAGGGTATAAATGAAAAGATAGTGTCATTTAACTATGACAACTATAGAGCTGAAATAAGGTCTGTGGATGCCCAAGAGTCTTTCGATGGAGGAGTTCAAGTTCTAGTGACTGGTTACCTGACCGGGAAGGACGACAAGATTCAGAATTTCTGTCAAAGCTTCTTCCTTGCACCTCAAGATAGGGGCTTCTTTGTTCTGAATGACATCTTCCGCGTCATAGAAATTGGAAATCAACCTGATGGAAACCTGGTTTCAGTCATTGATGTGGTGGCTCCTGTTGTTCCTGAACAAGGTAATGCCTCTCATTCCCTCATCTGTAAATAAATCATATTATTCTGCTTGCTTACTGGAATTTTCGGTGGATGGCAGATCCTATTCCTCCAGTCCAGGAGGAACCTGTTTCTCAGGAAGGCACATACCTCGAGCAGACTGTTGTGGATGAAGTGTATAATCCACCTGAGAATGGAGATATTGCAGTTGTTAAAGAGGAAATTCCTGTTGCTGAAGAGGAAGTTCCAGTTGCTGAGGTTGTCAATGAAGTTCAGGATGATTCACAGATGTTGGTTGAATCAGATATTAATATCGAGACTATGCCAAAGAAGTCTTATGCTTCTATTGTACGTTTTTTTAGCAAGTTCATTGACAGCTTATTTTCTGTTAAATTACTGTGTATATTTTCCCTCAATTTTGTTGCTCATGGAAATCTCACTTTGAATTACCATCCTTTGCCTGAAATATTCAGTTTAGTGCATGATGTGAATGTAGCTTGTTGATAGGACGTGTCTAATTTATACAGTCGGCAATCCATCTCATTATGATGCATTTGATAATGATAAATCAGGTTATGGATCTGAAGCAAAGTCCTGTGAGATTTTCACCCCCAGCTCCTGCTATACGCAAGTATATACCAAAGAGCCAAGAGCAAGCAAACCCACCACCTGCCCCTGTAGCTGATGGACAAGTTCCACATTCTGATGCTGTTAACAGTGGGAATAACCAAGACAGTGAAGGCAAGCTTTTCTGAGCAAGCAAAAATTGTTATCCATATTTATTGTGTTCAGCATCTAAATCTGCCATTTATTTTTCCTTGGATGGGTGCAGCTGAAGGCTACTCAATATACATTAAAGGCCTGCCAATGACTGCCACCGTGTCATTACTTGAGAATGAATTCAAGAAGTTTGGACCAATTAGGAATGGTGGTATTCAAGTCAGGAGTAACAGGGTACGTATCTGATTTCACTTTCTGTAACTTTGTTGTCTTTTATTATTATTGCACTGTTGTTTACCATTGCAGCAACAGGGTTTCTGTTTTGGTTTTGTGGAATTCGAGGCGCCGAGTGCTGTTGAAAAAGCACTTGAGGTTTGTTCTTTTACTTTGCTGTTTGACCCTAAGCTTCTATATGTGGCCTTCATATCTCTATGATCCCCTTAGATTAGTTATCATATCCAATTCATTTTGTGTGTGTGTGTGTGTGTGTGTGTGTGTGTGTGTGTGTTCCTTGGTGCATATTGTCTCTCTCGCATTTACAACTCTGAATTATGGGAAAAACAGATTGGGTTTACCGTTTACCCTGTTCCCCTGAAATACAATGGCCACAACTGCTTTATCCTTTTCCATTTAAGTTATCAAGTTTCTGAGTTGCCATCTGGACTGACATTATAACTGCCCCTGATCAGTTTTTCTATTTTTGGGGAATTACTTGTGATCATTCAACGAACCACGTCCAAACCTTTTCCTAACCGCAGAAATTTTCAAAACTTATCCTTTCCTACTATCGTATAATCTACGAGCATGCAATTGTGTAATTAGTCTTGCATTGCAACCAACTAGAACCTAATGTAGCGTATATTTTGAAGATTGACACGAGAAACATGTTGGATATCTTATAATATTAACAACTTGTTTCCTGAATGAAATGTTGCGTACTGGCGCTTCAAAATCCAAAAGCTATCTTGATCGATTTTTTTTTGTTAAACACATAGCCTAAGACAATTTTTCATTGCTACTCCATGTGAAGAGGATATAAAACCTTATGCTTCTTGCTATATGCCTATCTCACACATCATAGCCAATAAGTTGCACTATTTGTTGCCGCGTATTAGAATGAATTTCTTTGTAACCGTGCTTTATCCAATTATACTTATTGAGTGGTTGTAGAGCTTCAATAACAGTTTTCAAAATTAGGTTATACTTCAGGAATCCTTTTTTATTTTCACAATTTTTTTTCAATAAGTGTTTTTGCACCTTATTATTTGTCTTTCACGTGAAGCCATATAAAAAGTGAGTGTTGGTAGTTGCTTGATAAACAGCGTTCACATCCATATGAATTTATCGCCCTTTGACTCTGCTATTTGTTTATTGTGAATTTCTTTTACCTTGTTGTTTAGGCTTCTCCTATTGCAATTGATGGACACCAGACTGTTGTGGAGGAAAAAAGGTCCACAAATTCTCGAGGCAAGTTCATATCTCTGTTAATAGTAAATGTATGGCTGCTGTTTTTTTTAGGGGGTTGGAGGTCTTAAACAGTAAGTACAGCACAGTAACCTATATTGATATTATGATTGGGCGATCCTGTTTCTCAAGTTAGGTCATGGTACGCCAAATTCAGAGTTTCTTTGCTTGAAGCATTGAGGCCAACATTCCAACCCCTCCCCCACCCCCTCCCTTTTTATTACTTATGGTTGTTCCTGTGAATGAAGAGTACAAGTGTCTTATCATCCATGTCCTGCTGAAATATATATATATATATATTTCTTGTTTGTAGGAAGCAATAGGGGAGGAAGGTTTGGTAGAGGTTCAGGGTTCAGAAACGAAGGGGTGAGAGGGCGCGGGAACTATGTAGGTGGTGGCAGAGGAGGCTATAACAGAGGTGAATTCAATGGCCGCAACGAATTCAATGGTGGTAGGGGAGCTAACCGGGGAGGATCATCAAATCGCGGTGGTGATGGAGGATATCAAAGGTCTGACAGTAATAATGGCCGTGCGGGTGCAGGTGTGGGTGCCGGTAGGATGGCTGCAGCAAATGGGACAAGGAAGCCTATAGAGCCATGGGTTTCAGCCTAATGGTTGAGGAGAGAGAAGCGGGTTTTTTTTTTTACAACAGTTTTATGTATTCTTTTTTGAGACTGAGGATTAAGTGGATTATTAGAGGCATATGATTTTGGGTGACGGTTTCTATGGAGCTGTCGGAAATTTTTCCAATTGGATAAACTGAGAGATTGTATTCTCTTGTTTTTATTTAACCCATAAAGTATAGATTAAGAAGAGTAGCCCGGTGATTGTGTGGTTCCTTTGTTTTGTAGCTAAAGTAATTTAAAATCCCTGGGGAATGTGGGGGTTAACGTTGTAGTTTAGTAATATGTGGTTTTTGTTGTACTTTAGCACGTAATAGTTTTCGGAAAGCCATTGGCTCTGTGGTTTATACACTAGTCTATTTTGACAGACTTTTCTCTCTATATTATTTTTTTCATTTCTTTCTGAAGAAGGTACTCCTAATCAGTATCTCGTTACCACCATGGATACCTAATCGGTATCTATTTGTTGTGATGTCACCAAAGACAAGTCTACATTCAGTTGCAGAGAATTCGTCAAACCGCATCAAACGATCAGATAAGCGGCATGTGTTTATTATCTTATGATCTAAAGATTTGATACATTAAAGAGAGTGCATACAACAATATCCTTATGGAAGATCCTTTGAGTAAGAAAAAAATGAAATGAAAGCTAGCTTTTTGATTTGAAATCCGACTCGGTTTGGGCCGTTTAGTCAGACAGGCAGAGGCATGGCAGTAGAGGGCTCTGCCATTCATCACACTGCAAGTGAAAGAAGAAGATTACACAAAACAAAGGTATGTCATGTCAATCAATTATAAGTAGATAGCCCTAATTGATGTCCGAATGCATTAAAAACGACACTAGTCCGGTGGGCCGGTGCAATGAAGCAAAATAATTAACTTGAATGATCCAGTGAGCACAAGCCAGGAATCTTGCTATGCCTAAAGCAAACACATAATGGACTGTAAAGGGTTCAATCATCTGTAACAATATTCAAGACAGATAACAAAG
Source organism: Gentiana straminea (assembly GCA_036785695.1). NCBI lineage: Eukaryota > Viridiplantae > Streptophyta > Magnoliopsida > Gentianales > Gentianaceae > Gentiana > Gentiana straminea. The sequence goes on along the minus strand of JAVUPR010000300.1, from coordinate 12,783,935 downwards.
ATTGAAGATGACTTGTATATGGATGTATACATATGGCTAATACCGCACAAGGCACTATCTGTGGAAGAGTACAAGTATTATGGCAACCCTTTAAAGGGGAACCTGAATCAGGGTTGTCCCTCAGTGTTTATACTAATAAACTAATTGGATCAAAATAAAATCTGAAGCCCTAAATTTTGAAAAAATTTCAGGGGTCTTAAGCCGTGGCATATGTCCAAGGACGGGTCTGACCAGAATTCATCGAAGAAAATATTGTAATTAATTACCAGATAGTTAAGGGGCATGTTGTCCAGCTAGGCAATGTAGGTGGACTTCAATTTAAAATAAATCATGTAGATCACCCACAAAGTTAAAACAAGTGTAAAAATGTCAATCAAGGTGTGAATGTCACCTTCCATTGAAAAACTAAGGCATAACGGCCAAGAAGATTGATGTCAACGTTTGAGACTTCTAAGAAAGTCCTAAACCAAGAAAAAAGAAAATAGAACAATATATTTTGTCACAAAAGTCAACAACAGAAAGCCAACAAATTAGATTAAATGAAATTTACACTTTTGGTCCTTTATTTTTCATTATTTTTTCAAAGCTATCCCATATGTTTCATATTAATATTTTTATCCTCTAGCTATATAATTTTTTGTTACATTTTTAGTACGGTTGACATTTCACCTAACTTCGAATATATTAAGTGTCCAAAAATAGTAACCAAAATATATATAGTCAAGGGACCAATAATATCATTATGAAAGAGATAAAAGTTATTTATGAGACAACAAATAGATATAAGGGACTAAAAGCGTTTATTTTAAATTATTTTCAACCAACGTTAATGTGACATGTGATATATGTAATAGTTTAAATGGTATTCGTTGTACTTCCGTTAAGTGTTTTAAAAGTGTAACAAAAAAAAGTATTTTTAGGGGACGTATAAAAAATGTTTCTATGAAAGATAGAAGCTAGTTTAGAGAAAATGAAGAAATAGATGTAGTTGCTTGTAGGAATTCAAAAAAGAAAAAGAAAAAAGATGTAGTTGCTTGCAGGGGTGGCAAATTTCTCGATAATCTCGACCCGTCCCAAAAAATCCCAACCCTGAAAATTTTCAGACTCGAAAAATACGGGAAAGAGATCGGGTGTAAAACTCAATCCCGTCGGGTTCCCGATCCCGGCACGAATATATATATATATATATATATATATATATATATATATATATATATATACACATAGACTCTTACGGTCCCGACTTGGGCCGAATAGCTAAAGTAATAATTTCGATAAAGGCATTAAGTAATATAAAATTTTAGCGCATATAGGTCCCAACTGATATATAAAGTAATAATATCCTATTTTTTTAATAATTCAGAGTGCCTTAGTGAAATATGAGTTCACCGTTGTCTGCTTTGTATGAAAATTTATATCAATTTGAATCTCATCCCTCACTTTTTGCAAATCTTTATGAAGTTGTGGAGTGCTTCTATCATATTGTAGGAGAAAATCACTAAGTTTGAGATGAAAATCATCTTATTAAAATAGGAAATTACACCATTTACATATTAAATGACTTTGAGAATAGAAAATGTTTTACAATTGATTATACTTTAACAACTTATACAATAAATGACTTTGAGAATAGAAAAGGTTTTACAACTGATTATACTTTGTATATAGAATTTGAATTTTGAAATTCAACAAAATTCAATAAAATTATATTTTATTATTATACATGTAAAATAATAAATTATTACTTTATCAATTAAATAATATTTCGATAATATAATATTTTTTAAATTACCAACGCTATTACTTTATAGAGAGTCTATATATATATATATATATATATATATATATATATATATATATATATATATATATATATATATATATATATATATATATATATATATATATATATATACATATGACGAGAACCCGGCCCCCACATATGACGAGAACCCTAAACTCAATCCTGTCGATTTTTTCGCCGTCAACTCATTTCTCCGGCCCGCAACTTTTGAACTATTGTTTTGATCGAGTAATTGTTGTCATTTTTTATATTAATATGAATATTTTTTAAGATTATATGTTCATGACATTCATTCCCGATCCGACGGGATCCCGAACATTCAGGTATCCCGACCCGACACTTATCGGGTACGGGCTCGGGAAGAAAAATGGAATCCCGAATCTTGTCGGGACGGGTTCAGGTAGGAGGTTTACGGGTCAGATCCTGAACCAATGCCACCCCTAATTGCTTGTTTAGAGAAAATGAAGAAACATGGGAGAGAAAGTGTAATTATCGCTATAGATTAAATTACCAGAGCAAGTCCTTAGAGTGATGAGCTTAAAAATCAAAAGCAAGAGACCCAAAAAGTGAATGAACTTCGCAGCAAGAAAGAAATGGTTGTGATCTTCGACAAGTAGTTTGAGAGCCACCAATGTAGACATGGCTATAACAAAGCTATGAAACAGAGGCGTCCCTATCCAAATTTAGGCTCGGAGCCAAAAAAAAAAATTTAGGCCATCGTCCTTCGAAAAAAAACAGTAACCAAAACATAAATAAAAAAAGCTGTGATAGTCATGGGTTTGGAAGGAAAAAAAAACTACTTATTTGACTCTTAGTCATAGTTTAAAAAAACAAAATTTATTGTAGCTTGCAAGATTTGAAACCAAGTCTCATTCCTAGTATACTAGAGTGCTAACCATTAAGCTAATACATTCCTTGTTTATATAAATACAGTATACTTATAATATTAGGTCAAAATTTCGTGGGGCCCTTAAATTCATTGATTTTCGGGAGGGCTTCGGGCCATGGCCCCCGAGGGGCGCCCCTGCTATGAAAGCCTCGACCCTCACCGTCGACTGTTGCCTTACCCATGCAAACATCGTCTTTCACCACCGCGCCACCCGAGTAGTAGTACTCCTTCTTCGCCTTAGCGGCTTAGCCTACCCATTGTGTTCTTCATCAGACAAAATGTCGTCCCTTTAGTCCTGAATTTTATGATAAACTGATTCTTATTTATTAATTAACTCAACGTTTTATTTAAATAAAATAGATTCTTTTAAAGGGACGACATTTTGTCGTCCCAAAAAATCAAAATTTTATAATTTCTTTTACAAAACATATTATTTTCAGGAAAAATGTTTAATGGGACGACAATGTCGTCCCTTTAAATAGTCATGTCCACGTGGAAATTCAACCTGACTCGGTGGGGTTAATATTTTGTTTTTTGGGACGACTATGTCGTCCCATTAAAGTTTCCCTCCAAAAAATCTGACCAAAACTTTGACTATGTTTGAATTCATTTAATGGGACGACAAAATCGTCCCAATAAAGATGTTTAAAGGGACGACAATGTCGTCCCTTTAAAGGTTGTCCCTTTAAATATATTTTCTTGTAGTGTTTGCACCGCCGGTTTGGATTCTGTTCTAGTAATTAATAGAGATGTAGAGAAAATACCGATCGTCGGGAGTTTGGCTTTTACATACACTTGTACTAAATGGATGGGCAATCGGAGATCAATAGATCATGCAATGCAAGGCGGCATGCTTTGTATTGGTTGATGATTACTAAAGGATCCATTTCATTAATTAATTAAATTTTTACTTGAAATAAAAACTTACAATTAAGGAATACTTACTTTTTAAAAGCGCTTTATATATATGGCTAATCAAACATGTCGAATGCACGCATGTATTGGTTTACCTTAGACTTCTTAACACGGGTAGTTCCCTCATGTATCTTCTCGAGAGCGAGCCATCCAAATTTTTTTTGGTGCTTTTAGATGAGTTTTTTTTTTCCAACCAGCAATAGACGCGCCTCGGTTAATACCTTACTAGCTACGTCATTGCCCCAAGTGCAAAGATCGGGTGCTTTTACATAAGTTAACTGCTCGGTTTTTAGAAGCACTCAAAGAGTTGATAAGGACGACGACGACTTTTGAGTTAGGGGACATTATCTTGTAGTCCTCTAAGTCAAATTCACTTTCGTCTTTAACAACCTTTGTAGTAATACCATCCTCAGTGACAGACTTCGTAGGAATCAATGGACATTTCTTTACCATCAACCACAACTGATAGTCCATAGACTCAATGTGAAGCCGCATTGAGTGTTTCCATTCCATGTACCCTCACCCGTCAAAGTAAGGAGGCCTTACTAACGACAATCCTTCACGGGGAGCCATGGTAAATGAATTGAAAGACACTATGCTAACTATATGATATGCAAATTACAATGCGAAGAATGCACTAACAAATAAATGTAGTGACACATTGCAAAGTATGAATGATATGAGATAAATGGAATCAATCAGACGAGTGCACCGGTTCGACAGATTTGAAGTGCAAAGTGCTTAAGTATGTGGTATGTGCACTTAGATTTGTTTAGAATTACAGCCTCAACTTAGGTGATTCAATTAAGAGATAAAAACGGGGATAAAATGAATCGAATTCTATGAGCCAACCTGATGGAACAAAATTCCGCAAAAGCAAACTTTTGGAGACCAAGGTAAATCACAGAAATAAATAGCACAACCAATCACACACAAGTTGTATCAACTGATGATCACTAGGTAACCAAGCTCTAATACCAATTGTTGGATCGATATATGCGCAAACTATACTTTATAGGGGGTGGTGAATAAAGTATATGGGAAATCATATGTCCTTTTTGATTTAGCAATTAATCATAAAAAGTACTAACACTTTAGTGCGGAAGCTTTAAGTCTTTAACTTAGAGTGCTATTCACTAGTGTGATTTGAGCCTATGTGATTAAGGTGTGTGATAAGGAGCAGATAGGCACGTTGATATGGAAACTTTAAGAGCATTCAAACGAGCCATCTAAGTTATTACACAACACCACCCTAACCTATTTTAGTATATAAATTCAATACAATCCAAGATTCAGGTTACATAGATTCCAAACGATAAATAGTTTTATGTAAATATATAAAATAAAAGGGGGTGAGAACGTGGGAGTGAAGGGCACTAACTATGATAACAAAGCGGCAAACTTATGCCATAGTGTAGTATTCCAATATTTTTAACATTCTTTAAAACAGCAAAAGGAACACGCGGATCCACGTTCGGGTCCGTATGTATACGTAAAAATAAACGTTTCAAACGGAGGGTCCTCGGCCAACTATAAGTTCGCACCAACAGACATATAAATTCAATACAATCCAAGGCCGAGTATAATCCAAATGCCAACGATAAACCTTTACGATGCCTATCACCGGCCAGGCAATGGGCGTCGAGCTAAAATCCTTCAACAGATAGGCCTCGGCTCAATAAGCGGCATGAAGCATTGGGAGTATAATCCAAGTGCCAACAGCCTTTACGATGCCCACCGCCGTCCGCGAGCTCGGGCCAAGCCCGTTCATCAAGATTGTGCCTCCCTCTCCCGGATATCGAGTCCTTATCCGGAAAGAACGGCCGGCATGCATTTATTAACTTTTTAAATCACTAAGTAATATATACATAAGACTCGTAACAATAAATCAGAGTAAAACGGAATAAATTAAACTAAAGATAAACTCGGAAAAAGAATGTCAAATGACAAAACAACGGATCACCAGTCCCAATCTACATCTAGAAAAACTGGAAAGACATGAAACAACGAAATAAATGTTGTTGACTTAGTACATCCCAAGTGAAACTAAAAAGATACAATGTCTATCTCTCAAACTGAAAAGAATTAAAAAGCTTAAATAAAAAGTCCACGTCATCATGATATCTCGAGCTCAAACGTCAGCTCCGTCAACTCCATCATCATAACCAAACTCATCATTATCCTACCAATCACCTTCTCAGGGTGGGAACATTAAACAGAGGGTAAGTACAATTGTACTCAGTAAGGGGTAGTTGAAACAGTTATATGATATATACACAAATATATAACATACAACAAGATAAGGTCTACAAACACCTTCTACGAGATCACATATTACATCCCCTCTACTAGATCACATGTAACAAGTAGATTTGTTACATCAATATAGAGGGACACTACGCATGGTGATACTGCACCACGACAGGGTAAGCACCTCTCTAGGGGCACGGACTTAGGTCTCCGTGTGCGAGTTACACTAGTCCCAGGACACTGAAGTCAAGTGGAGGTGTAATAGTCCCATGCTTCGACATGTAAACGTGACTTACCAATGATAAAGATGCTTTAGCTTTTAGACATACAGTAATTTACGAGTTAAGTTTGACCACCCGATTCATTCACATAAAAGTCTTCTTAAGGACCTCTAGTCCTAGACAACTAATTACACTACCTAGCACATTGTAAAAAGATCGTGGACTACTAAGTCAACGTCCCGCAAGGCCTAAACTAATGGAAGGGTGTTCCCACCTTCTCCCTCCAAAGGGTCTCAGTTGTGGTGCTGAGCCAAGACTACCAAAATTCGTAGTTAGACATTGCAACATAACATGTAATGTCCTCAAAGACATGGACAACAAGTCATAGAGAATAACACACCAAAACAGGGTAAAACTATGCTTTCGGGAAGTGGCCTATGTTCATAATGTTGAAAATGTGTCCTAAACCTAATCAGGTCAGACCGGATCTGACCGGGTCGGGTCATTTACAGTCTATTTAGTTCATGTAATAACTTTATTATGATTAATAAAAGCACTTTTGTTATTATATATTTTTGTTTATCTTTAGAACCAATTATGTTATTGATATATAGTAACGTCCTTAGTATTAAACTGTGATAGAGAAACCATGATAGTGATTATGGTTGATGATATCTCTAATCTCTTTAATAAGTTTGATACTTAAATGTCTCTAGTCGTATGTACTGTCAGTCAAGACATTGATAGTATGATTAGACTAGCACGTACTGGATGTCTTCTATCTTATTGAAGATAGGGATAGATCTTGTCTATCAAAGTGTAGAGACACTTGGACTGTACGAGGACGTGTATTGGAGAATGCGTACGTTACACTAACCCACTTACATTAAGTGTCGCGGTATGTGACAGTTATGTAATTATCCTGAGACCGGAGTCTACATGGCATCACGGTGTGGATTGTCATGCTTTGACGCTATTGAGGTTTCCCATAGCCATGGGGCGATCATGCGGTAGTGCTCGGGTATGATATTGAAGTATGCGTAGGATACATGTTTGTGTTGAAATGGTGTCCTAAACCCAATCGGGTTGGACCGGATCCAACTGGGTCGGGTCGTTTACAGTCTATTTAGTTCATGTAATAACTTTATTATGATTAATAAAAGCACTTTTGTTATTATATATTTTGTTTATCTTCATATTATTGAATGTGTATATGTAGTAACGTCCCTAGTATTAAACCGTGATAGAGAAACCATGATAGTGAGTATGGTTGATGAGATCTCTAATCGCTTTAATAAGTTTGATACTTAAATATCTCTAGTCGTATGTACTGTCAAACGGGACATTGATGGTATGATTAGACTATCACGTATTGGATGTCTTCTATCTTATTGAAGATAGGGATATATATCGTCTATCTAAGTGTAGAGACGCTTGGATTGTATGTGGACGTGTATTAGAGAATGCATACGTCAGACTTGTTGGATGTAATATCGCCGGACGGATCTAGATCCGCCCGATTACGCAGCGGAATAAACAAGAGGATCACGATCATATAAAATTAAACAACGTAATTTAAGATCTACCTACAAGAAGGTGAGATCTACTTACCAATAAAAAAGGATGAACTCCAAGATTGAGAAGCCGAGATCCGAATAGTTGAGATGCCACGATCTTCCGATGTGTATCTCCAAGCAACAACCGGTGGATGTTGATCCTTGATGCTTGACCTCCTTGATACGCTACTCGGAAAATCCCGAAGATTTTCCCAACTCTAAACCCTAGCTCTTGGCCGAAAATTCTAAGCCAATACTATGTGTATGATGCGTGTATTGTGTTCGGAGAAAAGGCTTAGGAGAACTCTCTTTATATATGAGAGAAATCTTTGTCCTCCAATGATTTAATAATTAATACAAAATCAAGTAAAACAATCATTTTCCATAAAAGATACTCCTAGAATAATCTAGAATATTTAAGGATCAATCTAATATATTTTCATTAATTAATCATTTAACAAATAAACAATTAATCACATGTCTTATAATTATCAAGAAAACTAATTCCTTAATAATTACCAAGAAAAAAACACGCCAACCCTAGTCAAATAAGGCTAGCACACGACTTTTACACTATTGGGCCGAGTCCACGAAAAATGTCTTTTCCATGTATTTTATTATTTAGTCCAATAAATAATAAATCACACATTAATTAAATAGTCCAACTGCTTAATTATTATTGAGGCCCAACGTCAAGAAACATATGCATGTTGGGAGCCACATTGGGGACCATTGACCTATAACCGGTAGCTACAATAAATTAAATTAAATTATTCATCGAACAGAACAATTCTTATTCTATCTATTAATTCCGGGATTACGCCACCATAAACCCGAAACTGAACTCTATCGATTATAGATATATACTTACACTCTAATCACTGAGTCGATAAGCGTCCATTGATATAATCATTACATACGGATAAATCCTCCATAGGCTGTTCGTTTTGATTCGGGATATTTCCGTAAATCCTTCTCAAAACATCTTATCTTTATTTACCATTAACCCCTTAGTGATCAATTAGTTCATAACTAATATAATATGAACTGGGCCCATCGATCAGTTTCTAGGATTAACAAATAAGGCAACTGTCTGTCTACTTCCCGCAGGAAGGAATGGATTCCATATCTGTGAAGTCACAGACTACTCACTCATTCTAGAATAGAGCCAACGAGAAGTGTTCAGATCACATGTATCCAAGTGATCCTTAACTAACACATCAAACCCTACTTTGAATCAAGCGGTAGACTGTGATCACATCAGAATTGAGATTAATCTATATATGATCATCTTGTGATTCGATAAAATTTCTCGATCACGGAATTATATCGAGAATTCAAATCAAATCGGTCCAGTCCTATATGATAGACATCATATATAAATGCCCCACTAGGTACCTCGACGATCCGGATAAGACGGTCACACCGTTAAGTGTTCTGGGCGCATTATTGGTATATTAATCATGAGAACCATACTCTGATTAAATTCACCACGGACCAACTAGTTTTAAGCATATCATCACTAACTCAATCCTCGTATGTATGCCATACACTGAGTTATGTGATTACATACCGATATACTTAGGGTTTTCAGTAGTGTATAATATAAGCATAAATGCAAATAATAAAATGAATATATAATTCTGTCATTTATTTAAATAAAACAATTACAAAATTGTCTTTCGGGCACTACACCTAACAAGACTGACCCATTTACATCAAGTGTCGCAATATGTGGCAGTTGTGTAATTATCCTAAGACCGGAGTCTTCATGGCATCACGGTGTGGATTGTCATGCTTTGACACTATTGAGGTTGCCTCTAGCCATGGGGCGATCATGCGCTAGTGATTGGTATGATATTGAAGCATACGTAGGATACATGTTTGTTCGTCCGGAAATCGCGTATCCTATGATTATGTGTGAATATCCGAAATGACCTTCTTATAAGGAATATCTAGCTCTCGTGAATCTTTACAATGTGGGTGTAAATGAGTTATTCCAAGGGAGCATGATATCCGGATTATAAGATACGGTCGTTAATGTACTGACACTCGAGATACGATCGAATGGATATTATTACAGCGATAGGATTCTATTTACACGGTAACTGTTTCATATGAAAGGTAGTAGTCATTGCTTTTGACTCTTTCGATGATTGTGGGTCACGATGTGTTGCTATATGCTATCCCGTGATCGTTTGGTATGAAGGGCATTTTCATAATTTGCACTTTGTGTCTACGGCCAACATATTCGGAAGCCTATTCGGTCACACACATAAGTGTAGTTTGTTGTATTTTAAATAATAGGGTGTGCTCTAAAACAATTAATCACATGCTTTCGTGCAAGTGGGAGATTGTTAGGTGTGATGCCCGAAAGACAATTTTGTAATTGTTTTATTTAATAAATAAAATGATATTGTTATTCATATTTATTATTCTCATATTCACCGATGTGACAATTGTAATTACACTACAGAAAACCCTAAGTATATCGTTTATGTAATCACTTAACTCAGTGTATGGGATATACACGGGAGGATTGAGTTAGTGAAGATGTACTTAAAATACAATTAACCCGTAGTGAAGTTAATCGAGAGTATCGGGTCTCTCATTTAACGTGCTATTAATGCGCCCAGAACACAATAGGTGTGATTGTCTTGTCCGGACTTTCGGTTAAGAGAACCTAGTGGGGCATTTATATATGATAGATATATCATATAGGGCTGGACCGATTTGATTAGAGTTCACGATATAATTCCGTAATTGAGAATTCTTATCGAATCAATGGATTATCATATTTATGGATATATCTTAATCTGAGGTGATCACGATCAACTGCTTGAATCGGTATGAAGTTTGACTTGACGGTTAAGGATTACACCGAGTCCGTGGTCCGAATTACCCCATCTTGGCATTGTACTTGGATTGAGTGAGTAGTCGTGTTATCACGGATACGGAATCCATTCCTTCCATTTGTGGAAGTAGATAGACGCTCCCTTCCATTTGTTAATCCTAGAAACCGATCGATCCATGGAGTTCATATTACACGATTAGCTACCAGTGAGTTGTATGAATTAATTGATCACTAGGGGATTAATGGTAAATGAGGATAAGAGGTTCTAGAAATGGTTAACGGTAACTTCCCGATTTAGAATGAACAGTCTATGGAGGATTAATCCATATGTAATGATTATATCAATGGATGCTTATTATTATTCTCGTGAGGAGATAAATATAATCTTATAATCGGAGGAGTGCAATCACAGGATTATGGTGGCATATTCCTGTGATTGATTTATCGAATATAATTATTCTGTTCGTAAGATAATTATTTATTTGATTTATCGGAGCCGCTGATTATTAGTCCATGGTTCCCGACGTGCCTCCTAATATAGCATAGCTATTCTCGGACGTCGAATCCTAATAATATTAATTTAGTTCTTGTTGGACTTTATTAAAACGATATGTGAATTAATTGTTTAGTGGACTATTAAATTAGTTGGGCTAAATAATTAAATATGTGAAAAAGATATTTTTCATAATCTTGGCCCAAATGGTGTGTATGGCCGAAATATATTGTGACTAGGTCACAAGTGATAAATTTCGCCCCAAGTGATGTTTTATGGAACAAGAAATTAGTTTTCTTGTGTATTAATAAGACATGTGCATAAAATATTTATTGGATAAATATTTATGGTAAGAAATAAAGATAAATATTATTCTAGATTTGTTCTAGAATATTATGGAATTATCTTTTATTTAATGGGATTATTATAATTGATTTTGTATTAATTATTAAATCCTTGGAGGCTAAGTTTTACTCTCCTATATAAAGAGAGTTCTTCCAAGCTTTAAGACACACAATAAATTTCGACTTCTCCTCTTAGAGAGAAGAAGTGATAATTTCGGCCAAGGGGAGACTAAGGGAAAATCTTGGAGATTTTTCCGGGTAGCATATCGGAAGGATTCGAGACGAGGATTTCCTTCCACCGGGAGTTGCTTGGATCACACGTACGGAAGATCGTGGTGCTCTTCACATCTACTTGCAATCTTCCTATTGCGGTTCTTCAACTTGAATTTTGAGATCCAAGAGGTATGATCTACAACCCCCTTGTAGAGTAGATCTAGTTATTTTATTACGTGTAATTTATAGATCTAGATCCTTAAATCGCTTCCGTTGCGGATGATATTACTAACAGTGGTATCAGACGCCAAGGTGATCTATATTTATACGTATAAAATATTTGATCTAGGAGTGGTAAAACATGTAGATTTTTTGTCCCAATTTTTTTTTTAAAAAGGGGCCGATGCATATGCTTGTTTGTTTTTTTTTTTTATGTTATGAATGTCTTGGTTGAAGAGATGGATTGGAGTTGAGTCTTGTTTACTCGTTAGATCTATTGTAGCTCTCTTTTGTTTAGTAACGATTGAGCGATAGAATTGTATTTTATTTATGTCAATTTTCGAAAATTTCAATGTAAAAGTAGCATCTTTTATTGTAATTTTGAATATCCGGGCTCGAGACGAAGATCATGGTGTTGAAGATCATCAAGAAGGTAAAAACGGGAGGAGGCCGAATTGTTTAATTTTATTTTCCCGTCGGCAAAAATTTTTTTAGGGCGGCAGCAACCTTATTTTTTTTCTTGTAACCTAATAGAATTGGCCGCAAGGTTTATACTAAAAAAAAAAAAAAAAAAAAACCTGTTTTTTTTTTTTTTTTTGGATAAGTTTTGCCGACATGATAAAAATAAATTTAAAAAAAAATAAAATAAAAATTTTTTTTATTTTTTTTTTAAAAACAATCTAATATAGATATATTTTAAATATATTGGTATATTACGGCCTCCTCTCCTCGTCGTTCTTGGTTCGTGATCCGGCGGTTCGAGTTCAAGATTTGAAGATCAAGACTCGAAGACATAGATTATGTAATTTACTGTTTTCCTAGGATAGATTAGATACGAGGGTACCAACAATCCATCTCGGTGTTTAAATTTTCCGCAATTTATTTTTTATGTGTTTGATCATAAAATAGACATAAAATCGGAATTGCCATGACATGCATCATATCATAAATCCACTCCATGAATACATGTAGAATTTTAATTTTGGTAATTAAAATAGGCATGTATACAAACTCGCGTAATTAGTTGAAATTTAATTAATACGTGGTAATTAATTAATTTAGTAACTAATTAAAGATCCGAGGACGGGTTATGAAATCGTTAAGCCTTTCGGTGTGTGTTCTCGGTGAACCGCCTTAAAGCCCAAACAAGATCACGTTTTCAATTCGTAGTGTCTACGAGATTGAATGATGGTAAAAGAACAATAAATCTTGGATAACAACGGTTCGCCTATAGGTTGGGTGGTCAACTGAGCTTTGCTCGACCGACTGAACCCTCCTAGTGTGATGTATGCACGGGGGTCCGGCAAGATTAAGCTACACCGGCGAGCGGAGGGGTGATTCCTTCTTATCTCAATGGGGCTCTCTTGACCCGACTTCGTCCGACTGTCACATATGTTCCAACGAATAGGACGGGTGGGCTTGCCTACGTTACCGACACCATTCGGAATCCTTGATTTGATGTGCTTTTATGTTAACATCAAAAAGACGTGGTTAGTTAACCCACCACCACCTCCAAAATATTGAGTGGGAGCGGGGAGGCGACGGCCCAACCCCACGGCCTCTACTATAGATACAAGTAAGTGAGAGAAGGGTGACGCCTCGCGGCGCTTTGATTTCGTCCCCCTACGGATGGTGTTCACCCCTATCAACATTCATGGCTTGGTCTCCGAAAGGATAGGATTTACGGGTACTCGTCGGGTCACTGACCTATCCTACGACGGCACACTCGTGGCGTACCTAAGAGATCCGATATAGTAGGTCACACTCATAAAGGATATTTTTGGAAATATCTAGGCTAAAAAAAAAGGAAGGTAGTCAATGAATAAAGGGATGTTCGATTCTCGTGCGATGTTCGATTCTCACAAGTTATTCATTGATGAGATTGTCTCGATTTAACCGTCATCTCTTTGACCTACCCTACGGCGGCACTGAGATGCGAGGTTAAAACCTTGGAATGGTAGAGTAGACTCATTTTTTAGTTTACAATTCCTAAAATAAAATAATATAGTAGTGTTAAACTTGAATTAATTTATGTCATTTTACTTACAGCATTATATCCCTTACTAAATTGCTTAAAAATTTATAATTGACTAGTATTGACTTCGTTAAAAAGTGGAAAGTAACTAGGACGTTGAACTAGTTAATCGATAATGCAATTAATTTTCGAAAGAGATATTTTCTCTTAAATCCTTTTAAAAACCAGAGTGACATATAGGTATGTCACTAATGTCATTCGTGTCAAACGAAAGACGAACTTAGTTTGATCAAAGGTGATTTCGGACTTTGAAATTCTTCTAGTGAATTTTGAGTGTGTAGTGTGTACACGAGTAATTTTCTAATTGAAAAATCGGAAAATCATGAAGTGTTACTAGTTGGACGATATTTGGAATCGATGAACTAGTGGGAGCTTTATTTTTTGTTGTTTTTCTAGAACATTAGAAAAATGTAATTGACTACACACGTAACCGTTCTAATTGAAAAACCGGAAAGTCATGAAATGTCGCTAGTTGGACGATATTTGGAATCGATGAACTAGTGGGAGTTCTATGATTTGTTGTTTTTCTGGAAATATTGGAACTATGAGATTTTTTCTAAATCGAAAAAATCGGAAAATCATATATAAAGCATTGCTCGTTAGACGGTATTTGGAACCGATAAACTAGTGGGAGCTTTAATATGATTTGTTGTTTTTTCTGGTATATTAGACAATCCGAGAAGTCCCGACGAGTAACACTCGAAATAGACATCCCACGGTTCAAGAGTAGTGTCTACTCAAACGAACCGCTGGTTCAAGACTGTTTCCATTCACGGAAAGTCAAGAATGGGAGAATATGTCTAAAAGTGTTAGTCATCTAAACTAAGAAAATTTTAAGGCTGAACCGAAAATTAATTAAACTGAAAATCATAGGATAAGGACAGTGATTTTGGATCACCAACCTATGAATCCTTGGCGATTTAGCAGTGCATTTAACGATTAAAAGAGTAAACAACGGGCAGTTAATTTTAGCTAGAATAGTGGGAGTGATATAAGGAAATGAATCTCGGATTCAATCCTTGGATATCGCGGAAAAATTATTTTCTGTTTAAGATTCGTTGGAACGAATGGATTTACCTTCTATTCGATGATTTGTTTGTCGTATAGAAAGTGAATATACAATTTGTAGTACGAATCCAAGACTCGGACTTTTGTTTGATAAAGTCAAAACCACTTAGAACTGCTGAAATATGTATATAAAACACATCTTAAGAACTGTTAAAAGCAATTGGTTTCTATATTTAGATAAACGCTTCTTCATATTCCATAGTTAGTGCATAGTCCCTAAAAGACAAGACCTGAAGACTGGCTCAGGGTGATTCCTTTCTCCCAGTCTGGTTAGATTGTCTCAAAGGTTCAATGACTAAGTTTCCTTTCAATCGGGAAAGGATAATGGTTATAAAGAAGTAACATAGCTTGTTCATGACGACCTTCGGGGTCTGATGAAGATACAAGCTAGAAGGAGCTTCCGAGTAGTGACTTCTTGTCTGATAACTATTCAAACACTCCGGAAAGTTTATCCAAAATATTTTGAGGTTTCTCTGTTTTCAACAGAGATAGAGTATTCTATACTCGGAATAGGCCATTTATAGTCCTCGAGACTGATGCTCAGCCTGCCTCATTGTGACATGTTCTCACTAAGTGAGAAACCGTTAAATTGCCTTACATAGTTTTAGATGTGCTACAATACAACTCGCTTAACTCAATAAAGATATTGGAAGCGAAATAACGGTTTACATTGAAATGTAAGACCGAGAAGTCTACCTAGAATATGCTTTGGAATTTACGGATAAGGTGTGGATTCGGTTCACCCCACTTCCATAAATATAAGCGTTTAGCACACGGTGCTTGAAGGTAAGATCGGTAATTTCGCGCATCCGTTCGGTCAATGACCATTCGTGATATATCTTTTTAAGCTATTGAGTATAAAGGTTAGATATAGGATTCTTGAAATCGGGAAGGGACGCTTATCTTTGTTGCATCCTTTCGATAGCATCCATGATCGAAAAACCTTGAACCTTGAAGTACGTTTACTCAAGGTAGTTACTAACGATTAAAATCGAGACCACATCCAACATCGGTTGTTGGTGATAACACTAAATACTACTAAACTAGATCGAATTTCGATCCACCCAAAATGTAATGGGAGTATGGTTTATCAATTGATGTATGATAAAAATATAATCATATTATATGACTTTTTATATCGTATTTACGATAATATCGTATAAATTCTATAAAAATATATCTAAAAACACATAAAAATCGAAATCATTATAAATAGATATTATCGTTATTATTTTAGTAAAACTTATAGTTTTTATGATCAAAATTACTTGTGGCTCGTGTTTTTGAGTTTTTTCGGGGTACGTGTGATAGAAAAGCGAAGAATTAAAACCGAAACGATGCGAAACGGAAGAAAGATATTTTTCAAGATCCGGCCCGAACCGAAAAAACCCGGCCCGAGCCGGAATCTCTCTGCCACCGGCACATGGGGACCCGTCGGGGAGAGAATCTCCCGCGCCAGCACCGGCCCGCGCCGGGACTACACCGGCCCGCGCCGGGACTACACCGGCCCGCGCCGGCCTTGACATCCACTCTATAAATACTCCTCATTTGCGGCTTGAGGAAGTTGTACCAATATATATATATCATCACTTATATATATATATATATTATCTTAATCTAGTGTGTAGTTACGTAAATACCGTAAACGACACTCTGTCGAAATAATACTTGTAGTATAAGTATCGTTTTAGTACTTAGAAGGTTTATCAAGGCTCGTTGTTGCTAAAGGAGTTGCTATTTCCGGAGAATACGGCTCTGACACTACAATTGTAATCTGGTAACTTTTTAATGTATTTATGTTTGTTTGTTGTTATTAGTATCTATATATTAGTTATAATGATATTAGGCTAACTCTATATCTAGCCAAGATATGAAATTGAATTAGTTTATCTTTTTAGGGAAATAGATGATGACTATGTTAAAATTGAATTAAAATCGATTATAATGAATCTTTTTCTATCTTGCAACGTATTGATAATATTCGGATTGACGTAATTAACCAAGATGAATCGCAACATATAACCTAACGATGAGCCGACCGGAGAAGTTAGGATATGAGATAAAGGATAGAAAAACCGGAGGGTAAAAATGGCCGAGTGAAAACGTGACAACGGAATCCTATTTCCTACCCGGGGGCGATTTGTCTTGGGAAAGATGAATCTTATTAAATTTGTGTTCAAGATCATAATAATGTTAAAATCACGAGTTTGATTAAAACTACACCGTTTGTGTTAAATCGATCCGCGACAACCGGAGCCTCTTGAATAACATCGGCCGTCGACAAACGGAATAACCTCTTTTATCCGGGGTAGATTTGTACTCGGTACATTTCGGACTAACTAAGATTAGCATGGGGCGGTTGTGGAGATTAAGCGATGACAATTTGACATATGACAATTTCATACGCTCGTGTGAGGAGGAGTTGTCTAGCTTAGGAATACACCGATTCATATATAATTGATTCACCTTAAAATAAGGAAAGATCGAGCACATCTATTTCTACTAAAAAGAGATACTGATTCAGTGACATATTCTTGGCTAGTCTTTTATAATATTACTAGTATTTATATCTTATATATTGTATTGGTACCTATATATATTTATATATATATATATATATATATGTATTTCTATATATTTATATATATATATTTATGTATCTATATATATATATATTTTAGTTTTATATATATATATACATTTTATTTTATGCATTTATTTTGTTTTAAGGTTACTAAATAGAAAAAAAGAAAAATTGCGACTTAGATTGAGTTAATAATAGCTTCTTGGTGTTTAGCCACACTCTGAATTACCATACGTTTCCCTGAGGATTCGACACACGACTCACCATACTAGCACTACGGTTTGACCCGATACACTTTGTCGGTTAAGGGCCGGAATAGCACTAGGAAAACCCACGTCGGCTTTTACGGCGCCGTTGCCGGGGATCACGACGCTAATTCATTGTGTTCGAATGGTTTCTACTTATATTAGCTCAAAATTCTCGAGGATAAGTCAACACTCTTCTTATCACATTTCTTTTTATTTTTCGTTGGTACTTACCTTGTAGGTAAGTTACCAATCTTTTTACTTGTCTTTATCAAGTTATTTTACGTTTTCGATAGTTGATGACCGAAGCGGTAAGGCCCCACTCACTCCTTATAAGCGACATAAATACTTACGAAAGGCGAGTTAAGAGTAGAGAGAAAACGTGGTCATACTAGTCGGGGAAATCCGACGTATCATCATCAAATCGAGAAACGAGAATGGCCGAAATCGGTGATGAAACACACGAACAAGGTATTATACATGCCCAAGGACATGGACAAAACCTTAATCGAATCCACCAATACCAAATAATCAAAATCCTAATAATCAAAACCGGAACCGAATCATCATAATAATCCTAACCTACCAAACCCGAGACCTATACGTGATCAAACCGTGAGAAGAAATCGGACTAATAATCCAATTCTTTTACCAAATGAAGGAGCGAATAATTTCGAAATAAAATCTCATCTTTTTGGTTTAATTGACACAAGAGCCCAATTTCTAGGAGAAGATGATGAGGATCCACATCATCATCTCTATCTTTTCGAAGAATTGTGTAATACGACCAAAAGTCAAGGTGCTCATCGTGAATTAACAAGGATGTCTATGTTTCCTTTTTCTTTAAAAGGAAGAGCACGAGATTGGTTTATGTCACTCCCACATCATTCGTTGACAAGTTGGGAGGAGATTCAAACCGAGTTCTTAAAGCAATATTTTACTCCTGGTAGAAATTTGGAGTTAAAGGTCGAAATTGCTAATTTTAGACAAGGATCTGAAGAAACGCTTGGGAATGCTTGGGAGAGATTTAAGAAACTATTAAGAGCTTGTCCCGATCATGGTTATTCCTTAGATATGCAAATCCAACTTTTCTGTCGTAAACTAAGGAAAGACTCACGTGCAGACGTTGATCATGCATGTGGTGGTTCTTTAATGATGAGTGAAGCCCAATTAGTTTACGATGCCATAGAAAAGATTTCCAAAAATAACAGAATGTGGGAAACCGGTTCTAGCACAAGAAAAGTAGCATTTGCGGGAGAATGTACATCGAATACGGAAGTTCTAGCACACTTGGAGAATTTAAGTAGGAAATTTGATGGTCTACAATCAAACAAAAATCTAAGTTCGAGAAAATAGTATACCCACTTTGAATACTCAAATCGGGATAATGTGTCATTAGGAGTTGAAGAACCAACGGGATATTCAAGGGAGGAGGTGAGTTTTTTACAACGACATAAGAATTTGAACAACGCGTATTCAAACTCGTTTAGTGCTATTAGAAGAGATCACCCTACTTATCGTTGGTCGAAAACCCTAGTAAGCAAGGACAACCACCGTATCCGAGTTCAATATAAGAATTCATATAGTAATCAAGTTTATCAAGGAGATACCGCGAATCGGAACCTACAATCATTACCTAGATCGTATCCACAACATACTACTCAAAGTATACCGGTCACTCAAAGTTCAACTCAACTTTGAAGGAGTTGATAAATGGGAGAAATTAATGGAAAATATGATGGGTGTAGTTTCTACTCAAGCTAAAAATGTAGAAACTATGATAACTTCTATAGGGACGATCACTAAGGATATGAGTACGTTAAAAACATCCATGAGTGGACATGATACCGAATGAGAACTATAGAAGCATCAATAAGGAATATGGAAGACCATTTGAGTAGAGAAGGAGAACGTAAAAACACTAGACCTCAGGGAGGATTACCAAGTAATACCGAAAGAAACCCGAGAGAAGTAAATCTTGTTATTACGAGAAGTAGAAAACTTTGTGGAGATCTTTGGAACAAAAAACTCGGGAGATAATGAAGTAGAGAATGATTTAAATGGAAAAATTGAGACGAATATGGAAACCTCGGTTGAACTTGAATTTGCTTGATGAAGAAGAAGAAATTATTGAAGATTTCTTGAAACAAAATAGTAAAGTTGAACACGAAAGTAAAAATAAGGAATGGGTCAAAATCCCTAGGATTCTAATAGATCCAACGAGATAAAGACACGAGAACCTTATTTAAGGAACATGTTAGAGAAAACAATGCGAAGAAAAGAAGGAAGATATGCCAATAACCGAAAAAGGGAAAATCGATACAGAAGATGTTTCAAAGAAAAAATTGGATGAGAATGAAACATGGCGGACAAGTAATGCTCAAAGATTTAAGGAAAAAGGAACAGAGGGTATAACTTCAGAACCTAAGGTTATAGATTTAGAATCTTTACCTTACCCACCTAAGGATCAAATTAGAAAGATAAGAACTGATAAGAAGTATGCTCGTTTCCTTGATACTTTTCATCATATTCATGTCAATATCCCTGTTATCGAAGCCCTAATCAACATGCCTACCTATGGAAAGTTTCTTAAAGATATCCTATCAAACAAAAAACGGTTAGAAGAATATGAGAATATATACCTTAATGAAGAATGCTCTGCAATACTTCAACATAAGTTGCCTCTAAACGAAAGATCCGGGTAGTTTTACCATTCCATGTGAGATTGGAGGGTTTACGTTTAAGAAGGTACTATGTGATCTAGGAGCAAGTATTAATCTCATGTCTTATGATGATTATAAGAAACTGGGCATAGGAGAGATTACAAATACTGAAATGACCCTTCAGATGGCAGATAGATCGATTAAACATCCTAAGGGAATCATCGAGGACGTGTTGGTTAAAGTAGACAAATTTTACTTTCCAGTAGATTTTGTAATAATGGAAATGGAAGAAGGATATTCAGCGCCAATTATTCTAGGTCGTCCATTTCTAGCTACGGGAAGAACATTAATCGATGTTCAAAAAGGAGAACTGATACTACGAGTTAATGAAGATAAAGTTTCCTTCAATATCTTCAAAGCTATGAATCATCCATACAAATCACCAGAATCATGTTCGTTTATAGATAAGATATCTACATTCTGTGATGATCAATTGCAAGATTATGAAGATAAGCTAGAGGAATGTTTAACATTATCTATCTATAAAGAAGATGAAAATGATACTGAAATGAAAGAAGTGATCCTTTATCTTGATAAGGGGTTGTTTTCTAAACATCCGTGGCATAAGTATTTGGAATTAGAACTAGAAGGACCGGTTCTAAAACCTTCAATAGAAGATCCACCAAGGAATCTGGAATTGAAACCACTTCCTACAAATCTTAAGTATGCTTTTCTTGAAAATGATAATCTACTACCAATTATTATTTCATCAACCTTGACTAATGAACGTGAAGATCAATTACTTAGAATGTTAAGAAATCATAAGAAAGCATTTGGATGGACAGTGGCAGATATTCAAGGAATTAGCCACGAGATATGCGTTCATAAGATCATCCTAAATGAGGGAGCTAAACCTTGTATTCAGCCGCAACGCCGCCTTAACCCAAATTTACAATCAATTGTTAAGAAAGAGGTCATTAAGCTATTAGAAATGGGGATAATATTTCCCATATCAGATAGTGAATGGGTGAGTCCAACTCAAGTAGTACCAAAGAAAGGAGGTTTCACGATAAAAGAAAATGATAAAAATGAATGGATTCCGACAAGGGAAATTACAGGATATCGAATGTGTATTGATTTTAGAAAACTGAATGAACATACTAAGAAAGATCATCATCCACTTCCATTCATCGTACAAATGTTGGAACGATTAAGTGGACATAAATATTATTGTTTCTTAGATGGTTATTCAGGATATTTACAGATATTCATTGCAGCAGGAGATAGAGAAAAAACTACTTTCACTTGTCCGTATGGAACTTTTGCTTATAAACGAATGCCATTTGGTTTATGTAATGCACCAGCTACATTTCGGCGATGTATGATGGCAATATTTTCTGACATGGTCGAGGAATTCTTAGAAATCTTTATGGATGACTTTAGTGTTTATGGAGATTCTTTCGATGAATGTTTATCACACTTAGAACGAGTGTTACAACGCTTGTGAAGATACCAATTTAGTATTAAGCGGGAAAAATGTCACTTAATGGTATCGAAGGAATTGTTACGGGTCATAGAATCTACGAAATGGGTATCGAAGTAGATAAAGCTAAAGTCGAAGTAATTGAAAAGTTACCTCCACCGGTCAATCTAAGAACTTTGAGAGGATTTCTCGGACATGCGGGATTTTATAGGAGATTTATTGCGATTTTTCGAAGATAGCAAAGCCTCTAAGTCATTTGCTTGAAAAAGAGGTACCATTTAACTTTGATAATAAATGTATGGAAGCATTTCGGACCACTAAAAGCGAAGTTGACTACGCACCGATCTTGGTAGCACCGGGCGGGATTTGCCTTTTGAGATAATGTGTGATGCAAGTGATTTAGGTTGTAGGAGGCTGTCTTAGGTCAAAGATATAACAAAATACTCAAAGCTATCTACTATGCATCTCACACTCTAAATGCGGCTCAACTTAATTATGCAACTACGAGAGAAAGAAGCTGTTGGTTTGTAATTTTTGCCTTAGAAAAGTTTAGATCATATATTGTTGGGTCTAAGGTTATTATTTATACGGACCATTCGGCCTTGAAGTATACGTTAAGTAAGAAAGATGCTAAACCACGTCTTCTTAGATGGATTACGTTACTTCAAGAATTTGATATAGAAATCAAGGATAAAAAAGGAAGTGAAAATGTAGTAGCGGATCATCTAAGTAGAATGGAAAATGATGAAGGAAGAGGAAATGAAATACGAGATTCATTTCACGATGAACAACTTTTTAGAATAGATACTCCCTTAACCATGCAATTATTAAAAGATAGGATACCGTTAAAAGAAAATTCACCATGGTTTGGGAATATTGTTAACTATCTAACTTTGTAAGTACATCCCGTCTCATTGGACTTGGCGACGAGAAAAAAAATTCTTTTACGACTTGAAGTTTTACTATTGGGAGAAACCGGATCTTTTCCGAAGATGCTCGGATGGAATAATTAGAAAATGTATTCACGATAGTGAGATTTTAAGTGTTTTATCGTTTTGTCATGATCGTGAGGCGGGAGGTCATCATGGAGGATGGAAAAGCTTGCTTTCAAAGTTTTACAATGTGGTTTTTATTGGCCTACACTATATAAAGATGCGTATAAATATGTAAAATCTTGTAAATCATGTCAAAAATGGGGAAATATATCGAAAAAACATGAAATGCCTATGCAACCGATTTTAGAATGTGAATTATTTGATGTATGGGGTATAGATTTCATGGGACCTTTCCCTATATCGTTTGGAAAAAGATTTATTCTTGTAATGGTCGATTATGTCTCGAAATGGGTAGAAGGCTGAAGCTCTTCCCACTAGCGATACCAAGGTTGTGCTAAGGTTCCTTAAAAAGAATATATTTACAAGATATGGCACTCCGAGGGCTATCATTAGTGATAGAGGTTCACATTTTTGCAACCGACCATTTACTAAGATAATCGAGAAATATGGTGTAACTCATAAGCTAGGAACACCCTATCATCCGCAAACTAGTGGACAAGTAGAGGTGTCTAATAGAGAAATTAAAAGAATCGTGGAGAAAACGAGTGGACTCAAATCGTAGAAAGCTGGGCGAGAAAGACTAGATGATGCATTATGGGCATATAGAACGACTTTTAAAACACCAATTGGTTGTTCTCCTTATAAATTAGTTTTTGGTAAATCTTGTCATCTCCTGTTGAATTAGAACACCGAGCTTTATGGGCTATTAAATTCCTAAATTTTGATCCTAAAGGCTTGTTGGTGATCATAGATTACTTCGGTTAACGAAGCTGGAGGAGTTTCGACTCGATTCTTATGAAAATGCTCGAATCTACAAGGAACGCACGAAAGCTTTCCATGATAAGAAAATCTATAATCGTGAGTTCCATGTAGGTGATCGAGTACTTTTGTACAATTCACGTTTAAAGTTGTTTCCGGGAAAACTTAAATCTAGATGGACGGGTCCTACTGACGACGTAACTAAAGTCTATAAGTCGGAGGCATTGTTGAACTAGCGATGGAAAAACAACTTTTATAGCCAATGGTCACGGGGTAAAATTATTCGTGGAAAGCGAAGGGATACCTCAAACCGAAGAAATATTAGTGCTTAACAACCCTCCGGCGGATTAAGGAAGCGAGGAATTCTAAACTCGGCCGATTACGGGTACTATCTTTCTAAATTCACTTTTTAATATGCAATTTAAGTAATTTCGTCTTTTACCGGATAGACGTAAAAGAAGCTGGAATGCCTTTTATAGATAGAATAGAAGTTTTTATTTTACTTTTAAAATTAGGTTTAGATAAAGATGTTGCCTTTAGAATAGAAGCCTTAGTTTCTAACTTTGAACAAGGAAGCGATACGCGAAATCAGAGAAAGAGATCTTTGTAATGGAAATTCAAGAAGTGCTATAAAGAGAAGGGCAAGATTTCTAAAGAGATGTAGAATTTGTGGCAAAAGTGAACATAATGGAAAATGTGGGGACAACACAACCAAATCCCAGGATGAATGTTTGAATGTAATTAAGATGGGAACGACTAGGTGGTTATCCGAAAATCCCGATGGACAACAAAGAGAGAATTCAAACGCATCATTTCTAGGAATCAGGTTGATGGACCGTTACTATAGAAATCTCGAAGATTTAAAGATGATAGGAGTAGAATTAGATTAAATTTTATTTCTTTTCTTTTATGTTTATTTTCAAAAATTTCATAAAAATTTTATGATAAATTTATGATTATATCATATATGGTTTATATGATAGAATTAAAATTTATCATACCAAAAATATTTTCTTTAAAAAGCTTTTATAAAAAAAAAAATAATTTATTTTATGATTTTATAAAAATATTTTTATGTTACACAAAAAAAAAAAAAAAAAAAAAAAAAAAAGGAGAATCGAGTACTTACTAACAAATCGAGTCGATAGGAGTTCGATTCGATTCATTAGCTTTATAACCTAAAATTATCACACTTTCATCTTCATCTTCCTCATTTCTTCACCAAGGAGGCCGACCCCCACCCCTTTTCCCCTCTTCAAAAATTTCATCACTTTTCACCAAATTTTCTATCCCAAATTACTTAATTAATCATCTTCTCTTCCATTCCACTCCACAAATTCATCAACATTCCATAAAAGGATAGATTTTTCAAGCAAAGCTCCTCTCTTTTTCAACACAATTTCGGCGGCACCACCATTTATTCCGGCAACTATCTACTCTTTCTAGCTCTCTACGGTAACTATATATATATATATATCAATCATTTCAATTTTTATCAAGCTTTCAATTTTAATTTTAATTTTTTTCCTATAATTTGGTCTAAGTACTTGTTTGTGTTTGTTGTTTGTTGTTGTTTTTGTTGTTATTTTGTCATACCAAATATCGTAGATGGCCTCGTCATCTAGGAGAAGCTCTAAGAAAAGAAAACCGAGATAACCACAGTAGTAGTACCGGTTCATGAACCGCGACCATAGCGAACTTGAAGAAGCCGTTTCTTTTGAAAAAACCGCTAGTATTGAAGCTAAAAATGCCTATGATGGATTTTTCGGTAAGTGCGGGGTCACTCTAGAACGTGGTATTGATTTTGATTTGTTTGGGAGAAGAAGTGAAGAAAATCTTCCAAGATAGGGAATGGATGGAAATTGCGATGGAACGCACTAGTAACATAAATGTCACAATGGTAGCCGAATTTTATTACGTTTTATCTACTTATGATATGGCTACTCTTGATGAACTAGAAAATATCCCTCTTAGGACGGTTAATGTCTCCTTCAATCTGTCATGATAAATTCTTTTTATGGGTTACACGAGATACTTGAGGATGATGATTATCAAAGCTTGTTTGGAATTTAGACCTGCCTGGTAGACTACTAGCTAAATCATTTGAAGCTCAGGCTGCCTTTGATTCCACAGCAGTTTGGAAGGATAATAGGTTTCCTTATGGACAGTGTATAAGGGACATTAGGGCTATCAAGCAATTTATAGGATATAATGTTAATCCTTCAACTCATCTATGTGCTTATGGTCGTGAGGATGTTGTTTTGGCCTGGGCTATGGTGCATGACATTCCAATAAATCTAGGGAAGTTAATTTTTACCAAGGCATGTGATTTTGTAAAGAATAGAACTCGAGGAGGACGTACGCCGTTCCACTAATCTTATTTACGCCTTGTGTGATCTTCGCCAAAGTACCGGTACTACCCTCGGATAGGATTATGTCACCTTTTGCTCCACTTATTGGTCGAAACTAAGCGCCTTGCTGTGTGGTAGAATCAACTACAATAATCCCAACCGCCGGCAACGTCAACAACCACCACGGCCATCTCCTATTCATACATCTCAAGTTCTAGGCAATCACCTCGGCCCGCGGCCACTTCGGGGCCGAGAATAGCCAAGTAGAGGCTATGTTTCGGCATATGATTCAAGCTCGGGCTAGAGCGATGCTAATATAGCCTTAGCTTGTGAACAAAATAGAAAGTGGGGTGAAGATCTTAGGATTGGCCAAAGAGGTCACGAGCTTTCATCGGTGCAATAGAACCCGGATATGCGAGAGATTTCTACACGTTACCCTCGAGTCGGCTGACCCGTATACTATGCCGGATTGGATTCCACTGTCCCACCACCGGTTTATTCCGGGACTATATGCCGTCATCGTAGGACAGGGTAGTATGTTTACAGGTTCGTTTGATGCATCCATGGGCATGGGAGGAGTAACTTCAGTAGCAGATGTGACAGCAGGTCTCGGCTCGTTTGGATTAGAAGGTTCGGTGACGATGACGACGAGGCAAACTCAGGCTACATTTCAAGCTTCTACGTCAGTGGATCCACAACAGTTTAACTATGATTTTAGTACGACTCAGTCTCTCGGGGCTGATTTTACTTCTAGTATGTTTGGATCTTTTTCGGCTCATTTTGACTCATCTTATGACGAAGATGAGGATTATGATGGAGATGAGTAGTTAAGTAAACTTTTCCTATTTTACGATGTACGACGATATACTTTGGTTTGATTTTTATTTTAGACAATTTGATGTACTCGTGGTTAGTACAACTTTGCGCGAGTTTACGTTTTTTTTTCGTTGTTTACGTATTATTAGAATTTTCCACCCCTTTTTTAGATAAAATTACATACATTCACACTTTGAATAAACCTGATAGAACATCACGAAATGCAAAAATGCGTGACCGAGCAACGTAGCACCGGCCCGCGCCGGGACTACACCGGCCCGCGCCGGTCGGTGTTCTACCGACCTCATTCGGGTTGTTTCTTACCTATTTACGGCACTTCATATAAGAGAGCGAGGGCTCACTCCTCGGCTTGCCAATTCACTTCTTAAGCCTCTCGTTTTCTTATATATTCCGTATAAAATGTCCGATCATTCGTCGGTTAACGATTATTCTCCTCCGCATACCCCAAACTCCGTACTCCACTAATTCGCATTATCCGTTTTTCCACCCCATTCCTTACAATTATATGAATGAAGCAAATCCACACCCTTTCTTGAGTAATTTCAACCAATCACCGGTCTTTGGTTGAAAGAGGTCTAAATTTTCGAAAAGTGGATAATTGGGCATTCATAAGAATGGACGCGGATGGGTGGGATTATTTTTGTCGTATGCCCGGAGAGGAAGAATTAATGTTACAATGGTAAGAGAGTTTTACTCGGTACTTGCGAGAAGCTAGTCTTGTAGAGTCGTTACGATCTGTTACCATTAGAGTCTTGTTGTTCCTTTTACTTCTACCGTAATCAATCAAATTTTTCATATACCACCGGTCAAACATCACCCTCTAGTCATTATGAGTATCGGTGGAGACTTGACACCGGCGAAGGATTTATTAACAAATGTTCGGAATCTTATCAAGTTTTATTCCAACATTATGATAGGGATAGAGATGTCTCCACTTTGCCGCTTTACTTCCCCATTTGAGAACACTGGAAACGTTTCATCAATTCACGAGTTTATCCAAGCGATGATTTCTCGGAACTCGGTGATGATGAATTATTCTTGTTGTATGCTATAACGAGCGGGGCATTTGTTATAGATTGGGGAATATTGATTCGACAAGCGGTATTAGTTTTGCATTTGGAAGCGGACCGATCCGGCGACCTATGCCTTTTGCATGGGCGATTTCCGAAATAAGTGTTCGTTTGGCTAGGGTACCGAAAGAGCGGCCCGATGAGTACTTTCCGGCTCGACTTCCTCAGGTAGGGCTACTACCAGTCGATATTCCGGGAGGATCTTCAAGTGGAGAAAATTAGGTAGTTATGATAGTTGTAAGGAATATCAAAGATAATAATAATGATAGAATAAATTAACTTATAATAAATTAGTTTAATCATAACTAGATTAACTTAGTTTTAGTTTTTAGTTTATAATAGTATTTAGTAGTTCACTTGTACTTTTTAATATTGTAATATATTTGTTTGTGTTAGTGTTTTTATTTATTTATTATGCTATATTATATAAACGCTAATCTATATGACACGTAACAATATTCACCCGTTATAAAATTTATTTTGTTTCCTCAACCAACTTTTTACTACTCATTACACATCGAGACGATGCCAATTCGTAAGTGGGGAGTAGAGATTGGTTAATAAATAAAATAAATTTAGTATATCAATTAACGATGCACTTAGTTTAATCAATCTTAAGGAAATAAACGAAATAATATATAATCATTATAATAAAAATGATATATTTGGATAGAATAAATTTTTAATTAAGTAAAGTAATCTCGATATATTATTTCTATATTATTTATATCTATGTTAGATTTTTATCAAGATTTTAAGTATGTATACCTAGATAAATAGTATGAAATATTATTTTTTTGAAATTAGACAAAAGTTACTTATAATTATAATAAAATTTTAGAATGATTTTGTTTTCAAGACAAGTATGAATTTGGAATCGGATTAGGAATGATGAGATTTTTGGCATTACTTTGACTAACTATGGCCAAATAAGCCTACCCGAATGTAATTTCCAATTTTTGTCCCCACCTCGGCCTTGCGAGTGATCAAGACCTCACTCGAAATTAGCCATTATGATTAACTAGATATAACCGACCCTTAACTTAAATTGGTCTACATTTCTTTGAAATCCCGCAAGTTTAGTATGTGCTTATGGATAGCGGTGACGACATCGAAATTCAATAATGGTATATCTTTGAGATTGGAATAAATATTATTCGGAAGGCAATCTATTAACAAAAAGTGTTATTCTCTAGAAAAGAAAAAGTTGGAATAATTAAGTGCGATGTATCCGTACTCACCTCGCTGACACTTGAAAGATAGTCGACTCGGTAATGAGTTCGGATATGTTTGTTGTTAAAAAAAAAAAAAAAAAAAAAAAAAAAACGAGTGTCGGGATGTTGCGATCAAGGTATTTTTGATCAAAAGTTGAAGGTGTAAGCACGTACGACTTGCCTCTATTTTCTTTTGATTTCCCTTTGTTATCCTTTCGATTAGCCAAACACCACGAGCACGAACGTTATAAGCCATTTTGCCAACTACTTGACTTAGTCCTTGATTCCGAAATTTCATATAGTGGCGATTACAAAGTTATTCTAAGTATTTTATTTTATAGTTATTAAGTAATTCATGTAGAATTTCATTTAGATAATATTTATAACTAATTTATTAAGTTATACACACTTTTTATTTTTTTAATAATCTTAGATAGATAAAATTAATATGATTATAATGTTGACGGCATACGTTGCGAGTTAGAAATTTAATCTAGAAGAGCTATATTGTTTGCATTATAACAGTTTATATATTATCGCTTATTTTGCTCGAGGACGATCAAAAGCTAAGTGGGGAGTAGTTGATGTATGATAAAAATATAATCATATTATATGACTTTTTATATCGTATTTACGATAATATCGTATAAATTCTATAAAAATATATCTAAAAACACATAAAAATCGAAATCATTATAAATAGATATTATCGTTATTATTTTAGTAAAACTTATAGTTTTTATGATCAAAATTACTTGTGGCTCGTGTTTTTGATTTGTTTCGGGGTACGTGTGATAGAAAAGCGAAGAATTAAAACCGAAACGATGTACGAAACGGAAGAAAGATATTTTTCAAGATCCGGCCCGAACCGAAAAAACCCGGCCCGAGCCGGAATCTCTGCCACCGGCACATGGGGACCATCGGGGAGAGAATCTCCACTAGCAGCACCGGCCCGCGCCGGGACTACACCGGCCCGCGCCGGCCTTGACATCCACTCTATAAATACTCCTCATTTGCGGCTTGAGGAAGTTGTACCAATATATATATATCATATCTTATATATATATATATATTATCTTAATCTAGTGTGTAGTTACGTAAATACCGTAAACGACACTCTGTCGAAATAATACTTGTAGTATAAGTATCGTTTTAGTACTTAGAAGGTTTATCAAGGCTCGTTGTTGCTAAAGGAGTTGCTATTTCCGGAGAATACGGCTCGACACTACAATTGTAATGCTGGTAACTTTTTAATGTATTTATGTTTGTTTGTTGTTATTAGTATCTATATATTAGTTATAATGATATTAGGCTAACTCTATCTAGCCAAGATATGAAATTGAATTAGTTTATCTTTTTAGGGAAATAGATGATGACTATGTTAAAATTGAATTAAAATCGATTATAATGAATCTTTTTCTATCTTGCAACGTATTGATAATATTCGGATTGACGTAATTAACCAAGATGAATCGCAACATATAACCTAACGATGAGCGACCGGAGAAGTTAGGATATGAGATAAAGGATAGAAAAACCGGAGGGTAAAAATGGCCGAGTGAAAACGTGACAACGGAATCCTATTTCCTACCCGGGGGCGATTTGTCTTGGGAAAGATGAATCTTATTAAATTTGTGTTCAAGATCATAATAATGTTAAAATCACGGTTTGATTAAAACTACACCGTTTGTGTTAAATCGATCCGCGACAACCGGAGCCTCTTGAATAACATCGGCCGTCGACAAACGGAATAACCTCTTTTATCCGGGGTAGATTTGTACTCGGTACACATTCGGACTAACTAAGATTAGCATGGGGCGGTTGTGGAGATTAAGCGATGACAATTTGACATATGACAATTTCATACGCTCGTGTGAGGAGGAGTTGTCTAGCTTAGGAATACACCGATTCATATATAATTGATTCACCTTAAAATAAGGAAAGATCGAGCACATCTATTTCTACTAAAAAGAGAATCTTGATTCGGTGACATATTCTTGGCTAGTCTTTTATAATATTACTAGTATTTATATCTTATATATTGTATTGGTACCTATATATATTTATATATATATATATATATATTTATATATATATTTATATATATATTTATGTATCTATATATATATATATGTTTTAGTTTTATGCATTTATTTACTTTGTTTTAAGGTTACTAAATAGAAAAAAAGAAAAATTGCGACTTAGATTGAGTTAATAATAGCTTCTTGGTGTTTAGCCACACTCGAATTACCATACGTTTCCCGAGGATTCGACACCCGACTCACCATACTAGACTTCGACACAAGACTCACACTAGGAAAACCCACGTCGGTAATTCTAGCACTTGACGGTTTGACCCGATACAAACGTCGGTTATTCGGAACAAAAGGGTAATGCCTTATGAACTCATGAATAGCAAGGCTTATGTCCTTTGTGGATAAAAAGCAAACCTCTCGGTCATTGGAAGTCATATATTTCTACAATATGAGGAAGTTCTACCCTATGCCTCATGAATGACTCTCTAAATCTTCGGATCAAGAGAAATGGGATAGATTCTCTTTCTAGTAAGAGATGGTCAGGTTATTGAACGTCAACTTTGATCGAATCTTAGATTCGGCGGTTACCAAAGCAAATTTAGTATGTCCTTTAGTATCTTGAGAGAACGAGGAGCAATATGCGGACATATTCATGTGTGAACTTGGATATGTGTGATACACTGATTTTGACTTTAAGTCAGATTGAGGATGATCGTTAAGTCGATCTCGGGCTCAGTGTTTACTTAGTACCACATGATTAGATGGACCGGTAACGTTTCGATTCTACGGATCGTCTCGAGCCGACAACCTGACTAATCATTAAGACCCATGACATTTAGATGTAGGTGCTCCCCGAGTCACTGACCTATCCTACGACGGCATACTCGGAGTGTACTTTGGAATCTGAAATGGCTATGATATGCTTAATGGGTACTAGAATACGGGATGAGTCTCCATTGCTTTAGAGCAAGTGGGAGATGTAGTTTGTTGTATTTTAAATAATAGGGTGTGCTCTAAAACAATTAATCACATGCTTTCGTGCAAGTGGGAGATTGTTAGGTGTGATGCCCGAAAGACAATTTTGTAATTGTTTTATTTAATAAATAAAATGATATTGTTATTCATATTTATTATTCTCATATTCACCGATGTGACAATTGTAATTACACTACAGAAAACCCTAAGTATATCGTTTATGTAATCACTTAACTCAGTGTATGGGATATACACGGGAGGATTGAGTTAGTGAAGATGTACTTAAAATACAATTAGCCCGTAGTGAAGTTAATCGAGAGTATCGGGTCTCTCCTTTAACGTGCTATTAATGCGCCCAGAACACAATAGGTGTGATTGTCTTGTCCGGACTTTCGGTTAAGAGAACCTAGTGGGGCATTTATATATGATAGATATATCATATAGGGCTGGACCGATTTGATTAGAGTTCACGATATAATTCCGTAATTGAGAATTCTTATCGAATCAATGGATGATCATATTTATGGATATATCTTAATCCTGAGGTGATCACAGTCAACTGCTTGAATCAGTATGAAGTTTGACTTGACGGTTAAGGATTACACTGAGTCTGTGGTCTGAATTACCCCATCTTGGCATTGTACTGGATTGAGTGAGTAGTCTGTGTTATCACAGATACGGAATCCATTCCTTCCATTTGTGGAAGTAGATAGACAGTTCCCTTATTTGTTAATCCTAGAAACTGATCGATCCATGGAGTTCATATTACACTGATTAGCTACCAGTGAGTTGTATGAATTAATTGATCACTAGGGGATTAATGGTAAATAAGGATAAGAGGTTCTAGAAAGGGTTAACGGTAACTTTCCGATTTAGAATGAACAGTCTATGGAGGATTAATCCATATGTAATGATTATATCAATGGACGCTTATTATTATTCTCGTGAGGAGATAAATATAATCTTATAATCGGAGGAGTGCAGTCACAGGATTATGGTGGCATATTCATGTGATTGATTTATCGAATATAATTATTCTGTTCGTAAGATAATTATTTATTTGATTTATCGGAGCCGCTGATTATTAGTCCATGGTCCCCGACGTGCCTCCTAATATAGCATAGCTATTCTCGGACGTCGAATCCTAATAATATTAATTTAGTTCTTGTCGGACTTTATTAAAACGATATGTGAATTAATTGTTTAGTGGACTATTAAATTAGTTGGGCTAAATAATTAAATATGTGAAAAAGATATTTTTCATAATCTTGGCCCAAATGGTGTGTATGGCCGAAATATATTGTGACTAGGTCACAAGTGATAAATTTCGCCCCAAGTGATGTTTTATGGAACAAGAAATTAGTTTTCTTGTGTATTAATAAGACATGTGCATAAAATATTTATTGGATAAATATTTATGGTAAGAAATAAAGATAAATATTATTCTAGATTTGTTCTAGAATATTATGGAATTATCTTTTATTTAATAGGATTATTATAATTGATTTTGTATTAATTATTAAATCCTTGGAGGCTAAGTTTTACTCTCCTATATAAAGAGAGTTCTTCCAAGCCTTAAGACACACAATAAATTTCGACTTCTCCTCTTAGAGAGAAGAAGTGATAATTTCGGCCAAGGGGAGACTAAGGGAAAATCTTGGAGATTTTTCCGGGTAGCATATCGGAAGGATTCGAGACGATGATTTCCTTCCACCGGGAGTTGCTTGGATCACACGTACGGAAGATCGTGGTGCTCTTCACATCTACTTGCAATCTTCCTATTGCGGTTCTTCAACTTGGATTTTGAGATCCAAGAGGTATGATCTACAACCCCCTTGTAGAGTAGATCTAGTTATTTTATTACGTGTAATTTATAGATCTAGATCCTTAAATCGCTTCCGTTGCGGATGATATTACTAACAATAAGAACATCTAGCCGGATTAAAATGCGGTTATAGTGATAACCAAATAAAGAAAGTTTATCTCGACTATAAAGTGTTATAGTGATTAAATTAATATGTCGGTATTTATTTATTATGAATAAATTAATTACAAGATATTAATTATATTGATTAATTAAATAATATTCCGGAAGCCAATTAATTGGCATTTGGGGCGCCAATATTGAGTGTATAAGATACACTTGGATTGTGCAATTTAATTAATGATATTATCATATATTAATATTGGATATTAATTGATTTTTAAAAAATATAGTAATAAGATAAAGATATTCAATATTGGATATTGGAAATATCTTAGATTTATTTAATATAAGATATTAAATTAAAAGAGATAATCAATCAAAGAGATTTTCCTTATTTTATTAGGAAAATGTTTTCTCTCTCATCAATCTACTAGGAAGCTTCTCCCAATCAGTTGGGGAGACATTGGGGCACCACCTTCCCCTATATAAGCAAGGGGTTGGCTAGCTCTTTTGTACATCACAATTCCAAGAGTTCATAATTCTTGTGAAAAATAGAGAGCTTATTCTAGAGAGTTTTAGAGAGAGAGAAAAGGCCGGTCTAGCAACCGGATTTTTCTAGTAGCAATCCAAGGAGGATTCCGGCAAGGAGTTCATGTGGATATCGATAGAGGCCGGACACGTGGACGGCTCACGCGCAATACTACTCTCCGTTGAAGGTCAAAGCGTCGATGTATTAGATCAAGCAATGTAATCACCGTCAACTACTTAACGTGTTTATTGTATTAAACGAAGTCGATCTTGGGATCGGAAATCAAAATTTTAAATTCCGCTGCGTTAAACTAGTTGATTTCCTAACAGTTTTTTCGTCCGGAAATTGCGTATCTTATTAGTAGGAGTGAATATCCGAAATGGCTATAAAAAATGTCTAGCCCTCGTGAATTTTTGCAAAGTGAGAGTAAATGAGTTATTCCGAGAGAGTATGATATCCAGATTATAAGATACGATCGTTGATGTACTGACATTCGAGATACGATTGTATGGATATTGTAGCAGCGATATGATTTTATTTACATGGTAACTGTTTCACATGAAAGTTATTAGTCATCGCTTTTGACTCTTCCGATGATTGAGGGTCACGGTGTGTTGTTAGACGATATCCCGTGATCGTTAGGTATGAAGGACATTTTCGTAATTGCACTTTGTGTCTAAGGCCAACATATTCGAAAGCCTATCAGTCACACACATAATAACATCTAGCCGGATTAAAATGCGGTTATAATGATAACCAAATAAGGAAAGTTTATCTCGACTATAAAGTGTTATGGTGATTAAATTAATATGATGGTATTTATTTATAATGAATAAATTAAATAGAAGATATTAATTATATTGATTAATATTTCGGATGCCAATTTATTGGCATATGGGGCACAAATAGTGTGTATAATATACACTTGGATTGTGCAATTTAATTATTGGTATCATCATATATTAATATTAGATATTAATAGATCTATTAAAAATAGATTTATGGTAATAGGATAAAGATAGTCAATATTAGATATTGGCAATATCTTGGATTTATTTAATATAAGATATAAAATTAAATGAGATAAATCTAGAATATATATTTTCTTTATTTTACTAGTAAAATATTTTCTTTCTCAAAAATCTACACATAAGCTTTTCCCATTAGGATGAGATACTGAGGGGCGTACGACCCTCTATATAAGAGAGGGATTGACTAGCTTTTTTGTACATCGCAATTCCAGGAGTTAATTATTCTTGTGAAAAATTGAGAGCTTCTTAGAGGGAAAATGTCATTCTAGCAACTGGGTTTTTCTAACAGCTATCTAAGGAGGATTCCGGCGAGGTGCTCGTGTGTATATTGATAGAGGCTGGACACGTGGACGGCTTGCGTGCACTACTACTCTCCATAGACGGTCAAAGCGTCGATCTTTAGATCAAACAAGGTAATCACCATATACTAACTCAACGTGTTTATCGTATTAAACGGAGTCGATCTTGGGATCGGAAATCAAATTTTAAATTTCGATGCGTTAAACTAGTTGATTTCCTAACACATATGCCCTTAACATATCAAATGGAACTCAAAATAAGGTAACACATCACTTTTAGATGATAGGCCCACGCCTACGGAACCCTAGGTGCACACCCAGAACTCCAGGAATTTTTCTAAAAATTCCTGACCATAGGCCGACGCCCATGGAGTATAGGCCACCGCCTATGGATCATAGGCCACTGTCTATGGAATGGCCTATCACTCCTGAACTTTCTGAACTCTCTGATCTTTATATGCAGGCTCCTATAAATCATAAGCCACCGCCTACGGGGCCTGGAAGCAGTTTTTTTGTGTTTTCATCCCTGTTAGATTTCCAACTCAATTCTCAGCCATTTTAACCCAAAATTAGTACCTTTTAGGCACCAATACAATATCATACTTGAAACAATCAGTCATATACAACCCAAAACGAATATACATGAAATACAACCCAAAACAAACCCGTTTAGAACACCCCCTTACCTTGTTATTGATAGAATTTGATCCAAAATCAAACCAAAGCACAAAAGCTCCAAAGGCCTGCGATTTCCTTCGATTCTACGAACAATCTACAAACCCAATATACAGACTACGCTTACTAGGCAATTCTAATCAACTCATAACGTCTAATTCTCAAGAATTTCCAAGAACGATCGATTATCTAACTAGGGGTGAAAAACGAAAACTTACTTGTTAGGAAGATGTTGATACCAAAACGATCCTTGCGACGAGAGGATTATCTTTCTCTACTGCGGTCTGTTCAGACAAGCAACGAATTAACCTGAAAAGTGGAAATTCCTCTTCTTCTTCACTTTTATTCCCCAAAACTGACAAGCGTTCTTTTTTTTGCTGATTTTCTGACAATGGGTCGACTAAGAGGGGATTAGGGAGGGGGCATTTACTTATAATGATTAGAATCATTTTTAATTATTTCCTTAATTAATTTCCTTTATTAATTATAATTAGGATAGTTTAATAAAAATAGAATTATTTCCTTAAATATGCTTTTACTACTTTACCCTTTCTGGAATTTTAGGGGCGTTACAATGAGTAGTAGAGTTCGAGCATGGCGATTCCCAGACGGAGAGCCTAAAATCGCATAACTGTCAAACCTGCCATGTCTCAAGCCCCGCTGACACTTTTATAAATAATTAGACATGTCTTGTCATACTTAGCACGTCTAATTGTACCTTAATTTTCGTCATTAATATCTCGCGCCCATAAATAGAGGCCTTTGCAAATCATTTAGACTATCGGAAAATACACATAAGCAGAGTACCTCTGTCAAGTTGTCGACTCTGAGCTCAGCACTATGTCCTTCATACATTCTCATATATTTCTTGAGCACCACCGTGCACCTCCGGCAAAATCACACATATCAGTCAGATATCAACTGTTAAATCTTCCGAAATACATTTGTGACATTCCCGACAATATCAGTTACTATAACTATTACAAACAAATTCAGATCTCAGTTCTGAAATAAATACAACAGGTCTGCTGACTTAGGGTCATCTGACATCTATTACAAGAAGGCTCATCAAAGAAGAGTTTAAAATTGTAATACACTAGATAATACTTCTTCCGTTTCAATTTAACTGATTATGTCGTCAAAATTATATGTTTCATCTTTTTTTAGAGGTGTTTCATTTTTTTTGAGAACTAGGTGTTTCATGTTATATTAGGTAATATCATTTACAATACAATATTTATTATAATTTTTCTTGTTTTATACTAATTTATTACAATAAGAGTAATAAAAAAATGTTACATTAATTATATGCAAAGACTTTATAGCCATTTATTCTTAAAGTCAATGCAATAACTCACATCTCTAATATATCTCATTTTGACAATTACGTTACATAAATTGGAACAGATGAAATACCATTTTTTTTAAATAACGAAAGACTCCATTCGTCAACACTACCTGGCCCTGGATATTTTTGGGTCTTCGGCGATTTAATTCGATTTTTTTCCGAAAACATATTTATAAAAGATTATTTCAATATCGCGCTTCTAAAGTATGTAGATGCATAATTTAAATTAATTGATATTAGATATTTTTCTCATATTGTTATCGTTTACATTTGAGCTGCCATAACAAAACGGGGTTCGACCGGCCCGGTCAGGTCGCGGTGGGTCAAGGGGGCAGCGCCAACTCGTGGGGACTCAGTGGGCAACACCTCCAAAAGCTAAACACTCCTAGTTGAACGGATGCACATATTTAATTCGAATTGATGAATCCGATT
Organism: Gentiana straminea; assembly: GCA_036785695.1. Lineage (NCBI taxonomy): Eukaryota > Viridiplantae > Streptophyta > Magnoliopsida > Gentianales > Gentianaceae > Gentiana > Gentiana straminea. Next base: position 12,745,561 of record JAVUPR010000300.1, on the reverse strand, counting down.
TATTATAAATTTGGGCCTATAATTTTGCCGTTTCCCTATTGAAGTAAAAAAATTTAACACATTATATTAGTGAGCCTATAATCTGGATCTTTATCAGTTGAAATAAAAAATTAACACATTATATTAAGTCAATTAAAATTAATTGAATCTATACGATTTTTTTTTTACGAAACATAATAATTTTGGGCCGCTCTCCACGAGCAATAGTGATGCCCTTCGTGAGATTTTGTCCCATTTCAAAAGGATGTGTAATTGATGTATTCGTGAACAACAATCGAAACAATGCTTTTTAGAATAATGATATGTGCACTACACTCTTGTATAGTGTATAAATCACTACACAAGTGGCAGTCATAGATTAAAGTGAGGAATTATTTTTTGTGATGGGTCCCAACAGAATATATGGTGTTGATTGTATTGTGTAAGATATTGTGGTTGAAAGTGTAGTAGATGTATTACTAATGTACTTTTTATTTTTATTTTTTTAAAGTAGTAATATTGTTTTGTTTTTGTATTTTTATTTTGAAGAGAATAGTGAATGCTTTTGAATGCCCAATCAAAATAAAGAGAGAGCATAAAAACTTTGCCAAAAATCTGAAAGAATTATTTTCTAATAACTTAGGCGACAGATCTTCTAGAAATTGGACAAAAAGGTACTTTTCTCGTCAGCAATCTGCAGGCTATCATCATTGCTTGCGTAAATATACGTCAGTGCTTACAAAGTCCGCTGTTTCGATCTTTTAGGTGATTTCTCGGACTTTGATGAAAGCATACGTGGTGGCTATGATGCATCAACATTCGACACTGAAAAGTTTTTGTTTGATGTGTACCTACGTAAGTACACATCACGTGGCACACCACATATCATACGATTTCATTCTGCATCAAATTGTGTAGTTTTGTTCGTCTACGTCGTGTGTACCTAGAGGTGGCCAAATGGTGTAACCGCCGGTTTGTCAAACCGCCGGTGGCCGGTTTGGGCCGGTTCCGGTTTTCTCCCGGTTTGCTCCCGGTTTGATCCCGGTTCGATCACGGTTCCGGCCACGGTTTTAAAATTTCATTTTTTTTTCTTTTCATTTTTATATAACACTTATTATTTTCACTACAATAACAAATTATTATTATTTTAATTATAATTATTAAAGCGAATGTAATATATATATTATTTTAAATAGATTTCTATTCGGTTTTAAAAATAATATTAATATTATGTTGTTTGGTATATAATATATATATTACCGTATATTGTGTTGTTTTTCTTATATGTAAATTGTGTTATCTTTTCAACGCTTGTACCGATAATTCGGTTGCCTACGTATTTTTTATATGTAATCGTGTCGGAGCGCACAACACATATAAAAAATCAAAGCGAACGTAGTTCTAATTCTTTATTTTTTTAGTCTTTTATGGTTATGTTTGTTATTGTTTTTTTAAAGTCTTTTATGGTTTTTTAATAAGTTTTTTGAGTCGGTTTAAGTATCCGTTGATTATAAATGTTGTTTTATGGTATTTTGAATAAATTTTTTGAGTCGGTTTAAGTATACGTTGATTATAAATGTTGTTTTATGGTTTTTTTAATAAGTTTTTTGAGTCGGTTTAAATATACATTGATTATTAAGTCTTTAATGGTTTTTTAATAAGTTTTTTGAGTCGGTTTAAGTATACGTTGATTATAAATGTTGTTTTATGTTTTTTTGAATAAGTTTTTTGAGTCGGTTTAAGTATACGTTGATTATTAAGTTTTTTATAATTTTTTAATAAGTTTTTTGAGTCGGTTTAAGTATACGTTGATTATTAAAGTCTTTTTATTAGATAATATGTTTGGTATATTGTGTTGTTTTTCTTATACGTAAATTGTGTTATATTTTCAACGCTTGTACCGATAATTCGGTTGCCTACGTATTTTTTATATGTAATCGTGTCGGAGGCACAACACAAAAAAAAAAAAAAAACTGTTATAATTTTATATGCACCCAGGAAAAAAAAACTGTTGGGCCGGTTAAACCGGCGGTTCCGGTTCCGGTTCCGGTTACCAATAACACAAACCGGCGGCAAACCGGCAAACCGCCGGTTCCGGTTCGAACCGCCGGTTCCGGTTTCGGTTTGGCCACCTCTATGTGTACCTACGTAGGTATACACTACACAAAAACTTCACATCGACACTTCAATATGGACGTCGTACGTCGTGTCCGATACATTTTCGACAAGACTCGCGACCTAGACATTCCGACATGTGTCCAACACGTTCGGTTCATTAAAATAATATTATTTTAAATTTTAATATCCTACACGCATCCGACACGCTGTCAACACTTCCCGACACGACACCGACACTCATGAACCCAATTTTTAAATTTTTTTTTCTTTATTTAAGTTTTCTTCAATTAAAACGTTAAAATACACGATTTCTATTTTTATAATAATTTTACAAATAGTACGTCGCATAAAGTTTATATGTTTTTTTTTTGTAAATAAACAATCATTTTTACAATTTGTAGTATTTGAAGGTCAATCACAATTTGGTCAAATATCTATTTAGATATTTATAGAGTTTTCGTATTACCTATCTTATTTTCTGTAGTTCGTTTAGTTTTTTATGAATATTTCTTTTGATAAACTGAATCTTTTATATATATATATATATATATATATATATATATATATATATATATATATATATATAACGTGTCACCGGAGTATCGCGTCTTTAAATTTTGGAATTTTTCGTATCGCCGTGTCCGTGTCGTGCCTTACGGCGTATCCATGCATGTGTCTGTGCAACATAGCATACTGGAAAATTGAAAGGGTGCCAATTTAGTTTATTTTTTATTTTTATTAGAACTAGTAAAAAATAATATTACTCCCTCCGTTTTTCCTTTAATAGTTGCTTTTCTGTAATTAATGCATCTAAAAAAAAAGTATTAAATGTAAAAAATATCCTCTTTTGTTTTTTAAAGCATTCATAAATGTTTATCCCTCGTGGAATACTCTCCTTTTATTTTTAATTGTCATTTTTTAGAATTTGTTTTGTTTTTATTTATGTGTCGTTTTACAATAACAATGCATCATTTTTTTTTCCACATTATTCTTCATTTTAATAACCTACATTTTGATACAATTTTTCATACATAAAGAATGAATGATAATTTTATTATTTTATCTTCTTTTTAAGACATATTAATCATTTTGTTAATCTGAATGAATCTTCTTTATGCGGTAGATATAGATAAAAAAAGACGGAGGGAGTGGTATTAGAAATATGCACATGCCCGTAAAAAATGGGAAGTTATTATGTGGTGAGGGAATTTGAGGTGAAGTGACGGATAAAACGATCAGAACCACACAGTTTAAATACAGAATAAAACTGTGTGGTTTGTATGGTGCCACACAGTGTCTCCACACTGTATGAAAACACCACACAATAACTTCCCGTAAAAAAATGTATCTCGTTTCTAGATGCAAAAATCACTTTTGGTTATTTTGACATTTGAAAGTGTATTTTTTTGAGAAATTATAAGATCATGTCGTTTAACACCCTTTATTTCATTTCAGGTCGAGCGAGATCTGACATTTTTTTTAAGTCCCTCGTGGAAAAATTCAACTTCACCCTGGGGAAAATTCCACGAGCCCGTTGAACTTCCCCTGGGTGGAGTTGAATTTTTCCACGAGCCCGTGGAATTTTTCCTCAGGGTGAAGTTGAATTTTTCCACAGGGGACTTAAAAAAAATGTCAGATCTGAGCTCGACCTAAAAAGAAATAAAAGATGTTTAAACGACCTGAAATTATATATTCTCTATTTTTTTTTGGGTACTATAGATGTAATGATATGTTTGAACATTTAAATTGTGTAAAATACTATCATTGGCACCCAAGGCGAATTAGGTGGCGGCGGAAGGCTCAATCGGCCTGAAATTACCGTTTGCAACAAAGGAAAAAAAAAAAACCGTATAGATTTAATTTTATCCAATCTAATATAATGTGTTATTCTTTTTAATTGATTTGATAATGACCTAAATTATTGGCCCACTATTATAATGTATTAAAAAAATTTACTTGAAATGAGAAATGGTCAAATTATAAGCCCAAATTTATAATAACTCAGATTCATTAATTCGAATTTCATAGGTGCATCCATTTATCTAGGAGTGTTTAGTTTTCGGAGGCGTTGCCCTCGAGCCCTCACGAGTTGGTGCTGCCCCCTTGACCCACCGCGTCTTGATCGGGCAGGTTGAACCCTGTTTTGTTACGACAACCAAATGCAAACGATAACAATAAAAAAAAATCAAAATTAATGAATTTAAATTTTGTATTTAAATATTTTAGAAACACGATATTGAATTAATCTTTTTAAAGTATTTTTTCGAAAGGAAAGCCGTTGTTAAGGTCATAGTTCGTAAGAAAACAAGAATGTTATCCTGATCATTTTGTATATTATATTATACGTTACGTCGGATACCCTATATTGATCTACGTCGATTTTTTGTCATAAAAAAATATATGTACATAAAACTTATTACAACCTTAAATCATAAAAGCTCCTGCAATTCACCCGTTATTTCATAATTTTTCATCCAACTCTGCTAATTTTCTCCTGCATAATCTCCAACTCCAGCGAATTGAAAAATCAAAAATCAAAAATCAAAATCTAAATCTAATGCATGACAATCTTCCCTAAAAAAAAAAAATGCCAGACAATCTAATTTTCACCAAAAACCGATATATTGTCGCTATGAATGCAGCCTGCAGCCGACAAAGACGACCCGTTAACTCATAAAATGCTGTTTCTCCGCCGCCGCAAACGGGTCCCATGCGACGTTTTTCCGGCGGAATCCTTATACATACTCATCCGCCCCAGCTCATCCAGCTGTGATTTCCACCTCATTCTCCATTCCTCTGCCTGAATCGGCGGCGACTGCTTCCCAATTAAGACAAAAGTATAAGTACTTTACAAAAAAAAAGAAAAGAATATGACTAAAATTTTGAAGTTCCAAATTCTCAAAATCAAATCGAAATGCATGCGGTTTACCTCAGAAAAGTTGGATCGTCGACGAGAAGCAAAATGAAATCCTCGAGATAAATTGAGATCATACGTAGCCCTAGACTGTGGATCAGAAAGCATCTCGTAAGCCTCCTGCACCATAATAAACTTCTTCGTATATTCCTCTGTCCGATCCGGAGGCGAGACATCAGGATGAAACTTCTTCGCTAATTGCTTGAACGCTTTTTTAATATCAGAAAGCGTTCCATTCTCGGAAACACCAAGCACATCGTAATAAGTTTCTGAACTCTGTGTCGGCACATAAACGTCGCTGCTAACGGTGGCCGATAATACTCTGTTTCTGGGCCTTCTGGCTTTGGCTCCTACTATGTCTTGTCTACATGAATTGTTGTTGGAAATTAAGGTGAAGCTAAATGCAAGACAAGAAGAAGAGCGTGTAGGATTGAGAAAAGTGGTTGCTTGTCGGTGGTGGTCATATTGGGGAAGAAGAAGTAGAAGATTGTCACTGTGAAATACATTGGCACCCATGACTTTGTTTTTCAATAGAAAAAGGTTCAATTTTATCTCTCTATAATTTATGAGGAAAAGGGGTGGGTATATATATACACATTCCATAGATTGGACCACAAAGGTGGAATATTAATACTACCTTCCTTGTCCGGCCTACCGGTATAGTCGGCTTCAAGGAGTAGGCAAAGTGTGCTGATACATCCAGCACACATAGTTGATATCTTATAGTATATTTTAATATGTGGATAAGAAGTGTACAGTGTATGTCCACTACAAACAATGTATAATGAATATATCATTTTCTGCAAGGTAAAGAAATCCACACCTCCGTTTAACCGTGAACATACACCGTACACTTTTTATCCACACGTTAAAATATACTATAAGATATCCACTATGTGTGCTGGATGTAATGGATATATCATTTTCCGTAGGCAAAAGAAATCTCACACCTCCGTTTAACCGTGAACATGCACTGTACATTTCTTATCCACACATTATAATATACTATAAGATATCTACTATGAGTGCTGGATGTAATGGATATATCATTTTCCGCAGGCAAAAGAAATCTCACACCTCCGTTTAACCGGCTTAGATTTTGGTTAAGTCAACTATTCTCGTTAGGGCATTAAGCGAGGCAAACGACTTGCGAGTAACACGAAATCGGCTTGAGCTATAACTGAACTCGATTTAAATTAGCTTGAATTTAAAATTAATTCGATTCAGAGATTAAACGAACGATACTCAAGTAATTCTATACACGTCTCAATCACTCGTGGCCAGGATTGAATAAATATTTATAGAGAGATTTTATGGTGCAACGGTTGTAGCAATGTTATACCAAGTGGCATATATTAGAGCCTCTCATTTTTACTCTCTCTCACATAATACACTTTTATCGTATGTGAGAGGTTAGAAATGAGTGATTGTAATGTATGTCACTTGGTAAAACCTTCATATAACGGTTGTATTTTAAAATTTCACATATTTATATACTCTGTATTACAAAATAGCATATATGAATATTTATACATGTCTACGTACACATATGTCCTTTTTTTTTTTTTTTTTTTTTATAAACAAAAAACGAGGGGGGAAAGTAAATATTCGCCCATCATGTACACACACTGACATACAACTTTGACCCCTAGACTTGCTTACAAAACAATGGACAGAATTGAAGGAAAAACCTTCAATCCCATCTTTCCTATTCAATTCAATTATGTAACCCAATTTATATATTTTTTTTTATCTACAGCCTCTACTGAACAATTTCCCCAACCACCATCTCCTACACATAGGAGCCAAAATATAAAACCCAACAAAAATAGCAGCACACGTCCCGGACTGGTTGACTGAGAGTGTCGGGGAATTCTACTGCAGAGAGCACTTATTACGGAGATCCATATATGTTATTTCTTGACCTTCATGATAAGTACTTTCCGTGCAGTAGAATTTTCTGAGAGAGTGTCTTTGCGTCCTTTTGGGGAATCAGCTATCAACTTTTCAATGGTATGCTTTTTGCTTGATAGATACAAAATGAACAAAGGTTGCCCTTGTTGTTGTCTCCTATATCTCACATTCTTCTTATACTTCCAAGGACATTCTTGTCCTTATTGGCTTTAATTCCAGTCCCATGCACTTAGAGAATTGAAAGAAACGGAATTTAGAAGATAGATTTCATTCTCATATCTTTTGCAGGCATACACCGCTAGTCATATATATCAGATGTGTGTATAACAAACTAGCACACATCTCTATGCTAACAAAAGTTCCAACGGATATTTCCTTAAAATGAATATTACACATGTCACTCCTATGTAGCTCCAAGTGTTACACACATAAATACTACAACTTATCCAACATTCTTATCATCCCCCATCAAACGAAACTTGGTGTCCACCAAATTGAGTTTGGACCGAGCAGTAGCAAAATCAGTAGAACCCAGTGGTTTGGTCAGTGTATCAGCTAGTTGACATGCTGAGGGCACATATCTGACAGCCAGTTGTTTGGCAAGAACTTGATTTCTGACAAAATGAACATCCACTTCAATGTGTTTTGTCCTAGCATGAAACATAGGATTATGAGCTAGGAATGTGGCACTTGTATTATCACACCACATCACTGGAATCTGTGACAAGGGAATGCCCAATTCATTAAGGAGAAACTTGAGCCAAGAAACTTCAGCAGCAGCTTGAGCCAAAGATCTGTATTCACCTTCTGTACTAGATCTGGCTACAACATGTTGTTTCTTGGATGACCATCCAACCAGTGAAGCTCCCAGATAGATGCAGTAACCACTGACTGATATCCTATTATGAGGAGAAGTTGCCCAGTCCGCATCTGAATAACCTTGGACAGCCAGATCATGTGAAGGTTTGAATTGTAATCCCAGTTGTAGGGTGCCTTTGACATATCTGAGAAGCCTCCTTACCCCTTGCCAGTGTATTTCTGTAGGAGATGCCATAAACTGGCTAAGTGTATTAACACTGTAAGCAATATCAGGTCTTGTCAGTGTTAAATACTGGAGAGCCCCAATAGTACTCCTGTACATTGTTGGATTGGACATCAATGGTCCAGCAGCAGGAATAAGATGTTTATGGGACACCATAGGAGTGGAACAAGGTTTGATATTGTCCATCCCAAGTTTGTGAATGAGCTATGTGGCATAATGAGCATGTGTGAGATATAAACCTGTCTTGTCCCTGTATGCTTCCACCCCCAAGAAATGACTAACTGAGCCAAGAGACTTCAGTGCAAATTTCTGATTCAATCTGGTAATAAAAGCAGCAATAACAGCAGTGGAATTGCCTGTGACTAAGATATCATCAACATAAACAAGAACATACACTGTAACTTTAGCATCCTTAAAAACAAATAAGGAGGTATCAGATGTTGATTGCTTAAAGCACAGAGACATGAGATAAGTCTGAAGTGCTTCAAACTAGGCTCTTGGAGCCTGTTTTAATCCATAGAGAGCCTTTCTGAGGTGACACACATGATGTGGTTTAGCAGGATCCACAAAACCAAGAAGTTGTGGCATATATATGTCTTCCTGCAAGCTTCCATTCAAAAAGGCATTATTAACATCAATATATTGCACATCCCAATTAAAATAAACAACAATAGCTAAAATAACCCTGATAGTAGAAGGCTTGATAACAGGACTGAAGGTATCATGAAAGTCCACCTCATAATTCTGATTGAAACCTTGAGCTACTAGCCTAGCCTTGTGCTTGTTCACTGTCCCATCTGGATTTAATTTGAGTTTAAAGATCCACCTATTACCAATGAGTTTCTGATGTGAAGTTGGTGGAACAAGATCCCAAGTCTTGTTGTGCAGCAAAGCTTTAAACTCAGATTCCATAGCAGCCAACCACTGAGGTTGATTCAATGCCTCAGATACAGAAGTAGGTTCTGGTAGTGCTGAAGGAGATTTAGAGGCAAGATAGGAGTGAGTTTTAGGCTTAAAGATCCCACTCTTGGATCTAGTTTGCATAGGATGCTGAGGGACAGGCAGAGGAGGACTAGCAGGAAGAGGAGTGATAGATTCAGATGGTGCAGGGGAAGACTGAATAGAATCAGATGTGTGACTTAGCTCAGTGGAAGATGCTGGAGAAGGTTGTGTGTCATGATCTACAGGATTGTGTGGAGAAGGTGATAAAGGTGTTGGTGGTGTTGGTGACCTTGGTGGAGTGATGGAATCAGAGGTGGAATCATAGGAATTGGGATGGAACAGGACTGTCAAAGTCAGGTAGAGCAAAAACACTAAGAGAGAAATCAGACACAGAATGTTGCACAGGATCAGTGGAATGAGCAGCAGACTGGTGAAAACCTATCTTGTAGGGGAATTCTTCTTCATTAAAACTAATATGCCTAGAGATATATATCCTTCCACTGGGATCTAGACACTTGAACCTTTTATGATGCTCACTGAACCCAATAAACACACACTTTCTAGTATGAAAATCAAATTTATGCCTGTTATATGGTCTAAGAAATGGGAAGCAGGAACAACCAAACACTTTTAGGTTCAAATAAGGTGGTTTAATACCATACAGCTTTTCAAAGGAGATACATTGTTTAACACAGGTGTAGGCATGTAGTTTATGAGCAAAACAACATGTTGGAAACTTTCCCACCAAAGGTTAAGGGGCATATTGGCCTGTGCAAGAAGAGTGAGACCTAACTCTGTAATGTGTCTATGCTTCCTTTCAGCTTTGCCATTTTGTTCATGCACATGAGGACAAGGGTGCCTAAAATGAATCATACTGTATTTTAGAACATTAGTAAAAGACTTATACTCTCCTCCCCAGTCTGATTGCACAATTTTAATGGTTGAAGAGAATTGGTTTTCTACCAGTTTTTTAAAATGTAGAAAAGCATTTAAGGCATCTGATTTGTTTTTAAGAGGGTAAATCCAAGTAAACCTAGTGAAATCATCCAAGAAATGTATGTAATAAGTAAATCCAGACACAGACTTAACAGGAGATGGCCCCCACAAATCAGTGTGCACCAGTTCTAAAACATGAGAAGTAAGAGTGTCAGAGGAAGAAAAGGGAAGAGCATGATTTTTGCCATACTGACAGGCATCACAAAAGACCATTTCATTAATCAGAGAAGCATTACAATCTTTCAACACATAATTCATAATTAACCTTAACAAAAGGGTCTCCAAGTCTTCTATGCCACAGGACATCAGTTTTAGGTCTAACAATACTACTAACATAAGTATCAAGATTTCTTGAACTAGTCTGCTGCATGGAAGAAGACTGGATAGAGGAAGTTGAAAAAGGATTTCTGGATTGAAGAGAGCTCTGAGCCTGATGAAGAGGGAGTTGATACAGACCATTGACCACTTTACCTTTCAGCAGGGTTTGACCTGTGATTTTGTCCATGACAAGGCAACCAAGATTGTTAAACTCAACAAACACATTGTTATCAGAGGTTAATCTAGAGATACTGACAAGATCTTTAGTGATTTTAGGAACATGAAGAATGTTATTTAAGTGCAGAGTGGTGTTTGAAACAGGAAAACATGAAGAACCAAGGTTAGCTATTTGAAGTTGAGAACCATTACCTACTCCCAAGGTGTCTGAGCCATTGTATTCACTCCCCAATTGCATTTTGTTGAAATCTGAGGTAATGTGGTTGGTTGCACCACTGTCTGCATACCAATTCGGATCACTTATAGTATCTAGACTAGCAAGGTAGGCTGCAGGTGACTGCTGATTGTTACTTTGACTTCCTTGGTTGCCTGAAGATGGATTAAAATTAGTATCAAACATGTACCGGCATTCAACTACTGTGTGGCCACTCTTATTACACAGTTGACAAGTAGGTCTGAAATTGTTGTTGCTGTATCCAGCTCTTCCTCTACCTCTAGACCTACCACCTCTGTTGTTTTGGCCACCTCTACCTCTCTGATTTTGACCCTGAAAATTGTTGTTGCCTCTGCCCCTATTGTGATAGGTATCAGATTTAATGGCAGTGTTTGCTGAAGCTTGAGAGAGATCCAAATTGGCAGTAGGATTAAACCTAGCTATCAGCCGTTCATGAGTAAGTAACTAGGGCTTGAACTTCTGGCCAGGACAAGGATCCAATTCTGGAGGTTAGATTTACAATAATGGACTCATACTCTTTACTCAACCCACCTAAAGTAGCCAGGACCAGTTCAGATCTTGTCATAGGATAACCAGCTGCAGCAAGTTTATCAGAATAACTCTTCATCTGAGCAAGATAACCAGCCATACTCTTTGACCCTTTCTCAGCCTTGGTAAGAGCATCTTTATATTCCAGAATTTGAGCTTCACATTGATTGTTGAACAATTGTTCTAATGTTAGCAAAATTTCATGGGAAGTACTACATCCCACAACTTCCAGTAAAGCATGTTCAGTCATAGAAGCTAACAGCCATCCAGTCAACAACGAATCCTTGGTTTGCCATTCTTCAAAGGCCTGATTAACAGACGGTAACACCGACGAGGTAAGACTCGGTATACCTAAGAACTTTGGAGGACATGACAGTGTACCAAACAGAAATGGCTCTAACTTATGACCTCTTACAACTGGAAGGACGGTGAATTCCAAAGTAAATAATTAGATCTATCCAATTTAACAGAACAAACTTGATTCAGGTTACTTCCAAGAGTTTGGACGGAAGCAAGTGTCGATGAAGGCAGAAACGAACGAGTTGTCATCAACGGAGGGATCTGAGAGCTGCTGTTAGCCATCAAACCAGCTGAAAAAGTATTTTGCATGAAGCTCATCGGAGGAAGAGAAGTTCCAAACTGAAAACTCATCGGAGTTGCAGAAGACCCAACCTGATCTAGACCATAAGAAAGGGATACTGAGCTTTGACCACCACCAGCTATGGCGGACAATGGCGGTACTGAGTTCTGAAGACCTCCAGTTACAGTGGAAGCTGGTGAATGAGTCATGGCTATGGAAGGACTGGCTGTAGTGCCTTGGCTAATTGCCAAAGACGATGGTGGCTCCGCCGCCATCTGCGCAAGCACGGTGGCTCTGCTACCAACTTAGAGAATTGAAAGAAACGGAATATAGATTTCATTCTCATATCTTTTGCAGGCATACAACTAGTCATATATATCAGATGTGTGTATAACAAACTAGCACACATCTCTATGCTAACAAAAGATCCAACGGATATTTCCTTAAAAGAAATATTACACATGTCACTCCTATGTAGCTCCAAGTGTTACACACATAAATACTACAACTTATCCAACATTATTATCACATGCTCTCAGGTGTGAAAAGCTCAGGTGAGAATCTAGTTGGACTCAAGGGGCTTCTAGGGCTCACACTGTTTTGAGGTGGTCTATAGCACCCAAATCTCATAAGAAAGTATTCCATAGGTATCAACATCACATCAAGGGTGTTCCTTTGTAACGATTGAGCCGCATGCTTGTACCTCTACTAATGCATTTAATCTTCGATCAAGCTTTGAAATCATATGCAGTGCCTCTGAATGGAATGGAGAATATTCACCAACAAATATTAGCGTGTGGCATTTGATTCTTCTAAGGCTATTAGTAATATCCGATCGATCTCCAGTTCATAGCTTCAAGAAACTGCTGGACGTTTGTACTCTGCCTTTCTGCCAGCAATTTTCTGCATGATTGAACTATATCTGATTCCGGTACTTCAGCACTGCCGCGAACTTCCTTGCTAAAATACCGTTTTAGCAATAGCTCTGTTACTAAACCACACATGCCACACATGTCTACGTACAAATATGTTATTATTATATATATATATATATATATATATATGTATACTCCATCCGTCCCAATTTGTTTGAGATTTTTTGGAACTTTTAAAATTTATAGGAACATCATTTATTACATTGTCTAGTCATTAAAAATATGACTAATTTACAATTACATCCATTTTATATAGTACTTACATTTTTTAATAAATGCTGATATGTGGGCAGTTTTAGACATTTAAAAAGCAATTTAAGTCTAAATATTAGTTATAAGACTTATTTTGAGACATTCATAAATGAAACAAGTCTCAAACAAATTAGGATGTAGGGAGTAGTTAATTTAACTACACGAGTTCTATTGATACAACCATTTTACTATTGACATCATTTTTTTATTTATTATTTTTTATTTACTTCATCACACCACCAAATCACTTTTTGGCACTAGGTTACGCGCTTCAGAGTCACTGACGTTTTTTTTCGCTCACAACGGCAGTGAGTCCGATGTTTTACATCAATGACACATTTATAACTGTAAAATATGTGTCACTGACGTTGGGATTGAAAATCAACGTCAGTTCCAGTGACGCTCGTACCGCGTTGTGCTGTTCAAAATAATAAAAATATTCAATTTGTTGCCAAGAGTGATTTATAGGGAAAATACTTGTGTGGTGAGGGAATTTGAGGTGAAGTGACGGGTGAAACGATCAGAACCACACAGTTTAAATACAGAATAAAACTGTGTGGTCTGTATTTAGCCATACGGTGTCTCCACACCATGTGGAAACACCACACAAGAATTACCCGATTTATAGGGTGGCGAGAGTAATCGTGATGCTGTGATTCTTTTCGTGGTGTCGATATATAGAAGCCGCATTTAATTATTCTATCAAATGTTGAAGTTTTTCGTTGATTTTATATTTTGTAATTTGTTCTCTATCAAATACTTTACATTCAAAATATGTTTGTTACTCAATAAAATATTCTTTGCATCTTTTATAAAAAAAATCCTACAATAATGGTCTAAAATAATACTTTTTGTGGGTAAAAAAAAAAAGCACTTTTTTAAATGTCATGTGATAATTTAAAATTTTTGAATTAAGTTTCCTCACATACTAGACTCGATAAAGCTCAATACAAAACTCGTGCTCGGCTCTTAAGACTTCCTTGAATCTCAGCTCGAGCTCGAGTTCGAAATACTCGTGCTCAAACTCAAACTCGACAATATTTTAAATTGTTCGACTCGTTTAGAGCAATATCGGTTCAACTCAGCTCATTTATACCTCTAATTATCACCCAACCTCATCCTCGAGCATGTCAAGTCTTTGCAGCATTACATCACGTTAGTCCAAATCACGAGATACGGACAACTGCGGGTAAGTTTGTGAAACGGCTACAGGGCCGGCCCTCCCCTAAGGCCTTCGAGACCCGGGTCTTAGGCCCAATTCTGTCAGGAGGCCCAACGGTATATGTTTCGCTAAAAGAAAAAAAAATCGTGTAGATTTAATCCGATCCAACCTAAAAAAATATGTTAATTTTCTTTTTTGGTAGAGGCCCAAATTTGTTTTTATTCTAATTGATAAAGGCCCTAATAAAAAAAATTTACTTGACCCAAAAAAAATAGATATATACAAACAAGTTTTGTTAATTTTTTGCATATACGGATGTTAAAATTGCGATAAGTGTTGGAAAAAATGTAGTACTTAGGATTTGACAGAGAATTAAAAACTCCAAGGCGCGTTAATAACGTTGTCTTTTAAGAGATGTTTTGTCCAACACGATTTGTCACTAAGGGATCAAATGAAAATCTCTTTTAGGATACAATGGGGGTGTTTGATTTAAACAGTGACTTGTTTGAATCAAACCCGAGAACACTCAAAGTTTTTCTAATGATGTTGTCAAATTTATGGATTTTCGTCTTCATACTTATGTCTTTTATAGGTTGCAAGTACCCCATAAACGAATGGATGTACTCTCTTTTGCACCGGATGAAAGCATGCAACCTTACACAAAATGGTAAGTACATATCGAGTTCGAAAATGCGTGTATCCGAAAATGCATATCTCTTCATGAACCGATGCATGCATTGATTTAGGTTTCGGGGCGTTACCCCCGAACCCCCACGAGTTGGCGCCGCCCCCGACCCTGCGATGGGACGCGCCGCCCCCTCGACCCACCGCGACCGACCGGGCGGTCGAACCCGTTTCGTTGCGATAACATTAATTCGTACGGCAACTAACTCGTAGCAAACGATAACCAAAATATTTATTTATGAAAAAATATCTAACAATAAGTATGTTTTTAAAAAAAAAAAAAAATCAACTAAAAGGCGGTTCGAAAGAAAGTGCTTGGCCTAATCTGATGGGGGCGGCCCTGTACGGCTACAACAATACTTTAATCGATGTTATATTTAGTGAGCGTCAGCTTCTATCATCAACAACAACGAGTTGAATCTCCTTTGAAACATTTTAAAATTAGTTTAAACGCCACATATATATAGGAAGAGTCTCACCTGGTCCTATTCTAAGTTGACTCCGACAAGAACTTCTGAAGCAGCAACACCAGCAAAATGAAACAGTAAGCCTGCATGGCTACCGGCCGGAGGGTAGAAAGGTAAGCTTGAATTGATGATGAATTAATGATGAAGTGCGGCATCTGCAAAAACCCAGAGGGTAGAAAGGTAATCACAATTTTCCGCACTTGGAAAAAAATCCTAACTAACAACAGCTTATGAACCGGATATAAAATCTAAAGATTGAGTAATCATCACGAACTTCTTAACTAAATTTTCATTGTATTTTCTACCAAATAGGTACTTAAACATAACGGGGGTTTCTTCCAATTTCCTTAATAGCATCAGACCTCAAAGAACTTTGAAATAGACAAATCAATGTACAGTGTCAAGAGCAGCAAAAGAGGATTGGATGTGCTTCTGTTAAGAATAGTGATGCCAAGTGTCAGTGGATGAATGAGACAAGTGTATTAGAGGATTATATGGAATATTAGTTTGTTATGTTTCTGTTAAGCAAGCCTTATTAAATGTAATGGTGTACTAGACAAATGAATTAAGGAGAATGAATATTCAGAAAACATAGTAAAGTTCCTTATCTATCATTTCTTCTTGGTATCGGAGCTCTGGGAATGGAGTAGACCTCGATCTGCTCCTCCGCCGGTGGTGAATCCTCCACCGGCTACTTCACAAATCAGCCTCGGATCAACCAGTGGTTCGTCTGTTGCACCAAATAATACTCGAATTCCGGCTACATAACTTCATTGGAGAAAATAGTGTATTGGAAGGTGTTTACAAAAGGGCCTTGCCGAATATGGTAGATGATGAAAGCTTCATTGCAGGTAACATTTTTCGTTTTCGATATATTTTTTCGATTTTCGGTTTCATTCATTGGGTAATTTTGTATTAGCATTCGTGATCCCTAGGATTACTGTGATTTCATTTCTTTCATTATATTGGATTTGGAGTTGCATTCCAAATACTTGGATGTGATTAATTTTGAGATCAATCTAAGTGGTATATTTACCCTGTTCCAAATGTTTTTAATCATCAATCAAACAATGTGAAGTTAATAGTAGTAGCATGAAACAATAGCACATGTTGAAGATAGAGGAGGGGATACCAAAAAATAAATGTGGATATGCATATTGTTTTCATGTATTTGTCGGGTGTCAATGCATGCTTCACATGAAAATTTGAAAATGATACTTGTGGACCACCTTTCCATACCTACCCTCCTTCTCTCTTGGCCTCCACCAGTGCTCCACTGCCATCTCCACCAAAATTACCTGGTTTATCCACTCACACCCCTTTCTCCGGCCACCTAACTCAACCGACGATGGACAAATTAGACAGAAATAACTATCTCCTCTTAGCATTACACCATCTTACCAGTTGTTCGCGGCCACAAATTGGAAGACCATCTGCTGGGATCACCTACCCAAACCACCAAAATTTCTTACTTATCCGACCCGGTGGTCTTTGTTCTCACCAGGGATCACTACCCAAATATTTAACACCAAAATTTCTTTTCACGGGGTCCGAAATATTTTTGTATAGGGTCCCCGGTGGGGTAGATCCGCCCCGGTTCTCACCAACAACATTCCAAATCCAGTATTTGCAAAATGGAACCGGATTGACCAACTTCTCATGGGGTGGCTTCTGGGATCGATGACTGAACAGGCTCTACCGGAAGTTATGGGGTGTGATACCCCTGCTCAGGTATGGAAAACACTTGAAGATTTATTCAATAGTCGATCTGAAGCTCGCATGTTGGAATTCAAGGACGCCCTTACTAAAACCACTAAGGGAACAAAGAATATGGCCGACTATCTAGCTCTCATGAAGTCATACGCCGACAATCTTGCTCCTGCTGGATATCCGTGCAAATCTGAGCTAATCTTAGCAACATTCGGGGGCCTAGACAACGAGTATGAAGCTGTAATTGTAAACATAACAGCCAGGGTTGGTTCTCTTACATGGCAATAAGTGCAATCCCAACTTATCACGTATGAAAGGTTGTTTGCTCGGTTCAACCCTACTCAGACCCTGGATACCAGTCAGCCTGTTGTTCATCTAGATGCAAGATCCTCTCCCAGACTAGATAACAGACCTCAAAATTTAAATCAGTCCTCAAGAGGTAGAGGTCAATCCATGGGAGGTAGATCAAGAGGCAGAAGTGGATGTGGTAGAGGATCAAATGGAGGATCAGCTGGAAGTGGAAATGACACTGACAGAGGCATAGCTTGCCAATTGTGTGGTAAATTGGACATACAGCCAACATCTGCTGGCACTGATAAGAGGAGGACTTCAACAATGCTCCGGGAAATTCACAAGGCAATCAGAATCAAAATCAAACTCCTAGGCAAGTCTTCGCATATCTAGCTACACCTCAATCCGTGGGAGATCAAGCATGGTACATGGATAGTGGTGTCTTTAACCATGTCACTAATGACTTGAAAAATCTGCACCTAAGCTCAAAATATGCTGGTAATGACACTTTAACTGTTGATATTGGTGAGAAACGAGAATAACACACATTGGTAGTAGCACTTTGAACACACCACATGCTGATCTCACATTGAACTCCCTTTACATGTCCCCCACATCACTAAAACCTACTAAGTATCCAAACTTGCTAGTGATAATTGAATTTAACTCCTCTTATTGTATTGTTAAGGATCTGAATACATGGAAGACTCTTCTAGTAGGGGTACTTGATGATGGCATGTACAAGCTGCCTGCTGTTGAAAGAAGCTCCATTTACTCTAAATCATCCACACCATCACCATCATGTGCTCCCTCATCCTTAGTCATTACTAGTAATCTGAAAGTTGATGCCAATGTTTGGCACAATAGATTAGGTCATCCATCTAAAAAGGTCTTAGACCATGTTTTATCCAGTTGTAATGTCTTTGCTTGTAATAAATTGAAGTTTTGTGAAGCCTTCCAATTTGGCAAAGGCCATGCTTTACCTTATAACACTTCTATTTCTCATGATGATTATGTACTAGACTTAATACACTTTGACATATGGGGGCCTGCCCCTTTAAAATCCACAACTGGCTACACATATTACATACACTTTATTGATAACCATTCCAGATTCACATGGATCTACCCTCTCAAACAAAATCAGATGTTTTATCTTCCTTTAAAGAGTTTAAGTTAATGGTTGAAAAAATCAGTTTGACACTAAAATCAAATATCTTCAATCAGATTGGGGAAAGGAGTACAGAAGTCTTGTTCCCATATTAAAAGAATCTGGAATCACTTTTAGACACCCCCTGTCCACAACTTTAAAAATAGAATGGTAAGAGAGAGAGAGAGAGAAAACACAAGCATATTGTAGAGCTTGGCCTTACCTTGTTTTATCGGGTTAGATCGTTAGATTAGTTAGATGTTAGTAAAACAAGAAAATATAATATATAAATATAAAAATAGATAATATATATATATATTTGGATCTAGCCAAGAATACGTTATTGAATTACGATCTCTTTTTAGTAGAAATAAATGAGACGATCTTTTCCGATGCAAGGAGATCAATTATATATGAACCGGTGTACTCTAGCTAGACAACTCCTCTTTACACGAGCGTATGAAATTGTCGTATGTCTAGTCCTCTGTCCAATGTCATCTTAAGCATGGGTCACTCCCGTTTTGTCATTCGGCCAATTTTAAGATTGATTCATTAAACATGTGATTTTAACGTAATAATATCGTGAGCACAATTTTAATAAGATTTATCTCTCCCAAGACAAATCTGCCCCCGGGTAGGAAATAGGATTCCGTTGTCACATTTTCACTCGGCCAATTTTACCCTCCGGTCTTTCTATTACGATCTCGTATTCTAATCGCGAGTTGTCAATTCATTAGATTACGTTTCTAGTAAAAATCGAGTGGCTAATTCAATTTTTACTTTCATTAAGTGCAAATAGAAAGAGATTCATTATAATTGGTTTTAATCATTATTACCAGAGTCGATCATCCATTTTACCAAAAAGATTAACTAATTCAGATTCATATCTTGGCTAGATATATTTTTAGCTTAACATATATAAATAGAAATAGAAATAGTAAACATAATAATATTAGAATATATTACCGATTACAATCTATTTGAATCGGGGTCGTTTCCACCGGATGTAGTATAACAAAGCTTCGATTTTAACAATCTTCGATAATTATTCCGCCATTACAACGTACTATAACTACTTTATTTATATATATAAAAAAACATATATACATACATAGACATATGTATATATAAGGGTCCAAAGTAAAAAGAAAATAAGATAGATGAAATATATATATGTTGATGTATATATATATATTTTGGGACGTGTGTGTGTGTGTGTGTATATATATATATATATATATATCTATATATATATATATAAAGTGTTTGCAAAAGAAAAGGAAAGAAAAAAGAAAGGAACGAAGAAGGGAGAAAGAAGGGGCAGGAGAAGAAATGGAAATGGGGGAGTATATATAGCCTAAAAAGGGGGGGGGGGGGGGGGGGGCGGACTGGGCCGGGACCGGGCCGGGCTAATGATTGCATTCATCCCCCTTAATTATCCAATTTCCGGATATAATTTTATATTTTGAAATAAAACTTCTAAAATTCATATCTTGAGTTCTAGATCTCCAAATGACATGATTTAAGAGGCATTAGAAAGCTCGTTGAATGATCTACAACTTTCATGAAGAACTCTTCTTCAGAAAATGTCTTTTTGATGGGCCGTTCGTTCGTCGAAGATATTTCTCGATTTCCACTAAATCGAATCGATTGACCACTTGACCACTTGACTTAGTGACACTCTCTAAATCCTTTCAGAGATATGATTATACTTCAAAATGTCGATTCTCGGGGTCTTGGCTTATACATCTGCAATAAAATTACCACAAATACCCGTGTAAATCTGACACGACACTCCGGTTACTAAACCGGTACAAAACTTATAAAAACTTATAAAAATACGATAATTTATATAATAACCACTATTTATATATTTGGATAAAATTAAGTAATTATTGACTTAAATTGGTACAATAATGCTCAAAGTGGTATCAATATTGGGGTAAAATGTCGTAATAATAATCATTAATTTGTCTCTCATCACAACTCCCAACTTAGCTTTTGGTCGTCCTCGAGCAAAACAAGCGATAAAACAAAATGAATGAGAGATAAATTCATGAAGATATAAGATATAATGGACAACCAGATCCTGCAACCATTAGAATTACAACCAGGCGTTAACCTCAATATAAATGTATAACGAGTGTGTGTGTGACAAGCCTTTTCAATTTCCACTATCCTCTCTTGAATAATTCAAGCAAACGCACAAATATCCATTCAGACAGTCCTAATGACTTTCCTAGGTATAGGTAGTAACATTTCCACACAAAGTCCTTCCGTGTACTTATTAGGATAATCCCTAAAGCATATCATTCAGTTTATACTGGGGATAGTCAGAAGATAACTAAGTTTTCAACCATATTTCCATTTTTTTTTTTCACATTTGTAGCATATGCCTTCATTCCCAGCAATAGGACGTTTCGTGATAACACCCTAGCTGGACTACTATCATCGGGCAGTCGGGAGCTTTTAAACCTTATAGTGATATAAGACGTTTCGTGATAACGCCCTACTGCACTCAAATCATTGGTAGCTACAACCGACATATAGATAGTTCATCTTAATTTGGTATTCTTCTTTAACTTATATCCTTCCTATCACATTCAAACATTCAGATATTCACAGTACACATTCAAAAGTTAGGTATTAAGTTACTGCAATTATCTATAGAATAACCACTAGGATACTGAATGGATACAGTTTAAAATTTTCCGCTTCAATATCAAAGGCTTTACGTGAAGGAATTCATGTTACACAAATATATTGGGGTTAAAATGCACTTACGGTTCACGTTGGTTATACACATCCAAATTGATCATTATATCTTCAAATCCATGAAATATATACCTTATACAATTTATTTTAATCAACTAAATAATGCTCGAAAAAAAAAATCAAAAACTAAGGGATTTATTGATACAAAATAAGCATTAATTCCATTGCTTTAGACCAACGACTCCACTCCCCACTTACGAACTTACATTGTCCTCAATGTAAAGTGAGTGTAAATAAGTTGTTGGGAAAGCAATGGTGCACTAAAACAAGTCAAAACAAATACTCGGATGATATTAAAGGGTGGGTGGGTGGGTTAAAGTTATGACCTCCTCAATTCCATAGTATTTGAACTAATACATGTCACACATTATTTAAAACAGACTAGATAATGAAATGTAACGTATGGCAAAGTATTAACTCTGAGTCTTTTATACCCAGATCCTCAAGAGTTATTTCAAATCGTTCGAACAACCTAAGTCCAAGAAATGACGCATTTGAATTTTTCTCTTTTTTCTCCATCGGGATTTTCGGATAACCACCTAATCATTCCCTTTTTTAATGACATTCAAACATTCATCCTAAGACTTGGTGAAACAAAATGAAAATCAATCCGAAGTATTGGCAAAGTATCATCCAAAGTATGAGTAATTATTATATTTAACATTTTTACGGGCTGCCTCCCGGTAGCGCTTTTGGTTAACGTCGTTTGCTCGACAAACTTAAACAACCAAAATGATGATGATTAACTAATATACTAAAATAAAATAGGACACTTCTAACATTTACTCACAAAAGCATGTGATAATTAATTTCGTGAAGTAACTAGAAAAAAATGCTTAAGGAGTAAATAGGAAGGATAATACCATGTTTTTACTATATTTATAGTCTATAGCTAGACTTTCTGCTCCGGTTTTCTAATGTACTGGTGGTGAGTCATCCTCATGCACCGCATCCGTCTTTAATACCGGTCTCCAACATAGAGCAGACAATTTCCACCAATCCAAGCGATTCTTGACCTTTTCCTTTGATTTTCGAGCTTTGGGTTTGCGAGCTTTCACATTATTCTTTGAAGTCATCTTCTTCAATTACTGCGTGTTAGTACGATCCACAAAGCAAAAGGACACAAAGGGTCCACACAAGAACAAGATTCTAGTGTAGTGCATGGATATTTCAATGAATTGTAAATGTTAAAGACAACGCGCTCATCATTAATTCCCAAACCAAGCTCTCCCTTATAAACATCGATGAAAGGGTTATTAATTGTTAAGTGCCGAAAAGTGTCAAGAAAATGTGCATACTTCTTATCCAACTTCATCTCTTTGATTTCCTTTTTCGGGGAATGGGGGAGTAATTCAAGATCAATTAAAGTAGGGTTAGAATGTATACCTCCCTTACCCTTGTCGTTAAACGAAGATGGTAAAGCTTCTAGAATGATTGTGCCTTTTGAGGACACTTGTGTGTCATCATTCGTACCTTTTTCTTCAAAATATGCACTTGGATATGGTGCGCCTATCGATTGAATCGAGGTGAATTTCGGTTGAGCCGGATAAGGTTCGGTTTGAATTGGCCTTTCCAAACTTGATTCATTCTCAACATGATCATTGGTCAAGGTCCTACTCATTCTTGGATTTTTCAATATTCTAGGAACCTTGACCCATTCCTCATCCTTACTTCCAGGTTCAATATATCTGTTCTGTCTTAGGAAATCTTCAATAATGTCCTCTTCCTCTTTAGATTCCATGTTTTTCTCATATTTACCATCTAAATCATTCTCTACTTCATTAATTCTGATGTTTTCTAATCCCATTACTTCCACAGATTCTTCCACTTCGGTAATAACGACGAGCTTACCTCTCTCGGGTTTCTTTCGGTATTACTTGGCGGCTCTCCGGAGGTTTACTTGTTTTTACGTTCCTCTTCCCTACTCAAATGATATTCCAAATTCCGTAATGAAGCTTCTACAATTCTCATTCTCGGTATCATGTCCACTTATAGATGTTTTCAACGTACTCATATCCTTAGTGACTCGTACTATAGAAGTCATCATGGTTTCCATATTTTGAGCTTGAGTTGACATCATACCTATCAGATTTTCGATTAATTTCTCTCATTTATCAACTCCTTCAGGTTGAGTTGAACTTTGGGTGACTGGTATGCTTTGAGTGGTATGTTGTGGATATGGTCTAGGTAATGATTGTAGGTTCTGATTCGAGGTATCTCCTTGATAAACCTTATTATTATATGGATTCTTATATTGAACTGAATACGGTGGTTGTCCTTGCTTACTAGGGTTTTCAGACCAACGAAAAGTAGGGTGATCTCTTCTAATAGCATTAAACGAGTTTGAATACGCGTTGTTCAAATTCCTATGCTGCTGTAAAAAACTCACATTCTCCCTTGAATAACCTTCTGGTTCTTCCATCCCTAATGACACATTATCATGACTTGAGTATTCATTTGGTAAGATATTTTCTGAGTTTATAGTTTTACTAGCTAATAAGCCGTCAAATTTCCTACTCAAATTCTCCAAGTGTGCTAGAACTTCCGTATTTGATGTACATTCTCCTGCAAATGCTACTTTTCTGGTGCTAGAACCGGTTTCCCACATTCGATTGTTTTTGGAAATCCTTTCTATAGCATCGTAAACTATTTGGGCTTCACTCATCATTAACGAACCACCACATGCATGATCTACATCGCACGTGAGTCTCTCCTTAATTTACGACCAGAAAAGTTGGATTTGCATATCTAAGGAATAACCATGATCGGGACAAGCTCTTAATAGCTTTTTAAATCTTTCCCACGGATTCCCAAACGTTTCTTCGGATCCTTGTCTAAAATTAGCAATCTCGACTATTAATTCCAATTTTCTACCGGGAGTAAAATACTTGCTTTAAGAACTCGGTTTGAATATCCTCCCAACTAGTCAATGAATGATGTGGAAGTGACGAAACCAATCTCGTGCTCTTCCTTTTAAAGAAAAAGGAAACATAGACATCCTCGTTAATTCCCGATGAGCACCATGACTTTTGGCTGTATTACACAATTCTTCGAAAAGATAGAGATGATGATGTGGATCCTCATCATCTTCTCCTAGAAATTGGGCTCTTGTGTCAATTAAACCAAAAAGATGAGATTTTATTTCGAAATTAATTGCTCCTTTATTGGGTAAACGAATTGGATTATTAATCTGGTACCTTCTTACGGTCGATCACATATAGGTCTCGGGTTAGGCTGGTTTCGATTATGCTTATTCCGATTCTGATTACTTCTATTATTCTGATTCTGGTTATTAGGTTGAGGTAAATTCTGATTAAGGTTTTGGCCATGTCCTTGAGCATGAACAATCCCTTGTTCAGGTGTTTCACCAACGGTTTCGACCATTTTCGTAACTCGATTTGACAATTCTTGTGGAATAGAAAATATCGAATAGAAAATAACACGAAATCGATAAAAAAACCACATTTTTTTTCTCGGTAATTCCGAGTCCACTCGGTATTTACCGAGTGTAAAATTTTTTATTTTTCTTTTTTTATTATTTTTTTATTTTTATTTTTTCGAAATTGGTATCTTACCAATAGGTAGGTACCAACAAAAATAAACGAACCGCGTTTACTTTCTACTATCGAAAATAGAAAATAACTCGAAATTGGTAGAGGAAGAAAATTGGTAACTAAAAGAAGGTAGATACCAACGGAAAATAAAAATAGAAATGTGATAAGAAGAGTGTTGACTTATCCTCGAGAATTTTGAGCTAATACAAGTAGAAACCATTCAAACATAATGAATTAGCGTCGTTTCCCCGGCAACGGCGCCAGAAAGCTGACGGACTGTTTCTAGGCTATCAATCCTTACCGGCAGTGTACCGGGTCAAATTGTAGTGCTAGTCTGGTGAGTCAGGTCGTATCCTCAGGGAAATGAAGATCTAATTCAAAGTGTGGTTAAACACCAAGAAGCTATTATTAACTCGATCTAAGTCGCAGTTTTTACCATTTTATCGGGTTAGATCGTTAGATTAGTTAGATGTTAGTAAAACAGTAAATATAATATATAAATATAAAAATAGATAATATATATATTTTTGGATCTAGCCAAGAATACGTTATTGAATTACGATCTCTTTTTAGTAGAAATAAATGAGACAGATCTTTTCCTTGATGCAAGGAGATCAATTATATATGAACCGGTGTACTCCTAAGCTAGACAACTCCTCTTTACACGAGCGTATGAAATTGTCGTATGTCTAGTCCTCTGTCCAATGTCATCTTAAGCATGGGTCACTCCCGTTTTGTCATTCGGCCAATTTTAAGATTGATTCATTAAACGGTGATTTTAACGTAATAATATCGTGAGCACAATTTTAATAAGATTTATCTCTCCCAAGACAAATCTGCCCCCGGGTAGGAAATAGGATTCCGTTGTCACATTTTCACTCGGCCAATTTTACCCTCCGGTCTTTCTATTACGATCTCGTATTCTAATCGCGAGTTGTCAATTCATTAGATTACGTTTCTAGTAAAAATCGAGTGGCTAATTCAATTTTTACTTTCATTAAGTGCAAATAGAAAGAGATTCATTATAATTGGTTTTAATCATTATTACCAGAGTCGATCATCCATTTTACCAAAAAGATTAACTAATTCAGATTCATATCTTGGCTAGATATATTTTTAGCTTAACATAATTAACATATATAAATAGAAATAGAAATAGTAAACATAATAATATTAGAATATATTACCGATTACAACTGCTGAATCGGGGTCGTTTCCACCGGATGTAGTATAACAAAGCTTCGATTTTAACAATCTTCGATAATTATTCCGCCAATTACAACGTACTATAACTACTTTATTTATATATATAAAAAAACATATATATACATACATAGACATATGTATATATAAGGCCCAATGTAAAAAGAAAATAAGATAGATGAAATATATATATGTGGATGTATATATATATATTTTGGGACGTGTGTGTGTGTGTATATATATATATATCTATATATATATATATAAAGTGTTTGCAAAAGAAAAGGAAAGAAAAAAGAAAGGAACGAAGAAGGGAGAAAGAAGGGGCAGGAGAAGAAATGGAAATGGGGGAGTATATATAGCCTAAAAAGGGGGGGGGGGGGGGGACTGGGCCGGGACCGGGCCGGGCTAATGATTGCATTCATCCCCCTTAATTATCCAATTTCCGGATATAATTTTATATTTTGAAATAAAACTTCTAAAATTCATATCTTCGAGTTACAGATCTCCAAATGACATGATTTAAGAGGCATTAGAAAGCTCGTTGAATGATCTACAACTTTCATGAAGGACTCTTCTTCAGAAAATGTCTTTTTGATGGGCCGTTCGTTCGTCGAAGATATTTCTCGATTTCCACTAAATCGAATCGATTGACCACTCGACCACTCGACTTAGTGACACTCTCTAAATCCTTTCGGAGATATGATTATACTTCAAAATGTCGATTCTCGGGGTCTTGGCTTATACATCTGCAATAAAATTACCACAAATACCCGTGTAAATCTGACACGACACTCCGGTTACTAAACCGGTACAAAACTTATAAAAACTTATAAAAATACGATAATTTATATAATAACCACTATTTATATATTTGGATAAAATTAAGTAATTATTGACTTAAATTGGTACAATAATGCTCAAAGTGGTATCAATATTGGGGTAAAATGTCGTAATAATGATCATTAATTTGTCTCTCATCACTTGTTAGCTCAGGCTTCCGTGCCCTTAAGATTCTGGTGGGATGCCTTCAAACATTCTGTCACCCTTATTAACATACTTCCCTCATATGTACTTCACTTTAGGTCACCCTTTGAAACCTTGTATCACACCAAACTTGACTACTCCATACATATGATATTTGGATGTGCTTGCTACCCTCATCTTAGACCTTACCACACTCATATTTCAATTTTCACTCATCTAGGTGTGTTTATCTAGGCACCTCCATTGATCATAAATGCCACTTATGTCTCTTTGAGTCTGGTAGAGTCTACATTACTAGGAATGTGACTTTCAATGAGGTCTCATTTCCCTTACATGATGGGTTCTCTCAGGGCCCTCATAGGTCTGTGCAATCTGACCTCACAACATCCAACTTCTTCCCTGTCCTACCTCATCCCATTCTCCCTACAATCACCAACAGCAGCAGTGGCAGCTCAGGGCATTCAACATCACCAAGTGCACCTATATCACCATCTTCACACACATACCCTTCCTCTCCAAGGGAGAACACACAACACAAAACTCACCATCACCACCATCACCACAAAGCTTACCACCACGCTCACTGCAAGCTTATGGGGTCAACTTCACTTAAACCATCAGTCCAGTGGCAAAGGCATCAACTATCAGAGTTATTATAGCCATAACAGTCACCTTAAACTGGAGCATCAGGCAAGTGGACATCAACAATGCTTTTCTGAATGGGCCACTCAATGAAACTGTATATATGCCTCAACCTAAAGGATTTGTAGATGCATCAAAACCAACTTATGTATGTAGACTCAAGAAGGCACTCAATGGGCTGAGATAAGCACCTAGGGCATGGTTTGATGCTCTAAGAAATCAGATGCTACACTGGGGTTTTAATCTGTCCAGGTCAGACAACTCCTTATTCATATTCAGAAAAGAAAAGACACAGCTGTATGTGTTGGTGTATGTTGATGACATACTAGTCACAGGCAACTGTAGCTCACTAATTCAAAAGTTCATTCAAGTTTTACATTCAACCTTTGCTTTGAAGGATCTTGGAAGTTTGTCACACTTCTTGGGGATGAAAGCACACAAGGACAGTACTGGACTCTACCTCACACAGAAACACTATGCCACACAGCTCCTTAAAAGCTTAACATGGAAAATGTCAAACCTTGTCCCACACCTATGGTTGCAGGTAGACACTGTTGGAAATAGCGTCCGAAAGACAATTTATGTAATTGTTTTTATAATTAATAAATGACAGATTTATTCTCATCTTATTATCTGCTTTGTGCTTATATTTAATACACTGCTGAAAACCCTAAGTCGTATCATATGTAGCCATATAACTTAGTGTGTGTCGCACGCGAGGATTAAGTTTATGGTGATACACTTGAAATGTTAGTCCGTGGTGAACTTAATCAAAGTATGGGGTCTGTTGATTAAACCACCATTAATGCGCCCAGAATACTTTATGCTGTGACCGTCTTATCCGGACCGTCGACATTGGTTGTCTAAGTGAGGCATTTATATATGATGAGAGTCATATAGAATTTGGACCGATTTAATCTCGCATTTCTCATATAATTCCGTGATTGAGAAATCTTATTGAATCACAAGATGATTTACGGATTAACCTTAATCACTTTCACGTTGGCATTATTCGGATAATGAAAATGGTGGGATTCCAGTTTATATGTAAAGTGATTATATCAACGATCGATCCGCGGAGTTCGTATTGGTTATCGAACGACTGATCATTTTAATGAGAATAAGTTTATATCCCGCTTCATAATAGTCGATTAGTTTATATGTAATGATTATATCAACGGACACTCGACTCGACTCGACATTTTGAGAATAAGTTATATCTATAATCGATAGAGTTCAGTTTCGGATTTATGGTCGCGTAATTCCGAATTAATAAGTTGAGTAGAAATATTATGTTCGATGAATATTTAATTTAATTTATTGTAGCTACTGGTTATAGGTCCATGGTCCCCGGATTGACTCCTAACACGCGAGTGTTTTCTTGTTTTATGGAACCTCGAGAATAAATAGTTGGTCTATTTAATAAATATGCAATATTATTTATTTGGTAAATAATATGTAAAATAGAAAAGATATTTTCTATTAAATTTAATGATTAAAATGGCGCCACATATTGTGATAAATTAGGGAAATAAATTTTCCAAGATTATGTCACATGTGTAATAAATTGATTATCTATTTGTTGGATAATTAATGGAAAAATAAGATATTGATTTTTTAGGAATTATCTCTTATCTTCTGGCAAATATCTTTTCCTTGTGGGAATAGGTAATTGTGGGAGAGAAAAAGATAACTCTCTTGGCTAGTTATTTTCCTATATAAAGAGATTTCCTCCTAACACAATTTTTTACAATTTGCGCCACATAACAAATAGAAGGAAGAAAAATTAGTTTCTTGCCTTAGTCATTAAGAGAAGAAAAACCTAAGGTTTTTCGTGGGCATATTCGAGGAGGTTCTACGGCAAGGATCGACGTCCAATTGTCGTCGCTAGGAGATACAATCCGGAAGACTGCAGCTTCTCCATCTGTCGATTTACTATTCCTCTTTAAATAAGGTAAATCTTCAACCTTCTCATAGTTAAATTAATTGTTTATGCGAATCGAATCGTGGTAAAATCGTATGCGAATTTATTCGTAGCTTCCGTTGTGCAAGATCGAGTGCCTCGATCGGTGCTGTGAATCAGAACTGACGATCCAATTATGGATCGGATCCGGATTCGGGTTTCTGTATATCCAGCAGACACTATGAACAGAATCAAGGCACTCCCATGACCAACCCCAGCTTGTACAGGAGTGCCATAAGAGGATTGCGGTATTTGACCCTTACCAGACCAGATATCACATATGCAGTAAATGCTCTTAGTCAGTTCATGCAGTCACCTATAGATGTGCATTGGAATGCACTCAAAAGAATGTTTAGATTTGTTAAAGAGACCATTAATCAGGGCATGTGTTAAGGCCATATTTATATGATTATTAAGGGTGTATTTCATTATTATTTCCCCACATTTGCATAATTTATATAAGAATTAAGGGTTTAAGTGTAATTATTTAGTAAGGATGATTTTAATATGGTTATTTGCAAAATTGATTATTTTATGTGTTAAATTAATGGAATTATTATTATTTGAGTTTTATTACATTTTGCAATGTTTATTTATCCTTTAGGAGGCTTAATTTCGAGTGCTAAAGAGGATAAATGAAGCTCAAGTCGAATTATTCAAGATAGAGTTGGAATTGGCTTGAAGAAAATGGATAAAGATGAAGAGATCCGATCCTAAGCATTGCAAACGAGCGTCTGCATCCCGTCCATTCCAGACGGGCGTCCACCGAATGGACGAGCGTCCGAAGTGAACCGGCGTCCATGCGGCGTCCGAAAATCGTATTTTACATTCGAGTCTTCGGACGTGCCAAACGCACGTTCATGCTCCGTCCGGGCATTCCGGACGGACGTCCGGTTGTTCAAACGAGCGTCCGGGGCCGACTTACTTCCAGCCAACTTAAAACTCTATAAAAGCACCGCATTATGAAGCCTTAAACCCTAATCTTTTACACAACTCTTTCACGCATACTTTTACATAAAAGGCTGCGGCCGAGAAACCCTAATTCCATAGAGATGAATTTCTCCAATCCAACAATCTTGTCCAACATGATTGTTGGCTAAAAGCCCTGCAGTGAGTCGACGGAGGAAGCTCATCAACAACACAACCAACTAGAGGAGTTCGATACTAGATGAGTAGTGAGTTAATTCATAGTTTTTCATTACTTTGGATCTGTTTTGCATTGTTTAAGTTTTGTTGAATTAAGGTTTGATGAAACGATCTAGGTTTATTTTATGCTTGAATGATTATATGAAAGTATATTATTTAAGTTCTATTTTGTTCAAAGTAATGCAATTATTCATGTTATAAGAGATTAGGCATGATTAGTTGAGTAAAAGCTTGGAAACAATCTCGTGATTTCGTTTTGATTGCATGTTTAGTTTGTTTGAAAAGATAAACGAAACCTTAGAAATTTGATTGAAGATATTTGATCGAGTTCGTGAAAAATCACTACTAAAAACTATGTCTTTAGATCACCATCTAGTTGGGGGTTGTTTGTTGATGGGTGGATTCGTTGCCTCGCCGTGTTTTCCTTTAATTGTTTGAATCGAATTGTTTAGATCAAGTTTAGTTTAAGTTCTAGTTTTATAAACCCTAATTTCCCCGTTTTCCCACTTTTCTCGTTTATGTTCGTAGTTAGACGCTCGTCCGAAATATCGAACGAACGTCCATTAGATTAAGCTTTCGGACGCTCGTTCACTTTAGTGAACGCTCGTCCGTCTTTCTATTTCCTTATTTTCTAAGCTTGTTGTTTTCATTCGTGTTTTAGTTTTAATTCTTAGGTTTAGCTTTTAGTTAGTTTCAACCTTAGTTTAGATAGATAATTGTGACATAATCGATATAGGTTTATACTTGAATTCGATAAACATTCCATTCCCTTAGGACGACCCGTTAACATCCTTTACTACAGATCCTTATACTTGGGGTGTTTCGGTTATAAATTGTAAAACGTGTTTTTACCGAACAAGTTTTTGGCGCCGTTGCCGGGGAATCGGTAACGGTTATCAGATTCTTTTAAGTATAGAATTTTATATCGATTCTAATTTTAATTCGTAGGTCTAAATTTTAGAATTACGTTTATTTTTGTTTTCGTTCTACCTTGTTTTATTTAATTTTATTTTCCTTCAATTATTTTCTTTAATTTTCGATAGTTATATTAGTTTCCATAATTTTAGATTTGTTTTTTTCGTAATTTTAGATTAGCCTTTATTTATTTCCGTACGTTCTTTTTAGTTTCCTTAATTATTTCTATTTCGTTTTTAAGTTTTAAGCCTTAGTTTTAGATTTTCGAAGTCTAGACGAGCGTTTGATAACTTGAACGCCCGTCCATTCTAATCCTGTTCTCTTAAAACGACCGTTCATTTATTTGAACGAGCGTTCTTCTCTGAACGAACGTCCACTAACACCGGACGCCTTGGTTCGATCCGTTCAATCATCACTTCTTTTCTATCTTCTCTTCTCTTCTCTTTTCTTTTCTCCATCTAAACCATCAAACCTTTTCTAAACCTGTTCTAAACAACCCTAAGGTTGATTTCTTCCTTTTCCTTTCTTCTGGTTTATGCAAACGAGAAGTAAGAAGGGACTTCTAATCTTCGATCCCGAACCTGAACGATCTATTTTTAGAAGGAGGCTTTTCCCTGATTTGGACATAATGGCGGATCAAGATCCACCAATTCCAAATCCCGATCCCCAAGCTCGGTTAAATCTAATTACGCAACAAATGCAAGCTCTGCAAGAACAACGAGCGAATCAACAAGCCGGCATAAATCAACAACTTCAACAATTTAGACAAAACCAAATTAATCAATTGAACCGGGACCCCTACACCCCATATCTAAATCAAGATTTTCTCGAGGGGCATAGACCTATTCGTCCTCCCGACATGGGAGGAGTGAATTTCGATCTAAAGAACAGAGTAGTTGCTCTAGTTCAGAATAGCTCTTTCCATGGTACTGCTCAGGAAGATCCACACGACTTCTTATCCACATTCGTACAAATCTGTGAAGAAGGCCATTATCCTGGTGTTGATTCTGAGATAGTCAAGTTAAAGCTATTTCCTTTTGCTTTGAAAGGTGAAGCAAGTCGGTGGTTTAAATCGTTGGCACATCATTCTCTCCATACATGGAATGATGTCAAAAGAGCCTTCGCTCTTAAGTGGGTTTCACCAGGCAAGATTATGGAGATGAAACGGGAAATAGCTACGTTTGAGCAGTTGGAGGATGAGGCTGTTGGCGAGCTTGGGAGAGATTGAATCTCTTGATGAGGAAATGCCCCAATCACGGATATGACAGACATGAGTTGCTAGAACTGTTCTATAGAGGTGTCTCTCAACCTAATAGAGACTATCTTGACTCCACAGCTCATGGATCCTTCTTAGGGGAGGTGATGAGACTGCCTACAGAGTGGCCGAGACCATCGCCAAGAACAATATGTGGTCGACTCCCAAGAAGACCAATGTTGTTAAGAAAGAAGGTACGCAAGCGGTCCTGATACAAAGCTGTTGGTTGCTCGGATGGAATTGATATGCAAGCGGTGGCCAATCTTCGACGCGACCTTATGATCCGGGAATGCGGTAGGAACGGAGATGACGGAAGAAGTAAATCTAATGGATAATCAAAACCAACCCTTCCGAAACTTTAACCGAATCGAACTACTCGGGATTTCCACGACAAAACTTCAATCAAGCCAAGTTACCACCGGCCCTTCAAATTCGAATTCCCGTCAACTCAAACTATCAAAGGACGACTGCTCCTAACTCCCAAAGGCCTCAAGGTGGCCGGAACCAAACTCAAAATCATACCACCTCACGTGTCCCTCAACACAAATTTGATGAGTGGTAGACATGGTAAAGACTCGTCTACTAGTGTTAAAACTATTGAGAGACAAGTTGGTGAGATGGCGGACCGACAAGCAAGCGAGACCTCACGGTAAACTTCCGAGTTATACCGAGAGAAATCCGAAAGGCGATGTGAATGTTTGCCGCCATTACACCTCGGTGGGAGTATGGACAAGAAGAGGAGTTGAATGAAGTAACGTTGAGAAGTGGTAAGAAGACTGAATCCGGCAAGATGTCGGGAAACGAGTAGCCCCTCCTGACGCCATGAGTTCAGGAGGGGGAAATCAGAAACCACATACCGAAGAAAGCAACGATGAGGAGCTTAGTGATAATTCTTCGGAGGACGAAAATAATTCTGATGATGAGGTAAGGAAGGAGAGTCAGAAAGCTGTATTCTTGACTAAGAAAAAAGAAGAAAAGTTCTTGAGATGGAAGGATAAGGAGGATGAGGCGATAAAGAATCAGGCCACAGTGAATGATAAAGCCCTTCCTTATCCCCCAAAAAGAAAAGAGAAAGCCCTCACTAATGACAAGCAGTATGCTGGAGTGAGGAGGATGCTTAGAGACACTCAAGTTAGTATGCCCTTAGCCGAGGTATTAACTGAAATGCCTAAATGCTCTAAGTATCTTAAAGAATTCTGTGGGAGTAAGAGAAAGCTTCAGGGGATGGCTGAAGAAGTGCTACGCGAAGAATGCGCGATGGTTTCACAGAAAGTCGCTGTTAAGCGAGGTGACCCTGGCAGACCTTCAATCTCCTGTGAGATCGAAGGCCATTTATTCGAAAATGTCTTATGCGACTCAGGGGCTTCTATTAATGTGATGCCATTAAACGTATGCAAAAAGCTCGGGTTAGATAAAAGGATGCGGGAACGCCTTATTTCTCTTCAGATGGTAGATAAATCTAGCCGGACTGCAGCCGGTTGTGTAGCTAATGTTCTCCTTCAAGTTGAACATTTAGTCTTCCCTACCGACTGGGTTATTCTAGACTATCCACCTGATAAGGAGATGCCTCTAATTCTAGGCCGAACCTTTCTAGACACTTCTAACGCTCTCATCGACTTCTGCAAAGGACGATTACTCTTAGAGTCGATGACACATCCGTTACCTTCACACGAGGGACACATCCCGAAAGAGCCATAATTGATGAAATATCGTTTGTCGAAGCTATCTATGAGGACGAAAAAGATGCTTGCTTTGAAGAAGCAATGAAGGCCGACGGAGATAGGTGTTTTCGAAGTTATTGAGGATCCACGGTCGACTGCGGACCATCTTCCGATTCGTTACGTACCCGTAGTCATTGACGAGTCACCTTCACTCGCTCACACTGAGCCTGTTAGTGAGTTAGAAGCATGGAGATGCCCAGCAACAAACGATGACTTCAAAGAACTGAGTCAGGAAGACTTCATCCCTGGTGAAGAAGAAGCTCTGATGGGTAGTTGGGACGAGGTAGACTTTTGGAGAGAAGCTACTCATTGGGAAGTAGATGATTGGGAAAAGCTG
Source organism: Gentiana straminea (assembly GCA_036785695.1). Classification (NCBI taxonomy): domain Eukaryota; kingdom Viridiplantae; phylum Streptophyta; class Magnoliopsida; order Gentianales; family Gentianaceae; genus Gentiana; species Gentiana straminea. The sequence goes on along the minus strand of JAVUPR010000300.1, from coordinate 12,710,669 downwards.
GCAGAAGAGCTTAAAGATGAAGAGTTAAGAAAAATGATCGATCACAAGAAAAAGGAAGCAAGTGTTGACCGGAGGATTCCAATGGATGATTTGATCCAGTACCTTTCTGGGGTTGAGCCTCGGGAAGATGAGTTATTCTTTAGTCAACCACTCCAAGCTCATAAAGAGAAAGGTGGCCCGTTAAAGTCTAGTATTGAGCAACCACCTACTGATTTAGAGCTCAAACCGCTTCCGAAACACCTTAAGTATATCTTTCTTAAGGATGGAGATAAATTGCCTTTGATCATTTCTTCGAAACTCGACCACGAGCAAGAAACACAATGATAGAAGTGCTTAAAAAGAATATCCTTGCGTTCGGATGGCAAGTGGGTGATATCCGAGGAATCGGTCCGGATGTATGCATGCATAAAATCCGAACGGAGGAGGGAGCTAAAAAGGTTAGACAACCTCGAGAGAAGGGCCGAATCCGCATATGCGGGAGGTTGTCAAGAAAGAAGTGATAAAGTGGCTTGACATGGGCATCATCTATGCAATCGCCGATAGCGAGTGGGTCGACCATACTCAAGTTGTGCCAAAGAAGGGCGGAATCACGGTCGAAAAGAATGAAAAAGGGGAGGAAGTTGCCTTACGACTCATGACGAGCTACGAGTACGTATTGACTATCGTAAACTTAATGAGGTTACCGCCAAGGACCACTTTCCCCTACCCTTCATTGACCAAATTTATTGAACGGCCGAGTGGTCATAAGTATTATTGTTTCCTTGATGGCTATTACGGCTACTTCCGGATAACCATTGATCCTAATGATCAAGAGAAGACAACTTTTACGTGTCCATCTGGTACTTTTGCTTTTCGCAGAATGCCATTCGGCCTATGCAATGCACCCGCGACTTTTCAACGGTGCATGTTAGCCATTTTTGATGGACTTGTGGAGCAATGCATGGAGGTCTTCATGGATGACTTCTCAGTCTACGGCGATAGCTTTGATGAAATCTTAAAGCATCTAGATATGGTACTCCAACGGTGTGTTGAGAAAAATCTGGTGCTTAACTGGGAAAAATGCCATTTTCTAGTAGACGAAGGAATCGTTTTGGGACATAAGGTGTCCAATGCTGGTATTCAAGTTGATAATGCTAAGGTCGAAGCCATTGAAAGGATGACGTACCCTAAGACAAGGTGAAAGAGGTACGAGGTTTTCTAGGTCATGTTGGCTTCTACGGGCGTTTCATTAAAGATTTTTCTACCATCGCCAAGCCTTTATCAAATCTTTTGAAAGATGATGTAGATTTCTTGTTCGATGCGAAGTGCAAAGAAGCTTTCAATTGTCTGAAAGACAAGCTTATCGGTGCCCCTATTTTAGTTGCACCCGATTTGACCAAGCCTTTCGAGTTGATGTGCGATGCCTCTAATTTCGCCGTAGGCGCAGTTTTAGGTCAAAGAGTTGATAAAAGGTTCGAGGCCCATTTATTATGCGAGCCGCACCTTGAACCCGGCTCAATGCAATTATACCACAACCGAGAAGGAATTCTTAGCCGTTGTTTTTGCCATTGACAAGTTTAGAAGTTATCTTCTAGGGTCTCAAGTTGTTGTATGGACCGATCATGCGACCTACGCTACCTTATGGACAAAGCGGATGCAAAACCAAGGTTACTTCGATGGATTACGATTTTACAAGAGTTTGACCTTGTGATTAAAGATAAGAAAGGTAGTGAGAATATTGTGGCTGATCATTTATCTCGCTTAGTAAATGAGGGTGCGAGAGAATCACAATGATATAGGCATTGATTTTCCGACCGAGCAATTGATGAAGCTTGAAACGGTTAGGCCGTGGTATGCGACTACGTCAACTATTTAGCGAGTGGTCATTTAGAGGACATGACGTATCGGGGAGAAGAAAAAGTTCTTTTCTGATCTTAAATATCTCGTATGGGAAGATCCTTATTTGTTCAGAGTCTGTAAAGACGGGTTGCTTCGACGGTGTGTTCCTGAGCATGATCAGTGGGATATCCTAGAACAATGCCACAGCGGTCCCACTGGAGGTCACTATGGGACACCGAAGACGGTTGCAAAGATCCTTCAAGCTGGATTCTACTGGCCGACTCTGTTTAAAGATGCAGAAGCCTTTTGTAAAGGTTGTGATAGGTGCCGGAAGGCGGGACGGCGAGTAGTAGGATGGAAATGCCACTTAAGCCCATTCTTGAATGCGAAGTTTTCGACGTTTGGGGCATAGATTTTATGGGACCCTTTCCATCTTCGTGCGGTAATAAATATATCCTCGTCTGTGTCGACTATGTTTCCAAGTGGGTTGAAGCCATAGCTACCCAAACTAATGATCATAAAGTCGTGAAGAAATTCTTGCAAAAGAATATCTTTACCAGATTCGGCTGTCCAAGAGCACTCATTAGTGATGAAGGTACCCATTTTTGCAATGCGCCGCTTGATAAAATCCTTGAAAGGTATGGTGTCAAACACAAAGTTGGTACACCATATCATCCCAGAACCGGTGGCCAAGTCGAGGTAAGCAACCGAGCTTGAACGAAATTTTAGAGAAGACCGTGAACAATAATCGATCTAATTGGAGTCTTAAGTTGGATGACGCGTTGTGGGCTTATCGTACTTGCATTTAAAACCCCGATGGGCACGTCACCCTTCCAAATGGTCTATGGCAAAGCTTGTCATTTACCTGTCGAACTTGAACACGAGCTTTCTGGGCAATTAAATTCTTAAATTTCGATAGCCAACTCTGTGGGGAGAAACGGTTGTTACAATTGAACGAGCTCGACGAATTCAGACTCAGAGCATACGAGAATGCTAAGCTTAGCAAGGAAAGAACAAAGATACTCCATGACGCTAAGATCAAGGACCGAGAATTCAAAGTTGGTGAAATGGCTCTACTCTATAATACTACTATAATACTAGACTTCACCTGTTTCCGGGTAAACTCAAGTCTAGATGGTCTGGCCCCTTTGAGATTCTCGAGGTTAATCCAAGTGGAGTAATTACTTTGAACGGGTATGGTAATCAAGCTTTTAAAGTGAATGGTCATCGACTTAAGAAATATTTTGGGCAACCAAAGGAAGAGCCTGAGACTCTTTATTTCCAAAGAAGAGATGAGAGTGTTAGTAATATCATCCGCAGCGGAAGCGATTTAAGGATCTAGATCTATAAATTACACGTAATAAAATAACTAGATCTACATCTACAAGGGAGTTGTAGAACATACCTCTTGGATCTCAAAATCCAAGTTGGAGAACCGCAATAGAAAGAACGAACGAAGGTGTGAAGAGCACCACGATCTTCCGTACGTGTGATCCAAGCAACTTCCGGTGGAAGGAAATCCTCGTCTCGAATCCTTCCGATATGCTACCCGGAAAAATCTCCAAGATTTTCCCCTTAAACCCCTTGGCCGAATTTTATTCCTTCTTCTCTCAAGAGGAGAAGTCGAATTTCATTGTGTGTTTTAAGGCTTGGAAGAACTCTCTTTATATAGGAGAGTAAAACTTAACCTCCAAGGATTTAATAATTAATACAAAATCAATTATAATAATCCCATTAAATAAAAGATAATTCCATAATATTCTAGAACAAATCTAGAATAATATTTATCTTTATTTCTTTCCATAAATATTTATCCAATAAATATTTTATGTACATGTATTATTAATACACAAGAAAACAATTTCTTGTTCCATAAAACATGTCAAAGGGCGAAAATTACTTATTGACCTAGTCAATAATAATTTTTGCCATTACACAACAATTGGGCCAAGATTATGGAAAATGTTTTTTCCACATATTTAATTATTTAGCCCAACTAATTTAATAGTCCACTAAACAATTAATTCACATATCGTTTTAATAAAGTCCAACAAGAACTAAATTAATATTATTAGGATTCGACGTCCGAGAATAGCTATGCTATATTAGGAGGCACGTCGGGGACCATGGACTAATAATCAGCGGCTCCGATAAATCAAATAAATAATTATCTTACGAACGAATAATTATATTCGATAAATCAATCACAGGGAATATGCCACCATAATCCCGTGATTTGCACTCCTCCGATTATAAGATTATATTTATCTCCTCACGAGAACAATAATAAGCGTCCATTGATATAATCATTACATATGGATTAATCCTCCATAGACTGTTCATTCTAAATTGGAAAGTTACCGTTAACCCTTTCTAGAACCTCTTATCCTTATTTACCATTAACCCCCTAGTGATCAATTAATTCATACAACTCACTTTGGTAGCTAATCGGTGTAATATGAACTCCATGGATCGATCGGTTTCTAGGATTAACAAATAAGGGAACGTCTTATCTACTTCCATAAATGGAAGGAATGGATTCCGTATACGTGATAACACGGACTACTCACTCAATCCGGTACAATGCCAAGATGGGGTAATTCGGACCACGGACTCGGTGTAATCCTTAACCGTCAAGTCAAACTTTATACGATTCAAGCGGTTGACTCGTGATCACCTCGGGATTAAGATATATCCATAAATATGATCATCCATTGATTCGATAAGACTTCTCGATTACGGAATTATATCGTGAACTCTAATCAAATCGGTCCGTTTCCCCTATATGATATATCTATCATATATAAATGCCCCACTAGGTTCTCTTAACCGAAAGTCCGGATAAGACAATCACACCTATTGTGTTACGGGCGCATTAATAGCACGTTAAAGGAGAGACCCGATACTCTCGATTAACTTCACTACGGGCTAATTGTATTTTAAGTACATCTTCACTAACTCAATCCTCCCGTGTATATCTCATACACCGAGTTAAGTGATTACATAAACGATATACTTTAGGGTTTTCTGTAGTGTAAATACTATTGTCACATCGGTGATTATGAGAATAATAAATATGAATAATAATATCATTTCATTTATTAAATAAAACAATTACAAAATTGCCTTTCGGGCATCACACCTAACAATCTCCCACTTGCACGAAAGCATGTGATTAATTGTTTTAGAGCACACCCTATTATTTAAAATACAACAAACTACATCTCCCACTTGCTCTAAAGCAATGGAGACTCATCCCGTATTCTATTACCCATTAAGCATATCATAATCATTTCATATTCCAAAGTACACTCCGAGTATGCCGTCGTAGGATAGGTCAGTGACTCGGGGAGCACCTACATCTAAATGTCATGGGTCTTAATGATTAGTCAGGTTGTCGGCTCGAGACGATCCGTAGAATCGAAACGTTACCGGTCCATCTAATCATGTGGTGCGAGTAAACACCGAGCCCGAGATCGACTTAACGATCATCCTCAATCGACTTAAAGTCAAAATCGGTGTATCACACATATCCAAGTTCACACATGAATATGTCCGCATATTGTTCCTCGTTCTCTCAAGATACTAAAGGACATACTAAACTTGCTTTGTTAACCGCCGAATCTAAGATTCGATCAAAGTTGACGTTCAATAACCTGACCATCTCTTACTAGAAAGAGAATCTATCCCATTTCTCTTGATCCGAAGATTTAGAGAGTCATTCTGAGGCATAGGGTAGAACTTCCTCGTTGAATGTTGGATACACAGATGCATCATCTTAACCAATAAGATGGATGGGAAACCAGTGACTGATTCTAATGAATTCGACCGAGTCAAACTCTTAAGAATGTTGTCCAAATCTATGTTGCAGAGAATTGTGGCATTGTCAGATTCTGACTTCAGATAACACACCCATGTTGATTCCAACTGGTGCAGTGTTATCCTTCCCAAACACTAATATATGTATATATTCACTATTGTACTAAAATTGATAGTCTACAAAAGACTTATCAATATTAAGTCAACTCCATATATTGTAGAAATATATGACTTCCAATGACCGAGAGGTTTGCTTTTTATCCACAAAGGACATAAGCCTTGACGGTCATTCTGTCATTAGATCATAAAGCAATACCCTTTTTCGAATGAATCCAGACTCCGTTTGTTTGGCAAGAAAATCTTAGGGAATCACCCCTATTTTCTGCTTATGAACGAAATCATGCAATACTAAGTGATAAGAGAGTTCATGGTCTGATTAACTCTCTAGACCACTCAAGCTTTGCTCTTGAAAGATAAACTTTCCTATGCATTCTACTCTTTTCCGTGTAGATCCAATTACTCCCACTTTGGGCCGAGACGCTCGGGTGGTTCTACAAGAGCATGAACGAAGCTGGAGTACCGAACTCCATTCACGGGGTTATGGCTATGAAACCAACATCTATTATCGAATCCTATCTTGCTCACAAAAGAGCCATAGGTCATCAATCGATCCTCGAGACTACAAAGTCCGCGAGAACCCGTAATGGGTAATAGATAAACCATACTCCCACTACATTACGGGTGGATCAAAATTCGATTTAGTTTAGTAGTATTTAGTGTTATCACCAACAACCAATGTTGGATGTGGTCTGATTTTAATCAGTTAGTAACTACCTTGAGTAAACGTACTTCAAGGTTCAAGGTTTTGTTGTTTATGGATTCTATCAGGAAGGATGCAACAGTATAACTGTCCCTTCCCGATTTCAAGAATCTTATAACAAACCTTTTTCTCAATGCTACAAGATATATAACGATTGGTCACTGGCCGAACGTGTTCGCGAAATTCCCAGACCTACCTTCAAGCACCGTGTGCTAAATGCTTATATTTATGGAAGTGGGGTGAACCGAATCCACACCTTATCCGTAAATTCCAAAGCATATTCTAGGTAGACTTCTCGGTCTTACATTTCAATGTAAACCGTTATTTTGCTTCCAATATCTTTATTGAGTTAAGCAGTGTATTGTAGCACATCTAAAAACTATATAAGGCAATTTAACGGTTTCTCACTTAGTGAGAACATGTCACAATGAGGCAGGCTGAGCATCAGTCTCGAGGACTATGAATGGCCTATTCCGAGTATAGAATACTCTATCTCTCGTTGAAAACGAGAGAAACCTCAAAATATTTTGGATAAACATTTCGGAGTGTTTGAATAGTTATCAGACAAGAAGTCACTACTCGGAAGCTCCTACTAGCTTGTATCTTTCATCAGACCCCGAAGGTCGTCATAAACAAGCTATGTTACTTCTTTATAACCATTATCCTTTCCCGATTGAAAGGAAACTTAGTCATTGAACCTTTGAGATAATATAACCAGACTGGGAGAAAGGAATCACCCTGAGCCAGTCTTCAGGTCTTGTCTTTTAGGGACTATGCACTAACTATGGAATATAAAGAAGCGTTTATCTAAATATAGAAACCAATTGCTTTTAACAGTTCTTAAGATGTGTTTTATATACATATTTCAGCAGTTCTAAGTGGTTTTGACTTTATCAAACAAAAGTCCGAGTCTTGGATTCGTACTACAAATGGTATATTCACTTTCTATAAGACAAACAAATTATCGAATAGAAGGTAAATCCATTCGTTCCAACAGAAAATAATTTTTTCCGCGATATCCAAGGATTGAATCCGAGATTCATTTCCTTATATCACTCCCACTATTCTAGCTAAAATTGACTGTCCGTTGTTTACTCTTTTAATCGTTAAATGCACTGCTACCTTGTTCTTCCAAAGAACCTAGCTCGAGAAAATCGCCAAGGATTCATAGGTTGGTGATCCAAAATCACTGTCCTTATCCTATGATTTTCAATTAATTAATTTTCGATTCAGCCTTAAAGTTTTCTCAGTTTAGATGACTAACACTTTTAGACATATTCTCCCATTCTTGACTTTCCGTGAATGGAAACAGTCTTGAACCAGCGGTTCGTTTGAGTAGACACTACTCTTGAACCGTGGGATGTCTATTTCGAGTGTTACTCGTCGGGACTTCTCGGATTTTCTAATATACCAGAAAAAACAACAAATCATAAAACTCCCACTAGTTCATCGATTCCAAATATCGTCCAACTAGCGAAATTTCATGACTTTCCGGTTTTTCAATTAGAATAGTTACGTGTGTAGTCAGTTACACTTTTCTAATGTTCTAGAAAAACACAAATCATAAAGCTCCCACTAGTTCATCGATTCCAAATATCGTCCAAATAGTAACACTTCATGATTTTCCGATTTTTCAATTAGAAAATTACTCGTGTAATCACTACACACTCAAAATTCACTAGAAGAATTTCAAAGTCCGAAATCACCTTTAATCAAACTAAGTTTGTCTTCCGTTTGACACGAATGACACCAGTGACATACCTGTATGTCACTCTGGTTTTTAAAAGGCTTAAAAAATATCTCTTCCGAAAAATAATTGCATTATCGATTAACTAGTTCAACGTCCTAGTTACTTTCCACTTTTTAACGAAGTCAATACTAGTCAATTATAAATTTTAAGCAATTTAGTAAGGGATATAATGCTGTAAATAAAATGACATATATTAATTCAAGTTTAACACTACTATATTATTTTATTTTAGGAATTGTAAACTAAAAAATAAGTCTACTCTACCATTCCAAGGTTTTAACCTCGCATCTCAGTGCCGCCTTAGGGTAGGTCAAAGAGATGACGGTTAAATCGAGACAATCTCATCAATGAATAACTTGTGAAATCGAACATCCCACGAGAATCGAACATCCCTTTATTCATTGACTACCTTCCTTTTTTAGCCTAGATATTTCCAAAAATATCCTTTATGAGTGTGACCTACTATATCGGATCTCTTAGGTACGCCCCGAGTATGCCGTCTTAGGATAGGTCAGTGACCCGACGAGTACCCGGAAATCCTATCCTTTCGGATACCAAGCCATGAATGTTGATAGGGGCGAACACCATCCTTAGGGGGACGAAATCAAAGCGCCTCGAGGCGTCACCCTTCTCTCACTTACTTGTATCTATAGTAGAGGCCGTGGGGTTGGCTGTCGCCTCCCCCGCTCCCACTCAATATTTTGGAAGTGGTGGTGGGTAAACTAACCACGTCTTTTTGATGTTAACATAAAAGCTCATCAAATCAAGGATTCCGAATGGTGTCGTTAACGTAGGCAAGCCCACCCGTCCTATTCGTTGGAACATATGTGACAGTCGGACGAAATCGGGTCAAGACAGCCCCATTGAGATAAGAAGGAATCACCCCTTTGCTCTCCAGTGTAGCTTAGTCTTGCTGGACCCCCGTGCATACATCACACTAGGAGGGTTAAGTCGGTCGAGCGAAGCTCAGTTGACCACCCAACCTATAGGCGAACCGTTTTTTATCCAAGATTTATTGTTCTTTTACCATCATTCAATCTCGTAGATACTACGAATCGAAAACGTGATCTCGTTTGGGCTTTAAGGCGGTTCACCGAGAACACACACCGAAAGGCTTAACGATTTCATAACCCGTCCTCGGATCTTTAATTAGTTACTAAATTAATTAATTACCACGTATTAATTAAATTTCAACTAATTACACGAGTTTGTATACATGCCTATTTTAATTACCAAATTAAAATTCTACATGTATGCATGGAGTGGATTTATGATATGATGCATGTCATGGCAATTCCGATTTTATATCTATTTTATGATCAAACACATAAAAAATAAATTGCGGAAAATTTAAACACCGAGATGGATTGTTGGTACCCCCGTGTCTAATCTATTCAAGGAAAAATAAATTACAATCTTGTTGTCTTCGAGTCTTGATCTTCGAATCTTGAACTCGAACCGCCGGATCACGAACCACGAACACCCGAGAGGAGAAAAAGGACATTTTTAATTAAATAAATCCAATTTATTATAATTAACCATATTATTTTTTATTCTTATGCGGCTGTTACCATAAAAAAAATTTCCATTTTTTTTTTTTTTTTTTTTTTTTTTTTTTTTGGTTACAATGCGGCTGTTGCATAAATTATTTTCCAAAATATTTTTTTTTCTTTTCTGCCAAACGGCAGTATTTTAATGAAATTAAAAAAATTAGGTTAACTAAATAAGTTACATGCTGCCGCAATATTTTAAAACCCTAGCCGCATGCAATTTCATAAACAGGACTTATAGCGACGCTTTTCAGCGTCGCAGAAAGTCCTGTAAGCAGTTTTTTTAAAAAAATTTATCCGTTTCTCCTCGTTCATACCTTGGGTTTCGCCTTGATCTTCAATTTTTCAGCAAGATCTTCATCTTTTCCAGCCCGGACATTCAAAATTACAATAAAAGATACTACTTTTACATATAAATTTCGAAAATTGACATAAATAAAATACAATTCCTATGCTCAATTGTTACTAAACAAAGGAGCTACAATAGATCTAACGAGTAAACAGTACCAACCCCAATCCATCTCTTCAACCAAGACATTCATAACATAAAAAATAAAACAAAAAAATTTCGGCCCCTTTTTTAAAAAAATTGGGACAAAAAAAAATCTACATGTTTACCACTCCTAGATCTAATATTTTATGCGTATAAATATAGATCACCTTGGCGACTGATACCACTGTTAGTAATATCATCCGCAGCGGAAGCGATTTAAGGATCTAGATCTATAAATTACACGTAATAAAATAACTAGATCTACATCTACAAGGGGGTTGTAGAACATACCTCTTGGATCTCAAAATCCAAGTTGGAGAACCGCAATAGAAAGAACGAACGAAGGTGTGAAGAGCACCACGATCTTCCGTACGTGTGATCCAAGCAACTTCCGGTGGAAGGAAATCCTCGTCTCGAATCCTTCCGATATGCTACCCGGAAAAATCTCCAAGATTTTCCCCTTAAACCCCTTGGCCGAATTTTATTCCTTCTTCTCTCTAAGAGGAGAAGTCGAATTTCATTGTGTGTTTTAAGGCTTGGAAGAACTCTCTTTATATAGGAGAGTAAAACTTAACCTCCAAGGATTTAATAATTAATACAAAATCAATTATAATAATCCCATTAAATAAAAGATAATTCCATAATATTCTAGAACAAATCTAGAATAATATTTATCTTTATTTCTTTCCATAAATATTTATCCAATAAATATTTTATGTACATGTATTATTAATACACAAGAAAACAATTTCTTGTTCCATAAAACATGTCAAGGGGCGAAAATTACTTATTGACCTAGTCAATAATAATTTTTGCCATTACACAACAATTGGGCCAAGATTATGGAAAATGTTTTTTCCACATATTTAATTATTTAGCCCAACTAATTTAATAGTCCACTAAACAATTAATTCACATATTGTTTTAATAAAGTCCAACAAGAACTAAATTAATATTATTAGGATTCGACGTCCGAGAATAGCTATGCTATATTAGGAGGCACGTCGGGGACCATGGACTAATAATCAGCGGCTCCGATAAATCAAATAAATAATTATCTTACGAACGAGAATAATTATATTCGATAAATCAATCACAGAATATGCCACCATAATCCCGTGATCGCACTCCTCCGATTATAAGATTATATTTATCTCCTCACGAGAACAATAATAAGCGTCCATTGATATAATCATTACATATGGATTAATCCTCCATAGGCTCGTTCATTCTAAATTGGGAAGTTACCGTTAACCCTTTCTAGAACCTCTTATCCTTATTTACCATTAACCCCCTAGTGATCAATTAATTCATACAACTCACGGTAGCTAATCGATGTAATATGAACTCCATGGATCGATCGGTTTCTAGGATTAACAAATAAGGGAACTCGTCTATCTACTTCCATAAATGGAAGGAATGGATTCCGTATCCGTGATAACACGTACTACTCACTCAATCCAAGTACAATGCCAAGATGGGGTAATTCGGACCACGGACTCGGTGTAATCCTTAACCGTCAAGTCAAACTTTATACCGATTCAAGCGGTTGACTCGTGATCACCTCGGGATTAAGATATATCCATAAATATGATCATCCATTGATTCGATAAGACTTCTCGATTACGGAATTATATCGTGAACTCTAATCAAATCGGTCCACCCCTATATGATATATCTATCATATATAAATGCCCCAACTAGGTTCTCTTAACCGAAAGTCCGGATAAGACAATCACACCTATTGTGTTCGGGCGCATTAATAGCACGTTAAAGGAGAGACCCGATACTCTCGATTAACTTCACTACGGGCTAATTGTATTTTAAGTACATCTTCACTAACTCAATCCTCCCGTGTATATCTCATACACTGAGTTAAGTACATAAACGATATACTTTAGGGTTTTCTGTAGTGTAAATACTATTGTCACATCGGTGATTATGAGAATAATAAATATGAATAATAATATCATTTCATTTATTAAATAAAACAATTACAAAATTGCCTTTCGGGCATCACACCTAACAGAGAGTACAGATGTCCTGATTTGTGAAGAGATTCCATCTTATTTCTTTGAGTCAGATGATGACATTCCTACCTCTACCTGTGAGGAACCTTCTCCTGAGACTCCTGAGCATGTTAGCACACCTGCGCCTATCATCCGCAAGAACATGAAGAAGAGAGTCAGTGTAGTTTGGAGAGAAAAATTTAATGATCTTATTGCACACTTGACTTGTTGTTGTGGTGAAAATCATTTCCGCCCCAATACTTCTGATTCCGATACTGAGGTGGCGGCTGTTAAACCAAAGTGGCCCGATCCGGGTTGATCTTTTGAAATCGGTGTCAAGCTATTGACATTAAAAGAGCGCTCCTGGTGAGGCAACCTAGTTATTTGTTTTTTTTTCTTAGGTTGTTTTATTGTTTTAGAAGTAGTACTTTAGTTGATTATGTGTTGATGGTTATTCCTCCTACATTCATTGTAAGTGTTTTGTGTTATGTGTTGCTCATATACCCCGTGTACCCCGAGATTATATGGTATGTCGAGTGTGGCAGATACTTTTGAGCAGGTTCGCAAGCTTTTATGTCCAGTGTTGTCTATTCGAGTTGTCGCGGTACATTCATGCTCCGGCCTGACCTCTGCCAACTTTCATCCGACAACCACTGTTGAAACCAGCTAAGTTTTCTTTTTCTTTTATTCTGCACATTCTGAGGACATAATGTGATTTAAATGTGGGGGGGTAAATTGGGTATGTTTTTATGCTATATCCTTTGAAATATGAGTGACTGTTAAATTTCCACGAAATTTAAATTTTTGTGAATCTCGAGCATATGATTGAAACTAAATGCTTGCTAGTTGTAGTTTTCTAACGATGATAGTATGTGACTTAGTGAGATAATTATAGCATGTCTTTACTTTCATGGAGCTAGTATTCATTTTTCACGTTCACGAGAGCCTTTGTTATTGAAGCAAGATTTTTTGAACTATATCCTTTCATTGTTTTAGTGATTTATCTTAGGAAGGTCAGTATAGTAACACCTTAGTTAGACCGTGTGCTGTGAATATCATAAAGTTTGAATGTGATAAGTGAGATGTAACTTATGTCTTGAAAAAAAAAGAATGAATAAGCAATCATAATAAATACGTTTGTCGGAAGCTGGTTTATGATTGGAGTGCGGTAGGGTGTACCACGTATGTCCTATACCACTATGATGACCAGAAGCTCACGACAGTTAGAAGAAGCTACCTTATGATTTGATTAGGTAGGGGATTATCTCGAAATGTCCTATTCTACTATGATGGGTAAAAGCTCATTCTGATATGCGTCAAATTTGAAAATTTTGAAAATGATGAGTAAAAATAAAGTGAAGTCTTTGTTATCATGGATCTTATACCCAGTAGAACCGCATGATATGCTGTAGGGATTATCCTACTGAGTGCGTGGGAAGGCTTTGAGTGGAGCTATTACTGCCTATATCTAGGATAGCCATTGGATTTTTTGAGAGGATATTTCTTTGAAAGGCTTGTTAAATTTGAAAAGGGCTTGTCACACATACACTGAATCTATCTCTGTGATGGTATTGTTTGCTATAGTTGTTGTATCTTTTGTTACGTGAGTTAGAGATCTATGTGGATTGCATGAAAGTTGAGCTATAGTTTTGATTGTTTTGTCCGAGGACGTACAAAAAGCTAAGTGTGGGGGTGTTGTTAAGGCCATATTTATATGATTATTAAGGGTGTATTTCATTATTATTTCCCCACATTTGCATAATTTATATAAGAATTAAGGGTTTAAGTGTAATTATTTAGTAAGGATGATTTTAATATGGTTATTTGCAAAATTGATTATTTTATGTGTTAAATTAATGGAATTATTATTATTTGAGTTTTATTACATTTTGCAATGTTTATTTATCCTTTAGGAGGCTGAATTTCGAGTGCTAAAGAGGATAAATGAAGCTCAAGTCGAATTATTCAAGATAGAGTTGGAATTGGCTTGAAGAAAATGGATAAAGATGAAGAGATCCGATCCTAAGCATTGCAAACGAGCGTCTGCATCCCGTCCATTCCAGACGGGCGTCCACTGAATCTGGACGAGCGTCCAGAAGTGAACTGGCGTCCATGCAGCGTCCATAATCGTATTTTACATTCAGAGTCTTCAGACAGAAGCCAAACGCACGTTCATGCTCCGTCCAGGCATTCTGGACGGACGTCTGGTTGTTCAAACGAGCGTCCGGGGCCGACTTACTTCCAGCCGACTTAAAACTCTATAAAAGCACCGCATTATGAAGCCTTAAACCCTAATCTTTTACACAACTCTTTCACGCATACTTTTACATAAAAGGCGCGGCCGAGAGAACCCTAATTCCATAGAGATGAATTTCTCCAATCCAACAATCTTGTCCAACATGATTGTTGGCTAAAAGCCTTGCGATGAGTCGACGGAGGAAGCTCATCAACAACAAAACCAACTAGAGGAGTTCGATACTAGATGAGTAGTGAGTTAATTCATAGTTTTTCATTACTTTGGATCTGTTTTGTATTGTTTAAGTTTTGTTGAATTAAGATTTGATGAAACGATCTAGGTTTATTTTATGCTTGAATGATTATATGAAAGTATATTATTTAAGTTCTATTTTGTTCAAAGTAATGCAATTATTCATGTTATAAGAGATTAGGCATTATTAGTTGAGTAAAAAGCTTGGAAACAATCTCGTGATTTCGTTTTGATTGCATGTTTAGTTTGTTTGAAAAGATAAACGAAACCTTAGAAATTTGATTGAAGATATTTGATCGAATTCGTGAAAAATCACTACTAAAAACTATGTCTTTAGATCACCATCTAGTTGGGGGTTGTTTGTTGATGGGTGGATTCGTTGCCTCGCTGTGTTTTCCTTTAATTGTTTGAATCGAATTGTTTAGATCAAGTTTAGTTTAAGTTCTAGTTTTATAAACCCTAATTTCCTGCTGTTTTCCTGCACTTTTCTGTTTATGTTCGTAGTTAGACGCTCGTCCGAAATATCGAACGAACGTCCATTAGATTAAGCTTTCAGACGCTCGTTCACTTTAGTGAACGCTCGTCCGTCTTTCTGTTTCCTTATTTTCTGCTTGTTTTTATTCGTGTTTTAGTTTTAATTCTTAGGTTTAGCTTTTAGTTAGTTTCAACCTTAGTTTAGATAGATAATTGTGACATAATCGATATAGGTTTATACTTGAATTCGATAAACATTCCATTCCCTTAGGACGACCCGTTAACATCCTTTACTACAGATCCTTATACTTGGGGTGTTTCGGTTATAAATTGTAGTAAATTACTTGGGGTGTAGTAATTGTAGTAAATTTCTAAATACTTGTAGTAATTTAGTAATTTAGTAATTTAGTAATTTAAATTGTAGTAATTTAGTAATTTACTACAATTTACTAATTTAGTAATTTAGTAATTTAGTAATTTAAATTGTAGTAATTTAGTAATTTACTACAATTTACTAATTTAGTAATTTAGTAATACTTGGGGTGTTAACGGGTCGTCCTAAGTAATTGTAATTTAGAAATTTAGTAATACTTGTAGTAATTTAGTAATTGTAGTAATTTAGTAATACTTGTAGTAATTTAGTAATTTAGTAATACTTGGGGTGTAGTAATTGTAGTAAATTTCGGTTATACTTGGGGTGTTTTAGTAAATTACTACAGATCCTTAACATCCTTTACTCAGATCATTTACTCACCCCTCAGCTCGACAGTCCGACCCGACTCGGACCAAGCGCACTACATCAGGCAACATGAGTCAAAGCTCGGCGGTTACAAGCAAGAAGCACACGTCAGTTACCTTGAAGACCGGCCAATCAATATTTTCCACATCAGCCACGTAGTAAATCATGTTTATTGCCCCCTCTTATAACCGTTGTCTCTTAAGCCCTATAAATAACGACATTTTTACCCTGTAAAGAAGACACACACAAATTAACACAAAATGCAAACATCCTCTGCTAATTTGTCGACAGACTTGCTCTCATTTACATATTTCTTATCTTCATATTGTTCTTGACAATTAGCTAGATATCTACCGCATGAATCATATTTAATCTAGATATATGCTCCTTTAATTACATTGTGGTGTTTTCCGACAACAACAACTATATAGCACATTTATTTTACCTGTTGTCCCCAACATACCGGTGCACCTCAACATTTTCACAAAATCGATAATGTGAAAGTCGCACATATGTAGCCAACATGCGACTTCTCGTTGTGTCGAATCAGGATCGACACTGAAAATGTCGAAATTTGTCTATAGATTCAATTTTCATAAAATTTATTCTATTGTGGATGTAAATGTAGTGTGGTACACCTGTAATCGTGGAGATTCAAACAAACGCTAGATTCTTCCGTGCATAGCAGTAGTTTTTGTTTTGTTTTTGGGGTTTTGGTTTGATGGATTATTCAATGGAACCGAAGGTGCGTCGCCCTTGCACCGTTCATCAGCCAACCGCCTGCCAATTCCTCCACCCTCACCCCCACCACCACGGCAACTACCGCCAGGTGCCTACTCCTCTGAAACACCATTTCCACCACCATCATCACCTCCACATGTCACCACAGTGCCCTATGCACAGCTTTATGCTATACTCGAATTATCACTCACCTGAGTGCTCTCTTTTCACCTCTCATCCCAAAACCGTTTCTTCTCCTCCGCCTCCAAACGTTCATAGCTTGCCGCTTTCTCAACCCGTCGAAACTGCCGCGGCGGAAGTCGGGTAATTTTTTTTCCCTTCAAATTTTTTTTCCTGTTGTAAAAATTCCTTTTTTGGGGGGTGTGTGTGTGTTTTGCTAAACATATTGTAAATAAATTTTCTCGTCATTGTTGCAGAATCACTTTAGCAAATTTAAGCAATTAATCCTTGGTTCGTATTTTATATGTGTTAGAGGATGCCTCAGAATATTCAATAAAAGTCTTAACCATTTCTTTTGAGTTACTAAATCAAATTGTTTGGGGCAAATGAAACAATTTTCTGCACATTGTTGAAACTTAATGGATCAAATAATAAAGGATGGTATGAACCTTAGTTATAATAATCAAACTTATTTTAACTAAGAATCAGAAGAAACTGTTGAGTTCCCTTACTTTAATTTCATGATTTAGACTAGATTCCTAATGCTCTCATATATGGCAATGGCTAGTGTAGCAATAATTTTTAGAAATAGTTGGGCATTTTGCTCCTGAAGTTCATTTATCTTTGCTTCATTGATTACAGATTGTTCGATACTTGAGGTATGTTTTTATTATTTGGCATATTGCATTTGTTGCTAGTGCACATTTTTGTGCCGGATACTGTATCTGTCTGAACTTAATAATGCTTTTGAGCTATCATCTAAAGATTGATGAATGAGGAAAAGGAAGAAGAGGAGGAAGATGCATCTTTTGTCCTAAGATTGTTGAGATTTGTGTTTTTAACCTAGTCTAAATCCTTGTATTTATCTTGTTTCTTGGTTTAGATTAGTCTCTTAGTCTGTTTTTACTGTTCATAGCCGTTGTAAGTGCTTTGTATATATTTGGTGGAACACTTATCTTACCCGATAAGTTGTATGAATTAAATTCTACTCTTTCAAGCCCTAAATCTCCCTCTTTACTCTAAAATTCTACAAAGATGAATGGCGTCTGAGTAGTGTTTGATCGGTTATGTAATGATCAATGCCCTGAGCAAAGTTGTTTGAAGTAACCCTTCTTTTTTTTTCTTGTTTTTTTCGGTTTGTTTTGTTTATTTATTAATGAAGAAGTAACCCTTGTTAGTCCTTAGAAAATCTTGTTTGTTGGCAATGACATTATTGTAGTTGATACAGACACTTTTTTTTTAGGGGAACAAGTTTTCAGGCTTGAGTATCCTTGTTATGTTCTGTATCTGATTAAATTTGATATTTGCTTCCGTGTGGGGTTGATCAAAAGATTGACGAATGAGGAATGGGAAGAAGAGGATGAAGATCCAGTTTTCGTATTAACTGATGAATGGCGGGAATTCTTTGCGAAATCTGAAGCCAAGAGAAGACAAGGTAGTTGTAAATTCACACTCATGCTTTTTTTTTTTTTTTTTTTCTTCCTGTTTTTAATTCGATTCAGTGCATCGATATGACTATATGTTTGTGCTAATGTTATGCAGCAAAAAAACAAAAAGCTAAGCTAAAGGGCAAAGAAACAGATGGATAGCTGCGTTGGCAACCGAATGGAAACCACGTTTTCTATGGATTTTATCCTAAGATCAAAACTTCATCGTTTTTTACTGCAAAAGGCCGTCATACGGAGTGTCTTATTTGTACCATAAAGACAAAATGCTGTCTTTGTACACACATGTACTCATCTAATCATATCAAGTTGACGTACTTGATAAGAATTAGTCAATTCTAGATGACATTTTGGACTGTCAACATATACATGCATAATCTCATTAAAATAGCATCAAAGAATTCGTTTACTATCTTAAAAACCACCAGCTGTTAACTCGACCTCTACGTACTGACATACTCTCTGCATCTTCTTCTTGTCCTGCTTGTAACGAGTTTTGCATTACCAGTACTCACGAGTCCGTCCATAATACAAAATGACAGAGCAGAACGAAGCTATAGATCGTTCGTAACAGCTTTTATGAAGCAGTCACAATGTCCTATCTATTCACTTCATCATTGCTGCGCCGTCTCTCTCATCCGTGATCGTTTTGTGGTTCTCATACAAGTCCAGTATCTCCATTGCAATGTTCTTAACCTGCCAACTTTCACACGTTAACCTTGACGGGTTAGAACTTGTTAAAAGAGGGCTCCATTGTTTAAGAACAAGAAGGCTATTGTCAAAACACCAAGGTCCCTCCAAAAGGACCTTGCGTTGCTCTTCAGAGTGGTCAAACTGAAATTGATAGAAGTTCATACCTTGTTTGATTACTTTAAATTTTGAAGTGGACCAAGGTATGAACTTCTATCACTTTAAATTGATAGAAGTTCATACCTCAAAATTTAAAGTAATCAAACAAGGTATGAACTTCTATCAATTTCAGTTTGACCACTCTGAAGAGCAACGCAAGATCCTTTTGGAGGGACCTTGGTGTTTTGACAATAGCCTTCTTGTTCTTAAACAATGGAGCCCTCTTTTAACAAGTTCTAGCCCTGCATGCCTTCCTTGAAACACCCTTCTGGATAAATGTCCCATGGCCTGCCAATCCACCTTCACACTGAGGAGGTGGGTAGAAAAATTGCCTGAGACCTCATTAATTGCACCTTCCTCCAAATAAGAGAGAGTGAGAGACACTAACACAAACCTACTCTCCTTCAGATTCAGAGCTTCTATTCGATCAGCTTGATAAACCCCTACCCCAACTCCTCTCTATTGCCATTGAAAATGACCTCCATCAACGCATCAACCCTGAACCCACCCTTGCTCTCTTTCGTTATATATGAGACTTTCTATAGTGGCTGCTGAGAAGTTTTGCCTACATGAGTTTGCCTTGCAGTAATGCAATTATCCATTCGTATATATACACACATATATAGAACTAGTGAAATAATATTTCATTAATTCAACGTAAAAATAGATAAGGTAAAAGTGAGATTTTCATTTTATTTGTGTATCTATCAATGGGAATACAAATGACTCTATTTCAGCTACTTGCTACTTGCTACCACTTGTCGGCTACTTGCTTATCAGAAGTGATAATGTCGGTAATATCACAAACGTATTTTTTTAGAGTATTTGGCAGTGGATATTTAACGGATAATGACGATTTATCCGGTGATTTAACGGTGGACATCGGCGGTGATTACAGACAATATGAAGATTGCGAGAAAAGTAAATGAACAAGCAATCTGTCGATAAATTGGCCGACGTTGTCTGCTTTTGTGTATTAAGACGTCCTTTTCAGGATACAAATACCGCTATTTAAATGGCTAGGAGTAACCAGTTACAAAAAGAATAATAAATATACTAATAAACATGGCTGATGTTGCAGCATCTGATTGGGCAAGCTTCATGATAACTGTAGCGGGTTATTAGCTTGTAACTATCGAGCTTTAACTATTGTGCTTGATTTAGCGGGTTTGGTTTGAGCTGGGCGGACTGCGAGCTGACGGGCGAGCAGGTCGGCCCCTAGCGCTTCGTCGGCCCTTAGTGCTTATGTCGGCCTGTAAAAGGCAGTTTGAAGGCTTTTGCTGATCGACGCTCGTTAGCCCTACCAATGATAAATATCGCTAAGACGTAATGCGAGCTGGATTGAAGTCCGGCCCGGTCCGGCTTCTGAAGGTGCGAACTGTGTGGGCCGAGGACCCTATGCTTATTATGCCTACGTACAAGCCCAATTTAACCTCCGCGGGCTCTTTTAAGGGCTTGGCGTATCAATGGACCCCTACTCATTCATTTATTCATGGTGCACACATGAATAAGTTATGGAGTAAGTTGTAAGGCGACTTGATTATTGTATACCGAGGTGACTACTGTAGAGCGTCATACTTAACACCGTAAGGCTCGGTAGCTTAGAGACGAGGCTCAGTAGCTTAGTCGGGTGACTGCTGTGGAGCGACCTGCTTGACAGCGTAAGGGTCAGTAGCGTAGTCAAATAGTGTTGTGCTAGAATAACGACCGGACTTAGTAGCGTTAGGCTCGGAAGCGACTAGCCGCATGGTGCCGTGCAGAGTAGCGACCGGACTTAGCACCATTAGGCTCGAAAGCGACTAGCTGAAGAGTGCCGTGATGAGTAGCGACCAGACTTTGCAGCGTTTTGGCTCGAAAGCGATTAGCCAATTGATGCCGTGTTGAAAAGCAACCGGACTTAGCAGTGCCAGGCTCGAAACCGACTAGCTGAGAGATGCCATGCTGAATAGCAACCGGGCTTAATTTTGTTGACAATAGTGATGAGCGAGCTAGATGGCGTAGTGCTTTGTAGCGACCTAGCGCAAATAGTGTTGCAGTATCAAGTACCTGGCGAGCTCAGGTAACGGCGAGCTGAATAGCGGGCTGATCTTATCCTTGTCATTAGCGGGATGTGAAGCGTTTCCTCGATACCGTAATTGTCGTGCTTATTCGTCTATGATGTGAAAGGTTGTGTCTTTTCGAATATGTAACTTGCCTCGGTAACCGTAAAGTCATTGTTGCATTGGGTTGTGAAGCGTCAGTCCGTTCAGCCGACCTTTATATAAGGACGGCCCATACACACTTATACACTTTTCACAAAATTAGGATTTCCATTGCAAGTATACTTTGGAAATTTCAAATATTTTCCGGCTTATCGAAGGCTTTTCCGGTGTGGTTGTAGTGTTTCCAGTTGTTCACAACCGATTCTTTAAAGCTTTTCATTAGATCTCCCCCAATCAATCAGGTATATTGTTGTGATTTTGTATTCATTTCGAGTTGTAACACACTTTTCTTGCTTTGAATGCCTATTTACACGTGATTTTCTGAGTTTTTTGATGAATAAACACGTAATTCACCCCTTGAATGTCAACATATGCTTGGTTCTTGGCTACAGGTTAGCCAAGGGTCGATGTGCTCTTCTTATTGGTGGCTTCAATCAAGTCCTTAGGCATTTTTCAGATCTGATTCGTTTACGGATCACATCAATAAGCCATTTGTGGTGAAGTGCCATATCAATGTATCGTGTATGTGTCTTGGGGCAAGATTAGTATTCAATATATACTCCGCAATGTGTGGCATAAAAGAGGAGATGATAAGATCCTAATTCCATCTTCGTTCACCTGACAACATAAGTTTTTTAACTGTGCAATCAATTGGGAGGTGTGAATTAATGTTACCTTCCATGAAATTATGCGCCTTTGGTATCCAAGGGTCGTGGAAAGCACAAATGTTTTTGCCCGAACCGACAAGTCATCATAAACCTTTCGACAAAAGGTCACGGCCATGTAAGATATTGTGCCAAATATCCGAACCATTGTAACCTTTCCTTGCAATCAAAAAAGAAGAATTCCGAAAATGTTTTGCTTTCAAAAGTTGCGCCAATAAGGATGTCGATTGATGAATAATACGCCAGGCCTGGTTACCCAACATAGCTAAATTGAAAGCTCTCAAGTTTTTGAAGCTTAGTCCCCAATAACTTTTGGTTTGCACAACTCTGACCAAGCTTTCTAATGAATCTTCTTAGAGCTGTCGCTACGCATTGGAGCCTCGGTCTTATTTCTTGTACCATATAGTAATAAAAAAAACAACTCATTACAAAGGTAGGGATTGCTTGAACAACTTCATTTATTAAAATTTCTCCCAGCTGCCGAAAGAAATTATTCTTTCCAACCTCCTATTTTTTTCCAGATTTTTTCCAACAAGTGAAAATTTCCTTTTTGCCCTCCCGATGAGATAAGGCAACCCCAAATATTTTTCACGACCCGAAGTCTGGGCAATTCCCATGTCATTGAAAATTTCTGCTGCAATTGATGGATTCACATAAAAATACTTTTTACCTATAGAAAATATTTTGAAGATGTTAAATATTTACGTACCCCGTCGTTTCGTTCACATATTTTGCAAAGAAAATTGAAGACTTGTCGTAGTTTACAGCTTGACCCGAAAGCAACTCATAATCCACAAGTATCCTCTTACTATTTTGGCATGTACTCGAGTTTGTGTCCAAAAATAGGATACTGTCATCAGCAAAAAAAAAACAAAATGATTGATATGAATTTCCTCATTTTCAAAAGTTACTCCTCTTCCAGTACCATCAACTTGGGCTTTACGAAGTAAGGCTTAAAGACCTTCCGCACATATAATAAAATGAAAGGAGTCAGGGGATCACCCAGACGTATTCCTCTTGAAGGCCGAAAGGATGGTGAAAACGTCCCATTAACAATAACTTGGAAGGACGTTGTGGACATGCATTTTGTAACGAGAGACACCAAATGTGCGTGGTAACCCATTTGCTGCATAATGTTTTGCATAAAAGGCCATTCAACCCGATCGAAAGCCTTGGACATGCCAAGCTTGAGAGCCATGTGATTTCCACATCCTTTTCTACCCGTTTTCATAGAATGAAAACCTCAAAAGTAGTAATGATGTTATCAGCAATTAGTTGACCCTTAATAAAAGCCAATTGGGCCCTAGAAATGACATCATTAACCACATGCTTTAGACGATTTACAATTGTACGAGAAATGAGTTTATAAATAGAGTTTGTGAGACTAATAGGACGAAAATCCTTCATCGCGTACCTGTCTCTTTCACTTTCGGAATGAGGGAGGTGTAAGTGTGATTAAGTTCTCTCATACTTTTGCCATGATTGAGAATATCTAACAGAACTTTAGCAATACTCAGGCCTAAAATATTCCAATGATGGTGTATAAATACCATGTGCATACCATCCGGCCCTGGAGATTTCTTTGTTTGCATTTTGGTAAATTCTTCAACGGTAAACGGAGTGGACAAGCCTCAAAATAGCTTGATCAAAGAGCTTCATTAAATCAAGATCATCTACCAAATTAAGATTCGAACCTTGGGCAGTGAAGAGAAAATCATGACAAATTATTGGATCTCTTTCAGACTTTCAGTGATCAAAGATTCAGAAGTATTGATTTTATCATGTATTTTGTTTTATATATATATATATATTTGTTGATTGAACTAGAAAATAATCAGATAACAACTGGAACAAAAGCAAGCAGGGTATCCATTCCCCAAAAATAAAAATACTCTGCCAATTCAATATCATGTAAAATCCCATTAAACAAAGAAGGATGATGCTAAAAATACAGTTGGCACCAAAAGGCCAAAGTTAAAACACATCTCCAATTTCTCATATATTCCAAGGAAATGAAAACTTCAAAGCCATGATTCTCTCTAGTTAGGAACCACTAGGCCAAATCCAATTCCCAAACAGCCCCAAAACACATATCAATTAAATAAAAACAACAATTTAAACCATCTCCCCTTGCGCCTCTCCAATAGGAGACCTTAATTGTAAGTAATGGAGGGGAGATACACCCTAATTACAGATCTCATTGTCATTTTCTTCCTGCAAGTTGGGCACATTTTCTGAGTTTTCATAGCCTTTGTGATGCAATTTTTGCAAAAAATATGGCCACACTTGGTCGACATTTCCTCAACTAAAGGGCCCATGCAAATAGGACAACTGAAGGTTGGCTCCTTGGGTGCTATTGCTTTCTCCTTCAAACAAATCAGAAAGATAATTGAGAAAAGCTAATTATAGATGATAAATTTAGGACGTGTTTGGTTTTACATAGAAAAACTGAGGAAACAAAACCCCGAGAATAGGCCTAAGAAAATAATGCGTTTTATGAGATTTAGGAAATGATGCATTTGTAACAAAACTTGGAAAGTTGAGAAAATGAAAACGGAGATAATAAAAGAATGAAAATCTATATTTTTCTCAGGTATCTTCTCAGTACCAAACATGTCCTAAGAGAAACAACGATGCAACTATAAATTCAAACCTCCACGCTTTTGGAGTTGCTAGTTTCAAGGTTGAGGTAAGGATCAGCATTCACAAGTTCTCGGCTCATGCGTTTCTTGCAAGTTGTTTGTGCAACGCAAGATGAACGTCCTTCTGCAATTTTTGTTCACAATGACATTATTCTTACACCACAAAATTTAGACAACACACAAGATCAGCAGGGAGAAGACTGGTATTTCGCCTATATGAGGCCCATGAAGAGTTATTCAGCTTTAGTTCTATTATATTTTATACAATGCTATACTTATCACTGAACTCCATGACCTAGATTTATAAATGGTCTTATATTCATCATAAATGAAAACAAAAAAAAAAAAAAAACCCAGATTACCAGAATCTAAGTCAATCACATCAGTTCGTCCACGGTGCCGCCGATTGTTGTTTTTTGCCTGGGATGAATTCAAAATGGTATAAGAAAACAAATTCAAGAATCCATGATTCCACAATCAAAGAGCCACGAAAGATCATGTAAATATAAAAAGATACAAAATGAAGATACGAGATGAAAGAAATACAAAAAACACGCAAAAACAATCCATACCTCTGCAAAAGCTCTAGCTGATGATATAGCAATGTCGTCATCAAACGTATCAAGATCAATTATTACAGGTGCAGAATCAACACCTTGGCAGTTGGAATGAACTGCATTGTCCACTTGATGTTGATTCCCAAGTATTGAGACAACATTACTTTCAAGATTTGGTCCAGTTCTCCTCCTCTTACTACACCAAGAAGACCCCAAAGACGGCATCATATGACCTTATGTAATTCTGCCATTAGTCAAAGATGATTGGTCTAAAAAACTAGGTTAAATACAAATATGTCCATCCATTGCCACCCCATCCAAATAGTTGAATACCCATAAAATCATTTCTAGCCAATTTTTTCATACAATCTTAGGATACATCAGCAATAAAAATGTAACAAGATTGCATAGATATCAACTTGCTAGACTACCTACAAGGGCAATGGGCATACAACATTTTACCTAAGAAAGTTAGAATCTTTAACTTCTTCTCAATCTAAGACTTACATGAGGCATACAACCAATTCATCATACCAACTTTCAGACAATTAATTCATTAAGCATTAGTTTAAGTGAATGAGTTGGTAGCATTATAACCAATAATAACCGCCACCAATCCATTACCAACAACCGATGATTTACGGGGCTCAGATGTTGCAATAACAAGCGCTCAAATTTCAAAACCAATAATTTTGAACTATTCATAACGAATGAAATCTGAATCACACAACTTCATTCATTTTATTATCTGAACCACTGATTGCCTGTATTATACATACATCTCTAATTACCCAAACCATCCGATCATTTTGTGATGTAGATAAAGATTTTTTTGAACTAAAACAATCAGAAAGCAAAAAACAGTTCCAATGTCTAATACTTGGAAAATCCAATCAATCTGATTCAAAGCTGTAAACACCAGTACACTTGTACCTTCCATACAATTTATACGCACTGGATTGCCAAGCGCTTTCAAAATTGAAAAAACATAGAGAAAAAAAAATCGAATGGGCAGTAAACAGAAAAGAACCTGATATCAGAAACTCAAAAATTCTGCAACTTTTCGATGCTTGAGCGTTCTAGTGATACGAATCTCCCCTTCGAGGTTTCGGAGACAACTATGAAGTCCGCTGATGAAAAAGAAAAAAAAAAAATGCGTTTTCTTTTTTACCGGAACTAAGAAACCGTTTAATTTATTTTTAAGGAGAAAAACGTTTATATTAGCAATATAAAAAGGGAAAACTACAATTTACCATTTTAAAGTATATTTGTGTAAAATTTACAATCTTAAATTTTACATTGATATACATTCCAAAATTATCATTTATTTTAAGCCCAAAAGTATTATTTAATTGGTTTATTGTCTTAAACAATTATTGCGTTCAATTTATCCCTTAATCCCTCCAAAATTCATACCAAATCCAAAAGTAAGAAAATGAAGCTTGACGACAGAAGATGCATGGTCTCTCTCCCACATGCTCAAGTACTTTGAGCGTGGCCATACATATACCAAGGACGGAGGTGTGTAAAAATCTAGAGGGGCTAAGCTCATCCGGTCAAAAAAATATTATACTAAAAAATATGTGTAGTCTGGTCGGATTTATAAAATATTCTTAATCCAGCCCATCCAAAGAACTCGATATAATCTAATAGTCCACCCTAATTTAAAATCATTGCTCCGTCTTTGACCATCCTGGCTCGTACCCTTGGGAAGGACTCCTAGTTCTCTGTAAAAAGCAAAAGAACAAAGGTCCATCCCACGTAGACACAAGAGATTTTCGAATATATACTACCTCCGTCTCAAAATGTAAGTTCATTTGGGTGTTTTCACAAATTAAGCAAGTTGGTTAAATTGATTATATGTCATTAATTTTGAAAAGATAATCTAAAATGTCCTTTGACTGTTATTTATGCAGAGTAGTGAAAAGTGTGTGGATAGATAATAAATGAGAGGTAAAAGAAGAAAATTTTAACAAATGTTTCCTTGGTTGTTTAAATGGACTTACATTATGAGACAAAACAAAAAAGCTAAATGTACTTATATTTTGGGACGGAGGTAGTACTTACTACCTCCGTCCCAAAATGTAAGTCAATTTGGGTTTTTCACACGGATTAAGAAAGTTGGTTAAATTGGTTATTTGTCATTAATTTTGATAGAAAAATCTAAAATGACCTTTGACTATTATTAATGCAAAGTAGTGAAAAGTGAGTAGGAAAATAATAAATAAGGGTAAAAGGAAAAAATGTAATAAATGAGTTATTAGTTATTTAAATAGACTTACATTATAAGACAAAATAAAAAAAGCTAAAAGGACTTACATTTTGGGACAGAGACAGTATTAAAGTAAAAGTAAAGAATACAAATAATGGTCATTGACCAACAATGAAACAAAGGAAATAAAAACACAACGATTATCCCTCCCTCTCAACCAATTCATCCTAAATTGATATTAACCAATCTAATATAACTAACGCCACCTTTAATTACCCGGTATATTATATTCGTGATTATTATTTTTATTCAGCTATGGATGCAATACTCTAAACTGTCTCTACTTCTTTGCTAGACAATAGAATCATATTCTCAGCTAGGTGTCTACCGTGAACGGACTATAACTTCACTAACTGAAATACACATATAAACTAAGAATGGCGGTTTAACCTGATAACCTCACATAACCACAGCTTCGCCAGATCTCTTAGCCCCGTTCATCTTCGGGGCAAGAGAGCTAAATCAGTGAGGTGACCGTTGTTCCAAGTAAAGACCCAGATTGAGACCGAGTAGCTTCACTAGTAGATCCAAGTCCAGTCATTGATCCCATAGGAAAGGCTACCATAGGAGTACTCCGGGATATAAACCAGGGCAACAAAAACCGAGTGCTACGAAAGAGTGTGACCCTTCGTACATTGGAAAATTAGCCCAAAAAAAGATGGAGACCTAACTCCAATCAAAGAGTGAAAATTGGAGATGTAACTCCTAGAGAAATAAAAGAAAAAAGTCTACAAGCATGTGTAACATCTAAAACCAAAGGTCCATTTTTGCTATCACCTTTATACTTTAACATAAGATTTAAGAAATCTCTCTTCCCGTCAAAGTTTCCAGCTTCCTCTTATCAAGTCTTTCATGCACAAAACTAGAAGACATCTTCATAGTCTTTGTCATTTCTCCACCATCCTCTCATCCATTCCAAGCGGGTCGAATCCCTTCAAATTAAAAATAGCAAGAAAGCTGCAATATTAGGATCTAGACAATCAATCTAATAACTCTCGTTTTAGTTAGATCGAAGATTTATTCTTTTATCACGGTGATCTATCGTTAACATGATTTTCATCAAATAAACAATCATCAAAGCAAGCATCTTTCGATTAAACATGCAAAAACATACAAAACATGATAAAAGAAACGAACTTGAAATAGATACTCACACATTAATCACGAATCAAAACTGAATTGTTGAAGGAAGGCTTCACAACGCTTGTTCAAGAGGGTTTTAGCCTCTTAGCATCCTTGTTGCAACTTGAATTGATGAAGTAAAAGACATGAATATATCTAATCTAATCTAGGAATTTAATTGCATAAATTGGAAGAAAATAGAGTAAAAACGCAGCCTGAGCCGCCCCTATGAAATTAGGGTTCGAATTGTGTGTATGAGATCTCTAATGTGGAGAAAACAGCTTCTTTATATAGGCATTAGAGTCGGTTCTATAAGTCGGCAATCCGGACGCTCGTTCGGTTGAGCAATATTAGGCCTTCCTGTGAATTCAAGAATCTCATTCATACAATCGGAAAACTCCATACCTTCAGCATCCTTATCGGGACCATACTATCACAAAAAATGACATCAAGTTTTCTGAAAAAGCTCAAAAGAAAAGAACAAACCCTATACCTTGACAAAAGCATACAGATTACAGACCACTCCGATGCATTTTGCATTTTGAGAAATAGATCGAAACCGTTGATCCTAAGTTTAAGGATACAATTCTATTAACAAACAAGTTTGAGCATTTGAAGTTGTGGAAATTCTAAATTGGGCAATAAATCATTGTGGGGTGTTCACCGAACAAAAATTCTAGATTATCGCAAGGCAAGATGTCTTACTCCAAACTCCAAAGCCCAGGATAGCTATACTATGTGCCAGGAGTGGCAATAAGACAACTATTCAACTTGGAGAACAGTAAAGATAAACCCCAACAGACATAATGTTACCCAACATTTATAGCCTTTGACATTATTATACACCAAGGTCCAAGTGAGTCCCCTCTCTCTGAGGACGTCATGTCTGCCATGAAGTTCAAAAGATCTGATGAAAATATGTAACCAGGCTCATGTGAGTGTTTCTCGTCGATATACTTCTTGGTGGAACACCAGAGCTTAAACCTTTCATTTTTCTCATCATCAGTTTTGTAATATTTTTCATGCTTTTCTGCCCACTTACGAAACATCTCGCGCAGCAACTGATCACTCTCCGAGCTTGACAAAGGATCTTGACTTACTTTCTGCCCAGAAAAGAAAATTGAAAACAAAAAATAAACAGAAACTGGAAGGCATCCATTATGATAGTACACAATTAACCTACCATTTGTACACATTAAAACAAATAAGAAAGACAGTTGAGACAATAGCACCCGCGGCTAACTTCCCAAGTCCCTGGACAATGCACAACTCTTATGGTCCGTTGCATTGTTTAACTGCTACAAGGAACTTTAACACAAGCCTATGCAATTTACATTACAAGAGAGAAAGATAGAGTTTTCATATACATCAAAACTAGAGCGATACACCTAATTTAAATAATGAAGCAATACACAACTCAAATGGTCTGTTGCACTGTTTAGCTACAAGGAACATTTAAATAATGAAGCAATAAAGCAGAAAAATCAGTTGAAACCCCATCATCCTAAAGAACAGCGCTATGTTGTTTAAAAGTCAAACAAGAAATCGACGGATATATACGTGCAGTATGATTATGGTCACAATTAATTCACGACAAAAAGAAATCGATGGATATATACGTGCAGTATCATTATGCTCACAATTCACGACAAAAGCCATACATTTGATAAAGCTCTTGTTACCGATCCTGTAGCCATGCGGCCCGCCACCATCTCACCGGCTCCCTGCATCTTTTTCTCTAGGGCTACTCGCTTTCCTTTCTCGCCTTTCTTCAAGGCTAATCGCTTTCCCAGATCACGTTTCTGTCCGGCTAATGGCTTTCCGAGGTCGCCTTCCTGACCGTTCACCTGCTTAGGCATACTTAGGGTTTTCAGACGCCGTGCCGCCCAAGTCTTCCGTAGTAGGTTTCCAGCCGCTTCAAAACAATTGATGAGTTATGGATTTTAGGGAGATGTGGTCAATATATTGGGAGCCGGATCCCTCTTACATCCAAAACTTTGTACCCACGGAAAATTCTTAGGTAGAAAGCCTCAATTAAACTCGACCGTCAGATGCACTGCATCATGTGTATATAAAAACAAATTTATTTTGTTTTATTGTCCACGTGACGTAAATCTGACGGTCGGGTGTAATAGAGACTCTCTACGACAAAATTACCTTGTAACCACTGTGAAAAAGCTTCAGATTTGGGCCTACCAAATATGGGCTAGACAGTAAAACAAAACGATTTGGGCGGAGCTGATTTTTTTTTTCTCCTAACGGTGTTTGAACGCTGGTCTCCGTACATGCGTATTCTACCACCACTGCACCACGGCACATGCGCTTTATGCGGCCAAGCTGATTTTTGTCACGAAGATGACTGATGTTATAAAGATTCATCATAGAATTTTAGTGGACAAAAAAAAAATCCAAATAACATGATAGTCAGTATTCCCCTAAATATTTAAAACACTTGTATTAGATAGTGTATATGATGATAAAACTATATTTAAGAGTATCAGAACCTTAAATGTTAAGAAAAAATTGTTGTATTAGATACTCTATTTCAACACTCTAAAATACCGTATTACTCTAAAACTATAAAATATCTCTTACTTTTAATGTATCAATATTCCAGCTCTAAACACACTCTCTCCTATTGATGACTTAAAATGACTAAATTATTTCAACTAAAGTTTGAAAAAAAAAAAATTCACATAAAAAGTTATAATAATGTTATCTCTCAATTCTTATACTATTCGGCTTGGGCTCATAATCTTGTCCACTTTGTTTTGCAAAATTTATGTTATAAGGAATACAGAAACTGTTGGCAGATATTGTAATATCCCGATCTTTCGAAAAGGACATTTCCGTCTTTTAACGAAGAGTCGGAATATTATATTTATTATTTCTTGGTTTTAAAAAAAATAACAATAAAATAAAAAAAAGGGGTTAAGGGATTAATAGGAGTTAATCCCCATAATTTTTTTTCCATCAAGTATCAGTTTTAGAAAAAGAGGGGGGACGGTTCATCAGAGAAACAGCGCAGCTTTGGGAAAGAAAAGGGCTGGGAGAAGATTCAAAATTGAAGCTAATCCGTCGCTTTTCTGTACGAGACTCCTCAAGGGAAAAACATTCTACGGAACGCAAGGGTCGTTTGGATACCAATTTCGTCTGTGAAGGTTAGTCGTTTTGGAGTTATGGTTTACGTGTTTCGGACGAGTTTGAAGGTTAAATTCGTTTTAGCTTGAAACCGTCGAATTTAGATCCTTGATATCTCCCTCGTTTCTATTCCGTTTTCGGATCGTAGCATACCGTTGGAATCCTCGTGACGAGAGCTTCGCATCGGTACCGGGATCGAGCGGTAGTTCGAGTTTTTAGGCGAGAAAAGGTAAGGAGAAACCCCTGCGTTTTTAGTCTTTGAATGTGTATTGGTTGCGCTGTTTTTTTCTGTCGTTTTGATGATCTAAACTGCGTAGAATTGATGCCTAATTGATGGTTGATGTTTTTGTATGGATAGTAGATCAATTAGGTGGAATTTGGGTGAGAAAGTTTGGGTTTTTGTTTGAAAAACGGATGAATACGATGATGTGCAAAAAAAATCAGTTTCTGGAAAATCGCCAGGTCGGACGGGCGTCCGGTTTTCTGGACGGGCGTCCAAACTTGGACGAGCGTCTGGATACCTCGGACGGGCGTCTGAGGTGCAAATTTTGATACAAGATTGAAAAGGGATGTCTGGACGGGCGTCCACTATTTTTGGACGAGCGTCCAGGGCCTTTAGACGAGCGTCTGGTCCTTCAGACGAGCGTCCACCTGGAGCTGGTCTTCCAGCTTGTTTATTTTGGCTTTCGATGAGGGATTGTTATCTAAATGAACTAGGATGGTCAGTTAATCACCTAATATAACACAACTTGCTAGATAAAATATTAAACACCATGTGGTCTTGGGTAGATCCTGAAGATCTATAGCGTGATGTGTGAACGGACGGTCAAAGTGAGTGTCCTATCGGCTGCGGGCCTATAGGCATCGCCGTATGTTCATACTATCGGAACCGGTTATTGTATCCCGAAGATTTCAATACGTTCCGGGGTTATTGTATCTGAAGATTTCAATATGTCACGTTCCACCTTGATAGCATGTTGTAACAAAGATAAGCTAAGTAGCTACGAGTTTAGGCATATTGGGAGATGTAACCTTTATGCGTAGAATCGAGTCTGTCTTGCCTTTTAATAGAAACTTGATAATAAATATTATATATATTCTAAGGTTGAAACGTACTTCTCTTCCTTGCTTGAGTATTATATACTTACCCCTTGTGCATTTACGTTGTATGTGCTTGGGGGTGAGAAGGCGAACGAGGATTTCGAGTATTACGAGGAGTATGTTCCCGAGGAGGATCTCGAACATGATATTTCATTCTTTGCACTTTTGTTTACATTTGAGATGATGCACGAGTTTTATATACTTTGTTCATAGTACTTTGGGATGACGTGTGTTCATCTCTATTTCTTATTTCATAGTATTTCGTTTGGACTTTCGAGGGACTTCAGTTGTATTGATTTGATACACTTTCGACTTTTAGTACCTTTTTCTATTCTAGTATCTTTATGGATATTTATTACCCGAGCATTAATTTCCGCGCACTTTGATGGTATTGATTGTAGGCTTACATATATAAATGAATTAATTTTTTATTTATATACGTGCCGAACGTCGTATTTCCGGATAAGGGCTCGGTATCTGGGAACGGGGCGTTACAGTTGGTATCAGAGATACGTGTTCCTTAGGCTTCTATTCTTTGAGTTTAACTCAATCTTATCTTTAGATCCTTAGTAACACTCTGGTTCTCTTGGTTGTCAGGATGAGTAGAAACACAAGATCGAGGACTTTGGCTCTTGGTAATCAGACATCTGAGAGGGGTGAAACCTCTAGGGGTCGTCGCAGTTTGTCACCGCCGCCTCGCACAGCTACACCGTCACCTGAGCCGGAGCAGGTTCAGCATCAGGCTCCACCACCTCCTCCACCTGTGGTTAACCATGCGGCGTCACTTTGGCCTTCTTCGTATCAGCCCAGGTCGGGGCAGTTTCAGCAGAGGACGGTTGTCTATCCACCACCGGTGACACAGGCACCACAGCAGGCTATCCCTCAGTATGGTTTTCAGCAGCCACAGTACCCTCCGCAGTATCCTCAGCAGTACCTAGATTATCCTCCTTACCAGGCTGAGCATCAGGCTCCGTATTACTATCAGCAGCAGCCGCAGGTACCCCTTGGTTATTCCCCGGTCTATCGGCCTCTCGGGCCACCGGTTCGGCGACGAGCGACGGATACCTTATGGTTACCCTCCGGTTTACCCACCGAGTTAGGCCGGTTGTTGAGTCGGCACCACCGGTAGATTGGCACACTAGGGCGAGAAGAAACCGTATGCAAGATTTTTATGGGAATGTGGAACATGCAAAGGCCGAGGAATGGATCGAAGTTTTGAGAAATCGTGTAGGAATATAGGTGTCCCGAGACGAGAGATGGCCCGGTTAGTGGTCGGTTTTCTTTTAGGTTCGGCCGAGTCTTGGATAGATGCGGTTCGGAGTAGCAACGGTAAAGTCACGATTGGGCGGCTTTCAAAGCCATGTTCTACAACGCAGTACTTTCCGGCAACGGTACAAGCGGAAAAGGCTAGCCAATTTCGAAACTTGAACAAGGTAATCACGTGACGGTGTCCCGGTACACAAATCGGTTCAATGAGTTAGGAAGGTTTTATCCGGAGTTGATGCAAGTGGAAGAACGAAAGATGGCCCGTTACAAGGACGGTTTGGCATATGGGATTCAGTCGGGCATGCTAGGCTTTACAGCAAAAAATATGGCAGAGCTACTGAATAAAGCCTTGGAAGTCGAGACTTTCAGGAAGAGAGCTACAGTGGTGGTTGGTAATAAAAGAAACTTTGAAACAAGTCGGGCGGTGGCGAGAGGGGCTCCGCGCGGCGGTTCGGGAGGTTGTCCGCACGGTCGGCGGTTAGACCACCGGTTGGTGCCCCACCGGCGGTCGAGGCCACCAGTTGGCGCTCCACCGGCAGCTAGACCACCGGCTACCTCAGGTTGTTTCTTTTGTGGTGAGCAGAGTCATTTCTCCAGGAATTGTCCATGCAAGGCAGCCAGTGCTCAGACAGGTCAGCCTAGTAGAGCAGGTCCGAGTAAGCAGGTGCAGATGTTTGCTGTTGATGCCAGAGAGGTTGAGCCAGAGGATGACGTGATCATAGGTACCTTTTATGTTGTTTTGTTCTTTTGAGTTATTTATAGCATGCTTGGAACATGTTGTAACTTTAATTAATTGGACAAATGCATGATAGGTATGATAAGAGTAGGCAATCTAGTAGTCAGGGCCTTATTTGATACAGGAGCTTCAATCACCTTTGTGTCCTCTAGGATTGCTAAGAAACTAGATTTACCTATGGAGCCTTTGAGAGATACTATGGAGATTGTTACACCCCTAGGCAAGGTAAACAAGGTGGTTAAGATGATACCACAAGTGGATGTTCAGGTTGGACCTTATCAGTGTAAGAGTGACTTCACGGTTATGGATTTCTCAGACTTTGATGTGATCCTTGGGATAGACTGGCTATCCAAGAATTATGTTCACTTGGGTTGCAGGGCCAAGAAAGTTATTTTCGAGTCCCGGGAAAGCGAGATAAGACTTATCGGGGGAACGTTTACGAGCCGGGCAAGAAGAGACATCCTATCATTTCGGCGAGTCAAGGCCATCGGGGCATGTCGGGGAAAGGATGTGAGGGCTACTTGTTGTACGCGGTGGATGTGGAACAAGTGAAACCTAAGTTGGAAGATACTAGAGTAGTCGAGAGATTATCCCGAGGTATTTCCGGATGAGTTGCCAGGAAACATGCCAGACAGGGTCATTGAGTTTGAGATACAGTTAGTCCCAGGGGCGGCACCAGTTGCCAAGGCACCATACAGGATGGCACCGGCTGAATTGAAGGAGTTGAAGGCTCAACTCAACGAGATGTTGGAAAGGAACATCATTCAGCCCAGTACTTCACCTTGGGGAGCACCAGTTTTGTTCGTGAAGAAGAAAGATGGCAGCATGCGGATGTGCATTGATTACAGGGCTCTGAACAATCTGACTATCAAGAACTTGGTAATGTTAAGGGTGATTTTATACGTTTTATAAGGATATATTTTGTAACAATTCTCTCCATATTCGTATGTTTCTCATAGAAATCGAGCTTTATATTGAAATATTGAGCAAATGAGTTTTAGAAGTATTAAAGTGCAAAATCGGGTTAATTATGTGATTTTATTGGATAAATATCTTTAGATGTAAGATGTTACATTTTGCATGTTTTTATCGTGATGTAGGTACGCTTGCATGAGGTGAAAGGAGCTTAAAAGATGTTCAAGTGATGATTTGCATGGAAGGGAAGAGATAGAGATGAAGTTGGAATGGAGATCAAGATGAATTTGGAAGAAAAAGAGTCTGAACGCACGTCCAAGTCCCGTCCATAGTGGACTGGCGTCCAGAATATTGGACTGGCGTCCGGAGGTGCGATTTTGATACAAAGAGTTTGGATGCTGAAGCAAACGGGCGTCCATCTGCGTCCAAAGAGATTGAACGAGCGTCCAGTTGAGTGGACGGGCGTCCTTAAACCGACCTAGCAGCAGCCGCCTTACTTTTCTATAAATAGCAGCGCGATTTCAACCCTTAAACACACATTATTCGATCTCATTGATACACCATCATAAGAGGCAAACCCTAGGAGGCCCCAGCCCCCTTTGGGGAGGCTGGGGTGGCGGATTAATTAGGTTTTTATTTTCGTTTTCTTTTCTTGGTCGATCTTGATGACGGCTTGAAGCTGTGAACTTGGAGCAGCCATGGGATATTTTCCAGCAGCGTTTTTATTCTTTCTTTGGATGATTTGTTGAGTGTTTTAATTTAAAGTTTGTATCTTTCCTTTGTTTATTTGTTTATGCAATCGATATCGGAAGATGTATTGCTATTTGATGTTTACCGTATGATGGAAATCGGTGTAAACCTTAGATCACCATAGGAAAGATTAGACTTTTAACCTTGACATAACGGAAGTTGATAGGTTAGATTTCTAGGTTGTTAGATCTAATAAATCTTGCACCTTGTTTTGAGAGCGTTAATCTCTATAGATCGGAAGATGATGAGATTGATAGACGGATTACTTACGGAAGTAGGAATTCATACCTTTGATTAGGTGAACCACAACTTTGATTGAATCATCATAAGATAATCTAGGGAAGAATTAAGGGTTGCGGGATGGTGGATCATGTTTGTTCTATGTTGATTGCTTCAGTCATTATCATGTTCGTTAGTTTTATTGTTTTCCTAGTTATAGTTTTATTTACTTTTGTTCGCAACGATCTTTCCTGGCTTTGGACTGACAATCCTCTGTCCAGTTTACTTTTCGTTTTTAGTTTCGTTTTCGTAGTAACAAACTTAGGAAAATTAATGAACTAGATACCCCGATTCCCTGTGACCGACTCCGGTATTAATCGCTATACTACGATCCCTACACTTGGGGAATACCGGATTTATAAATTTTATTACTTGTTTGCTTTGTTAGATAAATCCGTGACGTACACATAAGAACACCAAGTTTGATTGGACACCCGAGTGTGAGTTAGTATTTGAGTTGTTAAAGAGCAAGTTGACTACAGCACCGGTATTGGCAGTACCCGAGGTGTTTGATGATTATGATGTCTACACCGACGCTTCAGGGCAGGGTCTAGGTTGTGTGTTGATGCAGGGGGGAAAGGTCATTGCCTATGCATCCAGGCAATTGAAAGTACATGAGAAGAACTATCCTACACATGACTTAGAGTTGGCAGCAGTGGTTTTCGCATTGAAGATTTGGAGGCACTATCTGTACGGGGTCAATGCTAGAATCTTCACCGACCACAAAAGTTTAAGGCATTTCTTCACTCAGGAGAATTTGAATATGAGGCAGCGGAGATGGCTAGAGTTCGTGAAGGACTATGACTTGGACATTCAGTACCACCCGGGAAAGGCAAATGTAGTAGCAGATGCCTTGAGCAGGAAACCAGTGGTTTTAGAGCCCAGTTTTGAGGCTTTCACAGCCGGGGTTGATGATTTTGCGGTTTAGCGATTTGATCAGATTGAGGACCGTCAGTTTACAGCACCGTTGTTGGCTAGATCAGAGTTGATGGATGAGATCAGAGCAAAGCAAGATGAAGATGCAGTTTTGGTTGATTTGAAGAGGGTTGCAAGAGAGAAGCCTACAGTTGGCTATGTGTTGGATCAGAGTGGAAATCTGTGGTATCAGGATCGTCTCTGTGTGCCTAATGTTGGAGATTTGAGACAAAGAGTTATGGAAGAGGCACACAAGATTTCTTTTGCAGTGCATCCAGGTTCTACCAAGATGTACAGGGATTTGAAAGAAAGATTTTGGTGGCCCTCAATGAAGCTAGAGATAGCTAAGTTTGTTTCTGAGTGTGACGTACGTCGAGAGTGAAAGGCGAGCATAGGAAGCCGGGCGGGATGCTTAAGTCATTGGATATCCCAGAGTGGAAATGGGAAAAGATCACCATGGACTTTATTTCAGGTTTGCCTAAGACGAAGGGTGGACATGACTCTATTTGGGTGATCGTTGATAGATTAACCAAGGCGGCTCATTTCTTGCCTTTCAAGATGAATATGCCCTTGGCAAAGATGACGGAACTATATATGGACGGTATAGTGAAGCTTCGTGAGTTCCGGTCTCCATTGTTTCGATCGGGATTCGAGGTTCGTCGGTCGGTTTTGGCGAGCTTACGGGAGGCATTTGGTACCCGGTTGGATTTGAGTACGGCGTTTCATCCTCGGACGGATGGTCGGTCGAGAGGACTATCCGGACACTTGAAGATATGCTTAGAGCATGTGTCTTAGAGGTAGGCGGATCTTGGGCGGATTATCTACCGGTTGCGAGTTTGCTTACAACAACGGTTATCACGCGAGCATAGGCATGCCACCGTTTGAAGCTTTGTATGGTAGAAGATGCGGGACGCCTTTGTTTTGGGACGACGTTGGGGAGAAACGACTTGCGGGCCGAGTTAGTTGAGCAAGCCAAAGAGAGGGTTCGGTTAGTGAAGAAGAATGCACGGATAGCTCAAGACGGGCGAGAAAAGTTGGGCGGATGTCGGACGAAGACCGCTTGAGTTTGAAGTTGGTGATCGTGTTTACTTGAAGGCATCACCAATGAGAGGAGTAAAGCGTTTTGGTCGAAAAGGAAAGTTGAGCCCGAGGTATGTTGGACCGTTTGTAATTCGGAGAGGATTGGACCTTTAGCCTATAGACTTCGGTTGCCGAGTCTATGTCCGAGTTCACAACGTCTTCCATGTTTCGATGTTGAAGAAGTGTTTGACAAAGACGAGAGGTTGAGTCTACGGTGGATCCGGAGAGATACTTCGGGACAACCTCGCTTATGATGAAAAGCCGATTAAGATTTTGAACGGGAAAGAAAAGATGATTAAGAGGAAGATGGTTCAGTTGGTTCTTGTTCAGTGGAGCAATCATACACCTGAGGAAGCAACTTGGGAAGTTGAGGGTGATATGATCAACGAATTCCCGGAATTTTTGGATTTACCAGGTACGTTCAAGTTTCGAGGACGAAACTCCTCTTAAGGGGGGAGGAATGTAATATCCCGATCTTTCGAAAAGGGCATTTCCGTCTTTTAACGAAGAGTCGGAATATTATATTTATTATTTCTTGGTTTTAAAAAAAAAATAACAATAAAATAAAAAAAAAGGGGTTAAGGGATTAATAGGAGTTAATCCCCATTATTTTTTTTCCATCAAGTATCAGTTTTAGAAAAAGAGGGGGGACGGTTCATCAGAGAAACAGCGCAGCTTTGGGAAAGAAAAGGGCTGGGAGAAGATTCAAAATTGAAGCTAATCCGTCGCTTTTCCGTACGGACTCCTCAAGGGAAAAACATTCTACGGAACGCAAGGGTCGTTTGGATACCAATTTCGTCTGTGAAGGTTAGTCGTTTTGGAGTTATGGTTTACGTGTTTCGGACGAGTTTGAAGGTTAAATTCGTTTTGGCTTGAAACCGTCGAATTTAGATCCTTGATATCTCCCTCGTTTCTATTCCGTTTTCAGATCGTAGCATTCCGTTGGAATCCTCGTGATGAGAGCTTCGCATCGGTACCGGGATCGGCGGCTAGTTCGAGATTTTAGGCGAGAAAAGGTAAGGAGAAACCCCTGCGTTTTCGGTCTTTGAATGTGTATTGGTTGCGCTGTTGTTTTTACGTCGTTTTGATGATCTAAAGCTTGCGTAGAATTGATGCCTAATTGATGGTTGATGTTTTTGTATGGATAGTAGATCAATTAGGTGGAATTTGGGTGAGAAAGTTTGGGTTTTTGTTTGAAAAACGGATGAATACGATGATGTGCAAAAAAAATCAGTTTCTGGAAAATCGCCAGGTCGGACGGCCATCCGGTTTTCTGGACGGGCGTCCAAACTTGGACGAGCGTCTGGATACCTCGGACGGGCGTCTGAGGTGCAAATTTTGATACAGGATTGAAAAGGGATGTCTGGACGGGCGTCCACTATTTTTGGACGAGCGTCCAGGGCCTTTAGACGAGCGTACGGTCCTTCGGACGAGCGTCCACACAGGCTGGTCTTCCGGCTTGTTTATTTTGGCTTTCGATGAGGGATTGTTATCTAAATGAACTAGGATGGTCGGTTAATCACCTAATATAACACAACTTGCTAGATAAAATATTAAACACCATGTGGTCTTGGGTAGATCTGAAGATCTATAGCGTGATGTGTGAACGGACGGTCAAAGTGAGTGTCTATCGGCTGCGGGCCTATAGGCATCGCCGTATGTTCATACTATCGGAACCGGTTATTGTATCCCTGAAGATTTCAATACGTTCCGGGGTTATTGTATCTGAAGATTTCAATATGTCACGTTCCACCTTGATAGCATGTTGTAACAAAGATAAGCTAAGTAGCTACGGTTTAGGCATATTGGGAGATGTAACCTTTATGCGTAGAATCGAGTCTGTCTTGCCTTTTAATAGAAACTTGATAATAAATCTTATATATATTCTAAGTGAAACGTACTTCTCTTCCTTCTTGAGTATTATATACTTACCCCTTGTGCATTTACGTTGTATGTGCTTGGGGGTGAGAAGGCGAACGAGGATTTCGAGTATTACGAGGAGTATGTTCCCGAGGAGGATCTCGAACATGATATTTCATTCTTTGCACTTTTGTTTACATTTGAGATGATGCACGAGTTTTATATACTTTGTTCATAGTACTTTGGGATGACGTGTGTTCATCTCTATTTCTTATTTCATAGTATTTCGTTTGGACTTTCGAGGGACTTCAGTTGTATTGATTTGATACACTTTCGACTTTTAGTACCTTTTTCTATTCTAGTATCTTTATGGATATTTATTACCCGAGCATTAATTTCCGCGCACTTTGATGGTATTGATTGTAGGCTTACATATATAAATGAATTAATTTTTTATTTATATACGTGCCGAACGTCGTATTTCCGGATAAGGGCTCGGTATCTGGGAACGGGGCGTTACAGATATGCAGCAACTGTGAAATATTCTAATATTTTGTTCACCCCTGTTGAGTGTTTTTTTGGACTGGTTTACTCGACAAAGTAATCCTAAGATTACAGTTTTGTACACTATAGTTTGGTGTGAAGTGGTTTTTGCATGGTGTGTAGATACTTTTAGAGCTGTCAACGAGCCGAGCCAAACCGAGTATTTGTGGTTTGAGCCCGAGCTCGTTTAGATCACGAGCTCGTTCGTTTGTTAAACGATCAAAAATATTTGTTCAAACTCGGCTCGTTTAAAAGATGAAATGTTCGAGCTTGGAGCTCGGCTCGTTAAAACATATTGTTGTCTTCCAACTAGAGTTAGGCTCGAGTTTGGTTTGTTAAGA
The DNA here is from genome assembly GCA_036785695.1 of Gentiana straminea. Classification (NCBI taxonomy): domain Eukaryota; kingdom Viridiplantae; phylum Streptophyta; class Magnoliopsida; order Gentianales; family Gentianaceae; genus Gentiana; species Gentiana straminea. The sequence goes on along the minus strand of JAVUPR010000300.1, from coordinate 12,669,129 downwards.
TATAAAACATAAAGTAAAAATACAAAAATAACAAGTTATAAATTTATATTACATATATCACGCTACAATAATCATTATACAAATATGTAAATATTATTTAAAATCAATCTATAATCTCAATTATCAATTAGATGAATGAATGACTTATCCTCGTTTGAGTTAGAGTTATTGTGTAAATTGATGTATTTATATAAGCATGTTCGCGAACATAATCGAACGTTCGCGAACCAAGCTCGTGTTCGTTCGTTAAGCGAACGAGCCTACAATCATGTTTGAGCTCGGCTCGTTAAGCTAAAAAAAACAAACGATCACGAAACTAACGAGCCGAACACGAGCTTGTTCACGAATGGCTCTGTTCGTTAACAACTCTAGATACTTTTAGTGATTACTCCTGTACGTAGCACATTTTGAGCCACAGGCTGCATTAATTGTAGATAGGTCTCTTGGAGAAGATACCCATCTTTAGGTTGATTTCAAAATTTTAACAATTGGCATGCATATACTAGTCATATATAGAGGCTCAGTTGAAATACAGAAGAGGAGAATGCAATTAAGTGCAACCATCGAAAAGGTTTACTACTTTTGAAGTTGGCACGGAACAGACCTAGAGAAGAGATTCCAGGCATTATTTGTTTTGAACTATGTCTGAACTTTATTGCCCATTTTCTACGATATTTTGTATGAATGGTCTCTATGATATTGCTAATTCGTCTAAGATGATAGATGGCATTAGATTCTACTTGTGTTAGAGCCTTCAGTTCGTATATTAGGACATGCATCAATAGTTCTTTCTCTCCTTTTACCTATAAGAATTTCCAATGCCAGTTTAGCTTTCTATCTTGTGTTAGATCCTTCATTTCCACTAAACTATTTTGTACATGGTTCTTGTTGAAGAGAAGTGCAAAAACTAGTGGCTGGAGTAGAAGATGGTTTGCTTTGAATGAGAAAACTGGCAAGGTTAGTTTGCATCTTATTTGTAGTGTTGAAATAGTGTCATAAACTCAATCGGGTTGGACCGGATCCGACCGGGTCGGATCATTTTTACTATTTCTTTATGATATACATATATAATAAATGGCTTTTCTGTTGTCATATATTTGTTCTTTTAAAAGAACCAATTTTGAATTGTTATATGATAACGTCCTTAGTATTAAACTGTGATAGAGAAACCATGATAGGCGATTATGGTTGATTAGATCTCTAATCAACTTAAATGTCTCTAAGCTTATGTAATTAAACAGGGCATTGATAGTACAAACATGCTAGCACGTATTAGATGTCTTCTGTCTTTAAGGGCAGGGATTGATCTCGTCTATCAAAGTGTAGAGACACTTGGACTGTACGTGGACGTGTATTAGAGAATACGTACGTTAGACTGACCCACTTACACTGTTAAGTGTCACACTATGTGACGGTTGTGTAATTATCCTTAGGACCGGAGTCTACATGGCATCACGGTGTGGATTGTCATGCTTTGACACTATTGAGGTTTCACCTAGCCATAGGGCGATTATGCGGTAGTGATTGGTGTGACACTGAAGCATGCAGAGTATACATGTTTGGTCGTCCGTAAATCGCGTACCCTATTAGTAAGGGTGAATATCCGAAAGGCCTTCTTATAAGGAGTGTCTTACTCTCGTGAATTTTTGCAAAGTGGAAGTAAATGAGTTACTTCGAGAGAGCATGATATCCAGATTATAAGATATGGTCGTTAATGCTTGACACTCGACATACGAACGTATGGATATTATTACAGCGATATGATTCTATTTACACGCTAACCGAGCACATGAAAGGAAGTAGTCATTGCGTATTGACTCTTTCGATGATTGGGGGTCATGGACGTGTTGCTAGATGCTATCCGTGATCGTTAGATGTGATGGGCATTTTCGTAATTGCGCCTTATGTCTACGGCCAACATATTCGGAAGCCTATCGTGTCACACATATATGAAAATCAAGTCGGATTAAAATGTGGTTATAGTTGATAACCAAATAAGGAAAGAATTTATCTCATACTATAAATGTTATAGTGGTAAATTAATATGGTGGTATTTATTTATTATGAAGAAATATAATATAAGATATTAATTATGTTGATTAATTAAATATACATATATTAGATATGTAAGTCGAAAATATGTATATATGATATACATGTATTATGCAAATTAATTAATCATAGTATTATATTAATTAAGAATATTCCGGATGCCAATTTATTGGGTGAAGGTGGCGCAATATTAGTGTATAAAGATACACTTGGATTGTGCAATTTAATTAATGGTATTATCATATATTAATATATAAGTATATATAGTCACATACGTGACATGCATATAGATTTTGCTTGTGCACATTTGTTCCCAATATATATATATATATATATGTATGTATATATATATATGTATGTATGTATGTGTGTGTGTGTGATATATACATCTGTAAATTGATTTATGGTAATAAGATAAAGACAGTCAATATTAGATATTGACAATATCTTGGAAATATTTAATAGAAGATATTAAATTAAATGAGATAAATCAATCAAATGTTTTTTTCTTATTTTATTAGGAAAATGTTTTATTTCTCCTTAATCTACATAGAAGTTTTTCCTATTGGGAATAAGATTCATTGGGGTGCCCCACCCTCTATATAAGTGAAGAGTTGGCTAGCTCTTTTGTATATCACAATTTCACGAGACTAATAGTTTCTTGTGAAAAATAAGAGAGCTTCTTAGAGAGAGATTATAGAGAGAGAAAAGGTCGACTTAGCAGTTGAGATTTTCTAGTAGCAATCCTTGGCGGGATTCCGGCAATGTGCTCGTGTGGATTACTTGTAGAGGCCGGACACGTGGACGCGTCACACACATCTACTCCTACCGGACGGTCAAAGCGTCGATCTCTTAGATCAACCAAGGTAGTATTACCGTCCCCTCTCTTATATGTTTATTGTTTAAACTTAGTCGATCCTGGATTAGGAAATCTATTTTTGAAATTCCGCTGCGCTACTCGATTGATTTCCTTACAGTGGTATCAGAGCGGTCTTCGAGCTTAAGCAATAAGCAACTTTTATTGGCGTAGTAAATTAGATCCAATAGATTGAATCATGTGTGATATTGATTCGTAATTAGTGCACAGAAAGAAAGAAAAAAGGAAGATGATTGAGCGGCGGCGGCGGCATCACAGCCATAGCAACGCCGGCGGCAGCGGCGGCTTTCGGGCAGCCGGTGGCTGTCGGCTGAGCTATCCCCTTTCCCTTTTTTAATTTTTGTTTTGTGTATCTTTAATGATTCCATATGTTCCATGGTTGTAATTTCTCTAATTTCTCTTTTGTTTAGTTGATGGCATGTGACAAACTAATGACTCAAATAGTTTGGCCATTAGGAAGCCATGTGGCATCACCCAATTTGTTGGGACTAAATAAGTTTTGGTTATTAACCAAATCTAGGCCATTCCAAATTTCTTGGATAAGTCTATGCCTCTTCCAAAATATTTGATTTTGGAAAATACATAAGAGCCTAGGCCTTCTCCAAAAATATTTGATTTTTGAAAAGGGCCCAGGATGCCTTTAAATTTGGTTCAAACCAAAGTCATCCTTTTGATTAAGAATCAAAAGGAAAGAAACAAAAGAGACCCACTCGATTTTGATTTTATTTAAAATAGTTTTAAATTAGAAAATTAAAATTAAAAATTGATTTATTATTAATGGTTAATATTATTTCGATTAAAGCTATAATAAATTAATCGTTAATTAATTAATTGATTGGATATTATAAGACGCACACTACAAAAAAAAAGATTTTTTTGTGACAAATCTTTGGTGACAAAGAGGAGTTTTGTCACAAGAGGGATGCTTCTAGTGACAATGTTTTATTTTGTCACGAAAATGTGTACTAATTAGTGAGGAAAAAAAGATGTTGTTACGAAAAACTTGATGAATTGTCACAAAAGATAGGGTTTCACTTGTGTGATGTCCGACAAACTTTGTTATAGGGCTTTAGTGACAACATAAATTTTTTTGTATGAAATACTTAATGATTTACGTAACAACTTAAAGATTTTTTTTTTGTAGTGGCAAATAGTTAAAATTTAAATTTTATCTTTTTCATAAGATATTGATTGTATGGAATAGATAGTATATATAATATGATTATATGGACCCGATTGATCATGGACTCGACCAATAGAATAGATGTGAATGCTTTATTTTCTGTTGGTTTTTATTGTTGTCCTAGGCCGTTATGAAGAACGTGACATAGTTTTATTTCTGCATTATCCCACTCCCGTTAGCTCTCCCATGTGCAGCGGGTGTAAAATTTATTAGATAGATTTTTAAAATAATTGAAAACGAAGATGGAGACCAAAGAAAGAAGAATAAAGATTCCATTAGAGAATGGCGCATTGAAGATCCATTGGCGGTTGCAGCTACCCTTAGTTTGCGACCCTCGGTTCCGTCAGTTTATATTCGAAACCGCACTTAGGAAAATTCCATAATCATACCGGTTAATTTTGTGCGTGGAATGTTGTGTATGTTTTACTTTATACGATATTCTAGAAATATGCACGTTAGAGATGAGACCGTAATTAAAAATTAATTAAGTGAATTAATTTATTTAAATACTTCCACAACAAAAATCAAGTCGAAATATTGTCTCCCAATATTATAGCAACGGTGAAGAGCCCATGTTCGAATCCAACTGATCGGCCCTCGTCGGGAGTTGACCTACCTCAGGTATATCGTCATTATTGAGATATGATCATATGAGATTTCGCGAATATTGGGTTATGACTTGACTAGAGTATTTCGGTGATTGGCCCTCGTCAGGACCGTCTTATTCTAGAGGCAAGAGGTTGACTACCACATAGACATGTGAATTGTCAAAGAGTTGACTAGTCAACTACCAAGAGTCACATAGAGATATGATTGGTAAAGTGTTACCTACCTTTCGAATTATTCCGGTTGATCGGCCCTCGTCGGGAATCGGGGTAACTAGATGGGACCTTGGCCACTAAAGAATTTTTGAAAAGATTCTTGGAAGTCAATTGGAGTAGTTGACTAGTGGGAGCAAAATCATAAACCAAAAGACCATTTTTTATTTTGCATGTATAAACAACAACACTCTTTTATCTTTATTCTATGTTGTAGTTTTTAGCGAACTTTTATATTTATGTTTTGTTTTCTCGATAGTTAAAAACCAAAATTAAATGACTGTTACCTTTTGAGAAACGTTCTCAAGTTGGTTAAGTAATTTTAATCCTTTTAAAATAAGCAATGACACGAGCAATCGCGTTTTCGTAGTTGAAGACAAGGAGGCTACATATCTGATGGAGTCCTCTAAGACTTTAATTATTAACGGAAGCTCACATATTGGACATAACAATATCCAATGGATGATGATTATTCAAACATTAGATGGATTGGATAAGGATGACCACGTCGAATTTCGAAAAGGTTGTTTTCAAAATTGTAAGATTTAAGTATCGATTTAATTCTTTAATCATTGCTTGAAAGTAAATTAAATAGTTCATGTGTTGAATATGATTCAAAAGGTTAAATAGACTATTAAACAAACGTTGGATTTTTTTTATGAAAGAAAATTGAAGACACAACTCTTGTGAATTTTTTTAAGTCTTATGAAGACTAAATTAAGAAATATTTACAAGAGACTGAAGGATTAAAATGGAAATTGAGGGCATGTGCTTAAATAAGAGAACTTATTGAAGTCTCTATTTCAGGCAAGCACGTTGAGATAAATCTATCTAAACTAAGTCAACTCTCGGATATATAATATCCTACGAGTATGATTAAATTAGAAAGATTAAATACAGATTTGGAAGGTGAAGCAAACGTTGTAACACTTACCAAATTCTGAATCTAGTAAACTGATAAGGGAACTAAATAAATGTTGTTATGTTCTGGTTCTTATGAAGAACATATTTTCAGCTATATGTTAAGATTTAATGGACAAATTCAATTGTAAGGAATAAATATTGTTCCGATAAGGTTGAACAGTCACTGAATCTGACATGCTAGATTATTGTCACCATATAGTTGATATGAGTGATGAAATCTCAACTAAACATTTTATGGCTGTTATCCTTGATTTTGTGGTTGTTCTGGACATAGCATCTATGGAAGGGAAGCGTGTAATCAAACGTCATTCTGATGATGCTGAACCATATGATTATGAATCATGTGGGTTATACGTATATTATCCAAAGAGGACTAAAATACCCTTTTATGAAAATGGTTATAAAATCTAGAAAATTGGCTAGAGTCTAAACACATTGATGTTTGTTGGCTTATGACAATTTATACCATAAATAATTGTTTATCTCTCTCTTGGACTATTTTAGAAATAGTTGAATGTACTTATTGAAGTACGACAATTCTGAAAGCCCGAAAAGTTCGAGCTAGTACGAATATGAGATAAATAAAACTTAGGAATTAATCTTCAATTGGAATGAAGCAATTAATAATTGGAGGGTGTTTCAGAAGTCATCTGAAAAGGAATCATATTCCCCCTAAAAGGATATCATTTTGAGATGCGCGATCGGAATGCGGTTCTGAAATGTAAGCGACACTGTATACGATAAGGTTATGACGTAAGTCATGCAAAGAATCCCTTACCCGTTTTGGGATAGTGCGTTTAATCAAAACACATACTTAACCGAGTTCCAAAGAATAAGGTTGAATAAATTCCATATTAAATATGGAAGGGGATAATGTCGAATCTATCTTAACCAATGATTTGAAGTTGTCATAGGCACAGTCAGAAAGGCTTGGAGCCTAGTACGACATAAGTAACTTTGTGGAATATCTTGGCAAGTACGCTAGATATTGTCTACTTTCCCGTGGAACAAAATGTTTGTCTCCAAACATGATGTCTTCTAAAGGAGGTATTTCTTCCAAAAGAGATAGTGGGAGTAAATGAGATCTCAAAAGAGTTTGAGAGCCACAAGGATAGATTCAACCATAGGAATGAGAGCAGACGCCACATTGTGATGAGGTGTAGAATACTGCTCAGTGCACACAAATGTTCTATAAGTTTGTGGATAACCTCAAGCCTGAAAAGGCTGCTGGTATGTTCATCTTGAAGAATGAATATCTCACAACTTATGAAGGAATGTTTGAAAGGCAAGATTGAGAGATATGGCCAGGAGCCATAATATCTGAATTAGATTCCATCAGTGACTACCAGGTTGTGAACCTAGTCTGTCTTACCTAGAGGGAATGTCCCTGAAAGGCTGACATGGATAGTCATATGATTACCATAAGGCTATAGTGACGGCTGAAGGGTACGGGGTGTAAACCTTGTAATTATCTTTGTGTTGCCAGCTGAGCCCAGTTCTATTCAGACTATGCTTGTTATAACTTCGTATCATGGCTATATGATAGTGTTGAAGACGTTGGGCAAACATCTTGATGTTCATTGACAATAACATGATATGTGAGCCCACGAGATCCATTTATGGACACAAACAAACTTCTCTGGACAATTTCTTTGTTTGATAATCAAAGGAGTTTGATTTAGTCAAAAGAAGGGATATGCTCAATGTGCAAGAGAGATAGTGGGAGTGTGTTACAATTTTTGAGTAAAGTATTGGATATCTCTCTCAGGAAATATCACCCCATGTCATAGTAAATTAATGTTTGGTATTTCAAGGTCTTTACGAAAGCACTTGGATTAGCAGTTCTTATTTTTAAAAATAAGAATCTATAGTGATAGATTTAACTACTGTTAGTTTATAGTTTACCTATATATGCTAAAAAGGTTTAGCATAGATCGCGACAGGAGATACTGCTAGCCGGTGTTCTCAAGATCTATCTATGTTAGGATGTTAGTCCTAAAGATAAGGTGAAAGATGATGCTTATGGAAGGTTTCATTTTCTACTGCGATAGGAAATATCATAAAAGTAATGCCAGATGTTCATAGTCCATGAAGAGTCATGGGCAAGTATGAAAGTAAATCTGGTAAATGTCGAGAATATCCTTAAACAAGTTAAGGATGGTTTCCTAGTTTATCGAAACTTGGAATCGGATAAATATAGATATACCGACGTATATCTGATGTCCTAAAACTGGGGTTCAATCTTACCGGCAGTGTACCGGGTCAAATTGTAGTCTAGTCTGGTGAATCAAGGTCGTCTCCTCAGGGAACACGATGTAATTCAGAGTGTGGTTAAACACCAATTAGCTATTATTATCTTGATCTAAGTCGCGGTTTTAACATAAAGGTGATAATTTTACGTCAATAATGGAATTTAACAATTAATAATAAAGGTACTAGCCAAGACAATTCATTGAACTATAGTCTCTTTCAGTTTTAAGGATGTGATTAATCGGCCTTTTAAGGGTATTCAATTGTGTGAAACGGTGTACTCCTATTCTAACAATTTCCCCTCATACGAGTGTACGAAATTGTGTAATGCCTCCTCCTTGGTTTAAGATCCCTAAACCTAATGATTTGACATGATAAGATCACAAGTACAAACTAATTCATTCCCCGGATAAGAAATTGAACTCCGAAAACGGTCAACTTTACCTTCCGGTTTTTCTACCTCGTTCTCACACCTAATATCTCCGTTCGGTATCAATTAAGTGTGCGTGTTCTAATATTGGTTAATTACTCCAACACGAGCTAACAATCGATTTAAGTAGAAAAAGCTTCAACATAATTGAAATTAAAATATACATTACATAATCATCATTCGATTAACTAAAAGAGACCAAATTAGTATAATTACATCGCCTTGGCTAGTTACAAGTCTAACCACTCATTATTACGAATACTGAGACTTCTTTTTTAGCATTCATAATAATCAGCATAACAATTCAAAATAATATTAGAATGTACCGATTTCAATCATGGAGTTAACTTAAGGACAGCTGGCTCTCGTACCCGGTGATCCATAACTGAATCTGCATCAAGAGTCTATCTTCTACTTATCAACTACCACAACCTTGATGCCAACATTCTAAGTGTTATAATGATGATGGAGTTAGCTAAAATAATATTAAATATTTTGGCTTAAGAGCCTATATGTTATTGTGATGTGATATATGATGAGCTTTATGATGAGGAGCCAGATCCACTAGCACCTATGAAGAAGAGTGATCCATTGGTCATTAGAGATGGACCTTTGACAAGGCTCCAAAGGAAGAGAATGAGAGAAGCCTTGAATACATTGCTAAAAGAAATCCATGAAGAGTATGGGCAGCCCAAAAGGAGTGATGAAGCTTCGATATTATACATTCACTACGCTTTTGGGCTTAAGGAAAACGCCTAGTTTAATCAGTCTTTTTATTTCAGTTTTGTGTCAATAAAGGCTAGTTTTGTGCAAGAAATTTTTTTGTTTTTTTTAGCTTGTGTTGTGTCGTAGAGTTCTTGTGCAAAATTTGGCGTTACGAAAATTTTTGTGATAAAAAAACAGAATAAATTGGTGGGAAGAATTTTTTTTTTGTAGCTTGTGTTGTGTCGTAGAGTTTTTGTGCAAAATTTGGCGTTACGAAAATTTTGGTGATCCGAACCCGTCCCAAACCGAACCCTAGCCTAGATTCGTTTTGCTCGTTATTCTGATTCATTTGTACAAGGGTGCTTTACTTTCCACAAGATAGAGGGTGAGTGTAAACACGAGTGTATTGGTGATGCTTGAATTGTTTATCCTATGGTGGACGATAAGAGTGATGATGATAATGTATTGAGAGATGAGTATTTTGAAGGGAGATTGGCTACTCATGCCAAGGCCGTGAATGATGTGACTAATAATAAGATTGAGAGGTTTCGTGGGGAAATGGCTGATCAGTTGGCTGCGATAACGGCGTCCATTCAACATTTGGCCACGCAATTAGCTGATCGTGATCATGGCGGGCAGCCCGTTGGTCGTGGAGACCGAGGTGTTGTTGGTGCAGCGAATCCAGTTAGGCAACCAGTCCGTTTGCATAATGTTCCGTAAGCCCAAAATCTGAATGCTGATGCAATTGATAATGGTATAGAGGCTGAGAACATTCCAGATAATAGCTTGACAAGGGTGAAGATGAAGCTTCCTAGTTTTACGGGATCCGGTAGTGCTTCTGTGTATCTTGATTGGGAGACTAAGCTTGATCAGATTTTCGCATGTAAGAAGAAGTGCAATCTAGCCCAATTGGAGTTTACAGGTTATGCTATGGTGTGGTGGAATCAGGTACAATTCATGCGTACCAAACATAGACAGCCACCCATCCGTACATGGACACTTTTGAAGGAGGTAATGCGATCTCGATTTGTTCCTATGTCATATTATCAAGATCTCTATCGTACTCTTCAGACTATGAAACAAGGAGAACGTTCGGTGGATGATTTCTATGAGGAGATGATGACTACACTAGCAAGATCACAGATTGAGGAGGAGGAGATGGTCATCATGCAACATTTTCTGTGTGGTGTGCGTTTGGAAATTAGACAGCCATTGGAGTTACGTGGTTGTAATACATTGGATGAGATGTTACAAACAGCTCGGGCGATTGAGAGGCAGTTGAAACGCCTAAAACCCACTTTTAATAAATCAATTGGAGGTAATTCTTCTTCTTTTCGTTCGTTTCAGCCTAGAGGAGATAATCCAAATTTTGCACAGAGTGCACCTCGGACAACCCCTACTACCTCCTATGATGCTTCTAAAGCTAAGGAATGTGAGAAGGGTAAAGTTGTAGACCGCCGCATTAGGCAGCCTCGTGACGTTAAATGTTTTAAACGCACCGGTGTTGGTCATGTTGTGTCTGAGTGTCCTACTAAACGTAGCATGCTAGTTGTAGAGGAGGCTGTAGATGGTGATGATTTTGATGGAGAGGACTTTGAACAGGCTGATTATGAGGATGAGGAGGGTAATATTGAGTGTGACCCACTTGAGGGTTCTATTTATATGCTTAAAAAGGTGCTAACTGCTAGTGCTAAAGTTGAGGACGGTGTCCAACGTGAAAATATTTTCCATACACGCTTTGCTTTGATGGTAAATTATGTTCTCTTATTATCGATTACGGTAGGCCGTGCTAATGTTGTTAGTCTTGATTTGATTGCTCGTATGGGTTTACCTACTATTCCTCATCCCCACCCCTACAAGTTGCAATGGTTGAATAGTGTGGAGAGGTCAAGGTTACACAACGGGCGTTGATTTCTTTTAGTATTGGGAAATATGAAGATGAGGTGTTATGTGATGTTGTCCCCTTGGAAGTCAGCCACATATTGTTGGGTCGCCCTTGGCAATATGATAGAAAGGTGTTGTTTGATGGGTTTTTGAATAAGTACACCGTTCATCATAAGGGCAAGAATTATTCTTTATCAGCTCTTACCCCTGAACAAGTACGTCAAGATCAGCTTGCACTTGTTCGAGCTCGTGAGGAAAAGCAAAAGAAAGAGGGAGAACAGTTGAAAAGTAAAGATAAAAATTGACGGGAGAAAAAAAACATGAGGGTCTTAGGAATGAGGGTAAAATAAAAGTTGAAAATCAAAAAGCAAGGGAGGTCGATTTAGTTTCTCACCGTGGGAGTACTAAAGTTGAAAAGTCAATTGCGAGTGTCGGTGCCATCACTAGTGAGGGAGGTAATACAGTTGAAAAGTCAAAAGGTGCGCGCGTGTATAGGAATTTCTATGCTAAGGCCACTGAATTCATTGATACTATTGAATCCAATCAGGTTGTATTTCTTTTCTTATTTAAAGGTCCCGTGATCCCTTCCCCTACACATGCAGCCGGCCCCACACACTCACCAAAGGTGACTTGGCCGAGTGGCTCCCCTCCCCCTTCCCCCCCTTCCCCTTGTTTAATGCTTGTAAGTGATCTCATCGGTTCTCTACCTAGTGTTGTGTGCTCTGTCTTGCAGGAGTTTGCTGATGTATTCCCTGAGGAGGAACCAAGTGGCTTGCCACCATTGCGAGGCGTGGAGCATCATATTGACCTCGTGCCGGGCTCTGCGTTGCCCAATCGTCCGGCTTATAGAGCCAACCCCGCGGAAACTTTAGAGATCAAGAAGCAAGTCGATGAGTTGCTAGCTAAAGGGAAAATTCAAGAATCTATGAGCCCTTGTCTGTGCCAGTGTTAGTAGTGCCCAAGAAAGGAGGTGAATGGAGAATGTGCATGGACAGTCGTGCCATTAATCAAATCACGGTAAAGTATCGTTATCCCATTCCTCGTTTAGATGACATGCTAGATGAACTTAGGGGTGCTAAAATTTTTACTAAAATTGATCTTAAGAATGGCTATCACCAAGTTCGAATTAGAGAGGGTGATGAATGGAAGACGACTTTTAAAACCAAGTTTGGGTTATATGAATGGTGGTCATGCCCTTTGGCTTGACTAATGCACCTAGTACTTTCATGCGTTTGATGAATGAGGTGCTTCGAGAGTTCATAAATAAATTTGTGGTAGTTTATTTTGATGATATTCGATTTATAGCCACAATTTAGATGATCACCTAGTTCACCTACGTCTTTGTTTTGTCTACTCTTCGCGATGCTCAGCTCTATGCTAATCTTAAAAAATGCTCCTTTTGTTTGGATAGAGTCGTTTTTCTTGGTTTTGTGGTAAGTGAACGGGGTGTTGAAGTTGATCGTGACAAGATTAAGGCTATTGAGGATTGGCCTACACCACAAACGGCGGCTGATGTGCGTAGTTTCCATGGCTTGGCGAGTTTCTATAGGCGTTTTGTCAAGGATTTCAACAGCATCGTAGCCCCTCTTAACGAGCTTGTGAAGAAGAATGTACCCTTCTATTGGGGTCCACGACAAAGGGAGTCTTTCGAAACTCTAAAAGCTCGTTTAATTTCAGCCCCTATACTTGCACTTCTGATTTTAATAAGCACTTTGAGATTGAATGTGATGCATCGGGTGTGGGTATTGGTGGTGTCTTAACTCAAGAGGGTAGACCTATTGCTTATTTTAGTGAGAAACTTAAGGGTGCCTCTTTGAATTATGCTACTTATGATAAGGAATTGTTTGCGTTAGTTAGAGCCCTTCAAACTTGGCAGCACTATTTACGCCCTAGAGAGTTTATCATACACATTGATCATGAATCACTTAAGTACTTGAAAGGGCAGGGTAAGTTAATTCCTCGGCATGTTCGTTGGGTTGAATTCATTGAGTCCTTTCCTTATATCATTAAGTATAAGAAGGGTCAAGATAATGTGGTAGCTGATGCTTTATCTCGTAGACCTGCTTTAATTACCACTATGCAAACTAAATTCCTTGGTTTTGAGTTTATCAAGGATTTGTATGCTTCTGATGAGGATTTTCAGGATATTTGGCATAATACTGCTAATAAAACCGATGGTAGGTTCTTTCGACGCGAGGGTTTTTTTGTATCGTGATCATGTTATTTGTATTCCTCGTTGTTCTATGCATGATTTGTTGGTGCGTGAGGCACATAGTGGTGGTCTTATGGGTCATTTTGGCATTACTAAGACGCTTGATATGCTTAAGTCACATTTTTATTGGCCTCGTATGAAAGTTGATGTTGCTAAATATTGTGATGCTTGTATCACTTGTAAGGCTGCTAAATCTACGTCCAGCCCCCATGGTTTGTATCAGCCCTTCCCATTCCTACACAGCCTTGGACTGATTTATCTATGGATTTTGTGTTGGGCTTACCCCGTTCTAAGAGTGGTAAGGATTCTGTGTTTGTGGTGGTGGATAGGTTTTCTAAGATGGCACACTTTATTGCATGCTCTAAAACTAATGATGCTTCTTATATTGCTGATTTGTTTCTTAAGGAAGTTGTTAGATTGCATGGTGTGCCTAGAACAATTGTGAGTGATAGGGATTCCAAGTTTATTAGTCATTTTTGGAGAGTTTTGTGGATGCGTTTAGGAACTAAGTTGCTTTATTCTACTGCATTTCATCCTCAAACTGATGGTCAAGCTGAAGTTGTTAATCGTGTATTGGGTCGGTTGCTTCGTTGTCTTGTTCGAGAAAAATCTCAAGAATTGGGAAGCTTGTTTACCTTTCGCTTTGAATTTGCTTATAATAGGTGTAAACATTCGGCTTCTAAATTTACTCCTTTTGAGATGGTTTATGGTTTCAATCCGAAAACACCTTTTACCTTGGCTCCTTTACACGATGTTGCGCAGGTTAGCTTGGATGGTGAGCAGAAGGCCGCGCTTGTTCGTGAGCTACATGAGACCGCAAGGAAGAATGTGGAGGCATCCACGGTGCGGTATGCGAAGCAAGCTAATAAGGGTCGCAAGGAAGTCATCTTTGAACTTGGCGATTATGTTTGGTTACACATGCGCAAGGATAGGTTCCCAAAGCAACGCAAGACCAAACTGCACATGAAAGGCGAAGGACCGTTCCGAGTGCTCGAGAGGATCAACAACAATGTTTACAAGATTGACTTGCCACCAAGATTGGAATATTTCTCCTTCTGTCAACGTGGCTGATTTGACACTTTTTGATAATCCCTTTGATCTGAGGAAAGATCCTTCCCAACCGGGAGGGAATGATGTGATATATGATGAGCTTTATGATGAGGAGCCAGATCCACTAGCACCTATGAAGAAGAGTGATCCATTGGTCATTAGAGATGGACCTTTGACAAGGCTCCAAAGGAAGAGAATGAGAGAAGCCTTGAATACATTGCTAAAAAATCCATGAAGAGTATGGGCAGCCCAAAAGGAGTGATGAAGATTCGATATTATACATTCACTACTCTTTTGGGCTTAAGGAAAACGCTTTGAAGGCCCAAAACGCCTAGAAGACCACTTTAATCAGTCTTTTTATTTCAGTTTTGTGTCAATAAAGGCTAGTTGGGCCTGAAGTGTGGTTTGGCGAAGCCCATCTAGTGGGAGGCGCATTTTTCCTTAATGTTTGTTTAGGTTTTCATTAGTTTTCCGTCCCACATTGGAAGATGGAACATTGAGTCAGTTTTTGTAGCCTATATATAGGCCAACACTATCTCTTTTATGAACAACATATATTTGAGTGAAATTTTATTATTTGATTAAGCTTGTCTTAATTGTGCACGTTTATGTGTGAGATTCTCTTGGATTGGAGGATCGCCCCTTTGAGAACTTATCAGCGTAACCGAGCATTACGTTGTGGCGTTCCAACCGTAGTCTTAGATTAAGATACGGATCATAGCTCTCATTGGTTACAATTCAGTTTCTTCCTGGGCAAAACAAAGGATTTGATTCGTAAGGATCACATCAGGGTTGTAACGGATTTGTATAAGATTTGTTTTTGATAATTTTATTTTTCCGCATCCGTTGGGCTTTATGTCACGACCCTAAAGCTTTACCACGTGGTATTTGTAATAAAACAAAAACAAGAAAAACCACGGGTAATTCTGATAATAAAAATAAGCTGATAAGCCTCAGAATATGTCAAATGGTGGGATTTTATTATATCTATTATTTACAAAAATAAAACGTACCATCACAATATTTACTATAATTGATATGAAAACGTCACTATAAACTTAAGAAATGGGATTAAAATATAGCAAAATACATCATCTGGTTGATATACATCAACCACTCCCTACTTAGCCTTTGATCGTCCTCTAGCAAAGAACCGATAAAATAATTTAAGGCCACAACCGTTAGTTATGTAATGCTAAGAAATGAATGTTCAACAAGATGATGCAACCAATCAGTATTAAAGTTATATGTTATCATGTTATCTAAGAGAGGACTATGGTGTGTGGACGAACGTTTCTCAACTTTTGTTATTATTCAACCAATCGTGAATTTATGCATGCAGAATTTAACAAATGCAAACCATAAGCTTAAGAGTGATACCAATATCCACTAATCGAGGTGCTCGGAATCAAGAAGATAGGTCGGGTAGGACTTGCAAGCTTGTAATGTCAGGCTCGGGTGTTGGCTAATCGAATGGATAAAAGGATATAACAAAAAGAACAATTGCAAGATAGCAAAAACTTATACCTTCAATTCCACTGATTTTCTGAATTGACAACTCCAATTCTCTCGCATAATTGCCAAAGACGTCTCCTCAATAATAAACATAAAATATGAAGTATCTTTTCTTTTAATTTATCACCCGAACTCGTTTTTCTTGAATTTGTTGAACTCGTCCTCCAGAATTGTCTTCTAAAATTCAATATCTTCATACAAAATTATATATACTTGGATACTTTCTTTTATTACATATACATCAAAGATCTCCAATTTTTATAGATATCGCCTCAACTTAATTTGCGCCAATAAAATTTTCCAACCTTTACTTTCAATGTTATCACCGCATAACACCTAAAAACTTGCTAAACTTGCGGGACATCAAGGGAATGTAGACCAAAATTAGGCTAAAGGTCGGATATAATGAGGTTAATCACGAATGGCTAGTTCGAGTGGGGTCTCACCACTCTACAAAGGCTGAGGTAGGGACAGGTGGAAATTATGTTCGGGACGGCCATTTGGCTATGGTTAAGTCAAAGAAATGCCAGGACCGTCATCCCTAAATTCGATTCCAAATACCATTTTATTTCGCCTCGAAAGGATATCAAACCTTAGTTCTAGTTGCTACTGAGGCATATATGCATAATTCCACAAAAAGTTTGCATAATTAACAAAAACTTAGAATATACGTGTTCCACGGATTTACACTACTGTCAAAGAATTGCAAGATAAAATGTACCTTTAATTTATTAAGGTTGTTCAAAATTTTGAAATATTCATTCTATTAATCGTACAGCTAAACGTTGTGTCCAAAATTATTTTATTCTACTAATACTCGAAAAATAATCAAAATTTAAGTGTTTCTTAAGTATTTAATGAAATTATTCCTTATTAGACTAACTACGTCTCCACACCTCACTTACGAACTGTCATCGTCCCGATGAGAAGTGAGTAGTAAAAAGTAGTTAGGGAAATAAGGGAATCAAAAGTAGTCAAAACAAGTATCGAGATGCTATAAAAGGGTGGGTGGGTGGGCATAAACAAGAAATGAAATGACAAGCAATACCAAATACTAGCAAAGTATCAACCAAAATATAGACCCAAAAGGATCATCGGCCACACCGGGCCTCTCAAAAAAACAAAAATACTATACCAAACTTTTACGGGCTGCCTCCCGGTTGCGCTTTTGTTTAATGTCGTTTGCTCGACTTAAATTACCAAAATGATCATGATTAATTAATAGAATATACTAAACAAAAGGGGATACTTCTAACAATTACTCACCAAAGCACGTGGCAATTAAGCACACGAACCAACCAGAAATAAATGCTTAATGAGTAACAAGTAGGATAGTACCCGTGATTGCTACATTTATAGTCTATAGCTAGACTATCTCATGCTTCAATTAGTTGGGAGGTCGATAAGGAACATCACCTCCTGATTTGGAGGGATTCCATCTTCTTTAACGAAAATCTTCAATCTATGACCATTTGCTATGAAAATTGTCTTCCCGTCAGTCAATTCCACAGCTCCGGATGCATGCACTTTAGTCACTAAAAATGGACCTGTCCAGCTATACTTAAGCTTACCTGGAAACAATTTCAAACGTGAGTTGTACAAGAGCACCCGATCACCCACAAGGAACTCACGACGAAAGATTCTCTTATCATTGAAAGACTTCGTGCGTTCCTTGTAGATTCGAGTGTTCTCATAAGCATCAAGGCGAAACTCTTCAAGTTCCATGAGTTGGAGTAATCGATGGTCACCCACGGCCTTAGGATCAAAGTTAAGAAATTTAATAGGCCAGAAGGCACGATGTTCCAACTCAATCGGAAGATGACAAGACTTGCCAAAAACTAGTCTATAGGGAGAACAACCAATCGGTGTTTTGAAGGCTGTTCTGTATTCCCAGAGTGCATCATCTAATTTTTCTGCCCAATTTTTACGGTTGGAATCGACAGTTTTTCACCCTATTAGACACCTCGACTTGTCCACTAGTTTGCGGATGGTACGGTGTACCGAGATTGTGCTTGACGCCGTATTTTTCAATCACCTTGGTAAATGGTCGGTTACAAAAGTGTGAGCCTCTGTCACTAATGATAGCCCTAGGAGTGCCAAATTTAGTAAATATATTCTTTTTAAGGAATTTTAGCACTACTCTAGTATCATTAGTGGGAAGAGCTTCGGCTTCGACCTATTTAGATACATAATTGACCATTACTAAGATGAATTTCTTACCAAAAGATGGAGGTAAAGGACCCATAAAATCAATGACCAAAACATCAAACAATTCACACTCCAATTTAGGTTGAAGAGGCATCTCGTGTTTTTTAGAAACGTTTCCCCATTTTTTGCATGACTCACAAGATCGTGCATAGTGGTGTGCATCTTTATAGAGTGTGGGCCTGTAAAAACCACATTGCAATACTTTATAGGCGGTTTTCCACCCCCCATTGTGGCCGCCAGCCTCACGATCATGGCAAAAATATAAGATACTTAAAATTTCATTATCGGGAACGCATTTCCTAATTATGCCATCCGAACACCTTCGAAAAAGGTCCGGTTTTTCCCAATAATAAAATTTCAAATCATAAAAGAACTTCTTTTTCTGCTGCCATGTCCAATGAGACGGAATATACTCACAGGTGAAATAATTGACGATATTGCCGAACCATGGTGAGCTCTCCATTGGTGTATTACTAGTTTTAATGAGCTGCATTCTTGGGGGAGCGTCAACCATGAGGAGTTGTTCATCTGGAAATAAATCTTTGATCTCTTGTCTCTTTCCTTCTTCCTCGGGAAATTTCATATGACTCAAATGATCTGCTACTACATTCTCACTACCCTTTTTATCTTTAATTTCAATGTTGAATTCTTGAAGTAGGAGAATCCATCTGAGAATACGTGGCTTTGCATCTTTCTTACTCAACAAGTATTTTAATGCGGCGTGATCGGTATAAACAATGACTTTAGAACCGACGAGATAAGATCGAAATTTGTCCAAGGCAAAGATTACGGCAAGTAGCTCTTTTTCTGTTGTGGCATAGTTGAGCTGGGCTGCGTTTAAAGTGTGGGATGCATAGTAGATTGCCTTAAGTACTTTGTCATGGCGTTGACCTAGAACAGCCCCAACCGCCAGATCGCTTGCATCACATATAAGTTCGAAAGGTAAATTCCAATCCGGTGCCACTAGCACTGGTGCAATTGTCAACCGTGCCTTCAGAGTCCTAAATGCTTTCATACATTCATCATCAAAATTGAACGGCACTTTTTTCTGAAGAAATGACCGAGAGGTTTTGCTATGCGTGAAAAATCTGCAATAAATCGTCTATAGAAACCGGCATGTCCAAGAAATCCTCTCAGAGTTTTCAGATTTACTGGTGGAGGTAACTTTTCAATCACTTCGATCTTTGCTTTGTCTACCTCAATACCTTCTTCAGAAATTCTATGAACTAAAACAATACCATCTGACACCATCAGATGACACTTCTCCCAGTTTAGAACTAAGTTTGTGTCTTCACAGCG
The DNA here is from genome assembly GCA_036785695.1 of Gentiana straminea. Lineage (NCBI taxonomy): Eukaryota > Viridiplantae > Streptophyta > Magnoliopsida > Gentianales > Gentianaceae > Gentiana > Gentiana straminea. The sequence continues at coordinate 12,649,722 of JAVUPR010000300.1, read as the reverse complement.
TTGGAGAACACGTTCTAAGTGTGAGAGACATTCTCCGAAAGAGTCTCAAAAAACGCTGAAATCATCCATAAAAATTTCCAATTTTTTTTCTACCATGTCAGAAAATATTGCCATCATCCATCGTTGAAATGTAGCTGGTGCATTGCACAATCCAAACGGAATTCTTTTATATGCAAAGGTTCCATATGGACAAGTGAAAGTCATTTTCTCTCTATCTCCCGCTGCAATAAATATCTGCAAATATCCTGAATAACCATCCAAGAAACAATAGAATTTATGTCCACTTAGTCGTTCCAACATCTGCACTATGAACGGAAGTGGATGAGGGTCCTTCGTAGTGTGTTCATTCAGTTTACGGAAATCAACGCACATTCGATATCCTGTGACCTCTCTTGTCGGAATCCATTCACGTTTGTCATTTTCTTTGATCGTGAAACTGCCCTTCTTCGTTACCACTTGGGTGGGACTTACCCATTCACTGTCTCATATGGGGAAAATTATCCCCATTTCTAATAGTTTAATAACTTCTTTCTTGACTACTTTTTGCATGTTCGTGTTGAGGCGGAGTTGTGGCTGGATACATGGCTTAGCTTTTCATTCAAAATGATCTTGAGAACACAAATCTCAGGACTTATTCCTTGAATATCTGCCACTGTCCATCCAAACGCTTTCTTATGTTGCCTCAACATTCTCAACAATTGGTCTTCTTGCAAACTGGTTAGCGATGATGAAATAATAACCGGAAGTAAATTATCAGCTTCAAGAAAGGCATATTTAAGATTCGAAGGGAGAGGTTTCAATTCCAGATTCCTTGGTGGCTCTTCCACCTAAGGTTTCAATATTGGGCCATCCAGTTCTAATTCCAAATAACGATGCCATGGTTGTCTTACAAAAGAACTACCTTTTTCCAAGTGAAAAATTACTTCTTCCATTTCTTGATCATTCTTATCTCCTTCATAGATAGATAAGACCAGACATTCTTCCAGTTTATCTTAAAGAACCTGCAATTTAGTATGATCCATACAAATAGAAGATATAGTAACTATGAATGAACATGATTCCTGTGACTTGTATGGTTTCATGGCTCTGAAGATATTAAAAGTGACCTCATTTTCATTGACTCTTAAGACTAACTCTCCTCTTTGAACATCGATAAGGGTTCTTCCCGTAGCTAGAAATGGTCGTCCGAGAATGAGGGGTGTTGAAAATCCTTCTTCCATTTCCATAACTACAAAGTCAACTGGGAAGTAAAACTTATCTATCTTAACCAACACATCTTCGATGACCCCTCTAGGATGTTTAATAGACCTATCTGCCATCTGGAGGGTCATCTTAGTGTTTTTGAGCTTTCCTATGCCTAGTTTCCTATAATCCTCATAAGACATGAGATTAATGCTTGCACCGAGATTGCAAAGCACCTTCTTAAACAAGAAACCCCCAATCTCACATGGGATGGTAAAAGTACCGGGGTCTTTTAGTTTAGGCGGGAGCTTGTGCTGCAATACTGCGGAGCATTCCTCATTAAGACAAATATTCTCATACTCTTCTAAACGTTTTTTGTTTGAGAGGATATCCTTAAGAAACTTTCCATATGTGGCATGTTGATTATGTAGGATGTAATATCGCTGGATGGATCTAAGATCCACCCGATTACGCAGCGGAAGATATTAGATCTAGATCTAAACAAACAAAATACATGAATAATAAATCTAACCTACGAGGGGGTTAGATTACCAACCTTTTTATGGTGCAAAACGCCAAGAACAAGGTCAATCCAAACCGAGCTAGTTGAGAGCCTAGTTGAGAAGCCAAAGTCTTCCAATGTGTGTCTCCAAGCACCACCAGGTGGATGGTGTTTCAAGCCGCTGGACCTCCTCAATATGCTACCTTAGAAAACCCGAAGTTTTCTAAAACTCAAAACCCTAGTATTATAGCCGAAAATTCTCTACTACAATACTCCCAATAATGCGTGTATTATGATGTGATTTGAGGCTTCGGAGTACTCTCTTTATATAGGAGAGAAATCCTAGTCTCCAAGGCATTATTTAATTAATACAAAATCATTTAAAATAATCCTTTTCCAAAAAGATAAATCCAGAATATTCCTAAATTAATAAGGATATATAAAAGATTTTCTTTTCCTTAAATTATTTAACAAATAAATAATTTAATCACATGTCTTATTATTTATCAAGAAAACTAATTTCCCAACAAATAACTATTAAAATATGCGGCCACACACCTAATTAATTAGGCCATGCGCATTTTCATTTATTTGGGCCGAGTCCATGAAAAATTTCTTTTCTATGTATTTAATTATCTAGTCCAACTAAACAATTAATCCACATATCAATTAAACAGTCCAATCCAACTATTTAATTATAATTGAGGTGAAACGACAAGAAAACTTATATGCTATATTAGGAGCCACGTCGGGGACCATGGACCCATATTCAGTAGCTACAATAAATTGAATAAAATTATTCGTCTGACCAAACAATAATATTCAATCTATTAATTCCGGGATTACACCACCATAAACCCGAAACTGAACTCTGTCGAATATAGATATAAACTTACACTCAACCATGAGTCATAAAGTGTCCACTGATATAATCATTACATATGGATTGATCCTCCATAGATTGTTCATTTCGATTCGGGATATCTCCGTAGACCCTTCTCGAAACATCTTATCATTATTTATCATTAACCCCCTAGTGATCAATTAGTTCATAACTCACCATCGATCAGTTTCTAGGATTAACAAATAAGAGAACTGTCTGTCTACTTCCCGAGGGAAGAAATGGATTCCACATCTGTGATAGCACAGACTACTTACTCATCCTAAAATAGAGCCTACGAGAAGTGTTGGACCACATACTACGAAGTGATCCTTACTAACGCATCAAACCCTACCCTAGTCTATGCAGTCGTCTGTGATCACCTAAGGATTAAGATTAATCCATATATGATCATCTTGTGATTCGATAAGACTTCTCGATCACGGAATTATATCGAGAACTCAAATCAAATCGGTCCAGCCCTATATGATTATCATCATATATAAATGCCCCACTAGGTACCCTATTACCTACAGTCCGGATAAGACTGTCACACCTAAAGTGTTCTGGGCACATTGTTAGCAAATTAATCTTGAGACCCGTACTCAGATTAATAAATGCTACGGACTAAGTTAATTTTAAGACATCTCACTAACTCAATCCTCTTGTGTATAGCCATACACTGAGTTATGTGATTACATAAACGAGGTACTTAGGGTTTTCAGTAGTGTCTTAATTATAAGCATACATGCATTTAATAAGATGAATTATTAATTTTGTCATAAAACAATTAGATAATTGTCTTTCGGGCACTACACCTAACAATCTCCCACTTGCACGAAAGGCAAGTGGATTAATTGTTTTAGAGCATACCCTTTATCTCTATATCTACAACATTCTCCCACTTGCTCAAAACAAGTGAGACATATCCCCAAGATTCATACCCTCCAAACACATCTTAGTAATTCATCCTTCCAAGCACGACCGGAGTGTGCCGCCGCAGGGTAGGTCAGTGACCCGGCGCGTACTTAGAATCCAAATACCATATGACTCGGTACACTGATTAGGTAGGTTGGCGGCTTAATTCAATCTTTGGGATCGAAACGTCGCCTTTCCATCTAATCCGGTGGTACGTTTTCAATATGCTTATGACCTCTAGTGATTGCAAAATCCTGATGAGCTACCTCTCCAATGTTTTCACAATGAAGTGGTATCGGCTTAATAGATAATACTTTATCACATGAGTAAACACTGAGACCGAGATCGATTTAATGATCATCCTCAATCTGACCTAAAGCCAGAATCAGTGTTATCACTTATATTCTAGTTTGCACCTGAATATACTAGCATATTATTCCTCATTCTCCCGAAGAGACTTGAGGATTTACTAAACTTCCTATTTAGTATTCATTCGCAGGTTTAGACAAGCATTCCTGAGAGTTAGGGTAGACTACATCGTTGAATGTTGCATTCCTCTATGCAAGAACATCTTAACCATTGAGATGGATGAATGGGATTGCCAATTGGTTATTTTCGAGAATTCGAGTGAGTCAAATTCTTTAAAAAATAGCCCGATGACATGTTAGCCTCTTAGATAACACACCCATGTTGTTTCCAACAGTTTCAGTGTTACCATTCACAAACACTAATCTACATACTACTTTACTAATATTGATTCCCAGTCTACGAAAGACTTATCAACATGCTGGTCAAGTCCACACATTAAAAAATATATGTGACTTTGAAATGACCTAGAGGTTTGCTTTAATCCCCAAATGATATAAGCTATGGCAGGCAACCTACCAAAGGTTCTTTCTGAATAAGTGAAGATACCGTTAGTCTCGCAAAGAGGTCTCAGGGAATCACCCCTATTTTCTGCTTTGTAATGAATCTGTCATTTGTTCTTAGCTAAAACCCTTCTGTTCTGAATGAGTTTAGATTCCGTTGTTCGGCAAGGAAGTCTTAAGGAATCACCCATATTTCCCGCTTTCTGACGAAATCAAGCAAGACTGAGTGGTTAGAGAGATCACGGTCTGGTTAACTCTCTACCTTTTAGGGAATCACCCCTAAATTACTCTGTTTTTGCATTGAAAATTAAACTTTCCTATTCATTCGACTCTTCTCTGTGTAGTTCCAATTACTTCCACTGGGCCTGAGATACTCAGGTGGTTCTACAAGAGTTTCAACAGATATCAAACTCCATTCACAGGGTTATGGCTTTTAAACCAACCTCTATGATCAGGATCCTATACAGCCCATGAAGGACTATAGGTCATCTATCTACCTTATAGACCGTAAGGTCCCGCAATGGGTAATGGACAAAACATACTCCCACTGCGTTCGGGGTGGATTGATATGCTGATCTAGTTTAGTAGTTTTTATTAGTGTCAACTGCCGGTGTTGGATGTGGACTGAACAAATCAGTCAGTAACATCATGAGTACCAATACTTCAAGATCCAAAGCTGTGATTTATAGACTCTACCAGACCGAGTTTGACAGTATAACCGTCATTCTCTGATTTTATGAGTTTTATAATCAACCTTTACTCAATGTATTAAGATATTTCACGCTTTGAACGTGTATGCAAAATTTTCAGTCCTATCTTCAAGCACTAAGTGCTAAATGTCTATATTTGCAGAAGTGGGGTGAACCGAATTCACTCCGTATCCACAAATGTGTAGGCATCTTCTAGATAGACTTCTCGGTTCCACATGATAATGTAAGCCATTATTATTGCAACTAATATCTTAAATGAGTTGAGCAGTGTATCGTAGCACATCAATAACTATATAAGAAAAATTTATGGTGTATCCCTTAGTGAAAACATTCCACTGGGAGGTAGGCCGAGCATCAGTCCCGAAGACTATGCGAAAGCCTATACTTGAGTATGGAATACCCTATCTCTGGTGAAATCAGAGATTCCTCCTAATATTTTGGATAAACGTATTGGAGTTTCGAGCAGTTGTCAGACTAGATGTCACTACACCTAACAGATTAGTGCTTCAATGATAGGGATATTGACATTAAGGTGACGAAATGTGTCAAGGAAACGTGCATACTTTTTATCTGTTTTTAGCTTTTTAATTTGATCTCTGGGTGGGTAAGGTAAAGATTCAAGATCAATAATTTTCGGGTCTGAAGTCATGCCTTCCTTACCTTTATCCTTGGATGAGGGCGGTGATGCTTCCTTGAATGTTTGAGCATTTGGTGGTCGCCGTGTGTCATGATCATGCACTACTCTCTTCGAAATGTGCCCTGAATTTTTTCTTACCTCCTCTGTTGTTTGAGTGTTGCTGCTCCCTACTTGGAATGTATTATTAGCAACATCTTCCTTTCTAACATGTTCATTGAATAAAGTCCGTAGATCTCTATCCCTTGGATTTTTCAGTATTCTTGGGACTTTGATCCATTCTTCGTCTTTGCTTTTGATTTCATCATGTCTATCACGTCTTAAGAAAGTATCAATGATTTCTTCTTCTTCTTTACTGAACTCTTGTTCATCCTTGTGTTCCAGGTTTTCTTCGAATTTATCATCTAAATCATCTTCTACTTCGTTGTTTACGGATTTCTCTACTCCATTACTTCCACATACCCTTCCACTTCGGGTAATAACATCATTTACTTCTCTCGGGTTCCTTTCGGTATTACTCGGCAGTCCTCCCAGAGGTCTACTGTTCTTTCGTTCTCCTTCTCTACTTAAGTGATCTTCCATATTTCGCACATATGCTTCTATGGTTCTCATTCTCGTGTCATGTCCACTCATGGATGTTTTTAAAGTACTCATATCCTTAGTAACCGTGCCTATAGACGTCATCATGGTTTCCATATTCTGAGCTTGAGTAGACATTACACCCATCATATTTTCCATCAATTTTTCCCACTTATCAACTCCTTCTACAGGTAGAGTTGAACTTTGAGTGACTGGTATGCTTTGAGTGGTGTGTTGAGGATCAACAAATAAGGGGATTGTCTTTCTACTTCCCGCAGAAATGAATGGATTCCATATCTATAAAACACACACTTCTCCCTCATTCCAGAATAGTGCCAACGTGAAAGTGATTCGGACCGCGCCTCTTAGCGATCCTTAACGAACACATCAAACCCTATCCTGAAACGAGTAGGAGTCTGTAATCACTTCAGGATTAAGGTTAATCCATATATGATCATCTTGTGATTCAATAAGATTTCTCAATCACGGAATTATATGAGAAATGCATATTAAATCGGTCCAGTCCTATATGACTACATCATATATAAATGCCCCACTAAGACAACCAATGTCGACGGTCCGAATAAGACGGTCACACCATAAAGTGTTATGGGCGCATTAATGGTGGTTTAATCAATTGACCCCATTCTTTGATTAAGTTCACCACGGACTAATACTTCAAGTGTATCACCATAAACTTAATCATCATGTGTGACACACACTAAGTTATATGGCTACATATGTTACGACTTAGGGTTTTCAGTAGTGTATTTCTTATAAGCACAAAGCAAATAATAAGATGAGAATAAATCTGTCATTTATTAATCAAAAAAATAATTACATAAATTGTCTTTCGGGCGTTACTTCCAACAACTTTTTCTATTAAAATAGGAAGTTGCATGTTTAAAAGTACTTTTCCATATTTCACTATTTATATTGGTAAGCTTGTGAACTAAATGTCTTCATAATTATTTGCTCGATTAACTCGGTTACGGTGTCTCATCTCTTGTTTGCGGACGAGCTTATGCTGTTCTTTGAGCTACTAGATGGTGCGGTCGAGAATCATTTGGAGCTCTTGCAGCGATATGGTGACATGTCGGGCCAGACAACTAATTTTCACAAGTTCAACCTGTTTTTAGCAAGGATATTGAGGAGCATGTGCGGGAGGAGGTGTCCCTGATGTTACAGGTTCCGATGGGTGATGGGTCGGGGAAGTATCTTGGGCTTCCATATCTGTCAGGTTGCAACAAGCACCGGGTGTTTGGGTTCTTACATGAGAAGATTTGGAAAAAGTTGTCGAGCTGGAAGGATAAACTTCTATCCCCAGCAAGGAAAGAGGTTATGATTAATCGGTTTTGCATGCTATCTTGACCTTCATCATGCAGTGTTTTAAGGTTCCCACTACCATTCTTCAGGAGAAGGAAAAGGAGATTAGGGGCTTTTTCTGGGGAGAGAAGGGCCAGAAGCGAAAGATTCATTTGAAGAATTGGGAAACATATTGTATGCCGAAGACTTTAGGAGGATTGGGATCAGAGATTTGGATTGTTTTAACCTGGCCTTTTTAGCGAGTAGGCTTGCTTTGTTCTCCTCTATCCGGGGTCGTTGGTTGGACAGGTTCCACACTAGTACGTTTTTAGCAGTTACTCGCATGCCAAGGCCTTCATTCTTGTGGCGGAGTTTGCTTGAAGGGCAGGACTTGCTGTTGAGCGGCCTTCGTTGGCAGGTTGGAGATGGAAGTTTAATGTATAAACTAGTGGGGGCCACCGTGCGATGCACGGCGTGCCCTCACTTTTTTTATGCACCGATTATAGTTTTTATGTCTGCAATAAATTTACTTTAGCAAAAATAAAGAAGATATCAACCTACTTCAATGCTTAGAAAAACATTTAAACCATCCTCTGAGGTGACAATATGCTCAACGTGTTGCGGCAAGAAAGGTTACATATGGGGAAAAAATCCTGAAGATCAAAATGCACATTCGTGCAAAAAAAGTCAAACCAGAGTTTCTGTGAACCAATAAAAACTACATAATAACAAAATTAAAATTTCCCAAACTCGAATAAATGAATTGTTAGTCATAGAATATTATTCATGTCAGACTTAACCCTAACTAATACTAATAAAAAAAAGAAAAAAAGAAAAGGTTCGGAAGATTTTCATTTTCTTATCTTTTATCGAAGTAAATTAACCAAAGGATAAGTAAGATAAATGGGAGTTGGATCTCGTTTTTTATTTTTATGTATCATAGATCGAATGAACATTCTCATTCCTTATCTAATTTTTACAATATTTTATTTTCTAGTAGTTTTTGTGGCACCGTACCAAATCATACGACTTTGTTTACTTAACCAAAAAATTCTGAAGATCGAAATGCACCTTCGTGCACAAAAAGTCAAACCGAGTTTCGTTGTACCAATAAAACTACATAATAACACAATTAAAATTTCCGAAACTCGAATCAGAGAATTGAATGCTTCAAATAAAAACCCTAGTGATAAACACGTTGATGTGATAACACTGTACCAAATCATACGACTTCGTTTTACCTAACAAAAAAAAAGGGAAAAGACAAAAATTTTGGTATAGCGACGACCAAAACGTCGCTAAAGCCGGACGACCAAAGCGTCGCAAAAAGCCGGACGACCAAACATGCAAATTTAATAGTATACTAACTATATGATAACTAAATATACTACCAATAGAAACTACATATAATAACACAATTAAAATTTCCGAAACTCGAATCAAAGAATTGAATGCTTCAAATAAAAACCCTAGTGATAAACACGTTGATGTGATAACACCGTACCAAATCATACGACTTCGCTTTACCTAACCAAAAAATAAAAATAAAATAAAAAAAGGGGAAAAGACAAAAAAAATTGGTATAGCGACGACCAAAACGTCGCTAAAGCCGGACGACCAAAACGTCGCTAAAGCCGGACGACCAAAACGTCGCAAAAAGCGTACTACCAAAGATGCAACTTTAATAGTCTACTACTATAAGTATGATAAGTGGACATTAGCCTAAAGATGCTGATGATCAATGCATAGTTCTATTCGGTGTACATTATGTGGAGATATAAAAAAAGCCTTATAGTAGAAGGAAGACTTCTCATCTATGTGAAAATGATGCAGGGAGAATATTTGCAGTAAAGGGTCGGGCCATGTTGCTTCCTTTCTTGATGGTCTTTGTTGTATATATACTGTGACGTTTTTCTCGAGAAATAAAATAAAAAAGATACTACCATGATGTCTACTTCTTTTAATGCCGTATTGTATTTTGATCATGACACCAGATTAGATAGTGTGGGTTCTGGAAATTTTTTTCACTTGGATACGCAATAAATAACTATTTCAAACCCAACTTCCGTAAGTGTATTATGAGCATCAACCTTTTGAAAGTTGGTTTTTTTGTTCCAGAATAGACTTTCAAAAGGTTGATTCTGTTTGAAAGATGTGGTGCACCGTTAAAATTGGTGTAGGCAAATAAAAGCTCCCAGATTTTTTTTGGATTCAACATTTTTGCATCATTTTCTCAAAACCAAAAAAAAACCATTTTTGCATTCATTAGAACACTTGCAATAGTACGGTAGGAGACTCTTTCTAAGTACCCAATTGAATCGGGATTAAGCTACTTTTTTGCACCCGAAGTATTATACTTACGCTTGTTTAGGTTGGACCTGACGCTTGCTCTTTCCGTTGCGGGCATAAGCGCAAAGAAGATGAAACCTTCTCGTTCGCCAAAGACCGACATCAAAGGCAATGAAAGACGATTAATGGCCGAGAACTCGTCTTAACCGTACTTGTATTGGCTATTCTCGGAATCTAACTATTAGCTCAATTTGGATCGAAAAAGGATAACATTCTATTAGTGGTGGGGGGAACCTATTATCTTATCTATTCTATAGAGCACAAGCGTAGATAGATCATAAAAGAAGGGTAGACATAGACTAACAAGAACCCTACCTTAATTGACTAGTTCCTAGAAAAGGGAAAAAAGCCTAGTAAGGAATCCAACTATTCATACTCCTTCTAGCGGGACGTATCCTTATACTTATAAGTCTAGGCTAGACATAACATAAGATAAGCATAGGTTTAATATACAGGTATGTGGCTTACCACCCGGCTTCCTTTCAGTTTTTAAGATCTTCGATCTTAAGTTGATCGATACACTTCGTAAGACAAATAGTTGTCTTACTCGTTCCTCTTGTACACCGCAGGAGATAGTCTATTTTTTACTGTAGAGTACAGATTCTGTAAAATTTCCTTTACATCTACCGCATTCAAAGAGATTATGTAAATTTTCTTTTACATTTACCGTATCATGTAAAATTGAATTTGATGCGTTTCATCTTGGATAGTGATTATGAAAACTAGAAAAATATGAATTTAAAACCGTAGAATCAAAACTTCATTTAGAGCATTTGATGCAAATATTCTTAGAACATTTGCAAGAGATACGCTAAAACAAGACAAATTTCTAAAATATAGATTTAAATGGTGATTAATATTGTTAAGATTTTTATTTTGAGAATAATATTGTTAGGATTTTGGAAACTACTGATGCTGCCATTTGGAAATTAATCTGGGCTATTAAGGGACCGTTTAGAGGTAATATGCTACTTTGGTTGATCCATTGAGACGCTCTACCTACTGCTGGCCTTTTAAAAGCGAGGTACATGGAGAAAATGATGCCTGCCTTGGCTGTGGCCCTCGACCCAAGTCCACGTTGCATGTGAAGAGAGATTGCCATTGGGCTATAGTTGTGTGGAAACAAGTCATCCATTGACATTGCTGGGCGCTTTTTTCCACCGCTAATGTGACACCGGCATGGTTGGAAGACTGCTTGAGTACAAAATTGTACAAACATGACACTATTGAATTTTGAAGATTCTTATTTCGTGAGATTATGCAGGGTCTTTGTTATTGGCGCAATCTTGAGTTCTACCAAGGAGACCGGACATGCCCCCCGAAGATGATCTTCATTTAGTCGTCCCATGGTATCACACTATCACCCCCCCCCCCCCCCCCTTCCCCAAGGTTCAAGCCATCACACAGCAAAGATCGATGAGCTAGAAGGATCCTAACTCATAGGACGTAAGAAGGCAAATTAACATAACAGAGTTACAACCTGATATGGCTAAATTCATGAATTGTATCTTAGTTGCAACCCCACTTTAATTAGAAAAGCACAACCATGCATGGCATGCAACCAAATAAATAACCTGTACTGACTTGCAACCCAGTTCCTCCAGAGCCAAAAGCTAAACCCCATACAAATAGCATCTTAGGAAAAGAAGAAACAGCTACAGTACTTGAGAACTAACTAGCTAGCTAGGACATAATCATGACAGTAAAAGTGCACTCCAAGAGTTAAAAACTTTTATGCAACAAAAAACTCCCAACGAGAAAAACAGTAATATTCCTTCCACAGGAGCAACCTTACCCGGATGGAGTATTAAGCAAGCTAATAAGATAACTTAGACAACAAGCCTCGTCCATGATATCCAAGTCATATCCATAAGTCGAGTAGCCAGGATTTGCTTTTTTGAATGCATCAATCCTTGTCTTATTTCTGAAAAAGGCCGCGAACCTTTCCTTTCGCTCGTACACGCTGCCATAGTTTCTTTTATGCTCTGCTATCCACTTGTGAAATGCGGCCTCCTGCTCCACGCCAACACAGACTTTGTCAACATATCTTTCTTTATTTTGCCATATCAAAGGGAAGAGAGGGGGGAGTAAACTGTACAGTCTATTATTAGCAATAAAACTTGTGCAAAGTTGCACAATAACACAAGTAATAATAAATACTCAGAACATTATTTGTATAGTTTGCAAGAGCATACCGCTTCTGCCACCTCTTTTCCCTTCTCCGTTCCCCAGAATTCCGGTCTTGGCGAGCGGCCCTGGCTCTCATATGGATCTGGCAATTTGACTGGAATGAAAAATCGAGCAAGTTCAGACTAATGTATATTAACAAACAAGTTTGAGCATTTAAAGTTGTGGAAATTCTAAATTGGGCAATAAATCATTGTGGGGGTGTTCACTGAACAAAAATTCTAGATTATCGCAAGGCAAGATGTCTTACTCCAAACTCCAAAGCCCAGGATAGCTATACTATGTGCCAGGAGTGGCAATAAGATAAACCCCAACAGACATAATGTTACCCAACATTTATAGCCTTTGACATTATTATACACCAAGGTCCAAGTGAGCTAGTATGGAGACTTACGCCCATGCATCTCCCCTCTCTCTGAGTGCGTCATGTCTGCCATGAAGTTCAAACGATCTGATGAAAATATGTAACCAGGCTCGTGTGAGTGTTTCTCGTCGATGTACTTCTTGGTGGAACACCAGATCTTAAACCTTTCATTTTTCTCATCATCAGTTTTGTAATATTTTTCGTTCTTTTCTGCCCACTCAAGAAACATCTTGTGCAGCAACTGATCACTCTCCGAGCTTGAGAAAGGATCTTGACTTACTTTCTGCCCAGAAAAGAAAATTGAAAACAAAAAATAGACAGAAACCGGAAGGCATCCATAATGATAGTACACAACTAACCTACCATTTGTACACATTAAAAGAAATAAGAAAGACAGTTGAGACAATAGCACCCGCGTCCCTAGACAATGCACAACTCTTTGTTTAACTGCTATACAAGGAACTTTAACACAAGCCTATGCAATTTACATTACAAGAGAGAAAGATAGAGTTTTCATATACATCAAAACTAGAGCGATACACCTAATTTAAATAATGAAGCAATACACAACTCAAATGGTCGGTTGCACCGTTTAGCTACAAGGAACATTGAAAATTAGGGCGATAATGAATAAATAAAACAAATACACCTAATTTCAATTCGACAAAGCTATGGAAAAACAGTATTTTCAGGTAGTCAAACAAGCCTCGGTATCTAAAAATTCACAGGCATAAAGCAGACAAATCAGTTGAAAAACCATCATCCTAAAGAACAGCGCTATGTTGTTTAAAAGTCAGACAAGAAATCGACGGATATATACGTGCAGTATGATTAGGGTCACAATTCACGACAAAAAGAAATCGATGGATATATACGTGCAGTATCATTATGCTCACAATTCACGACAAAAGCCATACATTTGATAAAGCTCTTGTTACCGATCCTGTAGCCATGCGGCCCGCCACCATCTCACCGGCTCCCTGCATCTTTTTCTCTAGGGCTACTCGCTTTCCTTTCTAGACTTTCTTCAAGGCTAATCGCTTTCCCAGATCACGTTTCTGTCCGGCTAATGGCTTTCCGAGGTCGCCTTCCTGACCGTTCACCTGCTTAGGCATACTTAGGGTTTTCAGACGCCGTGCCGCCAAAGTCTTCCGTAGTAGGTTTTGCAGGGGAAATACTTGTGTGGTGTAGTGATTTTGAGCTGATGTGACGGGTGAAACGATCAGAACCACACAGTTTAAGTGCAGAATGAAATCGTGTGGTGTGTAGTGTGTCACGGCGTGTATCCGCACGTAGGTACACACTACACAAAAACTTCCCGGTTTCCAGCCGCTTCGAAACAATTGATGAGTTATGGATTTTAGGGAGATGTGGTCAATAGGGAAAAATGGAATTTTAGTCCGGTAACTTGTCAATTTTTCGATTTTAGTCCTTTTTAAACTCCGGTGAGAATTTTGGTCCGGTAACTTTTTAAAATTCGGATTTTTAGTCCTTTCTCGCCGGAACGCTGATGTGTCACTAAAATCCGGCGAGATGTGTTGATGTGGCATTTTGTTAATGTTTGCGTGGCATTTCCTTTTTTTTTTTTAGCCAAAAATCAAATAAATAACATTACAAAGCTGATGCTTCTCTTCCCCAAAATGCCAAATCCCTAAATCCAATTTCCCCCAAATCCCTAAATCGCATCTCCTTCCCTGTCGTCTCTTCTTCTCCCTCTCCCGGTCCTCGCATTTTCTGCTGTCGTCCACGGAATAAAGATCATCTTTTGATTACGAAAGATATTGCACCTTAAAGAAAAGGTCGGTCATTTTTCTTACTCGTTTTGCATTGTTTTTTGGCCATATAAAGAACTAGTTCTGAGGTTTCATTTGCAATTTAATTGGTCTGTATTTAATTTTGGGCATTTCCAAGCCTGCAGACAGATTACATATTTCATTGATTTTTGAGATAAAGTTTTGAACTTTATCGACCGTTTGGGTTAATTTTGCTCTGTTTGCTTCTTGGTTTCTAAGCTGATGGTTGATGAGGTTAATGGAGTAAAAATTCCAGGCGTTTGAATGTGGGTTGTTCCTAAAAGTGTTGGAACATTTGTTTTTTAGCTAGCAAAGCCAGGTGGGACTACATTCATGTTTCATTTGATCTTAATGGAGCATTTTCAAATCACTCTGTTTGGGTATATCTAGGGTTGTGGCTTGAAGTGTGCAGAATGGTTTTCCTTCAAATTGATACATCATACATGCAGAACCTAATTATAGATGAACCATTGCTATTTTTGTTATTCCTCTTCATTTCTAGCTTAAAAAAATTGTCTATTAGTTGTGGATTTGATGATGATTTATTTGGAACATTTTGACATTCGTACCAACTTTTGGAACTTTTGGTTCATCTATAATTGTTCCACTTTTGATTTATTTGAACCGGATTTGGATTTTGTGTTTTTATGTAAGCTATTGATTTGGATTTTGTGTTTTTCCTACACTGTTTTGTAGGAAATGAGCACCTCCTGTCAAATCACATTTTGTCGTAAATGTCGTAGTCAGACAACAATTGTAACATCTAATAGCACAAAGAATCCGGGAAGGCTTTATTACCGTTGCCCTTATTGTGCATTTTCTCATTGGGTTGTTGAGACGAACGCAGGATCAAGCGCAAGCACGAGCACAAGCACACATAGAGTTCGGCCCCCTCGTGCAAATACAGTTGGAAATGTTGTAGTCATTTTACCCAATTCACTGGATTTTGTAATCAAAATTGTTATTTTGGTCAATCTTGTATTGCTTGCATTGTATCTTGTGACTCATTTGTAAATTTTTTGTTGGATTATTGTGCACCCTTTCCTTTTGAGTTGATGAACTATTTGCTAAATTGTTTCTTGGATTATTTTGTGTATTTGGTAATTTAATGAAGTTAAGAAGGTTACAAAAAAATGTTTGGAGGAGACGACCGGGACCGGGAGAGGGAGAAGAAGAGACGACAGGGAGGAAGATGCGATTTAGGGATTTGGGGGAAATTGGATTTAGGGATTTGGCATTTTGGGGAAGAGAAGCATTAGCTTTGTAATGTTATTTATTTGATTTTTGGCTTAAAAAAAAAAGGAAATGCCACGCAAACATTAACAAAATGCCACGCAAACATTAAAAAAATGCCACATCAACACATCTCGCCGGATTTTAGTGACACATCAGCATTCCGGCGATAAAGGACTGAAAATCCGAATTTTAAAAAGTTACCGGACCAAAATTCTCACCGGAGTTTAAAAAGGACTAAAATCGAAAAATTGACAAATTACCGGACTAAAATTCCATTTTTCCCGTGGTCAATATATTGGGAGCCGGATCCCTCTTACATCCAAAACCTTGTACCCACGGAAAATTCTTAGGTAGAGGGTATCTATTGACTCGACCGTCAGATGTGCGTCGTGTGTATATAAAAATAAAACTGGGGAGTTGCCCAAAAGGATATAAAAAATAAAATAATAGGCATTTAGGACACTATTAAATTTTAATTGATAAAAAGGATAAAAACTTTGAAACCTTACCAAATTACCAATGAAAATCATTATAAGAAGGGTAAAAATGTAAATTAATGGCATTTATATTTTACACGGTGAGCCCTTGTGTGTTTTATTAGGACCATAATAAAATTTCTGTCAACTAAATTAGTCTATTAAAAACTAATTAGTCCTTATTACCAAATAATTTGTTAGTCCGTCATTAACGCCCTATTAAGTTGATAAGTAGTCCTTATCAACAAAAAACCCATAAAAATGTTTTGTTTTATTATCCACGTAGCGTAAATCTGACGGTCGGGTGTAATAGAGACTCCATACGATAGAATTACCGTGTACCCACTGCGAAAAAGCTTCAGATTTGGGCCTACCAAATATGGTCTAGACACCAAAACAAAATAATTTGGGCCAAGCCGATTTTTTATTTTTTTTGCCCCTACGGGGTTTGAACACTAATCTCTGTGTCATGTTATAGTCTAGCTCACCACTAAACCGATGCACGTTGTGCGGCCAAACTGATTTTTGTCAAGAAGATGACTTATGTTATAAAGATTCAACATAGAATTTTAATGGACAAAAAAAAAAATCCAAATAACATGATAGTCAGTATTCCCCTAAATACAGTATTCCCCTAAATATTTAGTATTCAAGAAGATGACTTATGTTATAAAGATTCAACATAGAATTTTAATGGACAAAAAAAAAAATCCAAATAACATGATAGTCAGTATTCCCCTAAATATTTAGTATTAGATACTGTATATTTTGATAAAACTGTATTTTAGAGTATCAAAACCTTAAATGTTAAGAAAAAATTGTTGTATTAGATACCTTAAATGTTAAGAAAAAATTGTTGTATTAGATACTAAATTTCAATACTCTAAAATACAGTATTACTCTAAAACTATAAAATATCTCTTACTTTTAATGTATCAATATTCCAACTCTAAATACTCTCTCTCCTATTGATGACTCAGAATGACTAAATTATTTCAACTAAAGTTTGATTTTTTTTTTCACATAAAAAATATAATAACGTTATGTGTCAATTCTTATACTATTCGGCTTGGGCTCATAGTAAGAAGGCAAACATAAGAGAGTTACAACCTGATATGGCTAAATTCATGAATTGTATCTTAGTTGCAACCCCACTTTAATTAGAAAAGCACAACCATGCATGGCATGCAACCAAATAAATAACCTGTACAGGCTTGCAACCCAGTTCCTCCAGAGCCAAAAGCTAAACCCCATACAAATAGCATCTTAGGAAAAGAAACAGCTACTTGAGAACCAGGACATAATCATGACAATAAAAGTGCACACCAAGAGTTAAAATTTTTATGCAACAAAAAACTCCCAACGAGAAAAACAGTAATATTCCTTCCACAGGTGCAACCTTACTCGGAGCAGCCCTTGCATGGAGTATTAAGCAATCTAATAAGCTTACTTTGACAACAAGCCTCGTCCATGATATCCAAGTCATATCCATAAGTCGAGTAGCCAGGATTTGCTTTTTTGAGTGCATCAATCCTCGTCTTATTTCTGAAAAAGGCCGCGAACCTTTCCTTTCGCTCGTACTCGCTGCCATAGTTTCTTTTATGCTCTGCTACCCACTTGTCAAATGCGGCCTCCTGCTCCACGCCAACACAGACTTTGTCAACATATCTTTCTTTATTTTGCCATATCAAAGGGAAGAGAGGGGGGAGTAAACTGTACAGTCTATTATTAGCAATAAAACTTGTGCAAAGTTGCACAATAACACAAGTAATAATAAATACTCAGAACATTATTTGTATAGTTTGCAAGAGCATACCGCTTCTGCCACCACTTTTCCCTTCGCCGTTTCCCTGAATTCCGATGTTGCCAGGCAGCCCTCATACGGATCTGGCAATTTGACTGGAATGAAAAATCGAGCAAGTTCAGACTAATGTATATTAACAAACAAGTTTGAGCATTTAAAGTTGTGGAAATTCTAAATTGGGCAATAAATCATTTTTATAGAGCTTATTTACTTAGTAGAGCTCAATTATGGCACAATTCTGATATCGACTTTTGACTTTCAGAGTCATGGGTAAGTGTTGCCTCCAAATAACTTTTCAGCCCCCTTAACATTTGCATGTGTAATGATAAGGATTCGTAACCGACATACACAACCCTAAGAAAGTCCAAACCATTCGTTACACATAAACATACATGCCATTGCCAACATATATTGATATGCATAGGTATAGATGTTGGTGTAACATAAACATACATGCCATTGCCAACATATATTGATATGCATAGGTATAGATGTTGGTGGTTATGTGGATGGACAGAGGGGGACGCGTAGATTGATCAATTATTAACAACAGTAAAAATGATCAATTCTTAACAGTAATAAAAGCACAAAATCAAAGGTCATCAAAACCCATCTGGCTATGGGACATCATTGTCAACTTGAAACCCATCTGGCTATGGGACATCAAAGGTCCAAACAACAAAATCTTGAATCCTTGCAAGCAGTTCAAACGAATCAGCTGTGCAGTTTACATGAACTTTAATACACTCAAAAGTTTAATGGCTACAAGAACAACTCGCCTAAGAAAACAACTGACATAATTGCTGATTCGGAACATTATTGGACTCAATGCACCTAAAAGAAAGTGATACTGACTAATTTAATACCCATAACAGGAATTTTTTTGAACCTGATCTAATACAAGAATGAACCAAACTACGACTGTTCTAAAATATGCTGTTCTTTGTGTTGACATTTTCCTAACCTTACAATTCCAATATAACTTCTTGCATCATAGTAAATTTATTAAACCAATTTCATCCTCGTTCCAGATTAGACACTTTTGACATGATGAATAAGTAAAGAACTCATGATGGCATGTCCTCACACCCCTCATTTTATTTTCCGGGAGAATAGGTTTGTAAGGAGGTGTGGGGTGTTCACCGAACAAAAATTCTAGATTATCGCAAGGAAAGATGTCTTACTCCAAACTCCAAAGCCCAGGATAGCTATACTATGTGCCAGGAGTGGCAGTAAGACAACTATTCAACTTGGAGAACAGTAAATATAAACCCCAACAGACATAATGTTACCCAACATTTATAGCCTTTGACATTATTATACACCAAGGTCCAAGTGAGTATGGAGACTTACGCCCACCCAACATCCCTATCTCTGAGGACGTCATGTCTGCAAGGATGTTCAAACGATCTGATGAAAATATGTAACCAGGCTCATGTGAGTGTCTATCGTCGATATTCTTCTTGGTGGAACACCAGATCTTAAACCTTTCATTTTTCTCATCATCAGTTTTGTAATTTTTTTTCATCTTTTCTGCCCACTCAAGAAACATCTCGTGCAGCAACTGATCACTCTCCGAGCTTGACAAAGGATCTTGACTTACTTTCTGCCCAGAAAAGAAAATTGAAAACAAAAAATAAACAGAAACTGGAAGGCATCCATTATGATAGTACACAATTAACCTACCATTTGTACACATTAAAACAAATAAGAAAGACAGTTGAGACAATAGCACCCGCGGCTAACTTCCCAAGTCCCTGGACAATGCACAACTCTTATGGTCCGTTGCATTGTTTAACTGCTACAAGGAACTTTAACACAAGCCTATGCAATTTACATTACAAGAGAGAAAGATAGAGTTTTCATATACATCAAAACTAGAGCGATACACCTAATTTAAATAATGAAGCAATACACAACTCAAATGGTCTGTTGCACTGTTTAGCTACAAGGAACATTGAAAATTAGGGCGATAATGAATAAATAAAACAAATACACCTAATTTCAATTCAACAGAGCTATGGAAAAACAGTATTTTCAGGTAGTCAAACAAGCCTCGGTATCTAAAAATTCACAGGCATAAAGCAAAAAAATCAGTTGAAACCCCATCATCCTAAAGAACAGCGCTATGTTGTTTAAAAGTCAGACAAGAAATCGAGGGATATATACGTGCAGTATGATTATGGTCACAATTCACGACAAAAAGAAATCGATGGATATATACGTGCAGTATCATTATGCTCACAATTCACGACAAAAGCCATACATTTGATAAAGCTCTTGTTACCGATCCTGTAGCCATGCGGCCCGCCACCATCTCACCGGCTCCCTGCATCTTTTTCTCTAGGGCTACTCGCTTTCCTTTCTCGCCTTTCTTCAAGGCTAATCGCTTTCCCAGATCACGTTTCTGTCCGGCTAATGGCTTTCCGAGGTCGCCTTCCTGACCGTTCACCTGCTTAGGCATACTGAGGGTTTTCAGACGCCGTGCCGCCCAAGTCTTCCGTAGTAGGTTTCCAGCCGCTTCAAAACAATTGATGAGTTATGGATTTTAGGGAGATGTGGTCAATATATTGGGAGCCGGATCCCTCTTACATCCGGCCGGTATCTATTGACTCGACCGTCAGATGTGCGTCGTGTGTATATCTATACTCATAATAAAAGTGCGATGAGGTGTTTCCCCCAAAAATTGTTTCCTACTCCCGGTGTTTCCCCCAAAAAGTGTTTCCTACCCTCGGTGTTTCCCCCATTATAAAATAATTTATTATATTATTATATTATATTTTAATCGTACGTTATTATTTAGATAAAGATGATGCACTGTATTAATTCATTATATTATTGTTTAGTGTTGTTTAGATAAATTTTATAGCGTAAAAAAAAAGATAAATTTACAATCATACGTTTTTTTATAGATAAAGTTGATTTAGTGTATTAATTTATTATATTATTGTTTAGATTAACATATTTTATTGTTTAGATTTTTTTCACCGAAAGTTATTGTTTAGATTTTTTTAATCGTTTTTTTATTTTTTATTTTTTTATAAAGTTGATGAATCACATTATTAATTAATAGATGATACAATAAAGAATATATTTGATGTTAATTTTCTCTTTCATTTATCACACCATATTAAGCAAAATATTTTTTTTTTTGAGTGAAACAAGATTTATACCATTTATGTCATTCAATAATATAATAATAAAATTATACTACTCAAAATTATAAAATAACACTGATACTTTTGCATAGAGTAATTTTCACACCTATACAATTCTTAATACAATGTATTTTTATTTTCGATTTTGCCCTTACTTTTTTTTTATTTCAATGATTCCAGCCTAATTTTATGCGTAATAATGTTGATAAATTTAATGACTTGATTAATGAGAAAGTACCAAATGTACATTTTGATCGGTATTGGATCTTCGAATTTCTCAAAATTTGACTCAAATATGTTAGAATAAAAATGACTATGTATATCCAAACTCAAATTCGTTGGTTAAATTTTGAATTAATAAATATTATTTATTTTCTAGATTCATGAATTAGCATTAACTTGTCAAGCTCCAGAGCCTTGCCAATCAAATATAAAATCGTATGTGGCATTATTCCAACCATATTGTGCATGATGTCATCAGCTAATCCGTCCATCAAGTGAGTCACCTTCCTTATTTAACAGTTCATAAGTTCCGGTACATATTTTCCCAGCTTATAAAATTTCTGTCGATATTCCATTACGGACATAGCACCTTGACTTAACTTAAAGAAAGAGACTTCTGCCAAACATAAGTCTCTCAATCTATATCATGTCAATCCAATCTTGGGCCTAGGGTTTATCCGGAGGGAGTGTCTATTTCCCATTATTTAATGAAGAATCACTTAAGGAATGGATACGGCGCAATGAAAGATATGCTTCCATATGCATTATGTTTTGGATGATGAGTAAGTAGACTTAGCAGAAATGCATTTTCAAGAAAAAGCCTATGTGTGGTTTGGCAATCTAAGATTGAGTTTTACAACAAGTATTTGGGCATTAATGAGAGAAGAAATTATGAAACGATTAGGAGGTAGACCGTCAAAACTGGCAGCAGATGAATTCCATCAACTTAGACAAAACACCATGGTAGAGGAATATGTATCGGAGTTTGAGGAATTAAAAAGCTTAAAATCCTATGTAAACAAAGACTTACATCAAATGTTTTATAAGAGGCCTTAAGACTGAAATTGATTCTAGGGTGAGATTGATGAAGATGAGGATATGTCTGCTGCCATTGATGTCTCATATGCTAGGAATCTATTATAATGGCATTGAATGACATGCATATAGAGAAAAATTACTCTAACCCTAGAGTCTAGGTTCTCTCAACTCACCACTAAGATGACTGATAAAATACCAGACACTGAGAATAAACTAATGATACATGAGGAAATTAATCCTAAGAAGTTGCGGGAGAAGAGGGCCGTTGGGTTTTGTTTTAGGTGTGATGAAAAATACACCCCTAGCCAAGTGTGCAAGCAGAAACACATACATTTTTGGGTACCTAAGGATGTAGTTTGAGGAGAGATTGTAGTGGAAAATAGGGATAAAAAGGATGTGGTATGGGATGCTGAACCATTTGAGACTACTCAATTATCCATGTACACCTTATATGGACAAGTCACCTTCTACACCATCAAAATCAAAGGCCTCTTGAAGAGAGAGCCAATTACTATCCCATAGATAGTGGTGCATCTCACACTTTCATAAACCATCAGACAACCTATGAGGTGTTGTGTGTGACAAAACCAAATCACCTTATGTTAATCACAGTAGTAGATGAAATAAAATGGTGAGTGAATTTAAATGTCCTAACTTGCCATGGATCATGCAAGGGGTTAAGTTTGAGATTGATCGAGTTGAGAGGCAATGATATTGTATTAGAGGTGGATGGATGAAAAGGTACAATCCTATTGTCTTTGACTTCAACAAAAGAGAGGTGTTTTTCACTAATGACGGAGAACAAATTAAGCTGAAAAGTTGCACAAAAGAAACTCAACTTAAGATTATTAGTTGCAAAATATTTACTAAGAAATGGAGACATGGATTGATTCTTAAGGAGACTCAATTTGATACAGTAATATGCTTTGAATCATGTGCCCCATAAACTAACTCCTGTCCGAGAAGAATGTCATGAGGTGTTTGCAAATTTCGAAGGATTGCCACCAATGAGAGGCTATGATCATACCATAACTTTAAATGAAGGTGTTGAACCTGTGAAACTAAAACCTTATAGGTATGCTCACTATCAGAAGGATGAAATAAAGAAATTGGTGGATGAAATGCTACAACAGGGGAATATACTGCACGGTAATAGTCCATTTTCATCACTCTTGCTCCTTGTGATACATAAACATGGAACCTGGAGATGTTGTGTGGATTACATAAGGTTGAATGACTTGATTGTGAAGGATATCTACCATGTTCCTCTAATTGATAAATTGTTGGATGAGTTAGGGAGTCCTAGGGCATTTTGTAAAATAGACTTGTCTGGATTCCAGCAGATTCTAATGAATGAAGATGATGTCTAGAAGACTGCCATCATGACCAATTTGAATTCAAATTTCAAAGTGATGCCATAAAGTATAGATGTTGAGACCTTAATCGAGGAATTTTGTGCTGGTATTTTTTGACGACATCTATATCTTCAATTCTGACATGGATTCCCACATACAACATCATAAAATGGTTCTAGAAGTTTTGATGAAGAACCAATACTATGTTAAATTGTCCAAATGCTCTTTCAGACAAACCAAGGTGGAATACTTGGTTTATATCATACATGAGGGTGAAGAGCATGCTAACCCAAGCAAAATTCAATCCGTCAAATTGGCCCCAATCCCATAATATGACTGAGTCGAGAGGGTTTTCGGGCTTAACATGTTTCTTCATGAGATTTGTGCCTCATTATAGTATTATTGCTAAACTCTTGAATGACCTACTCAAGAAAGATGGAATTTGAGGGTCACGGGGTGTATAAAAAATATTCTAGAAACTCAAGGAGGCCATGTGCAATTCATCATTACTTGCCTCAATAGATTTTGGAATTCCACTTTGCATTGATACATATGCATGTGGCAAAGGCTTATGGGTTATTTTACGGAAAAACTAGAAACATGTGCTTATCTAAGCAAGTCCTTCAACTCTAAGAAGATGGGATTATTCATCAACGAGAAGGAACTCCTAGCAATCCTTAAGGCAGTAACCAAATGAAAGCCATATATTGAAGGTAGGCCACTTGTCATCGATACTGGTCAACAGAGACAAATCTTCATTATATGTCACCAATAAAATACATGATTTTATGACTAAAAAATCTTATCATGTTTACAAATAAAAATGTAACATGACAAGTTTGATTCAATATGCATGAGTAACAGAACTAAATAATTTTACCAAACATAAAATCATTTTATAACAAATGTCTTTATTTAACATATATTTTTATTTATATATATAAATTAAACGCATAGTCGATAATATAGATATAATATTAAAATGTATTTTAAAAATAATACACTAGCTAAACACGTGCGAAGCACGTGCATTTTGCTAGTAAAAATAAAACTGTTTTGTTTTATTGTTCACGTGGCGTAAATCTGACGGTCGGGTGTAATAGAGACTCCCTACGACAGAATTACCATGTACCCACTGCGAAAAAGCTTCATATTTGGGCCTACCAAATATGGGCTAGACACTAAAACAAAATGTTTTGGGCCAAGCTGATTTTTTAATTTTTTTTTCCCTAACGGGGTTTGAACATTGGCCTCCGTGTCATGTTATAGTCTCGCTCACCACTAGACCGATGCACCTTGTGCGGCCAAGCTGATTTTTGTCAAGAAGATGACTTATGTTATAAAGAATCAACATAGAATTTTAATGGACAAAAAAAAATCCAAATAACATGATAGTCAGTATTCTCCTAAATATTTAGTATTAGATACTGTATATGGTGATAAAACTGTATTTTAGAGTATCAAAACCTTAAATGTTAAGAAAAAATTGTTGTATTAGATACTCTATTTCAATACTCTAAAATACAGTATTACTCTAAAACTATAAAATATCTCTTACTTTTAATGTATCAATATTCCAACTCTAAATACTCTCTCTCCTATTGATGACTCAAAATGACTAAATTATTTCAACTAAAGTTTGATTTTTTTTTCACATAAAAAATATAATAACGTTATGTGTCAATTCTTATACTATTCGGCTTGGGCTCATAATCTTGTCCACTTTGTTTTGCAAAATTTATGTTATCAGGAATACAGAAACTGTTGGCAGATATGCAGCAGCTGTGAAACATTATGATATTTTGCTCTTCTCACCACTGTTGAGTGTTTTGTTGGATTGGTTTACTCGACAAAGTAATCCTAAGATTACAGTTTTGCACACTATAGTTTGGTGTGAAGTGTTTTTGCATTGTGTGTCAGTGTGTAGATACTTAATACTTTTAGTGATTACTCATGTACGTAGTACATTTTGAGCCACAGGCTGCCTTGTAGATAGGTCTCTTTGAGAAGATACTCATCTTTAGGTTGATTTCAAAATTTTAACAGTTGGCATGCATATACTAGTCATATATATAGAGGCTCAGTTGAAATACAGAAGAGGAGAATGCAATTAACTGTTAGGAAATAGCGTCCGAAAGATAATTTATATAATTGTTTAATCAGTGTTCATATATATGAGCCTTTTATTATATATATATTGTTGTTGTTGTTTTATGTTAGTTTGAAGAGATAGAACTTCTAGCTAACATTTTTACTCCGAATGACCATCATTGTTGTAGTTATTCAGATCCTAATGTTCAATTTGTGTACATAACCATGTGATTATTAGTACTTATTGTTCTCAATGAGATAGATCTATATAGCCATGTGAACTATATTTTTTGGCTCGAAATTGTATAGTCCTTTATTGTATAGTCCTTTATTGGCTTGGCATTAATCACTTTCTTCGAATTGGGTTTTTCTTTGAAAACATGTGCAGCTCAATGTGTGCTCCAAGCTTTTCCTTATAGTGATATGATTATTGTTCTTTGCAGTGAAGGAACATTTTGTCTATGGGAGACGGGACTGGATCCTCTGTCTCTGTCCATATTACATGTCAAAATTAAAACGACACCAGTTTAGCGAAGAATTTTTCTTTTCTTTTTCGGTTTTCCTAGGTGAGTCGTCTTATCGCAAAATCCATGTTTCACTCCCTTTACCTTCCATGTCTTCTCTTCGCAAATATAATGCCCTTCTCCACATAAGAAAGTCGCCTTTACCGCTGTCGTCCTTAGGGTCCTTTGAATTGTTCTCATGTCCAAACTCAAGAAAATACTACAAATTAGCAAAACTTCAGCCATAAATTTTCAATTGAAAGACTTCAGTGAAAATATCTTTAAAACTTTGTTGTTATCAAAATTTGATGTGAAGAAAAGTGCATAGTTTCTCAAGCTATTGAACTGAGTTTCATGGTTTTTAAATTTATTTGAACAATGTCATTTGTTGCCTTCAGAAAAAGAACATGTCTTCTTAATCAAACTTTACACGAGTCCGATATGATGGGTTGAGCAGCGAAACTTATTGGTTGATACTTGATATTTTTGGTTTTTTTTTCCTATACACCGGGGGACTGTGCCGTGGAGATTGAGTAGCAAGTTTACGGTGAGGAGATTGAGTAGCAAAGTTTATGATCCCTTTTTTCTTCATGTTCGCCAGGGTGCAGCAGACAGCAGTGTGGACAAAGCCATAGGGCCAGAGACATCTACCGATAAACAATAGTAAGTGAGAGAATGCCGTAAAAGAAAGTTCTTTTTTTATGTGTCATCTGAATTTTTAATAAAACGTCGACAAATTAATTTGGACAGATAATCTAGATAGAATATATGGACAGATGATCCTAACCCATGGGAGACAAGCACATGTCATGTCTTTCTCGACCATAATCTATCAGGGGTTTTTTCAGTATGCTTCTTTATGATTTATGAAGATTGTGTGATTTTTCTTTTTGTCTTTTTTTGATTGCCAACTATCGGGTAAGATAATTGATTTGTATTTCATGACGCTTGGGTGGACCTTCCTAGGTCGTTTTAAACGTATATCGCATTTTTTGTAAAATTCGAGCTCGAACGTCGGTAAAGCTAAGTTCGTCCCTCGCTCACCTCTAATATAAGTTGTGAATGTCTTTTTTTGATAACTATCGGGTAAGATAATTGATTTGTATTTCATGACGCTTGGGTGGACCTTCCTAGGTCGTTCTGTGTATCGCATTGTAAAATTCCACGTCGGTAAAGTAATGTCCTGCTCACCTCCGTATAAGTGTGAAGCAAAAGGTTGTCACTCGAGTTACCATTTATGACTCGGTTTAGCGCCGCACCATTTATGACTCATTTAGGCAACCAGGCCCGGGGTCTGGGCGTTACAGAATGGTATTCAGAGCCGACTATTATACGGAACTAATTGCCACACCGTGAGAGGCGGTGGGGCCACCTCTAGAATGCTATGGTAGGGACGAACTGGGACAAGTCTTGGTCGTCCTGGCAAGGACGTCACTCCCTTATAGTGGGGGAGAATGTAAAATCTCACATCGGTAAAGTTATGTCATGCTCACCCCGATATAAGTGTGAAGCATAAATGTTTTGTCAACTCGGGTTAGCCCTTTTAGACCAAGCGATGACGGCGGTCTATACAGTTGACCGGACCATTTATGACTCCTTTAGCGCAACCAGGCCCAGGGTCTGTGATACGAATCGAGAACGGGATTTGCCCTAGGACCTTCTAAAGGAAATCAATAACGAGCTCGAAACAACGATCTTAGATAATCCAACCTAAGAACGTTGGCAAGAACGCCACAACGCTTGCTCAAGGCGCTGATAAGTTCTCTAAGGGGTGGAACTCTACAACGAAGAGATTCTCACTCGCAAGTGATAACAAGTCAAAAGACTTAATCAAATTTTCACTCAAAAAATGCATGTTTGTAAAAGAACAACCTAGGTGCCTTATATAGGCTACAATATTCATGAAACTAATGTAGCTAACCAATGTGGGATAAATTACAATGTAATTTTCGCAACTTTATTTTGTAACAAATCTAACTCAACCCTAATAAGCCCAAAAGGCTATTATTTGCTAAAAATAAACACCCTCGCCCAATATACTTAACATAGGGCAACTTTTGACACGGGCCTAAGGCCGTTTTATTAATTAAAACACCGAATACTAAAATAAACAAAACAAATAAAATGTCTCGGGACGGATCACATCATTCCCTCCCGGTTGGAAAGGATTCGTCCTCGAATCAACAAGACGTCATAGAAGTCAGCATCAGAAACCAAGTTTGAACAAACCGCAAAAAACGTCAATGATATACCAGGATCAAAGATAATTTGGATATACAGCTCCAAAGCAATAGCATGTCTAGATGTCAATCCATGCTTCCGCAATAGAACATAAGAAAAGTCACTTAATTGGCTGGATATCGACGGTGATGAAACACGGAGTGACAGCAACATAATCATAGAAATGCAATGTAGGATCTTCATAAACATGCAAGGCAAAAGGATCAATAAAAATGTGCGCCGGTTTGCCACCATTAACAACCGGGGATAGTTCATCCAAAGGCAATATAGGGGCGGCATTGGATGTATCCAATAGCACGGTTTCCTCCTCATGTGGATGATCCTCCTGTACCTGCACAGAAGACAAAATACAGCTCGAACAAGAATTCAGTAGCATAGTTTCTTCTTGTGCCTCATCCACAATCAACTCTTTGCGTACTTCCTCCACAATAGACACCTCTGACATCTCTATTTTCTCTTCCCCAATTTCAGGTTCATCCACCTCCACTGTCACATCGACAACTATAGAACTATTTTCTTCCTCCCTTTCCAAATCCTCCTCACGAATGTTAACAACCTCGTCATTTTCCGCTTTAGTCCACCCATTTTCTTTTTGAATGTCGGCCCACCGTTTGGCCTCCTCCGCCTGTAGTAGTTCAACTTCTTTTTCCAATCTATCCTGCAACTCTTGCGTCTTCACTTGCATAATAGCCTTAATTTCTTGTTTCAACTTCGCACCGAGTGCACGATTATTCTCCTCAAGGATCCTTGCTATCACTGCTAACATGCTCTCATTTCGATCCGCTAACTCAGTTCGACGCCTCTGTTCCTTTCTACGATCCCGTCTCTCATAATGATCAAAATAAGGCATATTCCCACAATTATCTCATGTTTACTCAGCCTGATGCTCAATCGTAATGAAATTTTTTTTTGATAGCAAAATTACACAGATGTGAAAATTTTCACACCCTGATGTGAAACTCACGTATTTAATGACCAAACGAATACAAATTTGGGAAAACTCAAAAGACAAAAGTTGTAGAACTGAGAGTTTTCTAAAAGATGTCAAATTTTCAGATTTTTTGGAGATAAGGAAGTCACTCTAACAATCATTTTTCAGAAACTGATACAATCTGTCAAAAATTTCCAGATTGATAGCTGTGACTTAAGGTGCCGAATCCGTTAAAACTACAGCGAATTTGGAAAATATCAAAAGACAAAAATTGTAAATCTGCAAATTTCCTATACGTTCACCAATTTTCAGGTAATTGTAATTCGTTTAACCCACTGAAAACGAATTCAAACAATGATTTACTGCTGCAGTTTTTCTGGAAAGATTGTTTGGAGTAATCGGCAGTTTTAGGCAAGATTTATGTTGAATCTGGATTGGGTGTAAAGAGAGAAATTGTAGCACGAGATGTGTTGTATATGTGGTAAAAAGTGCAGAATTTTTCGAGTTGTTTTGGTTAGGGAACGAACTGATACAAAAAACGGGATCTATAAAATAATTAGGGTTCTTGGGATGAAGGTTTGAAGAATCTTTTCCGGGTAGGATCGATGAAGATTTGAAGATTTTGGATGTTCTTGGGAGAGGGTGGACGAAATTAATGAACAAAAAACAATGAACTAAACGCAGGAAATAAATTTTTTTTTTTTTTTTTTGAATTAAGAAACGAAATCAAAACAGAAAAACGGAAAGGGATATTAGATTACCTTTAGTCAACCGAAGGCTCCGATACCAAATGATTCCCGAAGGCTCCGATACCAAATGATACGAATCGAGAACGGGATTTGCCCTAGGACCTTCTAAAGGAAATCAATAACGAGCTCGAAACAACTATCTTAGATAATCCAACCTAAGAACGTTGGCAAGAACGCCACAACGCTTGCTCAAGGCGCTGATAAGTTCTCTAAGGGGTGGAACTCTACAACGAAGAGATCCACTCGCAAGTGATAACAAGTCAAAAGACTTAATCAAATTTTCACTCAAAAAATGTCTGTTTGTAAAAGAACAACCTAGGTGCCTTATATAGGCTACAATATTCATGAAACTAATGTAGCTAACCAATGTGGGATAAATTACAATGTAATTTTCGCCACTTTATTTTGTAACAAATCTAACTCAACCCTAATAAGCCCAAAAGCTATTATTTGCTAAAAATAAACACCCGCCCAATATACTAACATAGGGCAACTTTTGACACGGGCCTAAGGCCGTTTTATTCATTAAAACACCGAATACTAAAATAAACAAAACAAATAAAATGTCTCGGGACGGATCACATCAGTCTGGGGGCATTACACGCATGCATGGCATGATCTTTCGACGAATTGTAAGGTATTGATGCTGATATTACGTACATAGATCGTAGGGGTAGACATTTGGATAGACGCATTCGGCATTATGAGCGACAGGGAATCTACACTTTGCCCGGCTACCGATTACATTCTCTCTATATAGGCCGGGGTCTATAGGGGCGACTACATCTAGGTCGAGTGGGCTAGATGCGGTGTGGAGACAGTGCTCGGATGTTCTGGTTCAGCCGCGTATTCATCATTTTCTATGGAGGTGCTTGCATGATTGTTTGCATGTGGCGCGTAATCTGGCTAGGCGTAATGTGGATGATGGTCGTTGCTTAGCATGTGGGACTAGGGATGAGTCTTTGGCACATGTCATGTTTGATTGTGAGATGGCGGTTAGAGTGTGGGAGCAAATGTCTTTTGGATCATTGGCACGGCCCAGGAGAGCTTCAGATTTCAGAGGGTTATTTCATGTTTCTTTCATATCGGCTGGCATGTGGGAGGAGTTTGTTTGGGTGATGTGGCACGTCTGAAAAGCACGATGCGATGCGGTTTATGACAATCAGGCGGTGTACGTGTCTCGGGTCTGCTCTTCAGCTCTTAGTGCAGCAAGGGAATTTTCACAAGCTAACCAAATATCTCATGCAGTGCGGCATTATGAGTTAAGGATCATTGGGAAAAGCCTCCGACTGAGGTGATTAAGTGCAATGTTGATGCCTTCCTTTAATATGCCTCATGCATCTGGAATAGGTCTTTATCTTTTGAGATCACCAAGGAACAATTTTGGCAGCCTATTCCTTCCACTTGGACCCAAGCATTGAAGTTACGGTACTAGAGTTGAGAGCGATCTTATTAGCCTTGATAGAGGGTCAACGGCTAAGACTGACTCATTTGTTGGTGGTAAGCGATTGCTTGATATGTGTTCAACGGCTCACGCGTCGGGAGGGTGACTTATCTTCTTTTGGATGTTTACTACAGGACTGACCGCGGAGGCGGCTAAGTTTTCTTATGTTCGTTTCTCTTTTGATAGGCATATCGGTAATGTGGCGGCTCATTTGCTAGCCCGACTAAGGGTTGATTTTTTTGGTGTTACTGCTTGGGGAGCACAACCCCCAACCGATTATACTACCGCAGTTTTAGCAGATTTGATGGATTAATAAACGGTGTTGGTTTCTAAAATTAAAAATAAAAAAAAAAAAAAAAAAAAAAAAAAAGAGGAGCTTGGAGAGCATCGATAGGATGTATGGTCTTGGTTAGCATATCTCATTCAGGAAATAAGGTATGCGTGCTATAACTAGTTATATTTCTCTCTTTTCACTAATGGGATTTTTAGTACAATTCTGGATTGTAATTACATTTGGAATAAGAGTATTACAACAACAACAACAAAACAAAAATTGTTATTTAATACGAGTGATTTTACGTTGGAAGTTCATGGAAAATCTCCGTCATTTGACAATCAGCATTCCCTCATGTCCAATGTCTATATTTTCTTTTCCCACTTAAAAGCTTTACACAAAAGTGTAACCTTTTTTTTTATCACCTAAACGAAAGATTAACATTAAAAGATGAAAGGTTCAAACAAAACCGGACTATTGCCAGTACAACGCCTGACAAACCCCCCAGACTGCCGCCAGCCAAAATGCTGGAAAACACGAACAAGAAAACAAAGAAAACATCAATGAGGGCTTTGATTTGGCAACATGAAAAGAAGCAAAACTTATAAGTGTGTACATTTTAACACACCCTCATGTATTGGCTAGACAAGAACCAGCAGCAATTGTAGTAATCGTTTTACACAAATCGAAACACTTGAAAATACATCAACATCATCACTATTATTAAGTGGTCACTAGCAGGCCAAACTGAAACAGTTTTGCTCAAATGGGAAAAGACAAGGAAAGTTACCTTTAGTGACAGAGTCCCAGCTGAAGTCTTGTCAAAAATAAGCCGTTAGTTTTCCGCAGGAGGGTCCAGATGTCTGGTAGTGATTAGAATCTCAAATCCATCTGTAATCAATTTCTAAGGGCTATTCTGATATCCTGGTATTCGTAAGAATATGCAACACTTTTAATAATAAAGGGTAAGTTCATTGGGAAGGGTTTTGTAATCACAATTACCGCCAGATTATACATTGATGCCCAGTAAATCTTAATATTGCAAAGAATAATGACACGACCAGAAACCACTGACACCATAAAATCTCTCATCTTCCAGATGGTCTATATGACAGAATTCCAGCGACTCATTACAACAGATGACAGGTAGGTAACACAGTTCAAGTGTTTTCTCAAATCACACTAATTATCAAAATAACTGAAAGATTAAAAAAAAAACTACTTAAAATTATGCAGATTTGTCCTCTTAATCTTATAACTCACTATTCAGACAAGTTATAATGATTGACTCTAAATAAACAACAAGCTTCTATAAAAAAAAAAAATGAAGTCTTACAGACAATGTTACAGAGGAATGTCAGATAAGCCCATTACAGTAACCTCTCTGTTAACCTGATCATAAATTCATTGACAGCAATTGCATCCAAAACCATCCATGATGACTCAAAAAGCTCGTGGAAGTACTCAGCTCCCGTTTCCTCAGCTGCACTTCTGAATGCAATCCCAAATGCATTTCCTTGAACTGCACCAAGCCGTGGCTTCCCACAGACACCGACAATCAACACCTTGCTGCGTTCTTGCGTGTAACAAACACATATCAAAGGCTTCATTCTTGCTCCTTTCTCTCGTAGAGCATCCATCAGAAAACAACCAAACTTTGTCAAGGCCATAGGGTAACACAACACCTTTGTATCTGCAGAGTCTTCAAGCTTTACCCAGCGGAACTTGCTGCCACTTCTTATAGAGCCTTTCTTAGTTATTGCAGAGCTTCCTTGTCTGAGTATTGCTCGTTGTACCTTAATGGCCTGTTTCATTCCGGTTTCTAGCTTCTCCAGCTTACTCAATGACAAGGCATCATAAGCAGCTCCAAAATGTTTGGAAGCAGAGGAGCCATCTGATTCTAAGGATGACTCCAACAAGGCTGTCACCCCGTAGACCACATCAGCTGCAGAGACTTTGGAGGAGTAGCCATGCATGAGCAGGAAGCCTCTATAATAAAACTCCGTGAGCCCGAATTCTGGAAGATACTGCTCAAACATATCCTTCATCTTTCGTTTGATATCAACACTCATGTACTGAAACTTCTGTTTGCACTCTTCCCGTGCAAACCCCATTCGGGCTAAAAGGAGTTGCATCTTTTTTATCCCATTGTCACTCCAAGTCTTCATTTTTGTTGCAATGTAGGAGGAACATAGCATGGAATCAAACAAGTTCCATTCTTGCAACAACATAAGCCTCGGTTCATCCTCGTACGAAATTCTTGAAGCATCAGGAGCAGCAACCTTGGTGCCATCCTTGAGAGTAACTGAAGTAACACTCTCTAGATTTCCCGAGATATTGATGTGCTGTTCAAGTTCCATTACACCAGCATGATACCTTTCATCTGTTAATCTTTCATGAACAAACTGATCTGTCAAAGCTACACAAGCAAACCAAAGTAATTCGTTCGTATTCTTCCGGAGGGAATGAGACAGTTCATACATCAAGCACCCAGAAGGCTTGCCATGGAAAGTGCCCATTAAGTAATACTCTCTCCTCAATTTCTTGAAAAGCTTGACAGGATCATCAGTGCTATCTTCAGTCACTCTCCTTCTCTTACGATTCCCATTCCCGTCTTCCCCATCACTCTCGCTATCATTCTCATTCTCAAAATCCGAATTCTCCCCAATCTCATCATCAACATTCAGATCACTTGCATTAGCCAAAGCTGAAACATCAAAGTCGTATGCCAAATCAGCTTGATGCTCATCATCCAGGGTGTAAAGCACCACTACCTGATCATTCTGGTCACTCAAATTATGCAAATGAATCGGTCTATGACTATCCACCACAAAAACACGTGCTGTAGGGCCAATTTCTAGCACCCTCCTAAGATCCCTATGACAGCCCCAATTTATTAACAAAATAGTAATAGGCTCCTCCGAAAATCCACACAGATTAGGCCCTGCATACTTATGAATTTCCTTAAAGCTTGAAACAGGATAACAGGCATACCTAACTGAATCTAATTCTAAAACATGGCCTATTATCTTTAAAGCACAAAGGGAATCCACATCGGAAGTTGAAGGGAAAATAAGCAATGGAGTTGAAGCAGCAGATGTCAGAGCAGATTCACGTAATCGATCGTAGAATGACTCTATGCTCTGCTCTCTTACCATTTTTTATTTAATTAATTTCCTTTCAGCCAAAAGAATATCGATTCAGATCTATTCTTTTGGAAATTCAAGATATTTGGAGCTCGATTAAGCATTCAGCTTAAAATCAGCATCAAAGCAAAAATCCAGATCGGGAACCCATATTCATACCCAAGAGAATGAAACAAACATGAACAATTTGCGGGTATACTGTGTGGAAATCTGAGAAGAAAAAAAGGGGGAAATGAGAAGTAGGGTTAGGGTTCTGTAAAATTACCTGTGTTAATAATTCAATTCAGTTGAGAGATGCTTGCAGGGGGAAACGCTGAACTGAAGAAGGTTTGAAAATTTTGATATCAAGGGAGATAAGAGAGAATCTTCTTCTAGCAATGAAAGAGGCTTTTGAATTTTGTCTGTTGCAAATGCAAATTGAAGTTGAAATTTTTGAATTTTTTGATGCGCGCTAAAAATAAATTTGGCGGAAAACAAAGTCGGACGAAACGGGATAAAGAAAACTCGTTTTCACGAATTTGCCATTAAGGCCATGTGTCATCTTTTTCAAACAACTCCACAATGCTGTTTAAAAAAATAGAGAGAGAGAAAAAGATATACTACTACTAATCTAATTTGATCTCTCCATTATTATTATTATTATTATTATTATTATCTAATTTGATCTCTCCATTATTATTATTATTATTATTATTTTTTATATTTTTTTATTAGTGTTCTATCGTGTGATTTTGAAAGAAAAGGCAAAATAATAATAATAATAATATCTAATAACTTGGAAGTTGGTCAAATACTTTACGGCCAACCCATATTATTCTTTTTTATCATCATACAGTATAGTGAATTTTATGATTTTCTTCTGCAGTTCACTTTTATCATGTGGTTTTAGAAATTACGTCATAATATGGTTACGTATGATTTTGAAAGAAAGGGCAAAATAATAATAATAATAATTTGATGATAGAATTAGGCTTTTTTTTCAAGTTATAGATTGAAAATTATGTGTTTGGAGCTTTCGGGTGCAGACATTAGATCGTCATTTTCCGGATAGATGGATGAAGTCTTCGACAGACGTGGTGAAAAGTAATATGGACACATCAATCACTGAGACGGGTGCGGGTATTATAGTTATATTTCGGGACTCGAATGGATCGGTACTTCACTCTTTCGCGTATCACTTCGATCCAATCGACCCTGTAGAATACTTGGAGCTTAAGACTATTTACTTGGCTTTGGAGGAGGCGGAGCATCTAGGAATTTAGCAGCTCGAGGTAGAGAGTGATTGTTTGACGTGCGTCTCGCGTCTTCGACAGCCAGGAGAGGACCTCACCGCTCGGGGAAGTCTTCTTCAAGATTGTTTGGCCTTTGTATCTAGTTTCGTTCCAGTTTCAATTTACTTTGTTCGACGCGTATGGAATGTCTCTGCGCGTCTTTTAACTAGACACGGTTTGCTTGTTACTACCCGAACTTTGTAAGGCTCCTCGCCCCCGAGTGATGTTTTAGCCGCTTGTTTGGCTGATATTGATTAATCAAATGCTTCCTAGATTAAAAAATATATATGTGTATGAAAATAGTGAAATAGAGAGAGCAGTTTCTCAATCTCCTATTAGTAATACACGGGGAGGAATTATATATATACTCTCCGTCCCATTTTATTTATCCATGTTTTCTTTTTAGTTTGTTCCAAAATAAATGTTGACTTTGTCCAATAATTGTCAAATTTCTTCAAATGCATTTTTATCTTTACAATATTTACAATAAAAAGTGTGTAGCATTAAATCTCCAACAACTACTTAAAGAGCATAGATGAAAAATATTAGATAATTTAATGAAATTCAAAACATTAACTATACTTTTCTTAATCAGTGTGAAAAGTCAAACGACAAGTAAAATAGGATGGAAGGAGTATTTCCTTTCTAAATCAAGAGACTTTTGGTTCATATTGATATTGGTGTCATTCTTCACCCAAAAAAAAAAAAAAAGAATCAGGACTAGTGTCAAATTATATACTTATTGTCCTCCGTCCCACAAATTATGTGTCGAAGCATCCACACATTTTGCTTTTTTCAACCGCATTTTAAGGCAAAAGTCTAACAATTTTATTAATATTTAAATTACTCATTTTGTTTACACTACAATTCACAGTCGAAATAGATGGTTGGGACGGAAATTTTGGTTGAAAAATATTGGAAAAATAATATATATTATTTTAATAAAATTTATGGGAAAATGGACGAAAAACAAGTGGTGGGAATTTTTTTAACCTACAAAAAAGACTCCTCTTGTGTGCACAGGGGTGGTGGTGGGAGTGGGTAGACACCCTTCCACGCTTCACGTAATAAACCCGCATGGGGTGGAAAAACGAGACTATAGTAGAATGTTTTAATGTTAATTTCCCCACAAAAATGGTTTTTTTGGGAGGGAAGTACTTTTTGTCCTTCGTGTCAAATCTCCCTAACCTA
Organism: Gentiana straminea; assembly: GCA_036785695.1. Taxonomy (NCBI): domain Eukaryota; kingdom Viridiplantae; phylum Streptophyta; class Magnoliopsida; order Gentianales; family Gentianaceae; genus Gentiana; species Gentiana straminea. Next base: position 12,612,539 of record JAVUPR010000300.1, on the reverse strand, counting down.
ATGTTCAGTAAAGTATGATTATTACTTGATGGTAAAAAGTTCATATATAGGTCTTTGACATGACACTTTTATCATACGTGAAAGATTAGAAATAAAATGTTGTAATATACGTTACTTTATACAACCGTTGTTGTATTATAAAATTTGTCTTAGCATATCGCCCCAGGAGAGAATCAAACATGCAATCGAGAGACCTTTCAAGACAATTACAAGTCACCACTTACTCGATGGGGTTTAAGAAAAACAATTTTAGTATACCATCATTTACCTCTATTTTTGAACTTGTACAGTTTACAAGACATAGTTTATATGGGAATATTAAAGCACACACTCCATGAGACAACACCCTTATTACACACTCTCTTGTCCTCAAGTGTAGTCTCTACATATTTCCACTGCTTATGCGAAACCCGCATCTTGAAACTTCCGATACATATCCACAGAGAGACCGTGATCAAGCAGTCAAGAAACAAAATCTTTAAAATGAAATACTTCATTCCAAGCGATCGTTTGCATACATGTGCAGGTTCATGACCTTCAGACAGATAGCCTTCAACCAACAATTATCATTGCATTCCAATCAGCTATTAGAGAATTTCATCAAACACCTTGCAGGCACACCCCATATCACTTTCTCAGGAGTAAAATTGATACTAACTACTAGCTGGTCAAAGAGAGTTCCACCACTAAGGAGTGGTAACTCATATGATAAAATGCTGAAAATGCATGAAACAATTCCCTATGACAAAAAAATCAAACCCAATTCACATGCCATACTCAGTGAAGTACAATGAAAATTTCCAAAAGACCTTTTCAAGTTGGTGTAGTAAAACTATCATCAATATCACATAAAATAACACAAGTCTGTTTGAGAATTGCAAGGTGGAGAGAAATAATACAGATCATAATCAGATGCTATTTGTTTGTTCAGACACGTCAATCACCATTCCTAGCAAATTAAAATCTGTTCTCAACAAAACTATTACATGCAGACACCAGCCAACCTCAAGTCTGCTGGCATACATAAAAGAGTGGTGGAGGACTGATCAGCGCGAACCTTTTGAAGCCTGAAATTGTTAAGCTTTGGGTTCCAATGCTAGAAGTATCTTCTTCCTTGGACCCTGAAACAGGACAACAATAAAGCATTAACTACTCGGTAAAATGTCATTGAACCCAAACAACTAATGCAACTACCAACAATAAGTGAAAGCAGCTAGACAGATTATTTGCTTTAGGAGAATAGCTCGACATCATTGACAAGAATATAATGTCTAATCAGTTCAGCCCACAAGGATATCGTTGCTGAGTTTCTTGGCTAGAAGAAAATGTCTACAAGTTATGTTCCTTTTAAATCATCATTCCAAAACTTCAGCCAATAATAATACAAAAATAATTATGACCATCAACAAACAATTTATTCTTTCAATCCCACTACCAAAACCAAAACTAGGTGATTCATGATGTATATGCATGGCAGATCATTAAGACACTCACCAAGACTTTAGGATGAAACTAAAAATTTACTATCACAAATTTGCTTCAACTGGTGCTATCTATTTATATTTTTTAAGGAGTCAGCCAACAACAGTGTTTTATTAAGCTTATAGAACAGTGTTGAACATCGATTAGGGTCAATACAAAATGAAACTAAATTAGGATTGTCACTAGGCACACTAGCTTTTGAATACCTCTCAAAATGAGGGGGTTGGAGGACGAAAAGTGGTATGGCTTGTTCATTTCAAAGGAATGCAATGATTCTTCGTTCCATTCCAATGTTTGGGTATGATTATATGGTAATGAAATTTCATTCCAGCGGAATGAAAAATCTCCATTATCATTACCTCTGAAAATGAATGGAATGGGATGAAAATCGAGAGAACGAGTGAGAGGTGGGTGGGGTGAATGAGGTGGATAGGGGGGTAGTGTGGTTAGAAATGGTCAGGGATGTGGTACGGCAAGGTACGTGGTGGGGTAAGGTGGGGTGTGATACGTAGTGTAGGGTCGGGTTAGGTAGGGTAGGAGAGTGGTGGGGTAAGGTTAGGTATGGTAGAGTGGATGCCTGGATAGGGGTAGGGTAGGGTGGGATAGGGTAGAGTAAGGGTGATGGGTATGGTGAGATAGGGTTAGATAAGTGAGTAAAGGTGTAGGTTGGGGTGGTGGGATAGGGTGGGTAGAAAGATAGGGTGAGAGGTAGGTAGAGTAGGGTTATGGGGTATGATAGAGTGAGGCGTGGAGTGGGGTGAGGTGCGGTGGGGTAAGATGGGGTAGAGTGGGCAGGTGGATTGGTTGTGGTGGGTAGGATAGGGTCAGGTTAGGCAGTGTTAGGTGGATGGGGTAAGGCTGGGTGGTGGTTGGTATGGCAAGGTGGATGGGGTAGTGGTAGGGTAAGTTGGGGTGGTGAGATAAGGCGGGTAGAGATGTAGGGTGCGGTGGGGTGATTCTCATGATTTGAGACTTCATTCCATTCCATTCCAATCACGCGTAACAAACGTGCCATTATAGCTTCATCACTTCTTCAAGCAATCGCATTAAGGATATTATAGTCAAATCAATATAAGAAAAATATTGATATTTGAGCCAGGACGAGTCCTCACAACTCACCATTGGTACTCCCATTGCCTTCAGATCTTCATCAGTCATGTGTAAAAGAGCAGTCATATCTACCTGCAATAATAGAAGATCCGATTACCTTATTTTCATAATACGAAAGATAAATTTGTATCTAACCAGTTTTTAGTTTTGGAAAAAAAACTAATTTCGTTTTCCATCTGAAAGTTGTTAAGAGTATAAAGATAAGAAACGGGCGTTTTTCATTTTCCCAATTATTGCTTCCAAATACTTTACAAATGGAAGATGGTAATCAGAGAGAACCAAGAGAAAGGCAGTTTCCCTTCCACAAACAGCTAAAAAACCAAAAGCCATCTATTATTTAAGTAACCGTTATAATACGGAACATCCATTTTTTGTCTCTTAGCAATGAAGGCAATGGAATAATATTGGGGGGAATAATACTGCATACCTCTTCAGCTTGAAATGTTATCGAGTATTTTTCAAGGCCAAGTGATTGCAAGAAACTGTCGACTGATTCAGCCTGCACAAAGGGTCAGTCAATGGGTGTAATAAGCAGCAGCAATTTCAAGAGTCTAAGTCAATACCCCAGCAAGGTGAGGTGTAAGAAGAAACATGAAATATATCAAGACACTCAAAAATTGGAATAATACCCAGCAATAGCACAAAGTTTTAAGATAAAGAATGAGGCACAATGTGGCAATAAGTATTGAAGTTCTATGCAGTACATAAAAACAGAAACAACACCCATAATACCTTTATCTGTTGTTCGTTCAGAAAGAGAAACTATATCAATTTAGGAGAAACCAACACAAAGAAATTTTCCAATGATGGCTCAAAAAAATGGGAAGGAAAACATATTAAACCAAATGGCTAAAGGATTAGCTTCTCTGATTACCAGTTTCCAAAACATGGCATGGGGGCAAACCAACGAATCTATAAGCAAAGAATTTAGTTATAGAAGAAAAAATGCCAACACACTGGTACTGTGTAAACAGACGAGGTAGAAGTAGACAGAATTGGTTCCTTCACACAAGTTGCACTGTTATTCATATCAGATGGCAATAGCTTAATTGGTGTTTCATGGGTGGATAGGATGAATGTTGAGACAAGTTGAAGTCTAGGGTTATTGTTATTATCATTAGTAATATGCACTCACAAGTTACAAAAAAAAATGCAGAATTTAGTTCTCTGAATGCAGAAATAAGACGATATCAGCACCGTTTTCCTGATAAGGAAAATGAACCAATGCCTAACAATAATGACTTTCCAGCACAGGTGATACTAGAATGAAAGGATAACCATGACAAAAAAATGAATATTACACCAAAATTAAAGGTCGATTGAATAATGAGCCACACTGCCAACAGGAGACTTGATTAAACATAAATGGTCATAAATGCATCATAATAATAATCGTGATTATATCAGAAGATTATGCAAGGCTATCAGAGCACCAATTACCCCAGATGACTCATTGACTTTATATGTATTTTCGCCATAAGAAAGCAATCCTTATGACATCTCATTTTCTGGAAGGCCCGTCATCTAGTGGATGATTGCAGCCGATATCGAACATCGGCATATATCAATAGCACCAATAATTACAGATTAATCTACATGTTTTTCTCCATAAGAAAAGTATTCCATACGGCTTCTCATTTTCTGTTTGACATGTCATTTATAGAATATTTCACAGTTTTTAAGTACAGTCAGCAACATTAACTAGATACTATTCAGCATACAACCTCCTTAATAGCTGTTAAATAGACAATAATACGACTGTGTAAGTTCAGATTTCAGGAGCAACAAAAACTTGCCTTCTGGGTTTTCTTCTTAGAACCTGAGCCAGACTCTGTCTTCTTCTCGATTGCAGGGGCTTCAGCTGTCACACTCTTTTTGGTGACTTTGCTAGCTTCAGATGCAGGTTTTGGTTTTGGTTTTGGCTTTGGCTTTGCGTTTAGCAGATCATCCTTCATGGATTGTGAACGTACTGTACCAGACAGCTTGTCACGTAGATCCCTCACACCTATGACGCTCTGAACACTTTGTTGGATGCTTTTCTTTTGCAATTTCAACCGAAGATCGGATGAACCGATTCTGCGTTCTATATATCAATTGGTTATTAATTGCATAGAAACTGTTGCAGTGAAACTAATATCCAACACCAAAAAATATTAGTTCAGAGTCAAAAGAGTGTTTGAACACACATGTATACAAATCATGAAATCAACATACTTGAAACCTGATGATGTTCACCATCAAAAAGATCATGCTCCCATTTATCATCATCTTCTCTTTGCCTGCATGAGAAGATGTGAGCATCCAAACCAATTTTTTTACGGCAAAAAGAGCACATGAAAGATGAAAGATGAAAGATGAGAAGAGCACTAGAAGCCACTGATGTATCTTTTACACAAATGGAAGTAATATGATTATGTACCATGTAATTATTCTCTACACTCTATACCCTCTACGCTAATAAACGAAAAAAGAATTGGAGATGTAGAAGAATAAATTGATAAACAGTTAACTGAAGAATGATGATAAACCATGAACACAAAAGCTGACCGAATTCTAAACTTAATATAAATAGTAATGACAGGATGAAAATGTGAGATAAGAAGATAAATTCTCCTACGATGCACTGCTCAAAAAGATAAATCTTTTTCCTAAGCAATTAAGTTTGAGCCACGAAGCAAATGCTTTGGCATCATAAACAATTAAGACAGATTAGATGCTAACCAGCTACTTTTAATTTCTCGCTACCTTAAAAGAACAGAACATGCAACCTTTACCCCAGAATTTCCCATCTAAGTGCACCAGTGCTTCCATTGACTCCTTCGCATCAAAAACAGACAAATCTGATAGTCCAAATAGTACCTTCCACTTAGTTTCAATTCAGAATTAACCATCAAATGATCTACTTCCACACAAATCAAGCACACCAGAAAAACAAAATGAATCCTTGGCGCAAAATAGATGCTGGAAAGGAGGAACTACCTTCAGCTATTAAAAAAGTTTCAAAAGGGCGATGCTTTGTATACTAGTTTAATATATGACACTCCTACTCTTTACAAAAGCTGAGAACGAAGAAAATTTGAAGTAGCAAAAAACTAACTGTGACCAAGCTTCTTCAAAACATGTGCGTAGATGCTCAGATAGATGTATTATTAATACAGTACAATACCTCTTTCCAGAAATTGGCCTTCGGCGACCAGACGTGACGGTTGTATTACCGTTAAGACGATCTTGTATAGACGTCCTCGATGAATTCTCTACCCGATCAGCATACATGTTACGTATATCAATGAAATCGATTTCTCTTCCTCCCACTCCCAGGAATCAAACCCTAACCCTAATTATTTTCCAAAAAATGATTCTAAATCAAGCGGGATGTAATTGACAGCGAAAATGTCTTGCCTGAAACACGAGGAAGCAGTAGAAATCGATGAAGAACAAAGCAAAGGAAACGAAAACGATGAATATATGTATGTATTATTGTAGCGTAGGAAATGGAGAGGGAGAAGCATATTTGTGAACCAGTAGTGAGAACGTGTAGTAATAACAACAACTGCTCCAACGAAGTGGGCTGCATTTCCTGGACCGATTTTGGGTTTTGGACTATAAGCCCTTTTTTTTTTTTTTCTGAGGGAGAACTATAAGCCCTTTTCTCTTTTTTTTTTTTTCTATCGACACCTCAATTTTTATTACTGACATCATATTATTCTCGATACCATAAAAAATTATTTCGGTATCATAATTATTTTTAATGAACATAATGTTACTGGCATTGACATTCCTATTGAAAACCAAAAAATCAGTGACATTGATGTTGCTGTCAAAACCAAAGTGAGTGGCAGCGACGTTTACGTTATAAAAGTGTCGCTACTTAGTTCGTCAGTCCACCGATGTTAATATCCAAAAGGAACTTCAGTGATGCTGACGTTTCTAATGTGGTGTCGGAAGTAAAAACAAGAATATATGTGTGGTGCCGGAAGTAAAAAAAAATAATTAAAAAAAAGTGCTGATAGTAAAACTGAAGGTGCCGATAAGACCCTTTTTTGGATGTATTCTTTTATGGTGGTTTCTATTGGCACCACAATTTTTTACTATCGGTATCCTTTTACTTCAAGCACTGAAAAAATTACTTCGGGCACCACGATTATTTTTAATGAAAATAATTGTTACGTTGATATTGAAAACAAAAGTGACACTTTTTAGTAACGTCAATCCACTAAAGTTACCATTGAAAAGGAACGTCAGTGACACTGATATGATCCTGATGTGACAATGACGTTCCTAGTGTGGTGCCGGAAGTAAAAAAAAGAAGAATATGTGTGGTTTCGGAAATAGAAAAAAAACAATCAAAAAAATGGTGTCACTAGTAAAAACTGTGGTGTCTTTAAAACTCACCTATTTTTTTTAGGTAAGTTCTATTGGCATTTGATAAATATTTCCGACATTATACCACATGTAAAACTTTGCGTGCTAAAGTACAACACCACGAGTGTTTAATAAATTTAAAAATTAATTCAAACATCACGATTATTTATCACGAAAAGTAACATCATCACTCACCTCGCGAAAAGTAACCCCGTTTCATTGGGTCAAACACTGTTTTTCTTGAAGATGAATACATGACAACTTCAAACTTTGAAATACTGCAGTTTTTTACACATTATATATGGATTAAATAAGGGGAGTGGTTTAAAAGGAAAAAAAATGTGGAAAATGAGAATCAGCACAGTGAAAATATAAATTGGGTGATAAGGATAAATCCACTGTTCATAAACTCAAATTCAAATCTAATGTTTTACTATCAAAATGAAATAATGATATATTTTTTTTACCCAGAAAAAAATTCCACTGTCATTTTTATATATTTCTATGTTCAAATTATTTTTTTTTTTTTTTATAAATAAACCCATTAAATAAATAAGACATCCAACGCCAGCAATATTATTTGTTTGGGGGCGATGGCATCAAAAATACTGTTTCATCTGACCCGCAACATTTATCTAAATATCATATGAATTTCATCCCATTCATTTTCTATATATACCATTCGAATTTTATTACATATAACGATATTGTTTTATGTTATAAAAATATGATACAATGATAAACAGTGTATAATCTATTTATCTCAACCACAACTTTTTAAATTTCTCAACCACAACTTCAAAAAAGAATATACTTCAAATTGCAGATTACTACGACCACAATTTTTCATCAAACTTTAATTTGAATTTTCATCCATTTCACCAAACTTAAATTTGAATTTCATTTAAGTCATTTCTAATCATTTTCTATATATACCAAAGGATTTAATGTCTTTAACCACACATCATCTATCTTATCTTTTTTTCTTTCCCTTACAGATAAATATATCTTTGTATTCTTGTCCCCACGTGTAAGAACCACTTCTTATACTACTGAGGAAGATGAACATTTATGTCATGTTTACATAGATATTAACCAAGACTCAATAATATTAAGTACCAAAATCGTTTCATGTTTAGTATCAAAAAGAATAATTTAGTATTTTTCCTATTTTATTTCTCACCTAAAAGAATAATTGAAAGGAAGGATTTAATTATTAATTAAAGGTTTTAATAAGGGTATAAAAAGAAAACTCATCCCTTAATTACTCATAATCACATCACGGCAAATTTTCTAATTAGAAGAAAACGGGCGACGCAATTCACAGGGAAAGCAAGAACCAAATTTCCAATCGCAAGGCTAAACGGTTGGTTATTTGTGCGGACAACGGTAAAAGAAATTGATTACCGCGAGAAGTGATTAGAGTCAACTTTACCTTACTCCGGTGTATGTTTTAACCCTCATTTACGACACTTTTGGCTTGTATTGGGTAGTTTTAGACCGATTATAGGGTAAAAATGCATCTCACACTTACTTAGAGGTAATCCATCACATTGATGGAAAACCTCGGCATTTTACGATGTTTTTGACCCTTTTCGAGACCTATTTATCTTGTGGAATTATGCTCGGTATGTGTTTGAATGTTGTGATACAGGAAATAGGTGACTCGTGAACCCGGAAGTTAAGGCACGAGCCTTAGAAAGACGAAACCGAAGCCCGGGGATGGAAACGGATCAAATATAGTTGTTGCTTTCACCATATGTTCATTTCATCAGCAATTTGATCCCAGATACAAGCATTTTCTGGACTTTTAGTCTTCGTTAAAGTTGTAGACAATTGAATGAGCTTTCCAACGCACTTTGAGTCACTCAAATCGGAGCTCTACACGCAAAGATATCGCCAAATTACTGAAGGTCATCAATGCCGACAAGGCAATGCGCACGCTCAATCGAATGTGTACGCATTCCTGGAGCAGAATGTGCAGATTTGGGGCATTTTGAGCAATGCGTACGCATTCACTCGAATGCATATGCATTCGGACGTTCTTGGGCATCTATATATACATTTTTACACAGTTTTTTCAGGATTCTTCAACCTTTAAGAGCCCTAACTATTAGTATAGCTCGAAATTCCTCCCTTTTGGCTCTCTAAACTCTTTCTTGCTTCAATTTCTCTTAGATTAAACATAATCTAGCTTAGATTCTTGCTTAACTCTCTTAGATTTTTCATTTTGTGTTATTCTTCTTCCTCAAGTGACATGGGTGTGGATGAAGCTTGATGTAATCCGACTTTTACTACGCTTTTGGTAACTAATCTAGTTTATTTTCTTGTTTCATGGCTTTAATCTCTTTCTTGCTTGTTATTTCTTGCTTTGTGATGAGTAGCTAATTTACTACATAGTCAAATCATGTGAAGTTGAAGAAATCAACCTCTAATTGATGAAATTGGGAATGAGTAGTGTTTAATTGTTGTTATATCGACGAATTCATGTATCTTAAAACTTATTCTTAATGCATGAATTAGACTGTACACCTAGTTCATGAACACACACCTAGTTTTATCAATGAAAATAAACACACACGACGGTTGTCAATCCAAAGCCAGGAAATATAGTTGCGGACCTAAACTAACTAAATAAATCTATTCTATAACTAAAAAGAAGAATAAAATTCTAAAATAGCAACGAAGACAAGGCACAAAGATAATTTCAATTAATTTTAACGAAGAACAAGCATTGATCCACCTATCCCGCAACCCTCAATTTCTACTCTAGATCGTTTAGTGAAGATTTAATAAAGATGTGGTTCACCTATTGTTCGGTAAAAACTCGTTTTAAATTTATAATTACCGGAACACCCCAAGTGCAAGGCTCGTAGTAAAGGTGTTACCGGGTCGTCCTAAGGGAATCGAACGTCTATCGGATTAAGTACAGTTATTGTATCGATTATGTCACAATTTATTATCTAAAACTAAGGTATATATTAATTATAATCTAGAAACTATGACTAGAAACAGAAAATAGCAGAAAATAGAACAAAAACGACAACTTTGGATGGGCGTTCACCGATGTGGACGGGCGTCCGATAACGTTCGGAAACGAGAAAATATGCGAGAAAACGACGAGGTAAAAACTAGGGTTTTTAAAATAACTAAACTTAGCAACAAAAGTTGATATGAACGAATCGGTTTATCAAATAATTAAAAGAACGGCAAGGCAACGAGAATCCACCAATCAACCAACCAACCCCAACTAGATTGCACGCTAAAGATACGATTTTTAGTAATGATCAAATCACGAATTCGATTAAATCTCTTTAATCAATTTCTAGGGTTTCGTTTTCTTTCTCAAGCAAAACTAAACTAGCATGCATAACACGATCATGAGATTGTCTCCAATACTCTACTCAACTAATCATGAACAATCTCTTGAATCACAATTAATTGCATCAATTGAAAAGATCAAAGCTTGAATCAATACTCTCATATAAATTCAATCAAAAAGATAGTTTCATCGATCTCTCGATTCAAATAAAACATAAACAATATAACAATATCCAATTGATGAAAAATCATAAATTCAACTCACTAAGATATAGCTAAAAATACTCTAGTTGGTGCGGTTGTTGATTGGTTTCCTCCGTTGTCCCACCGCGATATGCTTAGCCAACAATCATATTGGTGATCATGATTGTTGGGATGGAAGAGTTCATCTTTGAGTTTGCTCTTAGGAATATGCGGCTGCTGTGTAATTCTGATTTTTTATGATGCGGTCTGATCTCTTTTTAGGGTTTGGGGCGCTGTTGCTTTTATAGGAAACTAGGTCGGTTCTGCTAAGTCGGCCGAAGGACGCCCGTCCGGTTTGTTGGACGCCCGTCCAAGGATCTTGACTTTGTTCCAGACGTCCGTCCATGCTGCGTCCAAACTCTCTGTATCAAATTTCCTCTCCTGGACGCTCGTCCATATATTCAGACGCCCGTCCACCTGGGACCTTTCTTCTTTGAATCGAATAAGCCTTCTGGACGCCCGTCTGGTGTTTTAAACGCCCGTCCACTAGACGGATGCAATGGACGCCAGTCCAGCCATGTAAACCTTCATGCCAATCTCAAACTTGCATCTTTCTCCTTCCTTTAATCTTCAATCAAACACCGTTCTAGCTCCTTTCACAACATGCAAGCATACCTACAAGGCGATAGAAACGAGCAAAGTGTAAAATCGTACATAAATAAATAAAAACCACATAAATAGCTCGATTTTCACACTTTAATAAATTCTAAACCCATTTTTCCAATTTATCATTTTAGCAAGTGATTTTCTATAAAAAAAACACTAAAACACGGAAGATATTGTTACGGAATAACTCGATATAAACCACAAAATTAGTCGTAAACAACTCCCCCACACTTAGACTTTTGTTCGTCCCGAACAAAACAATCAAAACTAGCTCACTTTCATGCAATCCCTAACTCACGTAACAAAAAATACAACAACTATAGCAAGTAATACCAACATAGAGATAGATTCGGTGTGTGTGACAAGCCCTTCAATCTTCACAATCCTCTCCAACAATTATCCTCTCAAATAATTTTAATGACTATCCTAGGTATAGGCAACAGCCGTTCCACACAAAGTCTTCCCACGCACTCAGTAGGATAATCCCTACAGCATATCATTCGGTTTATACTGGGTATAAGTTCAACGATAACAAGGTCTTTAATTTTTCTTTCACTTTCTTTTTTTCTTCTCTGACGCACATCAAAATGAGCTCTTACCCGTCATAGTAGAATAGGATGTTTCGGGATAACACCCTACCTTACTCAAATCATAGGGTAGCTTTTCCTGACTGTCGTGAGCTTTTGGTCATCATAGTGGTATAGGACATTTCGAGATAATGCCCTACCGCACTCCAATCATCGACCAGCTTTCGACACACCCATTTATTTATTTTTTATATTTTTTTTCAAGACATTAGTTACGTTTCACTTATCACATTCAAACCTTCAGATATTCACAGTGCACGTTCTGAACTTAGGTGTTACTTCACTGTTACTATTAAGACCAAATCTCTCTAAGATAAATCACTAAAATAGTGAAAGGATACAGTTCAAAATTTTTGCTTCAATATCAAAGGCTTTCGTGAGTGTGAAATGAATACTATCTCAAATCAGTAAAAGCATGCTATAATTATCTCTCAAAGTCACATAAAATCATTGTCAAGAAACTACAACTAGCAAGCCATTTGTTTCAATTACATGCTCAAGATTTACAATTATCCAAGTTTACTTTGAAAAATTTTAAAATTGTCGAGAAAATCACATTTACTCATTGTCAGAAATATAGCATGATAACATACCCAATTTAGACACCCCCCCACACTTAAATCACATGATGTCCTTAGAATGTGCAAATAAAAGAAAAAAATACTTAGCTGGTTTCAAAGTGGTTGTCGGGCTGTAGGTTGACAGTGGTCAGGCCGTAACATGAATGAACCGCTGCAGCTCGTATCATGAACAGACAACACTAAAAGTGATAACTGGCAAAAACCGCTCAACAGTATCTGCAACACTCGACATAGCATATAATCTCGGGGTACAAGGGGTATATGAGTAAACATAAATGCACACAGAAATGGGCAAATAAAGAATTCACAAATAGGACAGGGAAACTTAACTAAAAAGTAACTTAAAAGACTAGGCTGCCTCCTAGTAGCGCTTCTTTTATGTCATTAGCTTGACAGAGTAAACCAAGTCAACCTGGATCAGGCCACTTGGGTATGAGGCTAACCACTTCTCTAGCAGAATCAGAATGACTAGGACGGAAATGGTTGTCGCCACAACAACAAGTCAAGTGCGCGAGAAAATCATGAAATTTTTCTCTCCAGACAACACTGACTCTTTTCTTCTTGTTCTTGTTTCTCAGATTCGACTGAGGTATGCTAACAGGCTCAGGAGCATTGACAGAAGGATCTGCAAGGATAGGGGTAATAATGTCATCATCCACTCCAAAGAAGTCGGATGGAATCTCTTCACAAATAAACGACTCAACCGTTTCATTTCTCTTTTGAAAGTATAGTACTTCAGGCTTTTCCTTAGGTTGCCCAAAGTACTTCTTAATCCTGTGACCATTGACTTTGAACGGTTGATCGCCGTACCCTTTCAACGTAATGGCTCCACCAGGATGAACATCAAGAATCTCAAAGGGGCCAAACCATCTAGATTTAAGCTTACCAACAAAAAGATGGAGCCTGGTGTTATACAGCAAAGTCATGTCTCCCACTTTGAATTCCCGATCTTTAATCTTAGCATCGTGGAGTGCCTTCGTTCTTTCCTTACTGATTCTCGAATTCTCGTAGGCACGGAGTCGGAACTCATCGAGCTCGTTCAATTGCAATAATCTCTTTTCCCCACAAAGCTGGCCGGTCGAAATTAAGAAATTTAAAACCCAGTAAGCTCTGTGCTCAAGCTCGACTGGTAAATGGCAAGCTTTGCCATAAACCATTTGGAAGGGTGACGTACCCATAGGGGTCTTAAACGCGGTGCGATAAGCCCAAAGTGCGTCATCCAACTTCGTACTCAGCTTGGATCTATTGGAATTCACGCTTTCTCCAAAATCCGCTTTAGACTTCGTTGCTCACCTCGACTTGGCCACCGGTTTGGGGGTGGTATGGTGTACCAATTCTATGCTTGACACCATAGCTCTCAAGAATTTTATCCAAAGGTGCATTACAGAAATGCGAACCTTCATCACTGATAAGGGCTCTAGGACAGCCAAATCTAGTAAAGATATTCTTTTGCAAGAATTTCTTTACAACTTTGTGATCATTGGTTTGGGTGGCTATGGCCTATACCCACTTGGAAACGTAGTCTACACAGACGAGAATGTATTTATTGGAGCATGAAGATGGGAACGGTCCCATAAAATCAATGCCCCAGACGTCAAAAACTTCACATTCCAAGATAGGCCTCAAAGGCATCTCCATCCTATTACTGAGTCTCCCTACTCTTTGGCATCTATCACAGCCTTTGCAAAAGGCTTCAACGATCTTTAAACAAAGTAGGCCGGTAAAAACCAGCTTGAAGGATTTTTCTTAGGTGCTCCGTAGTGCCCACCAGCGGGACCACTATGACATTGCTCCAAGATATTCAATTGTTCATGCTCCGGAACGCACCTTCTAAGCAACCCATCCTTGCAGACTTTAAACAGATATGGGTCCTCCCATACGAGATACTTTAAGTCGCTGAAAATTTTCTTCTTTTCCTGATACGTCATTTCTTCTAAATGCCCACCTGCTAAGTAGTTGACGTAATCAGCATACCACGGCCTCACAGTCTCTAGCTTCATTAATTGCTCGGTTGGAAAATCAATGCCTATGTCCTTGGAAATTTTGCCACCCTCATTTACTAGGCGAGACAGGGTGATCGACCACAATATTTTCACTACCCTTCTTATCTTTGATCTCCAGGTCAAACTCTTGCAAAATTAGAATCCATCTGAGTAACCTTGGTTTTGCATCTGCTTTGTCCATAAGGTAGCGTAGGGCTGCATGGTCTGTCCAAACCACAACTTGAGACCCTAGAAGGTAACTTCTAAACTTGTCGATAGCAAAAACGACGGCTAAGAATTCCTTCTCAGTCGTGGTGTAATTGCATTGAGCCGGGTTCAAGGTGCGGCTCGCATAGTAAATGGGCCTGAACTTTTTATCAATTCTCTGGCCTAAAACTGCACCCACTGCGTAGTTAGAGGCATCGCACATTAATTCAAAAGGCTTAGTCCAATCAGGTGCGATTAAGATAGGGGCACTTTTGAGCTTATCCTTTAGGCAATTGAAAGCTTCCTTGCATTTCTCATCAAACAAGAACTCAACATCATCTTTCAGAAGGTTAGATAATGGCTTGGCGATGGTGGAAAAGTCCTGAATAAACCGCCTGTAGAAGCCAACATGACCTAGAAAACCTCGTACCTCTTTCACTGTTTTCGGGTACGCCATCTTTTCAATGGCCTCTACTTTAGCCTTATCAACTTTGAATACCGATCGGACACCTTGTGTCCCGGAACAATCCCTTCATCAAATAGAAAATGGCATTTCTCCCGCTTAAGCACTAAATTCTTTTCAACACGGCGTTGAAGTACCATATCTAGATTTTCCAAGATCTCATCAAAGCTATCGCCATAGGCGAGAAGTCATCCATGAAGACTTCCATACATTTCTCCACAAGTCCATCGAAAATGGCCAACATGCACCGTTGAAATGTTGCTTTGGTGCATTGCATAACCCGAAAGGCATTCTCGAAAAGCAAAAGTGCACGATGGACACGTAAACGTAGTCTTCTCCGGTCATTAGGGTCGATGGCTATCCGGAAGTAACCGAATATCCATCGAGGAAACAATAATACTTATGACCACTCGCCTTTCAAGAAGCCGGTCAATGAAAGGTAAGGGAAAATGGTCTTTGGCGGTGACTTCATTCAATCTGCGATAATCAATGCGGACCACCGTAGCCGATCACAAGGCGTAAAGCTACTTCTTCCCCTTTTCATTATTTTCCATGGTAATACCTCCCTTCTTTGGCACAACTTGGGTGGGGCTAACCCACTCACTTGTCGGCGATTGCATAGATGATTCCCATATCTAACCATTTTATGACTTCTTTCTTGACAACCTCCTCGTATGTGCGGATTCGGCCTTCGCCGAGGTTGTCCGACTTTCTTAGCTCCTTCCTCCGTTCGGATTTTGTGCATGCACACATCGGGGCCGATTCCTCATATATCACCCACTTGCCATCCGAACGCGAGGATGTTCTTTTCAAGCACTTTTATCGCGGTGCTTCTTGCTCGGGCTCGAGTTTTGAAGAGATGATCAAGGGTAACTTATCACCATCCTTAAGAAAAATGTACTTAAGGTGTTGCGGAAGCGGTTTAAGCTCCAAGTCGGTAGGTGGTTGCTCAATACTTTTGGATTTTAAGGGGCCACCTTTTTCCTTATGGGCTTGAAGTGGTTGGTCGAAGAATACCTCATCTTCCCAAGGTATAACCCCGAAAAGGTACTTGGATCACATCATCCATAGGGATCCTTCACGTCGCACCCGCTTTCTCCTTCTTATGCTTGATCATCTTTCTCAACTCTTCTTCTTCTAGCTCCTCTCGCTAGGCCGTTCCCAATCATCAACCTCCCAATGAGTAGTCTCTCTCCGTAAATCCACTTCATCCCAACTACCCATCAGGGCTTCCTCTTCTACAGGGTTAAAGTCTTCCTGATGCAGCTCTTGTTAGAAAGGTGTCCTAAACCCAATCGGGTTGGACCGGATCCGACCGGGTCGGGTCATTTACAGTCTATTTAGTTCATGTAATAACTCTATTATGATTAATAAAAGCACTTATGTTATTATATATTGTTTGTCTTCATATTATTTGTTGTATATATATAGTAACGTCCCTAGTATCAATCATGATAGAGAAACCATGATAGTGATTATGGTTGATGAGATCTCTAATCACTATAACAAGGTTGGTACTTAAATGTCTCTAGTCTTACATATTATCAAATGGGACATTGATAGTATAATCGGACTAGCACGTATTGGATGTCTTCTATCTTTTAGAAGGTAGGGATAGATCTCGTCTATCGAAGTGTAGAGACACTTGGACTGTACGTGGACGTGTATTAGAGAATGCGTACGTTAGACTGACCCACTTACATTAAGTGTCACACTATGTGGCGGTTGTGTAATTATCCTTTTGACCGGAGTCTTCATGGCATCACGGTGTGGATTGTCGTGCTTTGACACTATTGAGATTTCTCCTAACCACGGGGCGATCATGCGGTAGTGATTGGGTATGATATTGAAGCATGCGGAGTATACATGATTGGTCGTTCGGGAATCGCGTATCCTATGATTGGGATTGAATATCCGAAATGGCCTTCTTATAAGGAATGTCTAGCTCTCGAGAATCTTTGCAAAGTGGGAGTAAATGTGTTATTCCGAGAGAGCATGATATCCAGATTATAAGATACGATCGTCAATGTATTGACACTCGAGGTACGATCGTATGGATATTATTACAGCGATAGGATTGTAACTTACACGGTAACTGCTTCACATGAAAGGTAGTAGTCATTGCTTTTGACTCTTCCGATGATTAGGGGTCACGGTGTGTTGCTAGACGCTATCCCGTGATCGTTAGGTATGAAGGGCATTTTAGTAAATTGCTCTTTGTGTCTACGGCCAACATATTCGGAAGCCTATCGGGTCACACACATATGAACATCGAGTCGGATTAAAATGCGGTTATAGTTGATAACCAAATAAGGAAAGTTTATCTCTAGACTATAAAGGTTATAATGGTAAATTAATATGGTGGTATTTATTTATTATGAATAAATAAAATACAAGATATTAATTATATATAAATTAGATTAATTAAAGAATATTCCGGAAGTCAATTAGTTGACTAATGGGGCGCCATTTTTATGTATATGAGATACACTTGGATTGTGCACTTTAATTAATTAGATTGCCATAATATTAATATAAGATATTAATTGATTTTGAAAATAGATTTATGGTAATAAGATAATTATAATCAATATATGATATTGACAAAATAAATTATAATTAAAGAGATAAATCAATCTAGTTGATTTTCCTTATTTTATTAGAAAAAGGTTTTCTTCTTCTTCTCTCAACTTGGGGCGCCACCTCCTCTATAAAAAGGAAGTGGGTGTCAAGCTCTTTTGTACATCACAATTGCAAGAGTTCATAATTCTTGTGTAAAATAGAGAGCTCTCCATAGTGAGTCCGTGAGGGGAGAAAAGGTCCGGTCTAGCAGCCGGAGTTTTTCTGATAGCAATCCTAGGAGGATTCCGGCGAGGGGTTCGTGTGGATTAGCGATAGAGGCCGGACGCGTGGACGGCTAGTGCATTGAACTACTCTCCGTTGGCGGTCAAAGCGACGATCTTGTAGATCATCCAAGGTATAACCGTCAAACTACTTAACGTGTTTATTGCATTAAACGAAGAACGATCTATAAAAGGAAATCAAATTTTAAATTCCGCTGCGTTAAACTAGTGATTTCCTAACAGCTCTTTGAAATCATCGTTCATTGCTGGGAATCTCCATGTTTCTTGTTCATTGACAGGCTCAGTGTGAGCAAGTTGTGAAGACGACTCGTCGGTGACTACGGCCCGTAATGAAACGAGAAGATGGTCCACGATCGACCTTGATCTTTAATGTTTATAGCTTCGAAAACACCTATCTCTCGTTAGCTCTACAAACTTCTTCGAGTTGGCATCTTCTTCGTCCTCATAAATTGCTTCAACGAACGAGATTTCTTCAATCAAGGTTTCCTCAGGACTTTTCCCTCGTGTGAAGGTAACAGATGTATCATCGACTCTAAGCGTAATATGACCCTTACAGAAATCGATGAGGGCGGCAGAGGTGTCCAAAAAAGTCCAGCCTAGAATTAGGGGCATCTCTTTGTCAGGTGGATAGTCTAAGATAACCCAGTCAGTAGGGAAAACCAAATGTTCAACACGGAGAAGAACATTAGCAACACAACCGGCTGCTGAGCGGCTAGATCGGTCTACCATCTGAAGAGAAATAGGGCGTTCCCGCATTCTTTTATCTAAACCGAGCTTTTTGCAGACGTTCAATGGCATCACATTTATGGAGGCCCCTGAGTCGCATAAGACGTTTTGGAACATGTGGCCTTCAATCTCACAAGAGATTGAAGGTCTTCCGGGGTCACCTCGCTTAGTAGCAACTTTTTGTGAAACCATAGAGCAGTCTTCTCTTAAAACTTCTTCCGCCATCCCTTGAAGCTTCTTCTTGCTCCCACAAACTTCCTTAAGATACTTAGAGCACTTGGGCATTTCAGTCAATACCTCAGCTAGGGGTATACTAACTTTGGTGTCTCTGAGCATCCTCCTCACTCCGTCATATTGTCTGTCATGACTGAGGGTATTCTCTTTCTTCTTTGGTGGATAAGGAAGGGCTTTATCATTGTTCATGGCTTGATTTCTTATGGCTTCGTCTTCCTTATCCTTCCATCTGACAAACTTTTCCTCCATCTTCTTTGTCAGGGGTACAACCACCTGACTTTTCCTCATTGCTTTATCAGAATAATTTTCATCCCCCGAAGAATCATCATTAAGCTCCTCCTCACTGTTGCTTTCTTCGGCATTTAACTTCTGATTGCCCCCTCCTGAACTTATGGCGTCAGGAGGGGCTACTCGTTTCCCGACATCTTTCCGGCTCCCGCCCTTTACCACTTCTTAAAGTAACCTCATTCAGCTCTTCGTCTCCATACTCCCATTGAGGTGTGATGGCAGTGCAAACATTGACATCTGCTTTAGGATTTCTTTCGGTATAACTTGGAAGTTTACCGTGGGGTCTGCTTGCTTGTTGGTCTGCCATCTGACCAACCTGTCTTTCTATTGCCTTGACACTAGTAGCCAGGGTCTTCACCATGTCTACTAGCTCATCAAACTTATGTTGAGGGACACAAGAGGTGGTTTGGTTATGAGGTTGGTTTTGATTCCAACCACCTTAAGGTCTCTGGGAGTTAGGATTGTGAGATTGATTAACCACCCCGGGAGGTGGTCTTTGATAACTTGAGCTGAAAGAATGTTTGGAATTTGATGGGCCAGGTGGTGCATTGGCTTGATTAAGATTTGGACGTTGAAATCCGGAATAATTCTGATTCTGATTGAAGTTTCTGAAGGTTTGGTTATGATTCTCCATTAAATTCACTTCCTCGGTCATCTCATTTCCCGCCCGCATTCCCGGGTAGTTCACATCGATGGCCCTCTCTGCTTTGCATTTGTAAATCGGCTAGGCGCTTGCTCATCATTTCCATTTGAGCAACTAACATCTTAGTCTCGAATTGCTCACGGCGGATTCTTTCTTATTCCCACTAACATTGGTCTTCCTTGGAGTTGACCACATGTTATTCTTTGCTATAGTTTCGGCTACCCCGTAAGTAGCATCATCACCTCCCCTAGGAAGGATCCATGAGCAGCTTGAATCAAGGAAGTCTCTATTTGGTTGAGAGACACCTCTGTAGAATAACTCTAGTAGCTCATGTCTACTGTATCCATGGTTGGGGCACTTCCTCATCAACATATTTAGTCTCTCCCATGCTTTCCCCACACTCTCACCATCAAGTTGTTCAAATGTGGCTATCTTCCTTTTCATGTCCATGATTGTCCCAGGTGAGACAAACTTCAGAGCAAAGGCTCTTTTGACATCATTCCAGGTACGGAGAGAATGATGGGCTAAAGATTTGAACAAACGGTTTGCTTCACCCTTTAGAGCAAACGGGAAGAGTTTTAACTTGACAATCTCGGAATCAACACCAGGATAGTGGCTCGCTTCGCGATTTGAACGAAGGTGGACAAGAAGTCATGAGGATCTTCGTCGGCGGTGCCATGAAAAGAACTATTCGGACCGGTCCTACCACTCCATTTTTCGGATCGAAGTTCACTTGCCCCATGTCTGGAGGGCGAATAGGTCTATGCCCTTCCAGGAAGTCTTGGTCAAGATAGGGAGCATAGGGGTCTTGATTTAATTGGTTTAGCTGGTTCGGACGGAACTGTTGAAATTGATTATTTATCCCAGCTTGTTGATTCTGTTGTTGTTGTATTGCCTGCATCTGTTGAAGGATCAGATTCATTTGGGCTTGAGGATCTAGATTTTGAACTTCGTTAGCCATAATGTCTGGATTAGGGAAGAGCTTCCTCTTGAGAATAGATCGCTCAGGTTCGGGATTAAATGTAAGAGGTCCCTTCTTACTCCTGGTTTGCATAAACCAGAAGAGCAGAACAGGAAGAAATCAACCTTAGGGTTGATGAGAACGAATGTAGAGAAGATTAGAGGGTTTAGAGGTTTAGAAAGAGAGAAGAGAGAATGAGAGAGGTGACAATTTAAGAGATTGAACCGGCGTTCAGTATGAGTGAACGCTGGTTCAGGGGAAATTCTGGAAGTGGACGCTCGTTCAGGTCACTGAACTAGCGTTCAGAAGACAAATTGGGGGGCAGACGGGCGTTCAAATGCTGGACGCCCGTTCAGAAAGTTTCTGTTTTTTTTTTTTTAAATTTTAATTTTTTAATTTAGAAAAGATATAGAAACAGAAACAGGAAAAGAAACCTACCTACGAAAAACTTAAAACAGGAAAAACACTAAGACGGTGAAAAAAAAACGTGTTGAAATCTTCTAGGGCTAAAATGGAAGGGAAAACAGCAGATTTTGACCTCGAAAATGGTGTTGAACGGCCTAAGGCAGTTCATCACGTCGTCGGCGTCGGAACGAGCTTTCCGAATTAGGGTCCTGCACGCCAAACGGACACTCGAGCCGAAAGTTATGGCCAAAATACTGCCGACACAGAAAACTGCACTACGAAGAATCCGACAACCGTTACCGATTCCCCGGCAACGGCGCCAAAAACTCGTTTTAAATTTATAATTACCGGAACACCCCAAGTGCAAGGCTCGTAGTAAAGGTGTTACCGGGTCGTCCTAAGGGAATCGAACGTCTATCGGATTAAGTACAGTTATTGTATCGATTATGTCACAATTTATTATCTAAAACTAAGGTATATATTAATTATAATCTAGAAACTATGACTAGAAACGAGAAAATAGCGAAAAATAGAACAAAAACGACACCGGACGGGCGTTCACCGATGTGGACGGGCGTCCGATAACGTTCGGAAACGAGAAAATATGCGAAAAACGAGGTAAAAACTAGGGTTTTTAAAATAACTAAACTTAGCAACAAAAGTTGATATGAACGAATCGGTTTATCAAATAATTAAAAGAACGGCAAGGCAACGAGAATCCACCAATCAACCAACCAACCCCAACTAGATTGCGCGCTAAAGATACGATTTTTAGTAATGATCAAATCACGAATTCGATTAAATCTCTTTAATCAATTTCTAGGGTTTCGTTTTCTTTCTTAAGCAAAACTAAACTAGCATGCATAACACGATCATGAGATTGTCTCCAATACTCTACTCAACTAATCATGAATAATCTCTTGAATCACAATTAATTGCATCAATTGAAAAGATCAAAGCTTGAATCAATACTCTCATATAAATTCAATCAAAAAGATAGTTTCATCGATCTCTCGATTCAAATAAAACATAAACAATATAACAATATCCAATTGATAAAAAATCATAAATTCAACTCACTAAGATATAGCTAAAAATCCTCTAGTTGGTGCGGTTGTTGATTGGTTTCCTCCATTGTCCCACCGCGATATGCTTAGCCAACAATCATATTGGTGATCATGATTGTTGGGATGGAAGAGTTCATCTTTGAGTTTGCTCTTAGGAATATGCGGCTGCTGTGTAATTCTGATTTTTTATGATGCAGTCTGATCTCTTTTTAGGGTTTGGGGCGCTGCTGCTTTTATAGGAAACTAGGTCGGTTCTGCTAAGTCGGCCGAAGGATGCCCGTCCGGTTTGTTGGACGCCCGTCCAAGGATCTTGACTTTGTTCCAGACGTCCGTCCATGCCGCGTCCAAACTCTCTCGTATCAAATTTCCTCTCCCCGACGCTCGTCCATATATTCGACGCCCGTCCACCTCGGGACCTTTCTTCTTTGAATCGAATAAGCCTTCGGACGCCCGTCCGGTGCTTTAAACGCCCGTCCACCGGACGGATGCAATGGACGCCGGTTCAGCCATGTAAACCTTCATGCCAATCTCAAACTTGCATCTTTCTCCTTCCTTTAATTTTCAATCAAACACCGTTCTAGCTCCTTTCACAACATGCAAGCATACCTACAAGGCGATAGAAACGAGCAAAGTGTAAAATCGTACATAAATAAATAAAAACCACATAAATAGCTCGATTTTCACACTTTAATAAATTCTAAACCCATTCTTCCAATTTATCCTTTTAGCAAGTGATTTTCTATGAAAAAACACTAAAACACGGAAGATATTGTTACGGAATAACTCGATATAAACCACAAAATTAGTCGTAAACACCTATCAAAGGTATGAATTCCTACTCTCGTAGATAATTCGCCTATTAATCTTTCATCTCTCGATCTTAAAGATTAACGCTTCCATAACAAAGGTGTAAGATTTCTCAATCTAGCAACCTAGAAATTTAACCTAGAAAATCTCGTTATTTTTAGGTTAAAAATCTAATCTTTACTACGGTGATCTAGGTCTAACAACGATTTTCATCAAACGTTAAATCACAAAGCAACCATCTCTCGATATAAATTGCAAAATCAATACAAAACGTTGTAAAGAAACAACTTTAAATAAAAACTCACAAAACCAAATCCAAAGTCGAAATCAAAACGCTGCTGAGAATTGGCTTCACAAAGCTCGTTCTAGGCTTAGCCTTAGCTCATCGTTGGAATACAAATCATATAAATAAAAAGAAGATAAAAAGATGTTTATGATGGTGGGAAAACGCAGCTAGGGCGCCCCGAAGGGGCCTGGGGCGGCCAGGGATCGAATTGTGGTGTTTTGGGTTGGAAAAAACGCGACTATAAATAGGTTTTTAGGTCGGTTTCGGCAAAGGCGGTGGCTGGACGCCCGTCTACTGGGCTGGACGCCCGTCTGGATTGCTGGATTTCTTCGAGTCGGGCCGAGCTGGATCAAACGCCCGTCCTATATGTTTTTGGACGCTCGTTCACCAAATATCTGTCAATCCTGAATCCATTGGCTCTTCCTGGACGCCAGTCCATGTAGTTGGACGCCAGTCCAAGCTGAACGGAGATAAACGCGCGTTTAGTTCTTCAAAGATTCCGTATCTTCACTCCAAGTTCAATATGCATCTTTCTCTCCACTTAATCTTCAGTTGGACATCATTTAAGCCCATTCATTGCCATGCAAATGCACCTACAAGTTGATAGAAAAGTGCAAAGTGTAAAACCATACAAAAATCACCAATAAAACCACGTAATTAGCTCGAATTCGCACTTAAATACTTTTAAAACTCATTTGTTCAATAAATCCTTTAAACACTTACTTTTCTATAAAAAGTAATAAAATACGAAGGAAATTGCTACGAAATAATGTCATATATATCGCAAAAATCACTTTTATAAATGTATGTTGCGAAGGGGTGTAGGAAAAGGGGCTTTAAGATCGTTATTTACAATTGACTGAGTTGTTTAGATCGATTGGGTAACAAGTTTTGTCGATGTAAATCGAGCGGCTCTAGTTCTTAATCATGTTTCGGCCAGTTAAATCCTTAAATGCGGACTGTTGAACCGGACAAAGGGTATCTAGGTTGTTGCATGGCGTCAAATACTATCTTAGGAGTTTGCACCCATGAACGAGTCGATATAAGCATTAGGATGGTTGGTTGGTAGTTTCCATTCCCAAATTGTCGATTAGAGGGGCGAAATGAGTCAATTGGATCGTGATTTGGCTATGTCTCTTTCTCTCTTCCTCTCTCGTTTAAATATTGTCTTAGTATAATCAAAACTTGAATGCACTTGATTAACCTAAACTAAGTATGAGAACGACTTTGGTATTCGATTGATTCCTCGTGGGATACGACCTTGCTCGCTACTATAGTGCATCCGACTCGGTACTCTGCCGGTTAAAGTTGGACTGTCACTATTTTGGCCATCAAGAAGACAATCGTTTCCACGGTTTTTCGTTTTCAATACGGTAAACTTTCAATTCTATCCCTAAATCTAGAATTCTTGTGTTCTTGAGAAGAAAATATGAGTTCTTGTAGATTGGAGAGTTTCCTAATCATAGAAATAATGTTTAATTATCGTAGGTTGTTCGTAGAAGTGTCCGGTTCAAGAATTCGGCCCTTTTTGCTTTCGTTTTCGCTTTCAAATCGCTTTTGGATTGCTAAGGTAAGGGGGTGTTCTTTAAAACGGTTTTATTGTGTTGTTTGCTGATGTTTTCTGAGTAAATATACAGGTTATTGTGTTGGAATAAGGTTGGGATCGATTGGTTTGAAAATGGATTGAATCTGGCGTCGAAATAGGCTGTTCATCAAGTTTTACGATCGTTTAGCTCGCGCCAAGCACACCTAAAACTTGGGGAACGGCTCTGCTTGCGTTTAGTGCACGCCAAAGGGGTTGTAGCGCGCTCCAAAACACCATGTTCCCTTCTTTTCGATGATTTTTCATGTACAACCTATTCTTGAATGTTATGCATGCATTTGAGGGCATTATATGACACTTTTCAATGTCTAACTTCAACTTCTGGTAGCCTTGGCTCAGCACCACAACTGAGACCCTCTGCTAGGAGAAAGTGGAGCACCGGAAGACGTTGTTTAGGCCTTGTGGGACATTGGCATAGTAGCTTTTGATTCTTTTTCAACGTGCTAAGTAGTGTAAATAGATGTCTAGGACTAGAAGTCCTTAGAAAGCCTTTTATGTGAATGCATCAGGTGGTTAGATTTAAACTCGTAAATTACATAAATGTGTGTCTAAAAGCTAAAACGTCGTTATCGTTTTAATATTGAATCATGGGACTCTTACAGCTCTACTTGAAGTTGTGTGTCAAGGGACTACATGTAACTCCCACACGGAACCTACGTCCGTGCCCCCTAGAAAGGTGCTTACCATGTTGTGGTCCATTCTTCACCATGCATAGTGTCCTTTGATATTGATGTAACAAACGTATGTGAAGAGAGTTTGAGAAAGTAATAATACTTGAGTAAACTTCAACTTGTTTATTCATGTGTGTAGAGAGGGTATAAATAGATACAAGCATGTAAGGTCCTAGCTAGTAAAGTAAAAGTTACTAGAGCCGGCTAGTATTAAATGCTAGAGTCGGCTATGACATAATAGGACAAACTAGAGTTACTTTATGACTTTAGGACATATTAATTGTTTATTCAATACAATTAATATGTCTCTTGATACATAAGTAACATGTTACAATGTAACGATTTATAATTACAACAATGTAATATACAATGTAATATATAATATTTCCACACCCCCCTCAAACGGGTTGTATATGTCAATGCAGCCAAGTTTGCTACTCAGTCTACTGAACATAAGCGATGGAATTGCCTTGGTGAGAATATCAGCATTTTGGTCTGCTGAGGGAACATACTGAAGTTGAATGATCTTGGCATCAATCTTCTCTTTAAGGAAATGTCTGTCAATATCCACATGTTTGGTTTTATCATGATGGACTGGGTTGGTCCCTTGGAAAGGCTAACACAAGTTTAGAGGGGGGGGGGGTGAATAAACTTGTCACCAAAAACTTATCCTAAGCTGGAAAAGCCCCAGGAACTGAGTTTCTCCGAAACTCAAACTGATCTCCAGTTCAGTTTTGTTCCTGTCCCTTAACTTGTGCGGAGTTCAGTTAGCTCAACTGAGTATAAGTCAATGCTGACTTATATTCAGTCTTGTTAACTGGCAGCGGATAAATAATAGCCTTTAGTGCAATAGATGTGTGAATAGAAATCTAGACCTTCTATGTATCAGTTCTGTGTTGACTCGGTGTCTGGTGTTTGCTGAGTGATAATGCAATAAATAAAACAAACACAAATGCATAAAGTAAATTAACACAAGATTTGTTTATGGAAGTTCCGGGTGGTGTAATCCCGTACGTCTCCCCTTCTCTGTGGTGTAGGAGGTAACACTAGAATCTTGAGATAACCGTTACAAAATCCTAGCACTATGACGAGTCCTTCACGACACCCTAGTTTCACTTTGTCTACACATAATGAAGAAAGGTAAGATTGCTCCCTTCATTACGCACACGATCTTTCGGAGGTGGAATTGCTCCTTCACCGGCTCACCACTAACACCAACACACGATCCGCGACCTGCACCAACGAGTTTGTGCAACCAAGTTGCAACCGTATGAAGAAAGGTAGAATTGCTCTCTTCAAACTATGCACGACCAACCCTTTTTCACAAAGGTTAGGTTTAGAATTAATCAAGGATTAATTCGGTGAGTATGTCGATTCTTACGGATCGGCTTTGTAGCTCCAAGATGCCTTCTTTCCCCCTCGATGGTTTCTTGGATCTTCTTTGAAGTCTTCAAGGCAATTCCGTTGGCTTCCCTTTTTCTAGATATATATAATCGATTTTGTGGATCTGGATTTGGATCTTTGAATATGTGCTTGTAAAGCTCTTTTCGATCCTCTCTCCTCTCTCTTTCTCTTCAAGTGATTCTCTTGTGTATTTATAGGGGTGATGTAACGGTCACTAGCTTGTAGCCGTTACACTTGTCGTTTAGCCAACGTTCACATGTACGATCTTTTGTCGTATTGTCGGTTTAAATTCAACAAGGCCTTAACTCGGTTTTCTACTCTTCTTCAAAAGCGAGTACCTTAACATACGACTTTAATTGACTAAGTCGAGTACACCATTCGATTTCTTCTTTCACAGTAGCGATAATCTTTGTCCTTAAGATTATTCGGTTTTACATGATCTATAACTCGGTTTCAAGTCACCACGGACTTGCACGAATCGACTTATAGTCACGACTTAATCAACTTCTAACTGAGTTTGCCACCTCAGTTCTTCAGTCTTCTGTAACTGAGTCTGTGTCCCTCAGTTCTTCAGTCTTCTAGATAAGCCAATCGAGTCTGTGTCCCTCAGCGAACTTATCTTCTTCAGTCTTGCATAACTGAGTTTGAACCCTCGGTTCTTTATGTGCATATTCAGTTTTCTTGCCATAACTCAGTTTTCTTGTTGTGACTCGGTTTGTTCGCCTAGTTCTATTCTATTACAATGCTTGTGCACGAAACAACCTATACAAAGTTCGGACTCTAGATAGAACTTATACATTTATCTCTAGACCATTTCTTGCTTCTTCTTTCATTAAGCACTATAACAGTTAGTTACGACTTCATCATCATGGGTTGTAAGTGATTTGTCTAATTACGTGACAAATCATCATCAAAACACAAATAATATTTCCAACAATTTCCCCATTTTTGATGATGTATCATAACCCTCCCTAAAAGCAATAATAAAAGAATAGTGCAAGAAATCATAACAAAACAAATTAAGATAGCAAACTAGAACAACCAAGTTTATTACAAGATTCAAATTGAAACAAACTGAGTTAAAAACTGAATAGATTACATCTTTTCTTTTTCCAGTGCTATTATCTTTTCTCCAAGAAAAATGCTTCTCTTAGTTTCCGTAAGTCTTCTTTCTTTTCCTTCTTCAAGTCTGATTCGCCATCTCTAGGCTGATCTCAGGATATTCAGCGATCAATTGATTTGCTTCTTCATTGTTGTTGTTTACGAGCTTGATCGGTATTTCTTTAATCTCTTCGTTCATCACTTCTCTTCTTCTTCGATATGAGATTAGATTCCTTCATTTCAATCTTTTCGAGCTTTTCTTTCTTGTTCCAATTTAGCTTCCTCCTTAGTTATTGTCTCTCCCCTTGCCTTTAGTCGTTCTTTCGATCGATACGATTGCAAGTTTCTTCCTTATATTCAGCACAACTTTGACTGTGGTTTCTTCATCTTCTTCAGTCCTTGTTTCTGTGAAAGTCTCTTCTGCAGTTAATTCCTCAATCAGACTATCAGCTTTTTCTTCATTGAGTTGAGTGGTTAACAGATCAGCATTTATCTGTTTGTCTTGTTCTTCCATCAACTGTTTGGCAAGGAATTCTTCATCTGTTTCAGCTTTAGCATCGCTTCCACCAGTACCAGCTTCATCCTTAACTTCATCACCAACTTTATCTTCCCCTTGTTTGAAGATAAGCGATAGCAATCTTCAAATAACTTACGGAGGGTGATGAGGTTAGAGTATTCGTTCAATCCTGAATAATGAGATCTTCCAATGAAGTCATGTAGATCGTAAAGCTGTTGTAGGGTGTGCATTACGCCTTCAATGATTTCTTCCACATTTTTCCTTCTTTCGGCTTCGGTTTCTTGATCTTGAGATTCTTCGATTGCCAATTTGCTTGTAGATGCCTCGTGAACTTGTGATGAGGAACCGGTTTCAGGATAATAAAATTGAGTATCATGAACTGTCAGTTCCTTTTCATACTCAGCTTCGTAAAATTCAGCATCTTCCACAGCTTCTCTCTGCTTTTCAGTGTACTCCCCATACAACTCAGTTGGAGATTCACTATCTTCAGTTTCATCAACATCATCATCTTCTTTAATTTCTTCATTTTCTTCAGTTTCACTTTCCTCATCTTCATTATGTTCACTCTCTTCAGTTTCATCCTCAATCTGGATTACATTCTCAGTTTCAGTTTTCTTTGACTGAAGCTTGTTCCACATCCTCTTCTACGCTTCTCAGGGTTCTTTCGTCTAGATTCACTGTTCCACTTGAACTGGAGTCTGAAACTTCACTCCATTCTTCTTCTTCAATGATTTTTCTTTTCTTTGTCCCAGTGGACACTGATTTGAGTTCTGCTTTGGTTTCTGTGACTTTTGAGATGGAGAAATGATCTAGTATCCTTTGCACTTAGATAAGTAAATCCCTTTTTCGGTAAGAACATTTCTCCGATATCCTTTCTTCCTTTGACTTTCTCTTTCTCTTACGAAATTTGTTTTATCAAGTGATTGAGAACAAACTTGTTCCAATCCGAATTTCTCTCCAAACCAAATAGCATAAATCATCTTCATTTTATCTGATGAGAGAGTGTAGAAGTTTCGAACATGACCAATGACGTTTCTGGTAAGAAGTATCGTCAAGATTGCGAATTCTCTCTTTTGTTGATAGATGGAGCCAATGAAATTTTTCTCCTTCTTGTTGATTGCAGTGACACTCCAAAGTTTGCCTTTTTCTTCATTCCCAAAATTGAAAGATGAAGATCCTCCGATTATGTCTAACCCGAAGACAAGTGATAGCAAATGTTCATCAACAGTAAAGCTTTTATCTTGAACAGTCGTTTTGAAGCTTTTTCCATTGTTGATGATTTCGGCATTCCTGTAGAAATCTCTGATGCCATCTGGACACAAAGTAGTGACCTTTGTATCAATCAGGTTCTCCAATCCTCGAATCTTTTTGATCTTCTGTGCAATTTGGATTGAAAGAGTGGAGTTTGAGAATTTTTGACAAAATTCGTCCAGGCTTGTAGTGATTCCTTCATCAATGTTGTAACGATCCATGGATTTATGATTTGTGAAATTCTTTTGGAATCTTGAAAGTTTTGAAGTTGATTGAACGAGGATTTCGTCAAGATTGCGTCTATCAATCGTTTTCAAAAATGAGAGTCGTGTCACAATCAATGGGATTTTGTAGGGATGAGCTTACTACTTTTTCTCCCAGTTGACACGTGGCTTCGAGTGATTTGTCATGTCGGCCCAAACGTCGGATGGTAGGCTGAAAGTTTTACTTTTTTGACCAATTTGTCCTCCATCGGCTTTGTATAGAAGTCGGTTTTACGAAGATTATGTAAGCGACTTTTCTGCAAAACGAGTTTAAGTTTTCTTCGGTACCCATATCTTTTTGGGTCCGGCTGAGTTAGTTACTGAAGTATTACTTTCAGTTTCTTTGTTGAGAGAATTAAACCTTCTCAACTCTTTTCTAGATAAACCATTTCGCTCAACCTTAGTTGATTTCACAAGGATTCTTTTAGATTTAACATTTTTATTTTCTTTGTGTAATCTACTAGGTCTTCCAGTATCTTGATTTCTAAAGTTTATACTTTTTGAAGTCTCAAGGCTTTGGGTAGGGGTGGGGGATTATCATTGCTTTTGTCAAATTTACTAGACATTAATCTTTCGGCTAGATTTGACACCTCGGTTTCAAGAAACTCATTCCAATCTTTTGCTTTGTCAAGTTCTCTTGTCTTTTAATTTTAGTTCCAACGTAAGTTTTTCGATTAACTTGACAAGATCGAGTTTCTCGGAGGCGAGTTCGGCAAATGATAAGCGATTTGAAGAATGTACCTTTCCTTGATGATTTGATGCGGTTTTAGGATTCGAATGTACACTCTTTTGTTCTTTGTGATGAATCTTACATATCAACAACCACTTGCAACAACTCCTTTCCTTCTTCTTTTGAGAGGTCTCTTAGTGATGGAACTCCTCTGGATTCGTTAATATGAACATTGAAGTTTGTATCCACATCATCAACGAGTTGAGGTTACGGATTTGTATGTAAATTTGTCGCACTTGAACCTTTCAAACATTTGATCTGAAAATCGGATACATTTTGCAAGCAATTAGTCGGGGGTGAGTAAGCCAACTTCTAACTCTAGATGTAGACATTGAAACTAAGTGTTTTACAAGCGATACGGTGAAGGGTCTTCAACAAGCTGGTTGCTTTGATCAAATAACAACTACGATACCAATTGTTGGTATCGAAACAATTGAACCTTGAAGCGGTAAACAATTTGGATCACCTTCAAAAGAAGGAATTTGCTCCGATACCAATTGTTGGTCCCTTGGAAAGGCTAACACAAGTTTAGAGGGGGGGGGGGGGGGGGGGGTGAATAAACTTGTCACCAAAAACTTATCCTGGTTGGAAAAGCCCCGGGAGCGAGTTTCTCCGAAACTCAAGCGATCTCCGGTTCGGTTTTGTTCATGTCCCTTAACTTGTGCGGAGTTCGGTTAGCTCAGGCGAGTATAAGTCAATGCGACTTATATTCGGTCTTGTTAACGCGGCGGATAAATAATAGCCTTTAGTGCAATAGATGTGTGAATAGAAATCTAGACCTTACATGTATCGGTTAAATGTCTTGACTCGGTGTACGGTGTTTGCGAGTGATAATGCAATAAATAAAACAAACACAAATGCATAAAGTAAATTAACACAAGATTTGTTTATGGAAGTTCCGGGTGGTGTAATCCCGTACGTCTCCCCTTCTCTGTGGTGTAGGAGGTAACACTAGAATCTTGAGATAACCGTTACAAAATCCTAGCACTATGACGATCCTTCACGACACCTAGTTTCACTTTGTCTACACATAATGAAGAAAGGTAAGATTGCTCCTTCATTACGCACACGATCTTTCGGAGGTGGAATTGCTCCTTCACCGGCTCACCACTAACACCAACACACGATCCGCGGTTGCACCAACGGTGTGGCAACCAAGTTGCAACCGTATGAAGAAAGGTAGAATTGCTCTCTTCAAACTATGCACGACCAACCCTTTTTCACAAAGGTTAGGTTTAGAATTAATCAAGGATTAATTCGGTGAGTATACGATTCTTACGGATCGGCTTTGTAGCTCCAAGATGCCTTCTTTCCCCCTCGATGGAGTTCTTGGATCTTTCTTTGAAGTCTTCAAGGCAATTCCGTTAGCTTCCCCTTTTTCTAGATATATATAATCTGATTTTGTGGATCTGGATTTGGATCTTTGAATATGTGCTTGTAAAGCTCTTTTTCTGATCCTCCTCTCTCTCTCTCTCTCTTCAAGTGATTCTCTTGTGTATTTATATGGGTGATGTAACGGTCACTAGCTCTTGTAGCCGTTACACTTGTCGTTTAGCCAACGTTCACATGTACGATCTTTTGTCGTATTGTCAGTTTAAATTCAACAAGGCCTTAACTCAGTTTTCTACTCTTCTTCAAAGCGAGTACCTTAACATCGACTTTAATTGACTAAGTCGAGTACACCATTCGATTTCTTCTTTCACAGTAGCGATAATCTTTGTCCTTAAGATTATTCGGTTTTACATGATCTATAACTCGGTTTCAAGTCACCACGGACTTGCACGAATCGACTTATAGTCACGACTTAATCGACTTCTAGCGAGTTTGCCACCTCGGTTCTTCGGTCTTCGTAGCGAGTCTGTGTCCCTCGGTTCTTCGGTCTTCTAGATAAGCCAACCGAGTCTGTGTCCCTCGGCGAACTTATCTTCTTCGGTTCTTGCATAGCGAGTTTGAACCCTCGATTCTTTATGTGCATATTCGAGTTTTCTTGCTATAACTCGGTTTTCTTGTTGTGACTCGGTTGTTCGCCTAGTTCTTCCTATTCTATTACAATGCTTGTACGAAACAACCTATACAAAGTTCGGACTCTAGATAGAACTTATACATTTATCTCTAGACCATTTCTTGCTTCTTCTTTCATTAAGCACTATAACGATTAGTTACGACTTCATCATCATGGGTTGTAAGTGATTTGTCTAATTACGTGACGAATCATCATCAAAACACAAATAATATTTCCAACAATTAAATTGAAACAAACTGAGTTAAAAACTGAATAGATTACATCTTTTCTTTTTCCAGTGCTATTATCTTTTCTCCAAGAAAAATGCTTCTCTTAGTTTCCAGAAGTCTTCTTTCTTTTCCTTCTTCAACTGATTCGCCATCTCTAGGCTTGATCTCCAGATATTCACTGATCAATTGATTTGCTTCTTCATTGTTGTTGTTTCTGAGCTTGATCAGTATTTCTTTAATCTCTTCGTTCATCAACTTCTCTTCTTCTTCTGATATGAGATTAGATTCCTTCATTTCAATCTTTTCAGCTTTTCTTTCTTGTTCGAATTTAGCTTCCTCCTTAGTTATTGTCTCTCCTGCCTTTAGTCGTTCTTTCAGTCTGATACAGATTGCAAGTTTCTTCCTTATATTCAGCACAACTTTGACTGTGGTTTTTTCATCTTCTTCAGTCCTTGTTTCTGTGAAAGTCTCTTCTGCAGTTAATTCCTCAATCAGACTATCAACTTTTTCTTCATTGAGTTGAGTGGTTAACAGATCAGCATTTATCTGTTTGTCTTGTTCTTCCATCAACTGTTTGGCAAGAAATTCTTCTTCTGTTTCAGCTTTAGCATCGCTTCCACCAGTACCAGCTTCATCCTTAACTTCATCACCAGCTTTATCTTCCCCCTTGTTTGAAGATAAGCGATAGCAATCTTCAAATAACTTACGGAGGGTGATGAGGTTAGAGTATTCGTTCAATCCTGAATAATGAAATCTTCCAATGAAGTCATGTAGATCGTAAAGCTTCTGCTGTAGGGTGTGCATTATGCCTCCAATGATTTCTTCCACATTTTTCCTTCTTTCAGCTTCAGTTTCTTGATGCTGAGATTCTTCAGTTGCCAATTTGCTTGTAGATGCCTCATGAACTTGTGATGAGGAACCGGTTTCAGGATAATAAAATTGAGTATCATGAACTGTCAGTTACTTTTCATACTCAGCTTCGCAAAATTCAGCGTCTTCCACAGCTTCTCTCTGCTTTTCAGTGTACTCCCCATACAACTCAGTTGGAGATTCACTATCTTCAGTTTCATCAACATCATCATCTTCTTTAATTTCTTCATTTTCTTCAGTTTCACTTTCCTCATCTTCATTCTGTTCACTCTCTTCAGTTTCATCCTCAATCTGGATTACATTCTCAGTTTCAGTTTTCTTTGGCTGAAGCTTGTTCCATATCCTCTTCTGCCTTCTTAGGGTTCTTTCGTCTAGATTGACAGTTCCACTTGAACTGGAGTCTGAAACTTCACTCCATTCTTCTTCTTCAATGATTTTTCTTTTCTTTGTCCCAGTGGACACTGATTTGAGTTTTGCTTTGGTTTCTGTGACTTTTGAGATGGAGAAATGATCTAGTATCCTTTGCACTAGATAAGTAAATCCCTTTTTCAGTAAGAACATTTCTCCAGTATCCTTTCTTCCTTTGACTTTCTCTTTCTCTTATGAAATTTGTTTTATCAACTGATTGAGAACAAACTTGTTCCAATCCAGTTTCTCTCCAAACCAAATAGCATAAATCATCTTCATTTTATCTGATGAGAGAGTGTAGAAGTTTCAAACATGACCAATGACGTTTCTGGTAAGAAGTATCGTCAAGATTGCGAATTCTCTTTTTTTTTGATAGATGGAGCCAATGAAATTTTTCTCCTTCTTGTTGATTGCAGGGACACTCCAAAGTTTGCCTTTTTCTTCATTCCCAAAAGTGAAAGATGAAGATCCTCCGATTATGTCTAACCCGAAGACAAGCGATAGCAAATGTTCATCAACAGTAAAGCTTTTATCTTGAACAGTCGTTTTGAAGCTTTTTCCATTGTTGATGATTTTGGCATTCCTGTAGAAATCTCTGATGCCATCTGGACACAAAGTAGTGACCTTTGTATCAATCAGGTTCTCCAATCCTCGAATCTTTTTGATCTTCTGTGCAATTTGGAATGAAAGAGTGGAGTTTGAGAATTTTTGACAAAATTCGTCCAGGCTTGTAGTGATTCCTTTATCAATGTTGTAACGATCCATGGATTTATGATTTGTGAAATTCTGGGGGTGGAATCTTGAAAGTTTTGAAGTTGATTGAACAGGATTTCGTCAAGATTGCGTCAATCAATCGTTTTCAAGAATGAGAGTCGTGTCACAATCAATGGGATTTTGTAGGGATGAGCTTCTACTTTTTCTCCCAGATTGACACGTGGCTTCGAGTGATTTGTCATGTCAGCCCAAACGTCAGATGGTAGCTGGAAATTTTTTCCGTTTTTGACCAATTTGTCCTCCATCGACTTTGTATAGAAGTCGGTTTTTACGAAGATTATGTAAGCGACTTTTCTGCAAAACGAGTTTAAGTTTTCTTCGGTACCCATATCTTTTTGGGTCCGGTTTGAGTTAGTTCCTGAAGTATTACTTTCAGTTTCTTTGTTGAGAGAATTAAACCTTCTCAACTCTTTTCTAGATAAACCATTTCGCTCAACCTTAGTTGCTTTCACAAGGATTCTTTTACATTTAACATTTTTATTTTCTTTTTGTAATCTACTAGGTCTTCCAGTATCTTGATTTCTAAAGTTTATAATTTTTGAAGTCTCAAGACTGGGTAGGGGTGGGGGATAATCATTGCTTTTGTCAAATTTACTAGACATTAATCTTTCAGCTAGATTTGACACCTCAGTTTCAAGAAACTCATTCCAATCTTTTTCTTTGTCAAGTTCTCTGTCTTTTAATTTTAGTTCCAACGTAAGTTTTTCAGTTAACTTGACAAGATCAGAGTTTCTCAGACTGAGTTCAGCAAATGATAACTGATTTGAATAATGTACCTTTCCTTGATGATTTGATGCGGTTTTAGGATTCGAATGTACACTCTTTTGTTGCTGTGATGAATCTTTTATATCAACAAACACTTGCAACAACTCCTTTCCTTCTTCTTTTGAGAGGTCTCTTAGTGATGGAACTCCTCTGGATTCGTTAATATGAACATTGATGTTTGTATCCACATCATCACTGAGTTGAGGTTCTGGATTTGTATGTAAATTTGTCGCACTGAACCTTTCAAACATTTGATCCTGAAAATCAGATACATTTTGCAAGCAATTAGTCAGGGGGTGAGTAAGCCAACTTCTAACTCTAGATGTAGACATTGAAAGTGTTTTACAACTGATACAGTGAAGGGTCTTCAACAACTGGTTGCTTTGATCAAAGTAACAACTCTGATACCAATTGTTGGTATCAGAAACAATTGAACCTTGAAGCGGTAAACGATTTGGATCACCTTCAAAAGAAGGAATCGCTCCGATACCAATTGTTGGTCCCTTGGCAAGGCTAACACAAGTTTAGAGAGGGGTGAATAAACTTGTCACCAAAAACTTATCCTAAGCTGGAAAAGCCCCAGGAACTGAGTTTCTCCGAAACTCAAACTGATCTCCAATTCAGTTTTGTTCCTGTCCCTTAACTTGTGCGGAGTTCGGTTGCTCAACGAGTATAAGTCAATGCGACTTATATTCGGTCTTGTTAACGCGCGGATAAATAATAGCCTTTAGTGCAATAGATGTGTGAATAGAAATCTAGACCTTCTATGTATCGGTTAAATGTGCGACTTAGTGTACGGTGTTTGTGAGTGATAATGCAATAAATAAAACAAACACAAATGCATAAAGTAAATTAACACAAGATTTGTTTATGGAAGTTCCGGGTGGTGTAATCCCGTACGTCTCCCCTTCTCTGTGGTGTAGGAGGTAACACTAGAATCTTGAGATAACCGTTACGAAATCCTAGCACTATGACGAGTCCTTCACGACACCCTAGTTTCACTTGTCACACATAATGAAGAAAGGTAAGATTGCTCCCTTCATTCTGCACACTGATCTTTCGGAGGTGGAATTGCTCCTTCACCAGCTCACCACTAACACCCACACACAGTCCGCAGACTGCACCAACAGCTGTGGCAACCAAGTTGCAACCGTATGAAGAAAGGTAGAATTGCTCTCTTAACTATGCACAGCCAATCCTTTTTCACAAAGATTAGGTTTAGAATTAATCAAGGATTAATTCAGTGAGCTGTCTGATTCTTCTGGATCTGGCTTTGTAGCTCCAAGATGCCTTCTTTCCCCCTCAATGGTTTACTGGATCTTCCTTTGAAGTCTTCAAGGCAATTCCGTTGGCTTCCCATTTTTCTAGATATATATAATCTGATTTTGTGGATCTGGATTTGGATCTTTGAATATGTGCTTGTAAAGCTCTTTTTCTGATCCTCCTCCCTCACTCCTTCAAGTGATTCTCTTGTGTATTTATAGGGGTGATGTAACGGTCACTAGCTCTTGTAGCCGTTACACTTGTCGTTTAGCCAACGTTCACATGTACGATCTTTTGTCGTATTGTCAGTTTAAATTCAACAAGGCCTTAACTCAGTTTTCTACTCTTCTTCAAAACTAAGTACCTTAACATCTGACTTTAATTGACTAAGTCAGAGTACACCATTCAGTTTCTTCTTTCCTGGTAACTGATAATCTTTGTCCTTAAGATTATTCAGTTTTACATGATTTATAACTCGGTTTCAAGTCACCACGGACTTGCACGAATCCTGACTTATAGTCACGAGTTAATCGACTTCTAGCGAGTTTGCCACCTTAGTTCTTCAGTTTTCTGTAACTGAGTCTATGTCCCTCAGTTCTTCAGTCTTCTAGATAAGCCAACTGAGTCTGTGTCCCTCAGCGAACTTATCTTTTTCAGTTCTTGCATAACTGAGTTTGAACCCTCTGTTCTTTATGTGCATATTCAGTTTTCTTGCTATAACTCATTTTTCTTATTGAGACTCAGCTGTTCGCCTAGTTCCTATTTTATTACAATGCTTGTCTGAAACAACCTATACAAAGTTCAGACTCTAGATAGAACTTATATATTTATCTCTAGACCATTTTTTGCTTCTTCTTTCATTAAGCACTATAACAGTTAGTTACGACTTCATCATCATGGGTTGTAAGTGATTTGTCTAATTACGTGACGAATCATCATCAAAACACAAATAATATTTCCAACACTTCCTCTGTGAGACAAATATACCCTGGCTGTTTCTTGCTATTTCCATACCAAGAAAGTACTTGAGCGAGCCCAAATCTTTAACTTGAAATACTTTGGCCAGCAGGGTCTTCAATTGTTGGAGCTCAGCAGGTTCATCACCAGTAAGGATGATATCATCCACATAGACAATAAGAATGGATCTTTTCTGGTTGGTTGTTTTGATAAACATGGTGTGATCTAAGTTGCATTGATGATATCCAGCAGCTTTAACCACAGTAGTAAGTTTGCCAAACCAGGCTCTAAGGGACTGCTTTAGGCCATATAGAGATTTTCTCAATTTGCAAACTTTCCATTGAGTGTGAGTGTTGGCAAAACCAGGAGGTACATTCATATAGACTTCCTCAGTAAGGTCACCATTTAAGAAAGAATTCTTGATATCCAATTGTTGGAGAGGCCAGTCAAGTTGGACAGCAAGTGAGATCAGTACCCTGACAGTGTTTAGCTTTGCCACGGGTGCAAAGGTCTCTTTGTAGTCAAGTCCATATGTTTGAGTGAATCCCTTTGCAACCCGGTCTAGCTTTGTATTTGTCAATAGTACCATCAGCATTGTACTTGATAGTGAACGGCCATTTACAGCTGACTGTCTTCTTTCCATGTGGGAGAGTGGTGGGGTCCCAAGTATGGTTGTCAAGGAGAGCAGTCATTTCAGTTTTGACAGCTTCCTTCCACTTATCATGTTGGAGAGCTTCCTGTATATTCTTAGGAATACAGTGAGTATCTAAGTCCTGTGTAAACATAGCAAAAGAAGGTGACAAGTGATCATAAGACACATAAGTATGAGTAGAGTGATTAGTGCATGATCTCTTTCCCTTCCGGACAGCAATGGGTCTGTCATCAATATCAGTAGAATGAGTAGGGTCAGTAGGCTCAGAGGCTGCTGAGGTTCAGTAGGTTCGATGAAGCTGCCGAGGTTCGGTAGGCTGCTGAGGTTCAATAGGATGCTGGGGCTCAGTAGGCTGCTGAGGTTCAGGGATCTGCTAAGGTGCAGTAGGCTGATGAGTATCAGGAGTCTGCTGAGGAGTAGGTTGAGGGATTGGAGTGATCTCAATTTCAATAAGGTTGCCATCTGTGTCTGTCTCAGTAGGTTTGCTGTAGTATGAAGTTCTTTCAAAGAATTTTACATCCATAGAATTGTAAAATCTTTTGTCAGTGGGAGAATAACACTTGTAACCTTTCCTGTCTTTGGCATAGTCTAGGAAGATGCACTTATGAGCTTTGGGATCAAGTTTGCTTCTGTGTTGGGCATGAATATAGACAAACACAGTACATCCAAAGATTTTGGAGGCAAGTCAGCAATGAGGTGAGGACATGGATGAGTTGTCAGCAGGGTTTGAATGGGAGTCTTGAATCCTAACACTCTGTTGGGTAACTTTGTTGATCGGGTATGTGGCGATTAATATAGCTTCACCCCACATATATTTAGGCACATGTGTGGTGAACATGACCGATCTAGCCATCTCCGGTAAGTGCTGTTCTTCCTCTCGGCAACCCCATTTTGCTTTGAGGTGTCTCTACACGGCCTGCGGGTGTGAATAATCCCCTTATCATTCGGGGAAGGTGCTTGAGGTTGGACTCATAGTATTCCGGGGCATTATCTGTTTTTAAGATTTTAATCTTAGTGTCAAATTGAGTGGATACCATATTATAGAATTCTTGGAAGATGGTTCCAACTTCAGATTTATCTTTCATCAAAAACAGCCATGTGATCCTGGTGTGATCATCTATGAAGGTGACAAACCACCACTTCCCTGTTATACTTTTAACTCTTGAAGGTCCCCATACATCACTATGTATTAGAGTGAAAGGTGTGGAAGGCAAGTAAGGTAATTTAGTATACACAGACTTAGTAAGTTTAGCAAACTGACAAATATCACATTGAAGGTCACTGAGGTTACATCCTTTAAACAATTCAGGAAATAAAGACTTTAAATAACCAAAACTTGGATGACCTAGTCTATAGTGCCATAATATGATATTGCCTAAGGTTTGGGTGCAGGCTGCTGAGGCAGTTTCAATCTTCAATCTTCTGTCTTCAGCAGGGTTTACCATAAACAGTCCTGAGCAGGGCTTTAGCTCTCCCAATCACTTCTGTGAAGAAAGATCTGGAAAATACACGATTGTCATTAAACAAGACTTTGTCCAATTTAGGTCTTTAGTGAGTCTACTTGACGGATATAAGGTTACGATCTAATTTTGGAACAAATAGGACATCCCGAAGGTATATCTTATCGGTAAGTTTAACATTTCCAAAACCTTGTGCACATGAAATAGATCCATCGGCAATCCTAATATTGTGGGTTTGATGACGGGGCCTAAGCGAGATATGAGACTCTTGTTACCGGTCATATGGGATGAGGCTCCGAGTCAACAATCCAAGTATCATTGCGAGAGGTGAGTGGAATATACTGTTTTAGCATGAGTAGCTATGTCAGTGATAGAACTACCTTCCTTTTGTTGAGCAATGAAGGCTTTGAAGGCAGCAAACTGAGCATCCAACCTGGTGTCTTTTTTCCCTTCTTCACAGACATGCCTGCCCTGGCTCTCCCTGGTTGGTTTGGAGGGTTTAAAAGAGTTAGGATTACCATGAAGTTTCCAGCAAGTGTCCTTGGTGTGATTTGTGCGTTTGCAGTGGTCACAGAACAATTTTCCTGCCTTCTCAGTAGGGTTCCTGTAAATCTCAGTAATCTCAGTAGGCTTCCTGACCACCAACATTGCTTTGAGCTATCAGTAGGGTGATCAGTAGGGTTGCTTTGCAGCATTACTTTCCTCCCGCTTTCCTTATGTTTGACTTCAGCAAACACAGATTTGAGACTGGGAGAGGTTTAGTAGCAAGAACTCTACCTCTAACATCATCAAGGGATGAGTTCAGTCCTGTAAGGAACTTGAATACCCTCTTCTTCTCAATGATATTCTTGTATAAAGCAGAATCCTCTACATCCTTCCATGGGTGAATTTTCAACATATCTAGGTGTTGCCATGCCTTAGATAGTTGGTTGAAGTACTGAGTTACAGACAGATCCCCTTGCCTGCAATTTTGGATTTGAGCTTCAAGATCATAGACCTCGGATGTATTGTCCTTTTTTGAGTAAAGGTCTCGGCATTGTCCCGATTTCCTTTCTTTGTATCATACATCATGAAGTTCTCATCGATCTCTTTTGTCATTGACCTCGTGAGGATGGTCATGACTTGGTTATTTTCTGTATCCCATGCTTCAAACTTGGGGTCAGTTTCAACAGGGGCAGGTTTGGAGCCAGACAAGTATCCCATCTTGCTCTGGCCTGAGATATACATTTTCATAGATCTTGACCACAGCATGTAGTTGTTGCCATCAAGTCTGTGATTTGTAAATGAATGGTTTTCAGTGACCCCAGTCTGCTGACGCAGCTGGGACTCTACGGAGGGTGAGGAAGCTTCAGATAATGAAGACATTCTTGATATGAGATGAGATTTTGCGGCGGTATGCGTGTAAGAATTTACTATTAATTGTTTATCTACTTATTAATATGTCTCTTGATGAGTGTGATATCATTATAACGATTTTTAATTACAACAATATAATATACAATGTAATATATAATATTTCTTGTTATATATGATATGCTATATATTATGTGTGGCCGATTCATTAACTACCATTTTAACTTGTTATATATATGTATGTATGTTACCTCTTCTACTTCTCTATTGTTTCCACACCCCGATAAGGTGGTAGTCAGGACGATGATGAGTATAGATATGATGATGGAGTTGATGGAGCTGACGTTTGAGTTCAAGAGTTTATGATGACGTGGACATTTATTTTATGCATTTTATTTCTAGTTTGAGAGGTAGAATTTTTATCTTATTATGTTTCATTTGGGATGTAATAAGTCAACAAAATTTATTTCGATGTTTCGTCTTTTTAGTTTTCCTAGACGTAGATTGGAATTGGTCCGTTTTGTTGTTGTTTGACATTTCCGAGTTTGTCTTTAGTTTTAATTTATTCTGCTTTACTCTATTGATCGTTACGAGACGTATGTATTGTTGGAATAGTGTCCTAAACCCAATCGGGTTGGACCGGATCCGACCGGGTCGGATCATTTCTACTATTTCTTTATGTTTATACATATATTAAATGGTTTTTCTGTTGTCATATATATGTTCTTTTAAAGGACCAATTATGAATTGTTATATGATAACGTCCTTAGTATTAAACTGTGATAGAGAAACCATGATAGGCGATTATGGTTGATGAGATCTCTAATCACTTTAATAAGTTGATACTTAAATGTCTCTAGGCTGATGTACTATTAAACAGGGCATTGATAGTATAAACAGACTAGCACGTATTAGATGTCTTCTGTCTTTAGGGCAGGGATAGATCTCGTCTATCGAAGTGTAGAGACACTTGGACTGTACGTGGACGTGTATTAGAGAATGCGTACGTTAGACTGACCCACTTACACGGATAAGTGTCACACTATGTGGCGGTTGTGTAATTATCCTTTGGACCGGAGTCTTCATGGCATCACGGTGTGGATTGTCATGCTTTGACACTATTGAGGTTTCCCCTAGCCACGGGGCGATCATGCGGTAGTGATTGGGTATGATATTGAAGCATGCGAAGTATACATGATTGGTCGTCCGGGAATCGCGTATCCTATGATTGGGATCGAATATCCGAAATGGCCTTCTTATAAGGAATGTCTTACTCTCGTGAATCTTTGCAAAGTGGGAGTAAACGAGTTACTTCGAGAGAGCATGATATCCGGATTATAAGATACGGTCGTTGATGTTTTGACACTCGACTAACGACCGTATGGATATTATTACGGCGATAGGATTGTAAGTTACACGGTAAGCTGTTTCACATGAAAGGTAGTAGTCATTGCATTTGACTCTTCCGATGATTGGGGGTCACGGTGTGTTGCTAGACGCTATCCCGTGATCGTTAGGCATGAAGGGCATTTTCGTAATTTGCACTTTGTGTCTACGGCCAACATATTCGGAAGCCTATCGGGTCACACACATAAGAACATCTAGCCGGATTAAAATGTGGTTATAGATGATAACCAAATAAGGAAAGTTTATCTCGAGACTATAAAGGTTATAGTGGTAAATTAATATGGTGATATTTATTTATTATGAATAAATTAAATACAAGATATTAATAATATTATATTAATTAAAGAATATTCCGGAAGCCAATTTGTTGGTCAAAGGGGCGCCACATTGAAGTGTGT
Source organism: Gentiana straminea (assembly GCA_036785695.1). Lineage (NCBI taxonomy): Eukaryota > Viridiplantae > Streptophyta > Magnoliopsida > Gentianales > Gentianaceae > Gentiana > Gentiana straminea. The sequence goes on along the minus strand of JAVUPR010000300.1, from coordinate 12,569,235 downwards.
AAGATACACTTGGATTGTGCAATTTAATTAATGATATTACCTATTATTGATATTAGATATTAATAAAATAGAATAATATTGATATATTATGCATATGTGCGTGTGTGCAATAGTGCAAGTTGGTGCTATGCATGCGCATGTGTGTATGTATATAATATATATAGATTTATATGTGTAATATATATGTGTGATATATACACATGTGTAAATTGATTTATGGTAATATAATAAAAGGTAAATATTGTCAATATAAGATATTGACAATATCTTGGAAATATTCAATATAAGATATTGATAATATCCTAGATTTATTTAATATGAGATATTATAATAAATGAGATAAATCAATCAATTATATTTTCCTTATTTTATTGGGAAAATGTTTTCTTCTCCTTCACTCTAGATATGGCGCCACTACACTATAAATAAGAGGTGGGTGTCAAGCTCTTTTGTACATCATAATTCCAAGAACTAATAGTTCTTGTGTAAAATAGAGAGCATCCTATGGAGAGTTGGAGAGAGGGAAAAAAGGCCGGTCTAGCAACCGGAGTTTTCCAATAGCAATCCATGATGGGATTCCGGCGGGCTGTTCGTGTGGACTAGCGGTAGAGGCCGAACACTTGGGCGGCTCTATGCGGAACTACTCTCCTTAGACGGTCAAAGCGTCGATCTTTTAGATCAACCAAGGTAACCACCGTCTTTAGCTTATTTGTTTATTGCTTAAACGAAGTCGATCTTGGGTCGATAGGAAATAAATTTTTGAATTCCGCTGCGTTCCCGCGTAGATTTCCTAACAGTGGTATCGGAGCGAGCTTCGAGCTTAAGCAATAAGCATGATATTATGCGTAGTTAATTTTATCGTTTAAATCACGTAATTAAAAGATGAAAGATTTTTGATTTGCAAAATTGATACATGAAAAGAAAAAAAAAAGGAGATCGGGTGGTGCTCGGCCGACTGGCGGCGGCTGGGCGGCGGCGGCGGCGGCGGGGGCAACTGCTGCGCCGGCGGTCGGTTGACCGGTCAATGCTGGTGGATCTCCAAATTTTTGTTTTGTGTATTTTGTGATTCAATATGGTTCATAGTTGTGATTGGTAATTCCTCCTTTGTTTAGTTGTGTCATGTAGCTAACCAATGGTTCAAATAGTTTGGGCCATTGGGGTGCCACATGGCATTAAAATAATAATGGCCTTTCCAAACTTTGTTTGGAATAGGCTAAGCGCCCTTTTCCAAATATTTGATTTGGGAAAAGGCTAGCTTTAAACCACTTCCAAAATTTTGATTTTGGAAAGTGGCCGAGCATAAACCAAAATTATTTGGCCTTTCCAAATATTTGATTTGGAATAGGCGCAGGCCCTTTTCAAATATTTGATTTGTAAAAGGCTGGCTTGCGCACTTCCAAAATTTTGATTTTGGAAAGTGGCGAAATTTTGCTAAGGCAAATTTGGTTTAGGAAACCAAAGGCATCCATTTTGATTACGAATCAAAAGGAAAGAAACAAAGAGAATTAATTTTAATTTTGATTTATTTTGGAATAGTTCTAATTAATTAAAATTAAAATTAAAATCGGTTTAAAATTAATCGTTAATTTTATTTCGATTAAAATCATTTAATTAATTAAATGTTAATTAGTTAATTGATTGGATAAAATTATTTAATAGATTAAATGTTAATTGATTAATTAAGACGCAAGTAGTTAAATTTTAATTTTATCTTTTTCATAAGATTTTATTGTATGGATTAGATATATTAGATATAATATGATTATATGGACCCCGATTGATCATGGACTCGACCGATAGGATAGATGTGAATGATTTAATTTTTCTGTTGGTTTAAAAATTGTCATAGGCCGTTATGAAGAACGTGACCTAGTTTATTTTCTGCAATTATCCCATTCCCGTTGGCTCCCCCCCCCCCCCCCCCCCCCCGTGTACGGCGGGTGTATTTATTTTATTAGATAGAATTAAATGTAACAAGAATGGAGCAGAAGATGAAGACCAAAGAAAGAAGAAAATAAAGATCCCATTGGAGAATGGAGCATTAAAGATCCTATTGACGGTTGCAGCTACCCTTAGATTGTGACCCGCGGTTTCGTCAGTTTGTATTCGAAACCGCACCTAGGAAAAGTCCATGATCATACCGGTTACTTTACGCATTTATTTATTTTGTGCGTGTATTTATTTTATATGATACGATAGATGCATGACTATGCACGATCTAGATAAATGTGTAGGATGTATGTCTATAGAGATAGATATATTTGATGAGACCGTAATTAAATTAATTAAGAGAATTATTTCGAAATTAATTAAGTGAATTAATTTAAAATTACTCACACAACAAAAATCGAGTTATAATATGTCTCCCAATATTATAGTGACGGTGAAGAGCCCTTGTTCGGATCCAACTGATCGGCCCACGTCGGGAGTTGACCTACCACGGGTATATCGTCATTATCGAGATATGATCGTTATGAGATCTCATGAATACTTGGGTTACGACTCGACTAAGAATCTTGCGGTGATTGGCCCACGTCGGGACCGTCGATTTTAGAGACATAAGGTTGACTATCACATAGACGATGTGAGCTGTCAAAGAGTTGACTAGTCAAACCACTGGAAGTCGCGTTAGACGCGATCGGTAAGAAGTACCTACCCGTCGAAATTGACCCGGTTGATCGGCCCACGTCGGGGATCGAGTCAACTAGATAGGATTCCAGCCACTAAAGAATTTGAAAAATTCTTGAAAGTCAATTGGGAGTAGTTGACTAGTGGGAGCAAAATCATAATCCCAAAGACCATATTTGATTTTGCGTGTATAAACAACAACACTCTTTTATTTTCATTTTATGTTGTAGTTTTAGCAAACTTTATATTTATGTTTTATTCTCGATTAGTAAAACCAAATTATGACTGTTAATTTTGAGAAACGTTCTCAAATATGGTTAAGTAATTTTAATCCTTTTAAAATAAGCAATGACATGAGCCATCCCGTTATAGTAGTTAGAGACAAGGAGATTACATAATTGATGCAGTGCTCCGAGACTTTAATGAAGGCGGAAGCTCATGATATGATTAAATCATTTGAAATAAGTTTCAACGAATTAGTCATATATTGGATACGATCCAAGATGATCATTCAGTCATACGATGACAATTAATTCAAATGTTGGATAAGAATGACCACATCGAATTTTGGAAAGGTTGTTTTAAGATTTAAGTATCGACTTAATTCTATCATTGCTTAAAGGTTAATTAAATAGTCAATGTTTTGAATACGATTCAAAAGGTCAAATAAACTATTTAATAAACTTTAGATTTTCTTTATAAAAGGAAATTGAAGACATAGCTCTTGTGATCTTTCTTAAGTCTTATGAAGACTACAATAAGAAACATTTCTCAAGTGCTTAAAGGATTAAAAAGGAAAGTTAGGGCATGTGCTCAAATAGAGAACTTATTGAAGTTTCTATTCTAGGCAAGTGAGTTGAGATAAATCTGTCTAAGTTCAAAGTCAACTCTAAGATATATGACATCTTACGAGTGTGATTAAATTGGAAAGGTTAAATACAGATATGGAGGGTGAAGCAAACGTTGTAACACTCACCACATTCTGGATCTAGTAAACTGATAAGGGAACTAAATAAATGTTATTATGTTCCGGTTCTAATGAAGAACATACTTTCAGTTATTTGTTAGGATTTAGTAGACATATTCAATTGTAAAGAATAAATGTTATTCCGATAAAGTTGAAAGGTCACTGAATCTAACATACTAGATTGATGTCACTATATAGTTGATATATGTGATGAGATCTCAACTAAATATTTGTATGGTCGTTATCCTTGATATTTGTAGTTGTTCTAGATGTCGATTCTCTGGAAGAGAAACGTGTAATTAAACGTCATTCTGATGATGTTAAACCATATGATTATGAATCATGTGGGTTATGCGTATCTTATCTAAAGATGACTAAAATACCCTTTTATGAAAAGGTTATAAAAATCTAGAAAATTGTCTAAAGCCTAAACATACCGATGTTTGTTGGCTTGTAACAATTAATGCCACAAATAATTGTTTGTTAATCTCTACGACTATTTTTTTAGAAATAGTCAAGTGTACTCAGTGAAGTGCATAATTCGGAAAGCCCGAAAAGCTCGAGCCAGTACGAATATGAGATTGATGAGCTACTTAGGAATTAATCTTCAATTGGATTGAAATAATTAATACCTGAAGGGTGTTTCAGAAGTCGTCTGAAAGGGAATAAGATTCTCCCTTGAAGGATACCATCTTTGGGATACGCAATTAGATTGTGTTCCCAAAATGGAAACAACACTTTATATGATAAAGGTGTGACACAAGCCATGCGAAGTATCCCTTACCCGTTTCGGGATAGTGCCCTTATACTTAACCTAGTTCCAAAGAATAAAGGTTGAATAAATTCCATATTAGATATGGAAGAAGATAATGTCGAATCTATCTTAACCGATGATTTGAAGTTGTCATAGGCAAAGTCGAAAAAGCTTGGAGCCTAGTACGACATATGCAACTTTGTGGAATATCTTAGCTAGCACGCCGGATATTATTTACTTGTCCGTGGAGCAAAATGTTTGTCTCCAAACATGCTTTGTCTTCTAGAGGAAGTGTTTCTTCCAAGAGAAACAGTGGGAGTAAATCAGATCTCAAAAGAGTTTGAGAACCACAAAGATATATTCAACCAATGGAACGTGAGCAGACGCCATTTAGCGATGAGGTGAAGATCACTGCTCAGTGCACACAAAAGTTTTGTAAGTCTGTAGATAACCTCAAGCCTGAAAGGGTTGCAGGTACGTTCATCTTGAAGAATGAATATCTCACGACTCATGAAAGAATGTTTAAAAGGCAAGATTGAGAGTTATGGCCAGGAGCCATAATATCTGAATTAGATTCCATCAGTGACAACCAGGTTATGAACCTAGTCTGTCTTACCTAAGGGGAGTGTCCCTGGAAGGCTGACATGGATAGTAATCTGATTACCATAAGGCTAAAGTGACGGCTGAAGGGTATGAGGTGTAAACCTTGTAATTATCTTTATCTTTGCCGTGTGCCCGATTCTATTCGAGATAATGCTTGTTATAAATTCGTATCATGACTATATGATAGTGTTGAAGACGTTGGGCAAACAACCCGATGTTCATAGACGATAACATGATATGTAAGCCCATGAGATCCATTTATGGACTCAAACAAGTTTCTCTAGACAATTTCTTTGTTTGATAATCAAAGGAGTTTGATTTAGTCAAAAGAAGGATATGCCCAATGTGCAAGATGGATAGTGGGAGTGTGTTACGATTTTTGAGTAAGGTATTAGATATCTCTCTTAGGAATCATCACCCCATGTCACGATCAATTAATGTTTGGTAGTTCAAGGTCTTTACGAAAGCACTTGGATTGGCGAGTTCTTATTTTTGGAAATAAGAATCTATAGCGATAGATTTAACTATCTTTGTTAGATTATAGTTTACCTATATAGATGTGATGCTAAAAGAGTTTAGCATAGGTCGCGACAGGGGATACTGCTAGTCGGTGTTCTCGAGATCTATCTATATTAGGACATTGGTCCTAAGGATAAGGTGAAAGATGATGATTATGGAAGATTTCCTTCGCTACTGCGATAGGAACCATCTTATAGGTGATGCCAGATGTTCATAGTCCATGAATAGTCATGAGCAAGTATGAAAGTAGATCTGGTGAATGTCGAGAATATCCTTAAACAAGTTAAGGAAAGTTTCCTAGTTTATTGAAACTTGGAATTAAATAAACATAGATATACAGACGTATATCCTGAGTCTTATGAAGGCGAGTGGGAGCTACAGTCTGGGTTTGCAGTCACTTTGTTTAAGTGATACAGTGAGCTGGAAATGTTCTAGCCTATGGGTCACTGTAAACTCTACAACTTAGCCAAAACACAGTAGTGCCTTAGAGGCGCAGCGGGAGCAGTACATGGATCTAGTAGGTTCATTCCTGAACCTTATACGGTTCTTCCACCTTTTCTGTATAGCTGATATAGTAAGTGGATTCATTGCATGAAGCAAGGACCAGGGTCTCGTCCAGAGATTCGTGTGTGTGTTGAGGCAGTTCCTTTGACTTGGTCATTTGGAACATGATATGAAGATAGTCTGAGTCCCCACGGATAGCGATCCGTTCATGGCTAGGGCTAGTTGCGAGTATTGCATGAGATTCTTGTGTTTCAACTTGGTCTTGTGTGTGCGAGTGATTGGTTTTAGGCCAAGTGGGAGATTGTTGGAATAGTGTCCTAAACCCAATCGGGTTGGACCGGATCCGACCGGGTCGGATCATTTCTACTATTTCTTTATGTTTATACATATATTAAATGGTTTTTCTGTTGTCATATATATGTTCTTTTAAAGGACCAATTATGAATTGTTATATGATAACGTCCTTAGTATTAAACTGTGATAGAGAAACCATGATAGGAGATTATGGTTGATGAGATCTCTAATCACTTTAATAAGTTTGATACTTAAATGTCTACTAGGCGATGTACTATTAAACGGGGCATTGATAGTATAAACGGACTAGCACGTATTAGATGTCTTCGTCTTTAGGGCGGGGATAGATCTCGTCTATCGAAGTGTAGAGACACTTGGACATACGTGGACGTGTATTAGAGAATGCGTACGTTAGGCCGACCCACTTACACGGATAAGGGTCACACTATGTGGCGGTTGTGTAATTATCCTTTGGACCGGAGTCTTCGTGGCATCACGGTGTGGATTGTCATGCTTTGACACTATTGAGGTTTCCCCTAGCCACGGGGCGATCATGCGGTAGTGATTGGGTATGATATTGAAGCATGCGGAGTATACATGATTGGTCGTCCGGGAATCGCGTGTCCTATGATTGGGATCGAATATCCGAAATGGTCTTCTTATAAGGAATGTCTTACTCTCGTGAATCTTTGCAAAGTGGGAGTAAACGAGTTACTTCGAGAGAGCATGATATCCAGTTATAAGATACGGTCGTTGATGTTTTGACACTCGACTAACGACCGTATGGATATTATTACGGCGATAGGATTGTAAGTTACACGGTAAGCTTTTCACATGAAAGGTAGTAGTCATTGCATTTGACTCTTCCGATAATTGGGGGTCACGGTGTGTTGCTAGACGCTATCCCGTGATCGTTAGGCATGAAGGGCATTTTCGTAATTTGCACTTTGTGTCTACGGCCAACATATTCGGAAGCCTATCGGGTCACACACATAAGAACATCTAGCCGGATTAAAATGTGGTTATAGATGATAACCAAATAAGGAAAGTTTATCTCGAGACTATAAAGATTATAGTGGTAAATTAATATGGTGATATTTATTTATTATGAATAAATTAAATACAAGATATTAATAATATTATATTAATTAAAGAATATTCCGGAAGCCAATTTGTTGGTCAAAGGGGCGCCACATTGAAGTGTATAAGATACGATTGGATTGTGCGAATTTAATTAATGATATTACCTATTATTGATATTAGATATTAATAAAATAGAATAATATTGATATATTATGCATATGTGCGTGTGTGCAATAGTGCAATAGTGCAAGTTGGTGCTATGCATGCGCATGTGTGTATGTATATAATATATATAGATTTATATGTGTAATATATATGTGTGATATATACACATGTGTAAATTGATTTATGGTAATATAATAAAAGGTAAATATTGTCAATATAAGATATTGACAATATCTTGGAAATATTCAATATAAGATATTGATAATATCCTAGATTTATTTAATATGAGATATTATAATAAATGAGATAAATCAATCAATTATATTTTCCTTATTTTATTGGGAAAAGGTTTTCTTCTCCTCCACTCTAGTCAGGGGCGCCACTTCTACTATAAATAAGAGGTGCGTGTCAAACTCTTTTGTACATCATAATTCCAAGAACTAATAGTTCTTGTGTAAAATAGAGAGCGTCCATGGAGAGTTGGAGAGAGGGGAAAAAGGGCGGTCTAGCAACCGGAGTTTTCCAATAGCAATCCATGATGGGATTCCGGCGGGCTGTTCGTGTGGACTAGCGGTAGAGGCCGAACACTTGGGCGGCTCTATGCGGAACTACTCTCCTTAGACGGTCAAAGCGTCGATCTTTTAAATCAACCAAGGTAACCACCGTCTTTAGTTTATTTGTTTATTGCTTAAACGAAGTCGATCTTGGGTCGATAGGAAATAAATTTTTTGCATTCCGCTGCGTTCCCGCGTAGATTTCCTAACATGTATATATTAAAAGGTTAATATATGCATACCGGACGTTTTTTTCGGATAAGAATTAGGTATCCAGGACAGAGTGTCACAAGTTGACAAACAATTATATCTTGCTAATTCAAGACCAAATTAAATATAGATTTTTATTATTCAACATATCAATCAATATTTAGATAACCCAAACAAAAGCACATCTTCAAGCCGCACACATGCAAGATCCCCCATATACTTGAAAGCTGGAAAAATGACACTTTTTTTCTCTACTACAAGTTCAATGAAACTTAATGTATCAATGAGTTCCAGTGAAGTTGAATATGAAGCTATGTCTACCCCACGTATTAGGAGATCCTATGGATTAATTATCTCCTACGAGATATTCAAGTTAAGTATTCAAACACAATACCCTTTTTCCGTGACTGCAAAAGTAACTTATACATGGTTGAAAAACTCTGATTATCATGATAATTAAGACAAAGACTTCTTGAAATTGACCGTCATTTTCTCAAAGAAAAGTTTCAACATGAAACCAATGCCTATTAACAATGTCCATGATTTAGCTGTGACATCTTAACTAAACCGGTAAATAAGTGCACCCTCAACATATATATTTCTTTTGTAAAAGATTGTTCTTGCCATTTTACACTTTTGAATGAAGAAATATCTTATTGTTCTTCAATTTCTTGGTAGAAGTTCTATCTTTTTTCTATTCTTCTCTAACATAAATCTCTTCTTATAATTAATTTCTTCTTAATTATAACGCATCTACAACGCAAATGTAACACGCGGTGATGCCTAAAGACATTCAGGTAGCGGAATTGGATATCTAGCCTTATCATTGCAATAGTCATAGTACATGAACTTTTTCTTAACATTCTGGTATATGATCTGCTGGTTCATGTTCAAATCCCGGAATTTCTCTGCGTTCCACCAATAATTAGAGGCATAGCAATGCTGAATATTTGGATTTTGAGGATTAGTTGGGCAACCATCAATGTTGAAGCCATGAAAATGGATCTTGAACGGCGCATGAGACCAGTCGGTCTTCGTTTGGCCACCGTCAGTAGCCCAGTCGTCCCCGTCCCATATCGTGCCGTCTATCTGCATCGGCTGAGACGGGTAGCTTATGCCTTTTTCCTTTTGGTTCTTGAATACTCTTATGGGGACATCCTCAACAAAGAATCTGTAAAGTATAAAACATAAAATTATATATATATACTCTCATTTTCGGAATATATGAGGTTTTCGATAGATATTAAAATTATAGTTTGAGATTAATTCTTACACAATTTGATGTTCATTCCAGAGGATTTTATAGGTATGAAAATCAGCAGCAGGATCAAACCAAAGTAGAAATCTTTGCTCTCTGCCTCCAATCCCATTGACAAATATATTGGTTTGAAGAGAGTAGGGTTTACCCTCCTTGTTTCCCAAAAACTCCATATCAAGCTCGTCATGATTATTGCCATTTGAAAACAGCTGCCATTAATTTTTTAAATTAGAAAAAAAAAAAAACATTTCAAATTATAAAAAACTTTGGTAGGCAGAATTAACACAATTTCTTATTTCTTTTTGAAAATGGAATTAACACAAATTTAACCACCTAAAAAACACATTAAGAATTGGAATGCATATATGTTTGAATCAAATTGATCAGTGTGCACGCATCTCTTAAATTAAAGAAAATATCTATATATATATATATATATATATATATATATATATATATATATAGAAATGAGTTCGTATACATACCTATTGATCGAAAATAACTTACCGTACATACTACTAAAATAGTGCGTCGATCACTATTTTAGTGCGCGCAGTTATTGTTTGAGTGCAGTTAATGAAGCGGGGGAAATCTGCTATTAGGTAATACTTAAACCTAACTTAAAAGCATCTTTCCTCAATTTGTAGTTGCATTTGAAACAATAACCGCAGGTGCGCTAAAATAGTGATCGGATGCACTATTTTAGTAGTATGTACGGTAGCGTGGATAGTATGGTATGTAGGGGAACCCAACCCTATATATATATATATATATATATATATATATATATATATATATATATATATATATATATATATATATATATATATATATATATATATTCGTAATTCATACATAGAAGCCCGACACAACGCCTGCAGAATCTTTATCATGGAGCTTCATCCTCATCGCGAAGAAGCCTGATCCGTAGCTTGATTTGGATACAAAGCCAGCCCCTACAATTAATCATGCGCCTGTCTAAAATCAATGTCCAATATTTATGTCTAACTAAAATTTACGTCGTTTATTTTTGCGAATGAGATTTACTAACTAATAAAATTAAGTTCAATTTATGTATTAATAATCTATAAAAACATAATGACATAGTATCGTTTTTGTTAGGAAGGAAGGAGGAAGAAGAAGAAGAAACCCGAAGCTTTATCTAAGGATAACTGGATTTGTCGTCCATGGTCGAGAGAGAGGACATGATCATTTCCCCAGGAAATCTGGTAGTTCATGTCAAAAGGCACTTCGACATTTCTTCTTCCGGCAAGTACTATGAGGATCATTGTCGAACACCAGTACATTAATATTATTAGTAATTCCATTTGTTTTGCCATAATAATATAATTAACTTGTCGATGTTCTTGAGTTACAGTGTTGATACCTATTATATATATACGACTGTGTATATTTAGAGAAATAAAATAATCAATTTAGAAAAAAACCGTGTAGGCAAGATCAGTGTGAGCTCTTGCTTCACCCACACGGTACTGCAACATCAACCATGCATGCGGCATGTCAGCTTCTTCCATCATCGTCAGGGTAGCTCCAGGAATTTAATGATACGGATCGAATATTTGTCATATTTTACAATTATTAAGCTTAATTTTATATATTATAATTCAATACGGGTCAATAGAGATCACTATATCTCTATCTCTATCTCTACTATATTAAAAGTGTGAGCTTGCATGTTTCCCCCAAAAATGTTTCTTCCTAATTATTAATTTATTAATTAAAACTACTATATTAAAAGTGTGAGTTTGTTTCTCTAAAAGTGTTTCTCCCTAATTATTCATTTATTAAATAAAATTTAATTTTTTAAATAATTTACAGATAATTAATATTAAATGGATAAAATACTGCACTAAAAGAATACGCACAAGAAACACAATATTTAATATTTTCATAAAATAAAACAATTTAATATTTTTAATAAATAAAACAATAATTCACGTGACATCCTATTCTTTTTCTTTTTGAGTGGACGTGACATCCTATTTAATGCTTATTTCAATTCAATAAATAAAATAATTAAACATGTTATTAATACTAAGAAAAAACAGATAGAAAGATGTTCATCAACGCTGTCGTGTTAGATGTAGAAATTCAAAGATATTGATATTTCATTGGAGCAACAAATTATCTATTGTGATGTTTACGGGGTCCATTTTAAAAAAATAAATATAAATATATAAAACAAAAAAGTAATCAAGATATCTATTCTGATCACATTACCGAAATTACATCAGATGAGACTTAGTTTTTCATAAACCCTCTATTTAAGTAATGTATTGCTATGTGTCATTATGACAGTACTACACGATACCACAATATTTACACCTCTTTGTTGTTTTTTTACGAAAACCCAAAACCTGGAAAGTAATAGATGTCATAAAATGAATGTAAACGGATTTTTAAAGATATAGATGAAAGGATATGGTTGTTTAATTACTTTTAATGATTTAAGAGATAAATATGTTGGATTAGGCGATGCAATGAATAAGACATTGGAGATTTTTTTTTTTTTTTAATTTTCTCGAAACCGGATAATTTACTAAGAAAACTTTGAAACTGTACATGATGTACAAAAGCTAAGACAATAAACACTACAAAATTTGTAGGCTAGCAAAACAAAACTAATCGAGTCCAAGATAATATAAGTTCATGGCTTTATGAACAACTTCAGAAATAAAAATCATCTTTTAGGGTCGGTGTGCGTCACTACCAAGCCTTTCTTGGTTACGCCAATACTAGATGCTTTGAATGAGTTCACGAAATAGATATCTCCATAATTTGATGGTATCGTGCTTGTATATATTCACTTTAAGACACCTCTCGAGCCACTCAAGAATTTCAATAGTCAAGGTAAAATAGGTCAATTGTTGCCACATTTCTCCATATATGGTATGTTTGTTAGGTAAGAATGGAATGTTTTTTCATTCTATTTCAATGTTTGTGTATGATTATGAGGTAATGGAATGCAGGGTATGGTGATGTGGTTGGTAAGGTAGGGATGGTGGGATTGTGGGTAGGGTAGGGTAGGGGTGGGTGATGGTGGGGTAGAGTAGGTTGGTGGGGTTGGGCTACCCCACCCACCCTACCTAACCCCACCTTACGCCAACTAACACATCTCTTCCACCATATCCTACCTTATAAACCATATTATACCCTATCTTCCCTACATTAATCCACTATCCTACCCTACTCATTACTAACATGCCAAACGCAAAAATGGAATGGATTTATTTCATTCCATTCCATTCTCATTATTTTATTCCATTCCATTTCATTCATGCATTACAAACATGCCAATATAGTTTACCGAATGGCAATCCATCAAAGCGTGCATGCTGGATTCAAGGAACACACCACATTTATAGCAAGTTCCATCGTCAATGATATGCCTTGAAGATAAGAGGTCAGTCGTAAGAAGAGCACCCCGTTGTATTTGCCATAGTACAACATTGCGTTTAAGGGGGGGCTTTAATAGACAATATTGATTTCTAGACAGATGTACCAGGTGTTGAGGAGGGTTCATGTCGGCTCTAAAGTTCAAAGTATGCAGAGCTTATTGAATATTTACCGGAGAGGGTCGGGTTCCATATGATATTGTCGTGATCAACGAGATTGAAAGCATTCCGGAGAGTGTTTGTAACAAAGCAGATGTGACGCCATATAAAGTAGCATGTGGATTTGGGTGCATCGAGAGGTGAACCATATTTGTGTCTTAAGATCTGCATCCATAACTTACCATGCTCAGTAAGAAATTGCCATGAAATTTTAGCCAAAATTCATGTCTCGGATAGTACGTATTCCCAAGTCACCAATAAGTTTAGGTCGACATATGGATTGTTGTGCTACATGGTGTAATGTTATCTTCTCCATATCTTGGCCCCAGAAAAATATCATTCCAATTTGTCCATTTCATTCATGGCAGAAGCAAGCGTAGGCGAACACTTTTCATGTGGTAATACGGGGTCGTGGTGAGAACCATTTGCGTTAAGATGACTCAGCCGGCTTTAGAGAGAGTGGAGGCTTTCTAGGTCTGTAATTTTGATCGGAATTCATCTATAATTCCTTGAAAATAATTCTTAACCCGACCATGATGCAATGGGACGTTAAGATATTTTTCAAAATAGAGTGTGGGACATACCGAGTTTTTCTGCGATGTTGTGTACCACTAGAGTTTCATGTTGGGTGAAACCGTAAATCTTGATTTAGAGATATTGATTTGTTGCCCAACATATCATGAAAAAAAAAGGATATGATGCAATCGATTTCACACGCATGGTCAATGGTTGCTTCCGAGAAGAGAATGAGGTCATCCGTAAAGAAGAGATGGGAAATTTTCTGCCCTCCACGTGAAACATTAATCAGTTTCCATATCCCACCAATAATGGATTGATTGATTAAGCAACTCAACTTGCATAACAAGTACGAAGAGATACGGAGCTAAAGGATCGCCGTGTTTTAGTCCATGATGAGGTTGGAATCCTTGAAGGGGGTATCATTCCAAAGAATCTCTATTGAAGTGCTAAATAATGTGAACATGATTCGGTCGACAAGACTGTCATTAAATCCCACTAGATGTAGAATCTGGCGAAGGAAGGACCAACTGACCATGTCGTAGGCCTTTTCAAATCGACTTTGACAACCATGATCCACTTGTTGCCAGATTTTTCCTCATAGTGTATAAAACCTCTTGAGTCACAATGAAGTTGTCTAAAGTCTTCCTGCTAGGAATGAAGGCGTTTTGGTTGTTGTCGATAATTTTGTTGATGATCAAATGCAGCTGATTTGCAATAATTTTTGTGATAGTCTTGGTGGTGGCGTTCGCAAAAGCTAGATGGCGTAGCTGAGAGATATATTTGGGGGGCTTAACTTTTGAAATTAAGGTGATGAAGGTCTGGTTCATATCTTGTGGAAAGCTATTTTCATGGAATACCTTGGTGATCCAAGCTATGATAGAGGGGTCAATTGTGTCCCGGTTCTTTTGATAAAAATCGGGAGGAAGCCATTTGGTCCGGTGATTTTCAGGATCCCATTTGAAAATTTGCAGATTGTACTTCCCCAGCACTTACAAGGCGGTTTAGAATCCTCTTATCAGCATGATTAACCGGCGGAGAGAACATGCCTTGAGGAAAGAGGGTCACTGATATAAGGATCCATAAATTATTGCCGAACTGATGTGATCCGTCCCGAGACATTTTATTTGTTTTGTTTATTTTAGTTTTCGGTGTTTTAATAAAAAACGGCCATGGGCCCGTGTCAAAAGTTGCCCATATGTTAGTATATTGGGCCAGGTGGTTATTTTTAGCAAATAAAAATCGTTTGGGCTTATTAGGGTTGAGTTAGATTTGTTACAAAATAAAGTGGCGAAAATTACATTGTAATTTATCCCACATCGGTCAGGATATTATCAGTCTTTTATTTTGTAGCCTATATAAAGGCAACCACTTGTAATTTTATAAGAGAATGAATGATGAAATCTTTATAATGAAATTGAGAGTTTTCTCTTCTTCCTTGGTCTGTGATTGATCAAGAACATCGCTTGCGAGCGAGTGATCTCTTTGTCGTAGAGATTGCACCCCTTTCGAGAGCTTATCAGCGTTCTTGAGCAAAGCATTGAGTTGTTCTTGGCCCTCTTCCTGGACTGCTGCTCAGTTAGGTTAGGGTTTCCCGCTCGTGTTGATCCTTTCGTCGATCTCCTGGGATCGTATCGCATCAGTTGGTAGCAGAGCTCAGCGACGAAGGTATCAAATATCCCCGTTTTGATTTTATTTTTTTTCTGTTTCAATTTCGTTCCTTACATCAAAAAAAAAATATATATATATATTTTTCTGTTGTTCTTTGATCCTGTTCGATCATCATCATCGAAAAAAAAAAAAAAAAAGTGATCATACCTGTTCTTCTTGCATCATTCGATCATCAAAACAAAAAAACAAAAAAAAATCTTCTTTGATCCTGTTCGTGCATCATCCTTGTTATAAAAAAATAAAAATAAAACAAAGAGATCGTATTGCTGCTGCAAGTTGCGTGACCCCATTGTTTTATTTTAGTTTGATTTATTTTTCTTTTAGTCGGCCAAAGTAACAAAATATATATATATATATTTCATGTTCTTCTTTGATCCTGTTCGACCATCATCATCATCTTGTTAAAAATAAAAAAATAAAAAATTGGTTCTAATTATTCTTGCTCCTTCGTTCATCATCATAAAAAAAATAAAAAAATAAAAAAAAAGAGCCGGTCTTGTTTATTTTTCCGTGATATTGCCTCCCCCTTCCTGCATTCATATCATTCAACAAAATTGAGAAAAGCATCTACCTTTTGCCATAATTCATCCACAGCTTTGTGATCCAATTCGTTGTTATCACTATTGCCCCAGCCGCATAACCAAAAAGGTTGACCTTGTTGATCTATTTTGATTTGTTTTTGTTTCCTGTGATATATTTCCCACATTGCCCTTATTTGTGTTTGGAAAGAAAAAAAAATAAAAGGGTCGTTGAATAGCCTATTTTACCCGTATCCTTATTATTTTGCAATTTTCGCCCCCCACCCCCTATTTTATAAATTTGGGGCGACTTTTAGAGAGAAAAAGGAGTAAAAAAACAGCCTCTGTCACACCCCCGGTGTGACACTTTCTCATTTTCGACCCAAAAAAAAAATTCCGACTCGTTTCTCTTGCATTGTCAAACTATTCCCGTACTAGTAATCCCTTCTATAACCATTTTCCTTTCTTCCAAACACTCTTTCCCATCCTTATCCTAGTGGTCACATCTAGATAGTAGGTCTTAGGTTCACTTGTCGGTTGCCCGTATTCTGATTTGCTCAACAAAGGGTGCTCCTACTACTCAGAGAACGAGGGTGAGTGCAAACACGAGAGTTGTGAGGTTACAAATGGCATTGCCACCATTTCGTGGTACATGTGATGGAGATGCATATTTTGAGTGGGAAGCTAAGTTGGAGCGGATTTTTGCATGCCATACATATTCGGACAAGAAGAAGTGTGATCTTGCACAACGTGGTTTCACTGGAAATGTTGTGACATGGTGGAAAGAATTAAATTTTTTGAGGCGTATGCATGGGGATCCAGAGGTTAGTACTTGGACTGAAATGAAAAGAGAAATGATGCAACGTTTTGTGCCCCGTCATTACTTGAATGAGGTTGAAGCGTCCAAAAATGTGGAAGATGAGTTAGTTGATCGAAATGAAACTCACAAAGTGTTAGAAGAGATGGGTAGGACTCTTGAGAAGTTGATGCGAAAAGTAAAGGAATGCGATGAGCGTTCGGCGCAGCGGATGAGGGAAAGTGAACTGTTTTGGGAGAATTTTCTGGCTGATGAGGCCAAACGGAAGGCTAAACGTAAGAAAGCCCAAGCATTAGTTGCGGAGAAAACCGAAGAGGGTGTTAGTACTAGTGAGGCGGAGTTGAAAAATGCGGAGGGTGCACATGTGGTTGAAGTAGTTGAGAGTGCCGAGGCATTGGTTGTGGACGAGATAGTTCACATTGATGAGCCATTTATTGCCGGTCAAGTTGAGAGTCATGTTGACCATGCGGAACCTAAATTTGTGAATGCGCCTGAATTTGTGGATGAGAAATTAGAGAGTGTGCCCAAAGTAGTTAATGATGAGGCGGAAATTGTTATGGACAAGATAGTGCGCATCGATGAGACAGTTGTTGAAGAACCTGTTGAGTGTAGTGATGAGCATACTGAGGTTCTTGATACACCATCCGAGGTTCCCGGTTTGTCTTTGCAGGTACATGATGATCGTCATTATGAGGAGGACACCGGGCTGTTGGATACATCCAATGCAGCCCATATATTGCCTTTGGATGCTCTATCCCCGGTTGTTAATGGTGGCAAACCAACGCATATCTTTAGTGATCCTTTTGCTGCGTGTATTGATGAGGCTCCGATATTGCATTGCTCTAGTTATTTTGCTGCCACACCATGTTTCGTCCACAGTTTTGTCAGGCCACAATTCTGTTCTTCTATCTCATTGTTGCAGCACACGTTGTCCTTTTCGCATCAGGTTGATTTGAGGTTTTCACTTCGTCGTATATTTGATCCCGGCATAGCATTGATGTTTTTTGTGGGTTGTTCGGGATTGGTTTCTGATGCTGACTTCTATGACGTCCTGTTGATTCGAGGACGAATCATTTCCAACCGGGAGGGAATGATGTGATCCGTCCCGAGACATTTTATTTGTTTTGTTTATTTTAGTTTTCGGTGTTTTAATGAATAAAACGGCCGTAGGGCCGTGTCAAAAGTTGCCCATATGTTAGTATATTGGGCCAGGTGGTTATTTTTAGCAAATAAAAATTGTTTGGGCTTATTAGGGTTGAGTTAGATTTGTTACAAAATAAAATGGCGAAAATTACATTGTAATTTATCCCACATCGGTCAGGAGATTGTCAGTCTTTTATTTTGTAGCCTATATAAAGGCAACCACTTGTAATTTTATAAGAGAATGAATGATGAAATCTTTATAATGAAATTGAGAGTTTTTACTTCTTCCTTGGTCTGTGATTGATCAAGAACATCGCTTGCGAGCGAGTGATCTCTTTGTCGTAGGGATTGCACCCCTTTCGAGAGATTATCAGCGTTCTTGAGTTGCGTTGAGTTATTCTTTGCCCTCTTCCTGGACTGATGCTCAGTTAGGTTAGGGTTTCCCGCTCGTATTGATCCTTTCGTCGATCTCCTGGGATCGTATCGCATCACGAACCATAGCATGAAAGGATTCTTTAGCATGGATCCATGCCCATTGGAATCTAGCAGATAATGAATATTATTCTTGCCTCTTCTTCGTTTGGTGGAAAGATGGAAATATTGTGTGATACGTTCACCGTCCTCAATCCAACTAAGACGGGATTTCTGGTGCCAATAAATTTCTTCTTGAGATAGAATTTCTTCGTAATCTTGCTGTAATTCTTTGTTCAGCTTAGTTAAGAAACCTAAAGGACCTTTTGAGAGAGAATGTTGGACTCTCTCAATTCAGCTTTACATTTCTTTTTCCGATAGAATACATTCCTGAAAACCCTTTTATTTCTTTGTCTTTTGAAGCACAAGTATCAATACCTCCCTGCAAATTATTGTCAGTAACATTTCAAGCATTAAGAAGAACATTATAAAAGTCATTGTGTTTCATCCAACAAGCTTGGAATCAAAGGGGCATGTCAATATAGTCTATGACATGTATACGCTCTAGAGCTAAAAAGATGGGGTGGTGATCGGAATGCAAATGAGGTAGATGGTACACGAAGGAGCTAGGATATTGCCACCACCTAGAGTTGGACAAATCTTGATCCAACCGATATTCAATCGCATGAGTATTCTATAAAGAGCTGGACCATGTGAAACGTGGGCCATGAATGGTGGTTCTAGCAAATTGGCCATGTTGACGAGCCCTCGAAGTCCATTCATAGAACAAGCCTCGGATTACATAGATATTTACATATCGCATA
This sequence comes from Gentiana straminea, assembly GCA_036785695.1. NCBI lineage: Eukaryota > Viridiplantae > Streptophyta > Magnoliopsida > Gentianales > Gentianaceae > Gentiana > Gentiana straminea. The sequence goes on along the minus strand of JAVUPR010000300.1, from coordinate 12,550,221 downwards.
TATGTGGACAATGCTGTTATTTCTTCTACTCCACGTAGATATTTACATATAAATTCATATTTCTATATAATATCTACATTTGATTGCATATATTTAGATGGTTCATATCAATGTTATTCTTTATAACATTTATGCATTTCATTAACACCAATAATCATAAAAACACCATGAAACACATTTATCAAATATCAATGTATCCAGTAAATAATATATTGCCGTGTAAAAGATGATTTTGTAATAAACAAGAGTAATATATTTATGAAAGATTATTATCTTTAAAAGAATGATAAATGTATCAAATAAATGTATCCACACTTTCGTAGTAGAAACAAAATGCAAAATGTGTTTTATAATAATTTTATTTAGTGTGTTTATATTTAATGTGTTAATACATACTTGATAAACAGTAATATTTAATTTTATTGTTAATTTTGCAATTTTATGAACTTCATTTAATAGATACACGTGCAACGCACGTGCATTTTGCTAGGAATAATAAAAAAAAATGAGCCCAAAGCTCCCACTCTTTGTCTTGTCTTTAAAATTGGGAAACTTGAACAAATATGCTCGAAAAGAATAATATCCCTGAAAATATGCTCTAAAAGTTAACATTGGAAAACTATGCTCGATTCGGTTCTGCGTCGTGCATGCGTCGTTCGTGCGTCGCTACGTGCCTCGTGCGTGGCTCATGCGCCGACGCAAGCATAGTTTTCAAACATCTTCATACGAGGCATATATTTCAAATTTTTTTCTTTTCAAGCATATTTTTTCAAGTTTCCCTTTAAAATTTCGTAAATAAAGTAAATTATATATTATGTAGAGAAATTCGATGTGTTGTAGACTTGTAGGCTATATTTTAATTTATTTACTGCTGAGATAAATCGAGTCAGAGAAACAACTCCTTACACTACACTTTAAAGAAAAGATTGTCAATACAACACTTTCACTATTTATTTTTTACTATTAACTTATGTCTGTGAGGCCAAAAGCTCTTTTCTAAATTATGCATTTTGTTAGCCAATTGAAGAGAGTTTGGGAAAGTGATAAACACTAGAGTAAACTTCAACTTAGTTTATTCATCATAAAAGAGTGAGTATAAATAGGTACAAGTAAGTGAGAAAGGTCCTAGTAGAGTATAAGTTAGGAGAGAGCAATTAATTACTAGAGTCGGCTAGTATTAATTGCTAGAATTGTCTATTACCTAATAAGACAAAAATAGTTACTTTATGACTTTATGACATATTAATTGTTTATACAATACAATTAATATGTCTTACAATTAATGTGTCTCACAATTAATATGTTACACTAAAGTAACGTAATATTTCCACCCCCCCTCAAACTGGGTTGTATATGTTAATACAGTCAAGTTTGCTACTCAGTCGGCTGAACATAAGAGATGGAATTGCCTTGGTGAGAATATCAGCATTTTGGTCTGCTGAGGGAACATACTGAAGTTGAATGATCTTGGCATCAATCTTCTCTTTAAGGAAATGTCTGTCAATATCCACATGTTTGGTTTTATCATGATGGACTGGATCCTCTGCCATGCATAAAGCTGAATTATTGTCACAGCAGAGTATGACAGGTTGCTGAGGGGTCTGCTGAAGATCAGTAAGGACTCTTTTCAGCCATAATGCTTCACAAATGCCCAAAACCAATGCCCTGAGTTCAGCTTCGGCACTACTTCTAGAGACAGTAGGTTGTTTCTTGCTTCTCCAAGTGACCAGATTACCCCATACATATGAGCAATAGCCTGTGGTAGATCTTCTGTCTATGTGACAGCCAGCCCAATCAGCATCAGTGTAAACCTTGACAGATCTCTCAGCAGACTTGGTGAAATGTAAGCCTTGGCCAGGAGTGGACTTCAGGTACCTCAGTATCCTGTTCACAGCATCGCAATGTTGCTCAGTAGGGCAATGCATGAACTGGCTAACCAGACTGACTTCATATACAATATCAGGTCTTGTATGGGAACAGATAAATAAGTTTCCCTACAAGTCTTTGATATTGATCCTTTCGACAAAGAATGTCACCATGCGAAACGGGGTATTACTTGGGGTCTACTGGGGATACAACGGGTTTGCATCCCGGATGCCGCTTTCCTTCAAAGCGGTCCAAGACATACTTCCTCCGTGAGACGAGATATACCCCGGTCGTTCCTTGCTATTTCCATACCAAGAAAGTACTTGAGGTAGCCCAAATCTTTAACTTGAAATACTTTGGCCGGCGGGGTCTTCAATTGTTGGATCTCGGCGGGGTCATCACCGAAGGATGATATCATCCACATAGACAATAAAAATGGATCTTTTCGGTTTGTTGTTTTGATAAACATGGTGTGATCCGAGTTGCATTGATGATATCCAGCAGCTTTAACCACAGTAGTAAGTTTGCCAAACCAGGCTCTAGGGGACTGCTATAGGCCATATAGAGATTTCCTCAATTTGCAAACTTTCCCTTGAGTGTGAGTGTTGGCAAAACCAGGGGCACATTCATATAGACTTCCTCAGTGAGGTCACCATTTAGGAAAGCATTCTTGATATCCAATTGGTGGAGAGGCCAGTCAAGTTGGACGGTAAGTGAGAGATCGCACTCGACGGTGTTTAGCTTTGCCACGGGTGCAAAGGTCTCTTTGTAGTCAAGACCATATGTTTGAGTGCCTTGCAACCAGTCTAGCTTTGTATTTGTCAATAGTACCATCAGCATTGTACTTGATAGTGAACAGCCATTTGCAGCTGACTATCTTCTTTCCATGTGGGAGAGTGGTGAGATCCCAAGTATGGTTGTCAAGGAGAGCAGTCATTTCAGTTTTAACAGCTGCCTTCCACTTATCATGTTGGAGAGCTTCCTGTATATTCTTAGGAATAGAGTGAGAATCCAAGTCCTGTGTAAACATAGCAAAAGAAGGTGACAAGTGATCATAAGACACATAAGTATGAATAGAGTGATTAGTGCATGATCTCTTTCCCTTTCGGACAGCAATGGGTTTGTCATCAATATCAGTGGAATGAGCAGGGTCAGTAGGCTCAGGAGGCTGCTGAGGTTCAGTGGTTTCAGTAGGGCCGCCGAGGTTCGGTAGGCTCGGGCCGCCGAGGTTCGCAGGTGCTTTGGGGCTCGCAGTAAGCTGTTGAGGTTCAGGAATTTGCTGAGGTGCAGTAGACTGGTGAGTATCAGGAGTCTGCTGAGGAGTAGTTTGAGGGATTGTGGTGATCTCAATCTCAATAAGGTTGCCATATGTGGCTGTCTCAGTGGGTTTGCTGTAGTAAGGAGTTTTTTCAAAGAATTTTACATCCATAGAATTGTAAAATCTTTTGTCAGTGGGAGAATAACACTTGTAACCTTTCCTGTCTTTGGCATAGCCTAGGAAGATGCATTTATGAGCTTTGGAATCAAGTTTGCTTCGTGTTGGGCATGAATGTATACAAACACGGTAGACATCCAAAGATCTTTGGAGGCAAGTCGGAATGAGGTGAGGACAAGTATGAGTTGTCAACGGGGTTTGAATGGGGGTCTTGAATCCTAACACTCTGTGGGTAACCCGTTTGATCGGGTATGTGGCGATTAATATAGCTTCACCCCACATATATTTAGGCACATGTGTGGTGAACATGACCGATCTAGCCATCTCCAAGGTAAGTGCTGTTCTTCCTCTCAAAGCAACCCCATTTTGCCGAGGTGTCTCAACACAACCTGCGGGTGTGAATAATCCCCTTATCATTCAGGAAGGTGTTGAGGTTGGACTCATAGTATTCCAGGGCATTATCTGTTTTTAAGATTTTAATCTTAGTGTCAAATTGAGTGGATACCATATTATAAAATTCTTTGAAGATGGTTACAACTTCAGATTTATCTTTCATCAGAAATAGCCATGTGACCCTGGTGTGATCATCTATGAAGGTGACAAACCACCTCTTCCCTGTTATACTTTTAACTCTTGAAGGTCCCCATACATCACTATGTAATAGAGTAAAAGGAGTGGAAGGCAAGTAAGGTAATTTAGTATACACAGACTTAGTAAGTTTAGCAAACTGACAAATATCACATTGAAGGTCACTGAGGTTACATCCTTTAAACAGTTCAGGAATTAAAGACTTTAAATAACCAAAACTTGGATGACCTAGCCCATAATGCCATAACATGATATTGTCTAAGGTTTGGGTGCAGGCTGCTGAGGCAGTTTCAATCTTCAATCTTCTGTCTTTAGCAAGGTTGACCATAAACAGTCCTGAGCAGGCTTTAGCTCTCCCAATCACTTCCTGTGAAGAAAGATCCTGGAAAATACACTGATTGTCATTAAATAAGACTGTCCAATTTAGGTCTTTAGTGAGTCTACTGACGAAATGAGGTTACAGTCTAATTTAGGAACAAATAGAACATCCTCAAGGTATATCTTATCAGTGAGTTTAACATTTCCAAAGCCTTGTGCACATGAAATAGATCCATCAGCAATTCTAATATTGTGGGTTTGATGACAAGGCCTAAACTGAGATATAAGACTCTTGTTACCAGTCATATGGGATGAGGCCCCAGAATCAACAATCCAAGTATCATTACTGAGAGGTGAGTGGAATATACCTGTTTTAGCATGAGTAGCTATATCAGTGATAGGACTACATTCCTTTTGTTGAGCAATGAAGGCTTTGAAGGCAGCAAACTGAGCATTCAACATGGTATCTTTGTTTCCTTCCTCACTGACATGCCTGCCCTGACTCTCCCTGGTTGGTTTGGAGGGTTTAAAGGAGTTAGGCTTACCATGTAGTTTCCAACAAGTGTCCTTGGTGTGATTTGTGCGTTTGCAGTGGTCACAGAACAACTTTCCTGCCTTCTCAGTAGGGTTCCTTTAAGTCTCAGTGACCTCAGCAGGCTTCCTGATCACCAACATTGCTGAGCTATCAGTAGGGTGATCAGCAGGGTTGCTTTCCAGCATTACTTTCCTCCTGCTTTCCTCATGTTTGACTTCGACAAACACATATTTGAGGCCGGGGAGAGGTTTAGTAGCAAGAACTCTACCTCTAACATCATCAAGGGATGAGTTCAGTCCTGTAAGGAACTTGAATACCCTCTTCTTCTCAATGATATTCTTGTATAAGGCAGCATCCTCTACATCCTTCCATGGGTGAATTTCCAACATATCTAGGTGTTGCCATGCCTTAGATAGTTGGTTGAAGTACTGAGTTACGGACGCATTCCCTTGTCCGCAATTTTGGATTTGAGCTTCAAGATCATAGACCTCGGATGTATTGTCCTTTTTTGAGTAAAGGTCTCGGCATTGTCCCGGATCTCCTTTGCGGTATCATACATCATGAAGTTCTCATCGATCTCTTTTGTCATTGACCTCGTGAGGATGGTCATGACTTGGTTATTTTACGTATCCCATGCTTCAAACTTGGGGTCGGTTTCGACGAGGCGAGGTTTGGAGCCGGACAAGTATCCCATCTTGCTCGGCACGGGATATACATCTTCATAGATCTTGACCACGGCGGGTAGTTGTTGCCGTCAAGTCCGTGATTTGTAAATGAATGGTTTTCGGTGACCCCGGTCTGCTGAGGCAGCTGGGTCTCTACGAGGGTGAGGAAGCTTCGGATAATGAAGACATTCTTGATATGAGATGAGAAGTTACGGTAGGGTAATGAGATTTTGCAATGATTCGGGAGTTTAAGGCTCGATACCATGAAGAGAGTTTGAGAAAGTGATAAACACTAGAGTAAACTTCAACTTAGTTTATTCATCATAAAAGAGTGAGTATAAATAGGTACAAGTAAGTGAGAAAGGCCCTAGTAGAGTATAAGCTAGGAGAGAGCAATTAATTACTAGAGTCGGCTAGTATTAATTGTTAGAGTTGTCTATTACCTAATAAGACAAAAAGAGTTACTTTACGACTTTATGACATATTAATTGTTTATACAATACAATTAATATGTCTTACAATTAATGTGTCTCACAATTAATATGTTACACTAAAGTAACGTAATATTTCCACACCAATTAACTTAGGCCAAATTGAATTTCATAGTGGAGGAAGATAAAAAATATTACTAGAACTTTAAGTCATTCCATTCAAAAGTACCATTGCGAAAGCTAATGGTGTTGTCACTTAAGCAAGTCGGACGTGTTTTAGATTTGAAGAAAAATCTTATCTATTTGGGCGCACTTGGAAATTGAAATGATGAGTGTTAGGAAATGTGACTTGACCTCTTATTTAGAGCTGAGTTCTAAACTGAGTTTAGTACTAAGCTGAGCAAAGTCAGCTGAGTAAAGTCAGCTGAGCAAAAGTCAGCTTTGAGCAGAAGTCAGCTTTGGGCAGAAGTCAGTTTTGCCAGAAGTCAGCTTTACCAGAAGTCAACTTTAGCAGAAGTCAGCTTTGGGAAAGTCAGTTTGGGCAAATCTCGGTTTGGACAAATGTCAGCATGGTTACATTCTGTGGATAATCGTTGGGGCTGGGGTCCACATCTGGGGTATTTTAGTCATTCTGCTAGTATGTCTTTATGGCGGCTATGTCTAGTTTTTTGTGGCTATAAATACACATATGTTGTAACCTAGAACATTTGCAGTCAAGCAGTAGAAGCAGAGCAATTGCCTTAGGCAATTGCAGAGTCTATAAAATCTCCAGTGATAATAATCAAACGGATTGCAATAATCAAGATGCAAACGAGAAATCATAAAACAAACAAGAAACAATAACACAGGATTTAACGTGGTTTCCGGCAAATGCCGACTACTCCACGGGCAGAAAGAGGAGAATATATTATCACTGAAGATTTTACAGACTCTGCAATTGCCTAAGGCAATTGCTCTGCTTCCACTGCTTGACTGCAAATGTTCTAGGTTACAACAGATGTGTATTTATAGCCACAAAAAACTAGACTTAGCCGTCATAAAGACATACTAGCAGAATGACTAAAATACCCCAGATGTTATCCACCAGAATTTAACCATGCTGACATTTGTCCAAAATGAGATTTGCCCAAAACCGACTTTCCCAAAGTTGACTTCTGCTAAAGCTGACTTCTGCTCAAAGCTCACTTCTGTCCGAAGCTAACTTCTGCTCAAAGCTGACTTTTGCTCAGCTGACTTTACTCAATTGACTTTGCTCAGCTTAGTACTAAACTCACTATAGTACTCAGCTCTATATAAGAGGTCAAGTCACATTTTTAACAATGGAAAAGCTGGCCTAAGTGTAATTTGTCGTGAGTCGTGACCACCGTGGAAATATCTTGTTTTCAGTATTTTCATACATCAATAATCTTCTCCGGAACAAGTTGAGCTTCTAACAAAACGAGATGGTATTCATACATCTATAAATCTACAACTCGTGAATATTATTGTGGAATTGGATTGTATTTGTATGGTTATTGTTCATTGCCTTCAAGATTGTGGGGAGGATGTTTCTGAACCAGGTCTCACAACTGAAAATATTATATTTCTTTTGGTTTCTATTCCCAACTGAACCACATATTGGACCTGAAGGACAAACAATAAATTTGCCCATATTTTAGCAAATCTTAGCCTAGTTAACTCGTGTACTATATATAAAGGCTATTTGTCTCCTTTTTCATGTAATGCCCTCCGTTAGTGTGTACTTTTTTACTTCTGATTAATGAATCAAAGTTTTCCTTAAAAAATCAGGATCAATAACACGCCGTATGATTTTGAGAAGAGATATGGTACACCAATGAATCGTTGGTTGTATCAAGTGTAAGGCTATGATACATCCAAATCACACTGACGCGGTATTACTGTGTGTAAAAGAGTATAAAATTAATCATAATCCTTCGCTAGGTACAACCATGATTAGTCTCTATGATTTTATGGTGCTACAAAGGAACCCAAAGTCTTAATATTTTTTTTTTGTAATGATACAGACACAACCGTTGTGTCACAACTAATGACTCAACGGCCATCTGCACCGTTGATCTTGAAGAGTTTATGTTATGATCAATAGTACATATGACCATTGTGTCATTGATTGTGATCGTGACACAACGGTTGTTTTCGTATCATTACTTTCTCTCTCTATATATACTACTTCCATCCAAAAACGTAAGTTTTGTTCAGGCATTTTCACACGAATTAAGAAAGTAGTTAAGTGTTATTAATTTTAATGGTAAAAATCTAGAACATAATTTGACTCTCATTAATGTGATAGTTGTAAAGTAGGGGAATGTATATTAAATTGACAAATGTGTGCATGAAAGTAATTTCGTCCCCCCAGATTAAATTATACGAATATATCCCTCATTCCGAAAGTCAACCCCCCAGAATATGTCTCTCAATTTCGACCTATTGCCATGACGAATGTGTGCGTGAAAGTAATTTCGAAGGTAATTGCCAATAGATTACAATCTGTCATTGGCAAACTTGTTAGCCAAACTCAATCTGCCTTCATCCCAGGTAGATGGAGTACTGGCAACATAATCATCACACAGGAAGTACTGCATTATTTCAGAAATAAAACAGGGAGGAAGGGTAGTATGCTTTTAAAGATTGATCTTGAAAAAGCGTATGATAGAGTTGACTGGCAGTTCCTGAAAAAGATCATCTCCAAGGTGGGATTCTCTCAAAAGCTGGTACATCTTATTATGTTTATGTTGGAATCTTTGTTGATGCACATATTATGGAATGGAAGTACCTTGCCACCTATACAACCCAAGAGAGGCCAGAGGTAAGGGGACCCTCTGGCTCCCTATTTGTTTGTTCTATGTATGGAGTGCTTAAGCCAAAGAATTGAATCAGCTGTACAAAGCCGAATCTGGAAATCTGTAAAGATTGGCAGGCAGGCGCCACAATTATCTCATGTTTTCTTTGCGGATGACCTGGTGCTATTTGTGGGAGCCACAGTTGAGCAATCTCACACTATTAAACAGGTCCTTGATGATTTTTGCAATATTTCAGGCCAAAAGTTGAGTGTTGGAAAGTCAAGGTTTCATGAATCCATGAACACTTCTCCTCAAACGCAACTGTTGATCAAACACGAGTTGGGGATGCAACATTCTGATAACCTGGGCCAATACCTTGGGGCACCACTACTACACTCAAGAGTTAAGAGAAATACCTTTAGCTACATCCTAGACAAGATGAGGAAGAAGCTTGCAAGTTGGAAAGTGATATGCTTATCTAGAGCTGGCAGGATGATTCTTCTGAAAAGTTCTCTTGGAACACATCCTTATTGTTGAAAAGGTGTCCTAAACCCAATCGGGTTGAACCGGACCCGACCGGATCCGACCTGGTCGGGTCATTTACAGTCTGTTTTAGTTCATGTAATAACTTTATTATGATTAATAAAAGCACTTTTGTTATTATATATTGTTTATCTTCGTGTTATTGATGTATATATATATATATATATAGTAATGTCCCTAGTGTCAAACTATGAAAGAGAAACCATGATAGTGATTATGGTTGATGAGATCTCTAATCACTTAATAAGTTTGATACTTAAATGTCTCTAGTCGTATGTACTGTCAAATGGGACATTGATAGTATGATTAGACTAGCACGTATTGGATGCCTTCTATCTTATTGAAGATAGGGATAGATCTCGTCTATCGAAGTGTAGAGACCCTTGAACTGTACGTGGACGTGTATTAAAGAATGCGTACGTTAGACTCATCCACTTACATTAAGTGTCGCAATATGTGACAGTTGTGTAATTATCCTGAGACCAGAGTCTTCATGGTATCATGGTGTGGATTGTCATGCTTTGACACTATTGAGGTTTCCCCTAGCCACGGGGCGATCATGCGGTAGTGCTTGGGTGTGATATTGAAGCATGCATAATATTGAAGCATGCATAGGATACATGTTAGTTCATCCGGGAATCGCGTATCCTATGACTGGGGGTGAAAATCCAAAATGGCCTTCTTATAAGGAATGTCTAGCTCTCGAGAATCTTTGCAAAGTGGGAGTAAATGTGTTATTCCGAGAGAGCATGATATCCAGATTATAAGATACGATTGTTAATGTACTGACACTCAAGATACGATTGGATGGATATTATAACACCGATAGGATTCTATTTACACGGTAACTGATTCACATGAAAGGTAGTAGTCATTGCTTTTGAATCTTCCGATGATTTGGGGTCACGGTGTGTTGCTAGACGCTATCCCATGATCCTTAGGTATGAAGGATATTTTCGTAATTTGCACTTTGTGTCTACGGCCAACATATTTGGAAGCCTATCGGGTCACACAAATAAGAACATCGAGTCAGATTAAAGTGCGGTTATAGTGATAACCAAATAAGGAAAGTTTATCTCGACTATAAAGAGTTATTGTGAATAAATTAATATGGTGGTATTTATTTATTATAAATAAATTAAATACAAGATATTAATTATATTAATTAAAGAATATTTTGGATGCAAATATTTGGCTATATGGGGCGCAGAAGCTAAGTGTATAAGATACACTTGGATTGTGCAATTTAATTAATAAGATTACCATAATTTTAATATTGGTTATTAATTGATTTTGGAAAAATAGATTTATGATAATAAGATAAAGATATTCAATATAAGATATTGACAGCATCTTGAATTTATTTAATAAAAGATATTATAATAAAAGAGATAAATCAATCAAAGTGATTTTCCTTATTTTATTAGGAAAACATTTTTCTTTTTCATCTATCTTCTAGGAAGCTTCTCCTAATCAGAATAGAGGACATTGAGGCGCCACTCACCCTATATAAGAAAGGGTTGGCTAGCTCTTTTGTACATCATAATTCCAAGAGCTAATTGTTCTTGAGAAAAATAGAGAGCTTCTAATAAAGAGTTTTAGAGAGAGAAAAAAACCGGTCTCCCACCAACCGGATTTTTCTAATAGCAATCCAAGGAAGATAGGAGTTCGTGTGGATATCGATAGAGGCTGGACGCGTGGACGGGCTTGTCCACAGTACTACTCTTCTTGACTGTCAAAGCGTCGATCTTATAGATCAGTGATGAGAGTCAAATTGGCTATCATTTACTATGTAATTATACCTCGTTTTATATGTTTTCGAAGACATTTGGTTGTATTTTGATGTATTTACACCTTGATTATCATTTCAAGACCTAGGACGAAAAGTCCAGGATTCTCGGTCTTTTTCGGTGTATTTATTATACTCTCGGACACCCTAGTGTCCTGTAGGGGTTACGTGTGGTATTTGTTGTGATTTTGTACAGGTATTAGGTGTTCGAGATGAACAGAAGGTGAGATACGAGGGTTGGAACGTGTGCCCGAAGCTTAAACGTTCAAAACGGATCAAAACTCGTTGGTACTACAACCATATCTTCCATTGATCTGCATTTTGATCCACCTTAGAGGCATTTTATGGGCTATACATCTTCATGAAATTTTTGGACAATTTCATTAGCTTTCCAACGCATTTTGAATCACTGGATTTGGAGGTCTACACACAAAGTTATGACCGATTTACTGAGATGGGTCCCCAGGGGTGCGCCTGAGAAATGCTAGGCGCACGCCTACGGGTTAATTTTGTCCAAAGTTTCAGTCCGTCTTTCTACTCTTTTGCATGTTAGGCGTGCGCCTGAAAAACCCTAGGCGCACGCCTAACAGTCAGATCTCATTAAACACTATAAATACCCCCCATATGAACTAGATAGATATAGATACATATATAGATCGGTTCCAACTCGTTTTTCTGCACTTTTTCTTCATCTTTTTTTAGCTTAGATTAGATTTGTAGGTAGATTAGTTTAGTTTGGTTGTAGATTATTGTAATCCGGAGGATCTCGGTGATAGCTTGACGCGTTATTGACAGGATTTCGCTCGGAGATTCGATTTTCTACGGCCTAATATATTTGGTATTTCATTTTCCTTTCTTGTTCTTGCTTTAGATCATGTTAAATGTTTGATTTCTTGTTATTTTCTTGTTATAATGAGTAGCTAATTGCCCGATAGTCGAGTTATGTGATAGTCTATGAAATCGAATCCTAGCCTATTCATGTGGTGTTCTTGATGTTTGACTGTTGATTCTCGATGTTACCGTAGTTCTAGAACTTATTCTTATCACGATTGTTAAATTGGCCATTTGATAATCGTATCACACGTATCGTCTTTACATATGTATTTTGTGAGAGGATACGGGAACCGGGGTTCTTGGATCACCCTGTAAAACCGACTGAGTTGTTCAGATTCGGTTTCGTGTGTGAGGTTTGTACGACTTGTCGAGCATTTCATTGATCGTAGACCGTGTGAGGTCAGTTAAATCCGGTCAGCGGACTGTTGAACCTGACATAGGAGGGTAGATAATTGAAATAATGTCTATTCTCGGAAATAGGAAACAACACCCTAGCTACTTGACATCGAGAACGTTTAGGTGAATCAAGAATACTTCGGGACTTAGCTAGGGTTTGCGAGTATTAGATTGGATCATAACTCGGCTATCCCTTTTATATAGTTTTAAATCTTTATTTTGTGTATTTTCAATTTGTAGAACCGGTGATCTGACAAATCACCACGTTCAATAGTCGTGTTGGCCTAAACTAGGAACGAGACCGACTTTGGTACTCGACTAAATTCCTTGCGGGATACGACATTGACTCACCAATTCTAGGCTACAATTGACCCGGTACACTGCCGGTAAGATTTGACACTTAGAAAAGGCCGTTCAATCAGCCAAAGTATATACCGTCAAACTACTTAATGTGTTTATTGTGTTAAACGAAGTCGATCTTGGATCGGAAATCAAAATGTTAAATTCCGCCGCGTTAAACTAGTTGATTTCCTAACACTTATTATGCTATGAAAACTATGAAATTGCCGAAATCCGTTTTGCTCGATATGGAATGCATGTGTAGGCAGTTCGTCTGGGGGAAGAAGATACAGAAAGGAAGGTGCACTACATAGCATGGGATAAACTTTGCCAACCTAAAGACAGCGGAGGCCTAGGCTTCAAGAACTTGCAACATATGAATACAGCCTTCCTGGGGAAGCTAGTTTGGCAACTTCTGACTGATGATCAGTCTCCCTGGGTCAAAGTCATGATGAACAAATATGGTAATCCTTTCTAGACACCAAAACTGACCAGTTCCTTTACCTGAAAGAGCATTTGGTATGCGGCAGATAAATTGAAGAATGGGTTTGGAGTGGACGGGGATACTATTGTGTGGTGTGATAGTGGAAGCAGAAAATATTCTGTATCTGAAGGCTACAATTACCTCACCAAAGACAACATCATTCCTGAATCTCGAATTTGGAAAGATGTATGGTCACTCAAAGGTCCAGCTAGATCAAATTTTTGTTGTGGCAAACAGCTCATAGGGCCCTACCCACAATGTCTTTTATGTTCAAGCGCCATGTGAGTGCAACTGCTACATGTCAGATCTGCAGAAATGATGAGGAAACTACTCTACATGCTTTGAGAGACTGTAACTTGGCGCAGAAGCTTTGGAAGCATGCCTTACCGCGACACCTTTGGGATGACTTCGTCTCGTGTGCCAGGGAGATCGACTAGATCCAGAAAAATATTGATGTCCAAGGACATAATAAAGAATGGGCGTATCAATTTCGGGAGATGACCTCCTGCATATGGATATGACGAAATAAACTTTACCATGGAGTTGAAGATAGGACTCCACCGATTAGAGTTTTGAATTCTAATGTGACTACCCGAATTAGGAACCTTAGACTAGCTTGAGATTTTGCTTAGTATGTTTTTTTTATGCGTTGTAATCTGTGAAATTTTCACTATTTGAATGAAATAAAAAGCTCGTTTCTCTAAAAAAAATGTCAAATTTTATAATACAACCGTTGTAGGAAGGTTGTACCAAATGACATATATTACAACTATTCATTTCTAACCTCTCACACACGATAAAAGTGTATTATGTGAAAGAGAGTAAAAACGCGAGCCTCTAATGTATGTAATTTGGTACAACCTTCCTACAACCGTTGCACCATAAAATATCTGAAAAGAATTAGAGGTAAAAAACATAATAAATACTTCATTCAAATACTAAATAGACTTAAATTATGAAATAAATTTAAAAAAGTCAAAAATATTACTACGAGTAATTTTTTATTATTATATGTAGAAGTCTTATTTTTCATTAAACATACAGCTCTTTTGACCAGACAAGTCCAAGTCCCAATCCAATATTTCAACGTCGTGGAGTCCAACGTGAAACCCTCTGTGAAATTACTTAGACACCCTTGATCCGGGTAGAAAAGCCGCTTTGGACTCGAGGGTTTGCTAGATCAACTGATTTACTGGGTGTTTCTCTCTATTTTATTACTATTTTTTTTTTGTCTCCCTCTTCGATTTGTTGATCGAAGCAAAATTGTGTGGATAACCGGAGTTTTTCGAGAGTCCCAGTTATTCCGATGTCTGCTCCGGTTAGCGGCGGTGGAGGCGGCGAGGAAGACAAGAAGCCAGGTGACCAAATCCACATCAACCTCAAAGTCAAGGGTCAGGTATTCGTATTGTACTTAAAGATGCTTGACTTTTTCTTAAGGAGTTGAGCATGCAATTTGTTGGGCATAATTTCCAGTAGCATCTTTCTCTTTTGTTCTATTTTATAATTCTTGTGTAATTAGGAATTTTCTTGATTTATTTATGTAAATTCCGGAATCTTGTTTTGCTGAATTTGTGTGTTTTGTGCTGCAAGAGAAAATTTGTAGAACCTTGGTCATGATTTTGAGACCCCAAAAATAGTACTATGTATTTGCAACGGCGTCCATGTATGACTTCTATTTTGGGGCTTTATTTGCACCCCACGACACACTACCTTTGCACCACACCGGAACAACTTCCTAAAGTCGATTTTCGAGTCAAGATTCCATCTTTTCAAAGTCGATTAGTCAAGAATCGACTTTCTCAAGGTCGTTCTGGCGTGGTGCATCGGTAGATTGACTGTAGTAAAGTGATTAGTACAGGTAATGTTGCCCTTCTATTTTGCTTTAGATCTTCATTAACCGGAAAATAATGGACCATAATGCACCGTTATTTTTGTATAGACTATTTGTTAATGGGTTTGATTATTAGCTTGTTTAAACATGATCAATGATCCATTCTCCATGATTAATGATCTCCATGATTGTGACTTCTTGAGGCAAAGGCACAGTCAGTATAAAAGCAAGCATTCCTCCATCTCTCCGTGTGTGCAGGGACGTTCCTCTATAATCAGGGGCCCTATGCCAAAATTTTGTTTTAGGGCCCTTGATTATGCCATGATTAGGAGTAATAGTTATTCTTAGACCATACTATTTGAAGATGTGTAAAAAAAGGGTATATAGGTTGGTTAGCCCTTTCTTTAAGTGAATATGGGTCTTAAGATTTATTTTAGCTTGAATAAAAAAAATGGACATACATTACGCTACTAATACATAAGAACAGGGGCTCTTAAAATGTGGATTTCGAAGGGAGCTCTAGGCCGTGACCTTGTTGGCCTACCTCGAAGGACACCTCTGCGTGTGTGATGGGTCCAGTCATTTATGTTTTATTACGGTTTTTTACTTTGCTTTATACTTCTTTTGTACAGGTTTAATGCTTTCATTTATTTAAAATCGATCTTTTTTTGAGTGAAAAAAATGGAGAAATTTATCTTCACCTTGGTCTGTTCTGTTGACTCTGCTATGTTGTTGTGCTTATATCGTTTTTTTCCTCCTACTGTTCATGTAGATAATGACACATAACTCTCTCTCATGACCTTATTCTTCTTCGTTCTTGGTCATATCTCCTGGTATTGCATTTTGCGTGCTTAATCTGGATTGTTGTTGATCTTGTTTATGATGAACCGTTTTCATGGTAGGATGGCAATGAAGTGTTCTTCAGGATCAAACGCAGCACCCAGTTACGTAAGCTTATGACTGCTTACTGTGATAGGCAATCTGTGGACATAAACTCTATTGCCTTTTTGTTTGATGGCCGCAGACTGCGTGCAGAGCAAACTCCTGATGAGGTAAGTTATTGGCTCCCCTTAACATATATATTTGCCTTCTTGTAATTGCTAGCAAATCGTAACAATTCTTGCTTTTGCCTGCTGTAAATTTCACTTGAACTATAGCTTGAAATGGAGGATGGTGACGAGATAGATGCCATGCTGCACCAAACCGGAGGAGGTTGTCATTTAACTATCTAGGATGCTTTGGGAGTATGTCTTTTAATTTGGTGTCTAGATATATGCAAGTGTAACTGCAAATTATGAATTTGGGGTATCTTTTTGTTATGTTTGTTTTTTGTTCAGTAACCCACTTGGTTGATGTGCTTCTGTTTTCCTGTGTTGTGTCTTTACCTATTGTAAGGGAGTGACAAATGTATGGGAAGGTAATGTTTGAAACTCTTTTGTGTTGCTTCCCATCTCCTTTAACTTTATAAATTTTTTTTTTTTTTTATCACCAACTTTCTTACATCATCTGCAAAAAGAAAAAATGGGTGATAGTGGGGCCGTTCTTAGAGAACTGGGGATCCTCTACCGTGAACCCCAATCACAGCACTACTGTGAAAGTGTATCCTGCTCAAAACAACGTCGTTTTGGTGTGCTATTTTATTTATTTTTATTGTTTTCACATTTGTTCCAAAATGACGTCTCATTTTGGAACAATTGCCTTATCACAGCAAAATTAACAGCAGACGGATTCTTGGCTCGTTCTTAGATGCTTTGAAACATCCACTTTGTTTTCCTAAACAAATAACAATAAAAGAAAAAAAACAAATAAATAAATAACTCATCCATCAAAAAATAAGAAATGGGAATGGATTATTTAAAAGATATCTAGGATTTCCAAGATAAAATTGTTGCAGAGTGGGCAATTCCCTCTTTGAACCCAAAGCTCTCTCGAACACAGCCTGCAAAACGTATGCCCACATGGTATAAATGCAGTTCCTTTATGCCTCACCATACATACACAGCAACTGTTGTAATCTCCCCCACCTTCTTCTTCCTCATCATCTTCGTCTTCCTCCATCGCATATCCCGATCCATCTATGCCCATTTGCTTGTCCGTCTCCGCCAATAAGGCCATCAACGACATCCTTGGTGCCTCTCCGTTGCCACCTCCACCGCCACCTTCTTTGTCTTCATCTCCATCTTCATCTTCACTACCATTGCCTGTCTCCTTGTCGTTGTTCTCCTTCTCTCCTTCATCCGTCATGTCTTCTTCATCTTCTGGATCATCATCTAATCCTTCAAACCTAACTCTAGGTCTCTCAATGGTTACATTTCGTTGTAACATAAATGACCTACTCCTCTGAGCACCAGACTCAGAGGAGTAGTTTGGAGGAGGATCCGACGACGACCCATCGGATTCGTGTGTATTGACCCGGGTAGAATCCCATCGGGTAATATTTCGGAAACTGTTTTGTGGATGGAGTGGTACATCGGATGCAGGTGTGGGAACGGACGAAACCCAGTCAGAACCAGAGCCTTGGCGACGGATGTACTTGTCTTTGAAACTTTTCGAGCTTTTCTTGCTATGTTTGCTTTCCTTGTTGTCTTCTCGGATTATGTCACTGAGGGTCCGACTAGATTGGATCCGGTCGACATTTCTTTTCTCAATGTTCAAACGAGAACCCAATGTCTGATGATGATCTGCTTGATTGCCTTCACTGCTATCCTCTCGTAGAAGGTCTCGGAGATTTGTGGAGTCCATTCTGTGTTCAGAACCGAATTGCCTCCTCGTACCGTCCATGTTCTCTATCCTATGATGACTTCGAGCCCCGTAAACCTGTTGATCCGGCACCTGGTTTCTGTAGTGGAGATTAATCAAGGCACAGAAGGTAATTGCGGATCCAATGTTTGTGGAAATGCCAAGGAGAACAGGGTATGGTGTTAAATAATATTAGACTTAAAAAAAAAAGGAGCAGATATTTTAATTTGTATTTCTTTTTCTTTTGGGGGCAGAATTACTGAGGAAAGAAAAAGGATCGTTAGTTACATAGCTTTTTATATGTTCTGAATTCATGCAGTTTTAGTTACCTTGCATTTTGTGTGGATACCCAAGAAAGTTTGAGGGGAAGTTTAAGATACCGAATTGTACGCTCCTAAGGTACATGTGGATTCCAGTACGCATGTGTTTCCAAAGGGAAAAGGAAAATGATTACGTCACTACACATATTGTGTACTGCACATTCACTACCTAATTTGAAATCATTGATTCAGATATAGTCATTGAAATTCATGGATAGAAAATGTGTAGTGATTGTCCACTATACACTATATGGGGTGATGTATCACCTTCCTTTCGAAAGAGTTTTATGGGTGATTCATTTAGGCGGGTTTTATAAGCTTACTTCCGGCACTCTTTAAATTGCTTTTGGCACCATTATAATATATTTATTATTATTTTTTTACTTCTAACACCACAAAAAAAAATATACTCCTTATACCATAAATCTTAAAAAATACAATTTAGTCCTTTGATTATTTAAACATTTATAATCCAAAATTATTAACTTATATCAATAACAAACCACAAACTTAAATTTCATCCAAATTATCATCTATATTTATTTCTTTATTCCAAAAGAAAAAAAAATCATCTTCATTTCATCTATGGGTGAAATAAAACGGTTTTGAATTTTGTAACGTTTCTGGTCTTGACCCCACAGTCCTGGCCTTCATCTTCATCTTCATCATTCATCATTCATCATTCATCTTCTTCTAACTTTTTTCATCATCAAAATTTATCTTCATCTTCTTCAATCATCAAAATTTATCTTCATATTCTCCAACCTTTTTTCACCCATATATCATTTTCAAACTATTTGGAAGCAAAATGGAATCAAAATTCATAATCTTGACCATGTAATAAGATAACATTGAAATATCATACTCCATGGCTTGAAACACCATTAATTAGGGGGAAAATGAAGTTTTTTAGAGTTTTCCGATCGGCCATTGGATTGTCCGGCCGGCATCCAAACGAACGTCAGTACATATGACGCTCGTGTAAACAATGAACGTCAGTCCTGGTGACGTTTTGTAGTCCAGAACTGGTATTATTTTGCTTCTACAACGCCATCAACTCTCACGTTGGAACCAAAATTAAACGTCACTATTTCCGACGTTACTGACTTCAGAACTTAATGAGTTTCTATTTGTTAAACGGAAGCCAATAGGACGTCGGTCTTGCAAACCAACGTTAGACTTGTTAACGTTGGTGCAAAACTGTTGTATTTCGTCAACGTATCTGACGTGGGTCTTGTAATACCAACGTCACCCTGGATGACGTTTATAGCCCACTGAAAATATTTGTGTGTTGTTGCATCATCCAAACATGATACGAACAATCATCCAAACACAAATACAACAGTTCAAAATCATAAATACAACTTAATTCAAACAATTAATCCAAACTTCAATCAAACGTAATAAAATCAAAATATGAAACTGATCTAGACATATTCAAAATGATCCAAAATAAGTCAAAAAGTAATCCAAACAAAGTACAATAACAATGATCCAAAGGCGATCCATAAGAGTTTTAATGAAACTACTTTTAAGATCTTGGACGCCTGATAAACCCCACATTAAACACGACATGATTATCTGTTGGCTGATCAACGACTTTGAAGCTGCATTTATCTCCAACTCTGAGATCATTCTCACTAAGGAAACCATTCAACCCACTTAAACGAGCTTGTTGATAAGGCGCGACAGAAGCTACAAGTCTAGCCGGCCATGATTCCCTTGTGGCACTTCGCAGCTCCACAGTCTTGTTTCGCAACATGTCGTTTGATCTAGCAAACGGTATTGAAATATTCTACCATTCACAAACGTAATTAAATAGTGTTTGAAAGAGCAATGAGGGAAAAAACAACTACAAAAATATTTAAACATATCTCACAACATAATAATGTGAAAACGCCGATTTTGCTAGCGTCGTATCAAAAGTGGGATTCGTCGTATCAAGATTTTGATTACCATTTTGTTCTCCTCCTGCTTCATCGTCTTCACTTTCGGAATAGGAAAAATTCTTCTCACATGAAGTGTCATCAAACACTATAGTATTGAAATTGAAATTCACATTATGTTCAAACACAATGAAATCATGCTCATTCAAATCATGAGCCGCCACATATGCTTCTCAACCGGCTCCAAAGAAACGAAGAGATTCATCGTCGGTCTCTCCGACCCTCACTACCCATCTCCCTAAGCGGCTTATGAGAACCCCCAAATTTGTTTCCTGCAACGTTTAGTTCAAATTACGAACGTATGATCGAGGTAGTTTCTATGAAGAAAAAGACATCATGTTACTTCATTGTAATATGAGCGATAAAAATGTAACTTAATTAATTAATAATCACGTACCGAACTTGTTTGAATACCGGGCATCATAACTTTGAAGAACCGATCCATTTTCCTTCACTGTATATTAAAAAAGAATGAGGAATCAGAATATTAATTAGAATCAGTCTGTATGTCAAAAATAAGACAACATAGATACTCAAACCAAACATAATCAATCACACAAGACAGAACTAGTACCTTAATCCATACTACATACCTGAAGTTCTTGTACGATCAACAAGTGATGTTTTATTACCTGAAGTTCTTCTAGTGTGAGTTCTTTTAATTATTCATCGATAGACTCCCAGTTTTCAAAGTGAGGGGGACATCAGGGCTTTCTACGTAGATAATGGCTGGCCTGAATCAGTCCATTAAAAAATGGATATGCTTGGCATATCAACTTATGGAAGATATTAAAAAATAGATATAATTGGTCATTTCTTACTCTACAAAAACATCAAAGAGATCCCAGTCTGTCAAAGCAAAGAGATCTCACGGCTTTATATTAACGGGTCCACACAACACACATAATGGGTAAGACATGTCTAAGTTCACTTTGAACTAACATAACACACTTACATTGCCAAAATTAGTTTTTAAGGCCCCTATAATGAGTAAAAATGTAACTAGATTAATTATATTTTTATTTTAACTCACTTACATGGCCAAAATCCATAGTTGGAAAGTTATTTACAATGTGAAGAAGTAAACTAACTCATAGTTGGTAGACAGTTATTTACAAAGTCAAGAAACATATTAATTCAAAGTTGTTATGTGCACATTAAGTATGTCATTATCATTAAATTCTGCATATAACGTCAAAAAACTGATGTTACAATAACAGACTAACGTCATATTAGGTGCCGTTTTTTAAGAATTAAACGACTCTTAAGTTGACGTTGCTCAGAACTTCAGCCACTCCGACATTTTTCAATATGGTAAACGTCACATACATTGACGAAGGAACAAGTTACCCTAGTGGACATGTATGCCTAGGTGACGTTGTTGGTCCCTTGGAAAGGCTAACACAAGTTTAGAGGGGGGGGGGGGTGAATAAACTTGTCACCAAAAACTTATCTTAAGTTGTAAAAGCCCCAGGAACTGAGTTTCTCTGAAACTCAAACTGACTTCCAGTTCAGTTATGTTCCTGCCCCTTAACTTGTGCGGAGTTCAGTTAGCTTAACTGATTGTAAGTCAAAACCGACTTATATTCGGTCTTGTTAACGCGGCGGATAAAGTAATAGCCTTTAGTGAAATAGATGTGTAAACGAAATCTAGACCTTCTATGTATCGGTTGTGAGAATTCGGTGTACGGTGTTTGCTTTGAGAGATAATGCGATAAATAAAACAAACACAAATGCATAAAGAAAATCAACACAAGATTTGTTTATGGAAGTTCCGGGTGGTGTAATCCCGTACGTCTCCCCTTCTCTGTGTGGTGTAGGAGGTATCACTAGAATAATGAGATAACCGTTACAAAATCCTAGCACCGTGACGATCCTTCACGACACCATGGTTTCACTTTGTCTACACAAAATAAAGAAAGGTGAGATTGCTCCCTTCATTCGCACACCGATCTTTCGGAGGTGGAATTGCTCCTTCACCGGCTCACCACATATACACACGGCCCGCGGATGCACCAAATGCGTAGCAACACCGTAAGAGAAAAGGTAGAATTGCTCTTCTCAAACTATGCACAGCCAACCCTTTTTCACAAAGGTTAGGTTTAGAATTAATCAAGGATTAATTCAGTGAGCTGTCTGGATCTGACTTTGTAGTTCCAAGTTGCCTTCTTTTCCCCTTTGTGGGTTACTGGATCTTTCTTTGAAGTCTTCAAGGCAATTCCGTTGGCTTCCCTTTTTATGGATATATCTTATCTGATTTTATGGATCTGGATTTGGATCTTTGAATATATGCTTGTAAAGCTCTTTTTTTTTTTTTTTTTTTTGATCCTCCTCTCTCTTTCTTAGAGTGATTCTCATGTATATTTATAGGGGTGATGTAACGATCACTAGCTCTTGTAGCCGTTACACTTGTCGTTTTGCCAACGTTCATATGTACGATCTTTTGTCGTATTCTCAGTTTGAATATAACAAAGCCTTAACTCAATCTTCTACTCTTCTTCAAAACTGAGTACCTTGTATACTTACTATCTGACTTTAATTGACTAAGTCGAGTACACCAATCGATTTCTTCTTTCACGTAACCGATAATCTTTGTCCTTAAGATTATTCGGTTATACATGATCTATAATTCGGTTTTCGAGTCACCACGGACTTGTCGAATCCGATTTATAGTCACGACTTGATCAGCTTCTAACTGAGTTTGCCACCTCAGTTCTTCAATCTTCAACAACTGAGTCTGTGTCCCTCAGTTCTTCAGTCTTCTAGATAAGCCAACTGAGTCTGTGTCCCTCAGCGAACTTGTCATCTTTAGTTCTTGCATAACTGAGTTTGAGCCCTCAGTTCTTTAGATGCATATCTCAGTTTTCTTATTATAACTCAGTTTCCTTGAATTGACCCAGCTGTTCGTCTAGTTCCTATTCTATTACAGTGCTTGTCTGAAACAACCTATACAAGGTTCGGACTCAGATAGAACTTATACATTTATCTCTAGACCATTTCTTGCTTCTTCTTTCATTATGCACTATAACGAGTTAGTTACGACTTCATCATCATGGGTTGTAAGTGATTTGTCTAATTACGTGACGAACCATCATCAAAACATAAATAATATTTCCAACAATTTCCCCTTTTTGATGATGTATCATAACCCTCCCTAAAAGCAATAATAAAAGAATAGTGCAAGAAATCATAACAAAACAAATGAGCAAACTAGAACGGCCGAGTTTATTACAAGAGCCAAGCGAGTTATAACCGAATTAAATTACATCTTGTTTTTCAAAAGCCAACGAGTTTTTCACCAACAAAGATACTCCTTTTAGTTTCTAGGAGCCTTCTCGCTTTTCCTTCTTCAGCTGATTCGCCATCTTTAGGTTTGATCTCCAAATATTCATTGAGCAATTGATTGGCTTCTTCATTATCATTGTTTTTTATCTTGATCAGGATTTCTTTGATCTCCTCGTTCATCTGCTCTTTTTCTTCTTCTGAAATGAGGTTAAGTCTTTCTTTTCCAGTTTTCTTTTCGATTTCTTTTCGCTTTCCCCCTTAGTTTGTGTCTCTTTATTTGCCGGTTTCTCAAGCAATTTGACACAAATTACAAGCTTCTTTCGATGCTCAAGATTTGCTTTAATCGCATTATCTTCATCATCCTCGATCCTTGTGTCTTTAAAATCTCCTTCGCAATCGCTTCTTCAAACATGTTGTCAACTTCTTCTTCATCAAGTTGAGTAGTTAGTAGATCGGTATCTACTTGTCCGTCTTGATCTTCTATCGGTTGTCGGCATAAGCTTTCGATCTTTTCTTCTTTAGCGCATCATCACCTACGACTTCATCTTCCCCTTGTTTGAAGATAGGTGATAGCAATCTTCAAATAACTTACGTAAGGTGATGATGTTTGAATACTCAAATAGGCTGAGTAATGTATTCTTCCAATTAATTCATGCGAGATTGAACATTTTCTCCCGTAGATTTGTATTAAGCATTCAATAAATTCTTTCAGATTCTTCAGTTTCTCAGCTTCAGTTTCTTGGACCAGAGTTTCTTCAATTGCTGATTTGTTTGTGGATGCTATATGGGTTTGTGATGAGGAGCCAGTTTCAGGATAGTAAAATGAGTATCATGAACTGTCAGTTCCTTTTCATACTCAGTTTCACAAAACTCTGCATCTTCCACAGCTTCTCTCTGTTTTTCAGTGTATTCCCCAAACATAGTAGTGGGAAATTCACTCTCTTCAGATTCTTCATCAACTCTTTCAGATTCTTCTTCACCAATTTCTTTATCATCTACACATTCCTCATCTCCATCTTGTTCACTTCCTTCAAGTTTATTAACGAACTCTTCAGTTTCTTCGTACATGCTTTCTTCAGATTCTTCATGCTTGCTTTCTTCAGTTTCATCAGATTCATCCTCAATCTCAATTACTTCCTTAGTTTCAGCTTTCTGTGCCTGAAACTTGTTCAACATTCTTTTCTGTCTTCTTAGGGTTCTGTCGTTCAATTTCACAGTCTCGCTTGAACTGGAGTCTGAATCTTCACTCCACTCTTCTTCTTTGGTAGCTTTTCTCTTCTTTGTCCCAGTGGACACGACTTCGTTTCACTTCGGTTGGTGTGGATTTAGAGATGGAGAAATGATCTAGTATTCTTTGTACTAGATAAGGAAATCCTTTTCTCAGTAAGAATGATTCTCCAGCAGCTTCCTTGCTTTCTTTGATTCTCTCCTTCTCATCAGAAATCTGTTTTATCAACTCGATTGAGTATAAATTTGTTCCAATCAAATCTCTCTTCAAACCAAATGGTATAAATCATCTTCATTTTGTCTGTAGAAAGAGTGTAGAAATTTCGAGCATGACCAATGACATTTTTGGTCAGAAGAATGGTCAGGAATGCAAATTCTCCTTTCTGCTGATATATGGAGCCACTGAAATTCTTCTCCTTCTTATTGATTGACGTGATGTTCCAAAGCTTGTCTTTTTCCTTTTTCCCAAAGGTAAAAGATGAAGAGCCTCCAATTATATCTAGCCGGAATACCAGGGAGAGCAGTTGTTCATCAATGATGAAGCTTTTGTCTTGAACGATCGTTTTGAAGCTTCTTCCATTGTTGGTGATTTCGGCATTCTGTAGAAATTTCTAATGCCGTCCGGACATAGGATAGAGACCTTTGTGTCAATCAAATTCTCCAAACCTCGAATCTTTTTAATCTTCTTTGCAATTTGAATTGAAAGATTGGAGTTTGAGAATTTTTGACGAATGCGCCCGAGTGCTTGTTGTGATTCCTTCGTCAATGTTGTATTGCTCCATTGATTTTTGAAATGAGGATTCTTGAATGCTTGATTTTGGGTGAGCGAGGATTTCGTCAAGATTTCGTCTTTCAATCGTTTTCAAAGTGAGAGTCGTGTCACAATCAATGAGATTATGTAGGGATATACATCTACTTTTTCTCCCAGTTGACACGTGGCTTCGAGTGATTTGTCATGTCGGCCCAAACGTCGGATGGTAGCCGGAAAGTTTTCTCGCTATTGACCAAATTGTCCTCCATCGACTTTTTATTATCTCGCCTTTGTATAGAGGCCGGTTTTCCGAGGATTTTGCAATGTAAACCGACTTTTCCCTGCAAAACGCTTTTAAGTTTTCTTCGGTACCCATATCTTCTTGGGTCCGGCTGAGTTAGTTACTGAAATATATTTTTCAGTTCCTTGGTTGAGAGAATTAAGCATTCTCAACTCTTTTCTAGATAAACCATTACGCTCAATGATGTATGACAAAAATATGATTATATTATAAGACTTTTTATTATTATTTTTATGATATTTTAGTATAATTTCATATAAATGCATTGAAAACTTATAAAAATCATAGTTAGTTATAATTAAATGCATAAGTTATAAAAACGATATAAATAAGGGTTTTAGTGTCAGATTTACGTTTGGTGTTTTGTTGCTCTTATTGAAGGATTATACGTTTATTGAGATCTCAAGAGAGGACATGTTTTGGAGCCTAAATCATATCTTTTAAGGGATAAAAGATTATGCCATAAGCAAACGAGATCGAACGGATCAACCGTCCTTAGTATTTCTACCGTAACTCATCTTCAACGGACATTTGACCTAACTTAGAGGCATTTTCAGAGAAAAAGTCCTTGATGAAAGTTGTAGATCTTCAAGAGAGCTTTCCAACGAATATTAAATCATGTCAATCGAGGTCTACAGCTCGAGATAGGTTTCTACGAACATCGATATGTTGCATGGCCGGCACGCGCCGGAGAAGGCCGATATTGCGGGAAAATCTCTCGAAACTCGGGCCCACAAATCTCGACAAGGGAATATATACTATTTAGCCGGCACGTGCCGGTGGTGCTCCGGCACGCGCCGGCCTTGTGGTATGGCCTATAAATAGAAGCTCATTGCAAGCTTGGGGAGTTGCACCTATCTTTATATCTCTCTTATATAGATCTCTATCGTCTCTTTTGTTGTTTTTTAGTTAAATAAATGCGTAAACGGCACTCGCCGGAATAATACGATGTAATGTTGTAATATAAGCACCGTTATGATGTTTGGAAAGATTACGGGAGGCTCGTTGTTGTAGAGGAGTTGTTATTTCCGGGGAATACGACTCTAACGCTACAATTGTAATCTAAAGATGAGCGGCTAAGGTCTCGAGGCTAGAACCACCGTTGTGAAGCCACCATCACCGGAATAAACAAGGATTTCGTTTTCATTTGTTCTAGTGAGTTTCTTGTTCTTCCTTCATGTTTGAATTGTTTATGTGAAATTCGTATGATCTATACTTATGTTGCATGCTAATCGAATTTAGATACGATAGTTGATAAATTCGTAGATTACCGTGAAGGAGAATGATAATATTCTTCCAACATACGTAAGTTGAGGGTGAATGTTATTAGATTAGGATTTATATCCATATCTTTGATCCGTAAATGCTTTAGTTGTACCGAGAGTGGTGAACTAATTAAAAGGCGATGAACCGAAAGGGAAAATGCCTCTTTAGCGAGATAATAATCCAAGAACTTACGAATGAATATGTGTCTTTCTTGTTATTTTCGGTGGGGTGGTGGATCAACGGTGTGTTCTAGTTGTTTTAATCTTTCTTTAAACAAATTTTCACGTATCGTCTTTCTTTTCACGTTTGCTACCTTAGTTTGTTAATTGAAAATCCGAGACCATAATCATCAATTTTAAGAAAGAAATCGAAGGCAAAGACTCTTTTTCGTACAAGTCCCTGCGGATACGATCCGGTTTCACCACTATGGCTGCGAGCCTTCGCACTTGGGGCTGACATCGGTTTTATTTTATTACTTGTTATCTTTTGCTTTGCATAAAACCGCGAACAAGTTTTTGGCGCCGTTGCCGGGGACTTGGCACGGAAAGTTTTCGTTTTCAATCTCTGTTCTGTTTCTATTTTATCTACGCTGTTCAGACCTGTTTCGAGCTTGTTTTAGTTTAGTTTTTATTTATTAAGTCTAAAATATATATATATATATATATATATATATATATATATATATATATATATATATATATATATATATATATATATATATATATATATATATATATATATATATATATATATAAAATAAAAAAAAAAAAAAAAAAACCCGTGTTCCTTGGTTAATCGTCGAGGTTGGGTGATGGGTTCTCGGTGAATCCCACTCGCGGAAGCATAATGAATTAAATCCCGAAACCTCGTGGTTAAGGTGTTGGTGTTCGAACGTGGTTTATGAAAACTCGAACTCACGGGGGACCTCTTTTGTATAACCCGGAGCTAGAGCGAACCATCGTCCGACCGAACAAACGTTTGGCCCGGCTCTCCGGACCGACGGACGAGGGAATCACGGAAGAAAACGATCCCGAAGGATACGTTGAGGGAGAAGCTCAAGTAGGAGCCGAGATTGAGAAAATGGCGGATCAACGGACATTGGCGTACTTTGCCATGCCATCTACTTGTGAAAGTTAATCCTGCGGTCGTGATTCCCGAAATCACGGCCGATAATTTCGAACTCAAAACTTCTTTAATCAATTTGGTAAGAGGTTCCACATTTCATGGATTTTCCACGAGGACCCGCACGATCACATTCACTCATTTCTAGAATCGTGCGGGACTATTTTAATCAAAGGGGTCACCGAGGACGCCCGAAGATGAAACTTTTTCCCTTCTCACCGAAGGGAGAAGCGAAAGAATGGTATAAATCCTTACCGCCGAATCCATTACTTCGTGGGAGGAGTTGGAGAAAGAATTTCGAGCCGGTACTTTCCACCCGCAAAGACGGCTCATCTTCTCGAATCGATATTCACTTTTGTGCAATCCGAGAAGGAATCTTTTTACGATGCGTGGAAACGATTTAAGACTCTCTTGAGAAAGTGCCCCCACCATGGGCGGATAAACAAAGATTGGTCAACACTTTCTACGGTGGTTTGACCGAATTGACTAAGGGAATGGTGAATAGTTCCGCGGGAGGTGCATTTCTGAGAAAGACACCTGATGAGGGATGGACGTTGTTTGAAGATATTGCAAAGTATAATTATGCCCCTACCTATGCAGGTGCATCCAATCAGAAAAGCTCGACTGCAGGGAAGTATGAGGTAGATGAGACCACGTTTCTAAGAGCTCAGTTGGCCGCACTACAAAAGCAAGTGGCGGCAATGAATGTTCCAAGTCTTGTGTGTGACAACTGCCATGGCCAAGGCCATCGCAGTGATCAGTGCCACCTTGACCCAATCTCTCAGGTCAAAGTCTGTTCAAAACAATGTTGTTTGCCAAAATTGCGATACCATTGGGCACACATTCCATCAGTGTCATCTATTGTTGCATTCAGAGGAGGTGAATGCATTCAATTCTATAAATTATCGACCTTCGGGTCAGAATCAAAACACTCAAGGGTTCAATTACAACCGGAACCACCCTGGTTTCCGATGGAGTGATCCTTCCGGGCGAGCGAACCCCCATCATTTTCGGGCCCCTAGGCCTAATCAAAGCAATTTTCAATCCAACTATCGACCAAAGACATGGAACACCAATCCACCGCAAAATCAAAATCAATCATTTCAGATCTTAGAACAAAAGTTGAGTGAGCAAGTCACAGCCAACACTCAATTGGCAAATGCATTAAGTACTCTGACCAGTACAGTGAGAAATTTAGAAGTGCAAATGGGACAGATTTCGGGACAGCAAGCTAGTCGACCTCAGGGTCGAGTTTGCCGAGTTTTACGAGAAGAACCCCCGAGGGGTCAACTTGGTCCGAGAATGACCAAAATACTTGCACCGATCTAGGCGCACCATGGGACTATGGACGGGATGAGTTAAATGCCATAAATCGAGGAGTGGGAAAGTGGTTGGCGGTCGGGCCAACCAGGGGAAACGAATAGCCCCTCCCCGCGAGCGAGAGACGCGGGAGGGGAAGATCTTTGTTCTCCTCGAAAGATGTTGGGACTACTTGTTGAGCCAAGTGAAAAAGTAAATTCGAGAGAAGTGTGGAAGTTGAGAATACGATGATAAAGAGAAGAATGCGAGAAGAAGTCAGATTCTAAGTTAAGTTCTGGGAAGCATGTGAGGTGGAAGGATAGGGAAGACAAAGCAATCAATCATAAGACAGCAAAGAAGAACTTCACTGAGGAAGACTTTGCTGATCTCCCTTATCCACCGAGCAAAAACAAGCTCTCATTAGCAGTCGATAAAGAGTATAAGAAGGTTATCGACTTGCTCAAGAACACTGAGGCAAACATTCCATTAGTTGATCTTTTGGTAGGGATGCCAAAGTATACAAAGTTTATAAAGGACGCAGTAAGTTCGAAAAAGAAGCTTCAAGAGCTCGAACACATAGTGTTGAATGGAGAATGTTCCGCAATCGGCCAGACTAAACTTCCTGTGAAGTGTCCGGACCCTGGAAGATTTACGATTTCGTGTACTATTGGGAACAGGGACTTCCACAATGTTTTGTGCGATTCGGGAGCATCAATCAATCTGATGTCTACTTCAATCTTCCAATCTCTTGGATTGGATAAATCTATTACTCCTAGATCTATTTCTCTTCAACTTGCAGATAGAAGTGTGAAGTATGCAAGGGGAATCATAGAAGATGTGTTGGTCAAGGTTAAAAACTTCATATATCCAGCTGATTGGGTAATCATGGACATGACCGAGGATGAGAAAACCCCTTGATCCTTGGAAGACCTTTTCTTGCAACTCGCCCGTGCCTTACTAGATTCCCACGGTGGCGAAGTAACCTTACATTTGGAGGATGAGAGTATAAAGTTCAATGTGGGTAATGCGGTGAAGCACCCGTCCGGTGACACTTGTTTAGCTATTGAGGACGATTTCAACGATGAGTATGATAAACAAGTGTTCATGGGTAGTTGGGATGAGGAAGAATTCAATAAACTATACGCAACTTGGACTAATGAGGAGTGGATAAAATTTTTAGAAGAGATTGACAAGGAAAGTTCGACTACCGGGAGGTGGTAAGAAAGATAATTAGGAAGAGGCATGGTGATATGCCAAGATTTGCAAAGGGAGATGAGGCCCCCGTCTGTGGGAGGCCATGATGCTTCGAGCCCTTATAATAAGCTTGGAGATCTAGAGCTTAAGGGAGATAAATTAAGACCAAGTGTGGAGGAGCCACCGTCGGATTTAGTGTTGAAACCCTTGCCTCAACACTTGAAATACATTTTTCGAGGGACGGTGATAAGCTTCCTTTGATCATTTCATCTAAGTTAGAACCAAAGGAGGAAGAAAAGCTTATCAAAGTGCTTTGCAAGATAATATCCTCGCCTTTGGTTGGCAAGTGGGAGATATCAAGGGAATAAGCCCCGATATCGTATGCATAAGATCGGGGCCCGTAGAGGGATCGAAGAAGGTGCGACGACCTCGGAGAAGGCTAAACCCTCATATGCGGGAGGTTGTTAAGAAGGAAATCATCAAATTGCTTGACATGGGTATCATTTACCCAATAGCCGATAGTGAATGGGTGAGCCCCACTCAGGTGGTGCCAAAGAAAGGAGGGATTACTATTGAAAAGAATGAAAAGGGGGAAGAGATTGCCTTACGACAAGTTACCGGGTATAGAGTTTGCATCGACTACGTAAGACTAAATGAGGTAACTCTAAAAGACCACTTCCCTTTGCCATTCATTGACCGGCTCCTTGAGAGGCTTAGTGGCAAGCAATTTTATTGTTTTTTGGATGGCTATTCGGATACTTTCAAATAGCCATCGACCCCACTGATCAAGAAAAGACTACCTTCACCTGTCCCTCCGGTACCTTCGCTTACCGAAGGATGCCATTTGGTCTCTGCAACGCACCGGCTACATTTCAAAGATGTATGCTGGCTATCTTTGATGGTTTAGTGGGGAAGGTGATGGAGATTTTTATGGATGACTTCTCTGTATTCGGGGACAGTTTCGACCACTGTTTACACAATCTTGATAAAGTTCTGTCCCGGTGCATAGAGAAGGACTTAGTCTTAAATTGGGAAAAGTGCCACCTGATGGTGGAAGAGGGAATTTTTCTAGGACACAAGGTGTCCAAAGAAGGTATTGAGGTCGACAAAGCAAAGGTAGAAGTTATTGAAAAAATGACATACCCCAAAAATGTAAGAGAAGTGAGAGGTTTCCTGGGTCATGTCGGCTTTTATCGGCGGTTCATAAAAGACTTTTCTAAGATAGCCAAGCCTTTGTCAACTCTCTTAAGAGAAGATGTGACATTTGTTTTCACTCCTGAGTGTGAAAGAGCGTTTAAAGAATTAAAAGACAAGTTGGTTACCTCGCCAATTCTTATAGCACCCGGCCGGAAAGCTCCCTTCGAGCTTATGTGTGATGCCTCTAATTATGCGATCGGTGCGGTGCTAGGTCGAGAGAATGGACGGCGGTTCAAACCCATCTACTACGCTAGTCACACTTAAAACCCGGCACACAAGTAAATTATGCAACAACGAGAAGGAGTTGTTGGCGGTAGTTTTTGCCATGAATAAATTTAGAAGCTACTTGCTTGGGTCGGAAGTTACGGTCCGGACGAGACCATTACGCATTGAAATATCCGTTAAACAAGGCCGATGCCAAGCCTCGTTTGTTGAGATGGATCTTAATTTTACAAGAGTTTGATGTTCATATCCGGGACAAGAAGGGTAGCGAGAATGTGGTAGCGACCATATGTCTCGGTTGACCGATGATCCTCAAGTAGAGTCGGATGAGATTGGAATTGATTTTCCAACCGAGCAACTCATGACTATTGATGTGTGCGAGGTTACTCCTGCCCCCGTCTTGGAAAAGGTTCTCCTTGGTTTGCACCTTTTGCAAACTTCTTGAGCGGCGGATATCCGGACCCGACTCGACATATCGGCAAAAGAAGAAATTCTTTTCGGATTTGAACTATTATGTGTGGGACGATCCAATTCTCTTCAAGCGCCGCAAGGATGGATTACTCCGTAGGTGTGTCCCGAGATCGAGCGAGAGGGACATTATGGAGCAATGCCATGGCGGACTGTGGGAGGTCATTATGGAGCCGGGAAAGACTAGCTGCGAAGATTTTTCGGTCCGGCTTCTACGGCCGACAATTTTTAAGGATACGAGAGAGTTTTGTAAAAGGGTGTGACCGGTGCCGGCGCACCGGTAAACTTTCTCGGCGAATGGACATGCCTCTCCACCCTATCCAAGAATGCGAGGTTTTCGACGTATGGGGTATTGACTTCATGGGACCATTTCCATCCTCGTATGGCAACAAGTACATTACGTCCGCGTCGATTACGTGTCAAAGTGGGTGGAAGCGATAGCAACACCGCGAAACGACCACAAGGTGGTCAAGAACTTTCGAGGAAAAATATTTTTACACGGTTTGGTCGTCCACGAGCTCTCATCGGTGACGAGGGAACTCACTTCGCAATACTCCATTAGAAAAGATTTTAGAACGATATGGGGTAAAACACAAAACTGCTACCCCTATCACCCTCGGACGAGTGGACAAGTTGAAGTAAGTAACCGAAGCTTGAAAAGCATTCTTGAGAAGACGGTAAATTCTCATAGGACGGACTGGAGTCGAAACTCGGATGATGTGCTCGGGCTTACGGGACGCTTTCAAAACTCCTATTGGCACGTCTCCGTTTCGGATGGTTTATGGTAAGGCACTGCCACCGCCAATCGAGCTTGAGCACAAAGCGTTCTGGGCTATTAAATTCTTGAATTTTGATAGTCAATTATGTAGAGAAAAGCGATTGTTGCAGTTGCAGGAGCTTGATGAGTTCAGACTCCAGGCCTACGAGAGCTCGAGAATCAGTAAGGAGAGGACTAAATTGCTTCACGACAAGAAAATCAAGAATAGAGAATTCAAAGCGGGCGAATGGGTTTTATTATATAATACCAGGTTACATCTGTTTCCTGGTAAGCTACGCACCCGTTGGTGTGGCCCCTTTCAAATCTCTCAGGTTTTCCCTAGTGGAGCAGTCGAATTGAAAAATAAACAGGGCGAGTTATTCAGAGTGAATGGTCATCGGTTGAAACACTATATTGGTCAACAAAAGGAACGACCGGTGGTTTTCCATCTGAACGACATCCCTAGTCAAGCTAGCTCCGATTTTTCGGCACCCGATGATTTACGTCTCTGTGAATTCTTTGAAGATGTTGTGATTTATGATGATAAACCTCGGCTTGTGGAACTAAAACCTAAAAAGAAAAAGAGAAGAACCACAGGAACAAAGTGGATACAGAAGTTTACTGATATGGCCAATACATTGGCGAGACTTTGTTTTTGTGGGATCCATACTATTAACCCCGAGGAAATCAAGAATGAGTCCGGAGAGAGGCTTCAATGGCCGACCCGGGTTGAAAATTTTTGGGTTGTCGAGCCAACGACATAAAACAAAAGCGCTTGGGGGAGGCAACCCCGCCTTAATAAAACTATGTGAAATTAAATAGTTGCTTGTGTGTTTTTATTAGTCGAGCAAACGACGTTAACCAAAAGCGCTACCGGGAGGCAGCCCGTTAATAATAATAATAATAATAATTTGGATAAAGACTAGTCTTAATGAAATGTAGAATCTGTATGGAAGATTAACACTAAGCACAACTAAGTTTCATGATGAATGTTTGAATATCATTTAAAGGGAATGATTAGGTGGTTATCCGAAAATCCCGAGGTAAAACAAAGATAAAATTCAAATATATCATTTCTTGGACTTAGGTTGTTATAACGTTTAGACAAAACCCTTGAGGATCTGGGTATAAAAGACTCACTTCATTTCATTATTTCTGTTTTTGTTCCATGATATTGCCTTGTCTATCATTTTTGTGCCCCTATCCCCGAGGTACGTCTTGTTTTCCATGGTGTGCAGGATATTTGCGATAGCGATTGTGAACTTTTAGATAAATCAGTTTACCGGTGGATGGTCCACAGTCTACTGTTTTCATCAAACATTTCTGGATCGATTCGCGACCACTTCCCGGAATTGCCACCTTCGAATTACAACCAGCTAAGTTTTTCTTATTCGCACATGCGAGGACATCATGTAACTTAAGTGTGGGGGAGGGTTTTATATGTTGTCTTGTTTTTAAACGTTTATACTATATATATATATATATATATATATATATATATATATATATATATATATATATATGATTATGTGCATATTTTCATTTTATAACTACTATATTCCACTCATTATTCATCGAGGTCGATGTCAATTCGTAAGTGGGGAGTAGAGTAAGTTATAAAATTTTGAAAATATTAAAAATTAACGCTATAATTAAAATAAATATATTGATTGCTTAACACTTAGTTTTATTTTTCCTAAGTAGAAATAAGATAGTATATAATTAATATAATAAATTTAATATATTTTGATAGAATAAGTTTTAGTAAGTAAAATAGATTAGATGTATTATGATTATATTATATATGTCAATTTTAGATTTTAATAAGATTTTAAGTATATGTAACTATACATAAGTATTATTGAGTATTGTTGATTTGAAATTAGACAGATATGCTTATATTTATAATGAAATGTTAGAATAATTTTCTTTTCGAAATAAGTATGAATATGGAATCAGACCAAGGATGACGATTTTTGGCATAATAAAGTTAGACGGTGCTAATATATTTGACCTCACCTCATGACGCTTGCAAGATAGTCGATTCTGGCAATGAGTTCGGATATGTTAGTATTCTATGGAAAGAAAAAAAAAAAAAAAACACAAATCACCTCGAGTCCATTTGGATACTGCCCCAATTGGGGAGTGTGGTTTACCTTGGACAGTATGGGTTTGAGTGATCTCGGGGTGAGCGCCTCTAAAGTTTGGGGAGAGTGTTATACTTTTGAGACGCGACGATTGAAAAAATAATAAATAATATTGGGTTGTAATTTGATAAAAAAAGGTTTTGAGATGAAAGTTAAGTACGTACGACTTATCTTCTTCTTTTGATAATTCTTTATTTTTCCTTTTGATCAAACACCCAGATCCTGATCGTTATACTAAGTCCTTGATTCCAATCATTTCATACAAGTTAAGATTAGAGAATAATTTTAATTTTTATTATATTTACTAAGTAAATTATGTAAAATTTCATTTAAATGATATTTGATAAATAATTTATCTATGTTATATACACTTTTTATCTTGTTTAATTCTAAGAAAGATATGTTTAATATATTTATAATATTGAAATGATATTTTGCTAACTTGAAAGTTAATCTCCCAAGTATATCATTTTTATTATAGTTTTTATATATTATCGCGTATTTTGCTCGAGGACGACCAAAAGCTAAGTGGGGAGTAGTTGATGTATGACAAAAATATGATTATATTATAAGACTTTTTATTATTATTTTTATGATATTTTAGTATAATTTCATATAAATGCATTGAAAACTTATAAAAATCATAGTTAGTTATAATTAAATGCATAAGTTATAAAAACGATATAAATAAGGGTTTTAGTGTCGATTTACGTTTGGTGTTTTGTTGCTCTTATTGAAGGATTATACGTTTATCGAGATCTCAAGAGAGGACATGTTTTGGAGCCTAAATCATATCTTTTAAGGGATAAAAGATTATGCCATAAGCAAACGAGATCGAACGGATCAACCGTCCTTAGTATTTCTACCGTAACTCATCTTCAACGGACATTTGACCTAACTTAGAGGCATTTTCAGAGAAAAAGTCCTTGATGAAAGTTGTAGATCTTCAAGAGAGCTTTCCAACGAATATTAAATCATGTCAATCGAGGTCTACAGCTCGAGATAGGTTTCTACGAACATCGATATGTTGCATGGCCGGCACGCGCCGGAGAAGGCCGAATATTGCGGGAAAATCTCGAAACTCGGGCCCACAAATCTCGACAAGGGAATATATACTATTTAGCCGGCACGTGCCGGTGGTGCTCCGGCACGCGCCGGCCTTGTGGTATGGCCTATAAATAGAAGCTCATTGCAAGCTTGGGGAGTTGCACCTATCTTTATATCTCTCTTATATAGATCTCTATCGTCTCTTTTGTTGTTTTTTAGTTAAATAAATGCGTAAACGGCACTCGCCGGAATAATACGATGTAATGTTGTAATATAAGCACCGTTATGATGTTTGGAAAGATTACGGGAGGCTCGTTGTTGTAGAGGAGTTGTTATTTCCGGGGAATACGACTCTAACGCTACAATTGTAATCTAAAGATGAGCGGCTAAGGTCTCGAGGCTAGAACCACCGTTGTGAAGCCACCATCACCGGAATAAACAAGGATTTCGTTTTCATTTGTTCTAGTGAGTTTCTTGTTCTTCCTTCATGTTTGAATTGTTTATGTGAAATTCGTATGATCTATACTTATGTTGCATGCTAATCGAATTTAGATACGATAGTTGATAAATTCGTAGATTACCGTGAAGGAGAATGATAATATTCTTCCAACATACGTAAGTTGAGGGTGAATGTTATTAGATTAGGATTTATATCCATATCTTTGATCCGTAAATGCTTTAGTTGTACCGAGAGTGGTGAACTAATTAAAAGGCGATGAACCGAAAGGGAAAATGCCTCTTTAGCGAGATAATAATCCAAGAACTTACGAATGAATATGTGTCTTTCTTGTTATTTTCGGTGGGGTGGTGGATCAACGGTGTGTTCTAGTTGTTTTAATCTTTCTTTAAACAAATTTTCACGTATCGTCTTTCTTTTCACGTTTGCTACCTTAGTTTGTTAATTGAAAATCCGAGACCATAATCATCAATTTTAAGAAAGAAATCGAAGGCAAAGACTCTTTTTCGTACAAGTCCTGCGGATACGATCCGGTTTCACCACTATGGCCGCGAGCCTTCGCACTTGGGGCCGACATCGGTTTTATTTTATTACTTGTTATCTTTTGCTTTGCATAAAACCGCGAACAAGTTTTTGGCGCCGTTGCCGGGGACTTGGCACGGAAAGTTTTCGTTTTCAATCTCTCGTTCGTTTCTATTTTATCTACGCCGTTCGTACCGTTTCGAGCTTGTTTTAGTTTAGTTTTTATTTATTAAGTCTAAAAATATATATATATATATATATATATATATATATATATATATATATATATATATATATATATATAATAATAAAAAAAAAAATAAAAAAAAACCCGTGTTCCTTGGTTAATCGTCGAGGTTGGGTGATGGGTTCTCGGTGAATCCCACTCTGCGGAAGCATAAGGAATTAAATCCCGAAACCTCGTGGTTAAGGTGTTGGTGTTCGAACGTGGTTTATGAAAACTCGAACTCACGGGGGACCTCTTTTGTATAACCCGGAGCTAGAGCGAACCATCGTCCGACCGAACAAACGTTTGGCCCGGCTCTCCGGACCGACGGACGAGGGAATCACGGAAGAAAACGATCCTGAAGGATACGTTGAGGGAGAAGCTCAAGTAGGAGCCGAGATTGAGAAAATGGCAGATCAACGGACATTGGCAGACTTTGCCATGCCATCTACTGTGAAAGTTAATCCTGCGGTCGTGATTCCTGAAATCACGGCTGATAATTTCGAACTCAAAACTTCTTTAATCAATTTGGTAAGAGGTTCCACATTTCATGGATTTTCCACTGAGGACCCGCACGATCACATTCACTCATTTCTAGAATCGTGCGGGACTATTTTAATCAAAGGGGTCACCGAGGACGCCCCGAAGATGAAACTTTTCCCTTCTCACCGAAGGGAGAAGCGAAAGAATGGTATAAATCCTTACCGCCGAATCCATTACTTCGTGGGAGGAGTTGGAGAAAGAATTTCGAGCGTACTTTCCACCTGCAAAGACGGCTCATCTTCTTAATCAGATATTCACTTTTGTGCAATCCGAGAAGGAATCTTTTTACGATGCGTGGAAACGATTTAAGACTCTCTTGAGAAAGTGCCCCCACCATGGGCTGGATAAACAAAGATTGGTCAACACTTTCTACAGTGGTTTGACTGAATTGACTAAGGGAATGGTGAATAGTTCTGCGGGAGGTGCATTTCTGAGAAAGACACCTGATGAGGGATGGACGTTGTTTGAAGATATTGCAAAGTATAATTATGCCCCTACCTATGCAGGTGCATCCAATCAGAAAAGCTCGACTGCAGGGAAGTATGAGGTAGATGAGACCACGTTTCTAAAAGCTCAGTTGGCCGCACTACAGAAGCAAGTGGCGGCAATGAATGTTCCAAGTCTTGTGTGTGACAACTGCCATGGCCAAGGCCATCGCAAGTCATGCGCGCTTGACCCAATCTCTCGGTCAAAGTCGTTCAAAACAATGTTGTTTGCCAAAATTGCGATACCATTGGGCACACATTCCATCGGTGTCATCTATTGTTGCATTCGAGAGGAGGTGAATGCATTCAATTCTATAAATTATCGACCTTCGGGTCGAATCAAAACACTCAAGGGTTCAATTACAACCGGAACCACCCCGGTTTCCGATGGAGTGATCCTTCTCGGGGCAGCGAACCCCCATCATTTTCGGGCCCCTAGGCCTAATCAAAGCAATTTTCAATCCAACTATCGACCGGCATGGAACACCAATCCACCGCAAAATCAAAATCAATCATTTCGCATCTTAGAACAAAAGTTGAGTGAGCAAGTCACGACCCAACACTCAATTGGCAAATGCATTAAGTACTCGACCAAGACAAAGAGAAATTTAGAAGTGCAAATGGGACGATTTCGGGACAAAGAAAGCTAGTCGACCTCGGGGTCACCCGAGTTTTATCGAGAAGAACCCCCGAGGGGTCAACTTGGTCCCGAGAATGACCAAAATACTTGCACCGATCTAGCCGCACCATGGGACTATGGACGGGATGAGTTAAATGCCATAAATCGAGGAGTGGGAAAGTGGTTGGCGGTCGGGCCAACCAGGGAAACGAATAGCCCCTCTCCCGAGCGAGACGCGGGGGGGGGAAGATCTTTGTTCTCCTCGGAAAGATGTTGGGACTACTTTGTTGAGCCAAGTGAAAAAGTAAATTCGAGAGAAGTGTGGAAGTTGAGAATACTGATGATAAAGAGAAGAATGCTGAGAAGAAGTCAGATTCTAAGTTAAGTTCTGGGAAGCATGTGAGGTGGAAGGATAGGGAAGACAAAGCAATCAATCATAAGACAGCAAAGAAGAACTTCACTGAGGAAGACTTTGCTGATCTCCCTTATCCACCGAGCAAAAACAAGCTCTCATTAGCAGTCGATAAAGAGTATAAGAAGGTTATCGACTTGCTCAAGAACACTGAGGCCAACATTCCATTAGTTGATCTTTTGGTAAGGATGCCAAAGTATACAAAGTTTATAAAGGACGCAGTAAGTTCGAAAAAGAAGCTTCAAGAGCTCGAACACATAGTGTTGAATGGAGAATGTTCCGCAATCGGCCGACTAAACTTCCCGTGAAGTGTCCGGACCCCGGAAGATTTACGATTTCGTGTACTATTGGGAACGGGGACTTCCACAATGTTTTGTGCGATTCGGGAGCATCAATCAATCGATGTCTACTTCAATCTTCCAATCTCTTGGATTGGATAAATCTATTACTCCTAGATCTATTTCTCTTCAACTTGCAGATAGAAGTGTGAAGTATGCAAGGGGAATCATAGAAGATGTGTTGGTCAAGGTTAAAAACTTCATATATCCAGCTGATTGGGTAATCATGGACATGACCGAGGATGAGAAAACCCCCTTGATCCTTGGAAGACCTTTTCTTGCAACTGCCCGTGCCTTACTAGATTCCCACAGTGGCGAAGTAACCTTACATTTGGAGGATGAGAGTATAAAGTTCAATGTGGGTAATGCAGTGAAGCACCCGTCCAAAGGACACTTGTTTAGCTATTGAGGACGATTTCACCGATGAGTATGATAAACAAGTGTTCATGGGTAGTTGGGATGAGGAAGAATTCAATAAACTATCGCAACTTGGACTAATGAGGAGTGGATAAAATTTTTAGAAGAGATTGACAAGGAAAGTTCGACTACCGGGAGGTGGTAAGAAAGATAATTAGGAAGAGGCATGGTGATATGCCAAGATTTGCAAAGGGAGATGAGGCCCCCGTCTGTGGGAGGCCATGATGCTTCGAGCCCTTATAATAAGCTTGGAGATCTAGAGCTTAAGGGAGATAAATTAAGACCAAGTGTGGAGGAGCCACCGTCGGATTTAGTGTTGAAACCCTTGCCTCAACACTTGAAATACATTTTTCGAGGGACGGTGATAAGCTTCCTTTGATCATTTCATCTAAGTTAGAACCAAAGGAGGAAGAAAAGCTTATCAAAGTGCTTTGCAAGATAATATCCTCGCCTTTGGTTGGCAAGTGGGAGATATCAAGGGAATAAGCCCCGATATCCGTATGCATAAGATCGGGATTTGTAGAGGGATCGAAGAAGGTGCGACGGCCTCGGAGAAGGCTAAACCCTCATATGCGGGAGGTTGTTAAGAAGGAAATCATCAAATTGCTTGACATGGGTATCATTTACCCAATAGCCGATAGTGAATGGGTGAGCCCCACTCGGGTGGTGCCAAAGAAAGGAGGGATTACTATTGAAAAGAATGAAAAGGGGGAAGAGATTGCCTTACGACAAGTTACCGGGTATAGAGTTTGCATCGACTACGAAGACTAAATGAGGTAACTCTAAAAGACCACTTCCCTTTGCCATTCATTGACCAGGCTCCTTGAGAGGCTTAGTGGCAAGCAATTTTATTGTTTTTTGGATGGCTATTCGGATACTTTCAAATAGCCATCGACCCCACCGATCAAGAAAAGACTACCTTCACTGTCCCTCCGGTACCTTCGCTTACCGAAGGATGCCATTTGGTCTCTCGCAACGCACCGGCTACATTTCAAAGATGTATGCTTGGCTATCTTTGATGGTTTAGTGGGGAAGGTGATGGAGATTTTTATGGATGACTTCTCTCGTATTCGGGGACAGTTTCGACCACTGTTTACACAATCTTGATAAAGTTCTGTCCCGGTGCATAGAGAAGGACTTAGTCTTAAATTGGGAAAAGTGCCACCTGATGGTGGAAGAGGGAATTTTTCTAGGACACAAGGTGTCCAAAGAAGGTATTGAGGTCGACAAAGCAAAGGTAGAAGTTATTGAAAAAATGACATACCCCAAAAATGTAAGAGAAGTGAGAGGTTTCCTGGGTCATGTCGGCTTTTATCGGCGGTTCATAAAAGACTTTTCTAAGATAGCCAAGCCTTTGTCAACTCTCTTAAGAGAAGATGTGACAT
Organism: Gentiana straminea; assembly: GCA_036785695.1. Taxonomy (NCBI): domain Eukaryota; kingdom Viridiplantae; phylum Streptophyta; class Magnoliopsida; order Gentianales; family Gentianaceae; genus Gentiana; species Gentiana straminea. The sequence goes on along the minus strand of JAVUPR010000300.1, from coordinate 12,508,677 downwards.
TTGTTTTCACTCCTGAGTGTGAAAGAGCGTTTAAAGAATTAAAAGACAAGTTGGTTACCTCGCCAATTCTTATAGCACCCGACTGGAAAGCTCCCTTCGAGCTTATGTGTGATGCCTCTAATTATGCAGTCGGTGCGGTGCTAGGTCGAGAATGGACGGCGAGTTCAAACCCATCTACTACGCTAGTCACACTTAAAACCCAAAGCACAAGTAAATTATGCAACAACCGAGAAGGAGTTGTTGGCGTAGTTTTTGCCATGAATAAATTTAGAAGCTACTTGCTTGGGTCGGAAGTTACGGTCCGGACGAGACCATTACGCATTGAAATATCCGTTAAACAAGGCCGATGCCAAGCCTCGTTTGTTGAGATGGATCTTAATTTTACAAGAGTTTGATGTTCATATCCGGGACAAGAAGGGTAGCGAGAATGTGGTAGGCGACCATATGTCTCGGTTGACCGATGATCCTCAAGTAGAGTCGGATGAGATTGGAATTGATTTTCCAACCGAGCAACTCATGACTATTGATGTGTGCGAGGTTACTCCCGCCCGTACTTGGAAAAGGTTCTCCTTGGTTTGCACCTTTTGCAAACTTCTTGAGCGGCGATATCCGGACCCCGACTCGACATATCGGCAAAAGAAGAAATTCTTTTCGGATTTGAACTATTATGTGTGGGACGATCCAATTCTCTTCAAGCGCCGCAAGGATGGATTACTCCGTAGGTGTGTCCCCGAGATCGAGCGAGAGGGACATTATGGAGCAATGCCATGGCGGACCCGTGGGAGGTCATTATGGAGCCGGGAAGACTAGCTGCGAAGATTTTTCGATCCGGCTTCTACCGGCCGACAATTTTTAAGGATACGAGAGAGTTTTGTAAAAGGGTGTGACCGGTGCCGGCGCACCGGTAAACTTTCTCGGCGAATGGACATGCCTCTCCACCCTATCCAAGAATGCGAGGTTTTCGACGTATGGGGTATTGACTTCATGGGACCATTTCCATCCTCGTATGGCAACAAGTACATTCGTGCACCGCGTCGATTACGTGTCAAAGTGGGTGGAAGCGATAGCAACACCGCGAAACGACCACAAGGTGGTCAAGAACTTTCTGAGGAAAAATATTTTTACACGGTTTGGTTGTCCACGAGCTCTCATCAGTGACGAGGGAACTCACTTCTGCAATACTCCATTAGAAAAGATTTTAGAACGATATGGGGTAAAACACAAAACTGCTACCCCCTATCACCCTCAGACGAGTGGACAAGTTGAAGTAAGTAACCGAAGCTTGAAAAGCATTCTTGAGAAGACGGTAAATTCTCATAGGACGGACTGGAGTCAGAAACTGGATGATGTGCTCTGGGCTTACAGGACAGCTTTCAAAACTCCTATTGGCACGTCTCCGTTTCAGATGGTTTATGGTAAGGCCTGCCACCTGCCAATCGAGCTTGAGCACAAAGCGTTCTGGGCTATTAAATTCTTGAATTTTGATAGTCAATTATGTAGAGAAAAGCGATTGTTGCAGTTGCAGGAGCTTGATGAGTTCAGACTCCAGGCCTACGAGAGCTCGAGAATCAGTAAGGAGAGGACTAAATTGCTTCACGACAAGAAAATCAAGAATAGAGAATTCAAAGCGGGCGAATGGGTTTTATTATATAATACCAGGTTACATCTGTTTCCTGGTAAGCTACGCACCCGTTGGTGTGGCCCCTTTCAAATCTCTCAGGTTTTCCCTAGTGGAGCGATCGAATTGAAAAATAAACGGGCGAGTTATTCGAGTGAATGGTCATCGGTTGAAACACTATATTGGTCAACAAAAGGAACGACCGGTGGTTTTCCATCGAACGACATCCCTAGTCAAGCTAGCTCCGATTTTTCGGCACCCGATGATTTACGTCTCTGTGAATTCTTTGAAGATGTTGTGATTTATGATGATAAACCTCGGCTTGTGGAACTAAAACCTAAAAAGAAAAAGAGAAGAACCATAGGAACAAAGTGGATACAGAAGTTTACTGATATGGCCAATACATTGGCGAGACTTTGTTTTTGTGGGATCCATACTATTAACCCCGAGGAAATCAAGAATGAGTCCGGAGAGAGGCTTCAATGGCCGACCCGGGTTGAAAATTTTTGGGTTGTCGAGCCAACGACATAAAACAAAAGCGCTTGGGGGGAGGCAACCCCGCCTTAATAAAACTATGTGAAATTAAATAGTTGCTTGTGTGTTTTTATTAGTCGAGCAAACGACGTTAACCAAAAGCGCTACCGGGAGGCAGCCCGTTAATAATAATAATAATAATAATTTGGATAAAGACTAGTCTTAATGAAATGTAGAATCGTATGGAAGATTAACACTAAGCACAACTAAGTTTCATGATGAATGTTTGAATATCATTTAAAGGGAATGATTAGGTGGTTATCCGAAAATCCCGAGGTAAAACAAAGATAAAATTCAAATATATCATTTCTTGGACTTAGGTTGTTATAACGTTTAGACAAAACCCTTGAGGATCCGGGTATAAAAGACTCACTTCATTTCATTATTTCGTTTTTGTTCCATGATATTGCCTTGTCTATCATTTTTGTGCCCCTATCCCCGAGGTACGTCTTGTTTTCCATGGTGTGCGGGATATTTGCGATAGCGATTGTGAACTTTTAGATAAATCGCCACCGGTGGATGGTCCACGATCTCGTTTTCATCAAACATTTCGGATCCGATTCGCGACCACTTCCCGAATTGCCACCTTCGAATTACAACCAACTAAGTTTTTCTTATTCGCACATGCGAGGACATCATGTAACTTAAGTGTGGGGGAGGGTTTTATATGTTGTCTTGTTTTTAAACGTTTATACTATATATATATATATATATATATATATATATATATATATATATATATATATTATTATGTGCATATTTTCATTTTATAACTACTATATTCCACTCATTATTCATCGAGGTCGATGTCAATTCGTAAGTGGGGAGTAGAGTAAGTTATAAAATTTTGAAAATATTAAAAATTAACGCTATAATTAAAATAAATATATTGATTGCTTAACACTTAGTTTTATTTTTCCTAAGTAGAAATAAGATAGTATATAATTAATATAATAAATTTAATATATTTTGATAGAATAAGTTTTAGTAAGTAAAATAGATTAGATGTATTATGATTATATTATATATGTCAATTTTAGATTTTAATAAGATTTTAAGTATATGTAACTATACATAAGTATTATTGAGTATTGTTGATTTGAAATTAGACAGATATGCTTATATTTATAATGAAATGTTAGAATAATTTTCTTTTCGAAATAAGTATGAATATGGAATCGGACCAAGGATGACGATTTTTGGCATAATAAAGTTAGACGAGTGCTAATATATTTGACCTCACCTCATGACGCTTGCAAGATAGTCGATTACGGCAATGAGTTCGGATATGTTAGTATTCTATGGAAAAAAAAAAAAAAAAAACACAAATCACCTCGAGTCCATTTGGATACTGCCCCAATTGGGGAGTGTGGTTTACCTTGGACAGTATGGGTTTGAGTGATCTCAGGGTGACTGCCTCTAAAGTTTGGGGAGAGTGTTATACTTTTGAGACGCGACGATTGAAAAAATAATAAATAATATTGGGTTGTAATTTGATAAAAAAAGGTTTTGAGATGAAAGTTAAGTACGTACGACTTATCTTCTTCTTTTGATAATTCTTTATTTTTCCTTTTGATCAAACACCCAGATCCTGATCGTTATACTAAGTCCTTGATTCCAATCATTTCATACAAGTTAAGATTAGAGAATAATTTTAATTTTTATTATATTTACTAAGTAAATTATGTAAAATTTCATTTAAATGATATTTGATAAATAATTTATCTATGTTATATACACTTTTTATCTTGTTTAATTCTAAGAAAGATATGTTTAATATATTTATAATATTGAAATGATATTTTGCTAACTTGAAAGTTAATCTCCCAAGTATATCATTTTTATTATAGTTTTTATATATTATCGCGTATTTTGCTCGAGGACGACCAAAAGCTAAGTGGGGAGTAGTTGATGTATGACAAAAATATGATTATATTATAAGACTTTTTATTATTATTTTTATGATATTTTAGTATAATTTCATATAAATGCATTGAAAACTTATAAAAATCATAGTTAGTTATAATTAAATGCATAAGTTATAAAAACGATATAAATAAGGGTTTTAGTGTCAGATTTACGTTTGGTGTTTTGTTGCTCTTATTGAAGGATTATACGTTTATCGAGATCTCAAGAGAGGACATGTTTTGGAGCCTAAATCATATCTTTTAAGGGATAAAAGATTATGCCATAAGCAAACGAGATCGAACGGATCAACTGTCCTTAGTATTTCTACCGTAACTCATCTTCAACGGACATTTGACCTAACTTAGAGGCATTTTCAGAGAAAAAGTCCTTGATGAAAGTTGTAGATCTTCAAGAGAGCTTTCCAACGAATATTAAATCATGTCAATCTGAGGTCTACAGCTCGAGATAGGTTTCTACGAACATCTGATATGTTGCATGGCCGGCACGCGCCGGAGAAGGCCGAATATTGCAGGAAAATCTCTGAAACTGGGTGATAAGTCCACCATATGTGGTTATTCTTGGATCATTTTGGCCTGTTTTAATGCCTATTTTGTGATTTTCGTATGATAAATTGCCTTTTTGGACTAGATTACTGCTGTGGCTTTGATATTTTGCAGATATGATGAATCCGAGCATAAAAGGCAATGAAAACGAGCTAAAAAGGAGTCAAAATCATGAAGGCAAGAAGAATCACACCCCGGTGTGGAAGAATGGAACAGGGTGTGAAAAAATGCAGAAACTATCCAGATTTTCTACAGGCCAACGAAATGTTCTGATTGGTTGACACAACTTCCAACGTGATTTTCATGTTGATGGCGCAAATTTGGATGGATTTACACGCATATTTTTAGGGAATTTTATTTTAGGAGATAAATTACACAATTTAAATTAAGGAAAATTCCTATTTATCCTAAAATAATTCCCTTAAATTAAGAAAAAGGATCATAGACGCCGATGATTGCTTTAGGGCGTGAATTACATTCCCAATGGCATCTACTACTATTTTTCTCCCAACTTTTGAAGAACAAGATTTTTGCTTAGGGCTCGAGAACGAAGAACGGATCATGAATTTCTTGGTTTTATGATATTTGTGAGACAATTCTATTTCCTTTCTCTTAATTTTCTTCCTTTTATTTTATTTTTACGTTTCACAATGCCTAAATCCATGATTTTTGTGATCTCTTTGATTATGCGCGAGTAGATTTAATTTTCTAGGATTAGGAGAGCCCGGTAAATGAATATATGAGTTAAAGATTTGATTTTTCCTATTATTATGAATTGATATGCTTTTGTATTGATTTTGGTGTGCTATTTCGTATGAATTTATGAATTGATGGATCGTAAGATGAATTTCCATAGGTTTATATGAAGAATTTATTATCAATTAGGTGATGTACTGAAAGGTGAAGTCTAGTTGATAGGTTAGAACCCTAATTTCAATCAAGAAAATTCATGAGAGTGAAAGTTAATTGAAATTTCTTGTGGCAATATGAATAAATGGGTCTAGATTAAGTTAATGAGCGAGAAATCGGATTTAATATTAATTTAGGCACGATTAATAGTAGTTTGAAAGAATATTGTTAATCACTTTTGAATATTCGTCAACATAAGTAAAAATTCATAGTAAATGGAAAGGTCGTTGTAAAAGTCATATATTTGTTACCGTGGTAACCCGACGTCCTAGAAGTTCTTCCAACTTGATTTCTAGCATTTTCTTGGACTTGTGTTGAGATTTAAATAGGACCTTAGTTTTTAGTTATCTTATATCTTAAAACACCAAAATTTGATTAGTTTAGCTAATATAAATTGATAACTATTCGGTGATTGTCCCAAGTCCCCGTGGGATCGACATCCTAAGTACTACTCGATAAGCCGTGCGCTTGCGGTAGGATTTAGTGATTAAAGTGAAAATCACACATCACTGGGCCCACAAATCTCTGACAAGGGAATATATACTATTTAGCCGGCACGTGCCGGTGGTGCTCCGGCACGCGCCGGCCTTGTGGTATGGCCTATAAATAGAAGCTCATTGCAAGCTTGGGGAGTTGCACCTATCTTTATATCTCTCTTATATAGATCTCTATCGTCTCTTTTGTTGTTTTTTAGTTAAATAAATGCGTAAACGGCACTCGCCGGAATAATACGATGTAATGTTGTAATATAAGCACCGTTATGATGTTTGGAAAGATTACGGGAGGCTCGTTGTTGTAGAGGAGTTGTTATTTCCGGGGAATACGACTCTAACGCTACAATTGTAATCTAAAGATGAGCGGCTAAGGTCTCGAGGCTAGAACCACCGTTGTGAAGCCACCATCACCGGAATAAACAAGGATTTCGTTTTCATTTGTTCTAGTGAGTTTCTTGTTCTTCCTTCATGTTTGAATTGTTTATGTGAAATTCGTATGATCTATACTTATGTTGCATGCTAATCGAATTTAGATACGATAGTTGATAAATTCGTAGATTACCGTGAAGGAGAATGATAATATTCTTCCAACATACGTAAGTTGAGGGTGAATGTTATTAGATTAGGATTTATATCCATATCTTTGATCCGTAAATGCTTTAGTTGTACCGAGAGTGGTGAACTAATTAAAAGGCGATGAACCGAAAGGGAAAATGCCTCTTTAGCAGATAATAATCCAAGAACTTACGAATGAATATGTGTCTTTCTTGTTATTTTCGGTGGGGTGGTGGATCAACGGTGTGTTCTAGTTGTTTTAATCTTTCTTTAAACAAATTTTCACGTATCGTCTTTCTTTTCACGTTTGCTACCTTAGTTTGTTAATTGAAAATCCGAGACCATAATCATCAATTTTAAGAAAGAAATCGAAGGCAAAGACTCTTTTTCGTACAAGTCCCTGCGGATACGATCCGGTTTCACCACTATGGCCGCGAGCCTTCGCACTTGGGGCCGACATCGGTTTTATTTTATTACTTGTTATCTTTTGCTTTGCATAAAACCGCGAACAAGTTTTTGGCGCCGTTGCCGGGGACTTGGCACGGAAAGTTTTCGTTTTCAATCTCTCGTTCGTTTCTATTTTATCTACGCTTGTTCGTACTGTTTCGAGCTTGTTTTAGTTTAGTTTTTATTTATTAAGTCTAAAAATATATATATATATATATATATATATATATATATATATATATATATATATATATATATATATAATAATAATAAAAAATAAAAAATAAAAAAAAACCCGTGTTCCTTGGTTAATCGTCGAGGTTGGGTGATGGGTTCTCGGTGAATCCCACTCGCGGAAGCATAAGGAATTAAATCCCGAAACCTCGTGGTTAAGGTGTTGGTGTTCGAACGTGGTTTATGAAAACTCGAACTCACGGGGGACCTCTTTTGTATAACCCGGAGCTAGAGCGAACCATCGTCCGACCGAACAAACGTTTGGCCCGGCTCTCCGGACCGACGGACGAGGGAATCACGGAAGAAAACGATCCCGAAGGATACGTTGAGGAGAAGCTCAAGTAGGAGCCGAGATTGAGAAAATGGCGGATCAACGGACATTGGCGTACTTTGCCATGCCATCTACCGTGAAAGTTAATCCCGCGGTCGTGATTCCCGAAATCACGGCCGATAATTTCGAACTCAAAACCTCTTTAATCAATTTGGTAAGAGGTTCCACATTTCATGGATTTTCCACGAGGACCCGCACGATCACATTCACTCATTTCTAGAATCGTGCGGGACTATTTTAATCAAAGGGGTCACCGAGGACGCCCGAAGATGAAACTTTTTCCCTTCTCACCGAAGGGAGAAGCGAAAGAATGGTATAAATCCTTACCGCCGAATCCATTACTTCGTGGGAGGAGTTGGAGAAAGAATTTCGAGCCGTACTTTCCACCCGCAAAGACGGCTCATCTTCGAATCGATATTCACTTTTGTGCAATCCGAGAAGGAATCTTTTTACGATGCGTGGAAACGATTTAAGACTCTCTTGAGAAAGTGCCCCCACCATGGGTGGATAAACAAAGATTGGTCAACACTTTCTACGGTGGTTTGACCGAATTGACTAAGGGAATGGTGAATAGTTAACGGGAGGTGCATTTCGAGAAAGACACCGATGAGGGATGGACGTTGTTTGAAGATATTGCAAAGTATAATTATGCCCCTACCTATGCGGGTGCATCCAATCGAAAAGCTCGACCGCAGCGGGGAAGTATGAGGTAGATGAGACCACGTTTCTAAGAGCTCGGTTGGCCGCACTACAAAAGCAAGTGGCGGCAATGAATGTTCCAAGTCTTGTGTGTGACAACCGCCATGGCCAAGGCCATCGCGAAGATCGGTGCCGCCTTGACCCAATCTCTCGGGTCAAAGCTGTTCAAAACAATGTTGTTTGCCAAAATTGCGATACCATTGGGCACACATTCCATCGGTGTCATCTATTGTTGCATTCGAGAGGAGGTGAATGCATTCAATTCTATAAATTATCGACCTTCGGGTCGAATCAAAACACTCAAGGGTTCAATTACAACCGGAACCACCCCGGTTTCCGATGGAGTGATCCTTCCGGGGCGAAATAACCCCCATCATTTTCGGGCCCCTAGGCCTAATCAAAGCAATTTTCAATCCAACTATCGACCAGCATGGAACACCAATCCACCGCAAAATCAAAATCAATCATTTCAGATCTTAGAACAAAAGTTGAGTGAGCAAGTCACAGCCAACACTCAATTGGCAAATGCATTAAGTACTCGACCAAGACAAAGTGAGAAATTTAGAAGTGCAAATGGGACGATTTCGGGACGAAGAGCTAGTCGACCTCGGGGTCACCCGAGTTTTATCGAGAAGAACCCCCGAGGGGTCAACTTGGTCCCGAATGACCAAAATACTTGCACCGATCTAGCCGCACCATGGGACTATGGACGGGATGAGTTAAATGCCATAAATCGAGGAGTGGGAAAGTGGTTGGCGGTCGGGCCAACCGGGAAACGAATAGCCCCTCCCGCGAGCGAGACGCGGGAGGGGAAGATCTTTGTTCTCCTCGGAAAGATGTTGGGACTACTTGTTGAGCCAAGTGAAAAAGTAAATTCGAGAGAAGTGTGGAAGTTGAGAATATCGATGATAAAGAGAAGAATGCGAGAAGAAGTCGATTCTAAGTTAAGTTCGGGGAAGCATGTGAGGTGGAAGGATAGGGAAGACAAAGCAATCAATCATAAGACAGCAAAGAAGAACTTCACTGAGGAAGACTTTGCTGATCTCCCTTATCCACCGAGCAAAAACAAGCTCTCATTAGCAGTCGATAAAGAGTATAAGAAGGTTATCGACTTGCTCAAGAACACTGAGGCCAACATTCCATTAGTTGATCTTTTGGTAGGGATGCCAAAGTATACAAAGTTTATAAAGGACGCAGTAAGTTCGAAAAAGAAGCTTCAAGAGCTCGAACACATAGTGTTGAATGGAGAATGTTCCGCAATCGGCCAGACTAAACTTCCTGTGAAGTGTCCGGACCCTGGAAGATTTACGATTTCGTGTACTATTGGGAACAGGGACTTCCACAATGTTTTGTGCGATTCGGGAGCATCAATCAATCTGATGTCTACTTCAATCTTCCAATCTCTTGGATTGGATAAATCTATTACTCCTAGATCTATTTCTCTTCAACTTGCAGATAGAAGTGTGAAGTATGCAAGGGGAATCATAGAAGATGTGTTGGTCAAGGTTAAAAACTTCATATATCCAGCTGATTGGGTAATCATGGACATGACCGAGGATGAGAAAACCCCCTGAATCCTGGAAGACCTTTTCTTGCAACTTGCCCGTGCCTTACTAGATTCCCACAGTGGCGAAGTAACCTTACATTTGGAGGATGAGAGTATAAAGTTCAATGTGGGTAATGCAGTGAAGCACCCGTCCAGTGACACTTGTTTAGCTATTGAGGACGATTTCACTGATGAGTATGATAAACAAGTGTTCATGGGTAGTTGGGATGAGGAAGAATTCAATAAACTATCCGCAACTTGGACTAATGAGGAGTGGATAAAATTTTTAGAAGAGATTGACAAGGAAAGTTCTGACTACCAGGAGGTGGTAAGAAAGATAATTAGGAAGAGGCATGGTGATATGCCAAGATTTGCAAAGGGAGATGAGGCCCCTGTCTGGGAGGCCATGATGCTTCAGAGCCCTTATAATAAGCTTGGAGATCTAGAGCTTAAGGGAGATAAATTAAGACCAAGTGTGGAGGAGCCACCGTCAGATTTAGTGTTGAAACCCTTGCCTCAACACTTGAAATACATTTTTCTGAGGGACGGTGATAAGCTTCCTTTGATCATTTCATCTAAGTTAGAACCAAAGGAGGAAGAAAAGCTTATCAAAGTGCTTTGCAAGATAATATCCTCGCCTTTGGTTGGCAAGTGGGAGATATCAAGGGAATAAGCCCCGATATCGTATGCATAAGATCGGGACGTAGAGGGATCGAAGAAGGTGCGACGACCTCGGAGAAGGCTAAACCCTCGTATGCGGGAGGTTGTTAAGAAGGAAATCATCAAATTGCTTGACATGGGTATCATTTACCCAATAGCCGATAGTGAATGGGTGAGCCCCACTCGGGTGGTGCCAAAGAAAGGAGGGATTACTATTGAAAAGAATGAAAAGGGGGAAGAGATTGCCTTACGACAAGTTACTTGGGTATAGAGTTTGCATCGACTACGAGAAGACTAAATGAGGTAACTCTAAAAGACCACTTCCCTTTGCCATTCATTGACCAGCTCCTTGAGAGGCTTAGTGGCAAGCAATTTTATTGTTTTTTGGATGGCTATTCCGGATACTTTCAAATAGCCATCGACCCCACCGATCAAGAAAAGACTACCTTCACTGTCCCTCCGGTACCTTCGCTTACCGAAGGATGCCATTTGGTCTCGCAACGCACCGGCTACATTTCAAAGATGTATGCGGCTATCTTTGATGGTTTAGTGGGGAAGGTGATGGAGATTTTTATGGATGACTTCTCCGTATTCGGGGACAGGTTTCGACCACTTGTTTACACAATCTTGATAAAGTTACGTCCCGGTGCATAGAGAAGGACTTAGTCTTAAATTGGGAAAAGTGCCACACGATGGTGGAAGAGGGAATTTTTCTAGGACACAAGGTGTCCAAAGAAGGTATTGAGGTCGACAAAGCAAAGGTAGAAGTTATTGAAAAAATGACATACCCCAAAAATGTAAGAGAAGTGAGAGGTTTCCCGGGTCATGTCGGCTTTTATCGGCGGTTCATAAAAGACTTTTCTAAGATAGCCAAGCCTTTGTCAACTCTCTTAAGAGAAGATGTGACATTTGTTTTCACTCCTGAGTGTGAAAGAGCGTTTAAAGAATTAAAAGACAAGTTGGTTACCTCGCCAATTCTTATAGCACCCGACTGGAAAGCTCCCTTCGAGCTTATGTGTGATGCCTCTAATTATGCAGTCGGTGCGGTGCTAGGTCAGAGAATGGACGGCAGGTTCAAACCCATCTACTACGCTAGTCACACTTAAAACCCAGCACAAGTAAATTATGCAACAACTGAGAAGGAGTTGTTGGCAGTAGTTTTTGCCATGAATAAATTTAGAAGCTACTTGCTTGGGTCGGAAGTTACGGTCTGGACAGACCATTCTGCATTGAAATATCTGTTAAACAAGGCTGATGCCAAGCCTCGTTTGTTGAGATGGATCTTAATTTTACAAGAGTTTGATGTTCATATCCGGGACAAGAAGGGTAGCGAGAATGTGGTAGGCGACCATATGTCTCGGTTGACCGATGATCCTCGAAGTAGAGTCGGATGAGATTGGAATTGATTTTCCAACCGAGCAACTCATGACTATTGATGTGTGCGAGGTTACTCCCCGCCCGTCTTGGAAAAGGTTCTCCTTGGTTTGCACCTTTTGCAAACTTCTTGAGCGGCGAGATATCCGGACCCGACTCGACATATCGGCAAAAGAAGAAATTCTTTTCGGATTTGAACTATTATGTGTGGGACGATCCAATTCTCTTCAAGCGCCGCAAGGATGGATTACTCCGTAGGTGTGTCCCCGAGATCGAGCGAGAGGGACATTATGGAGCAATGCCATGGCGGACCTGTGGGAGGTCATTATGGAGCTGGGAAGACTGCTGCGAAGATTTTTCAGTCCGGCTTCTACTGGCCGACAATTTTTAAGGATACAGAGAGTTTTGTAAAAGGGTGTGACCGGTGCCAGCGCACCGGTAAACTTTCTCGGCGAATGGACATGCCTCTCCACCCTATCCAAGAATGCGAGGTTTTCGACGTATGGGGTATTGACTTCATGGGACCATTTCCATCCTCGTATGGCAACAAGTACATTCTGGTCTGCGTCGATTACGTGTCAAAGTGGGTGGAAGCGATAGCAACACCGCGAAACGACCACAAGGTGGTCAAGAACTTTCTGAGGAAAAATATTTTTACACGGTTTGGCTGTCCACGAGCTCTCATCAGTGACGAGGGAACTCACTTCTGCAATACTCCATTAGAAAAGATTTTAGAACGATATGGGGTAAAACACAAAGCTGCTACCCCCTATCACCCTCGACGAGTGGACAAGTTGAAGTAAGTAACCGAAGCTTGAAAAGCATTCTTGAGAAGACGGTAAATTCTCATAGGACGGACTGGAGTCAGAAACTGGATGATGTGCTCTGGGCTTACAGGACAGCTTTCAAAACTCCTATTGGCACGTCTCCGTTTCAGATGGTTTATGGTAAGGCCTGCCACCTGCCAATCGAGCTTGAGCACAAAGCGTTCTGGGCTATTAAATTCTTGAATTTTGATAGTCAATTATGTAGAGAAAAGCGATTGTTGCAGTTGCAGGAGCTTGATGAGTTCAGACTCCAGGCCTACGAGAGCTCGAGAATCAGTAAGGAGAGGACTAAATTGCTTCACGACAAGAAAATCAAGAATAGAGAATTCAAAGCGGGCGAATGGGTTTTATTATATAATACCAGTTACATCTCGTTTCCCCGGTAAGCTACGCACCCGTTGGTGTGGCCCCTTTCAAATCTCTCGGGTTTTCCCTAGTGGAGCGATCGAATTGAAAAATAAACAGGCGAGTTATTCGAGTGAATGGTCATCGGTTGAAACACTATATTGGTCAACAAAAGGAACGACCGGTGGTTTTCCATCTGAACGACATCCCTAGTCAAGCTAGCTCCGATTTTTCGGCACCCGATGATTTACGTCTCTGTGAATTCTTTGAAGATGTTGTGATTTATGATGATAAACCTCGGCTTGTGGAACTAAAACCTAAAAAGAAAAAGAGAAGAACCACAGGGAACAAAGTGGATACGAAGTTTATCGATATGGCCAATACATTGGCGAGACTTTGTTTTTGTGGGATCCATACTATTAACCCCGAGGAAATCAAGAATGAGTCCGGAGAGAGGCTTCAATGGCTCCGACCCGGGTTGAAAATTTTTGGGTTGTCGAGCCAACGACATAAAACAAAAGCGCTTGGGGGGAGGCAACCCCGCCTTAATAAAACTATGTGAAATTAAATAGTTGCTTGTGTGTTTTTATTAGTCGAGCAAACGACGTTAACCAAAAGCGCTACCGGGAGGCAGCCCGTTAATAATAATAATAATAATAATTTGGATAAAGACTAGTCTTAATGAAATGTAGAATCGTATGGAAGATTAACACTAAGCACAACTAAGTTTCATGATGAATGTTTGAATATCATTTAAAGGGAATGATTAGGTGGTTATCCGAAAATCCCGAGGTAAAACAAAGATAAAATTCAAATATATCATTTCTTGGACTTAGGTTGTTATAACGTTTAGACAAAACCCTTGAGGATCCGGGTATAAAAGACTCACTTCATTTCATTATTTCGTTTTTGTTCCATGATATTGCCTTGTCTATCATTTTTGTGCCCCTATCCCCGAGGTACGTCTTGTTTTCCATGGTGTGCAGGATATTTGCGATAGCGATTGTGAACTTTTAGATAAATCAGTTTACCGGTGGATGGTCCACAGTCTACTGTTTTCATCAAACATTTCTGGATCTGATTCGCGACCACTTCCAGAATTGCCACCTTCGAATTACAACCAGCTAAGTTTTTCTTATTCTGCACATGCTGAGGACATCATGTAACTTAAGTGTGGGGGAGGGTTTTATATGTTGTCTTGTTTTTAAACGTTTATACTATATATATATATATATATATATATATATATATATATATATATATATATATATATATATGATTATGTGCATATTTTCATTTTATAACTACTATATTCCACTCATTATTCATCGAGGTCGATGTCAATTCGTAAGTGGGGAGTAGAGTAAGTTATAAAATTTTGAAAATATTAAAAATTAACGCTATAATTAAAATAAATATATTGATTGCTTAACACTTAGTTTTATTTTTCCTAAGTAGAAATAAGATAGTATATAATTAATATAATAAATTTAATATATTTTGATAGAATAAGTTTTAGTAAGTAAAATAGATTAGATGTATTATGATTATATTATATATGTCAATTTTAGATTTTAATAAGATTTTAAGTATATGTAACTATACATAAGTATTATTGAGTATTGTTGATTTGAAATTAGACGGATATGCTTATATTTATAATGAAATGTTAGAATAATTTTCTTTTCGAAATAAGTATGAATATGGAATCGGACCAAGGATGACGATTTTTGGCATAATAAAGTTAGACGGTGCTAATATATTTGACCTCACCTCATGACGCTTGCAAGATAGTCGATTCTGGCAATGAGTTCGGATATGTTAGTATTCTATGGAAAAAAAAAAAAAAAAAAAAAAAACACAAATCACCTCGAGTCCATTTGGATACTGCCCCAATTGGGGAGTGTGGTTTACCTTGGACGAGATGGGTTTGAGTGATCTCGGGGTGACCGCCTCTAAAGTTTGGGGAGAGTGTTATACTTTTGAGACGCGACGATTGAAAAAATAATAAATAATATTGGGTTGTAATTTGATAAAAAAGGTTTTGAGATGAAAGTTAAGTACGTACGACTTATCTTCTTCTTTTGATAATTCTTTATTTTTCCTTTTGATCAAACACCCGGATCCCGATCGTTATACTAAGTCCTTGATTCCAATCATTTCATACAAGTTAAGATTAGAGAATAATTTTAATTTTTATTATATTTACTAAGTAAATTATGTAAAATTTCATTTAAATGATATTTGATAAATAATTTATCTATGTTATATACACTTTTTATCTTGTTTAATTCTAAGAAAGATATGTTTAATATATTTATAATATTGAAATGATATTTTGCTAACTTGAAAGTTAATCTCCCAAGTATATCATTTTTATTATAGTTTTTATATATTATCGCGTATTTTGCTCGAGGACGACCAAAAGCTAAGTGGGGAGTAGTTGATGTATGACAAAAATATGATTATATTATAAGACTTTTTATTATTATTTTTATGATATTTTAGTATAATTTCATATAAATGCATTGAAAACTTATAAAAATCATAGTTAGTTATAATTAAATGCATAAGTTATAAAAACGATATAAATAAGGGTTTTAGTGTCGATTTACGTTTGGTGTTTTGTTGCTCTTATTGAAGGATTATACGTTTATCGAGATCTCAAGAGAGGACATGTTTTGGAGCCTAAATCATATCTTTTAAGGGATAAAAGATTATGCCATAAGCAAACGAGATCGAACGGATCAACCGTCCTTAGTATTTCTACCGTAACTCATCTTCAACGGACATTTGACCTAACTTAGAGGCATTTTCAGAGAAAAAGTCCTTGATGAAAGTTGTAGATCTTCAAGAGAGCTTTCCAACGAATATTAAATAATGTCAATCTGAGGTGTACAGCTCGAGATAGGTTTCTACGAACATCGATATGTTGCATGGCCGGCACGCGCCGGAGAAGGCCGAATATTGCAGGAAAATCTCTGAAACTGGGCCCACAAATCTCTGACAAGGGAATATATACTATTTAGCCGGCACGTGCCGGTGGTGCTCCGGCACGCGCCGGCCTTGTGGTATGGCCTATAAATAGAAGCTCATTGCAAGCTTGGGGAGTTGCACCTATCTTTATATCTCTCTTATATAGATCTCTATCGTCTCTTTTGTTGTTTTTTAGTTAAATAAATGCTGTAAACGGCACTCTGCCGGAATAATACGATGTAATGTTGTAATATAAGCACCGTTATGATGTTTGGAAAGATTACGGGAGGCTCGTTGTTGTAGAGGAGTTGTTATTTCCGGGGAATACGACTCTAACGCTACAATTGTAATCTAAAGATGAGCGGCTAAGGTCTCGAGGCTAGAACCACCGTTGTGAAGCCACCATCACCGGAATAAACAAGGATTTCGTTTTCATTTGTTCTAGTGAGTTTCTTGTTCTTCCTTCATGTTTGAATTGTTTATGTGAAATTCGTATGATCTATACTTATGTTGCATGCTAATCGAATTTAGATACGATAGTTGATAAATTCGTAGATTACCGTGAAGGAGAATGATAATATTCTTCCAACATACGTAAGTTGAGGGTGAATGTTATTAGATTAGGATTTATATCCATATCTTTGATCCGTAAATGCTTTAGTTGTACCGAGAGTGGTGAACTAATTAAAAGGCGATGAACCGAAAGGGAAAATGCCTCTTTAGCGATAATAATCCAAGAACTTACGAATGAATATGTGTCTTTCTTGTTATTTTCGGTGGGGTGGTGGATCAACGGTGTGTTCTAGTTGTTTTAATCTTTCTTTAAACAAATTTTCACGTATCGTCTTTCTTTTCACGTTTGCTACCTTAGTTTGTTAATTGAAAATCCGAGACCATAATCATCAATTTTAAGAAAGAAATCGAAGGCAAAGACTCTTTTTCGTACAAGTCCCTGCGGATACGATCCGGTTTCACCACTATGGCTGCGAGCCTTCGCACTTGGGGCTGACATCGGTTTTATTTTATTACTTGTTATCTTTTGCTTTGCATAAAACCGCGAACACTCAATCTTGGTCGATTTCACAAGAATTCTTTTAGATTTGACATTTTTAGTTTCCTTGTGTAATCCACTAGATTTTCCAGTATCTTGATTTCTTAAGTTTATTCTTGATGAGATCTCAAGACTGGGTAGGGGTGGGGGATTATCATTGCCTTTGTCAATCTTGCTGAGTATTAATCTTTCAGCTAGATTTGACATCTCAGTTTCAAGAAACTCATTCCACACTTTTGCTTTGCCAAGTTCTTTATCTTTTTGTTCTATTTCCAGGGAGAGTTTTTCGGTTAACTTGACAAGATCAGAGTTTCTCTGACTGAGTTCAGCAAGTGATTGAGTGGAAGAATGTACCTTTTCTTGATGATTTAATATAGTATGTACATTCTCTTGTTGCTGTGATGAATCTTCTATATCAGCAACAATTTGTAACAATTCCTTTCCTTCTTCTTTTGAGAGGTCTTTTAGTGATGGAACTCCTCCGGATTCTTTATTGTGAACATTGAAGTTCGTATCCACTTCATCACTGAGTTGAGATTCTGGATTTGTATGCAATTTTGTTGCACGGAACCTTTCAATCAATTTATCCTGAAAATCAGATACATTTTGCAAACAATTAATCAAGGGATGGGTAAGCCAACTTCTAGCTCTTGATGTAGACATGAAACTAGATGAACTGATACCGTGAGGGGTCTACAACAACTGGTTTGATAAGTGTCTTGGATCTCCTCCAAAGGGAAGATTAGCTCTGATACCAATTGTTGGTCCCTTGGAAAGGCTAACACAAGTTTAGAGGGGGGGGGGTGAATAAACTTGTCACCAAAAACTTATCTTAAGTTGTAAAAGCCCCAGGAACTGAGTTTCTCTGAAACTCAAACTGACTTCCAGTTCAGTTATGTTCCTGTCCCTTAACTTGTGCGGAGTTCAGTTAGCTTAACTGATTGTAAGTCAAAACTGACTTATATTCAGTCTTGTTAACTGGCAGCGGATAAAGTAATAGCCTTTAGTGCAATAGATGTGTAAACAGAAATCTAGACCTTCTATGTATCAGTTTGTGAGAATTCAGTGTCTGGTGTTTGCTGAGAGATAATGCGATAAATAAAACAAACACAAATGCATAAAGAAAATCAACACAAGATTTGTTTATGGAAGTTCCGGGTGGTGTAATCCCGTACGTCTCCCCTTCTCCTGTGGTGTAGGAGGTATCATTAGAATAATGAGATAACCGTTACAAAATCCTAGCACTGTGACAGTCCTTCACGACACCATGGTTTCACTGTCTACACAAAATAAAGAAAGGTGAGATTGCTCCCTTCATTCTGCACACTGATCTTTCGGAGGTGGAATTGCTCCTTCACCAGCTCACCACACATATACACACAGCCCGCAGACTGCACCAAATGCTGTAGCAACACCGTAAGAGAAAAGGTAGAATTGCTCTTCTCAAACTATGCACAGCCAACCCTTTTTCACAAAGGTTAGGTTTAGAATTAATCAAGGATTAATTCAGTGAGCTGTCTGGATCTGACTTTGTAGTTCCAAGTTGCCTTCTTTTCCCCTTTGTGGGTTCTTGGATCTTTCTTTGAAGTCTTCAAGGCAATTCCGTTGGCTTCCTTTTTATGGATATATCTTATCGATTTTATGGATCTGGATTTGGATCTTTGAATATATGCTTGTAAAGCTCTTCTTTTTCTTTTTTTTTGATCCTCCTCTCTTTTCTTAGAGTGATTCTCATGTATATTTATAGGGGTGATGTAACGATCACTAGCTCTTGTAGCCGTTACACTTGTCGTTTTGCCAACGTTCATATGTACGATCTTTTGTCGTATTCTCGGTTGAATATAACAAAGCCTTAACTCAATCTTCTACTCTTCTTCAAAACCGAGTACCTTGTATACTTACTATCGACTTTAGTTGACTAAGTCGAGTACACCAATCGCTTTCTTCTTTCCCCGTAACCGATAATCTTTGTCCTTAAGATATTCGGTTATACATGATCTATAATTCGGTTTTCGGTCACCACGGACTTGTCCGAATCCGATTTATAGTCACGACTTGATCGACTTCTAACCGAGTTTGCCACCTCAGTTCTTCAATCTTCAACAACTGAGTCTGTGTCCCTCAGTTCTTCAGTCTTCTAGATAAGCCAACTGAGTCTGTGTCCCTCAGCGAACTTGTCATCTTTAGTTCTTGCATAACTGAGTTTGAGCCCTCGCCTTCTTTAGATGCATATCTCGGTTTTCTTATTATAACTCGGTTTCCTTGAATTGACCCAGCTGTTCGTCTAGTTCCTATTCTATTACAGTGCTTGTCTGAAACAACCTATACAAGGTTCAGACTCTAGATAGAACTTATACATTTATCTCTAGACCATTTCTTGCTTCTTCTTTCATTATGCACTATAACAGTTAGTTACGACTTCATCATCATGGGTTGTAAGTGATTTGTCTAATTACGTGACGAACCATCATCAAAACATAAATAATATTTCCAACAGACGTCATCCATGGTGACGTTTAATCAGTACCTTTAACGTCATCCATGGTGAGGTTTTGTCTACAACACAACGTCACTGTGGCTGACGTTTTAAGTACCTGGTTATCTTCCCCAAACCTCCGATCGGAAAACGTCCGGTTAATCGAAAAACACTCAAAAATCCTCCGATTTCAACCCAATTTCACTCTGATTTCAACCAACAATGAATACACATTACAATACACGTTTCGTTTCAACGGAAAATCGAAACCAAATCAACCTAAAACCCCTGATTTGAACCAAATTACCAACAAAATTCAAACAAGAACAAGATACTTACGTGATTTGATTCAAAGTGATGTTGTTCTTAACTTGATTCTTATACAAACGCCTCACTAGCGGTTTCCGGTGAGATTTCATAGGGTAACGTGTTTTGGAATGGTGGAAATGAAAAATAGAAAAGAAGTATAATGTGTATCAAGGGGTAGGGAAAGTTCAAAGGATTAAATTGTGTGTTAGTTTGTAATTTTTAAAACATGAAAAGTTATTATATTAAAGGGTGTCATTAGTGATTTTGTGGTGGTATTGAAGTAAATGAAAAATAATAATAATAAAGGATGCCGATAGTATAAGTGTGGTGCCGTTAGAACCCCGCCTTCATTTATTGCTATCAATTAAAATATTAATAATTTTTTGTAATAAACGTAAATTACTTTTTTTTGTTTTCTTTTGTTATAACCATAATTTCCTTATAAAAAATACACCATTTTTTATAGAAAGTGTATGGTATTGTATTAATTAAATAATAAGTGTAATTTTTTTATGTTGTATTGTACATGAAATCATTCATGCAGGTATACATGAATATAATTTACCATATAATAGTCCATTTGTTCCATTCATTTTGCTATACATTTAGCTTTGACATTTAATCGAAATAAAATTATAATATTTTTTAAAGACATTTAAATGTACTAGCAAAATGCAATGTGTTGCATGTGTCGGTTAAATTGATATATTTAAATAAAATGTAACAATATAATTTTAACGTTATACATTGTTAAGTATGCGTTTAACTTAAATATTATCATAATGAATAATGATAATCTTGTATGAGTTGATTGTTTGAATTTCGGAATAAACATCAATACAAACAGAATCTAAACTACATAACATTATAAACACGTCTATCATTACGAGATAGCATTATAAGCACTTACTTTTTTAGTAATTGTAACCACGGCCTACTACGCAGCAACAACCAACCAAACACAACTACACATTACCCACCAACGACCGATCAAACACCACTACCTATAAATTGATTTAAAAAAAAGCTATTCGGTTTGATGAGTGTATTCACAACACTCTCATCTACTCTCTGTATTTTTATTATGCATTTTTATATTTTCTAGATCAAGAATGCCTTGATTTAGTGCATTTGGGAATTACATCCGTGGAGAGATGGAGGCTCGTGAAACGGGAGTGGGAAAAGAAATTGTGATAGAAAATGAAATGTGCGAGGCTTTATGCGATATGGCACCGCACGCTGAAAATCTACTAGATAACCCAATTCTTGTCTCCAGCTTAATCGTTTTCTAAACCAGCAGGGGTGTTGAACATGGTGTCCACCCGGGACGAAGATTTCGATTGTGTTAATCAATCTCTTCTCTCATTTCTGTCAAATAGTTGAGCATTGTAAATGTAAATATGGTTAAAACAAGAATAAGGCTTAAAACCCGGGATGAAGATTTTGATTGTGTTTTATCAAACTGTTCTCTCATTTCTGTCAAATAGTTGAGCATTGCAAATGTAAATATGATTAAAACAAGGATATTATACAGTAATGAAATTCATGTATTTCATTCTCGTAGCTCATACATCACTGTGTTGGTTATTTTATATAATTAATAATTTAATTGTGATCTACATATATTTATTTACGGTATACGTTATTAGAATCTTTATAAAAGTGCATCCGGTTTGGGTTGAATTCTGAGTATTTTATTTGGTATGGACTTAAAATGTAGATACCTAAAACGTAATTTCAGATTATTTTGATTGGCGATATTATAAATTAAAACTATAAATAAGAGAATTATGGTCCCCAAGACACACATCATTTTCCCTTTCTATGTTCCCTTCTACAGAAAGACTCATTACGGCTACGCGATATCACGATTTTCTTGACGGATCCATGTATGCTTCCTGTTTAATTTCCACATTATTTTTAACGATTTAGCATTAACGAGATATTGGAATAGTGATTTAATCACATAAAATTTTAACAATTAATATCAGAGACGGGTTCATGTTGAATCAGATAGTATACGTACATTATTTGGATATGTTTTTATTGGCAAAAAATTTTGTTTTATTTGTGATGAAATTTGTGCCATTCGAGTTGAATTAATCTCATTTATCTTCTGTTGTTGAATGCATATGGCTTCATCCCATTTACCACATTGCCTAAAAATATAAATCTATTTAGTGTTTTTGTTTTTGTTTTGTCTTATTACGGAAGTCTATTTAAAAAATCAATCAAGTATTTTTTATATTTTTCTCGTTATGAAGTATTTATGAACCCTAGAACAATTGATTAACTTTGAAAGTTTGAATCCATTTGCTTTGCATATCTTTGTTTTCGGTGGTTCACTATAATTTGATGTACAATAAAATAAAGTAAAATAAAATCAAAATTAGGGAAAGTCGGAAAATGAAATTGTGTTGTTCAATGGCAATTGAATCTTTAATTGTCTAGAACGGCGGCAGCAATATTAGGTTTTAGAATGCAGCTCATGCATTGTTGAATTTGGTGGGCCTTCAAGTTATAATAATAAATAAACTAGAAAGGCGTACCGTACGATGCACGGTGAGCCCTTTATTTTATATTTTTATCAATTTATAGTTTCGGTCGATTCATTTGTGATGCAATATATCGAATTGTGATGCAATGTATCGAAATTTGCTATTTGAATTATGCTACATAGTTGACAAAACCAATTGTAAGTTAATTGTCATGATGAAAGTGGTAGCCCTAATATATATTCCAAAAGTATTTCTATAGACCATTACATACCTGCTTTACACATCCAGAAAGTCTAGTCACTTATACATTCATTCTATTTGCTAAATATTTATCGGGATACAATGGAGTCATTTGAGAGAGATTGCTTCAATGAAAAACGTTATGATACGGAATGCCGGAGTTCTCATATATAGACAAGTTGAGTCACTTAATTTACATAAGCCAATTGAATGGCATCATCCCAAAGAAATGGTTTACATTCCAAAATAAATAATAAATAAGTAAATAACCCCGGCTAGTACGACATTTGAAAAAAATAAAAAAAAAGCGACTTGTATGCCCCCAACTTAATTGTTCTATTTGAAATATCACAATCGTTTTAGCAGCTTTAGCATTCCTATTTACATAAGCCAATTGAATGGCATAGTCCCAAAATAAATAATAAATAAGTAAATAACTGTTAGTACATTTGAAAAAACAAAAAAACTTGTATCCCCACAAGTTTGGTAACTGTCAAGTCCAAAACTTCTCGGCTTGCAAACTGCCCAAAAGGCTTAGGGATGACTTCAGAAAAATTGTTCTTGAAGAGTATGTTGATGACAAACATGTATGTAATCATCAGTTAACAAACTACAAAATAAGATATCATCTTCAATGCAAATATATATCAATGAGGTATGGGAAATTCTTAAAGATGTTAAATTAAAACCAGATTATTAATGAAATTTGTCAGACTAAATTCTAAAATTAACAAGCATTAAGCAATACCTTATTTGGAATCCTAATTAAGTTAAGGCATAGGTTATTACCGGTGAAAATGACAATATTAAATAGCTTTGAAAGATGCAAAAGGCCAAAATGATGAAACTACAGAGCTGAAACCATATGATATACGTATAGAAGCTGAACGAGAAAGAAATACATACAGAATTCTTAGGTGGATTATGTTTCCAAGTTCGGGAGCCAATGTTCCTTCCAATGAATGCCCACTCAGATCCCTGTAGACGATAATATCACAAACTCACCAGGACAAAACATTATATAAAACTAAGTTTTGTAATGTAGTCTATACTGGAGAAAAACTTTGCTATGATACAACGTGATTTCTCCAGGTTAGTAGTTTCTACAACAAAATGAAAACGCAAACAAACACAACCACATTCACACTCCAAAAAGGGGAGTATAATCATGACAATAACTCACGATATCGCACTTCACCATCCACACATTGAACACCTAACCACAAGCATATGGGTCAGAGTCAAGAGGATTCCAATCAGCAAGAGCCTATACGCATCAGCCGTTAGTTTAGTTTGAAATTCCAACAGAGCCAGTCCTGCAAAACCATTATTCAATCAACTAACAAAATTCGAAAATCATGAATGAAGAAGCTATCTTACAAAGCAAAAACTCTGTGATTGCCTTGAAAATTAAGCGAGTAACAACCGTGAATTTCTGAAAGAAGAATCAACAATGCTATATAAGATAATTGTATTCCATAAGTGTTCCATCTACCCCCATTGCTTAAAGAACTATGTGTGATGATAGTTGTAAATTAGTTATTATTTCTACCAAGAGCTAGTAGTAATAATCTGCAGAGGATAATGCTATGAACAATCGCCACCTTTTCTTGTAATCAAACTGACGGACTGTTTCTAGGCTATCAATCCTTACCGGCAGTGTACCGGGTCAAATTGTAGTGCTAGTCTGATGAGTCAGGTCGTATCCTCAGGGAAATGAAGGCATAATTCAAAGTGTGGTTAAACACCAAGAAGCTATTATTAACTCGATCTAAGTCGCAGTTTTTACCTTTTATATGGTTAGATTGTTAGAGTTAGATGTTAGTAAAACAGTAAATAAATATATAAATATAAAAATAGATAATATATATATATATTTATGGATCTAGCCAAGAATACTTTACTGAATCAATATCTTTTTGTATTGAAATTGAATGAGACAGATCTTTTCCTTGATGCAAGGAGGTCAATTATGTATGAACCGGTGTACTCCTAAGCTAGACAACTCCTCCTTACACGAGCATATGAAATTGTCATATGTCTAGTCCTCTGTCCAATGTCATCTTAAGCATGGGTCACTCCCGTTTTGTCATACGGCCAGTTTTAAGATATCAATTAAACAGGTGATTTAACGTAATAATATCGTGAGCATAATTTTAATAAGATTTATCTCTCCCAAGACAAATCTGCCCCCGGGTAGGAAATCGGATTCCGTTGTCACATTTTTCACTCGGCCAATTTTACCCTCCGGTTTTTCTATTACGATCTCGTATTCTAATCGCGAGTTGTCAATTCATTAGATTACGTTTCTAGTAAAAATCGAGTGGCTAATTCAATTTTTACTTTCATTAAGTGCAAATAGAAAGAGATTCATTATAATTGGTTTTAATCATTATTACCAGAGTCGATCATTCATTTTACCAAAAAGATTAACTAATTCAGATTCATATCTTGGCTAGATATATTTTTAGCTTAACATAATTAACATATATAATATATAAATAGAAATAGAAATAGTAAACATAATAATATTAGAATATATTACCGATTACAACTGCTGAATCGGGGTCGTTTCCACCGGATGTAGTATAACAAAGCTTCGATTTTAACAATCTTCGATAATTATTCCGCCATTACAACGGTACTATAACTACTTTATTTATATATATAAAAACATATATATACATACATAGACATATGTATATATAAGGGCCCCAAAGTAAAAAGAAAATAAGATAGATGAAATATATATATATATATATATATATATATATATATATATATATATATATATATATATATATATATATATATATATATATAAAGTGTATGCAAAAGAAGGAAAGAAAAAAGCAAGGAACGAAGGAGGAGGAAAAGAGGGGCAAGGTTTTTGATGGATATGGGGAGGTATTTATAGGGGGATATATATATATATATATATATATATATATATATATATAAGAGATATAGGCGATGGATATCCTTGCAAATTTGTTAGAAGCATGTGGGATGTAATGATGAGTCCTCACATGCACCACATGCACCATTAGATGATTAAAATCAAGTTGGGAAAATATCTCCACTTTTCCCGACGTTTCTATTGCGGCGCTTATCGATAAAATAGCCATAACTTGAGTTGTAGACCTCCAATTGACGTGATTCAAAATGCGTTGGAAAGCTCATTTGAATATCTACAACTTTTATGAAGAACTCTTCCCCAGAAAATGCCTTTAAGTTGGGTCAAATATCCGTCGTAGATAAATTACGGTAGAAGCATTCAGGACAATTGATCCGTTTGAACTCGTAAGCTTATGGCACCTTCTTCCATCCATCAAAATACATCTTTTAGGCTCAAAAAGTGTCGTCACTTGGGATTTTGGTAAACCTATAATCTTGCAATAAATTACCAAAACACCAAACGTAAATCCGACACGACACTCCGGTTACTAAACCGGTACAAAACCTATAAAAATACGATATTTTATATAATAATTACTACTTATACATTTGGATAAAACTTAGTAATTATGACTTGATTTGATACATAAATGCTCAAAACGGTATCAGAAATGGGGTGAAATGTTATAATAATGAGTGTTAATTTATCTCTCATCACAAACACATTTCCGAGTAATTCGATTACTCGGATACCACTAAACCAACCAGCTATAAAACAGAAATAACAGGAGTAGAAATTCACTGCTAGACACAAAACAATTCTAAAAATCAAGGGAAAAAACTATTACTCTGGTGAAGCTAAATGGATAATTCCGGTCCCTCGTTTTTTGTATATTTTTCTGCAGTTATGCTATAACACACGTTTTTGAATTCAACGTCACAAATGTATTGAAACTCGAAGATTGAATCTTTTGCTGAAATTTGTCAAAAAAATAGAAAAATGAAATCAACTGTCTTAGGCATGAAACATTAAATGAAAATGAATAGAATAAAGATTGAGTCTTTTACACCGGCCGAAGCATAAAAAGGAAAATCCAATATAGAGTGAGAGAATAGCCACTTACTAAACCAACGTATAAAGGGAAATAATAAATGCAAGGCATGCAAAACTAACCAGGAAAAGAACAAGCTTAAAATGAGCATTCAATGTGATGATTTTTTTACAGAAACCTTGCACACAGGTCGTTGATCAGATCACAATTCAACGAAATTGGGGATGATTTTTTTTTTTTGGGTTGAGGCTCAAAAGGATGATAGGAAATATCATTAAACGAGCATGGATAGTCCAAAAGATGCTAATATTCAATGTCGGGGAATGAACAACCATGGATCATTGCTATCGAGCACTATATCGGAAGATTAAACCAAAAATCTAATAGCTATGTAAAAGGAAAGCAAAATTTGAATTTATCTAAGACACCTGCAAAATAACCTTTGAAGTAAAATATATCCGATTGAACCAACTTAACTCTTATGCTTGTGTTTTTTCCATTGATATCCCTCCAAATTCTACGTCGCTTGCACCTTGAGAAGAAGAAATTCGCCTAGATGTAGAAAGAGTAGAGAAAAAAATTAACTCACTTACATGAATCAGGGATGCCAGTCAATGTCGTTCTGATCGTCCTTTGTCAAAGATGGAGAATTAATAGTGCAAGATTCACCACCACCATCATCAAATTCACCGCCGCCGTTAAGCCGGCCTCATCCGATTCCTTTGTCAAATATGGAGAATTAATAGTGCAAGATTCACCACCACCATCATCATATTCACCACCGCAAAAAAAAGAAAAAAAAAAATCTTGTATATATTGAATGAAAGGTCCGATTTTATTGCATTCGTAATAAATAAACATCAAAGTAGAATATCAAAAGTGAGATTTAGAGTAGCGAACGATTTCACATATAGACAATTGCAATCAACTTCAAAAGCCTAGGAAGCATGTAATTGCTTTTCTTTGTAGCAATAAACTACATTCCCCTCAGATTTCGTTGGTTGAAGATGCAAATAAGAGTGAGAAGAAACTACACAAACAAAGAATGAGATTAATTGGAAAGAAGACATGTTTCATTTGTAAGCCTCTGTGATTGTGTCATCGGATGTGTGTGAATGAAAGAAGCAGAGATACAGTGATGAGGGTGAAAACGAAGAATGAAATGGAACGGATACAAGGGAGTGCAGACACGTGCAGTGCGAGTACGCCACTTCATCTTGTACAGACCGTATAAACGACTTGGGTGGAGGAAGAGAGCATTCAGAGGACGAAGACGACGGTGGTGGGAGACTTACATCGAAAAACGAAAAAAGGAAAATTATAATAATAGTGAAACCCGAAACGACGTCGTTTCCCTTGCACAACAAAAAAAAAAGATGCGCAAAACGACAAAGTAGTAGTACCATGATCCGCATTTAATTCGTTTCCCTTGCACAACCAAAAATAAAAAGATGCGCAAAACGACAAAGTAGTAGTACCATGATCCGCATTTAATTAGTACTCCTATTTAAGATAAACTAATAATAAAATGTACACCCTCCGTTTTTTATATTTCGTAGAGAGAATAATCGTACAGATTAAGAAAGTAATTAATATGTCTAAAATACGGTATTGGAAATATATATATATATATATATATATATATATATATATATATATATATATATATATATATAGAGGGAATGAGGGAAAAGTCCAAATTTTTGACCAAAAATAAATAAACGTGACAAGCTTTTTTTTTCAGTTGTAAAAATGACAAAAAAAATTCAGACGGACAAAAATACCCTCTTATATCAATTCGCGCTGGACATACGCATCGCTGCTTCATCCTTTTTTTTTTTTTTTTTTAAACAACCGTAACTTTTGATTTAGAACTCCGATCATCAAAAAAAAATTCACTAAGATTCATATTTTTTTGCTCTTTATTTTGAGATCTCATATGATACCCTTCCGATGTAAATTTTGAAAGCCGAAAAAATATTTACATTAATCGGAGCGTTTTTCTTATAAACGACCATAACTTTTGATTTAATACACCGATCATCAAAATTCTTTCACCAATGTTTATATTTTTTTCTCTTCATTTTGAGATCTCATACAATACCCTTTCGACGTAGTTTTTGAAAGCTGAATTGAATAGCAACGTTTACACTAACACAGTATTAGTATCACAGTATCAGTATCACAGAAATAATATCAGTATCAGTGTCAGTATTAGTATCACAGTATCATGTGCAACTTCCTCCACTTTCATCCCCTCATTTACTTCAAACTTTTCCACAGCTGAGTTGCCCCAATTTAATGATTCAACATGCTTTTCAAGAGCTGAAATGTGAGTGTTTCAAGACAACGGTATGCATAGCCATTGTAAAACAAAGTGGGTGGGGAACTAAAAAGGTCCATACTGTATTGCAAATAATTCACTTGTCTTAACATGATCTTTCTGATGCATCAAAATCCTAAAATAGAGACCAAAGGACCCTTCAAACAACAATTGCAACAATAAAGTTGATAAGATAATGCTCCAATTTTAATATCTTACCATACAATAAATTCATAACACAATAACATTATCAGTATCACAGTAACACATTTTATTAACAAACACAATAACACCACCATTACCATTACCATTAATAATATGGGATTAGCCAAAAATCATGGACTCGGCAAACTTTACAACAACACCGACAACTTATACTTCTTTATGGATTACAACGGAAACAAACCGTAAATTAAAAATCATTTGGACAATAATGTAATCACATTAACATCCAAAAAACTTGTGTATTTTCAAATAACATTCAATCACAATGGAAAAACAATTACAACATATATCTCAAACAACTTTAACATCAACATATATGATAATTAAGTTACATCAAGGAAATGATTATCTAAGCACCTTAAAATCTCGACAATGTCGATTGCTACTATCATCTTCTTATCCAACTCTACACCAAATGGTTTAACATTTTCTAAATAAAGTCAACCTCTACACCAAATGATTTAACATTTGTACTCTATCTCAATTCACAAATCATAACCAAGGAGCATTAGCCCTTTCTTGGAACATTAGCTTGTAGATCTCCGCCTACGGTTCAATGCGTAGACCTCAGCACCATAACACAATAACGGTATCAGTATCACAGTATCAATATCACTGTACATATTATATGCTCATTAACAACAATGAAACCAACAGAGAAATCTTTGCATATTAAGAATATTGGAGGGGAGGGGGGAAAACGTAAGATTTTCAAATGAAAACTATCATCATATCATCCTCACCAAAATCTTTTTACAAGTCCATAAAATTATATCACCACAAAAACAAGTACAAACGAAATAAGTGAGATTGGAACATTGTGAAACCATTTTATTCAATTAAACCTAGCAATGAGATTTTTTTTTTTTTTTAGAAAATGAAGACTCAACAAAAATTTGCAAAAGTGGCCAAGCCACATTGCTCAACCTTGTAACATGATCCACTTTTGAAGTTCATTAGCAGAAAAGGAAACCTCATCACAGTACACTTGCTACATGAACGAATAAATTGATCAACAACATCATATCTAGTTGATGGATGCCAAAATGAATTTTCCAAAAGAACATACATTTGCAGCCAAATTACTGTAAACATCTTTTAGAACTGGTAATAATACTGTCGGTATGAAAACAGTAACGGAGAGATACATGTCACCCGTTAATTCCTCTCTCAAAAAAAAAAAAAAAAAAAAAAAAAGAAGAAGAAGCAGCAGCAGTCTCACCCGTTGATTCGAAGTCCCTCATCATCTTAGTAGAGCTGTGATCGAATTCGAGAATCGTGACTCTGAAGAGAAGTCAGACGATCACAACGGTGTCGATTTTGATACATTGTAGCAGTATGTGTTGGACAATCTTATTCAAAAACGAAAGAAAAATTACAAAGAAACGAATAACAACAAATTCGAATTACAATTGCAAAGAAAACGAAAAAGGATATATGATCCGAGCCCTGTGTTGCACACAGTTTCCTTAAGACTAATTCGTCCCCTCACCTTCGTGTGCCGTGAGCTTCAGCAGGACGTTAATCTCCCAGGATAGAACGGATAGCAATGACAGGAAGCACAACGCCTTCAATTGCTTAAGAACCTTGTAGTTTGAACTCTTAGTTTTCATGTAGAAAAGAGGTAAGAAGAAGCAGATTGCTGGTGTCAATTTCGGTTCTGTATGCTGTCCTTTATATAGGCTTTATTCTGTAGAGGATGTCAAAAAACGAGATGGAATTCGAAGTGGGACAGCCTCAGCTCGTATTGAATGTCATTACAGCAAGGAAATGGAACATGCACAGTATCGAGCGGATGCGGGGGCGGACGCGGGATCTCGGGTAAGGGGTGGGGGGGGGGGCAATAAAATTTTTAAAGACAAATAAAAAATTTAAGGGGGGGCAAACTATATGTATCGTATAAATTTTAGTGTATTTTTTTCGGATTAGGGGGGGGCAGTTGCCCCCCCCTTGGCTGTATGTAGGTCCGCCACTGAGCAGATGCCATAAGTGTTGTCAGCAGCAGATGGAAGGTCTCTGAATTAAATTATCAGATTATCAGTTTTCAGCTCGAAAAATAAAGGTTCAAGTTGCAAAACCGAACCTTCACTTGGAGCCTTTGAATGAGTCCGCAGGACGCGCGCTCGCACACAAGTCAAGCCGAAATCCGGATGGATTTGCACCCCATGCGCCCGCGCGTAGAGAACGGTGTATAAAGTTTGTAAATTCTTACCACTACACTAATATCATTTAAAATATCCATTTTAACCATCATTTTCCAACAGTATGCAAATCATCAATTCATCATCAATGTTTAATAGAATATACAACATAATATTGCATACAACAGATTTTGCAACTGAAACCTCCAAAATCGTTGATAATTCATTAAAAATAGCATGATCTGAACCTGAACACATATGTGGGCATTTGCAACATCATTCTAGAGTTTCTATTGCATTATCTAGCATAATCTTAATCAGATGATGATTATGGAAGACTGAAAACAAAGAATTCCCGATTTTAGTCCCTCCCAGGGGCGTATCCATATGTTGAAGGGTGGGGTTACGTGACCCACTGAGATCCTGGGAATTTTTTTTTATTATTAAAATGATGTAGTTTTGTTGTTAAAAATGTCATTTTATGGTTAAAATAAGTCATTTTATGCTCCGGTGACCCACCGGAACAAATTTATAGACAAAAAATGCGGTTTTAGACTCCGGTAACACCACTAAAACAAATTTCTGGATCGGCCACTGACCTCCTTTAACTGAAAACAAACAGAAAAGACAATTGCATAATTGATAGCAAACACCGTAGCATAAGTGATAGAAAACCTTCAAAATATATCCTTAACAGCCAAACAACATTTTATTAATTAAACCAGAAAGATGCTGGAAAAACAGATTTCGATCAAAAGTGTCCCACCAAATAGACTATTAAACATAAACAAAACAACAAACTATCAACAAAACAAAAGAGAGCTCACAATAACAACAAGAAGATTGAGATATCCAATCCAACTAATTCAAACCAAAAGCAGCCTATGAAGTATAATCAGAAGCAGGAGCTAGCGACGGCAAAAGGATTTATTCGCCACTAGCTCCAATCTAAATTCAAATTGCGACTCATTTAATTTCTTGTCTCTGATTGTGTGGCGTCCTTGGGGAGCTTCTTCTCTGCCGGAACCTTCTCGGCGGTGGTGGTCTTCTTCTCCTCCGTTGGCTTCTTCTCAGCGGCCTTTGGTGCCATTAGTTAGGCTTTGAAGGAATTGAAATTTGAAAGAGATGGCGGAGGAGGAAAATAGTAGCACAATAAATCTTAATTCAAAGGAGGGAAGAACGGATTGAAAGGAAAATTATATTCTAGTGAAATAGATGAATAAGGGTTTTTTAGTCCGAGCGAAATTATTTTGTCATTATTGCAACTAAAAAAAATAAGTGTAGATTGAAACTTAAATAATTGGGAAAATGTGGATTTATACCTTTTTATTTTATTTTATTGGATTTGTAAATACTTTGTTGGTAAATGAGTTTTTAGTATTGAATTTTTTTTATTGGAGATGTAAATACTTTATTGGCAAAGTAGGAAAATAATAATAAATGATGTATTGAAAATGTAAAATGATAAATAAATAAAAACATAACAAATTCTGAAATGTGACGGATAAAAAAACGGATGGAGCGGTACGGTGTTATTATTTTTTTGATATGGGCCTTTTCTATACAAAGAATGGGTCGAGAGGATGTCTAAGCCCGCTGTTCAGCGCGTCACAGAGGAACGACACGAGATCTCGATGTTCCCTCTTACATATCCGAATCACATCCGGCCTCTCTATAAAGTGGAACCTGAAATTCACGCCTATCTCAAACGTCCCCAAGAGTTCATCAGGATTAGAGGCTGACTCGGCTTTCTGCCACCGGGCGGCGACTTCCTTATCGTGGTTCACCTGGCGTGTTTTCTCTTGGGCGATAAGTCGACTATCATGATCGCGTTGTTCTTCAATCACGGGCTCCTCATCTCGTCCGGACGATCCATTGCTGCTCGTCGCTCCATCGCCACGATTTGAACTTGTTGAAGACATTGCCTGAAAACATAATAGCAAAGTGGATGGTTAGTCGCCTAAACTCGAATGAAAGGCCGAGACGAACATGTCCGCCCATCTCGGCACCTCGCCCCTCCATCTTTACGACAATCAAAGGTTTCTAAACCCTAACCCTAATTCTACTGGACGGGAAGAAGAAAGTCGGGGAAGATCTTCATTTTGCCATACGGCATTGAAGATCCACCCCGATTCAACGACGAGAAATGGGGAGATAATGCATAAATAGGCATTCAAGGGATGATTTACATGTTTGTTCATTAGAAACTGACAACGCCTAACCTGTCCCTGAGAATGGTGCCAGAAATCTGACAGACAATTCCCGGGTTAAACGATTCTAACCGGCAGTGTACCGGGTCAAATTGTGGTGCTAGTATGGTGAGTCGAGTGTCGAATCCTCGTGGAACTTGGTAATTTCTTTTACGTGTGGTTAAACACCAAAGAGTTTGTTATTAACTCGATCTAAACCGCAATTTTATAACACGGATCACTACTATTCTAGTCAACATAAAATAAATACGTAATTTAAATGTTATTCTAATATAATATATATAGATATATAAATATATATAGATGTACATAAATTGCAAAGTATATATATATATATATATATATAAATATATAGGTACCAATATATTAAACAGATAATTTTAGAGAAGTACCAAAACTTATATAATTGGTTTATACGATCTTTTCGAATAAATGAAATGTGTTCGATCTCTCCTTTTATTTTAGGTCCAATTGAGTAAATGAAACGGTGCACTCCTGAGGTAAACAATTCCTCCTCACACGAGCGTATGAAATTGTCATATGTCCATTGCATCAGTCCAAGGTCCACAACTGTTACGGTTTTTCTGAACAGGTCCCGAGTACAAATCTACCCTTAGATAAAAAGGAGTCATTCCGTTCGTCAAACGGTCAATTTTATTTTAAAGGCTCCGGTTGTCAAGGCCGGACGATTTAACTTTCCGGTTTAAGTTTCGCTTAACTGATGATTTAACATTATTACGATCTCGAGTACAAATTATAATAAAATTCATTTCTCCCAAAACAAATTTACCCCCGGGTAGGAAATCGGATTCCGTTATCACGTTATTCACACGGCCAATTTTACCCTCCGGTTTTTCTATCTTTTATCTCGTATCCTGACTACGAGGCGTCAATTCATAATTAGATTATGAATTCCTCAGATCGATTAAATATGTCAATACGAATACGATTAAAATAGAAAAAGATTCAATTAACTCAATTTTAATCATTTTAACTTAACAACATTTCTTTAACGAAAAGATCGAAATAAAACCGATTACATAGTTTTGGCCAGTATTATATTTAGCCTAAAAACATTATAACAACGAAAAATATAAAAACAAACATAAATACTTAAGAAAAGTTACCCGGTTACGGCAGTTGATTCAGAAATCGTATTTTCCGGACATTACAACTTCTTTAGCAAAACCGACTTCCGAGATTTTCCCGAGCATTACAACGATACTTAAAACTACATTATTACGGCGTAAGGCCTTATTTACAAACTACAAAATAAAAAAAGAAAAGAAAAGAAAAGAGAGAGGAGATATATATATATATGAGATGTATATATATATTGGGTACATCCTCGAGCTGTTGAAATGAGCTCCTTTATATAGGCAAAGTTGAAGGGGCCGGACCGGTCCGAGATTAAGCCGGATCGGTCCGGTATAATGATTACCCCCACTAACTTGATCACTCCAGCATGTGCGGTGATTATATATATTTATATATATAATTATTAAACTTCTAAAATTCATATCTCGAGTTCTGGCCCTCCAAAAATTGCAAACGAAATACCAAAATTAAGGTCTCGAGAAACTCTACAACTTTCATGAAGAACTCTTCTCCAGAAAACGCCTTCTTGATAACCTCGTGTTCCTCCGAAGCTATTTCGGGATTTTTCTTAACCCAAATCGATTAGCCACTTGATCACTGTTTAAGTTGTAGACCTCCAATCTTCATAATTTAAATTGTATTGGAAAGCTTTCGAAAAAATCTACAACTTTCGTGAAGAACACTTTTTCAGATAATGTCATTTTGATGAGCCATTCGTTTGTCGGAGACATTTCTCGATTTTTACTTAACCAGATTGGTTGGCCACTTGTCCACTTAAGCTATTCAATTGACCATTTAAGCTCGTGGCACTCTCTAAATCATTCCAGAGATATGATTAAACTTCAATATGTCGATTCTCGGGGTCTCGGTTTATAAATCTGCAATAAAACATCACAAATACCCACGTAAATCTGACACGACACTCCGATTTACTAAAATCGGTACAAAATTACAACTTTTTACTATTTTTACTACTAACTATTCTAAATTATAAAGATTAACATTTCATACTATTTATACCATAATTTCATATATTTTACATAGAATTCGTTGATAAAACATAATAATATAACATATTTTTAATCATATAAAAATAATACATCAAATTACTCCCCACTTAAATTTTGATCGTCCTCGAGCAAAAATAAGCGGTAATAAAAGATAATATTATAATTTTTAATGTAATTTATATTGTCAAATATATTAATTATGCTAATTTAAAATTATAAGAAGACGAAAGAGTATATAACTTAAACATTAAATATTATTTAGATGAAATTGTACATGTAACACTTAATAAGTATAAATAAAATATCGAATTATTTTTAATCGCAACTATTATGAAATTTTGGAATCGGAAACTTCGGTCAGGTAGTCGACAAAAATGGCTTATAGAGTTTAGGTTCAAGATGTTGGTTAATCGGAAAAAAAGGAAATCAAAAGAGAAAGAGGCAAAGTCGTACGTACCTACATCTTCATATTCTTGATCGATTACTAACATCTCTTCTTTTTCAGATTTTCTCTCTTCTTCTTTTTTTTTTTTTTTTTTTTTTAAGAACTATAAGCGTGAGTGTGTGTAGAAAATCAAACTTACAGGCATTGCTTCATCAAGATTGATCGGAGTACTACTCTTTCGATCGAAAATTACAAGTCCGGTTTCCTTAAACTTGTAATAATTCCTGAGATCTTATGATTCAACTTTTCCTTTTTCATTTTATCTTGTGCCTTCATTCCCAGCAATAGGACATTTCGAGATAATACCCTAGCCGGACTACTATCATCGTGCAATCGGGAGCTTAATTACCTCATAGTGATATAGGACATTTCGTGATAATACCCTACTCACTCCAATCATTGGTAGCTACAACCGATCATTTCTTTTTATTTTTAAGTTGTTAATCACGTATAAGGAAGATACCGATATTTGATTAATTCGTGTAAATATGGTGCTTTGTTCTTAATTCTTTTATAGAATATTAATATATCCGAGCTTATTACCAAAATCGACTATCTTGCAAGTGTCATGAGGTAAGATCGAATATACTACTACTTATCTAATCTTTCCAATCTCGGATATACCAAAACTTAGCTTTTATGTCTCCATTTCTTTTCATAAGTACGTACAAACTTGCGGAATTTCAAGGAAATGTAGACCAAAATAAGCTATAGCTTGGTTATTTAATCACAATTGACAATTTCGAGTGAGGTCTTGATCACTCTAATCAAGGCTGAGGTAGGTTATTTGGCTATAGTTATATTTTTGTGGTGCCAAAAATCAACAAACTTAGTCCAATTCCAAACTCATAATTCATATTGAAAATGATTCTAAAAATTTTACTTATCAATATCAACATACTTATATAATTTCATAAAAACGATATCTAATATTACTCAATTATATAAACTTAAAATCTTATTAAAATCTAAATTAGACATATAATATAATTATTTTTGACTATTTTTCGAAAATTTTAATGAATTTTCTAACCTAACTCTACTCCCCACTTACGAAGTGGCATCGTCCCGATGTTCAATGAGTAGTAAAGAAGTAGGTTCGAAAATAAAATTAAAATTATCTATTAACGTTATTTTTCTGATTTTATTTTAGCGTATACTAATTATATTATTAAATAAAAACAAACAACTTAAAAAACTAAGACATATATATTAAACAAGATACAAACTTAAAAGAAAAACATAAACTTAACTAAAGAACTTCAAACTTAACTTAATTTATTAAAACTTAAATATTACTAACAAACTACTAATAACTCTCTAGATGGTAGACGAACAACCCGGTGTATCAACCGGTAACAACCCAAACCGACTATCTCTAGACGGAAAAATTTCATCCGTCTCCAAATCTTTCTACTCCATTCGAAGAATACACAAACGTGATATCATCCATGAATTAGGCATAGGCTTCCCCTACTACCTCTCGTGATCGCAAACTCCAACACTGTCCTTTGAATCAATATACCCCAATCAACAAATACACCGAATGCCAAAGCAAAAAGTAGAAGCATTTCATTCTCAGCCAAACTTCCAAAATCCCAGGTGGGATAAACTCGAGAATTTATAAAATGTTTCCACGCCTTTAGATGTGGAAGTAAAGCTCGTGTTGACATGTCGTGATTTGTATCAAAAAGCGGGAACAGACATTGGAATGACTCGTGTACTTTATTCAAATGATTAGAGGGATTTTGTAGTCCCCATTGCATTTCAAAATGTGGCATCGTAATCGGTGGAATTTCAAAGATTTGGTTGATAGCGAGATGAAGAGAAGGGAACGACCACTCCTCTTACTAGAACAATCGAGTGATATCGATCATAGATGTCGTCATAAGCGCGAATAAAATTCTCGCACTATCGAGACATTTACCCGTCCTCTCGGTGTACCGACAAATTTTTTTCAACCAAAACTTCGAATGATAGTTTTTCCCCATTGATCAAGCTTATCTAAATTTAAACCTTTCTCCAATAGGATTGGAGAATTTGCAAAACGATTGTGTAAAATGATACTCTCATTAAGCTTGAGATTCCGGATGATCCGGTGTATGAGGCTCGTAAGAATTAACCGACGGTGAAGAGTGGTTCGACATTTTTAAAACTTGATAAAAAGTGAAATAAATAAAGCTGAAGGTAGATAGACAGTGAAAGAATGAGCATTTGTTGCTCCTGCCTTTACTTCTTTAAATAGATGGTAAAATTATACGTACGTGGCTGCATTAGACAGACTCTAAAATGACTCAGCCTTCTGTTCCTCACGGCCCGGTCAGGAAATATGCCGGCTCGGTCCGGCCTCATCTTACTTTTATTGAGGGACAGAGGTGAAAGACAACTTGTCTTTTGTTTTTTTACTTCACGTGTGAAACATTAAAGATATTTCACAAAGAGTATGTTATCTTTGATACGAACGGATAAAACGACACATTATTTTTTATAAAACGACGTAGTAATGATACAAAAATTATTTTTGTGATATTTTATAGTTTTTATAAAAACTAAACGATCTAGAATGCAAACCAAATTTTGATAAAAACGATTGTAAAATCAAACTAAACAAAAACGAAAACAAACCAATATCTAAATGACAAATGTCGAATAAAAGTGCAAAAAATGTTTAATCAAAATTATTAAATTCAATCTTCATCGTAGTCTTCCTCAGGATCAACTTGAAAACTCGAACTCGGAAACGACTGAGAAGCTGGCGGCTGAACTGTAGTCGTGGTCCTGACTGAACTATCAAGACCCATCGAACTCATGCCAGTCGTGACATGTGCAAACTCAGTGAATCCTCCCCAACTCGACATTGTTGGTCTCTGAACACCTGTCGAAAATACACATGTCCCACTAAATTGGCTTCCAAAAGGATATGACGATGGATGAAAGCTCGAAGGTGGTGGAATAGGTGTTACCCACTCGGTAAGGTATAAGGATCGACCGACAAGGTGGATAGGCGGGATCATCAAAAGTAGGATTACGAAGCAATCGCTCGTTCCTTCTTAAACCTCTACGAAGATCATCACACCACCGCCTAGTACTCTCGGCATAATAAGCCACATTGGCTTGACCACGTGCAACGTCCGTCACTAAAGATTGAAACATGTCATATGTGATAGTGTTGGAGAAAGGAGTTTGTTGAGGCCGACTAGAAAAAGATGGAAAAGAGGAAGATGATGTAAAACCGGTGGAGCCGGCCGAGTTTGACGTCTTCTAATCAAAGATCTAATACTACCATCCGGAAGACTAGTCAAACTAGGTCCAATCGATTTCCATCGCCCAGAGATAACTTGTCATTAGGCAGAATGGTACTCCCAACCTACGACATAAATCGTAGATAAAACAAGGGAAGTATAGATGACTCCCTGGTCTGGCGATGACAATACTCTCAAAAATTCTTTTAAACATGACCTTTCCAACATCCACTCTAACATCGTTTACCATCGCCCAAGCGATACAAACATCTTCCTTTCCAAAAGCGGTGTGTTTACGAGAAGGATAGAGATTATGGCTAATGAATCTTTTAATTGCCCTTAAACCTCTAAAACAGTTCTTGTAATTGAATCGATTTTCAACCCACACAGCGGTCGGGTCAAAAACATTTTGGGCTCTCGGGCAGTCTGCTCAAAGCTAGCAGGATCATCTAAATTATAAACTACCCTGTAATCTTCCTCCTCAGGAAAAACCTCAACTCCTAAAATTGCATTTATGACGGCAGGGTTAAAAGGAATATTTCTGGTTCGTAAGGGTACGGTTTCCGACTGAGTAAGCTGCTCTTCTGACAATGTAGATAAAACCGAATAAAACTCAGCTACTATAGTCGTGTTAATCTCCCCTTCCCTTCTGGCTGCTAAATCTAACCACTGACGCTTTCGAAAGATATTCTTAACTTCATCACCTAAGTCATCCAAGTCTAATCCTTTTTCAACCAATACATCACATTTACTATAAATGTTCTCATACGCTTTCTTAGCCTCAGGTGATGCGGTTTTTTCAAAGCTTACGGCTTCTTCCTCAGATGATAAAATTACTGTGCCTACGACAGGAGTTGATATAGGAATGTGTGATTTTCTCTTTTTAGAGACTCTCCTACTCGACTCAGCCATTCTACGATATTGGTAATGCCAATCAACAACAAAAACAACAACAAAAACAACAAAAAAATAAAAATGTCACAACACACTCAAAAATCAAAAAAATTGAAATTAATCTAAAAAATTATGAAAAATACGAAATTGATAACTAGATAAACTAAATTATACCTTAATGTGTAGAAAACGTTGAAAAGTAGGCCGGAAAAGTTCAAAAGTCGCCGGAATGAAATGGAGCTTGTTTTTGACCCTTTTTGAATTTTCCACTTTGTGTTGAAGAGAGGAGATGATAATGAGAAGAAATTAAGTAATGGTGTAGTGTGAGATGAATTTTTGTGGAAGAAAAGTAAAAAAAATTCGTAATGGTGGGGTTTGGGTGTGGGGTGCGGCAGTTAGAAGAATTAGGGAAGAAGAAGAAGAAGAAAAGAAGGGTCCCCGTCCTTTTTTATGTTTTTAGACCCCGGACCGGTCCGGGTTAAGGCCGGATCGGTCCGTGCCCAAATTTTTCCATTTTTTCGATTTTTTTTACTTTTTATGATTTTTGATGAAAACTTATAAAAATTCTAATAAAACTTAATTAAAACCTTAAAAATAATTTTAAAACTTACTAAAAATAAAATTTGAAGGAAATTTTATAATTTCATAACAATTTCTAAAAATTTAATAAAATCTTTATAACACTTTAATAAAAAGCTT
Source organism: Gentiana straminea (assembly GCA_036785695.1). Classification (NCBI taxonomy): domain Eukaryota; kingdom Viridiplantae; phylum Streptophyta; class Magnoliopsida; order Gentianales; family Gentianaceae; genus Gentiana; species Gentiana straminea. The sequence goes on along the minus strand of JAVUPR010000300.1, from coordinate 12,467,846 downwards.
ATAAAAATTTAATAAATTTATATCAACCCTTATAAAACGTTTAAATTAAAACTAAAAAAAAAACTTTTATAAAACTTTTATAAAACTCCTCAAATTTCATAAAGATCCAATTTTATAAAATTTTCAGAAGTTATGCGAAAATTTTATAAAATAAAATAAAATAAAAGACTCGAAACTTAAGGGGTTCCTGATTCTTCGATTTCTAAATCTTCCAAAGTTCTGATATAACGCTCGATCAACCTAACTCCTAAAAACGAGGCATTCGAATTATCTCTCGGAATTCCATCGGGATTTTCGGATAACCACCTAATCGTTCCCTTCCTAACAATATTCAAACACTCATCCTGGGATTTGGTTGTGTTTTTCCCACATCGTCCAACATGTTCACTTTTTCCACAGATTCTGCATCTCATTAGAAACTTTGCCCTTCTTTTTATCGCACTTCTTGATGTTCCATTACATACTTCTCTCAATCTGATCTCTCTCAACAATTTCTTGTTTTGTTCAAAAACTAAAGCTTCTATAGAAAACGCGACATCTTTATCAAGGCCTAATTTCAAAAGTAAAATAAAAACTCCTATTCTATCTAAAAAAGACATCCAGCTTCTTTTACGTCTATCCGGTAAAAGACGAAAAGAGTTTAAACATAATTAAAAATACGTAAAAGTAAGGATAGATAGAACCCGGTATTCGGTGATTCCGATTCTCGCTTTTCGCTTTTTCATTTTTCCTCTCGCTTTTTCAATTTGTCGGGGGATCAATCGGTAGCATTATTTCTTCTTTCGGTGTGATTCCTTCTCCCTCCACAAATAACTTTACTCGTGGCCATTGGCTATAAAAGTTGTATTTCCATCGCTTAGTTCAACGGCTCTCAGCTTTGTAAACCCTTGTTACTTTAAATGGTCCCGTCCATCTTGATTTAAGCTTACCCGGAAACAACTTTAAACGTGAATTGTACAAAAGCACTCGATCACCTACATGGAACTCACGCTTAAAGATTTTCTTATCATGGAAAGATTTCGTGCGTTCCTTGTAGATTCGAGCGTTTTCATAAGAATCGAGTCGAAATTCTTCTAGTTCCGTCAATTGAAGCAATCTATGATCACCGACGCCTTAGGATCGAAATTTAGAAATCTAATAGCCCGAAGGCTCGGTGTTCTAACTCAACTCGGGAGATGACATGACTTTCCAAAGACTAGCTTATAGGGAGAACAACCAATTGGTGTTTTAAAAGTCGTTCGTACGCCCATAATGCATCATCTAATTTAACTCGCCCTTGCTTTTACGATTTGAATCAACTCGTTTTTTCCACGATTCTTTTAATCTCTCTATTCGATACCTCTACCTGTCCACTAGTTTGCGGATGATAGGGCGTTCCTAGTTTATGCGTTACACCATATTTTTCAACTATCTTAGTAAATGGTCTATTACAAAAGTGTGAACCTCTATCACTAATGATCGCCCTCGGAATGCCATATCTAGTGAATATGTTCTTTTTAAGGAATCGTATGACAACCTTGGTATCATTAGTGGGAAGAGCTTCAGCTTCTACCCATTTTGAAACATAATCTACCATTACAAGAATAAATCTTTTTCCAAAAGATATAGGGAAAGGTCCCATGAAATCTATGCCCCAAACATCAAATAACTCACATTCTAAAATAGGTTGCATAGGCATTTCATGTTTTTTCGATGCATTTCCCCATTTTTGACAAGATTCACAAGATTTAACATACTTATAAGCATCTTTATATAGCGTAGGCCAATAAAAACCACATTGTAAAACTTTAAAAGCAGTTTTCCAACCTCCATGATGACCTCCCCGCCTCACGATCATGACAAAACGATAAAATACTTAAAATTTCATTATCGTGCACACATTTTCGATTATCCCATCCGAACATTTACGGAAAAGGTCCGGTTCCTCCCGGTAATAAAATTTTAAGTCGTAAAAGAATTTCTTTTTCTCGTTGCCAAGTCCAATGAGACGGAATATAATCACGGTTAAGTAATTAATGATATCTCCAAACCAAGGTGACATTTCCTTAGAAGGAATTCTATTCTTTAATAACCGCATGGTTGAAGGAGTATCTATTCTAAATAGTTGTTCATCGAAAATGAATCTTTAATTTCATTCCCTATCTCTTCCTCGCCTCCATTCTACTTAGATGATCTCGCTACTACATTCTCACTTCCTTTTTTATCTTTAATTTCAATATCAAATTCTTGAAGTAGGAGAATCCATCTAAGAAGACGTGGTTTCGCATCCTTCTTACTCGCAAATACTTCAGAGCTGAATGGTCTGTGTAGATTATTACCTTAGAACCAACAATATATGATCTAAACTTATCTAAGGCAAAAATTACAGCCAACAATTCTTTTTCTGTAGTTGCATAATTAAGCTGAGCTGCGTTTAATGTGTGGGATGCATAGTAAATAGCTTTGAGAATTTTGTTATACCTTTGACCTAAAACAGCTCCTACAGCTAAATCGCTAGCATCACACATAATCTCAAAAGGCAAATCCCGATCCCGGTGCTACCAACACTCGGTGCGGAATCAACTTCGCTTTCAAGGTCCGAAAAGCTTCCATACATTTACTATTAAAGTTAAAAGGTACTTCTTTTTCAAGTAAATGACTTAGAGGCTTTGCTATCTTCGAAAAATCCGCAATAAATCTCCTATAAAATCCCGCATGTCCAAGAAATCCTCTTAGAGTCCTTAGATTCACCGCCGGTGGTAATTTTTCAATCACCTCGACTTTAGCTTTATCAACTTCAATTCCTATTTCGTAGATTCTATGACCTAGAACAATTCCTTCGATACCATTAAATGACATTTTTCCCGCTTTAGTACTAGATTGGTATCCTCACGGTGTTGTAACACTCTTTCTAAGTGCGACAAACATTTACCAAAAGAATCTCCGTAAACACTAAAGTCGTCCATAAAAATTTCTAAGAATTTCTCAACCATATCGAAAAATATAGACATCATACATCTTTGAAACGTAGCGAAAGCATTACATAAACCAAACGGCATTCTTTTATACGCAAAAGTTCCATAAGGACAAGTGAAAGTAGTCTTTTCCCTATCTCCTGCTGCAATGAAAATCTGTAAATATCCTGAATAACCATCTAAGAAACAGTAATACTTATATCCACTTAAACATTCCAACATCTGAACTATGAATGGAAGCGGATGATGATCTTTCTTAGTATGATCATTTAGCTTTCTAAAATCAATGCACATTCGATAACCTGTAATTTCCCTTGTTGGAATCCATTCATTCTTATCATTCTCTTTCACTGTGAAACCTCCTTTTTTTGGTACAACTTGAGTTGGACTTACCCATTCACTATCTGATATAGGAAAGATTATCCCCATTTCTAATAGCTTAATCACCTCTTTCTTAACGATTAACTGTAAATTCGGGTTGAGGCGGCGTTGCGGTTGAATACAAGGTTTAGCATCTTCTTTCGAATTATCTTATGAACACAAATCTCGGGGCTAATACCTCGAATATCGGCAATCGTCCATCCAAAAGCTTTCTTATGCTTTCTTAACATTCTAAGTAATTGATCTTCTTGTTGCTCGCTTAAAGTTGATGAAATAATAATCGGTAATAGATTATCGAGTTTCAAGAAAAGCATATTTCGATTTAAAGGTAACGGTTTCAATTCCGCATTCTTCGGCGGATCTTCTATTGATGATTTAAGAACTGGTCCTTCTAGTTCTAACTCCAAATACTTATGCCATGGTGGCTTAAAAGTAAAGCTTCCTTTATCTAGAGAAAGGATTATCTCTTTCATTTCAATGTCTTCCTCATCTTCTTTATAGATAGACAGAGTTAAGCATTCTTCTAATCTGTCTTCAAAAGTTGGTAACTGATTATCATAGACAGAATGAATATCTTCTATAAAAGAACATGATTCTGATGATGTATAAGGATGGTTCATAGCTTTGAAAATATTGAAAGCAAACTTCATCTTCATTGACTCTCAAAACTAATTCTCCTTTCTGAACATCGATTAAAGTTCTTCCTGTAGCTAGAAATGGACGACCTAGAATAAGAGGCGCTGAATATCCTTCTTCCATTTCCATAACTACAAAATCTACTGGAAAATAGAATTTGTCTACTTTAACCAATACGTCCTTAATCATTCCTTTAGGGTACTTAATCGATCTATCTGCCATTTGCAGAGTCATTTCAGTCTTAGTAAGCTTTCCTATGCCTAGCTTTTTATAATCCTCATAAGACATGAGATTTATACTAGCTCCAAGATCACATAAGACCTTCTTAAACAAATCCTCCAATTTCACATGGAATCGTAAAACTTCCAGGGATCTTTCGTTTAGGTGGTAACTTATGCTGTAGAATTGCAGAACATTCTTCATTCAGGCATATATTCTCATAGTCCTCTAATTTTTTCTTATTTGATAGTATATCTTTCAGAAACTTTCCATAAGCAGGTATATTAATCAGAGCTTCGATAACAGGGATATTAACATGAATATGACGAAAAGTGTCAAGGAAACGAGCATACTTCTTATCAATTTTAGCCTTTTTGATTTGATCTTTAGGAGGGTAAGGTAAAGATTCTAAATCTATAACCTTTGGCTCCCTAGTCAATTTCTCTTTTCCTTTTTCCTTAAACCTTTGAGTATTACTTAGTCGCCATGTTTCAGGTTCTTGAATTTTTTCCTTTAAATTGTTCCCTGAATCAATCTCTACTTCAGACTCTTTCGGTTCTTCCTGGGGGTCTACTGTTGTTACGTTCACCTTCCCTACTCAAATGATCTTCCATATTCCTTAATGAAGCTTCTATCGTTCTCATTCTGGTATCATGTCCACTCATAGATGTTTTCATTGTACTCATATCTTTAGTGACTGTACCTATAGAAGTCATCATTGTTTCCATATTCTTAGCTTGAGTAGATACTACACCCATCATATTTTCCATTAGTTTTTCCCATTTTTCAACTCCTTCGCAGGTTGAGTTGAACTCTGAGTTACTGGTATACTTTGAGTGGTATGTTGAGGATAGGATCTAGGTAATGACTGTAAATTCTGATTAGATGTATTTTCTTGATAAACTTGATTATTATTCCTATATGGGACTGGATATGGCGGTTGTCCTGGCTTACTAGGGTTTTCAGACCATCGATAAGTTGGATGATCTCTTCTAATAGCATTAAACGAGTTTGAATATGCATTGTTCAAATTCCTATGCTGCTGAAGAAAACTCACCTCCTCCCGTGAATATCCTGTTGGTTCTTCACTCCCTAATGACATATTATCATGATTTGAGTATTCATTTGGTGTACTATTTTCTGAACTTAGGTTCTTATTCTGTAGGCCATCAAATTTCCTACTCAAATTTTCTAAATGTGCTAGAACTTCCGTATTAGACGTACATTCTCCTGCAAAAGCTACTTTTCTGGTGCTAGAACCGGTTTCCCACAATCTGTTATTTTTGGAAATCTTTTCTATAGCATCGTAAACTCGTTTGAGCTTCACTCATCATTAACGAACCACCACATGCATGATCTACATCCGCACGTGAATCTTTTCTCAATTTACGACGTAAGAGTTGAATTTGCATATCTAAGGAATAACCATGATCGGGACAAGCTCGTAACAATTTTTTAAACCTTTCCCACGCATTCCCGCAAGAGTTTCCTCGGATCCTTGTCTAAAGTTAGCAACCTCGACTTTTAATTCCAAATTTCGTCCCGGAGTGAAATATTGTTTCGTAAATTCGCTTTGAATCTCCTCCCAACTTGTAAGTGAATGATGTGGAAGAGACATAAACCAATCTCGGGCTCGTCCTTTTAGAGAAAAAGGAAACATAGTCATCCTCGTTAATTCCTTATGAGCACCTTGACTTTTGGCCGTATTGCACAGTTCTTCAAAAAGATAAAGATGATGATGTGGATCTTCATCATCCTCTCCTAGGAATTGGGCTCTTGCGTCAATTAAACCAAAAAGATGAGACTTAATTTCGAAATTATTCGCTCCTTCATTAGGTAAAAGTATGGGATTATTAGTCTGGTTTCTTCTCACGGTTTGATCACAGATTGGTCTCGGGTTTGGCGGATTATTACGATTATTCTGGTTCCGATTTTGATTATTTCTATTATTATTATTATTATTAGGGTTAACAAGGTTTTGTCCATGCCCTAGAGCATGTTCCAGCCCTTGTTCAGGTGTTTCATCACTGATTTCACCATTCTTGTATTTTTATTAGAGACGATTCTTGATCAGGATTTCCCCGACTAGTATGACCGCGTTTACTCTCTACTCTTAACTGCCCTTCGTAAGTGTTTATGTCGGGCTTATAAGGAGTGAGCGGGGCCTTACCACTTCTGGTCATCAACTAACGAAAATAGAAAATAACTAGAAATTGATAGTAGTAAAAATTGGTAATTTACCTATTAGGTAACAACCAACGAAAAATAAAATAGAAATGAGATAAGAAAAGTGTTGACTTATTCTCGAGAATTTTGAGCTAATACAAGTAGTAACCATAGACACAAAAAAAGAAATTAGCGACGTTCCCCGGCAACGGCGCCAAAAAGCTGACAACGCCTAACTCCGTCCCCGAGAATGGTGCCGAAATCGACGGACAATTCCCGGGTTAAACGATTCTAACCGGCGTGTACCGGGTCAAATTGTGGTGCTAGTATGGTGAGTCGAGTGTCGAATCCTCGGGAACTTGGTAATTTATTTTACGTGTGGTTAAACACCAAAGAGTCGTTATTAACTCGATCTAAACCGCAATTTTATAACACGGATCACTACTATTCTAGTCAACATAAAATAAATACGTAATTTAAATGTTATTCTAATATAATATATATAGATATATAAATATATATAGATGTACATAAATTGCAAAGTATATATATATATATATATAAATATATAGGTACCAATATATTAAACGGATAATTTTAGAGAACTCGGCCAAAACTTATATAATTGGTTTATACGATCTTTTCGAATAAATGAAATGCGTTCGATCTCTCCTTTTATTTTAGGTCCAATTGAGTAAATGAAACGGTGCACTCCTGAGGTAAACAATTCCTCCTCACACGAGCGTATGAAATTGTCATATGTCCATTGCATCGGTCCAAGGTCCACAACCGTTACGGTTTTTCGAACGGGTCCCGAGTACAAATCTACCCTTAGATAAAAAGGAGTCATTCCGTTCGTCAAACGGTCAATTTTATTTTAAAGGCTCCGGTTGTCAAGGCCGGACGATTTAACTTTCCGGTTTAAGTTTCGCTTAACTGATGATTTAACATTATTACGATCTCGAGTACAAATTATAATAAAATTCATTTCTCCCAAAACAAATTTACCCCCGGGTAGGAAATCGGATTCCGTTATCACGTTATTCACACGGCCAATTTTACCCTCCGGTTTTTCTATCTTTTATCTCGTATCCTGACTACGAGGCGTCAATTCATAATTAGATTATGAATTCCTCGATCGATTAAATATGTCAATACGAATACGATTAAAATAGAAAAAGATTCAATTAACTCAATTTTAATCATTTTAACTTAACAACATTTCTTTAACGAAAAGATCGAAATAAAACCGATTACATAGTTTTGGCCAAGTATTATATTTAGCCTAAAAACATTATAACAACGAAAAATATAAAAACAAACATAAATACTTAAGAAAAGTTACCCGGTTACGGCGAAATTGATTCGTAAAATCGTATTTTCCGGACATTACAACTTCTTTAGCAAAACCGACTTCCGAGATTTTCCCGAGCATTACAACGATACTTAAAACTACATTATTACGGCGTAAGGCCTTATTTACAAACTACAAAATAAAAAAAGAAAAGAAAAGAAAAGAGAGAGGAGATATATATATATATATGAGATGTATATATATATTGGGTACATCCTCGAGCTGTTGAAATGAGCTCCTTTATATAGGCAAAGTTGAAGGGGCCGGACCGGTCCGAGATTAAGCCGGATCGGTCCGGTATAATGATTACCCCCACTAACTTGATCACTCCAGCATGTGCGGTGATTATATATATTTATATATATAATTATTAAACTTCTAAAATTCATATCTCGAGTTCTGGCCCTCCAAAAATTGCAAACGAAATACCAAAATTAAGGTCTCGAGAAACTCTACAACTTTCATGAAGAGCTCTTCTCCAGAAAACGCCTTCTTGATAACCTCGTGTTCCTCCGAAGCTATTTCGGGATTTTTCTTAACCCAAATCGATTAGCCACTTGATCACTGTTTAAGTTGTAGACCTCCAATCTTCATAATTTAAATTGCATTGGAAAGCTTTCGGAAAAATCTACAACTTTCGTGAAGAACACTTTTTCGATAATGTCATTTTGATGAGCTTTTTACTATTTTTACTACTAACTACTCTAAATTATAAAGATTAACATTTCATACTATTTATACCATAATTTCATATATTTTACATAGAATTCGTTGATAAAACATAATAATATAACATATTTTTAATCATATAAAAATAATACATCAGAAACCCATAAAAACGTGCATATTTGGGGGTCACCGGAGTCGAAACGGACATTTGTTCTTTGAAAACTCAGAAAATCGCATACGAAGAGGCATTCAAAGCAAGAAAAAGCATGCTACAACTCAAAATAAAGACAAATCATAGCGATTTATCTAATTGTTGTGAAGAAAACCTGGAGAAAAGCCTTGAAATTGCTTGGAGAACCACCATGAATACTTCTACAGTTGCTGGAAAATTCACGATGTTGCCGGAAAATGCTTCGAGAGTTGTTGGATTCTTTTGCTATGGAAATCTCAAATTTGCGAAAAGTATACAAGTGTTGGGGGTCCAACCTTATACAAAAGACGCCCGAAAAGACACGACGCTTCAGAACCGGTGCAATAATGACTTTACGTTTATCGAAGCAAGTTACCTCCTTGAAGAGACGCAACCTTTCACATCACAACTGATCAATCCCGGCGGTTACGAAATTGAGGAAACACTTCACATCCCGCCATCAATATGGATAAGACGCTATCCAAGCTCGCCATTACTTCCGGTCAACTGCTATTCGGCACGACATCCCTCAACGCTATTTGGGCTAAGTTGCTATAAAGCACTGATATAGGTCAACTATATAATATATTTCACTCCATTTTTGTCACATTTTCGAGAATTATAGCGGAATTTTGCATAAAAAATAATAAATATCGTAGTTATATAATTTATTTCAAAAAATATATAGATATCATAAATTTCCAATAATCAGAATTAATTTGAGATTTATTTAACTAATTTTGTTATCAGATTTACCTGTGTTTTTTTTTCTCGTGTTGTTTTGTACAATATACCGTGATAAAATCCTTAAGTCACAACGTAAAACTCGGCAAAAGGGATTTACCAATATCAAATTCTTATTATTTCCCTGGACAAGATCGAATATTATTAGAAATGATTTGACAAGACCCGGCGTAGACTGGGTGTATACCGGTCTACGCCGGAATATTTGAAGATTGGGGAAATATTGAGCATTTAAGACACATTAAATGAGCCTGACACCCCTCCACATGCCAAGATTCCGGCTCAAACCGGAGGAGTGCCGGCGTACGCCGGAAAGAGGACCCACTCAGCATTATTTTTGTACTATTCACATACAGAGGCGAATTCTTATATATATACACAATAAAAAGAGAAAAAGGGGATCATCATCTTCTTATTTTTATTTTCCTCTTGCAGACAACATCTATCAAAGGCTATTAGAGCCAAAATATTTTAGTTCCATTATCACTATTAACATCTAAAATATAGGTATCAAGTTGATAAGTATACGCTAGGCTGGCAAATGCAAATCAGTTGAACACCAGAGATGCAAGCAAGCTTCATAATACTAATTCGACGGTTGTACCGGTAACATTCTAGTATTATTTTGTATTATTAATCTGATTATTATGAATGCTAATTTTAATAAGTTAGTATTTGTAATAATGAGTAGCTAAGCTTATAACTAGCTAGGGCAATGTAATTGAATTATTTTGGTCTCTTTTGGTTGAACGGATGATGATTATGGAATGTAAATTTTAATTTCGATTGTGTTGAATCTTTTTCTACTTATATTGATTGTTAGCCTGTATTGGAGTAATTAACCGATATTGGCACACACACACGTAATTGATTCCGAACGGAGATATTAGGTGTGAGAACGAGATAGAAAAACCGGAAGGTAAAATTGGCCTTTTTGACGGAATCCTATTTTTATCCGGGGAAAGACTAATTGTACTCGAGAGTTTATCATGTCAAATCATTAGGTTTAGGGTTCTTAAACTAAGGAGGATGCATAGAACAATTTCGTACACTCGTATGAAGGGAAATTGTTAGAATAGGAGTACACCGTTTCACACAATTGGATACCCTTAATAGGCCGATTAATCATATCCTTAAAAAACTGAAAGAGACTATAGTTCAATGAAATTGTCTTGGCTAGTACATTTAATATTAATTGTAATAAAACTATCACCTTTATGATAAAACTGCGACTTAGATCAAGATAATAATAGCTAATTGGTGTTTAACCACACTTAGAATTGTATCGTGTTCCCTGAGGAAATGACCTTGATTCACCAGACTAGACTACAATTTGACCCGGTACACTGCTGGTTAGATTGAACCCCAGTTTTAGGCTATCAAGCACTACGCCAAATAGCCTGCTCATTAATATTGTCGACATAATTAAGCCCGGTCGCTATTTCAGCACAACACTATACAGCTAGTTGCTTTCGAGCCTAACGCTATTAAGCCCGGTCACTATTTCAGCACGGCACCGATCAAATAGTCTCTTTCGAGCCTAATGTTGTCAAGCCCGGTCGCTATTCACCACGACATCAATCAGCTAGTCACTTTCGAGCCTAACGCTGCTTAGCTCTTCGCTAATAAGCATAGCACCCTTAAGCATATTCGTTGTTAAGCATATCGCTACTCGACTACGCTAACGAACCTTACGCTATCAAGCATGTTGCTCTACATCAATCATCTCGGCACATGGTAAATCAAGTTGCCTTACAACTTATTGAATGATTTTCATGTGTGCACCATAAAAGGTCAAGGAGTAGAGGGCCATTAATCCACCAAGCCAAAAAAAGCGCCCACGGATTCCTATTGGGGCTGTACGTAGATCCAAGAAATATAGGGTCAACGGCCCACAGAGTTCGCACCTTCACAATCCGGACTGGACTGGGTAATAATTCAGCTCGCCCTTCGCCTTAGCGATATTTATCATTGGTAGGGCACACAAGCGTCGATCAGCGAAGCCTTCAGCTTGCTCTTTAACAGCCGGAGAGAAGCACTGAGGGCCGACCTGCTCTCCCCTTAGCTCGACAGTCCGAACTCGATTCGGATCAAGCCCGCTAATCAGGCAACATGAGTTAAAGCTCGATGGCTACAAGCAAGCAATGCACGGAGGTTACTTTCAAGCACAATGGAATTAGGAGCACAAATCCACAACCATCTGAATCCCGTGAAAAATGGCTAGCAGCTCATGGTGTCAACTTCCTGCAGACCAATTAAATTTAAAGATTCGACATGTAGTACTTAACCATAGTGATCGCGAAAGATCATGCCAACTGCAGAGGTGCCCAACTGCATCAAAGCGTCAACATTGCATTTAACAGTACCATTTGACATAGCTGTCCACGAATCTAGTAGATACTTACCAAATTAAGTAACCAAAATTTAATGGTTAAAAATAATATGAATTATTAACGTAAATGACTTGATATGAAAACAAATTATCTTATGAAATAGAATAGTATTATCCGTTTTATTACGGAAATCGTAGACACAAATTTTACACACAAACAATTGTCCCGAATGTGACTCGTATCCAAAACTTATTGGTCATGATACCTCATCTTTTACTTGTAGATCAAAGTTCTTTGGCTCATTCTCATTTTTCTTATGTCCGTGTTACGTTATTTTTAACGGTTATTATTGTAAAACCTGAATAATAATACAATTTAAAAATAATAATAATATTGAAAATGGAGGGTCTGTTCATGGCTGATGGTGGGGATGGAAGAACGATTTTGGCTTTTCTGATGGGTGGCGTTGGTGGTGGCAGTGGTCTCGGTAGTCTGCATGTCTTCTTTATTAAAGGATGTTGGTGTTATGGCTTTTTACCTTTGTTCTTCTTGTTGTTTAGTGTTGTTTGGTGTGTTGTTTGTTTGTTCTATGTGTTTTAGATCGGGTCGGTAAAAGCTGGGTATTCCGGATTGTTGTTTAAGTTTGTAGATTTGTTTAAGTCAGTGTATGATATGGTCAAGATTGACTATCGTATTCTATTACCAAATCAAATCCTCTTGAATGAGGTCTTTGGTGGACATGGGTCTCACATGTCCTTTTTCTTTTCGTATCCTTGTGGTTGTAGTCCAGCTCTAGGCCGGTGGCGATCCGGATTTATTTCGGGTTTTTACCGGCGTTGGTTTAGTTGTAATCTATTTATTAATTTTAGTAAAATCTTTCGTTTCTGGTATAAATTTAAAAAAAAAAAAAAAGAAAATGGAGGGTCTCTATTTGTAATTATTATTATTATTATTATTATTCTAAAAAAATGAAAGAAAGAAGGTTCTCCAGCTCCTTCTGGATGCTTCGATAACGTAAGATAAATACTCCACCTTCTTCCCCTAGAATTTGTTCATTGATTCCTTGTTGTTCATTCTCTTTGGTTTGCTTTCTCACCCACCAAATTCTATACTTTTCTCCGTAGATCATCAAAGATCCTTTTCATCCAGCCAGCATTTTAATCCGGTACTCTATCAAGAATTATTTGTACAGAATTTATTACGTTGCTTCAAATTCAATCCTTATTATTAGAGATTTCTTTAAAACCCGAATTGTTATGCGTTTTTATTTCTCTTCAGGGTTCTTTATACATTGATCATATTTTGTTGGATCTCATCGAGAATGTCTCATATCCTTCCGATATGTTTCTTTTCTTTGATTTTCGATTCCTTGATTTCATATGGTCTTGATGCATTGGATTTTTTTGTCTATTAATTAAAGATTTTTGATTGATTGTTATTGTCACGAAAGATAATTGGATTGTTTTAGAATTTGATTTCTACAAATTTTATTTCATTGATGTTGTTGGAACCTTAACAAGTTGAGTTCACGCGGGAGCCAAAGAGAAAGAGATCGTGAAAGAGCTCAGGCAAGGGCTGGGCACAAGGTCAGGCAACCCAAAGATGATGGCTTGACCCCTGAACAAAGACGAGAGAGGTTTGTTTATGGCTCTTTTATTTTCTTTTTTTTCTATTTTCCAATGATATGCACCATTTTTTTTATAACTTTCCATAACGCAACACCAAATTTGGAAAAAGGTTTGGTGATTTCATTTAATTGAGAAAAATTTGGTGATTTCACTAAATAGATGCAAACTTGATTGAGAAAAGTTTGATGATTTCACCAAATAGATGCAAATTTGATTTTGCATTGTAGGGGGGTTTTTGCAAGAAAAAGTTGGAAATGGTAGCCTTTTTAAAACAAAATGCCCTTTTTTGAATTTGGGGAGTTGGATTACCTTGATCTTGATTTGAATTTTCGGTGTGATTGGTTGGTGGTGCAGGGACGCGAAAGCTCTTCAAGAAAAAACAGCAAGAAAAGCAGCACAGGCGGCAGGGAACAACAATAGGTCGGATGTTAATAGGAACAGTACTACTAAGAAGAAATAAATGACATTACAGGAGGAGTAGGCATTTTCTTAACTTTTTTTTTTTTTTTTAAATTGTCCTTTTGAGTCCATTTTATAGCTTAAAAGGGCTAAATGTGGTTTAAGGCTGAGTATCTTTATCTGTCATCATGTGTGTGTGTTGTTCAATCCGACATTATTGCCACATTTGGCTCTTCTTGATACCGTCAAAACCTGTACTTTAGCATTATTGAATCAATTAACTTTCCAGATATAATACATACTTGCTTGTGCATTAATACTGTTGGAACCTGTACTTTAGCATTGTTCCTTTATATTGAATCAAATAACTTTTTAGAGATGATGCTTGATTCTGCTTATTAGTGCATTGCCAACTGAAACCGGGATATGAGCCTTGATATGCCGGAGTCTGCATATTCTGCGGTCGGTCTTTGGTGCCTTAGGACATTGCACCATATTTTTTGTAGATACTACTCAGCAGTGTGCTTATACTATGACACATGTAGCCTACTGATAAGGATATGGTCGTTGCGGTCTTTTTGTTTTAAACTTGCATAGTTTCTTTGTTAGCTTTGCATATGGTTCTTCTGTAATTTCTTTGACAGAAGGCTCCAAAGAGGGTTGGAGTCTCGATCATCTCTTCTTCTTTTCAGATTGTCTCTAATCCATTCTTGAATGTTTGACTGTGAGAAGAAGCTCCCCCAAATATGTCTTGGAAGCAGGTTCTTCCAAATCAACCTAGAAGTCTTGCAATCCCTTAGAGAGTGGAGGATGGTTTCCTCATCTCTGCTACATAAGCTGCAAATTGCAGAATTTGCAACTTGTCTTCTGTATAGCATTGATTGGGTTGGCATTTTTACTATTTTTCACATAATGCATTTTTATCGTGTGTGAGAGGCTTGTGAAAGCATACATTATAGCCTTTTCTTTTTATTCTTCTTCACACAATACGTTTTTATCGTGTGTGGACGGTTAGAAATGAAGGATTTTTAATGCATATCACTTGATACAATTTTCTTACAACGGTTGTATTGTGAAATTTGTCCCGGTCGTAGGCTTGTAGCACTGGGGTAAAGAAAAACATCTAGTATCTTCAAGGACCTAAACACCATTCCACTTATAACAAATACACACAATTAGCAAATAACAAATACACACAATTAGCGTATTCTTTAAAACACTAGTTGAGACATCGGTTTTCCACAAGAAGTTGTAAACTTAATCACAAATTTTACTATTTAAGGGATCCTACTTGGTGTTATCCTCAACTTCCAAAAAAATCTACTACTACCTTCCATTTATCGATTCGGTTATAAATCATAAAATACGCATAAATTAATGACATTTTTAAGAATAGAACGAAAAAAATCTTAGTAAAAATTTACTGGTAAAATACAATAAATACGGCGCGTATTCTTTAAAAAACACTAGTTGAGACGTCTCCTATATAAAATGAAACAAATAATTTTAACAATTGCATCAGTTATTTTCGAACGGAGGAAGTAATATATATATATAGTATGCTTATTGTTTGCCCCTCCGCCTCTCCTTAATTTATTTTTTGTCTTTTTGAAAATTTTATCGTCCCCTTACCCGAGATATTGTGCCTGCCACGGTGTACGGGTGATGCCATTCTGACAGTAATGTGTATTGATTTTGTGCATTTAAATTTTGATGATATGGTATTTGGATAGTATATCTACTTTGTGCATGTAGTATGTTGTAGGGCGGTGATAGCGTTAGCGCCACAACAAAATAACATAATTTTACGTTATTGATTATTATGTGAGACTTATTGCTTCTTATGGGTCGCATGAAGATCGATGATTTAAAAGTGTGTTGTGACACTTTGTTGTGGAACAAACATTTCCTTTTTGTTGTAGGTATTGAATAGTAGTATATTAGAAAAGCTGGCATATGTAAGACTTGAAAGGTAAAGATAACATGAAGGGAATTTACACAATAAATATGCAGGAACTTAAACAGCAATGAAAGTGTGCAACATGCAAAAGACAGATCTGCAAACAAGCATAAACATAAGAGCAGTACCTGATTGCTAAGAACAACAATGGTACTGCTGTTGACATGAACCCAAAAAAAAAAAAAAAAAAAAAAAAAAAAAGGGCTAAACATTCTTAACTCCGAAAGGCCGGTACATTACAAACCGACTTGATCATAATCGTCATCATTAGAATCTGATGAATCACTCCATGCAGCTTTGAGTGCTTTCTTTTTGCTTTTGGATGATTTTCAGCTTCATCATTCTTCTTTGGACATTCTTCTTTGTAACATTTCAATTCAAATTTAGCTTTATGTTGTCCTCATTTGAGAAAGCTCTTGCTGTTGTATCTTAGAAAAGTACCTTCTTGAAGTTTTTCACAACAAGTGTAAGGTCTTTCTTCATATCCTCATCATTTTTAGAGGTTTTAGCTTCATATTTTGCATCAGTTTTAGAGTTTTCCTTCACTTCAAGTACAAGGCTCCTAACTTCCACTTTCTCATTCTTTATATCATTCATTGTTGGTTCATACACCAACAATGAACCAATAAACTCATTTTTCTTCAACACAATAATATCCTTTTCTTCCTAGATAACAAATAAGCATTCAAAATATGCACAATTGATCATTCAATGAAAGATAAGACAAATAAGCATTCACATATTATTCACAAGATATAATGTCAGTGTAGTTTGTAACAACTCAATGGGATTTAGTTTATTAACAGCTTCCAAATATGAGTTATAAAACAAACACAATAACAGTCAATGATGTACCAAAGTTGCCTTTGGATTTGAACCTCAACTCAATGGGATTTAGTTTATTAACTTTAATTACTAGAGTGTACAATCACTAAACTGTTAAAATGATTTATCCATAGATCTAGAACATCATGATAATCACTACAATATAAACGGTAAAGAATCAGTATTACCTCCGTTTGTCGCCATGATGTTGTTGCATGCCGCTTTGATGAGGATTCCGGTATCTCTCTCCTTTCCTACAACCGTGATGTGTTGGTTTCTTTCGTATGCTTTATGATGGAACAAAGCATTGCTTTTATAGGTAGAGAGATGGCCGAAATCCGAATTACCTAGGGTTTTGCTTTAATCTCGGCCGTCCATCAAAGCCGAGTTTTTAATCGGATTAAAACTCCTTTTAAATAATCAATAAATAATAAATAGCATATTTCCTCGGAAAAACGAATTTCCTATAAGACTACTATTACGGGAAGGAAATTACTCGGACTCAAGTAAAGGGCCGACATAATTTTCTTTTGATTGAATCCTTCAATTAATCTTGCACTCCTTGTCAATATAAATTGAAATAAGATTTCAGTGTGTTCTTATTCACTTCCTCTATTACAACTAGAAGATAATCTAGCTCAATAAATCTCAAATTAACTCAACGATTGACGATACCGGGTTACGCACCTCGATATATCATCATCGAGTGGACCTCATGGATTAAATATTCGCTAAGGCACAGGAGCCAGATAAGGCATACAAGTCGGATAATCGACTTGTAAACCGTGGCATGCATGTCGACCCTCGAACCTGAAGTATGCTAGGAACTCGAGGTCACGACTATCGACTTACGGGCAGTGCAGGACGTGAGTTCCAGGAGTCGATCACCCCAGGTCGGGCAGATCGATATCGAGAACAGAGTCCACACCAGCTACGTTAGCCCAATATCCGCAGGATAACTTGGGCAAGGGGTAAAGCCCAATTAAGGGTAAATAAGACAATAGCTACAAACCGACTCATATTAGGGTTAGGTCATGCATTGTCCTTATAAATACAACGTTCCAGGAACTACGTATGGCTTGATTCCTGGAATAATAACAGGATACGTAGGCACTAAGAATCCCACTTAGACTTAGCCGTAAATATACAAAACCCCTTCTTTGTTCTTGGTATTAAGGTTCTTGATCATTCATCAATAACATAAGGAAAAGCCCGGATCTTTAAGGTGACATAATTTGTCATCGTCATTGGCGCTAGAAGGAGGGCCCTTCTTTTGTTGAATACGTCAAGATCATCATGCCTCCTAAAGACAAAACCGCCAGAAAAACCACCTCCAAAAACGTGGATCCGCAAAATCCGCAGATAAGTGAACGAGCGGGTATGGAGCCTCGGGGAGACAAAGATCCAAATTTAGAGACCGTCCAAGAAAATCCACCACGAGCGGGCTCGGGGCCTTGCCCCGAGCATCGAGCCATGGTGGATCGGTTAGCGACGACGAGATCACAACGCTCCGAGAAAAATAATGGCGGAAGCATTTACGCGACAGAAACTTCAACAACAGCAGCACCAGGCGGAAGGCGGTCTAAATATCGCCGTCAATAAGCCTAAGCCAATTCAGTTCGAAGAGATCAGCGCTTCCTCAAGCTCTGGTGAAAGAAGGAAGCGAGAAATCCGACAGAAGCATGTACGCATCGACGAAGATAGCGTTAGGCAAGAGCTAGACGTAATCCTAGGGAGGACCCAGGGTTCTTTGTGGTTAGAGTCTCCTTTCACCAAGGAGATCGAAGATTATCCTAAACCCAAAGGGTTTAAGATTCCTAAGATAGACCCGTATGATGGCACCACCGACCCGGAGGACCATCTTCACAGATATCTATCCCAGATGAGGCTAGATTGTGCACCAGACGAGATGCGATGCCGGGCATTCGAGACTCTACTCGTAGGTCGGGCAAGAGAGTGGTTTACCAAGTTGAAACCCGGATCCATCTCCAGCTTCACCGTGCTCGCCTGAAAATTCAGAGGTGCCTTCATCGTCAACAAAAAGTTTCAGTTGAGTGAGACGCACCTCACAAATGTGAGGCAGCATAGAGATGAGTCGGTGTTGGATTATTTGAAGAGGTTCAACCTAGAGGCTATGCAGGTCAAAGACCCACAGGATCGAGTCTTGATCACTTCATTTGTGGGGGGACTGCGCAACACAAAGCTATATGAGAAGTTAAGCAGAAACCTACCACGAAACATGGATGAATGTGTGAATGTCGTCCATCGATTTTTTCAAGGCGAAGAGGCAGTGCGTAGGCACACCCAAGCCGAGTGGATGGACAATTCGAGGAAAGATGGTCGAGGAGCAAATAAGAGCCAGTCTCGACAGCAAGATGTAGAAAGAAAAGCATCAGTTTGGGATCGCATCGAGGCTCCTGTTTCGGGCCGGTCAGAGAGAAAGGGGGGTAAAAAGGATAAAGATTTTACTCCTCTCAACCGGTCCCGTACGGAGGTTTTATCAACCATGGTCTCCAAGAACTTGGCCAAGAGGCCACCTCCGATCAAAAAACCTCGAGAAAAACGAAGGTCGACAAAGTACTGTGAATTCCACGAGGATACAGGTCATTCAACAGAGGAATGTTTCGACTTAAAGAAAGACATCGAGGCTCGCATCCAAGAGGGGAAGCTGGACGAGGTCATTGACCGATCCCGTTCCAATGAGCCCAGGGGGCAACGAGACTTCAAAAGAAAAAATCCTGACCAGGATAGAGGTCGAAGTCGAGAGAATCAGAGAAGAAGAGATCGATCCCCTAGACGAGACCGATCTCCTGATCACGATAGGGACTACTATGGTCAGGACCGCTATGATGATAATCGCCCAAATAATTACGTGAATATGATATTTGGACCAGGGGAGAGTGAGAAGGGACGAGCCGGTCGAGAACCGGACGACGGCTCGAGGCCACGTAAGCGATCCAAGATTGACCACGGAAGTCGGGTATGGCCCTGAGACGACGTCCCTAAGTCGACAAGTCATAGTGAGGGTTAGTGATTGAAGCGGTTATCAGTCGCGCCAGAGTATCGAGGGTATGCGTCGATAATGGTAGCGCTGTGAATATCTTGTACTACTCGGCATTCCAGGGTATGAAGCTCAAGGAGAAAGATTTAGTGCCTATAGCCTCTCCCCTATTCGGTTTCACAGGACAGGCCGTCCATCCCATGGGTTCCATAAAGCTACTCACGACGGTAGGTGATGGAGAAAAATGGAGGACACTAGAGCTAAACTACGTGGTCGTTAAAGCTCCCTCCGCGTATAATGTCATTTTGGGTAGACCAGCCCTTTTCGAGTTGCGAGCTATAATTTCGACGTTTCATAACAGCTTGAAATTCCCGACTCGAAATGGTTCCCACGAAGTAAAAGGGGATATTGAAATCGCCAGAAGCTGTAATTCGATAGTGATGAACGGTAAGATGGCGGTACAACAAGTCCTCGTCGAGGAACTTATTCCGGAAGAAGAGGAAGAGAAGTGTTGGGCCTCGAGTGAAGCAGTTGAAAATGTCAGCTTGTGGGAAGAGGAAGACGATCAGAGTGTCCAAGTCGGGGTCTGGATCCCGGCTCAGGAAAAGCGGTTATTGATCGACTTGCTGAAAGAGTTCAAGGACGTCTTCGCATGGAAGGCGTCCTACATGCCGAGTCGCCGACGGACATCGCCATCCATAAACTCGAGATTGACCGAGGCCCGAAAGCCGGTCAAACGAAGAAGCGAAACTTCGCGCGAGACCGATTGGAAGCTATCGAGTCCGAAGTCGGGAAGTTATTGTCGGCAAATATAGTAAAAGAAGTACTCTATCCAGAATGGCTTGCTAATCCAGTGTTGGTGAAGAAACCAGATGGCAGCTGGCGCATGTGCGTAGATTTCACGGATTTGAATAAGGCATGCCCTAAAGATTCCTATCCGCTGCCTAAGATCGACAGGTTAGTTGATTCGACCATCGGTTTTGAGGTATTCGCGTTCCTCGATGCATACAAGGGGTACCATCAGATTCTTATGGACCCTCGAGATGCAGAGAAAACCGCGTTCATTACAGAGTTTGGCACCTTCTGTTATGTTACCATGCCATTCGGACTAAAGAATACTGGGGCCACATACCAAAGGGCAGTCAATAAAATCTTTGCGAAGCACATTGGTAAGAATATGGAAGTCTATGTGGACGATCTACTCATCAAAAGCTGGTCGATGATCTCAACGGGTGGTTCAGCTTCCTTCCGGCCACCATCAGTTTGCCGATTGTTCAGGGTCAAATTATACGATTTTTAACGATATATTTTATATCAATTTTCCCCATATTCTTATGTTTTTCATAGAAATCGAGATTTATATTTGAATATTGAGCAAACGATATTTTTAATGAGTTAATTTCAAAATGTATCAAATTTAGTGCTTAAATGATGATTTATTATTATTTTGGAATTGTATTACATTTTGGTGTTATTCATTGATTAATTAGGAGCTCACAAGTGTTGAAGTTTGGAATTGACAAGTGGCAAGGGATAAGATCAAGGAGAGCAAGTCATGAATGATCTAGAATATCCAAGAGATAAGGTTTGTTACAAAGGATAAGGATGGGTTGTTAGAGATATTGGATAAGAATCATTGAACAAGCTCAGGAACAGGTGGAACTGGCGTTCCACATATGGAACCGGCGTTCGGGACTCAAACGGCGTTCAAATGAGATAAAGCGGGGCCCGAGAGCTCGGAAGAAGCATAGAGCGGCGTTCCACGGCCCGGGCGGCGTTCTACATGCTCGAACCGGAGTTCAAACTCGAAACGGCGTTCAAGATCTCTCGCCACCGATTTTTTATAAATACCACTGTTCCCTTTCATTCGGATGCGGACTTCCATTCGAAATCGGTCACAAAACTTCTCACACATAAAATTCCAAGGAGCGACCACTCTTTTGGAGTCTCGAGGCCGGTCACCCGAGCCTTATGCTCGGGTGACCCGGGGTTAGATTAGGCTTCTTTCCTTTGTTTTGCTTGTTGATTCATGGAGCTCTAACTATTGTATCAAACCCCGTGAGTTTGTTCTCGCAATTAATTCGGTCCTGTTTTATCTTTATGATTTATGATTCGTTTTGTATCTTTTCTATGCAATTATCATGCTATTGTGTGACTAGATCGAGAGATTGGTTACTAATCGTTGTTTACCGTATGACGAAAGTCGGTGTAGACCTTAGATCACCATAGAAAAGATGTGATTTTTAACCTTGACATAACGAAAGTTGATAGGTTGATTATCTAGGTTATTAGATTGAAAGATCTTACACCTTGTTTTATATGCGTTAATCTCTATAGATCGAAAGATGATGAGATTGATAGGCGAATTACTACGAAAGTAGGATTCATACCTTCGTAAGGTGAAACCACAATTCGAGTTAAAATCACGAGATGAGGTAGGATTGAAATTACATGGTTTGTACGTTGTTTGATTTCATGTTTCCTTAGTTTAGGTCGTTTTTATGTTTTCCTTAGCTTTAGGACTGTTTTTATCTTCTGTGTTGTTCTTATTTGTTTGTTCTTAATTATGTGTTTCCTGGCTTTGGACTAAAAATCCTCTGTCCAGTTTATTCTCCTCTTTAGTTTAGGTTTAGTAATAACTAGTAGTAGCAATTGGAAAGATTAATGAAATTAGATTCAACATCCCAATTCCCTGTGGATCGACCCCTTACTTATCTCGTTATACTATCAACTACCCGGTGTTTGGCCGGTTAGGAGTTAGTTTTGCATCTAAGTTAGGGTTTATAAATTTTCTTTTGTTTAAATGATGCAAAATCCTCTCAACACCGATGAGCCCCTAGAAGGGTTCTGTACGGTCTATGAGGCCCAATTGTCGAGTGGGTTGAGGTTCCCTCTCTGTCCGGCGGTCCTGGCTGTTCTTCACCATTACGAGATCGGTGTATCTCAGCTGGGCCCAAATGCGATCCGGACTCTGATGGGCTTTTTGATTGCCTGCCGAGTGGCAGGTATCGGTTTTACCGTTCCTCTATTCCGGTGGTGGTACAAGATCGCTGCGCTGCCGGATAAAATGTGGTACACGTTTCAGAGGCGTACCAATCGCCATGAGTTCGTGTCTCGAGGACCTTCATCTCACGGGAATTGGAAGCCCATGTTTTTCTTTCTCCGACATGGATCGGATAATCCTTATATCGGCTTATGGAGGTCGAGAGACGGAAGGGATGACAAACTGGGTCGTGAGGCTGCGCCCGACGAGGCTCTTTCTCTCGATAGATTCAAGTTCGAGGTGACTACGTCAGACCTGAGTCTTCTTTACGAGCTTGCTCGTCTTGGGGAGGCGGGACCCGTACCATACATAAGCCTTCCTGCTGTCGATCAGGAAAATTGTAGGAAACTTTATTATTTTGTTGCCAAGTCTTATTGCTCTTTGAAGTTGTATTTTTACTTATTTCTGATACTGACTTCTTTTTCACTTGTGTAGTGGGCAGATTCTCGAAGGTCGTTGTCCCAAAGGCTTCCGCAGTAGCTGCTGCTGTCAATGCATCCAGGTCGAGGGTCATTCCTCCGGTGTCAGAGGAGAGATCTGCTCGTGCTGATGACTCGGCTGAGGGTGTCGAGGCCAATACCCCTGTCGCACAACCGACTCCGCCTTCTACCTCGGGGGGACTTACCCATGAGCATCGGTCGATACGCGAAGAAGAGGATGTTATCGATTTTACTGTTGGAGGGAGTGAAGAAGCCTCCGGCTCTGAAGCAGCCCGGTTACAAAAGAAGAGGTCGGCCCTCGAGGAGCTGGTGAGAGATCAGCAAAAACAGGCCAAACTTATCAAGCCTTCTCTCGATCTTGCTGCCTCGGGTGAGATGTCGGCCGACGATGTCAAGAAGCTGGACGACCAGGTCCTGGCCTCTTCCCTCCGAGAACTGGGTCGTGTGGTAAACACTAACTCTTGTCGATTTCTCTTTCTTTTTGTTTTGTACCTCACGAAGCCTACGCCTTAACTTTTCCTTTTTGGCAGCACTACTTTATGAGTCGAGAAGCTTCTCGACGTATGAACCTGCCGTCTGAGACCGAGGAAGAGCTGAAGACACAGATTCGGAGGCTGAACGACAAGCTTGCTATCGAGTCAGCTTGTGTCACTGGTCTGGAATCGCAGCTCAATGTTTTCAAGAAAGAAGCTGATGCTGAGATAAAGAGGGTAAAGGAGGAGCAATAAGTACGTCCTTTGCCGAGCCGAGGAGAGATCCGGGCGCGGCCGAGGGGAGAGAGGCCACTATGAAAGAGACTCTCGAGCAGGAATCGGCACGAGGAGCGGCCACTGCCGAAGAGAGAGATCGCTTGAAGGCCGAACCGGATCGAGTCCCTGGCGCTTGAGGAAGCAAGGGCTGCCACGATTCTCGAGTATCGGAAGTCGAAGAGTTGGGTAAGGATCTCGACGTAATCATGCGGACGCCTATACTTGGAGGATTCACCAAGGCGGTGGACCAAGTAAAGAAGGCTTATCCGGAAGTCGAGATCGACCAGCTTGAAGAGCCTGACTGTTATGACCTGACTCGGAGGCGCTGTATGACCTGTACTTTGATGAATTTCAACAGGGTATATCACTTGCCCAGAAGTATGGTGTTCCCACAGCAAGCCCGACTCCTGATAATACGACTTCCGCTGCCATTGCTCCTACGCCGATCCCAAAAGATTCTACTCCGACCCCGACTCCTGATGCTTCTATTTAGTTATCTTGTTTCTTTCGAACTTTGGTGTCTTGAACTTTAACTTTGCAATTATTTGTAAATTTAACTAACTTTGAGTCGACTTGGGTGAATGTTCACTGTATAATGGCTGGTTTTTCCGACCTGGCCTTAATTTGTTTTGAAATTTCTGCCCTTTTGTTTCTCTATTTGTTGTTATTTACTTTCTCATTTGTTACTGTCTTTGGCTTTCTTGCTTGTCGAGCCTTTGGCTCTGTTTGCTTCTGCCTTGTCAATGCAATATTGCCCCCCAAGTGTTTTATCAACTTCAGTTCATAATGCACTTGGGCTCTATATGGATTTTAGGTCGACCTAGTTGCCTTGGCTTTTTAGCCTTATAGGCTTGCTAGCTCTTCGAGTTATTCCGACATTGCGAACTGTCCTTGTCCCGGTCTAGTTGCCCCTTGGGCTGGTTAGACTTCCGACTTGGACGTTTGGCCCGACCCTGCGAACCGTCCTTTGTCTGCCTTATTCGACCCTTAAGTACGTTAGGCTTTTGACTTGGACATTTGACCCGACCTTGCGAGTCTTCTTTTTGCCTTCTGCATTGTATGCTTATGGCGTTGTCGGGAGTTCTGACTTTCGGATTGCTCCATACTTTGTCGAGTGTAACTTCGTGTCCTTTTGGACTTAGAATATTACAAAAATGACTTAATAAAACTGTAGAAAAAGAAATCATCATTTATTATAACGAAGATAGAATTGTCTCATGGACTGATTACAAATTTTAGAAAACGAGTAGAATCAAACTAATCGACTAAGGCTTAGACGTAAAATTTCCTCAAATTATTCGCGTGCCATTGTCGAGGAACTGTGGTTCCGTCTGCTCGACCTAGTTGATATGAACCTTTAGGGTGGACTTTTAGAATCTGATACGGGCCTTCCCAGTTCGGGGAGAGTGTCCCGATCTCCTTCTGTCGACTTGCTTCATTCTTCCTCAAGACCAGATCTCCGACCTTGAAATATCTGTATTTCACTCTGGCGTTGTAATATTGAGAGATCTTCTGCTTGTACCTTGCCATTCTGGCTGAGGCCATCTCTCTTCGCTCCTCGAGATTATCCTTCTCCTGTCGGATGTCGGGGTCGTTCGTCTCAATATTGTACGCTAAAACTCGGGGGAAGGGACGCCGATCTCCGCAGGGATAACTGCCTCGCACCCATAAGTTAGGGAGAAAGGTGTTTCACCCGTTGATGAGTTTGGAGCTGTCCCGTATGACCACGGGATGCTCGGGAGTTGTAACGCCCGCCCTCGCCCTTCAGCCTCTAGCCTTTTTTTCAATCCGAGTTTAATCTGTCGATTTGTCTGTTCGACTTGACCATTTGCTTGAGGATGAGCCACCGAAGTGAAGTGCTGGTCGATATGATACTCGGCTAACCACTCTCTGACTCTTCGGTCTTCGAATTGAGTGCCGTTTTCCGAGATTAAAGCCTTCGGAATACCATACCTGCATAAAATATCGACCCATAGGAATTTCTTGATTGTAGCTGCTTTGATATCGGGTAAAGCTTTGGCTTCTACCCACTTAGTGAAATAATCCACCGCAACTACTACAAACTTATTATTCCCTGGAGCTCGAGGTAGGGGTCCCACAATATCGACTCCCCACACGTCGAAGGGCCATGCTGACGAGATGATATTCATTTCTTGTGCCTGTTGATGAGAGATGTTATCGTGAATTTGACAAGAATTGCATCGCTGCACTAACTTGTTCCCATCTCGTTGCATTGAAGGCCAGAAGTATCCTGCGAGCTTACATTTCCGGGCTAACATCCTAGCCCCACAGTGATTTCCACAAGCTCCTCTGTGGATTTCCTCGAGAAGATATTCTCCCTCTGTCTCAGATGCGCATCTCAACCATGGACTCGTGAGTGACTTCCGATAAAGTATGCCATTGAAGAATGCATATCGAGCCGACTGTAGTCGGACCTTTCTTGACTGTACCTTATCATTGGGTAATATTCCGTCCTTTAAGTAAAGGAAAATCGGATCCATCTATGTGGCCTGCTGAGATATCGGCTGGGCCTCTATCTCTTCATAGATCCTTTCTGTTAGCAACTCTACTAACACCTTCTTGCTAGAGACGAAATTCGATGCTAACTTGGACAGAGCGTCGGCCCTCTTGTTCTGAGTTCGAGGTACCTGTTCGAATTGAATCGAGTTGAATTTCGGCTTGAGACCTTGAACTACTGCCAAATACTTCTTCATAGTCTCTTCCTTAGCCTCGTATTCTCCTTTGATATGGTTAACGACTAATTGCGAGTCACTGTAAACGTTGAGATTTTCGACCCCCAGCTTCAGAGCGAGCTTCAGACCAGTAATAATTGCTTCATACTCTGCCTCATTATTAGTTGCCTTAAAATCGAACCGGAGAGCGTATGAAAACTCCTCCCCCTTCGGGCTGACTAATAGGAGGCCTGCGCCTGCTCCTTCTTTGCTCGAGGCCCCATCAGCATGGAGCATCCATCGTTCTTCCTGACTTTGCTTTTCTTGCTCAAGTTGTACTGGTATGCCCTCGGCTAAGAAGTCTGCTAAAGCTTGAGCCTTGATTGCGGTACGCGGCATGAACTCGATGTCGTATTGGGCCATCTCGATTACCCACTTCGCGAGTCGACCAGATGTGTCGGGCTTCGCCAGAATTTGCTTGAGTGGTTGGTCTGTAACTACCACTATAGGATGAGCTTGAAAGTATGGCCTAAGCTTTCTCGACGCGTGTACCAACGATAATGCGAGTTTCTCAGCTGGTGAGTATCGAGTTTTGGGGCCATGCAAAGCTTTACTTACAAAATATATGGGCACCTGGCCCTTTTCCCCTTCTCGGACCAAGACCGAACTCACTGCTTCCTCGCAGACCGATAGATAAACCAACAACCTTTCCCCCTCTCGAGGAGAAGTGAGAGTAGGTAGTTCTAACAGATATGCTTTTAGTTCTTCGAATGCTGCGTGACATTCGCTGTCCCAGTGGAAAGGACTGGGCTTTCGAAGACTCTTAAAGAACGGCAGTGCGCGCTTGGCTGACCGAGATAAGAACCTATTCAGTCCTGCCATCCGACCTGTGAGTCTCTGAACCTCTTTCATATTTCGAGGTGCAGGCATGTTCTTCAGTGTGTCGATCTTATCAGGGTTAGCTCGAATCCCGTCTCTCGAGACCATGTACCCTAGAAATTTGCCTGTTCTCACTCCAAAGGTGCACTTTTTGGGATTAAGCTTTATTTCAGTATCTCTTAACACTTCAAATACTTCCCTAGCGTCAACCAAAAATTGCTTCATCGACCGGCTTTTGATGAGTAGATCGTCCACATAGACTTCCATATTCTTACCAATCTGCTTCGCAAAGATTTTATTGATCGCCTTTGGTATGTGGCCCCGCATTCTTTAGTCCGAATGGCATGGTAACATAACAAAGGTGCCAAACTCGTAATGAATGCGGTCTTCTCTCGCATCTCGAGGGTCCATAAGAATCTGATGGTACCCCTTGTATGCATCGAGGAACGCGAATACCTCAAAACCGATGGTCGAATCAACTAACCTGTCGATCTTAGGCAGCGGATAGGAATCTTTAGGGCATGCCTTATTCAAATCCGTGAAATCTACGCACATGCGCCAGCTGCCATCTGGTTTCTTCACCAACACTGGATTAGCAAGCCATTCTGGATAGAGTACTTCTTCTACTATATTTGCCGACAATAACTTCCCGACTTCGGACTCGATAGCTTCCAATCGGTCTCGCGTGAAGTTTTGCTTCTTCTCGTTTGACTCGGCTTTCGGGCCCGGTCAATCTCGAGTTTATGGATGGCGATGTCCGTCGGCGGACTCGGCATGTCGGACGCCTTCCATGCGAAGACGTCCTTGAACTCTTTCGAAGTCGATCAATAACCGCTTTTCCCGAGCCGGGATCCGGACCCCGACTTGGACACTCTGATCGTCTTCCTCTTCCCACAAGCTGACATTTTCAACTGCTTCACTCGAGGCCCAACACTTCTCTTCCTCTTCTTCCGGAATAAGTTCCTCGACGAGGACTTGTTGTACCGCCATCTTACCGTTCATCACTATCGAATTACAGCTTCTGGCGATTTCAATATCCCCTTTTACTTCGTGGGAACCATTTCGTGTCGGGAATTTCATGCTGTTATGAAACGTCGAAATTATAGCTCGCAACTCGAAAAGGGCTGGTCTACCCAAAATGACATTATACGCGGAGGGAGCTTTAACGACCACGTAGTTTAGCTCTAGTGTCCTCCATTTTTCTCCATCACCTACCGTCGTGAGTAGCTTTATGGAACCCATGGGATGGACGGCCTGTCCTGTGAAACCGAATAGGGGAGAGGCTATAGGCACTAAATCTTTCTCCTTGAGCTTCATACCCTGGAATGCCGAGTAGTACAAGATATTCACAGCGCTACCATTATCGACGCATACCCTCGATACTCTGGCGCGACTGATAACCGCTTCAATCACTAACCCCTCACTATGACTTGTCGACTTAGGGACGTCGTCTCTGGGGCCATACCCGACTTCCGTGGTCAATCTTGACTGCTTACGTGGCCTCGAGCTGTCGTCTGGTTCTCGACTGGCTCGTCCCTTCTCACTCTCCCCTGGTCCAAATATCATATTCACGTAATTATTTGGGCGATTATCATCATAGAGGTCCTGACCATAGTAGTCCCTATCGTGATCAGGAGATCGGTCTCGTCTAGGGGATCGATCTCTTCTTCTCGATTCTCTCGACTTCGACCTCTATCCCGGTCGGGATTTTTCTTTTGAAGTCTCGTTGCCCCCCGGGCTCATTGGAACGGGATCGGTCAATGACCTCGTCCCGGCTTCCCCTCTTGGATGCGAGCCTCGATGTCTTTCTTTAAGTCGAAATATTCCTCTCGTTGAATGACCCGTATCCTCGTGGAATTCACGACTTTGTCGACCTTCGTTTTTCTCGAGGTTTTTTGATCGGAGGTGGCCTCTTGGCCAAGTTCTTGGAGACCATGGTTGATAAAACCTCCGTACGGGACCGGTTGAGAGGAGTAAAATTTTATCCTTTTTACCCCCCTTTCTCTCTGACCGGCCCGAAACAGGAGCCTCGATGCGATCCCAAACTGATGCTTTTCTTTCTACATCTTGCTGTCGAGACTGGCTCTTATTTGCTCCTCGACCATCTTTCCTTGAATTGTCCATCCACTCGGCTTGGGTGTGCCTACGCACTGCCTCTTCGCCTTGACAAAATCGATGGACGACATTCACACATTCATCCATGTTTCGTGGTAGGTTTCTGCTTAACTTCTCATATAGCTTTGTGTTGCGCAGTCCCCCCACAAATGAAGTGATCAAGACTCGATCCTGTGGGTCTTTGACCTGCATAGCCTTTAGGTTGAACCTCTTCAAATAATCCAACACCGACTCATCTCTATGCTGCCTCACATTTGTGAGGTGCGTCTCACTCAACTGAAACCTTTTGTTGACGATGAAGGCATCTCTGAATTTTCGGGCGAGCACGGTGAAGCTGGAGATGGATCCGGGTTTCAACTTGGTAAACCACTCTCTTGCCCGACCTACGAGTAGAGTCTCGAATGCCCGGCATCGCATCTCGTCTGGTGCACAATCTAGCCTCATCTGGGATAGATATCTGTGAAGATGGTCCTCCGGGTCGGTGGTGCCATCATACGGGTCTATCTTATGAATCTTAAACCCTTTGGGTTTAGGATAATCTTCGATCTCCTTGGAGAAAGGAGACTCTAACCACAAAGAACCCTGGGTCCTCCCTAGGATTACGTCTAGCTCTTGCCTAACGCTATCTTCGTCGATGCGTATATGCTTCTGTCGGATTTCTCGCTTCCTTCTTTCAACAGAGCTTGAGGAACCGCTGATCTCTTCGAACTGAATTGGCTTAGGCTTATTGACGGCGATATTTAGACCGCCTTCCGCCTGGTGCTGCTGTTGTTGAAGTTTCTGTCGCGTAAATGCTTCCGCCATTATTTTTCTCAGAGCGTTGTGATCTGTCGCCGCCAACTGATCCACCATGGCCTGATGCTCTGGGGCAAGGCCCTGAGCCTGCTGTGGTGGATTTTCTTGGACGGTCTCTAAGGCTGGATCTTTGTCTCCCTGAGGCTCCATACCTTTGTTCACTTATCTGCGGATTTTGCGGATCCACGTTTTTGGAGGTGGTTTTCTGGCGGTTTTGTCTTTAAGAGGCATGATGATCTTGACGTATTCAACAAAAGAAGGGCCCTCCTTCTAGCGCCAATGACGATGACAAATTATGTCACCTTAAAGATCCGGGCTTTTCCTTATGTTATTGATGAATGATCAAGAACCTTAATACCAAGAACAAAGAAGGGGTTTTGTATATTTACGGCTGAGTCTAAGTGGGATTCTTAGAGTGCCTACGTATCCTGTTATTATTCCAGGAATCAAGCCATACGTAGTTCCTGAAACGTTGTATTTATAAGGACAATGCATGACCTAACCCTAATATGAGTCGGTTTGTAGCTATTGTCTTATTTACCCTTAATTGGGCTTTACCCCTTGCCCAAGTTATCCTGCGGATATTGGGCTAACGTAGCTGGTGTGGACTCTGTTCTCGATATCGATCCGCCCGACCCGGGGTGATCGACTCCCCGGAACTCACGTCCCGCACCGCCCGTAAGTCGATAGTCGTGACCTCGAGTTCCTAGCATACTTCGGGTTCGAGGGTCGACATGCATGCCACGGTTTACAAGTCGATTATCCGACTTGTATGCCTTATCTGGCTCCTGTGCCTTAGCGAATATTTAATCCTTGAGGTCCACTCGATGATGATATATCGAGGTGCGTAACCCGGTATCGTCAGAGCCACTCGATGATGACCTAAAAGCCATATAGAGCCCAAGTGCATTATGAACTGAAGTTGATAAAACACTTGGGGGGGCAATATTGCATTGACAAGGCAGAAGCAAACAGAGCCAAAGGCTCGACAAGCAAGAAAGCCAAAGACGGTAACAAATGAGAAAGTAAATAACAACAAATAGAGAAACAAAAGGCGTAAATTTCAAAACAAATTAAGGCCGAGGTCGGAAAAACCACCATTATACGGTGAACATTCACCCAAGTCGACTCAAAGTTAGTTAAATTTACAAATAATTGCAAAGTTAAAGTTCAAGACACCAAAGTTCGAAAGAAACAAGATAACTAAATAGAAGCATCAGGAGTCGGGGTCGGAGTAGCATCTTCTGGGATCAGCGTAGGAGCAATGGCAGCGGAAGTCGTATTATCAGGAGTCGGGCTTGCTGTGGGAACACCATAATTCTGGGCAAGTGATATACCCTGTTGAAATTCATCAAAGTACAGGTCATACAGCGCCTCCGAGTCAGGGTCATAACAGTCAGGCTCTTCAAGCTGGTCGATCTCGACTTCCGGATAAGCCTTATTTACTTGGTCCACCGCCTTGGTGAATCCTCCAAGTATAGCTGTCTGCATGATTACGTCGAGATCCTTACCCAACTCTTCAGACTTCCGATACTCGAGAATCGTGGCAGCCCTTGCTTCCTCAAGCTGCCTAGGGACTCGATCCAGTTCGGCCTTCAACTGATCTCTCTCTTCGGCAGTGGCCGCTCCCCGTGCCGATTCCTGCTCGAGAGTCTCTTTCATAGTGGCCTCTCTCCCCTCGGCCGCAGCCAGATCTCTCCTCAGCTCGGCAGTGACAGCTTCTTGCTCCTCCTTTACCCTCTTTATCTCAGCATCAGCTTCTTTCTTGAAAACATTGAGCTGCGATTCCAGACCAGTGACACAAGCCGACTCGATAGCAAGCTTGTCGTTCGGCCTCGAATCCGTGTCTTCGCCTCTTCCTCGGTCTCAGACGGCAGGTTCATACGTCGAGAAGCTTCTCGACTCATAAAGTAGTGCTGCCAAAAAGGAAAAGTTAAGGCGTAGGCTTCGTGAGGTACAAAACAAAAAGAAAGAGAAATCGACAAGAGTTAGTGTTTACCACACGACCCAGTTCTCGGAGGGAAGAGGCCAGGACCTGGTCGTCCAGCTTCTTGACATCGTCGGCCGACATCTCACCCGAGGCAGCAAGATCGAGAGAAGGCTTGATAAGTTTGGCCTGTTTTTGCTGATCTCTCACCAGCTCCTCGAGGGCCGACCTCTTCTTTTGTAACCGGGCTGCTTCAGAGCCGGAGGCTTCTTCACTCCCTCCAACAAGAAAATCGATAACATCCTCTTCTTCGCGTATCGACCGATGCTCGCTGGGTAAGTCCCCCGAGGTAGAAGGCGGAGTCGGTTGTGCGACGGGGGTATTGGCCTCGACACCCTCGGCCGAGTCATCGGCACGAGCGATCTCTCCTCGACACCGGAGGAATGACCCTCGACCTGGATGCATTGACAGCAGCAGCCTACTGCGGAAGCCTTTGGGACAGCGACCTTCGAGAATCTGCCCACTACACAAGTGAAAAAGAAGTCAGTATCAGAAATAAGTAAAAATACAACTTCAAAGAGCAATAAGACTTGGCAACAAAATAATAAAGTTTCCTACAATTTTCCTGATCGACAGCAGGAAGGCTTATGTATGGTACGGGTCCCGCCTCCCCGAGACGAGCAAGATCGTAAAGAAGACTCAGGTCTGACGTAGTCACCTCGAACTTGAATCTCTCGAGAGAAAGAGCCTCGTCGGGCGCAGCCTCACGACCCAGTTTGTCATCCCTTCCGTCTCTCGACCTCCATAAGCCGATATAAGGATTATCCGATCCATGTCGGAGAAAGAAAAACCTGGGCTTCCAATTCCCGTGAGATGAAGGTCCCCGAGACACGAACTCATGGCGATTGGTACGCCTCTGAAACGTGTACCACATTTTATCCGGCAGCGCAGCGATCTTGTACCACCACCGGAATAGAGGAACGGTAAAACCGATACCTGCCACTCGGCAGGCAATCAAAAAGCCCATCAGAGTCCGGATCGCATTTGGGCCCAGCTGAGATACACCGATCTCGTAATGGTGAAGAACAGCCAGGACCGCCGGAGGGAACCTCAACCCACTCGACAATTGGGCCTCATAGACCGTACGGAACCCTTCTCGGGGCTCGTCGGCAAGCGATGGTGGCCGGAAGGAAGGCCGAACCACCCGTTGAGGGTCAGAAAGCCCATACCTCCGCCGCAGTTGGTTGAGATCATCCATGGTAAGACAGGAGATACACCCCTTAGGCCCTTTTCCGTCCATTCTGGTGGACAATATCTTGGGCTCCCTGATAGTACCTAAGGGCTCCTCATGATTAGGGGGTAGGGGTTGATCGGAAGGAGCAGATATGGGTGTTTGATCGTCGGAACGAGACTCCTCTATCCTATCAGAAATTGTAGCACTACTAGACATGGACAGATTCAAGCAAGAACGGTAGGAACAAAGAAAAAGATGATAGCGAAAAAGACGCTTACTTGTATTTTCGAGGAAAAAAACGGAGAAATGGATAGGCGAAATGATTTTCACCGTCGGTTCTTCTTCCCTTTTTATGCGTTGCTAATGCCGAATGATAGTGAAAAGACGTGATTAGGGGGTTATTAGTAGTTATAACTCCCCCATGAATCGCGAAAATCAAGGGTGACATCATTTATGGCAGAAGACGAAAAGATAGTGCGCTCTGACGTCACAACGAACGGCCATGATTGGCTAGGGAGACAGGTGGCATACGAAGCGGTTACACCATTTCCCGCTCAAGTTTTAGTCCAACTCGAAGACGATTTCAAATTGGCAGACCTGACCTCGGACAACTGAAGTCGCCTCTCTCAGGTCTGGGGGGGCTTATGACGATACCGGGTTACGCACCTCGATTTATCATCATCGAGTGGATCTCATGGATTAAATATTCGCTAAGGCACATGAGCCGGATAAGGCATACAAGTCGGATAATCGACTTGTAAACCGTGGCATGCATGTCGACCCTCGAACTCGAAGTATCCACACCGGCTACGTTAGCCCAATATCCGCGGGATAACTTGGGCAATGGGTAAAACCCAATTAAGGGTAAATAAGACAATAGCTACAAACCGACTCATATTAGGGTTAGGTCATGCATTGTCCTTATAAATACAACGTTCCAGAACTACGTATGGCTTGATTCCTGGAATAATAACAGGATACGTAGGCACTCTAAGAATCCCACTTAGACTCAGCCGTAAATATACAAAACCCCTTCTTTGTTCTTGGTATTAAGGTTCTTGATCATTCATCAATAACATAAGGAAAAACCCGGATCTTTAAGGTGACATAATTTGTCATCGTCAACGATCAACATATATTCATTTTGATCACATATATTTTATCACTTGGAAAGTGTGTTCAGACCTCCGTACGACCGTACATACAAATTTTCGAGACGAGTTACAAGATTACCAAGAACCGAAGTTAGAGATTTGCGAAGATTTGGACATTTTACTTTATGTTCTTCGGTTAGAATTCAAATGACGTTGTGAATTTATTTGAAGAGACGTCCAAGAATTATTGTTTAGGTGGGTTAGCGGAACGTGCAGTAGGGACGGAACCAAGAATTATTGTTTAGGTGGGCTAGTGGACTGTATATGGATGGTTGGGTAGGGTGGATTAACACAACTAATGGTGTTGAAATGAATTATATAGATTTTTTAGTGTACCGAAAATAAAAATCGGGTGGGCTGCGCCCGTCCTAACACCCACTCTGGTTCCGTCCTTGTCGTGCATCACGACTTGATGTTGTCCTGCTTAGTTTTTTCGGGCGTGTCATTAAATTGTATAATGTAATAACTTTTGCATTACAACTTTTGGTCATTAAATTTATCGTATGAAATCTATAATTGCTTATCAAACAATGAAGGTCGCTAAATAATTCTTATTACAAACGATGGTTACGATTGATTGTTTTTGTGAACAGCGGCTACGATTGAATTAGGAAACTATAGCTTTTGCATTTCCAATAGTAATTTTATTAATTTTTAAGGGTTTTATTGACAACTTTTTAACTTCCAGAATCACATTTGTTGTATTTATGTCACTATAAAATTACTTCTATATCATACATGGAGGAACATCACTGCTTACTTACGTTTCTATGAATGTCACTACCATAAACATTCGTTTTTTATAAGGAACGTCAATAAGAATGACATTATTTACTATTGCCCCAAGTTTGTAAAAAACAACGTCATTACTACCGCTGTTTTCTAAAGCAAATAACGTCCGTCCGTAGCATTGCGTTTCTATTTGCAAAAAAAAGTATTCATATTTTTGAAGTAATATTTGTGTGCGCTAAGGATTCGTGTGCTGGAAGTAAAAAATGTTGCTAGTAGAGCCTTATTTTTTTCAAGGGGGCTTTTATTTGAACCTCGCGATTCTATCGATACACTTATACACCACATCAAAACAACATCAAAAAATTGATTTTTGATTCAACAATCGACATTTCGAAGGTTAATCGGGAGAATCAACCTTAGAAAAAGTTGATTATCGTCTGAAGATTGATTATATGTTTTAAGTATGGTGTACAAGTTTTTGCAAAAAAAAAAAACGTGGTGTACAAGTAGATACGATATTTTCTATTTTTATTATGAGGAACTAATATTTAATTTAGCGGTACTATAAAAAAAAAATGGAAAGAAAAAATGCCCCCATTGGACTGAAAAAGAAAAAGGCCACTCTCCTACGTCGTTTGCATGTCCGGCCCACTACTCGGAGAGGACGAATAATTTACGAGCTTTGGAGAGATATATAGTCACTTACAAGAACATCCCCGTTAATGGAAGACACATTTGAAATAGGCAAAAATGAGGGGTTTTGAAGGACGAATAATTTACGAGCTTTGGAAGAGAGATAAATTTATATGTTTTAAGTGTGGTGTACATATAATATTTATTTAGAGAGAGAAAGTCAGGGGGAGGCAGCAGAGCACGAAGACGAACAACGATCAAAATTATAATTACAAAAAAAAATACAAAAGAAAAACCACATCCTCTGCACACACTGTTATGCACCCAGGATCACACACACAAACACGCACCTTCCTGTAAATGTTCATACATAATCCAAAATTCATATTCATATACATATATATATACATATTTCCTTCACACATGCATATGTATGTTTATGTAATGAACTAAGAATGCTCCATTTTTAGGGCATGTTTTATTGCTCGGAATTGAGGCACCTCCAAAAACCCTAGACCAATCTGTCTTTCATAGGGGACTACAATTGCTACTCTTGATTGGCAATTCGCGTTTAACTATTCACGATTCAGGTACTATTTTTACCTCGTTTGATTCAGAAACCATGGATTGTGAAATATGCTTAATTTTCTTGAAACCCTAGAGTTTGGGTTAGAGTTATTAGGGCCTTTTGTTTTAGGGGTTAATATAGGATTGTGTCTGCGCATTTTGGTTTATATTGTGTTGTGTGAATGTCATTTATGAAGTTTGTGTACTTGAAACACGTTTTAACGTGATTGCCTGGTACTGGTATATGCTACGTTGGAGCTTGATAAATAACTTGTTTTTTGTAATTACTCTAACGTTCTAGCATTTGAATGGAAATTCTTAGCGTTGGCAGTGTACGCATCTTTGTTACGTGGTGTTAGTGTAGGATTCAAACATCATGGTGATATGGTTGCTGTTACTGTATATCTTGGTCTTCAATATTGTCGTTCACTTCTATGGCACCAATAGTTTGACATACAAGTCACATGCATTTGTATGACATGCACTTTGTTTACTGAGATTGGAGTTATAGCACTTACTTTATTAATAATATAATGTTTCATTTCCATATAAATTCTTACGAGGAGCTGAGGCTCTATTCATTTACTCCCAATCTAGGAGTTCTCATTTTGTCTGGCTTGATGCGCTGCCATATTCCCTTTTTCCCATTGTACGTGCTGCATGATTGTTGAATGTATCAATTAAAACTAGTTTTAATTTTCCACCCCTCTCACGCTCTCCTTCTGTTCTTCTCACCACCTCTTCCTTTCTACCGACATAATGTATGCTGTTCTTTACATGGAGTACTGATACTACTAAATATTTCTATGTGATGATGTGTATTATATTAGTG
Organism: Gentiana straminea; assembly: GCA_036785695.1. Classification (NCBI taxonomy): domain Eukaryota; kingdom Viridiplantae; phylum Streptophyta; class Magnoliopsida; order Gentianales; family Gentianaceae; genus Gentiana; species Gentiana straminea. The sequence continues at coordinate 12,430,615 of JAVUPR010000300.1, read as the reverse complement.
GTGGATCCTTTCGCACACATGCTTGCAGGCGATGTGTCTAAAAATATTTCTTGTTAACAAAATGGTGCTGGCAAAATTGACCTTATTGTAGAATTTTGGGGATCTTGACCGTGCGGTCCAGTTAGTGTAATTTCTATATGTTCCTAATAATGGCACTCTTTCTTAACCATGGGATCATGTTTCATTTGTAGAAGCTGTTCAACATGTGCTCTCAGTGTATCTGGGCATTGTCTCCTTCACTTTATTAACTCTAAACAGTCTGGTTAATTTTCTGTTAGGAATTTGCGTTTTGTTTATGGAAAAAGGGTACCACTAGCTCTATATGTTGGAATGCATGGATGCAGTTTAGCATCTGGTCTTCCAGTCAATGCTGAGGTTGATTCCATGGGAGGAGTTGTTGAAGTGGGGGATAGTGCTGAAACTGGAGTTTCCCAGCGACATGCAGCAATTGAAAAGGTTCAAGCAGAGCTTAGGTAACATTAGCTTATTCCTTGACCTAATGATCCATTGACTTGCTAATTTTTAATGCATACCGGCTCTATTGTGTGTTGCCTGATGGAATGACTTGTTGGCAACAGGCACGAGTATGATGTCCGCGAGGAAAGGAGAAGGGAGTTGGAATATTTAGAAAAAGTATGTCAAAGATGTCCATTTCTTTTCATGGTTTCCAAACCCATTTTAGCTTACTTTAACCTTTGTTTACAGGGTGGCAATCCATTAGATTTCAAAGTTGGGAATGCTGCATCAACTAGTGTTCAGTCCACTTCATTGACCGATCAACATCCTGAATTATTTGGGACTAGGTTAGGTTTTATTTTGTTTGGTTGTGGGGTAGAGTGCTCTTTTTGTGCTACTGGTGAATCTTCTTCATGCCTGTCCAAAATAAAAAAAATCGTAATTGTTTTGCTTTGCTCTAATGATCCTTTATCGTTTTCTTTTGTGCATCCACTGCAGTGAAGCAAAAGATAGCTTTGCATTCACTGTTTCAGCTCATGGAGATTCTGTTGAAAGCAGTGGTCGACCTAGGGCTCAGTCTGCTTGTGAACCCATTAGTGCTGATAATCTCATGTTATTCGATGGTGAAAATTATCCTGTTGGAGGTGATAGGATAGCTGGACGCCCTAATGGAAGTAATGTTGATCTGAAGACTCATTCTTATAATCTGGATGCAAGTCAAAATGCAAAAGACATTGGGGAATCCGGGGCTGTTGCTGCTAGGAAATTATATAATAGGCGTAGGTACAGGTCTCGATCAAGCCGTGATGCTGCTAAATCAAGTTCATCTGATGCGGTTCTTGCACGTGTCATTAATGGATCTTCTCTTCATTCCTTTGGTGGGTCTAGGAACTTTAAAGGTTTGGTTTCTGATCGAGAACAGGAGCAGAAAGTTTCTTCAAATGGAGATTCAAAACCAACACGTCCAGTTAGCGTTGCCGTTTGCAGGACTGCCCCATCTACTACTCAGATGGATGCAGCGTTGGATATTGCGAAGGCTGTAAAATCCACAATAGATCCAATTAAGGATGAACGTGTTGATAGTGGGAAAGATTCTGATATTATGAACGGCCTGGATAGTGACCCACAAAAGCCTGGTGTACATAAAGATCATAAAAAGCAGAGCATGCAAGAACCTTACGCTCTCATGGCTCCAGAAGAGGTAGTGGTAGAAGGACTTGGTTGTCAGGCATCTCTGCCTCTCACTGATGTTGAAACTCATGTGAGTTGTGGCCAAATGAAAGGATCCAGCACTGAAAATCTTGATGTCAAGAGCACAAATAGTGTTAGGACTGACAACGCAACACTTGACTCAAATATTTTAGAATCGGTGTCATCTTGTACCCAGACTAGGCATAGTTTAGATAAGAATGTAGAGAATGGTATGTGTACTAATGGTAGACATGTAGACGCTAGTGGTGACATTGAAGAGCTTGCTTCTGCCCTTGGAGGGAATGAATCTATACAGGTTGATCACGAGACAAAAGAAAAGGATAAAATTGAAGTTAATGAAAATGATGAACTTGTTGAACGTGGGTCTTTACATCAAAGCCTCAAAGAGAACAGTTTTATGTTGAAAGCTGCAGAAGAATCAAATGCAGAAGTATCTGGTATGCACAATGAGGTGGAAAACCAAGACCAAAATAAATTGAACAATGAGGACATGGTTGAAATGGATGTCGATGGATGCGGTGTGTCAGAAACTGGGAGGGACACTGATGTTCCTTTTGGTGTTAATATGAATTCCAGGGATGAGAATCTTTGCAAAGTGGGGTCTGATGGTTCTTCCTCTCTGCCTATTGTAAACCAGCCCGAGGCTGAACCTTCAGTTGAGGTCTCAACAAGTGTTCCTGTGGTACAAGCCTCATCTGCTACTGCTCTGAAAGCAAGCAGGGATGAGGACTCAATTCTGGAACAGGCGCGAATCATAGAGGTGGTTACTTAGATTCTTGGTTCGTTAGTATCTTAAATGTTTTAAGTGGCTTCTTTATGGCCTCAAATATCTCAGTATTAAACAGGCAAAACGTAAAAGGATTGCTCAGTTATCTTTTTCCGACACTCCAGGAGATTGTTGCCCAAAATCCCACTGGGGTTTTGTTCTAGAGGAGATGGCATGGTTGGCAAATGATTTTGCTCAGGTCTGGTTTTCTTACGGATTTTTATGCTGTTTCATTGAGTGGCCATCCATTTGCTTGAATGGCATTTCTAGTCACTCTCAGAAATTTAATTTTTCATTTCTTTATACAGGAGCGCCTTTGGAAGATATCTGCTGCCTTACAAGTTGGTCGTCGAGCGTCTTTGTTGTCTCTGTCGAGATTTCAGAAACCAAATTGTGGTTTGGAAGGTCAAAAGGTAGCTCGATTTCTGGCAAGAGCTGTCATGGAGTTTTGGCACTCGCTAGAGGTACTTTAGGCCCTCTTATATGTCTGCATCTATATATGTGAAATGTATGTATGCATATACTCCCCCCGTCCCGCAATATAGGGTCATTTGGCTTTTTCACACGGTTTAAGAAACCTCATAAATGAATTACTTTTTAATATTTCAAGGCAAAATATTGTATTGTTTTCTGGGAGTGGCTTATAATATTGCATTGTTTAGTGTGAAAGTGAAAACAATGCATTTAATATTGAACTGGGATGTGAGAAGCCCTTATAATATGGGAAAAGTCAAAAAAGCCAAAAGGCCCTATATTGCGGGACGGAGGGAGTACAATAATCATTTACTTGGATATTTTTCTCTTAAGTTGTCAGTTATGTATATAAGAATTGTGTGTCTACATCTGCATACATATATGTGTGTATTTGTGTGTTTAAGTCTGACATTAGATGCTGTATTCTGTCTGTTGTTCTAAAGTTGATGTTAGAAGGTATGGGTAGGTATTATTAGAGTTGTTATTAGTATTATTATTTTTCAAATTGTTCCTCCCTAAAAGACTCCTGAGATATGATATCAGGTTGAGATTTCTGCAGCTTTCTTTATCACATATGATATAAAAAAGTCTTAGCTAACATTACAACATGAGTCTTAGTTTAGGTTCATATTTTATTAGGACAAGATGCGGACCTTTTTAACCATCTGTTAGTTTAAGCGGCACTTATAAGCATTGAGAAATTTTCTTCTTCTCTGTTTACCCCTGTTATCGCTGTAGGAAGACTGCCTTGGACAACTCTAAAACAAAGAGGCAGATGAAATTTTTGTTATTTTGTCGGACTTGCTATATTTAGGTTGCATATTTTTTTCTGTCCACTTGTTAAACTGTTGCACTTGATATATATATATATACCCACACACACACCCCCACACACCCACACACACATATATATCTTGCCTTCACTGTGCATGGAAGGAGTTGAAAATCTTAAGAGCTCTTCTAATCTGCAGTCTTCTCAGTATTTGTGTGGTGTTTTGGTGCAGAGGAAAAGCGAAGGGCAGGAGTTGCAGAGTCACAGTAGAGATTATTCACCTGCCCTTCAGGAATATGCATTGAGATTTCGGAGAAGTAATACTTCTGAGGATCGGCATTTTGAAGTCGGAACTCCAGCGGCTACAGATAGGGATTCTGATGTAGGAATAATTGACATCTCCTTGGATGATTGCTCTAAAGTATGATCTAATAATTGTAGTATTTTTTTAGCCTTTTATCTTACGATCTAATAATTGTAGTATGTCTTTAAGCCTTCTATCTTGAATTGATATCCTAATCAGATGGACGTATATGTACGCTTTCGGTAATTATGTATGTACATTATGTGGGCATGCAATTCACCAACATGTACACACTTGTGTTTGAACGTGAGGACTTTGAGTGTTGAGGACTTCCACCTTTAATAGTTTTTTCTGTTGTAAATTACTTGCCATTTATCCATGTATTTGTTTTTATATGGTGTTCTGTAAGTCTTTGTTTGCTCGTGCATCTCCCACTACACTTGTGTTTTGGTTACTGCCATTTTTTCTTGCTGGGGAATGGCGTGGACATGAATGGTTTTGTTGTCTGTTTGCAGGAGAATGCAGTATATGTAGTTCCGCCTGGTGCAATGGCGAGGTACAGAAATTCTGTGGAATCCTGTGTGGTAAAGTATGAGGTAAACTTGCTGTCTGGAAGATGCTTTTATTTCTAGGAGAAAAAGTTGGTTGTTTTACTCACCTGAGTAAGATATTAAATCTGGCATATCCTTCTCAGAAAACTGGCAGTAGCTTACCAGAGGAATTTGAGACATCAACATCTGACGCAGTAGCTGGTATTTTGACGATTCTTTTAGTTTTCTGCTTTTTCTATCAGACTTTCCTTTAGTGATTTCTGATGCAGAGCTTGGATCATTAGATAATGCATACGAGGGTGATGATGGAGAAACAAGCTTGTATGGTTTGTCTGTAGCTCTTGATTCAAGCAAGTCTTTGAAATATCCTCAGAAGAAACTGAAAATATCTACCAAGGCGTACAGTGGAAGAAAGTTGGAAGGGGTCGCTGATTCACCTTTTTTTTTGGATAAGAAAGTTGGGAATCAACCGCCTGTTTTTATGGGAAGACGTCCTGATAACAGTTTTAATGTGTCATTCCCAACAAAGCGTGTGCGGACTTCTAATAGACAGAGAGTTTTAGGTTCTTTTGCCGCCGGAACATCATGTGCTCTGGGGCCAACAAAGACTGATGCATCAAGTGGTGATACCAATTCTTTCCAGGATGATCAGAGTACCCTTGATGGTGTACCACATGCAGTGAACAGATTAGAGTTCGAGTCAGTGGGGGATTTTGAAAAACGATTAGGCTATGATTCTGCAGAAGTTTCACCACAACCGAAAAAGAAGGCTAGATTTTTGGTAACATAACTAGAATTTTTGAACCGATGAAGTGTTTAGGCTTAATTCTAGCATTTCATTTACAGATGTCATAATTTAGTGTCGCCTTTACACATTTACATTTTATCTCTGCAGGGATCCGCGTATGAGCAGAAATGGCTGGTTGAATCCAATTTCCTAAACAATCAGGTTTTTCCCCCTTTCCTCTTTTCCTTGTCAGATCATGAATACTAAAATTAAAGGGGCTAATCTTTCGAGGCAGAGTTGTCAAAAATGTTTAAAGGGAGTGCTTCTGAGGCGAAGCATTCAAGTGGGCTGTTTATCGCGTTTTGTGTGCCTAGACCAAGCTATGCTAACAAAATCAACCAGAAGCAAAAATGAAAAAAATCTGAGCTTTTGATTACAGATACATAGAGACATTTTTAATTTAGGACCGTGTTTGGACTTTAAAGACACATTCCCTCTGAATGTTATTAGCCAAGGACATGAATCTGCGAGAAATGCAGAAGTATCTTGTTTATTTTGTTTATTTATATATACCGAGACTTTGAAAATTGAAAGCAAAAAATGAGACGATTGTCAGTAGTTTTTTATTTAGGACCTGTATCTAGGATAATACTTTTTTGGCTCAAGTCTCATGACAAATGACCCCTTTGGTTGGAAGAACCCAGTATAATATTATTTCTTCCACCTCTGTCGCCTTCTCCATCTCCTGCGAAGTTTATTTATTTTTGTGCAAGTAAGAAATCATTTTACAATCTTTGTCTTCTTCCTTGTAAGTTGTCTCCTGACCTTGCATTTTCTATCTCCTCTAAAGTGCTGAACAACATCCACCTTCTTTACCTTTTCTTTTCCCCTGTTTTCAAGGATCCATCACTAGCTTGCCATTTTTCCTCTTGCCAATGTGTCCTTGTTTTCGCCTTTTTTCTTACCATCTTATGTATACGACCTTTGACGTCTATTAACTATGAACATGTTGAGGTTACTGCATTTCTAATACTGGATCCCAATGCTATATTTGATCAAGGAAAGCCTGAACAAGCCTTAGATGCTTCTTATTGTACTGGATTGTTTCAATTTTTGCCTTAACACGGCATGAAGATATTGTGTCTTGCTTCAAGTTTTATGTCTTTATTCTAGCTATGACAGAATCTCTTGCTCCAGACTTCATCTGTCAGGTTAAGGTCGCACTGCGATTTACATTCAGTCTCATTGCTTACTGTTTTATTGGTTATACAATGTATTTGTTTGATAATTAATTTTGCATAGGCATGATCCATTCTTTTACATGCATGCATCAGCTACTTGAGTGCCTCCATTTTCTATTTTTGAAATTGCTATATCTACTTGTACTATTTCAGAGAGATCACTCCAGGAAGAGATTGAAGAGTCTTCAATTTGAATCTAATGGTGGCAGTGGTAAAGCATTTTTCTCTCTTGTGCGAGTGGAATTATTGTTTTTGTTATTGTCGGTATCTAATGTCAGTTCTTTTGGTAGGCTTGTTTGGACATCACAATGCAAAGAAACCAAAGATGGTTCGGCAATCAATTGACAATGCTATAGAAAGTTCCACGCAATTTGGTGGTTCTGTGCCTTCTCCAGTGGCTTCTCAGATCAGCAACCCAAATAAGTTCAGGAAATATTTTGGTGGCCGTGACGGGGGCAGGAAAACCAAAATGCTCAAAGTACTGTATTTGATAAATATTATTGTACTTAACCTGTTCATTGTTTGTCAATGACTTCAGGTTCACTTTTTTTTGCAGATCCCTGCTAGCCAGCCAGGTTCTGAAAGTCCCTGGTCATTATTTGAGGAACAGGTGTTATTACTGGTTAATTTCTCATGTTAGTTTCCTAAATATATCTTCCTTAATAAAAAAAAATCCTTAACTTTTATTTAGGCACTTGTCGTGCTTGTGCATGATTTGGGTCCAAATTGGGAGCTTGTAAGTGATGCTGTAAACAGTACCTTGCAATTTAAGGTAACATTGTCTTGATCTCTCTTCTCTCTATCCACCCCCTCATTTTTTGCTGGCAAGCTGTTCCAGATTTTCTGATAAGAACATCTCATGATTGGGTACATATCGAAAAATTACATCCTCACTTAGATAAACCAACTACTCTTAGCATTAACTCATTCTTTTATTCCATTCACACCCTCACCCCTTCGGTGAGGTTCATTCAACCCGTCTTTTTGTCTTTAGATGGACTTGGACTAGTTTCATGTTTGGTTTTGTTGAATTACCCTCTCCCAAAAGCTTTTGGGAGGTGAGTAATTAGATAATTAAAACAACCCACTTCAACACGCCCGCTCAAGTATGGGCGTATTACAAAGAGCCTATATGACACATAAACTCAAATAAAGGACACAACATGTCACATTGCCAATAAGAGAAGGACTAGCACTTGGACAACAAAATGGGTGGAAGTGGAGGCAGATAGGTTTGATCCCACGGCCTCCTGTTTTGATATTATGTTGCATTACCATCTCTTCTTCAAAAGATGTTTTGAGTTGTATGTTTCAATATGTTGTCTTCAAATTCTCTATGGCATTTTACACGATCATATGAAAATTAGGCAGACTTTAAGTAAACCGAGCACTGGATTGGTTACACGCCTTTCCCATTGAAGTATGTTTTGACTCTTGAAAGATGAATGGATCAAGATGGAAAGTAGTTGACCATTCAAATTCGGACAACTTATTTTGTCAGAAAAATAGAAACATGGGCAAGTAGACTGTGACATAAGTGTTTTCGATTTTTATTTTTGGTTGAACTGAATGCTTGCAGAGCATATTCCGTAGCCCAAAAGAGTGCAAGGAGCGTCACAAACTGTTAATGGATACGACTTCTGGTGATGGGGCTGATAGTGCTGAAGATTCAGGGTCTTCTCAGCCTTATAGCTCTACATTGCCTGGCATCCCCAAAGTAGGCTACTGCCCTCATTCGATTTTCATTGTTATCTGTGTATTCATATACACATCTATATATATATATGTAAAACACACACATGCTTATACATAAGTGCACACAATCATACACTTACATACATATATGTGTGCCTATATGTATCTAGACATGTACGTGTTATATGTAATCAACATCTATATCTATAAATGCATTGTTGATATTTTTCCTCTAAATTGAGTACTGTTCTTGTCATACCCGTTTTTTGGTAGCTGCTTGTTTTTTAACCCTTCGGTAATACATGTCTTCCAGGGAAGTGCTAGACAATTATTTCAGCGGTTGCAAGGCCCTATGGAGGAGGATACCCTTAAGTCTCATTTTGAAAAGATTATCATGATTGGGCAGAAACTCCACAGTAGGAGGAAACAGGTTTTTCTTTTTCCCTGAATCAAACAATTGTTGTGATTCTTTGCAAGTATTTTGAAATAAATAATATTTTTATGACATTTTCTTCTGTAGTAAAAGGAATGATAATTCTCATTGATAATACAAGTGCGGCTACATGGCCCTATTTGTACAGGATTATTCCTAAATTAATTCTAATACTCTCTTGTTATTAAGCTAATTCAAATTCGTTTATTTTTAGCTTTTGTTAGCTTCCTATCGGGTCACAAATGTTGGCTGCCACTGCAAGTCCAACTAGCTGTTGGGACTTGACAGCCAACGGCTAGTTCCTGTTTTCAGCTTTTTAGGATGGTGGATGTCTATATAAACATCCTACCTCCTTTGTAATGATTTAAGCATTATTTTCTGGAAATAAAACAAATTATTCTCCTTCATCTTTCTTATTCTTCCGCTCTTACAGTTAATTACTCTGCGTTGGCTTGAAAAAATCAACCTTGACCTAAGACTAATTTATGTTGCATTTCTAGTTAAGAGCCAGAGAAGATGGAAAGATGGTATTCTGCTTGATTGGATTTGTTGTTCTTAAGCTTTACTGCAAACTAGTTTTTTCCTTGCAGTTTGGCATTACCTTTGTGCCAAGTACGCATCAAGTTACATTTTTAATGCTAGTAGTTCACAATAACATGAAACTTTTCACTTTGGAACAGTTTGTCGGAGAAATGGGCAAGACCTATTTTCTTCCCCTTTTTTGTGTTCTCCATTGCCTATTATTACTCTTCCAATTGCAGAACTTCCATGATTGGCGCTCGTCTTCTTTATCATAATTTGGGCCTTCGTGGCGTCTTTGTTTTCTCTGTAGTGTTCCTTTTTTTTCTCCTCCATTTGTTTTTTGAATTCAAAGAATGATTACCAGGAGCCCAAGCAGATCCAGCCACCTCATGGTTCTCATATGGTTGCTCTTGCTCAAGTCTACCCAAATAATCTTAATGGCGGTCCTATCTTGACGTAAGTTATAGTTTTCCATTTCGAAAAGCTTGACCGTAACAGAATCTTACAAGCATCAACATTTTTTTATTAATTGATTCTTTATGTTTCTTCTTTACCCTCAGACCACTAGATTTTTGTGATGCAACTGCATGTAGTTCGGACGTCCTTCCCCTTGGTTACCCGGACTTGCATTCTAGTGTATTACCTACGTCTAATCAGGGTATGACCCCGATGCTTAGTGCTTCTGGCGCAAATTCTCCAGTATTAGGGTCCTCCAATTTGACTACTGGCAACAACGTTTCATCTTCTCCAGCTCCAGTGAATGCTTCTCTTAGGTAATTCACTGTCTTTTTGGAAATGATTGCTTAGCATCTTTTCTTGTTGTCCTTACTATTTTAGTGAGATGGTCTATTCAGGGATGGGAGGTATGCTCTTCCAAAGTCAACAAATATGACGATTGAAGAACAAAGAATACAACAGTATAATCAAATGTTGTCTGGGAGGAATGTCTCGCAATCAAATCTGTCATCTCCAGGACCTCTTCCAGCTAACGATCGCAGTTTGCCCATGCTACCTGGTAGTAATGGTGTGCCCATCGCTAGTGGGGGTAACCGAAGCTTGCCAATCGCAAGGCCTGGGTTTCAAGGAATTGCATCATCATCAATGTCAAATGCTGGTAGTACGGTTACATCTGGTATGGTGACAATGCCAAGCCCAGTGGGTTGTGGTCAAGGGAACTCATCGAGACCTCGAGATGCTTCGCATATGAATCTGGTGAGTTCTACAGAGATTTATCCACAAAGATATCTTTTGTTAATTGTACTTATTTCTGAACAATTGCTTGTCAAAATTTTCGGTAGGGGCTGTACTATTAGCTGTATTATTACTAACGATATTGGAACCGGCAATCGATATGTATGTATGTATGTATTTTATATATTTATGTATGCATGTATTTTTTTCTTTTGGGGGGGGGGGGGGGCAACTTATCGTTTTCACTGTACTCAAGTCCTGGAATACACAATAGTCAACAGATGTTTTCCTTAGTTAGTTTACTAACAGAAATCAGATTGTACGATAAGTTAAGGACATAATGACCAGAATATAAGCATATTTGGCTGGAAATTTTAATATTTCCTTGTCCTTCTACATTTTCAAGAGATCCATCAACAAGTTGAACCTTATGATGTTCAGATGATGTTCAGATGATGGTGCATAGGTTGAAAAAAGAGACAAGTTACACGTCATATGGTTTGAGGCTCCTGAATCTATGATCCAAAATGTATTTACCTTGATGGACAGTGTCTTAGGTACCTCTCCAGCAGGGTTTTGTTTGTCAAGTAGTTGTCTTAGGAAGTCAACATGCTCCCTAAAGAAAGGATTTCCAGTTTCCACCTTGGATGAAGGATCATGTTCAACATCCGTACGATGACTTTGATCATACATGTTCTTCCTAGGATCTTGCCCTAAGTTTGAAGGTTTGCCATGTAGGTTTCAACATCTGTCTTTTGTATGAGCCGAATAAGTTTCCCTTATTTTCATTCCTCCCTTGGTTTGGTTTTTGAGTGAAACCAGCATAGGCAATTAAGGCTGAGTGGTCTCCAACAGAGGTTGGAGCAGCATGAGTCATGGCGATTCTTCTGCTTTCTTCTCTTCTTATGTAGGCAAAGGCCTTCATTATGTTAGGTAGAGGATTTCGAGAGAGAATTCTTTCTCTGGTAGCATCATATTCAGAATTAAGGTCTCCTAGAAACTCAGAGACCGTGTTGGTCAATAACTTTCTTATATTTGCTCCCGTCAGTGGGACAATCCCAGTTTATGACATTTAGCTGGTCAAGCTCTTGCCACAGACCCTTCAGGTGATTAAAGTATTTTGTCACATCCTTAAGGCCTTGTTTAATGTTTCTGAGTTCTGTTTTAACAAAAAATGCTTGAGCATGATTGCCAAGATTTGAGTAAGTTGCAGCAACAAAAATTTCTTTTGCATTAGAGCAAAAAAGGTATGCCCTCCAATAACTGGTTCCATAGAGTTTATCAGCCATGACATTATCATAGCATTCTCAGTTTCCCAGTTAAATACATCATATGGTTTCTCAGAGTTTGGGGCTTTGACTGTACCGGCCAAGTACCCCCATTTTTCCTCTTCTAGTGATATACATTTTACAGATTGGCACCATGCAAATAGTTTGTACCGTTTAACTTCATGGTGGTCATATGAAGAGAGGGATTGTCTCCCATATTGGAAGATCGATTTCTAGTTGGGTTGTCCAACAGCGTCACCACTGGTAGCAGAGCTTGCCATTTTAAATTGAATTAGAAGAAGTAAATATATAGTCTCTTAGCCCTGATACCATGTAAAAAGTAAGAAGAAATGAAGCATAATACTCTTCTTTCATTAGTTTCTCAACTTCAAGTAGAGTTGCTTAAATAGATTACAAAGGTAACTAGCCGTTAAACTTGATTAGACAGTTGGCCACTATCCTAAAACATATTGTAGCTGCCGTAAGGAGAGAAGAGGGAAACATGCTTCAGCCTCTAATCATAAAATATTAAGAGGTAATTTAGGATAATAAAAAAAAAAACCATACGTGACATTTCCATGTGTTTTCCAACACTACATCTCTGTACTTTCTTAGGTCCATTTTACACTTGCCCAAAGTTTCTGCTTGCATTTTAGCCCTAAGTATATATGCTGCATTTTGCCCATCCATCATTCATATGAGCAGTCATAATCCAACAATTGATAAGGGGGTATTCGGTTCTCTCGTCTAAAGTCCTCTATGGCTGGGAAATTATCCCTGTATGAAGCTGTATATTGCACTTTAGTTGAACGCCAGATCTGTGAAAATTTCCTCGAATTTTTTTGGACCAACTTGGCAAACATAAAATATCATTGTTTTTTTAATGTAATTTTTTTTAATTTTATTATTTCAGTGGTGGTGGTGGGTTCTGTTATATTGAGTACACACTTTATGAAGAGATAGGTTCTTATTTCACTATCTTATTGTAGTTTGAGCAAGTACAATGAAATGTAATTAATATTTTCTTCTACAGCCTACCCAAAATCAGGATCCTCAACGGCAAATGATCGTGCCTGAACTTCAAATGCAAGTGTCGCAGGGAAGCAACCTGGGGATCCCACCATACGCTGCAATGTCTTCCGCTTTCCCTAACCAGAGAGCGTCTTCATCGTATAGCCTTCATCATCAGCAGTCGCACACAATGCCCCCCCAACAGTTGCATTCCATTAGCCCACGTCACCCCCATATCAAAGGAAACAGTCACCTCCCAAACCCACAGCATCAGGCATATGCTATTCGCCTAGCTAAAGAGAGACAATTACAACAACGTGTTCTTCAGAGACAGCAACAACTGCAACAGCAACAGCTACAGCAACAACAGCAACCATTTCAATCTCATAATGCTGTAATGCCACATGTACATTCACAGGCTCAGCTTCCCATATCATCTCCACCCCACAATAGTTCCCAAGCTACTTCACAAACTGCTACTCCACCTGCTATGCTTTCTCCTTTGACTCAAAACTCACACATGACGGCAATGCCTCAGCACCAACAACAGCATCCAAATGTTCCTCTTGGGCTTGAACATAATGCTCAATCTCCAAATAGTAGTATGACTAATCAGGCTAAGCAAAGACAACGTCAGGGGCTGCAGCAATTCGCACAATCTGGCAGGCAACATCCTCAGCAACGACAGCAGGTGAAAGTTTCAAAAGGACTAGGTCGAGGGAACATGGCAGTGCACCAGAAAATTGCAACTGAACCGTCCAAATTACATGCTCTTTCGGTTGATTCTGGCAACCATTCAGGAGAAAATGGGGAGACGCCTATGCATTTATCGCAAGGTAAAGGTCTATATCCTAGTTCAGCAACGAATCATGTCTCTGCTGGAAAGTCATTAGTGCGTCAATCTTCAAACCAGTCTCAGCCTGTTCAAAGGATGTATGCTGCTGGTCAAGCGTCCTCCATCTCAAAGCCTCTTCATCAAAAGCCTTGTAATTCTGATGGTGTTAATCAAGGTCGAGTTTCCCAAGTTTCTTCTGGTACATCGTCCATGGATCAGCAGTCTGTATCGCCGTTGGTCATGGCTGCTTCAGGCCAGCAGCAGCTACAGCCACAGGGTTGTACGAAATTGGTGAATCAAAGTCAACCCTCTGGTCAGAAAGTGTTGCGCCAGAATCTTCATTTGAATTCTGAATCTACCAAGCTCCAGGGAAGATCAGAACCACAAAACGAGCAGATTCTTACGGTGTCATCTCAAACAGGTACTGCAGCAACAATGTCTCCAGCCTCTAATGATGCATCAAATGTGTCAAAAGTCATCTCGCCTGCCAATGATACTCCTTGGAGAGGTTCAGAGCTATTGTACGATTCTGGTACATCAAGTCCAGCTCCACATCCGGGTACCTCTGGCTCTGCTTCTTCTACATCTACTGATCCTTTACGTCAAGTAGGCCAAGGGCCAGGCGAGCAGCACTCGTCAGACGACTTGCCTTCTGTTTCACATGATGTTAGTACACAGCGACAGCAGCAGGCGCAAGTACATTTGCCACCACCACCTCAAGTTTTTGAGCAACTGCAACAACAGGAACAGTCATTGCAACAGAAAACGCTTCCACTGTCGGTATCTCAGCCACCAACACAGCTCAAGGGGAGTATGTATGTTAGACCGCCTGAATCCATGCTGGAATGACGAAAATCTCCGTAATATTTCCCTTGCTGTGCTGGTCACCATGATGGTTTTGCATGTCCTCAAATAGCAATGTAAAGGTATCTTCAATAATCTTATTTTTTTTATCTGAACATACTAGATTTTTTTTGTCTGCTTCGAAGTTGGGATACATATTTGACATGTAATGTGTTTTTTCTTGTTCCTTTGTTCAGATGGAAGTCAATGTTTCTCAGGGCATCAAAAATTGACATGAATTCGACTAGTTATTTAATCTGGTTTTCAACTTGAAGGAAGGTTTTTTTATTTTTGTGGGTGTAAATTTACTAATTCACTAGGGTTTGGGGAGTATAGAGAGAGGTATGTGTATAATGGTCTCACCTCTCAATTTTTGTTGCTGATTTTTGTTCAATTCCTTTTTTTAGGTGGGGGGGGGGGGTGGGGGATCATGAATTGATTCTCCAATGTTGTTTGGGGGAGCATTATTTGTCAATCTTTTAATTCCTATTGTTGTAGAGAGTAGTAGAGGCATCATTGGCGGCATGACCAACGAACGGCTGTTGAAAATTTTGTGAATATTAAGTAGCCCATTCCCTGAGAGATAATCTAACAGTCTCTTGGTAAAGTTCTGTCCCCTTTGGTTGTTGAAATGCAAATATGTTGTTATGTATTTTTTGGCGCCGCCTATCAGTGGTAGAAGACATTGCTGTCCGGCGGCTTGTACTGATCCTGCAATGTGGTTCTATATACGTGTTTAGCAAAGTGTGGCTTGTCTGCACCACATGATAATGGGATGCTGGCAGCTTTTTGCTGGTTGTCATTTGCCTTAATTCAAATAACTAAAATTAAATAAGCATTTTGTTCTTTGTTTCTGGACATAGGTTTTGAAAAATCTCATGTGGTTATGGTACCGATCATTCCAAATCAATCAAGGATGTTATTACACTTGGTAAACTGTCCAAGTGCAACACTATTAAGCGGCATATATTGTTTTTCCGGGTACAAACAAAGGGCCAAAGCCCCGAGCCGAAAAAACGAAAATCTAAGTTGTAGAGAGGCAAACACCCCACTCATATAATTCCATCCAAAAAAAGATTAGAAATATCTCAAGCAAGCTTCCAAAATACTCAAATCCGTTGTACAAATTTGACCAATTTTTCTAGTTATTTTTTCAACTTCATAGGCCACTCCCACTACTAGTGTATATCAATTAGTATAGAAAAAGTTATACATACGTTAATATTGATCGATAAGCAACCATATGTGGGAAAGAGATATACATACAACGTTGATAAAACTATATAACTAACTTTCAGTGATTTTCCTTTAGTCCTCCTGATGCCAGATATGAAAGCTGAATAGTATATGCATCTTTCAGCTCAGCCAAAACTTGTGCAATGTTAGGTCTACGCATTGCATCTCTCTCAACGGATCTCGATGCAATCAAAGCTGCTCGTCTCATGCTCTCCTCATCGTATGTCCCTTTTATGCTCTCGTCTACTACCTCGAATGCACCTGCTTGTAGATACGGTTTCGCCTGCATTCACCCGTTTTGCTCAAAAGATCAGTTTTTTTTTTCTTTTTCTTTTTCTTTCTCTTTAATACACTTGTTATTATAAGTAAACAAAAGGGTTGTGTTCTGAATTCATAGTTTCATCTGTTTTGCTCAAAATATTAGTTTTTTTCTCTTGAATCCACTTGTTGTTATAAGTAAACAAAAAGGGTTGTGTTCTGAATTCATAGTTTCATACCCATAAGACCAAATTGTAGGAATCTGGAATGCCAGAATGACAAAGTGGTCAAAAGGGTTGTGTTCTGAATTCATAGTTTCATTTGTTTTGCTCAAAAGATCAGTTTTTTTTTTCCCTTGAATCCACTTGTTGTTATAAGTAAACAAAAAAGGGTTGTGTTCTGAATTCATAGTTTCATACCCATAAGACCAAATTGTAGGAATCTGGAGTGCCAGAATGACAAAGTGGTTTTCTACCACAAATGAGCTCTAGAAGGACAACACCGAAGCTATAAATATCGCTCTTTTCCGTTAGTTGTTTAGTGGAATAATACCTGCAGTGTAGACATTGTAGTATCATTATTAGCAGCAGCATGTGAAAGTGAAACCCGAAAGTTGTGAGCTAGCTTAATTACTACTTACTCGGGATCAAGGTAGCCAGCAGTGCCTTTTACGGTTGTGGTTACATGAGTTGCATCAGCCTGATCCATTTGCTTTGATAAACCAAAATCCGCGACTTTAGCATTCATCTCTGAGTCCAATAGTATATTGTTGCTCTTAATATCACGGTGGATAATCCGTGGCTCACTTCCGTTGTGTAGATAATCTATTCCTGCAAAATCAACACAAAACAGGGTTCAAGCAAAAGAGGGTCATTAATTACGTCTAATAAGGTGTGGGGTTAATCTTGTTAGATGATCTACCTTTGGCAGCATCTACCGCAATTTTCAGCCTACGAACCCAACTTAATGTTATTTTCTTGCTTTTTGCACCTGCAAAAAAACCACTTATTCAAAGCTAATTATGATGAAGACACATTAACTAGATATAGAGAGCTTGATACACTACCATAAAGATTATCGAGTAATGATCCACCGCCTAAATACTCGTAGACTAGTATTTGTTTGTTTGATTCATGACAAAATCCTTCGAAACATACAAGGTTTTGATGGCGAATTTGTGACAATAGAGATACCTGCAAGTAAATACGATACCTTGAGGTACTAGTATAGTTATATGTCTTTGGACAAAGGGATTGATCACGTATTTACGTACCTCGTTAATGAAAGAATCAGCACCAAGTTGAGTTTTGTCATACCGGACTTTAACAGCAACATCTTTTCCATCAGAAAGAGTTCCACGGTAAACTGATCCAAAACTACCGCGGCCTATGACTTCCTTGAAGTTGTTTGTGGCTACTTTAATTTCCTTGTATGAAAATACCCTTGAACCTGTCCAATTCTTCATATTTGCTCCATCACCACCTAATTATATGGATGTAAAACTAAGATATGTATCTATCTTGTATTGCAAAAATTCTTCAGGTTTTCAAAGACAATAATGTATAATGATTTCCATACTTGATTTAAAGGAGCCTGCTGCATTGCTTTTTCTTTTCATAAACACTAGTATGGAAACTGAAATTACTGAAATTGCAAATACGATTCCTCCAACTACTCCGAGTATAGCTCCTAAATGTCTGTGTCCTTCATGCTTTCTTAATGGAGGGACTGTAACTTGTGGTGTCTCGATTGTGCCTGAAACTCCCGTGCATGTTGCCATGGAGAATGTCAGGCATAAGTTCCCGGATGTTCTGCAGGACCAGGACAAAGACATTGATGCATTAAAGATCTAGTCTTTGTTTGAATCAAAACACGGAAGGAAGAAACGAATAAAGATAAATCTATTGCTCGTACTTGACTTCCAAGCTTTCCCGATTTAAAGATCGTGGTAGGGGCCCTTGTAGTTTGTTGTTTAGCAGATTTCTGGATGTTTCATGAAAGCAAAAGATGTACATTAGGCCTATATGTTTCCCTGTAGAAGAAATTCATGATAAGAAACATTCTTACAGTAAATGAAGGTCCTTTAACTCTCCCAAGCTGTCCGGTACTAATCCCTGCAGACTGTTGTTCTGCAAATCCCTGTCAAAGAATGAATGTAAGCCCCACTTCTCAAATTCATTCAATATTTAAAGTAGTCAGTTTGAAACTTTTGCTTGACAAACAAGGAAAGTTGGAAATCAAGAAAGACTCACAAAACTTGAAGATTGATCAAGTCCTCAAATTCAGAACCAAAGGATGTTAGACCATTGAAACTCAGGTTCCTGTAAGTTCAATTATAGTTTGAGTTATAGATATATCAACAAAAAAGGTACAGGGATTACAGTGATCAATCTAAAAATTTTCAGTACGATTTTCCGCGTCTTACAGTTTCTCAAGATGTTGCAAGCTACCAAGGTACTGTATTTCACCAGACAATGATGTGTTCTGCAAATCCCTGTCATACGATTCTTGAAAGTTTAATTAAAGACAACAACTTTATCATAAATTCATGAAAATTTGGAAGCCACAAGAATCATACAATGTTTTCAGGTCAAGAAGATCAGCAAATGTGGGACTAATTGATCTCAGATTCAAACCAGAAAGATCACTGCATAATTGACAATTTCATATCGTTATGATGATCTCGAGAGAACAATGAAAATTAAACAGAAATCTCCATGCAATTTGTGCCTACAGAGAAGTGACAAGGTTCCTTTCACATTCTATGTGCTCCCATGTAGTTGGAGAACATGGATCATCATCCCAACCAAGATCCAAACCTGTCGACTCTCGAATGACCTCAAGTGCTGAAACTGCAAGAAATGTAAACAAAAATAAGCTCATAAAACATGTCCTTTGATCCTAACTTGACAAGTATGTACCTGTTGTAGAGGATGTTTCAAGGGGCACATCTAGAATTTGGTACACTTCAATTGCATTGATAAGAGGGTAGTATTTGATAGTTTTCAATGTGATATTCAAGCTTTTGATTCCTTTCATTGTAAAAACTAGACCACTGACTTCTGTCCTTTCCACTGTATAGTTTGATTGAAAACTTTCTCCATTTAACAAAATATCAAATGCCGAGGCGACGGGAAGAATCCCGGCAAAGTAGAGAAGAACATAGTAATCTCCTTGCTCTTTAAGAGGGAGATTATATGTTAAATCAGCCCATCTTGCCAAAACTCTTGCTGTCTGAAGAATTACTGTAGGAACACTTTCTGTCAGATTTGAGAAATGAAAGGATGTCTGTATGTCAAAAGCAGTGGAAACATGATGTGGGCTGAAGTCGATGTCCGCATCCCAAATTCGATCATACGGATCCAAAGGGTACCTTAGTGAACCATCAATGTAGCCGCAATTGATTCGATAAGTCTTCTTGAGTAAATTAGTACTAGATAATTGGATAGAACTGTCATTGTAAGCTTTTTGAGGAAGGGGGCGAATTTCAATGGAGGAAACGACCGGAAATCCACCACCCGGGATTGAGTGAAAACATAAAGGGACATTAATGTCTTTATCAACTGGCCATAAGAACTCTTCAATCCAAGGATCTCTATCAACCAAAGACACAGTGGTTGTCATAGCTCTTCCAAGTGAAACCATGAATGTTGGTGGGGTAGATAGCCCATCATAGTTCTTGTACACGAACCGTGTTCTAACAAGAATTAAGGATGATGATATATTGTTGACAGGAAGATGGTAACACTTTCTGCTTAAAGAATCAGGAAAGAACCGAATAGGGTGACGACTAGATGAAGAGCTAGTACCATCTAGATAATCCACGATTGTCGTGTTACCACCGTTTATGTAATTCCAATCAGGTGTCCATAACATATTCATAGAATCAACATAAGTAATTGTCCCACCACATGACAAACTCAAGAACCCTGAGAAATCAATGTCATATAATCAAGCTTATGGGAAAAAAAAAAAAAAAAAAAAAAAAAAGAAGCCAATAAATAAAGGAAATGTGTATTACCATCTTCATCAGAGGAAGTTAACTTCAAGGAGGTGGATAAGAGAAGGAAACAGAGCCAAAAATGACATGATATCCACAGCTCCATGAAAAGGGATCCTAAAGCAATGCTTTTTTTTTTAAAACAATGTAGCTGAGAAATGAATGCATGGTTTAAGCATTAAAATGCAGGGCAAGAGGGGAAAAAAAAAAAAGGAGATTAAAAAGAAAGAAAGACAATATTATTGAGTGGAGTGTAAGGTGTGACATTGATTAATTGTGTCTCTTTTGGCAGAGCAATATAAAGTGAAGGGGGTGGTGAAATAATGATGATGATGAATGTATGTTGCCGTTAGGTGACCGTTGTGATTACAAGTGAAGTTAGCAAAAGTGGAAAAAAAAAAAAAAAAGGGGAATGAATGAACACAAACAGCTGTAGGCATGCTAATGCTAATTATATATATTCCGGGAACTGCATGCATGCCTTAGGCATATTCATTTCCAAAATGCTTTTAAAAAAACGAGTAACGATATGTGCACACTGTTCATCTACATTATTATTGATCATGATGTGTTCGTATCGTTACTCTTCAAACATTACGTCTTTATATATTTATTAAAAAAATAATGGACTACAATAGGATCAAGATTGAAAACCCCAGTTTTCGAACTGATCAAATTACCTATAATGAGAGTTTGGGGTGATTACATCTGCAAAAAAATAAAAATAAAAAACTTGTGTATGTTTGGGTACTGTTAGACAGACATTAATTTATTGTTGTAAAATTGGGGAATATTGAATTGCATAGGATGCTTGAAAATCCCGAGTGCAATATTTAAAGTAATTTGGTCAAAAAGCTACATAAATAAGCTCAAGGATGATGCTACATCATCTATAGTCTATACCCAGTTACACTCGATCAATATTATTTTTATTTTTATTTTAATGAAACCCAATTTCTTAATCAATAAACGTACATATGCACGCATGTTGTACTCCCTCCGTTTCGAAATAACTTAGACAATTGTCAAAAACGCGTATATTAAGGATACATATTAATGATTTAATTTGAATGTCAAAATGATTAAAAAAAACCTTAGTGTATAATTAATACAATGTTTTATGTATTCTCTCACTCCTTAATAAATAAAGGTAGATGTAGAAAAAACACAATAAATTCTGCATTGGAAATGTAACTGCCTCAGTTTTTTAGAACAAATCTTTTTGGCAACTGGCTTATTTCGAAACGGAGGGAGTAACTTTTCTTTGATGACAATTATCACTACTTGTAATAATGTTTCTTTTTATATAAATAAAAGTTTTATTCCATAGCAAAGCAAACATGAAACTCACAAAGCCGAGTTCCTAGCTTTTGTTAAAGAAAAAACAAGGAACATCAGCAACATCAACCAATTGACCCTCAATTAACTGTACAAAAATGCTCTTGATATCCTATATGCCAACAATATTTACGGTACGAGGTTAAAGGCCTTTCAAGTTCATTGCTTGCCAAAAACAAGTTCCTGTTTCACTTTGAACCCAAACACGAGATGGTAATAAATCTAACAAATCAATCTCTACCTGTACTCTCTTGCAACCAAAGGTATTTTTGATAGAAAAATGATAGATTCAGATTACCTGAATAAGCGGAAGCGGAAGAAATCAACATGACCGTTCCTACATCCATTGTTATTCGACTCCGTCTCAGTTTGCCGCCATGATCCAAACCCTAGAACAGAAAAGAAGAACTCCATATGCACAGGTGGCATATGATGCTATTAGGTCTTCTGGTCTATGCCTATTTTCTGTATGATCACCAACCGATGGTACACAGGCAGTCTATATATAGGCAAGACTAGGGACCTAAAGCATTATGGAATATTCCGAATGAAAACCCTAACCATCATAGGATTTCCCATAATACCCTTAATTAATAATAAACCAATAATATATTTACCAACATAATTATTAAATAACTTAAGGGCCACATATAATTATCTTTTACTAAATGATAATTCTTACATTCTCCCACTTGGCCCGAAAAGTTATGTCGGCACATCATTAATGAGTGACAACAAAATTTGCATGCACAAAATGTCACTATTTGGTTTATTAACAAAACTTCAACTGATCAATACTAACACAAGAACTATGGCGGTTATGCTCAATAAAAACAAACACTCCCTTCCAAAATTACAATGTGCAATATCAACCAGCCAAGTAAACCTTTTATGAATGAACTAATCAAAATATCATTCGGGGTCCCTGAATCCAAATGGATTCACTAATACATGAACTCGTTGCACTTTCATGTAATTGCTACATCACTATGATGCCTATTTTGACAGTTTTCAGAGAATTCAGACGAAGCAACTTTACGTGTCAATAAGTCAAAAATGAGTACAATATGATTGTGAGATAACATAAGCCGACAAAATACACAATCTTTATTCTCATATTATTCTACTTACTTGACACTCGTCTTATAGCTAGCTTACCTCTGACAACGTGTCCCATAAATGTCGATTTGCTAATTTCATCATCAAAATTATTCCTCATATGAGTGAAGATGCGATGAGTCAAAATTTTGGCCAGAAGCAACATCGACCAACAATCATAGGCCAAAACTCATAAAGCCTGTGACTTAACTATACAAAATTTTCAGTCATCCATAATGAGCTAATTCAATCAATACACAAGTTCACCTCTAAAGGTAGTTGATGCAAGCTTAACGAGATCCTAACATAGATGATCTCATCGAACCTCTTATATCGATATGAGATTCACCAAATCATACAGCATAACCTTTTAAGGAAACTATTTGTCATAAGTATAGCTCTAACAAAATGCAAGTGTACAATTTGAAAATATGGTTAATACTCCCACTGGTTGAAAACATCATTACAATGTAAACCAGTATAACAAAATCAAAAGCTTACAAAATCTATATAAATACTTGCAAACCGAAAAGAATTATTTAGTGCTCTTGTTCTCCAACACATGTTGTGTTCATTACAGTGGTTTATCACACAATTGACAACCACTATAATGGTTAAATTAACCATATTACTATCATGAGCTACAATCAACAAAATGGACACAATATTCTTCTGTAACTGTATAGAAGAATTGATAATCTTAAGTGCCTCCTAGGGAAAATTCTCAACAATAAATCTAGTATTATTTGCTCAGCATAACAATAATAAGCTCCCAAGTGATTTATTAAATCATCAATATGAGACTTTATAATGAACAACAAAGTACTAGTACAATCCTGAATTTTCTTAGGATGTAACAATGCAACTCATGCTCACAATATTCAAAAGAACCAATTCATGCACACAATTCAAAATAGAATCAGGTTTTAATAATTGAGAAATTTACTCCCACTATTTTACGTAATTGGTGGTTTAGAAATGAGTAGGTACCATATGTGATTGTCCTCAACATGTGATCAATCTATAATTGAATCTCTTAATATGAAATATAACATATTCCATTTAGAATCAACTAAGTTTCTTCATTGAAAAACAGAATGATGCAATTCACTTTATGATTAATCACTTAGAACAATCACTCCCACTCAATCAGCATTTCCCAAAATCCTTATGGTTTCTAGCTTCACATTATGTTAGAATATGTGATCAACCTCTTGCGATTCCAATGAATCAATCAAAATATCTATTTACACATGAACACTTCATTTGACCTAAATTGTACATCAAGAGTCATAAGCTCTAGGCACACTAAGGTCAAACCCGATGGTATAATATTTCAACATAATTCTTTCCACAACACAATGTTGTCAAAATGACAACCTTGGAGAGAATCTAACAATATTACACAATGTTCAAATAGATTTTAACTCATTGGGATACTAATAATTGTCAT
The DNA here is from genome assembly GCA_036785695.1 of Gentiana straminea. NCBI lineage: Eukaryota > Viridiplantae > Streptophyta > Magnoliopsida > Gentianales > Gentianaceae > Gentiana > Gentiana straminea. The sequence continues at coordinate 12,406,931 of JAVUPR010000300.1, read as the reverse complement.
TTCGACGGGATTCTCCCACTCAATCACACGAAAGTACAAACAAGTGTGATTGGATCATTCAAGGAGAAAATGACATATATTTCCTGCCATAAATGTCTTTCGTTTTATAATATCATAAATAGCATACTCTATCCTCAAGTATAAAAGTTTTGTGAACAATATAAGCTTTAATAAGGATAAGAAGCCACAATAATAGATGATGTCAAAATATGAGACAAATTCTCAAACCATCCAAAATATTGAACAAAAGACACTTTCAATATCATGATCTCAACGAAAATTCGACATAAAGAGTGAACTTAATGGTTTGTCATGAACATTATACAAACCCCAAAAATCAATCATGGCTATACATAAAGCTATTAAGCCTTAATAACTCACCACAACCTACTTCGATGTAAAGAAGTATTTTGCAACTTCAAATGTCGAAATGGTGATATATTCAATGATGTCAACTATCTTATGTAGGTTAGGTATAACTTAATAGGCTATCGTGCTCTACAGAATAAAGATTTGAAATTTTAAGTTGAGCACGAGAGATACTGATGTGATCCGTAGCCGAATCAGATCCGAAAATGCTCGAGGACTTGACTGAAGGCACCAATAAGATAAGCATCGCGACCCTTGGCTAACATGTAGCCAAAAACCTTGGTATAATGGACACCCACAAGGTTCGCTTACAACCTCGATAAGTACCGTTTGGAATCCACCAAACAAAGGTTTGGAATCCACCAAAACCAACGTGAGAAAACTCACCAAGCTTAAAAGCTTCAAATGTACTATATCAAAATTTGTCTGATTACAAAGAATACTACTAAAGCCTTTTTATAGGCTACAATGAAAGAAATAAAACAACTTCTAACCGATGTGGGACAAAATTAAACGATAAAAAAAATAAAAATAAAAAAACCTAATAATAAATAATAATAAAAATCTAATAAAATCTTCTATGGAAACGATGTGGGACAAATGGACTCCATGCCGAAAACGTTTCATCTTCGATCACATCATTCCCTCTGGGTTGGAAAGGATTCGACCTCGAATCAGAAGGATGTCGTAGAAAGCAGCAACAAGGACAAAACAGACCAAACCAATAACAAACACCAATGAGATGCCTGGATCAAATACAAGGCGTAAATACGGCTTCAAATCAATAGAGCGTCGATCTGATGATGAATACATCACCAAGGAAACCAATGCATATTAATGTCGTGAGTGCTCAATGCAAATAATGTTCTCTGGGTGGACCACAACTGGATGATCATCATGTGCCTGAAAAGAAGACACAATAAAACTCAAGCAAGTAGTCGGTGAAGTAGGACCAACTTCACCCTTTGCCTCGGAGATCGCCCCTGCCACGATCGACTCTTGGACTACCTCCACCAATTCTGCTCCAACAACATCATTCTTCTTCTCAACATCACATTCTTGTGCAACATGTATCCCCGCCACACTCTTATCTTCATTGTTTTTCAACTCTTCTTCTCGAGTGTTAACAATCTCTTCGTTTTTCGCTTCAACCAAGTCTTTTTCTCGTGCTGATTCATGTTTCAAACGAGCTTCCTCGTCGATTCTACGTAGTTCTTGCAATAAATCAGGACAATCATAATAGTGATGGCCACTCCCTTTACAATGACCGCAAAATACTGAAAACACCTCTATAGAATTTTGCTTAACCATATTTGTACCACCACGGTTACCTCCACCACCACGATTACTTCTACCACTGCGGTTATCTCTACCACCACGGTTAGATTGCTTAGTTACCCCCTTTAACATATTCTTCATCTCATCCATCATATCATCAAAACGTCGTTCAATTTTCTCCAAATTTTGATTCATCATTTCATCAAAATTCCGATAATAGACATCCATAGGACTTTTCTTTAACATTACTCAAGAGCTAAATTCACCAATAATTCCAACAACAATAATAATCTCAACACAAAATCGCAACAAGCACCACCAATTACCTTCACCAAAAAGGTGATTCTGTTTTTTTTTCTTTTTCAAGTACCTTTTTATTTTGATCAAATATCACCGGTAACTTTGCACCAATCAACTGATAATCCCCGCACAAAGAACAAGCCGCAATTTCAGGAAACTAATTTTTTTTTTTTTTTTGACTCGTATGAAGGGTTATGAATGATGTTGAAGATATATGGGGGTGAAGAACAAGATGGCTGGACGAGTTTTAAAGGAAAAGAAATATATATATATATATATTGGCTTTTTTATTTCATTTTTTATGTAATAGATCCAAACAATAAGAAAGCTGGAATTTTTTTTTTTTTTTTTTGGTACAACTAGCAGGAACAATACGTGAGGGCTGGGGCTGGGGCTGGATTTTTTTTTTTCCTCAAGAAAATTATAGCAAGAACAGGAACAAAAAAAATAAAAAAATAAAAGGATATTTGGATACCTTCGTGCCGATCTCTGATACCAACTGATATGATCCGTAGCCGAATCAGATCCGAAAATACTCGAGGACTTGACTGAAGGCACCAATAAGATGAGCACCGCGACCCTTGGCTAACATGTAGCCAAAAACCTTAGTATAATTGACACCCACAAGGTTCGCTCACAACCTCGATAAGTCCCGTTTGGAATCCACCAAACAACGGTTTGGAATCCACCAAAACCAACGTGTGAAAACTCACCAAGCTTAAAAGCTTCAAATATACTATATCAAAATTTGTCTGATTACAAAGAATACTACTAAAGCCTTTTTATAGGCTACAATGAAAGAAATAAAACAACTTCTAACCGATGTGGGACAAAATTAAACAATAAAAAAAAAAAAAAAAAAAAAAACCTAATAATAAATAATAATAAAAATCTAATAAAATCTTCCATGGAAACGATGTGGGACAAATGGACTCCATGCCGAAAACGTTTCATCTTCGATCACATCAGATTCACTATCCAAAAGATGATAGCCTCATATTTTCATCTAATGATGAAAATTTTACCTACGTATAATTGACAATGTGAAGTAAACATCTAAAACACTTCATCTTATATCACAACTAAATATGAGATCTAACACATAGCAATTTCCGTACCGATGAGGTAACATACTTTAATGTCCTTAACCAAAATTAAGATGGCATTTAACTAATAGAAACAAGATTACCTCCAAGTGTAATTTCAAAAAATGAGACAATACAATATTCTTTATATGTCTCACAAAATTCACTCATCATGCCAGAATACAAATGATCAAATACACTATAGACCACATGTTTCTCTATGCTCATAAAATTATGAACACTCTGAACATGAAAAGTGTATTTAATTACACTATCACAAATAGAAATCATCTAAGACCATAGGAAAATCATAATATTAGTAATCCAAAATGATCTACAAACCAACACTAATAACCTAATTTCTATTATGAGGAGTACGTACTGAACAATTTTATTATATGTCATTGAGGACAACTCTAACATTAGGGTGGTCAAAATAAACTTTATCTTTAATGGAAATGCATATCAAAAATGGTTTAGTTTTATTTTAAGAACACCAACATAAGCGATTGATTCGCTAAAATGCTCATAAATCAACCCATCAGTTGATAAATGTGATTCCGTAGTGAGTGGTGGAGCACCCATACGAATTACAAGATCATAACCAATGCATTCCAAAATCAATCATATGAGTTGTCTTAGACAGAATCAACCAATGTTAATTCTTTTAAAAGTAAATTCACGGCCTTCCTGTGGATAGAAGTTGTAATCACTACATAGAATTTACTATCATAAATAATAAGACTGGAGAAATAACTATGTGGAGCGAGACCATCTGTACCTGTGGGCATGAGATAAATCCCCTCATATTTATGCTAATTTTCCATCTTATTTCAATTAGTCTCATAAAGATAATTTCCACCCTGTGGGGCCGGACATTATCTAAATGAACTAATTGGTCAGAAATGTATATGCCACTCATATAATCACTGAACATTATGTGATTAATCGCAACATTACTTGTCATGCATTCCGGATGCTGTGGCTACTCCAAAAGATGTAAGAGAAGTAATATCTTAATGTGACACATACGGTTTGATTATATAGTCTCTCCATTTAATACAAGCAATCAAATTATGTATATCAATAACGATATGGAAATACTACAACATTAATTAATCAAACTAGTTAATTATTAGGTTCCACCAAATGCACAAACAAGATATGGTTCACTCATATATGTCAATCAACCCTTTAATTGCAGTTAAAATATGCATTAAATTGATCCATAAACATGATGCAATCAATTTCGTCTTCTTAATCACCAACAATATGTGATTAAGTCTTTTGTCAATCATTGAGCTGGTGTGGCTACACTCAAAATCGACCGTATGACATGGCATATTTTAGATGTTACTAAATAAGGGTAAATACAAATGTATTTCTTATGTCGACACACCATTTAATTGAACATTTGTCAATTCAACCGAATATCGATGAATTTTCAATCACTTCACATAATGTGACCAAAACTTTTATGCATCATCATGTCAGGCTGTTGTGGCTACACCCAACATTTGACACCATCGACATTCAAAATATTGACAACTTTACATAAGCCAACTCAATCTAATGTTGATATAAACACGTGCAATTTAATACTTAAAATATGGTTATGTGACTAAAGCTTAATGTCAATGTCTACGGCTAACAAAATGTGACGATATTTATTTATCACAAAGTATGTACAATAAAGGTACACAAAATGAGTATAAATTAAACTTAAATTGGTATTATATAAATGATCAACATCATTAGTCACGTAACTCAATGGGACTTGTTTTTCCATGTGTTGCCATTTATCATTTAACAAAATATGATAAATTATTATTCATATGGCACGTAAGATTCGGTTTAATAATCTTCATAAAATACACACGGACTCAATAATGTGCGCTAGTTATTATATACAATAACCGAAAATCATCAAATATCAAACATGTTGAACTTCACAAAAATTACGCAACTTAATTCAAACACAAAACACAATTATACAACCACTTGATGGGCAACCCTTTATTTATTTAATTAATGTATTACTTACCGACAAATAGATGGGTAAAAAGGTCCAGAAAAACAAAATGTCAAAACCTTTATTTATTTAATTAAAGTATTACTTACCGACAAATAGATGGGTAAAAAGGTCCAGAAAAACAAAATGTCAAAACCTAATTCAATGACACCGGTCACTGATGATGTCGGAAATCACCTACGGATCCAAATAACTCTAGGACGATTCAAACAAGAACAGAGACAATGGGGATAGCGATTTGGTGTGATTAAGACTGAGCCTGAGAGTTAGTTTCTCTCAAGTTGCCTACGTATCCAATAGCTAAATTGGAATCAAGTCATTCGTAGTTCCTTAGGGTTGCTTAAATAGGGAGGCGTCTCACCCCTTATCTTGTCCAACAAGTCGAGGAATCCTTAAACCCTAAGGATCATCACGTGTTTATCTCTAACAAAAGATAATTATGATTATATTCGAATTATGGGATTTCCTTCCGATAATCCAGGGATTCTCCTATAATATAGGCACATGTGCGGATTATCATATAGGGAAAGAGCCCGTCTGCCTCTGATGAGCACCCCAGGTCGCCTCGACCTGAGTTGTGAGTCCTATCTCCTGACCTGACCGAGCTGCGCTGCAGTGCGGTAGCCAGGCAGGTAAATGGGCAGACCTCCCCCCTGGGGTAAGGTCCTAATACTGTAGGGCTCCTGGCCCTAAGAGATTCCCTCTTATCTTTCTCTCTCAATCTTGGAATGTTATAAGAGTGACACGTGGCCAGGTCTATTTTCACCATCGTCATAAGCCCCCCAGGTCTGGCCAGACTACCTAGGAGCTGGGTAGACCTGAGATCAGCTCGGACATTCCAGGATAACATGCTTACCATGACACGTGTCCTTGCTACCGTTTAGACTGCCGTATTGAGTGCGAGAAACGAAGCGTCGTAACACAATAATGGGGCGGTTATTCCAAGACTTCTTTTTGGGGTTTTATAACTCCTAGTCTCATCAATCCTTTCAGACGTTACTCTTTAAATCAAGTGTGAAGTCGGGACGGTTGCCATTCCATTCTTTCATCTCTCCGATCTTCTTACTCAAGTAAGCCTTCTTTCTTTTCTGATTCTTCTAAGTCTTTTCTGTTGTTAATGAGCGAACCTATAATTCTTACTGATAGTTCCATTGAGGCATTATTTGAATCGGAGCCGGAATTAGAGGAAGAAATTACCACTGCCGGAGTTAATCTCGAGAGGCCTGCCCTTTCTTTTTTCAATCCTCCCCCTTCTTCCTCATCTTCTAGATTCGTCCTTTCCCTTAAGGCCTTTATGGCTTTGAAATCACAGGCGGCCTGCCATGGCATCGATACCAAAATAACCACCACGGAGTTGAACCGTATCTGTAAACAATACAAACTAACAAATCCGCTTTTCAAACCCATTATCCCGGCTCCTGGTGTTTACGCCTATCAAGCCCCGGCCGGGTACTGTGCCGTCTACCGAGAGCAGCTATTATGTGGCTTAAGGTTTCCGATCCGTCCGGCCGTTTTAGCCGTCCCGGAGCATTACGACCTAGGGTTGGCCCGCATCGTGCCCAATGGAATAAGGGCGATAGTGGGCTTCGCCATTTGGTGTAGGTGTGCCTGCATCCCCTTCAAAGTCCAAACATTCCGACTGTTCTTTCAGCGGAAACAGGTGCCAGGGCAGGCTGGGTATTACTGCTTCCCACGTCGGGGGGATTTCATGCCTGACGTTCAATTCACAGAGCCTGGGGAAACCTCGTACAAAGGTTGGAAAACGAGGTTCTTTTTCATCTGTCCCGAGGTGACTCGGAATCTGGGTAGGTGGAACTCTTCGGATCTGGACGGCGATCCCCGGCCAACTGACGTGGATAGGAAGCTCCTAGATGACATTCGCAAAAGCGGAGTGTATATCAAGGAGAAAAAGTATTCCTCTGAATTGATTTTGGCTGCTCAGTTGCCCACTGCGGGTCCTGACCCATACAAGGAGTTAGATAAGGAAGAGTACAAGATATGTAGGGCTTTAACATCTGTTCCTTGTCATACTTTGCTATTTATAAAATATCTTCTAACATTTCTTGTTACTTATTCTGGCAGTGTCTTCCTTTGCTGATCTCTTGGAGGACGTGAATGACGAAGTGGTTCCTCCTGTTAACACCGACGAGCCTAACCAGGAGACCGAGCAGCAGGAAAGCATACAGCCGGGGCCTCTCCGAGCTGCTGGGACCGTCCTGACCCCCACCTCAGTCCAACTCTTGTCCGGACAACCAGATGACTCATCTGGGGAAGTGGAGAGGATAAATGTGGATGAAGATCAGGAGACAAGAGAAGATGCGATCGAGCCTAGCCGGAAGAAGAAGGTAGTCTCCCCCTCAACCCGGAAAGCTCGATCCAAGAAAAGGAAAGCGGCTCGGCAGACCATAGAGAACGTTGGGAGTTCTCCTGAGGAGCAATCTTCCCCCGGGCACAATCGGTTGTACGAATTGTCAGACCAGGACCTCGCCGCTGTGGTAAGTTCTTGTATACATATGTCAGTTATTCCTATGCGTCTTGTTTCCTCCTTACCTTTCCTCTGTCTTTTCCAGGGTGCCCAGGTCGGCCAGGAATTCCTGGACCGCCTTGCTGAATCTGCGCGAGTAAGGAGGCTCGGGGGACGATCGAGGAGCTCCGGGCTGCACGTGACAAGTATAAAGAGGCCTCCAAGGCTAAGGATCAGGAGGTTGCAGCTCTAAAGAAGGAACTTACGGAGACCAGGGCCAAGTGTACGGCCGAGCTCCAGGCCAAGCACGATGAGTATGTGGCAGAGAACTCTGAGCTCGGGCAGGCGCTAGCCAAGGTCCGAGCTGAACTGACTGCTCTGGAAGCTTCTCTACCTGCCCGGGATGCCCGGGTCGTGCATGAGTATAAATCTTCTGATCATCTAGCCGGTGCTTTGAAGGTCCTCCTGAACCCTGTTATGCAACATGGATACACGACGGGTGTGGACGAGGCAAAAGAACAACGCCCTGAGCTGATTCTTTCTGACCTTATGCACTATCATTCCATGTATAAAGAGGGAGCAGGTCAGATCTATGATGCCCGGCTGAGCGAGTTTAAAGCAGGCGAAGACATTGGTGCCAAATATGCCCGACGTCGTCCCACTTCTCAGGGTACTGTGCCCACTCCATCTTCGACAGAGCAGACTCCGAGAACCCAGACCTGATTGTTTATCCTTGTTATTGTTTTTCTGAAAACTTTGAAACTTTTTTGTTGTCCAAGTTTCTGTACTTCATTTATACTTTGTGGTGCCCTGCCATTTATACTTTGTGGTGCCCTGCCCACTACGTTTTGTACTTTGGCTTTACTTAGTTTACTTTGGGTTTGAATTCTGTCTTATGGATGCCCCCTTCCCCCCCAGTATGGCTTGCATTACTGACGGTTTGGATGACATACTAAGTCTTGATAAAACTTTGTCCTGACCTGCAGACTCAGGAGGTTTGACTAAGTCTTTAACCTTCTGAGTATAACATGGCTCGGTTAAAACTCTGTCCTGGCTTGAGGACTCGGGAAGCTTGTGGTATTCAAGCTTTCTGAGTCTGACTTGCGGTGACTCGCTTAAATTCGGCATGACTCGGGTACCCGGAGGTTTGACTTTTGCAAACCTTCGAGTATAACTCGACTCGCTTAAAACCCCGTCCCGGCTTGAGGACTCGGGAAGCTTGTGGTATTCAAGCTTTCGAGTCCGACTTGCGGACTCGCTAAATTCGGCCGACTCTCGCAGACCGAGGAGGTTTGACTTTTGCAAACCTTGAGTATAACCCGACTCGCTAAAACCCCGTCCCGGCTTGAGGACTGGGGAAGCTTGTGGTATTCAAGCTTTCTGAGTCTGACTTGCGGGACTCGCTTAAATTCGGGCACGACCTGCGGACTCGGGAGGTTTGACTTTTGCAAACCTTCGAGTATAACTCGACTCGCTTAACAAAAATTCAATCACAAGACATAATATAACAATATATAACATGAAAGAATCATATATTTATTAGAACTCAAAGGTGTTTGATAACACTTTTATTGAAAAAGACAACATAAAATGGAAAGATAGAATCGAGCCTGGATTCGTTTCAGGCATAAAACTTTCTAAGGTTGCTGGCATTCCAGCTTCTTGGTACGGTCTGGCCACTCGCGTTAGCTAGCTGGTAAGCACCTTTTCCATGAACTTTAACCACTCTGTACGGGCCTTCCCACTTCGGGTTAAGCTTTCCCTGGGGACCCTGCTTGCTGACCTCGTTCTTCCTTAGTACCAAGTCTCCTCTTTGAAGTAGGAATGCTTAACCTTAGAATTGTAGTATTGGGATATTCTCTCGCTTGTATCTTGCCATCCGGATATAGGCCACTTCCCCGGCTTCTTCCAAGTTGTCCTTGGCATGTCCGAGCTCGGTGTCCCGGTCCGTGGATCGTGTGGAGCTCGGTCCTCGGGGAGGGGAGCCCTATTTCGGCCGGAATGACTGCTTCACATCCATAAGCTAAAGCAAAAGTAGTTTCTCCGGTAGCTGAGTTTGGAGTCGTTCTGTACGCCCAAATGATGTTAGGCAAATGCTCGACCCATGCTTGTCCCTCTTCTTCCAGTCTCTTCTTCAACCCAAACTTGAGCTGCCTGTTGGTCTGCTCTACCTGGCCATTGGCCTGAGGATAACCGACAGAGGTGAAATGTTGGACTATACCCAACTCGGCGCACCATGACTTGACTGTCCTGTCTTCAAACTGTGTTCCATTGTCCGACACCAGGATCTTGGGTATCCCAAAGCGACAGACGATGTTTTTCCACAAAAATTTCTGTATGGCCTTTGCGGTGATGGTGGTCAAGGCCTCGGCCTCCACCCACTTAGTAAAGTAATCAACAGCCACGACAAGAAACTGTAAGTTACCTGGAGCTCGGGGAAGAGGCCCAACCAGGTCTACCCCCCACTGATAAAAGGGCCAGAGAGACCAAAGGAATCATGTTCTGCGCTGGCCGGTGAGACAAGTTATCATGCACCTGGCATGACTTGCACCTCAGTACCAAGTCGTTTGCGTCGTTTTGCATAGTTGGCCAATAATACCCGAACAAGCGGCATTTACGAGCTAGTGTCCGGGCTCCTGCGTGGTTTCCGCAAATGCCGAGGTGGATTTCCCTGAGTAGATAATTTCCTTCTTCCTGGGTAGCACACCTGAGCCATGGTGATATAAACGATCGTTTGTATAGGATATCATCAAAGAGAGCATACCTGCTTGCCTGTAGCTTGATCTTCCTGGACTGAACCTTGTCAGTTGGCAGAATACCGTGTTTTAGATAAGAGGTTATGGGGTTCATCCAGGTGGCCTGTTGGCTAATCGGTTGTACTTCGCTCAGGACATAACTTCGTTCGGTCAGCTGTTCCACCAGAACTTTTTTATCTGAGAAAAAATTAGATGCCAACTTGGAGAGGGCATCAGCTTTTTTGTTCTTGGATCGAGAGACCTGCTCTATATGGACTGACTTGAAGTTTTTTAGCAAAGCCTGTGCTGCTGCCAAGTATTTCTTCATTAATTCCTCCTTTGCCTCATATTCACCCTTGATGTGGTTAACCACCAACTGGGAGTCACTGAATACGTGCAGGTTATCTGCCCCTAGCTTGCTGGCTAATCGGAGCCCAGTAATTAAAGCCTCATATTCTGCCTCGTTGTTTGTAGCCGCAAAGTTGAAACGCAAAGGCATACGGGAATTCTTCCCCTTCGGACCGAGGAGCAAGAGGCCTCGCTCCTCGCTCCTTCTTTTCCCGATGCTCCATCTACAAAAAGGGTCCGTGTATCGACCCGCCCGTCGCTGTCCTTTATCCGTCTCGACCCGAATTCCTTCGCCCAAGAAGTCGGCTAAAGCCCGGGCTTTGACGGCGCTCGGGGTTGGTAGTCCGGATCATATTCGCGCTCTATCACCCATCCGGCTAGTCCGCCCGAGGTATCGGTCGCGCCAAGATCTGACGCAGAGGTTGGTCTGTGACCACAGTGATGGAATGTGCTTGGAAGTATGGTCGTAACTTTCTTGAGGCGTGTACCGAGCCAAAGCTAGTTTTTCCGCGTTCGTGTACCGAGTTCGGTCCATGTAAAGCTCGGCTTACATAAAACACGGGTGTTTGTATGTGTCCTTCTTCTCCGATTAGGACCGCACCGATTGCCTCATCAACTACCGCCAAGTATAAAAGCAGAGTTTCTCCCTCCTGGGGAGACGTCAGGGTTGGTAGCTCGGCCAAGTACTCCTTCAAATCGTCAAATGCCTTCTGACTGTCCTCATTCCATTGGAAGGGACTTGCTTTCCTCAGGATTTTAAAGAATGGTAAAGCACGCTGTGCCGACTTGGATAGGAACCTACCCAGGGCGGCCATGCGGCCGGTTAGCCTTTGCACCTCCTTGATGCTTTTGGGTGGTGGCATTGTTCTTAAGGCTTCAACTTTGTCTGGGTTAGCCTTAATTCCTTCTTTTGAAATCATGTAACCCAGGAATTTACCTGACCTGACCCCAAATGTACACTTTTTTGGGTTAAGTTTCATTTGGGTCTGCCTGAGTACCCCAAATACTTCCCGGACGTCGATCATGTACCGATCTAGAGACCTGCTCTTGATCAAGAGATCATCTACATAGACTTCCATGCATTTCCCAATCTGCTTCTCGAATATTTTATTCACTGCTCTTTGATAAGTGGCGCCAGCGTTCTTCAATCCAAACGGCATAGTAACATAGCAGAACGTTCCTTCTTCTGTAATGAATGCCGTCTTTACCGCATCGTCCGGGTCCATGGCAATTTGGTGGTATCCTTTATACGCATCTAGAAATGCAAAGATTTCAAATCCGACCGTTGAGTCAACTAACCTGTCAATCTTAGGCAGCGGGTAACAATCCTTGGGGCAAGCCCCGTTCGTGTCGGTAAAATCTACACACATTCGCCGCCTACCATCTGGCTTTTTTACCAGGACTGGGTTGGCTAGCCAGGTCGGGTAAAACACTTCACGTATGATCCCGGCTTGTAGTAATTTCTCTACTTCCCTTTGAATGGCCTCCATTCGATCTTTTGCAAACTGTCTTTTCTTTTGTCTAATCGGTTTCCGGGCTGGGTCCACGTGCAACCTGTGCAGAGCCAGTTCGGGGGACAAGCCTGGCATGTCATCCGTCTTCCATGCAAACACGTCTTTAAACTCCTTTAAGATCTCAACGAGCTCTATTTTAAACTGATCTGGGATCCATGATCCTATGTTGACTGACAAGCTTTCTTGTTCCTCTCCCAAATTTACTACCTCGATTTTATCATCTGATGACCAACTTTCTTCTTCCTCTGGGAGCAACTCTTCCACAGATACCTGTTGTACCATCACCCTTCCATTTACAGTGGCCGTGTAGCAGCTCCTGGCTGTTTCGACGTCACCTTTGACTTCTGCTGTCCCTTCCCAGGTCGGGAACTTCAAACTGATGTGAGCCGGAGAGATCACCGCTCGCAGATCTATTAGGGCAGGCCGCCCCATGATAACATTGTAGGCTGAGGGGGCCCTGACTACCACATAGCTCACCATAAGGATCATGTCCCGAGGTGCTTTCCCAAAGTGGTTGGTAAGGTGATCATACCCATGGGGTGGACTGGTGGCCCTGCAAACCCGAATAGCGGGGATGATACAGGTGCTAGCTCTGCATCCTTTAACTTCATGGACTGAAACACATTGTAGTACAGCACATTGACTGCACTTCCGGTGTCTACACAAATACGCTTCACCGTATGTTTATTGATTACCGCCTCGATAACCAAGCCTTCATTATTGCTGACGAGGGGAAGTGGATCGCGAGGGCCATAAACGACCTCCCCGGACAACCTTTGCCTCTTTCCTGAGTCGGTGCTGGTCGGTGCCCGGTTACCACTCTGCTCCTCAGGTCGGGACGGTGTACTCGGACCACCTGAGATGGTATTGATGGTATTGATGGGGCGATTATCTGGCTGCCCTTCCGGTCCTGGGGACGGATCCCTCTTTCGTCTATAATCATCCTTTCGGTCATGACCGAAATCTCTCCTCTTGTATTCCCGTCTTCCCCTGGGTTCTGAGTGACGAGACCTATCTATTACCTCATCGAGTTTCCCTTCCATAATAGCAGCGTCGATCTCTCTCTGTAAATCCCTGCACTGCTCTGAGTCGTGACCAATGTCTTCATGAAACTTATAGTATTTTGTCTGATCCCTTTTTTCCCGGGGTCCCTTCATAGGAGGTGGAGTACGGGCAATACCTTTTCTCTGCATTATGGCGAGGACCTGCTCGTGTGATCTGTTCAAAGGGATAAAGTCCCTCTCTTGAAGGGCCCCTTTCTTCCCGAGTCGATCGGTTATGGGCGCAGCTACTCGGTCCCATACCGGTTTACGCTTTCTATCAGATCTGTCATCTGACCTCTCTTTTTTAGGAGCTTCCGACTCCCTCTTTAAACGGTTGGCCTCTTCACCCTGGCAGTGTTTATATGCCAGATCCATACACTCATCCATAGATTTCGGAAGTCGACCATTGAGCTTTGCATACAATCTACCTTCTCGCGGGCTCGCTACGAAAGAGGTGATCGTGAGGTGTTCATCGATTCCCGACCCGCCTAGATTCCTTATTGAATCTTTTCGTGCTACCGCAAAGATCGTTTCTTCTTTTTTTTTCGACGAATTGTGAGGAGATACGTGACATTCCTCCGGAAGGGTTTAGCGGTGACAAAAGCCTCGCAAAAATTTTCTTGCCGTGGTTTCAAAATTCTCAATAGACCGAGGTGGTAATTTTCGGAACCACTCACGAGCCCCCGCCCGTGAGTAAGGCCGGGAAGGCTTTGCACTTCATCTCCTCGGGTGCACGGTCTAAATTCATGTGCGTTAAATATTGAAAGAGGTGATCCCGGGGATCTTTCGTTCCATCATATGCTTCCGCTTTGGGATCTTAAATCTTTCGGACGTGGATAGTTCAAAATCTGCTCTGAGAACGGTGATTCGATAGAGAGATCGTCCGTTTTCTTTCCCAGGATCCCGTCTAATTCCGCCCTGGCAGCCTCCTGGGCCTGAGCCTTAACCTGTTTATGCTGCGTATGGGAGGTGGAGGAGAGAGTTTCCCCTCTATCCTCCTTATTTGCCAGGTTATCTTTTGGCTCCACGTTTTGTGGAGCTTCTTCTTCTCGCCCTTTTAGGGCCAGACCTAGTACACTTTTGAACGCTGGAACATCCAAATTACGTAACGCATCCAGCAAGGCATGCTGTGCTGGATCCGCCAACGTTTCCTCCGGGTTTGTTTGGGGCTGGCTAGTAGTAGCAGTTGGGTCTACTTCTCCGACGTCTCTAGCTGCCGCTGTTTGGGTCCTTTTTCCAGTATTTTTTGGTGGTACCATCGCTGTTTCTTGATCAAATCGCAATAAAGAGACCCTCCTTCTAGCGCCAATTGATGATGTCGGAAATCACCTACGGATCCAAATAACTCTAGGACGATTCAAACAAGAACAGAGACAATGGGGATAGCGATTTGGTGTGATTAAGACTGAGCCTGAGAGTTAGTTTCTCTCAAGTTGCCTACGTATCCAATAGCTAAATTGGAATCAAGTCATTCGTAGTTCCTTAGGGTTGCTTAAATAGGGAGGCGTCTCACCCCTTATCTTGTCCAACAAGTCGAGGAATCCTTAAACCCTAAGGATCATCACGTGTTTATCTCTAACAAAAGATAATTATGATTATATTCGAATTATGGGATTTCCTTCCGATAATCCAGGGATTCTCCTATAATATAGGCACATGTGCGGATTATCATATAGGGAAAGAGCCCGTCTGCCTCTGATGAGCACCCTAGGTCGCCTCGACCTGAGTTGTGAGTCCTATCTCCTGACCTGACCGAGCCGCGCCGCGCGTGCGGTAGCCGAGCGAGTAAATGGGCGTACCTCCCCCCGGGGTAAGGTCCTAATACTTGTAGGGCTCCTGGCCCTAAGAGATTCCCTCTTATCTTTCTCTCTCAATCTTGGGATGTTATAAGAGTGACACGTGGCCAGGTCTATTTTCACCATCGTCAGTCACTGGTGTCGAGCCATACCCACCAGCAGCCTTAGGGCACTCCCAGCAGATGCCCCAAATTTTATCTCTAAAATAATATAAAATAATACACATTCCTATTTTACAACATCTCAATTCAAAAACCTCTACAACAGCATCCCTATCCTTATCCCTATAACATTTCAAATAATATTAAATAATACATATTCTACCTCACAACCCTATTTATACACATTAAATATTTATTATTTCACTCCAACAGCATCCCTATCTCAATCCCTATAATTTTTAACAATTAAATATGTTTAGGGCAGTGAATAGTGCATCCCCACAAGTAGGATGCACTGTTCGTATCCCTAAAAATAAATAGGGATAGGGCCTCTGCTGTAGGAGCTATTTGAGACAAAACTTTATTTTTTATTTTCATTTTAGGGATAGAGCACCGTATAGGGCTTCTGCTGGGAGTGCCCTTATACCTCTCTCAAATAGCATTCTGCGCCGTCGATTACGTTTATCATAAAGATAGGTTATTTAAAAGAAACCACTGATGTTCATCACTCATCACCGTCGGCGACATCTACTCAATATCTGTGTTTTTATTTTTATTTTTATATTATGATGGCTACCAATGCAGCCTTGATCCACCGGAATCAATGATGGCTTGGCAGAGGTGATGAACGGAGACACAAACGAAAACACAAACAGTCTGTCCGGTGCAGATGGCTACCAACGTAGTCTTTATATAGCAGCTCAGATTCAGCCATTGCATAAGGCCCATAACCACCGCATAAGGTGACAGCAGCGGCGGCGATGTGTTCATGAGAAAAAGTTCCTTCTGTGATTAGTATACACTATTTGATTTATTAATGCAGCGATTAATCAAGATTTTTATTTTATTATTATTATTATTATTATTATTTTTTTTTTTTAGTGTCCGAATAACCTGAATATACATATATTCACAGATGTCATAATTATCAACATATATGTATTCAGTCAACAATGATAATTCTCCGGCTGATTATCAATATATATGTATGCATGAGAAGCACAGCAAAAGCAGATCGAGAACGGAAAAAAAAACAGATTTGAATCCAATCGGCTTACAAACAATACTTTGAATAACACGAATAGTAGGCTGGCTCCGATACCACATGATAGAAAAACGATAGATTCAGATTACCTGAATAAGCGGAAGCGGAAGAAATCAACAGGACCGTTCCTACATCTATTGTTATTCGACTCCGTCTCAGTTTGCCGCCATGATCCAAACCCTAGAACAGAAAAGAAGAACTCCATATGCACAGGTGGCATATGATGCTATTAGGTCTTCTGGTCTATGCCTATTTTCTGTATAATCACCAACCGATGGTAGACAGGCAATCTATATATAGACAAGACCAGAGACCTAAAGCATTATGGAATATTCCAGAATGGAAACCCTAACCATCATAGGATTTTACATAATCCCCTTAATTAATAATAAACCAATAATATATTTACTAACATAATTATTAAATAACTTAAGGGCCACATATAATTATCTTTTACTAAATGATAATTTTTACAATTTTAAGATGTTCAGTAACATTATCAATCCGTAAAGGTTACGTGTACGAATGTTTATATATATATATATATATAATAGACATATTGTAGAATAATCCCTAGGAAAAAAATATTTTGCAACCACCCAACGGAAAAGAAATAAGATGACACCTTTACCAACTCGGGACTTCCGACTCTACAATTCCACACATATTACATATACCGTCGGTGACGGATCCAGAATAAAATTCAATAGGTACACAAATGTATTTTCTAAATAATTTTTTTTCAGCGGGTGCATAATATTTTTTTAATGTAATATTCACTATTTTTTTTTCCGGTTCAGCAGGGTTCGTGGACCCCGTTATGGCAAGTGTAAGTCTGCCTCTGTATACCGCCATATTTGTTGGTGCAGTAGCTCAGCTACCAAGTTGATGGAATGGTGCAAGTTTGATTATCAGGTTTATAGTGGCATTTAAGTTTCATAGGGCAGTTGGAGACTTATAGTAATGGTTATCTCTGTGGCTACATGTATATATAGCAATATTGAGTTGTAACTTTAACTTCAATACAACAAAATTCTGTAATTCAAGCAAATCCCACTACGGGAGATGATTCTAGTGTAAGCTTTATTTCTGTAAGTAGATAGATTGGAGAACATTGAAGTACATGATATTGACCACACTTCCTGTGTTTACCAGAATGCGTTTTACAAGATGTCTGTGGATTATTGCCTCAATAACCAAGCCATCATTGTTCGTAGTTAAAGGAAAAGGATCCTCTGGGCTATAGGAAATTTCCCCCCATCAGTTTCGTTTTCTTCAATTGTTTGGATGAAAATGCAGGTTTGTCTGTGATTATCATATTTTCTTCGTGTTGTTGGACGAAACAACAAGAGCGTATGACCCTTATTCTAGTGCCAATTGACGAAACCGGAATATCGTTGAGTGATTTAATTGGGTAATTGGACTCTTTTCGGAGAATTCCAACTTCTGAACCTGAAGAATTTGGTGATGATTTGTGGTTGTGTCTTAGAATCTGCCTATGTTTCCAATGTATATGTGATCAAGACAATAATATAGTTCTGAATTGTGAAGATGGTAATTCTTTTATAGGCCTCCATCGTGGGGGTTATTGTAGAGATCCTTGATTTGTAGGGCCTGTGACTCCAATTGTGGGGCAATCACGACTCAATTAGGCTAAAATCATATGATGTAATCAATCGTGGATTGTGACAGTTAATGTGTATCAATCGTGGGATTATGTCCATTAACACGAAATAACCGTCTTTGAAGGTCGGAAATGACTTATTCTGCTTATGAACAATTTCAATCGTCGGGTCGGCTAATTAATGCCGATATGAGGTCAACTGAACTCTGATAGCGACCTAAATGAAGTCGGCTTATTCCTGTATGAATCCTTTAGACTTATGGACATACCGTGCACGTATGTCGATCTGGCTCATTAACTATTTTAACCCGTTTGAGGCCCAATACGTATGGTGTGCATGATTTTGGAAATATTCCTATGTCAAGTATCATAAAATAGTATTTAATATGAAAAATGATAAGTCCATAATAAAATATGACACAACATCTATCACAATAAATTATCTCAATCATTGTTTAACGTGTAGGACACTTTATTCGATGCGGGTCTCACCATAATTAATAGTAATAAAAATATGCTAAGAAAGGTAACCCTTAACCAATAATTCCGTGGATGTATCGCTACCGAATTAATATAGGTAGCAATAGCGGGAAAAAAGAAAATTCTGATCAGGCCCGGCTTGACGGGAAATTTTTGCCTAGTCCGTCCGCATATACGGATAGAAAACGTGGACACAAAAGAACCACTAAAAACTAAAGCATCATTTGCATATAAAAATGAAACACTCAAACAATTAAAAATGATATATATATATATATATATATATATATTTATATATATATATATTTTTTTTTTTTTTTTTGAGGTAAAAATTATATACTTTTCCGCTCAAATATTAAAATAATGATAGAGACAATATAGTTGTACAACGAAGAATAACGACGGTGATCTCAACCGTTGATCGTAATGAGTTAAATTAATAATGATATAAATGTAACACGATCAACGATTGAGATTACCGTTATATGCTCGTTATATGCACAACCGTTGTCTTTTCTATCATTACTCCAAATATTAAGCTCATCCATTTTTTTTTTTATCTAAACTGAGAGAAAGGTGACACACCGACAAGGCGACAACACCCTCCGGCCGGCGGCCATATAGTCTGCTCGAATGCTCACCAGAGAATCGAAACATGAGGTATGCCCTCTCCTCCTCTTCTTCTTCATTGATTCTAGATTGTATCTCTTCTTAGCCTAATTTTAATTGTCCCTCCCAAATAGTTCTTCAGCAGATAGAATAAACAATCAACATGATCCTAACAGTTTTGTCATTTTTTATGCCGGAATATTCTCAGCTACAAACCCTCAAATGCAAAATTTTCAAGTTAGTATAGTTTTAAAAAAAAAAAAAAAAAAACCACCACCCAATTTTGCTGTCTTCTGGGAATTTGTGTAAATTTAATAGCAAGAAGAAAAAACCCAATTTTATTAAATTTCTTCTTGAGACAGTTTTATTATTGTTGACTGTAACGAAAATCATTGTTCGTGTTCTATTTCATATATTTTGATTAAAAAAAACCATATCTGAATCAAACAACAAATTCCCAAAAAGATAGCAAAATTGGGTGTTTTTTTTTTTTTTTTTTTTAACTATACTAACTTGAAAATTTAGCATTTGAGGGTTTGTAGATGAGAATATTCCGGAATAAAAAATAACAAAACTGTTAGAGTGACCTCAATGGGGGGATTTATCCCCCCTCTAAAACTAATATAGAGGGAGTAACCCACATTTAAGCCCATGACAAAATGGCCCCAACCCAACACCCTATCCCTAAATAAAACTAAGCGCTCCCCTAAATATGAAGGGTCTCGCTAACATAAACAAGATAAGATCATTTATCTCTCTTTTTACCCAATAAATTAATTTCACACATCAATATCATTTATATAATAATGCGTTATGTATCGAGTCGTGATACGAAAGACAACGCGATGATATACATCATTGAAAAAAAAATTATATATACTATTTTTTCCATAAAAAAAATTAATCTGTCCAAATATTTATTTTTTTATTTTGAACTCTTTTTGTGTACGGATACGACATCTTTTTTTTTTTTTACCGTTGTGCGACTTATTCAAATATCACTTTGTAAGCATAAAATATTTTTAAAGGGATGCGTAGAGGTTCTTTTATTGGAGTGAATTATTTTTTTGCCATTGTTGAAAAAGAATCGAAACGGAAAACGATGTGTTTGGAGAGTGTTATTGGGTGTAACCATTGGGGTCACTCTTAGGACCATGTTGATTGTTTATTTTCTATCTGCTGAAAACTATTTGGGAGGGAAAATTAAAATTAGGCTAAGAAGAGATACAATCATCAATGGAGAAGAATAGGAGGAGAGGGCATACCTCATGCTTCGATTCTCTAGTGAGCATTCGAGCAGACTATATGGCCGCCGGCCGGAGGGTGTCGTCGGTGTGTCACATTTCTCTCAGTTTACGTCAAAAAATAAAAAAAACGGTTGTGCCACAACGGTGATCTCAACCGTTGATCGTGTTACATTTATATCATTATTAATTTAACTCATTACGATCAACGGTTGAGATCACCGTCGTTACTCGTTGTGCGTACAACCGTTGTTGTCTCTATCACTATTCTAATATTTGAGCGGAAAAGTATATAATTTTTACCTGTAAAAAAAATAAAAAATATAAATATATATATATATATATATATATATATATATATATATATATATATATATATATATCATTTTTAATTGTTTGAGTGTTTCATTTTTATATGCAAATGATGCTTTAGTTTTTAGTGGTTCTTTTGTGTCCACGTTTTCTATCCGTATATGCGGACGGACTAGGCAAAAATTTCCCCGGCTTGACCGTTAGCTAGTCTTTTTCAGGAAAAATATTACAATCAAAGTCCTGTCAATTGATTTAGAGAGGCCAACATCATTTCCAATGAAATTTCAATATGTAATTATCACTGCTGTTTCCCTTTGCAGGGACGCCATTATTTTATTTTATTTTATTTTTTTTGTCCTTGTTGGCTTTTTAACTTTGGCAATGCCAAATCGCTAATGTCCAAAAAAAAAAAATTTGACACAACGAAAGTACCTTAAAATCTCTCGTAACATGCCTGATTTACACATAGAGAAACAGAGGCAGGAAAAACATTAAAAACTTGTACATATTAAAGACAACAATTTAATTTTATTTTTTGAGGTAAAAAATAAATAAAAATTAAGTTACCTCAAATTATTAATGCAATATACTCATGTATTATCTGCAACCTTGGAATCACTTCTTTGTGATTGCTTTGAGGAAGAAGTAGAACCCTTTGTAGAAGTGTTACCAAAAAACATAAACTTCCCAATCTTTTTAGAGAAAGTGGTCATGAAGCTTTCTGTGTTAGATCTTTCCATATTTTTCTTCATACGCACATGATCCTTTTCCAAATCATTTAATCTCATTCGCAACCGGGCCAATTCGAGTTTTAGCTCTCTGTTCTCTCGCCTCAGTGATGCGTAATTGTCCCGTGGAGACATTGCACTGCTTAGAGCGCCGCTAGTGCTACTCCTCCATGATTGGTGCATTGGTGGCTTATAATGATCACCATCGTCCCCGCCGTAAGACGACGAAAACAAGGCGTTACGGAGCCTCAATTGTTCGAAATAAAGAACTTGGACGATCGATTGTAATGGAAGGCGTTCGTTTTGTGCAGCATGTGCACCGGCTTCTTGTGAAACCTTTTGAAAATCAATCAGTATGCATAGCTTCGTCTTATCTTGATCTGAAAGACCTTGATGAGCCTGTGGCGCGGGCATTAAAATCACAAGAATTCAGACAAATTACTAAGAATTCAGACAAATGAATAAAAGGAACTTACTTTGAGGTAAACATCGATTGCCCGATACAATCCGTCATGAAGAGCCCGCGAATGAGCCGGTAAAGATTCAGCAATAGCTATGAACTTGTTGAGTTTCAGGTTCGTGTCTGGAGCGATTTCAGTAAGGTAATTATCCACTAATCTCGATACCTTAGACAATGCGGTTTGTGATGGTGACGGAGGACTATGATCATCAGACTCGAATACTGAATTATCTTCGAGATCATCATCATCATCGCTATTATCATGCTGAGAAAAATTTACCAAGATTCTTTGTATCGTATCAACATCGAATAACGTATCTCCGGAATGACGAAAAGACGGAATCAAAAGATCATCTAGAGTTGCTATATCTAATTGTGATCCTATCCTCCTTTCAAGATCAAGCCTACAGGCCACACTGCAGTCAAGCATTACTGCACTTCTTAGCAACCCGAAAAGGAAACTTATCGGTACCGCGAATTTCTCAACCGGAAGAAGACAAACAATGGTTTCAACAATTACCCTTTCTTTCTTGTTTGAATCTGCATTGCAAAAACTGGTTTTCTTGGTAATTAACACTTTATGGGCATAATTAACAAGAGATGCACCAATGCTCTCAGGCCTAACTCCTCTACATTTCATTGCGGAAATGACTTTTTCATACATATCGATTTCAAGAACCGAAAGATCTTGTATCCACCAATCTCCTTCGGATTTGTTTTGTCGATTCATGTGTAGTCTTCCAGAGCTACTGTACTCTAATCTCGAGAAACTCGAAGCAATTTGCTCAACACAAGCTTTTGAGGCTATGGCGTCGATGCATCGGCTTATTATAATTCTCAACTCATCAATATCAGCTAAAGGAAGCAACTTTTCACATTGTTGTAGGACTTCAACACACATCTCTAAGTTCTTACAAACAACACTTTCGAAATATTCTCGGGCTCGTGATCCGAGATTATCTTTCGAGAAATCCTCAGTCATTTCAAGGTAGTGAGATATGCAATATAGCTGTGCAACATTTGCTGATGTGATCTCAAAGTTAACACCATAGCAGAACTTGGCAACAAGCTCAAATGTTTCAGCACCTCCTGGTAGGCTATGAAGCTCGATTCGTGATCTGGCTGAATTCTTGTTTTCAGCTACCAATTTTCGAATACGCCCACATCTTGTAACCAGAGGAAACTGCACTAAAACAAATTATTACAAATGTTTAATAAGCTGCAGAACAAAATAAATATGGCGATCGACTAAATAGTGCCTTGCCTTGTGCAATGAAAATGTGGTTCCACCAACTTCTATAGTTATGTCACCGGGAACATCTCGAAAAACCCTGAAATAAAAAAAAAGAAACAAGCAGGACTTTAGTAAAAGAAAAACAGAGCAAATATGACTTGAGAAATTCAAACAATAAAAGAAAATTATATAAGAATATAAATATATATTTTTTTACTTTGGAATATTTTGCTAGAGAAAAACCCAAAGAAGAATCTTACCATTCGCCGCTACTTCGTTGCCTCGATGATTTGGCCAACGGCAGGTGCTGATGCAGTTTTTCCATTACCAGAAATGTGAATAAAGCTCAGAGGATAAATAAAATCAATGGAAAATTGAGAACAAAAATAACCCCAGAAATAAACGAGGGGTGGTTTAAAGAAACAAACTTGACAAGAACCCAGGTTTTTTTTTTCTTTTCTTTTTGTTAAATGATTAGTTTTCAAATGTCATAAGATTTAGATTGCAATCTTTCAAAGTGATGGGACTTTCTGGTGGGTCATCTTAGGAGGAAAAAAATAAATGTATGCAGTTAATGTTCTGTTTGGTGAATAATTAATCCACAGAAAATATACAGGGAAACATATTTGTTTGTATGCATATTTAATCAAATATGTATGCAGATTAAAAGGCGAAAAGAAAGGAGGATTTTGTAACTTTGTTTTGAGTAATGTGTCCTGAAAGTCAAGGAAACATTTGAATGTAGAACAGGAAGGAGCAAAAAAGCGACAAAAAAGTCCGTTATTCTGTTTTAGCATATTCTGTGATTTTTTTACTTACTTCAAGGAAATCATATGGAACAATGAAATTTGCGATATTATTGACCGACACACTTTGATCATAGTAAGATATAAGTTGATTGATATAAATATCACAAAATTTATTTGCATAGAGTTGACGATATTTAGAAATCGTCCGGAGTTGAATTGCGGGTAAACAAACCTTTTCAGGATGATCCAACTGATAAAATTGATAATATTTATGATCAAGGCCGGCCCAACAGCGAGACTAAGGAGACGGCTGTCTTAAGCCTAACAGGTTTCGGGGGCGTTTACCCAGAACCCCCACGAATTGGCGCTGTCCCCCTCGACCCCTGCGAAGGGGCTCTGCCCCCTCGACCCACCGCAACCTGACCGGGCAGGTCGAACCACGTTTCGTTGCGATAATATTATTTTGTTCGGCAACTCGTATGCAAATGTAATATTCCGATTTTCGAGAAAGGGCAGACGTGTCATTTTACGAAAACGAAATATTATTATTTCTTTTCTTTTATTGGAGTTAAGTGTTGTATTAATTAAATATATGTAATTTTCGAGTTATGTGTATTTAACTAAGGGATTATTCTGATTTTGGTAATTAAAGGGACAATTAAGGAAAAAGGGATTTATGGGAAATTGGTATTTAAGGGAAAATTAACACACAATAATCCCATAACCTAATCAAAAATCATAAATTCAGTTTTTATATCTCCCTCTCTCTCTCTGCGCAATTTTTGAGGAGAAAATAGGGCTTGGATAGTTTTCGCGATTTCTGAGGTAAAGCGTAACCGTTTTCAGATCAGACGGAAGATTTGGAATCGTTGTGAGAAGGGCAACGTTTGGATATCAGTTTGTTGGAAGGGCTGCAGGATTCTGAGGCTGTTTGGATCTGTTTTGGAGCAGCAATTAGGTAAGAAACTCTTCCTATGATTTCGGTTATAATTTGTAAAGTTAGATTATGATTTTGAGACGTGTAGATTCTAGTAAAAGTTGTGCTTTTATGTTGATCAAAGGATCATAGATGCTGTGGTGGATTAGATATAGTTTCTACGTTTTTCTGGGATTATTTCGATGCTAAATAAGTTAGAAACGGTGCAGAAAATCGAGTTTTGTCGATCTTAGCTTTTTGGGAAAAACCCAGGCGGACGGGCGTCTGACTTAGGCAGACGGGCGTCCGAGAACCTAGTAGCCCAGACGGGCGTTTGCAATAGGCAGACGGGCGTCTGAGGTTAGATTTTTGATTCAGGATGTAGCTGTTTTAGACGGACGGGCGTCCATGGGAGGTCAAACGGGCGTCTGGCCTGTTTTGCCTTGTTTTTACGGTTTTATTATTCTAGTTTGGTTTTGGGTTTTATAATCACACTATTAATGTTTTCAACCCTTATTTATGATATGATATCATTGGTTAACATAAACAAGCCTGAATTGAGCTTCTGATTCGTTCAGTTAAAACACCGAATGTACTCTTAAAGGGAGTTGAAGTTCGGATCCGTCGGAAGGGCATGATAGGCTTGTGCTTTGATGAATTAGCATTTATCACTGTCTGTGTAATTGCTAGGCCTTGTTAATGTCTAATGGTCTAGGAAGAGAGTAGTTAATGTGAGGGAGATTAATTGAAAACACTTAGGTGGCTAGTTACTCACCCTAATAAAATACGTACTTGACTAGTAAAAGATTAAACAACATGTCTCTCTTGGATAGGCACCAGTCTATATCGCGATGTATGCCTACCTCTGAAGGTGGAAGAATCCCGTAGGTCAAAAAAACCCTAAGTACGGAGGGACTCCGCTGAGACGTGCGTACTATCGGAGTCTACCTTTTCTAGACTTCGTGGATATTGGTGTGATCCACTAATATGTTGCCAAGAATATCCCCAGCTTGGATATGTGTAGTGCCCTTGAGTGCGGTTGTAACATAGATAAGTTAAGTAGAGACGTTTAGTCAATTCATGTTGATGGACATGGAGTGAACCCTAGATCGAGTCGGTCACACATAATCAACTAAACTTTTAATTATCTTCACTTTATAAATTATAATTGTTGTCATAGCTTCTCTTTCTTATTAAGTACGTTGTACTTACCTCAAATGCATGTTTTCTATGTGTTTGGGGGTGAGAAGACGAACATGTTGATATTGTTTACGAGGAGGAGTTCGATGATGACGTTTGAAGATGCCTCATTGAAGACTTTACATTATTTATTTAGCTATTCATTTATTAGACGGTTTAGACTTTTGGTCTTTCGAGACTTGTAGTATCGTTACGTTCTTTTGGAGAATATCATACTTTTCTTTTGGATTCGTATTTTTCCTTGAATGTAATAAGATACATTTCCACCTTTAGATGTTGTTTCTATTCTTGGATGTTTGGAAATTTTATACCCGAGTCTTTTGCTTCCGTTTGCTTGTTTTTGATACGACGTAGTAGAGGCTTACGTATGAAATGAATTTACTTTTATTTTATACGTGCCGAACGTTCCTTTTCCGGATAAGGACTCGGTGTCCGGGAACGGGGCGTTACAGCAAAAGATTACAAAAAATATTTATGAAAAAAATATCTAATAAAAGGTCCCAATAAAAAAAATTTACTTGATATTTATGAAAAAAATATCTAATAAAAGGTCCCAATAAAAAAAATTTACTTGGCCCAAAAGACCACTTTGTAGGTATGTTTTGAGACTATCAATAAATTGATTTTGTATTTACGGATGTTAAAAACGCGACAAGTATATTTTTCAAAAACAAAAAAAAAAATTCAACTAAAATGCCCAATTCGGGAACTTGGCCTTAAGCCCAAAATATGCCAAGGCCGGCCCTGTTTATGATGATTTATGGTTGAGTCGGTTGTGACGGTCTACATTTCCGGATTGTTTGGGATCAAACCAGTTACATAGTTTTTGATTGTGAGCTTATCTTGACC
Source organism: Gentiana straminea (assembly GCA_036785695.1). Lineage (NCBI taxonomy): Eukaryota > Viridiplantae > Streptophyta > Magnoliopsida > Gentianales > Gentianaceae > Gentiana > Gentiana straminea. The sequence continues at coordinate 12,380,356 of JAVUPR010000300.1, read as the reverse complement.
TGAATACTCCACTATGTGATTTTCAGATGTCCCAAAAAAAGAAAAGAGGCTAAGGCATAGCCCAGCTCATCCATAGGTTTATGAGTTGTGATACACTTTTAATAAGTAATTCTGAAAGGCTTGAAGGATGCCGTTGCATTTTAGCTGGGTGTCGATCTCTGTACACATTCTAGTTTTACCAAACATAATAAGAGGATTTATTGAGAGGCAAGCTTAGAATAATAAATGGATAATGATGAATATAGCCCGATTTTGATGGAAGGAAGTAAAGATGCATAGTTATAGAGACCCAACTACTAGAATATGTGCATTATACAGAAAATGAAATTCGTTCTGCTCCCCCATGCTTACTCCCGCCCCTTCATTTGATGAGGAAGGTATAATATTTCCTAGCTGCATCCATATCTCCCATGAGTTCATCTGTCCCATTCCGGGTGGGAAACTTCAAGGCGACATGCGATGAGGAGATAATTCCCTGTAAGTCAATAATTGAGGTTTGCTCAAAATAATGTTATACACAGAATTCCCTTTTACTACCACCTAACTGACCAGAAGTGTCCGGCTCTTTCTTCCCTTTTATCATACTAAGACGTTGAACCAGTGGTCCTATGATGCCAAAAAGAAGAGCTGCCACCAGCAAAAGATCTCTTTCCTTAAGCATTAGAAATTGGAAGACATTTTGAGATAGTATTCTTACAACGCTTCCAGTATCTACGCATATGCTTTTCGCCAAGTGATTGTGGGTGATGGATCCAACCACAAGTCCATCATTGTTAGGCACCAAAGGGAATATATATTCCGGTCCAAAGGTTATCTTCTCTGCCAGCCTACATTCTTTCTATGCTCGGGTCTGCAGGTGGAGCACTGCTGGACTCTCCAGGTCAGGAAAATGGCACGTTAGGTCCTCCTACAATTGTAAGAACGACCCCTCCAAGGTGAGGGCCGTTGTTGGCTTGGTGTGGTTTTGGGGACCTATCCCTTCGACTATTACCCCGACCCTATCTTGATTCCATGGTCGGTAATGAGGCATGTGCCCTTGTTGACGATCATCTAAGCTCGTTCGGTGCCTTGGCTAAAAAATTCAGCCTCGATTAGATTCTCAAATTATCTCTTGAGCTGCTTGCAGTCCTCGTTATGGTGACCGGTATCCTTGTGGTATCTACAAAACAACCTTTCATCTATTTTCTCACTTGGCCCCCCTCATATGTGGTTAGGGCCTTATCATTCCCTTGCTATCTGACGCAGCCAGGACTTGGGTCCTAGATTGATTAAAAGGGACGGACTCCTTGCCTCGTAGAGATCCTTTTAACCTTTGTATATCATTGTTGTGGGAACTTCCATGTTCCCATGATGCTTCATCTGTTGGCCAGACCTATCATCATGGTGATTTCTCTTATCACCTTGATCCACTTCTCTTTTTAAACGATTTACTTCCTCTCCCGGGCAATGCCTAAATAAGGTGTTCATGCACTCAGCCAGGGATTTGGGAAGTTTGTTGTTAAGTTTAACATACGGTCTCCCCTCTCTGAGGCCACCCACAGACAAAATGACCACCACATGGTCTTCAACCCCTAAAACCTTTCTTGATTTGTCAGTGAATCATTGCATGTACTACCATTTAGTCTTCTTCTCTCGTGGCTTGATAGTTAGCAGATGAGTGGCGTTCCTTTGGAACAGTTAAGCTGTAACACCCCGGTTTCCAATCCCGTCGGCCGCCGGTATTGGTCACTGTAGTGCCACTCATCACGACACACAGTCGTGGCGGTAACATTCAACATTCCACAACAGAAAGAAAATAAACATTCACCATTCATTATTTTAAAAGAAAGTATTAAAGTGAGTACAAATATCCTGAAGAAAATGAAATTATGCGGAACGTCAAAATCTTTAAAATTTAAAATTCCAAATAATGTAGAAAACATGTGACTGCGACTACGTGGCTCTCAAACCCCGCGACATCCCAGCAACAAGCAAACATCCATAGAAGTACCTGCTAAGAATCTGCTCCCCATAAATGGATCATAGCAGGGTCAAACGAAAGTAAAACCGTCAACTATAAAGTTGAGTAAGAATAAATCTAGTATACGTAAGGTAAAACCAACCCATGAAGGGTACCACCAATTTATGAAGGACCCAACCAATCTATAAAAGTTACGACCAATCCATAACGGATACCATACATCACAACTAGCCACCTAAAGGTCCCGAATGCGCACATCCCTCAAAAGGGTAAAGCCCTAGAGAGGAGGATCCTAAAGGTCATCCAATGGTACCATAACTAGATAGACCATCACGTACTGGGGTGCAAGGAAACCTTCCCGGGTTCCCGGCTTCGGGTGCTACCCTATCCGGCCCGACCACACCACTGTCTGCAACTCCCCAAATACGTTAAGGTCACTGAAGTCGTAAGGAAACCTTCCCGGGTGCCCGGCTTCGAGAGCTACCCTATCCGGCCCAACCACTACGGGTCTACGAACTTCGATGCCCAATATCCGAATCTCACCAAGACACCAAAATTCTTGACTCACCCAAGCGTAACCTACAGAACATGTTTGTAAGACTGGCCAACAACCCACAAAAAAGGAAAACAACATAGACTGGACGCCCGTTTGGAAGGCCGGACGCCCGTCCAAGGACTCTACTGGACGCCCGTCCAAACTATCAGACGCCCGTCCAGAATGTATAGACGCCCGTCCACTTTAGCAGAGTTAGATCCTGAATGTAAAACAACCCCTCAGACGTCCGTCTAGGTAACCTAGATGCCCGTCCAAGGAAAATTACCCAGGGCAGACGCCCGCCCCGAAAATCCGGACGCCCGTCTGAAATGAAATCAAGGCGTACGCCCGTCCGTGCGGCCCGGACGCCCGTCCACCCGGGTTTCATCTCGAACCCTAACAATTCTCCACGCGATTTCGAGCCGTTTCTCAACAAAACAAAGAAAGCAAAAGCAACACTTTAAGCCCGTAAAAACTCCATACAAAAGTATCATATCAACTATAGATTTTAACCAACGCAAAAACACACTACTATGAACGTTTAACATCCCCGAAACAGGACAACCAAGCGTAAACACCCTTGAATAAAATTTGACAGCATAACACTTTAGAAAAATTAACTGCATTATACTCTAAAGCCTACCGACAGCTCCAAATTACACTTAATGATCCATACACAACAAAGCCAAGTATCCACAAAGCATACGCAACCCTACATATTACTCAAAATCCCATCTTTCAAACCAAACGGAGCACAAAACATAGAAATATTCTTACCGGCTAAGCTGCGTTTCTTGAAAGCCCTCTGCTATCGAGCTAAAATCGCTCCTCTACGAAGCCCGAATCTATATAAAAAAAGAACAGTGATCACCAAACAATTCTAGTGACCCCCCCAAAGGTAGAACCCTAGATCGAACACATCCCCTTCCCAACGCATAAAAGGATCGGCCATGGCCTTTGGCCAGCCGATCGTCATGCTCGAGATGTAGGAAAAGAAATAACGATGCTTACCGATGATGACGACGACAAATTCCTAAACATCAAGGAGAGATTTTTCTCTCTTTCTTCCTTACAAGAGGCCGACGGCAAGGGGAGGGTTTTGGGGCTGAAAATTTTGTGTTTAGGGGAAAAAAAAAGGGGAAAAAAAGGGGTGAAAATCCTTTTAATTTATTAAGTGATTAAAACTCCTTTTTAATTATTAATAAATCCCTCCATAAAATTAATAAATCCCATAATTTCCCAAATAATTAGATCTTTTACTAATCAATTAGGAAGTCAAAATTTCGGGATATTACATAAGCCGTGATAAGGGACTTGGAAAATTGCTAAGCAAACACGGAAAAATAATGTATGGATTAGGGAGGGAGTTTCTTGAACCTCTTCCTAGCCTTTTCAGTCAGGAACCCTGGAAATGCCTTGCACCACATCTCATCCAGTGCGTTGTACAAACTCATGCTCTGATCATATTGGTGAATATGTTCATCAGGGTCTTTCCTCCCATCATACGAATCTATCTTAGGCAATTGGAATCCCTCTAGAACTAAGAAGTTCTCAATCTCTGCTGTGAAATGATATATGACACCGGTCGTTTGTCCTCATCCTTTGAAGTCTCGGTTCATCCTACCCTGGGAATTAATATGTAGTCTAGGGTAGGCTACAACTGCTCCGGCCCCTACATGCGGGCATGCTGCCGTACTTGAGGTAGCCACCTCTGGACCCCTTTCTTGATGAATTAGAGCCCCCTCGGATCTTGAGTCTTCTGGAGACTTGGTTGCGTGAGGTCTCATCCTTTTTTAATCTGCTCTAGCCACTCAACACAACTCTGGCTTGTTTCCCATCAGCCGTCTTTCCAATTCTAACATCCGAGGGTGATGTCTGGTGGCCCCTTTCATTATTTAGAACCAGAAGTTTGCTCACCTTCCCCTATAGCATGAGGACGTTCATTGCTTTTCTAGATAATCAGGTTTGTATCCTGATCATCTGTTTTTTCTTGACTTGCAAATGTACCTTTTGTTAAAGATTGCCAGTAGGTTGTGTATAAGTTTCTTGAGTGGAATCCTCAACAACAACATGCGAGTTTTTTCATTTGGTGGCATGGTTGTCTATTTAACCATGATTTTAAGAGAGGCTGATGATTTTCAGGTACTCATTCTAGCGCTAATTAACGATATCTGAAACCGTCAAGAGTTGATCTAACCGTGGAAGCCGCAATGTAAGCTTTGAATACGTAGCCAACTGGTGAGTCCGAAAAGAACGTGCCTGTGAAACATATTGTTAGGGTTCCGGAGTTCTATCTCTAGGAAAACCCTCTAACGCTCAAATCTGTATTTGATAGTGAGGGAGTAAGAATTCAAGTGTTTGATTGAGTATAATAACTGTAAGTGTGAAATCACGTACAATGCAAGGACGGAGTTGATCCTTTTATATAGCATACCTGGGTGGAGTTTAGGGCCAACCAGCATTGAATGCATGTTCATGTAGTTTTGTCAGGTTGATGGTGGGTTGGTACCCAATCACCAATGTATGTTTGGGATTGAGTTCGCATGTGGCAGACAACGACCTGTGTCATGACTGCTGTAAGAAACGTAAGGGCAACCACCGTGAAATAATCCATTGGAGGAGCCTTCATGCAGAGCTAGAGTTAGGTAAGCTTAGAGGTTTATGTCGATATCTAGGGTGTCGATGCCTAGCTCCGGACACTGAGGCCGAGCTCTGGATACTAGGATAACAACAAAGGCGGATGACGCTAGGAGATCATCTCTAATCGCATTCGGATGTGGTCTTATGCTCGTAGCCCAGCTGAGTGAGTGCCACATGTACAGTGAACGATCTATCTGATGGCCGTTTTATAGTTTACCAACTTTGACCGGCAGAGTACCGAATCGGTTGTAGTATAAAACTAGCGAGCAAGGTCGTAATCCCACTGGGAATTTAGTTAAGCACCAAAGCTAGTGTCATCTCTAGTTTAGGTCAATAAGATTTTTGATAAGGTTACTGAATTCTAATTTGCTACGTTCGTAATGACTAACTAAAACAGGAGTTGCAAATGATTAAAGGCGATAGCCGAGCTATGATCCAATCAACTACGTACCAAACCCTAGCTAAGTCCGAAGATATTCTTGATTTACCTAAACGTCTTGACGTCATACGTAGGGTGTCGCTTCCTATTTCCGAGAATAAACATTATTTCAATAATCTACCCTCATATGTTAGGTTCAACAGTCCGCTGACCGGATTTAACTGACCTAACACGGTCTATGGTCAATGAAACGCTCGACAAGTCGATACAAAACCTCACAACGAAATCGAGTCTGAACAACTCAGTCGGTTTTACACGGTGATCCTAGAATCCCTTTTCCCGTATCCTCTCGCAAAATACATATTTAAAGAAGACGCTTGATACACGATTATCGAGTCGCGAGTTCAATAAAAGTCATTTACGAATAAGTTCTAGGACTACAAACACATCAAGAATGATAAAATCAACCATCAAGAATAACACATGAACAAGCTAGGATCTAGTTTAGATGATTATCGCATAACTCGGCTATAAGGCAATTAGCTACTCATATTAACTATCGAAATACAAGATTTCATCATAAAAGAAGAACAATCAAACAAAAGATAAGGATTAGAAATACCTACACGAATTGAAAACCGATCGAAATCTGAAAATGAGCAAACTGAATATATAACTATGCAATCCAAGATGATCCAAGTGTTTGTTACAGAAGATTATGATAAGAAAGCTTGAAAAGCTAATCTATGGTGTTCTTAGGGAAGAAAATCGCCTCAAAATGCTGTAAAAAGTAGTCTCCCCCTATCCAAAACTCAAAATTGAGCTTTTATAGTGTTTGACAAAATAACCTGCTAGGCGTGCGCCTAGGGAAAGTCAGGCGCACGCCTGACAACATTTACAAAATATCCCAGATGCAGATCCCTTGCTAGGCATACGCCTAGCCTTTCTTAGGCGTGCGCCTAGGTTCTGATGGGCCCAGAAATCACGTACTAAAACATTGGCCTATTTTCAGGGGCTTAGGCGTGCGTCTAAGGAATGCTAGGCGCACGCCTAGCATGTATTTTCCCCAAAGTGAGCCTCTTTGCATCCCGAAGCTACGTGTCATGTTTTCTAGGCATTCTCGAGTACCTAGTTCCCAAAAAACATCAAATTACATGCCAAATGTAACCCCTACGGGACACTAGGGTGACCGAGAATGAATGAAAAACATAGAAAAAGGCCGAGATTCACGGATTATGTACCCGAATCCCGGAATGAGCAAAATGGTGTACAATGCACCAAAACTTAGCCAAAAATTCCCGGAATAGCACAAAACGAGTCGTAATGGGGTACAAAATAAGTAGAAAACAAAGTCGAGTTGACTCCCATCAACTACCCCCCACTTAGCGTTTGCTCGCCCCCGAGCAAAACCAAGCGTTCCAAACAGAAATAGAGTCAACATTGTCACATGTATTGACAAACCTTCCGTACCAAATAGATAATGCAAACGTAAAGACACAAATACATCAAACATTGGTTCTACCTTGTGTTGACTAATGAAGGTGTGTGTGTGAAAATAGCTTTTTCGACATTAATTACTGACGACCGGTTCGGTTTATAGACGCATATGTACCAGGGTTACACCATTGGCTTATATGTCGTAAACATCTCCACTAATCGAGGTCTAACGTTGTCTAGTACGGTCGATCAGGACTTGAAAGGTTATATCGTTAGGCTAGGGTCGGGGTTAACGAAATGATATTTACGATAAAATAGAAGAAAGAAGGTGCAAAAGAGCTTTTACCGACACATGAATACAAAACTCGGTTATCACTTCGTGTTCATTCTTTTCGACTACTTACAAACTCGGAAACCAAACCCTAACTTCAACTTCTCTCTCTTTTTTTTCTTTTTTTTTTGAAACGAGCAAACTGATCTATACACCAACATTTTTTTTTCGAGAGTTACAACCGGCACATAGTTACACTCCTCCTTCCAACCAACTCGTAACTTACTACGCCAAAACAAAATTCAAGTCTTCATGATATTTCGCAACATCGTATAAGAAATGTGCGGAACTTAAAAGCTCAAATGCAAGGTGATCAAAGATATGTAGACCGAAATAAAGCTCAGGGTATCGGTAATTACGTGTTAGTAACATAAAAGGTCAGTTCGGGTGGCGGTCTGGCCACCCTACAAAGGTTGAGAGGGGTAACTGTGGAAAAATGTATAAGGATGGTTTTTGGCTCTAGTTGAATCAAAATAAATGCCAAAACCGTCATCCCTTACCTAACAACGACGACCTTTCTATTTCGCCTCGAAGTTACTAATATAAGTTCTAGGTAACCGGGTCGCAACACAGCTATAATCGTTCACTAGTCGAGTGATCATGACGTCGAAGCTATTACGTGAAATCATTTCAATTTTCAACACATGATAGACACTACAAAGTAAAATGTATTCGAGTAACTACACATGCCTCACTACGGGATATGAAAGCTCGTGACACAACTAACAACATCAAAACTATAAAAATTTGAAAAAGTTCGCCCAAAATTTCACAAAAAAGGCGATAACTACTAAGTCACGACTTGACAGAAACAAAACCAATAAAAACGGCTACTAGCCTCCACCCCTACTTAAAATTGAACACTGTCCTCGGTGTTGGAATAAATAAAAACGAGGGATAAAAGGCTTAGCTTAAACCCGGCAAAAGGCGGAATTTTTGCATGAAGTGTCCGCAATGCGGATATCTGGGGTATCTGTACAATGAACAAAACATCCTACCAACACAGGTATACATGGAGGGGAGGGTATATGTACACATATATACAATTTACCGGGGATGCTACACAAAAACGGAAAATTGTGCCAAGAGCATCACTCAAAAAATATCATACACCGTGCATACAAACAAAAAGAGTACACATCATGGAAGAAACAAAAGTATGTACATAAATTTAAAGAGCCAAAAATGGCCTACCCAAAAGTAGACAAGAGTACCAAAAAGTACTAAGTCGTTGCCCCTCGGGCTTACAAAACAGTCTTAAAATGAAAAGTGCAAAAACACAAAGTCGGTGTTCCCATCTTCAACCTACTCTTCATCGGTCTCGGAGTCACGCATCTCCGCTCCAAACCCTTGTTGAGCGTCGACGTCCTCAAAAAAATCGTCTGTGTCCATTCCCAAATCCGATCCCAATGTAGCCGCCAGACCAAAATCACCGAAACCACCGCCACTCGAGCTAGCACCCCCAAAAACACCACCACTCGAACCACCAGCACCCCCAAAGTCAGCCCCACTAGACTCACCATCTCGGTTAGGCTTGTTCGGAGGATTTTTGCATCACTTAAACAAAAACAATTTATAAACCTTAACCTATATGCAAAACTAACTCCTAACCGACCGAATATCGGGTAATTGCCAGTAAAGCGGGATAAGTAAGAGGTCGATCCACAAGGAATTGGGATGTTGAATCTAATCTTATTAATTCCTTAAACTTGTTACTTAAGAAAACAAATAAACAAAAGAACAAACATATAAACACATAGAACATATAAAATAAATCTAAGCTATAAAAACTAAGAAAAACATGGAATCAAAAACAATATACAAACCGAGTGATTTCAATCCAAGTTTATCTCATGATTTTAATTCAATATTGTGGTTTCACCTTTACACGAGATACAAACTCCTAATTCCTTAGTGAATCCGTTTCTCAAGCTATGAATTCCTAATCCCTTAGTGAATTCAATTATCGATCTCTCCTCTCTCGAATGTTGAGACCAATTTCATACAAAACGAAGGTGTAGATTCAAGTTAACTCTCGTATTTTAGAATCTAGCAACCTAGATAATAACCAATTAATTTGTCACTAATTAACGATTAAAGATCCTATCTTTCTATGGTGATCTAGCCTAACGACGATTCTCATCAACGTTAGACAACAATTAGCAACCAATCTCTCGATCTAGTCACACAATAGCATCATAAATCATAGAAAGATACAAAACGAATCAAAGATCATAAGAATAAACAAAGGATTGAATAAATTAAAAGATAAACTCACTTAGTTTGGTACAATGGATGATCTCCATGAATCAACAACGAAAAGAAAAGCATCTTAATCTAACCCGGATCACCCGAGCACAAGGCTCGGGTGATCGGCCTTGGAACCCTCGCAGTGCGGGCTCGCTCTATGTATTTTGTGTATAAAAATCGATGTAATTAGGGTTGGGGCGATGCGGCTATATATAGAATACTAAGTCGGCTGTGGTTAAGTCGGCCGTGGACGCCCGTCCAAGGTACTGGACGCCCGTCCAGATGCGTTGAACTTTCGAGTCGGGCCGAGTCTTCGTCAGACGCCCGTCCTATGCAATTTTGGACGCCAGTCCACTGAAAATATGAACATCCTGAATGTAAAAGCTCCTCCTGGACGCTCGTCCAGCATGTCAAACGCCCGTCCTACTGGACGCCAGTTTGATGAATCTGGACGCCAGTCCAGCTGGTTCAACACTTGATTTCTTTCCTCATATCCTCTATTCTTCCATAAATCTGATTGATTCCTTTCCACTCGAATTTATCTCTTTAAAGATCATCTTTTCCATCAACAATGTGTATCTACAATGTAGGAAAAACATACCAAAGCGTGACGATATTCCAAAATAGTATAAAATCACAATTTAAGCACATAATTCGTTACGTTTTGCAATTTAACTATTGAAAACACCACTTGCTCAATATTTCAATTATAAAGCTCGATTTCTATGAAAAACATCCACATATGGGGGAAATTGATATAAAATATATCCTTATAAAACGTATAAAATCACCCTTAACAACTCCCCCACACTTAGCTTTTGCTCGTCCCGAGCAAAACAAAACAAAAATCAAGGCTCGGAAAAAGAACAGACATCTCAGACAATATAGCATAGATCCAATAAATCAGAAGTTCACCACTGTGTGTGTGCAAAGCCATAGAAAACTTCCACTAAATCCAAACTTGAGAAACTCAAAGCAAAACTAGCTAATACCCCCTCGTAGACTAGCAATAAATGACACTTATAAGATGTACCCTACAAACGTAAAATACCCCGAAAAGAATGATAGAAGGCATCTAGGACCTTTCTGAAATACTCAGAGGATAATCCCTACAGCATATCTATCAGTTTCTACTGGGGATAAGATAGACGATAACTTAGTCTTTCATTCATAACAATTCATTAGTTGATTTAACTACTTCACAATTAAACACACATCAGAATGAGCTATTGCCCTGTCATAGCAGAATAGGATATTCGTGATATACCCTACCTTACTCCAATCATAAGGCGCTTTTTCTTTCGTCGTGAGCTTTTAGTCATCATAGTGGTATAGGACATACGTGGTATACCCTATCGCACTCAAATCATTGACTAGCTTCCGACACACCCAATTACTTCATTATAAACTCAACTTTTTCATTTGATAATAAGTTACGTGGTACTTATCACATTCAAACCTAAGATATTCACAGTATAACATACTTCGGATCTAAATACAAACTATCATAAATCTCAAGATACATACGTAGCACTAAGCACATTACTTATAAGAAAATCAGAAATCACTAATCAAAAGGGGTATAACTTTATAAATTAGCTCATCATTCACTATGGCTCGTGAAATATATATATCGGGTGAAACAACTAACTTATCAAACATATGATATATAGCATCAATGAATATTAAAACCGAACAAAGATATGCATTGCCGACTCGGGACAAAACAAAAACTTGAAAATTTTAGCTCATTTTACATAGAGTCATAACGAATTAAGCAAACGATATGTAGGTACACAAAACCATTCCCCTCCCCCACACTTAAATCACAACATGTCCTCAGGTTGTGCAGAATTAAAGAAAAGATAAAAGAACTTAGCTGATTTGGTAATGATATGAAGATAGGCTGAAGAAGGATAGAAAATCGATCCGCGTTTCCGAGGCACGAGATGTCATAGGTATTCCTCTCCGATTCACTTCCAAGGCCGGCTTAACAAAAACAACTAAAAATGTACCCGCACCACTTGAAAAACATGGCGATATCTCGGGGAACACGGGGGAATATAACATGCAACAATAATGATATAAGCACATGGTATAATTGCTCAGATGGAAAAATCACCACACAGTTAAAACACAGGACATCTAAGCGTCAAATAAGCCACAGAAGCTCATAATACAAATAAGGCCCAACATGTGCATACAGAAATAAGGATAGAGATTAAGGACACTACAAAATAGCAGGATTGTACATGTAAAACACATGGAAAAGAAGTCAGAGAGATTTTTTCAGATTAAGCTCATGTAAAGATGGAACATACACATGGAACATTACAAAATAGCAGGGCTAGGTGCACTATACGAAAATATATTACAATGCAATCTACATGATATGCAATTATATAAAAAAAAAATGCTGACAGGCTCAGGATGAGCAAGTTGGGAGGGCAACTCTACAGTGACTACGGCCCGTGCAGAAACAAAAAATGAAGGACATAAAATAAAAGTGGTAGCGTACGGCAAGCCGACAATAACTACCCTCAAGAAAAATAAAAGAAAAATAGAAAAACAATGCAACTAGATGACATGCAACTAAATGATATGCAAAAATAAAAGAAAATAAAAGAAAGAAAACTAGCCCACTCATTTGCAACACGACATGTATATAATAAACGTCTACCAAATAATGACAGTTTACGATAAACGACAATCTATTCATTACATGCGGTGTAGACGCGCGCTTAAGACTCATCAAAGGTGATAGCATTATGGAAAACCAACAGTTAGCTATACTAAACAGATATAACTCATAAGCCAAAGATGGTAGCAACGGAAAACCGACAGTAGCTACCCATATGAGTTACAAAAATAACAAGAAAGCACATAGGTCTCAAAGCTCATAAGATTCATCACAACGATATGTAGCATACGGAAACCGACATTAGCTACTAAATAACAATAAGAACAGTTATAGCATACGAGAACCGACATTAACTATAACATGCATAGATGAATCATGTATATAAAAGTTAATCAATTATTTAACATGGATCGGTAGATGGAAAGATGTAAACATGCAAGTTCAGAACATCTACGTAAAAATAACTAGCCACAGAAGCTCATATAGAAGTATCCACGTCAAATAAAGCATTAAAAATCAAGTCAAGAAAAATTTGGAACCTGGACGTGCGTTCAACATACCAAACGGGCGGTTGCCTGGAAATTTTGCACTGGACGGGCGTTCAATGAGCCGAACGCCCGTTTGAAAGTTCGATACATCACCCTGCAACTTAGTAAAGCACAGCCGAAAACCCTAGACTAACATCTTAAACCCATGGCAACTCAGATCATCAAATCACACATACAGCAGCCACGGATAAATTTAAGCACAGAGCACACTAGGTTACAGATTAGGTTACACTTCACGTTTCACAAATCGAGTAAAAAACTTTTTGCACATTCTTAACCCAACGGTCATCGAAACATGGCAAAAATAAAAACTCTCAATTTGTGTGACGCTACTCTTATTGAAAGAAAAGAAACAAAAAAAAGAAACGGAAACAGAAACGGAAACCTACCTACGAAAAATTTAAAACGAAAAAAACACTAAGACGGAGGGAAAAAAACGTGTTGAAATCTTCTAGGGCCAAAATGGAAGGGAAAACAGCAGATTTTGACCTCGAAAACGGTGTCGAACGGCCTTAGGCGTTCCACGTCGTCGGCGTCGGAACGAGCTTTCCGAATTGGGGTCCTGCGCGCCAAACGGACACTCGAGCCGAAAGTTACGGCCAAAATACTACCATGTGCCCTAACGACCCCTTTTATCCCAAAAAATTAAATCGTAACAAAATAGAAGAATTAACTCAATTAGATTCGACAAAAACACCAATTCCCCGGCAACGGCGCCAATTTGTTCGGAGGATTTTTGCATCACTAAACAAAAACAATTTATAAACCCTAACCTATATGCAAAACTAACTCCTAACCGACCGAATATCGGGTAATTGCTAGTAAAGCGGGATAAGTAAGGGGTCGATCCACAGGGAATTGGGATGTTGAATCTAATCTTATTAATTCCTTTCAATTGTTACTTAAGAAAACAAATAAACAAAAGAACAAACATATAAACACATAGAACAGATAAAATAAATCTAAGCTATAACAACTAAAAACTAAGAAAATACATGGAATCAAACAATATACAAACCAAGTGATTTCAATCCAAGTTTATCTCATGATTTTAATTCAATATTGTGGTTTCACCTTTACACGAGATACAAACTCCTAATTCCTTAGTGAATCCGTTTCTCAAGCTATGAATTCCTAATCCCTTAGTGAATTCAATTATCGATCTCTCCTCTCTCGAATGTTGAGACCAATTTCATACAAAACGAAGGTGTAGATTCAAGTTAACTCTCGTATTTTAGAATCTAGCAACCTAGATAATTAACCAATTAATTTGTCACTAATTAACGATTAAAGATCCTATCTTTCTATGGTGATCTAGCCTAACGACGATTCTCATCAACGTTAGACAACAATTAGCAACCAATCTCTCGATCTAGTCACACAATAGCATCATAAATCATAGAAAGATACAAAACGAATCAAAGATCATAAGAATAAACAAAGGATGGAATAAATTAAAAGATAAACTCACTTAGTTTGGTACAATGGATGATCTCCATGAATCAACAACGAAAAGAAAAGCATCCTAATCTAACCCGGATCACCCGAGCACAAGGCTCGGGTGATCGGCCTTGGAACCCTCGCAGTGCGGCTCGCTTATGTATTTTGTGTATAAAAATCGATGTAATTAGGGTTGGGGCGATGCGGCTATATATAGAATACTAAGTCGGCTGTGGTTAAGTCGGCCGTGGACGCCCGTCCAAGGCGGACGCCCGTCCAGATGCGTTGAACTTTCGAGTCGGGCCGAGTCTTCGTCAGACGCCCGTCCTATGCAATTTTGGACGCCAGTCCACTGAAAATCTGAACATCCTGAATGTAAAAGCTCCTCCTGGACGCTCGTCCAGCATGTCAAACGCCCGTCCTACTGGACGCCAGTTTGATGAATCTGGACGCCACTCCAGCTGGTTCAACACTTGATTTCTTTCCTCATATCCTCTATTCTTCCATAAATCTGATTGATTCCTTTCCACTCGAATTTATCTCTTTAAAGATCATCTTTTCCATCAACAATGTGTATCTACAATGTAGGAAAAACATACCAAAGCGTGACGATATTCCAAAATAGTATAAAATCACAATTTAAGCACATAATTCGTTACGTTTTGCAATTTAACTATTGAAAACACCACTTGCTCAATATTTCAATTATAAAGCTCGATTTCTATGAAAAACATCCACATATGGGGGAAATTGATATAAAATATATCCTTATAAAACGTATAAAATCACCCTTAACACCCTATTGATCTCTCGCTCAATCAGCGCAGTTTTGGACCGAAACTTGCCATTAAAAAACTCTAGGGCTTTGTCATCTATGAAACGGTTCAATTCGTCTCGGTTACAAGGCTGCCTAGGTTGGTCGGCCCTCTGCTCTCCAGTAGAGTCGTCTTCAGGCAATTCAACAATTGCAATGGGCTCAGCCCCAGTGCAGCCCCACCGCGGCTGCCACCGCCTCTCTTCCTACCACCACCACTACCACTACCCTTCCTACCACCCGGCACATACGGAGTCTTCCTTTTCGTATTATCACCAGTCATTTCTATACCAAAAAGAATACCCAAAACACACAAAAATTATGTACTACCCCCTACTTAGATCAAACAAAAGAAGAGACTAAACAATAAAATAAAAAAAAAAAGAAAAAAAAACAGAAAGAAAAAAAAAACATTCTCAGTTAATCTAAGAGGGGGAAATTGGGTATGCAAAATCAAAAACGAACAAGGACGCGACGCTTACCCAAAATTAATGCTTGCCAGAATGAGTGGATGTAACTGGAAAAGCTTGACAACAGCCTTGAAATTTCGCCCCACTTGTTTGTTGGTGAGCGGGTTTGATGATTTTGGGCGGAATGGAACAGAGGAGATGAGTGGGAGTGATTTAGTGGAGAAAGATAGAGTTTGGTGGTGAATTTATGTGAATTCCGGCGGGAGAGGGGCGAAAACGGGGAGGGGATGGCAGTCAGGTTGAAGAGGGAGGAAGGAAAAAAAATGGGGAAGAAAAACTGTTTTTTTATAATAAAAAAAAAGGCCGTAGGCGTGTGCCTATGAAATGCCAGGCGCACGCCTGGCAACAAAAAACCGGATGCCAACTTCCAATTCACGTACTGAAACATTGGCATCAAAACACCCCCTCAGGCGTGCGCCTAAGGTATGCTAGGCGCATGCCTGGCATAAAAAATGGCCAGGAAGTTCAAAAACAGACTTTTTGGGGTAATTCGACTTACGAGACCTCCCCGAAACTCCTAAAACTGAAAAAAAAAAAACATGGGTTGCCTCCCACGAAGCGCTGTTTTTTAACGTCGTTAGCTCGACGTGATGATTTGAAAAGAACGATGGAAAGATGGATTAAACGAACGTCAACAGAAGTTTATTTGTTAACGTTAGGCGAGGAAAATTGGACTAAGCGGGAACCAGCGCCGACACGAGAGAATAACGACGGAAAGGGTCATTTACACGACTCACAACCCTCGGGATAGACATGAGGATCTTCCAAGTTGACGATCACGATATTGGCCTTGAAGTAAGATTTCTCATATCTTTTTAACCGAAGGGCGTTTGTCAAAAACGTCCCCTTGGTGTCGTGAGTTACTTCGACAGCTCCAGAAGGAAGAACTTTGGAGACTCTATAAGGCCCGGTCCACCGAGACTTCAACTTACCCTAAAAGAAATGCAAGCGAGTGTTGTAAAGCAAGACATCGTCTCCTTCTTTGAATTCACGCCTTTTGATCTTAGCGTCGTGGAGAAGCTTCATCTTCTCTTTATAAGTATGTGCACACTCATAAGATTGCAATCGAAACTCATCGAGCTCGGCCAATTGCGACAACCGTTTCTCACCTACGGCTTTCTCATCAAAATTTAAGAACCGAGTTGCCCAATAGGCTCGATGTTCTAACTCGACAGGTAAGTGACAGGCTTTACCAAACACCAATTGATACGGGGACATTCCTACCGGGGTCTTAAAAGCGGTCCGATGCGCCTGATGGAAAAATTATAGCAAACCATCTTTAACTGGCAGAGTACCGGGTCGGTTGTACTACAACGGCGAGCGAGGTCGTATCCCACGAGGAATCAGTTAAGTATCGAAATCACGCTCGTATTCAGTTTAGGCTCACACATATGGGTGAAGAAATCTATAACTAGAAAGATAAAAATGCTACCTTTAAAAAGTATGATAAAAAGGAATAGCTAAACTATGATCAGGAACACTACTTTTAACACCTTACCGAATCACTAAGGATGAGCCTTAACCTACCAACCAACCAATAGCTTCTAATGAATGTGTCGTGGGTGCAATCTCCTAAACTGGTACCTAGGCGCTAATACCACAACCTAGTTACCCTATATTCGGTTCAACAGTCCCCTCTATGGAATTTAATTGACCTAATATGATGAAGAACAATGAGATGCTCCGCATCCACCAAGTTCAAGGCTTAGCTAGAAAAACCTTACCAAGGAACAGGCTGCGAAGAACTCGATTAGTTCGTGCATGGCAATCCTAAAACTCTAGTTCGCACACTCACTCGCAAAATACATTTATAAAGATCGTGTGTAAAATCAATTAATGGTTCATGACTCCACTAAAGGCATTAGATTCAAGTGTTAGAACACAAACATTCAAAAGATTTAACTTTTAAGTCCTACTCATCCCTAGATCATCGTTTATACATCAATTTCGTAGTTCTATCACATAATTTAGCTATTATAAAATTAGCTACTCATGATTGAAAGAACAAAACAAGAAATCATAAATAAATTGGTAAACGACATGATAAAAAGCTAAATAAAATTACCACAAAAAGGTTGAAGCAATCCACCACTTGGTTTGTCAATCCGTTGTGTTGAAATCGCAAAATAACGGAAGAAAATTGCTATTGTATTTGCAGAAATTTAAAGGGAAAAATAACTGATCTAAACCTATGGGGAAATAAAAACTGCTGCAGAGAAAAAAATAAAATTGTTCTAAGGAGTCTGTGTGTTGAAATTTGCCCTGGATGACTTGTTTTATAAGCCGAAACCGACTTCATATTTCCGGAAAAATCCACGCCAAATAAAAGCACCAGGCGTCCCCTCTCCAATCTCAACGTCCGTCTTTAATTGCTTGTAATAAAGGTGGGCCCCTTTGACCTAATAGTGGACGCCTCAATTTGGTGCTGATCTATTTTTTTTAGGGCCAATTATTTAAAATGACTGATTTTCAACTTATTATGGGTAATAGGACACTCCGAAATCTTATTTAGTTATAAGGATATTCTAATTTCAAGTGGATAAAGAGGAAGAAGGAAAAAAAAAAACAAGGGAAAAAAAAGGAAGCGCTGAAAAAAAAAAAACAAACTCAACCCAACGTTCACTCAGTTTTTTTTTTATTTATTTTTATTTATTTTTTAATTCACCATATTCTAAATATCATATATTTTGATCTAAAACTCGGATCATCATAATTTTTTCACTAAAATTCATATTTTTTCGTCTTCTTTATTCTAAAATCAAATTTGATATTTTTCCGAATAAATTTCATAAAATCAATTTTTTTCTTCATAAAAATCGACGTGACGTATTGATCACCGTCATGCATTGACCACCTACCCGAATGCATTGGCCACCGGGATCCATTAACCACCCCGATGCATTCACCGCCGCGATTCATTGGCTACCATGATGTATTGACCGCCGCGATCCATTGGCAACCTTGATCAGTGACATCTCATTGTAGCGATTTATGCAATAACGTCTCATTGTAGCGATTTATGCAGTGACTTCTTATTGTAGCGATCTATGCAGTGATGTCTTATTGTATCGAATTATGCAGTGACGTGTTATTGTAACGATTTATGCAGTGACGTGTTATTGTAACAATTTATGCATACCTTTGGTTGTAAAAATATGCATTTAAACCAAAAAAAACAAAAGAAATACAGTTATTTTACAAAGTTATCGAAAATTTAAACCAACACTAATCAAATAAACCAACATCAATCAAATATTTAAAGATAACAAAGAAATAAAGTTACTTTACAAAGTTATCAAATGTGTGTATCAAGTTGTATATGCGGTGAGATCAATATCATTGCATCAGTTATCTAATTGTAAATACAGTCATCAATGTCACTGCTTTAGACATCAATGTCACTGCATAAGTCATCAATGTCACTGCAAAAGTCGTCAATGTCCCTGCATCAGACATCAATGTCACTGCATAAGTCGTCAATGTCACTGCATAAGTCGTCAATGTCACTGCATAAGTCGTCAATGTCACTGCATAAAACCTAACACCTGCATCAGTCAGCTCTGCTCTTGTTTTGCATTTCTCCAAATGTGGAGCTTTTAATCTGGATAGAAGTACAAGTTTGGTGAAACTACAAAGACTCTTCAGTATGACTCTTGTAATGGCCACACGTTGTTTGTGCCCTCCTGATAATTGGATTCATTGTGGAATCCCTAAATTCTTTAACACGATCTTGAATGTTTAGCTTAATGTCCCTGCATCATTCATCAATGTCACTGCATAAGTCATCAATGTCACTGCTTCAGACATCAATGTCACTGCATCTTAAAAAAAAAAAATCAATGTCACCAGCGTTTTCTTTTTTCTTTTTTTTTTTTTTTTCCACTTGAAATTAGAATGTCCTTATAACTAAATAAGTTTCCTTCTTAAAATTAGAATGTCCTTATAACTAAATAAGATTTCGGAGTGTCCTAAATGATCATTAATTCTCTAACGACGGCCTTATAACTAATTTGCACTTATTATTATTATTATTATTATTATTATTATTATTATTATTATTATTATTATTATTATTATTATTATTATTATTATTATTATTATTATTATTAGCAAAGTGCAAAAAGAAACCAGCCACCGTCACACCCTAGGTGTTATACTTGCTGTTTTCGGAACGCGATTTTATTAAAATTGTTTATTTTCTTCGAACACCAGAACTTGGATCTCGCGTCATTACCTCAAACGAACTCCGTTTTGGACGATTTTCATACCGTTGTGATCCTCGTCACGCCCTCTATCATTCCATACCTGTAATAAAAATAAACCACATACCCAAGCGTGACAAATACCAATAAAACACACACAAATCACCCAAAAATATCGAGATTTTCGACGTAAACGTCTTTCGTCGCGTGATTCGAACCGTGGTGAAATGTGCCTATAAAACTCACTTAACTACCGCAAAATTACATCGAATATGCTATAAATAGGGAGTAAAATGCACATGAATTTATAGCAAAGTTGACTCTCATCAGCGCCCAAACTGCGTCATCGAGCTTTTCAGCCTAGTTTTTCCTATTCGAGTCCACTGTTTTCTCGAGAATACGTTTAATACCTCTATTCGAAACCTCGACCTGCCCACTCGTTTGGGAGTGATACGCAGTTCCCAACTTGTGTCGAACCCCGTATTTGGTCAGAAGCTTATTAAACGGTCGATTCTGAAAGTGACTGCCATTGTCACTAATCATAGCTCGAGGAACTCCGAATCTCGTGAAAATGTACTTTTTCAAGGACCGGATGACTACGTTACGGTCATTAGTAGGAGAGGCCATTGCTTCGGCCCACTTCGAGACATAATCAACCGCGACTAAAATGTACTTATTATTGTAGGAAGATGGGAAGGGTCCCATAAAGTTGATTCCCCAAACATCGAAGATTTCTCACTCGAGAATCGGTTGCATAGGCATTTCAAACTGTTTCGAGTTTCTCCCCGATATTTGACACGCATCACACACACTCACGTACTTGTGTGAATCACAAAAGATCGAGGGCCAATAAAAACCACTATGGAGAACCTTCAAAGCTGTTCGGTGCCCGGAGAAATGGCCACCAGCTTCCTTGTCGTGACAAAACGACATAATGCTAGGTATCTCTCCATCATGAGCACATCTACGAATTATACCGTCCGAACATCTACGAAACAGATACGGGTCATCCCAGTAGTAATACTTAAGGTCACTAAAGAATTTCTTACGTTGTTGGTAGGTCAAGTCGGTCTCTAAATACTCACACGCAAGATAATTCACAAAAGAAGCATACCAAGGGTTACCGTACTTTCCGGGAATTAGAGGGCTCAACCTCATTTCCGGAATAGCTGCATCGACAGCAAACAACTGTTCATCTGGAAACTCGTCATCTATCGCTCTTTCTAAGGCAACAACATCGGGGGTCAGTTGCAAGCGGCTTAGGTGGTCTGCAACCACATTCTCACAGCCCTTACGGTCTCTAATAACAACGTCAAACTCTTAGAGTAACAGTACCCATCTCAAGAGTCGAGGTTTTGCGTCTTTCTTATTCATAAGATATTTCAGTGCAGCGTGGTCAGTGTGAACTACAACCTTCGAACCAATCAAGTATGAACGAAATTTATCAAAGGCGTAAACTACCGCTAGCAATTCTTTCTCAGTGGCCGCGTAATTTGTTGGAGCCGAATTCAAAGTATGGCTCGCATAGTAGATAGGCTTAAACAGTTTATCACATTTCTGGCCCAATACGGCCCCAACTGCCATATCACTAGCGTCACACATGATTTCGAATTCTTGACTCCAATCTGGCGCTATCAAAATCGGGGCAGTCACTAACAAGCATTTAATGTCTAAGAAGGCATCTAAACAAGCATTATCAAACAGAAAGGGCACATCTTTTGAAAGCAAATGTAAGAGATTTAACACGTTTCGAGAAATCCGGTATAAACCGTCTATAAAAACCTGCGTGTCCTAAGAAACCTCTAAGCGTTTTCAAGTTCGTGAGGGGCGGCAATCGCTCTATAGCCTCAACTTTAGCTCGGTCTACCTCAATACCCCTCTTTGATATCTTATGCCCCAACACGATACCTTCTTCTACCATAAAGTGACATTTCTCCCAATTTAACACGAGATTAGTGTCCTCACAACGTTGCAACACTTTGTCAAGATTATCTAAACAATCATCAAAAGAATCACCAAAGACACTGAAATCATCCATGAATACTTCTAAAAACTTCTCAATAATATCAGAGAATATGGCAGTCATGCAACGTTGGAATGTCGCTGGGGCGTTACACAGCCCAAACGGCATTTGAGTGTATGCAAAAGTGCCATATGGACACGTAAAAGTGGTCTTTTCTTGGTCTTTAGGGTCAATTATAATATGATAATATCCACTAAAGCCATCTAGAAAACAGTAATAAGCATGCCCACTCAAACGCTCCAACATTTGATCAATGAAAGGTAAAGGAAAGTGATCCTTACGTGTAGCATCATTTAGCTTCCGGTAGTCTATGCACACGCGGTATCCGGTGACCAGTCGGGTGGGTATGAGCTCATTAAGTTCATTGGCTTGCACTGTCATTCCTCCTTTCTTCGGTACGACCTGCGTCGGGCTAACCCACTCACTTATAGCATAAATGATACCCATCTCAAGCATCTTGATCACATCCTTTTTTACAACCTCTTGCATATGAGGATTTAACCTTCTTTGGGGTTGCCTCACCGGTTTCATGCCCTCATCGAGAATAATTTTATGTTTGCAAAGCTCCGGGCTTATTCCTCGTATATCTGCCATTTTCCACTCAAAAGCACGCTTATGACTTCTCAAAACACGCAATAAATTTTCTTCCTACAGATTAGTTAAAATAGAAGAAATAATTAACGGGAGTAAATTAGTTTCGAGAAAAGCATACTTAAGGTGAGCCGGGAGTTCCTTCAACTCAAGGTTTCGGGGCGGATCTTCTATGGAAGGCTTTGCTTTTTCATCACTCATTTCAAGTTCCAAGAACTTGTGCCATCTTGCATCCACAAATTCGATGATTTCGAGCTCACCGGCGGCTTCTGCCAACTCTTCGTTTTCATCATCAATTGCGCTTGACTTCACTAAACATTGCTCCATAGAGTCATCCTCCTTGTAGCCCTGTGTGTTAGCATTTTCAACAACAAGAGGCATAATAGTATCTAGAAAATTGCATCCGTTTTCATCATACGGGTGCTTCATGGACTTGAAAACATTAATGGTAACACTTTCCTCATCTACCCGTAACACAATCTCTCCTTTCTGGATGTCTATCATCGCCCTCCTAGTTGCTAGGAAGGGTATTCCTAACAATAGGGGTGTCCGACTGTCGGCTTCCATTTCTAACACCACAAAGTCCGCGGGAAAAACGAACTTGTCCACTCGCACTAGCACATCCTCGGCTACTCCTAATGGTTTCCTTAAAGACCTATCCGCCATTTGCAAGGTCATAGCGGTTTTGGTAAGCTTACCTAAACCTAACTCCTCGTAAATATGGCGGGGCATTAAACTCACACTCGCACCTAAGTCACACATGAAATTCGGGTACG
The DNA here is from genome assembly GCA_036785695.1 of Gentiana straminea. NCBI lineage: Eukaryota > Viridiplantae > Streptophyta > Magnoliopsida > Gentianales > Gentianaceae > Gentiana > Gentiana straminea. Next base: position 12,357,319 of record JAVUPR010000300.1, on the reverse strand, counting down.
TTTTAGAGCCTATGGTACAATGTATTGAAATAATACCCGGGTCTTTAAGTTTCTGGGGTAACTTATTCTGGAATACGGCGGAACAGTTCTCATTTAAACACACAACTTCCTCCATTTTTGCTTTGTTAGATAATATCCCTTTCAGAAATTTCACATACGAGGGCATGTTTGCAATCGCGTCAACAAATGGGATATTAATCTCAACTCTACGTAAAATGTCGAGGAATCTATTTTGACTCTTTGATAAGATGGTCTTCTTAGGACCTCTGAGGGGATAGGGTAACGAATTAACATCAATAGAAGTAGGTGTAAAATCCATACCCTGTTTACCTTTGTCGTGTGCTTTGCTTAGTTGTGCCTGCTTGCTTGACTCGGCATTCTTATTCATGGGATTTGGAATTTCCACGACCTTATCACAATCGTCATCACTATCCACCGGTTCAATCTTTACCTTTACCAATTCAGAATTGACCCCGCCGTTCTCATTCTCATCATCATTCACCGGTGCTTTCTTCTTCTCATCTCGAGCTATCTCATTATCAACTCCAACTTTCTTACCTCTCCGAGTATAGATCGCATTAATTGGGTTAGCTGGCCCAAGACTTCTCCCGATACCAAGATCATCGTCCTCAATCACAGTTTCTTCAATTGATACGGCACTGACCCCTCTCGGATTCCTAACCGTATTGCTCGGTAGGCCTCCAACCGGAATGGTGTTTGACTTTTCCGCCATTTGGCCAATTTGATGCTCTATGTTTCGTATATATGCTTGCATCGTAGTTTGACTATTTTTAACCTCTCGAAACTCTTTATAGTTGTCAGAAACTATCTTGCTCAATTGTTCTACGATTTGTTCAAGAGTTTTCGGTGGTTGTTGATTCTGATTATCTATTTTCCCCGGAGCATTCGGGTGTTGATAAGCATTCGGCCTTTGATTTGAAGGGCCAACTTGTTGTTGATTTTGTTGGTGTTGGTCCCTTGGAAAGGCTAACACAAGTTTAGAGGGGTGAATAAACTTGTCACCAAAAACTTATCATGAGCTGGAAAAGCCCCAAGAACTGAGTTTCTCCGAAACTCAAACTGACCTCCAGTTCAGTTTTGTTCCTGTCCCTTAACTTGTGCGGAGTTCAGTTAGCTCAACTGAGTATAAGTCAACGCTGACTTATATTCAGTCTTGTTAACTAGCAGCGGATAAATAATAGTCTTTAGTGCAATAGATGTGTGAATGGAAATCTAGACCTTCTATGTATCAGTTCTGTGCTGACTCAGTGTCTGGTGTTTGCTGAGTGATAATGCAATAAATAAAACAAACACAAATGCATAAAGTAAATTAACACAAGATTTGTTTATGGAAGTTCCGGGTGGTGTAATCCCGTACGTCTCCCCTTCTCCTGTGGTGTAGGAGGTATCACTAGAATCTTGAGATAACCGTTACAAAATCCTAGCACTATGACAGTCCTTCACGACACCAAAGTTTCACTGTCTACACATAATGAAGAAAGGTAAGATTGCTCCCTTCATTCTGCACACTGATCTTTCGGAGGTGGAATTGCTCCTTCACCAGCTCTCCACTAACACCAACACACAGTCCGCAGACTACACCAACAGCTGTGGCAACCAAGTTGCAACCGTATGAAGAAAGGTAGAATTGCTCTCTTCAAACTATGCACAGCCAACCCTTTTTCACAAAGGTTAGGTTTAGAATTAATCAAGGATTAATTCAGTGAGCTGTCTGATTCTTCTGGATCTGGATTTGTAGCTCCAAGATGCCTTCTTTCCCCCTCAATGGGTTACTGGATCTATCTTTGAAGTCTTCAAGGCAATTCCGTTGGCTTCCCTTTTTTCTAGATATATATGATTTGATTTTGTGGATCTGGATTTGGATATTTGAATATGTGCTTGTAAAGCTCTTTTTCTGATCCTCCTCTCTCTCTCCTTCAAGTGATTCTCTTGTGTATTTATAGGGGTGATGTAACTGTCACTAGCTCTTGTAGCCGTTACACTTGTCGTTTAGCCAACGTTCACATGTACGATCTTTTGTCGTATTGTCAGTTTAAATTCAACATGGCCTTAACTCAGTTTTCTACTCTTCTTCAAAACTGAGTACCTTAACATCTGACTTTAATTGACTAAGTCAGAGTACACCATTCAGTTTCTTCTTTCCTGGTAACTGATAATCTTTGTCCTTAATCCTGACTTATAGTCACGACTTAATCAACTTCTAACTGAGTTTGCCACCTCAGTTCTTCAGTCTTCTGTGAATCGAGTCTGTGTCCCTCGGTTCTTCAGTCTTCTAGATAAGCCAACTGAGTCTGTGTCCTTCAGCGAACTTATCTTCTTCAGTTCTTGCATAACTGAGTTTGAACCCTCACTTCTTTATGTGATATTCAGTTTTCTTGCTATAACTCAATTTTCTTGGTGTGACTCAGATGTTCGCCTAGTTCCTATTCTATTACAATGCTTGTCTGAAACAACCTATACAAAGTTCAGACTCTAGATAGAACTTATACATTTATCTCTAGACCATTTCTTGCTTCTTCTTTCATTAAGCACTATAACAGTTAGTTATGACTTCATCATCATGGGTTGTAAGTGATTTGTCTAATTACGTGACGAATCATCATCAAAACACAAATAATATTTCCAACAGTTGGTAATTCTGATTCGAAGGTCCGGCTTGATTTGGATTCCGGTTCCAATTCTGATTCGATTGCCATTGGTTTGGTTGCCATTGGTTTGGTTGGCCCCTCCAATTCTGATTCTGAACATAGTTAACATCATAGGTGGGGTTAACCGGCAACGTATTTGGATCCACCGGTGGCATCGCCCATGGATTCATAGCCATTTGGTTCACATAAGCTTGATTCATTTGATCCGCAAACATCTGACTTAACTGTTCCGGACTCAACATCGGTTGAAAAGGTGCTTCTCCCACACTCACTTGATTAATTTGATCTCTAGGTAATAACTGCTTTGGAGTCGCATTGGTGTTAGTGCACTCCGAAGTTTTATGCATACCACCACAAGATGAACATTTATTTGCTGCTCGTTGATCGAGAATCACCTCACGCAACTGTTTCTCCAACATCGTCACTTTGTTGGATAACTTGTTGTTCTCGTCTTGCATCGACTAATCGTAGCCACCGACTTTTACATCTTTCTCAGAATTGCTCCCCTTTTGACGCTCTTTAGGTTTAATAGAATTCCATTGTCGGTTATTCTCGGCTATCCTTTCAATCGTAGCTAACGCAACATCCGGCTCTAAACTCATAAGATCTCCTCCACTCGCAGAATTCAATGTTCTTCTGGACTCTTTATCCACCCCTGGGTAAAATATGTGCATTTGATTCCAAATTTTGAAACCGTGTTGCGGACACTTCCTCAACATTGCCTTGTACCGGTCCCAAGCCTCGTGTAATTCCTCAGAAGCCCACTGTTCAAAAGTTGAGATGTCTGCCCTCATATCCAAAGTTCATCCCGGAGGGAAGTATTTTGACAGAAAATTTCTTGTTACCTCATCCCAAGTGTGTAAGGAATCATGAGGTAAAGATTCGTACCACTCAATAGCATGTTCCTTTAAGACATGTGGAAACAGTATCAACCGAATCGCCTCTTCTGAAACACCGTTAATCTTCACCGTCTTACATACTTGCATAAAGTGATTTAAGAACTTGTTTGGATCCTCCTCGGGTTTTCCTCTAAACTGAGCGATCTCTTGTAGCAAATTCCAAACATGACCTTTGATTTCCATGTTGTTGGCCTAGATCGGTAGGATTCGGATAAGGGCATGCCCTTCACCGACAGCGGGCGTAGCATAATCCCTCAATGTTTTGCCAGGGGCCCTCACCATACCTTGAATTACCGGGGGTCAGAATATCGGTGCCTGATAAGGATGTGCATTCTGAGTGGCTTGTTGTACCGGAACTGGCATTGGTTGCAGGATTGGCACATTAGGTTGTTGATACGGATTCTGATAATGCCCCATCATTGGATTCATAAGAATAGGGTTATACTGAGCAGCCATCGGATTGTATTGATTCACTATTGGGCTCATCTGAGCCATTTGCAACATCATTTGTTGATACTGTTGCATGACTTGGTTCGGATCAACCTGAGGTGCGGGCTGTTGGACAACAGTATTCGGATTCAAATTCGCCCCTTGAAACTGGGGCTACAGTTGAACAATCTGAGGTGGAGGCTCTCTTTGATTTTGTTCTTGCCTCGGGTTTTGAATAGGCTCCCGAAGGTGAAGTCCGACTCCTCCTTCAACCGGAGGACTCGATTCACCACGCTGTTCTGTAGACTCAACTTCCTCAACATGATGCTCAGGTATTACTCTCCCGGTTGGTAGTGCTGTAAACGAGCCGAGCCGAGCCGAGTACCTGATGTTCAAGCTCGAGCTCGTTTATAATCGAGCATGCTCGGCTCGGCTCGTTAAGACAAACGAGCCTAAAAGCCTGTTCGAGCTCGGCTCGATAAGAAAGGAAAATGTTCGAGCTCGAGCTCGAGCTCGAGATCAAGCTTGCGAACAGGCTCGAACTTGAGCTCGGCTCGTTCAATAGCAAATTTTTTAGGGGCTCGTTCAATAGCTTGGCTCGTTCAATAGCTCGTTCAATAGATATTTGATATTTGTTTTATATATTTATATATTTATTATTTGTATTATGTATAATATATGTTCACGAACACTAACGAGCGTTCACGAACAGGCTCGTGTTCGTTCGTTTACTAAACGAGCAGGAGAACCTGTTCGAGCTCGGCTCGATAACATAAATGAACGAGCTCGAACGAGCTTAAACGAGCCGAGTTCGAGCCTTGTTCACGAACGTTCGGTTCGTTTAACACCTCTACCGGTTGGAGAGCCTTGACTGCTGCCTATGGGTGTATTCGTAGCCATTGAGGATTCAACTTCCGGGTTAGATGAATCGGCTTGTTGAGCTACTCGACGATCAATCGTCCTATTTCTCAAAGCCAATTGTCGGCGGAAGTAAAGCTCGATCTCCGGATTATATTCAACCAATTCCTCGTTGCTACTACGGGTCATACACTGCACAAACAATGAAACAACAACAAACAGTTAAAAAGAAACAACAACCTAATCCTGAAGATTTTTCCAACTTACAAGATATTAACTCTATTCCCCGGCAACGGCGCCATAAAACTTGATGGCCGTTTTATAGTATACCAACTTTGACCGGCAGAGTACCGAATCGGTTGTAGTATAAAACTAGCGAGCAAGGTCGTAATCCCACAGGGAATTTAGTTAAGTACCAAAGCTAGTGTCATCTGTAGTTTAGGTCAATAAGATTTTTGATAAGGTTACTGAATTCTAATTTGCTACGTTCGTAATGACTAACTAAAACAGGAGTTGCAAATGATTAAAGGCAATAGCCGAGCTATGATCCAATCAACTACGTACGTACCAAACCCTAGCTAAGTCCGAAGATATTCTTGATTTACCTAAACGTCTTGACGTCATACGTAGGGTGTCGCTTCCTATTTCCGAGAATAGACATTATTTCAAAAATCTACTCTCATATGTTAGGTTCAACAGTCCGCTGACCGGATTTAACTGACCTAAAACGGTCTATGGTCAATGAAACGCTCGACAAGTCGATACAAAACCTCACAACGAAACCGAGTCTGAACAACTCAGTCGGTTTTACACGGTGATCCTAGAACCCCTTTTCCCGTATCCTCTCGCAAAATACATATGTAAAGAAGACGCATGATACACGATTATCGAGTCACGAGTTCAATAAAATTCATTTACGAATAAGTTCTAGGACTACAAACACATCAAGAATGATAAAATCAACCAATAAGAATAACACATGAACAAGCTAGGATCTAGTTTCGATGATTATCGCATAACTCGGCTACAAGGCAATTAGCTACTCATATTAACTATCGAAATACAAGATTTCATCATAAAAGAAGAACAATCAAACAAAAGATAAGGATTAGAAATACCTACACGAATTGAAAACCGATCGAAATCTGAAAACGAGCAAACTGAATATATAACTATGCAATCCAAGATGATCCAAGTGTTTGTTACAAAAGTTTATGCTAAGAAAGCTTGAAAAGCTAATCTATGGTGTTCTTGGGGAAGAAAATCGCCTCAAAATGCTGTAAAAAGTAGTCTCCCCCTATCCAAAACTCAAAATTGAGCTTTTATAGTGTTTGACAAAATAACCTGCTAAGCGTGCGCCTAGGCAAAGTCAGGCGCACGCCTGAAAACATTTACAAAATATCCCAGATGCAGATCCCTTGCTAGGCGTGCGTCTAGGTTCTGATGAGCCTGTAAATCACGTACTAAAACATTGGCCTGTTTTCAGGGGCTTAGGCGTGCGCGTAAGGAATGCTAGGCACACGCCTAGCATGTATTTTCCCCAAAGTGAGCCTCTTTGCATCCCGAAGCTACGTGTCATGTTTTCCGGGCATTCTCGAGTACCTAGTTCCTGAAAAACATCAAAGTACATGCCAAATGTAACCCCTACGGGACACTAGGGTGACCGAGAATGAATGAAAAACACAGAAAAAGGCCGAGATTCACGGATTATGTACCCGAGTCCCGGAATGAGCAAAATGGTGTAAAATGCACCAAAACTTAGCCAAAAATTCCCGGAATAGCACAAAACGAGTCGTAACGAGGTACAAAATAAGTAAAAACAGAGTCGAGTTGACTCCCATCACTATCCCATGTCACGGGCCAAACTTGAACACAAGCTCAAACAATTTTTATTTACAACTGAGTCAATTTTGAACATAATTTTTTGTTCATTTATTAATCACACACCGCTAAAAAGCATGTTTTTTGTAGTGTCTAAACGAATTAAATTTGAATACACTTTTTTTTATTCGTTTAGATACCGAACGAATATGAACAAACTCATTGCCTAAACTGATACAAGCTTGAACAATATATACTCGACTCGACTCGACTCGTTAACGACTCTAGACACAATAGCATTTATTCACTTATGGCATGTTTGTTACGCAGGAATGAAATAGAATGGAATAAAGTTATAGGAATGGAATGGAATAAATTCATTCCATTACTGCGTTTGAGATGTGAAAGAATGGAATAAAAGGTAGGATATGGTGGAAGTTGTGGGGTGGGGTGGGGTAGCCCTACCCCACACCCCACTACACCCTACCTCTCTACCACCCTACCTTACCCACCACCCACCTACCCTACCTTACCCACCCCACCCTACCTACTCCACCATCACCCTATCCTACCTTACGCATCCTATCTACCTTACCCCACCACCTACTCTACTGCACCATCACCCTACCCTACCACACCCTACCCTACTTATCCTACCCACCACCTTACCCTACCCTACCTTACCTACCAACTTACCCTACCCTACCTTACCACCTTACCTACCACACCACCCTACCCACCCCTACTTTAACCCACCTTACCCATCACCACACCCTACCCTACCTTACCCACCGCCCCACCCCAATCTACCTTACCCACCATCTATGCTACATACCCATACCTCTACCCCTACCCTACTCTAATCATCATACCCTACCCCTTACCCTACCCATCCTAGCCTACCCATCATACCCTCCCTACCCTACCCACCACCCTACCATACCCACCATCGCCCTACCTTACCTACCACCCTACCATATATTACCATACCCATCCTACCCTACCTTACCCATCACCCTACCCCACCCACCCTTACCCTTTCCCACCCCACCCACCCTTACCCTTACCCACAACCTCACCCTACCCTACCTTACCCATCTCTACCCTACACACCATCCCACCATATACCTTTCCACCACCCCATCCTATCCTACCTACCCTATTTCACCCTATCCTACCTTACGCATCTTACCTACCTTACCCCACCACCTACTCTACCCTACCCCTACCTACCTTACTTCATCACCTGCCCTAACATACCCTACCACACACCCACTCTTACCCTATCAACCACGTGTTTTGTCGATTTTCATTTTATTCCACGCATTCCATCCATTTTTTGAAGGAATGAAAATGGACATTTTTCATTCTATTGGAATAAAATTTCATTACATTTCCGTCCTAACAAACATACCATTAATACCACATTGGCGGGGCCTGGTTGTATAATATTCCTCAAATGGGCCCTATCAGTTTCATTTCCATAATAATGAATCTTAAACAATCATACCTACTAACTTTTGATTTAAAGCCACCACCACCTATATTACTGTTTGAATCCACCACCACCTAGCCAGGGGAGGACGAAGGATCTCAGGTAAGTGGGGGCAGTAAATTTTTTAAAGGCAAATAAAAAATTTAAGGGGGACAAATGATATGCTTTGTACATATATTAATGTAATTTTTCCGGATCAAGGAGGGCAGTTGACCCCTATGTAGCTCCGCCACTGCACCTAGTTACATTGTACTGTTTATTATTTGCAAGTGCTAACGTGAGAACAAAAAGATATTTGCTTTCTTTAAATGACTTTTAGTCCTTCTCTGTTGCAGTTAATGGTTGATCAAGCTGATTCCAAGTTGCGGGATCGAAGCGACTGCGATGTTGCGACGGACAATCATCGACGACACTCCTCAATAGTCTGCTGATGATCAACAGTAGCAGACCATCGTCAGCAGACACATGGACACGAAAGTTAGTTAAGTTTGTTGAGAGTCAATTGGACCATTGTAACAACCCCAACCGTCTAGTAGGCACTTAGAAGATCTATATATAATTCTAATTGTAGTTACAAAGCTCTCAATTGTAATAATTCCAAGAGAATCAATGAAATGAATTTTCCCGCTCTTTGTTTCCTTCGAATTTCTTTGTTCATCTTCTTCCCAATTCTGTGTCTGCATTTTTTTTTTTCAACATGGTAGCAGAACAAATCCACTTAGTTGTGTAATCTTTCTGTTGTTTGCGGTGTGGAGTTGCAATCTTGTTAAATATGTAGTGTGGAACTACAATTTTCTTGCTCTTTTCTTACGTTTCTTTTGTAATTCTTGCAATGGCAGAAATCGGAGATGGAGTTGTGAATCCTTATCACATTCATCATGGTGAAAACCCTTCGGCAGTGATTGTTCAACCTGTATTGAAAGGAGCAGAAAACTACCACTGTTGGAAGCGAGCCATTTTCATGGTTTTATCAATGATGGGCAAGCTGAAGTTCGTTGATGGCACTTTGCCAAAACTAGCAGAAAATCATGAGAATTATGAAATCTGGTGCCAGTGAAACGACATGGTTTCGAATTGGTTGGTCAATTCGGTTGATACATCAATCCAACAAAGCATTTTTTGGTTAACCACAGCACGAGAAATTTGGGTCGATCTTGATCACAGGTTTGGAGTTGGCAATGCCTATCGTTTATCAAATCTTCAAGAAGATATTTATGCCACCAAGCAAGGTACAATGTCAGTTACTCAGTATTTCACAAAGCTAAAAAGTTTATGGGATCAACTGTTAATCCTAAGACCTACGCCACCTTGTACTTTTGATGCTTTAACGATTTATAGAGAGCAAAATGAGACTGACAGGGTTATTAGGTTTCTGAAAGGCCTCAATGACGTGTTCAGTAATGTAAGATCTCAGGTCTTGATGGCCAAACCTATTCCAGATCTTGTTACTGTGTTTAACAAGGCCCTGCAACATGAAAGTCAACTGAATTATGCAGACATGAGAGTAGATAAAACTATCTTGAATGCCCAAACCACAAGAATTAAACCAGATGGTCAAGATTCTGCAACTTTGTTTTCAAAAACTGGTGGAACATATGGCAGAGGTGGTGGTAAAGGAAGTGGCAGAGGTTTTTTCAGGAAATTACAGGAAACAACAGTGTAGAGTCACACTATTGATAAGTGTTACAAGAAATATGGCTTCCCCAATGGATCTAAAGGCAGAGTAAGGGGTCAGTTTCAAGCCAATAATGTTAGTTTTGATCAAGGTTTCATTCCAGAATCAAGGAATTCAAGTCTTGATTCACAGCAGTTAGAGCTAGTGCAAATCAGTTCCAACATGATTGACTAAATATCAGTATGATCAAATCATGAGTACTGTATGTTGAGACATGCGCAAATTGCAGATCCTCCTGAATCAGAACAACTAGTGGCACTCACTGCAAATGTTCATACTACTACTACTTCATCAGGTACTATCTATGACTGGATAGTAGATTCAGGTGCCACTGATCATGTTATCTATTCAATGTCCTTAATGACAAATCCTAAATCAGTAACTGGTCTAAGTGTAACTTTACCTAATGGAGCACATATACCTGTCACACACATAGGCCAAGTAAAGATTAACAGCAATCCAGTCTTAGAACATGTCCTTTGTGTCCCAAAGTTTACTTATAACTTGATGTCAGTAAGAAGACTGACTAATAATAACAGATACTCTTTGTTTTTTGGAGCTCATGGTTGTAATGTGCAAGACAATATCTTGAAGAGAATGAATGGTTCAGCTAATTTGGTGCAAGGCCTGTATATTTTAAAAGCTGATTCTACTGCTTCATCTGTTGTTTGTCAATGATGACAGTTAAAATATACCTATTTATGTCATCAATTCTAACCTTAAATCGGAGTTAATTATATATATTTCATATTTAATCACGTGTTTATATTTATTATTTAATGATAAGTGATTATTAATATGATAATTGGTATTTAGCTGTTTTTATTATAAAAGAGCAATTAATTGTGTGATAAATGCGATTTTGCCAGATCATGATAAATCGGGAAGATAATTATCACGCAATTGGGAGATCTCAAGATAAAAGAGAAGAAAATCAGAGCATTGAAGAAAAGATTAATCAGATCAATTCAAAAGCATGGAGTGGGGAACAAGTCAGACGAACCGAATTTGAAAACGCGTAAAGAGGGAGGCTCGGTCGACCGAGCCATGCCATTCGGTCGACCGAGCGTGTACGTTCGGTCATCCGAGCCTAAGTTGATAAATGCATGTCAATCTTCTGGATTCTCCCTATGTCGGCTACAACTCCTATATAAACAGCAGCCACGATGCTGAGAAAGACACACCACTACAACACAAAAACAATTCATACAATTTTAGCTTTTAAGTTTTAGTTTTATTTTCTTTATGTTCGTTCATTGTGGATTCATCGGATTCTCCGATTAGGGAGCGCATTAAAGAGTGGGAGTCACTCTCGTCTTCGAGGGTATGACTATTCAATTATGCAATCTTTATTCGTAGAACTGATATATTTTATTATGGAGTAGTTTTTCTTGTATTGATTGCGTGATGTAGATTAATTTACGAACCCATGTGTTTAGGTTAGAAACGTTAAGAAGTAATCATGATTTGTTCCGGCACAGAACTGTGTTCGGTCGACCTAGACGTGTCACTCGGTCGCCCGAGTGCTGTCGTTCGGTCGACCGAGTGTGGTAATGTGTAGGGCAATATTATGATCGGCTTCGACTACGTCAGATTCTCTGATTTGGAATTAAAACTGATCAACTTAATTATTTGTCATCATAATTTAACATGAAACTCAAAAAGTGATTGTTACTTAGGATATAGATTGAATCGGCATCTAAGAAGTACGCCTTACCCTAGGAATGTTGCTTAGATGAGGTTACGGTTTATACCGGCATCCCTAGTTTCGTAGTTGTGTCAGAAGTTATATGAGATGGAGGCATTAAAAGGCGAAGTCACGTAATGGAGGCACGATGATTTAGAGGGCCTAACCGGAGCTAAATCTACCTTAGGGGATGACTCCCGTAGTCATAATAATTAATCTTTAACGTTTGTTTTGTCTCGTTATCATCCTAATTCACATGGGGGAGTTATAATCTACTAGCGTAATCAATACTATTTGTTTAGATAATATCAACCGTATTATCCGTGTTTTAGTAGTCTTTAGTTTGTCTTAGTGGTCTTTTGTGTCTTGTGGTTGTCACTATTTTATTTACTGCATTTAGTTGGTCGTAGACCGCCTTTTCAATTTAGTTCTAATAGGATAAAGTTGTGTTTTGTTTGTGCCGAGTCTCTGTGGGATCGACCTCGACTCTATCTGGCTATACTATAATTGAACCTAGTTCTCTTGCTAGTGTGTTAGTAGGCATCGAGTTAATAATTTAACTTGACCTCCATCAAGTTTTTGGCGCCGTTGCCGGGGACTCGAGTCATTAAATTAAAATATAGCTTATTTTGTTAGAACTGGATTCGTGAATATTCTATGAATAAGAGTCTGTATATTAAACAGTGTCGTAAAAAATAAATAAAAAAAAAAAAAAGGTTCGGTCGACCGAACCACAGTTCTCGGTCGACCGAGAGTTAGTTTTTTTTTCTGTTTTTGTTCTGTATTAGTTTTATAATATTCTGCTTCTGTTTTATTTACGTTTTCTTTTCTCAAACTTATTTCGAGTCTGTTTGAGTTAGTTAGTTAAAGGCCTAGCCTTTACTAGTGATTAATTGTTTTATTGTTGTTTATTATTTTATAGTACGCTACTCGGAAATCGAAGGAACCGCTTGAGCCATATAATCCTGAGATAGAGAAATTTGCAAGAAGGAATAGGAAGTTAGCTAGGGAACTGGCTAAGCAAGGAGAAGAGGATCCAAATCTTGAGGAAAGCGAGCAAGGAGTGGAAGAAGGACATACAACCGATCATTCTGAACATTCTGAATCTGAAGTAGAAATGGAAGGCAATCCAAATCAATCCAAACCAGGTACCTAATCCTGTTATTAATAATGCCAATAATGTGAATGCAAATGCTAATAATGAGAACCAAGCCCTAGTTCAAGGAGCGAGGCGCACTTTGCAAAGTTATGCAACGCCCACTATTGAACAATTCATTCCCGCTATCGTAGCACCACAAGATGCTTTGCGGAAGTCTATCACCCTAGGCCTAATGTAATTCAAACGGTGACCAATTATTCTACTTTTCATGGAGTCCAAAACGAGGATCCTGGTGTTCACGTAACGAATTTCTTGGAAATCGTCAGTACAGTGAAACCAGAATTAATCCCGGAGGGGAACATTCGTCTTAAGCTTTTTCCTTTCACTTTGAAAGATAAAGCTAAGCAATGGCTTCTCTCTTTAGAGGCTGGATCTATCACTACTTGGGAACAATTGTTGCAAAAATTTATGAATAAGTATTTCCCCTTAGGAAAAACTTTTAAGTTACGTCAAGACATCCTAGGATTTAAGCAACAACCTGGGGAGAGTTTTGATCAAGCTTGGGAGCGTTTCAAGGAAGCTATGAGGAAGTGTCCTCATCATGACATCTCTCTTTGGCTTTTAATGCAAACTTTTTACCATGGGTTGAGAGAGCGAGAAAATTAGAGTAGACGCCTCCGGCAATGAATGAGCGTTTGTTCTTTTATCTCCCGAGGAGGCACAAGGGAAGATGGAGCAAATAGCGATGAATAGCCAATGGGGAGGCAATGACATAGCTACTTGTGAAGATGGCCGCCGACATATTTGATGATAGTGCATCTACCAAAATCTTAGAACAACTTTCGTTATCAACAATAAGGTAGATGGGATGCAAGAGAGGATGACAAGAGTAGATAAAGGGGCCGGAATCGAGGTAGCACCTCAAAGTGAGAATGCTTTGGTACCGAAGAAGCCAATTATATCGGGGGAGGGTACGGACCTAATCATAACCATCCTGGATTCCGATATAGTGACATAAATGCGGGAGAAAGGCCTAAACCACCTACCCCTTATGTACCACGACGGACTAAAACTTTTGGTTGGGAAGGCTGCGATAGAAAAACTGAGTAATGTCGTCACTGACAATATGGGACAACTTTCAAAATCTATGGTTGAGTTAGCCACTAACTTTAGCCAATATTGTCAGAAGACTGATGCCAAAGTAACCAATCAGGAAGCTCTAGTCCAAAATCTCACGCACCAGGTAGGACAACTAGCTGAGCAAGTTTCAACTAGACCTCCTGGAGGGTTGCCAAGCAACACTGAGAAGAACCCTAAGGATTTGAATGCGATCATGACAAGAAGTGGAAAAGAGGTAACTCCACCATCCTTGCAAGAGAAAGAAAGAGTCACAAAGAATAAGGATGGTGAGCCAAGCAATAAGACTAATACTTCCGAGACTTTGCCTGAGCAAAGAACGTATAAAGAACCTGCTGGCCCTAGAGTTGAACTTTACAATAACAAGTATCCAATTTTCACTGATGTCGATCCTTCAACTCTACCTTATCCTCCACCAAAGCCGAAGCCTTAGTTTGATAATAAGAGGTATAAGAAGTTCGTGGATATGTTTAGTAAGTTACAAATCAATATACCCCTAGTTGAAGCACTAGGCCGAAATGCCCGAGTACACCAAGTTTTTAAAAGACGCCGTCTCAACTAAAAGGAAACTTCTAGATTTAGAGACCATATGCCTTAATGAGGAGTGCTCAGCCATTCTTCAACATAAGTTACCCCCAAAATGCAAAGATCCGGGAAGCTTTCTCATTCCCTGCACCATAGGTAACGTATGTCTGAACAAAGCTTTGTGTGATCTCGGAGCAAGCGTGAACCTGATGCCACTATCTATTTTTCGGAAGCTAGGCATGAAAGATCTTAAGAAGACCTCAATCACATTGCAATTAGCTGACCGTTCTGTCAAGGAACCGTGTGGAGTGGTTGAGGATGTGCTGGTAAGGGTTGAAAAGTTTGTATTTCCTGTCGACTTTGTGGTATTAGATATGGAAGCTAACTACGAAGTGCCCTTGATAGTAGAACGCTAATTGATGAAGCTAACTACGAAGTGCCACTAGTAGAACGCTAATTGAACGCTAGTAGAACGCTAATTGATGTTTACAAAGGCGAGTTGGTGTTAAGAGTGAACGAAGAGAGAGTTGCATTCAATGTCTTCGACACTATGAAGCAACCTGATGATGGAGAGGATGCATGTTTCATGTTGGATTCCATTGATAGGATCGTTCAGGAATTTCAACAACATGAAAGCATCAAGGATTTTTTGGATGCTGTCTTAGAAGAAGAAGATAAAGTCAAGTACGTGAGTAGTGAGGAAGAGAAGATGATATGGCCAGGATGTAGTAGAGGGACCCCAAGACCTGTAGAGGAAGTAAGTGCTGCGGAGATTGAAAGATTCTATCATAGACCAACGTGGCATAAGTACTTCGAACTTAAACTCACTGGTCAAAAGTTGAAGACCTCTTTGGAAGAACCTCCCACAAATTTGACTTTAAAACCTCTTCCTGCGAATTTGAAGTATGTGTTTCTTCAAGATGAGACTTTGCCGCTAATTATATCTTCATCCTTGACGGACTTACAAGAGGAGAAACTAATGAGAGTTCTGAGAGAGTACCGCGGAGCATTTGGATGGACCATAGCTGACGTTAAGGGCATTAGTCCGAGCGTATGTATGCACAAGATCTCCATGGACCCTGAAAAGAAAGCGGTTGCACAACCTCAAAGGCGTCTAACCCCACAATTAAAGGACGTGGTTAGGGATGAGGTTATAAAAATGCTAGAAATGGGAATTATATTTCCAATTGCTGATAGCGAATGGGTAAGCCCTATCCACGTAGTTCCCAAAAAGGGAGGATTGACGGTGCAAGCCAATGAGTTGAATGAGTTAATTCCTGTGAGGCTAATCACCGGTCATCGAGTATGCATAGACTTTAGGAAACTAAATGATGCAACTCGTAAAGACCATTTTCCTCTTCCCTTCATCGATCAAATGCTCGAGAGACTGAGCGGGCATGCTTTCTATTGTTTTCTCGACGGATATTCGGGATACTATCAAATCCACATCTCACCTGAAGATCGTGAGAAAACAACATTTACATGCCCATATGGGACATTTGCGTACAATCGAATGCCATTTGGATTGTGCAACGCCCCCGCAACATTTCAACGGTGTACGATGTCATTATTTGCGGATATGGTGGAAGATTTCTTGGAAATCTTTATGGATGATTTCTCAGTATTTGGAGACGATTTCGATTCATGTCTCGCACATCTAGCACGAGTGTTGAAGAGATGTGAGGAGACGAATCTTGTGCTTAACTGGGAGAAGTGTCATTTGATGGTTACGGAAGGTATAGTACTAGGCCACCGCATATCAAAGAACGGTATAGAGGTGGATAGAGCCAAAGTCGAGGTGATCGAGAAATTACCTCCACCTACTAATCTTAAAACTTTGCGAGGTTTTTTAGGCCACGCTGGATTTTATCGTAGGTTTATCAAGGACTTTTCCTTAATCTCTAGACCTCTTACCGAATTATTGGCCAAGGATGTGCCATTCGTGTTTTCTAATGAGTGCATAATGAAATAAAAAGTAGATTGATCACTGCACCCGTTCTGGTCGCACCGGATTGGGATCTTCCGTTTGAACTGATGTGTGATGCAAGTGATACTGCTGTTGGCGCCGCTTTGGGTCAAAGAAAAGATAAGATCTTCAGACCTATTTATTATGCAAGCCGGACTTTGAATGCTGCCCAAAGAAACTACGCCACAACGGAGAAGGAACTTTTGGCCGTTATCTTTGCTTTTGACAAGTTTAGATCTTACTTAGTGGGATCTAAAGTCAACATGTGGACGACCATGCGGCTCTTAAGTATCTCCTAGCAAAGCAAGATTCAAAGCCGAGATCGTTGAGATGGATTCTACTTGTTGCAAGAATTTGACGTAGAAATCGAGATAAGAAAGGAAGTGAGAACGTGGTGGCCGATCATCTATCGCGCTTACAATTAGAGGATGGTGAGGAATTACCCGAGATAGGAGAATCTTTTCCGATGAACAACTTTTCTCCATCACCACCATCGGGGGACATGATGATTGTCTTCTTGTTTCTTCGCGAATAGAGGTTGTGAAGGAGAAGAAGCAACCATGGTTTAGTTTGTTTGTTAATTATCTATCCGCAAAGTACCTACCACCAAATCTCACCGTCCAAGAAAGGAAAAAATTCTTTAAAGATCTTAGACACTATTATTGGGATGAGCCTTATTTATTTAAGCTAGGATCTGATAATATTTTTCGAAGGTGTGTGCCCGAAGAAGAGTATAATGATATCCTGAAGCATTGTCATTCCTATGAAGTTGGAGGACACTACGGGGGAGAAAAAACCGCGGCTAAGGTCCTCCAATGCGGGTTTTATTGGCCGACATTGTTTAAGGATGCACACCAATATGCAAAGGCATGTCATGCTCGTCAAATGACAGGTAATATTTCAAGGAGGAATGAGATGCCACTCAAGAGCATCTTAGAAGTGGAGCTTTTTGACGTTTGGGGGATAGATTTTGTTGGACCCTTCACTTCATCATTATCTAACCGATATATCTTAGTTGCTGTTGATTATGTATCCAAATGGGTTGAGGCCATTGCTTCCCCTACTAACGATGCTAGGGTTGTGGTTAGATTCTTGAAGAAGAACATTTTTACAAGGTTTGGGACGCCTAGGGCAATTATAAGCGACAATGGTAGTCATTTTTGCAATAAACCTTTTGAAAGGCTGATGATTAAGTATGGGGTTCGACATAAGCTAGCAATCGCATATCACCCCCGGACTAGTGGACGGGTAGAAGTCACCAATCGAGAGATAAAGCGTATCCTGGAGAAAACTCAAATACGACTAGGAAGGATTAGTCGATACGTTTAGATGACGCTTTATGGGCTTATAGGACGCATATAAAACCTCGATTGGAATGTCACCGTATAGGATTGTTTTTGGAAAGGCATGTCATCTACCCGTGGAGCGGAGCACCGGGCCATGTGGGCAACAAGGATGCTAAATTTTGATGAGACGTTGGTGGTGAGAAAAGGATGTTAGAATTAACTCGCCTGGAGGAGTTTCGTTTAAAGGCATACGAGAATGCCAAGATTTTCAAGGAGCGCACGAAGAAGTTCCATGACAAGAAGATTCTGGATAGGACCTTTCAAGAGGGTGATCTGGTTCTCTTGTACAATTCGCGCTTAAGACTCTTCCCGGGTAAGTTGAAATCAAGATGGTGTGGCCCATTTCAAGTACAACAAGTCTTTCCTTCTGGAGCGGTGGAGCTATTCAATTTCAAAGACGAGTCCAGATTTGTGGTCAATGGACATCGTATTAAGCATTATCACGGGCTTCCGCCTGCTGCTGAGGAGGAGGTTTTGTACCTCGCTGACCCTGTCTATGAATAAACCATCTTGAGCTGAGTCGAGCTAGCGACTATAAACTTAGAACTACTACCCATACCTATCTTTTTCGTTTTTCTTTTTAATAAAGTAGCATGCGCCTATCAAGGTTTTTTTTCATCTCGCCATGTTCCGAGTCTAAGTTCGGAATAAACGAGGTTTTTTCCTTGATAGCCGTCATGTGAGTTTTTATTTAGGTCTTGTCCATGGCAGTATAAAGTAAAGTGGCTTAAACTGTTTTTAGATATCTATATCTAATTACTGCCACGTTATTTTATAACTTCCATAGACATGGTATTTGACGATTTCGTGGAGCTTGTTTGTTTATACAGGATGTGTCTGTCTCTCCACGCTGTGCCGATGATTACTCCGATATTGTTCCTTTACTTGGGAGCCGTTTCCAGAGCTAAGTCTTTCATCTTGAACTCTCATTTATTTTTGTCATTGAGGACAATGCCATGTTTAAGTGGGGGGCAGGGGACTTAGCTATATATTGTGCTATATATTGAAAAAGTCAAGGGGAACGGAATACTGAGACAATATTGAGCCAAATTTAAAATTTTTTATGGATAAATGCCAAGTTGTTTAACTCGTACCCTTAAACTTGTGAAGTTCTTATACTTAGAATTAATAGGAAATGAACCAAGTTGCGTGAGTACGTGGTCATATTATACTTTTGCGATAATTTGTTAGTAAACTTAAGGATATTCATGCCAACAATTGCAAGTAGTTAGGTATTGTTCAATTACTCAACATGTGAATCGCTTAGTACCGCATGAGTTATAATAATTGAAAGAAGTATGTGTACATTGCGTATATAATTGGTTATGAGGACCTAGTGTCGACATTTGTCGACTGATGTATTCTAATCTTCTAGCCAACAAAAGCGGAGTAATAAGCTTGGGACGTACCTGTGTTTTGACAATGTGTTAAAACACTGGGCTTGTAGTAACATTACCAAAGTAGCCCCGCGCTTGTGGTAATATTCGATGCTATGCTTAATCTAAGATAGGGGGATACTCTATGAAGAGTTTTCTTCCATAAGGTTAGTAGTATTCGAAAAATATGCAAAATTGAAAAAACAAATTTTCGAATTTTTAGAGGCTTCGAGTAGTACTCAGTCTCCAAGTCCAAAAACCCTATAGATACGCTCTTGCTTATTGTTCTAGTGCTTTAACCATTGCGAGGCATAAGAAGTATGAATGCTGATGTTGGTGAATTTAGATATGAAGTCTGCATAAACTTTAATCTTGCTACATTTATATAAAACCAATGCACATGCACACAATCACTTCGATTCATAGCAAGTAGTGAATAATGCTTATCTTATGAGCATGACCGGTATGAGTTGACTCGGGTTTCTTGTGTAAGTATGAGTTGACCACAGAAAATGTTGTCTTGGGGGATGACTTATTGATGCTTTGTTCGGGACGAAGCAAAGTTTAAGTGGGGGCATTTTGATGACAGTTAAAATATACCTATTTATGTCATCAATTCTAACCTTAAATCGGAGTTAATTATATATATTTCATATTTAATCACGTGTTTATATTTATTATTTAATGATAAGTGATTATTAATATGATAATTGGTATTTAGTTGTTTTTATTATAAAAGAGCAATTAATTGTGTGATAAATGCGATTTTGCGGATCATGATAAATCGGGAAGATAATTATCACGCAATTGGGAGATCTCAAGATAAAAGAGAAGAAAATCGAGCATTGAAGAAAAGATTAATCGAGATCAATTCAAAAGCATGGAGTGGGGAACAAGTCGACGAACCGAATTTGAAAACGCGTAAAGAGGAGGCTCGGTCGACCGAGCCATGCCATTCGGTCGACCGAGCGTGTACGTTCGGTCATCCGAGCCTAAGTTGATAAATGCATGTCAATCTTCTGGATTCTCCCTATGTCGGCTACAACTCCTATATAAACAGCAGCCACGATGCTGAGAAAGACACACCACTACAACACAAAAACAATTCATACAATTTTAGCTTTTAAGTTTTAGTTTTATTTTCTTTATGTTCGTTCATTGTGGATTCATCGGATTCTCCGATTAGGGAGCGCATTAAAGAGTGGGAGTCACTCTCGTCTTCGAGGGTATGACTATTCAATTATGCAATCTTTATTCGTAGATCGATATATTTTATTATGGAGTAGTTTTTCTTGTATTGATTGCGTGATGTAGATTAATTTACGAACCCATGTGTTTAGGTTAGAAACGTTAAGAAGTAATCATGATTTGTTCCGGCACAGAACTGTGTTCGGTCGACCTAGACGTGTCACTCGGTCGCCCGAGTGCTGTCGTTCGGTCAACCGAGTGTGGTAATGTGTAGGGCAATATTATGATCGGCTTCGACTACGTCAGATTCTCTGATTTGGAATTAAAACAAGTAATTAAACCTGATCAACTTAATTATTTGTCATCATAATTTAACATGAAACTCAAAAAAGTGATTGTTACTTAGGATATAGATTGAATCGGCATCTAAGAAGTACGCCTTACCCTAGGAATGTTGCTTAGATGAGGTTACGGTTTATACCGGCATCCCTAGTTTCGTAGTTGTGTCAGAAGTTATATGAGATGGAGGAATTAAAAGGCAAAGTCACGTAATGGAGGCACGATGATTTAGAGGGCCTAACCGGAGCTAAATCTACCTTAGGGGATGACTCCCGTAGTCATAATAATTAATCTTTAACGTTTGTTTTGTCTCGTTATCATCCTAATTCACATGGGGGAGTTATAATCTACTAGCGTAATCAATACTATTTGTTTAGATAATATCAACCATATTATCCGTGTTTTAGTAGTCTTTAGTTTGTCTTGGTGGTCTTTTGTGTCTTGTGGTTGTCACTATTTTATTTACTGCATTTAGTTGGTCGTAGACCGCCTTTTCAATTTAGTTCTAATAGGATAAAGTTGTGTTTTGTTTGTGCCGAGTCTCTGTGGGATCGACCTCGACTCTATCTGGCTATACTACAATTGAACCTAGTTCTCTTGCTAGTGTGTTAGTAGGCATCGAGTTAATAATTTAACTTGACCTCCATCAGTCAATCTACTGTGTTACCTGATTCCATGATGTGGCACTACAGACTTGGTCATCCCTCTAGACAAAGATTAAAAACTTTGCATAAGTCAATTCCTACTATTCAGCCTTGTCTAGATTTTGATTGTCATGTTTGTCCATTGGCTAAACAAAAGAGACATAGTTTTCCTCATAGCATTTCTGTTACTACTGATATTTTTGATTTACTACATGTTGAAATATGGGGTCCAAACACTTTCTGTACATACAATGGTGAATATTACATTTTTATTATTGTTGATGATCATTCTAGATTTGTTTGGGCACATTTAATGAAGACAAAATTTGAAACCAGGTCTTTATTACAATCCTTTTGTAACATTGTATTCACTCAGTTCAATAAACAAATAAAAAGAATAGATCTGATAATGATCTTGAGTTCAGAATGGATGCTTACTATGCACAAAAGGGCATTATCCATGAAACATCATGTGTGTACACACCACAACAAACTAGTGTGGTGGAAAGAAACACCAACACCTACCGAATGTAGCAAGAGCTCTTAGGTTTCAGTCTGGATTCCCAATGTCTTTTTAGGGGTTGTGCATTAAACATGTTGTTATGTTGATCAATATCACACCCACACCCTTACTACAAGAACAAACACCATATTCAATACTGTATGGCAAACATCATAATTATACTGATTTAAAGATTTTTGGATGTTTGGCATATGAAAATACAATTGCATAGGGCAGAAGGAAGTTTGACAGCAAAAGTAGAAAATGTGCCTATATAGGCAATCCACCACATACAAAGGGTTACAATTTGATTGATCTTCAAACCAGGGAGTTTCTCACATCTAGAGATGTGATTTTTCATGAACATATTTTTCCTTTCCTAACTAAAGATTGCATTTCTAACAATGAATCTGTTTTACCCGTCCCCGGTTTTCAAAATATCAACTCTGATGTGCTTCATTCACATCAGTTGGTTGAAGATCTTACTGACACTCCTGAAGATGCACAACATGAAAATGAATCCTTGTATGTTGGAGATGCAGGTGATGCAGATTATGATGCATCGCAGGCATTGCATGCCCCTACTCCCAATCAAGAACTGAGAAGATCCATAAGAGAGAGAAAATTGCCTACTCACCTGCAAGATTACCACACTGTCATAGCTGCCACTACAACTCCTCATACTCTAAACAAAGTATTGTCTTATGACAATCTTTCAGATTCCCACACAAATTTTTCATGCAATCTGTCAGCTGATCAAGAGCCTCAAACCTATGCTGAGGTTGCTGTAGATGAAAATTGGCAAAAGGCTATGCAAGAGGAACTTACAGCTCTACACAAAACAAATACCTGGTCTATTGTTACACTACTAAAAGACAAAAGGCCAATAGGTTGCAAGTGGGTATACAGGATCAAAAGGAAAGCAGATGGGACAATTGATATATATAAGGATAAGGCAAGACTTGTAGCAAAAGGATACACACAGGCAGAGGGCATAGACTTCCTAGAAACTTTCTCACCAGTGGAAAAAATGTCTACTATTAGATTATTCTTAAGTTTGGCCTCACTAAATAAGTGCCACCTACATCAAATGGATGTTAACACAGCATTTCTTCATGGAGATCTAGATGAAGAGGTCTACATGAGGCCCTCACCTGGACTTTCTATTTCCAGCAAGAATCAAGTATGCAGGCTAACAAAGTCTTTATATGGTTTGAGACAAGCCAGTAGGCAATAGAATGCCAAAATGACTGAAGCACTTACACATGCATGATATATTCAATCTAAGTATGATCACTGCCTGTTTACAAAAGGGCAGGGTCCTACATTTATTGCCTTCCTAGTCTATGTTGATGGCATAGTGGTAGCAAGTTCTAGTCTACAAAAGGGCAGGGTCCTACATTTATTGCCTTCCTAGTCTATGTTGATGGCATAGTGGTAGCAAGTTCTAGTCTATCAGAAATCAAAAAACTCAAAGATTTGTTACACAAAGCATTCACCATCAAAGATTTGGGATAGTTAAAGTATTTCTTAGGATATGAAATTGCCAGATCAGAGTCTGGAATACTTATGAATCAGAGGAAGTATTCCTTGGATCTCCTGACAGAATTTGGTTACCGAAGAGCAAAACCTTCAAATATTCCTATAGATCCTAAGACAAAACTGGAACCAACAGATTCTCCATTTCTGGCAGACAACAAGTATTACAGAAGTTTAGTTAGCAAGCTTTTGTACCTTAGCAACACTAGACCAGACATTGCCTTTCCTGTTCAACAATTGAGCCAATTCTTAGATAAACCTACAGAAAACCACCTAGCTGCTGCTCATAAATTGTTAAGATTTCTTAAAACAGCTCTAGGACAAGGACTTTTCTTTCCCTCTACTGGTGCACCTATCCTAAAGGCATTCAGTGATTCAGATTGAGCAGGCTGTACTACAACTAGAAGATCAATCAGTGGCTATACAGTATTTCTTGGCGACTCCTTGATCTTATGGAAAAGTAAGAAACATACTACTATCAGCAGAAGTAGTTCGGAGGCAGAATATAGAGCAATGGCTCTAACAGCATGTGAAATTCAATGGCTCTTTTATCTATTATCAGACTTTCAGATTAAACACATACAGCGTGTGCCTCTATTTTGTTATAACAAGAGTGCCACCTACATTGTGGAAAATCCTTTTTTCCATGAAAGAACTAAACACATTGAGATTGATTGTCACTATGTAAGGGAAAAATATCAAGAAAATGTCTTAAATCCAATGCCAGGGGACTGAAGATAACTTGGCCGACATCCTAACTAAACCTGTTGAAAATGCTGTTTTCACAAGACTATGGCCTAGATATCTTACTAAGAACATATTTGAAGCTACTAAAATGGGTTGATCAAGCTGATTCCAAGGTGTACTTATACCTAACTACAGCTTGAGGGGGGTGTTGCAGTTAATGGTTGATCAAGCTGATTCCAAGTTGCGGGGCGAAGCGACTGCGATGTTGCGGAGAGAATCATCAGCAGACACTCCTCAACAGTCTGCTGATGATCATCTGCAGCAGACCATCGTCAGCAGGCACATGGACACGGAGTTGAGAGCCAATTGGACCATTGTAACAACCCCAACCGTCTAGTTGGCAATTAGAAGATCTATATATAATTCTAATTGTAGTTATAGAGCTCTCAATTGTAACAATTCCAAGAGAAGGAATTTATTTTTTCCGGCTCTTTCTTTCCTTCGAATTTCTTTGTTCATTTTCTTCCCAATTCGGTGAATTCTGCATTTTTTTTTCCAACACTCTCTTTGACGACAACAAGAAATTGAAAGGCACCTAAAAGTAAAGTGATCATCAACCATGGAGAATAACTTCAATAGAAATGTGCAATTTTTTCATCCACGAAAATATTACCACATGATTCGAAGGTGAAACGTGAGTGATAAACTAGTTCAACTATTCATAAATAGTTTAAGATTAATTCGAGTTGGTATATAAACTCAATTCAACTGTGGGATGTTGAATGAGCCACAAACAAGCAATACAGATTCAACCACTTGTTTTTATTTTTCCGACAAGAAGTAGCAATATTTCAAAGAGAAATCTGCACATGTAACGTCTCCAGACCCCGGACCTGGTAGCGGCGCTAAATGAGTCATAAATGTCCGGTCAACTGCTTAGACCGCCGTCCTCGCTTGGTCTAAAAGGGCTAACTCGAGTTGACAAGACATTTATGTCTCACAATGTGGGACATTACATTCTCCCCCCTTATAAGGACTGGCGTTCTCGCCAGGACGGCCAAGACTGTTCCTGGATCGTCCCTACCAGAGGTAACTATAGGCCATCCTTATACCGTCTTCTTGTACGGTGCAACGCATAGTTCCGTCTGATAGTCGGCTCTGTTACCATTCTGTAACACCCCCAGACCCCGGGCCTGGTAGCGCTAAATGAGTCATAAATGTCCGTCAACTGCTTAGACCGCCGTCCTCGCTTGGTCTAAAAGGGCTAACCCGAGTTGACAAGACCTTTATGTCTCACACTTATATGGGGTGAGCATTCTACTACTTTTCCAATGTGGGAAGTTACAGCACAATAACGGCAGAGATTGATAAAAAAAAATATGCAAGAATTGAAATAAAGTACAGAATTTTGATATTATTGATGAACTGTTCTTTTTTTTTCTTGCATAACTCACGGCAACCTTCATCCTTATACCTCTGTAGGTCTCGTAGGTGCATTGCAACCAACCGTCTATAGGTCTTGTAGGTGTTGTTTAGCGTTTTAGTTTGATCGTTATTGTTGCCCTTATTATTGTGAATTGTAGTTTGTATGAGTTTATTGTTAAAAATGACAATTTGAACCTAGAAATATGCAATGAGGACATTGGAATTTTTTTTCGGGTAAAAAGGACATGTCCTTATTCCACTGTGATAGTGAAATATTAGATTTGATGTCAGTTCCACTGCAGAAAATAGTGGATTTGGGGTTATGAACAGTGGATTTGTCCTTATCACCCATTTTATATTTTCACTGTCCTAATTTCTATTTTCTTCCTCTATTTTTGTCCTTTTAAACCACTGTCTCTTTTAGTTGAAGTAAATAGTGTAGAATGTTATGGGTTAATTGGTACATATTCACTTCAATTAATGTAGTCTGCAAATTTGTAGAATTTGATAGCATGAGTGCGCCAGCTAGGACGAAGCATGCGTCTGTGGTGTCAGTTCGAACAGGTTTGTTATCTGGTCGACCAAACATGCGCTTTGACATCCTAGGCGTGCGCTTGGGGCGAAGAAAAGGTTAGGTTTTAATTTATTCTGCTAAACCGAGCGTGCACTTGGATAGATGGGGCGAGCGTTTGACTAGTCAGGTGTTTGCCTGATATTCCAACACGTGGACCTGGGGTCAGGGATTTCGGAGGGATTCCACTATTATATATATGAGAATATGATCCCACCACTTGAACTGATTCAACAACGGATGCACTTGACCATGTTTTCAAGAATTAAGTAGTATTCTTTTATGATATGTGTGTATTGGTGTAACCGTTACTTGTGTCGAGGATACTCTAGAATAGTGTACATATTTATCTTATATTTTATATTATTTGTATTTATCTATTATATACTTGAAGGCTAAGTAACCGAGGCCTATATATTTGTACTTTTCTCATTCTATATCAATGAAATACAACACACTTTGAATTGTGATATGGTATCAGAGTATCTTGATTTTCTCTCACTCTCTCTCGTTATGCCAATTATTCCCTTAACCCCAACCCTGAAAAAAAATGATTGCAAATCATCTTCTTCGGCAGCCATGCCCAACCCCACCCTCATCTCCGGTAGCCCTGCTATCCCACCTACCCCAGCTGCCCACAAGCTTCAGCCCTCCTCCTTGCCTCGGCTCTCCTCCTTGCCGTCTGCCGCGAATCCCTGCAACCTTGTCGGTTTTCTACCCTCCACCACCAACAACTGCTGCGACTTTCTGCCACTAGTGCTTCACCCACAACAACGGAGTCATGCCCTATTACTCGTTCCCTCATCCCCAATGCTCCGGCGTTCCTTACGGTGCTCGACCCCCCACATGCCAAATTTGTGCTCAAGCCGGCCACACTGCCCCAGCATGTCCTCTTTGCTACCCGTCCTCTCACCTGCCGCCTCAAGTATATGCAGCATCCACACCTGCCGAACCCGATTGAAATGTGGATACTGGGGCCACTCATCACCTTACTCATGATCCTCACAATATTACTCTTTCGTTTGCACCTTACGCCCGGCCCGACAAAGTGCATGTAGGCGAAGGTATATGTTTACCCTTACTCATTACGGTTCTTCTTCTGTTACTTCCCATTCCTAGTCATTTTATTTATCTTATATTCTTGTGACCCTCTCTATTACCCCAAACCTCTTTTCTATGCACAAATTTGCCTCTGACAATTCCGTGTACTTTGAATTTCATGAGTCTTATTTTCTTGTAAAAGATTACTCCAGTCACGTCCATCTTGGAGGATTTGTAAAGGATGGACTCTATCAGTTCTCCACTCCGCTCCACCGACCCCTACTCTTGCTCAAGATCTTGCCTCTTCCCTCACCTTCTCTACCACGTGGCATCAGTGCCTCGGTCAATGCTCTTACTCTGTGCTCCATCAAGCCCTGGAAAGTCTTCCAACCTTTACTCCTACTAAATCACCCCATGTTGTGTGTGCCCCATGTTAGTTAGCTAAGAGTCACTGATTCCCGTTATACATTTCTGAGTTTACCTCTACTGCTCCATTGGAATTGATGTACTCCGATGTTTGAGGCCTCTATTCTGAGCCCTCAATTTACGGTTCCCGTTAAAATGTCAGTTTTCTGGATGACTTCACAAAATACCTATGGCTCTATCCCCTAAAATATAAATCTAATGTTGAAACTACTATCTTTCATAACTTTCTTGCTATGATTGAATGTTAGTTTAATACCAAAATAAAATCCATACAAACTGATTAGGGTGGTGAGTACCGTTGCTTGTCCACTCTTCTTACTTCTCTTGCCATCTGGCATCGCCTTTCCTGTCCTCACACACATGAACAAGTTGGTGCTATTGAGCGCCGCCACCGCCAAATTGTTGAAGTAACCTACTTGTACAATCTACTCTTCCACTTCCCTATTGGGAGGATGCCTTTACCACTGCTACTTATATTATCAACCCTCTTCCCACCAAATTTCTTCATGATAAGTCTCCCTACGATGGTCCACCATTGGTCTCCTAACTATACTTTCCTTCGGGTCTTTGGGTGTGTGTGATGTCTGATGATAGTCAACCCTCCTATGCATTTCACACCCTTTTCACGTCATTTTATAGCATTCCGAGCTGCATTTCTATCATTTAGATGCTATTTCATGCTATTTTCATCACTCACGGTTCCACATCGCACATATTAAAAAATCTCATTTTTATCGTAAAATATGGACATTTTTATAGCACACACGGGGTATGCGGTACCCTATGGGAATTACGGTTGTATTTGGTGTTGAGCCTTTCCAGGTCTAGATGATAAAGAAGATGTACACCGACTAAGCGTCTCGGTTTGGTGATGAAAGGATTGAGAGAAATGGAGCTAGATGTGATTTTCGAAGAAAATCAGGACAAGAGCATGCTTGCCTCGACCAAGATACGCACCCGAAATTCTGCACTATAAAATCAAATTTTCAGCCAAGAGAGAGATATACCTCATACTTTCTAGATTAGAATTAGATTAGGGAAAAACCCAAAAACTCTTCTCTTCACTTTTCTTCATTTCATTAGCTTAAAAAGTATAATCTTAGCTCTTTATTCTCAAAATTGAAGTGTTATTAAGCTTGGGCTTTCTTCTAAAATGGTGAATTCATCATTCTTTTGGTGAATCTCCATGGGATTGAACCTAAGTTGATGCTTTTTACTTAATTAAGGTATAATTCCGAATTTCCTTTTAATTTTCTACTTCATGGCTTTAATTAGTTTAATTTCATCTTTGCTTTGTGTTTTTGTTGAAATCATGAGTAGCTATACACCCTTGTGGCTGGGGTGATGTGAATTTGGGATAGATTTCTTGTAATTACTTGGGATTCAAGTTGGGTTGTCTTTTATGTTCTTAATTTGTTCAAGTTATGGTGATTGATCTTCATGGGTGTGGTTAATTCGCGACTAATTGCATAATCTAAGTGTTAATTCGATGCCTAATCGTAACAATTGACATGGAACTAGTCACCATGAACACATAGTAAAATCATCTAGAGATAGAATTGATTTCTAGTGTGTGTGTTGCCTAATCTTGAATTGGGAATTTCATAGTCCTTTAATGCATGATCATTCATCCTAATCTAGTCATAGCCGATAGGTTTGGTGTTTGGTTGTAGTACGTCAATGCGAGATATCGATTGACATGAATTTAGTGAATTGCACCTTGAATGTGTTGAGAGCTCATAAGTTAAACTTGATTCCAAGTAGTTACGAGAATTCATATCTATCCCATTGGAACATCACCCGAGCCACCTCGTTCCATATCATTTTACTGTGTGATTCTATTTGCACATTTTTTCCGTTTTCATAACTTAGTCTTAGTTGTTTTATTTTTGTAGTTAATTAAAAATCACTTCTCGAGTAATGGATATACCTAGACTAAATGTTTAGACTGCTTGGGTACTCGACTAGATTTCTCCCTGTGGATACAACCTTGCTCACCTATCTAGATCACAATTGACCCGGTACTTTGCCGGTTAGATTGGAAGCCTAGTGAGGTCGATCAAGCTTCTCTCTTAGATTAACTGGCGCCGTTGCCGGGGAGAAATGTTTTTTTAGTTGATATCTCATAAGTAGTCACAACATTTGGGACTAGGTTTTTGCTTTTTATAGTTTTCTTGTTGTTTTCTTTGGTGCAATGTATGCCCCGTACTCGAAGTGGAACTGAACCACTTTTTCCGTTTATATCGGAGATTGAAGCTTCTGCAAGATATTTGAGTGGTTTGAGGAGAAGGCAACGATCAGTCAGTACCGTTGACGTTGTGAGTGGCGGTGAAGAAGACTTTGTTACTTCGGAAGAGGAAGATATGGATAATGATCCACCACCGTTTGGAGATAATCCGGAAGTTCATGGTAACCAAGTTGAGCAAAATGCTCCAGTACCTTTGGTAAATCAACAGATAAATCCTCAAGTTTATCAAGCTATGATGCAACAGTTGGCACATTATCAAGCACAAGGGGCACAAGCCCAAGCTCAAGCTCAAGCTAATGCTAATGCTCATGCCAATCAAAATCAAGGCAATTGGGGTAATTTTGGTCAAAACAACCAGAATAACCAGGGCAACACTGTTCAAGGTGGTGAAAGAACTTTGATGGATTATGCTATGCCGAGAGTGGGTATTGGTCATCATGCTATTCGTCTTCCTCCTATTGAGGCGAACAACTTTGATATCAAGCCACATGTATTCAATCTTATTGTTTCTCATGCCATATTTTACGGGACAGTCTCGGAGGATCCAAATCAGTTTTAAGGCGATTTGCAGATATTTGTTCAACTGTGAAGATGAATGGTGTTAGTGAAGATGCGATTAAGTTGAGGGTATTTCCGTTTGCCTTGAGAGAAAAAGCCTTGGAATGGTTGGATGCCCAACCCGATGATTCTTTACATACTTGGGAAGATGTTACTACCGCCTTTTTGAAGAGATATTTCCCACCGGCTAAGACATTGGAGATCCGAGCCGAAATCGCCAACTTCTCACAGAAAGTGGGTGAGTCATTTTCTGATGCTTGGGATAGAATGAAAGCTTTATTGAGAAAATGTCCTCACCATGGTAATGAAATGTGGTCAACTGTTCAAATATTCTACAATGGGTTGAGGGGAGACTTGAGAAGAGACCTCAATTCGGCTAGCGGTGGTTCATTTATGAGTTTAGTACCGCAAGAGGCATACAACACTATTGAAAAGTGTACTGAAAATGATCGTCGTTAGAACTCAAGAAGAACCAATTATGATAAGCATGCGAATTTGATTAAGATGGATGATCATACGCTCATGATGGCAAAGATGACCTCAATGGAAGATTCTATTAGAGCGCTTACTTTGAAGAATGAGAAACCGTCGTCTTGCAAGAACTGTGGTGGAAGTCATGAGACTGTTCATTCTATAGGGTTGCATCCACAATCCATGTACTACACTCCGGATCCTAATTTGATTCAAGAAGATGCAAATTATGTGGGTCAAAACCGAGTTCCCTACAATGCTTAGGCTAGTGCCGCTTGGAATAACAATCAAGCTTATCAAAAACCTCAACAGAATTTCCATCAAGGGCAAGGTTCTCAACAAGCTCCTCAAAAATCGAATACTCCATATCATGGGAAATGCTCAATATCCTCAAGCAAATCAAGCTAATCTTCCATTTCCTCAACAACAAGGACCTCCGGATTTCATTCACAACCATTACCTCAGCCTCAAGCGCAAGCTCCCCGAACTCAACAAGCTCTTGAAAAGAAAATGCGTTGGGAGAATGCCATGGAACAAATGGAGACAGCGGTGACTGCTTCTACAAAAAAAACATGGATCAATATAGAGCTTCTACCGATGCTCAACTTACTAATTTGCAAGCATCCATGAGGAACTTAGAAACTCAAGTTGGTCAACTCACTGAAAATTCTAACACCGCGCCAAGAGGGGGTGTTGCCAAGCAACACGGTTCAAAATATGAGAGAGGTAAATGCTATATTCACAATGAGTGGAAAGCAAGTTGGTAATGATGTTGAGGAGGACAAAGAGTTATCCGATGAAGAAAAAGAGGTTGAGGAGGAGAACATTGATGGTAAGTTGAAGCTAGATGGGAAAGTTGATAAAGGGCCAGCAAGTAAAGGCAAAGAAGTCGAGATCGAGGATGATCGTGCCATGCCTACACTCCCCAACAATTCACGGGCCACACCTAGACCGAGCATGCTAAATGGTAAGGGAGGTATCAATTCTTCTTCCTCTAAGTCTTTTGATTTGAGTAAACTCCCATTTCCCCTAGTGGTAAGAAGAAACCGGAACCTTTAACTAAAAAGGAAAATAAGTTTCTTGATATTCTTCGAAAAGTTGAGATCAATGTTCCTTTGGTCGATGCATTAGCAAACATACCTTCGTATGCTAAGTTCCTTAAGGGAGTGTTGAGCAACAAGACTAGCATGGAGAAACTTGTTTACCTAGATGAAAATTGTTTGGCCGTCTTCCAAAATAAGATACCCCCCAAGCGTCAAGACCCCGGAAGTTTTTCGATTCCATGTACCATAGGTCCAATTAAATTTGAAAATGCTTTATGTGACCTAGGTGCAAGCGTTAACTTGATGTCCTTAAAAACTTATAAGCAACTTGGGTTAGGTACTCTTGTTTCGACTAAGATGGCATTGCAAATGGCGGACCGGACCATTAGGTATCCACAAGGCATAGTTGAGGACATCTTAGTCCAAGTGGACAAATTCGCCTTCCCGGCGGATTTTGTTGTCTTAGATATGGATGAGAGTGCTAGGACTCCCCTACTTCTAGAAATACCATTTTTTTATCACGGCGGGTGCACTTGTGGATGTAAAATAGGGAGAGATCACGTTGAGAGTTGATGACGATTCTGTCACTTTTAATGTTTACAATGCTATTAAGCATCCCTATGATGAAAAAAGTGACTGTTTTTCTATCGATGTCGTGGATGCTTGTGTTTTGGAAGTAACTGACATGCAGGTACGTGAGGACAAGATGGAGGAGTGCTTAGTTAAATCTAGCACTAATGATGATAGCGATGATGAGTTACAAGAGGAGGCAAAGTCACTTGAGCGCACTCCATTCCGGCCACCTAAGTGGCATAAGTTCCTTGAGTTGGAGTTAAGCGGTGTCAAGCTCAAGCCGAGCATTGAAGATCCACCGAAACATATGGAGCTTAAACCACTTCCATCCCATTTGAAGTAACTTTTCTGCAAGATGATTTATTACCATTGATTATTTCGTCTACACTAACCATTTTGCAGGAAGAAAAGCTTCTAAAGGTGTTGAAGAAGCATAAAAAGGCATTCGGTTGGACAATTGCGGATATCAAAGGGTTTAGTCCGGAGATTTTCTCACACAAGATCATCCTTGAGGAGGTTGCGGAGCCGGTGGCACAAAGGCAAAGGAGGCTCAACCCGAAAATGCAAGAGGTAGTTCAGAAGGAAGTTGTAAAAATGCTTGAAATGGGCATCATATACGCTATTTCTGATAGCGAATGGGTAAGCCCCACTCAAGTAGTGCCTAAGAAATGGGGGATGACCGTTCAAGAAAATGATGATAATGAGCTCATCCCCACTCGCTTAGTCACCGGGTATCGAGTTTGTATTGATTTTCGTAAGCTTAATGATGCTACCCGTAAAGACCACTTCCCTCTTCCATTCATAGATCAAATGTTGGAAAGATTAAGCAGTCATGCATTTTACTGTTTTTTAGATGGATTTTCCGGGTATTACCAAATCTACATTGATCCACGTGATCAAGAAAAGACGACATTCACGTGCCCCTATGGGACTTTTGCTTACACGTGAATGCCGTTTGGATTGTGTAATGCTCCAGTGAATTTTCAAAGATGCATGCTCGCCATCTTTTCCGACATGGTTGAGAAATTCCTTGAAATTTTCATGGACGATTTTAGCATTTATGGTGATTCATTTGAGGATTGTTTGGATAATTTGGATAGAGTGTTGCAACGTTGTGAAGACACCGACTTAGTGCTTAATTGGGAGAAGTGTCATCTTATGGTTGAGGAAGGGATAGTACTAGGTCACAAAATCTCACGTAAGGGGATAGAGGTTGATAGGGCAAAAATAGAAACCATTGAGAAGTTACCTCCACCCACGAACCTTAAAACGCTTAGGGGATTTTTGGGCCATGCGGGTTTTTATAGACGGTTTATACCGGATTTTTCTAAGGTAGCTCGACCCTTGACTGCTCTTCTTGACAAAGAGGCACAGTTTGACTTTAATGATGAGTGTAAGCATGCGTTTCTTGAGATTAAGCGTAGGCTAGTGACTGCTCCTGTTTTGATAGCACCCGATTGGACTGCACCGTTTGAGCTTAAGTGTGATGCGAGCGATTCCGCGGTGGGGGCTGTTTTAGGACAGAAAAAGGATAAAAATTTTAGGCCTATTTTCTACGCTAGCCACACACTTAACGCAGCACAGTTGATTATGCAACAATAGAAAAAGAATTGCTTGTTATTGTCTTTGCATTAGATAAGTTTCGTTCGTATTTAGTATGGTCAAAATTATTGTTTACACTGACCATGCGGCCCTTAAGTACCTTCTTTCCAAGAAAGAAGCGAAACCTCGTTTGTTGCGTTGGATTTTGTTGTTGAAGGAATTTGATATTGAGATCAAGGATAAGAAAGGATCGGAAAACGTGGTCGCGGATCATTTGAGCCGACTGCAATGAGGTGAAGAGGATGACACGTTTGAGATTGAGATCGATGATCACTTTCCGGAGGACAAGCTCTTTGCTATTGACTCGGCGATTCCCAAGGGACCTTTGAGTTCCTCGCAAGGTAATCCTAGATCACCTCCTTGGTATGCTTCTATGCAAATTATTTGGCATGTGACTATATAGATCCTGATTTGTCCGGAAATGCTAGGAAAAAGTTGTTGAAAGATGCTACTTACTATTTATGGGATGAGCCTTATTTGTTTCGATTTTGCTCCGATAGTGTGGTTAGAAGATGTGTTGGTGAGGATGAGATCCCGAGTATTCTTAATTTTTGTCATGCTAGGGAAGTTGATGGTCATCATAGTGGGAATAGGACAGCTTTTAAAGTCTTACAAAGTGGTTTATTTTGGCCTTCTATTTTTCGAGACTCGAATGCTTGTGCTAGGACTTGTGATGTGTGTCAAAGAACCGGAAATCTCTTCAAGAGGAATGAGATGCCCTAACAAGCAATTCTTGAGTGTGAGCTCTTTGACGTTTGGGGCATCGACTTCATGGGGCCGTTCCCGTCTTCTTTATATTCTCGTAGCAGTCCTAAATGGGTGGAAGCAATCGCCTCACCCACGAATGATAATCGGGTGGTGCTCCGTGATGGAGGTCAAGTTAAATTATTAACTCGAGACCTACTAACCCACTAGCAAGAGAACTAGGTTCAACTGTAGTATAGCCAGACAGAGTCGAGGTCGATCCCACGAGACTCGGCACAAACAAAACACAACTTACTTTATCGAACTAAATTGAAAGGGCGGTCTACGACCAACTAAATGCAGTAAATAAAATAGCGACAACCACAAGACACAAAATACCACAAAGACAAATTAAAGACTACTAAAACACGGATAATACGATTGATATTATCTAGACAAATAGTATTGATTACGCTAGTAGATCATAACTCCCCCACGTGAATTAGGTTGATAACGAGACAAAACAAACGTTAAAGATTAATTATTATGACTACGGGAGTCATCCCCTAAGGTAGATTTAGCTCCGGTTAGGCCATCTAAATCATCGTGCCTCCATTACGTGACTTCGCTTTTTAATGCCTCCATCTCATATAACTTCTGACACAATTATGTAACTAGGGATGCCGGTATAAACCGTAACCTCATCTAAGCAACATTCCTATGGTTAGGCGTACTTCTTAGATGCCGATTCAATCTATATCCTAAGTAACAATCACTTTTTGAGTTTCATGTTAAATTATGATGACGAATAATTAAGTTGATCAGGTTTAATTGCTCGTTTAAATTCCAAATCGAGAGATCGACGTAGTCGAAGCCGATCATGATATTGCCCTACACCTTACCACACTCGGTCGACCGAATGACAGCACTCGGGCGACCGAGTGACATGTCTAGGTCTACCGAACACAGTTCTGTGTCGGAACAAATCATGATTACTTCTTAACGTTTCTAACCTAAACACATGGGTTCGTAAATAAATCTACATCACGCAATCAACACAAATAAAACTACTCCATAATAAAATATATCGATCTACAAATAAAGATTGCATAATTGAATAGTCATACCCTCGAAGACGAGAGTGACTCCCACCCTTTAATGCGCTCCCTAATCGGAGAATCCGATGAATCCACAATGTACGAACATAAAGAAAAGAAAAGAAAACTAAGACTTAAATTGCATAAATTGTTTTGTGTTGTAGTGGAGTGTCTTCTCAATTTCGTAGCTGCTGTTTATATAGGAGTTGTAGCCGACATAGGGAGAATCCAGAAGATTGACACGCATTTATCGCCTTAGGCTCGGGTGACCGAACCGTTACGCTCGGTCGACCGAATGGCATGGCTCGGTCGACCGAGCCACCTTCTCTACGCGTTTTCAATTTGGCTCCGTCGACTTGTTCCCCACTTCACTCGTTTGTCTTGATCTCGATTAATCTTTTCTTCAATGCTCCGATTTTCTTCTCTTTTATCTTGAGATCTCCCGATTGTGTGATAATTATCTTCCCGATTTATCATGATCGCAAAATCGCATTTATCACACAATTAATTGCTCTTTTATAATAAAAACAGCTAAATACCAATTATCATATTAATAATCACTTATCATTAAATAATAAATATAAACACGTGATTAAATATGAAATATATACAATTAACTCCGATTTAAGGTTATAATTGATGACATAAATAGGTATATTTTAACCGTCATCAAAATGCCCCCCACTTAAACTTTGCTTCGTCCCGAACAAAGCATCAACCAGTTATTTCCCAAGACAACATTTTCTGTGGTCAACTCATACTTACACAAGAAACCCGAGTCAACTCATACCGTCATGCTCACAAGATAAGCATTATCCACTACTCGCTATGAATCGAAGTGATTGTGTGCATGTGCGTTGGTTTTATATAAATGTAACCAGATTTAGAGTTTATGCGGACTTCATATCTAAATTCACCAACATCGGCATTCATACTTCTTATGCCTCGCAATGGTTAAAGCACTAGAACAATAAGCAAGAGCGTATCTATAGGGTTTTTGGACTTGGAGACCGAGTACTACTCGAAGCCTCTAAAAATTAATATTTTCAATTTTTGCATATGTTTCGAATACTACTAATCTCAAGGAAGAAAACTTTTTAATGAGTATCTCCCTATCTTAGATCATGCATAGCACCAAATATTACCACAAGCGCAGGGCTACTTTGGTAATTTTTCTACAAGCCCGAGTGTTTTAATGCATTGTCAAAACACGAGTACGTCCCAGGCTTATTACTCCGCTCTTGTTGGCTAGAAGATCGAATACATTAGTCGACAAATATCGACATTAGGTCCTCATAACCACTTATCTACGCATTGTACACATACTTCTTTCAATTATTATAACTCATGCGGTACTAAGCGATTCACATGTCGAGTAATTGAACAATACCTAACTACTTGCAATTGTTGGCATGAATATCCTTAAGTCTACTAACAATTTATCGCAAAAGTATAATATGACCACGTACTCACGCAACTTGGTTCATGTCCTATTAATTCTAAGTATAAGAACTTCACAAGTTTAAGGGTACGAGTTAAACAACTTGGCATTTATCCATAAAAATTTTAAAATTTGGCTCAATATTGTCTCAGTATACCGTTTCCCTTGACTGCAACATATAGCACAATATACATATATATAGCTAAGTCCCCCGCCCCCACTTAAACATGGCATTGTCCTCAATGACAAAAATAAATGAGAGTTCAAGATGAAAGACTTAGCTCGGGAAACGGCTCCCAAGTAAAGGAACAATATCGGGGTAATCATCGGCACGGCGTGGAGAGAGAGACACACATCCCGTATAAACAAACAAGCTCCACGAAATCGTCAAATACCATGTCTATGGAAGTTATAAAATAATGTGGCGGTAATTAGATATAGATATCTAAAAACGAGTTTAAGCCACTTTACTTTATACTTGCCATGGACAAGACCAAAAGGGATTTAAACCTAAATAAAAAACTCACATGACGGCTATCAAGGAAAAAACCTCGTTTATTCCGAACTTAGACTCGGAACATGGCGAGATGAAAAAAAACCGTGATAGGCGCGCGCATGCTACTTTATTAAAAAGAAAAACAAAAAGATAGTTATAGGTAGTAGTTCTAAATTTAAAGTCGCTAGCTCGACTCAGCTCAAGATGGTTTATTCATAGACAGGGTCATCGAGGTACAAGACTTCCTCCTCAGCCTCTGGCGGCAGCCCGTGATAATGCTTAATACGATGTCCATTGACCACAAATCTGGACTCGTCTTTGAAATTGAATAGTTCCACCGCTCCAGAAGGAAAAACTCGTTGTACTTGAAATGGGCCACACCATCTTGATTTTAACTTGCCCGGAAAGAGCCTTAAGCGCGAGTTGTACGGGAGAACCGCATCACCCTCTTGAAAGGTCCTATCTAGAATCTTTTTGTCATGGAACTTCTTCGTGCGCTCCTTGAAAATTTTGGCATTCTCGTATGCCTCTAAACGAAACTCCTCCAGGCGAGTCAATTCTAACATCCTCTTCTCACCGGCCAACGTCTCATCAAAATTTAGCATTCGTGTTGCCCACATGGCCCGGTGCTCCGGTTCCACGGGTAGATGACATGCTTTTCCAAAAACAATCCTATACGGTGACATTCCAATCGAGGTTTTATATGCGGTCCTATATGCCCATAAAGCGTCGTCTAAACGTAACGACCAATCCTTCCTAGTTGTATTGACGAGTTTTCTCCAGGATACGCTTGATTTCTCGATTGGTGACTTCTACACATCCACTAGTCGGGGGTGATATGCGGTTGCTAGCTTATGTCGAACCCCATACTTAATCATCAGCCTTTCAAAAGGTTTATTACAAAAATGACTACCATTGTCGCTTATTATCGCCCTCGGCGTCCCAAACCTTGTAAAAATATTCTTTTTCAAGAATCTAACCACAACCCTAGCATCGTTAGTAGGGGAAGCAATGGCCTCAACCCATTTGGATACATAATCAACAGCAACTAAGATGTATCGGTTAGATAATGATGAAGTGAAGGGCCCAACGAAATCTATTCCCCAAACATCAAAAAGTTCTACTTCTAAGATACTCTTGAGTGGCATCTCATTCCTCCGAGAAATATTACCTGTCATTTGACAAGCATGACATCCTCTTGCATATTGGTGTGCATCCTTAAACAATGTCGGCCAATAAAAACCGCATTGGAGGACCTTGGCCGCAGTTTTATCTCCCCCGTAGTGTCCTCCAACTTCATACGAATGACAATGCTTCAGGATATCATTATACTCTTCCTCGGGCACACATCTTCGAAAAACATTATCAGATCCTAGCTTAAACAAATAAGGCTCATCCCAATAATAGTGTCTAAGATCTTTAAAGAATTTTTTCCTTTCTTGGACAGTGAGATTCGGTGGTAGGTACTTTGCGGATAGATAATTAACAAACCAACTAAACCACGGTTGTTTCTTCTCCTTCACAACCTCTATTCGCGAAGAAACTGCAGCACAATCATCATGTCCTCCGATGGTGGCGATGGAGAAAAGCTGTTCATCAGGAAAAGATTCTCCTATCTCAGGCAATTCCTCACCATCCTCTAATTGTAAGCGCGACAAATGATCGGCCACCACGTTCTCACTTCCTTTCTTATCTCGGATTTCTACGTCAAACTCTTGCAGCAGTAGAATCCATCTCAACAGTCTAGGCTTTGAATCTTGCTTTGCTAGGAGGTACTTAAGAGCCGCATGGTCAGTCCATACAGTGACTTTAGATCCTACTAAGTACGATCTAAACTTGTCAAAAGCAAAGATAACGCGGCCAAAAGCTCCTTCTCCGTTGTGGCGTAATTTCTTTGAGCGGCATTCAAAGTCCGGCTTGCATAATAAATGGGCCTAAAAATCTTATCCTTTCTTTGACCCAAAGCGGCGCCGACAGCGATATCACTTGCATCACACATCAGTTCAAACGGAAGATCCCAATCCGGTGCGACTAGAACGGGTGCAGTAATCAATCTACTTTTTATTTCGTTGAAGGCTTTTATGCACTCATTAGAAAACACGAATGGTACATCCTTGGCCAATAATTCGGTGAGAGGTCTAGAGATTAGGGAAAAGTCCTTGATAAACCTACGATAAAATCCGGCGTGGCCTAAAAAACCTCGCAAAGTTTTAAGATTAGTAGGTGGAGGTAGTTTCTCGATCACCTCGACTTTAGCTCTATCCACCTCTATACCGTTCTTGGATATGCGGTGACCTAGTACTATACCTTCCGTAACCATCAAATGACACTTCTCCCGAGTTAAGCACAAGATTAGTCTCTTCACATCTCTTCAACACTCGTGCTAGATGTGTGAGACATGAATCGAAATCGTCTCCAAATACGGAGAAATCATCCATAAAGATTTCCAAGAAATCTTCCACCATGTCCGCAAACAGTGACATCATACACCGTTGAAATGTCGCGGGGGCGTTGCACAATCCAAATGGCATTCGATTATAAGCAAATGTCCCATATGGACATGTAAATGTCGTTTTCTCACGATCCTCGGGTGAGATGTGGATTTGATAGTATCCCGAATACCCGTCAAGAAAACAATAGAAAGCATGCCCGCTCAGTCTCTCGAGCATTTGATCGATGAAGGGAAGAGGAAAGTGGTCCTTACGAGTTGCGTCATTTAGTTTCCTAAAGTCTATGCACACTCGATGACCGGTGATTAGCCTCACAGGAATTAACTCATTCAACTCATTGGCTTGCACCGTCAATCCTCCCTTCTTGGGAACTACGTGGATAGGGCTTACCCATTCGCTATCGGCAATTGGAAATATAATTCCCATTTCTAGCATTTTTATAACCTCATCCCTAACCACGTCCTTTAATTGCGGGGTTAAACGCCTCGAGGTTGTGCAACCGCTTTCTTTTCGGGGTCCACGGAGATCTTGTGCATACATACGCTAGGACTAATGCCCTTGACGTCGGCTATGGTCCATCCAAATGCTCCGCGGTACTCTCTCGAACTCTCATTAGTTTCTCCTCTTGTAAGTCCGTCAAGGATGAAGATATAATTAGCGGCAAAGTCTCATCTTGAAGAAATACATACTTCAAATTCGCGGGAAGAGGTTTTAAAGTCAAATTTGTGGGAGGTTCTTCCAAAGAGGTCTTCGACTTTTGACCGGTGAGTTTGAGTTCAAAGTATTTATGCCACGTTGGTCTATGATAGAATCTTTCAATCTCCGCAAACACTTACTTCCTCTACGGGCCTTGGGATTCCTCTACTACATCCCGGCCATATCATCTTCTCCTCCTCACTACTTATGTACTTGACTTCATCCTCTTCTTCCAAGACAGCATCCAAGAAATCCTTGATACTTTCATGTTGTTGAAATTCTTGAACGATCCTATCAATGGAATCCAACATGAAACATGCATCTTCTCCATCATCAGGTTGCTTCATAGTATCAAAGACATTGAATGCAACTCTCTCTTCGTTCACTCTCAATACCAACTCGCCTTTGTAAACATCAATTAGCGTTCTACTAGTGGCCATGAAAGGTCTCCCTAATATCAATGGCACTTCGTAGTTAGCTTCCATATCTAATACCACAAAGTCGACAGGAAATACAAACTTTTCAACTCTTACTAGCACATCCTCAACTACTCCACATGGCTCTTTGACGAACGGTCGGCTAATTGCGGTGTGATTGAGGTCTTCTTAAGATCTTTCATGCCTAGTTTCCGAAAAATAGACAGTGGCATCAGGTTCACGCTTGCTCCTAGATCACACAAAGCTTTGTTTAAACATACGTTACCTATGGTGCAGGGAATTAGAAAGCTTCCCGGATCTTTGCATTTCGGGGGTAACTTATGTTGAAGAATGGCTGAGCACTCCTCATTAAGGCATATGGTCTCTAAATCTAGAAGTTTCCTTTTAGTTGAGACGGCGTCTTTCAAAAACTTGGTGTACTCAGGCATTTCAGCTAGTGCTTCAACTAGGGGTATATTGATTTGCAACTTACTAAACATATCCACGAACTTCTTATACCTCTTATTATCAAACTTAGGTTTCGGCTTTGGTGGAGGATAAGGTAGAGTTGAAGGATCGACATCAGTGAAAATTGGGTACTTATTATCAAAAAGTTCAACTCTAGGGCCAGCAGGTTCTTTATAGGTTCTTTGCTTAGGCAAAGACTCGGAAATATTGGTCTCATTACTTGGCTCACCATCCTCATTCTTTGTGACTTTCTCTTTCTCTTTCAAGGATGGTGGAGTTACCTCTTTTCCACTTCTTGTCATGATTGCGTTCAAGTCCTTAGGGTTCTTCTCAGTGTTACTTGGCAGCCCTCGAGGAGGTCTAGTTGAAACTTGCTCAGCTAGTTGTCCTACCTGGTGCGTGAGGTTTTGGACTAGAGCTTCTTGATTGGTCACCTTAGCGTCGGTCTTCTGACAATATTGGCTAAAGTTAGTGGCTAAGTCAGCCATAGATTTTGAAAGTTGTCCCATATTGTCAGTGACGACATTACTTAGTTTTTCTATCGCAGCTTCCCAACCAAAAGTTTTAGTTTGCTGTGGTACATAAGGAGTAGGTGGTTTAGGCCTTTCTCCTGCGTTAATGTCACTATATCGGAATCCAGGATGGTTATGATTAGGTCTATACCCTCCCCCGACATAATTGGCTTCTTCAGTACCAGCATTCTCACCTTGAGGTGCTACCTCGATTCCAGCCCCTTTTTCTACTCTTGTCATCCTCTCTTGCATCCCATCTACCTTATTATTGATAACAGAAAGTTGTTCTAAGATTTTGGTGGATGCACTATCATCAAATATATCAGCGGCCATCTTCACAGTAGCTATGTCATTGCCTCCCCATTGACTATTCATTGCTATTTGTTCCATCTTTCCTTGTGCCTCCTCAGGAGATAAAAGAACAAACGCTCCATTGCTGGAGGCGTCTACCCTAATTTTCTCAGTCTCTCTCAACCCATGGTAAAAAGTTTGCATTAAAAGCCAAAGAGAGATGTCATGATGAGGACACTTCCTCATAGCTTCCTTGAAACGCTCCCAAGCTTGATCAAAACTCTCCCCGGGTTGTTGCTTAAATCCTAAGATGTCTTGGCGTAACTTAAAGGTTTTTCCCAAGGGGAAATACTTATTCATGAATTTTTGCAACAATTGTTCCCAAGTAGTGATAGATCCGGCCTCTAAAGAGAGAAGCCATTGCTTAGCTTTATCTTTCAAAGTGAAAGGGAAAAGCTTAAGACGAATGTTCCCCTCCGGGATTAATTACGGTTTCAACCGTGCTAACGATTTCCAAGAAATTCGTCACGTGAACACCAGGATCCTCGTTTTGGATTCCATGAAAAGTGGAATAGTTGGTCACCATTTGAATTACATTAGGCCTAGGGTGATAGACTTCCGCAGCATCTTGCGGTGCTACTATAGCGGGAATGAATTGTTCAATAGTGGGCGTTGCATAACTTTGCAAAGTGCGCCTCGCTCCTTGGACTAGGGCTTGGTTCTCATTATTAACATTTGCATTTACATTATTGGCATTATTGATAACTGGATTAATAACAGGATTAGGCACCTGGTTTGGATTGACCGGATTTCCTTCCATTTCGTTTCGATTCGGAATGCTCGAATGATCGGTTGTATGTCCTTCTTCCACCCTTGCTCGCTCTCCTCAAGATTTGGATCCTCTTCTCCTTGTTTAGCTAGTTCCTTAGCTAACTTCCTATTCCTTCTCGCAAATTTCTCTATTTCGGGATTGTAAGGCTCAAGCGGCTCCTTCGACTTCCGAGTAGCGTACTATAAAATAATAAACAACAATAAAACAATTAATCACTAGTAAAGGCTAGGCCTTTAACTAACCAAATAAAACAAAAACAGACTCGAAATAAGTTTGAGAAAAGAAAACGTAAATAAAACAGAAGCAGAATGTTTTAAAACTAAGACAGAATCAGAAACAGAAAAGAAAATAAATTCTCGGTCGACCGAGAGAGGTAGTTCGGTCGACCGAACTCTTTTTATTATTATTATTTTTTTTTTTTTTTTTTTTTTTTTTTTCACGACACTGTTCAATATACAGACTCTTATTCACAGAATATTCACGAATCCACTTCTAACAAAATAAGCTATATCTTAATTTAATGACTCGAGTCCCCGGCAACGGCGCCAAAAACTTGATGGAGGTCAAGTTAAATTATTAACTCGAGACCTACTAACCCACTAGCAAGAGAACTAGGTTCAATTGTAGTATAGCCGACGAGTCGAGGTCGATCCCACGAGACTCGGCACAAACAAAACACAACTTACTTTATCAGAACTAAATTGAAAGG
Source organism: Gentiana straminea (assembly GCA_036785695.1). Lineage (NCBI taxonomy): Eukaryota > Viridiplantae > Streptophyta > Magnoliopsida > Gentianales > Gentianaceae > Gentiana > Gentiana straminea. The sequence continues at coordinate 12,313,388 of JAVUPR010000300.1, read as the reverse complement.
GCGGTCTACGACCAACTAAATGCAGTAAATAAAATAGCGACAACCACAAGACACAAAATACCACAAAGACAAATTAAAGACTACTAAAACACGGATAATACGATTGATATTATCTAGACAAATAGTATTGATTACGCTAGTAGATCATAACTCCCCCACGTGAATTAGGTTGATAACGAGACAAAACAAACGTTAAAGATTAATTATTATGACTACGGGAGTCATCCCCTAAGGTAGATTTAGCTCCGGTTAGGCCATCTAAATCATCGTGCCTCCATTACGTGACTTCGCTTTTTAATGCCTCCATCTCATATAACTTCTGACACAATTATGTAACTAGGGATGCCGGTATAAACCGTAACCTCATCTAAGCAACATTCCTATGGTTAGGCGTACTTCTTAGATGCCGATTCAATCTATATCCTAAGTAACAATCACTTTTTGAGTTTCATGTTAAATTATGATGACGAATAATTAAGTTGATCGAGGTTTAATTGCTCGTTTAAATTCCAAATCGAGAGAATCGACGTAGTCGAAGCCGATCATGATATTGCCCTACACCTTACCACACTCGGTCGACCGAATGACGGCACTCGGGCGACCGAGTGACATGTCTAGGTCTACCGAACACGGTTACGTGTCGGAACAAATCATGATTACTTCTTAACGTTTCTAACCTAAACACATGGGTTCGTAAATAAATCTACATCACGCAATCAACACAAATAAAACTACTCCATAATAAAATATATCAGATCTACAAATAAAGATTGCATAATTGAATAGTCATACCCTCGAAGACGAGAGTGACTCCCACCCTTTAATGCGCTCCCTAATCGGAGAATCCGATGAATCCACAATGTACGAACATAAAGAAAAGAAAAGAAAACTAAGACTTAAATTGCATAAATTGTTTTGTGTTGTAGTGGAGTGTCTTCTCAATTTCGTAGCTGCTGTTTATATAGGAGTTGTAGCCGACATAGGGGAGAATCCGGAAGATTGACACGCATTTATCGCCTTAGGCTCGGGTGACCGAACCGTTACGCTCGGTCGACCGAATGGCATGGCTCGGTCGACCGAGCCACCTTCTCTACGCGTTTTCAATTTGGCTCCGTCGACTTGTTCCCCACTTCACTCGTTTGTCTTGATCGATTAATCTTTTCTTCAATGCTCCGATTTTCTTCTCTTTTATCTTGAGATCTCCCGATTGTGTGATAATTATCTTCCCGATTTATCATGATCTGCAAAATCGCATTTATCACACAATTAATTGCTCTTTTATAATAAAAACAGCTAAATACCAATTATCATATTAATAATCACTTATCATTAAATAATAAATATAAACACGTGATTAAATATGAAATATATACAATTAACTCCGATTTAAGGTTATAATTGATGACATAAATAGGTATATTTTAACCGTCATCACTCCGTTTCTTGAAAAAGAACATATTTACGCGGTTTGGCACACCTCGAGCACTCATTAGTGATGGTGGGTCGCACTTTTGCAACAACCCTCTTGATAAACTGCTAGAAAAGTATAGGGTGACACATAAGTTAGCAACTCCGTATCACCCACAAACAAATGGTCAAGCTGAAGTTTCGAACCATGGCATAAAGAGAATCCGTCCATACAACCATCACAAGACTGAATTCCGCTCCAAAACCTGCATCTTTCTCGGCTATATAAATGTCTCGACCTTGCCTCTGGCCATATCTATATTGCTCGTCACGTTGTTTTTGATGAATCCGTCTCCCCTTATACGCTTTCTCCCTCCAAACCCACACTTGATAATCTCACTGTACCGCTTCCTGTCTTCATGCCTGCATTTTCACAAAATCCACCTCCCCTGCCGGCCACCTCCAAACCCATACTTGATAATATGTATGATTGTTTATGTTAGACTGCGTCTATTTTCTCTTTCTTTATTTGATTAACGGGTCCGTGGTTATAACAAACTGGTATAAGAGAGATCAGGTTATGTTTGGTAATCATTTGTACGGACGAATTTATCTTCACCAAGACCGTCATCAGTGCTAGGATTCTGTGATAAAATTTGTGTTCTTTGGCAATAAAGATGTCTTCAGTTAACGTAAAAATCTATAAATATACAGGAAGAAGAAAGTCTGTGGAAAATCAAGATGCGGGTCTTGTTGAAACAACAAATGGTGTGGAATCTTTTATCTGGTAAAGGAGATGCCAATTCTACAGATAATGCCAGTCTGGAAGAGAAAGCACAATCAACCATCATGTTGTACTTATCTGATGATGTTATCACTGAAGTTGCTGAGGAAGACACAGCTGCCAAGTTGTGGGCAAAGCTTGAAAGCCTGTACATGACTAAGTCATTAACCAACAAGTTGCTGCCGAAGCATGGATTGTTTAGTCCGAGGATGCATGAAGGAGGTCAGTTGAGGTAACATCTTGATTAGCTGAACACAATATTACTTGATCTCAGGAATATTGATGTTAAAATTAAAGATGAAGATGTAGCCTTAATCTTGTTGGTTTCATTGCCGGCATCATATAAGAACTTTGTGTAGTCCTTCATAGTTCGGAAGGATACAATGGCTTTAGAGGATGTGAGGTCAACTTTTCATGCAAGGGATCTGAGACACAAGGCGGCATGCACAGACAGTCGGGCTACTGGACTAGTAGTCAGTAGCAGTTGAAAGAGGCATGGGCAGTCTAGGAAGTAGAATTCCAAGAAGGTAGGGACCAAGAGTCCTAAGTCCACAAATGTCTGTAATTACTGTAATGATCAGGGACATTGGAAGTCCAATTTTCCAATGAAGAAAAGGCAGCTGAAGAACAATTTTAGCACAACAGTTGTAGCTGCTGAGCATTCTAATGAGGATCTGGTTCTGGTGGCTGGGCATTCAGCACATCATGTTGATGTTTGGATCCTAGATTCTGGAGCATACTATCATATTTGTCCACACATGGAGTGGTTTTCTACTTATTAATAGATAGATGGTGGACATATATCTATGGCAAACAACAAGGTCTGCAAGATAGTGGGAATTGGCTCAGTTCAGCAAAGGACAGAGGATGCTAGATTCTGCACACTGTAAGATGTTAGACATGTTCCACAAATGACCAAGAATTTGGTATCTCTTAGTCTTTTGGACAGCAAGAGATTCAATTTCAAGGGAGAAAGTGGAGAGCCGAATGTCTACAAAGATTCATCTGTGGTCCTCAAAGGTATCAAGAAGGGAACCTTGTATATATTGCAAGGCTCTATAGTATCCGGCTATGTTGTTATGGCATCCTCACCAGTTCACCTGTCACAACAGACTAATGTGTGGCGTATGAGACTTGGTCACATGGGTGAGAGGTATGCAGATTCTTTCTTCATCAGGTCTTGGTGGGGGATATAAGATCAAGACTCTGGAATTTTGTGAGAACTGTGTGTTTGAGAAGCTACATAGAAGCAAGTTCTCAGCAGGCTTACACAGCATAAAGGCATCATTTGATTATATCCAGTCTAATTGCTGGGGTCCATCAAGGGTGGAATCATTGGGTGGATACATATATTTTGTGTCATTCATAGATGACTATTCAAGAATGACTTGGGTGGTGGTGATGAAACACAAAAGCGAGACATTCAGTAGTTTCAAGCAATGGAAGGCTCTAGTGGAGAATCAAACAAGCAAGAAAATCAAGAGGCTTCGAACAGATAATGATCTGGAATTCTGTTGGTCTAAGTTTGATACATTCTGCATGGATGAGGGTATTGCCAGACATCACACAGACAAGAATACACCTCAGCAGAATGGTGTAGCTGAGAGGATGAATCAAACTTTTCTGGAGAGGGCAAGATGTATGCTCTCTAATGCTAGTTTATCAAAGAGATTTTGGGCAGAAGCTGTAAGCACAACATGCTACTTAATCAACATGAGTCCTCACACATGGATCAATCTCAAGACACCATTTGAGATGTGGTTAGGCAAGCTTGCTGACTATTCAATTCTAAGGGTTTTCGGGAGCACAATTTACTATTATGTCGGTGAAGGAAAGTTGGAACCACGAGGAAAGAAATGAGTATCTGTGGGGTATGGTGATGGAGTGAAGGGTTATAGAATTTGGTCATCAATAGAGAACAAGGCCATTCTTAGCAGAGATGTCGTTTTCGATGAAAATTCTATGCGCAGCTCATTAGTGAGAGGGATTGTTGAGTCTGAAACCAGTGCTAAATCTGAGTGAGCTGACAGTAAGGTGGAGCTTCAGGTGGAGGCACCTGAGATGCAACACTCAGCTGATCAAGTCAGCACTCATCTAATCTGGTTAATAAACCAGAACTGAATCCAAGCCGGTCAGCTGAACATGGGTCAGCTGAGCATCAAACAGATATTGGTCAGCAGAGTATAGTTGTCAGCAGAGCTAGAAGAACCAATGTTAGGGTACCTCCCAAGAGGTATGAGTTTGATGATATGGTTGGGTATGCATTTCAAGTTGCAGAAGAAGTGGATGTGATGTGACCCGGAAGGTCCTATTTTGACAATCCCTTAAATTACATTGGAAGATCTTGATCCAGTCCGGAAAGCTAGAAGGTGCGGCCATGAAGATCATTGTTTGTGCTATTAGGCTTGAAGAGCATGAAGATGGGCTTGGATAAATTAATTAGAAGTCTTTTATTTGATTTTTGTGTCAATAAGGCCAACCCATTTGTTTGGGGTGCCATTATTGTTTTATGATGTTTTAGTAGTAAAAGGCCAAAAAGCCCATTAGGGGAGTTGCCTATATGTTACTATATTAGTCCAAGTCTTTATTTTCAGCAAAATAAAAGTCATTTGAGCTTATTAGAGTCAAGTTAGGCCTAATAGAAAATAATGTGGCGAATTTTACTTGTCAATTTGTCACACATTGTTTAGGAGATTTCTAGTCTTTCATTTTGTAGCCTATATAAAAGCATTCTACTTGTAATTTTATGAACAACAATAAATCAAATTATAATCTGAGTGAAACTCTTTTATTGAAGTGGATTTAGACTTTGCCACTTTTATTGAAGTCGGCTTAGACTTTGCCAATCACTTGCGAGTGAGTGTTCTCTTCATTGTAGAGAATACAACCATTCAAGAATGAATCCACGTTTTTCGAATGAAACGTTGTAGTATTCTTGGCCAGGTCTAAGACTGGATTTTCGAGGAGTAGGTTTTTAAGCTCTCCATTGTGATTCCGGGTAGGAAACACGATCGGAACGTCCCCAGAAACCTCCTAAGGGATCAATGACTAACTAGAAACCTAGTCCTAGAAAATCCAGTCTACGATCCAGGTCAAGAATACTACAACGTTTCATTCGAAAAATGCTGATTCATTCTTGAATGGTTGCATTCTCTACAACGAAGAGAACACTCACTCGCAAGTGATTGGCAAAGTCTAAATTGACTTCAATAAAAGAGTTTCACTCAAATTATAATCTGATTCATTATTGTTCATAAAATTACAAGTAGAATGCATTTATATAGGCTACAAAATAAAAGACTAGAAATCACTGACTACAAATCTGAATGGGAGAAGCTTCCTAGTAGATGGAGGAGAAAGAAAATATTTTTCCTAATAAAATAAGGAAAATATATTTGATTGATTTATCTCGTTTAATTTAATATCTCATATTAAATATTTTCAAGATATTGCCAATATCTAATATTGACTATCTTTATCTTATTACCATAAATCAATTTATGCAAATCTATTAATATATAATATTAATATATGGTAATACTATTAATTCAATTGCAAAATCCAAGTGTATCTTATAAACCTAGGTCCTGCGCCCTATATGCCAATATATTGGCATCCAGAATATTCATAATTAATATAATGCTATGATTAATTAATTTGCAAAATACATGTGTATCAATATACACAAATATATTTCGACATGTACATACATTATATGTATATTTAATTAATCAATATAATTAATATCTTGTATTTAATTTATTTATAATAAATAAATACCACCATATTAATTTATCATTATAACACTTTATAGTCGAGATAAAACTTTCCTTATTTGGTTATCACTTTAACCGCATTTTAATCCGGCTAGATGTTCTAATGTGTGTGACCCGGAATAGCGTCTAACAACACACCGTGACCCTCATTCATCGGAAGAGTCAAATGCAATGACTACTACCTTTCATGTGAAACAGTTACCGTGTAAATAGAATCCTATCGCTGTTATAATATCCATACGGTCGTACGTCGAGTGTCAAACATCAATGCCCGTATCATATAATCTGGATATCCTACTCTCTCGAAGTAACATATTACTCCCGTTTTGCAAAGACTTTTGAGAATAAGACATTCCTTATAAGACGGCCCTTTTCGGATATTTGCTCCCAATACGCGATTTCCGGTCGAGCAACATGAATTCTACGCATGCTTCAGTATCACACCAATTTCTACCGCATGATCACCATGTAGCTAAGGAAAACCTCAATAGTGTCAAAGTATGACAATCCACACCGTGATGTCATGAAAACTCCGGTCTTAGGATAATTACACAACCATCACATAGTGCGACACTTAATAAAGTAAGTGGGTTAGTCTAACGTACGCATTCTTTAATACACGTCCACGTACAGTCCAAGTGTCCCAACACTTTGATAGACGAGATCTATCCCTATCTTCAAAAGACAAAAGTAATCCAATACGTGCTAGTCTAATCATACTATTAATATCTCATTTAATAGCACATATGACTAGAGACATTTAAGTATCAAACCTTTAAAGTGAGTCGAGATCTCATCAACCATAATCACCATTATGATTTCTCTTTCACGGTTTGACACTAGGGACGTTATCATATATACAATCACAAATTGGTTCATATAGATAAACAGAATATATAATAACATTAAAGCCATTTATCATATGTATAAACATAAATAAATAGTAGAAATGACCCGACTCGGTTGCATCTGGTCCAACCCGATTGAGTTTAGGACACCATTTCAACAGTTATATTGTGACAGTTTGAGTGCAATATGTTTGGCTAAGTATTAGGTTCATCATGAGAGAACCAAACATATAGACATCAGGTATCATTTTCTGAGAAATGAGAAGATGGTTGTAGTGAAGAAGATCAGCACCAAGGAGAATCCTGCTGATATGTTTATAGCATCAGCAATAGGCGATGGGTTGTGGAGGTGTAAACTTCCACATTTTAAGCCATATCATCGCCTATATACATTTTCACACACTGTAGCTTATTTTTCCACACTCAAAATAATATTAATAGTAAAACCAATGGACCCCATGCCTCTCCCTCTTCTGGTGACCGTAAAAAAATATCAAAGCCGGTAGATGGGTAATACACATAAAGAAGATTTATTTAAATAAATAAAATAATAATTTTTTATCTAGGATTTTGTGCCTACATCGTGGCTGTGGAGGTGGACAGTTCCACTCCCACCTTCACGTTTGGGCCTTTCACAATGTGTTTAGGTAGGCTATTGTGGACATTAAAAGTGTTCCAGTCCGTTTCACAGTGACGAAAATGAGCCATAGCTGATACTCTTACTAAACCAGTTCAGCAGAACAAGTTTCAGTTGTGTCTGGACTTGCTGAACATTCAAAGCTTATTTCTAGAAATCTGGAAACTCAGCTGAGTGGATTCTGAAGAAAAATCTGGTACAGTACATCTGGCATTGACGAATGCATCTGGTATAAGTACATCTGATTATGCAATATGTTTGGTTGTGAATGAGAGTTCAAGTCAAGGTGGAGATTTGTCAGCAAAGGTGACTTGATCTCTAATCTGGTGGAACTATTCTGGTATTCACCTGATAATGGTCAGCTGAGTAGTGTGTTCAAGTCTGTGAAAGTCAGTTGGTGAAGTCTGCTGAGTTTCTTCTATGTCAGCATTCTGTTAAGTCTGCTGAATTCTTGAATACATTTGAGTTCTGCATCCGAGCATTGGTTAGCTGAAGTTGGATCAACAGTGGGACCCACGTCTGAGGCATTTTAGGCAGTTCCGACAGAGATCCTTTGGCGGTCAGGGTTTAAGGATTTGTGCCTATAAATACTCATCATGTAATCAATGTAAAAGTGTGTAAAAACCTCTGAATTCATTGCATAATAAAATATCTTTTTTCTGTTCGTGGAGTAGTCAACACAACCCCCGGAACCATGTTAAATCCCATGTTCTTCTTGTTTTCGTTCATCTGTTTGATTGTTTATGTTACATTGCATCTGTTTTATCTTTCTTTATCTAGATTCCCCAGTCCTTGGTTATAACATATATTAATTAAATTGGTTAGTTTCCATGTGTCAGACACTCTTTTCTCAAATATGACTTGATTTATGAGATGGAGCGTCACACTCGGAGATATAATTGTGATCCTTGGATAATATTTTGTTTTTGGTGTACATTGAGGAGCCAGATTCCTCTCGTGTGCACTTTACGGTACAATGTGAGATACCCACCTGAGTATCACTATTTTTGCTTTTTCTTGTCTATAAGAGATACCAAACGAGTATCTCTCAAAATCCCGTATAGTCACATGAGATGATGAATTATGTTAATAAAAATTGATATGTTTAAATGGCTTTTTTTAAAGATAGATTTTACAAGACAACAGTCGTATGGAAGTTGCATAAAATGACTTACATTGAGTATTTTATTTTATCCTTTTTTATATAATGTATTTTAATTGTGCGTGATAAATTAGAATCGAAAGATGGTAATATCTGAGTATTTTAATTTTAAGGCCCTTCCTAAATTTAAGTTGGTTAGTGGAGAGCTTGCTTGCATCAGCCAAGTGGTCTGGTTCGACTCTCGCCAACGGCGGAGTAAATTTCGTATCCCGGCAAAAAAAAGAAAAAAAAAAAATTAGAATCGAAAGATGGTAATATACTGAGCAAAAAGAAAAGATGGTATTTGGTAAATTTTTCAGAAAACCATTCTATGGTAAATATTCTAGAGTAAAAGAAGGTTGTTCGGTAGACTACCCTCACGGTGACTTTGCTTACGTAGATTGGCAAGCACGTGTTAGATGTTTATTGGCTGGTAGCTTCTAGAAAGTCCTAAACAAAGGGAAGGACTTTTCTGGTACTTGCGAAGAAATTTAAACCTCCCTTCCTTCAACACTATATAACCCAATTCCGTCGTCTTCTCTCTTCTCCTGTGAATAGAAAATTGTCAATTTTGTTGTCCACGAGAAACGTTGAATCGTAGCCTGCTCGGTAAACTCCGCCGTCTCCACATCTCCGGTGTCTCAAGTATGCATTATTTTTGTATTTCTCATATGCAATTCTGATCATTGTATCGATTTCTTTCTCCGTTTGTTTCATATTTTGTTTTTTTTTTTATGTTCCCTGTCTCGGTGATTTTGTTATCGATTTCTAGTATTGCAAGTCACGATTGTGGTGTTTCCGTGGGAGTTGATAATGTTGATGGAGTTGTCGGCAACCTGTTTTACTCTTTAAACCAAAAAGACGTGTGTTGATAAATTAATCCATTTATTCTGCTCATCATATATATGTAAATATGTATGGTTGTCAATGTCATAGGAGGATTTTGTTTGGAGTATTAAATGGATGAAATTTAAGGTATTCTGAACAAGACAGACCTAAATGATTGGTGAAACGGAGGATCCATTGTTATTATAGAATTATAGGGTTAAAAATGCATATATTGGCCTTAAATTGCTTGAATTCGCTCAGTATTCTTCCTGGCCCGTCTGCATTGGGTGTTCTTTACATCCCTGTAAACATTTGCGAGTACAAATAAGACAGGGAGAGCAGAAAGCAGAAAACTTCGATTCTTTCTTAAATGTTGATTTAATATCAAGTGGAATATTGTTGGCTTAGCGAAAGGGATAATGGCTTATGATTATAGTTCTTGCTTGTTTGCTGGTTGTTTCTTTATAGTTGCTGATGGATTTAAGCTATTCTAACTTCTTTTTTTCGCTCACTGCTACTTGTAGGTAATCTCCTTTTAATTGGATTTGGCTGTGTTGGTTTGATAGAACATTTTGAGATGGCGGAGGTATGTTCCATTTTGTGCTTTGGATTTTGTTTTGATAATTGCCCGTTTACACATGTCAAACAGAAGATTTGACTTTTGCTTGTGCTTGAATGAAAAAATTGTCCTTCAGATGATTTTCACTCTCAAAAACTACATAATCAAGGCTTCTATAGATGTATTTGCATTGAAAATCTCAGAATTGTCAAAATTTTGAATGAGTGTCAATTGTGTGTGTGTAGATTGCAAATGCCTTCATTCTGAATGTTGTCAAAAGAGTGGATTCTTTAGCCGCTGATTCAAGTACCTGTTTCCTATGTCCTTGCAGGAGGGTCACAGAGTTACCTTGAATGTCTATGACTTGAGCCAAGGGCTAGCACGTCAATTGTCCACGTCTTTTCTGGGGAAAGCTATTGAAGGTATATGGTAAGTGTGAGATCACTTGATTCTAGCTTTGTTAACTGATGTTGTAATCTCAAATGCTCAAATTTTGATTTCTGAAATCATTTGAAGATGCTCAACTAGGTTCTCTTTAGCTTTTGGTCATTGCTCTTAGTTAACTGCTTTGTTTTGGATATATACTTCTATTCAAAAGGTGAAATATTTGGGTCTGTTTGTACAAGTCCGGCCATGTTCCTTGCACTCATTCTTCTATGTTAATGCATATTGTTGTTCAAACTACACTTTTGAAAGTACCTTGGCAAAAAGACTAATTTCATGCCACCACCTTGTTAAAGTTGCAATTTTTTTAATCATAGGCGTTTTCCGTTGTCAAACAGAAACTGATTACATTGAATTTTTCCTAAGCTAAATTTTTTTCATATCGGGTAGGGTGGGGTCTGTTTCTCTTCGATGTTGAATGGTATTTCCTTTGCTGCTGTCTCCTGTTGTTTCCTCCTTTAAAGGTGTTCATTTACTAGTGGACTAGAGTTTGGATTCCATTAGAAGTTTATTTATACGGTTCTAATCTGCTGTGCAGGCACACAGGAATTGTAGTATATGGTAATGAATACTACTTCGGAGGGGGCATACAACATGCTCCTGTGGGAAAGACACCTTATGGGGTACCTCTTCGGGTGGTTGATCTTGGTGTCACACATGTTCCTCAGGATGTTTTTGAGATGTACTTAGAGGAAATCCGTCCTCGCTACACTGAACAGACATATAGCTTGCTGACTCACAATTGCAACAACTTCAGTAACGAGGTTTCTCAGTTTTTAGTGGGTGCAACTATTCCCGACTATATACTGAACCTACCAAATGAAGTCTTGAACAGTCCAATGGGTGCCCTTATGTGTGAGTTCTCTTTTTCTCTCGGTTCTTCTTCTTTATTATAAAACACGTCTAAATGGCCCGGTCCTAGCTGAGAGTCTTGTATATTAAAATGATTTGTTTTTGTGAAATGTTGATGCAGTGCCAATGATACAGCAATTGGAGACAACTCTAAGAGCAGGTGCAGTTCCTCAAGTGCCACAGTTTCAACAGGCTGCTAAAGAAAGCAGTGTTAATAAGTCGGCTAATGACCAGATATTAAAGTCCAACAAGAATAAGGACACCGATGGGAAGGTTAAGTCTGAAGGTGAGTCCGCAGCATCAGCCGAAAATAATGCTGAGGTTGATAAGAAACCGTCGTTGTCTAACACTGTTGTTGGAGACCCTCTAGGTGATGCTAGGAACAGGGTGCAAGAGGAGATAACTCGGGAATTCGCAGCAATTATGGCTTCTGGTACGGTTCGAGCTAGCGAGGCAGCTGCATTGGCAACAAGAAGAGTTATGCAGAGACATGGACAGCTTAATATTGCATAAAAAATTAGAACAGGAAACCGCTACTCTATTTTTATGCCTAAAATGGGCTTTGTATTGATGTGATTTGACCATTCATTTTTTGGACAATGATCAGTATGTTCAAAATTTCACTTCAAGACACTCAGATCATATAAAAGTCATCTGGTTAGTTTGGATTTATATACCGGTAATTCAATGACTTTAGATATGATTAGTGTCGGTGAGTTTTGAGCAACTGATATTTCCCCCCTATTTTATGTGTTTCAAAGAGGGTCGAAAACTGGGCGAAAGTTTTGGTCCTCTGATATTTTGTTTGGACATGATTCATCTCCTTTTTCATATTTTTTTTTTTTTTTTTTTTTCTTTTCTATTTTTATATCGCTATCATTTTAGGTTTTTCATTTGGAACATGAAAATGCAAACCCAAGGTAAAAGACCGTTGGAGTCGAGCATTCGACCTTAAATCACAGTTTCACAGAACTTAATCAATGTTTTTTTTTTAGGGGATAAAAAAATAAAATATCAATGTTTCATGTATTTATCATTTACGTTGAAAAACGTGATTGTTTTTCAGCTTATGATTTTGACACTTTTTGTCCCCTCGTGTTATATGTCGGGCAGTCAGGTGTAATTTCATTTTCCATCTAAAATTGATTTTTCCTCGTAGGATTCAACGTTTAGTCTGATCGTCCAATCAGAGAATTATATAAGAGCTAAGGGTGATCATAAGACCAATCAACCCGAACCAAAGCAATCCAACCTGAAAACCAAAACCAAATGATAACCAGATTTTTTTTGTTCGGTTTTAAACCAAACCGAAACTCTGTTGCTTTGGATTGGTTTTTCCGTAGTTTTAACCAAACCGAACCAACCCGGACATATATTTAACAACATATATGTCATCATCATTCAACACTTAAATTAGTGAGTGTATGTGTGCACGCGCGCGTGTGGGAATGGGTGGGCATGCGTACGCGCGTGCAGCAGGTGTGCAACGTATGGGCGGATGTCAATCGGGCGTGTATCGTGTGTGTGGTGTGCAGTGTGCGTGCGGACGGCGTGCATACGCATGTGCGAGTGTTTTAATGCAAATTTAAATACTTACATTCATGCATGCATGCATATGTGTGTGTATATGTGTGTGTATTACTGCTTGCAAACCGAACCAATCCAAAATCAAACTGATCCAAACCATAGGATTTCAGAGTATTTTGGTTTGTTTTGGGTTACATTTATTACAAACCAAGCCAACTTATGCTAGGAGAAAAAACCGAATCAATCCAAACCAAGCTTACCCCCCAGTCGATCTCTACTGCAACAACCACTCAGTCACATATAGCTATATATTTTTTGGGAGGCTTTAGGGCTATGCCTCTCTTTGGTTAGGGCTCAATCCAGCCCAGCCTCCTGAAATTAATTCATTCGTCTAGGTTTAATATATTTTCCTCTGCATATTAGTATTACAAGGGTTTTCATACATAATAAGTTATCTTTGTGTTCACGTAGAATACGTTCAATTATCCATCGGAGAATAACATGAATCCCCGGAGAGCAGCAGCAACAAATGTAGCAGAGGACAAAACGGCATTCTATGGTTTGACGTTTTTAGGCGTCCAAGACACGTTGTATAATCATAACGGCAGACATTGTTTTCATTCTTGCACCATTGAAGGCGCCGTAGATTTTATTTCAGTGTTGGACAATCTATTTATAAGGTAAAGAGAACATGTACTTACAACAATACTGTTTTGTAAATATTATTCTTAGTTCCAAGTATCTATAATTATGCTGCATAGGAGGAAACAAACGTAAAACATTAAAGATCAATTTTTTAGCTTGATTTCATGCAGAAGTGCATGATAGCAATAAACGGTGGGGGCGCAATTACTGCACAAGGAAGAACAAACCCGTTCTTCGATACGTATGGTTTTGTATTCAAAGAGTGCATGATCTCCGGTAAAGGACTAACTCACCATATTCTCGGGTTTTCTTCCTCCAAATTACCATGGCAAATGTTATTGCCCCCAAAGGATGGGATTCTTGGGAGAAAAACATGTAAGAATATGTTCCCGGGTTATTGATGCATACATTTTTTTTTTTCATTTCGTTGACTGCTCCTTTCCTGACAAAAGCGCCGTCTTCTTGATATACAGGAATGATTCGACATTCGGAGAATACAGTTGTTCCGGACCTCGTTCAAACACCCTTGGACGTGTTAGCTACGGTTACTCTGACAATGGCCGAAGCTTTTGAGAATCTTGCATATATTGGCGTGGAAGGTTGGAACTTCAAACATCCACATCCATCTATGGGCATAATAATACGAGAGACTTTATAGTGCAACGGTTGTAAGAAGGTTGTACCAAGTGGCATACATTAGAGCCTCTCATTTTTACTCTCTTTCACATAATACACTTTTATCGTGTGTGAGAGGTTAGAAATGAATGGTCGTAATGTATGCCACTTGCTACAACCTTGCTACAACGGTTGTATTATAAAATTTGTCATAATAATACCTATGCAATATGATGAAAATTTGGTCCCCATGATTTTTTGTAGTGAAATTCGTGTAATAGTCCATATTTGTATTTTGAAATTGATGATAATATATCACATTTGAATTCCAGTTTTATTAGCAACTGAATACTCAAGTAATACATATCATAAGCATTAAGTAGTAAGTATAGTATGACCAAAAAAACCACCTCTCGCAAGATACTTGAAATTTTAGTTTCAATAATTCGATACGAATAAATTAACTCTATTCAGATTAACACCAAATGGTTTAACAATATGAACCATATGTGCTGCATACAGCTAGAGTTGCTATTAAATAAGTCCAAAAATACCCTTGTAATACACAACACTGTTCCAAATTCGTCATTAGTAACCAGTTGGCAAGATTGTTATATTTCATACAACTTGGGAAAGTTTGCAAATAGTAGAAGTGAAAAATATTAGGGGTGACCGAAAATACCAATCCCCAATCCAAACCGAAAACCAAATCAATCCGACCTGAAAAAACCAAACGAAATGAAAACCAAGTTTGGGTTGGTTTTCCCATGGTCTTAACCGAACAAAACAAACCCAAACATACATTTATCTAAATATATGTAATCCACACGCGCACACGCACACATGAAAAATAATAATAATAATAATAATAATAATCTACCTTGCTACAGAGCAGTGAACAACCATATACATTTCCTTTATACAAGAATATATATATCAAAAACATTTTGGGGGGTTTGCTAATTAACAACAGATTGAGAAAGATATGATGTCATCTAGATGGAGAGTGGTCCTCTTGTATTGAGTTGGCGTTTTCATTGCTAACTTCAACACTTGATTCCTCAGATCTGGAGCAAGCATCTGATGGGATGTTAATACCTATAAAACCAACCAACACGGAAGCAGCACCGACATAATCTAATCCTTTAGGAGCATTTCCTGTTAGAATATCGACAATGGCTGCTAATGGAACTTGAATCGTAAGCCCGGCTGTGGCCACTGTCGTGGTGGTCAGCATAACTGCCTTGGCCCACAAGTAATCGCTCAATACATTGTCCAGCAAACCTAGACGAGACGTTGTTCTAAGAGTGTCAGACAAACATACATACCTAGAAATTTGCAGTAACACAATGTTGTGGCAAATAACCTTCTCACTAGACATCATACAAAGTTGAAAATGATCATAAACAAAACAAGTCTTTCCTTGCTTAATACGAAACCACTCATTGATCATTCGTCTACAGACACAATGTAGTGACAATATCTTTTCCCTATGTATAAAAGGGGAGCACAACATGAACTACTCAAGTTCCTAAAATAGCTGTGCAATGAGGGCCAAATCTTGCTACAAGCATAATTCAAAAGCTCAACTAATATTCATAGGAGCTTTTGTCTATTTCCCCCTGTTTGGAACCAAAGATTCATCCAGTATCATACGAGTAAAATACAAATGCAAAGATGAAGATTCTTTTGGAAGGACTCGTATATCTAATAAAGCTGATGGCTTTAAGAGTAACAGAAGCGACAACACAAAACTAACTTTTAAAAACAATCAAGCTAGATAAAGGCTGAAAGAAAAGAACCATGTTTTCAAGAAAGAGTGAGATGCATTGTAAGTCCAGTGAAACCAATAAGGCAATAATGTCAGGAAGAAAAAGCAATCAAGCAATGAAATTTCAAAAGAATGTAAATCAAACATTTGTGGGTACGAAGAAGGGGACAGCAACAATTTACCTTTTCCAATAATCAGAAAAAATTGCTCCCAAGTAAGCATGCTAAATGGTTCCAGCTTGGCAAAATTGAGTACTATTGCAACAGGCAGAAATATCAGGAGGTTGAACAAACCTAAGAAACCAAGAAACTGTGCCATACTAACACGGCCACTTTTTTCGTCGTCCTCGTCAGGCAAGTTTTTACGGATAAGAGTAATATAGACAGCATAGAAGGCAGCCGAAACAAGAGATAAGGAATCACCAAGAACAGGATTTGAAGCAATAGTACTCAATCCTGTCTGTGAATCACCCAAGCTGACAATTATTGTGCCTCCCATGCACAACAAAACACCAAATAGCTTTATCCAAGTGAACTTCTCTCCTAGAAAGGCTAGAGATACGAGAAACGTGAATAGACTGGAAGCACTGCTCAAGATGGTATTCGACTGAAATAAAAGTAAAGGCAACTTAGAGTGACATATTTGCACAAAAACAAAATCTAGATTCACAGAAAAGATAACCGTAGAAAACACGCACTAAGTCAGATCTGAATGCTTACAGTAACTGTAGTATACTTCAGTGAAAGATTAAAAGTGAGCTGTGCAAGAAACCAGAATGGGCATATCAATAGGCTAACTTTCGCCACTCTTGTTCGGGTCCAACGCCCCTTTGAATCTAAACCAACATCATCATTTTTAACATCTCCATCAAAGTCAATGTTAGTTTGGTTGTTTCCTCTGACGGAATCTGATGAGCTCAAACTATCAACTTGAGAACTAACGTGATTCTCTTCAAGAAGAATTACTTCCTCTGAATCTCCTAACACCGGCAAACTCTCCTCCTTCCCCTTCCGCCGCCAAAAGTGAATGCTTCCATACCTATTTTCCAAAAACCTTCCGATTTCAACTAGGGGAATTAACACCACAAACAACGAATTGCAAATGTATGTTATAAGGAAGGGAGAAACACCCTCATCAACAACCGATTGAACAACAAAACTAGCTGCAATCCATATTGCGGCGACAGCAAATATGTATACTAACCCTAAAATCCATCTCCCCACTTGACTTCTCATTAGTTTCAACTTTAACAACTCAAACAAAACTTAAGCTCAACACCTGACGACTTCACCATGGCCAAGCTTCTTAAACCTCCAATCCTAGTTGGGATCCCAAGATCAACAATCTGTCAAAGTAAATGTAATCTGCCAAAGTAAACGTGCTCATAAATTTAGTTGGAAATGCGCCATGAACATATAAACAAACCATAATATCAAAATAAATTAGCATTGACATTCAAAGGATAATATCAATAAAGTATTGATCGATTTCAAGTGATAACTGTCGTAATTAATCATACAGATCTTTGGAGCAAAATAAGCAAATCCGAAAGCTAAAACTCATCATATAATAAGTGTAAAATACAGATTGAGACAGAAACACCGATAAATAGGGAAATTTGGCGAGCGAGAAGGATAAATGTGATATACCTACAATAAGGCGATTGAAGATTCAAACGAGAACCTAGGGAAATCTCTTTTTTCAACCATCAGTACAGTTTTGTGCTTCCACCCCTTGTTTGTTGCGGAAGAGGAGACCATAAGATGGGCAATTATGAAGGCAAAGAATGAAGGCTGGGATAAGATTCATCATTCATGTGAAGACAAACTCCTCCATGATTAGCAAGTCCCTAAATCCCTAATATCCTAATTGAGATCTAAGCTGTTGTTAAAATGCTTGAGTACTACTTTGTTTATGTTTTGTAAAGTTTCAATTGTAAGTAGGGAAGTGAATATTTTAGCTCATGAATGTGCCATTATAGCTAGGAACCTTAATTCGCCCGGAGTGGGCTAGCTCTTTGTATTTGGAAAAAAAAATAAAAAATAAAATGCTCTATTCATATTTGTCCATGTCAAAATTATTTGTTTTTCCACTCAAAAAAAAAAAAAAAAAAAAAAAAAAAATTTAATTGTATATAGCTAGACCCTTTTGGATGAAGAGAAAAGGGAGGAAAAGAAAAGTGGGGGTTTGGAGTAATTTAATTTTGAGTGTAGTAGAATTCAAGAGGAAGGAAGAGGGGAGAGGGGAGAGGGGGGAGGGGGGTCCATTACAATTTTAGCAACATGTTTTCATGTCAAAATAGGCCGGAAACGAAAGAAAACCATTATATTTTAATATAATATACATCATGATCTCTTTTTTTCCTTTCGTTTTTATCAAATTTAATTCAAACACCTTAAGTAGACTTTACAATCTCTTATTCTTCTCTTCTTTCATTTATGTTCTCTTCTATTATTTTTTCTAAATGTTTCCTTCAATCCAGACAGAATTGCGGTAACATTTACCAAAACAACACTAATACTAATTTTTACATTTTTACTTTTATTTATTATAATATGAGATTAAAAAAACTCGGTATAATTATTTTTTAGGAGGAAAATGCATTTTATCAATCAAATCTGCCAATTGGATGCCCACCAAGGTTTATGTAATCGCTCACCATTTGAATGCGTATATAATCGGAAGCGTGATTTTTATTAATTTAAAAGCTTTTGTTTGTGTCTGTTGGCCTTGTTAGGTGTGATGTCCGAAAGACAATTTTGTAATTGTTTTATTTAATAAATGAAATGATATTGTTATTCATATTTATTATTCTCATATTCACCGATGTGACAATGGTAATTACACTACAGAAAACCCTAAAGTATATCGTTTATGTAATCACTTAACTCGGTGTATGGTATATACACGGGAGGATTGAGTTAGTGAAGATGTACTTAAAATACAATTAGCCCGTAGTGAAGTTAATCGAGAGTATCGGGTCTCTCCTTTAACGTGCTTATTAATGCGCCCGAACACAATAGGTGTGATTGTCTTATCCGGACTTTCGGTTAAGAGAACCTAGTGGGGCATTTATATATGATAGATATATCATATAGGGGTTGAACCGATTTGATTAGAGTTCACGATATAATTCCGTAATCGAGAAGTCTTATCGAATCAATGGATGATCATATTTATGGATATATCTTAATCCCGAGGTGATCACGATCAAGCTTAACTTTGAATCGGTATGAAGTTTGACTTGACGGTTAAGGATTACACCGAGTCCGTGATCCGAATTACCCCATCTTGGCATTGTCTTGGATTGAGTGAGTAGTCGTGTTATCACGGATACGGAATCCATTCCTTCCATTTCTCGGAAGTAGATAGACGATTCCCTTATTTGTTAATCCTAAAAACCGATCGATCCATGGAGTTCATATTACACTCGATTAGCTACCGGTGAGTTGTATGAATTAATTGATCACTAGGGGGTTAATGGTAAATAAGGATAAGAGGTTAGAAAGGGTTAACGGTAACTTCCTAATTTAGAATGAACGATCATGGAGGATTAATCCATATGTAATGATTATATCAATGGACGCTTATTATTATTCTCGTGAGGAGATAAATATAATCTCATAATCGGAGGAGTGCGATCACGGGATTATTGTGGCATATTCCCGTGATTGATTTATCGAATATAATTATTCGTTCGTAAGATAATTATTTATTTGATTTATCGGAGCCGTGATTATTAGTCCATAGTCCCCGACGTGCTCCTAATATAAAGCATAAATTTATTCTCGGACGTCGAATCCTAATAATATTAATTTAGTTCTTGTTGGACTTTATTAAAATGATATGTGAATTAATTGTTTAGTGACTATTAAATTAGTTGGGCTAAATAATTAAATATGTGGAAAAGACATTTTCCATAATCTTGGCCCAATTATTGTGTAATGTAATTAAAAATTAATATTGACTAGGTCAATATGTGATAAATTTCGCCCCAAGCATGTATTATGAAACAAGAAATTGTTTTCTTGTGTATTAATAAGACATGTGCGCATAAAATATTTATTGGATAAATATTTATGGAAAGAAATAAAGATAAATATTATTCTAGATTTGTTAGAATATTATGGAATTATCTTTTATTTAATAGGATTATTATAATTGATTTTGTATTAATTATTAAATCCTTGGAGGCTAAGTTTTACTCTCCTATATAAAGAGAGTTCTCTCGCCCTTAGACACATGTAAAATTCGACTTCTCCTCTTAGAGAGGAAGAAGAAAAAAAATTTCGGCCAAGGGGAAATAATTGGGGAAAAATCTTGGAGATTTTCCGGTAGCATATCGGAAGGATTCGAGACGAGGATTTCCTTCCACCGGGGAGTTCTTGGATCACACGTACGGAAGATCGTGGTCTTTCTTCACATCTTTCTTTGTTTTCTATTGCGGCTCTTCAACTTGGATTTTGAGATCCAAGAGGTATGTTCTACAACCCCCTTGTAGAGTAGATCTAGTTATTTTATTACGTGTATTTTATAGATCTAGATCTTTAAATCGCTTCCGTTGCGGATGATATTACTAACAGTGGTATCAGAGACCATGGTGATCTATATTTATACGTATAAAATATTAGATCTAGGAGTGGAAAACATGTAGTTTTTGTGTCCCAATTTTTTTAGGGGCCGATGCATATATGTTTATTTTTTATGTTGCGATTGTTGTGGTTGAAGAGATGGATTGGGGTTGGTACTGTTTACCCGTTAGATCTATTGTAAACTCATATAAACGATGAAAATTTGTTCATATGAGTATAGGAAATTATGTAATTTATTTTTTATTGCAATTTTAATTTCCAGTAATTAGATCTGTTTAAGAGCTGTTTAGTTATTTCGTTTTTTCCGTTGATCGAGCCGTTGAAACGACGATCCCTCCGGTCAGAATAAAGAATAAAAGGTGATGATCAATTCCACAAAATTTCGCGTCGATCGGAGTCCGTTTTGATATCCGTTCGTTGCTGCAAAGAAACTGTTGTAACAGAAAAACGCAGGATTCACAGAAACCCTACCTGTGACTTCCTCGAATTTCTGGGAAAGTTTGGACCGTTGAAACGCAAATCCAACCGGTCAGATCGATAAATATGGATTTTTTGACGTGGAATAAAAATTTCAGGTCGATCGGGATTCATCTCGATTTCCGATCGGCCTCGGGAAGTCTTTGAGGCACTGCTATAAAAGTCAGATCCAGCTGCAAGTTGAGCGGCTCACTGGAGAAAATTGACAAGTCAAATCTCCGATCCAACCGTCCATATTGAAGCCCGAGGAATGAAGAACAGATCTGAAAAGTTTCGTCACGATCCAAGCTCGTTTGGTTTCCCGATCATCGAAGAATTTGAACAGCTGCAGATTATGTTAGAAAGTAATAAACCCTAGTTAGGGTTTGTTTAATTTATTTCTGATAGATTAGATACGGGGGTCCCAACGATCCATCTCGGTGTTTAAATTTTCCGCAATTTATTTTTTATGTGTTTGATCATAAAATAGATATAAAATCGGAATTGCCATGATATGCATCATATCATAAATCCACTCCATGCATACATGTAGAATTTTAATTTTGGTAATTAAAATAGGCATGTATACAAACTCGCGTAATTAGTTGAAATTTAATTAATACGTGGTAATTAATTAATTTAGTAACTAATTAAAGATCCGAGGACGGGTTATGAAATCGTTAAGCCTTTTGGTGTGTGTTCTCGGTGAACCGCCTTAAAGCCCAAACGAGATCACGTTTTCGCTTATAGGTTGGGTGGTCAACTGAGCTAGGCTCGACCGACTTAACCCTCCTAGTGTGATGTATGCACGGGGGTCCGGCAAGACTAAGCCACACCGGTGAGCGGAGGGGTGATTCCTTCTTATCTCAATGGGGCTGTCTTGACCCGATTTCGTCCGACTATCACATATGTTCCAACGAATAGGACGGGTAGGCTTGCCTACGTTACCGACACCATTTGGAATCCTTGATTTGATGTGCTTTTATGTTAACATCAAAAAGACGTGGTTAGTTAACCCACCACCACTTCCAAAATATTGAGTGGGAGCGGGGAGGCGACGGCCAACCCCACGGCCTCTACTATAGATACAAGTAAGTGAGAGAAGGGTGACGCCTCGCGGCGCTTTGATTTCGTCCCCCTACGGATGGTGTTCACCCCTATCAACATTCATGGCTTGGTCTCCGAAAGGATAGGATTTCGGGTACTCGTCGGGTCACTGACCTATCCTACGACGGCACACTCGGGGCGTACCTAAGAGATCCGATATAGTAGGTCACACTCATAAAGGATATTTTTGGTAATATCTAGGCTAAAAAAGGAAGGTAGTCAATGAATAAAGGGATGTTCGATTCTCGTGGGATGTTTGATTCTCACAAGTTATTCATTGATGAGATTGTCTCGATTTAACCGTCATCTCTTTGACCTACCCTACGGCGGCACTGAGATGCGAGGTTAAAACCTTGGAATGGTAGAGTAGACTTATTTTTTAGTTTACAATTCCTAAAATAAAATAATATAGTAGTGTTAAACTTGAATTAATATATGTCATTTTATTTACAGCATTATATCCCTTACTAAAATGCTTAAAAATTTATAATTGACTAGTATTGACTTCGATAAAAAGTGGAAAGTAACTAGGACGTTGAACTAGTTAATCGATAATGCAATTATTTTTCGAAAGAGATATTTTCTCTTAAGCCTTTTAAAAAACCAGAGTGACATATAGGTATGTCACTAGTGTCATTCGTGTCAAACGGAGGACAAACTTAGTTTGATCAAAGGTGATTTCGGACTTTGAAATTCTTCTAGTGAATTTTTTTTGAGTGTGTAGTAATTACACAAGCAATTTTCTAATTGAAAAATCTGAAAATCATGAAGTGTTACTAGTTGGACGATATTTGGAATCGATGAACTAGTGGGAGCTTTATGATTTATTGTTTTTCTAGAACATTAGAAAAGTGTGACTGACTACACACGTAACCGTTCTAATTGAAAAACCAGAAAGTCATGAAATGTTGCTAGTTAGACGATATTTGGAATCGATGAACTAATGTGAGTTCTATGATTTGTTGTTTTTCTGGAAACATTGGAACAATGTACGAAAGATTTTCTAATCGAAAAAATCGGAAAATCATAAAAATAAAGCATTGCTCGTTAGACGGTATTTGGAACCGATAAACTAGTGGGAGCTTTAATGTTATGATTTGTTGTTTTTTCTGGTATATTAGAAAATCCGAGAAGTCCCGACGAGTAACACTCGAAATAGACATCCCACGGTTCAAGAGTAGTGTCTACTCAAACGAACCGCTGGTTCAAGACTGTTTCCATTTACGGAAAGTCAAGAATGGGAGAATATGTCTAAAAGTGTTAGTCATCTAAACTCGAGAAAACTTTAAGGTTTGAAACGAAAATTAATTAACGAAAATCATAGGATAAGGACGGTGATTTTGGATCACCAACCTATGAATCCTTGGCGATTTTCTCGAGCTAAGTTCTTTGCGAACAAGGTAGCGAAGTGCATTTAACGATTAAAGGAGTAAACAACGGGCGCTTAATTTTAGCTAGAATAGTGGGAGTGATATAAGGAAATGAATCTCGGATTCAATCCTTGGATATCGCGGAAAAATTATTTTCTCGTTTAAGATTCGTTGGAACGAAAGGATTTACCTTCTATTCGATAATTTGTTTGCCGTATAGAAAGTGAATATACCATTTGTAGTACGAATCCAAGACTCGGACTTTTGTTTGATAAAGTCAAAACCACTTAGAACTGCTGAAATATATATATAAAACACATCTTAAGAACTATTAAAAGCAATTGGTTTCTATATTTAGATAAACGCATCTTCATATTCCATAGTTAGTGCATAGTCCCTAAAAGACAAGACCTGAAGACTGGCTCAGGGTGATTCCTTTCTCCCAGTCTGGTTAAATTGTCTCAAAGGTTCAATGACTAAGTTTCCTTTCAATCGGGAAAGGATAATGGTTATAAAGAAGTAATATAGCTTGTTCATAACGACCTTCGGGGTCTGATGAAAGATACAAGCTAGTAGGAGCTTCCGAGTAGTGACTTCTTGTCTGATAACTATTCAAACACTCCGGTAAGTTTATCCAAAATATTTTGAGGTTTCTCTGTTTTTCAACAGAGATAGAGTATTCTATACTCGGAATAGGCCATTCATAGTCTTCGAGACTGATGCTCAGCCTGCCTCATTGTGACTTGTTCTCACTAAGTGAGAAACCGTTAAATTGCCTTACATAGTTTTGGATGTGCTACAATACACTGCTTAACTCAATAAAGATATTGGAAGCGAAATAACGGTTTACATTGAAATGTAAGACCGAGAAGTCTACATAGAATATGCTTTGGAATTTATGGATAAGGTGTGGATTCGGTTCACCCCACTTCCATAAATATAAGCATTTAGCACACGGTGCTTGAAGGTAGGTCTGGGAATTTCGCGAACACGTTCGGTCAGTGACCAATCGTTATATATCTTTTAGCATTGAGAAAAAGGTTTGTTATAAGATTCTTGAAATCGGGAAGGGACAGTTATACTGTTGCATCCTTCCTGATAGAGTCCATGAACAGCAAAACCTTGAACCTTGAAGTACGTTTACTCAAGGTAGTTACTAACTGATTAAAATCAGACCACATCCAACATCGGTTGTTGGTGATAACACTAAATACTACTAAACTAGATCAGAATTTCGATCCACCCAGAATGTAATGGGAGTATGGTTTATCCATTACCCATTACGCGTTCTGCGGACTTTGTAGTCTGAGGATCGATTGATGACCTATGGCTCTTTTGTGAGCAGTATAGGATTCTGATAATAGAGGTTGGTTTAATAGCCATAACCCTGTGAATGGAGTTCGGTACTCCAGTTCTGTTCATACTCTTATAGAACCACCTGAGCGTCTCAGGCCCAGTGGGAGTAATTGGATCTACACGGAAAAAGTAGAATGAGTTCGGTATTACATGATTTTGTTCAAAAGCAGAAAATAGGGGTGATTCCCTGAGACTTTCTTGCCAAACAAACGGAGTCTGGATTCATTCGGAACAAAAGGGTATTGCCTTATGAACTTATGACAGGATGACTGTCAAGGCTTATGTCCTTTTGTGGATAAAAAGCAAACCTCTCGGTCATTGGAAGTCATATATTTCTACAATATGTGGATTTGACCAGAATATTGATAAGTCTTTTCTAGACTGGATATCAATTTAGTACAGTAGTGAATATATAAATATATATTAGTGTTTGTGAAGGATAACACTGCACCAGTTGGAATCAACATGGGTGTGTTATCTGAAGTCAGAATCTGACAATACCACAATTCTCTGCAACAGAGATTTGGACAACATTCTGAAGAGTTTGACTCGGTCGAATTCACTAGAATCAGTCACTGGTTTCCCATCCATCTTATTGGTTAAGATGATGCATCTGTGTATGCAACATTCAACGAGGAAGTTCTACCCTATGCCTCAGGAATGACTCTCTAAATCTTCGGATCAAGAGAAATGGGATATATTCTCTTTCTAGTAAGAGATGGTCAGGTTATTGAACGTCAAATTTGATCGAATCTTAGATTCGGCGGTTAACAAAGCATGTTTAGTATGTCCTTTGGTATCTTGAAGAGAACGAGGAACAATATGCGGACATATTCATATGAACTTGGATATGTGTGATACACTGATTTTGACTTTAAGTCAGATTGAGGATGATCGTTAAGTCGATCTCGGGCTCAGTGTTTACTCAGTACCACATGATTAGATGGACCGGTAACGTTTCGATTCTACGGATCGTCTCAAGCCGACAACCTGACTAATCATTAAGACCCATGACATTTAGATGTAGGTACTTCCCGAGTCACTGACCTATCCTACGACGGCATACTCGAAGTGTACTTTGGAATCTGAAATGGTTATGATATGCTTAATGGGTACTAGAATACGGGATGGGTCTCCATTGCTTCAGAGCAAGTGGGAGATGTAGTTTGTTGTATTTTAAATAATAGGGTGTGCTCTAAAACAATTAATCACATGCTTTCGTGCAAGTGGGAGATTGTTAGGTGTGATGCCCGAAAGACAATTTTGTAATTGTTTTATTTAATAAATGAAATGATATTGTTATTCATATTTATTATTCTCATATTCACCGATGTGACAATGGTAATTACACTACAGAAAACCCTAAAGTATATCGTTTATGTAATCACTTAACTCAGTGTATGGTATATACACGGGAGGATTGAGTTAGTGAAGATGTACTTAAAATACAATTAGCCCGTAGTGAAGTTAATCGAGAGTATCGGGTCTCTCCTTTAACGTGCTATTAATGCGCCCAGAACACAATAGGTGTGATTGTCTTATCCGGACTTTCGGTTAAGAGAACCTAGTGGGGCATTTATATATGATAGATATATCATATAGGGCTGAACCGATTTGATTAGAGTTCACGATATAATTCCGTAATCGAGAAGTCTTATCGAATCAATGGATGATCATATTTATGGATATATCTTAATCCCGAGGTGATCACGATCAACTCGCTTGAATCGGTATGAAGTTTGACTTGACGGTTAAGGATTACACCGAGTCCGTGATCCGAATTACCCCATCTTGGCATTGTACTTGGATTGAGTGAGTAGTCCGTGTTATCACGGATACGGAATCCATTCCTTCCATTTCGGAAGTAGATAGACGCTTCCCTTATTTGTTAATCCTAGAAACCGATCGATCCATGGAGTTCATATTACACCGATTAGCTACCGGTGAGTTGTATGAATTAATTGATCACTAGGGGTTAATGGTAAATAAGGATAAGAGGTTCTAGAAAGGGTTAACGGTAACTTCCCAATTTAGAATGAACGATCTATGGAGGATTAATCCATATGTAATGATTATATCAATGGACGCTTATTATTATTCTCGTGAGGAGATAAATATAATCTCATAATCGGAGGAGTGCGATCACGGGATTATGGTGGCATATTCCCGTGATTGATTTATCGAATATAATTATTCTGTTCGTAAGATAATTATTTATTTGATTTATCGGAGCCGCTGATTATTAGTCCATGGTCCCCGACGTGCCTCCTAATATTGCATAGCTATTCTCGGACGTCGAATCCTAATAATATTAATTTAGTTCTTGTTGGACTTTATTAAAATGATATGTGAATTAATTGTTTAGTGGACTATTAAATTAGTTGGGCTAAATAATTAAATATGTGGAAAAGACATTTTCCATAATCTTGGCCCAATTATTGTGTAATGGCAAAATTAATATTGACTAGGTCAATATGTGATAAATTTCGCCCCAAGCATGTATTATGAAACAAGAAATTGTTTTCTTGTGTATTAATAAGACATGTGCATAAAATATTTATTGGATAAATATTTATGGAAAGAAATAAAGATAAATATTATTCTAGATTTGTTCTAGAATATTATGGAATTATCTTTTATTTAATAGGATTATTATAATTGATTTTGTATTAATTATTAAATCCTTGGAGGCTAAGTTTTACTCTCCTATATAAAGAGAGTTCTCCCAAGCCTTAGACACATGTAAAATTCGACTTCTCCTCTTAGAGAGGAAGAAGAAAAAAAATTTCGGCCAAGGGGAAATAATTGGGGAAAAATCTTGGAGATTTTCCGGGTAGCATATCGGAAGGATTCGAGACGAGGATTTCCTTCCACCGGGAGTTGCTTGGATCACACGTACGGAAGATCGTGGTGCTCTTCACATCTTTCTTTGTTTTCTATTGCGGCTCTTCAACTTGGATTTTGAGATCCAAGAGGTATGTTCTACAACCCCCTTGTAGAGTAGATCTAGTTATTTTATTACGTGTATTTTATAGATCTAGATCCTTAAATCGCTTCCGTTGCGGATGATATTACTAACAGGCCTTACCTCCGCCCCAATAATCACTACAAAACCGACTTTCTCTCAAAGTCATGTATTTTTATTGGTTATTCATGTCGGCTACAAAAGTTTAGACCTTACACTAGCCGCATATTCTTAGCTCGTCATGTTGTGTTTGATGAAACCCACTTTCCCTATAAATCCCATGCCATGTACCTTATTCACCATACACTTGACTCTATTTTGTTTCATGTTCCGTTACACTCACACACTCAACCAGCTCGTTTTGTAAAGTCCCACATCGGTAAAGTAAAGTCCTGCTCACCCCCATATAAGTGTGAGACATAAAAGTCTTGTCAACTCGGGCTAGCCCTTTTAGACCAAACAAGGACGGTGGTCTAAGCAGTTGACCCGACCATTTATGACTCATTTAGCGCAACCATGCCCGGGGTCTGGGGGCGTTACAGAATGGTATTCAGATCCGACTGCCATACGGAACTAAGTGCCACACCGGGAGAGGCGGTGAGGGCCACCTCTAGAATCCTATGGTAGGGACGAACATGGACAAATCCACTGGGACAAGTCTTGGCCGTCCTAGCGAGGACGTTTGTCTCTTATAAAGGGGGAGAATATAAAGTCCCACATCGGTAAAGTAAAGTCCTGCTCACCCCATATAAGTGTGAGATATAAAAGTCTTGTCAACTCGGGTTAGCCCTATTAGACCAAGCGATGACGGTGGTCTAATCAGTTGACCGGACAATTTATGACTCATTTAGCGCAACCAGGCCCGGGGTCTGGGGGCGTTACAGAATGGTATTCAGATCCGACTGCCATACGGAACTAAGTGCCACACCGTGAGAGGCGGTGAGGGCCACCTCTAGAATCCTATGGTAGGGACGAACTGGGACAAATCCACTGGGACAAGTCTTGGCCGTCCTGGCGAGGACGCTAGTCCCTTATAAGGGGGGAGAATGTAAAGACCCACATCGGTAAAGTAAAGTCCTGCTCATCTCCATATAAGTGTAAGACATAAAGGTCTTGTCAACTCGGGTTAGCCCTTTTAGATCAAACGAGGACGGCGGTCTAAGCAGTTGACCGGACCATTTATGACTCATTTAGCGCAACCAGACCTGGGGTCTGGGGGCGTTACACGTTTACCCTCACATTTACCTATACCTCCCCAACATCCCTCTCCCTCACTTTAACCAACCTCGCCTTAGCCTAGCCCACCTACTTTTGATTGGCCCTGGCCCAGCCAAGTTGAGTCACACCTGCCGCAACCGAGCTCGGTTGAGCCGAGTCTAAACCCCCTCACAACCCAACATCCCATGACCGGTAAAACACACACCCACTCCCTCCACCTTAAAGTTCTACCCTCTGACTATCCCCCACTTAAGTCTTACACTTCCACCACTTGTGAAGACTCTCATGAACCCATTTGTTTCGGTATTTTCAATAAAAAAATTGTATGGCAAGATGCAATGATTATTGTATTTAATGCTCTTATGCAAAATACACATGGACACTTGTACCACCTCCTTCCACTACCAACATTATTGGTTGTAAAATGGTTTATCGGATGAAGCGCCACACGGAGGGTAAGATTGAACACTATAATGCTCGTCTTGTGGCCAAGGGTTTTTGTCAGTCCGAAGTTGTTGATTATCATGAGACATTCAATCCGGTTGTGAAGCCCGTTACTATTCGCAGGGGCGGACCCAAGGCTTGACCCAGGTGGTCTCAAGCCCCCCCCAAATGGTCCCAAGCCCCCCTCCATATGGTCCCAAGCCCCCCCCAAATTTTTATTATTGTATTAGTAGTAGTGTTAATATTAGTATGTTATGTGTCTTTTTATTGAACAAATGGCTTTATATCCTAGTGGTTTAAGAACAAACTCTTTTCAGTCTCCATAATCCTAGGTTGTAAGTTCAAATCCCACTACCAACATTTTTTTTTAGCTTTACAGTTTATATACTAAGACCACCCCGAAAATTTTTCCTGGTTCCGCCACTGACTATTCGTACTCTTCTTATTATTGCTTTTCAGAACCACTAGCCATTCAACACCTGGATATTCAAAACGCCTTTCGTCATGGCTATCTTACTGAAGAGGTCTACATGTCTCAACCACATAGGCATGTGCATCCGGACTATCCTCGTCATGTTTGCAAGCTCAACCACAACATTTATGGTCTCAAACAAGCTTCATGTGCATGGTTTTTTCGGTTCACTCAATTCTTGGCCACGCCTGGTTTCACGCGAGTAAAGTAGATCCTTCATTGTACTATTTTGCGCGTAATGGTGTCAATGTCTTTATGCTTATATATGTTGGTGATGTCATTGTTATCAGGACTAACAACTTTTAGAGTTCGATTACCAAGCTATCACACAACTTTTTGGGTAAGGATCTGGGTCCTTTTTCTCATTTTTTGAGCATTGAGATTGTTCGCACTTCTCAAAACCAATCTTTATGTCCGTGAAGTGCCCATGAGATTGACGCGGGTGTTGGCGCAAATTCGTTGCCATCAATAATAAATTACATTGGTGTAAATTGATGATTATATTATATTATTAATATCCTCTTTTTCTTGTTGCTTGAGTTTTACTTCATATTTAAGAGATCTTCTTGTATCATAAAGTCATTGAAGTTAATAAAATATTTTTTATCTTACGATTATCAACATTAAGTGTATTGCCATGGATAAATTAAAAAAAAAAACCCGATGCGGTGGTAATTAATTTGGATGTCTCGTTAGATTTACTAGGATGACTTTAAAGGACCACTTAGATTACCTTGTTACTACTATTTATTTGTTCTTTGCGGTAGAAGACACTTTTCATCAGGAAAATTACCGTACATAAATTTGGACTACACAATTTCAACGCAGAATGAAATTGCATGGTCCAAATCGATACACGTAGAATATATAACTCCATAAATAAAATTATCAACCAAGACTTAAGCAGTCACAATGGTACCTCAACCCAACCCCCAAATGAATCCCCCAAAATCCACAATGATGTCTTGACTTCTCCCCCAACTTGTAAATTATTCTTCCCCTGGTCTAGATATTTTGGGTTGGCCTTTAGAGGCTTTTTATGTGGTAAAAAAGAAGATTTCTATATCAGATCAAAATATGTGAGGAAAAATTAAATGTGATAATAGATGAAAAAATGAAAGTTGTTTTAGAAAGTGTATAGATATTGCGTATTAAAATGAAAAAAAATAAAAATTTGAAGTTTCATAATGAAACGGAAAACAATGTTTTTTTAGAAGGTATCATCGAGCTTATTGAGTTGCTCTTACGGGAAATTATGACATGATAACTCCACTCATGCGGAGAGCGGGGGTGGTTTCATCCGTGCCATCAGTTTTAAAATTAGATTTAAACTCTGCGGTTCCGATCGTTTAATCCGTCATTTCACACTAAAATACACTACGCTCTCGATCCGTCGATGTAAAGTATTGCTCTTACGGAAAATTCTATCACTGGGACTTCTCTTACTGCGGGAAGCTATCTACGCGCGAAAGATCTGACCACACAATTTCCACACACGGGACACTGTGTATTCCACCTCAGAAAACTGTGTGGTCCATATCCTGCCACGTAGAAAGTTCCCTACTAGGGAGTCGCTACAGTAGAACGACTCTTGCTCTTACTTACCGTTTACAATTTTGATCAACGTCCAATAATGGCAAAAGGATTCATGCATGATTGGTGAATTATGGTGAACCCAAACTGGTATCATCATTATGGAATGATGGGTTCATGATGTCCTACGAGGAGTACTATTAGCTTTATTGGATTTTGTGTTTTGAGAAGACAAAAAGCAAAAATCCAAAGCCATTCAAATTATTTTGCACTACAAAACAAAACAAAGTCGTTCCACTACTCACCAACCAGATCTGACACCACCACTCTTTATTTCTCCGACTCCGTTTCACTCTTCATTTCTCCAACAAACCCAAAAAACAAATATTTAAAATAATAATAATAATATTAATTTTTTGAATAAATATTAATATTAATTATCAAGTAAATTAATCAGTCTCAACGTAAATAGTGCCCACCATCTTATTCATAGAATTTTGTGTTGAATATATATCTCAGTGGTTCATTTTATAAATGATGTATATATATATATATATATATATATATATATATATATATATATACACAATATCATTAGAATACATTTGCTCATCGATCTACTGGCTTCTCTCTTCATTTGTCTAAAAGGGAAGTTAATAATTACCAAAATCCTAAAATATAACTCTTTTTATTATTGTTTTTTTAATGGATTAGGAAATTAGTTAA
Organism: Gentiana straminea; assembly: GCA_036785695.1. Taxonomy (NCBI): domain Eukaryota; kingdom Viridiplantae; phylum Streptophyta; class Magnoliopsida; order Gentianales; family Gentianaceae; genus Gentiana; species Gentiana straminea. The sequence continues at coordinate 12,281,315 of JAVUPR010000300.1, read as the reverse complement.
CGGTCATAAATTTTATATAAAATGTATTTGACAATAGTTGTGCAATAGTTATAAAATATAAAATATGGTTTGGTAGATATTAAATTAAAGACAAGATGAAGGAAAAATATGTCAAATGATTTATCGACATTCTAAAAATACTTCTATTATGAATAAAAAAAAGTAAAAAACAACTTATTTGTGACGGAAGTAATACATCATGCACCTAAATATATTATGCCAGAATATTATACCATTATAATCGGATAGATGATTTATTAAATGACTATATATATATATATATATATATATATATATATATATATATATATATATATATATATTAATCACCGTCTAAGAATTTTCCAACATTGAAAGCATAGCGGTGGTGGTAGTGTATCAAAAGCACACGGATCCTCTCCCATGACGATATGCACCGAGAGATGCTGTGAATATGATCCGACCGCACATATTATATAGTGTTATTAAGATATGGATATTGATTTATTTATTTAATCTTTTAAAATGAGTTGAAGTTGGCGCAATTTTGATTATAGTGTATCAAAATACATTATCAATTTACCATTCATTGCAGTACCATCTCCTCCCGAGGAATTCTTACCCGCACTCTTCTCGTATGTCCTGATTCGTTGGATGTAAGCCATGTGTACAAGAAGACAAATACTACTATTTATCTTCTTATACACGTCTCACGTCCAACGGATCGATGCACATGAGGACTCCCCGGGTAAAAATTTTCCCGCCGTAGGGGTCCTAATTCGTATAAAAACTCAGTGAATCCGTACTCAATGTGAGTTGTTTTTATAGGTTTTTCCATAAATTGAAAGAGCAGACAATACATATATGTTTGTGTCATTACATGAAAAATACATTTAATTTTACTATGATTAATAATAAATTAGAGGTAAAATGAGGGGAAAAAACTAATACACTATTTTTAACTATCATAGAGGAAATAATGCAACATAGTAATAAATTATAAAGTATAAAATAATTTCTTATGCTACCGTCAGCATGATAATGTGAAAAATATAGTGAAATTGTGTAGTGAAACCCTCAATAATAATTAGTTTCAGAGAACACAAGGTTTTCCATTTTTGATTTTTAACACATATAAAATCTATCTTAAACAAATAGATAACAGTTTCCTCAAAAACAAAACAAATAGATAACAGATTTTTTAACAAATGAATTCCACACTAAGGCTGATGAAAGTGGTATGCTATTAATTACAACATCTAGTTTTAGCTTAATAAGTCAATGTTCATCATTATATATATATATATATATATATATATATATATATATATATATATATATATATATATATATATATCAAAAGATAGAATAAAAAATTGAATACCTCTAATTAACTACCCAATATTGACTTGACCACGGTGGTGGAAATGTAGAATCTTGTCTGTTATAATTAATAATACTGAGAAAGACCGTGGATTTAACACTAATATAGTCTTGGAAATTACAATAATCACCATTTCTTGAAAATTACCATAATCAAAGAATGGAGAATTGAAATTGCAAAAATGAAAGCAAAATTAACCCAATTGAAATCAACCAATCAAAAACCAAAATAGCACCCACAATTTCTATTGATAATATATGTCCTTTAGGTCTATAGATAGATACAAAAATATGGAGGTAGGATTAAGATTCACTTTTTTTTTAATATATATCTACACAAATAATTCTAGCAAAAATTCAAAAATTAAACTTGCGATGAAGATGACAAAAAGAAAGCCAACAAACTTCTCTCACCAAAAGACAAGTAGTAGTAGTATTTAGACCCTCTTGATGAATGACGACAAATTCAACCCCCTAGCTAGCTGATTACCATCATCATCATCCAACCACTGCATTGCCAATTTTCCACTAAGCAGCTATTTTTTCTCCGGTCCGATCCGAACCCGAGAAAAATTCATCTGTTTTAGTTTGATATAGGGTTGGGGCCACTTGGAACCTCATGATCTCCAGCTTCATATTGTCTCTGAGTAAAAGAGGAACGGCGCCATGAATTTACGCCGCTTCGTTTCGGACGCAAGGTCGTTACTGTAGTTGTTGAGGAAGGTGCAGGAACAAAAATCTGGGTTTTGGTTGAAGGAATTGAGGGATCAGATTCAGATGAGTTTACAAGAACAACAAGGAGAAGGAAAATCAAGCCAATAAAGAGATAGAAAGCATTAGATTTTGATGGGTTCTTGAAAGTACATATGGCAGCCATGATCATATCTGGAATAATTAGAAACCAACCCCCAATTGCCCACAAGAAATCAATAATGTCCATAAACTAACCAAAAAAAAACACCCCAATTGCTTTAATTTCTCTTCCAATGGCGAATCTGGAAGAAAAATCAAAGAGAGAGAGAAATTAAAGGAGAAGAGAGGAGAAGGTTCAGCAGAAAAAGTGGATGCAAAGGAAGATATGAAATTCGATACACATTGATTTTGTATGACTGCTAGCGATTAGCATGGAATAATGGAGCTACCTTTATACCAAAGGTGTCTGGGTGGGTGCTCAGTTTTGACAATGAGGCTCCTGTCCCTTGTTTTTTTTTTTTTCTTTTTCTTGAGAACTTATTAATCGTCTTATCATAATCGATGATGAAAAAAATGTAATGTGTATTGCACATACTACCTCCGTCTAATAAAAAATATCCATTTTTTGAAAATAGACTGTCTCATAAAAAAGTGTTCATTTATATAATCAATACATCATTTAATGCATTTTTTTCAAACATACCATATTTTAGCATTTAATGTTTGTTTTCATTTCACATTCCAATAGAAACATTAATTATGTGATAGGGATATATAAGTCATTTACTACGTAAAATTATACACATTAATTGTTTTCTTAATCTGTATACACCATCAAATGTGGACATTTTTTGTGGGACGGATGTAGTATTATTTACTCCTTCCGTCCCGAAATAACTGAGGCAGTTGTTAAAAAGATTCGTTCCAAAATAATTAAGGCAGTTAAATTTCCAATGCAGCATTTATTGTGTTTTTTCCTACATCTAATCTTATGTCTTAAAGAGGGGGAGAATAAATATAACATTGTATTAATTATAGACTAAGGGTTTTTTAGTCATTTCGACAATCAAATTAAAATATTAACTCGCATCCTTAATATGTGTGTTTTTGACAACTGCCTCAGTTATTTCGGAACATAGGAAATACCACTAAGTTAAATAGTGGAAACTACTAACATAGATAATAGAAATAGATACTCTCTATTGGAGTGTTTCGGTTGAAAGAGTGATATGAATTACTAATATTTGGAAGATGTTTTATCATTTCATATAAGTGTAATCTATCTACCATTTGCTATCGTTATAAAGCAGTTGTAACACTCTATCACGGATACCAAGTACTTATTCGACATGAAACGTTCGACACGTGACATTTAGAGAAAATCTCAAATCTCACGTAAGCCTACGTCATATCAGAGCACAAAAGATTCGCGTGAAAGGAAACAAACTAAAGATTCAGGAAAATAGACCATCAAAGTCTTCCATACAACCAGTTCAACTATTGAATACAACTGCTGTCAAAGTAAATCTTAAATAACTTAAACTAGCAACTAGAATCGCAGACAAAAAAAAATGTCTGAAAAGAAGAAACTACTATAACTACTAGCAACCATGCCTTATTCCAAAACGAACTAATAATGACAAACAACTAAAATATAAGCAACTTAGTAGATTCACCTAAACTAGCACTCCAAGCTTGTCATCAAACTCTGCATGTACCTGCGTACCTCTTATTCCAAATAAAGGAGTAAGTTCATGCATTAAACTTAGTAAGGAGAAAGAAGATTAAAAGATCAATTTATGTTTGTCAAAATGCCGTGAGACATGACACGAATCAGCTTCATCAAGATACAAAACAATTTAAAATCGTGACTTGAAGTATTGAGGAAACTACCTTCAAAACATAACTTGAAACATAAATATCCACTTTAAAACCAACCTAAGCGATGCTTATATAGAGACATGCATATTAACTAAGTACAGTTCTTCTTTGCACGTACTTGTTCGTTTAATTAATTACTTATCGTGTTTAGCCCGCTGATCAAACTTACATAAGCCACTTACTACTCCCTACTATACTTGTCTACTAACCATAACATGTTCGTGTATTGTCAATCACGTTCATGTTTCGTACTAACTTAGCATGAAGGCAAGGTGCAACACAAGTAATATGACTAGCCATACATCCAACGAAGGTCGACTGGGCCACAGTACCCCATTCGGTACATTGTCTTAGGAATGACATAGGTAATACATCTAGTCATACATCCTACATGGGACTTAGAGACCAATGGTACTCCGCTCAATACATCGCAAGGTCACCAACTATAAATAAGTAGGAGCACATAAAGCACATAAGTTTAGATTAAAGTCCCTATTCTATCATACGTGAACATACAAAGGGCATAGCAACACGGAACTCTCATCATATCTCCATTACTCTGAACCAAAATGCATAAAACATTTTACACAATAGTAACGGAAAAATGGCACAATGTTCTAAAAACACAATTTACGTCACAGAATGAGCTAGAAACCAACTCTAGATATTGGACCATGTGCTTTCCCAGGAGATGGGCCAGGAAAGTGGCCTAGACAACCACTGCAGGACTACATCCTGACTTAACAGCTACCTGGAAACACATAATTATGTCCAGTTAAGTAATAAAAGTAATAAAAATGCATTAAAACATAATCTTTAAAAACCAAAAGGGAATCCTTTTGATAAGAAGAACTCATTCCCTTTAAGAGGAGCCGAACCTATGGGCCGAACATCGACTAACTAACAACCTACATGAACTTACAAGCCAACAACGAATCTATCAATAACACTACGAGGAACTAACCTAATCTTGAAAAAAAACTACGAATCATAACTATGTCAAATGCCCCAGACATAAGTTAGGATAATCATCATGAGTTTGGTTTGTTTAAAGAGAACGTGGCATTGTTTGAAAGGATGGAGTTCAACTGCTTCTCTGGTGTATGACATATGGCAGCCTGTACTTTGATATTCGCAACGCCAATTCGCTTATCTCGGGGTATTGTATCTCAAAATTGCCTGAAGATCCAGTTGATCGAGTTAAAGAAGAATAGACATGCCTCTTAGGCTTTAGTGCCCAGTTTGCTATAAAAGAAAAGTGTGTTCCCTTGTTCATCTCATTACAATCTTATAATCTTTAGAGCTATTTTTTGAAAGAAATATGTGTCTCCCTCACAACTTATTCAAGAGACCCAGCTTAGATTTCCATTAACAAGTAAGCTTTTCAACCTTATTTTACATAATTTTCATCTTCTTTTCATTGAATCATGGCTCTGTAAACACATCTTCGTATGATACCCTTAGTAATGAGATCTCCGAAGGTGCTAGGTTTGTTAGCTAGGAATTTCCCGTTCTATCTTTTGTGTCGGAGTCATAGTCTGATGAGGACGCTTCTCAGGAAAAGTTTGATGTGTATATGTTTCCAGAGGAAAATGAGGTCGAAGCCTCAGGCGGGGCGTGAGTGACATTCCTACCGTTCTTTCATCTAAGAGGATGTAATAAATCAGCAGGAATTACCAAATTGATACGAACATTTATTATCCACTTCTTCCCTTCTCTGACCGGAGAGCCAACGACCCTATAGAAGGTTATTGCACAGTATACATTTAGCAACTTGTTGATGGTCTTCGATTTCCGATTCATACAAGCAATTTTCCATGTCTCGATCCACTATAACTTAGTTTTAACCCAAATCACTCATTAGAATCCTTGTTGGTTTTGCTATTTTCTGTAGGATTATCGGTAGACAATCCTTGAGATAAGTGTATTGTTTCTCCACAAACTTTTCAGGTTTCTTGTAGTCCCGGCTTCGGTTGACATTTTCCTTAAGCAGTGTTGGATCGACCCTGGTCTTGCCTTTATTCAAGGAGATGAGGGTCTGGGCTCGGACGTTTCATATTTTCGGGCCACGTCAAGCATGTCTTGTAAGTTTTCCGGCTGACGTAGAACAAATTCGCCTTTGAGGAAGCCCCTTGCGGGACCACTCTGGAAGCTTCTCATAACCACCTATTCACTTAGACCTCTCGTCTGTTCGTACACTTTGTTGAACCGCTCATAATAGCTCTGGACTGATTCATTCTCGGGTGATCAAATCTCATAGAGCTCGGACTGGGTCTTCTTAGTCTGACTGGTTGATTTGAATTCGGCGATGAACTTAGTGTTAGGTGTAGTGCCCGAAAAACAATTATCTAAATGTTTTAGGACAGAATTAATAATTCATCTTATTATATGCATGTATGCTTATAATTAAGACACTACTGAAAACCCTAAGTACCTTGTTTATGTAATCACATAACTAAATGTATGGCTATACACAAGAGGATTGAGTTAGTGAGATGTACTTAAAATTAACTTAGTCCGTAGCGTTTATTAATCTGAGTACGGGTCTCTAGATTAATTTGTTAATAATGCACCCAGAACACTTTAGGTGTGACAGTCTTATCCAGACTGTCGGTAATAGGGTACCTAGAGGGGCATTTATATATGATGATAATCATATAGGGCTGGACCGATTTGATTTGAGTTCTCGATATAATTCCGTAATCTAGAGGTCTTATTGAATCACAAGATGATCATAAATGGATTAATCTCAATCCTGAGGTGATCACAGACGGCTGCTTAGACTAGGGTAGGGTTTGATGTGTTAGTAAGGATCACTTCGTAGTATGTGGTCCAACACTTCTCGTTGGCTCTATTTTGGGATGAGTGAGTTGTCTGTGCTATCACAGATATGGAATACATTCCTTCCCTCGGGAAGTAGACAGACAGTTCCCATATTTGTTAACCCTAGAAACTGATCGATGGGCCCAGTTCATACTATATTAGTGATGAACTAATTGATCACTAGGGGGTTAATGGTAAATAAGGATAATATGTTTCGAGAAGGGTTTGCGGAGATATCCCGAATCGAAATGGACAGTCTATGGAGGATTTATCCGTATGTAATGATTATATCAGTGGATGCTTATCAACTCATAGGTGAGGTGAGTGTAAGTTTATATCTATATTCAGCATAGTTCAATTTCGGGTTTATGGTGGTGTAATCCCAGAATTAATAGATTGAATATAATTGTTCGGTCTGACGAATAATTTTATTTAATTTATTGTAGCTACTGAATATGGGTCCATGGTCCCCGGCGTGGCTCCTAACATAGCATATGTTTTCTCATCGTTTCACCTGAATTATAATTAAATAGTTGGATTGGACTATTTAATTGATATGTGGATTAATTGTTTAGTTGGACTAGATAATTAAATACATGAAAAAGAAATTTTTCTTGACTCGGCCCAATGGGTCAAAAAAAAATGCGTGGACCTTTATTTACTAAAGGGTGGGGCGCATATTTGGATTAAATAATTAGAGAGAAATTAGTTTTCTTGGATAATTATTTAATGTGTGATTTATCTTTTATTTGTTAATTGATAATTCATGGAATATTAGATAATAATATGATTTATCCTAATTTATTTGGGATAATTATTTAGGCGGATTCTATTTGGACCCCCCTATTTACTACTTGCACCACATTAATGAATTTTCGGGTGAAAAAAACGTCACTCACACTGGTGTTCGTTGTGGCACACCAACGTCAGTGTCACTGACGTTGGTATGCCACTAGGAACACCAGTGAAAAGTCATGGACTGACGTTCTAAGATTTAACACTTTTTTATATAGGGAATGTCAGTGACACTGATGTTCCTTGTGGAACACCAACGTCACTGTGACTGACGTTGGTGTTCCACAAGGAACACCAGTGTGACTGATGTCCCCTATATAAAAAATCATGTGGTGCAAGTAGTAATTTTTTGTGGTACAAGTAGTAAGTGGGTGCAAGTAGTAAATAGGGGGGTCCAAATAGAATCCCCCTTATTTTATTTATCTTTTATTTGGAATAAGGATTAATCTAATAATTATCTCTTAATTATTAAATCCTTAGAGGACAAGGATTACTCTCCTATATAAAGAGAGTTCACCCAAGCCTTTTGACACACTAATAAACACGCCATATTAGAAGCAAAATAGCTTAGATTTTTCGGCTATTTTGCTAAGGGTTTTGAGTTGGGATAATCCTCGGGATTATTCCGGTAGCATATCGAGGAGGTCCGGCGGCTTAAACACCATCCACCTGTTGGTGCTTGGAGACACACGTTGGAAGACTGTGGCTTCTCAACTAGCTTGGATCTTGGATTGAAGATTGTTCTTGGAGTTTATTCACCATAAACTGGTAAGCAATCTAACCCCCTCGTAGGTTAGATTTATTTATTTTATGTATTTTGGTTGACTAGATCTAGATCTATACTTTTCCGCTGCGTAATCGGGTGGATTTTGATCCATCCGACGATATTACATCCTACAAGTGGTATCAGAGCCTTTGATCTATCAATCAAAGTATATTAATTTTAGATCTAAAAGTGGAATAGCATGGGTAGATTGCTTGTTTTCGTTTTATTTTTTTTATTGATTCGAAAAATTTGATGATGATGCCTTGTGATTGTCGTGGTTGAAAAGATAGATTGTGGTTGGTATTATTTACCCGGTAGATCTATTTTGTAGCTCTTTGTCGTGGTTGAAGAGATGGATTGGGGTTGGTATTGTTTACCCGATAGATCTATTTTGTAGCTTTTTTGATTAGTATCAATTGAGCATAGGATGTGTAATTTATTTTTAAGTCATGTGAAAATTTTAAAAAGGTAGTACCTTTTTGTTTTTGTTTTTTTTATTTGATCCGGATTCGAGACGACGAAGATCATGGTGTTGAAGATCATCAAAAAGGTAAAACGGGAAGAGCCCGGTTGTTTTTTTTTATGTAGTCTCGGCGGTTTATTTTTTTTTTTTAATTATTTTTTTTGTATAATTCTGGCGGCAGCATGTTTTTTTTTTGATCAAATTGACAAATTGGACTAGGTCACAGCGATTGTAATTCTTTTTGTTGACTTTTCTTATTTTGGACAAGAGGCCATCTTAATAAAATAAAATAAAAATGTGGAGAAATCTGCCGTTGATTTAAAATAAATTAAAATTAAAAAAAAAATTTGAACTTGGCCGAGAGCCTTTAATAAAAAATAAAAAAATAAAAATTTTCAAAACAATTATTACTATAGATATATATTTTAAATATATTGGTATATTACGGTCTCATTTCCTTGTCATTCGTGGTTCGTGTCAAAATCAAAGGTTCGAGATCCGGAAGTTTCAAGATCAAGATCGAAGATCGAGATTTGAAGACTAAGAATTAGTTTTACTTTTCCTTAGAAAATAGGTTAGTCGGGGGTACCAACGGTCCATCTCGGAGTTTAATTTTTCCGTTTATTTTTTCGTGTATGATCGAAATTATGTGATAGAAATCGGAAAATTACCATGACATGCATCATATCATGATTCCACTCCAATGCATACATGTAGCTAGTTTATTTGGAATAAATTAGGCATGTATAACTCGTATAATTAGTTTAAATGCTTATTTAATTAATATGTGGTAGTTAATAAATAAGTAACTAATTATAAAAACCGAGGAACCGGGTTTTGTCAATCGTTACGATTCTAGTGATGGATTCTCGGTGAATCCCACTTAGATAAATCGTTGAGTTTTCGGTGAACCCACCTTAAACAGAAACGAGATTGCGCTTTGGTTGACAATTTAGAAATCGGAGAATCTTAGTACATGGGTTCAGAAATGGTCTAACAATGGTTGGGCGAGTTCAACCGAGCTTCGGCTCAATCGACTCCCCTCCACGTGTGGTGTACGTTACAGTAGTTCGACAAGACTTAGCATAGCCGATAAGCCTTCGGCCTAAACGGGGCTTCTCTTGCCGGATCAGCCTGAACTGTCACATATGTTCCAACGAATAAGATGGCGTAGGCTTGCCTACTTAACCTACCCTATTCGGAGTACTTTGATTTATTGTTTCTTATTGTCAAGACCGAAACAGTAATTAGTAAACCCACCACTTTTTTGAATTATTGAGTGGGAGCGGGGAAGGCGACAGCCGACCCCACGGCCTCTACTATAGGTGCAAGCACATGAGAGAAGGGTGACGCCTCGAGCCGCTTTGATTCCGGCCCCCCTGCGGGTGGTGTTCACCCCTATCAAAATTCAAGGCTCTGAAAGGATAGGATTTCGGGTACTCGTTGAGTCACTGACCGACCCTGCGGCGGCATACTCGGGGCGTATTTTGAGATCTGATATAATAGGTCACACTCTTTATGGATATTTTCGAAATATCTAGGCTAGAAAAAGGAAGGTAATTAATGAGTAAGGCCCGGGATGTCTGATTCCCGTGAGATGTTCGATTCTCGAAGCTTAATCATTGAGAGAGATTGTCTCAGTTTAATCGCCACCTCTTTGACTGACCCTGTGGCGGCACTGAGGTGCGAGGTTAAATACTTGGAATGGTAGGATAAACTTTTTATAGTTTATTATTCCTAAAATAAATCTAGTAGTGGAAAATTTATTTTTGAATTTAACTTTCTGTCATTTTATTTACAACTAAATCTCTAGGTTACTAAACTGTTAGTAATAGGACTTCATTAAAAATGTGGAAAGTAACAAGTACGTTGTGAATTATCAAAACAAATGCAGTTAATTTTTCGGAAGAGATTTTTCTCTTGAACCTTTAAAAACTTAAGTGACATAGTATAGGTATGTCACGGAAGTCACTCGTGCTGAATGAGAGACGACCATACCTAGTTTACAAAAGATGATATAGGACTATCATACAAAATCATTTAGTGATTTTAAAAGTGTAATTACACAACAATTTCTAAATTGAAAAATTGGAAAATCATATACATAAGGCGTTGCTAGTTAGACGGTATTTGGAACCGATAAACTAGTGGAAGCCTTAGTCTTATGATTTGTTGTTTTTCTGAATCATTAGAAATGTGTAATGGACTGCACAAGAGTTTCTCCATTCATTGGAAAAACAAGAATAAAACGTTACTAGTTAGACAGTATTTGGAACTGATAAACTAGTGGGAGCTTAGCTCTGGAGTTTTTCCAACCTTTTGAAACGTCATGAACAAAGCATTGCTAGTTAGACAGTATTTGGAACTGATAAACTAGTGGAGCTTAGTTCTGGGGATTTTCTAATATTTGAAAAATCATAAATACAAAGTGTTTCTAGTTAGACGGTATTTGGAACCGATAAACTAGTGGGAACTCTGGTATTATGATTTGACGATCGGAAAAATCGATAGTCCGAGCAAGTAACACTGAACATCCCACAATTCAAGAGTAGTGTCAACTCAAACGAACTGCTAGTTCAAAACTGTTCCCATGTAAGGGAAGTGAGAATGGGAATGTTTATACGTGTTAGTCATCTAAACTAAGTAGTTCTAAGGCTAAACCAGAAAATTAAAAAATTGGAAATTAGAGGATAGGAAAGTGATTTCGGATCACTGACCAATGCATCCTTAGCAATATTCTCGAAAGCTAAAGTTCTTTGGAAGAACTAGGTAGCTTTGCATTAAACGATAAATAAAATAGACAACGGGCAGTTATTCAGATAGACTAGTGGGAGTGATATAAGGAAATAAATCGCAGATTCAATTCTTGAGTATCATAGAAAATTTATTTTCTGTTTTCGGATTCGTTGGAACGAACGTATTCATTTTCAATAGGATGATTTGTTTATCTTATTGACGATAAATATAACATTCGTAGCACGAACCCAAGACTCGGACTTTTGTTTGATAAAGTCAGAACCACTAAGAAATGCTGAATAGGTTTATGTAACACATCTTAAACAATATAAACGCAAATGGCTTTCGTATTTAGATGAACACTTCTTTATATACTATTAATTAGTGCATACCCAGTCAAAGGAACCCTGTCTCAAAGGAATAATGCCTAAGTTTTCTTTCAATCGGGAAAGGGTAATAGATTTAAAGAAGTTACATAGCTTGTTCATAATGACCTTCGAGGTCATAGGATGTGTAATTTATTTTTAAGTCATGCGAAAATTGTAAAAAGGTAGTACCTTTTTGTTTTTGTTTTTTTTATTTGATCCGGGTTCGAGACGACGAAGATCATGGTGTTAAAAATCATCAAAAAGGTAAAACGGAAGGAGGCCGGTTGTTTTTTTTATGTAGTCTCGGCGGTTTTTTTTTAATTTTTTTGTTTAATTTTTTAATTTTTTATTCTGGCGGCAGCATGTTTTTTTTTGATCAAATTGACAAATTGGACTAGGTCACGGCGATTGTAATTCTTTTTGTTGACTTTTCTTATTTTGGACAAGAGGATATCTTAATTAAAATATAAAAAAAAATCTGGAGAAATCTGCCGTGGATTTAAAATAAATTAAAATAAAATAAATGTTTTTTAATTTTTTTTTGAACTTGGCCGAGAGCCTTTAATAAAAAAAAATTCAAAATAATTGTTACTATAGATATATTTTAAATATATTGGTATATTACGGCCTCCTCTCCTCGTCGTTCGTGGTTCGTGTCAAGATCGAAGGTTCGAGATCCGGAAGTTTCAAGATCAAGATCGAAGATCGAGATTTGAAGACTAAGAATTAGTTTTACTTTTCCTTAGAAAATAGGTTAGTCGGGGGTATCAACGGTCAATCTCGGTGTTTAATTCCGTTTATTTTTTCGTGTATGATCGAAATTATGTGATAGAAACCGGAAAATTGCCATGACATGCATCATATCATGATTCCACTCCAATGCATACATGTAGCTAGTTTATTTGGAATAAATTAGGCATGTATAACTCGTATAATTAGTTTAACGGCTTATTTAATTAATATGTGGTAGTTAATAAATAAGTAACTAATTATAAAAACCGAGGAACCGGGTTTTGTCAATCGTTACGATTTTAATGATGGATTCTCGGTGAATCCCACTTAGATAAATCGTTGAGTTTTCGGTGAACCCACCTTAAACAGAAACGAGATTGCGCTTTGGTTGACAACTTAGAAATCAGAGAATCTTAGTACATGGGTTCGGAAATGGTCTAACCATGGTTGGGCGAGTTCAACCGAGCTTCAGCTCAATCGACTCCCCTCCACGTGTGGTGTACGTTACAGTAGTTTGACGAGACTTAGCATAGCCGATAAGCCTTCGGGCTAAACGTGGCTCCTCTTGCCGGATAAGCCTGAACTGTCACATATGTTCCAACGAATAAGACGGCGTAGGCTTGCCTACTTAACCGACCCTGTTCGGAGTACTTTGATTTATTGTTTCTTATTGTCAAGACCGAAACCGTAATTAGTAAACCCACCACTTTTTCAAATTATTGAGTGGGAGCGGGGAAGGCGACAGCCGACCCCACGGCCTCTACTATAGGTGCAAGCAAGTGAGAGAAGGGTGACGCCTCGAGCCGCTTTGATTCCGGCCCCCTACGGGTGGTGTTCACCCCTATCAAAATTCAAGGCTTGATCTCTGAAAGGATAGGATTTCGGGTACTCGTTGAGTCACTGACCGACCCTGCGGCAGCATACTCGGAGCGTATTTTGAGATCTGATATAGTAGTTCACACTCTTTATGGATATTTTCGAAATATCTAGGCTAGAAAAAGGAAGGTAATTAATGAGTAAGGCCCGGGATGTCTGATTCATGTGAGATGTTCGATTCTCGAAGCTTAATCATTGAGAGAGATTGTCTCAGTTTAATCGTCACCTCTTTGACTGACCCTGCGGTGGCACTGAGGTGCGAGGTTAAATCCTTGGAATGGTAGGATAAACTTTTTATAGTTTATTATTCCTAAAATAAATCTAGTAGTGGAAAATTTATTTTGAATTTAACTTTCTGTCATTTTATTTACAACTAAATCTCTAGGTTACTAAACTGTTAGTAATAGGACTTCATTAAAAATGTGGAAAGTAACAAGTACGTTGTGAATTATCAAAACAAATGCAGTTAATTTTTCGGAAGAGATTTTTCTCTTGAGCCTTTAAAAACTTAAGTGACATAGTATAGGTATGTCACGGAAGTCACTCGTGCTGAATGAGAGACGACCATACCTAGTTTACAAAAGATGATATAGAACTATCAGACAAATTCATTTAGTGAATTTTAAAGTGTAATTACACAAAAAATTTCTAAATTGAAAAATTGGAAAATCATATACATAAGGCGTTGCTAGTTGACGGTATTTGGAACCGATAAACTAGGGGGAGCCTTAGTCTTATGATTTGTTGTTTTTCTGAATAATTAGAAATGTGTAATGGACTGCACAAGATTTTCTCCATTCATTGGAAAAACAAGAATAAAGCGTTACTAGTTAGACAGTATTTGGAACTGATAAACTAGTGGGAGCTTAGCTCTGGAGTTTTTCCAACCTTTTGAAACGTCATGAACATAGCATTGCTAGTTAGACAGTATTTGGAACTGATAAACTAGTGGGAGCTTAGTTCTGGGGATTTTCTAATCTTTGAAAAATCATAAATACAAAGTGTTGCTAGTTAGACGGTATTTGGAACCGATAAACTAGTGGGAACTCTGGTATTATGATTTGACGATCAGAAAAATCGATAGTCCGAGCAAGTAACACTGAACATACCACAATTCAAGAGTAGTGTCTACTCAAACGAACTGCTAGTTCAAAAGAATGTTTATACGTGTTAGTCATCTAAACTAAGTAGTTCTAAGGCTAAACCAGAAAATTAAAAAAATTGGAAATTAGAGGATAGGAAAGTGATTTCGGATCACTGACCAATGCATCCATAGCAATATTCTCGAAAGCTAAAGTTCTTTGGAAGAACTAGGTAGATTTGCATTAAACGATAAATAAAATAGACAACGGGCAGTTATTTCAGATAGACTAGTGGGAGTGATATAAGGAAATGAATCTCAGATTCAATTCTTGAGTATCATAGAAAATTTATTTTCTATTTTCAGACTCGTTGGAACGAACGTATTCATTTTCAATAGGATAATTTGTTTGTCTTATTGACGATAAATATAACATTCGTAGCACGAACCCAAGACTCGGACTTTTGTTTGATAAAGTCAGAACCACTAAGAAATGCTGAATAGGTATATGTAACACATCTTAAACAATATAAACGCAAATGGCTTTCGTATTTAGATAAACACTTCTTTATATACTATTAATGAGTGCATATTCCCCAACGACAAGATCTGCAGACTGACTTAGGGTGATTCCTATCTCCCAGTCAAAGGAACCTTGTCTCAAAGGAACAATGCCTAAGTTTCCTTTCAATCGGGAAAGGGTAATAGATTTAAAGAAGTTACATAGCTTGTTCATATTGACCTTCGAGGTCATATGAAAGATACAAGCTAGTGGGAGCTTTTGAAGTAGTGACATCTTGTCTGACAACTATTCGAGACTCCGGTAAGTTTATCCAAAATATTTGGAGGAAATCTCTGATTTCACCAGAGAAAGAGTATTCCATACTCAGAAATAGGTTATTGCGTAGTCTTCGGGACTGATGCTCGGCCAGCCTCCTAGTGGAATGTTTTCACTAAGGGATACACCACAAATTTGCCTTATATAGTTATTGATGTGCTACGATACGCTACTGAACTCATTTAAGATATTGGTTGCAAAATAACGGTTGTATTGAAAAACCGAGAAGTCTACCTAAAAGATGCCTACGCATTTGTGGATAAGGAGTGAATTCGGTTCACCCCACTTCCGTAAATATAACATTTAGCATATAGTGCTTGAAGGTAGAACTGGAAATTTTGCGTACACGTTCATGTCGTGAAATATCTTAATGCATTAAGAAAAGGTTGGTTATAAAACTCGTAAAATCAGATAATGACGGTTATACTGTCAAACGGTCTGATAGAGTCTATAAATAACAATCTTGGATCTTGAAGTATTTGTACTCAAGATGTTACTAACTGATTTGTTCAGTCCACATCCAACACCGGCAGTTGGTGATAACACTAATAAAAACTACTAAACTAGATCAGTATATCGATCCACCCCGAACGTAGTGGGAGTATGGTTTGTCCATTACCCATTGCAGGACCTTACGGTCTATAGGGTAGATTGATGACCTATAGTCCTTTGTGGGCTGTGTAGGATCCTGATCATAGAGGTTGGTTTAAAAGCCATAACCCTGTGAATGGAGTTTAATACTGGCAGTTATGTTGAAACTCTTGTAGAACCACCGAGTATCTCAGACCCAGTGGGAGTAATTGGAACTACACGGAGAAGAGTCGAATGAATAGGAAAGTTTAACTTTCACCGCAAAGCTGTGTAATTTATGGGTGATTCCCTCAAAGGTAGAGAGTTAACCAGACCGTGATCTCTCTTACCACTCAGTCTTGCTTGATTTCGTCAGAAAGCGGGAAATAGGGGTGATTCCCTAAGACTTCCTTGCCGAACAACGGAATCTGAATTCATTCAGAACAGAAGGGTTTTAGCTAAGAACAAATAACAGATTCGTTACAAAGCAGGAAATAGGGGTGATTCCCTAAGACCTTTTTGCGAGACTAATGGTATCTTAAATTTATTCAGATAGGACCTTTGGCAGGATGCCCGCCATAGCTTATATCCTTTGGGGATAAAAGCAAACCTCTAGGTCATTTCAAAGTCATATATTTTAATATATGGACTTGAACAGAATATTGATAAGTCTTTCGTAAACTGGGCTTCGATATTAGTAAAGTAGTATGTATATTAGTGTTTGTGAATGGTAACACTAAACCAATTGGAAGCAACATGGGTGTGTTATCTGAAGTCAGAGTCTGACATGCCATCGGGATTCATTCTAAAGGATTTGATTCGCTCAAATTCACGAGAATCGATCATTAACAAGCCCATCCATTCACCTGGTTAAGACATTCTTGCATTTATGCAGCCTTCAACGATGTAGTCTAACATACCTCTCAGGAATGCTTGTCTAAACCTGCGGATGAATACTAAATGGGTTGTTTAGTGAATCCTCAAGTCTCTTCGGGAGAATGAGGAATAATATGCTAGTATATTCAGGTGCAAACTAGAATATAAGTGATAACACTGATTCTGGCTTTAGGTCAGTTAAGGATGCTCGTTAAGTCGATCTCGTGCTCAGTGTTGGCTCAACAGCATATTGAAATCGTTCCACCGGATTAGATGGAAATGCGACGTTTCGATCCCAAAGATCGACTCAAGCCGCCAACCTACCTGATCAGTGTACCAAGTCACATGGTGTTCAGTTTTAAGTACGCGCCGGGTCACTGACCTACCTTACGGCGGCATACTCCGGTCGTAGTTGGAAACGTGAATTACTAAGATGCGCTTGGAGGGTATGACTCTTGGGGATATGTCTCACTTGTTTTGAGCAAGTGGGAGAATGTTGTAGATATAGATATAAAGGGTGTGCTCTAAAACAATTAATCCACTTGCCTTTCGTGCAAGTGGGAGATTGTTAGGTGTAGTGCCCGAAAGACAATTATCTAATTGTTTTAGGACAGAATTAATAATTCATCTTATTATATGCATGTATGCTTATAATTAAGACACTACTGAAAATCCTAAGTACCTCGTTCATGTAATCACATAACTCAGTGTATGGCTATACACAAGAGGATTGAGTTAGTGAGATGTACTTAAAATTAACTTAGTCCGTAGCGTTTATTAATCTGAGTACGGGTCTCTAGATTAATTTGCTAATAATACACCCAGAACACTTTAGGTGTGACAGTCTTATCCGGACTGTCGGTAATAGGGTACCTAGTGGGGCATTTATATATGATGATAATCATATAGGACTGGACCGATTTGATTTGAGTTCTCGATATAATTCCGTAATCTAGAAGTCTTATCGAATCACAAGATGATCATAAATGGATTAATCTCAATCCTGAGGTGATCACAGACGACTGCTTAGACTATGGTAGAATTTGATGTGTTAGTAAGGATCACTTCGTCAATATGTGGTCCAACACTTCTCGTTGGCTCTATTCAGGGATGAGTGAGTAGTCTGTGCTATCACAGATATGGAATCCATTCCTTCCCTCGGGAAGTAGACGAGACGCTTCCTTATTTGTTAACCCTAAACCGATCGATGGGCCCGCTCATACTATATTAGTGGTGAACTAATTGATCACAAGGGAGTTAATGGTAAATAAGGATAATATGTTTCGAGAAGGGTTTGCGGAGATATCCCGAATCGAAATGGACAGTCTATGGAGGATTTATCCGTATGTAATGATTATATCAGTGGACGCTTATCAACTCATAGGTGAGTGTAAGTTTATATCTATATTCAGCAGAGTTCAGTTTCGGGTTTATGGTGGTGTAATCCCATAATTAATAGATTGAATATAATTGTTTGGTCTAACGAATAATTTTATTCAATTTATTGTAGCTACTGAATATGGGTCCATGGTCTTCGACGTGGCTCCTAACATAGCATATGTTTTCTCATCGTTTCACCTCAATTATAATTAAATAGTTGGATTGGACTATTTAATTGATATATGGATTAATTGTTTAGTTGGACTAGATAATTAAATACATGGAAAAGAAATTTTTCGTGGACTCGGCCCAATGTGTCAAAAAAAAATGCGTGGACCTTTATTTACTAAAGGGTGGGGCGCATATTTGGATTAAATAATTAGAGAGAAATTAGTTTTCTTGGATAATTATTTAATGTGTGATTTATCTTTTATTTGTTAATTGATAATTCCTGGAATATTAGATAATAATATGATTTATCCTAATTTGTTTGGGATAATTATTTTATTTATCTTTTATTTGGAATAAGGATTAATCTAATAATTATCTCTTAATTATTAAATAATTGGAGGACAAAGATTACTCTCCTATATAAAGAGAGTTCTCCTAAGCCTTTTGACACACTAATAAACACGCCATATTAGAAGCAAAATAGCTTAGATTTTTTGGCTATTTTGCTAAGGGTTTTGAGTTGGGATAATCCTCGGGATTATTCCGGTAGCATATCGAGGAGGTCCCGCGGCTTGAAACACCATCCACCTGGTGGTGCTTGAAGACACACGTTGGAAGACTGTGGCTTCTCATCTAGCTTGGATCTTGGATTGAAGATTGTTCTTGGAGTTTATTCACCATAAACTGGTAAGCAATCTAACCCCTCGAAGGTTAGATCTATTTATTTTATGTATTTTGGTTGATTAGATCTAGATCTATACTTTTCCGCTGCGTAATCGGGTGGATCTTGATCCATCCGACGATATTACATCCTACAAGTGGTATCAGAGCCTTTGATCTATCAATCAAAGTATATGAATTTAGATCTATGAGTGGAATAGCATGTGTATATTGCTTGTTTTCGTTTTATTTTTTTTATTGATTCGAAAAATTTGATGATGATGCCTTGTGATTGTCGTGGTTGAAGAGATGGATTGGGGTTGATATTATTTACCCGGTAGATCTATTTTGTAGTTCTTTGTCGTGGTTGAAGAGATGGATTGAGGTTGGTATTGTTTATCCGGTAGATCTATTTTGTAGCTTTTTTGATTAGTATCAATTGAGCATAGGATGTGTAATTTATTTTTAAGTCATGCGAAAATTGTAAAAAGGTAGTACCTTTTTGTTTTTGTTTTTTTTATTTGATCCGGATTCGAGACGACGAAGATCATGGTGTTGAAAATCATCAAAAAGGTAAAACGGAAGGAGGCCAGTTGTTTTTTTATGTAGTCTCGGCGGTTTTTTTTTAAATTTTTTTATTTTTTATTCTGGCGGCAGCATGTTTTTTTTTTTGATCAAATTGACAAATTGGACTAGGTCACGGCGATTGTAATTCTTTTTGTTGACTTTTCTTATTTTGGACAAGAGGCCAGCTTAATAAAAAAATAAAAAAAATAAATCTGGAGAAATCAGCCGTGGATTTAAAAAAAATTAAAATAAAAAAAAGTTTTTTTATTTTTTTTTAACTTGGCCGAGAGCCTTTAATAAAAAAAATCAAAATAATTGTTACTATAGATATATTTTAGGGACAATTATTCAAAAGGACACATATTGGATTTAATTAGGCAAAAAGGACATCCAAAACAAACACTTAATTATAAGGACAAAAATTAGATAGATAGACCTAAATACCCTTAATGAGAAAAAAAAAAAAAAAAGAAAAAGGGAGCAACAGGCGCGCTGAAGGTTCTAATTATTTTGTTTGGAAACCAATGCTGTTATTGATGTGTTTTACTCTTTTTCTTTTCTTTTTTTTTTTCCTTTTTTTCTGGACGTTGAAGGCTTTTATTTATTTATTTCTTTTATTTTTTTTTTTCCTGGACGGTGAAACTTTATTTTTTCTTTTTTTCATTGACCACCGTGATGCATTGACCACTCTGATGCCTTGACTACCGCGACGTATTGACCACCGCGATGTATTGACAACCCCGATGCATTGACCACCACGATGCAATGACCACCTCGATGCAGTGACCACCGCGATGTATTGAACACCCGATGCATTGACCACCCCGGATGTAGTGACCACTCACGATGCATTGACTACCCCGATACATTGACAGCCGCGATGCAGTGACCATCCCGATCCATTCACCACCGTGTTGTCGTGCCCACCCCGATGCCGTGACCACCGTGATGTATTGGCAACCGCGATGCATTGCCCAACCCGATGCATTGACCACCCCCAATGCATTGACCACCGCGATGCAGTCACCACCCCGATTAATTAACCATATATGCAGTGACATCGACAATCATATATGCAGTGACATCGGCAATCATATATGCATGACATCAACAATTTATGCAGTGACATCGGCAATCAGATATGCAGTGACATCAACATTTTATGCAGTGATATCAACAATCATATATGAATGACATCAACAATTTATGTAGTGATATCGGCAATCATATATGTAGAGACATCGCGATGAAATGACACCGCGATACAGTGTCCACCCCCGATGCAGAGACACCGCGATGAAGTGGTCACCCTCGATGTAGGACACCGCGCGATGCGAGACCATCGGGATGCAGTGATCACCGGGATGCATTGACATTTGATGAAGCAACACCGTGATGACATTTGATATTTTTCCGACTTAATTTCATAAAATCGATTTCTTTTCTTCATAAAATCGACTTCAAATGGGTATATCTTTTGATATAAAACTATGATCAACATAAATCTTTCACCTTAATTCATATTTTTATGCAATGACATCGGTGATCATATATGCAGTGACATCAGCATTTTATGCAGTGACATCGGCAATCATATATGCGTGAAATCAACAATTTATGCAGTGACATCGGCTATTGGATATGCAGTGACATCAACATTTTATGCAGTGACATCAACATTGATGCAGTGACATATGCATTCATATATGAATGACATCAACAATTTATGTAGTGAGATCGACATTCATATATGCAGAGACATCGTGATGAAGTGACACCGCGATGCAGTGGCCAACCCCGATACAGAGACACCGTGATGAAGTGGCCACCCCCGATGCAGAGACCATCGGGATGCAGTGATCACCGAGATGTAGTGACATTTGATGAAGCAACACCGTGATGACATTTGATATTTTTCCGACTTAATTTCATAAAATCGATTTCTTTTTTTCATAAAACCGACTTCAAATGGTTATATCTTTTTATATAAATCTACGATCAACATAAATTTTTCACCTTAATTCATATTTTTATGCAGTGACATCGGCAATCATATATGCAGTGATATCAACATTTTATGCAGTGACATCGGCAATCAGATATGCAGTGACATCAACATTTTATGCAGTGACATCGGCAATTTATGCAGTGACATCGGCATTTTATGCAGTGACATCAACAATTTATGCAGTGACATCGGCATTTTATGCAGTGACATCGATAATCATATATGCGTGACATCAACAATTTATGCAGTGACATCGGCCAAGAGTTCGGTCACTATGAATGTGGTTTTTAAGCCATTATGCATCGTATGTCAAGAAATTATACAGATTGCATAATGCCGTTGAATTCCAAGAATGTATACTTTATAATGTGATTATACCTAAAGAAATGACAACTAAAGACAAAGGCTTCAATGTAATAAGCAACAACGCTAAGAAAAAAAAAAAAGAAAATGCAATGACATTAATGTCACTCCATCAATTTTATTACAAATCATACACAAACCTACCATCAAATTCATGTCACTACAACAATCATACATACATAAATTGTTCTTTCCTTTCTCAAACACTTTTTTCTGCAAAAGATGCAGAAAGATTTATGAAGAATGCCAATTTAAATAACAAGATTTGCCAAGGAATTTCAATCCAATAAAGTAAACCAAGAAATGAGAAAACAAATAGATTAGACTACTCTCATTTGCATCTTTGGTGGAGAAAATCAAACAACAATGCATCTTATGCAGATTCTCAAACTTAATAGGAAAATATAATCATAAAGAATGAAAATAACACCAACATCATCCTAGCAAGATTGAATTATACATTAAAACAAACAAATAACCACCTATCATCCTAACATTTTTTTTGTTTGTTGCTGAAGTATGCAATTTCTTGACTTGCAGTTTTTAATTTCATTTTATTTGATTAAAATTATCGTCCACTATTGTTCTTCAACACAAAAGAGGACAATTCATCAAAACCCCAAATGGCCTCCAGGCCACTCTTTTCGTTTTTGCACTAGACTACTTGATGGAAAGAAAACAAAAAAATAAGAAGTGTTGCCTTTGACATTTACCATTCATCCATCAAAATTTCATTATTTTGCATCCATTTCATTAATAATCAAAAGCTTTATCTCTCGGCAAGGGGAGGAGAGAGCTGCAATCTCAACTCGCCGAAAAAACCAAAAATCGCTTATGATCCAGGCCCAACCACTCCATCATGCCACAGATCTGAAGAGAACGAACATGAGGACAAGATCAGAGCTACCATGGCTGTTCATTGCGGAGAGCAGTCCAAGAAGACAGCAAAAAGAACAGAAAGAAAGAGCAGAAAAGCAGTATAAGGAAAAAGCTAAACCGAAGAAAAGAGCCTCCACCGGCGGATGCCGGAGGGCGAAAGACCGCCGGAAAACTTGTTCAGTAAAGGTGAGAAAGATCGTATGAGAAGGAGAAACATTTTTGACAAAGCCATCTCTGTTAATTTTGGGGAAAAAATGCTGGGTTTGTAACACAAGGGTAATTTAGGAAACATAGAAAAAATCCGTCCTTATAAACGATGATCTTTTTTGGATGTCCTAAGTGCCTAATTAAGTCCCAAAACACGTCCTTATAAATAAATAACACTATATTTTAAATATATTGGTATATTACGGCCTCCTCTCCTCGTCGTTCGTGGTTCGTGTCAAGATCGAATGTTCGAGATCCGGAAGTTTCAAGATCAAGATCAAAGATTGAGATTTGAAGACTAAGAATTAGTTTTACTTTTCCTTAGAAAATAGGTTAGTCGGGGGTATCAACGGTCCATCTCGGTGTTTAATTTTTCCGTTTATTTTTTCGTGTATGATCGAAATTATGTGATAGAAACCGGAAAATTGCCATGACATGCATCATATCATGATTCCACTCCAATGCATACATGTACGTAGCTAGTTTATTTGGAATAAATTAGGCATGTATAACTCGTATAATTAGTTTAAAGGCTTATTTAATTAATATGTGGTAGTAAATAAATAAGTAACTAATTATAAAAACCGAGGAACCGGGTTTTGTCAATCGTTACGATTTTAGTGATGGATTCTCGGTGAATCCCACTTAGATAAATCGTTGAGTTTTCGGTGAACCCACCTTAAACAGAAACGAGATTGCGCTTTGGTTGACAACTTAGAAATCGGAGAATCTTAGTACATGGGTTCGGAAATGGTCTAACCATGGTTGGGCGAGTTCAACCGAGCTTCAGCTCAATCGACTCCCCTCCACGTGTGGTGTACGTTACAGTAGTTTGACGAGACTTAGCATAGCCGATAAGCCTTCGGGCTAAACGGGGCTTCTCTTGCCGGATCAGCCTGAACTGTCACATATGTTCCAACGAATAAGACGGCGTAGGCTTGCCTACTTAACCGACCTTGTTCGGAGTACTTTGATTTATTGTTTCTTATTGTCAAGACCGAAACCGTAATTAGTAAACCCACCACTTTTTCAAATTATTGAGTAGGAGCGGGGAAGGCTACAGCCGACCCCACGGCCTCTACTATAGGTGCAAGCAAGTGAGAGAAGGGTGACGCCTCGAGCCGCTTTGATTCCGGCCCCCTACGGGTGGTGTTCACCCATATCAAAATTCAAGGCTTGATCTCCGAAAGGATAGGATTTCGGGTACTCATTGAGTCACTGACCGACCCTGCGGCGGCATACTCGGAGCGTATTTTGAGATCTGATATAGTAGGTCACACTCTTTATGGATATTTTCGAAGTATCTAGGCTAGAAAAAGGAAGGTAATTAATGAGTAAGGCCCGGGATGTCTGATTCCCGTGAGATGTTCGATTCTCGAAGCTTAATCATTGAGAGAGATTGTCTCAGTTTAATCGTCACCTCTTTGACTGACCCTGCGGCGGCACTGAGGTGCGAAGTTAAATACTTGGAATGGTAGGATAAACTTTTTATAGTTTATTATTCCTAAAATAAATCTAGTAGTGGAAAATTTATTTTTGAATTTAACTTTCTGTCATTTTATTTACAACTAAATCTCTAGGTTACTAAACTGTTAGTAATAGGACTTTATTAAAAATGTGGAAAGTAACAAGTACGTTGTGAATTATCAAAACAAATGCAGTTAATTTTTCGGAAAATATTTTTCTCTTGAGCCTGACGATCTTCGTGTCTCTTAGTGGACAGTCCTTTCTCTGTTAATGTGATGAGAGGGAGGATCCTACTGTTGAGCTAATTTATCAATATGCCTGTCCGTAACAGATGTCCTTAGTGGTGAGACGAACTCGCTGATCGGAAGGATTGGCACTCCGAGGCGGATAAGTTCTCAGATGGTTTGATGGATCCTTTCAGCGACAATGGCATGGACAAGCAATGCTTTCACGTAGAGCTTGTCGTATGCTTATGCCTCCTCGTGAGGAGAAAACTGACGCGAGCGATCAGGTCGTGATGCTTCAGCCGCCTCTTCTACTATATTTTGCTTCGTGACTTCGATTGGAGTTTCTTTAGTCTTAGCCCGTATGTTGAGGTAATCCATCACGTCGTACTAATGAATGTATTCGCCTGGAGATCTGATCGGTTGAGGACATTTGGGGTCGTTGTGTGCTGTGTCGCGACCACCATGAGATCCTTCTGTGTCCGGGTTCGTATTACCTTTCTTTTTGCCGACAAGCGGAAAACTGTCCTTTCGGACAACGCTGCTCGATCTGGTTTCAGCAGGCATGTTTTTTGTGTTTTAAGGTCTAGATGAAGATTCGGAAGACCTACGACGAACACGATGAAAGTCTAATGAATCTAAGATCTACCCGATGAAAATCTGATGAATCTGAGGGTGGATTCAATTGAACGCTTCGTGAATGTTGGATTGTCGTTGAAGTCTTGGTTAAGAATATAGTGATCCGGATGAACAGGTTGAAGATTCTGTGGGGGGGTTCAACCAGGAAACCAGGGGACATGGTTTCGGATCGCCGTGAATCTCAGATCTGACCGGAAAAAAAAACTAAAACGGGTAATTTTCCCGGTAACGGAGACAACAATGTCGGAATTATCACAAACAAGATTAGGCGGTTCATATCTGGCTAATTTTCATTAATTTGTCTGGAGATTACACGGTGGTGCTCAAGAAAATCATGAATTGCATGAGTAAAAATGGGGGGTGTTTTCGGGAATTATGGCTGAGTCGAGGAGGTTGCCTTTTTCGGTGTTTTTTGGGGGTAGGGAGATGCCTCTATTTATAGGACTTTAGTCGGCGGTTACAAGGCAGTTACGGTATCACGTAAGTACAAAGTTGTGGGTGAGCTGTGCATAGGCCGCTGCGAGCTTTTTGATTGTAACCATTGCGGATAGTTGCTTAGTCAAGCAGGCTTTGCCTGATTGTTGGAGAGTGAGCTGGAAGACCGGGCGAGCTGGCCCTAGTGTTTCTGTACTGAGATGGATGCTGCTTGGCCGATGCCATTCGCCTTGGCTGATGGCGGGGCGGATTGTTCTCAGCTTTGCCTGGTTCACGGAGGTGCGGGTTGATGGGCTGAGGACCATTTTCATTGTTGAGTCGTTAGGTAGGCGTATTTTGGATTCGTAGGCTTCTTTCCTGGTTTGGGGTATCAATGAATTATCAGACCCATAACAATTACTTCATTTTACATGCACAATTTCAGTATGATTCATCTATTAGTCACACTCTCAAGGCTTATTATACAGGTTCAACTATCATATCATTTCGTGACAATTTCAGGAATGTTCTGTTGTCTCTAGAATCATGGCCCGAAAGCTTCACCCCCTAAATATAGTTGTGCCTAAACAAGACAATCATGCCACTGAAGGACAATACTTGTAAGGTTATTCTGAGGATTCCGACCAGGAAACCCTTGGACAACCCGCGGGGCACATCCAGCAGAATGCTCACATTCAAGTCACGAAGGCAACATATGAGCAAGGGGCAAACTTGCTTATCTAGAAAAACATTGAGATTCCCCATGTTACATCTTAAAGGGGAAGAAACTTTTGGTGTTAGACAAGAAGGGGAGCTGTCGAAAATTGCTCCTCGAATGGTAGAGTTGGCACAATAGTTGGTAGGCGCCCAACCTGAGTTTTTCACTGCATTGATGGAGCAGGTCAAAAGGGGAAGAAGACCCAAGCAACCTTTTCTCCAGGAACCTCAAGTTCTATGGGTTCCTTTTCAACAAGAAAAACGTCAAGATGTGGCTACCTTGAGTATGGCATGAGGCCCGCATGCAAAGATTGGAGAAGGCTTCGTCTACCTTAGGCTACATGTTAACGCTCATAATGAGATGAATCGAGTTGTGGTAGGACAAATTCATGAGTTCAATGTTGTATCTCCCTTCATAGCAGGGATTGAGGGCTTTCCCATACAATAGGGGCTCAAGCTACCAAAGATAGAGCCGCATGACAGGACAAAGAACTTGGAGGATCATCTTCACTAATACAACCAGAGAATGAACCTCTATAGTGCACCAGATAAGATGAGGTGCAAAGATTTACTAAGATTTATGACGGGGAAATCTAGGGAGTGATTCAAGAGAACCTCTATTGTGCACCAGATAAGATGAGGTGCAAAGATTCACTATGATTTATGACGGGGAAATCTAGGGAGTGATTCAAGAGAACCCCTCTCCCCGCGATCCATTCATTGTTTTGACGAGTTGGCTCAGCAATTTGTCATTTCGTTCA
The DNA here is from genome assembly GCA_036785695.1 of Gentiana straminea. Taxonomy (NCBI): domain Eukaryota; kingdom Viridiplantae; phylum Streptophyta; class Magnoliopsida; order Gentianales; family Gentianaceae; genus Gentiana; species Gentiana straminea. Next base: position 12,253,998 of record JAVUPR010000300.1, on the reverse strand, counting down.
TCACAGCTCGATTGTTCTTTCGATTCCAAGTAAGAGGGGTTTCTTGTTGAATATTTGATGTTTTATGATGTTTAGGATGAGTAGTCTTGATGTTAATTGTCGTAGAATTACTTGTTTATGATTTCTTTTGGTATATGAGATGTTATGGCATGTTTAGATGATAATATACTGCTGTTTTGGGTTGTAAATGCCTGGAAAATTGGTTGGAAAGGGTTGGAATTTATGCAGAATAGAAAAAGATGCGCTGGTAGGCTGACAGATTGATAGGTGCACGCCTATCGGCTTGTGGGTGGTGGCCTATCGAAACAGAGTGTTCTAGAAACTCCCAATACTCACAGGCGCTGGCCTACGACTTTATGGGCACGGGCCTTTGGCCCATAAATGCTGTTTTGTCCATTTTCATGTATTTTCAAGCGTAGTAAGTTGGGATTGATTCCTAACCTTAATATAATGATATAAACAAGTTAAATGAAGATAACAAAGCCCAAAATAAGCTTCCAATGCATTTATTTCCGGCACCGAATGGATTCTTTTAAGTTGAAGTTCGGGACCGTTGCAAGTTAAGCTTGGCATTGTGCTTTGATAAGTTAGTATTCATCAATGTCTGTGTATGTGATAGGGATGTCTAAAGTCTAGATGTCTAAGATGAGGGAGTAGAATGTTAAGTGAGCCTTTTTCCTTGAAATCATTTAGGTGGCTTGTTAATGATTAATAACATACATACTTGTGTAGTTAAAAGCTTAAACATCAATACTATTCTTGGTAAGGCATAAGACAATATCCTGATGTGTGGTGTGGTCAGATAAATTGGATAACTTCATTGATCCATAAGACGATCGTTAAGAGTGAAGGGACTCTGCCGAACACATACACTATCGGGACTAGCCTGTGGCTGCTAGTGTGTGTATCGCTAGTAGGTTGCACTTGGAGCTTCACGGTGAGAAGCATCATGTGTGGTGCCCTTGAATACTTGACGTATCAAAGATAAGCTAAGTTAAAAATAAAGTAGGAATCTCACAACATGTTATGAGCATGAATTGAACCCTAGAGTTTGAGTCAAGTTAATGAAGATAATATTTAATAATAATGTTTTACTTTCCTTTCATTATAAAACGAGATTGTTCAATAGCTTCTACATCTTGATAAGTACTCAATGTACTTAACCCTTTTTCATGTTTGCATGTTTTCTTTCCCGAGAAGATGTGCAGGATAATCAGGAGTTCGATGATATTGAGGATGATGTTTGATATGCTATGCTATGCTTGCTATGAAGTTTATCATGATTCTATTTCTATGTTGTACTATCATAACTATATAGCTTTCTTTTAAGACATCTTGTACTTTCATATGATGTTTGTTAAGGGTTATTGTAAGATATGTTTCCCGTTGTTTGTAAGATATCGTACTTGTAAGATTTGAATTATCGTTGTTGTAAGTTATCTCTTTCTATCTTTAGACGATGGCAATGTAACTCTTAAATCCTTGTATGGTTCCGTTTTGCTTTATTTGATACGACGACATAGAGGCGCGCTTACGTATAATATTAGATGCATTTAATATTATACGTGTCGAACGTTCTTATTTGGATAAGGACTCGGTACCCGAAAACGGAGTGTTATAATAGTTCCAACATAGATGAGACATAATCAAAGGAAAACACCAAAATAATCAGAATATGACCTTCAATAGAGAAGAAGACCGGTAAGAAGGAAGGAGGAGAGAACGAAAGGAATGAAACGTGTAGTAGCCTCCTCCGATTCACCAACAGGAAAGAGGAGGAGAGACGGCGGTTGAGGAAACCTCGTCACCAGAGAACCCGTCAAGTGGGGAATAATTAGTGTTCAAAGCATACGTCGGATTGATTTTCAAGAACATAAATCATAAGGAACAAATGTTTATGTAAAACATAAATTATACATCAAACATAAACATAAAAAGAGTGCAATTGTAGGTAAAGTAATGCTAATGTTTTAGCCATCGCATACTGTTGGTAATAGACAATTTAGCATATTAATTTTGGACTAAAATGCCTTTTGCTAGACAAAAGAACATAGAAGAATGTCACATTTTCCAATATAATTTTGCTTTTGAACAAAAAGACACAAAGTGAATACTGCGGCAAAGAATCTTGGATGAAAAAAGAGGTTTCCTTAACCTCCTTAATAGAGAAAAGTTGGAGCTTAGTGCCTTTTTTTCCCCTAGTCGGGCCGATGCCCAAGAATTCTTCCTTTGACTTGGAGAGCTGAAGCTTTAAATTGATAATATTATATATGTATACTCTTTTTATTAGTAATAAATTCTAAATCTGTTTTTCGAACGAATTTGCTTTAATAATAATATCTCACTCCAATCTATACATTGTTATGTTTTTGGCAATTGGTTTTACACTTTCTGATTTGTAGAAGGCCACGTGTATTGTCAGGGCTAAAATTGATATTGTTTGGGTAATTTATACATAACCTATTTTCACTATACAGTAGAAACTCTTTAAATTAATACTCGGTAAATTAATAAACTCTCTAAAATAATAAATTTGTCCGGTCCCGACTTGGGTCAATGTAAAAAATTGAAAAAATCGATAAAATAATAAGATAATAATTTTTCGGGAGATCCCTTTATAATTTTCGGTCCCAAGAAAATCATAAATTAATAATTCATAAAAACTGAAAAAAAAAATATATTACACTCTATTGAAATATGATTCAATAGTTGTACGTTTTCCTTTAAAGTTCAAGTCTATTTGGAGCTCATCTCTAACTTTTCTTATTGCATCCAATAAATTTCGGGTGTTGTATTTTTGTATTGTATCATAAAGTTGTGAAGAGTGTTCGACGCCATAAGTGCTTCCTTTCGCGTAACGAGCTCCAAAGACACCGTATCATCTTCGCCGTCATCCTCTCGCATTGTTCTCAATGATAGTACCCACAATATCTTCTAAACTCGAACCTCCGAACATGCTTCATTTTCACCCAGGTAGTTCATTAGATTGTCGATATCCATCTTATTACGATAGCCACATCGATTGATCATAGTCTCGAGGTCTTGAGTTTCTTCATCAAAAGTGGATTATACGTTGAATCGGTTAAAAACTCTTTAAATTAATAATTATTAATTTATCGATAAATTAATAACTCTCTAAATTAATAAATTTCTCCGGTCCCGACATTATTAATTTATAGAGTTTCTACTGTACATTATTTTTATAAACTACTAATGATTATTGTACAAGTTGACGTAAAAAAACATAAAATATTTTATTTTATTGCGCAAAATAAAAATAGAATCCGAACAAAGCCGTCCCGACCCCCCTTTATAATATGTCATCGTAAGGTAGTCATTTCTCCTCAGAACCTATAGTTGGTAAACATGGTACGGTAAACTCTCGATAAATGCATATCTTTGGGACCGATCAAAATTATTACTTTAGCGAGTTTATTTGTTTATCGATAAATGAATAATTTATAATTATTAATTTATCGATAAATTAATATTTATTACTTTACAAAAAATAATTACATCTAGCTGATGAAATTATTCAAGCCGTGATGAATACGTCTAATGATGATGAGAATGATCCTGAACCGGACGATAGTTCGGTTTTACCCAATGTTTCATCGAAAGAAGCCTTTCAAGCAACTATCACCTTACAGAACTATTTGCTACAACATGAACAAAATATTCCTGAAGTTGTGTACGATCTACAAAAAGTTAAAGATGAGATCGAATTTGGTTTAGCCACTAAGAAGAAACAAGTTACTCTAGATGCATATTTTCAGAAAATATGAAGTGAAATGTGAAATTTCGAAAATATGTAAGTTTAATATATAAATTTCTAACTGGAATTATGCATTTATTATTTTATATTTTTATTAGACTTTACTGTATTCAATTTCTTTTTATTACTTAATGCATTTAGCGAAATTATTACTTTAGTACACATGCCCAAGTCGGGACTGGAATAAATTATTATCTTAGTGAGGATATTACTTTATCGGATATACATTTATCAAGAGTTTACTGTAAAGGGAAATCTATTAGTATGGGAAAGTGTACAACATCATCATATGAACCGGTCTCCAGTATCCCACAACCCAAATCAAATTCCACAAAATACAAACATGACTCCTCGTCTTCCTAGGATCCCGACTAACATGAAAAAGGAAAAAAAAAAACCAACAACAACAACAACAACAATCTTCCTTGAAATTTTAAATTGCTAGGATCCCGGCTTGATTGAAAATTGAAATGGCTCCAGCATTCATGTCTCCTCATCATCCTACGATCCTGACTAGCCTCAATAGTTGAATTACGCGATCTTACTACGTCCAAATTCATGGTATGATCCCGAGCATGCAAACAAATGAAAATTTCCCTTCCTCTTTGATCACCACCATCCATGATTCTGCAAATTGTTCAAAAAGGCCAAGAGCAACGAACCTTCAAGAAATCCTCATTTCCTTGTAGATCATCCAGCCATTCCTCAGTCAACATGAGTGCACCAAGAAACGTGTGTAGCAACCAATAAGAATTAAAAAATAAGAAATAATCATGCATAAAACCACATGGTTTTCACCCTATCCATGAGTGGTAGGGTGCTTCCAGAGGTATTGCGCCCTCCAAAATTCTTTCCATAGCTCATAATGCTCTGCAATAGAAGTGACGTTCCAGCAGCTCAACACCAGCGTCATGCCTTTCCCACACAACTCCCAACAATATAAGGATACATAGGAAAATAATTGAAATTGAGATGCTTAAAATGACACCATCTGATTTGCACCCTATGCATGTTGATAAGCTATGGAAAAGGTTGATCATTTGACCTTTGTCGGATCCGTTAAGTATTCAAAAAGTGTAACAGAAATATTATTTAGGTTAAAGGTCGTGAATGACTGTTTTTAATCTAAAATGGGAAAAAAGGACAAGAAAAAAAGATAATGGTTGAGAAGGACAAAAACACGCATGTTACTACATGTGTTACTACCAGTGGCGGACCCAGGAAAATTTTCCAGTGGGGGCCAAATTAAAAAAAACGTGGAAAAAAAACTCAAAAGCCAAGATTCGAACCTATGACTTAAGGATAGGTAATTAAACTTTCTAACCAATTGAATTAAATAGATATTTACACTAAATATTGTCGAAATAATATACATACACAACTTTAATATTACTAGAGGGGTATAATAAGTAATCTTCGTCCGGAAATTGAGGTGTGGTTCATGCACCCCACCCCTATAAGGCCGGGTCCGCCCTCAGGTTACTACACGTGGTTGTAGAATACGTAAGAACACACGTAAGTAATACGCGCGTTTTTGTCCTTCTCAACCACTATTTTTTTTTCTTGTCCTTTTTTCTCATTTTGTCCTTCTGGCCCGCCACCCCTTATTATTTTTCAAAATTTAATAGTTATTTTTTAGGCAATAAGAAAAATATAAGATACTACAAACATCGTACTTTAATTATTTATCATCATATAGTAATGTAATCCGTGACGCACGCAGTTGGGTTAAACATGAGACGTTGTTCTTCAATTAGGTGTCCTAAAAATGTAAAATTAATATTTAAGGGACCAAAAATATCAAAATGAAAATTAAGTTTTAATATTGAGAAGGTGAAGAAAATAGTTGACTAAATGTGTAATCATCTCTACTTACTATGTGTAGTCTTAAGGGAAATTTTTCTTATTATTTCCCGTTCCGAAATACGAAGCACTTTGGTTATTTTGTTTTATATTGAATATTATTAGGCATTTTCATAAATCAATACACTATTTAATATATTTTTTTCTTTATAACTTCATTTACTTTTCTCACCCTATCCAATGTGATGTCAACATGAAAGGGGCATTTAGGTCCTAAACAATGACGTAGTTGTAACTATGGCTCAAGGTGCTAAGCCCACCCAACCGATTTTTTTTTATTAAAACAAATAGTATAAAAGAAATTCTAAGTCGAAAAAATTGTCCACACTAGCTCACGTACATATCATTTGAGTTCTTATGATTTTATGGTCCTTCGATGACTTTTTGTTAAATTCTAAGCTTCTAAACCATTTACACTATTACTTAACACGTAAAAAAATAGGGGGAGTGGTTTAAAAAAACAAAAAAGAGGAAAAAATAAGAATCAGGACAGTGGAAATATAAATTGAGTTATAAGGACAAATTCACTGTTCATAACCCCAAATCCACTGTTTGTTACAATGGAACTTACATCAAATCTAATGTTTCACTATCACAGTGGAATAAAAATATATCATTTTTACCCGAAAAAAAAATTCCTCTGTCCTCTTTACATATTTCTATGTTCAAATTGTCTTTTTTTAACAATAAACCCTAAAAAATATTAGCATAACCAGTTAAAAAATCTTGACTTCGTCCTTGGTCCTAAAATGCGAAATAAATTGCATCATTTATGTGTTTTCTTCCAATCTATTCGCATAATAACTAAAATGTTAAATATTTTTATATCACTTTCGAAGTTCAGTAATGAACTTGCTTCCTCAAAAAAAAAATCTTATATATATATATTAATGCATTTGCTTGTTTCCTATTTCTCCCTCATGTTCTGGATCCTGATGTACTATCTCCATTCTAAAATATAAGTCTGTTTAGATAATTTTATATAGATTAAAAAAATGATTAAGTGTTATTAATTATAATAGTAAAAATCTAGAATATCCTTTGACTCTCATTAGTGTAATAGTTGTAAAATATGTGAATGTATAATAAATTAGAGGTAAAAGAAAGAAACTGTAATAAATGCTCAATTGCTATTCTAAATAGACTTATATTATATGACAAATTTAAAAAGCTAAACGAACTTAAATTCCGGGACGAACGTAGTAATATTATATTAACATTAGTTTCAAATGTCCATAAGACATATTGAAACGGTTGCATGAAAGTTTCACAATTGGTTTAGGAAATTGCTATCATTAAGACGGTTGTGAATACTTATTTAATCATAGATTATTAAGTATGACTCATTAATTATAATATAGACCCACCGAAATCAATGGTAATAAAAATATGTTGCGTCGTTTGTACTACAAACGTTGTGCATATAGCATCGCCCGCTGGTTGATGTCGTGGAGATGCTACTTTCAATTTCTTTTTAACAATTTATAATGAAACTAGTATTACTCTTTTAAGTTCTTTTACCAACAACGTGACTTATTATTTTTTGTCCCAACCTACTATATTCATGTGCCTAACTCGTCCCCAGGACATAACCCAGTTGGCAAGGGGCGTGGGTGCGTAATTGCAGCCTAGCGGGAGGTTAGAGGTTCGATTCCCACAAGGGCGAATTATTCCTTCCCGTTAAAGGTAAGCCTATTGACTCGACGACATTCTTGGGGATGCGATTTACATCTCCACTCATCCCGTGGGACAGAGGGAGTGGGGACCCTCGGGGTAGGGTTTACCCTTTTTTTTTTTTTTTTTTTTCTTTTCATGTGCCTAACTCAATAGTAAGAAATATTATGGGTAGTCAATTATTAAATCAAATACACTTTTACTTTTGTTTCAAGGTGAATCAAATCAACTTTAGGTAGTACTTTTTTCTAAATAATATTTAATTCTTTCATTGCCTTTATCTAGTTTTTTCAATTCAACACGCAATTGCCAATTAAATGTTATGCATGCAACCGTACAAAATATACACTTAAATTGGAGAAATTCTATCTCGGGGAGTCCTCACACGCACTGTCCCGTTGGATGTGCATCATATGCGCAAGAAGACAAATTAGTTTTTGTCTTCTTACGCACATGGCGCACATCCAACGGTCGGTGCGTGCGAGGAGAGTGCGGGATAGAATTTCTCCTCAAATTGTGTAAAGAAACAGGGGAAATTATTGGGTGGGGAGTTTATTTTGAATGAAGTAATTGATGAAATGATATTAACTACACAGTTTAAATCCAATTTAAAAACTGACGGTACCGATTTAGACACCTTACATATCCGCATGGAGGTAGCATGATAATTTCCCAAGAAACAGATTGCATTAATGTTCAACTCCAACTGAACTTTGACTTTTGCAAATATGGACGTCCTTACTTAAATCCGGTAAATCTCGGCTTTTTCTCACCTGAAAAAGTAGAAATAAAAATAAGATAATAATGGAAATTTCTGGACCACTCCACTTTGAAAATCAATTAATTAGTCATTTCATTTTGAATATCTTAAACCATTGTAGAGAAAAGGCACCCAAAAGAAATGCTAAAAAATTGGTTTGGTCCCGACCACCCTCTTTCCTAGGTTTCTGAGTGTATATAATCTACAAATATAGACTCTAAAAATCTTGGGATAATAACGTGTATAGAGTGTTTTATTATTGGTGTATAGAGTGTTTTACGTTATGTGTAAATATGGAATCAATCATATAATTGAAGGTATAAGGTACGGGTCAAAACCGTGAATTAGAACGACAACAACCTAAGAAAGTAAAAAAGATCTAAACAATATCAGTTTTAAAACAAGAAACGTATTGTTGGAAACAAATCCCAAAACAAAAACAGATTCAGAACCGAAAAATAACAGATGCAGAACAAATAAAAGAGATCAAAACGAGATGAGAGTATATTCTGTAATATTCCAATTTTTGGAGAATGGCACACTTGTTTTTTTTTTTTTTTTGCATAAAATCCGAATATTATATTTATTTATTTTTGGATTAAGTTTGAAAAAATAAAAAAAAAATACATAAAAATAATAATAATTAAATATGGGACAATTATTCAAAAGGACGCATATTGGATTTAATTAGGCAAAAACAAAACAAACACTTAGTTATAAGGACAAAAATTAGGTAGATAGACCCAAATACCATTAATAAAGGGGGAAAAAAAAAACAGGCGCATATAGAACGCTGAACATAGTTTTTTTTTTTTTTTTTTTTAAATTCAAAAGCAGGAGTTTTTTTTTTCTTCTCAAAAGCAAGCGCTGAAAATTGTTTTTTTTAAAATATTTTTTTGGACCACCGTGATGGATTGACCACGATGTAGTGGCCACACCGATGTATTGACCACCGTAATGTAGTGACCACCCCGATGTAGTGACATTTGATGATGTGACCACCGCGATGCATTGACCACCGCGATGCATTGACCACCCGCTCAGCAGTGACCACCCGCGCTGTAGTGGACCACCATAATGCAATGACCACCGCGAGGCATTCCTCACCCCGATTCATTAACCACCGCGATGCAGTGACCACCCCAATGCATTGACCACCGCGATTCATTGACCACTCCAATGCATTGACCACCGCGATGCATTGACATCGGCAATCATATATGCAGTGACATCGACAATCATATTGTTAGGAAATCACTAGTTTAACGCAGCGGAATTTAAAATTTGATTTCCTTTTACTAGATCGTTTTTCGTTTAATGCAATAAACACATTAAGTAGTTTGACGGTTATACCTTAGATGATCTATAAGATCGTCGTTTTGACCGTCAACGGAGAGTAGTTCAGTGCGCAAGTCGTTCACGCGTCCGGCCTCTATCGCTAATCCACACAAACCCCTTGCCGGAATCCTCCTTGTATAGCTATTGGAAAACTCCGGTTGCTAGACCGGCCTTTTTCCTCCCTCACAAACTCACTATGAGTTGCTCTCTATTTTTACACAAGAACTATGAGCTCTTGCAATTGTGATGTACAAAAGAGCTTAACACTCACTTCCTTTATATAGGCAAAGTGGTGCCCCATATGGTGTGGAGGAGAAGAAAACTTTTTCCCAATAAAATAAGGAAAATCTTCTAGATTGATTTATCTCTTTTATTATAATTAATTTTGCCAATATCTTATATTGAATATAATTATCTTATTACCATAAATCTATTTTTCCAAAATTAATTAATATCTCATATTAATATTATGGTAATATTATTAATTAAAACGCACAATCCAAGTGTATCTTATACACTTAAATGTGGCGCCCCAATAGTCAAAAGATTGACTTCCGGAATATTCTTTAATTAATATAATTTATATATAATTAATATCTTGTATTTTATTTATTCATAATAAATAAATACCACTATATTAATTTACCACTATAACCTTTATGGTCTAGAGATAAACTTTCATTATTTGGTTATCAACTATAACTGCATTTTAATCCGACTCGATGTTCATATGTGTGTGACCCGATAGGCTTCCGAATATGTTGGCCGTAGACACAAAGTGCAATTTACTAAAATGCCCTTCATACCTAACGATCACGGGATAGCGTCTAGCAACACACCGTGACCCCCAATTATCGGAAGAGTCAAAAGCAATGACTACTACATTTCATGTGAAGCAGTTACCGTGTAACTTACAATCCTATCGCTGAAATAATATCCATACGATCGTATCTCGAGTGTCAATACATTAACGATCGTATCTTTTAATCTGGATATCATGCTCTCTCGGAATAACACATTTACTCCCACTTTGCAAAGATTCTCGAGAGCTAGACATTCCTTATAAGAAGGCCATTTCGGATATTCGATCCCAATCATAGGATACGCGATTCTCGGACGACCAATCATGTATACTCCGCATGCTTCAATATCATACCCAATCACTACCGCATGATCGCCCCGTGGTTAGGAGAAATCTCAATAGTGTCAAAGCATGACAATCCACACCGTGATGCCATGAAGACTCTAGGTCAAAAGGATAATTACACAACCGCCACATAGTGTGACACTTAATGTAAGTGGGTCAGTCTAACGTACGCATTCTCTAATACACGTCCACGTACAGTCCAAGTGTCCCTACACTTCGATAGACGAGATCTATCATTATCTTCTAAAAGATAGAAGACATCCAATACGTGTTAGTCTGATTATACTATCAATGTCCCATTTGATAATATGTAAGACTAGAGACATTTAAGTACCAACCTTGTTATAGTGATTAGAGATATCATCAACCATAATCACTATCATGGTTTCTCTATCACAGATTGATATCAGGGACGTTACTATATATATACAACAAATAATATGAAGACAAACAATATATAATAACATAAGTGCTTTTATTAATCATAATAAAGTTATTACATTAACTAAATAGACTGTAAATGACCCGACCCGGTCGGATCCGGTCCAATCCGATTGGGTTTAGGACACCTTTACAACAATCTCCCACTTGGCCTAAAGCCAATCACCCATATGCCTAAGCCCGTGCAAGTGAACATGTTTCTCATGCTTAGCTTGAGACAATGCCTTGGTTAATGGATCAGCTATGTTATCATCCGTGTGGACTTTCTCTATCTTTACATCTCCTCTATCTACTATCTCTCTAATCAAGTGATAGCGCCGTAGCACATGTTTGGACTTCTGATGAGACCTTGGTTCCTTTGACTGAGATATCGCTCCATTATTATCACAGTACAGAGGCAATGGACCTTCAATGGAGGGAACCACACCAAGTTCAGTAATGAACTTCTTTATCCAAACTGCTTCCTTTGCCGCCAACGAGACTGCTATGTATTCGGCTTCCGTTGTAGAGTCTGCAGTAGTCTCCTGCTTGGAACTCTTCCAGCTCATTGCTCCGCCGTTAAGCGTGAAAACAAATCCAGATTGTGACTTAAAGTCATCCTTGTCAGTTTGGAAACTGGCATCTGTGTAACCTCGTAATACTAAATCATCATTCCCGAAAACCAGGAAAATATCCCTAGTACGTCTCATGTACTTAAGGATATTCTTGACAAAGAATCCGGTGACCATCACCTGGATTGACCGGTACCTACTAGTCATACTAAGAGGGTACGAGACATCCGGTCTTGTGCATAACATTGCATACATGATAGACCCGATTGCCGAAGCATAAGGGACTTTACTCATTTGTGCCCTTTCCTCCTCTCGTCTTAGGACTCATTCCCTTCGACGGTAGACCCCATGTGACATGGGCGCAATCCTTTCTTGGACTGCTCCATACTGAATCTCTTCAGCATCTTGTCTATATAGGTGGATTGCGACAGACCAAGCAACCTTTTAGATCTATCTCTATAGATCTTTATTCCTAGAATATAGGCTGCATCACCCAAGTCCTTCATTGAGAAGTTCTTGGATAACCAAGCTTTGACTGATTGTAACATAGGCACATCATTTCTAATGAGCAATATGTCATCCACATAAAACACTAAGAACACAATGGCACTCCCACTAACCTTCTTGTAAACACAGGGATCATCTTCGTTCTTGATGAAATCAAACTGTTTGATTATCTCATCAAAGCGAAGATTCCAACACCGAGAAGCTTTCTTTAACCCATAAATGGATCTTTGCAGTTTACACACTATCCTGGCGTCATTGGTTGTGAAACCCTCAGGCTGTGTCATATACACTTCCTCAGACAGGTTCCCGTTAAGGAAAGCTGTTTTCACATCCATCTGCCAGATTTCGAAATCATGGTATGCTGCAATAGCGATCAAAATTCTAATTGATTTTAACATGGAAACTGGCGAAAGGGTTTCGTCATAGTCAACTCCTTGTCTTTGCTTATATCCTTTTGCCACTAACCTAGCCTTGTAGGTAGTCACGTTACCGTCCATGTCAGTCTTTCTCTTAAAGACCCATTTACACCCTATAGGAACTATTCATTCAGGTGGATCAACTAAGTTCCAAACTTGGTTGTCTTTCATGGATTCCATTTCAGAATTCATGGCTTCCAGCCATTTCTCTTTGTCATGCCTTAATAGCACTTCTTCATAAGTTCTAGGGTCCTCATCTTCCATGAGATACACGCCGGTGTACCTTTCGGGTTCACGGCGTTCCCTGGTGGATCTTCGAGGTGCTAGTGTGTCTACGGTAGAGTGTGGCCCCACATCTGTATGTGGTGTCTCCTCTACTTCCATCAACGGACTGTTATCCGTAAGTGGTTCTCAAATTTCTTCAAGATCAATTTTACTCCCACTGACCCTATCCAGAATAAACTCTTTTTCTAGAAAGTGGCCAGTCCTAGCAACAAACACCTTTTGTTCATCATGATGGTAAAATTGGTATCCTCTAGTTTCTCTAGGATATCCCACAAACAGACATTTGTCGAATCTGGCCTCTAGTTTTTCAGGCATCATCCGCTTCACATAAGTTGGACAACCCCAAGGTTTAAGATATGCCAGATTTGGTTTCTTCTTGGCCTATACCTCGTATGGTGTAGAATCAATCGTCTTTGATGGAACTCGGTTCAGTGTATAGGATGCGGTTTCTAGAGCATACCCCCAAAACGATTTTGGAAGAACTGCGTAGCTCATCATGGATCGTACCATGTCTAACAAAGTACGGTTCCTCCTCTCAGATATGCCATTCATTTGAGGCGTCCCTAGAGGGGTCCATTCAGGTAGAATCTCATTCTCCTTTAAATAACTTTGAAACTCTCCATCTAGGTATTCTCCGCCTCGATCGGATCGAAGCGTTTTGATTTCTTTACCTAGTTGTTTCTCCACTTCACTTCTGAATTCCTTGAACTTTTCGAAGGCTTCAGACTTATACTTCATTAAGTATATATAACCATAGCGAGAATGGTCATTAGTGAAAGTGATAAAATAAGAGTATCCTCCTTTGGCTTGAATTGACATTGGGCCACACACATCAGTATGTATGAGCTCAAGCAATTCATTTGATCTTATCCCTTTGCCACTAAAAGGTGACTTTGTCATCTTGCCAAGTAAACAAGCTTCACATATATCAAGGAACTGATTTCCCACTTTAATATCTTCTCTGTTGTTGAGTGCAATCATATCAAGGAACTGATTTTTGCCTTCCATGAATACATCCTTGGGGATATGAGAATCTCCGGTTTCTAGCTGCATTATTTTTGTGAAAGTGTCTTTATTGATTATAAGATCTCTTCCTTGCAGCCTAGTTCTGATTTGATCATCTGATTCGTTGTAGGTGGCATTTTTCCAGAATGCCCCAACATCTTTGTAACTGTGCTTTGGATTTCTGTAACCTAAGATATAATCCAATGGTCCTTCTCATATAATCAACCACTCTTTGAGCTAGGAGACAGTTTTCCGAAGCGGCCAAATATCCATCTAGATGGTATGAGAGTCCGGTAAAAACTTGACTTTCATACGCCATTTTGCTTTTCTGAAGTGTGTAAGAAAGATGAAGAATATGAATAGTTATTCAAAAGAGGGTTTGTGGAGGGGGTTTCAAATTTTGAAAGTGGAATGTGAAAATGTTTGGAACGGAGGTTATATAGATAATAGACAGTGAAGATTAAATGATCTGGGTATTGTGTGTATCAATACCCTAACCGTTGGTTTTCTAGCTGTAATGATGGTTTTGATCTTCTAAGATCGTGTAATGGCTATCACTTCTCCACTTATGGCAGTTTGGAGACGCAAGACATATGTTCAGTGCTATCAGAATTGCAATCACCAGACGTCTGGACAATGCGCATCCACCACGTGTTTGTTTTCCTTGGAACTCCCCAAATACGTCCCGTAACCCCTTGCATTACGTGATTTAATGAGCCAATTTGTCTCTTGTAACAAGTCTTTGTAGCACTTGATTAAATAATAATATGCTCATTAAATTTGTAGCACTTTTCATATTCAATGCGATTTGATTTATCATGGTACTTCATTATCATAATATATTCTCTTTGTCTGATTGATTTGCTTGATAACCCTGAGTTGTCTATTTTGAGAGTCCATTACTAGTATGTGTCCATTTGTCGTCTGGTTTGTCTTCGGACTAGTCTTGATCATCAAAACAATTATGGAGACCTAACAAGTGTTTGATAGCCAAATGTTTTGGAATCCAATACTAATTTAAGAAATCTTTGAACATAGTGATTGATCTATCATGTGAGTGATGAGAAGCAACTTGGCTATCATTTACTATGTAATTATACCCGTTTATACCTCGTTTTATATGTTTCCGGAGACATTTGATTGTATTTTGATGTAATTTACACCTTGGTTATCATTTCGGGACCTAGGACGTAAAGTCCGGGATTCTCGGTCTTTTTCGGTGTAATTTACTATACTCTCGGTCACCCTAGTGTCCTGTAGGGATTATGTATGGTATTTGTTGTGATTTTGTACAGTAATTAGGTGTTTGAGATGTCCGGAAGGCGAGTTACGAGGATTGGAACGTGTGCCCGAAGCTTAAACGTTCAAACGGATCAAAACGCGGTGGTACTACAACCATACCTTCCATTGATCTGCATTTTTATCCACCTTGGAGGCATTTTCTGGGCTGGACATCTTCATGAAAGTTGTAGACAATTTCATTATCTTTCCAACGGATTTTGAATCACTCAAATCGGAGGTCTACACACAAAGTTATGGCTGATTTACTGGAGGTGTATCAGCCAGGCGCGCGCCTGAGAAATGCTAGGCGCACGCCTACGGGGGAAAAATCTGCCAAAGTTTCAGTACGTGTTTTCAGCATCATAGGCGTGCGCCTACACTTTCCTAGGCGCACGCCTAGCGTCCAGAACACATAAAACACTATAAATACCCCCATTTTAGATCTAGATCACATCCATCTTCTTCCCAACTCGTTTTTCTTCAGTTTTTCATCAATTTTCATTAGATTAGCTTAGTTTAGAGGTATATTAGCATAGATTAGTTGTAGATTGTTGTAATCCGTTGATTCTCGAAGATAGCTTGACGCGTTATTGACGGGATTCGGCTCGGAGATTCGACTATCTACGGCATAATATATTTGGTATTTCAATTTCCTTTCTTGTTCTTGCTTTTTGATCTTGATCTTTGATAACTTTGATTGTTGATTCTTTTATTTTGCTTATTATAATGAGTAGCTAATCCGTTATATAGTCGAGATATGTGATAGCCTTCGAAATCAAATCCTTAGCTCGTTGATTGAAGTATTTTGATGTTATGATTGTTAGATTCTCGATGTTGTTTTTGTTCTAGAACTTATGCCTAATGACGTTTATTGAACTCGCGACTCGATAATCGTATCACACGTGGCTTCTTTACATATGTATTTTGCGAGAGGGTGCGGGAAAAGGGGTTCTAGGATCACCGTGTAAAACCGACCGAGTTGTTCGATTCGGTTTCGTGTGTGAGGTTTATATCGTTGTTAACGAGCGTCTCATAGAGCGTAGACCGTGTCGGGTCAGTTAAATCCGGTCAGCGGACTGTTGAATTCGACATAGGAAACTAGGTTGTTGAAATTGGCGCATAGTTTCGGATATAGGAGACGACACCCTTCAACGATGCCGAGAACATTAGAGTATATCGAAATCACTTCTGGTTACGAGTTAGGGCTCGATAGTAGTCGATTGGATCATAGCTCGGCTATCTCTTTTATATAGTTTTAAACTCTTTTCGTTTTGTGCATATTTAGTTTGTAGAACCGGTGATCTGACAAATCACCACGTTCAATATTTGTGTTGACCTGTACTAGGGACGAGACCGACTTTGGTACTCGACCAGATTCCCTGTGGGATACGACCTTGACTCACCAATTCTAGGCTACAGTTGACCCGGTACACTGCCGGTGAGATTGGACACTTAGAAAAGGCCGATCAAGATTTCTGGCGCCGTCGGGGAATCGGGTTGATATCTTGTAAGTTAGTTGAGTTCTTAGGATTAGGTCGTTTTTCTTATTTGTTTTTTTTATGTATAGTTTGTTTTATTTTGTTGTTGTTGAAGTGTCACACCATTTACTTTGGTAGTGGTAGTGACTAGATACCGTGATTGTGTTTGTGTTATTTCCCTGTTTGCAGATAATGAATCCATACTACAATTACGGCTCCTATCCTTACCCATTTGGATATTACAACTACGGTCCTATGGGTTACCAAACACAACCATTTTACCAGCTTCAACCCATACGCCGCATCTTATGGAAATGAGTGGGATAATGCCCCGAGTTACTTTGATCAACAACTCGATACTTCTCCACCTCCGGAATCGTAGATCTCAACGGAGCAACGGTTGGCTCTTGAGCAAAAGGTTGAACAGCTTGAGTAAAGTGGTCCAAGAGCACCATAATGAGCTTCGAGATGGCCGGTACCGCAATGCAAACGCCATACGAAACTTGGAGCTTAAAGTGCAACAACCGTTTGAGGAGTTTGAGAGGAGAGAACGTGAGACTTTGCTTGAAATCACCCCGGAGGAACACTACGAGGATGGTATGACTCTTGTATCTATTGAGTCACCTGTTCCGTCTTCATTTAGCCCTATTGTTATATCTTCGGGGGTGCACCCTATTGAGTTTGTTGTTGATGTTGAGCCTATTTGTTCATTCTTGGTGCTAGAGTCATTGTTAGTTGGGATATGTTTTAGTTCGGGGAAAGTGAATTCGTTGTTCTGTGCAACGGATTCATCGAACCATTAATGGTGGTGGGGATTGAGCCCCATATTTCTTTTGTTTCATTTTCAAGGGGTGCTCAATTCCTATGATTTTGGTAGGGAGAAGCAACGGTTTGCTCTCCTTTGGTATAGCTATCCTTGACATAGTTCGGGGTAGAAAGTCGAGCTGAGGACTAAAAACTCAGAATGTGCTTTTAATGCTTTTCTTTCCCCTCGTGTTTCACTGTGTTTCTTTAGTTTCTATTTTGATACTTCGGGTAAGTTTTGTTGTAATATAACCCGAGGAAGTGTGTTTTGGGGGGTTAGTGTGGTGTTTTTGGTTTTGATGAGTTGTGGTAATCCGGGTAGTTTCATTGTGCTATACTCCATACTTGTACACCTTTGGTGTTGGTTGTGTATATTTTATAAGTACAGGTACCCTGGGAGTTCAGTTTACGGATGCTACATAATCGTACTCGCGCCTTTTTCCGGTTGTAAGCTAACTTTTCTACCCTTATCCTTCGTGTTTCGTTTTAAAGTAGGGGGTAGTCGGTTTAGCTTCGATGTTTTGTTTTCATGTGGAACGAGTTATACTTAGTGATTGTTATTCCTTTAGTGTAAAATGAGTCGTTTTTAGAAATTTTGATGCCTTTGACATTGGTTTTGATACATTGAGCCTTTTGATATTGTTTTGATTGAACATATAGTGATTATATGAATGCATTTCATTTGAGTTGGGATCGTGTATTGAGAATGGAATAGTCCTATCACGTTAGCTTCGACTTCATGAATCACCTTGACTAGTGAACGATTATGGTAGTTATTAATGACCCGGTTACCTAGAACTTATATTAGTAACTTCGAGGCGAAATAAGAAGGTCTTCGTGGTTAGGTACGGGATGACGGTTTTGGCATTTATTTTGACCCGATCAGAGCCAAAGGCCAACCTAAACGATTAATCCACTGTTACCCCTCTAAGCCTTTTGTAGGGTGGTTAGACCGCCACCCGAACTAGCCTTTCGTGTTACTAACCCGTGAAAATCGATGTCCCTAACATTATTTCGGTCTACATATCCTTGACTACCTTGCAATTGAGCTTGTTTGTTCCGCACATTTTTACGATGTTGCGAGGTATTGTTGAGACGTAAGTAATGGTATGGAGTCGTGATTTCCGAGTTATTTCGGTACGAGGAGTGTAACAATGTGTCGGTTTCGTTTTGTTCGGAATTTTGATGTATATAAGGAGAAAAAAAAAAGAAAAAAAAAAAGAAAAAGAAAAGAAAAGAAACAGAAGTGGTAAATGTACATATTTATAGTTTGTTATAAGACCAAAAAGTGGACTAAAGTGTTGTGTGGTATTGTATATTATGAAGTTAAGGTTAGGGTTTGGACTCCGGAGGTGTAAATATTTGGAAAGATTGAAGGCGAAGTGATAACCGCGTTTTGTGTATATATCTCGGTTAAAGCTCTTTTGCACCCTCTCTTTTCCATTTTATCGTAAATATCTTTTCGTTAGCCCCGACCCTAGCTTAACATTATAACCCTTCAAGTCCTGCTCGACCGTACTAGACTTCGATTGACCTCGATTAGTGGAGATGTTTACGACGTATAAGCCTATGGTGTAGCCTCGGTACATTATACGTCTATAATCTAAACCGGTCATTGGTGATAAATGTTGAAGAAGCTCTTCACACACACACGTTCTTTTCTCGATACAAGGTAGAACTTAAATCTTATGCATTTGTGTCATTTACTTGTGTTTTACCATTTCAATTCTTATAGACTAGATGTATGATTGCAATGTTGACTCCATCTTGATTTTTGAATCGCTTATTTTTGCTCGAGGGCGAGCAAAAGCTAAGTAGGGGTAGTTGATGAGAGTCAACTTGGGCTATCATTTACTATGTAATTATACCCGTTTATACCTCGTTTTATATGTTTCCGGAGACATTTGATTGTATTTTGATGTAATTTACACCTTGGTTATCATTTCGGGACCTAGGACGTAAAGTCCGGGATTCTCGGTCTTTTTCGGTGTAATTTACTATACTCTCGGTCACCCTAGTGTCCTGTAGGGATTATGTATGGTATTTGTTGTGATTTTGTACAGTAATTAGGTGTTTGAGATGTCCGGAAGGCGAGTTACGAGGATTGGAACGTGTGCCCGAAGCTTAAACGTTCAAACGGATCAAAACGCGGTGGTACTACAACCATACCTTCCATTGATCTACATTTTTATCCACCTTGGAGGCATTTTCTGGGCTGGACATCTTCATGAAAGTTGTAGACAATTTCATTATCTTTCCAACGGATTTTGAATCACTCAAATCGGAGTTCTACACACAAAGTTATGGCTGATTTACTGGAGGTGTATCAGCCAGGCGCGCGCCTGAGAAATGCTAGGCGCACGCCTACGGGGGAAAAATCTGCCAAAGTTTCAGTCCGTGTTTTCAGCATCATAGGCGTGCGCCTACACTTTCCTAGGCGCACGCCTAGCGTCCAGAACACATAAAACACTATAAATACCCCCATTTTAGATCTAGATCACATCCATCTTCTTCCCAACTCGTTTTTCTTCGCTTTTTCATCAATTTTCATTAGATTAGCTTAGTTTAGAGGTATATTAGCTTAGATTAGTTGTAGATTGTTGTAATCCGTTGATTCTCGAAGATAGCTTGACGCGTTATTGACGGGATTCGGCTCGGAGATTCGACTATCTACGGCATAATATATTTGGTATTTCAATTTCCTTTCTTGTTCTTGCTTTTTGATCTTGATCTTTGATAACTTTGATTGTTGATTTCTTTTATTTTGCTTATTATAATGAGTAGCTAATCCGTTATATAGTCGAGATATGTGATAGCCTTCGAAATCAAATCCTTAGCTCGTTGATTGAAGTATTTTGATGTTATGATTGTTAGATTCTCGATGTTGTTTTTGTTCTAGAACTTATGCCTAATGACGTTTATTGAACTCGCGACTCGATAATCGTATCACACGTGGTTTCTTTACATATGTATTTTGCGAGAGGGTGCGGGAAAAGGGGTTCTAGGATCACCGTGTAAAACCGACTGAGTTGTTCAGATTCGGTTTCGTGTGTGAGGTTTATATCGTTGTTAACGAGCGTCTCATAGAGCGTAGACCGTGTCGGGTCAGTTAAATCCGGTCAGCGGACTGTTGAATTCGACATAGGAAACTAGGTTGTTGAAATTGGCGCTTAGTTTCGGATATAGGAGACGACACCCTTCAACGATGCCGAGAACATTAGAGTATATCGAAATCACTTCTGGTTACGAGTTAGGGCTCGATAGTAGTCGATTGGATCATAGCTCGGCTATCTCATTTATATAGTTTTAAACTCTTTTCGTTTTGTGCATATTTAGTTTGTAGAACCGGTGATCTGACAAATCACCACGTTCAATATTTGTGTTGACCTGAACTAGGGACGAGACCGACTTTGGTACTCGACCAGATTCCCTGTGGGATACGACCTTGACTCACCAATTCTAGGCTACAGTTGACCCGGTACACTGCCGGTGAGATTGGACACTTAGAAAAGGCCGATCAAGATTTCTGGCGCCGTTGCCGGGGAGATTGGACACTTAGAAAAGGCCGATCAAGATTTCTGACAATCTAACCCTAACTCGTAACCAGAAGTGATTTCGATATACTCTAATGTTCTTGACATTGTTAAAGGATGTCGTCTCCTATTTCCGAAACTAAGCGCCAATTTCAACAACCTAGTTTCCTATGTCGAATTCAACAGTCCGCTGACCGGATTTAACTGACTCAACACGGTCTACGCTCTATGAGACGCGGGACAAGTCGATATAAAACCTCACAACGAAACCGAGTCTGAACAACTCAGTCGGTTTTACACAGTGATCCTAGAACCCCTTTTCCCGTATCCTCTCGCAAAATACATATGTAAAGAAGACGCGTGAAATACGATTATTGAGTCGCGAGTTCAATAAAAGTCGTTTACGAATAAGTTCTAGAACGATAACAACACCGAGAATCTAACAATCATAACATCAAAACACTTCAATCAACGAGCTAAGGATTCGATTTCATAGACTATCACATAACTCAACTATCGGGCTATTAGCTACTCATTCTAACAACAAAAACAACAACTATCGGGCTATTAGCTACTCACCCGAAATGATAAAGATCAATACACTAGTTGATTTCATATGATCACATTGACTATGAAAGATTCATTAGTCCAAGTAGACTTCTCAATTCTGTAAATCTATTCTCACAAAGTGGTTTGGTAAAAAAGTTGGCCAGTTGATCGTTTGTTTTGATGTAGACCAATCTCACATCACCTTTTTCCACATGATCACGTATGAAATGATATCTGATATCAATATGCTTTGTCTTGGAATGTTGAACCAGATTTTCTGATATTGATATAGCACTTGTGTTGTCACACGTGATTGGAATTCCCTTCTCTTCAATTCCATAGTCTCTGAGTTGTTGTCTTATCCATAATGCTTGTGCACAACAACTTCCTGCAGCTACATACTCTGGTTCTGCTGTGGATGTTGCAATAGACGTCTATTTCTTGCTAAACCATAATATTAGTCTGTTACCTAGCATTTGACAAGTACCAGATGTACTCTTCCTGTCTACTTTGCAACATGCATAGTCTGCATTTGTGTATCCAACTAGCGTAAAATCACCTTCTCTTGGATAGAATAATCCCAAGTCCACTGTATCCTTGAGATATTTTAACATTCTTTTAGCAGCAAATATGTGACTTTCTTTTGGATCTGATTGAAATATTGCACATACTCCAACAACAGATATGTTTGGTCTGCTTGCAGTAAGATGTAGTAGTGAACCTATCAGACCTCTGTATTTGGTTTGATCCACACTTTTACCATTAATATCTTTGTCTAAGTGTAGATTTGTTGACGTAGGAGTTGCATCCTTTGCACTTGATTCCATTACAAACTTCTTGATGAGATCTTTGATATATTTGCTCTGGTTGATGAAGATTCCATTCTTCATCTGTTTGACTTGAAGTCTACAGAAGTAATTGAGTTCTCCCATCATGCTCATTAGGAATTTGCTCTTCATCAGATTGACAAATTTTTCACATAACTTGGAATTTTGACATCCAAAGATGATGTCATCCACATAGATCTGTACCAGTAGTGTGAAGTCTTCATGTTGGATACTGAACAATGTCTTGTATATTGTGCCCTTTTGATCCTTTTTCCATAATGAATTTTGACAGAGTTTCATACCAAGCTCTGGGTGCTTACTTTAAACCATAGAGTGCTTTGTTGAGTTTGTAAACTTTGTGTTCTTGTCCTTTGATTTCAAATCCAGGTGGCTGTTGCACATAAACTTCTTCTTCAAGTAGTCCATTTAAGAAGGCTGATTTGACATCCATTTGATATACCTTGAAGTTCTGATGAGCAGCATGTGCTAGGAATACTCTGATTGTTTTTAGTCTTGCAACTGGTGCATATGTCTCATCAAAGTCGATGCCTTCAGCTTGTGAGTAACCCTTGGCTACAAGTCTTGCCTTGTTTCTGATAATAACTCCATTTTCATCCATCTTATTTCTGTAAAACTCACTTTGTTCCAATGGCATTTGAGTGGTCTGGTCTGTTTGTGAGTTCCAGAATTGATTGATCTCAAATTCATTCATCTTGTCTTGCATTTCAATTATCCAATCAGCATCTTCGCATGCATCTTGAATAGTTTTGGGTTCCATATCTGATATAAAACATGTGAGCACGGTTTCCAGTTGTCTTCTAGTTTTAACACCAATGCTCGGATCTCCAAGAACTTGTTCTGTGGATGATCTCTTAACCAATTCATATTTGGCTCAGCGATTTGGGTGGTCTGAACTCCTTCTGGTGTTGTTCTTTGCTCAATTGTGGGATGAAAATCATTCGATTCTGTTGAATTGATTTGTCTTACTTCAATGTCGACATAGATTGGACCTTCTATAGCTTGATCTTCTTCTTGTATAGGCCGATCAGTGTTGAATTTAGGCTCACCAAAGACGACATGCACTGATTCTTCTATAGATAGTGTCCTCTTATTCAGAACCTTGAAGGCTTTGCTCATGTCTGAATATCCCAACAAAATTCCTTCATCTGCTTTAGCATCAAAAGTCTTCAGTTGATCCTTTCCATTATTGTGGATAAAACACTTTCTTCCAAAGATATGAAAGTAGGAGATGTTGGTTTTTCTCCCATTCCATAGTTCATAAGGTGTTTTCCTCTGACTTTGTTGATGATTGATATGTTCTGAGTGTGACAAGCAGTGTCGACAGCTTATGCCCAATATCCTTTTGACATGTTTGCTTCTGCTATCATTGTTCTGGAAGCTTCTTTTAAGGTTATATTCCTTATTTCAGCTGCTCCATTGCGTTGTGGAGTTCTTGCAGCAGCCAGCTGTTGTTGCATGCCATCTTATTCAAAGTAACTTCTAATGACTTGATTCAAGAATTATGTGCCTCTGTCATATCTGATTTTGATTATTGTTAAATCATTTTCATTCTGAAGTCTTTTTAGTAGGTCTGGCAAATTAGCACTCCAAGAAAAGAATAAGTTTTTCTCGTAATAAAGGAAAATCGTTTTTCCTAAAGACTAAGTATTTTATGTGTATGTGAAAAAAAAATTCTACATGATATAAAAAGTCATGGATTATTTATAAGATAAATAATAAATTAATGTAATTGAATAAGATTTATTTAATTTAATGTGACTATTAAAGTGGCTAAGTAGCATATTAAAACGATAGTAGATTGGGATAATAATTTTAATTAATGTAGGCCTTGTTGGGTTTCAGTTAATATGATTGAGTAGGCTTATTATTACCTAAAGTAGTAAGGATTGCTTGATAGGCTTTTAAGCCCAAGACATCATTAAACTCATTTTGGTAAAATTACATTTTACCTAATGCCCTAATCTACTCTTTTAAAGGATCTTTCATGAAATGAAAACCTAATTCATTTCCCTCATTAAGGGCGCCACTTTCAAGATAAACACAAGAGAAAAATTACATAGATATAAGAGAGGAAAAAGTTGGTTCTTTTGAAGATTAGCTTTTGGAGAAAGATTCTTTTGAACAATCTTGGAGCTTACTTGGATTGGGTTCACTACCAAGTGTGGAGTAGGCCTTGTTGGAATATCATGGTTTGCACTTGTTCATCATTTTCTTTAAGTGATGGTATAATCTTCTAACACCCTTATGCACTAGATCTTAATGTTATTTAGTTTATACAATTTTTGAGCTGTTTCGAGTTGTTATTCTTTTGTTTCCACTGATGTGATGAATCTGATTCATCCCGAATGACCCTGAAACGGATTTCTAAAATTTGGATGCGAAAAGACCCAGGTTGCGGTGAAGCCATTCATGCTGTAGCCTAGCCGGGTTCGGTTTTTGGGTCGGTCCAGAATGGTTCAGGGTCGGCCCGGGTCATTCGGTTTCCAACAAAGTGGAGTACTCACTGAACTTTCATCAAAGACATTAATTAATTTCAAGACATACTCAATGTAATAAGACTGTGAAAACATAAGTCCATCAGACACTTTAGAGACTTTAATCCCTAATATCACGTCTGCAACTCCTAAATCGTTCATATCAAAGTTCCTTGTCAACATCTTCTTGGTATTCATGATAATATCATGAGTACTTCCCATTATAAGCATGTCATTAACATATAAACACACAATCAAATATGCATTTGGTGTGTTCTTAATGTAGACACATTTATCACACTCGTTAATCATAAACTCATCTGACAACACGACATTTTTGAATTTGATATGCCATTGCTCTGGCATTTGTTTTATCCCATACAGAGACTTAACAAGTCTACACACATTACTTTCTTGCCCTAGAACTATGAACCCCTCGGGTATTTTCACGTATATCTCTTCTTACAAGTCACCATTCAAGAAAGCAGTCTTAACGTCCATTTGATGGATTTATAGGTTATAGATTGCTGCAATAGCATAGAATTTATTCTCGTCACTGGTGAGTATGTATCAAATAAGTCAATGCCTTATTTTGTCGATACCCCTGGGCCACAAACCTGCCTTCTATTTATCAATAGATCCATCAACCTTTAGTTGCTTCTTAAAATTTCACTTGTATTCAAATGGTTTGTGTCTTGGTGAAAGATCAACCAACTCCCAAGTGTGATTCTGCATGATGGAGTCTATGTCGCTATTGATAGCTTCTTTTCTAGAAGAGAGCTTCTAGAGTTGACATTGCCTTAGCATATGTCCTAGGCTCATTTTCTACCTTATAAGTTAGAAAATCCGAACCAAAGAACTATGAAGTCATAGCCCTCTTACTCCGACGCATTTAATCAATTTCTTGAGTATCATTTTATACCGTAGACTCATATGACCGCTTACTAGTGCTTGCTTCTTCTTTGTCAATTTTCTTACAAGGAAAGATATCCTCAACGAACACATCATTCCTAGACTCGATCATGGCATTTTCATGTACATCAAGGACGTCTGATTTATGCATCAGAAACCGATAAGCACTACTATTGAGATCATACCCAATGAATATACAATCAATTGTTTAAGGTGTTATCTTTACTTGCTTTGGTTAAGGTGTTTAATTGTTTAAGGTGTTATCTTTACTTCAACCTTAGATAGGCACCCCCCCCCCCCCCCACACACACACACACTTTCATGAATTCGTAGCTAGGCTTGTGACCTTTCCACAACTCATAAGGAGTTTTATGCTTCTTCTTTGAAGGAATCTTATTTAGAATAAAGTTCACTGAGAGGAATGCTTCCCCCTACAAGTTCTGAGCTAAACTCGAACTTATCAACATATTATTCATCATCTCCTTAAGAGTGTGGTTCTTGCGTTCAGCAATATCGTTTGACTAGTGTGTATGGTGATGTTGTTTGATGAATGATGCCGGCGTCAGAGCAAAACTCATTAAACGGTGCATAATGCTCACCACAACGATCACTACAAACACACTTAATCCGTTTGCTAATTTGTTTCTCAACTGCATTCTCATAATATTAAAAGGCATCAAGAGCCTCGTATTTGCTTCGCAGTAGATAAACATAGCAATATCTAGCACAATAATCAATAAAAGTAATAAAATACTTTTTACCTCCTCTATATCAGTGTGGAATAAATCTAGAGGTTATGTGTTCCTTTTACCATTGGAAATAGTGCTTTGGCCAACTTGGCATTAGTAACACGGGTATATCATATAAATCATATATATAGCAATTAAACCAACCAGATACAATATGTGACATATCATGAATAGTTATCATCAAGGATGTATTTTGTAAGCAATCAAACACTTAGATTAAGGTAATACGACACACAAAATTAATCATCAGTAAAGGTACTTTAAATAAGTGAACTCTTAGTATGTACACTCAAGCATTGGCAATTGAGTAAACAAAGGCTTCGAAAGTTATTTGTTCACTCAATTGCTTCTTTTCTCTATATTCATCCATCATGCATGCATGCATGCAACATTAATTGAATTATATGTTTCTAACAATGAAGAATCTAATGAATTCAAATGCTTTGAAAGATCATATAATAATTACCAAGCTTTTTTTTCAGCACGAATAGCAAAAGGGGACTCTAAATGCACCACATCAAGCCGAAATTACTATGGCATCACATCGAAAATCGACTTTCACATTCTAGTATGATCAACAACTCTACAAAAATCAGAGATATGGTTTATATTCGACTTTTAAAAGCCGGTTTTTATGCTAGATGTGGTGATACAGTAAATGAAAGTAAAATCACTTCCACCGGAGAGATTGCCTTATTCCTGTGTATATAAGTCCCAATGATCTTCCAATTAAGCAAACCAGAAAGAAGGAAATGGCATCGCTGATTTTAGCAATAGCAGCTTTTATCACTGGGAATGCAATATCCGCGAGCTCAAGAAGTAGACTGAAGTAATACCGCCTACAGTAAAACAAACAAGTTGGACTCTGTAAATTTAACTAAAACAAAAAAACAAAACTGCATAAAAGACATATATATATAAACTACTAAAGCTGAAGGAGGTGAGTAATGCATTTAAAAGTAAAAATACCAGCCAGTCAAAGCTCTTAATTCTTTGGTCCGCTTGACATAAATTGAAACAGGAGATATGACAACAATGGAGAATGAAGATGATATTTCTCCAGATGATCTCATGAAAATCTTCTTCAACCAATTAAATTTTCCAGCCTCACGTTCTGTAGTTTCCTGAATGATGCGGCTTTCAAGGGTGCAAACCTCGAAACGGTCTTCATACATCGAAACCACAGATTCCATGTTCTGATGCATCCACTGGTGCAATGCCACCTGTAACATGCACATAAATCCTCTTGGAAATACAAATTATTCACACTCATAGCCCAACTATTTTCGCTAATCATGAGAAAATTGAGATTAGTCAGAGGTATCATTTGCAAATGGAAGCTCTTTGGATTTTAGGGCCAGAATCGGATAGCAAGTTAAGCTGTCCAAACTTCTCTTATTTCTCAAGAAAATAAAATATCAAGGAATTATATCAATTCAGTATAACCTATGACAAAGTGACAACATAAGCACTTGTGTTTTAGGCTAAACCGTAAATGATGTCGCTGTGTACCAAAGTTAAGGAGTTTGAGCCTTGGAAACGCCCTATCACAGAAATATTAGATAAGACTACATGCATTGGGACTAAATGGGCCCGGCCCTAGAGAAGCTTAAGCTCTGACACGCCTTGAAGTTAATCAACAAATCTTAACACAATATTTTAAAAAATTATGTCCACCACAAGTAACATCATGACAACAACACAAAATCCAGGGTTTCCGCTTGGAAGAACACTACACATACTCTTAAAAACATGCCTCATACACTAAACAATAAGCACCAATTGACAATTAAAGTGGAGCAAACATATCTAAGAAGTACGAGGGGGATACCATCATCTTAAAGGTAAACTTGTACCATAATAAATCTACCAGCACCTTTAAGATAACTATATATAAATGTTCAAACATAGTTGAAAGGAACTCAGAAAGGACCAATTACCTCATTGCGTATTCTTTGCAGTGCTCGGGTAGACAACGTACACAACTGTAAACCAAGACTAGTCACTTCATTGGGCACAGTACTGTCGACAGATAAAAGCTCTAAATATATGCTAGCAATCGCATTGGCTATTGTAATGACCAAATCTTCTATTAGTGCCACTCCATGCTGCGTAAACAAGCTGTGGTCATAATAACCATTTGTCCTGTTATACACACAGAATAAGCCACAAGATTCAGATTAAACAGCTTTGTGGAATTGTTTATGTTTAATAGCCTCTGCTAGTCAGACGAAGATATCACAAAGCAAATCCCTTCTTTATGTGACTCAGATCAGAATGTGTTGAATTTTATCCTTGCTAACCCACTGGGCATAACAGAAAGCATCTCTATAGCAATTCCTCACAACCAAGCCAAAAACAAAATGTGAACAATGAGACTAGTTAGCATGTTCACCACTGTACTAATTTTACTGATCGAATACCAAAAATGATAGGGCTTAAGTTCCTAAACAAAAGAGGATATCTTGTGATTGTTCCGTAAACAGTTCTGAGCTAACAAGAAACCTCACAGCAGGCATTGAAGAATTGCGTAACATGCATTCTCCGAAAAGTGAAGGTTCCACACCTGGGCGAACCACATACAAGGGCAAAAATGAACTCTGCATACAAATCAAGCTTGCCCAACTTTTTAACATACTGCAACACACTATCATCTCTACTCAGCTTATTGATCTTTGAAAAGAGAGATGCCTAGCAAAGGACAGAAAAGAAAATAACTTCAGTACGGCACTGGGAGCAATAGGCTTTTACATGCAACTCGTAAATATGCGTTTCACTGGTAAAGCACGCAGACTGTACCTTATTTGACATGCTATTATTAAGATTCAACTCCTCTTCCAACCAAGCCATGCACAAAGGCTGCCTTGAGTTCTGAAGAATACATGTAAAAACCGTCATTTGCTCCTCACTGCTAATGAAACCATGGTTTTCCCTGAGATTATCCACCTGTTGATGGTTTTACAAATGATCATTAGAGAAGAAGTGATGAAAGAAAACCAAAATGCCAAATTAGCAGACAAATAATTTTTGCTCTCGTTCTTTTTTCCCAAATCCTTGGGCTTGATGCAATTTCTCAATAATGTTTTAACAGGAAGCTACAGAAAAATCTAGTTCCATTGAGATTTTCAAAGGAAAGAAAAAACACCTTCCCTTAAAACAAGGCCCTATTATCCTCGGCAAGAGAATATCAAAATCGTAATGAAATGGCAATATTTTGGGACTTGGACAGTTCCTACGACATGACCTCTCAAAAATAGATGAAATATGTCAAGAAACCCCCAATATCTACAACTATTTGACATTGGAAATAGACAATCTCAAATAACAAGGATAACTTTCTACATCCTTTCAGCAAGTTAAATGACTCATACACATGAAAAATAAAGAAATCAAAAAAATAATAACAATAGACAGTGCCTGCCTCTTTCTTGAGCCACTGAAATGAAAACCACAGCAAACGCAACCTTGGGCGCTCTAAAAGGGCATACAAACTCAAAGTTTGCAAAGCAACTTCTCTTTTATACCTAGTGGCTTGATCACCGGCAACTATTTCTTCTTTCATCGCACTCATTGCGTCCAAAAGTTTGGCTTCCACCTCATCCCATGCAGACTGGAAGTGAACTTCTATATCATATTCCTTTGAACTATGGGGGGAAAACAGCAAGCAGATTAAGATTACCAAATAATCCAATGGATGTCTCGCGTCAAAATAGCATAAGTCAAATGCCTTTAAACCTCATACCCTTCCTTACCTACCAGTGGAGTAGTTTTTTGCGGCTGAGGCATCATTAATGTCATCCTTACTAGCAACCTCATGCATCTTTTTAGCAGGGATTATTCCAGCAGTGTAGGTCAGGAATGCACTCGTCATAAGAAGAATTTGGTCAGCTATGGCTATCCATTCAGGAGTAGCTGGATTATCAACATTTATAAAGGCACCCAAGCAACAACACATGGTACTTTTCGTATCAACTTGATGAAATTTAACATTTCTTAAGTAAGAGTTGAGACTTTGAGCATTCAGTGACGAAAACTCAACAGCTTCACAGCTTCTGATGTGGCATTTTCTGAATGTAAGAAGTACAGTTGTCAATTTAGTTTAACCGAGTTCAGCGCAAAATATGGTATAAAAGAACAACCAAGAACTGGACGTGGAGCCAATTGACCATGCATTATTAATGGATTAACTTCAACTGCGCATGAACATTATTTTGTTCTTTTTCAGAGGGGGGCGGCAGGCAGGGGGCATGAAGCACAATTCTCAAAGCCCCACATCTGTATAAGCGTTGTTAAACACTGTCCCGAAATATATTTTAGCACAATTTTTTTGTCCCATACTATGTCTTTTTAGAATATACCAATAGAGTATTTATCACCGTTTTTCTTCATGAAGCACAATTCTCAAAACCCTGCATCTGTACAAGGGTTGATAAGCTCCGTCCCAAAATTTCCCGTATTATAGGTCTTACAGAATACCAACTGAGCAGTTTTCACCCTTCTTCCTCATCTTACCCCTAATTTTCTATTCATTCAACCACTTTCCATTACTTTATAACAATTTCATTAATCATAGTCAAAGGGTATATTAGACTTTTCAGCTTCAAATTTATGACATTCTTTTGTAAATTTGTGTTAACACTCTAAAACAGCCTGTATAATGGGACAGAGATAGTAAAAGATCAGGCACAGCAGAACACCAGATTCACTAGGAGACCTTGCACTTTTTGTCAGTCTTAATCGTATTAAGAGTAAACACTGATAGGACAAAGAAGAAACTAAATTTACCTTCGAATTCCAAGCCGTGAATTTTTTGGCAAAAATATTTTCTTCTTTACAAAGTCTCTATGTAAAAGTAGCTTGATATTCAATGGGCACACCAAATGTTCAGCCATTCAAGATGATCCTCTTCTGCCCATCAACAATTGCAAGTAATAGGACTTCAATCCACGAAGCAACAACACAACAGCTACAGAAGATTACTATAAAAACAAAAATCAAATCAAATCAAATTAATAAACCATATTCTTCCACTAGTCAGGTCAGGAAAGCATCACAGAAAAATCTCATTCACATCATTTTAGCATCAAAATAAAGACAGATTAGTGTTCTCGAGCTTGGGAAAAACTAAAAACAACCTCCCAACCTCAGGTTTGTGCTACGACACCCGAGTCTCGAAAATGATAATTATCATTGGGGCACTATTAATGCACCACAGTCGATCTACCGGTCGAATTTCATTTAGGTGCCCCAAAATAGAATGAATGTGGTGCCAGAGTAACAGTGCCTTTATTATCGTCCAGCTGGAAATCACTCAAATCTAAACCTTATGCCAAATAATTAAGAATTGACACTAGAAACTGGGCCATGTATCTGTAATACATTAAATTAGAGCAAATCATTACTAAACATCAATACTCCAATGGTTTCTTTATATGATTCAAGTCAGTAAAGGGTAATGGCTAATGATCACAGCTCCTTCAAGCACACTGCCATCACAGTAAGGCACATTAATAAACAAATTTGTACTATATAAACATTTCAACAAAAAAACACGTTCACTGCTCCAAAAAGAAACCGTTATAATGTAGCAGGATTTTTAGGTCAACTGGACAGATACAAATTGTGAGCTTATCAAAACAACAATAATGTAGATGCTGGAAAAAGAATCAAACAGTCAAAATCAAAAAGAAGATAAGAATGAACCCTAAAATTAGAGGAAGCGGTTGAAACTTACCGGTGACAGAACAGGAGGGAGGAATGACCGAAACGTTTGGTGACGACGAAGACCGAAGAGTAAAAGGATGGAATGTGTGCGTCCCTTGTGGTTTCGTACTTGGGCCACTACCAGTCCAGGCTGTCCCAAGACAAAACAAAAGGGAGAATGGCTTATATGACCCATTTTTACAAAGTATCGGCCTAAAAAGGCTTTGATCATTTGGGGATTAAAAAAGAAAACAGAAAAATGTAAAAAGTATTAAAAAACTTGAACTTCTAGATTTGCCCTCACATTATAACCTATTATTTCTCCTATTTTCCATCACTTTACCAATCCATTTTACTCAGATCGAGAATCCGGTAATTCCAAAATCGAAGGCTCACAAATCGAATAGCCCTTCTTCATCTTCTTCACGGTAAAAACCGTTCTTCACCTGAAAACAAACTCAAACTTGTTTTTAACCAATCTGATTGAAGATCCACTGAAGACTATAGGCTTTCTTTTTGCAACTGTTTTCCGACGGTCAGTGGTGGAATTGGTTGATTTCCGACTGCAAATCGTGTCGATTCAGTTCAAATTCAATTTGTGTGGTAAGTACTTAATCAGTAATTTATGGAATTAGAGTTATCGGATTTGTTTGCCTTAATCCATTGAAGTGTGTTTATGGTAATCCATCTAGTATGTGATCGGTATGTCTTTATTGCTTTGTCTTCCTTGTAGTGACTATCATTTAGAATTTATTACACTTGCAAACCAAACTTCTGATTTGTTTCTTGCTTTTGTCCACAGGGTGAAATTTAGGCATAGCGTACACAACATAATCACAAGTTTTCATTTGTCGATTGGGTGTTCTGTGCCATCTGTTGATCGTGAAACAATGTTTTGTAATCAAATTGCTGAACAAAAGTATATGTTCAAAAGGTACGTCTCCTAGTATATGTTTGTGCAAGTATTTATTTGTTTATTTATTTTTTGCTCTTGAAGGTGAAAAAAAGAAGAAGAAAAAAAAAAGCTGAAGTAGCTAATGCATAAAGTACACAGGTGAAAAAAAAAAGTTGAAGTGGTTGTTTCATTTTGAAGTGTTCTTTTTTGGGTTTTACTCAAAGGTCTTCCCTTGCCGTGTTTGGAATGCCCCAATCAAATGATGGAGATGCCATGACAAAACAAAGGCCTGAAAATGAGATGTAACTTTGCTCTTGTGGAAGTGTATCAAATTGAAGTTGATGCTATTTTGATTTGAAAACTATAAATTGGAGTTATTGTATGGATTTGGATTTGTTATTGTATGGATTTGGGGTTAACAACACCAAATCATTATAATAGTAATAAAAAAAAACCAAATCGTTATGTCTTTGTATTTATGTTTCGCCTTAATTAGTCAAATTCTAATTCAATGCCAAAGCAGTTGTTTGTATCTTATTTCTGATTTGAATGAACTACTTAGAAGATAGCACCTTATGATACATTTTTTTGTGGCTGTGGTTAGCTTCCATCTATATTTTTGGTGTAAATGAATTTAAAAATGCAGGCCACCATAGAAGTGGAGTCATTTATAAATGTAGATTACAACATTTCTATTTGCATGTAATCTTGCTGGTATGAGCCAATTCATTTGCTGTTTTTCATTCCGTTTACAGATGCCATACTTCTAATTGTTTGACATGCTTAGCTTATATCATTTGATTTAAATACTAAACAACAACAAAATTTGTAGAATGTTTGAACCAGACGAAGAAAACTATAATGTGTATTTAAGCTAAAGAAAATTATTCACAAAGCCAGAAAGCTATTTAAAACAAGATTAAATAAACAAAGTGAGAACATAGCATCACATTTGAAATTTGGTCAATTTCTGAAACTACAAAGTTAATCCAACTAATGGAAAAAAAATAACAATCCATTCTCACCACAACCCATTTCCACGCATACATCAGTATCAACAACCAAATCTTATTACCCATCGCATTCATCTTCGCATCAATTTTCTTAAGAAGACTGAATGTCTTCATCTCTCCAGAGAAAAAGATTTACAACGACACTACACAATAAAAGGAATCAATGTCTACTTCAGACGTTTATTCTCTTCACATGTCCTCCCTCCATAACACAAAGACTTCATTGCAACAAAGGAATCAATGTCTACTTCAGACGTTTCATTCATTCAAAACAGCACCATTATAATTCCCCATATTTTGACAAAATATCAATTCAGCCAAAAAAAAAACTGAAGAATGCAATCCGCGATAACAGAACAACTAAGATATTGAAACAAATATCTAATACAAGCTTCATTATAATTAGATACTACCCTATACGATCTAAAAAGGAAAAGACGACCCCTCAGCTGCATTGCATTTCAAGTCACCGTTCTTGTACGTGCTCCTCCTAACAAACTTCATCCTCCCAGAAATCCTCACATGCACATGTGTACCTACAAAGGTCATCATCCCAGTATTTTCTACATTCACATGTGTAGCCCTTTTCTTCGTCCTCAGAGTCATAAACCAGCCACGGATTGATTGTAAGTTCATCCTCTTCTTGAGCTTTAATGTCCCTCATTACGCTTGCAAATTCTTGAGGATCAAGCATCGATTCATCAACCCCCCACGGATTCCAAATTCTTTTATTACGCTCATACTCTTCTTCGATGACCCTTAGTTCCCTTTCATGTTCTTGTAAATCCATGCTCGGTTCAAAGCATTCAACACACCAATCCGTCTTTCAATGATATAAGAAGGTTTAGCAAACATGAGAAAATCCTAAAATAAATTAACAAGGCTGCAATAAAAAAGTGCTTATGAAAAAGTTGCAACCATGTGATATTAAATTTAAAAGCAAAGAATTTAAAGTTACATTATAAAATATAAAAAAAAAACTAAATAGCTCAAAAACTCAGATTAGTACTTCAAATCTACCAGAATGTACTCAGCTACAACCTGAATTCGAAATCTTTTTGTTTGAATTCAAGAAATCAAACACAGCCTAAAGTTAATTCTGAAAACTCCTTATCCAAAATTTCCAGAAAGCCAATCACAGCTATAAATTCTTTCCCTCAAAAAAGACCAGCAAAAGATTGACAAACACTAAAAAAAAACTAAGAATTTTAGGAATATAACAAGACAATATTTTAATGGTCATATTCCAATACTGCTTCACTAGTTCACATGCAACAATAGTTGCTACTTGTGGACTCAAAGATGCCCTAGTTGACGGGCAAAGTCATGAAAATGGCAATGTCTCTATCAATAAATGTAACTCAGGTTCAGCGATTGGCACTGGAAATGAAAAATCAAAGAATTCTATCACAAACCTCGATAAGTTTGTGGTAAAGCGGCTGACCAGACTTGAAAAGGAAGTGCTATAAGCAAAAAAAGCAGAAAAGTGAAGCTAAGGATATTAACCAACAGAACCTGAAGTGAGCCAAATCATAGAAGATAAGGAGGAAGAGTTGCTCTTACCTGAAGTGCGACGACGTTGCCGTTGCCGTTGCCGTTGCCGTTGCCGTTGGGGTGCTGGAGTTGGAGTTGAAGTTGAGGCGCCGCAGAAGAAGGAGGCAAGAAGTGAATTTCCTCTTTTGAATTAGGGTTTAGGGTGTGGGATGCTTTATATATGCAAGGATAATACGACGTAGTTTACATATAGTCTAGTCAAGGGTTGTAAGTTATTACTGTGATCAGGGTTGATTACACATAATGTCACGATAGATCGAGGTTCGATCAAGGAGATTACTGATTATTGTGATCAGGGTTGATTACACATAATGTCACGATAGATCGAGGTTCGATCAAGGCGATTATTGTGATCAGGGTTGATTACACATAATGTCACGATAGATCGAGGTTCGATCAAGGCGATTACTGTGATCAGGGTTGATTACACATAATAAGATGTTAGATCGAGGTTCGATCAATGCGATTACTGTGATCAGGGTTGATTACACATAATGTCACGACAGATCGAGGTTCGATCAAGGCAATTACTGTGATCAGGGTTGATTACACATAATGTCACGATAGATCGAGGTTCGATCAAGGCGATTATTGTGATCAGGGTTGATTACACAAAATGTCACGATAGATCGAGGTTCGATCAAGGCGATTATTGTGATCAGGGTTGATTACACATAATGTCACGATAGATCGAGGTTTGATCAAGGCGATTACTGTGATCCGGGTTGATTACACATAATAAGATGTTAGATTGAGGTTCGATCAATGCGATTACTGTGATCAGGGTTGATTACACATAATGTCACGATAGATCGAGGTTCGATCAAGGCGATTATTGTTATCAGGGTTGATTACACATAATGTCACGATAGATCGAGGTTCGATAAAGGCGATTACTGTGATCAGGGTTGATTACACATAATAAAATGTTAGATCGAGGTTCGATCAAGGCGATTACTGTGATCAAGGTTGATTACACATAATGTCACGATAGATCGAGGTTCGATCAAGGCGATTATTGTGATCAGGGTTGATTACACATAATGTCACGATAGATCGAGGTTCGATCAAGGCGATTACTGTGATCAGGGTTGATTACATATAATAAGATGTTAGATCGAGGTTAGATCAAGGCGATAACTGTGATCAGGGTTGATTACACATAATGTCACACCAGATCGAGGTTCGATCAAGGCGATTACTGTGATCCGGGTTGATTACACATAATGTCATGATAGATCGAGGTTTGATCAAGGAGATTACTGTGATCAGGGTTGATTACACATAATAATATGTTAGATCGAGGTTCGATCAAGGCGATTACTGTGATCAGGGTTGATTACACATAATGACACGACAGATCGAGGTTCGATCAAGGCGATTACTGTGATCAGGGTTGATTACACATAATGTCACGATAGATCGAGGTTCGATCAAGGCGATTATTGTGATCAGGGTTGATTACACATAACAAGATGTTAGATCGAGGTTCGATCAAGGCGATTACTGTGATCCGGGTTGATTACACATAATGTCATGATAGATCGAGGTTCGATCAAGGCGATTACTCTGATCAAGGTTGATTACACATAATGTCACGATAGATCGAGGTTCGATCAAGGTGATTAATGTGATCAGGGTTGATTACACATAATGTCATGAAAGATCGAGGTTCGATCAAGGCGAGTACTGTGATCAGGGTTGATTACACATAATGTCACGATAGATCGAGGTTCGATCAAGGCGATTACTGTGATCAGGGTTGATTACACATAGTAAGATGTTAGATCAAGGTTCGATCAAGGCGATTACTGTGATCAAGGTTGATTACACATAATGTCACGACAGATCGAGGTTCGATCAAAGCGATTACTGTGATCCGGGTTGATTACATATAATGTCATGATAGATCGAGGTTTGATCAAGGCGATTACTGTGATCACGGTTGATTACACATAATGTCACGATAGATCGAGGTTCGATCAAGGCGATTACTGTGATCAGGGTTGATTACACATAATAAGATGTTAGATCGAGGTTCGATCAAGGTGATTACTGTGATCAGGGTTGATTACACATAATAAGATGTTAGATCGAGGTTTGATCAAGGCGATTACTGTGATCATGGTTGATTACAAATAATGTCACGACAAATCGAGGTTCGATCAAAGCGATTACTGTGATCCGGATTGATTACACATAATGTCACGATAGATCGAGGTTCGATCAAGGCGATTACTGTGATCCGGATTGATTACACATAATATCACGATAGAACGAGGTTCAATCAACAGCAAACAAACCAATCTATATTGACTATTCCTTAAAGAAATCTTTACAATCACCTGCTTCCAACCGAATTCTTCATTTGAAGCCATATTCATATTCAATTTTTTTTGTTCTGAAACTACACTAAAAAGAACTAGCTAAAGCAAGAAAGACAACTAGCTAAAGCAAGAAATTTGAAACTGTAACCATTAATATTATTATGGGCAAATACACCAAGAAAACCAAGTTGCTGGATCTTTAATTTGAGCTCCGATAATTCAACAGAATCTGAAATAACAACGTCTACAAAGCGGCAACATCCGCAACTATAACAATCCCATCACAAAAAAAATTCCTGAAATCAAATAAAATACACCACTGGAAATAGGCTGTCCAAAAAGCGCATCAAAACAACACCAGGGAGGCAAAAACAGCAAACAAACCAATGTCAACATCCAAAAAACAAAAACACCTTCCGTCTCAGGCTTCTATTACTTGTCTTTAGCCTGGTTCTTTGTCAAATCTGCAAAGTAAATATTCAATGTCAACGCACTACAGAGGCAATGGGCGACCATACATTCATTCTTTTAACATATATATATAGAACTACTGCGGCATCAAGCTTAAAAGCCTTCAAATGTCCATGAAGCATGTTCATCATGGTCAACACGTGATGCTTCCGGTTCAACATGAGTTGCTTCCCCTTCAAATTGTGTTCCGTTTTCCTTTGCTTTCAAACTTACTAATATCAAATCTTTCTTTAGATCACAAACACTAAAGAACCGTGTCACAACCTTATCACAATCAACTACTATCGGTGCAGCGTTACTAATAGGGGCTATAACTTTCAATTCAAAATCATTCAACCTTGTATCAAATTCCAATTCTTCTTTCACCAGCTCATACAATTCAAGAAATGAAACGCTTTTTTTCACGTTTAACAGCTTGGTCACATGGTATGTTTCATTTCCTACATAATTCCAAAACCAATCACCATCGACATTCTTCCCAAACTCAACCGGATAACATACATATATCGAAACTTTGCGTTCCCTACCCATGACGAATCAACAATATCCTGCTTTAATCCATTCAATACAATGATTACAATCAGGGGCAGGTAAAAAACAAACAACAATGGACTTAAAAGATAACGAGTTCAAACTTGTTTTTGTCTATTACGCAGCTTAACTACTTTCACATGACTGTAGTTGAACTCAATTCAATACTTAGGGGGGGTACCGTAGTTGAAGAATTGCAATACCGAGGGGGAAAACATCAAACATACTTAGTCAAAGTAGGAAGTTTGTACAAGCCAACATCTCAATTACTTTCAATGCATCTTCTTCCCCACTTCATTACATTATATACTAACATGTTATTGAAAAAATGCTCCGAAACTAAGAAAAATAATACATACCCGACAGAGATTTTGGAGGAGTTTTGAGTTTGTTCATCTCTTCAAACAACACCTGAGCTTCAGCTTCTAATCGAGTCACTACAATGACGGATTTGGTTGCTTAATCGATTTTGGAGCTCTAATCGAGTCACTACAATGGCGGATTTGGTTGCTTAATCGATTTTGGAGGTTCACACGATCGGAAAATGGTGCATTTTTGCCCACAGTCCCGACTTTATAGACAATACGGGTCGGGTTAAGATTGGAGGGAAAATTTGGGGGTAATTTTGGAGGGAGAATTTCAAAACCTACTTTGGGTTCGCCGGAATGTCGAAAATTAGCGTTGCCCTCGCCGGATTTTTGGAAATGGGGTGAGTTGCAAAAGGGTATAATAGGTATCTTGCCTATTATTAAAAGATTGGGTCTAATAAGCCAATACTTTGGTACGCCAAGTTAAGGCAACCAAAACTTTGGTCAACCAGGTCTTTTAACCAGCCGCCCCAAAACAAAAAACGGCAAAAAATGATTTGTATTTAATAAATACAACTGCCAGCTAAATAACGTTAAGGGGTGGTGGTGCAGTTGGCTAGCGCGTAGGTCTCATTCGAGCCTCTCTCACCCCATTTTTTTTAATGTTTTTAGGCCCGTTTGTTGGGTAACCCAGTGTTACTACTTTAATGTTAATTTATTTATGTCTTACAATTATCTTACCAATTATTACTTCAATTGCAAATAAAAAATATTAAATTATCTTTCATCATTTCACTTTATCTATTTTATTACTTTTTTTATCATTATTTTATTCATTATACTAATTTATTTCAATTTCTTTCACCAATCATTTCTTTATCTACACAAATTTTAAAAAAATATTTTAACTTCTAATCACTACTTCAATCATTTTTACTATATTTTATTATCCACTAGTAGGGCTGTAAATGAACCTAAGTATTCGATTCGATTCGGAGTATTCGGCTCGAAAAAGCTCGATTCGGGCTCGGTTCGTGGGTTCGAAATTCGAGCCGAGCCTTTCAAATCAATTATTCGGTGGTCGAGCCGAACATGTTCGGCTCGGATCATTCATATATATATACATATTTAGGCATCGAGTCTCAGTCAATTTTCATCTTAAAAAAAAAAACCTAATCCCCTTTTCTACCCTGCCGTTTCTCCCCTCTCCTCCCCCGATCTGAGCCGTCTCTACCTCTCTGGTGAGTGGTGATGCCATTGAATTGATTCCTCCTCGTCCTCACTCCTCACTCCTCAGTCCTCCCTACTCCCTAGTCCCTCCATCCCTCAACCTCAAACCTCCAACCGTAGATTCATCAACCGAGTCCGACCCGAGCAATAGTAGGCTAGCGGCCGAGACTATTTTCTCGAGAAAGTCACCGATTTGTGAGCCAAACAGTATGAATCAATGGCATGATTTGTTTGTTTTCCTTATATTGCTTTCGATTTTCGAACCGGAACCCACTCGTAGCTTCATGTTAACATTTTGTTGGAATGGTAGGCATGTTGGTGCAGGATGGGTGACATGTCAGAAGCTCTTCTATGCATTTTTCTAACTGATAGTCTGATGATGTTTGATGTATCAGGTGAAAGTGTCATGTTCCTTAATTTAGACTTTTTCAGTGTTCCTGCTTACTAGTGTGTAAGTGTCATGTTCCTTAATTTAGACTTTTTCTGTGGCTTAAGTTCTAAATTAAGGTTTGTACCTTAATCTTGATAATTTGCTGTTTATGAACTGTGGTTGACTGTGTTGTATTAGACCGAATTATTTCGGGAAGAAGTGTGGTCCAAGGGTGGACAATAGGTCTAATATACATAAGTTTAAGGTCAGTCCATAGACTGCAAGATTAGTCAAGAATTAAGGTTTGTCTTTATCCTTATTTTATTCCCTGTTTTTGTGCTGAATTAGTGAATTAATTCACTGATTCAGTCTGTTTTTATATGTGCTTCCTTGATCATATACACATACACTGATGTGTTGCCTTTCACATTTACACTCTGTTGCACCAGCACTTTGCAGCACATTGTACTTTGTTGTGCACATAACCCTGTTGCATTGAACCTGCACTTTGAAACACCTTACTGAACCTTCTTGTGCACCAAACCTGCTTCATTTGTTGTGTTTGCATAAGTCTGCGCCACTTCCTTTGTCCATACCTTGCTCTGGCTGAATTCCTTGCATAAGCTTGGTGCCTGCACTTGTATCTTGGCTGAGATTTCATCTTGCTGTTGTGAACATCCTGTATTGGATCTGTTACTGCATTTGCAGCATTAAACATTTTGTATTAGGCTTATTTTTTTGCCGATTTGCTTTGAACTTGTATAGCCCTTATTTTGACTATCATACTTGGGGATTAGCCGAGTGTTCGGCTTTCAGTGTAATCACCACGTGATGGCATGTTTAGCATGTTTATATGGACTTGAAATTTCTTTTACTTACACTATTTAGCTTGGTTTGTGAGTGCGAAGTTGAATATATTGGACGTAGAAGCTAAGTTAGAAGTAGAACACATTTGAAGAGTTGGCACATTGAAGCATCATCACTATTTGACTCGCCGGTGGTGTTCATGTTTGTTAGAAATTTGATTCAAGAATCAAGAATTGGTGTTAGTGTGTTAGAAATTTGATTCAAAGAATCGTCCAATGTCAGGAAATCTAAATCCAAACCCCCAATATTCGATTGAAGGTCAGATTCAAGTTTGCTTTTTTTTTTGTTGTTTCATTTGTTTGTAAAAGTGATGATGAATCATTCTTTTGTTGATTCTTCAGATACCCCTCCGATTCCGAATAATGATGTTGATATTGAAATAATGGGGGATGAGGATTTAGAGACTGACAAAGATGGAAACTCAGATTCTGCTCAGGGGACCGAGGGAGAGGGAGTTAATGAAGATAGTGTATCTGTTGATCAAGGAGCAAGATCTGTAGTTTGGGATCATATGGATCCAGTGATAGCTCCTGGTGGTGTTAGAAAGAACAGATGCAAGCATTGCAAGAAAATACTATCCCATCAGTCAGGTGGGACTACAAGCCATCTTATGAGGAACTTGAAGAATTCTTGTCCATTCAGAGAGACATATTTTCCCAAACCACTGAAACTGAAAGAGGCTGATGTTGATGGTTCCCATTGCATTCAAACTCAACTCAAGGGCCTATCAGTAGGTGAAAGTTCTATAGGTACTTTTACCTTTAATTTTGAGAAAGTTAAATTGTTAGCTGCACATATGGTTTTAGCTCATGAGTACCCTTTTAGTATTGTTGAGCATAAGGTGTTTAATGAGTTCTTGAAATCCTATACTCCATACTATAGGAAAATCACTAGGTACATGGTTAGAAAAGAGTGCTTCAATGTGTATGAAACTGAAAAGGAAAAGATGAAGGGGATTTTGGGGAAAGTGAATAGAGTTGGTTTAACTACTGATTGTTGGTGGTCTGGGGTGCAGAGGATAGGCTACATGGTGATTACAGTCCATTACATTGATAGAAATTGGTATTTGCAGAAGAGGGTACTTTCTTTTGTCAATGTACCTCCACCTCATAATGGAGCTGCATTGGCTAAAGAAGTACATAGGGTTTGTAATCTTTTTGGAATTAGTGAGAAAGTTGCTTTTGTGACAGTTGACAATGCTTCTGCAAATGATGTGTGTATTTCTATTCTAAAAAAGGATTATTCTTTGTTGTCAAATCTTATGTTGGGTGGTAAACTTTTTCATGTTAGATGTTGTGCACACATCATTAATCTGTTGGTTAGGGACGGTTTGAAAGAGATTGAGAAAGTCACTGAAAAGGTTAGAGATGGAGTGAAATACCCGTTTGGCTCGTAAAATAGACTTTCATCTTTCAATGAACTTAGGATGAATTTGAAGTTGCCTCCGAATAAGTTAGTATTAGACAATAACACTAGGTGGAATTCTACTTATGTGATGTTGTCTACCGCTTATAAGTACCGACGAGTGTTTTACTAAGTTTGGGGAGGATGATGAATCTTTTGCATTGAGCTATTGCCCTTCGATTATGATTGGTACGAGGTTAGTGAAGTGTGTGACTTTCTTGAGGTGTTTTTGGATGTTACTAACCTTATTTCTGGAAGCAATTATCCAACAGTGAATCTGTTTCTTTTAGAGTTATCTAGAATTAAGGAATTGATCAATGAGCAGTTAGATAACTTAGATCCCTCTAATAAGAAACATATGCAAAGAATGGCTGAAAGAATGGCTTTCAAGTATGATAAGTACTGGGATGAGTATGATTTTTTACTTAGTTTTGGCTCAATTCTGGATCCTAGATATAAGAAGGAGATGATCAACTTTGCTTTTAAATCAATGTACCCTGTTGATTATGAGGAGAAAGTAAACACTGTTTTGGGTAAATTCAATGAACTATTTGATGAGTATGTTAAGTTGTATGGTGATGGGAAAGCAAAAGGACCAGAATCCTCCTATAGTGCAACTTGCAAGCAACCTCCCTCTTCCACAGTTGGTAAAAGAAAGTTTGATGAGTTTATGATGAAAATGCAAACTAAGGGGAAGGAGAAATCAGATCTTGAAATGTATTATGATGAAGCTTGTTATCCAAATGTTGCCAATTTTGATGCCCTTGCTTGGTGGAAAGGGAATGATGGGAAATACAAAGTGTTATCCAAAATGGCAAGGGATATTTTGTCCACCCCAATTACAACTGTTGCTTCAGAATCTACTTTTAGTGCGGGTGGAAGAGTTATTGATAAAAGAAGAGCTTCTATGAGAAGGGATACAGTTGAAGTTTTACTTTGTGCTGGGGATTGGATAAAGGAAGCTTATGGAATTAGATCATTGAAAGATCAGGTATATACCTTAATACACTAAAATTGTTTTTTTTAAATTTTTAAGTTCTTAACTAATGTTGTGAAGTTATTAATGTTTGTTTCTTTTTTTCAGGGGAATGATGATCCTATTGAGTTGGAATATGAAAACGAGTATGATATGAAAGATCCTAATGATACTTTTGGTATGTGGTAAATTAATATTCTGTTTTGGTAATAATAATGTCTTCCATAATTCATTCCATTTAGTTTATGTTGTTTAACTTGTTTACATCTTAAACAAG
This sequence comes from Gentiana straminea, assembly GCA_036785695.1. Classification (NCBI taxonomy): domain Eukaryota; kingdom Viridiplantae; phylum Streptophyta; class Magnoliopsida; order Gentianales; family Gentianaceae; genus Gentiana; species Gentiana straminea. The sequence goes on along the minus strand of JAVUPR010000300.1, from coordinate 12,209,682 downwards.
ACTACATGTTGTAGAAAGTAGCCTCTCTCAGGTTGTCAACACAACATCATCCACAAGGAATCAATCCAAAGCTAACCTTCCTAGCACTAGCAGTATCAAACCACCAAGCAACTCCAAGAAAAGCCAAAAAAAGGCAAGGAGAACATGATATGTTGTTTACATGGTATTTGGATTATCTAATCTTTTGATAACATGTTTGTATCTTTGGACTTTGGACTTTTAAGTTGGACTCTTTGAACATTTGATAGCATGTTTGTAATAACTAATGTATTATGTTGGACTTTGGACTTTTAAGTTTTAACATTATGTATGGTTAACTGGTTTTTGTAATTTGGACAATATTGTTGGACTTGGAGTCTTGGACACTTTTGGCTACTTGTGATTTATGAATCATATGTTAATTTTTTTTCTTTCCCCAATATGATATCAATATATATATATATATATATATATATATATATATATATATATATATATATATATATATATATATATATATATATATATATATATATATATATATATATATATATATATATATATATATATATATATATATCATAATTCATAATAATATATTGGTATGATACCAAATTACCAATGGTATCACAAAATTCTGATTTTTTTAAAAACCCAGTTCGAGCCGAACATGTTCGAACGGTTCGACATGTTCGAGCCGAATCGAGCCGAGCTTTTTTCCCCATATATCAGGCCGAACCCGAGCCGAATAATGAAAACCTAAGGCTCGGCAATTTCGAGCCGAGCCGAACCTATGGTTCGAAGACACCGAGCCGAGCTCGAACCCTGCCGGTAGGGTTCGGCTCGTTTACAGGCCTATCCACTAGCATATAAAACACTCCAAAATAAACTCCAATCCAAAACAAACGGAACATTAATACTTTTGGTAGCCCCCGTTTTGTATTTTGTTGTTACTACTTTTTAATTATTATTTAGAAATATTTTTTCGGCGATAAAATGTCTACACATCGTTGAGTGATATTTTGTCACCATTAATCATAATACGAGATATATTTCATTGTGTACTATCAGTACTCTTATTATTTCTTCTCTTTACCTAACGCATGATACATTTTCTCACGACCATTGTTTTGAAATCTTTGACATGAGCTGATAAATGGTATACATCCATCCGGTGAGAAAATCAAACTCTAATTTTTTTTTCTCTTTTTCAAACTCATGGTACATTCGTTAATTTGGTGCTTTTTTTTCCCACAACAATTGTCTTGAAATCTTTTAGATGTGTTGGTAAATTGTATATATTCATCCGATGAGAAAAGAAAAGTTAGTTGCTAAATGGTATACATTTATCTTAGGAGAAAAACAAAGCGTGCATCATTTCAAATTAATAAAGAAAGGTCCAAACAAGAAAACACATATTAATGTTAATCCACACAAAAATAAAATGTTTTCCTGGTGTAAATTGTTTGCCTATTGCATAAATCTTTAAGATGAGTTGGAAATGGTACATTCACCCGATGAGAAAAACAAAGATTGCGCATTTTCAAATTAACGAAGAAAGATCCAAAAATCATGTTTTTGTCTTGTCTTTCATACTCATGTATTTTACTTAACACAAGGGCACAAGGACACATGTGCAACACGGCTAATACGACTAACCATACCTCCGACTTGGGATTTAAAGTACCCAAGCTACTCCATACGATATGTCGTCTTAAGAACGACATAGGTAATTCAACCAGTCTTACCTCCGACACGAGACTTTGAATACCTTGATACTCCGTACAGTACATTGCTAGATCACTAATTATACACAAGTGGGAACACATAAAGCACATAAGTTCATGTTCATCATTACATCTTGCTAACAGCCTATGTTATCACATAATATGCCATGATAACACCAAACTACCAATCTATCTCCACTACCTGCATAATCAATTTGCATAACGGTATCCAGAAACCAAAACATATTTGAAAATGCCACATGTAACACATAATTTTCACAAAAACAGAACCCGAAGCTGATATAAGGTATCGTCGGACGCGCCGTGGCGGAGTTAAAGTCGTTGAGGCGTGCCTGGAAATATTCCAGGTTTAATTCCTACTTCTTTACAATCCGACGTAATGCAAATACATAACCTAAACTACCAGTTCATGCACAATTTCCGGAAAACGAGTGAAAACAATAGCTTTACATGAAAAACATGTTCCATTTAATAAAAAAACTCTTTACCTTAAAGACGATTCCAACTACGAAGTGACAACAACTACAAGAAACAAGGTCTAACATGAATGCTACGATACGACATGATCAAGTTGAGAATTTATGAAAAAGGCTAAACCTTTACCTTAAACAGACGATCTTGGATTTGTACATGCTTCTAGGACCGACTCGAACTCAACACTAAAATATGTGAAAAAAGAAACAACGATGTCAGTTCTGTTAGGAAATCTATGCGGGAACGCAGCGGAATTTAAAATTTATTTCCTATCGACTCAAGATCGACTTCGTTTAAGCAATAAACAAATAAGCTAGTAGACGGTGTTACCTTGCTTGATCTAAAAGATCGACGCTTTGACCGTCTAAGGAGAGTAGCGATGCACGGAGCCGCCCAAGCGTTCGGCCTCTACCGCTAGTCCACACGAACAACCCGCCGGAATCCACCATTGGATTGCTACTAGAAAAACTCGGCTGCTAGACCTAACAAAATATACTCTCATTATCTCCCACGAAAATATACTCCCATTATCCTAACAAAACTGATTTCAAAATAACAACTCCTCTTTCAAAATAAACCCCCCCCCCCCCCCCCCCACAACTTATTACTCCCCATCTCTTCTCATCTTCACCATTCTTTCACACCTCCCGTTATTTTTCCTGCTCCTTTCATTCAGCCACCCACAGCAACCCAGCAACAAATTCGACTGCAAATTCCACTCAGACACATTCCCTCCTGCAAAACTACCATCATAGTAAGTTAAATTCACAAATGTCACAAACGTATTCATCGTTTATACCAACTAATTACAGGTGATAACCACACACAACATTATTACTATTTCTTAGCATCTCATTCAATTGCAGGAAATAGTGCATCCTCCTTTCCCGACTACAATTATCACTCTCTCTATCCAAGTACACATTAAATCATTCTAATTTGCACATTGACGATGACAAATTACGTCACCTTAATAATCCGGGCCCTAATATGAATCTAATGAAGAACACCCAAGAACCCTAATGCCAAAAAGAGTATGATGTTGGTTTTTAGTATTTGCGGCTGAGTCTAAGACTATATCTTAGATTGCCTACGTATCCTGTTAGGTTCCAGGAATCAAGCCTTACGTAGTTCCTGGAATGAGGTATTTATAATGACAACACTTGCCCTAACCCTAATAATAAGTCGGCTTATGTTATTGTCATCTTTACCCTTTAATGGGCCTTAACCCTTGCCCAAGCTATCGCTTTTACTGGGCCTGAATAGCTGGTGCGGACTCTGTCCTCAATGTCGATATTTCCGACCTCCGGTGCTCGACCCTGGGACTCATTGTCCTACACTGCTAGCTGGTGCGGACTGATCGTCCTACACTGCTCGATAGTCGATCGTCGTAGCCTGGAGTCTACTAGATGGCCTTAGCCTCGAGCCTGGGCATCAACATGGATACCTTGGTGATTTATCCATAATGTTGTTTTAGGACCAATCGATAGACGACACGTGGAGGGGTGAAACCCTGTATCGTCATAAGCCTCCCAGACTTGAGAGAAGGGACTCCCGTTGTCCGAGGTCGAGTCTGTCACATGAAACGTCTTCGAGTTGAGTCATCATTTGGGCAAGATTTTTCCCGCCTTTTGCAACCCTAACTGCCTGTAGACACATGGGGCGATATCCTGGCACACAAACGCTTCGTATCCCGCAAAACGCGTCACCGCCTTGATTCTCGCGATTTCCAGGGGTTATAACCCCCCACCATCCACGTCTTTTCACATCATTTTGAATATTTGCTAGCATATAAAGGAGAGGAGATAGAAGTTGAAGCAGAGCTTATTCATCCTTTCATTCTCCCAAATTCCAAACGCAAAGTAAGCTTCTTTTTTCTGTGTTACTCATCTTTTTCTTTGAATTATCCATGTCCAGTAGTAGTAGTGCCACAGAATCCGATAGGGGTAGCGAGACGCCTTCCCGTAGCCAAACTCCGGCACCTGTTACTTCTGACAATCTTCTCCGGCAAGACTCCGGTAAGCCCACAGGTTCCTCCCCTCCTGTCCCCCATCAACCTAAGAAGTTAGTGACTAGGATGGATGGGAAATGTGCCAAAGGGTGCCTCAGTACGCTTTCTTCTAAGGAGATGATGTATTATTTTTATATGATTGAATTTACGTGATTTTATTATGTTTTATCGACAAATTCTATATAAAATATATGAAATTATGATATAATTAGTATAAAATATTAATCTTTATAGTTTGGTATAGTTAGTAGTAAAAGTTAGTATTTATAGTAAAAAGTTGTAGTTTTTGTACCGGTTTTAGTGACCGGAATATTGTGTCTATTTTACACGGGTATTTTGTGTTTATTTCATTGCAGAATCCTAAGATGAACTGAAATCCCGAGTACGTATACTTTTTGAAGTCAATTCAAATCAGTGAAAGGAAGTTATAAAGCGTCACTGATATATATGATCAAGGGAATAATTGTTTCTGAATCTCGAAAAAGGACGTATAATACAAATGGCTCATCGAGAATACGTTTTCTGAAGAAGTGATCTTGATAAAAGTTGTAGAGAATTCAACGAGCTTTTCAACGGAAGTTCGATTATGTCATTCTGATATCAAGAATTCAAGTTACGATTTTTAGAAGTTAGTGTGTAATTATATATAATTATATATAATTACAACACAAAGACAAGTGATGATTAGGGAGTAACATGCTTGCACATGCGATAACTAACCGTAATGATTGTCATCATTACACCGGACCGATCCGGCATTTTCGGGACCGGTCCGGGAAGGAGCTATTTCTATAAATAGGGAGATCGAGCTCACTTTCAGTGTACCAATATATATATACCCTATCCTATATATATTCTCTCCCTCCTCTTTCTCTTTTTCTTTTCTTTTTCTTTAGTTTGTAAATAGGCCTTATGCCAAAATAATGTAGTAATAGTAGTATCGTAATAATGTTCGGGAAATTCTCGAAGGTTCGGTGTTGCTGAAATCGTTGTAATACCTGGGAAAAGACGATTTCTGAGTCAGCAGTTGTAATCGGGTAATTTCTATAATAATTATGTTTATGTTTGTTATTTTCTTCTTTTTAGTTTTTATAATGTTATTAGGCTAAGATCTAATAACTAGCCAAAGTTATGTAATCGTATTATTTCGATCTTTTCGTTAAAAGAATGATGTTAAAGTAAAAATGATTAAAATTGAGTTAAAATGAATCTTTTTCTATTTCGCTACGTATTGATAACATATTCGGAATGACGTAATCAATCATGATGAATACCACATATAACTCCGACGATGAACCGACCGAGAGAAGTCGGGATATGAGTAAAAATAGAAAAACCGGAGGGTAAAAATGGCCGTCGATTAACGGAATCCTATTTCCTACCCGGGGGCGATTTGTCCTAATAAAACAAATCTTATTAACTTTGTACTCGAGATCTTAATAATGTTAAAATCACAGTTTAATTGAAACTACACCGTTTGTATTAAATCGATCCGCTTGACAACCGGAGCCTCTTGAATAACATCGGCCATCGACAAATGGAATCACCTCTTTTATCCGGGGTAGATTTGTGCTCGGTACTGTTTTGACTAACTAAGTTTAGCATGGGGCAGTTGTGGACATTGGACTGATGACAATTTGACATATGACAATTTCATACGCTCGTGTGAGGAGGAATTGTTGACATTAGGAGTACACCGTTTCATTTACTCAATTGGACCTAATAAAAAGGAAGATCGAACACATTCTATTAATTGAAAAGATCGAATAAATTGATTACATATACTTTGGCTAGTCTAGTCTATAAACTATATATTGGTATCTATATATTTATATATATATATATATTTTACTATTTATGTACATCTATATATATTTATATATCTATATATATTATATTAGAATAACTTTTAAATTACGCATTTATTTTATGTTGGTTAGAGTAGTAGTAATCTGTGTTATAAAATTGCGGTTTAGATCGAGTTAATAGCAGCTCTTTGGTGTTTAACCACACTTAAAAGAATTACCACTTTTTTCCCTGAGGATTCGACACCTGACTCACCACTTTATCACTACAATTTGACCCGGTACACTGCCGGTTAGGATCCGTCTAACCTAGAAAAGGTCTGTCCCTTTCTTGACGCCGTTTCTAAGGTCTGGTTTGGTGACGTCAGCTTTCTGGCGCCGTTGCCGGGGATACAAAGTCGCTAATTTTTTTTTTGTGTCTATGGTTACTACTTGTATTAGCTTAAAAATTCTCGAGGATAAACCAACACTCTTCTTATCACATTTATTTTTTTATTTTTCGTTGGTATCTACTTTCTTTTAGTACCAATTTTCTTCTTCTTTAAAACTCGAGCATTTTTCTATTTTCGTTAGTTGATGACCAGAAGCGGTAAAGCCTCACTTACTCCTTATAAGCCTGATATAAACGCTTACGAAAGGCAGTTGCGGATAGAGAGTAAACGTGGTCAAACCGGCTTAGGACTCCTTGGAAAATCTCCAACGGAATCATCTTCTAATAAAAATAAAGAAATGGTCGAAACTAGTGATGAAACAAACGAACAGAGGCTAGATCATGCTTTAGGGCATGGCCAAAACCCCGTTAACCCTAATAATAATCGAATAATAGAATCAATCAAGATCGGAACCGAATAATCGTAACAATCCGCCAAACCCCGTACCTATCCGTGATCAAACCGTTAGGAGAAACCGTACTAATAATCCCATACCGTTACCTAATGAAGGAGCGAATAATTTCGAAATTAAGTCTCATCTTTTTGGTTTAATTGACGCAAGAGCCCAATTTCTAGGAGAAGATGATGAAGATCCACATCATCATCTCTATCTCGTTTGAAGAACTGTGCAATACGACCAAAAGTCAAGGTGCTCATAAGGAATTAACGAGGATGACTATGTTTCCTTTTTCTTTAAAAGGAAGAGCCCGAGATTGGTTTATGTCTCTTCCACACCACTCTTTAACTAGTTGGGAGGATATTCAAACTGAATTTCTGAAACAATATTTCACTCCAGGACGGAATTTGGAATTAAAGGTCGAGGTTGCTAATTTTAGACAAGGATCTGAAGAAACACTTGGGAATGCGTGGGAAAGGTTTAAAAAATTGTTAAGAGCTTGTCCCGATCATGGTTATTCCTTAGATATGCAAATTCAGCTTTTCTGTCGTAAACTAAGAAAGGATTCACGTGCAGATGTAGATCATGCATGTGGTGGTTCGTTAATGATGAGTGAAGCTCAAACAGCTTTACGATGCTATAGAAAAGATTTCCAAAAATAACGAGAATGTGGGAAACCGGTTCTAGCACTAGAAAAGTAGCTTTTGCGGGAGAATGTACGTCAAACACGGAAGTTCTAGCACACTTGGAGAATTTGAGTAGAAAGTTTGATGGATTACAACAAGGAAAGAATAAAAATTCAGAAAATAGTATGCCAACTGAATACTCAAATCATGATAATGTGTCATTAGGGATAGAAGAACCAACAGGATATTCAAGAGAGGAGGTGAGTTTTCTTCAGCAACATAGGAATTTGAACAATGCATATTCAAACTCGTTTAATGCTATTAGGAGAGATCACCCAACTTTTAGATGGTCCGAAAACCCTAGTAAGCCAGGGACAACCGCCGTATCCAGCCTCGGTATAAGAATATGAATAATAATCAAGTTTATCAAGGAAATACATCTAATCGAATTTACAATCATTACCTAGATCCTATCCTCAACATACCACTCAAAGTATACCAAGAACTCGAGTTCAACTCAACCTGCGAAGGGGTTGAAAAATGGGAAAAACGATGGAAAATATGATGGGTGTAGTATCTACTCAAGCTAAGAATATGGAAACAATGATGACTTCTATAGGTTCGGTCGGTAAGGATATGAGTTCAATGAGAACATCTATGAATGGACATGATACCGTAACGAGAACGATAGAAGCTTCATTAAGGAATATGGAAGATCATTTGAGTAGGGAAGGTGAACGTAACAAAGAAGAGACCTCCCGAAGGATTACCAAGTAATACCGAAAGAAACCCAAGAGAGGTAAATGTTGTAGTTACGAGAAGTAGGAAACTCTACTACGGTAGCAATGGAGTAGAAAACTTCGGGAATAATGAAGTAGAAAATGATTTAGATAAAAATGATCAAACTAAAGATGAACTTGACTTTACTGATGAGGAAGAAGAAATCATAGAGAATTTCTTGAAAAGGAATAGAAGTTTGGAACCTGAGAATGAAGGTGAAAAATGGGTAAAAATCCCTAGGATTTTGAAAGATCCCATGGATAAAGATTTAAGGAATCTATTCAAGGAACATGTTAGAATAGAAGATAAAGAGAACAAGGATGAGAAACAGGAAGAACTGAAGGAATCTGAAGTAGAGATTGATTCAGGGAACAAATTAAAAGAAAAAATTCAAGAACCTGAAACATGGCGATCAAGTAACACTCAAAAGTTTAAGGAGAAAGGAAAAGAGAGAATGACTTCGAAACCAAAGGTTATAGATTTAGAATCTTTACCTTTTCCACCTAAAGATCAAATTAAAAAGATTAAGACTGATCAGAAGTATGCTCGTTTCCTTGATACTTTTCGTCATATTCATGTTAATATCCCTATTATCGAAGCTCTGATAAATATGCCTGCCTATGGAAAGTTTTTGAAAGATATACTATCAAATAAGAAAAAATTAGAGGAATATGATAATATATGCCTAAATGAAGAATGTTCTCGCAATTTTGCGATAAGTTACCACCTAAACAAAAAGATCCCGGAAGTTTTACCATTCCATGTGAAATTGGAGGATTTCTTTTAAGAAGGTCTTATGTGATCTTGGAGCTAGTATAAATCTCATGTCTTATGAGGATTATAGAAAGCTAGGCATAGGAAAGCTTACTAAGACCGAAATGACTCTTCAAATGGCGTATAGATCGATTAAGTACCCTAAAGGAATAATTGAGGACATATTGGTTAAGATAGACAAGTTCTATTTTCCAAGTAGACTTTGTAGTTATGGAAATGGAAGAAGGATTTTCGCGCCACTTATCTTAGGACGTCCATTTCTAGCTACGTGAGAACTTTAATCGATGTTCGAAAAAGGAGAATTAATTTTGAGAGTCAATGAAGATGAAGTCGCTTTCAATATTTTCAAAGCTATGAACCATCAATATACATCACCGAATCATGTTCTTTTATAGAAGATATTCATTCTGTCTATGATAATCGCTTACCAACTTTTGAAGACAGATTAGAAGAATGCTTAACTCTATCTATCTATAAAGAAGATGAGGAAGACATTGAAATGAAAGAGATAATCTTATCTCTAAATGAAGGCGCTTTTACTTTTAAACCACCATGGCATAAGTATTTGGAGTTAGAACTAGAAGGACCGGTTCTTAAATCATCAATAAAGATCCGCCGAAGAATCCGGAATTGAAACCGTTACCTTTAAATCAAGTATGCTTTTCTTGAAATTGATAATCTTTTACCAGCTTATTATTTCATCAACTTTAACGGAGCAACAAGAAGATCAATTACTTAGAATGTTGAGAAAGCATAAGAAAGCTTTTGGATGGACAAGCTTGCCGATATTCGAGGTATTAGCCCCGAGATATGTGCTCATAAGATAATTCGAAAGAAGATGCTAAACCTTGTATTCAACCGCAACGCCGCCTCAACCCGAATTTGCGCTTAATCGTTAAGAAAGAGGTTATTAAGCTATTAGAAATGGGAATAATTTTTCCTATATCGGATAGTGAATGGGTAAGTCCAACTCAAGTTGTACCAAAGAAAGGAGGTTTCACAAAGAAAGAGAATGATAAGAATGAATGGATCCCAACAAGGGAAATTACGGGATATCGAATGTGCATTGATTTTAGAAAACTAAATGATCATACTAAGAAAGATCATCATCCACTTCCATTCATAGTGCAAATGTTGGAACGTTTAAGTGGACATAAGTATTACTGTTTCTTAGATGGTTATTCAGGATATTTACAGATTTTCATTGCAGCAGGAGATAGGGAAAAGACTACTTTCACTTGTCCTTATGGAACTTTTGCGTATAAAAGAATGCCGTTTGGTTTATGTAATGCTCCTGCTACGTTTCAAAGATGTATGATGTCTATATTTTCTGATATGGTTGAGAAATTCTTAGAAATTTTTATGGACGACTTTAGTGTTTACGGAGACTCTTTTAATGGTTGTTTGTTACACTTAGAACGAGTGTTACAACGCTGTGAGGATACCAATTTAGTGCTTAACTGGGAAAAATGTCATTTAATGGTATCAGAAGGAATTGTACTAGGTCATAGAATCTCTGAAGAAGGAATCGAAGTTGATAAAGCTAAAGTCGAGGTAATAGAAAAATTGCCTCCACCAGTTAATCTAAGAACGTTAAGAGGATTTCTTGGACATGCAGGATTTTATAGGAGATTTATTGCAGATTTTTCAAAGATAGCAAAACCTCTAAGTCATTTGCTTGAAAAAGAAGTACCTTTTAATTTTGAAAGTAAATGTATGGAAGCATTTAAGACCCTGAAAGCGAAGTTGATTACCGCACCGCATTGGTAGCACCGATCGGGATTTACCTTTTGAGATTATGTGTGATGCAAGCGATTTAGTCAGTAGGAGCTGTTTTAGGTCAAAGGTATAATAGAATTCTCAAAGCTATTTACTATGCATCTCATACGTTAAATGCAAATTAACCGAACTATGCAACTACGTAAAAAGAACTCGTTGGTGTGATTTTTGCCTTAGATAAGTTTAGATCGTATATTGTTGGCTCTAAGGTAATAGTTTACACAGACCATTCAGCATTGAAATATTTACTGAGTAAGAAAGATGCAAAACCACGTCTTCTTAGATGGATTCTCCTACTTCAAGAATTTGATATTGAGATTAAGGATAAAAAAGGAAGTGAGAATGTAGTAGCAGATCATCTAAGTAGAATGGAAACTGATGAAGAAATAGGAAATGAAATTAAAGATTCGTTTCCTGATGAACAACTGTTTAGAATCGATATGCCTTCAACCATGCAATTATTAAAGAAAAGAATTCCTTCTAAGGAAAATTCACCTTGGTTTGGAGATATCATTAACTACTTAACCTGCAATTACATTCCGTCTCATTGGACTTGGCAACAGAAAAAGAAATTCTTTTATGACTTAAAATTTTATTACTGGGAGGAACCAGATCTTTTCCGTAAATGTTCGGATGGGATAATCGTAAAAATGTGTGCCCGATAATGAAATTTTAAGTGTTTTATCGTTTTGTCATGATCGTGAGGCAGAGGTCATCATGGAGGTTGGAAAACTCGCTTTTAAAGTCTTGCAATGTGGTTTTTATTGGCCTACACTTTATAAAGATGCGTATACATATGTTAAATCTTGTGAATCATGTCAAAAATGGGGAAATATTTTGAAAAAACATGAAATGCCTATGCAACCTATTTTAGAATGTGAGTTATTTGATGTTTGGGGTATAGATTTCATGGGACCTTTCCCTATATCGTTTGGAAAAAGATTTATTCTTGTAATGGTAGATTATGTCTCGAAATGGGTAGAAGTGAAGCTCTTCCCACTAATGATACCAAGGTTGTCATACGATTCCTTAAGAAGAACATATTCACTAGATATGGCATTCCGAGGGCGATCATTAGTGATAGAGGTTCACACTTTTGCAATCGACCATTTACTAAGTTAATTGAAAAATATGGTGTAACGCATAAGTTAGGAACGCCTTATCATCCGCAAACCAGTGGTCAGGTAGAGGTGTCAAATAGAGAGATTAAAAGAATCATAGAAAAAACAGTGGATTCAAACCGTAAAAACTGGGCACTTAGACTAGATGATGCATTATGGGCATACGAAATGCTTTTAAAACTCCAATTGGTCGTTCTCCCTACAAATTAGTCTTTGGTAAATCTTGTCATCTCCCAAGAGAGTTAGAACACCGAGCATTCTGGGCTATTAGATTTCTGAATTTCGATCCTAAGGCTGTCGGTGATCATAGACTACTTCAGTTAACAGAATTAGAAGAATTTCGCCTTGATTCATATGAAAATGCTCGAATCTACAAGGAACGCACGAAATCTTTCCATGACAAGAGAATCTATAGTCGTGAGTTCCATGTAGGTGATCGAGTGTTATTGTACAATTCACGTTTAAAGTTGTTTCCAGGAAAGCTTAAATCAAGATGGACAGGACCATTTAAAGTAACACGAGTTTATAAATCTGGAGCTGTTGAACTAACTGATGGGAATACAACTTTTATAGCCAATGGTCACAGGGTGAAACTATTTCTGGAAGGTGAAGAAGTCTCTCTCATAAATGAAGTGATGTTGCTGATTGACCCTCCGAAAGATTAAAAAGCAGTGCTCTGAAAAGCTGAAAGTATCAAATTAATCAGGTTTTATCTTTACTTTTATATGTCTAAACTAGTTTCGTCTTTTACCGGATAGACGTAAAAGAACTGGATGTCTTTTTTTAGATAGATTAGGAGTTTTTGTTTTACTTTTAAAGTTTGGTTTTAATAGAGATATCGCCTTTACTATAGAAGCCTTAGTTTTTGGAAAGAACAAGCAATTGTTGAGAGAGAAAAAATTGAAAGAAGTTTGTAATGGTACGTCGAGAAGCTCGATAAAGAGAAGGGCTAAGTTTTTAAGGAAGTGCAGAATCTGTGGAAAGATTGAACACAATGGGCAATGTGGGAAAAATATAACTCAATCTCGTAACGAGTGTTTGAATGTAATTAAGAAGGGAACGATTAGGTGGTTAACCGAAAATCCCGATGGACTTCCAAGACTTAATTCAAACGCTACGTTTCTAGGATTTAGTTTGCTTGAACGGTATGTTAGAAATCTGGAGTTTATAGAAATTGAAGAATTAGAAACCCCGTAAGTTTAAGTCTTTTATTGTTTTTAGTTTTATAAATTTTTTTGCATAACTTTGAAAATTTTATAAAATTGGATCTTTATAAAATTAAGGAGTTTTATAAAAGTTTTATAAAAAGTTTTTTTAAGTTTTTAGATATTTTATAAGAATTAATATAAATTTATTGAATTTTTATAAACTTTTAAATAAGTTTTATAAAGATTTTATAAATTTTGAGAAATTGTTATAAAATTTATAAATTTTATTTTCTATTTTTATTAAGTATTTATTGAGTTTTATAAGTTTTATATCAAAAATCCAAAAAAATAAAAAAAAATTCGAAAGAATCATAAAAATTTCACACGGACCGATCCGGCCCTTAAACCGGACCGGTCCGGGATCGATTTAACCTAAAAAGACGGGATCTTTTCTTTCTTCTTCATTTCTCCTCTTTTCTTCAACAAAGGCGACCGCAAAGACCACTTCCACCCCCAAAAATTTTCTTTTTCTCTTAAAAATACAAATTACACTAAACCATTACATACATTCTTCCTCTTTTTCTCTCCTCTCTTCAACACAAGTGAAAAATTCGAAAAGATCGAACACAAGCTCCATTTCATCCCGGTGGCTTCTACGACTTTTCCGGCCACTTTTCACCGTTTTGTTCACTATAAGGTATAATTTGTTTACTCTAGTTATCAATTTCATGATTTTTGTAATTTTTAGATTTATTTTCAACTATTTTGATTTTTAAGTGTGTTGTGACATTTTATTTGTGTTGTTTTTTTCGTTGTTTTTGTTGTTCTTTTGTTATTCCAAAATTCGTAGAATGGCCTCATCTAGTCGAAAAATCTCTAAGAAACGAAAGCCTAATATTCCAATAGAAGTACCGCCGTAGGTCTTAAAGATTTAACACCGGAAGAAGAGTCTCGTTAGTTTTGTCGCTACTACCTTCACCTCAAGCTAAGAATGCTTATAAGAATATCTATAGTAAGTGTGGAGTTGTGTTGGAAAGAGGCTTAGATTTTGATGACTTAGGAGAGGAAGTTAGGCGTATTTTTGCGAGACGCCAATGGTTGGATTTTGCAGCTCAGAGGACAGGAGAGATCAATACTACCTTAGTGGCAGAGTTTTATGCGCTCGTCTACTTTGACACCCACCGAGGGTAGTATGATAGTCTATTCCCCTTAGGTCTAGACATGTGTCTTTTAGTCCGGAACTTATTAATGCTTGTTTTAGGGGTAGAAGTTTTTCCGGATGAAGAGGATTACGTAGCCGTTTATGGATTAGATGATCCCGCTATGTATGAGCGGTGCCTCTAGAGCTCGTAGGAAATTTGATGCTACACGAGTGGGTGGACAACAGATTTAATTATGGGAAGTGTTTTAGAGATCTGAGGGCAATCAAAAGATTTTTGAGCCATACTCTCTATCCCACTACCAAACACACCGCCTTTGGTAAAGAAGATTTATGCATTACTTGGGCGATGATTCATGATATTAAGGTGGATGTGGGGAAAATTATGTATAGAAGGGTTTTCGAGTTTATTGTTACTGCCAAGGCAGGGAGTCACATGTACTTTCCTGGCTTTATTTCGGATTTATGTCGTAGATCAGGAGTTCCTTTCCTATCTAACGATAAATTAACTATGGCGTACGAGTCCCCGATAGGCCCTAGTCCGAGGAGGTCTCCGCAGGGTTCGATAGACTCGATAGTTAGGCGTAGTGCACCTCCACCCGCCCACCCGCCGCATTTTCATCTTTTTTCCGATCGCCAGCTAGCCTTCTTTTTCCAAACACCATTACATACGATATGTTTCAATCTTTAGTGTCGATGTAGCCCGAGGACAGGCTAATATGGCTTTGTTTGCCGAGCGTAGTAGGCGGTGGAGTGATGATTTACGTAGAGGGATGTTGAGACACGAGCGGATGCATCTTGATCCTTCTTTCGATAAAACGCCTATCCGCCCGTCAATCTAACCCATATACTTTACCGTAATGGATAGCACCTATTCCACCATCTCGTAGCTTTCATCATATGCCAAATCCTTTTGGAAGCCGCCTAGTGGTCGTGTGTCTTTTATACGGGTTCTCGTGGTGTCGTTACATCTACCGGGGAGGATTTTCGGATTTTGCAAGGATGACGTCAAGTATGAGTTCGATAGGTCTCGACGGTTCGCCGGACCACGACTACGTTTCCACGGCCCGCTTACGTCATCGGTTCCAAGTTTGAATGATCCGGTTTATCCAAATGAGGATGATGATGTTGACATTATTTGATTTCGTACAACTTTGTTAGTTTTAAACATTTTCTGTCTGTTTATTTTATTTTCCGCATTTTAAATACTAAGTTTGCTAATTTAATAATTTTTCGTTTTCATAATCGTTTTATGTCGTAGTAGTAAATTTAATTATTTTTAATAGTATTTAAATATTTCATAAAAAAATCTAAGAACAAAAAATATTTTCATATGTCGTTTTTAAAATATAATTCGTGTATCGTGTATCCGTATCAGTTAGATAATCTTTAGTAACTTATTTAAACTCTAATAGCCATGAGCCTATTAAAGATAAACAAGCAAACTTGAACTTTACAACCTGTACACGGTAAAAATATCTTAAAGCCGGACCGGTCCGGTCGGTTTCGATCGATCCGGGAGTTAAATTTGCTTAGTCATGATTGAGAGTGTTAATATGCAGCCACGTATACTCTCAATTTTGTCCATTTAAGGAAAGAAAGCCGAGAGTGAAAAATTGCAAATTCACTCGCTTACTTTCACCTTTCTATCCGTTTAATTATTTTCATCTCGTTTCAACTAAAATGTCAAACCGGTCATCACCATCGGTCAATTCATACGATCCGGAGGCGTAGATGTTTTTGTCCCGGAGTCTAGCGCTTCAAATGTTAATTTATTGGTGAGTGCAAGGTTTGCAAATTCTCCAATTTTGGTAGAAAAGGGTATCAACTATGAAAAAATTGATCAGTCAGGGAAGGATTTAATTCAGAATAGAGGTTGGAGAAAGCTTGTAAGGAATCCAAGAGGTAGGATTAATGTTTCTATCGTTAGGGAATTTTATTCCGCTCGTCTACCGTGTCGATCGTCGATCCGTCACAACTTGTATCCGTTCGTGGTACACTTATTCACTTGTCACCTCATATTATCAATCATATTTACGAAATACCGATTTTCGATCAAATCCATAATCTTCATTTTGAATATCAATGGGCGTTAGGGAACTCCTTTAACGTTGTTAACTATGTCACGGAAGCTTTTCCGTATTTGTTTCCAGAGTTCGATCAAAATTACGACTCTACCACTTCAGCTCTACCTGCTCATCTGAGAGCATGGAAACACTTCATTAACTCACGAGTCTATCCGACTAGTGACTTTGCGTGGGTTAGTGATGATGAGATACTTTTGTTGTTTGCGTTGATAAGCGGAGCTCATGTGGACCTGGGGATTTTGATTTTTAAGACGGCGAAACTTTGCGGTGGAACGGTATAATAATGGAAGGCCGATGCCTTTTGCTTGGTTAATTTCAAAGTTATGTATTCATTTGAATGAAGTCCCCGAAATTGCTTCGACGAGATATATCCGTCTCGTGATTATCGTAGGATTGCTACCGGTAGAGAATCCGGGTTGTTCGTCAACTATTTGAGATAGTTGTTGTTGGTTTTATTTAAGTCTATTTAAGGTTGGTTTGCTTTAATAAGTTAGTAAGTTGATTAAGGTTAGTAAATTAGTTAGTAAGTTTGTTTTATTTTGAATCTTTTAGTTTGTAATAGTTTCTTTTGTTTAATATATATGCTTTTGTTTAATTTTTGTTGTAGTAAACATTATTCAATATTAACGATCATCTATAATTTTAATTTAATTTTCGAACCTACTTTTTCATACTCATTGAACATCGGGACGATGCCACTTCGTAAGTGGGGAGTAGAGTTAGGTTTGAAAATTTCATTAAAATTTTCGAAAAAATTAAAAAATATTTTATAAAATATAACCTTTTTCATATAAATTAGTACTTTAATTACTTATTTCTTAGTTTTAATTTTTCTTGAATGATTTAAGTTAGTTAATATATGAATAAAAATGATATAATTTGAGAAGATTAATTTTTGATTTAGTAAAATATATTAGATATATTATGAATATATTTTATATCTTTTATAAGATTTTTAAGATTTTGAGTATGTATAACTAAATAATTTTTGTCAAATATTTCTTTTATGGAATTGTTCAAGTAATTCTTATATTTATAAATAAATTTTTAGATAAATTTCTTTTCAAGATAAATTATGAATTTGGAATCAAAATTAGGAATGATGATTTTTGGCACCACAAAAATATAACTATACCAAATAAATTTCTACCCGAATAAAATTTCCAATTTTTGACCCCACCTCGCTTTTTAAAGAGTGATCAAGACCTCACTCGGAATTTAGCCATTTTGATTAACTAGAAATTTCCGACCCTTAGCTTGTTTTGGTCTACATTTCTTTGACATCCTTCGAGTTTGTACGTACTTATGAGAGGAGATGATGACAAAAGAGTTAAGAGTTGAGGAAAATGGTATATGCTGAGATTGGAATGAGTTCAGATATGTTAGTATCATATGAAAATTATATTAAGAACAAAGCACCATTTTTACACAGAATTAATCAAATATCAGGTATCTTCCCTATCTTTGATCGACAATATAAAAATAAAATATATCGGTAGTAGCTACCAATGATTTGAGTGTAGTAGGGGGTTATCTAGAAACGTCCTATATCACTATGAGGTATAAAGCTCCCGATAAAAATTCGAATCATAAGATCTCAAGAATAATTACGGGTTTAAGGAAACCGGACTCGTAATTTTAGATCGAAAGAGTAGTACTCCGATCAATCTTGATGAAGCAATGCTTGTAAGTTTGATTTTCTACACACACTCACGCTTTAGTTCTTAATATTAAAAAAAAAAAAAAAAAAAGAGAGAAAATCTGAAAAATAGTTGGAATAAAAGGATGTTACTAATCAGAACTGTTTTTGATCAAGAATGTGAAGACGTAGGTACGTACGACTTGCATCTTTCTCTTTTTTTGATTTCCTTTTCTATCTTTTCGATTAACTAATGTCCTATCCTAATATATTAAGCCAATGTGTCTTCTATCTGACTTAGTTAATGATTCCAGAAATTCGTAATAATCGAGATAGAAAGTATTTCTAATATTTTATTTATATTTCTGAATTATTGCATGCATGTTTCCATCTAATTCATATTTGATACTTAATTCATTTAAGTTATATAATCTTTCTTTCTTAAATTTCTATAAAATTTATAAATTATATGTTTGTAATATTGACGATATATATTACTTTTGAAATTTTAATCGATCAATTATATTATCTCGTTATTTATATATTACCGCTTATTTTTGCTCGAGGACGATCAAAAGCTAAGTGGGGAGTAATTTGATGTATTATTTTTATATGATTGAATTTACGTGATTTTATTATGTTTTATCGACAAATTCTATATAAAATATATGAAATTATGATATAATTAGTATAAAATATTAATCTTTATAGTTTGGTATAGTTAGTAGTAAAAGTTAGTATTTATAGTAAAAAGTTGTAGTTTTTGTACCGGTTTTAGTGACCGGAATATTGTGTCTATTTTACACGGGTATTTTGTGTTTATTTCATTGCAGAATCCTAAGATGAACTGAAATCCCGAGTACGTATACTTTTTGAAGTCAATTCAAATCGGTGAAAGGAAGTTATAAAGCGTCACCGATATATATGATCAAGGGAATAATTGTTTCGAATCTCGAAAAGGACGTATAATACAAATGGCTCATCGAGAATACGTTTTCGAAGAAGTGATCTTGATAAAAGTTGTAGAGAATTCAACGAGCTTTTCAACGGAAGTTCGATTATGTCATTCGATATCAAGAATTCAAGTTACGATTTTTAGAAGTTAGTGTGTAATTATAAATAATTATATATAATTACAACACAAAGCACAAGTGATGATTAGGGAGTAACATGCTTGCACATGCGATAACTAACTGTAATGATTGTCATCATTACACCGGACCGATCCGGCAGATTTTCAGGACCGGTCCGGGAAGGAGCTATTTCTATAAATAGGGGAGATCAGAGCTCACTTTCAGTGTACCAATATATATATACCCTATCCTATATATATTCTCTCCCTCCTCTTTCTCTTTTTCTTTTCTTTTTCTTTAGTTTGTAAATAGGCCTTATGCCAAAATAATGTAGTAATAGTAGTATCGTAATAATGTTCGGGAAATTCTCGAAGGTTCGGTGTTGCTGAAATCGTTGTAATACCTGGGAAAAGACGATTTCGAGTCGCGATTGTAATCGGGTAATTTCTATAATAATTATGTTTATGTTTGTTATTTTCTTCTTTTTAGTTTTTATAATGTTATTAGGCTAAGATCTAATAACTAGCCAAAGTTATGTAATCGTATTATTTCGATCTTTTCGTTAAAAGAATGATGTTAAAGTAAAAATGATTAAAATTGAGTTAAAATGAATCTTTTTCTATTTCGCTACGTATTGATAACATATTCGGAATGACGTAATCAATCATGATGAATACCACATATAACCTGACGATGAACTGACCAGAGAAGTCAGGATATGAGTAAAAATAGAAAAACCGGAGGGTAAAAATGGCCGTCGATTAACGGAATCCTATTTCCTACCCGGGGGCGCATTTGTCCTAATAAAACAAATCTTATTAACTTTGTACTCGAGATCTTAATAATGTTAAAATCACGGTTTAATTGAAACTACACCGTTTGTATTAAATCGATCCGCTTGACAACCGGAGCCTCTTGAATAACATCGGCCATCCGACAAATGGAATCACCTCTTTTATCCGGGGTAGATTTGTGCTCGGTACTGTTTTGACTAACTAAGTTTAGCATGGGGCAGTTGTGGACATTGGACTGATGACAATTTGACATATGACAATTTCATACGCTCGTGTGAGGAGGAATTGTTGACATTAGGAGTACACCGTTTCATTTACTCAATTGGACCTAATAAAAAGGAAGATCGAACACATTCTATTAATTGAAAAGATCGAATAAATTGATTACATATACTTTGGCTAGTCTAGTCTATAAACTATATATTGGTATCTATATATTTATATATATATATATATTTTACTATTTATGTACATCTATATATATTTATATATCTATATATATTATATTAGAATAACTTTTAAATTACGCATTTATTTTATGTTGGTTAGAGTAGTAGTAATCTGTGTTATAAAATTGCGGTTTAGATCGAGTTAATAGCAAACTCTTTGGTGTTTAACCACACTTAAAAGAATTACCACTTTTTTCCCCGAGGATTCGACACCGACTCACCACTTTATCACTACAATTTGACCCGGTACACTGCCGGTTAGGATCCGTCTAACCTAGAAAAGGTCTGTCCCTTTCTTGACGCCGTTTCTAAGGTCTGGTTTGGTGACGTCAGGAGATCACCAGACTTAGCCGAAAATACAATATCACCAGTCCCCCATTCGAAGCTCGACTTCCTTCTGGCCTGCATCGATTTGCTGATGAGCCCCCAGAGGGATTTTGCACCGTCTACGAGAATCAACTCGCGAGTGGATTAAGGTTTCCACTCTGCCCGGCCGTTCTCGCGATCCTCGACCACTATGAGATAAGTGTTTCCCAAATTGCCCCGAATGCCGTCAGGACTTTAATGGGGTTTATCATAGCATGTCGAGTCGCGGGAGTCTGCTTCTCGATACCTTTGTTTCGGTATTATTATCAGATGGCAGCTACGCCCGACAAGCTATGGTATACCTTCCAAAGGAGAGCGCATCGACATGAATTTATAACCAAGGGCCCTCCTTCTAGCGCCAATGACGATGACAAATTATGTCACCTTAATAATCCGGGCCCTAATATGAATCTAATGAAGAACACCCAAGAACCCTAATGCCAAAAAGAGTATGATGTTGGTTTTTTGTATTTGCGGCTGAGTCTAAGACTATATCTTAGATTGCCTACGTATCCTGTTAGGTTCCAGGAATCAAGCCTTACGTAGTTCCTGGAATGAGGTATTTATAATGACAACACTTGCCCTCACCCTAATAATAAGTCGGCTTATGTTATTGTCATCTTTACCCTTTAATGGGCCTTAACCCTTGCCCAAGCTATCACTTTTACTGGGCCTGAATAGCCGGTGCGGACTTTGTCCTCAATGTCGATATTTCCGACCTCCGGTGCTCGACCCTGGGACTCATTGTCCTACACTGCTAGCTGGTGTGGACTGATCGTCCTACACTGCTCGATAGTCGATCGTCGTAGCCTGGAGTCTACTAGATGGCCTTAGCCTCGAGCCTGGGCATCGACATGGATACCTTGGTGATTTATCCATAATGTTGTTTTAGGACCAATCGATAGACGACACGTAGAGGGGTGAAACTCTGTATCGTCACACATTAATTTTGTCATTCCATATTACTGTTTTTTAACATCTCATTCAATTGCAGGAAATAGTGCATCCTCCTTTCCCGACTACAATTATCACTCTCTCTATCTAGGTACACATTAAATCATTCTAATTTGCACATTAATTATGTCATTCCAGTTAAGATTTCATTAAAATATATTTCATAATCATTGTTTTATCAATAACTTTTCATTACACCTAATAAACATAAAAAATTATTATCACAAACAGAATATTCTGTAACAGTTACCTTAAAAATCATATGTTAATTATTTGTATGACTCAATATTTATTAGTGAAGGCTCTCAATTATTTAACATATGTGTTTCATTTTTTTCGAATGACCAATAAAGCCTGAAGCTTTTTGAAAAGCGGAACCTTCCTCATTTGGTTTGAACACATGGTGGACCGATTGAACATGAAGTCTTCACAGATTCAGTCTGTGTTAGTTCGATGCCCGAATTCAAGACCATACAATCCGTTGTATCAGAAAGTGAAGATGATAACATGCAAACACAAATACATCATAAATACTCATCTACAACACATTAATCATTTAAAATATCTTGCATTTTTCTATAAAAACATAAGCTGTTCAGATTATGAGTTTAATTAGATTTTTAACATACTTAGTCATGCATTTACTAATTAACCATAACCATTTTAGCAGAAAACCGGTCCTTTAACGAAATGAGACTCGATTCAAAAAATCATATGTTTTTTAGATCCAAAAACAAATTTCTGCTCAGGTCAATCAACTTTCATACAAGAATTAGTAAAGGTCAAAACTTTTCCATGATTTCAATTGATTTACTCACATACTATCAAGTACTTCAAAAACATTATTTTAATAACAAAGACATTAATGAGTCATGTGAGAAAGAGAAAAGAAACACATAGATGAATGATTTCATCCATACCAAGATTGATTTACTCACATACTATCAAGTACTTCAAAATGATTATTTTAATAACAAAGACATTAATGAGTACATGTGAGAAACAGAAAAGTAACACATAGATCAATCATTTCATCCATACCAAGACTAGAGTTATAAAATATTTATAGATATGTATACACACACGCCATATGTTGAATATATTATATTGCACAAATAAAGTCACATAAATGTGAATAAAGTATTTTTTACTGGAACACCAAATAGGACCCCTTCTCTCCCTCTTCACCTTCCCTTCCCGTCTTCACTTCAGCCCAAGCCTGTTTGTCTTTTCCGGCGCCGGCGGCTCTATTCTGCCAGCGTCCGGCCTCTGTAAATAGCTTCCTTTTGTTTCTCCTCTTCTAGTTTTCCTTCTCTGTGCTTCTCCCTGCCTTTGCCTTCCGATTTCCGGCAACTGGCTTTGATCTCTCCGTTCTCAAGCTCTCTCGGAGCTTGCATCGTAACTGGTGGTGATGGATCGACGTTCGGGCTGTTGGTGGTTGGCGGCATTGGCCGGATTTCTGTGTGTCGCGGCCGGACTTGCGGATCTAGCTCATCCCCGTCTAGATCTAGGCTCCAGCCGTCTAGTGGTGTTCGCGTCTAGTGGCGGCGTTTTATCAAGCGGTGGAGTCATGATGATGGCGGTGTTGCGGCGGCGTTCCGGCGACGTGAGGCTTTCATATTCGCACAAGGCTCGGGGCTCTTAGCAGGCGATTATGGTAGTCACTCTTTCTTCGGAGGTGTTAGTCATTCTTTCGGGCTTCTCCTTCCGCTTGGAGGTAGCGGGCTGCGGCGGCGGTTTGCTGCCGGTTGCTGCTTGTGGTCATTGCTCCTCCCTTGGTTTCAATTCCGTTGCTAGACGCTTTTGTGTTATGCTCTGTTTATGGGTTTGTTGTTGTTTGGTCCTCATGGGACTTTCTTCTCTGTCAAAGTTTCTCTTCGGAGGCTTTTGCTTTGACAGTAATCTCTGGTTGTTTTAGTTCGTTTGTTTTGTTCGTCCGGATAGTTTTCCGTCTTTTGTTGTACTTTCCGGTGTTGTTGTAGTCTTTAGTGCGGCATTAGGCTGCGTTTGTGTGGCATTTGGTTGCGTATTAGTCTAGCTTCGGCTAGTTTTGCTGTAAATCTCTTTTATTAATAAAAGCTTTCGTTTTTCGGGGGAAAAAAAGCCACATAAATGTGCATATAAAGTTAAAGGGTAGTTGTACTATCAAGGGTCAAGAAGTCTTGGGAGAAACAAAGGTGAAAAGCAACGGTTATAACTCTTGGGTAAACAAAAGAGACATTAAAAGTTTACTGGTGAGAGAGAGGAGTATAGCACATATATCAATACATCTTTATCATATATCATCACAAGTCAGAAAAAAACAAATTATATATATATATATATATATAATAGAAGGTCTTTTTTTCAAAAAAAGATATATCATCTATATATATATATACGAAATATATGTCTGTATATATATATTTCGAAAAAGCACACATGGGATATGACTCGCGATCCCCTGCTGTGCGTGTGTGTGCGGTGCTGTGCACCCGAAACGGCGTCGTTTCGGGCCGAAGCGACACTGTTTTGATTGTTTTTTTTTTGTTTAGATCGGAACCAAACAACGTCGTTTCGGGCCGAAGCGGCGTCGTTTTGCGTTACAGCACGCCGCGCTGTGCACTTTGTACCGTAGGGGATCGGGGTCACATGGGATATATATATGAAATACAGCTTTTGACCAAAAACATTTTGTTGACCCAAAAAAAAAAAGGTAAGAAAAGAACAAGGTTTTATCAGTTTCAAGGAGATTAATAGAAGACCATATTTCAAAAAAAAATCAAGTATTCGAAAATCACAGGCAAAAATTTTGACTACATATTTTCAGATTTAAGTGTCAATGAGGCTTAACATCCCTTTAAACCGATTCCCGTGAACCGGTTTTATAGATTATGCAAATATATTAGATCAAGTATTTTAGCTTTTTTTTTTGTTTAACAGAGTCATAGATTTTCTTATAAAACATGCAGCCAAAGATTATCACAGGTTAAGCATTTAACTTAATTTCGATTAGAGAGGCAAAACACCAATTAAGCAAGATTATCAGTTTAACAGAACCCATTAATTTAAAAGGGGATATCTCGATTTAGGAATGGAACAGAGAAGAAAGGTCATGCCTTTTAGCAAAAATAAAACAATAGAGGAAAGATATTACCGGATCGAGATTAGTAGATGTTGATGGAACATCATAGGCCTCAGATAAAGTTCTTCATCGGCCTCATCGTCATTTTCACCATCAAAGGTGATGCCTTTCTTCATTATCTCTGCCATCTAAGCACCAAAGGCTTCAATCCTAGCAAAATCTTAACTTAGTAGCACCAGAGAGCCAACATTACCACAGTTGCAGAGGTTTGGAGAAAAGAACTGAGCCTTATTTCGGTTTGAAAAACAGAGCTTTCTGTTAGATATAGTGTGCCCGAAAGATAATTGTTGCTTGTCCTTACGGGCAAGTGGGAGATTGTTGGAAGTAGCGCCCGAAAGACAGTTTTTGTAATTGTTTTTAGAATTAATAAATGACAGATTTATTCTCATCTTATTGTTTGCTTCGTGCTTATAAGCAATACACTGCTGAAAACCCCAAGTCGTATCATATATAGCCATATAACTTAGTGTGTGTCACACATGAAGATTAAGTTTATGGTGATACATTTGAAATGTTAGTCTGTGGTGAAGTTAATCAAAGTATGGGGTCTATTGATTAAACCAAAATTAATGCGCCCAGAACACTTTATGGTGTTATCCGGACCGTCGACATTGGTTGTCTAAGTGGGGTGTTTATATATTATGAGAGTCATACAGGACTGGACCGATTTAATCTGAGTTTCTCATATAATTCCGTGATTGAGAAATCTTATTAAATCACAAGATGATCATATATGGATTAACCTTAATCCTGAAGTGATTACAGACTTCTACTTGTTTCGGGATATGGTTTGATGTGTTCGTTAAGGATCGCTAAGAGGCGCGGTCCGAATCACTTTCACGTTGGCACTATTCTGGAATGAGTGAGAAGTGTGTCTCACAGATATGAGATCCATTCCTTCCTGCGGGAAGTAGAAAGACAATCCCCTTATTTGTTGATCCTAGAAACTGATCGATCCGCAGAGTTCGTATTGGTTATGAACTAATTGATCACTAATCGGTTAATGGTAAATAAGGATAAGATGTATTGAAAAGGGTTTAAGGAAATAATCCCGTTTCATTACGGATGTCTATGGAGGGTTAGTTTATATGTAATGATTATATCAATGGACACTTATCGACTCGACTCGACGTTTTGAGAATAAGTTATATCTATAATCGATAGAGTTCAGTTTCGGATTTATGGTGGCGTAATTCCGGAATTAATGAATTAAGTAGAAATATTTATTCGATGAATATTTTATTTAATTTATTATAGCTACCGGTTACATAGGTCAATGGTCCCCGGGTTGGCTCCTAACACGCGAGTGTTTTCTCGTTTTATGGAACCTCGAGAATAAATTAAATAGTTGGTCTATTTAATGAATATGCAATATTATTTATTTGGTAAATAATATGTAAAATAGAAAAGACATCTTCTATTAAAAATGATGATGTAAGTGGAGCCCCAAATATGGATAAATTGGGAGAAGAAATCTTCCTAGATTATCTCATATGTGTGATTAATTAATTATCTATTTGTTGGATAATTAATGGAAAATTAAGAGATTGATTTTTTGGGAATTATCTCTTATTTTGTGGGAAAAATATCTTTTCCTTATGGGAATAGGTTTTTGTGGTGTGAAAAGGATAACTCTCTTGACTAGTTATTTTCCTATATAAAGAGAGTTCCTCCTAGCACGATACACACATGAATTTGCGCCCCACATCAAAATAAAGTAAGAAAAATTAGTTTCTTGCCTTAGTCATTTTGAGAATAAAAACTTGGGGTTTTTCTTGTGCATATTCGAGGAGGTTCTACGGCGAGGATCGACGTCCACCAGTTGTCGTTAGGAAATACAATCCGGAAGACTGCGGCTTCTCCCTTGGTCGATTGTTTCTCTCTCTGGTTGGGTAAATCTACTAACCTTCTTGTAGTTATTAATTATTTATGCGAATCGAATCGTGGTAAAATCGTAAACGAATATAATTCGTAGCTTCCGCTGTGCATGATCGAGCGTCTCGGTCGGTGCTGTGAATCAGATCTAACGATCCAATTATGGATCGGATCCGGATTCGGGTTTCTGTATATCCAGCACTTTCTTCATTTCGCATAGAAGGAGACAATGGAGCAAGAAAGCTCTTCATTTGCAACCCGAAAGCAGAAGAAAAGAGATTTGCAGAAAGGTTGTAGAGATAAGGGCGATTCAGACTCATATCATCGAAGAAAGGAATATGAAAGAGATGTTTCATATTGATAGCAGAAAAATGCTTTGATGGATTTACAAGAAAGAGAAATAGACTAGGCAATTAATTAGAACGTGGAGGATTTGGACAGTCTTGGAGAGTGGGGTAGAAACTAGAAAGGCAATTTCCTAGAAGTTTCTAGGTAGTGGGGCGGCAGGATTTTAGAGAAAAGAAAATGCGGTTTTAAGTTGTATATTGTAGAAGTAGTAGGGACCAAAGTTGTATATAAGGTTTAGTAAATAAAAGGTTGGGCTAAAGGACTGGAAATAAAAGGATTATGGACCGGGGGAGGGGGGGGGGGGGGGGGAGTGGGGAGCCCAACCAAGCCTACATACATATAACATACATACGTATATATAAAATAGTGGTGATAAATAAGTGATATAGTATAATAATAATGCCTAATGTCACATTACAATATTAAAGTGATGTCATGACAAAAATTATTTGACACACTTATAAAGTTAATCTCTTAATGTGACATACACAGATTTAGATGAAAATACTTATGAAACAATTTGTCACATGAGAAGGTTGATAGAAAGAAAACAATGCGACATATATCATAAAATATTGATAAAGTAAGTATAATATCATAAGATATTTTAGTCACACAAAATATAGACATTAAGGTAGATGTGACTTGATTATTTTCAAACACATGTCACATAGAATAGAAACATTAATTGTGACATGATTAATTGTAGAGTAAATATGTTGTAAATCCCAAAATAAATATATTTTAATATACATCAACACAAAATACTCAACAGTTATTTCATTATTTCTTGAAACTAATAATTTATTTATATAAATTATACTAATAATAACATATATTTAGGTTATGACCAACACATAACCTGACCATTTCAGCTAATCAACGAGAACAGAGCTATTTTTACAACATATTTAGAGTACAAACAACTAATTGCATATTAGCCAAGGAAGCCAAGGTCTTACTCATATTCCCTTCAATTATTCTAATAATAATATATACTATAAATTGATTTTACACTTCTGAAAGGCATCAATTCTATGTTCTCCCATGTGACACCTACCACTATACCCATACCTAATCCCCAACTTATACACATTTTTGTTTAATTTTCATTTTTGTTTCCTACCACTGTGGGGTTTCTCAACTTATACAGATTTTTGTTTAATTTTCATTTTTTTACAAAATATCACGTAACACCTACCACTGTACCCATACTTAATTCCCACAGTATGGACTCATACATTTACCAACCAAATGGCTCCAAAAGGCGGCGTGTCGTTATTTCAGATGATGGGTCTACGATGTCCCCTGCTACGTCAACAGAAGGTACGTCCCCTTTCATGCTTTCTTCCTTAATGCAGTTTCTATACATTTTTATTACATGTAATCTTTGTATCTTACTGTAATCCGTATAGTTAAATCGTAATCCGTATAGCTAAATCACATTAATTATATTTACCTTCAATTATTGTATCTTACTGTCTTATTTATAGTTGATTCACATTCATCCGATTCGGATTGCGCTGAAATTGTTCCTGCATTTTCAGATCATAATATCCAAGATGAAGGTAATATGTCAACATCACGTGTTATCATTTACTCATTCAAACAATTCACGTGTATGCTTCGTTGCACACATAACATATATCATTTCATTATTTATATACATAAAAAAACCATACATTGGTTATTAATAGATTGTCATTTCATCTATTTACAGACGACAATTTGGTAGATGTCCCTGTGACCCTTGACATCGCTAATGCTCTACATGATGAGCCTATTCCTGTTGATGTAGTACACGTTACTACTGCTGAGAACCTTCCACCTACAAGTCTGTCAATGCACACTTTACAACTTCATATATTGTACATAACTTGTTGTTTTATTTCCTCAATGTTGTTGTTTGCATTCATATACACCTAGAACTGTGCTTCCATACGCTATACTACAATATTGTCCCACGTGTATGTTTACAGTTTCCCATATAATTATTGATTACTTCCAATTACCATCCCATAATTAATTCCATCCTTATTAACACATATACCATGTAATTGGTGCAACTCCGACTTCAATATATTATTACATGCTCATGTACTTCAACCATGTCCTTAGGTTCTCCTCAACATACAATTCCACACATTCAACACCAACATTTAAGGTGGTCTTTTGGTCCACGATCCTCCACCTGTGAACATTGCAATGCTGTAATGTGGATAGAAGAAAAAATTAAACACATTAGTACCAGATCACCTAAGTATCAACTTTGTTGTATGAAAGGAAGTGTTCAACTACCTTTGCTACCTCCAACTCCGAACACGTTGAACGGTCTACTTCTACGTTCAACATTCAGGGATCATATAATTCCATATTCTCTTTCATCTTGATAGGTGGAAAAATTGACCACAATATAATGGATAGACAAGGTCCTTACACTTTTCGTATTAGCGGGGAAAACTATCATCGGATTGGCTCACTTATGCCACAACCTGGTGCACGAGGAAAATGCGTACAATTGTACATTCATGATACAGAGCATGAAGTTGAGAATCGCATCAATGCCATCACAGGCGACCAATCATCAGTATCGTCTCTGAATGTGTAAACCGTTCGATGTTTGAAGGAAATGCTAGATGAAATCAATCCTTACGTGCATGTATTTAGAAATGCACGCGATCAGTTGCTGAACAACCCTGCGTTGAGTTTGAATTTGTCAATCATTCGTAACCGAGGTGGTCGAAAATACATACTACCCATATCTCATGAGGTAACGGCTTTAGTGGTAGGTGACATGTTAGGTGATAATGCAGGTCGTGACGTTATTGTACACACCCATGAAGGCGTTCTGCAAAAAATATCTGAATTACACCCATCTTACATGCCACTGCAATACCCTTTGCTCTTTTCTCAAGGTACTCATGGAAGGAATTCTACTATCCCGTTCTCTACATCATCTTCTAGAAGTCGTGACCATGTTTCCATGCGTGCATACTATGCATATAGGATACAGTTTCGAGAATTGGAAAGGACCACATTATTACGAGGAGGGAGGTTGTTTCAACAATTTTTAGTAGATGCTTGGGCTGCTATTGAGCATGACACGTTAAATTTCTATCGCACTCACCAATCCCAACTGCGAGGTGATGTATACCAAGGTATTGAAGATGCTATTGCTGCCAGAGACACCGATGCATCTACTCTTGAAAGGCGTTTTGTGTTGACATCCGCCTTCACTGGAGGACCGAGAAATATGATGCAGCATTATCAAAACGCTATGGCAATTTGTCGCTATTATGGCGCTCCTGGCTTATTCATCACGTTCACATACAATCCCAATTGGATTGAAATCAAACATGAATTAGAAGCATTGGCCAGCGTGCAGAGGACCAGCCAGATATTGTGTGTAGAGCATTCTTTATAAAACAAAAAAGGTTATTGCATGAGCTGAAAACAAAACACATTTTTGGTAGAGTTCGAGCAGGTACAATTGATTCATTTACAAGTTGTCCTTCTCCCACTTATTATTTTCTCTTACTAATAATCTTTTAAATTTATAGATTTCTCTGTCATCGAATTCCAGAAGCGGGGTTTGCCCCACACTCATATGTCATTGACATTCGAGAATGAGGATAAGCCAACTACCGCAGAAGATATTGGTCGCTTAATATGTGCAGAAATTCCAGATAAAACCTTGCACCCTGTGTTGTACGAGTACGTGACAAAATTTATGTTGCATGGACCGTGTGGTGTTGGTTACCCGAATGCCCCGTGTATGGTAGATGGCAAGTGTTCCAAATTTTTTCCTAAGCCGTTTTGTGATGCAACCACCTTTAATGAAGACGGATTTGTGTCTTATCAACGCAGAGATGATCCAACCAATTATGTAATCAACAATGGATTCACGTTCACTAATCAATGGGTTGTTCCTCACACACCGAACTTGGTCATTGGTCTTGAGGCACAGTCAATGTTGAGAGGGTTGCACGGCCGTCTCTCACAAAGTACCTTTACAAGTACATTTTCAAAGGCGTTGATCGAGCCAATGTTTTAATCCGAGATACGACTACTTCAAAAGAAACTAATGGCCAAACCTCCAACAATGATGTAGATGAAATCAAAGAATATCTGGACTGCAGATATATCTCCGCAATTGAAGCTTGCTGGAGGATGTTTGATTTTGAGTTACAAAGGCAATATCCTTCTGTAATACGCTTGCAATACCATCTTCCCGATCACCAATGGGTTACTTTTAGCGACAGGGATAATCTTTTTCGTATTGCACAACGTCAAAACATGAATGATACAATGTTGGCGAAGTGGTTTGACGCCAATAGGAATAATTCCGATGCCCGGTCATTAACATATGTTGAATTTCCGACAGAATGGGTTTGGAATAAATCAAATAAGATATGTACCCACCGTCAAACTCATAAATGCATTGGTAGGTTGCCATACGCACACCCAGCATCATGTGAACGTTATTATCTTCGTATGTTGCTTCATAAAGTTAGAGGTGCAGAAAGCTTCAACCATTTGAAGACCGTAGATGGGATACTTCACCCTACCTTCAGATCAGCATGCATTGTTCTTGGTCTACTACAAGATGACAACGAATGGGATCTATCACTAAATGAAGCCTATTTCTGGGCTTCTTCAATACAGATGAGGAATATGTTCTGCACGTTGTTACTGTATTCAGAGGTTGTAGATCTGAAAAGTTTTTGGGAACAACATTGGCTAAGTCTTACAGATGATATTGCTCATCGACTTCAACGTCAAATCGTTACTTCAGCTACGACTATCAGTGATGAATAACTGAAGAACCTTGGTCTTTTGGAGCTCGAAAAAATATTAAACAGGAATGGTCGGTCATTACGTGATTACCCCGACATGCCGTTGCCATCGAACGAAGCAGCTGCCTTTTCTCTCAATAGGTTGATAAGGGAAGAATTAGACTATGATCAATCGGTTGAGACCGAGTTGTTTCAAAACTTGCATTCAGGATTAAATGCAAAACAGCTACACGCATTTAATGCAATCGTTTTGTCATATGAAAATAACACAGGTGGGCTGTACTTCGTTTACGGAAGCGGTGGGACTGGCAAAACCTATCTGTGGCGGACTTTAATTTTGAATTTTCGGTCTATGAATAAAATCGTTTTGTTTGTTGCTTCATCTGGAATTTCTGCATTGCTATTACCGGGGGGACGTACAGCACATTCACGCTTCAAGATCCTATTAGATCCAGATGACTCATCAACCTGCAGTATCAAGTATAACTCTGATCTGGCAGCTTTAATACGTAGAGCTGCTCTTATAATATGGGACGAAGCACCCATGATGCATCGCTTTGGGTTCGAAGCATTACACAAAACTATGCTTGATGTCTTAAAAAATGAACCGTATTATGATGCAAATCGACCTTTTGGTGGTAAATTGTTTGTTCTTGGTGGCGACTTCCGTCAAACACTACCTGTCGTGACTACCGGTTCACGGGAATCCACCGTATTGGCGACAATAACAAGCTCATACATATGGAAGCATTGTACAGTCTTACATCTCACTACAAACATGCTTCTTTCCTCCTGTAATTTATCTACATCCGTACGAAACAGTCATGCAGATTTTTCAAAGTGGATTTTGTCAATTGGCGATGGCATCGTTCCTGCTATACCTTTGACGAATCTAGGGGAAACAAATTGGGTTAAAATACCAGATCATTTCCTAATTAAGAATGAAGAAGCAGCTTTACGTGAAATAATTGACTTCACTTATCCCAATCTTTGTCATTCTTACCTTGATATGTCATTCATGCGTGATAGGGCAATTTTAGCACCTAAAAACACTGATGTGGATGTGATTAATGCCATTATGTTGTCAACCATTCCTGGAGTTGGTCGTACATACTTGAGTGCTGACACCATTTCACGCAATGAACAACAAGATGACCAACATCACTTACTCCTAATAGAATTCCTTAACTCTTTGGATCTCTCAGGACTACCAAGTCACTCTTTAGAGCTTAAAGTAAGAGCACCTGTAATCCTTTTACGTAATCTGAACCACTCAGAGGGCTTATGCAATGGTACACGTCTTCAATTTTTACTATTAGGCGAAAAAGTACTTCAAGCTCGAATACTTACCGGTTCTAATGTGGGTTCAATTGTTCTGATTCCTCGCATCACATTGTCTCCGTCTAAGCTTGAAACTCCATTTCCTTTACGAAGACGGCAATTCCCACCGAAAGTTGCATATTCAATGACAATAAATAAGAGTCAGGGTCAAACTTTAAGGACCGTTGGTGTCTATCTACCTAACCCTGTCTTCTTGCATGGACAACTATACGTGGCAATTTCCCGAGTTACTTCACCTTCCGGCCTTAAGATGTTAATAATGAACAAAGATCACGAACCT
Source organism: Gentiana straminea (assembly GCA_036785695.1). Lineage (NCBI taxonomy): Eukaryota > Viridiplantae > Streptophyta > Magnoliopsida > Gentianales > Gentianaceae > Gentiana > Gentiana straminea. The sequence continues at coordinate 12,176,324 of JAVUPR010000300.1, read as the reverse complement.
TTTAATTATACTCAAAATGTTGTTTATCATGAAGTTTTAGATTTAAACCTTTGATTGTAAATACTAATATTCCATCGCATTATATTACAGAATTTGTTTAGTATGTATTTATACAGTTCAACCATCGATTGTAATAAACATTCTTATGTGTGCCTATGTAGTTCATAAACATGAATTTCCCTTATTTATTTGATTTTAGTATGAGGATGTTGCATATACAATGATCACTATATTCACTATATTTATTGCACATTTTTCTTCATGCTTATTTGCTTATTGAAATTCTACTTATTGTAAATATATATAGATTTAGATTTTTCACCTAATTTGTTTATATATTTGTATCTTGCATATAGTTAATTCACCATCTTCCGATTCAGACTCCGGTGAACTCGTTCCGCCATCTCCGATACATATGAACCAACACCTAAGTAACAATTCTATACTTTCAATTAACAATACATAAATCCAAGTCCGATACATTAAGTCATTAACTCGCGTGTCTCATTCATTGCACCACACAACAACAACCATTTCAGACTTTCATAATTAATATTATCTCATTCAACCTACTTATAGACGGCACTTTGGTAGATGCCATGTTGACGATTCAAACTGTAACATGTCATGTGGATGTAGTTCATTCTACTAAGGCACTTTCACCTTCAGGTGCGACAATTTACACTATTACTTACAATATACATTTTGTACTGTTTACATGATTGTTTGGTATGTTGATGTCTTACATTTAGTTATTTCACATTCATCCGATTCGGATTGTGCTGAATTTGTTCCGGCATCTCCAACACTTAATATCCAACATCTAGGTAACATTCCAATTTCTCAATTTGATATTAAGTCATTCAAACTTATCACATTATGTGCATAGAACACATTTCATAGACTGCTTACAATACACAAAAATTTCCATTTAAATAATTGTATACTATTACATTGTCATTCCACCTATTTGCATATGAGGCATTGGTAAATGCTCCGATGGACCCTGTAAATGCTCCAGAGTTTGTGGCCATTCCTCTTGCCACGTTACACCCACGTCCTAACGATTGGTCCATCAAGGTTCGGGTTTTGCGGCTACTTAAACTTCACTCACATCCACATATTACATTGTGGGTTGACTGCGATGTAAGTAACATACGAACCACACTTTAAACTAACTCATTAAATTTCATAAATAAGTCATAAAATATAATCTTTCCATTTGTTAGAATACATTGATGCAGGGAATGGTTCGTGATAATGTTTCTCTTGCCACACAATTTGTCAAAGGCAATGTATACTGTTTGTCAGGAATACAAGTTGAACCGCGGACATCTGGATATCATTTTTCGTCGTCACCGTACCAGCTTCTTTTCACGACTCGGACTCAAATCATCTCATTCTTCAAACAATGTGATACCATACCTCGATTCAGGTTCTCTTTGCGAAAGTTGAGTTTCATTACACCTGAAATGCATGGCAGCAGACGCTTAGTGGGTATGTATATTTACAAAGAATATTGATATAACCATGTCAGAAAATAATATAAACTTACACTATAACATTGCAGATATTCGTGGTTTGGTGGTTTCTGCTTCTTCCTGTCAGTACACCAAGTTTGGCCAGAGAACACGTGAATTGTTGGTTCTGGACAACACGTACGTTTGAATTTTACCATTAACTCATTCGCAATTTTACACTTGCCCACATGCATATTTTAGTCCTATTTACACTTTATACTTGCTTGCTTCCTCATAATGTAACACAAAACATAAAACAGCATGACAATGATGCGCATGACATTGTTGGAAAATTTTGCCACTCATGATGGGGACATTTTATCAAGCAATATTGAGGCCAACCGAACCTTACTGACGTGTGGTGTCTCAATAATAGACTACGAGGGTATTCCTTTTATGCATGGTTCGGTTATTTATCTTCTTAACGACTTTAGTAACCAGTCTCCTTTATTTATATTGTATAGGGACAACATTGTCCACAACACCGTTTACTACATTATGTTAATTCTGAGTGGAACATATGCGAGACCGTCCGTACATAGTATGTGGTGTAATTCTGCATTTATTATTGTTCTTTGTAAATAATATCTCATATATAATATTAAATTCTCATTGTTAAACAACATTACAGGTACAAATCCAATGCATGTGCCCAGAGTATGGTGAGATGGATACTCAACTCACCACAAAAAACCAACATCAAACTTATGATTGCTAATTCAAAGCCTGCTAGAATAGCCGACCTTAAGTTTGTCCCAAATGTATACTTTTACGTTTGATGACTTTATTTCTATATTTATATATTCATTTATGTTGTTCATATTTAAAAATAAGTTCATGTTATTGCAGGTCAAACATTTCCGTTGTGTAGCTACAATCAAGCATATTCACAGAAATGACATGTTTTACGAGGCATGCACGCATTGTAACAACGATGTGATTGATGTTGATGGCTACATTTATTACTATCTTGCAATAAGCAAGTGACTCCCATCGTGCGGTACATACACATTATTATACTCCACACTATCTCACATTCATTGTTCTTTACTAACGTGTTCACTTTTTTTAGCTACTGTGTTCGTGTTGATATTATGGACCAATCCGAAACCACTACCCTTCGCTTGCCTGACGGAAGTGCCGACTTTGTGCTTCGTTCCCCCGCTCAGTCTTTACAGAATATGGTGACATTGGTACATTTCTCTCCACTTTTTATTTCAACACCTATTTTCAATAATCATTTTTGGACTTTCGTATTATTAAATTTTACACATTTACAGGGAGATGGTCGTCGCACTTTCGAGGATCATTTGAAACGTTGCGAAGGAGCACGATACACGCTCATTGTACACGCTCCTTCAACGCCACAGTTTACAACACCACTAAGAGTTACTTATGTTTTGAAAGTAAATTGGTTTGATGCATGCACTACGGCTTTCAAACGTAAACGTGAACAAAACAACACCTCACGTAAGACGTTTAATCTCCTTCATATATAGATTTTTGAAATTTTTATCTCATTTTTCTTTCAATTCTCACATATTTTCTTTTACTTTTTTATTCCAGGTGTTAAGTAAACTTCATTGGGATGATTGTTGTGCAATCTACGTTCGCTTATACGTGAACCTACGCTACTTTTCATTCTCGTAACTATGACAGATGCCTACACTTTTATATTTCATTGTAAATATTTCATTCATGCCATTTTTTTTTATTTCACTAACATAGCTCTTCAATTACTACAATATCTACAAATTTCTACATACACATATATCATTGTAAATATTTCAATCATTCCAATTTTTTTATTTTACTTAAATAGCTCTTAAATTACTACAGTATCTATAAATTTCTACATACACAGATCGATTTTTCAAATATAACGTTCTCTATGCATCGCACGGGTTCCTTACAATGTTCAAATTTCGAAATTCAATCCAAATGGGATTTTCCGGAGAGAGTTGCGGCATTGATCCTCATCTATTTTGGACGTAAATCAGCTTGGGAAAAACTCTCCATCTCATTTTTTTTTATTGTTTGTTGTTCCTTCTACTTTTATCCTATTTCTCCACTCTGTTCTTTCCGGTTAATCTATTTTATTTGTGTTCTCATATTGTTTGTTTTAGTGGGTGTTCTGTTTGTCTTTATCACATTATTAACGTTGGTGGTTTTCATCAGACTTGTATAGCAGACCTGGTATATTCAGCAGACTTGTTACCCTGCTGAATTGTCATCAGCAATAGAAAGTATACGAGGCGTCAAGGATATTCGATCAATCAGTAAGCAAGGGTGCACAAGTGGAAACCATACTAGCGCTTCAACGACATTCGATCGATCGGTAAGCAGGGTAAAAAAATTATGCGATTGACCTTAAAAAAATTTCACATCAATCTTCACATCTTGCGTACATATATTCCGTGATGATTTTCATTCGACGCAAGTAAATTCATGTTATTACATAATGAAAGCTCCGGATCATTGATTATAATATGATTTGTGGTTGACTGTGCGATTCTTATACAGTGAAGTCGGCCGCTTTTGTGCGATTCTGATTCTATCACTGTATGTTTGTCCTGTATGTCCGGGTTATTTCCTCTGGTTTGTGCATTTCGTGAAACTGATTTAGTGAGAATGATCTTTTGCTAACAGAAGTTTTCTTCAACATATTTGATCGTTTTGGCAGGTAGGAATTTATCATGGTGAAGTTCTCTAAAAATGATCATGTCCAACAATTTTGCTACACAAACATTAGAAAGAAATTCAAAAAAACTCTTAAAGATGATATACAGTTGAATATACAATTGCATTTTCCTAAAGATGCACATATTTGGTAAACGTACATTGACAATACGTGTTATGTATGCTTTTGTTATTTCCCGGTCAGTTGTCCAGTCTGTCTTTGCATATGTTGTTCTTTCGAATGGTACATTAGGATGTTTTTAAATGTTCACTGCATCCATAAATGCATTTTATGCCATTTTGTATTTATTGTATACCAATTGTGGTAAAGGTGGCCTGTTCAAAGGATATTTTGTTTTGTCTGTGAAATTAACTCAACTGTACATCGGTTTGTAGGATAAAAACCATTTGAAGTGACATATCGGCTTTCCAGTTTTCATGGTATATAAAGTTGTGGATCTATTATAGTGAAGTATTACCAAGTGATTGTTGTTCTTTTTATCTGCACCCATTTCCTAATGACTTTTAGTTTGTGTTCTCAAATAAGTTCATTTGTTGACGATGAATCTGATTTTTTTTGTTTTTTGTTTCTTTACTTATTTTAAGTGCATATATGCAATCTTGCAATACCTTTTCAATACCATCTACGTTTACTAGATGAATTAACCATAATTTTACCTGATACTTATGGGTTTGCATCTGCTCCTCATGCTTTTTTATCGTTTTTTTTTAAATTTTATTTTTATTTTTATCATTGTATGTCTGTTTATTATTGATTGAAATTTGTTTGTATCATCACTATACAGGAAAAGGGAAACAAAAACAGTAAGGCTGATACAAGATTTTGAAAGAGTAACGAAGAATGGAGACGTTGTGGTGTTGTCTTTCGTGGACGACTATGAGTCTATGATCATTGAAGGAAATTTGATTTAAACAAGCCAGTTAGCTGTTTGAAAGTGGTTATGGACTGCTGGGGAAGTCCCTCAAACCAAAGCCGAGCTACTCCCTTAAGCAAACTTCGGAAGCACTTGCATCGGATCTCATCAAAATAGCTGATGCCGGAACTGGAAGAGATGATCGATCAGCTGCTGGGTCACCTTTCTCATCGTAAGTTTCCATTTTTTGGGTTCTTTGAAACTCTCTGCCACCACGGTGTCCCGGATGACCTTATAGACAATTACATTGTCACTTGCATCTGTTAATTGGTTGGTTTTAAGCTCCCTAGTCCCTACGCTCATTTCCCATAAAGCAATGCAACGTTCTTTCGACTAAGCTTATGTTTTACTGCAGGATGTTATTGCAGGTGCAATTATGTATGGTGCCTTGAGAATGTTCTCTGATGTCGAAGAGATTGCACAAACGTCCTTATGTTTTCAAGTGAGTCGGGAATTATTCTGTAGTTGGATGGATATTAACCTTCCATAAAATCACATCGGAAATGAAGCAGAAAGTTTGTCCTTTTTTTTTTTAATGAATTGCCTGATTAGTTACGCTGGGAGTATAAAATTTAATGAATTGTTGTGTAGTGTGCTCATGGACATCTGACCACAGTTCCCCTTTTGGATTGGATTTGGACATGCTACGCAAGCAAATCGACAGCAGCCAGGGATGCAACACGGTTACAACAAGAGAATCTTGGCATGGCTTGCACAAGCATGAAATTAGTTTAGCCCACTGTCTAAGCCCCGATTGATTGGCATGCTATTTATTACCATGTGATCAAACAAAAGATCCTTGTTTCAGCAACATAGCCCTGCTCTAGTACTCGGTGTCGGTATGCAGCAGCTAAGTTTTGGAGGTGGTCGCTGTTTCTCTTATGAACTCGACTCGAGGCAATGTTGTGTATTATACACATGTGGAGAGAAAAGCCAGCCTATGTCCATGTTTGTACTTTGTGGCATATTGGAACATTATATACAAGTACACATAATGCCTGGCCTGGCAAAATTGAGTGTATTCTTGCATGTAACTAGTGGAACACATTTAGCCACTTATTGACCCCTTGCACATGAACAGCACATATATGCTGATGCTTGTAAATTCTTTACAGAATCAACAACTAATTAGCAAATGTGTCGTTTTTTCTTGTATACATTCGCACAAGGCATATATATAACAATGAACTCCAACGATATATTCTCTAGCCAATGTTTTGGCAGATTATGCAAGAAGATCAAACTCGCAGTATTATCTACAATCTAGCACCTACAGGATAGTTCATTTAACCTCATAGCTAAGAACTTGATTTCTTGATCCAGGCTGTATGTAGGATTTTGAGAAATAAATTTCGTTTGTCGGTTGGCAGCCAGGAAGGATGGTCCTTCTCCTTCCATGGAGGGCAGGCACACTGTAACTTTCCTGAGTTTGTGGAACATTATCTCTAGTTCACATGGGAGAAGCGATCAACTTCTAAGGAAGCCCCACATTTTGGTGAACATCTTAACATTTTCTCGAATTCATATGGAGAATTAGCAAACTTGCATGAATAATTAATGGTTAACATCTTGACAGGAGGAAGACTTGTATTCGGAATAGAAATGGTTTTCAACTCCCAAAAAGAACAACACCAACCTTTGGATCAGTTCATTGCTGTCTGATTTAATGCATAGGGCAGTAAAGATATTTGACAAACTTCAGAATAGTCAATAGTTACCCCTGATTGGCCACTGCAAGTCAGATAAATACACAAAGGGCAAAATCACAGCAAGATAATGATGATCAAGTAGGGGAGTCTCACATTAATTCTTTCTTTGATACATCTTTCTTTTGGATACAAAACGGGGGGGCTAAAGCCCCCAAAGAACGCCTCTAATGTCATCTACTAGAGTAAAAATACAGTAGAACGGAAGGTACGTGAACCATGATGTTAAGAGGAAAAAGGTTTCCATAGGAAAATTTGGATTGGAGGGATCAAGGAGTGTGGAACCATGCTGTTGCAGCGGCGGTTGAGGCCGACTTACAAATACAGGGGATTGATGAGAAGCCCAGTGCTGAATCTAAAACACCTTAAACCATGTCCAAGTCCTATGGTATCTGGTAAGATTCTCACTCCTACTGATGGTACACCCCTGTCTAAAGCAGACCACCCAAAGAGGAGCCACTGCGGTGGAGCCACTGCAACCAGAGGAGGAGCCACCGCTAATGACGGCTAAATGCTCCTTTTGCGAATTTCTTAAAAAACAAGATACATGCGTGATTTGGTTCAAAGTTATGTTCTTAGCTTGATTCTTGCAACCAATGCTTCAATTGCGGTGAGTTTTTGAAAATTGACAACATCTGCAGCATATTCCCACTCAGTGACAGTGAGTTAAACATATTCTTGCCAAAGCTTCTTGAGAGTGTTGAAGTATTTAGTGACATATGATGTTGGTTTCTGCTTCAAAGCTTCAGTGGGAGCTTCAGGTGGTTTGGTTTGCTTATGACCAATGTTTCCTATAAATCAACCTTGGAAGAGGAAGCATATTAATTAGTTCTCGCCATTTTCTCCACCATCATGGCCCCAAGACATATCCGAGTAGCCTCTAGACGATTTTCAAAATGCAGATTGCCCATTATTTCACTCATGATAGTTGTGCCAATTCTCTTCATTTCTTTATATCTGCTATATATTTAATATCTTATATTAAACAATTTTCAAGATATATACTGTGAATATCTAATATTGAATGTCTTTATTATGCTATTCATCTACCAAAACAAGCTTAGGATGCTCTAGCCTTTAATAATTCCATTATCATGATCCATTTTACATCAGAAATGTTAGTTTCACGGTAAAATAGTCACGACAAATGACCATGCACGGCCATATAAGGCTGCTGCCCTCTTGACCGGGGTGCTCATGGATATCTCCCTATGGTCGAGGGTAGGACCTCCCCTACAGTATATCTTTATAAGATATCCAACCAAGTTCGGGATGGGTTGGTGTGGTTCCTCTACGCCTAGGACACAAGAATATCCAACCATGAACGAAGAAATGCATGAGAAAAAAGCATATAGTAATAAAGCCTAATTCGCTACCAACGCTATAAATTTCACGTTTGAGAAAAAATATGCCCAGGACACTTTGTGGTTGTGTTTGGAAAATGGATTACACATTAGTACAGTAAGTTAAATTCAGAAATCTTACAATTTTGTCAAGCAGTTCTCCAGTTACAAACTCAAGTACTATAAATATCGTAGCCTTCATCGATTGTTTTAAAGTTTATGGGGGAACCAAAGGGATATTACAGATGCCAAAGGAATTACAACTGCAACCCAGTATCCAACATCAACCACACGAAGTCCATGCAAAAGATGTGATGAGAGCATCCCTGCAAAGCTGAGCATAAGAGGGTTTAGTTGCTAACTAAACCGACACTTCATCTCTCTTATCCTCGCCTTCCGACACGCTCCGACACCGTGTCCGACACGTGTCGGATTAAATTAATATTATTTAAAATTTTAATATCCGACACACCTACAATATTCTCATTCTCCATTTACCATACACCATAACTCGAATGTCACTATGTGTGTGTGTACACACAACATTATATTATCATATTTTTCAATTAAGATAATCATATAAAATCACGTAAACTGTTTTTTATTTCATCTTGTCATAGGTCCTATTAGGAGGGACATCAAACTACGTGTGTGAGGTAGTTGATTAAAGTATTAATAGATAATAGGCGAGATATTAGTTATTTACATGTAGTGATAATTGAGGGGGACCGACGAAAAGTCGGTTCATCGTGCGATCGATTCTCACAATGTATCGATGAAAAGTCGGTTTCACCGCGGTGCACGGATAGAGTGGTATACGAGTGGATTGGTGTGGTGCAAATAAAGGTCCCCTTAATTTATAGTGTCGATATTCACACACACACACACACACACACACACATATATATATATATGTATATATATATATATATGTATATATATATATATCCGGTTCCGGGTTGGTCCGGTTTTTAGCTTAGAAAAACCAAAACCAAATTGTTTTTTACGGTTTGGTTTTTTACAATCAAAAACCAACCAAAAAAACCATTTGTTTACGCATTTTCGGTTTGAATTTGGTTTGGTTCGGCGGTTGGTTTGGATTTGCTTTTTTTTGTTCACCCTCTCTCATCACATCTTTTACAAGGCCTCGTTTGGCTGAGGTTTGATATTGAGTTGTAGTAGTAATTCCTTTAGTCTTAATATGTTTAATAAAGACTCTGCAATATCCTCTTTGGTTCCCCAACTTTACAGCAATCGTTGAGCCTGTATTTGTAAGTCGGCCTCAACCGCAACGGCAACAGCATGTACCCCATTTTGTCGGGGATCATCCTTATCCATATTTTTCCTGTGAAATCCTTTTTCCTCTTAACATCATGGTTCACTTACCTAACAAGAAAAGACAAAACCAATCACATTTTATACACATTCTATGTATACACAACATATAACTACTTATTTAATCGTTTGCAAACAGTTTTACAATGCTCAAATGAGAACTCAACTCCTAAAACCTGGATGACTGTCGTGAAGATGCTAATTAAGGAAAGTTCACGATTGCCTGAGCTTCACTTTATTCTTCAGATTTTTCCAGACTGCCTAAATCTCAATGCAAGCCAAGTAACAAATCAAAGCTTGAAAAAAGACGAATATTTCCAGGGCATTCGTACCCACCCCGATGGTCTCTGAAAAAAGACGAATATTTCCAGGGCATTCGTACCCACCCCGATGGTCTCTAACTAATTAAATATTGATCAGTAAAGGGATCCTATAGAAAAAAACATTTGTTTCTAACTCTTTTCATCTAAACAATGAACCAAACATCAATCTTTCAATGTTTTCCAGAAAACCTTGGACAATAGCTCAAACGCAGGAAGAACATGCATAGTACTTATTCAATATAATCTCACATCGCAGTTATTTGGGCTAAAATAAAAAGCTGTCATACCTTCCGCTCTACCAAGGCGAGCAAATCAATTTGAAACAATCTGAAAAGTGTGGCTGCCGAGACCAGGCTTCTTTACCTAAACAATGAACCAAACATCAATCTTTCAATGTTTTCCAGAAAACCTTTTTGAAGAACAAGAGAAATTAGCATGCGTACAAAATTTTGACAAATAGCTCAAAAGCAGGAATAACATGCATAGTAATTATTTAATATAATCTCACATCGTAGTTATTTGGACTGAAATCAAAAGTTGTCATACCTTCCGCTCTACCAAGGCGAGCAAATCAATTTGAAAGAATCCAAAAAGTGCGGCTGCCGAGACCAGGGTTTTTTTTAGAGGGTATCGATATGTGCAGGGCTTCTTAAGCTCTAGGGTAAATATTTAACTGTGCATACCTATTATGCCCTTCATATGCCTCCGCTTTTTACTCTTTACCTATGTGTTTGATAAATCAGTGGTTTTATGGTGGTCGAGGATCACCATTTCACACTTATCCACCAATAAAAATCCTTATAAGAAGGGTAAAAATGTAAATTAATGGTATTTATATTTTACACGGTGGGCTCTTGTGTGTTTTGTTGCTTTTCTATTGGTCCTGGATCACCAAGTCATACTTGGTCCAGGACCATAATAAAATTTCCGTTGATAAATTCCAGGAGTTATGTTGGCACCTTCCAATTTACTACTGACATTTCTATTACTTCCGGCACTACAAAAAATTACTTCGCCATCTGGTGATTTTTTATAAAGTGAACGTCAGTAACACTAGTGCTCCTCATTGAACACCAACGGCGGTGCACCAACGTCAGTGTTGGTGTTCAACAAGGGACACCAGTGTGACTGACGTTCCCCATATAAAAAGTGTTAAAACTTAGAAACGTCAGTCCACGATTTTCCACTGGTGTTCCTTGTGACACACGACATTGATGTTGGTGTTCAACAAAGAACACAGCGTGACTGACGTTTTTTTCATCCGAAAAAATAATCAAAAAATAGATGCCGAAAATAAAAACGGGAGTGTCTTTAGAACCCGGCTAAATTCTTGCTAGTAATTATTTACACTACTTTAATTCTGACAATGTAATATGGATCTTTTAGTAACATCATGTCTTCCCTAAAAAAATAAAAATAATTAACATCACGTCACACGTATCGATCTGAAAACTAAACAAAATTAGTGTTTTTTTTAAGCTTTAAACCACAGAAACATATAGCACTTTCTCAAGATTCCAACCAGAATTACAGGGCTGGCCAAATTTCCCGAAATCCCGACCTAACCCCAGAGGCGGCTTCAGGAATTTAATGATACGGATCAGAAATTTGTCATTTTACGATTACTAAGCTTAATTTTATATATTATAGTTTAATACGGGTCAATAGGGATCAATATATAAAAATAAGAGAATCGGTACACATATAAAATGTGTACCAAAAATAAAATTTTTACTGTAATATTTTTTTTAACGGGTCGGGTGACCCATTTGTTTGTACATAGAGCCGCCCCTACCCAACCCAACTCCCACCCCGAACTTTTCACATCCCGAACTTTTCCCGGCCTGAACTTTTTGGGAACCGTCCCATCCCGACTATAATCGGGAAATATTCGGGCACAAGTTGTACACCCGACCGGAATCCCGACCTGTCCCGAATCAAAATTATAAATATTTCATAACTTTTTATTTGATGAATAATGTATCAATATCGTTACGATTACCCGGTTTTTTTTTTTTTTTCCAATTTAACATCTATATTTTCTACATATATCATATTTTTCTCAATTTTGGATTAGTTATTGGTTTCTTTTAATCTTTGCATTCAAGATTTCTAAAATATTGTGTCTAGCACAATTCTGACGAGCCTATATTTTATCATGTTACAAATAAAGTGTGTATCTACTCAATTTTAACATAATATTGTAGACATTGATCATTATTTATTTATACCGGCTAAGTTGTGTTTGTTGTTGTTATATATTTTACAACTACCTCTTTGTTTACTTAATAAAAAGTCAAATAAGTTGTCATAGTCTTTATTGCTTAGTTAATAAAAAGTCAAATAAGTTGTCATAGTCTTTATGTATTTTATAAGTGGAGTTTGATTTCAAAAAAAATCATAAATCGAGTAAAATCCAATTGATTTTTCACCTTTTATACGAGTGTCTAAGTTTTTATTTTATTTTATTTTTTTCTTGAGAAACTACGAGCGCCTAAGTTGAAGAATTAAAAAAATGTTTAATAAAAGCGATGAAAGAAGTAAATTACTCCCTCCGTCCCATTTTAATAGTTATGTTTGACTTTTCACACGATTACGAGAAGTGTAATTAATGTTTTGAATCTCATTAAATAATCCAATAGTTTTTACATTTATGTCCATTATTACACTAAGAAAAATGAATGATTGTTGCCTTGACTTGATGTGAAAGTGCTTTAGAAATCAAGAGGAAACAAGAGAGTTTGAGAGTATGCATTTGCAAGTATGATAAGTAATGAAAATGAAGGAATGAGCTCGGTTTTAATGGTATGACATGAAGGGGGAGGTTGAATTAAAGTAGACAAACAATTAAAGTAGACAAACAATTCACGCGACTTTTCAATTCGTACTCAAGGTTTGAATCATACATATGTGATAGCCTATGTTTTTACGAAAGGGCATAAGTGTCATTTCGTATTTTACAGTATATTATATTCATTAACTTTTTTATAGAAGGATAAAGGGTTGGATTAAGGAAGGGTAAATTCGGAAATGCAAATACCCTAACTCCCAATACCTTAATCTTGCCTTTAAAACCCCCCAATACCCTAACTCTTGCCTCGATCTTTCATTTGCCTCTTCAAAAGAAAGAAGAAAAGAGAGAAAGAAGAAAAGAGAGAAAAGAGTGTTGGAGAAGGGGAAGCTCACGCTTCTCTAACAATCTCTCCATTGAAATTGTAGATCTTTCATCTCAAGAAGAAGAAGGAGAAGAGGAGAACATTGAATCTCTCCATTGAAATTGTAGATCTTTCATCTCAAGAAGAATAAGGAGAAGAGGAGAACATTGAAGACTAAGTTTTCTTACATTTCAAAGTAAGTTCTTCAAGGTTGTTTTTAGATCTAGATTTGCTTTCTTGATCCCATTCTTGATTTCTAGTTGTTTGAAGGTTGTAGTAACATCAAATCTAAGGATTTTGAGTTGGTGTTCAATCTTCAAAGTGTTCTTGGTGCTTTTGATGTTTTTGAGCTTCAAAAACATTTTTCTTCTGAAGATTTGAGATAAGGGGTGTTCAAATTGCTGGATATACAGAAACCCGAATCCGGATCCGATCCATAATTAGATCGTCAGATAGCACCGATCGAGACACTAGAACATGCACAGCGGAAGCTACGAATTAAATTCGCATGCGATTTTACCACGATTTAATTCGCATAATAATTAATAATGTACAAGAAGGATAGAAGATTTACCCAACCGGAGAGAAGCCGTGATCTTCCGAGTTGTATCTCCAAGCGACGACTGGTGGACGTCGATCCTCGTAGTAGAACCTCCTTGAATATGTTCAGGAAAAACCCTAGTTTTTCTTCAAGAAAACAAAATTTCTCTCCTTTTTCCAACTAAATTGGCGTAATTTTGATCATAAAAATGGCGTTGATATCCTCAAATTTTGTGTTGGGAGAAACTATCTTTTTAATAGAAAAATAACTAATAATTTGAGAGTTCATCTTTTACACACAAATTTATCTTTTCCTTTTAGGAAAATAAAACATTTATCCAATAGGAAAACAAATTTCCTATTTATCCTATAAGAAAACTAATTTCCTATTTATAATTATTTAACACATAAATAATTATACTATCCACATTATAATTAATTAGGAGAAAATTTCTTTTCCCAAAACCCAAAAAATGTGGCGCCATTTTTGATGCCATTTAGGATAATAGAAAATATATTTTCTATATTACATATTATTTACCAAATAAATAATATTAGCATATTCATTAAATAGACCAACTATTTAATTTATTCTTGAGGTACCACAAAACGAGAAAACACTCGCGTGTTAGGAGCCAACCCGAGGACCATGGACCTATAACCAGTAGTTACAATAAATTGAATAAAATATTCATCGAACAGAATATTTCTACTCAACTCATTAATTCCGGAATTACGCCACCATAAATCCGAAACTGAACTCTGATATAACTTATTCTCAAAACGTCGAGTCGAGTCGATAAGTGTCCATTGATATAATCATTACATACAGACTAACCCTCCATAGACTATCCGTAACGAAGCGGGATTATTTCCGTAAACCTTCTTCCTTACATCTTGTCCTTATTTACCATTAACCCACTAGTGATCAATTAGTTCATAACCAATATGAACTCCGCGGATCGATCAGTTTCTAGGATTAACAAATAAGAGGATTGTCTTTCTACTTCCCGCAGGAATGAATGGATTCCATATCTGTGAGACGCACACTTCTCACTCATTCCAGAATAGTGCCAACGTGAAAGTGATTCGGACCGCGCCTCTTAGCGATCCTTAACGAACACATCAAACCCTATCCTGAAACCGTATGAGTATGCAATCACATCAGGATTAAGGTTAATCCATATATGATCATCTTGTGATTTAATAAGATTTCTCAATCACGGAATTATATGAGAAACGCGGATTAAATCGGTCCAGTCCTATATGACTCTCATCATATATAAATGCCCCACTTAGACAACTAATGTCGACGGTCCGGATAAGAAGGTCACGCCATAAAGTGTTCTGGGCGTATTAATGGTGGTTTAATCAATAGACCCCATACTTTGATTAACTTCACCACGGACTAACATTTCAAGTGTATCACCATAAACTTAATCCTCATGTGTGACACACACTAAGTTATATGGCTACATATGATACGACTTGGGGTTTTCAGCAGTGTATTAAATATAAGCACGAAGCAAATAATAAAATGAGAATAAATCAGTCATTTATTAATTATAAAAACAATTACATAAATTGTATTTCGGGCATTACTTCCAACAATCTCCCACTTGCCCGTAAGGACAAGCAACAATTGTCTTTCGGGCACACTATATCTAACAATCTCCCACTTGCCCGTAAAGACAAGCAATTATTGTTTTTAGAGCACCACACCCTTGTTCTTTCTATCCACAACATTCTCGCACTTGCTATAAATCAGATGAGAAATATCTCCTAATTTAGTACCCGCCAAGCGCTTATCAGTGACAATATATGCCACGCGACTTGGTAAACTGATCAGCTAGGTTGTCGGCTCGAGGCGATCTTCAGGACCGAAACGTCGCTTCTCTGCACGATTTGTCTGACCAGGTGGTACTTACTTTCAATATGATTTTGACCTCTTGTGACTGCGAAGATGCTTTGCATGAGCTACCTCTCAACTGTTTTCACAGTAAAATGGTATCGGCTCATCGAGACCTGTAATCACTTCCGATCCAACAAAGAACTTCTCAAGCCACACTGCCTCTTTAGCTGCTCGAAAGATGCTATGTATTCGACTAACAGAGTCAAATTGGCAGTGCTTTGGATTGCTCCAGACTGTAGCTCCATCACAATGAGTAAACACTGAGCCTGAGATCGATTCACGATCATCCTTAATCCGACTAATAATCAGAATCAGTGTAGTCAACAATACTCAGGTTTGCACCTGAATACACAAGCATATGATTCCTCGTTCTCTAAAGATGCTTGAGGATTTACTATACTGCTATCTATTGCTCGAATTCAAGACTCGACTTTAATTGACTTTTAATAATCTGACATTCTCTATCAAAAGAGAATCTATCCCATTTTCTCTCTATCTGAAGATTGAGAGAATTATTCCGTGAGGGGTTGGGTAGGAAACCTCTCGTTGAATCTAGAATTTGAAAATGCATCATCATCTTAACAATAAGATGGATGGGACACTGCCACTACTTGCTCTCATGAATTCGACCGAATCAAATTCTAAGAATATAGTCCACTTCTCTGATTCAGAGAAGCTTTGGCTCGTCGGTTCTTGACTTCAGATAACACACCCATGTTGTTCAAAACTGTTTCAGTGTTACATGTATAAACACTAACGTCTACTACTTTACCAATATTGATTCTCTGGTCTATAAAAGACTCATCAATATTCTGGTCAAGCCCACACATTTCAAACATATGACTTTTAATGCCCTAAAGGTTTGCTTTAATCCACCAATAGATATAAGTATATGCAGTCAATCTGCCATTGGCTTTAAGCATAAAATCCTTCTGTTCCGAACGAATTTAAGGCTCCGTTGTACGGCAAGAAAGTCTCAGGGCATCACCTATGTTAATCTTTCTGCTTTCCTGGGAGTCAAGCAAGGCTGAATGGTGAGAAATTTTCAGGGCATCACCCCTGTTTAACTCTCTACTTCTCAGGGAATTACCCCTAGACCATTTAAATTTGCTTAGAAAGATAAACTTTCTTGTTTATTCGACTCATTTTTACGCAGATCCAATTGCTCCCACTGGGCCTGAGACACTCAGGTGGTTCTATAAGATTGTGAACTGAACTGAAGTACCAAAACTCCATTTACTGGTTTATGGCTTTAAACCAACCTCCTATTGTCAGAATCCTATACAGCCCTTCCAGAAGGACCATAGGTGATCAATCACCCCCAGCAGACTGTAAAGTCTGCATGATCACAGCGAGTCAATGAATAAACCATACTCCCACTGCATTTGGATGGATTGACATTCTGATCTGGTTCAGTAGTTTTATCAGAGTAATTCCCAACAACCAATGTTGGATGTGGTCTGATTAAATCAGATTGTAACTCATTGAGTAACTGTACTTCAAGGTCTAAGGTTGTTATTTAAACATTCTAATAGAAATGATGTAACAGTGTAACCGTCACGATCCGATCTCAAGAATCTTATAACCAACCTTTACTCATTGCATTAAGATATTTCACGAACAGTCACCATCTGAACGTGTATACAAAATTCCAGTCCTACCTTCAAGCACTAGTGCTAAATGCCTCTATTTGCGGAAGTGGGGTAAATGTAATCCACTCCTTATCCACAAATTCATAGGCATCTTCTAGGTAGACTTCTCGGTATTACATAATAATATGAACCGTTATTTTGCAATCAATATCTTAATTGAGTTACGCAGTGTAATGTAGCATATCAATAACTTTACAAGACAATACATGGTTTATCTTTTCAGTGAAATCATTTCACCGGAGGTAGGCCAAGCATCAGTGCTTATTCTGTAGCCTATATCTGAGCATGGAATACTCGTTTCTCTGGTAATATCAGAGATTCCTCCAAATATTTAGATAAACTAATCAGCGTTTCGAGTAGTCGTCAGACATAGTGTCAGCCACTCAAAAGCTCCCAATATCTTGTATCCTTCATAAGAACTCGAAGGTCAATATGAACAAGCTATGATTCTTCTTCAGCTCTATTACCCTTTCCAAATTGAAAGTTTACTTAGTCATTTTTCCTTTGAGATAGTGTTCTTAGACTGGGAGATAGGAATCACCCTTAGCCAGTCTTCAGATCTTATATTTAGGATATATGCACTAATTAATAGATGCTGAAGAATCGTTCATCCAAATACGGAAACCATTTGTCTTAATAGCTTATGATGTGTTACATATACCTTTTCAGTATTACTTAGTGGTTTTGACTTTATCCGACAAAAGTCCGAGTCTCAGAATTGTATACAAATGTCATATTCACTTTCTTTGAGGAAACTATATTATCGATTTGAAAGTGAATCCATTCGTTCCAACGAATCCGAAAAAGAAATAAAATTTCTGCGATATTCAAGGATTAAAATATGAAATTGTTTCCTTATATCACTCCCACTATCTTAGCTGAAATAACTGCCCGTTGTCTACTCTTTCATCATGAATGCTCAGCTACTTTGTTCTTGCAAAAGAACTTTAGCTTTCGAGTCAAAATACTCGGTTAAGAAAGTCTATAAGGATTCATAGGTTGGTGATCCGAAATCACTTTCCTTATCTTTTATTTTCTTTTATTAATATTTCGGTTTAGCCTTTAACTTATTTAGTTTAGATGACTTACACTTGTAGACATTTACCTTCCCATTCTTGGCTTTCTTCAAAGGAAATGGCCTTGAACTAGCAGTTTAAAAGAGTAGACACTACTCGAAAACTGTGGGATGTCTGGTGAGATTGATACTAAATCATTCTCGTCATCTTTGAACTAATTTTATTTTGTCTCTCGCTCAGCACGAGTGACAGCAATCACATTCTTATCAAATGTCACTTAAGTTTGTAGGCTCAAGAGGATCATCCTCTTCCGAAAAATTAATTTGCATTTTCGATTATTGAGTTTAACGTTCTTGTTACTTTTTCATTTTTACGAAGTCGTTTGCTAGTCAATTTATCGTATTTAGCAGTTTAGATACCTTGAGATGATATGTAGTTGCGAAAACAAATAATGACAGAAATATAAATCAAATCATACACCACAACAAATAATAATTTTAGGAATTATAAACGTGATGTCATGCATGCAGTTTTATCCTACCACTCCTAGGATTTAACCTCACATCATACTGCCGCCGCAGGGTCGGTATCAGCATAATGACGATTAAATTGAAACAATCTCTCTCAACAATTAAACAATTAGGAATCAAAACATCTTCTATTTAATTGTTGATTACCTTCCTTTTTCATCCAATATATTTCCAAAAATATCCTTGTGAGTGTGACCTACTATTTCAGATCTCAAAGTATGCCCCGAGTATCTGCCGCAGGGTCGGTCAGTGACTTGACGAGTACCCAAAATCCTATCCTTTCGGAGACCAAGCCTTGAATTTTGATAAGGGTGAAGGCCATCCGCAGGGGGCCGTAATCAAAGCGGCTCGAGGCGTCACCCTTCTCTCACGTGCTTGTGCCAACAGTAGAGGCCGTGGGGTCGGTTGTCACCTTCCCCGCTCCCACTCATTATTTTGAAAAATAAGTAGTCTCATTAGGATTTTTAGAATTTCTTAAACAATCTGGAAAAACAATAAATCATGAATATTTAAATTTTAATCCTCCCACTTGTTTATCGGTTTCAAATACCGTCTAACTAGTGTCACTATATTCATGATTTCCAATTTTATGGATTTATAAAATTTGTTGTGTAGACACTACACAATTAAAATTCACCATGAATTTTGTAATCCTAATACATTAGAACTTATGATTTTTCAATAATTCGAAAAATAATAAATCATAAATTTAAAGCTCCCACTAGTTTATCGGTTCCATATACCGTCTATTTAGCGACACTATATTCATGATTTTCTAATTATTTCGATAGAAAATCCTTGTGTAGACACTACACAATTAAAATTCACTAAAGAATTTTAAATTCCTAATCTTGTCATGATAAAAATTTAGGATCTCAGAATTTTTCCAATAATCGAAAACAATAAATCAAGGAAAAACAATCACAAATTTATCGGTTCCAAATACCGTCTAGTTGGCGTCCAATTTTTCATGATTTTTCAATTTTTCGATTATTAAAATCCCTATTATGTCGACACTCATAATCAAAATTCATAAAGAATTTTAGATCCAAAACAAATTTATCATGTGAATTTTATATCCCGATAAAATTTCGTTTCCTTTAATTAATTTAATTTATTATTAATCTAAATTAATTATCGTGTTCATACATGTCTAATTAATGTCAATATTAATTTTCTACATGTATGCATATGCTAGGAGTGGAATTCATGAATATGATGCATGACATGGTTATATCACATAAATAATCATACAAGAAAATAAATGCGAAAAATAAACCACTGAGATGGATCGTTGGTACCCCGTATTTATCTATAAACTAAATAAATAAATAAACTCTACGTCCAATAGGTTTACTAATTATCTATATTTAAAAAACCGCCGCCGCCGCGGGTATATTAATTTTCTGCTCCGTTCCCTCAACAAAAGTGCATCAGCCGAGTTGGTCAGGGCGTTGTTCTTCCTTCCTGTAGGTAATGGGTTTGATTCCCTTCAACTGCAACCTTTTTCTTTGAAAATTGATTTTTCTGGAAAAAACTGCAAAAAAAATCCGCTACATGGGGCTTGAACACGGTTTTCTGGAAAAAACTGCAAAAAAAATCCGCTGCATGGGGCTTGAACACGGGTCTTTAGCATCCTGATCTATTGCCTTAACCACTGCATTATTGCTGTCGGTTGTTTCATCTTCTTCGAAAATAAAAATATTCAGCTCGGCCGCCGGAATCAAATTAATTCTAGATACTAGGAAATTAAATTACAACAAATAAATTACATAATTTCCTATACCCAGAAAAATTTAGGTTTACAATAGATCTAACGGTAAACAAGTACCAACCCCAATCCATCTCGTCAACCAAAACATTCAATCGCAAAAAAAAAAAAAAAAAAAATTTACAAGATGCAATTTTATTCTATTCCACTCCTTATTAATTAATTATGCAATCAAGATCGCAAAATCGTTTTAACCTGGCTCTTCTACCACATGCTGGACATACAGAAACCCGAATCCGGATCCGATCCATAATTGGATCGTCAGATCTGATTCACAGCACCGATCGAGACGCTCGATCATGCACAATGGAAGCTACGAATTAAATTCGCATGCGATTTTACCACGATTTAATTCACATAATAATTAATAATCTACAAGAAGGATAGAAGATTTACCCAACCGGAGAGAAGCCGTGATCTTCCGAGTTGTATCTCCAAGAAACGACTGGTGGACGTCGATCCTCGTAGTAGAACCTCCTTGAATATGTTCAAGAAAAACCCTAGTTTTTCTTCTCCCAATGTCTAAGACAAGAAAATAAAATTTCTCTCTTTTTTCCAACTAAATTGGCGTAATTTTGATCATAAAAATGGCATTGATATCCTCAAATTTTGTGTTGGGAGAAACTCTCTTTTTAATAGAAAAATAACTAATAATTTGAGAGTTTATCTTTTACACACAATTTTATCTTTTCCTTTTAGGAAAATAAAACCTTTATCCAATAGGAAAACAAATTTCCTATTTATCTAATAAGAAAACTAATTTCCTATTTATAATTATTTAACACATAAATAATTATATTATCCACATTATAATTAATTAGGAGAAAATTTCTTTTTTCCCAAACCAAAAAAATGTGGCGCCATTTTTGATGCCATTTAGGATAATAGAAAATGTCTTTTCTATATTACATATTATTTACCAAATAAATAATATCTACATATTCATTAAATAGACCAACTATCTAATTTATTCTCGAGGTTCCACGAAACAAGAAAACACTCGCGTGTTAGGAGCCAACCCGGGGACCATGGACCTTTAACCAGTAGCTACAATAAATTGAATAAAATATTCATCGAACAGAATATTTCTACTCAACTCATTAATTCCGGAATTACGCCACCATAAATCCGAAATGAACTCTATCGATTATAGAGATAACTTATTCTCAAAACGTCGAGTCGAGTCGATAAGTGTCCATTGATATAATCATTACATATAGACTAACCCTCTATAGACTATCCGTAATGAAGCGGGATTATTTCCGTAAACATTCTTCATTACATATTATCCTTATTTATCATTAACCCACTAGTGATCAATTAGTTCATAACCAATACGAACTCAGCGGATTGATCAGTTTCTAGGATTAACAAATAAGGGGATTATCATTATACTTCCTACAGGAAGGAATGAATTCCATATCTCGAGTGTGATCGGCCTTTTCTAAGTGTCCAATCTCACCGGCAGTGTACCGGGTCAACTGTAGCCTAGAATTGGTGAGTCAAGGTCGTATCCCACAGGGAATCTGGTCGAGTACCAAAGTCGGTCTCGTCCCTAGTTCAGGTCAACACAAATATTGAAGACGGTGATTTGTCAGATCACCGGTTCTACAAACTAATATGCACAACAAAGAGAGATTTAAAACTATATAAAAGAGATAGCCGAGCTATGATCCAATCTAATACTCACAAACCATAGCTAAGTCCCGAGGTATTCTTGATTCACCTAAACGTTCTCGATGTCACAAAGGGTGTCGTTTCCTGGCTCTGAGAATAGACATTATTTCAATAATCTACCCTCCTATGTCAGGTTCAACAGTCTGCTCAACGGATTTAACTGACCTCACACGGTCTACGATTCATGAAACGCTCGACAAGTCGATACAAAACCTCACAACGAAACCGAGTCTGAACAACTCAGTCGGTTTTACACAGTGATCCTAGAACCCCGGCTCCCGTATCATCTCGCAAAATACATATGTAAAGACGATACGTGTGATACGTTTATTAAGTAGATAATTCAACAAACGTGATAAGAATAAGTTCTAGAACTATGGTAACATCGAGAATCAACAATCAAACATCAAGAACACCACATGAACATGCTAAGGTTCGATTTCAAAGACTATCACATAACTCGACTATCGGCTATTAGCTACTCATTATATTAACAAAAACAACAAGAAATCAACAATAAACATAATGAAAATAAAGATTGAAAGCAAGAACAAGAAATGAAAAAGAAATACCAAATATATTATGCCGTAGAAAATCGGTTCACCGAACGAAATCCCGTCAATAACGCGTCAAGCTATCTTCGAGAATCAATGGATTACAACAATCTACAACTAATGTAAGCTAATATACCTATAAACTAATCTAATCTAAGGAAAATTATGAAAAAAAGGTGAAAAAAACGAGTTGGGGAAGAAGGAAGTGTGGATCTAGATCCAAAATGGGGGTATTTATAGTGTTTTATGTGTTCTGGACGCTAGGTGTGCGCCTAGGAAAGTGTATGCGCACGCCTAGGATGTTGAAATCACGTACTGAAACTTCTGGCCAAAATTCACTGCTAGGCGTGCGCCTAACATTTCTCAGGCGCGCGCCTAGATGACACACCTTCAGAAAAACAGCCATAACTTTGTGTGTAGACCTCCAAATCGAGTGATTCAAAATCCGTTGGAAAGCTAATGAAATTGTCTACAACTTTCATGAAGATGTCCAGCCCAGAAAATGCCTCTAAGGTAGATCAAAATGCAGATCAATGGAAGGTATGGTTGTAGTACCACCACGTTTTGATCCGTTTGAACGTTTAAGCTTCGGGCACACGTTCCAATCCTCGTAACTCGCATTCCGGCCTTCTCGAACACCTAATACCTGTATAAGATCACAACAAATACCACACGTAATCCCTACAAGACACTAGGGTGACCGAGAATGTATTAAAACACCGAAAAATAATGAGATTTCCGGACTTTTCGTCCTAGGTCTCGAAATGATAACCAAGGTGTAAAATACATCAAAATACAATCAAATGTCTCCGGAAACATATAAAACGAGGTAGAAACGGGGTATAATTACATAGTAAATGATAGCCAATTTGACTCTCATCAATCACCATAAACTTAATCCTCATGTGTGACACACACTAAGTTATATGGTTACAGATGATACGACTTGGGGTTTTCCGCAGTGTATTAAATATAAGCACGAAGCAAATAATAAGATGAGAATAAATATGTTATTTATTAATTATCAAAACAATTACATAAATTGTCTTTCGGACGTTACTTCCAACACAAATCACATTCCGGGACAGTCATGCCCTAAAATTTGAGCCGCAACAACTCATCTAGAAATATCGCTCTAAAAGCCTGTACTATATCCACCTCTGTTAGCAATTTTTCGCCCATTATGGAGCAATTTAGGCTCTGTTAGCAAGAAAAAGCCATTTTTCAACCATTTGAAGGGTCTTATAGTGTATACTAAGTTCGTTTTCTTTGGTATTTCGTCTTCTCTCCCTGAATCCTTTATATTTTAAGTTGTTTCTCTGGTTGTTTGTTATTTGTCCAGGAGAACCGGGTTCTTCATCTCCTTGACGCAAAAATCGGTGCTTCTTTGAAGGTTTGTTACCTTAAACAGTGTAAGCCGAAGTCTTTTTTCCTACATTAATGTAGACGAAAATCACAACAGTGACTCTGGATATAGATATCAAAATTGCTGAATTTCTTCGTAAAAAGAATTGATTTTGGTGTTGAAAAAAGGGTCTCTTTTGATACTATAAAGTATTTCATTCTAACTAAATTGGAGACAAGAAATAATACATTTTTTTCTTCTTAAAATGAGCTAAAATCAAGCCACGGACGTACTAGATTCCTTATCAATCTATAGTCATTAGATTTATGTTTCTTATTTAATTCATTTATACCCAACTTTTATCTCGGTCCATTTATTTTGTGACTCGGAATAAATTTTATTTGGACGACCTAGGCTGTGGTTGGAAATAACATCTTTTAGCATTTTCTCTACTTGATCATTAAAAAGCTTCAAGGAATGTCACTAAATTCTAGGGGTGGAATCGGGTCGGGACCCGTCCTGAAATCCTCTTACTCGATTCCCATCCCAATAGAATTCGAGAATCTATTTTTTACCCCGTCCCCTTACCCGAAAAGTATTGAGATCCGACAATTGGGATACCCGAATGTTCGGAATCCCGTCGGGTCGGGAGAAGTAAATTAACATTTTTAGCAAATAAATCTAATGGCTATAAGTTGATAAGGAATCTAGTACGTCCGTGGTTTGATTTTAGCTCCTTTTAAGAAAAAATATGTACTATTTCTTTTCTCCAATTCAGTCAGAATGAAATGCTTTATAGTATCAAAAGAGACCCTTTTTTTCAACACCAAATTAATTCTTTTTACGAAGAAATTCAGTAAAATTTTGATATCTATATCCAGAGTCAGTGTTGTGATTTCCGTCTACATTAATGTACAGAAAGAACATTTGTCGTATAGAACTAGAGAAACAATGGAAAATAAGGAGAGAAGACTAGATATCAGGGAAAAAAAAAAAAAAAAAAAAAAAACTCGGCTTACTCTGTTTAAGGTAGTAGAACCTTCAAATTTTAAGATGGAAGCACCGATTTTTGCGCATGGAAGCACCGATTTTTGCGCTAAGGAGATGAAGAACCCTGTTCTCCTAGACAAATAGCAAACAACCAGAGAAACAACTTAAAATATTAAAATATAAAGGATTCAGGTAGAGAAGACGAAATACCATAGAATTAGTAATTTAGTATACACTATAAGACCTTTCAAATTTCAAGATGGCGCTAGCAATTTTTCAAAGCATAGTGAAATGAATAATGTAGCAACTCAGTAATGGTTGAAAAATGACATTTTCTTGTTAATAGAGCCTAAATTCTCTATAATGGGAGAAAATTTGCTAACAGGGGTATAGTACATGGTTTTAGAGCTAGATTTCTAGATGAGTTGCTGCGGCTCAAACTCTAGGGCATGACTGTCCCGGAATGTGATTTGAACATTCCTTTACTTCAAATCTTTTGAAAAAAATGTTTTTGAAGCTCAAAAACACCAAGAACATCAAGAACACCTTGAAGATTGAACACCAACTCAAAATCCTTACGCCTAAAACGTAGATTTGATGTTACTACAACCTTCAAACAACGAGAAATCAAGAATGGAATCAAGAAACCTTGTAGATCTAGAAAAACAAATCTAGATCTAGAAACAGCCTTGAAGAAAACCTTGAAGAACTTACTTAGTCTTCAATGTTCTCCTCTTCTCCTTCTTCTTGAGATGAAAGATTTACAATTTCAATGGAGAGATTGTTAGAGATGTGTGAGCTTCCACTTCTCCAACGCTCTTTTCTCTCTTTTCTTCTTTCTTTTGAAGAGGCAAATGAAAGAATGAGGCAAGAGTTAGGGTATTGGTGGGTTTCAAAGGCAAGAGTTAGGGTATTGGTGGGTTAGGGTATTGGCATTTCCGAATTTACCCTTCCTTAACCCAACCCTTTATCCTTCTATAAAAAAAGATAATTAATATAATGTACGGTAAAATATGAAATGACATTTATGTCCTTTCGTAAAAACATAGGCTATCACATAAGTATGATTCAAACCTTGAGTATGAATTGAAAAGTCGCGTCAATTGTTTGTCTACTTTAATTGTTTGAAGCATTTATGTCATTGGTATATTTGTCTACTTCAATTGTTTTTAAAATTTATAAAATCAAATTCTTTTATACGGGCAATACGCCGAGTCTGAAATGAAAAGTTGCGTCACCTTAAGATTTGTGTGAGGCCATTAAAATTTATATCACAATAAATATCAGTTTCACCGGTTTTGGCAACTTCCAAAGGTTGAATACGGTTTATCAACCTCCCCCTTTATGTCATACCATTAAAACCGAGCTCATTCCTTCATTTTCATTACTTATCATACTTGCAAATGCATACTCTCAAACTCGGTTCATTTTCATTACTTATCATACTTGCAAATGCATACTCTCAAACTCGGTTGTTTCCTCTTGAGTTCTTAAGCACTTTCACATCAAGTCAAGGCAACAATCATTCATTTTTCTTAGTGTAATAATGGTATCAGGCTTTGAGAAATTTGTAATAAATACTCTATTAATATTTAATAAAAAGACTTGCATCATTTGACAAAAAACTTTAGTTAACAACACTTAGATTATGGGACAGAGGTAGTATTAGTCATGGGGACTATACTCAATTTCTTCTAGATTTAATCTATTCTAGACATGTCATCACCTGCATTGAAAGTTCAAGCTTTTACTAGCTTTGGTGATGTGGTGGAAATCTGAACAGAAGGGCCTCCAAGATATGCAAGACATTCTCGAGTTTTTTTTTTTCCATCTAAACAGGAATATAATACTAATTAAAAGGGAGAATTTTGATAATAGCCAGCTCAAAAGCAAAGCCAAGAGCCAAGTTGATCTTTCCAGCACCATGGGAGAAAATAGTTGAAGAAGTGTACAAGGAATTTACGAAACTCAGGCATTTGTATCTTAGTTGCAACCCCACTTTAGAAAAGCACAACCATGCAACTGAATAAACAACCTGACCTAGCTAGCAACCCAGAAGAAAGCAAGCATTCCTCCAGAGCCAAAAGCTAAACCATACAAATAGCATCTTTGGAAAAGAAACAGCTACTTGAGAACTAGGACATAATCATGACAGTAAAAGTGCACACCAAGGGTTAAACTTCATGCAAAAAAATAAATAAAAAAACACTCCCAATAAGAAAAACAGTAATAATCCTTCCAGTGGCAAACCAGGACTTCACAGACCAACTTCCGTGATAGTTCCACAGGAGCAACCTTACTCGGAGCAGCCCTTGCATGGAGTATTAAGCAAGCTAACCTTCCCCAAACATCTTGTCCATGCTATAAACGTTATATCCATCAGTCCAGCAGCCAGGGCTTACTTTGTTGAATTCATCAATCCTTATCTTATTCTCCAAAAAGGCCAAGAACCTTTTCTCTTCCTCCTCCGAGCTGCCATAGTGTTTGTTATACTGTGCTACCCACTTGTGAAATTCGATCCTCTGCTCCACGCCAACACAGACTTTGTCAACATATCTTTCTTTCTTTTTCCATATCAAAGGGAAGAGAGAGAGAAGGGGGTGAGGGGGGGGGGGGGGGGTGTAAACTGTACAGTCTATTAGCAATAAAACTTGTGCGAAGTTGCACAATAACAGAAGTAATAACAATTACTCGGAACATTATTTGTATAGTTTGCAAGAGCATGCATACCGCTTTAGCCACCTCTTCTAATCCCTCTGTCGTTTTCCATAAATCTAAAACTGGTGAGACCTCATACAGATCTCCTGAGAAGGTGGCTGGAATGAAAAATACAACAAGTTCATACTAATGTATATTAACAAACAAGTTTGAGCATTTCAAACGAATCAGCTTTGCAGTTTACATGAACTTTAATACACTCAAAATTTCAAAGTCTACGAGAACAACTCGCCTAAGAAAGCAACTGACATAATTGCTGATTCAGAACATTATTGGACTCGATGCACGTAAAAGAAAGTGATACTGACTAATTTAATACCCATAACATGATTTTTTTTGAACCTGATCTAACACAAGATTGAACCAAACTACGACTGTTCTGAAATATGCTGTTCTTTGTGTTGATATTTTCCTAACCTTACAATTCCAATATAACTTCTTGCATCATAGCAAATTTACTAACCAATTTCATCCTCGTTCCAGATTAGACACTTTTGACATGATGAATAAGTGCATAACTCATGATCGCACGTCCTCGCACCCTTCATTTTATTTTCCGGGAGAATAGGTTTGTAAGGAGGTGTGGGGTGTTCACCAGACAAAAATTCTAGATTATCGCAAGGCAAGATGTCTTACTCCAAACTCCAAAGCCCAAAATAGCCAATACTATGTGCCAGGAGTGGCAATAAGACAACTATTCAACTTGGAGAACAGTAAAGATAAACCAACAGACATAATGTTACCCAACATTTATAGACTTTGACATTATTATACACCAAGGTCCAAGTGAGTATGGAGACTTACCCCCATGCATCTTCGCTATCTCTGACTCCGTCATGTCTGCAAAGACGTTCAAATCATCTGATGCTGATATGTAACCAGGATCATGTGAGTGACTCTCGTCGATAAGCTTCTTGTTGGAACACCAGATCAGAAACCTTTCATTTTTCTCAACCTCAGTTTTGTAATTTTTGTCATTCTCTTTTGCCCACTCAAGAAACATCGTGAGCAACAACTGATCACTCTCCGAGCTTGACAAAGGATCTTCACTTCCTTTCTACCCAGAAAAGAAAATTGAAAACAAAAAATAGACAGAAACCGGAAGGCATCCATTATGATATTCGACAACTAACCTACCATTTGTACACATTAAAACAAATACGAAAGACAGTTGAGGCATAACTTCCCGAGTCCCTAGACAACGCACAATTCCTATGGTCCGTTGCATTGTTTAGCTACTACAAGGAACTTTAACACAAGCCTATGCATTTACATTACAAGAGAGAAAGATAGAGTTTTCATATACATCAAAACTAGAGCGATAATGAGGCAATAAAACAAACACCTAATTTAAATAATGAAGCAATACACAACTCAAATGGTCTTTGTTTAGCTACAAGGAACATTGACCAACACAGACTTCTCAAATTTGATCATCTGATCCACGCCAACAACAGACTTTGTCAACATATCTTTCTATCTTTTGCCATATCAAATGGTGGAGGAGGGGGGGGACTATACAGTCTATTAGCAATAAAACTTCTGCAATGTTGCACAATAACCGAAGTAATAATAAATACTCAGAACATTAGTTTTATAGTTTGCAAGAGCATGCGTACCGCTTTTTTCCCCTCTTACAAGGAACTTTAACACAAGCCTATGCAATTTTCATTACAAGAGAGAAAGATGGAGTTTTCAAGTACGTCAAAACTAGAGCAATAATGAAGCAATAAAACAAATACACCTAATTTAAATAATGAAGCAATACACACAACTCAAATGGTCTGTTGCACTGTTTAGCTACAAGGAACATTGACCACAAGACATTACACGAGAGAAAGGTAGACTTCTCATATACATGAAAATTAGGGCGATAATGAAGAAATAAAACAAATACACCTGATTTCAATTCGGCAGAGCTATGGAAAAACAGTATTTTCAGGTAGTCAAACAAGCCTCGGTATCTAAAAATTCACAGGCATAAAGCAGACAAATCAGTTTAAAACGCATCATCATAAAGAACTGTGCTATGTTGTTTAAAAGTCAGACAAGAAATCGATGGATACGTGCAGTATTATGCTCACAATTCACAACAAAAGACATACATTTGATAAAGCTCTTGTTACCGATCTTGTTGCCATGCGGCCCGCGCGCCACCATCTCACCGGCTCCCAGCATCTTTTTCTCTAGGGCTACCCGCTTTCCTTTCTCACCTTTCTTCAAGGCTAATCACTTTCCCAGATCACGTTTCTGTCCGGCTAATGGCTTTCCGAGGTCGCCTTACTGACCGTTCACCTGCTTAGGCATACTTAGGGTTTCCAGACGCCGTGCGGCCGAAGTCTTCCCTGGTAGGTTTTCAGTCGCATCGAAACAATTGAGTTATGGATTTTAGGGAGATGCGGTCAATATATTGGGAGCAGGATCCCTCTTACATCCAAAACCTTGTACCTACTGCGAAAAAGCTTCATATTTAAGCCAACCAAATATAGGCTAGACACTAAAACAAAATTATTTGGGCCAAGCTGATTTTTGTCAAGAAGGCGCCACGGTTTTTACTGGCGCGAGTTTTTGGCTAGTGATCAGAATATAAATAGGTGGTTCTAAAGGTACCACCGTTTTTACTAGCGACACATTTTTTTGATTTTTGTTTTCTATTTTCGGCAAATACGGATTAGTGTTCTCGAGCTTGGGAAAAACTAAAAACAACCTCCCAACCTTAGGTTTGTGCTATGACACCCGAGTCTCGAAAGTGATAATTATCATTGGGGCACTATTAATGCACCACAGTCGATCTACGGTCGAATTTCATTGAGGTGCCCCAAAGTAGATTGAATGTGGTGCCAGAGTAACAGTGCCTTTATTATCGTCCAGCTGGAAATCACTCAAATCTAAACCTTATGCCAAATAATTAAAGAATTGACACTAGAAACTGGGCCATGTATCTGTAATACATTAAATTAGAGCAAATCATTACTAAACAGCAACACTCCAATGGTTTCTTTATATGATTCAAGTCAGTAAAGGGTAATGGCTAATGATCACAGCTCCTTCAAGCACACTGCCATCAGAGTAAGGTACATTAATAAACAAATTTGTACTATATAAACATTTCAACAAAAAACACGTTCAATGCTCCAAAAAGAAACCGTTATAATGTAGCAGGATTTTTAGGTCACCTGGACACATACAAATTGTGAGCTTATCAAAACGACGATAATGTACATGCTGGGAAAAAGAATCAAAACAGCCATAATCAAAAAGAAGATAAGAATGAAACCTAAAATTAGAGGAAGCGGTTGAAACTTACCGGTGACAGAACAGGAGGGAGGAATGACCGAAACGTTTGGTGACGACGAAGACCGAAGAGTAAAAGGATGGAATGTGTGCGTCCCTTGTGGTTTCGTGCTCGGGCCACTACCAGTCCAGGCTGTCCCAAGACAAAACAAAAAACGGCAAAAAAAGATGTTTGTTATTTAATAAATACAACTGCCAGCTAAATAACATTAAGGGGTGGTGGCGCAGTTGGCTAGCGCGTAGGTCTCATAGCTTCTGAGTAATCCTGAGGTCGAGAGTTCGAGCCTCTCTCACCCCATTTTTAATGTTTTTAATGGTAGCACCCATTTTTTGTTACTACCTTTTAATTATTTTTTTGACACTTAGGCCCGTTTGTTGGTAACCCTTGGTACTACCTTAATGTTAATCATATTTTACAATTCTCTTACCAATCATTTTTTTAATCACAAAAAAAAATTACAAATAAAAAATATTAAATTATCTTTCAACATTTCATTTTATTACTTTTTTATCATTATTTTATTCATTATATTAATTTATTTCAATTTCTTTCACCAATCATTTCTTTCTTTATCTACACAAATTTCAAAAAAAATATTTTAACTTTCTAATCAATAGTTCAATCAATTTTATATCCAGTAGCATATAAAACACTCCAAAATAAGCTTCAACCCAAAACAAACGGAACCTTAGCTTGTGTTTGTTTTGCAATGTGTTTTTTTGGGAGTTTTTTTAACATCACATCACCAATCATTTCTTACAATTATCCCACCAATCAAATCTTCAACTACAAATAAAAAAATATTAAATCATCTCTCATCATTTCACTTTATTACCTTTTTTACCATTATTTAATTCATTATTCTACTTTATTTCACCAATCATTTCATAATCTACACCAATCATTATTCTACTTTATTTTACCCCATCAACTTTCTAATCATTACTTCAATCACTCTATCTAAAAAAAACTCCACCCCAAAACAAACGGAGCCTTAATGTTTTTGGGTAACCCCCGTTTTGTATTTTGTTGTTACTACTTTTTAATTATTATTTGGAAATGTTTTTTCGGCAATAAAATGTCAACACATCGTTGAGTGATATTTTGTCACCATTAATCATAATACGAGATATATTTCATTGTGTACTATCAGTACTCTTATTATTTCTTCTCTTTACCTAACACGTGATGTATTTTCTCACAACCATTGTGATGATGTCGAATAACACTTAGGGATCCAAATAACCTCTAAGACGATCCAAACAAGAACAGAGATAATGGGGATGGTGATTTTGTGTGATTAAGACTGAGCCTGAGAGTTAGCTTCTCTCAAGTTGCCTACGTATCCAATAGCTAAATTGGAATCAAGTCATTCGTAGTTCCTTAGGGTTGTTTATATAGGGAGGCGTCTCACCCCTTTTCTTGTTAAACAAGTCGTATAATCCTTAAACCCTAAGGATTGTGACATGTTTATCTATCACAAAAGATAATTATGATTATATTCGAATTATGGGATTTCCTTACGGTAATCCGGGATTCTCCTCTAATATAGGCACGTGTGTTATTTATCACTTAAGGAAAGAGCCGGTCGCCGCCCTTTGACGGGCTCCTCGAGCCGCCCGACCCGAGCCGCGTATCCTACCTCCGCACTAGACCGAGCCGCACCGCGGTGCGGTAGTCGGGAAGGTCATGCACGGACTTCCCTCCCGGGGTAAGGTTTTACCGGGTGTGGGCTCCCGGCCATAAATGCTTCCTTCTTATCTTTCTCTCTCAATCTTGGGATGTTATAAGAGTGACACGTAGTCGGGTCTATTTCCACCATCGTCATAAGCCCCCGTGTCCGGCCGGTACCGCCTTGAGCCGGGTAGACCTGAGATTAGCTCGGACGTCTCAAAGTAATATGCTTACCATGACACGTGTCCTTGCTACCGTTTAGACTGCCGTATTAAGTGCGTGAAATGAAGCGTCGTGACACAATAATGGGGCGGTTATTCCAAGACTTCTTTTTGGGGTTTTATAACTCCTAGTCTCATCAATCCTTTCAGACGTTACTCTTTAAATCAAGTGTGAAGTCGGGACGGTTGCCATTCTATTCTTCCATTCCTTCGATTTCTCAAGTAAGTTTTCTTTCTTCTCTTATTTCTCTAAGCCTTTTCCGTTGTTAATGAACGAACCTATAATTCTTACTGATAGTTCCATCGAGGCGTTGTTT
Source organism: Gentiana straminea (assembly GCA_036785695.1). Taxonomy (NCBI): domain Eukaryota; kingdom Viridiplantae; phylum Streptophyta; class Magnoliopsida; order Gentianales; family Gentianaceae; genus Gentiana; species Gentiana straminea. Next base: position 12,143,116 of record JAVUPR010000300.1, on the reverse strand, counting down.
GAATCGGAGCCGGAATTAGAAGGAGAAATCACCACTACCAGGGTCGATACTGAGAGACCTGTTCTTTCTTTTTTCAATCCTCCCCCTTCTTCCTCATCTTCTAGGTTTGTCCTTTCCCTTAAAGCTTTTATGGCTCTGAAATCACAGGCGGCCTGCCATGGCATCGATACCAAAATAACTCCTACAGACTTGACCCGCATCTGTAAACAATACAACTTAACAAATCCACTTTTCAAACCCATTATCCCGGCCCCCGGCGTTTATGCCTATCAAGCTCCGGCAGGGTACTGCGCCGTGTACAGGGAGCAGCTTTTATGCGGTTTACGATTCCCTATCTGCCCAGCCATTTTATCGTCCCGGAGCATTACAACCTGGGTTGGCCCGGATCGTGCCCAACGGGATAAGGGCAATAGTGGGTTTTGCCATTTGGTGTAGATGTGCTGCGCATCCCCTTCAAAGTTCAAACATTTCGATTTGTTCTTTTAACGCAAACAAGTGCCTGGGCGGGCCGGGTACTATTGCTTCCCTCGCCGGGGGATTTCATGCCCGACGTTCAATTTACGGAGCCGGGAGATACCTCATACAAAGGTTGGAAGACCGATTCTTCTTCATATGTCCGGAGGTGGCTCGGAACCTAGGCGGGTGGAACTCCTCTCGACCGGACGGCGATCCGCGACCAACGACGTGGATCGAAACGCTAGACGACATTCGCAAAAGTGGGGTTTATATCGAGAGAGAAAAAGTATTCTTCGAGTTGATTCGGCGCCGCCTTGCCTACGCGGGCCCTAACCCCTACAAGGAGTTAACCAAGGAAGAGTACAAGATGTGTAGGACTTTAAAGTCTGTTCCTTATCGTATTTTGCTATTTGTAAAACATCCTCTAACATTTTTTGTTATTTACATTGGCAGTGTCTTCCTTTGCTGATCTCTTGGAGGACGTGAATGATGAAGCGGTTCCTTCTGTTAACGCTGACGAGCCTATCCAGGAGCCTGAGCAGCAGGAGCACATACAACCGGAGCCTCTCCGAGCTGCTGGGACCGTCCTGACCCCTACCTCAGTCCATCTCCTATCCGAGCAACCAGACGACTCATCTGGGGAAGCGGAGAGGATAGATGTGGATGAAGATCAGGAGACCCGAGAGGATGCGATCGAGCCTAGCCGAAAGAAGAAGATAGCCTCTTCTTCGGCTCGGAAGGGTCGATCTAAGAAAAGGAAGGCTGGTCGACAGACCATAGAAAACGTTGAGGACTCTCATGAGGAGCGAACTTCCCCTGGGCACAACCGGTTATACGAGCTGTCAGACCAGGACCTCGCCGCCGTGGTAAGCTCTGGTGTGCATATGTCAGTTATTCCTATGCATATTGTTTCCTTCTCACCTTTCCTACGTCTTTTCCAGGGTGCCCAGGTCGGTCAGGAATTCTGGACCGCCTTGCCGAATCGCCGCGAGTAAGGAGGCTCGCAGGGGACGATCGAGGAACTCCGGGCTGCACGTGATAGGCACAGAGAAGCCTCCAAGACTAAAGATCAGGAGATTGCGGCCTTGAAGAAGGAACTGGTCGAGACTAGGGCCAGGTGCACTGCTGAACTCCAGGCCAAACACGACGAGTATGTGGCGGAGAACTCTGAGCTCGGGCAGGCGCTGGCCAAGGTCCGGGCTGAGCTCACTACTCTGGAAGCTTCTCTTCAAGCTCGGGATGCCCGAGTTGTACATGAGTACAAGTCCTCCGATCATCTAGCTGGAGCTCTGAAGGTCTTGCTAAACCCTGTCATGCAGCATGGGTACACGACTGGTGTGGACGAGGCAAAAGAACAGCGCCCGAGCCGGTTCTTTCGGACCTTAGACACTATCGATCCATGTACAAGGAAGGGCGGGTCGGATCTATGACGATCGTTTGAGAGAGTTCGGGCGGTGAAGACATCGGGGTAAAGTATGCCGGACGTCGTCCTGCGCTTCTCAAAGTCTTTGGTCCAGCCCCTCTTCGTCGGAGCGAGCTCCAAGGACCCGGACCGATTGTTTATCCTTGTTCTTGTTTTTCGAAAACTTTGAAACTTTTTGTTATCCAAGTTTCGTACTTTATTTATACCTTGTGGTGCCCCGCCCACTATATTTTGTACTTTGAATTCACTACTTGGTTTATTTTATGCTTAGTTATTCGCTTTACGCCTTATAGATGTCCCCTATTTCCCCCGCATGACATGCATTATCGACGGTTAAGATGACATACTAAGTCTTGATAAAACTCGCTTAAAATCGCGGCTCGACTCCGTACTTAGGAGGTTTGACTTTTGCAAACCTTCGAGTATGACCCGACTCGCTTAAAACCCCGTCCCGACTTGAGGACTCGGGAAGCTTGTGGTATTCAAGCTTTCGAGTCCGACTTGCGGACTCGGTTAAATTCGGCCGACTGCGGACTTAGGAGGTTTGACTTTTGCAAACCTTCGAGTATGACTCGACTCGCTTAAAATCCCGTCCCGGCTTGAGGACTCGGGAAGCTTGTGATATTCAAGCTTTACGGGGTCCGACTTGCGGACTCGGTTAAATTCCGGCTCGACTCTGCGACTTAGGAGGTTTGACTTTTGCAAACCTTCGCCGAGTATGACCTCGACTCGCTTAAAATCCTGTCCCGGCTTGAGGACTCGGGAAGCTTGTGATATTCAAGCTTTACGGGTCCGACTTGCGGACTCGGTTAAATTCGGCTCGACTCACGGACTTAGGAGGTTTGACTTTTGCAAACCTTCTGAGTATGACCTGACTCAGTTAAAATCCTGTCCTGGCTTGAGGACTCGGGAAGCTTGTGATATTCAAGCTTTCGGGTCTGACCTGCAGGACTCAGTTAATTTCTGGCCTGACCTGCAGACTTAGGAGGTTTGACTTTTGCAAACCTTCTGAGTATAACTTGACTCAGTTAAAATCCTGTCCTGGCTTGAGGACTCGGGAAGCTTGTGGTATTCAAGCTTTCTGGGTCTGACCTGCAGGACTCAGTTAACAAAAAATAATCACAGTACACATCATAATACTTTATAACATGAAAGAATCATATATTTTATTAAAACTCAAAGGTGTTTGATAACACTTTTATTGAAAAAGACAACATAAAATGAAAAGATAGAATCAAGCCTGGATTCATCTCAGGCATAAAACTTCCTAAGGTTGCTAGCATTCCAGCTTCTCGGTATGGTCTGTCCGCTGGCGTCAGCTAGCTGGTAAGCACCTTTGCCATGAACCTTTACTACCCTGTACGGACCTTCCCAGTTTGGGTTAAGCTTCCCCTGGGGAATTTGCTTGCTGACCTCGTTTTTCCTCAATACCAAGTCTCCTTCCCTGAAGTATGAATGCTTCACTTTAGAGTTGTAATATTGGGATATCTTTTGCTTGTATTTTGCCATCCGGATGTAGGCTACTTCCCTAGCCTCTTCCAAGTTATCCTTGGCATGTCTAAGCTCGGTATCCTGGTCAGTACTTGCATGGAGCTCAGTCCTCGGAGAAGGAAGCCCTACTTCAGCTGGAATGACTGCTTCACAACCATAAGCTAAGGCAAAGGGAGTTTCCCCAGTAGCCGAATTTGGAGTCGTTCTGTATGACCAAAGGACGTTAGGCAAATGCTCGACCCATGCTTGTCCCTCTTCTTCCAACCTCTTTTCAACCCAACCTTGAGCCGCCCGTTTGTTTGCTCCACCCGGCCATTGGCTTGAGGGTACCCGACAGAGGTGAAATGTTGGACTATGCCCAGCTCGGCACACCATGACTTGACTGCCCTATCTTCAAATTGCGTTCCATTGTCTGACACTAGGATCTTGGGTATTCCAAAACGACAGATAATATTCTTCCATAAAAATTTCTGTATTGCTTTCCCCGTGATGGTGGTCAAGGCTTCAGCCTCTACCCACTTAGTAAAGTAATCGACGGCCACGACTAGGTACTGTAGGTTACCTGGAGCTCGGGGAAGGGGTCCAACCAGGTCTGCCCCCCACTGATAAAAGGGCCAAGGAGAGACCAAAGGAATCATGTTCGCGTTGGTCGATGGGACAAATTATCATGCACCCGGCATGACTTACATCTCATTACCGGATCATTTGCATCCGCTTGCATGGTTGGCCAATAGTACCCGAATAACCGGCACTTGCGAGCCGGTGTCCGGGCTCCCGCGTGGTTTCCACAAATGCCGAGGTGGATTTCCCCGAGCGTATAATTTCCTTCCCCCGGGTAGCACACCTAAGCCATGGTGATATAAACGATCGTACGTATAGGATATCATCAAAGAGAGCATACCCTTAGCTTTGTAGCTTGACCTTCCTGGATTGAACCTTGTCGGTTGGTAGAACACCGTGTTTTAGATAGGACGTTATGGGATCCATCCGGGTGGCTCGTTGGCAAATCGGTTGAACTTCATTCAACGCATAACTTCGCTCGGCCGGCCGCTCCACTAGAACTTTTTTATTTGAGAAGAAATTAGATGCCAACTTGGAGAGGGCATCGGCCTTTTGTTCCCGGATCGAGAGACCGCTCTATATGAACCGACTTGAAGTTCTTCGATAAATCGTGAGCGGCGCCAAGTATTTCTTCATAGATTCCTCCTTTGCTTCATATTCACCCTTAATATGGTTAACCACCACCGGGGGAGTCACCGAATACATGCGGGTTATCCGCCCCCGACCGCGGCTAGTCGGAGCCCGCAATTAAAGCCTCATATTCGCCTCGTTGTTTGTAGCGGGGAAAGTTGAAACGCGGCGCATATGGGAATTCTTCCCCTTCGGACTAAGGAGCAAAAGGCCCGCTCCGGCTCCTTCCTTTCCCGATGCTCCATCCACAAAAAGGGTCCATGTATCGATCTGACCTGCTGGCTGTTCTTTATGCGTCTCGACTTGAAGCCCTTCAGCTAGGAAGTCCGCTAGAGCCTGGGCTTTGACCGCCGTCCCGGGTTGGTAGTCCGGTCATACTCGCCCGGCTCGATAACCCATCGGCTAATCTTCCCGAGGTGTCCGGTCTCGCCAAGATATGACGCGGGGGTTGATCTCGTAACCACAATGATTGAGTGTGCCTGAAAGTACGGTCGCAACTTCCTAGAGGCATGGACTAGAGCCAGAGCTAGCTTCTCTGCGTTGGTATACCTGAGCTCTGGTCCATGTAAAGCCCGGCTTACATAAAACACGGGTGTCTGCATGTTTCCTTCTTCTCTAATCAGGACTGCACTGATTGCCTCATCAACTACTGCCAAGTATAAAAGCAGAGTTTCTCCCTCCTGGGGAGATGTTAGGGTTGGCAGCTCGGCCAAGTACTCCTTCAAATCGTCGAACGCCTTCTGACTGTCCTCATTCCACTGGAAGGGACTTGCTTTCCTCAAGATCTTAAAGAATGGTAAAGCACGTTGCGCCGACTTGGATAGGAACCTACTCAGGGCGGCCATGCGGCCGGTTAACCTTTGCACCTCCTTGATGCTTCTGGGTGGTGACATTGTTCTTAAGGCTTCAACTTTGTCCGGGTTAGCCTTAATCCCTTCTTTCGAAATCATGTAACCCAGGAATTTACCTGACCTGACCCCAAACGTACACTTTTTAGGGTTAAGTTTCATTTGGGTCTGCCTGAGTACCCCAAACACTTCCCGGACGTCGGTCATGTACTGATCTAGAGACCTGCTCTTGATCAAGAGATCATCCACATAGACTTCCATGCACTTCCCAATTTGTTTCTCGAAGATTTTATTCACTGCTCTTTGATAAGTGGCACCCGCGTTTTTTAGTCCAAACGGCATAGTGACATAACAGAAAGTTCCTTCTTCTGTGATGAACGCCGTCTTCTCTGCATCGTCCGGGTCCATGGCAATCTGGTGGTAGCCTTTGTATGCATCTAGAAAGGCGAAGATTTCATACCCAACTGTTGAGTCAACTAACCTGTCGATCTTAGGCAGGGGGTAACAATCTTTGGGACATGCTCTGTTCAGGTCGGTAAAATCTACGCACATTCGCCAGCTCCCGTCTGGCTTTTTTACTAGGACTGGGTTGGCGAGCCAGGTCGGGTAAAACACTTCACGTATGATCCCGGCCTGCAGTAACTTCTCAACTTCCCTTTGAATGGCCTCCATTCGATCTTTTGCGAATTGTCTCTTCTTTTGTTTAACCGGTTTCCGGGCTGGGTCCACGTGCAACCTGTGCAGAGCCAGCTCGGGGGACAAGCCTGGCATGTCATCCGTCTTCCAGGCAAACACGTCTCTGAACTCCTTTAAAATCTCAACGAGCTCTGTTTTAAACCGACCTGGGATCCATGATCCTATGTTGACTGACAAGCTTTCTTGTTCCTTTCCCAAATTTACTACCTCGATCGTATCATTTGATGACCAACTTTCTTCCTCCTCTGGGAGCAACTCTTCCACAGATACCTGTTGTACCATCATTTTTCCATTTACAGTGGCCGTGTAACAGCTCCTGGCTGTTTCGACGTCACCTTTGACTTCTGCCGTCCCTTCCCAGGTCGGGAATTTCAAACTGATGTGAGCCGGAGAGATCACCGCTCGTAGATCTATTAGGGCAGGTCGCCCTATGATAACATTGTAGGCTGATGGGGACCTGACCACCACATAACTCACCATAAGGATCCTGTCCCGAGGTGCTTTCCCAAAAGTGGTTGGTAAGGTGATCATACCCATGGGGTGGACTGGTGGCCCGGCGAACCCGAATAGCGGAGATGATACAGGTGCTAGCTCTGCATCCTTTAATTTCATGGATTGAAATACATTGTAGTACAGCACATTGACTGCACTTCCAGTGTCTACACAAATACGCTTCACCGTATGTTTGTTGATTACCGCTTCGATAACCAAGCCTTCATTATTGCTGATGAGGGGGAGAGGATCGCGAGGACCATAAACGACCTCCCCAGACAATCTTTGTCTTTTTCCTGAATTAACGCTGGTAGGTGCCCGGTTACCACTCTGCTCCTCAGGTCGGGACGTTGTACTCGGACCACCTGAGATGGTATTAATGGTATTGATGGGGCGATTATCTGGCTGCCCCTCCGGTCCTGGGGACGGATCCCTCCTTCGTCTGTAATCATCCTTTCGGTCATGACCGAAATCTCTCCTCTTGTACTCCCGTCTACCCCGGGGTTCTGGGTGGCGGGACCTATCTATGACTTCGTCAAGTTTCCCTTCCATAACAGCAGCGTCAATCTCTCTCTGTAAATCCCTGCATTGCTCTGAGTCGTGACCAATGTCCTCATGAAACTTACAGTATTTGGTTTGATCCCTTTTTTCCCGGGGACCCTTCATAGGAGGTGGAGTACGGGCAATGCCTTTTTTCTGCATTATGGCGAGGACCTGCTCGCGTGATCGGTTCAAGGGGATGAAGTCCCTCTCTTGAAGGGCCCCTTTCTTCCCGAGTCGGTCAGTTATGGGCGCAGCTACCCGGTCCCATACCGGTTTACGCTTTCTATCAGATCTGTCATCTGACCTCTCTTTCTTAGGGGCTTCCGACTCCCTTTTTAATCGGTTGGCCTCCTCACCCTGACAGTGCTTGTATGCCAGATCCATACACTCGTCCATTGTTTTCGGAAGTCGACCATTAAGCTTTGCATACAATCTACCTTCTCGCAGGCCTGCTACGAAAGAGGTAATCAGGAGGTGTTCATCAGCATTCCCGACCTGCCTAGATTCCTCGTTGAATCTTTTCAGGTATTGCAGCACTGTTTCTTCTTTCTTCTGACGAATTGTGAGGAGGTACGTAACATTCCTCTGGAAGGGTTTAGCTGTGACAAAAGCCTGCAAAAATTTTCTTGCCAGGGTTTCAAAATTCTCAATAGACCAAGGTGGTAATTTCCGGAACCACTCACGAGCCCTGCCCGTGAGTAAGGCCGGGAAGGCTTTGCACTTCATCTCCTCGGGTGCACAATCTAAATTCATGTGCGTTAGATACTGAAAGAGGTGGTCCTGGGGATCTTTCGTTCCATCATATGCTTCTAGTTTTGGGATCTTAAATCTCTCCGGGCGTGGGTAGTTCAAAATCTGCTCTGAGAACGGTGATTCGATAGAGAGATCGTTCGTTTTCTTTCCCAGGATCCCATCTAGTTCCGCCACGGCGCCTCCCCGGGCCCGAGCCTTAACACATCCGTGCCGCGTTTGAGAGGTAGAGGAGAGAGTTTCTCCTCTGTCCTCTTTATTTGCCGCGTTGTCTTTTGGGTCCACGTTTTGTGGAGCTTCTTCTTCTCGCCCCTTTAGGGCCAATCCTAGTACACTTTTGAACGCCGGTACGTCCAAATTACGTAACGCCTCCGGCAAGGCTCTTGTCTTTGGATCTGCCAATGTTTCCTCCGGATTGGTTTGCGGCTGGCTAGCAGTAGCCGTGGGGTCTATGTCTCCAGTATCTCTAGCGGCCGCGGTTTGGGTCCTTTTTCCGGTATTTTTTGGTGGTACCATCGCTGTTTCTTGATCAAATCGTAACAAAAGAAGGCCCTCCTTCTAGCGCCAATTGATGATGTCGAATAACACTTAGGGATCCAAATAACCTCTAAGACGATCCAAACAAGAACAGAGATAATGGGGATGGTGATTTTGTGTGATTAAGACTGAGCCTGAGAGTTAGCTTCTCTCAAGTTGCCTACGTATCCAATAGCTAAATTGGAATCAAGTCATTCGTAGTTCCTTAGGGTTGTTTATATAGGGAGGCGTCTCACCCCTTTTCTTGTTAAACAAGTCGTATAATCCTTAAACCCTAAGGATTGTGACATGTTTATCTATCACAAAAGATAATTATGATTATATTCGAATTATGGGATTTCCTTACGGTAATCCAGGGATTCTCCTCTAATATAGGCACATGTGTTATTTATCACTTAAGGAAAGAGCCAGTCGCCCTTTGACGGGCTCCTCAGGCCAGCCCGACCTGAGCTGCGTATCCTACCTCCAGACTAGACCGAGCTGCACTGCAGTGCGGTAGTCGGGAAGGTCATGCACAGACTTCCCTCCTGGGGTAAGGTTTTACTGGTGTGGGCTCCTGGCCATAAATGCTTCCTTCTTATCTTTCTCTCTCAATCTTGGGATGTTATAAGAGTGACACGTAGTCAGGTCTATTTCCACCATCGTCACATTGTTTTGAAATTTTTGACATGAGCTGATAAATGGTATACATTCATCCGATGAGAAAATCAAACTCTAATTATTGTATTGAGATCTTTGACATGAGCTGATAAATGGTATACATCCATCCGATGAGAAAATCAAACTCTAATTTTTTTACTCTTTTTCAAACGCATGGTACATTCGTTAATTTGGTACTTTTTCCCACAACAATTGTCTTGAAATCTTTGAGATGTGTTGGTAATTGTATATATTCATCTGATGAGAAAAGAAAAGTTAGTTGGTAAATGGTCTACATTTAATTTACGAGAAAAACAAAATGTGCATCATTTCAAATTAATAAAGAAAGGTCCAAACAAGAAAACACGTATTAATGTTAATCCATGTTTTCCTGGTGTAAATTGTTTGCCTATTGCAAAAATCGTTAAGATGAGTTGTGGATTCTAGTGAAGTAAGTTAGGTTTTGAGTCGGAAGTAACAATGAAAGAGTCTAAGGATAGTCAAATTGAGGTCTGAATTGAGCAAAGAGGTTGAGCAAAGTGTGCAGTGAAGGCAGACAGAAAAATCTGGGAAAAAGTACCCCCGGTAAACCCTAGGTTACCTCCGGTTCACCGAGGCTAGATTTTTAAATTTCTGAACGTCAGGTTATAAAGCTGAATTTTTAGAGACACGTGGAGGACACACGTTGCATCAGATACGGTCAGTCAGCAGAAACGCCACATTTTTTTCCCTCTTTTCAAAATTTTCATCCTTTCCCACACTTCACCATAACTCCACCTCAATCCCATCAATCACCTCCTCAAATCCCTCACCCTAATAACTTCTCTACCCACTATCCCACTAAATCCTTCCACCTTCACTCAATTCTTCCTATTTAAACCACCCCTTCATCACCAATCTCATCATTCTTATCAAATCATTTCTCCTCAATCACTAAACTTCTCCCATTTCTTCTTCTCCATCTAAATTCGGCCAACATCACCACCATATCACCACATATCACCACCACATCACCATCAATTCCTTCCATTTTCCAAACCCTTCATACCACATTCACCACCCCTGCTGCTGTTCTGTAGTGCTGCTGTTACGGTGAAGTGCTTTGGAATTTTTCATCTTTTATCATCAGAGCACAGTCCCAGAAAGAAAATCAGAAAATTTCAGGCCGGTAAACCGCACCATACTTCCGGTTTACCGAGGGTTATTTTCCAGAATCAGCTTCAGTGTCAGCATCTATACTCATTCAGGATGGGTCCTAAGCGTCAATGTTCAGCGGTTCATCCCAGTGGTTATCAGACTGTGTATGGAGACGCCAATCCTTTGATAGATGGGGTTGCGCAATTCCATTCTTTAGCTATCTACGAGTCGTTCTGAGGCCATTAGAATGCAAGGTCAGTGGCTCGAGAACGAGGGGTAAACTTGGACGATTGTGGTTCGATATTGCCGGATGCCCTACGAGCACAAGATCTATTGGATATGGCAGAAGCACCGGCAAGATTCAACGCCACGGTGGTAAGGGAATTCTACGCATATGTTTCGCATAACCCCGGAGCCACATATGCTATGGTTCGTGGTATCAAGGTTGACTTTTCTATCGAGCGGATCAACGATCATTTTGGGGTTAGACATCCACCGGTGGGCCCGGATGAGTACACATCCTCGAGCAACATTGAAGATCTCAAGAGGATGGACATGATTGCTGATTTCTTCTGGGCGCAATGGAAGCGCAACCCTATGGGAGCCCCCACCATCTTCCTGGAGAATGAGTTATCTTGGGACCGGAAGATGGTCAATAGATTTGTTTGTGCCCGCCTTCTGCCAACCAAGGACACGGTCTCTGTCACCACCAAGAGGGCAGAATTGATGTTTTATCTAGAGACGGGAGCACCAATCAACATCGGTCTTCTAATGCATAGCCGTATTCACGAGCTTGCTGCGGATTCTGAGCGTGAGCTGTTACCATACGGGCCGATGATTGATATGTTTGCTTTGGAGGATGAGGTGAAGATGCTCGTCAGTGATGATTGGGAAGACCCTGAGCCACAGCTCAGTTCGCAGTCAGTCTCGAGAGTATAGATACGGGTCAGAGCAGAGAGGGAGCGTACTCCGGTGCATGGAGCACCGAGGACTCAGAGAGACTTGCTTGAGGAGCACTCGCGAGAGATTGCGGGTCTGCATCGCAAGATGGATCGGATTATTGACTGTCTCAACTTAGTTATTATCCTTTTACCCGATCCAATCCCTTATAACAAAACTTCTGACCCGGCTCTTCATCAAAATCCCTAAAACACGAAGTCAGACTTCATTTCATCATCCGTCCCAATTATGGAAATCCTAGCCTCCCTATTCCAAACGTTTCTCCTCTCCACCGTTGCTCTTCCTCTTCAAAATCATTTCTAACCAATGAAATCCCCGAAATCCGGCAGCCTGTTCTTCTCCTTCCATTTTTGGATGATTCGAAGGCTTATTCGCATACTCGAATCAATTGAGAAAATCGTGATGGCCTTGATTCGATTTGTAAATGGTGATTTCGTTCCACCTCTCTCCAATTCTCCTCGTGATTTTGTTACAGTATCTATCCTCTACATTAATATTCGATCATTTACAGATACCGTTGATAAGAGCTTTGATGTCTGCCTGATTGGAGCCAAAATCGAGCCATTAAAGAGAATGAAATCTACCCAGATTTCTTGGTGGCATGTCCAAAGTGCAAAGATCCAATCTTCAGTCTAAATACATTCAGCATGTGGAAGCTCAGAGACTTGACGATTCAGAGCTCAATTCGAGCAAGTCTCCAGCATGTCCGTATGCTCTATTTTCACTGGTAAATTGGTTGTATACTCACTCTGTCCCAGTCGGTTTGTAGGTTTAACCTAGATATTTAGAATTTGGTTCGTATAACATTCCGAAACCAAAGTGGACTAGTTGGGAAAATATGAAAAACGTGTCTGATATCACACTGTGAAAAAGTTGCCTATTTTAGTTTCAGTCACGTGTGATTGTGCCTTGGATTTCGCTGGAAATTAATTTTTGCAGAACCTTATTCACGTCTCAAATAAGAGCACTTCACTCTTATTTGACTATAAATATCTAGCATATTTGGGATTGGCAGATCAACTCTTACACACTGCTATCCCCACATTTTCAAAACAAAAAGTTTTCTTCTTTTGTTTTGTGCCAAAGTTGTGGGTCAAGTGATTCGAGAAAGCTTACCGTCGTGGCATACTGGAACTATAAGCTTGACCTTGAATCGGTTGGTAGGATCGTGCTTGAATCAAGCTTGGAGGTGATACAAGTTCTAGCACTCCTGTGGCACACAGAGGTGTGAACGAACAAGGCTTGTAGACTCTCTTTGCTGATCGTAAGTGTGCTACCTCGGTTTTTACAGCTTTTTCTAAATTGTGTATTTTTGAAAGTGCTGTCTGTTTGTGTGTGTTTGAGTCCCCGTGAAATTCAGTTTTGTTCTAAGTGTGGTTAGTACTAAGATTGATTGATTGACCGAATCTATTGAACAAGTCCGCCTAGTGAGGACAAAAAGGCTTTTGTTCAAGCTGATTTGGTGATAATCAATCTTGTGTGAATCTAGCCCTTAGTAACAAGTCAGAATTGCTTCAGTGCTTGTGATTTGATTATATCCTTATTACCCTTCGATATTTGGTCATGACTTGTGTCTGTGACTGAATATCATTGTGTGGTCAACTTACATTGACTGCACTTTTGTTGGAATCAGTGAATTTATTTACTGTTTCTAACTATGCGTTCTGTGTGCCTTTGTTATTCATGAGTGCTGAATATATATGTAGCTTGCTGAAATCTTTGGTTGAATTCAAGTTCACCTGAATTTCTTGGTTTTTGAGTCTGTGTGTTTTGCCCCCAATGCTTTAGACTTGAATAAAATTATAGTCGCTTTTGTTTGGCTCCTGAAATTTTGAACCCGTTGTTAAACTGTTTAAGTGTGCATACCTACTCTTGCCGAATATTTGTGTTTTGCACTTGTGACATTGGTTATCTGTTAATAAGCTGAATAGACTTCATCAGTCTCTGCTGAAACATTTGTCTTCAGTTTTGACAAACCCTAAGTCTTGATAATCCTATCTTCTGAGTTAGATTCATTTCCGAAAGGTTTCTGAAAGTTTCAGCCCTAATCCGGATCGCTTAAGTTTAAGTGAATTTGTTTTTGTGTAAACTTGGACTATTGGTGCTTTCAAATAAGAAATCATATCTTGAACAATTTGACATTCTTCTTGTTTTGTTGATTCGTTGTATCTCTTTTTGAGCGGTTTGAACTTAAATCATTTGATATTCGAGTTGCTTAGACTGTTCTATTTTACGGCTCTCTTTTGCATACATTTTTAAGTTACAATTGTTTGTTTGCAACGATTTTTTCACTAAAAGTTACAAGTTAAAGTTATATCACAACTTTTTTTTGATCAATAGTTAAATAATATCGCTGTATTTGTTTGTTAAAGAAAGTTTCAATCTATGTCGTTGAATCTATATTTGTTTGATCAATCCAACTTTCAAACGTTTTAATAATTATATTTGATCACACAATTATAATCACTTTGATCATTAGGTGTATGAACACAAGCGAATAATTAATTAAGTTAGCTTCCGCCTTAGTTAATTAGTACTTGTGTTTGATAATCGAAAAAGAGTTTAAAATTCTACCAGCATTCTATTCACCCCTCCTAGAGTGTTCATTGCGCCTATATCGATCCAACAATTGGTATTGGAGCTTGGTTACCTAGTTAAAAAACTTTGGTATTGATTTTTGTGATCTCTTGTGTGATATTTGTGCTTAAGTGCTTTATTATTAATATTACAATTTTCTGTGATTTTACCTTGATCTTGGCTTAAAGATTGTGTTGCAGATTTAGTATTCAAAATAGATCAAGCGTTCTACTTGAAGTGTTTGCTCTCACCTACATTCACACACGTCTTTAATAAATTGCATTCTTGCATTTTGTTTTGCATTATAAAAATAAAATAAAATAAAAAAACTTTCATTGTAATCATATTGCATGGCTTCATTAAATAACTCCTCGAACCTGAGGGAGGGCTTATCTTTGATAAGACCTCCGTACTTTGACGGTTCTGGATTTATTCAATGGAAGCGTTCGATGATGACTCACGTCCAACAAACGGATTACCAACTTTGGGTAATCATTAATAAAGGTCCGTTTGTTCCGACGAAGTCTATCACCGAAGGAGGTGTTACCTCAAATGTTGAAAAGAGTGAAGATGAATTTGACGCCGAGGACTTCAAAAAGATGTCCTTAAATGCCAAAGTCGTCGCCATTCTAATCAACTCTTTGAGTCCCTCCGAAAACCGAGCTGTTGCCGCATGTGAGACTGCCAAAGAAATTTGGGAGGCTCTAATTAAAAGACATGAGGGCACCAGTAAGGTTAAAAAGTCACGCATAAGTCAACTCATGTATGCATATGACACTTTTAAGGCTAATCCGCATGAATCTATCACTGCTATGGATAATAGACTCACGGATATAGTCAACTCACTAAGTGCACTTGGTAAGGTCATCTCTATTGAGGATCAGAACGATAAGATACTTCGTTCCCTCCCTCCCGAATGGGAAGCTAAGGCTACGGCCATAGAGGAAGCGAAGGATCTCTCGGTCCTTTCTAAAGATGAACTTATAGGAACACTCTTGGTCTATGAGCAACGTATGAATGCACCAAAAGTCAAACTTTTTGAGACTAGTGTTCCAGCCTTGAAAGCTAAAGAATCATCATCTGGAGATGAATCGGATCGTGAAGGAACATACGAGGCTTTGATGGTTCAAAAGTTCAGAAAATTTCTGAAGCTTCAAAATCCCCAAGGTAGAAGTTTGTAAAGACAATGCTGACTATTTTAACTGTGGAGAAAAAGGGCACATAGAATAAGAATGCCCCAACCGAAAAGAAAAGTCCAAGAATAATGCAAAAAGTGAATCTAAAGGCAAAAAGAAGAAGAACAACAAAGCTATGGCAACATGGTCGGATAGCTCGGAGTCTGATTGCGACACAACTCCACAAAAATCCGAACATGCAAAAGTATGCTTCATGGGTCGCTCTCAACCCACCTTCGATAATGAGAGTGAGGTATCATCTTCAATAGTAGATGAGTTACATGAACAAATTGAACAACTTAAGATAACTCTAAATTGAAGAACGAAACGATTAGTGAACTTAAGAAACAACACATCGATGAAATCATTTTCACTAATCAACACTCTAAGTCAACGACAGCTTAAGCACCAAGACTTACAAATCAAAAAACGATTTCTTGAGAAAAGAAGTTGCTTCGGTCAAACAAGTCAACTTAAGACTAAAAGAGCGTTGTTCTGAGCTCGAAAAGAAATCTTCGAAAATCAAAGAATCTAAGGGTAAGGAAGTTGATGAGTCTAAAGTGGATTCTAGAACATCAATTGAACCCTCCACCTCAAAGTCTGTCTTAGAGCCAAGGCCTATTGCCTTAGAGCGTGCCACACCTGCACCACCTAAAGCACCCACTCCACGAAAGAACGCTTCATCTACACGCTACACACACTTCAAAGCGTTCTTCCTCACGTAATCACGCATATATGTATGATCGCAGAGGTTCAAAGAGCTATGCTCAACAAACCAATATCATCATACTAACTATGCTGCACCTAGTTTCTATACACCTGCATATCATGACCCCCGCATACACCAAGCACCCGACTACACGTTAAGACAACCCCAAGTTGATCCTTACTTAGCCAATCTGTTGTTTTGGCAAGATCGGCTTTCGAGAATGCATCAGAACACATATTATCAATCCCACGTCACTGTGATCAGTCAACTCGGTCCACTTGGACTAAGAAGACTGGAGCATAAACCAAGGGTACGAAAAGTATGGGTTAGGAAAGATTCTCTTAAGTCTGACTTTAACCCTGAAGGACCCACAGTGTAAAGGGTACCTTGGTCAATTTTTGCCTTGCAGGTTTACAAGTCGTATGAGCTGAAATGACAACATCTGGGATGTTAGTGCCATCCAGTTGGTAAACAATTGGTACTTTGGTGTACCAATAGGGAAGTCTCTCTTATACCCTTTTATTTTAGTATTTTGTGGTTTATGGCTTTCAACCCCGTTTTTTAAAACCTTGTTTGATTAATTTTCAAACTAAGGGGGAGAAAGTAGTATGTAAAGCTTTTCAAAGTCAAACTTATTTTGAGTATTAAAGTTAGAAAGCTCTAATTAAGGGGGAGCTCGTATTTAGGGGGAGTTATACTCTCCATGTTTTTAAAACAATCCTTAAAAGCTTTAAATGTGTTATTTTGAAAATAAATCAAAGGGGGAGATTGTTGAGTATTTTGTGGTAGTAAGTTTTTATGTTGATTAATTTTCAAAAGTAACATCTTCTTTGTTAAAGCTTTTATAAGTACGTTATATTGTATGTGTTAAATTGATTTAATTACAAATTTTTTGGTCATTTACTTAATTTAATTATATAATTAATGTACTACCTCCGGTCTAAATTATAAGTCATCTTAGAATTTTCACATTGATTAAGAAAGTAGTTAAATGTAATTAATGTAGGGATAAAATTTCTAATACACCCCTTGAGTATCATAAATACAACAATTGTGGAGTAAATAAAAGTGGTTGGATTGATATAAATTAGGGGTAAGATAAGGAAAATGTTCATTAATGCTCTCTTGATATTGTGAATGACTTATATTATGGGAATAAAGGAAAAAAGCTAGGATGACTTATATTTTGGACCGGAGGTAGTATTATCTTGCTGCAGTCCGTATTTTATCAACAGACTGGCTCAACTTAGTTATTATCCTTTTACCCGATCCAATCCCTTATAACCCAATTTCTGACCCGGCTCTTCATCAAAATCCCTAAAACCCGAAGTCATACTTCATTTCATCATCCGTCACCAATTATGGAAATCCTAGCCTCCATATTCCAAACGTTTCTCCTCTCCACCGTTGCTCTTCCTCTTCGAAATCATTTCTAACCAATGGAATCTAATCCGGCAGCCTGTTCTTCTCCTTCCATTTTTGGCTGATTCGAAGATTTATTTGCATACTCGAATCAATTGAGAAAATTGTGATGGCCTTGATTTTGTAAATGGTGATTTCGTTCCACCTCTCTCCAATTCTCCTCGTGATTTTGTTACAGTTTCTATTCTCCTCATTAATATTCGATCATTTGCAGATACCATTGATAAGAGCTTTGATTTACTCGTGATCGGAGCCAAAATCGAGCCATTAAAGAGAATGAAATCTAGGATTTCATCACCCAGATTTCTTGGTGGTATGTCCGAAGTGTAAAGATCCAATCTTCAGATTTAACACATGGAAGTTCAGAGACTTGATGATTCAGAGCTCAATTCGAGCAAGTCTCTAGCCTGTCCGTATGCTCCATTTTCACTGGTAAATTGGCAGTATACTCACTCTGTCCAAGTCGGTTTGTAGGTTTAACCTAGATATTTAGAATTTGGTTCGTATAACATTCCGAAACCAAAGTGGACTAGTTGGGAAAATATGAAAAACGTGTCGATATCACACTGTGAAAAAGTTGCCTATTTTAGTTTCAGTCACGTGTGATTTGTGCCTCGGATTTTGCTGGAAATTAATTTTTGCAGAACCTTATTCACGTCTCAAATAAGAGCACTTCACCTCTTATTTGACTATAAATATCTAGCATATTTGGGATTGGCAGATCAACTCTTACACACTGCTATCCCCACATTTTCAAAACAAAAAGTTTTCTTCTTTTCTGTTTGTGCCAAGTTGTGGGTCTGTGATTCGAGAAAGCTTACCGTCAGTGGCATACTGGAACTATAAGCTTGACCTTGAATCGGTTGGTAGGACTGTGCTTGAATCAAGTTGGAGGTGATACAAGTTCTAGCATTCTGTGGCATATAGAGGCGTTGAACAGTGGCTTGTAGACTCTCTTGCTTATCAGTAAGTGTGCTAGCTCGGTTTTTACAGCTTTTCTAAATTGTGTATTTTTGAAAGTGCTGTTTGTCTGTGTGCTCGAGTCCCTGTGAAATTCAGTTTTGTTCTAGGTGTGGTTAGTACTAAGATTGATTGATTGACCGAATCTATTGAACAAGTCCGCCTAGTGAGGACAAAAAGGCTTTTGTTCAAGCTGATTTGGTGATAGTCAATCTTATGTGAATCTAGCCCTTAGTAACAAGTCCTGAATTGCTACAGTTTGGTTGTTATTGTTATCATATTACCCCTTCGGATATTTGGTCCTGACTTGTGTCTGTGACTGAATATCATTGTGTGGTCAAGTTACATTGACTGCACTTTTGTTGGAATCAGTGAATTTATTTACTGTTTCTAACTATGCGTTCTGTGTGCCTTTGTTATTCATAAGTGCTGAATATATATGTAGCTTGCTGAAATCTTTGGTTGAATTCAATTTCACTGAATTTCTTTGTTTTTGAGTCTGTGTGTTTTAATGAATGCTTTAGACTTGAATAAAATTATAGCTGCTTTTGTTTGGCCTGAAATTTTCTGTTCTGTTAAACTTGCTGAATCTGTTGTGCATACCTACTCTTGCTGAATATTTTGTTGTGCACTTGTGATATTGGTACTGCACTTGTCTAGTGAACAGCTTGAGTCTTTAGCTGCTGATTTTGTGATATTGCATATGCTGTGATATTGCATTTGGTTTGCTGATCTGTGGTGTACTTCTTGCATCTGCAACTGTAGTACTCTTGTTATAAGCTAGAATAGACTTCCTGTGCTGATCTGCTGAAATATTTGTCTTCAGACAAACCCTAAGTCTTGATAATCCTATCTTCTGAGTTAGATTATCATTTCCGAAAGGTTTCTGAAAGTTTCAGTCTAATCCGGATCAGTTAAGTTGTTGTACCCTGAATTTGTTTTTGTGTAAACTTGGACCTGTATTGTTGCTGTAATAAGCAATCATATCTTGAACAAATTGACATTCTGTGATACTGTTTTGTTGATTCGTTGTATCTCTGTTTTGAGCAGTTTGAACTTAAATCATTTGATATTCTGAGTTGCTTAGACCTGTTCTATTTTACAGCTCCTTTTGCATACATTCTGTTAAGTTACAACTGTTAACCTGCTGCAACGCTTTTCAGACTGTCACTAAAAGTTACAAGTTAAAGTTATATCAGCCTGCACTTTTTTTGATCAATAGTTAAATAATATCAGTCTGTGTATTTGTTTGTTAAATAAAGTTTCAATCTATGTCAGTTGAATCTATATTTGTTTGATCAATCCAACTTTCAGTCCATTTTAATAATTATATTTGATCACACAATCATCACTTGATCATTAAGGTGTATGAATACTAGCGAATAATTAATTAAGTTAGCTTCCGCCTTAGTTAATTAGTACTTGTGTTTGATAATCGAAAAGAGTTCAAAAATCTCCCACACCCTATTCACCCCCCCCCCTCTCTAGAGTGTGTTTGCGCCATATCGATCCAACAGAAGTAAACGTAACGATTAACTAATCCAAGTTAGTAGATCGGTGAGGAGAGGGAGAGGAATACCATGTTTGTTTTCTTTTATGTTATTGTTGGTCAAAGACCGCCTGTATGTTGCTTCTTAATTAGGTTAGAATCGTTTATACTTATAGTTGCGTTGTCTCTGTGGGATCGACCTTGACTCGCATTTACTATACTACGATGTACCTAGTATTCTTGCTAGTAATATCGACGTTAGTGACTTACACGCGATCACGCGCGCGCATATACATATTTTGTTATCTACTAAGGAGTCTTTGTAGTATAATTTTGTAACGCCTATTTCCCAAATACAGAGTCCTTGTCCGTAACTGGGACGGTCGGCACGTGATATTTAGGGTAAACCTTAAATCTCACATAAACCTCGTGACTTAATAGAGTAACTAAAGTTTCACAAGGAATACAACAAGTAGAGAACTCAGAAAAATAGCCCTTCGGGGCCTTCCATACAACACCAACCCAAAAGCAAACCACTACTGGAATCCGAAACAACAAATATGTCTGAAGAGAGAGAACAACTATAATTGTTGGCCACTTATTCAGAAGAAACAACTACAAAAGAAAGCGGAAACATAAACTACTCCATAGCTTCACTCTTAAACTAGCACTCCAAGCTCGTTGTCAAACCCTGCATGTACTTGCATACCTTCAAATAAAGGAGTGAGAACTAGCTAGATGTTTAGTAAGGAGAGAGAAAATTAAAAGATAGATTGAACTTTGTCAAATGCTGGAAGATATGGCACGAATCCACTCAAACCAATTTACAAAACAGTTGAAAACATTACTCGTAACCTCAAGAAACCACATTTAAAACATAATTAATCAATGCTAAGAAACATGCCTATCTACTACATCGGTTCGTCTTGCACGTATTTGTTCGTTTACATTAATTACTTACATAATCATGTTATGTCTTGTCTTTCTTACTCATTTTCTTACATAACACATGGGCGCATGTGCAACATGGCTAATACGCTAACCATACCTCCAATATGGGACTTAAAGTACCCAAGGTACTCCGTACGATATGTCGTTTTAAGAACGACATAGGTAATACAACCAGTCTTACCTCCGACATGAGACTTTGATTACCTTGATACTCCGTACAGTACATTTATAGATCACTAACTATACACAAGTGGGAACACATAAAGCACATACGTTCATGTTCATCATTACATGGTTCTAACCTCCTATGTTATCACATAAAAGGCCATGATAACACCGAACTACCAATTTATCTCCACTACTCGCATAATCAGTTTACATAACAGTATCCAGAAACCAAAACATATTTGAAAATACCACGTGTAACACATAATTTTCACAAAAACAGAACCCGAAGCTGATCTAGGGTATTGTCGGACGCGACGTGGCGGAGTTAAAGTCGTTGAGGCATGCCTAAAAATATTCCAAGTTCAGTTCCTACTTCTTTACAATCCGACGTAATACAAATACATAACCTAAACTACCAGTTCATGCACAATTTCAAGAAAATGAGTAAAAACGATAGCTTTACATGAAAATATGTTCCTTTTAATAAGAAAAACTATTTACCTTAAAGACGAGCCCAAGTACGAACTGACAACAACTACAAGAAACAAGGTCTAACATGAATGCTACGATACGACATGATCAAGACTGAGAATTTACGAAAAAGGCTAAATTTTTACCGTAAACAGACGAACCTGGATTTGTACATGCTTCTAGGACCGACTTGAACTCAACACTAAAATCTGCGAAAAAAGAAACAACGATGTCAGATCCTCCTGTCAAACATTAGGGGTTGCGCCGCAGCTGCACTGACTCACGTTGAGGCGAGCCTGCCGACAAACCGGTGATGCTACCGAGATTTCGGAGACCGGAAAAATGCAAACCCGGCTTGCTCAACTTGACTTCTGCCGAGGCCAGAGCTTACCTTGATGCGACAGAGGTCTCGAACAAGGAAACTCCGAAAAAAACTCTAAACATGCGAATCGAACTTAGACCTTATGGCGTCTTGGAGCCTTTTTATAGGCTCTTAACAATCTTAGGTCGGTTTCCACTATCTTGGAGGAAAAGAAAACCTAAAAAAAGAATAAAAAGGGGATAATTTTCGAATAGACCGAAACAATACTATGAGGTAAGAGATTATACAAATTTCCCCTATCTTGTATTGTATGAGTCCGTGATATGATCAATTAATGTTACATTTCCGTCCCGTAGTATAGGAGTTTTTGGGATTTAAACACAGTTTAAAAAAATTAATAAATGAGTTGTTTTTTAAAAATGTAAGGTAAAATACTGTATTGTTTTTTTGAGATTCACCTATAATATTGCATTGTTTATTGTGATAGTAAAAACAATGCATTTAATATTGAATTGAGATGTGAGAAGGTATTATATTATGTGACAAGTCAAAAAAACTAAAATACTCTATATTACGGGACGAAGAGAATACTGGATACAACATTTAAAAAACTAAAATGAAAATAAATACAAAAATCTTATATTTATTTTTTTACTAATACGATAGACGTGTTATTGCAAATAAAAAACAAAAAAACTATAAGAGTTCAATAAAACTACAATAAATTCATTAATCCGCGCGGGAAGAAATTAACCCGAAAATAAGAAAAATCAAATTACTAAAACAACCCCATAAATTCCACCTCAAATAAGATATTTTTTATATTCTACGGGGAACGACTATTTCATGTAACAACAACATTACTAAACATTTAGTTAATGCCTTTTACATTACCTGTTAGTTTTGTGACTTGATCTCTAAAACTGGTGGAACTAATCTGAAAACTGAAACTGAGTTTTGGGAAAAGCTGTGAAAACTGAGTTTTGGTGGAAACTGAGTTTGCTGAGTTCTACATCTGAGTTTGTTGATTACAAGTGAGTTTTCTGAAAAGTGGATTTTCTGGGAAAGCCAGTTTTGAGCTGAGTTTCGTCTGGTGGCTAACAGCTAGAGCTGAGGTCCACATTTGGGGTATTTATGACAATTCCGACAAAGATCTTATGGCGGTTAGGGATTTGTGCCTATAAATACCAATGTTGTAATCAATGTAAAGTGTGTCTTTCAAAGTGTTATTCACACACTTGTGAAAACCCTCTAATTCTGTGCATAATAAAATATCTCCTTTCCTTTCCATGGAGTAGTTGGCACAACGCCAGAAACCACGTTAAATCACTGTGTTCTCTTTGTTTCTGTGTTTTATCAATTTCCGCCTTATTTTTTTGTTAGAGTGCATATGTTTTATCTTTCTTCAAGAGCAAGTTCTCGTTTTTGTTTCAACAAACTAGTATTAGAGTGTCAGGTTCAAGATTCAGAGAGATTTGCAGGTTGAACGGAGTTTATCTTCACCAAGACCGGTGACCGGTGCAAGGATTTTATGATCAAAGGTATGTTCTTTAGCAAGAAAGATGTCAGCAATTAACGTAAAGATTAATAAATTTACAGGGAGGAACAATTTCAGTTTGTGGCAAATCAAGATGCAGGCCTTGTTAAAACAACAAGGATTGTGGACTCCTTTATCCGGTAAAGGAGATGCTAGTGCAGCAGATTACGCCAGTCTGGGGAGAAAGCACATTCCACCATCATGTTGTGCTTATCTGATGATGTTATCACGGAAGTTGCTGAGGAAGACACCGCTGCTGAGTTATGGTCAAAGCTTGAAACACTGTATATGACTAAGTCATTGACCAACATGTTGCTGCTAAAGCAGAGGCTGTTTAGCCTAATGATGCATGAGGGGGTTCAGCTGAGAGATCATCTTGACAGTTGAACACAATATTATTCGCTGGCCGTAGGAGTTTATTTTCTTTCATTGCCCAGTGGGCTAGTACTAGAACTCAATAACTGTTATTTTGTTCCTGCTCTTACGAAGAGCATTATTTCTATTTCTGCATTAGATGTTGATGGATTTTCTTTTACGTTTGAGAATAAATGTTGTTCTTTTTCACGTGATGGAATCTTTTATGGTACTGGCATACTTAGCAATGGTCTCTACATATTAGATATGAATGTTGACGTACTTAATATAAATAACAAGAAAGCCAAAACAAATGACTTGAATGAATCCTACTTATGGCATTGTAGACTTGGCCATATAAATAAGAATCGCATTTCCAAACTCCATAAAGATGGAATGTTGGATCAATTCGATTACGAATCGTTTGACACATGCGACGCTTGTTTACTTGGCAAGATGACAAAGTCACCTTTTAGTGGCAAAGGGATAAGATCCAATGAATTGCTTGAGCTCATACATACTGATGTATGTGGCCCAATGTCAATTCAAGCCAAAGGAGGATACTCTTATTTTATCACTTTCACTGATGACCATTCACGCTATGGTTATATATACTTAATGAAGTTTAAATCTGAAGCCTTCGAAAAGTTCAAGGAATTCAGAAGTGAAGTGGAGAAACAACTGGGTAAAGAAATCAAAACACTTCGATCCGATCGAGGTGGAGAATACCTAGATGGAGAGTTTCAAGATTATTTGAAGGAGAATGGGATTCTCGCTTTGAATGGACCCCTCCCGGGACGCCACGGATGAATGGCGTATCGAGAGGAGGAACCGCACCCCGTTAGACATGGTGCGATCCATGATGAGCTATGCGGTTCTCCCAAAATCATTTTGGGGGTATGCTCTAGAAACCGCATCCTACACACCGAACCGAGTTCCATCAAAGACGGTTGATTCTACACCATACGAGGTATGGGCAAAGAAGAAACCAAATCGGCATATCTTAAACCTTGGGGTTGTCCAACTTATGTGAAGCGGATGATGCCCGACAAATTAGAGGCCGATCCGACAAATGTCTGTTTGTGGGATATCCTAGAGAAACTAGAGGATACCAATTTTACCATCCCGAGGAACAAAAGGTGTTTGTTGCCGGGGATCGGCCACTTTCGGAGAAAGAGTTTATTCCGGATAGGGTCAGAGGGAGTAAGATTGATCTTGAAGAAATTCGAGAACCACTTACGGATAACAGTCCGTTGATGGAAGTAGAGGAGACACCACATACAAATGTGGCTCCACCCTCTACCGTAGACACGATAGCACCTCGAAGATCCACCAGGGAACGCCGTGAACCCGAAAGGTACACTGGCCTGTATCTCATGGAAGATGAGGACCCTAGAACTTATGAGGAAGTGCTATTAAGGCATGACAAAGAGAAATGGCTAGAAGCAATGAATTCTGAAATGGAATCCATGAGGACAACCAAGTTTGGAACTTAGTTGATCCGCCTGAGGGAATAGTTCCCATAGGGTGTAAATGGGTCTTTAAGAGAAAGACCGACATGGACGGTAACGTGACCACCTACAAGGCTAGGTTGGTGTCAAAAGGTTATAAGCAAAGACAAGGAGTTGACAATGATGAAACCTTCTCGCCTGTTGCCATGTTAAAATCCATTAGAATTTTGCTCGCTATTGCAGCATACCATGATTACGAAATCTGGCGGATGGATGTGAAAATAGCTTTCCTTAACGGGAACTGTCGAGGAAGTGTATATGACACAGCCTGAGGGTTTCACAACCAATGACGCCAGGATGGTGTGTAAACTGCAAAGATCCATTAATGGATTAAAGCAAGCTTCTCGGAGTTGGAATCTTCGCTTTGATGAGATTATCAAACAGTTTGATTTCATCAAGAACGAAGATGAGCCCGGTGTTTACAAGAAGGTTAGTGGGAGTGCCATTGTGTTCTTAGTGCTTTATGTGGATGACATATTGCTCATAGGGAATGATGTGCCTATGTTACAATCAGTCAAAGCTTGGTTATCCAAGAACTTCTCAATGAAGGACTTGGGTGAGGCGACCGATATTCTAGGAATAAAGATCTATAGAGATAGATCTAAGAGGTTGCTTGGTCCGTCGCAATCCACCTACATAGACAAGATGCTTGAAGAGATTCGGCATGGAGCGATCCAAGAAAGGATTGCGCCCATGTCACATGGGGTCTACCCGTCGAAGGGAATTAGTCCTAAGACGAGAGGAGGAAAGGGCACAAATGAGTAAAGTCCCTTATGCTTCGGCGGTCGGGTCTATCATGTATGCCATGTTATGCACAAGACCGGATGTCTCGTACCCTCTTAGTATGACTAGTAGGTACCGGTCCAATCCAGGTGATGGTCACCGGATTGCTTGTCGAGAATATCCTTAAGTACTTGAGACGTACTAGGGATATGTTCCCGGTTTTCGGGAATGATGATTTAGTATTACGAGGTTACACGGATGCCGGTTCCAAACCGACAAGGATGACTTTAAGTCACAATCTGGATTTGTTTTTACGCTTAACGGCGGAGCGGTGGTGGAAGAGTTCCAAGCGGGAGACTACCGGACTCTACAACGGAAGCCGAATACATAGCGCCTCGGAGGCGGCAAAGGAAGCGCGTTTGGATGAAGAAGTTCATTACTGAACTTGGTGTGGTTCCCTCCATTGAAGGTCCAGTGCCTCTGTACTGTGATAATAATGGAGCGATATCTCAGTCAAAGGAGCCAAGGTCTCGTCAGAAGTCCAAACATGTGCTACGGCGCTATCACTTGATTAGAGAGATAGTAGATAGAGGAGATGTAAAGATAGAGAAAGTCCACACGGATGATAACATAGCTGATCCGTTAACCAAGGCATTGTCTCAAGCTAAGCATGAGAAACATGTTCACTTGCACGGGCTTAGGCATATGGGTGATTGGCTTTAGGCCAAGTGGGAGATTTTGGAAAGGTGTCCTAAACCCAATCGGGTTGGACCGGATCCGACCGGGTCGGGTCATTTACAGTCTATTTAGTTCATGTAATAACTTTATTATGATTAATAAAAGCACTTATGTTATTATATATTGTCTGTCTTCATATTATTTGTTGTATACATATATAGTAACGTCCCTAGTATCAATCTGTGATAGAGAAACCATGATAGTGATTATGGTTGTGAGATCTCTAATCACCATAATAAGGTTGGTACTTAAATGTCTCTAGTCTTATATATTATCAAATGGGACATTGATAGTATAATCGACTAGCACGTATTGGATGTCTTCTATCTTTTAGAAGGTAGGGATAGATCTCGTCTATCGAAGTGTAGAGACACTTGACCGTACGTGGACGTGTATTAGAGAATGCGT
Source organism: Gentiana straminea (assembly GCA_036785695.1). NCBI lineage: Eukaryota > Viridiplantae > Streptophyta > Magnoliopsida > Gentianales > Gentianaceae > Gentiana > Gentiana straminea. The sequence goes on along the minus strand of JAVUPR010000300.1, from coordinate 12,116,438 downwards.
ACGTTAGACCGACCCACTTACATTAAGTGTCACACTATGTGGCGGTTGTGTAATTATCCTTTTGACCGGAGTCTTCATGGCATCACGGTGTGGATTGTCATGCTTTGACACTATTGAGATTTCTCCTAACCACGGGGCGATCATGCGGTAGTGATTGGGTATGATATTGAAGCATGCGGAGTATACATGATTGGTCGTCCGGGAATCGCGTATCCTATGATTGGGATTGAATATCCGAAATGGCCTTCTTATAAGGAATGTCTAGCTCTCGAGAATCTTTGCAAAGTGGGAGTAAATGTGTTATTCCGAGGGAGCATGATATCCGGATAATAAGATACGATCGTCAATGTATTGACACTCGAGATACGATCGTATGGATATTATTATAGCGATAGGATTGTAAGTTACACGGTAATCGCTTCACATGAAAGGTAGTAGTCATTGCTTTTGACTCTTCCGATAATTGGGGGTCACGGTGTGTTGCTGTAGACGCTATCCCGTGATCGTTAGGTATGAAGGGCATTTTAGTAAATTGCACTTTGTGTCTACGGCCAACATATTCGGAAGCCTATCGGGTCACACACATATGAACATCGAGTCGGATTAAAATGCGGTTATAGTTGATAACCAAATAAGGAAAATTTATCTCTAGACTATAAAGGTTATAATGGTAAATTAATATGGTGGTATTTATTTATTATGAATAAATAAAATACAAGATATTAATTATATACAAATTAGATTAATTAAAGAATATTCCGGAAGTCAATTTGTTGACTAATGGGGCGCCACTTTTGTGTGTATAAGATACACTTGGATTGTGCACTTTAATTAATAAAGATTGCCATGATATTAATATAAGATATTAATTGATTTTGAAAAATAGATTTATGGTAATAAGATAATTATAATCAATATATGATATTGACAAAATAAATTATAATTAAAGAGATAAATCAATCTAGTTGATTTTCCTTATTTTATTAGAAAAAAGGTTTTCTTCTCCTCCACACTACTATCGGGGCGCCACCTCCTCTATAAAAGGGGGAAGCGGGTGTCAAGCTCTTTTGTACAACACAATTGCAAGAGTTCATAATTCTTGTGTAAAATAGAGAGCTCTCCATAGTGAGTTTGTGAGGGAAGAAAAGGTCCGGTCTAGCAGCCGGAGTTTTTCCGATAGCAATCCATGGAGGATTCCGGCGAGGGGTTCGTGTGGATTAGCGATAGAGGCCGGACGCGTGGACGGCTTGCGCATTGAACTACTCTCCGTTGGCGGTCAAAGCGACGATCTTGTAGATCATCCAAAGTATAACCGTCAAACTACTTAACGTGTTTATTGCATTAAACGAAGAACGATCTAGAAAAGGAAATAAAATTTTAAATTCCGCTGCGTTAAACTAGTGATTTCCTAACAGTGGTATCAGAGACAGACTTCATGCTTAAGCAATAAGCTTATTTTAATTGCGTAGTATTTAATCAATAGATGCAAGATTTAAATCACGAAACGTTAAAACAAAAAAAAAAAACAAAAAAATTAGGGTTCATTGGGGGGTCGGCCGACTGGCGGCGCCCCCCTCCCTCTGCGGCGGCGGCGGCGGCGGTAACCCTAGGGTTGCCGTCCGTCGGCTCTCCTCTTCCAATAGGGGAGATCAACCCTTTTCGTTTTGTGATATTTTATTGTGCATAGATATCTCGTTTGTTTAGTTGTGTCATATGGCCAACCAATGGTTCAAATAGTTTGGACCATTGGGAAACCATATGGCATGTTGGCATTTCCAAATTTTGATTTGGAATAGGCCTAGCCCTTTTCAAATATTTGATTTGTAAAAGGCCTGCCTGCCACTTCCAAAATTTTGATTTTGGAAAGTGGCCGAGCCTAAACCAAAATTATTTGGCCTTTCCAAATTTTGATTTGGAATAGGCCTTCAGCCTTTTTCAAATATTTGATTTGTAAAAGGCCTAGGCCTAGCGCCACTTCCGACTAAAATAATTTGGCCTTTCCAAATATTGATTTGGAATAGGCCAGGCCCCTTTTCAAATATTTGATTTGTAAAAGGCTAGCTGAAACCACTTCCAAAATTTTGATTTTGGAAAGTGGCCGCCTAAGCTAAATTTAGTTTTGGAAAGGAAACAAATAGGAGACTTTATAATTTTAATTTTATATTTTGAATAGTTCAAATTTAATTAAAATTGAAATCGATTTAAAATTAAATGTTAATTTTAATTTTCGATTAAGTCATATAATTAATTAAAAGTTATTTAATTATTTGACGTGATAAAATAAAGACGCATGAGTAGTAGTAGTTAAAATTAGAATTTAATCTTTTTCATAAGATAAAATTGTATGGATTAGATGTGTAGATATAATGTGATTATATGGACCCCGATTGATCATGGACTCGACCAATAGGATAGATGGGAATGTTTTCTTTATGTTGGTTTTTGAAAAATTGTCCTAGGCCGTTATGAAGAACGTGACCTAGTTTACTTTTTGCATTTATCCCATTCCCTGAGCTCCCCCCGTGTGCGGCGGGTGTAATTATTTATTATGTAACAAGAATGGAGCAAGAAGTTCAAGACCAAGGAGAGATAAAGAACCCATTGGCGTACAACAATAAAGATCCTATTGGCGGTTGCGATACCCTTAGTTTGTGACCCGCGGTTTCGTCGGTTGTATTCGAAACCGCACCTAGAAAAAGTCCATGATCATACCGGTTATTTTATGCGCGGAATGTTGTGTATGTTTTACTTTATATGATATCGTTGTAATATGCACATAGTAGATGAGACCATAATTAAACAAAATTAATTAAGTGAATTAATTTAAAATTATTCCCACGCCAAAAATCGAGCCAAAATTGTCTCCCAATATTATAATGACGGTGAAGAGCCTTTGTTCGGATCCAACTGATCGGCCCACGTCGGGAGTTGACCTACCACGGGTATATCGTCATTATCGAGATATGATCGTTATGAGATCTCATGAATATTTGGGTTACGACTCGACTAAGAATCTTGCGGTGATTGGCCCACGTCAGGACCGTCTGATTTTAGAGACAAGGGGTGGCTATCACATAAAGATGTGAATTGTCAAAGAGTTGACTAGTCAACCAATGGAAATCGAATAAGATTCGATCGGTAAATAGTACCCACCTTCGAAATTGACCCGGTCGATCGGCCCACGTCGGGGAAATAGTCAACTAGATAGGATTCCATCCACTAAATAATTAATTAAATTCTTGAAAGCCAATAGGGAATAGTTGGCTAGTGGGAGTAAAACCTTATAAATTTCTTAGTGCAAATTTAGGTTTTTTATACATGAGCTTTTACTTATTCTATCTTTATTTATTGTTGTAGAAAATGTCAAACAAATTGAACCTTCGTTTTATCATCGAAAACAAGCTTGACGAAACTAATTTTCTCGATTGGGAAAGAAACCTCAAAATCGTTTTGAGGCACGAGAAGATTGGCTATGTCTTGGACGAGGCCCTACCGGAAAAGCCCGGCCGAGGGTTCGTCGCGGATGTTGTCGAGAAGTACAACAAGCACCGTTCGACAAGATCGATGCTACATGTATCATGCTTGCTTCTATGACACCCGAACTGCGCGAAACGAAAGATGAGTCTATGGACGCCTACTCTATCATGGTCCACCCGAAGGAACTTTACGCTTCTCGCCTCGCACCGAGAGGTACGAGGTCTCGAAGGCCCCGTTTAGCTGTAAGATGGCATCTGGAACTGCTGCGGGGTCACACGTGCTTAAAATGATCGGGTACATAGAGAGGCTTGGGAAGCTGGGCCACAAGTTAGAACGAGAGTTGAGTATTGACTTGATTCTGCAATCTCTACCTGACTCATTCTCGCAGTTTGTGATGAACTATCACATGAACAAAATAGATTGCTCCCTTGCGGAGTTATTGAACATGTTGAAGACTAGCCGAGGGCACCGTAGGGAAGGGAAAGCAAGTGTTGCTTTGGTCACTTCAAGCAAGGGCAAGCCTAAAGCCCGAAAAAAAGTCCAAGAAGGCGAAGGCCGCACCTAAGCCAACGCCTAAAATAGCGAAAGACAAATCCAAGGATGCTTGCTTCCATTGCGGTGAGACCGGACATTGGAGGAGAAACCGCAAGGGCTTCTTGAGTACCAAGAAGAAGCATTCGATGCTTCGACTTCGTGTATATTTATGATTGAGATCAACATTACTTCTTCTAAGTCTAACCACCGGGTATTAGATACTTGGTTGTGGTTCTCATATTTGTACGAATATGCGAGGCACTAAGAAGAACTAGAGATCCGAGGAAAGGAGAGGTGGACCTACGCGTTGGAAATGGAGCAAGTGTTCTTTGCGCGGCCGTAGGAGTTTATTTTCTTTCATTGCCCGGTGGGATAGTACTAGAACTCAATAACTGTTATTTTGTTCATGCTCTTACGAAGAGCATTATTTCTATTTCTGCATTAGATGTTGATGGATTTTCTTTTACGTTTGAGAATAAATGTTGTTCTTTTTCACGTGATGGAATCTTTTATGGTACTGGCATACTTAGCAATGGTCTCTACATATTAGATATGAATGTTGACGTACTTAATATAAATAACAAGAAAGCCAAAACAAATGACTTGAATGAATCCTACTTATGGCATTGTAGACTTGGCCATATAAATAAGAATCGCATTTCCAAACTCCATAAAGATGGAATGTTGGATCAATTCAATTACGAATCGTTTGACACATGCGAAGCTTGTTTACTTGGCAAGATGACAAAGTCACCTTTTAGTGGCAAAGGGATAAGATCCAATGAATTGCTTGAGCTCATACATACTGATGTATGAGGCCCAATGTCAATTCAAGCCAAAGGAGGATACTCTTATTTTATCACTTTCACTGATGACCATTCATGCTATGGTTATATATACTTAATGAAGTTTAAATCTGAAGCCTTCGAAAAGTTCAAGGAATTCAGAAGTGAAGTGGAGAAACAACTGGGTAAAGAAATCAAAACACTTCGATCCGATCGAGGTGGAGAATACCTAGATGGAGAGTTTCAAGATTATTTGAAGGAGAATGGGATTCTGCCTGAATGGACCCCTCCCGGGACGCCACAGATGAATGGCGTATCTGAGAGGAGGAACCGCACCCTGTTAGACATGGTGCGATCCATGATGAGCTATGCAGTTCTCCCAAAATCATTTTGGGGGTATGCTCTAGAAACCGCATCCTACACACTGAACCGAGTTCCATCAAAGACGGTTGATTCTACACCATACGAGGTATGGGCAAAGAAGAAACCAAATCTGGCATATCTTAAACCTTGGGGTTGTCCAACTTATGTGAAGCGGATGATGCCTGACAAATTAGAGGCCAGATCCGACAAATGTCTGTTTGTGGGATATCCTAGAGAAACTAGAGGATACCAATTTTACCATCCTGAGGAACAAAAGGTGTTTGTTGCCAGGACTGGCCACTTTCTGGAGAAAGAGTTTATTCTGGATAGGGTCAGAGGGAGTAAGATTGATCTTGAAGAAATTCGAGAACCACTTACGGATAACAGTCCGTTGATGGAAGTAGAGGAGACACCACATACAAATGTGGCGCCACCCTCTACCGTAGACACGATAGCACCTCGAAGATCCACCAGGGAACGCCGTGAACCCGAAAGGTACACTCGGCTCGTATCTCATGGAAGATGAGGACCCTAGAACTTATGAGGAAGTGCTATTAAGGCATGACAAAGAGAAATGGCTAGAAGCCATGAATTCTGAAATGGAATCCATGAGGACAACCAAGTTTGGAACTTAGTTGATCCGCCTGAGGGAATAGTTCCCATAGGGTGTAAATGGGTCTTTAAGAGAAAGACCGACATGGACGGTAACGTGACCACCTACAAGGCTAGGTTGGTGTCAAAAGGTTATAAGCAAAGACAAGGAGTTGACTATGATGAAACCTTCTCGCTTTGTTGCCATGTTAAAATCCATTAGAATTTTGCTCGCTATTGCGATACCATGATTACGAAATCGCGGATGGATGTGAAAACAGCTTTCCTTAACGGGAACCTGTCTGAGGAAGTGTATATGACACAGCTTGAGGGTTTCACAACCAATGACGCCAGGATGGTGTGTAAACTGCAAAGATCCATTTATGGATTAAAGCAAGCTTCTCGGAGTTGGAATCTTCGCTTTGAGGAGATTATCAAACAGTTTGATTTCATCAAGAACGAAGATGAGCCCGGTGTTTACAAGAAGGTTAGTGGGAGTGCCATTGTGTTCTTAGTGCTTTATGTGGATGACATATTGCTCATAGGGAATGATGTGCCTATGTTACAATCAGTCAAAGCTTGGTTATCCAAGAACTTCTCAATGAAGGACTTGGGTGAGGCGACCTATATTCTAGGAATAAAGATCTATAGAGATAGATCTAAGAGGTTGCTTGGTCCGTCGCAATCCACCTACATAGACAAGATGCTTGAAGAGATTCGGCATGGAGCGATCCAAGAAAGGATTGCGCCCATGTCACATGGGGTCTACTGTCGAAGGGAATGAGTCCTAAGACGAGAGGAGGAAAGGGCACAAATGAGTAAAGTCCCTTATGCTTCGGCGGTCGGGTCTATCATGTATGCCATGTTATGCACAAGACCAGATGTCTCGTACCCTCTTAGTATGACTAGTAGGTACCAGTCCAATCCAGGTGATGGTCACTGGATTGATGTCAAGAATATCCTTAAGTACTTGAGACGTACTAGGGATATGTTCCTGGTTTTCGGGAATGATGATTTAGTATTACGAGGTTACACGGATGCCAGTTTCCAAACTGACAAGGATGACTTTAAGTCACAATCTAGATTTGTTTTTGCGCTTAACGGCGGAGCAGTGAGCTGGAAGAGTTCCAAGCAGGAGACTACTGCAGACTCTACAACGGAATCCGAATACATAGCGACCTCGGAGGCGGCAAAGGAAGCGATTTGGATGAAGAAGTTCATTACCGAACTTGGTGTGGTTCCCTCCATTGAAGGTCCAAGTGCCTCCATCTTTGTGATAATAATGGAGCGATATCTCGATCAAAGGAGCCAAGGTCTCGTCGAAGTCCAAACATGTGCTACGGCGCTATCACTTGATTAGAGAGATAGTAGATAGATGAGATGTAAAGATAGAGAAAGTCCACACGGATGATAACATAGCTGATCCGTTAACCAAGGCATTGTCTCAAGCTAAGCATGAGAAACATGTTCACTTGCACGGGCTTAGGCATATGGGTGATTGGCTTTAGGCCAAGTGGGAGATTTTGGAAAGGTGTCCTAAACCCAATCGGGTTGGACCGGATCCGACCGGGTCGGGTCATTTACAGTCTATTTAGTTCATGTAATAACTTTATTATGATTAATAAAAGCACTTATGTTATTATATATTGTCTGTCTTCATATTATTTGTTGTATACATATATAGTAACGTCCCTAGTATCAATCTGTGATAGAGAAACCATGATAGTGATTATGGTTGATGAGATCTCTAATCACCATAATAAGGTTGGTACTTAAATGTCTCTAGTCTTATATATTATCAAATGGGACATTGATAGTATAATCAGACTAGCAAGTATTGGATGTCTTCTATCTTTTAGAAGGTAGGGATAGATCTCGTCTATCGAAGTGTAGAGACACTTGGACTGTACGTGGACGTGTATTAGAGAATGCGTACGTTAGACTGACCCACTTACATTAAGTGTCACACTATGTGGCGGTTGTGTAATTATCCTTTTGACCAGAGTCTTCATGGCATCACGGTGTGGATTGTCATGCTTTGACACTATTGAGATTTCTCCTAACCACGGGGCGATCATGCGGTAGTGATTGGGTATGATATTGAAGCATGCGGAGTATACATGATTGGTCGTCCGGGAATCGCGTATGTAAGGGTGAATATCCGAAAGGGCCTTCTTATAAGGAATGTCTTACTCTCGTGAATCTTTGCAAATTGGAAGTAAATGAGTTACTTCGAGAGAGCATGATATCCAGATTATAAGATACGGTTGTCAATGCTTGACACTCGACGTACGACCGTATGGATATTATTACAGCGATAGGATTCTATTTACACACTAACCGAGCACATGAAAGGTAGTAGTCATTGCGTATTGACTCTTCCGATGATTGGGGGTCACGGACGTGTTGCTAGATGCTATCCGTGATCGTTAGATGTGAAGGGCATTTTCGTAATTGCGCCTTATGTCTACGGCCAACATATTCGGAAGCCTATCGGGTCACACACAAATGAACATCGAGTCGGATTAAAATGTGCTTATAGTTGATAACCAAATAAGGAAAGTTTATCTCATTCTATAAAAGTTATATATAGTGGTAAATAAATATGGTAGTATTTATTTATTATTAATAAATATAATACAAGGTATTAATTATGTTGATTAATTAAATATATATATTAGATATATATGGCCACGTGAATTTGGCTAATAATATGGCGCCAATCTCTTGGTGTATGGGATACATTTGGATTGTGTAATTTAATTAATAAGATTACCATAATATTAATATTGGATATTAATTGATTTTGGAAAAATCGATTTATGGTAACAAGATAAAGATATTCAATATAAGATATTGCCAATATCTTATATTTATTTAATATAAGATATCAAATAAAAGAGATAAATCAATCTAAGAGATTTTTCTTATTTTACTAGTAAAATGTTTTCTTTCTCTCCATTCTACCCAAGACTTGTTCCCCAAGGATTTTGGGAATCAAAGGGGTGCCGCATATGCCTATAAAAGCAAGGGGGTGCTAAGCTCTTGTGTACATCACAATAATTCCAAGAGCTAATTGTTCTTGTGAAAAATAATAGAGTTTTTTAGAGAGAGATTATAGAGAAAGAAAAGGTCGACCTAGCAGTCGAGTTTTTTTAGTAGCAATCCTTGACGGGATTTTGGCGAGGTGCTCGTGTGGATTACTGGTAGAGGCCGGACGCTTGGACGGCTCGCGCATATCTACTCATACCGGACGGTCAAAGCGTCGATCTTTTAGATCAACCAAGGTAATAGTACCGTCCCTTATCTTATATGTTTATTGTTTAAACGGAGATGATCCTGGAACAAGAAATCAAAATTTTAAACTTCCGTTGCGCTGCTCGATTGATTTCCTAACAAAAAGAACACTGGAAAGCTGTGAAAAGAATGTTCAGGTACATTAGGGGTACAACTGATGTTGGTCTCATTTATGGAGGTGATACTCAGAGTTTGGTCACATGATAGTGTGATGCTGATTATGCAGGTGATGTGGACAGTAGAAAATCAATGACTGGTTATGTTTTCACATTGAGGAATTCAGTTGTCTGCTGGAAAGCAACTCTGCAAACAATAGTAGCTTTATCAACAACTGAGGCAGAGTATATGGCTCTTACTGAAGCAGCCAAGGAAGCAATCTGGTTGAAGGGACTAGTCAGTGATTTGTGGCTGCATCAGGATCAAGGTGAGATTTATTGTGACAGTCTGAGTGCAATTTGTCTAGCTAAGGATCAGGTTCATCATGAGAGTACCAAGCATATTGATGCGAGATATCATTTTCTAAGGAATGAGAAGAGGGTTGTAGTGAAGAAGATCAGCACCAAGGAAAATCATGCTGATATGCTTACTAAACCAGTTCAACAAAGCAAGTTTCAGTTGTGCCTGGACTTGCTTAACATTCAAAGCTTATAATCAGTTTTCTGGAAACTCAGTTGAGGGCGGTGTCGGTGAGTGGATTCTGTGGAGAAGTCTGGTACAAGTACATCCTGGCATTGACGAATGCATCTGATACAAGTACATCTGAATTATGCAATCTAGTGACGTTGAATGAGAGTTCAAGTCAAGATAAAGATTTGTTAGTTTTGTGACTTGATCTTTAAAACTGGTGGAACTAATCTGAAAGCTGAAACTAAGTTTTGTGAAGTGAAACTTGGGAAAAGCTAAGAAAACTGAGTTTTGCTGGAAACTGAGTTTGTTGATTACAAGTGAGTTTTTTGAAAAGTGAGTTTTCTGGGAAAGTTAGTTTTGAGCTGAGTTTCGTCTGGTGGCTAACAGCTTGAGCTGGGGTCCACATTTGGGGTATTTATGATAATTCCGACAAAGATCTTATGGCGGTTAGAGTTAGGGATTTGTGCCTATAAATACCAATGTTGTAATCAATGCAAAGTGTGTCTTTCAAAGTGTTATTCACACACTTGTGAAAACCTTGTAATTCTGTGCATAATAAAATATCTCATTTCCTGTCCGTGGAGTAGTTGGCACAACGCCGAAAACCACGTTAAATCACTATGTTCTCTTTGTTTCTATGTTTTATCAATTTCCGTCTTATTTTTCTGTTAGATTGCATCTGTTTTATCTTTCTTCAAGAGAAAGTTTCTCGTCTGTGTTTCAACATTACCAAATATCTTTATACACATATTTTTATTTTCACTTTTACCTATTAAATTTAATGTTTTTGTGGGCGCGCTGATTCGGACCGAATTGGATATAGAAAATGTTTAAAATTCTGACTTAAACCGGGTGTGAATAATCATTATTTTATTACTCAAATTGGATCAGAACAATCTGTATGAAAAGATGCTCCTATTTTATAATACTTATACCATAAAAAATCCCTTTTATTTATACAACCAAGCACACTTGAATCGAATCAAACCATAAAGTGGAATAGGATCATCTCAAGTATTTGAGGAAATATTCTCTCATGTAGTAGTGATTTAACCACACACAAAAAATGTGAAAATCATCTAACTGTAGATTTATTTTTTCAAAACTACGCCGTTTTAATGTTAGTGTGTAAAAACAAATCCACTTAACCCTTAAGTATTCCACTCCCTCCAAAAGCTTGGTTTGTTTTATACCTAAAAACAAAACCACAAGAAAAGGTTGTGTTTATTTTGTCAAGAGTTTTTTTGGGGTTTTTTTTACATCACACCTAATCATTTCTTACAATTCTCCAGTCACTGCTTTCTGTGGAGGTCAAATTAAAAAACTGGTACTTGAGAACACGATTATTCATGTGGTTTTCAGGCGAAGTGAAACGTAAAACCACTCAGTGACAAGAGGGAAGTTGAAGTGAGCTCAGTGGCCGGAAGGAAGTTGGGGGGAGGGGGTGAGTGTACAAAAAGTGATGGACCTAGGAAAATTTTCCGGTGGGGCTAAATTAAAAAAAAAAAAAAAGAGTTAAAAAAAACTCAACTGTCAAGATTTGGACAAATCACCACAAGGTCATCAATAATGCTTCTAACCACTTGGACTAAATAGACAATTGTTATATAATTGTCGGAAATAATATACAGGCATGATTTTTAATATTATTGGATGACTATATAAATAACTTCACACGGAAAGTTAAGTGAGAGTCATGGGTCCCTGGACTATGTGGGTCCGCCCCTTGTATAAAATAAGCTTTGTAAGGTGTTGTCATTTCAAAAGCTATCACGATTATTTTCATCATTTTTATTAAAAAAAATAAAATTCATAATACTCTTTACCGTGTTACACGATCCGAGTCTGGTCAATTAAAACTATACATATATATGCTGGCTGTGACATTTAGTTTACCAACCGCATGTGAGACGATGATGATAGGCTTAGATATAATTAACGGGGCATGCTTATCCATGTTTTGATGTTCAGATTATCTTGTCTTGTTATTTATAGGAGTTTATTAATTAATATCATGGTTCCAAAGTCAAAAAAGAAAAAGAAAAATCATGGTTCCAATAAATAAATAAATAAAAACAATGTTTCCCATAAATAAAAGTAATAATAGCCTCTCTCGTTATTTCACTTTATCCACTTTATTATCTTTTTCATTATTATTTTATTCATTATTCTAATTTATTTTACCAATCATTTCATAATCTATACAAATTTTAAAAAAATATCTTAACTTTCTAATCATTACTTCAATCACTTTATCTAAAAAATTCAAAGAAAAAACTCCAACCCAAAACAAACACAACCTTAGTAACAATTTTATTTTGTTTTGTTTTTGTTTTTTGTGGTTTTTTTTTGGAGAAAAAAAGACTCACTAACCTTTTCTTTCTTTTTTCCCTTTTTTTTTATCAAGGAACTTGCTAAAGCTTGAGTGGCTTATAAGTAAAATTTGAGTCATTTCTCTTTCATAGACCGTACGAAGATCAATAAGTCAAATTTGCCGACACGCTTCGTTTCTCTTTCTCCGCAAATAGTGCATATCGTATAGTAGGTAGTATATATATCTTAAAAGGGAGTACCTATTATTTATCTATAAAAGGGACGACTATTTTGTCGTCTTCCTATTTTTTTTTCTCCTTCTTGGATTCTGAAACGACGCCGTATGCAATGGGATACTCTGTCGTTTTGTGTATTACACACACCCAACACACTTGGTCGTCCTGTATGTCTCTGCGTGTGCATTTCTGGTCAAATATTACACGTGCTGTGTTAGAAGGCTCGTTTTCCCTACACGCCATGTTCATCTCCACCACCGCCCCTCTTCCCCTCTCACCGTCTTCCATCTCCACTAAGAGAGTTCAGTGGGAGGTAAAAGATCTGCCTGGGGCTTATGGGTTTCAATTGTTGTTGTATCTACCGTCTGCATCTGCTGCTGCTCGGTTGTTCTTTCTGGCAAAGCATTCTCCATCAGGTATTCTTCTTCTTCTTATGTGTTTATTTTTAAATTGATTTCTGCAGATGTTCTGTGTTTCTATGGCTTCACGGCTGCTTCGTATGGCAATATGTTGCCGTAGAGCCCTCATTGATTTAGGTAAGAATTTGAGTTCTTGATGGGTTTTTTTTTCCGCTGGAGGACATTGACTTTCATTCTGAACAAATAACATTTTGAAGCTTTTCTTATAGATCTTAAGGTAGCAGTATTTTTTTTGCTATTTATGTAAAGATTAAAGCCCAACAAGTATCTGTATTTGCATTTTTCTTCTCTCTTTCTGCCAATTTTGTGTAACAGTTTATCTTTTTCCTTTCTTTTTCGGATAAAATTGTTTGAATTTTCAGGGATGGATAATTTACAGTGGGGAAACAGGAAGAGATTGAGATGTGTAAAATCCAAAGCGGAAAACTCTTCTGTTGCTTTAAGGGGAGAAAAAGTGGATGGTGCTTTGGAAAAGAAGAATAAGACTTCTAGGATTAATAATGGGAATAACACCAAAGCTCTTCATCATGTTCCTTCTCCTCATCGCGTAAATATGTACCGATTTTATTCTCTAATCGGTTTTTTAGGGGTTTGGGGGAATTGGGGTGTGTGGGTCTGAGTTCATTTTGGATTATATTGCTAGGAAATGTGTGTTCTTTGGATATGCTTTAAAGTTTGATCATTTTCTTGTTTGCTTTGGAGATAAAGTCCAGCTCTTCTCGTAAGAACAAGAAGGCCATATGCTTGTAGAAGCTCATCCGGTCTTGCTCGTTTTTCTTGAATTTGGATATTGTAGTGGCACTATAATTGGTTGGTTTATGCTTTATAAGAAATTTAGTTCTTGGTTCAATACTTATGTCAGCCTCAAAGGTTCGGTTTTAGTGTTTGTGGTTACCTGTTGCATCCAGTTTTGCAACATAAATGTGCCAATGAGTATTGAAACAAAGTAAATAGAATGTGTCTGGCATTATCTTTAGAAGAGTATCATGCCTAATGTAACAACTGATTAAGTGTGGCTTACTATATTCTGTAGCATGTAGGTGTACTATTACATTTAAACATGCTTTTTTCACAGGACCTCCTAGCAATTTGCGTCAGGAACTGGGAATAGAGAGGTTGTAACTTAAATGCATGTAGAGTATAACAGCTGGTTAGATTAGCAAAGTTAGTAGTTAATTTCTTGACAGTTAGTTTAGGGACGAGTATTTTGTCGTTTTCTGCCCTTCTTTTTCCCCATTCCTCTATATATTTTATATACATATTTTCCATGTTTCCTAATAATCCTAATCCTAATAATTTTTATTATACGGTGTACACGTGGTTGCCGTATCTCTATACGTGGGTGTCTTCTGGTTTCCATCTCCACTACCGTCCCTCCTTCCCTATGATCGTCGTTTCTCTCCACTAATCCTCTCCACTAAGGAATTCACTCAAGGTTAGAAGATTTGGGTGGGGTGTATTATGGGTTTCAGTTGCCATTTCTTCTCCCGTCTGTGTATGCAATTGTGTAGGTGGTTGTTCCGGCGATTCATTCTCCTTCAGGTATTTTACTCTACTGCCTGTTCTCTCCTCCGATTTCTATTCCTCTTCTATGTTTCTTTTCAATCTCACATTTGTGCGGGTGTTCTGTGTGTGTATGGTTTTTTGGTTGCTTCGTTTGCTATTTTGTTAGCATTATCTTCCTCATCGGCCTCCTTTATTTTATCCCCAATTTTTCTTGATTCCGCATTCATGATATTGAATTAACAGACAAATTGATGACGAGTGACTCTAAATTTTTCCCCAGCTTTCTATTCCTCTTGACTTTGATTCTGCTAAATCTCATAAATGTTTTTCTCTTCTTCTCAAAATCTGTGATTTTCAAATCTATCCATTTTCGATTAGTTGAATTTAGAATTTTCTGGTGCTTTTCATCCGCACGGTTGGTCTCAAATATGAATTTTGAATTCTATTTGAGATTTGTTGATTAATGTCAAATATGTGGCTCTATCATTAGATATTTGAGAGAGGATAGACCGAACGGTTCAGCTGGTGGACTTTACAACTTTAGAGACCTTTTCATAGAAGACAACCTGGTTCGAAATCTTAGCTGATCTTACTCAATTTTACTTCTTTTGATTGTTTGTGAGGTTAATGAATATCTTTTATTCAAATGGTTTTTTTTTTCAGGCAATCACACATTAATTTTAACTGAATTGTGGCGTCTGCTGCAGTTTTCCATTGCCTGACATGCTCGTTAAGTATCTGTATCTCTCTTTTTTCTTCTCTGTCTCTTATTATTAGCAAGGTTTGCCACCAAATAGTTGAAAGTATTCAGTCCTTGCCGTACATGCATTACTTCCATTAATGTTTTGTGCTTTTTAGTTGTTTATCCTGCATGAATTTGCAGAGGCTCACAAAGGATATGAGAGGATTGGTACCTTTCCTGTAATCAAGGTTTGTAAGTACGTTCCGCGAGCATAATCACTTTGTTTGTGGTTGTTTCACATTTATTTTTCTTCTTTTTCGCAGGTTCCTCCAGAGTCAGCAAACCAGTTTGGTGAGTTGGTGGTGGATCCTGTTACCAATGAACTCTTACACTTTACTGAGAAACCAGAAACATTTGTACATTTGAGGTTTTACTTTTCTCTCTTTTTAGTTTAATATCACATAATTTACATTAAAGACCGGTTTGACCATGTGTTTTATGTAATCCAGGTAAGTGACCGGATAAAATGTTGTGTATTTGTGTTTACGCCTGGCATCCTTGATGATATTCAGGATGTATCCACCCAAAGAAAAGGTAGAGGTTGGTTTTGTGCACATAGCTCATATGAAAATTTTATCTTCCAGTTTCTTTGTTCTGTTTACCCAAGTACACTCACATGCATAGATTCATATATATTAGGCACTTTTTATTCGGTAACTGCCTACATTCTTCTGAAATCATTCTCAGGTAGGCGATGCATCTCAAGTTGGTAGTGGATGATGACGACTTCGTGTAGCATTCTACCTTGTAAATTATCATTTCTGATGAATCGGTTATGATTCTTCTAAGTTAATAGCAGTTAACTTTCTTTTTCTTCTCAAAATCTGAGTTTTATTTCTTTTGTTTCGCCTTGGTTGAATTTTACGGTAGTTAATCTCAAGCCGGAGGCTGTTGCGGCTTCAACGGATGCCATAACGGTAGAGACAGATGGCGTTGGGTCTGTTGGAGGTGGATCTTGACGTTACATTTGGGATTCTTTATCATCTAATTGGACCATTGTGTGTATATATATACTGTTGGAATGTACATTAAAGCTAAAACATTCAGCTTACCAACTAACTTATATTTCATTTGGTGACCTACGTAACATAATTAAAACAACAACTTCACATACATTGCATCACAGAAAACCGGTCTAACTAACAACCTTGTAAAATTTAAAAAAGACAGGGTCTATCGCACGGTACGCCTGTCTAATATAGTATTAACTGTGCATCTTCCGTCGTCTTCCTTATCGTTTCCCCCTTTTTTTTTTCCTTTTCTTTTAGGTTCTGAATCTGGCCTCTTGGTCCAACTGTTTATGTAAATAGCATTTTTTTCAATTCAAGGTGACTGCTTTGTAAGGTCCTCCAAGCTCTTCGTTTCAGCATCTGAAAGGAATATTAGTAATAGTTAAGCATTTGTTTAATACAAGCTATAATATGTAGATAAAGTTCAACCAAATTTAAGAATTACTTGATTTCATTCACATCATAGAGCACTCAAATAGTCAATTGACAATGAAGAGTTGTGAAACTAAGACTGCACAAATTTGATGGTTTGTCATTCAAGAACACGACAAAAGAAGAGAATTTTGACCCAATGTGTAAATGCAATTTCAGGTTATTTTAACACCCTTTATTTCATGTCAGGTCGGGTCAGACTTGACATTTTTTTTAAGTCCCCCGTTAAAATTTCTCCCCTCGCCCTATTGAAATTTCAACAGGATGGGGAAATTTCAACAGGGCGAGGGGGGAAATTTCAACATGACGAGGGGGAATTTCAACGTGGGACTTAAAAAAGTGTCAGGTCTGACCCGACCTGACATGAAATAAAGGATGTTAAAATAACCTGAAAATATATTTTCTCACCAATGACAGGAACTGACACCTAAACAGACTTGTAACATTATTTCACAACAATGACCCACTAAAATGAATTCGGTCCTGCTATTTCTATAATCTTTCGAGTGCCAAAATACATGTTACCTATTTAATTGCTTTACCTCTCAAAAAGCAATAGAAATAAAATAGAATAACTTCAACCATTATAGAGTAAGAAAAAGTAGTATCGATAGACTTAGACGTGGGCAGACAAAAACTCTTCATTAGTTTAAGGCCAGTCTTGTGTGGGTGTTTAAAAAATTATTACATCATTTCCTTTTGACAACGGCAAACATAGCACACTTGAAACATGAGTGAATTGATTTGATCATTTTCACAAAGAGGTCTGAATATAAGTGTGCGACTAACCTGTATAACGTTATGCATTGTGTAAATAATACCTTTTGAAATCGTCACTCACTAATAGCTTCACCCCTATGCTGATGGTTTTTTTTACATGTTTCTGAAATCAAAGTAAATCAAATAAGAGTCGACGCTAGTATTAGCATTAGAAAAAAAAAATTGACAAAAAACTTTCATTCCCTAACAATAAAAAGGAATTCATATAGTTGAATGCCTAGGTGGCAAAAAGGCTACTCCTACATTGTATTTAAAATCTAATATCCTTCCTTAAGACTCTCCTTATTTCAACCTGTACGTACATGAGTGTGTGAAAGCCACAAATCAAAATTCGATTGGTCGTCAAAATGTTGCAATTTATAAAAGATTGTTTTTTTTTTTATTATCACATTCGATCAAATAATCTAAATAAGAACATTATTTGCTAAGTTATAATATTATTTTTCAAATCATTTATAGCATATCTTGCATTTTAATCCTTTACAAACATGAAAATATGATTATTTTTTTAAGTATGAAGCAGTCGTTTCGTGCAATTTCGGGTGTGTCAACATCGTATCGGAAACACGTCGTGTCGTATATTAAATTTTTATTCAAAAATTTAAAAAAAAAAAAAAAAAACGTGTCGCGCCGTGTCATGGGCGTGCGTTGTGTCGTAAATGTGTCAATTGAAGTGTTTGTGCTTCATAACTGATACTATATAGTCGAAAATAATCGGGGTTTCCGTTTTTTTTTTTGATAAAAAGCAACTCACCATTCCATTTCATACGTGAATAGTTTTCGTATATTCTAGCTTTTTAACATTTTTAATGTTGAATTAGGCTGTGAAATCGGCACATTCTTGGAGTTTTGTATATCAATTATACGTAGATAAATTTCAGGTTTGTATTAATTTGAACATATGTATATTACGTTTACATTTTAGTTTTGTATTATATTTGGTTGATATTTTGTAGTTTGGTGCGAGAAAAAAAAATGTTTCATTTTTTATCATTGTAGCTCACAATGTGATTAAGAGAAGAATATTAATGTTACTAGACAAAATCCCGTTCTATGCACAGAAATTTATAAATTTTAAATGTAGATAAATGCTAAGTATGACATTGCAATAAAACTAATGTAACTATGTTTTGCAACATTTCAATCAATAAATGATGAAAAATAATTTTGATAAAAACCCATTCATAATGCATAGGTTGATTTACTCAGTTTTATACCTATTGTTGGTACATAGATATGATTATTGGAAATTTTATAATGGTTTTATTATTAAATGACTTTGTTTGAGTAAGCAGTCTTATTGTTTCAATGTAATGTAATGAAATGAAATTATGTATTAATGATTTGTCTTTTTAGGTGGAATGAAATGAAAATAATGAAAATTGTTTGGGTCTGATAGTAAAGTTTTGTAAATTATTATTCCAACAAAATAAAAAATAAAAATCGACAAAACACTTGGTCTCATACCATGCCCCGCACCGCCTCACCCTACTACACAACCCTCAACCCCGTCACCAATCATGGCAGTCAAAACTTTGTAATTTGGTGTTTGTATCAATAATCTTACTACCAAAAAACCAACCTCTAGAATTTACACACCCTGACTAAGAAATAATTGTTTATATTGATTTGGATTGAGTGCATGTTCTAGAAAGTTCTTGTATGACGGCATCAGGTAAAAAAAAGTTATTTTGTCAAAGACCCTTTCACAATGGTGGTAGCATACATGGCAACATCTGAACCCTTGGCCTGATTTAGTATTCTCCCGAACATCCCAAATGCATTAGCAAGCACCCCACTGTTACAGAATCCATTTCCTATTTATGTAACATTGTTTGACCTCCTTTTGCTAACACAAAATCAAATAGTTACGGTGCCTTTGAAATCTACTTGTCTCGATTCAGTCCAACAATCAAACCAATAAAAATATAATCCAAACGTATCTGATCCTTAGATCATCAATTCCAAAATTGCTTTAGTTTTCTTTTTCCTACAAGTTTATAAAGTTTTCCTAACTTAAGTAACCATGCATGTAAATTGTAAGTGATAATGTTAGGAGAAATTCCTTTCCTGGACATCTCATCCCCAAGTACTTTCCTCCAACCAACATCTCTTTTATTGTACAATCCCTTCCTTTATAAGCATATATAATACAAAACACAACATCAATGCCCAAACCCATGTCCTTCATCTTTGTTACCAACTCTATTGCTTTGAACATATCGGTGAAGAAAAAAAAACGGGAAGAAAATAGGTGAAATATATCCTTCTATAAGGGAACAACATATATCTACGCAAAATTTTATTTCATCAATCACTTCAAAATAGCTGAGATAAGACAATGAAAAATGCATTGGATAAAGCTTAACACCATTGTGCAAAAGCCCATACACCATCTTTGCCCGTTTGATCATAACCTCGAACACTGGCCGCCAAGCCTCATTTGACCCTGGCCTTGTCACAGTAAAAACAAAGATTGAAATAGAAAAAGATCAAGTGAAGAATCCAGCTGATAAAAATTTAAGCATGAAAATAGCATGAAAAAATATTTAATGTTGAATGAAGAACAATACAATATATATCACATCCTTATCAAGCAGGCCAAATGCCTCGTGAAATTCCGCGATCCGCCCCCCCCATCAACTGCTCCGCCATTGTTTTCTTATTTTCTCCCATAGATGATTTATTGTGTTTGGGGGAGTAGGTCCATAAAAAAGAAGTTGGTATGGGGAATGGAGAAAAGAAGAGAGGATATAGAACACGGGTGAAACACGAATGCATAGAAAATGGAAAGAAGTAGAAAACTACTTCACTTCGTCCATGGAGAAAACATCGATACTCACCCTCGTCCACACATGCTAATCTCGGCGCCGTCCATTTCCCTCTCTTGGACAATGACATCTTTTCGTGAAATTGTAGAAAGCTACTTCTGTCCTTCTCCCACTCTTCAACAGTGATGCCATAAATGTTAAGCGTGTAACAATTTGATCCATTTCCATTATGCACTTATCCTATCCGATCAAGATCAAGATAGCGGAAAAGTTTTCTTCCATGAGGAGAGTTAAAATTTTAAATGGTTCCGGCACTACAACAAAATGGGCTTTTCGCGACATGCAAATGTTCTATTGGCGGCACACATTGCAGGCTGCAAAGTTCAAAGCCGCTAAAAGTTTGAGGCAATTCGCGACCTGAGTTTCATGCCGCCGATAGTTCTATAAGCAGCACGCATTGCATGCTACAACAAGTCTTTTCGCAGCACACCTTGTAAGCCGCTGAGAGCTTCATTATCGACATGCATCGCATGCTACAATATATATTTTCGCAGCATGCACTATAAACCTCAAAAGATGAAATTTTATTAGCGACATTCATGAGCACGCTGCCGATAGGATTTTTAAATAAAAAAAAATTATTTCATAATACTAGAACTAATACCCACCTCCATAAAATCTAAAACTATTTACATAATATTGATCATGTACTGACAATCATTTACCTAATACATAACCCAAAACAAAATCGAGTAGTTCGATCAACACAAATAAAAATACAAAATGATTTTTAAGCAAAGCTATATGAACATACATAAATAAAGTACATAAGGATGTCTTGTTTGCTGTTACTCCTTCATAAAATATCTCACATTCACTCTTAATGCTTTCCTGCAGCAAAACAAGTAATGCATTAGATATTACAGAGACAACTAAATACATTATGTACATCTGTATATATATATACATATGTGTGGTAATCAAGAAAACCAAAAAGAAGCAACACAATATGTTTGCTTTATTTAGCTTAAAGAAAGTTCCTATCAATCTTACATAAATACGTACTGTTGTTGTACCATTTACAATGGATGGTTGACAAGCTCTGTAGCCCAATGTTACAGAAAATTGAGTTGAAAAGACTATCTTTCTCAGTAAATATCCTTGAACTGAAGGGCGAACGAAGAATAAGAAGTCACCTTTGGCATATGCTAATTTTCTCGTCCATGTATAGAGCCATATCGGTCATTTTTCATGTTATCCATGCTACCTAGTAAACAAACAAAATCAACAATTTACGGCGTTCATACATCTAACATACCAAAAACATGTAAGTCCCGATCATAAAGGGCGAAACAAAGTCGGACCAACGATGAAGGAACTGGTAGTCCAAGGTGATCTAGTTTCCACAAAATTGGAATCCGTAGGAATAAAATCATTACTCATCAATCTACATGGTTGCTAATTGTCATCAGAGCCAATATCTAGAGTTAAATTGTTGTGTATACTTATAATGTACAAGTCAAAACCACATTTCATAAGTACATGTGTTCATGAATACGTACCTAAGAGAACAAGCTCGCGCATGATCACAAGAAACCACAAACAAGTCTCTCAGTTCATATGTACAAAAGCAGACCTGTAGAGAAAAAAATGATTCTATTAATGTCTAGGAATAGTTATCTTGATTGATGATGTCATTACACATAAAAGCTACGAAGAAAAACAAGATCAGTCCAATGATAAAATAGTTATACTAGTTGTGTCCATTGAAGCTAGAGTAGAAATCTTGTTGACCTTGTCTAGCAACCCACGTTTAAGTGTAGCGGCTCCTTTTACTAAACCATCTTCCAACATACCTTCAATCACATGACAACAAAAAGCGCTGTAAAAGAAAAAGAAAAAGAGTTGTTATTGAGCAAAACTTGTAGATGATTATAAGATATTCAATTTAGTGTATTCAATCCAAAGATGAGTGAAGGTCTGAATTTAAATCAATGGCTTAGATTTTTATCATCTACAAACATAAACAATCAAAGTTCAAATCTGAATAGAAAAGATTTAAAAAAATACCCAATTTTGTCGAACACTTCAATCGATTTATCTTATGTTAAGAACTGTAAAGTGAATCCAAATAAATCTGAAGGAAGACTTTATCCTGCAAAGTACCATCGTCCTTATCAAAACAACCAAAATTGATATGCTTTTTTAATGTAAACTTTTATTAAAACATCATATGCTGCAATTTCCTTCTGGATAACAGAATAATGCATGTCAAATGTCCTCCTCTTGTTAATTCATTTCCAGGTTGAAGGTCCACAACATCGAGAAATGCAATTGCTTCCGACTCATCCACCAAGGACATCACCAAAAACACATCAATAACAAAATGCAATGCTTTCGTTTTGTGATGTTATTTAACAAGTTAAGCATAAAAACCAGAAAAGCATTTCAAAAGAGCACATAACCTTGCAATATTCAGGAAACAGGAAAGAAGAACCCCAAATACCATAAATCTAATCTTGAATCAATCATCTTCATTAAAATATAAAAAGAAACTTGAAACAAAATCTAAATCAATCTAACAAAATAGGCTAAACTACAGAGAAACAATCCATTTGGACAAAAATGAGAAAACAAAGCTACACTTTCACTTAAACCTGGAACTTTAGGATTCGCACATCATCTACTTTTCTTCCCCTCTTATATGAAAATGCTAGTAGAAAGATAAATGGATCCTCCATTTGAAATGCTCAATCCATCGGAATCAAAATTTCATCACCGTTTTGCGGGTTCAAGCCAAAAGCTTCCGGGTGGAAATTTTTTTAGGATTAGAGAGGAGAAAGATCCCATCTTCGACCCAAATTCAGAAACTTTTGGTTTGTGTGAAATGGTTTTCCGAACGGTGTTGTTTCTTCTCATTTGCTTTGCCGAAATTCATCGATTAGAAGATTTGGTTCGATTAATAGGATAACAACTTGATATTCATTGATGAGAAGGCCACACATACGCGAATTATGCGGTGTTTTTACTCGATTATATAGAATTGTTGGAGTTATAATCGATTCTCTCTGCGTTTTCACGGTGGGGATGTGATGAATGTAGGAAGATAGAGGAAACGGAAAGACCAATGTGAAACAGTTAAAGTGGAGCACGATGTGAGAATCCTTATATTTTTGGGAGATAATTCTATTTTTTTAATGTGATGAAATATTACCGGCGTGTTTGTCAGACCGTGGATACGTGAGAATGAATTGATAGCACAATATTGCACGCCGTTGATATTCATTTTTAAACGGCGTTTTCATATGGGCCATAAAAAGCCTTATTAATAGCACTCTAGAAATTCATGTCGCCTTTGCTTGAAAAAGTAAATTAAAAATAAATATTTGCGGCATGCTTTTTAATGCATGTCGTAAAAAGGAACAACCGCGACATGCTTTTATTGAACGTCGCTAATATCAAGTCGCGAAAAGTAAGTTTTCTTGTAGTGCGGAAAAATATAGCCATCTCATTATGAAATAAAAGAAAATAAAATTGAAATGCATTACACGTGATTCATGTAAGCATAACATGAACACAATAATAATTTTCTCTATGGTATTTTATAATAGAAATGCATTGCCCGTGATTCAAGTAACCATAACATGAACACAATAATGATTTTATCTCGATATGGTACTTTATGACACGTTAAGTACTAATCAAACACTCACAAAGGATGAAACACATGATTGTAATTCGTAACATGCAAGAGAGCACAAAAGGTCAATAAATATTCTCAAACAATAAGTACAAAAGCAATATCACTGACATATGCTGCAAGAATCATTAACAGTATCCGGATTTAAACCACCTTCCAAAAAGGCCGTACATAAAGTCTGATTTAAATCACTTTCCAAGAGAAATTGGTAAATCAGGCCACTGTATGGTCTGACATTTTTGTTCAGGTCAAATATTTTCTGACATTTTTTTTCAAGTTCTTAGTCCAAATTTGGACGATTTCGTCCAAATATAGTCAATCCGTCCAAATTTGGATTCCTTTTCGTCCCAATTTATTCACTGACCAAAATGGACGGAATCCGTCCAAAATTCGAACGCAACATCCGAATTGTGACGAATTCCGTCCAAATTTGGACGGCTCGCCCAAATTTGGACGCATCATTATCAAAATCCGGTGGTCCTATACAGTTACCATAGGAACACGAGAAATAGTTACCATATCCTTGCAAGGCAAAAGCACATGATGCATGTAACCCGCAAGAACTCTTCCACCTCACTGCTTAGTGGTGCACCGCCACAAACTATTAGTCGAATCCGGCCGCCTAACCTTGCCTTGACCTAATTCCAAATGAAAAAGAGGAAACGAGTTAATTCAGAAGGGCCCACCTTCTAGATTTAATTCAAGAAATTGCATCTTAGATAAGAAGATATGTCAGAAATAGGCGTTGTATATAAACCTTCCTGAATGCAAGAAGATCTCCCAATGGTGATGCATCTTTATGTTTGTAGCCTTGCTTCATCCAATTAAGTTTGCTATTTCCATTTTCAGCAGGAATAAAGAAAAGTTCAGTTCTTTTGTAGTTGCGTCCAAATTTTGGCGAGCCGTCCAAATTTGGACGGAGTTCGTCACAATTTGGACGGTGCGTCCAAATTTTGGACGGTTTCCTTCCATTTTAGGCAGTGAATAGATTGGGACGAAAAAGAATCCAAATTTGGACGGATTGACTTTATTTGGACGAAATCGTCCAAATTTAGACGGGAAAATCAGAAAATATTTGACCTGAAAAAAAATGTCAGACCATACAGTGGCCTGATTTACCAATTTCTCCACTTTCCAAAACTCCTAAGAAAACCACCTTCCGAAAAGGCTGCACATGAAGTCAAACATTTAACCGGCACAGTATCCACTCTCATATGGAGTAATCAAACAACTTGAAACATATATTCAAAGAAATCATTCTGAATTGAACAAATTTTCTTCAAATGAAGCATATAAATATATGTATCTAAAAATATGTATCTAAAAATGGAATAAATAAAAATCGTAACTGAGAAAAAATTACAAAGAAAAAGAAAATAATTACTCTGCCAAATGAAAATAGCATACCCAAAATGAAGTAGCAATGGGAAACAAACCACACCTGTTGATACCCCTGCAAAAACAACCGCAAATAAAAATATTTGAAAAGAAACCAACAATAATTTTAACTTTACCAACAAATTCAATTGATACTAAAACACCCCCTCTTTACAAACTCACGACTTACATGCCATTACTTATTTTACCCATACCAACAATGGACAACTTTAATTTTCTCCTGACTTTAAAAAATACTAATATCAAGTTATCAAATTTGCTCTACTCTTAGTCGATGCTCCATATAAGATAAAAAATCATCGCGTTAGAGTTTGAAATAATAAATTATGATCATATTACCCACGGGCGGAGTCAGGATTTTCATCTTGGGTGGGCTAATGGACTATACCGAATTTGTCGGGTGGGCTGGATTAGGAATTTTTTATGGAACAAACTAGACTACGTAGATTTTATAGTGTAATATTTTTTTTCCCGGATGGGCTTAGCCCCCCTTAGTCCCATGCTAAGATCCGCCCTTGATATTACCTCAGACCGATTGCATGCAGCTGACTATGGTGGCTTGACGATCTCTTTTCATTCACCTTTACCACATATCGCTTTTGAATGCTTCATATTAAGGGAGAAGGGATTGGAATTGCTGCAAATTTGAAGTGGAGTGAGGAATTTGAAGATGATTTGGGGCGACTCTGTGCTGAGATTGAGCAGGTGTGTATGTTGTTTAAGCGATATATACAGAAGAGGTAGAAATTGGGACAATTGGAAATTAAAAGTGAACAAATAGTTTTTTCGGAGAATTGTTGAAGGAGATTTTTGGAGATGAAGTTTGTTATCAAATTCAAATCATGGATAAAATTTTGACGTACTGGAGGAGATGTTGAGGATATATTTGTTATAACAAACCCTGGAGAAGACAGAGACTAGGGATGGTCATCCGCATATTAGGTTGGAAAAAAACGGAAAACAAAAAAGAAAAGAGAAAGAGGAGTGGCGTGTGTTATGGACCCCAATCCCCGACGGTACACAATGCACAGCTCACGGGGCTGTGACGCAAAACGGCGTCGTTTCGGTCTGAAACGACGCCGTTTGGTTCTGACCTTAAAAAAAAAACACAATCAAAATGGCGTCGCTTCGACCCGAAACGCAAGCCGTTTCGGGTCAGTAGCAAGACGAGCAATACAGGGGGGCTGTACCGTCGGGGATCGCGAGTCAATAACTAGTTTAGGTCTTATTTACGGATAATTAATTTTATTATTGTTTTCAAATATCTTCCTATCTAAATAAGAAAGGAAAAGTTGTGGTTGTGTGACACTTGTTTTTTTTTTTTCATTTGGTTCGTCGTTTTTTTTCGTAGGCGGCCAACCTTGAAATAAATTTTTTTTTTTTTTTTTTAACTGTTCATGGGGCGAGACCCGTACGAAAAAAGTTTTTTTTTTTTTTTTTTTTTTTTTTGGTTTTTTTAAGAAGAAGGGTTTGAGTTAAATTGTTTCATTTTTGAGGACTCAATCGGTGTATCACCTTTTAATGTGTGAATATATGTAGCAAATGTATGACTATTTTCAAAATATAAGGCGCATTTTGTTGCTTCGAAACACGATCTTTTGTATCGCCAAAACAATTTTGTTGACGTTTACATGAAATATTATAAATTTCTTAAAATAAATTCATTTCATAAAAAAAATATCGTTTGTACACGGCGATATGATTATTTTCAAGATATAAGTCCACGACATGTTGCCTACACGATCTTATATCATACTTAAAAATATTTGGTTTGACGATTACATGAAATATTAAAATTCTTGAAATGAATTTTTGTTTTGTAAAAAACATATCTTTTCTTTTTTTCTTTCTTTCCTATCTAAATAAGAAAGGAAAGGGTATGCCACGTGACACCCTCCCTTTTTTTTCTCCCGGCTCCTCACCTGTATAAACCACCAAAAAATAATATCTTCTACTCTCATTTGTTGCTTTTTGTGTTTCGGCCCTTTTTGTTATTTTGGACCGTCTGGTTTGTAAGGCCTGACATTGTAGGCCCCGCAAAAGAATTTAATTTAATTTTTTTTATTTAATTTCTTTGAGTGTTAAAAGGCACCGGTTTATAGGAAAAAAAACGATTTAATGTCTTTTGTCGTCCTCGAGAAGCTTGATGAAAAAAGAAGTTCGCGGGGGGGGGGGGGGGGGGGGGGTGGTTCAGACACGTCTTTTCTTCGCAGCAATGAAATGATGTGGTTGTCTATCTCGAGAGCGATGCATGACTGAGTTTTTTTTTTTAAATTTTGTATCATGTGAAAAAGGATGGTATGTTAGGGCCTAAGCAATTGCATCATTTGTCACCTTGTGAAATGATTGACATCGGAATGTTATATATAATATGTATGAGGGGCTAAATTGCATCCTTAACGGAATGATATTTTAGTTACACATTATTTTACTTAATAATTTTTTCGGCACTTGATAAGTTAAAATATTTAGCATGGCACTCCGTGCGTTGCACGGAGTCCCGTTTTACTAGTATATATATATATATAGTATAGATGTAGGATAATTTTGAGTCTTTAAAGGCAAAATAACATTGTGATGTATTCGATAATTGCAAATATTCTAAGTCTTAAGACAAAGAAATAGTCGTGGTCAGAGACTGAGAGGGGCCCGTGTTAGGTTTAGAGTTATTTTGAAACATGTATTTTACCGTGATACCAAGTGGATAATAGTGATACATACATATTACACCTACACATATCTACTGTGTATGAGATATTGAATAATATTTAATCATAGCCTTCCACTTAATATCACCCTAAAATACCTCCTGCACCATAATTCTTATCTCGGGTGAGTCACGGTTTTTCTTTTTCTTCTGGAATCTGGGTTTTGGTAGTCAAAGACAAGCATATTAAGAATGTGAGTTAATGCTTTAATTTGAATGTTAAAATGACTAAAAAAAACCATTAATCTATAATTAATGCAATATTGTATTAATTCTCTCACTCATTAATAGATAAGATAGATGCAGAAATAACAAAATAAATATGATATTAAAAATATAAAAAACATTTTTTTTTAGTACAACTGATTCAATTATTTTTAGTACTTGTTTTGGGAGTCGGATCCTCTGCCGTAGGGTATTCACGGCAGGCCCTGCTGTGACGCCAAAACGGCGTCGTTTGACGTCAAAACGGTGTCGTTTTGGTCCTAGATTAAAATTAGGGCAATGACGGATACACTTGGACGGCGTCGTGTGGCGTCGTTTTGAGGCAAAACGACGCCGTTTCACGTCACGGCAGGCACAGCAGAGGCGGATTGACGGCAGAGGATCCCAACTCCTTGTGTTGGAACCGAGGGAGTAAGATAGTAGAAGAAACAAAAACAACAGTGAATTTACATATGAAAGTGGCTTGCTGATTCTCTCACACTAAGAGCATCTCCAAGGGATGCCACCAAAAGAAACACCAAATCATCAATTTGGTGGTAGATTTACACCAAATTTTGGTGGTCAACTCCAATGGTTCACCATCAAACAACAAAAAACAATTAGATTACAAAATAAAAATAAAAAAGAAAAAAGAAAAACACATATGTACTCTCCCAAACAGTGTTTGCCGGCAGCTTAATTTCACCAGCAAATTTGCTGGTGAAATTCCCTCCTCCACCTATTTGCTGTATGATTTGGTGTTCCATTGGAGGTGTGTTTTCCATCTAATTGGTGATTTGCTGCCCAAAACATCAACCCTTGGAGATGCTCTAAAATCCTATCTCACTAAAACTCCCCTCCGGATGTAGAGTCCCGTACATCTCCAATTTCCGGCGCCGGCGGCTCTTGCTGCCGGCGTCCGCCCCTCATAGTTCTCTTTTTTTGTTGTTGTTGTTTTTGCTACTCCTTGGCTTCAGCAGACTCTCCTCCTTGTGCTTTCTTCCCAAACTGGCCGATGTTGAGCTGTAGCAGCTTGCTTTGGCTGATGCTGTAGATCGGAGCTTTGTTTGTTGGGTCTGGAAGTGTCTTGTTATGTGCGGATATGGTCCTTTATCTCATCCGCCCCTCCCTCTCCCATTTTGGGGGTCGGCCGGTGGTCCTTCACTTCAACCCATCAGGTGGCATAGCTCTCTTCACACTTTTTTCTGCAGGTATTTGACTTGTATGCGGTGGTAGGAGCTAGATTTGTTGTCGTCTTGTCCGGATCTGAGGTGAGACTGTCGGTGTGGCCCGGCTTCGTCGGTGTTTGGTTTGTTCGCTTGTGGTGGTGCCTTCGTCGGTTCCATTTGTTCAAAATTGTAGTTAATATGCCTGGGGAATTCAAGATGACGAGGAAGGCAAGGCAAGCACCCATCGGAATAAGATGCATTTGTCTCAGATCAGAGGACTTAATTTCCAGCAAAGTTTCAATCTTCGAGTTAATATGCCAGGAATTCAAGAAGACACCGAAGACAAGGCCCTGTCCCATGGGAATAAGATCTCATTTGTCTCTGATCTTGATCCAATCTAAATCTGGGACCTTTGACTCAATTTTGGCAAATCAGTTTTTATTCTGGAAGGTAATGTTCAGATCTGTTGTTATTTGTTACTCTTGTTTTATATCAATGAAAAGTTCAAACCTAGAAAGAAAGAATTTGTCTGGGAGTAATTTCATTGTTCAATTTTTTCTCTTTCAACTCCTTAAATTGTCCTGCCTAAGTTTATTGCGTTTTAAAATGCACTGTAGTTAAAATTTCAAGTGTAGGTTTGATTTCCGGCTTCTTGAAGTATTCTGCCTGGTAATGAAGGTTCAGATCTGCTCAAATCAATCAAATCGATCTTAGGCTCAGAGATGTTTGAGCTGGTTTGAATTTTCTCCAATTTTGCTCTGGTTGCTGGTAAAAATTGCGATTCTTATTGCTGGTAAATTGCGATTC
Source organism: Gentiana straminea (assembly GCA_036785695.1). Classification (NCBI taxonomy): domain Eukaryota; kingdom Viridiplantae; phylum Streptophyta; class Magnoliopsida; order Gentianales; family Gentianaceae; genus Gentiana; species Gentiana straminea. The sequence continues at coordinate 12,086,570 of JAVUPR010000300.1, read as the reverse complement.
TTTATTGCGTTTTAAGGGGATACATGGTAGAATGATGTATTGGATTTTCATCGAAGCTGTGTAGGACTGTGTTTTGACCATTAACATAAGACTACACATTGACCATTGACCATTGACCATTGACCATTATAGGGAGAAAATATTCCGTTAATAATTTTATAACATATATTCTGCTAAGAGTTCTATTTCCTAAATGCTCATATTGAATGCTTCTTTGATAAAAATGTGAAAATTGTTTATTACATATTTTTTATCCATTGATGATGAAAACTATCTTGAATAATATGTGTGCTGTGTCATGATTTTTGTGGTAAGTAAGCTCATAAAACTAATATGACATTTCATTGAAGCTTATCAGCTAAAAGAGTAGCAAAACAAGGCGATGATTGGGGAGGAAATAAAGAGGGTGGTGCACTTGAAGCAGCTTGGTACAGTACTTGGTAGGTAAGTTTTTTTTTTTTTTTTTTTCAAAACAAGAAGAGAAGACTACAGTCATAACGTGTTGAACGTGTTGGCTTTTTTTTTTGACTTGTTTTGAACGTGTTGGCTTTTTTTTTTCTTTCCTTTTTTCAAAACAAGAAGAGAAAATGGGGTATTCTTGATGATGATACTTGGCACGATTGTTGATGTTTGGGTGCTTCACTAAACTTTCTTTTGCTGCATTTGGTTTGCATTTAGACAGACCAGATTCATGAGGCTGTTAGATTAGTGTAGTGATTCTTCATCACATTCTTTATTTTTCCGAGTCTTCATCAAACTGAAAGAAAGGGGTCGAATTTCTGTTTCTGGAGTAATTAAATGTTTTCTGGGTCTCCTTGCACCCTTTAAAAAAAAAAAATTCTCCTGGCTCTTGCCATTTATTTTTCCCTCTTTTTCTTTTGTCTTTAAATGTATGTAGATAAGTTTTATTATAACTATAATACCAATGATTTTTGGTAATTATTGAAGATTATTGGTTCGTCTTTGTAGAATAAATAAATTTGAAGAATTCATTAAGCTCTATGTCAGCAAGTTCGAATTAGCTGGAGAGAAGCAACGATCAATAGCTGTTGCTCTGGTTCGTCAATTGTACAATACGTGTAATCGATCTATACAAGCTACTCATTATCTTTCATTCTCGTTCTGTTGGGAAGGTTGGTTCCGGATTTCGCTTCAAGACTTTGCTCTGGGATTGCAGCCGACGCATTTTCCATTAGGTGAGTGCTTTTGTGTTATTCTATGGTTGCTCTTCTTCCTCTGTATTTTTCTTCGATTTCGTCGATTGTTATGTGACTAGGTCGTTTGTTTACCTAGATGCTCTTGGATAGTGTTTCTGCTTCAGATATTTGGAGTAAAAAGAACATATATAGGTGGAATAAGGTGAAATGATGAAGACATAGGTGATTTCACTATTTCTTTTATTTTATTTCTTTCACTGCATCTGTGTTTTTCTGTTGTGAAATATATATGTTCCCGATTCAGCTTTCATCCCCTTCATTTGTCCACCCAAAGTGAATGACCTGTGCTTTTGCAGATGATTCTTGTTTTGTTGCTTTCGTAAAATTATATTTCTCATACCGTACAAATTATGCAATTACAGATCTTTATTTCAATTTTCTGCAAATTATTATGTATTAATTTTAGGCTTTCAGGTGATAAGTAACCTGTGGTAAGTAATCTATGTTCGCATTTCGCATTTCTCACCTCAATTTGTTTTAGACTGTCATTTGCAGAAATTAGAGTAATTGAATAATGAATTTGCAGATATTACTATAATGAGTGGCTCAAATCTCCAGAGACAACTTGAAGACTAATGCTTATATGTCAACTTTCATGAAAGGTAAGTTGTTTTTGGTCTCTAGCTACAGTCTCTAAACTAAAAGTACTAATATCTTTTTTGGACAAGTAGACAAAGGTAATGCCATTGGTTTTGGCCCCCAAGCCCCAAGGAAAAAAAATTAACACACGGGTGCGGTTAACATAAACATTACACTATCAATGCACACACACATTAAGCTATCCCCTTCCCAATTTCGTTAACTGACACATGTTGAAATGCATAACCCAGGCACGTCTGGAGCTCCCAGGACCATGACCAAGGCGAAAACTCTTACCAGACAAACCAACATCTTCAACACCGACGAAATGGAGACTGAATCTACTACCGAAGAAATCGGGTCACCAAATGACGCACGATAAGCCCACTTAAAAACCTGAAGCTCAAGACAATGAGAATACCATCTTACCAATCACTACATAACAAGTAATGAAAAAATATATTCGAGGGCAACGACCGTGCAGCGCACGGTGTCCCCCCACTAGTAATAATAATATACTAATATAATATTACTGTTTATCAAATCGCACAAATATCCTCTTTGCAAGTTTTCTCATCTGAGGAAGCAAAGTAAGAAGAATTGGAGTGATGGGGCAGCAATCCTTGATCTATAGCTTTGTGGCTCGAGGGATTGTAATCTTAGCAGATTTTACTGAATTCACCGGCAATTTCACCACCGTTGCATCGCAATGTCTCGAGAAAATTCCCTCTACCAACAAGTAGTTGACCTACAGCTGCGATGGCCACACCTTCAACTACCTCGTCGAAGATGGCTTCAGTGAGTTTTCATTTCATTCTCTCTCGATTTGATGCTTTTTATTGTTGAAGTTAAAAGAGGAAAAGGCGGTTGTTTGCTCTTTGGGACATTTCATCAAACACTTAGAGCTAGAAGGCGGTTAGTCAGTTGCAACAGAAATTGATCAGTTCCTGTGGCTATAAATACAATCCAGCAGCACCAATGCATTCCTAGAAGATTGAATTACATTTTCGAGTTGTCAATTGTAAAGATTCACTAGTTATTCATTTTCCCGCTCTTTTCATTTTTCAAACTGTCATCTTCATCTTCCTCAAGATGAAGTTCTTGTTTTCGCTTTTCCGTCTTGAATCAATGAGAATTAGTGTTTTGTTCAGTTTTAACATGGTATCAGAGAGAAATTCCGCGTTCGTACTCTGAGATTCCGCATTCAATTTGCGATTAATTCTTCCTGCAAGTATATTCTGTTCTTGGCATTTCAATGGCGAATCAAGTTGTTCATCCGCCTGTCAATGCGAACAACATTGAGAATCCGAGTTTAGTGTTGGTGCAGCCACCGCTTCGTGGTGCAGACAATTATCATCATTGGAAACGTGCTACTTGGAAATCGTTGTCTTCTAGGGGGAAATTGTGTTACATTGATGGAACTTCAGTCATGCCTGATTCAAATGATCCAGGCTATGCTAATTGGATGCAGCAGAATGATCTTGTGCAATCTTGGCTGTTCAATTCGATGCTTCCCAATTTATCCGAGTATCATGTACTTCGATACCGCTCGTGAAGTGTGGTGGATCTTCAAGACAGATTTGGAAGGAGAGAAGCTTATCGTCTTTCCAATCTTGAAGAAGAGATTGAAAGGGTAAAGCAAGGTAATCTTTCGGTCACAGATTATTTCACAAAACTCAAATCATTGTGGGATCAATATCTTGTTCTCAGACCGGTTCCTCCCCGCACTTGTCTTTGCGTTGCCAATCATAAGGGAATATTATTCAAATGCATACACTACAAGATTCTTGAAAGGTCTAAATGGCAATTTCAGTGCAGTTAAGTCTCAAGTCCTTATGACTTTGCCACTTCCAGATGTTAAAACTGCCTTTGTCATGGCTTTGAACCATGAGCAGCAGTTGAATTATGGAAATGATGCTGTGGATCCTGTGATTCTAGCCTCCCAAGTGAATTCAGATCGTCAAGAAACCAATTATTCCAATGCTGTGGCTTACACAAGGTTTCAGAATCAAGGAAGAGGACAAGGAAGAGGCAATGGAGGTAGTGGCAGGGGTCAATCTAGTGGGAAAAGACCTCAATGTACTTTTTGTGGCAAGGAGGGACACACCATAGACAAGTGTTACAAGAAGTATGGCTTTCCACCAAATTTCAAGGGGCATGGCAGGGGTTCAGGTCCTATGGCAAATAATGTCAATATAGATCAGTTTGATGATGCTCAAGAATCTGGTGTTTCAAGTTCTGATGTGCATTCTGGAAATTCAGAGGCACCAATCACCAAGTCTCAATATGATCATTTGTTGTCTCTCATTCAAGGTCTTCAAGCACCTTCTAATCACTGTAATGCTGTTGTTATGGCTGCAGGTGCTACATCTCAGGGTCAAGGTATTTCTGGTAATCTTAAGCAATGGATTCTTGATTCTGGAGCAACAGATCATATAACATATTCTGTTGATCACATGTTTGAAACTAAACCAGTATCTAATCTTTCAGTTAAATTGCCTAATGGTTGTTCTGTTATTGTGACACATATAGGCAAAGTTAAAATTGGTCCTCATATCACATTACGAATGTATTTTGTATACCTAGTTTTAGTTATAATCGATATCGTCGGAAATTGGTACATGATAGTGCTTTATCTGTTTCTTTTAGTTCTGACCAGTGTCTGTTGCAGGACCTCCTAACTTCGAAGATGATTGGTACAGTTAAGATTCAGAATGGTCTCTACATTCTGACAGATGATGCTCAAAGAACTTCTTCTGGTGTTAATGCTGTTTGTAGATCATGTAGTCAAAATAATTCTTTGATGTGGCATGATAGGCTAGGTCATCCTTCACTAGAAAGGATGAAAGCTTTAAGAAGTTTAGATCAGAATATTAAGATACCTAGTCATGATTGTACAATTTGTCCTCTAGCCAAGCAAAAGAAACCCAAATTTCCCGTTAGTACATCTCGCTTCTAGTTCTTGTTTTGATTTGATTCATGTAGACATTTGGGGCCCTAATAGGGTACCTACCGTGAATGGAGAATACTATTTTCTTTCTATTGTTGATGACTATAGTAGATTTACTTGGTTATATCTTATGCAAGCAAAAAGTGAAGCGATTCTCTTTTACGAGCGAGCTTTTGTGTACTTGTGCAAAATCAATATGATAGGTGTGTTAAAACTATAAGATCTGATCATGGTGGAGAATTTAATATGAAATCCTTTTATAGAACTAAAGGTATTGTACACCAAAAGGCTTGTGTTAGAACTCCACGAGCGAATGGTCGAATAGAAAGGAAACATCGGATATTTTAAACATTGCAAGAGCTATAAGAATACAATCTTGTTTACCTTTGGAATACTGGGGTCATTGTGTAAAGCATGCTGTTTATTTGATTAATATTACCCCTACACCTTTATTGCACAATAAGACACCTTATCATCTGCTATATGCTCAGGAACCTAGCTATGATAATCTGAAAGTTTTTGGCTCCTTATGTTTTGTTTCTACACCTTCACAGGGTAGAGGTAAGTTTGAGCCTAGAAGCAATAAGTGTGTTTTCCTAGGGTATGAGCCTCATACCAAGGGTTTCAAGGTTCTAAATTTGTCAAATAGAAACATTTCTGTTTCTAGGGATGTTGTGTTTCATGAACACACATTTCCTTTCTCTGAATCTATTGATTGCTCATTAGATGATTCTTTATGTCTTCCAATTCCCGTGACTAACAAGGCAATGCCACAAATGAGAGTCCTCTTAATGTAACGAGATACTCCAAGTGACACCGATAATGCTCGGATGCTCCCGAACCCGAAGGTCCACAAGGCATGCCCGCACAACATCAAAGAAGGTCCACAAGGAGTAAATCAATCCCTACTTACTTACGGGACTATGTTTATCGAATCCCGCAAACAACGGACATCTCCACACACTCTCAACACAACCATGACATATGATAATTTAGCATCTTCTTATCAAGGGTTCATCGGCGGTATAAACTCGAAACGAACCATCCACATATCGCCAAGCGTACAAGATACTAATTGGCAAGATGCTATGAACAAAGAATTAGAGGCTTTAGCAAAAACAAATACATGGACTTTAGTGCAAGCTCCAAAAGGAATTAAACCCATTGGATGTAAATGGGTATACGAATCAAAAGAAAGTCGGATGGCGGATAGAAAGATACAAGGCAAGGCTAGTAGCTAAAGGTTTTACACAAACGAAGGCATTGATTTTCGGAAACTTTTTCTCCGGTTGCAAAACAGACTACTATCGGTTATTTCGGCCCTAGCTCAAAGAGGTTGGCATTTGCACCAAATGGATGTCAACAATGCTTTTTTGCATGGTGACTTGGATGAGGATGTATATATGAGGCCTCCACCAGACCGAAAAGCAATGGTATGGTATGCAAGTTAAACGATCCTTGTATGGGCTAAGACAAGCCGAGGCGATGGAATGCCAAATTAACTCAAAAACTCGCTACAACATGGCTACACACAATCCAAGAATGATCATAGCCTATTCACCAAGGGAACAGGGGATAATTTCATAGCATTGTTGGTTTATGTAGATGATATAGTAGTTGGAAGTCTCGCCTTCAAGCAATTCGAGTCTTAAAAATCTTCTACATGATGCCTTCACTATCAAAGATCTAGGGGAACTCAAGTACTTTCTAGGTTTTGAAGTGGCAAGATCTAAAAGGTATTATAATAAATCAAAGAAAGTATTGCCTGGACTTGCTAAGAGAATTTGGATTCATGGAATGTAAACCAAATAGCTACTCCAATGGATTCTTCACGAATCTAACATCGAGACAGCCCCACTTTTACCTTCTAACACTGAATACAGAAGCTTAGTTGGCAAGTTGATCTATTTAGGGAACACAAGGCCAGATATATCCTTTGCTACTCAACAATTGAGCCAATTTTTAGATAAACCTAATGAGGCTCATATGAAAGCAGCTCACAGATTACTAAGATATCTAAAATCTTCACCTGGCAAAGGTCTTTTCTTTCCCAGTCATAGTTCTATCAGTCTCAGGGCATTCAGTGACTCAGATTGGGCTGCATGTACCAAGACAAGAAGGTCAGTTACAGGATACTTGGTTTATCTTGGAGGTGCCTTAATCTCATGGAAATCAAAGAAACAACCCACTGTTTCTAGGAGTTCCAGTGAAGCAGAATACAGAGCCATGGCCATCACACAAATTGTGAGATCCAAAGTGGCTCATATATCTTCTACAAGACTTCCGGATTGCATACACAGATATAGTGCCACCGTATTGTGACGGACAAAGGATGTTGCTCTCCATATTGTGGAAAATCCAGCTTTTCCATGAAAGGACAAAGCACATAGAGATAGATTGTCATTTCATTAGAGAGAAATATCTAGCAAAAGTTCTTAAACCATTACCAATACATACAAGACAACAACCAAACAGACATTCTAACAAAACCAAGAGAGAAAAGCAACACTCAACAAACTCCTTCTTGCATATCCCTTAAAGGACTTATATCGAAGTAGTTGAAGTTAAAAGAGGAAAAGGCGGTTGTTTGCAAGTCGCTTCCCGATCGTATTTATCGGCCATGATCGGCTTGAGGGGGGTGTTGAAGTTAAAAGAGGAAAAGGCGGTTGTTTGCTCTTTGGGACATTTCATCAAACACTTAGAGCTAGAAGGCGGTTAGTCGGTTGCAACGAAATTGATCGGTTCGTGGCTATAAATACAATCCAAAGAAAGACCAATGCATTCCTAGAAGATTGAATTACATTTTCGAGTTGTCAATTGTAAAGATTCACTAGTTATTCATTTTCCCGCTCTTTTCATTTTTCAAACTCGTCATCTTCATCTTCCTCAAGATGAAGTTCTTGTTTTCAGTTTTCCAGTCTTGAATCAATGAGAATTAGTGTTTTGTTCAGTTTTAACATTTATACAGCTTCAATCAATCTCACTCACATACGCTTGATCAAATCTTCTCATTGTGTTGTGTTTGGGTCGCGTAAATTTGATATACATTTCTTTGATTTGGCTGTGCATTGTCCTCGGATTGGCTTGGCTTGGCTTGGCTTGGCTTTTTTCAACTAGATCTTTTTGATCTACTAATTTGTTTCGTTTCTATCGTTCCCTCGGATCCTGATAATCTCTTTTGTATGTTAGATATGTCATGCAGTGCCAGTGCTTGTGTGTAGATCTCATTCTTGTGAGTCTGCTTAATTTCAAAGATCCCTATAATGCAGATCCTTTGCGTCAATGGTTTGGAGACAGTTGTGACATTGTTCTATGTGTGATTTTATCAGTCTCTAGATGGATCTTTTAGCTTTTACTTTGTGGGCTTTAATTTTGTCTGTTTTGTTATCCCACAGTTGATTTTGTATGATTTGCATTCTGTTGCTGCATCCGTCACATTCAGGCTTTGAACATTCTTCTTGTTGGTCAAATGGACATCTTAATCTGTGGTTAGATGTAACTGGCCAGTTTCCAAGGAATAGATTCCTCATCACTTTTATGCATATTTTTCGCAAACGGCCTGAATCGTTTCTTTTCCATTCTTGCCTGGCCTGTTTCATTGGGGAAATAAGCACTTCCCCCCTCCCCCGTACGTTCATGAGGTTAAAAAAGTCGGTCCCTGCTTCTAAATGCTCTTTTTCTTGGGCCATTTAGCCTTTTTTTCTAGAATATTATTGTATTTACTTCTGAGTAGTGGCTACACGTATTCGATAGATGTGTTGAGCTCAATTACTGCTTGATATCTTTAAGGTTTCCTGCAGATCATTTTTGGTCTATTAACTTGTTTGATGGAGCCATGCTTTATTCGCATCTTTATATTGGTTTTATGTTCACCTGAGGAAGAATATTTCGCATTTATAAGGCTTCTTTACATGCATACACAGAGACACACGAAGAGAGACATGTATATAGTATGTATTTAAAACATTGCACTACATCTAAGGCATGGTGATGCAAATTTTAATTGTAATATGTCAACATCTGCAGATCAATGTGGCCCACTGATTTAACTTGTGAAGTGATTTAGTAATGTTGCATCTCTCGACTTGTGTTCTTCTGAAAATCAGTTTTTCTAGATGTTCACTTGTGCCATCTGTTGTGGCCTTTTAGATGAAAGACGTGTCTTTGCTTTATATTCTGTATAGTCTGCTTGACAATATTCGTGCTTTCACTCTACAACATACTGTGTTGTTGCTGCTGAATCTGCTGGTAGACAGATCCCGATTGCTTTTCTTGGGAAGATCAAAGAAGAATTTACCAAGAAATATGGTGGAGGAAAAGCTGCTACTGCTGTTGCTAATGGTCTTCAAAAAGAATTCAGGTAGTTTCATCATTTTAATCTACCGTCTCCCCCCTCCCAAATTTTTAGAGTAAATCTTAATGATTATAGTTCTGTTTCCATACCTGTCTGACAATCATGAACAATCCCAAATTGAAGGAACAGATGCAATACTGTGTGGACCACCCCGAAGAAATCAGCAACCTTTCCAAGGTGAAGAATCATGTGTCAGAAGTCAAAGGAGTAATGATGGAAAAGATTGAGAAGGTAGTTTGGCATGAACCTTAAAGTTAATTGTGTTTCGTTTTCTAATGTGGATTAATATTGCACGGTGTCAAGGTGGATTGTTATATTTGAATGTCTTTTACAGGTTCTTGATCGTGGATAGAAGATTGAGCTGTTGGTTGATAAAACTGAGAATCTCCATTCACAGGTACATGGATATCATCATCAGTTGTTTCTTCTTCCTTTGTTGAGCTAAACAATGTTTACATGCTAAACCGAGCTGGAAAAAAAATCTGTAATATGTATATTGGATATGTAGCTTTTTCTCTGCACTTTACTTGTTGTTGTTTTAGGGGCTTGAGACTTGATCACCAATGCTTCCAATGCCTTTAATATTCCTGCAAAATCTGAAAAACGGATCCTCTCGGTTTCGCAACAAGTTGCTGTCCTTCTTAAATTTATTCGTCCCCTTATTTGTCCGGAGTATCACGAATAATCTAAGTGAGATATAAAACAGAGAGTTCTTTCCTTTTTGTCTAGGACAAATAGAACAAAAAGATAACTTGGAAGTGTTTGTATGTATGTAACTTTTCAAGGATGCTTGCTTATGTTGTATATTTGTTCAACAATACAAACTTGCTTTTATAGCACTTAGATATCTGAAAAAGAGCAAAGAGAATCGTCCCTTAAGTAAGAGACACCAAATGAAAAGGTTCCATTTGGTTGTATCCACTTAAAATGACCAAAGGACACCAAAAAATCGGTTTTCGACCACGGGCGGGCGCTCGTGGTCACGGCGGGCGCTCGTGGTCACGAGCGGCGGCGCTCGTTATAACCCCAAAACCGAACAAACATCCCGTTCAACTTTTGGCCTAGGCCGAAGTTCCACGGGCGGGCGCTGTCGGTGACGAGCGGGCGCCCGTCACTCGTTTCACTAAATCCCCGATTTTGGTCCTTTAACCGGTTTTCCGGTCCTTTAAATGACTTTCTCAACCTATACTTGCTTATTTTCCATCCGTATACTCATATACACTTATATAAGCGTGCACTCCGCACCTCCAAACTTATTATTAAGTGTTACGAGTATATCCACCCTTGTACTAAACCCCAATTACCTCAACGGCTTGTGATTATACTTAAATCACCAACATTCCTCCCCCATTTAAGTGTAATCCTTGGTTTAGTAAAACAAAACAGTCACAAAACAAACCAACTCATGATTCAATGAAAATGTCACGAAGATTGAATTTCCACCTAGCATTATTACACGCAAATATTCGAGTATTGGGGTGTGTCTAAGCATTGAACCCCTTTACACATTTTGAATACATGTACATAACAATACACATGAATTGAAACTACTTCCAAAGTATTATACTTGACACTAATTAAACAGGCCTTGTGTCCATATCCGTTCATGAGTATATAGAAAGTCAACCCCACTTTCTTGAAGCGGCCAAACTTCATACTCATATAGGTGAATCTTTCTAATCATGTACCTAAAACACTTTTCCAAAAGATATCACCTACACAATAGGTAATGCACATACTTTCGGGACTTTTCATGTGCCAAATCTTCGAGAATGGGCCTTCCACATTGAATTCTGCCTATGGCGTTGTACCATAAGGGAATTGGGTATCCCACCCCAAAGATTTAATGGGTTCTACACATCCCGATAACAAACTTTTTACCAAGTTTCAAGTCAATCTATATTTGGCCAAACAAGATTGACTCAATCAAGAGTACTCTTTGAACAACCACCATCATCCTTTGAGTTATAAACTCACAATCCAACTTTTCTTTAATACATTGGTGTCTAGATCACCATTGTAACATTTGACAATTTTCCAACCAAACACATTGGATAACTAGGATGAACTTGGTTATTAATTGCAAGGGAATTCCAAACTTCTAAGTCATCAACAAAGAAATCCAACTCCATAGTCCAACCAGAAATTTATGCACTTAGAAGCTCATAAATGAAACTTCATCCTAGCACAAATTACTAGTTAACCGAGGATTCTTCTAAACTGAAGGAATCTCATATAACTTTACTATAGAGTTTAAACCTCCCCCATGATTGTAGTTTAAAGTCTTGATGACAATACCGTCCAATTATGAACAACATGATTTGGTTAATACCAAAATCAACATGTCAACAATGTAAACTACTACATCACCTTATATTCCAAGGCAAATCCAATCTTTGTAGATCGAGCATGTTTCACTTTTAGTATCATGAATAGATACTAAACCAAAGCAAAACACCAAACATGTATTCAACATACACCAAATGACAAAGTCATTTCCTTAGACATCAAACATATATAAGACATATAATGTATAAAACATATGTAAGATTTGAATAGTTACGAACAAGGTATTACAAACAACTTTAAATTAAACTAATCTTCAAGCTAAGATGTCTATCAAGTTTAATTAGCACCTTCAACCAAAATAGCATATACACTCCTTATGTTAACTTCAACATAACAAGACCCTCCAAGAGTTGTTTCAAATACAATGCCCATTCCAACCTCCATTCTAAAACCGAAGTTTTTACCATCCATTTAATGGATTACAAAATTGTTTAACAGCTTGTTAAAACAAACAACAACAATTTATCCGAGGAGATTTCATTAACCGGTGCCAAGGTATCAAAATAACCAATACCTAAAACCGTACAAAACCTTACATTATTAATCAGGATTTATACATGTTGACTTACATCAACTTTCATCTTTCATTGAAAGATTCATCGCACCATTTGCTCTCATTGAGCTTTACCGGCATATTTGGAAAACAACTTTATTGTTTTCCTTCACTCCAACACTAGTAGGAGTTTCATACTTCAAAATTTGTACAACATTATAAATGTCCAAAGATGACATACCATGATTCAACAACAGATTAAACTGTACTAGAATTAACATAGTTTCAATGCCTCTTTTACTCAAGGAATTAACCTTAACCTCAGAAAGTCACAAGACCTCCTCACTCCTCCAAACCTCAAGTTTGGATTTTATTATACCAAAGTTCAAGTAATTTATTAAACAAACAACTGTTAGAGGCTTGGGATTATAAACAAAAGCTTAAAACTTATGCTTAAATACTTTCCAATTAAACTCATTAAAACATACACTCTTTTCATTTACCTTTTGGAGGACATGATAGTTATTTACTACCATTTTCATACCATCACTTGTATTACTACAAAGTAACGCAAATAAACGATGTATCTATTAACAAAAGAGTTACAACTTTTCCAAATAAGGATTCATCATCTTCTAAACCGAAGAACTACAACTCTTACAACCAAGAGTTACAACTTTCTATATCGGAAAGTCTCAACTTTTCAAAATAAAAATTTCTTCCTTCTGAACCGAAGAATCACAACTTTTCAAAACAAGTCACAACTTTTAAACCAAGAGTTGTAACCTTAAAGCTGAAAAGTTACTACCTTTAAACGATAAGTTATAATTGTTCAAAAGAATACAAACTCTAATGAATTGTATTCTTTCACCAAACCGATACATTCTTTAACAAATCAATAACATGATTTTTCCTCCAAGACATTCACTTAAAATCAAAGCGAAAATCCATGATACTAATCATGTTTCTGAAAAGAATAAGTTCAAAACAAGTTATAAACATTCTGAAAAGAATAAGTTCAAAACAAGTTATAAACATATATTACATATATATATTACCAAATAACAAGTATAACACATGAAAGACTAAATACATAAACATTTTAGTCATAGGACTAAAACGCAAAAGTATAAAAAAGCAATTATACTGAACCAAAGCACTCATATATAAGTCCTATTGCATAGCAACATATCTTATATACATATAAGTATCACTTAAGCATACCAATAAACATACATGTATAATTATTTCAAATCATACAAACCATGTACAACTAATGTTTAAACTATATACTTTCAAGAACCAAAGGATATACTTAAATCTCTTAACAATGACAACCTTGACTCCTTTTCATGAATGTCCCGGATCAACAATCCACCGATTCAAAACTTCAAACCAAGTTGATTCTTACACTCACAATTTTCCAAACCGGAGTCAAAACTCAAAACAACATTTTAATAGTTGTTTCACCAAAACTTAGTTTACCGTCATTATTCTATCCTTTGATTGATCTTACAAACTAGGCATTCAACCTAGTAAAACAAGTTTTCCAGAAATCCAAATTTCTTTAGATTTGCCAACTCTTCATTACAAGTGTTCTATCGAAGATAGACATTTAAAAATCATTATCTTTTCAACATGATTTCCATCTATTTGTACCATTAGAAGACATCTAACTACAATAGACATCAAGTTTTCCAAGAGATAACACTTGATTCATCCCAACATTAGTTATACACAAATACTTAAAATTTCTAAACATTAACATGATTTTATCACCAAGATCAATGAACATTAAACATTAAACACGCAGCAAGTTTCATCATTGATTCAATCATGTCTAGAAATATCAAGCCAAACAACATATATGTATAATCAAATAACATCCAAGAACAAAACTAGACACTACAATCAAATTTTATATTGATTGTAGTTACTGTTCTTGGACACCACAAACTTTCATGAAATAATGTAAATAAACATACATACCATTCATCCGTAGTCATAGCAACATCACAAAGCAATTTTTACAAAGTCATTCCAATGAACTTTTACTTACCAAAAGATTATAATCGACTTTGCATCAATCAAAAAACCGCAGCAACTTCTCAGAATTTCTGACAACTGTCAACATCGAACCAGACCGCAAACTTGATATCACTGCGATCCTCGTCTCGCCACGATTCTAACGGTATCTCCGGATTTTCAAACCGATTCTGAATCAAGAGTTATGCCCAAAATACTAGGACACAACCTTTGATCAAGTCTGCCATCTTCTAAAGTTCACTCCCTCGAACTCTTCCGCTTTCCCGAAATTCGCAGTCATTTCTTTGCATTCACCATTGTGATCAGAACAATAAATTTAAGAAGATTGTTGTTGTTTTAGGGGCTTGAGACTTGATCACCAATGCTTCCAATGCCTTTAATATTCCTGCAAAATCTGAAAAACGGATCCTCTCGGTTTCGCAACAAGTTGCTGTCCTTCTTAAATTTATTCGTCCCCTTATTTGTTCGGAGTATCACGAATAATCTAAGTGAGATATAAAACAGAGAGTTCTTTCCTTTTTGTCTAGGACAAATAGAACAAAAAGATAACTTGGAAGTGTTTGTATGTATGTAACTTTTCAAGGATGCTTGCTTATGTTGTATATTTGTTCAACAATACAAACTTGCTTTTATAGCACTTAGATATCGAAAAAGAGCAAAGAGAATCGTCCCTTAAGTAAGAGACACCAAATGAAAAGGTTCCATTTGGTTGTATCCACTTAAAATGACCAAAGGACACCAAAAAATCGCTTTTCGACCACGGGCGGGCGCTCGTGGTCACGACGGCGCTCGTTATAACCCCAAAACCGAACAAACATCCCGTTCAACTTTTGGCCTAGTCGAAGTTCCACAGGCGGGCGCCTGTCAGTGACAGGCGGGCGCCTGTCACTCTGTTTCACTAAATCCCTGATTTTGGTCCTTTAACTGGTTTTCCAGTCCTTTAAATGACTTTCTCAACCTATACTTGCTTATTTTCCATCCGTATACTCATATACACTTATATAAGCGTGCACTCCGCACCTCCAAACTTATTATTAAGTGTTACGAGTATATCCACCCTTGTACTAAACCCCAATTACCTCAACGGCTTGTGATTATACTTAAATCACCAACATTTACTTGACTGCAAACTAGCGTCCTTCTGGTTCCTTTTTCATATCCTTCTTAAATGGACCTAAAATGTTTATAGTATGAATTCACCATGTATACATAATTATTTTATAAATATTTATAGTATGAATTCATTACACATAACCATTTTCTCCCAAATATTTACATAAACATTTTCTCCCACACATGCCATTTTGAGCTGGTTCGAAACCTTGAAGTTTTTGACCCCTTCCGTCCTACTCACCGTTGTTCTAATGGCATAAAGTTTTACCAAAATGATTTAAAATTTTCCAACTCATCCATTGAAAACATCTTAACAAAAAGATAATACTTACTATCACGTTTTAGTCTTTTGCACAAATATATCAATTATGCTAAATATCGCTATGACAATATTATTTTTCTAGTTCGATAAGCATATGTTTTAGTTGCTAGATGTTAGATTAAGGTGAAAAATGAAATTCTTTTGTTTATTTGGTTTTGAATTATGTTTCATAAGAATGTGTAACATGTAATTGTTGTTTAATATAATCATTAAGTATGGCACATGATTACCATTGAGTTTTATTTCATATTTGTGTAAAGACTATCATTTGATTTGAGCATGACATAACTTTATTTCACACTCGAATGGGTAAAAATACACTATATGTTTGTGATAAATAATTTAAGAAAATATTATTTAACTAAATTAAACAACAATACAAACATGTAATGAAGAAAT
Source organism: Gentiana straminea (assembly GCA_036785695.1). Lineage (NCBI taxonomy): Eukaryota > Viridiplantae > Streptophyta > Magnoliopsida > Gentianales > Gentianaceae > Gentiana > Gentiana straminea. Next base: position 12,070,748 of record JAVUPR010000300.1, on the reverse strand, counting down.
ATCAAGCGATAATATTACTTATATGTTCTTTCAATCCAATCGGGTCACTTACGAGTGAAATATTACTTATGTCACCGATGCCCCACCTATGTTATTTTATTATATGTAATTTTATAATAAAGTATTTAATATATTGTATATCATGTAATGGTTACGATAGATGGGTAATGATTATAAAGAGAACCACACTAACACCTATATCATTATTAACCCTTCAAAAGAACCACATTAACGCTTGCATCCTTACATCCTTACATCCTTTATTGCTCATAAAATAGAAAACAAAAATCCTTTGGTCAATTAGATCAAGATGAATATATAGTTCTATTAAAATTGTATGACAAAAATTATGATGAGATTTTTTTTTTTAAATTTATGTTGGATGTATTAATATCAAGAGATATCATTAACAATTATGAATATTTGTGTTCACAAAATATTTAAAAAGATTCAGTCGTCATTTGATTATATTTGACATACTCATACGTCAAGATTACATTTACTTGAGTATAACATTATATTTGTGATAGGGTGTTTCCAAGGCTCAAACCCCTTACCTTTGGTCACACAGCGACATCATTTACTGTTGAGCCATGGTTTAGCCTAAAACACAAGTGCTTATGTTCTCACTTTGTCATAGGTTATACTGAATTGATATAAATCCTTGATATTTTATTTTCTTAAGAAATAGCTTAACTTGCTATACGGATCTGGTCCTAAAATTCTATTGGCACATCACTTTTTACTATTGGCATCACATTATTCCCGGCACCACAAAAAATTACTCCGGCACCACGATGATTTTTGATGAACGGAACGTCAGTGGCACTGGTGTTGATATTGAAAACCAACGTCAGTGACACTGACACCGACGTTCCGGTCAAAAAAACATTACAACTTAGAAACGTTAGACCGCCGATTTTCCACCGACGTTGATGTTTGAATACCGTCAGTGTCAGTGCCACTGACGTTTTTTTTCACCAGAAAAAATAATCAAATAATGGCTGCCAATAGTAAAAAGTGGTGTGCCAATAGAGCCACATATTTTTAATTACTCTTTTAGGGAGAAAGACGCCCACACTTTTAACATAGCCATGAAGTTATCTTGACTTTGTGTGGCACTACGTCTTGTCTTATTTTTGCAGGAATTATAGAACACATTATTTATTATAGAGTTCAAACAGTGTTACATTTTAAACATTTTGGGCCTAACCATTTCAAGCCCGTTTACCCTTTACCCTTTACCCTTTACCCATCCGTCAAACTAAACCTAAACCTAAACCTAATACGCAAAACCCTCGGGCGATATCCTCCTCACTCTTCTCTCTTGAAGCGTTTCTCTTCCTCAGCAGAGGTTCAGTTTTTCTTAAGTTAACTCAGTTTGTAAATTATGAATAAAACTGAACTATTTTATGTTATGTCTGTTGTTGCAGATTGTGTTGCTGATCATTTGGCTGGGTTACCTTTTGGCTCCGATTGGTTATATTGTGCTCTAATTTTTGTTAAGGTTTGTTACTCTATTTTTACATAGCCTCGTTGTTTCGACTTTTTCTTTTACTTTACTTTAGTATACCGTGCTAGTATCATGATTAGTTAAACTCAAGTTTGTCTTAACTTTCTCCTTGGATATTCTTCTTTTAATTTGATTTTGTGACTGGTTGGGTTTAAGTTAGGTGTTTTTACCCTATGAATTTCAGTAACAGTTCATAAGCAAATTGAATCTGATACCAGGAAGTAGAGTAATGGAGCTTCATAAGATAACAAAATCCCATGCATTTGATTACTTCATAGAGCTTTTGGCATTATACGTATTTGGAACATAGAATAGTATGAATATGTGGGGATTAAGTTACAATGTTTGATTCTCCAAGACCCCAACATTTAATTTAAGCTTAAATGTGTATCCTTTGCTTAGTTTTGATATTTAATTTGGTGTTACTCTTAAAATTTTGCTTGTTTTGAGGTTAGCATCAGCTTCAATATTCGTTGTTTTGAATCCATTACTTGTGATTCTTGGGCTTGATCAGTATGTTTATATTTATTTTTTTGAGCTCCCATCGTTTGATGTTTTTGCAACTGTGTTGTAAGTATGTGGAACAGTGTATATTGTGTGTGGTGACGATGAACCTTAATAGCTGATAATGTTTTATTCTTCAAGTGTTAATTCAAGGTTTTGTCCAATCTTCTTTTTCTTAGAAACGATATATGTCCTTACTATGGTTTTAGTTTCATGTGTTTTTGCTATAAAGTAGTGTGAATCCTGATGACTTAAACTTCATGTTATGATCACTCAAAAAATATATAATACTCGAGTAAAAATGATTGTCTACATGTTATTATATGAAATGCCTTTCTTTTTACTCAACAAAATAGTTGATTGTCTAAAGGTTTTTCATGCACGATTGTCTAAAGGTTAATCAGCTGAATCGGTCATGTAATCAAACGATGACTTTTGATATTCTAGTAGTTTTATAAGCTTTATTGTAACGCTGAAAGCTTCTTTCATTTGATAGATCCATGTTACGAAGAATCGGTCTTTTGACTGAGAATTGGGACTAGCGACAACACAATGTTTTAGCCGGTCCAACTCCTACTCAAAATGCGGGCACATGCTGGGCCTATGCAGTGGCCGCTACGGTCGAAGGAAATTCAGGGTATCACCAATCTTGCTCCTAGTGTTCAGGAGCTGGTTGACTGTTGCCTTGCTGGCGTGGAACTAAAAGGGATCCCTTACCAATGCCCTTAAGTATATCAAGCGTCAGGGAATCTGTTCTAGTGCTGACTACCCAATATCCCCGAAGCCTGAGGCTTCTGCAGAAGGTGTGATGATAAAGGCGCCCACTGATTACCCTATTTCACCTGATGATAAAGGCGCCCGCTGATTACCCTATTTCACCTGGACCACCCCGAGGCTTTTGCATGAGGTGCGATGATAAGGGCATGAACCTCCATCCAACCGTTAAGATAACGAACTTCAGGTTCTTCAATTATGTGTCTGTTAATGATTTGAAGGCAATGGTGAAGCAAAGGCCGGTAGGCGTGTCCATCGGTGTTGGCCCGCGGTTTCATAGGTTCAAATGAGAAGGATAACCCGAAATGGGTTATATCGTTCGTGGGACAGGAATAGAGGTATAATTGGGCATTCTATGGTAGTGGTTGGCTATGGAACCGAAAACGGAGTTCCATATTGGATACTCCGAAACTCGTAGGGCCGGACTGGGGGGAAAACGGGTTTGCGAAAGTTCATGAAGATGTTGCATCTTTGTCCCACACCCGCCTTAGTCTTCTCCCCGCGGCTATCCCAACGTGTTGGCACGCCTTTTCGTTAGAAAAAAATAGCCACCGCAACCGCAACCGTTTCAACCTTAGTTATATATATATATATATATATATATATATATATATATATATATATATATTACTTATCCCAATTCAACAACGTTTTGGCTTTAATGCGCTTTTCAACCGATTTCCGCTCAATCGATGCTTTTTTGGTTGTAATTAGCTTACTTTGAAAAACTCCGTTCACTAAATGTTTTTGTTTTTTCATAACTTAGGACGTAAAAAATTCCGAGAGGTTCATCCCCTTTGGGCAAAACCCACTACAAATATTCTTTGGGTTTTTATTGGGCTTTTTTTCCGAAACATCGGGCTTTTATAGTTTGTTTTTTTTTTTTTTTTTTCCGGGTATGACTTTTGCTTCTTGTTATGTTCCTCACCTCCCACTTGTTATGACTTTTGCTTGTTGTGGCATTTATTTTTGTGTGGATTAACCTGATAACATAACAGCGAAATAGTTTGTAGTGGGATGTGGTGGGTTTACGTCCAAAACAAAAACATTTAGAAGGTACAACCAAAAAAGCATTAAAGCCAACACGTTCGTCATAACAACAAAAAGCAACAACATTAAAGCCAACAGGGGAGAAGTAACTGCGGTGTCGGTGGCATAACGAAGGCGTGTGTGGGGTACGCGACAAGACTTAATAAAGATGCAACATCTTCATGAACTTTCGCAAACCCATTTTCCCCCAGTCTGGCCCCCACGAGTTTCGGAGTATCCAATATGGAACTCCGTTTTCGGTTCCATAGCCAACCACTACCATAGAATGCCCAATTATACCTCTGTTCCTATCCCGCGAACGATATAACCCATTTTGGGTTATCCTTCCCCTTGAACCTATGAAACCGCGGGCCAACACCGATGGACACGCCTACCGGCCTTTGCTTCACCATTGCCTTCAAATCATTAACATACACATAATTGAAGAACATGAAGTTCGTTATCTTAACGGTTGGATGGAGGTTCATGCCCTTATCATCGCACCTCATGCAAAAGCCTCGGGGTCGTCCCCTTAGTTCCACCACCAGCCACGCAACAATCAATAAGCTCCCGTCCCCTTAGTTCCACCACCAGCCACGCAACAATCAATAAGCTCCTGGACGCTTGTTGATATGCTGCAGATGTATTTTGTGCACATCCACATTATAGACTTATAGTACAATAGATTCTTGGCAATTTTAATGATTCTTGCTGCATATATGCTGTAAATACTTAATGTGCTATAGTTTAGTGTTTAGGTAGGTTTTCATTATATTATGAATTAACTGGGAAGGTTGTTGCGTATGCTTGTGTTGAGGTAATGAAGTTGTTGTCTTGAGTTTGTTTATGAGTTATTGGAATAGTTACGTAAATGTCTGTTAAAGAAATGAAAAGATCCATCGGTTCATTTTCCTTGGCCCACATGTTATGGTCTTGCAATAAATTATCATTTGGAAATGTTACCCACTTATAAATTATTTATGTTATGGTCTGGAAAATGCTGTAAGTAAATCAACTGAATCGGTTTATATCTTTCATTTAATGATGGCACGAAGAAGAATAACAACACTAGCTGTTCCACGTCCTGGTCAAAATGGAGGCACATGTTGGTCCCATGACGTGGTGATCAAAATGGAGACACATGTTGGTCCCATGCCGTGGCCGCTACGATTGAAGCTAGCTTGCAAATTCAGCATATCAACAATGTTCAAAATGGAGGCACATGTTGGTCCCATGCCGTGACCGCTAGGATTGAAGCTAGCTTGCAGATTCAGCATATCAACGATGTGGCTCCTAGTGTCCAGTGGGGTTGACCGAGGGAAAGTATGTGGCTGGGCTCAGGGACGGACGGACGGATCCAGCTGCAAATAGGGGGTGCTTGGCCCCCACTGAGATCCGAAAATCGACGTGTTTTTATAGGTAAAAAATGTAAAAACACTATTGATGCCCCCACTCGCCTTTCGAATTTATTCCGGTGCCCCCACTGAGATTTTTTTCTGGGTCCGTCACTGGCTGGGCTAATGTAGTTGTGGATACTGTTGTTTCGAATGATTTATAATGTGACTCTCAGTGTCCAGGAAACGGTGTTGCCTCCATTCTCCAATCCCATTGTTCGGGTAAATGGTACCTAGACAAATAGACAAAAACAATCAGTTAATTTGCAAAACAACTTTTATGGTTTATTTGGGAATAACGAGGCAACAGACAAATAGGGTGTGACACTGGATATTCTTCTAAGCATGAGCGCTGAGTCTTAAAAAAATATATATATTACCAAATTAAACAAATATAAATTACCTATAATTCGGACTACATCAATGTTTGTTTAGTCGTTTTTGAGTAAAATCCTCCGCCGTGGTCATCTCCATAGCCTTCAACCATATAGTTCCAAAATTTATAGACGATAACTTTTGATATGCAGTTATTTACCGGAAACATGCTTCAAATATTTAGTGTCTTTGACCGAAACCAAATCCTGCAGGGTGAAAAATAAATCATCGTAAACCAACAAGTAAATAAAATAAAATAATAAAATATTATGCATAGCTATAGCTAGTTATGAATCTTAGGATGGGACTAAAAACAAAGGAAGCTAGCCATTGAACCCTTAACTTCGTCATATTACAAGTAAGACATGGATCTCAAATCAACGTCATGTAAGGCCACATGTAGAGTATTTCAATGCTCCCTTGAGACACGGTGCGAAGTCGAAGACACCAGAACACGTACACTTAACGTTACAATAAACCACGTAAGTTTTTACACGTTTGCTTATGATATTTCAAGGTTTCGATCAATAATAATAATAATAATAATAATATCGTATTTGGAACACAATTTTATTAGAAGTTTGGATAAAAAAATAGAAAAGAAATATTATTACAATAAATAGTCTAATAGTTAGAATATTTCGTTGTAAACAAATACCAAATACTTTGGTGCACTGTGTGGCCGAACAGAGCATGGGAATAGTTTGTGCCAAGAAGAGAGAAAATAAAAATAAAAATAAAATAAAGAGTGTTTCCATAATTTTAGTCACTTCAATTAAGTAATAATTGAAATCAAAGATTAAGCGTTGATTCGAATTCTTGGTATTTTTCACCATTAAACACTTCTAACATTATAACAACCAAATCTCACATTACTACAAGTCATGAGAAAGATTTAATGCTATTAACAACTAAAGATTTGGTTGAAAACATCTTTACCTCAATCTTTTGGAGCAAAGCTGAATCCAAACAAGAATCTTCAAGGAAACACCAAGAAATCTTCAAAATACTTCAAGAAGATTTAGATCCACAAGCAAAGCTCCAAGAATCTGAACAACCGACTTCGAATGTAAAATCAAAACGAAGTTCTACGATCATTATAACCTTTAAAACATAAAAAGTTAAAAAAAAAACTCAAAACACATCTAGATCTAGAAAATATATTTTCGAAAGTCTTATCCGATCGGAGTAAAAATTGTATTAAAATGAAGCTCTCATCAAAGGAAATATTTTGGTGTAATTGGTTTGTGATTTTAACGGTCGGATTGATCGGAAAGGCAAAATTTTTATGTTCTTTTCTTTTTCCCTCACCTTTTTCTCCCAGAGCTGCCGACCCCTCTCTTGAAATCTAAAAATGAAATAAGGTTTTAGGGTTATCTATCTATCTATATATGTAAAAGAAGATAACGACAAATTAAAAGATAATGATGGTAGAAGATCAGTTCAAGTTCAAAATATATTTTATCTCTTATTTGAATTCTTTTATTTGACGCATATGGATTATAAGCACACGGCTCTTTGTGCCTATTTAAGATGTAGGAGCAGCACCTTTTCTGTATCAATAAAATCATACAATCTATTTATTTTCATCCTTTATTTTATTTTGTCTTTCTTCATGGTATCAGAGAAAGGTTATGTTTTTTTTTAGTATTTAGTAATTGATCCACAAATTACTAATTGGTCGACCCCATGGCTGGCAATACATCTCGAGGATTGTCCAGTACGGCAAAATGGGATGATCCCAATCATCATCTCTACCTTCACCATTCAGATCAGCCAGGAGCAATTCTCGTATCACAACATTTGGACGAGACAAACTACATGACATGGAAAGAATCCATGTTGATGGCCTTAACAGTCAAAAACAAGGCCGGATTAGTAGACGGATCTGTGAAGGAACCCGATGCAGAGAATGCCGATGAGTATCAACAATGGAATCGGTGTAACAATTTAGTTAAAACATGGTTGCTTGGCTCAATGTCAAAAGAAATAGTCAGCAGCGTAATTCGATGCAAGTCGGCTCGTAAAATTTGGGTTGAATTGCAAGAAAGATTTTCTCACGTGAATGTGGTTCAATTATACAATGTTGAGAACGAAATCCATGCATGTGTTCAAGGAAATATGTCGGTTGGATCATATTTCACAAAATTAAAGGCTCTGTGGGATGAACGAGACACCTTATGTTCATTCCCACAGTATAGTTGCGGGTCTGCTAAGGAAGTGGCAGCAGACCTAGAAACACAAAAGACAATGAAATTTCTCATGGGCTTGAACGAGTCATTTAGCGGTGTTAGAAGTAACACACTTTTATTAGATCCGTTACCTACAGTTAATAAGGCTTATTCCTTGGTGCTTAGGCATGAAAAACAATCAGCTGCAGTGAATGGAAATCATCAATCAACAGCAGAAAGTTCAGCATTTGTCGTTAAATCAAGTGGTTCAGGCAAGCAGGATGAACAGAAGTGTACAAAATGCAACAGAACCAACCATAACACAAGAAATTGTCGAGCCCACCTCACATGCAACTTCTGCGGAATCAAAGGGCATACAGCTGATTTTTGCAGAAAGAAAAGGACGGCTGTCGAGCCCACCTCACAACCTGGCCTCAAATCGTCCAATGAGAAGAAGAGCTATTCCCATGGTGGATTAACCGAGCAGAATCAAGGATTCCCTTTTTCAACTGATGAGTGTAAGAAACTGTTGGACCTAATTAAGCCCAAATCAGCGACAGTTAATCAAATTTCTATTTCTGAAGAGTCATCAGGTAAAGTTTTTTCTTTTTCAATGGATAAACACAATTGGATTCTCGACAGCGGGCGTACCGATCACATGGTTTCTAACCTTAATTTACTCAAAATTTCCAAACCTGTTCTAAGTCTATTTGTCACCCTTCCTAATGGTACAAAAGCTCCCGTCACCCATGTTGGAAACTTACAATTAGATCCATCTTTTATTTTGGAAGAAGTTTATTATGCACCCAATTTTAATTTGAATCTGATCTCGATTAGTAAACTAACCATGCAAGACTCTTATATTGCCATTTTCCTAAAGAATGCTTGTTTTATCCAGGACCTACGTTCGGGGAAGATGATTGGGACGGGGCTTGAAAAGGGAGGCCTCTATTACCTCAAACCGACCACAGACAAATCGTGCCATGCATCAAGCAACACTTTCTGACTCCTCCTTATGGCATCAACGCCTTGGGCATCCTTCATCCAAAGTGATGCCGTTATTTCATTTTTCTGAATTCAAAAATAATCATAGTGATTCATGTTTAGTGTGTCCTTTGGCAAAGCAAATGCGTTCATCTTTTCCTGTGAGTTCTATTACCAGTAAATCTTGTTTTGACATGATTCATGTGGATATATGGGGAGGATATAGAGTACCCGCCATCACAGGTGCTCAATATTTTCTCACAATTGTTGATGATTACACACGTTGTACTTGGATCTATCTTATGAAACAAAAATCCGAAACTAGAAATTTATTGGTCAAATTCATCAACATGTCTGAAAATCAATTCAATACACGTGTAAAAATTGTTCGCAGTGACAATGGTGCAGAATTTAAGCTTGATGACGTATATTTTGAGAAGGGAATTATTCACCAAACCAGTTGCGTCAACACACCACAACAAAACGGTGTTGCCGAAAGAAAACACAGACATCTATTGTTAGAGATACACCTAGTATGTGATTTGTTATGTCTAGTGATATTGTGACATGTGTCACTCTTGTGTGTTGCCATGTGTAGGTTGTTATGCATGTACTATGGTTTGTAGATTTGGTTTTTATATTCATCTGTACCAACAATCTTGTGGGTGAATGAATCACTGAATTCTCTCCATTATTTTCCATCGTTTATCTTGGTAGCGAGCCATCAATGGCTAACGCCGGCGAGACGCCACCGCCTCCCTCTTCATCTCCGGGAACCACCGTTCCCATTGGAGCCACCAACACCACTACGTCACCTCAAATCAGTGTACCAATTCCAACTCCTCCTGTTTTTCCCTTCTCTGTCCCATTTCCTTTTATTCCTCACTACTCCGGCCAAACTACAGCGCCGCCGCTATCTCTGGGACAGCTAGGGTCCGGTTTCTCCATCCCCTTTCCAAATATGACCTCAATTGGTTCATCTCGTCGTTGTTCGGCTCTCCTTTTGCCGCTACTCCGGTGACACCCCTTTTGGAACCAATCCGAACCAAACATGCACTTTGTCAAGCTTTCAAGATCGAATTATCTCCTATGGCGCTCCACCATTCTCCCTCCGATTAGAGGTCATCGACCGGAAGGATTTCTATTTGGTACCACTCCTAGACCCCCCCTTTAATTTCTCGGTCATCCCGCTCGTTGAACTATGGAGTCAAACGGACCAGTACCGCTTCTTGGATGGTTAAAAAGTTCTATGACCGAAGAAGCTTTGCTAGAGGTAATGAGCTGTGAGACATCGTATGAAGTCTGGAAAACACTAGAGGCTCTCTTCAATAGCCAATCTGAAGCACGCATGCTTGAATTCAAGAGTGCTCTAGCAAAAGCAGAGAAAGGAGCTACTCCCATACTTGATTATCTGTCAAAGATGAAGTCCTATTCAGATGGACTTGCAGCTGCTGGTTATCCCATCACCTCCTCAGAGCTTATTCTGGCTGCTCTGAGTGGTCTTGGAAAGGAATATGAATCTGTCATTGTGAATCTAACATCTAGAGTTGGTTCTTTGACTTGGCCAGAGGTCCAATCCCGCTCTCTCACCCATGAACGGCTAATTCTTCGTCTAAACTCATCCACTATAGCTGATCTTGCTCAGAACGCTGCTCATGTTGCCACCACAAGGAATTCCAATCACCAATTTACATACAATAACTCCAGAGGATCCTCAGACCGTGGCAGAGGTACTAGGGGAGGTAGAGGTCGAGGTAGAGGTGGTAGAAATCAATCATCTGGGCAGCAAACCAATAACAACAATGCCAACAGACCAACATGTCAAATTTGCAAGAAGGTTGGTCACACAGCCGTTGAATGCTACTTCAGGTACTCCAACTCCAATTCAAATGGTGGTAGTGGTGGAAATCACTCCAATGGACCAAGACAAAATGCTGCATATTTGGCTACTCCTGAAACTGTTAATGACCCTTATTGGTATGCTGATAGTGGGGCAACAAGTCATGTGACTGCCGATCTCAACAATTTGCATCTCAACTCTGGATATAAGGGGTCTGAAACTTTGACTGTTGGATCAGGTGAGAACCTTAAAATTGATCATATAGGTCATTCTGAAATTGTTACTCCTAATCAGTCCCATCTTCACCTTAAAAACATTCTTCATGTTCCTTCTATCACAAAAAATCTACTAAGTATTTCTAAGTTGACCACTGATAACTCTGTATTCGTAGAATTTCATTCCAACTCTTGTTTTGTGAAGGATACCCTCACCAAGAAAGTCATTCGGAAGGGGTGCTTAAAGATGGTCTTTATCGGCTCGTTGTTCCCGTCGGCTTCCTTCAATCCAAGCATCACCCTGTCGTGAAGTCTTTTTCCTCTTCAAATAATAGCACATCTCTAGTTGCTCATGTTAGTTCTAGGAATGATGCTAATCCGTGGCATCAAAGACTTGGACATCCTCCTCGTTTCTCGTTTTAAATCAAGTTAAAAAACACTGCAGTATGTCTTTTATTTCTGATGTTGACTTTTGTGAATCATGCCAGTATGGCAAGCATCATGCTAGATCTTATCCTTTATCTGTTTCTACTACTTGTGCTGTGCTTGAACTTGTTCATACTGATTTATGGGGTCCCTCTCCTGTTCATTCTAAAGCAGGTTACCTTTATTACATACATTTCCTTGATGATTACACTAGATACACTTGGGTTTATCCCCTTAAGCACAAATCTGATGCCTTTCTGGCCTTCAAACAGTTTAAAACTCTCACTGAAAATCAGTTTAATGCTAAGATTAAAGCTCTACAATCAGACTTTGGTGGTGAATTTAGAACCTTTATTCCATTTCTCCAAGACAGTGGTATTCAGATGAGGTATTCCTGCCCCCATGAACACCCTCAGAATGGTAAAGCAGAAAGGAAACATAGGCATTTGGTTGAAACAGGTTTGACCCTTTTAGCCCAGGCATCATTACCTCTTACTTACTGGTGGCATGCTTTTCACCATGCCATCAGCCTGATCAACATTCTCCCAACTCCTGTTCTCAATCATATCTCACCATTTGAAGCCCTATATCATAAGTCACCTAACTATCTTACTCTCAAGGTGTTTGGATGTGCTTGTTACCCTTTACTTAGACCATATAACTCTCACAAATTCCAATATCACACTGAAAGATGCACTTATTTGGGTCAAAGTCCTAATCACAAAGGTGTCCTGTGTCTATCTTCTACTGGCAGGATCTACATTTCAAGTAGTGTGATCTTTGATGAAAACCTGTTTCCTTTTAAGTGTCATGCTTCCACATCCCAAACCTATTCATCTCCCTCCATAACAACATTTCTGTTACCACCTACTACTGCTTCTGTTGTCCCCTCTACTTCCACTTCTTCAAATCCCGCCTCATTGCCTTCACAATTATCTGTTCCTACCTCTCCTATCTCTCCAACTTCAAAATCTATGCCCAGCACTCCTCTTTCCGCTCCTACTCCTCTTCATTCTCCCATTCCTGCAATTTCTGTTGCTTCCACTCCCCGCTTCTAACCCTAACTCTCCTTCTAGTTTCGATTTCATCTAGTTCTAATATTTCTAGTCCTATCGTTGAATCTTCCAACCCACCACCCTCTCCAACCCCTTCTCATCATATGCAAACCAGATCAAAATCTGGCATCTATAAACCTAAGACCTTTTCCTTTCTTGCCACTAGGGTTCCTTCCTCTTATCCAACTGAACCAACTAAAGTTTCAGAAGCCCTTGGTCATCCGGAGTGGAAAAAGGCTATGGTAGAGGAGTATTCTGCCCTCATGCAGAATCACACTTGGGATCTTGTTCCCTATAGTCCCAGCCAGAAACTTGTGAGTAACAAATGGGTGTTTAAAGTAAAGCTCAAACCTGATGGGACAGTCCTAAAATACAAGGCTAGACTTGTTGCCAAAGGCTTTCTCCAAACCCCTGGTTTAGATTACAATGAGACCTTTAGTCCTGTAGTTCGGTCTTCCACTATTAGGGTTGTCTTGGCCTTGGCTGTTGCTAAAAATTGGATGATCCATCAGATAGACATAAATAACGCCTTCCTAAATGGCACACTATATGAATCTGTGTTCATGCCGCAGCCTGAAGGCTTTGTGTCACAAAGAATATCCGTGTCATGTTTGTCACCTAAAAAAGGCTCTTTATGGTCTTAAACAGTGCTCTCCTGAGCCTGGTTCGAGGAGCTTAGATCACAGTTGTTACAGTGGGGTTTTGTTCAAGCCAAGTCTGATGCCTCCTTGTTTATTTTTCACATGAACACCACCATTCTGTATGCTTTGGTGTACGTAGATGACATCTTGTTGACAGGGAATAGTCCAGCAATGATCCAGCAGTTTATACAGCTCCTAAACTCCAGGTTTGCTCTTAAAGATTTGGGGCAACTCAGCCATTTTCTGGGAATACAAGCTTTCAGAGATGATACTGGCCTCTATCTTTCCCAACACATGTATGCATCTCAACTCTTGGACAAAATTGGGCTCACAAATCTAAAGCCTGTCCCTACCCCTATGTCTGTTGGTAGCAGGTTTTCCAAAAATACAGGTACACCAATGCATAATCCCTCTTTATTTAGAAGCATACTTGGGGCTCTTCAATATTTAACCTACACTAGACCGGACATTGTCTACTCTGTAAATACACTTAGTCAGTTTATGCACAACCCCACAATAGTCCACTGGCAAGCTGTGAAACGATTGCTGCGTTATATCAAAGGTACTCTGCACTATGGGTTGCACTTCAGTCCTCATTCAACTTTGAATTTAATTGGTTTTTCTGATGCGGACTGGGGTTGTGATACTTTGGAGAGGAAATCGGTGGCTGGGTATTGTGTGTATATTGGTGGTTCTCTTGTCTCTTGGTGTTCAAAAAAACAACAGGTTGTTTCTCGATCGAGCACGGAGTCAGAATACCGTGCTTTAGCTCATTTGGCGGCTGAAATGCAGTGGCTAACATCACTGCTTTATGAACTGAAACAACCTTTACAATCTAAGCCCTTAGCTTGGTGTGACAACATTGGAGCACAGTCCCTAGCCTACAATCCTGTGTTCCATGCTAGGACGAAGCATATAGAGATCGATGTTCACTTTGTCCGAGATCAAGTTCTCAAAGGACACCTCCAAGTTCAATTTGTACCTTCTTCTGATCAAATAGCTGATGTTTTCACTAAACCTATCTCTGGTTCCAAATTTGAAGAGTTTCGTCACAAACTCAATGTTGTTTCCACCCCCTTGAGTTTGAGGGGGGCTGTTAGAGATACACCTAGTATGTGATTTGTTATGTCTAGTGATATTGTGACATGTGTCACTCTTGTGTGTTGCCATGTGTAGGTTGTTATGCATGTACTATGGTTTGTAGATTTGGTTTTTATATTCATCTGTACCAACAATCTTGTGGGTGAATGAATCACTGAATTCTCTCCATTATTTTCCATCGTTTATCTTCTATTAAATATGGCCCGTGCCCTCCTTATTCAAGCTGGTTTACCAAAGCAATTTTGGGGAGAAGCTATACTCACCTCCGCGTACCTCATCAACCGTACCCCAACACCACTTTTAAAAGGTAAAACTCCATTTGCAAAATTATTTCATAAAACGCCAATCTACTCACATTTACGGACCTTTGGTTGTTTATGTTTTGTTTCAACACATCCTGAAAAACCATCAAAATTTGATCGTAGAGCCAATAAATGTATATTCCTCGGTTACCCGTACGGACAAAAGGGTTACAAAGTCTTAAATTTGGAAACACAGCAAATTCTAGTCTCCAGAGATGTTCAATTTTTTGAACATATCTTTCCCTACAACATGATACCTTTATTAAGTCCACCACACCTTCTCTTCCCGTTTCAACCTATCCTATATATTTTGACCCCAAAATAAACCAATCACTACCTCCAGATGAGGACCCACCACCCAGTCCAACAGAAGCCACTGAAACCTCAACTCCCAATCACCAATCATCCCCAGCTGAACCGAATACATCGTCTTTCACGTCGCAGCACTCGTACAACTCAACCTCCCCGTTATGCGTGATTACCATGTTGAAGAGGCTCTCCCTTCTCGGACCGTTTCCACATTCTCAATATATGAATGCAGGTACGGCATTTCCTTTATTTAATTACTTGTCATATACAAAACTCTCACCCCAGCACAAGAGTTATGCAACTAACCTCACTCTTTTAAAGGAACCTGTGTGTTACACCCAAGCTGTGCAGGATCCCCAATGGTGTGAGGCCATGAAAGCCGAATTGGAAGCTCTCCAAGCCAATAAGACGTGGAGTTTGGTGCCATTGCCACCCAATAAACGTCCTATTGGATGTAAATGGGTTTACAAAATCAAACTAAAGGCGGATGGAACCATTGAACGATACAAAGCCCGTCTTGTAGCAAAAGGTTATAATCAAGTTGCTGGGATTGACTATCGTGAAACGTTTGCCCCCGTAGCCAAAATGGTTACTGTTCGCCTTTTACTTGCTTTGGCAGCTTTAAAGGACTGGCATTTACATCAACTCGATGTTAATAACGCCTTTCTCCATGGCGACATAGACGAAGAAATTTATATGTCTCTTCCACCTGGGTTCGGACGAAAGGGGGAGACTCGTGTTTGCAAACTTCATAAATCAATATATGGTTTAAAACAGGCATCGAGACAATGGTTTGTTAAATTATCTAATGCTTTGAAACATGCAGGTTTTATCCAATCACAAGCGGACCACTCTTTATTCATCCGAACCAAGCAAGACAGCGTAATTTTCGTTTTGGTTTATGTCGATGACGTTATTTTGGCAGGATATAACTTGCTTGAAATCGAAGCTGTGAAGTCTTCTTTGGCCAAACAATTCAAACTAAAGAATCTTGGGCAGTTAAAGTATTTTCTTGGTATCGAGGTGCAAGATCACGAAAAGGAATCAGCCTTTCACAGAGAAAATATGCTCTCGAAATTCTTGAAGATACGGGATTTTTAGGGGCAAGAACATCACGATTTCCTGTCGAAGAAAGTATTGCTCTCACACAAAACGATGGAGAGCTTTTGCCCAATGCTTCGACGTACAGGCGTTTGGTAGGCAGATTAATATATTTGACTGTGACCAGACCCGATCTTTCATATGCAGTAAACATGCTCAGCCAATTTATGGACAACCCAAGGGAGCCACACCTTGAGGCCGCACACAAGGTTCTGCGATACATTAAACTAACTCCAGGTCAAGGAATTTTATTACCATCCAAAGGACAATTGCAATTAAAGGCCTTTTGTGATGCGGATTGGGCCAGATGCAAAGACACCAGAAGATCTATTATTGGGTATTGCGTTTTACTAGGTGAAGCACCTATATCTTGGCGAACGAAGAAACAAACAACGGTGTCTCGTTCTAGCGCCGAGGCAGAATATCGGTCCATGACTACTACTTGTTGTGAAATAACTTGGATAAAAGGCATTTTAAAGGATTTAGGGGTAACACACGATCAACCAATTCAATTGTTCTGTGATAATAATGCAGCCCTACACATTGCTTCAAATCCAGTTTTCCACGAAAGAACGAAGCACATAGAAATTGATTGTCATCTCGTGAGAGAAAAAGTGCAAAGTGGAATGATAAAGACAATGCATATACGAACTGAAGATCAGCCTGCGGATTTATTTACTAAACCTCTTGGTACAAGGCGTTTCGAGCACCTGCTAAGCAAGTTGGGTGTCATAAACATACACTCCAACTTGAGGGGGAGTGTAAAAGAAGATAACGACAAATTAAAAGATAATGATGGGTAGAAGATCAGTTCAAGTTCAAAATATATTTTATCTCTTATTTGAATTCTTTTATTTGACGCATATGGATAATAAGCACACGGCTCTTTGTGTCTATTTAAGATGTAGGAGCTGTATCAATAAAATCATATCATCTATTTATTTTCATCCTTTATTTTATTTTGTCTTTCTTCAATATATATATAGATATAGGTTTGGTTAAATTCCCGTTTTGCCCTCACTAAAAAGTTAAAACTTTAAAATACCGTAAATATCTTTTAACATTTATTTTGATTCTATTTAATTTATTAAAACATAACCTATTAAAAATTATCATGACACTCGTAAAATCGTAAGAAGACTTTTATACTCCCTAATAAAGATACGGGATATCACAACATATGCCCAAGCAAGCGCATGACAGATCTAGAAAATTGTTCAGCAAAGTTCAAAAATGTTTATAAAAGTAAAAAAGTAATTTAACGGAGTCTATAAATTTTTTATATAGGTAAAACTTAACATTTTTTGTTGTTTTAAGAGATCCGTGGACCCCTGTAATTTTTTATACTCCAGCAAGCACGAGAGTGAGCACCTTAATTATTAGCGGGAACACATGTAGAAAAATATAAACAAGGATTAAAACAAACTAGAAAGAAAGGTTTTTTTCTTTATTATTTCGAACTTGATAGTTAGATTGTACCCTCTAATTTATTCAAAAGAAATACAAAATAGATAAAGCTTGGAATACCAAATAAATTGAATAAAGCTTTTATCTTCTTATAATTGAATCAGATTATCACTATGAGAGAATTGGTGTGCTCTAGGATTCTTTGCCACTGGACACATGCCGGCTGGACTCTTGTATTTCCAAAGTTTGATTGTGATCCTCTTCCTTATTCTCCTCCATCCTTATTCCTCATGGATCACAAGATATATTCGAATATTAATTTATCTTCTGTTTGAATTTGGTTATCCTTTTCTTTGTGTTTTGATTTTCCTCGCTGCATTTGAATTTTGATGCTGATAATGCTGCATTTGAATTGTTAACGGCTAATACCCCCTCAAACGAGGCTGGGACTCTGGACTACGCCAAGTTTGGGCCGTAATTGACTGAAATTGAGTGTGAAATGGAGGTGTGGATAGAGTCATGGAGATGGGGGATTCAGGTTCAGTGGTCTGGTGTTCTGTGATTGGTTCTGATGGTTCTGGTGATACTGGTGGTTCTGATAAGGGTGCTGAAGGAGGATCATGGATCTGAGAATTGGTAATGATGGTTGGTGGTAGCCATGAGTCAAATATGGACAGGACATATGGTTTGTTGATGGCAGAGGAACTGTTTTTGTATGGAAGAATGGTTTCATCAAATTGAACATGCCTAGAAATGAAGAATTTTTTGGTTGTGGGGTGAAAGCACTTGTACCCCTTGTGTTGGTTGTTGTACCCTACAAACACACAAGGAAGAGTTTTTGGGTCAAATTTGTGTTTCTTCGAGTCCCGTGTAGGGATAACATTTTAGTGTGGAATGATATTGCACGGTGTCAAGGTGGATTGTTATATTTGAATGTCTTTTACGGGTTCTTGATCATGGAGAGAAGATTGAGTTTGTTGGTTGATAAAATTGAGAATCTCCGTTCGCGTGTACATGGATATCATCATTTGTTTCTTTTTCTTTTTTTTGATCTAATTGATGTTTACGCTAAACCGAGCCTGAAAAAATCCGTAATATGTATATTGGATTTGTAGCTTTTTCTCTGCACTTTACTTGACTGCAAACTAGCGCCTTTCTGGTATCTTTTTTTGAGTTACTTATCCTTCTTAAATGGAACTAAAATGCTTTAGAACACATAGTCTAAAATTCACTTTTACTCTCAATAATGCTGGCTGTATAGTAATGAAAATTTGTTGGACGGATAATAAACCAGGATTAACACGAGGAAAATTCGATGTTTTGTGTTGGGGGAGGAAATAGGATGCATTTGTTGTAACGCCCCGTTCCCGGATACCGAGCCCTTATCCGGAAATACGACGTTCGGCACATATATAAATAAAATTTAATTCATTTATATGTGTAAGCCTACAATCAATACAATCAAAGTGCGCGGAATTTAATGCTCGGGTAATAAATATCCAATAAGATGCTAGAATACGAAAAGGTACTAAAAGTTGAAAGTGTATCAAACAATACAACTGAAGTCCCTCGAAAGTCCAAACGAAATACTATGAAATAAGAAATAAAGATGAACACACGTCATCCCAAAGTACTATGAACAAAGTATATAAAATAGTGCAACATCTCAAATGTAAATGAAAGTGCATAAATAAAAAGAATGAAATATCAAGCTTAGAGATCCTCCTCGGGAACATTCGTAATACTCGAAATCCTGTTCGCCTTCTCACCCCCAAGCACATACAACAGAAATGCACAAGGGGTAAGTATATAATACTCAGCAAGGAAGAGAAGTACGTTTAAGCTTAGAATATACAAAGTTTATTATTAGATTTCAATTGAAAAGACAAGACAAACTCGATTCTACGCATAAAGGTTACATCTCCCAATATGCCTAAACTGTAGCTACTTAGCTTATCTTTGTTACAACATGCTATCAAGGTGGAACGTGACATATTGAAATCTTCAGGATACAATAACCCCGGAACGTATTGAAATCTTCAGGATACAATCACCGGTTCCGATAGTATGAACATACGGCGATGCCTATAGGCCTGCAGGCCGATAGGACACTCACTTTGGACGTCCGTTCACACATCACGCTATAGATCTTCAGGATCTACCCAAGACCACATGGTGTTTAACCTTTTATCTAGCAAGTTGTGTAGTAATAGGTGATTAACTAACCGTCCTAGTTCATTTAGATAACACTCCCTTACCGACACCACTCATCATGATCAAGAGACCAATTCTATCCTAAGTAAGGTTTAAAGGTGTTATCATAAAATGGTAATACACTTAAAAGGGTTTAAGGTTGATTAAACAACCCTAAACGATAGTTGAAAGCCAAATTAAACAAAGCTGGAAGACCAGCTCCAGGTGGACGCCCGTCTGAAGGACCAGACGCCCGTCTGAAGGCTCTGGACGCCCGTCCAAAAAGTGGACGCCCGTCCGGACATCCCCTTTCAATCTGTATCAAAAGCGCACCTCGGACGCCCGTCCGAGGATCCCGAACGCCCGTCCAAGGTTGGACGCCCGTCCGAAAAACCGGACGCCCGTCCGACACGGGAATTTCCGAAAAAGCCGAAACGCGATCCTTCATCGTTTTCCTTCGATTTTCAATTAAAAACCCAATCTTTCTCAACCTAATCGTGTCGAAATAATCTACCATCCATACCAAAACCTCAACCATCTCATAGACATCAATTTAACGAAATTTAAGTCCCCAAAACAACAAGAATCAACACAAATACCACATATCCAAAAACTGAAACGTAAGGGTTTCTCCTTACCTGATGCAGCCCAGAAACTGATCCGAAACTCAGCAAAAATCTGCAGCCTTGGTAACCAAACTGATATCAAAACGATCCTTGTTATTCCACAATTCTCCTGCTTCAAACGGAACTACAAACGGTGAAGTATCGAACCGGGAATTAGCAAAAGTCTTCTCCTTCCACCCTTTGCTCTCAAAACTCAAACTCTCTGATTTCTTTCAACGTAAAGGCTTGCTGTTTTGTAACCTCCCTTTGAATTAAATGGGGAGTTTTATTCCCCCAATAATCTCCCATTAACTACTTGGACATTCAGTACCACCCGGGAAAGGCAAATGTAGTAGCAGATGCCTTGAGCAGGAAACCAGTGGTTTTGGAGCCCAGTGTTGAGGCTATCACAGCGGGGGTTGATGATTTGCAGTTTAGCAAGATTTGATCGGATTGAGGACCGTCAGTTTGCAGCACCGTTGTTGGCTAGATCAGAGTTGATGGATGAGATCAGAGCAAAGCAAGATGAAGATGCAGTTTTAGTTGATTTGAAGAGGGTTGCAAGGGAGAAGCCTACAGTCGGCTATGTGTTGGATCAGAGTGGAAATCTGTGGTATCAGGATCGTCTCTGTGTGCCTAATGTTGGAGATTTGAGACAAAGAGTTATGGAAGAGGCACACAAGATTGCTTTTGCAGTGCATCCGGGTTCTACCAAGATGTACCGAGATTTGAAAGAAAGATTTTGGTGGCCCTCAATGAAGCTGGAGATAGCTAAGTTTGTTTCTGAGTGTGACGTACGTCGAGAGTGAAAGTGAACATAGGAAGCCGGGGCGGGATGCTTAAGTCATTGGATATCCCGCAGTGGAAATGGGAAAAGATCACCATGGACTTTATTTCGGGTTTACCTAAGACGAAGGGTGGACATGATTCTATTTGGGTGATCGTTGATAGATTAACCAAGTCGGCTCATTTCTTGCCTTTCAAGATGAATATGCCCTTGGCAAGGATGACGGAACTATATATGGACAATATAGTGAAGCTTCGTGGAGTTCCGGTCTCCATTGTTTCGATCGGGATTCGAGGTTCGTCGGTCGGTTTTGGCGAGCTTACGGGAGGCTTTTGGTACCCGGTTGGATTTGAGTACAGCGTTCCATCCTCAGACAGATGGTCAGTCTGAGAGGACTATCCAGACACTTGAGGATATGCTTAGAGCATGTGTCTTGGAGGTAGGCGGATCTTGGGTAGATTATCTACCAGTTGCAGAGTTTGCTTACAACAACAGTTATCACGCGAGCATAGGCATGCCACCGTTTGAAGCTTTGTATGGTAGAAGATGCAGGACGCCTTTGTTTTGGGATGATGTTGGGGAGAAACAGCTTACTGGGCCAGAGTTAGTTGAGCAAGCCAAAGAGAGGGTTCAGTTAGTGAAGAAGAATCTGCAGATAGCTCAAGATAGGCAGAAAAGTTGGGCAGATGTCAGACGGAGACCGCTTGAGTTTGAGGTTGGTGACCGTGTTTACTTGAAGGCATCACCAATGAGAGGAGTAAAGCGTTTTGGTCAGAAAGGAAAGTTGAGCCCGAGGTATGTTGGACCTTTTGAAATTCTGGAGAGGATTGGACCTTTAGCCTATAGACTTCAGTTGCCCGAGTCTATGTCCAGAGTTCACAACGTCTTCCATGTTTCAATGTTGAAGAAGTGTTTGACGAAGACGAGAGGTTGAGTCTACGGTGGATCCGAGAGATACTTCGGGACAACCTCGCTTATGATGAAAAGCCGATTAAGATTCGAACGGGAAGGAAAAGATGATTAAGAGAAAGATGGTTCCGTTGGTTCTTGTTCGGTGGAGCAACCATACACGAGGAAGCAACTTGGGAAGTTGAGGGTGATATGATCAACGAATTTCCGGAGTTTTTGGATTTACCGGTACGTTCAAGTTTCGAGGACGAAACTCCTCTTAGGGGGAGGAATGTAACATTCCGATTCTCGGGAAAGAGCGGACGTGTCAATTTGCGAGAACGAAATATTATATTTATTTATTATGGAATTTAAGTATTTTATTTATGTATATATATATACTACGAGTATGTATATATATGTAAGTTTGGGGCTGATTCGTAAATTGTGTTGTTTTAGGAGTGGTTGTGGCAAGTAGTTAATGGGAGATTATTGGGGGAATAAAACTCCCCATTTAATTCAAAGGGAGGTTACAAAACAGCAAGCCTTTACGTTGAAAGAAATCAGAGAGTTTGAGTTTTGAGAGCAAAGGGTGGAAGGAGAAGACTTTTGCTAATTCCCGGTTCGATACTTCACCGTTTGTAGTTCCGTTTGAAGCGGGAGAATTGTGGAATAACAAGGATCGTTTTGATATCGGTTTGGTTACCAAGGCTGCAGATTTTTGCTGAGTTTCGGATCAGTTTCTGGGCTGCATCAGGTAAGGAGAAACCCTTACGTTTCAGTTTTTGGATATGTGGTATTTGTGTTGATTCTTGTTGTTTTGGGGACTTAAATTTCGTTAAATTGATGTCTATGAGATGGTTGAGGTTTTGGTATGGATGGTAGATTATTTCGACACGATTAGGTTGAGAAAGATTGGGTTTTTAATTGAAAATCGAAGGAAAACGATGAAGGATCGCGTTTCAGTTTTCTGGAAATTCCCGGAGTCGGACGGGCGTCCGGTTTTCGGACGGGCGTCCAACCTTGGACGGGCGTGCGGGATCCTCGGACGGGCGTCGAGGTGCGGTTTTGATACGGATTGAAAGGGGATGTCCGGACGGGCGTCCACTTTTTGGACGGGCGTCCGAGCCTTCGGACGGGCGTCGGTCCTTCGGACGGGCGTCCACAGGGCCGGTCTTCCCGGCTTTGTTTAATTTGGCTTTCAACTATCGTTTAGGGTTGTTTAATCAACCTTAAACCCTTTTAAGTGTATTACCATTTTATGATAACACCTTTAAACCTTACTTAGGATAGAATTGGTCTCTTGATCATGATGAGTGGTGTCGGTAAGGGAGTGTTATCTAAATGAACTAGGACGGTTAGTTAATCACCTATTACTACACAACTTGCTAGATAAAAGGTTAAACACCATGTGGTCTTGGGTAGATCCCGAAGATCTATAGCGTGATGTGTGAACGGACGGTCAAAGTGAGTGTCTATCGGCTGCGGGCTATAGGCATCGCCGTATGTTCATACTATCGGAACCGGTGATTGTATCTGAAGATTTCAATACGTTCCGGGGTTATTGTATCTGAAGATTTCAATATGTCACGTTCCACCTTGATAGCATGTTGTAACAAAGATAAGCTAAGTAGCTACGGTTTAGGCATATTGGGAGATGTAACCTTTATGCGTAGAATCGAGTTTGTCTTGTCTTTTCAATTGAAATCTAATAATAAACTTTGTATATTCTAAGCTTAAACGTACTTCTCTTCCTTGCCGAGTATTATATACTTACCCCTTGTGCATTTACGTTGTATGTGCTTGGGGGTGAGAAGGCGAACGAGATTTCGAGTATTACGAGGAGTATGTTCCCGAGGAGGATCTCTAAGCTTGATATTTCATTCTTTTTATTTATGCACTTTCATTTACATTTGAGATGTTGCACTATTTTATATACTTTGTTCATAGTACTTTGGGATGACGTGTGTTCATCTTTATTTCTTATTTCATAGTATTTCGTTTGGACTTTCGAGGGACTTCAGTTGTATTGTTTGATACACTTTCAACTTTTAGTACCTTTTCGTATTCTAGCATCTTATTGGATATTTATTACCCGAGCATTAAATTTCCGCGCGCTTCGATTGTATTGATTGTAGGCTTACATGTATAAATGAATTAATTTTTATTTATATATGTGCCGAACGTCGTATTTCCGGATAAGGGCTCGGTGTCCGGGAGTGGGGCACATATATAAATAAAATTTAATTCATTTATATGTGTAAGCCTACAATCAATACAATCAAAGTGCGCGGAATTTAATGCTCGGGTAATAAATATCCAATAAGATGCTAGAATACGAAAAGGTACTAAAAGTTGAAAGTGTATCAAACAATACAACTGAAGTCCCTCGAAAGTCCAAACGAAATACTATGAAATAAGAAATAAAGATGAACACACGTCATCCCAAAGTACTATGAACAAAGTATATAAAATAGTGCAACATCTCAAATGTAAATGAAAGTGCATAAATAAAAAGAATGAAATATCAAGCTTAGAGATCCTCCTCGGGAACATACTCCTCGTAATACTCGAAATCCTGTTCGCCTTCTCACCCCCAAGCACATACAACAGAAATGCACAAGGGGTAAGTATATAATACTCAGCAAGGAAGAGAAGTACGTTTAAGCTTAGAATATACAAAGTTTATTATTAGATTTCAATTGAAAAGACAAGACAAACTCGATTCTACGCATAAAGGTTACATCTCCCAATATGCCTAAACTGTAGCTACTTAGCTTATCTTTGTTACAACATGCTATCAAGGTGGAACGTGACATATTGAAATCTTCAGGATACAATAACCCCGGAACGTATTGAAATCTTCAGGATACAATCACCGGTTCCGATAGTATGAACATACGGCGATGCTATAGGCTGCGGGCCGATAGGACACTCACTTTGACTTGTCTGTTCACACATCACGCTATAGATCTTCGGGATCTACCCAAGACCACATGGTGTTTAACCTTTTATCTAGCAAGTTGTGTAGTAATAGGTGATTAACTAACCGTCTAGTTCATTTAGATAACACTCCTTACCGACACCACTCATCATGATCAAGAGACCAATTCTATCCTAAGTAAGGTTTAAAGGTGTTATCATAAAATGGTAATACACTTAAAAGGGTTTAAGGTTGATTAAACAACCCTAAACGATAGTTGAAAGCCAAATTAAACAAAGGCGGAAGACCGGCTCCGGTGGACGCCCGTCGAAGGACCGACGCCCGTCCGAAGGCTCGGACGCCCGTCCAAAAAGTGGACGCCCGTCCGGACATCCCCTTTCAATCTGTATCAAAAACGCACCTCGGACGCCCGTCCGAGGATCCCGACGCCCGTCCAAGGTTGGACGCCCGTCCGAAAACCGGACGCCCGTCCGACCGGGAATTTCCGAGCTGAAGCCGAAACGCGATCCTTCATCGTTTTCCTTCGATTTTCAATTAAAAACCCAATCTTTCTCAACCTAATCGTGTCGAAATAATCTACCATCCATACCAAAACCTCAACCATCTCATAGACATCAATTTAACGAAATTTAAGTCCCCAAAACAACAAGAATCAACACAAATACCACATATCCAAAAACTGAAACGTAAGGGTTTCTCCTTACCTGATGCAGCCCAGAAACTGATCCGAAACTCAGCAAAAATCTGCAGCCTTGGTAACCAAACTGATATCAAAACGATCCTTGTTATTCCACAATTCTCCTGCTTCAAACGGAACTACAAACGGTGAAGTATCGAACCGGGAATTAGCAAAAGTCTTCTCCTTCCACCCTTTGCTCTCAAAACTCAAACTCTCTGATTTCTTTCAACGTAAAGGCTTGTTTGTTTTGTAACCTCCCTTTGAATTAAATGGGGAGTTTTATTCCCCCAATAATCTCCCATTAACTACTTGCCACAACCACTCCTAAAACAACACAATTTACGAATCAGCCCCAAACTTACATATATATACATACTCGTAGTATATATATATACATAAATAAAATACTTAAATTCCATAATAAATAAATATAATATTTCGTTCTCGCAAATTGACACGTCTGCCCTTTCCCGAGAATCGGAATGTTACATTCCTCCCCCCTTAAGAGGAGTTTCGTCCTCGAAACTTGAACGTACCTGGTAAATCCAAAAACTCCGGAAATTCGTTGATCATATCACCCTCAACTTCCCAAGTTGCTTCCTCAGGTGTATGGTTGCTCCACTGAACAAGAACCAACGGAACCATCTTTCTCTTAATCATCTTTTCCTTCCTGTTCAGAATCTTAATCGGCTTTTCATCATAAGCGAGGTTGTCCTGAAGTATCTCTGGATCCACTGTAGACTCAACCTCTGTCTTCGTCAAACACTTCTTCAACATTGAAACATGGAAGACGTTGTGAACTCTGGACATAGACTCGGGCAACTGAAGTCTATAGGCTAAAGGTCCAATCCTCTCCAGAATTTCAAAAGGTCCAACATACCTCGGGCTCAACTTTCCTTTCTGACCAAAACGCTTTACTCCTCTCATTGGTGATGCCTTCAAGTAAACACGGTCACCAACCTCAAACTCAAGCGGTCTCCGTCTGACATCTGCCCAACTTTTCGCCTATCTTGAGCTATCTGCATTCTTCTTCACTAACTGAACCCTCTCTTTGGCTTGCTCAACTAACTCTGGCCCAGTAAGCTGTTTCTCCCCAACATCATCCCAAAACAAAGGCGTCCTGCATCTTCTACCATACAAAGCTTCAAACGGTGGCATGCCTATGCTCGCGTGATAACTGTTGTTGTAAGCAAACTCGCAACCGGGTAGATAATCTACCCAAGATCCGCCTACCTCCAAGACACATGCTCTAAGCATATCCTCAAGTGTCCGGATAGTCCTCTCGAGGCCGACCATCCGTCCGAGGATGGAACGCCGTACTCAAATCCAACCGGGTACCAAAAGCCTCCCGTAAGCTCGCCAAAACCGACCGACGAACCTCGAATCCCGATCAGAAACAATGGAGACTGGAACTCCATGAAGCTTCACTATATTGTCCATATATAGTTCCGTCATCCTTGCCAAGGGCATATTCATCTTGAAAGGCAAGAAATGAGCCGACTTGGTTAATCTATCAACGATCACCCAAATAGAATCATGTCCACCCTTCGTCTTAGGTAAACCCGAAATAAAGTCCATGGTGATCTTTTCCCATTTCCACTCTGGGATATCCAATGACTTAAGCATCCCGCCTGGCTTCCTATGTTCAGCTTTCACTCTCTGACAGACGTCACACTCAGAAACAAACTTAGCTATCTCCAGCTTCATTGAGGGCCACCAAAATCTTTCTTTCAAATCTCGGTACATCTTGGTAGAACCCGGATGCCTTTGCCGCAAAAGCAATCTTGTGTGCCTCTTCCATAACTCTTTGTCTCAAATCTCCAACATTAGGCACACGAGACGATCCCGATACCACGATTTCCACTCGATCCAACACATAGCCGACCGTAGGCTTCTCCCTTGCAACCCTCTTCAAATCAACTAAAACGCATCTTCATCTTGCTTTGCTCGATCTCATCCATCAACTCGATCTAGCCAACAACGGTGCTGCAAGCGACGGTCCTCAATCGATCAAATCGCTAAGCGCAAATCATCAACCCCCGCTTTGTGATAGCCTCAACACCGGGCTCCAAAACCACGGTTTCTGCTCAAGGCATCTGCTACTACATTTGCCTTTCCCGGGTGGTACTGAATGTCCAAGTCATAGTCCTTCACGAACTCTAGCCATCTCCGCTGCCTCATATTCAAATTCTCCTGAGTGAAGAAATACCTTAAACTTTTGTGATCGGTGAAGATTCTAGCCTTGACCCCATACAGATAGTGCCTCCAAGTCTTTAATGCGAAAACCACTGCTGCCAATTCTAAGTCATGTGTGGGATAGTTCTTCTCATGCACTTTCAATTGCCTAGATGCATAGGCAATGACCTTTCCTCCCCTGCATCAACACACAACCTAGACCACCTTACGAAGCGTCGGTGTAGACATCATAATCATCGAACACCTCGGGTACTGCCAATACCGGTGCTGTAGTCAACCTGTCCTTTAACAACTCAAATGCTAACTCACACTCGGGTGTCCAATCAAACTTGGTGTTCTTCTGTGTAAGTCTGGTGAGTGGAGTGGCTATCCTTGCGAAATTCTTCACAAACTTTCTGTAGTAACCAGCCAAACCCAGAAAGCTCCTAACCTCTGAAACTGTAGTCGGTGTAGGCCAACTCTTAACTGCCTCAATCTTGGCCGGATCAACCTGAATGCCATCACCTGAAATGACATGACCCAAGAAGCTCACTTGGTCCAACCAAAAGTCACACTTGGAAAACTTTGCATACAATCGCTCCTTCTTCAACGTTTCCAAAACAATCCGCAGATGTTCCTCATGCTCCGCCTCATCCCTAGAGTATACCAAAATATCATCAATGAAAACAATCACAAACTTATCTAGGTAAGGCATGAAGACCCGCCGCATCAAATCCATAAATGCGGATGGAGCATTAGTGAGTCCAAAAGGCATAACAAGGAACTCATAATGTCCATATCTAGTACTTGAATCTTTGTCTTCGGAATATACGCCACTTTAACTTTTAACCGATGGTAGCGACCGCAAATCAATCTTTGAAAACACTTTCCGACCACAACGATTGAACGGATCATCTATCCTCGGTAGTGGGTACTTATTCTTGATAGTCGGATTGTTCAAAGCCACCGTAGTCAATACACATCCGCATCTTTGCCATCCTTCTTCTTCACAAACAAAGCTCGGTGCTCCCCAGGTGAGGTGCGGGGGCTGAATGATGTTCCTTTCCAACATCTCCTTGAGTTGAGCCTTCAACTCCTTCAATTCAGCCGGTGCCATCTGTATGGTGCCTTGGCAAGCTGGTGCCGCCCCGGAACTAAGCGTATCTCAAACTCAATGGCCCCGTCCGGCATGTTCCCCGGCAACTCATCGGAAAAACCTCTGGATAATCTCGACCACTCTAGTATCTTCCAACTTAGGCTTTGCTTGTTCCACGTCCACTTGCGTACAACAAGTAGCCCTCACATCCTTTCGACATGCCACGATGGCCTTGACCGGCCGAAATGATAGGATGTCTCTTCTTGCTTGGCTTTGTAGACGTTCCCCGATAAGTCTTATCTGCTTTCCCCGGGACTCTGAAAGTAACTCTCTTGGCCCTACAATCTAAGTGAACATAATTCTTGGATAGCCAGTCTATCCCAAGAATCACGTCGAAATACGAGAAATCCATGGCCGTGAAGTCACTCTTACACCGATAAGGTCCAACTTTGAACATCCACTTGTGGTATCATCTTAACCACCTTATTTACCTTGCCTAGGGGTGTAACAATCTCCATAGTATCTCTCAAAGGTTCCATAGGTAAATTTAGTTTCTTAGCAATCTAGAGGACACAAAGGTGATTGAAGCTCTGTATCAAATAAGGCCACGACTACTTTAGATTGCCTACTCTTATCATACCTATCATGCATTTGTCCGGTTAACTAAAATTACAACATGTTCCAAGCATGCTATAAATAACTCAAAAGAACAAAACAAACATAAAAGGTACACGAGATCACATCATCCTCGGCTCAAACTCTCGGCATCCATAGCAAACATACGCACTTGCTTACTTGGACTGCTCTGCTGGTGACTGCCCGAGCACGCTACCCCTGCGTGGACAATTCTGGAGTAATGACCACCGCTCGCCACAAAAGAAACAACACTCGAGGTAGCCGGTGGCCTAGGCGCCGGTGGAGCGCCAGCCGGTGGTCTAGGCGCCGGTGGCCCGATGGCGATGGGGCACCAACCGGTGGTCTAGCTGCATGTCGTGTGGGAAACCTCTGAACTGGTTGCGGAGCCCCTCTGCCACGCCTTTGCACGGCGGTCCCGAAACTGCGTTTCGACCCACCGTAACTTTCTTTCTAAAGGTCTCGACTTCTAAAGCTTTATTCGGCGGTTCGCCATGTTCCTTGCCTTGTAAAGCCTAGCATGCTGCTGAATCTCATGCGCCAAACCGTCCTTGTAACGGGCCATTTTTCGTTCTTCCACTTGCATCAACTCCGGATAAAATCTCCCTAACTCATTGAACCGATTTGTATCTTTGGGACACTTGTCATTTGATCACCTTGCTTTGAAGTTTCGAAGCGGCTAGCCTTTTCCGCTTGTACCGTTGCTTTGGAAAGTACTCGTTGTAGAACATGGCTTTAAAAGCCGCCCAATCTGTTACCTTACCGCTGCTACTCTGAACCGCATCTATCCAAGCCTCGGCCGAGCCCAAAAGAAAACCGACCGCTAACTGGGCCATCTCTGTCTCAGGAACGCCTATATTCCTGCAAGATTTCTCAAAACTTCTGATCCATTCCTCAGCCTTGGTATGTTCCACATTCCCATAAAAATCTTGCATACGGTTTCTTCTCAGCCTAGTGTGCCAATCTGCGATGGTGCGACTCGACAACCGGCCTAAGCGGTGGGTAAACCGGAGGGTAACCATAGGGTATCTCGCTGCTGTCGCCTTCTTGAACCGGTGGCACGAAAGGTGATAGACCGGGGAATGACCAAGGGGTACTGCGGTACATTCTTGATAGTAATACGGAGTCGATGCTCGGCCGATAAGGAGGATACACCGGTCTTGCGGAGGATACGGCGGAGGGTACGTGGGCTGCTTTGAAAACCATGCGAGGGATAGCCGCTGCCGGTGCTGTGTCACCGGTGGTGGATAAACAACCGTCCTCTCGCTGAAACCGCCCCGACACAGGGTTGATACGAAGAAGGCCAGAGTGACGCTGCATGGTTAACCACATGTGGAGGAGGTGGTGGTGGAGTCTGATGTTGATCCTGCTCCGGCTCAGGTGAAGGTGTAGCTGTGCGAGGTGGCGGTGACAAACTGCGACGACCCCTAGAGGTTTCACCCCTCTCAGATGTCTGATTACCAAGAGCCAAAGTCCTCGATCTTGTGTTTCTACTCATCCTGACAACCAAGAGAACCAGCGTTACTAAAGATCTAAAGATAGGGTTGAGTTAAACTCAAAGAATAGAAGCCTAAGGAACACGTATCTCGATACCAAGCGTAACGCCCCGTTCCCGGATACCGAGCCCTTATCCGGAAATACGACGTTCGGCACATATATAAATAAAATTTAATTCATTTATATGTGTAAGCCTACAATCAATACAATCAAAGTGCGCGGAATTTAATGCTCGGGTAATAAATATCCAATAAGATGCTAGAATACGAAAAGGTACTAAAAGTTGAAAGTGTATCAAACAATACAAGCCGAAGTCCCTCGAAAGTCCAAACGAAATACTATGAAATAAGAAATAAAGATGAACACACGTCATCCCAAAGTACTATGAACAAAGTATATAAAATAGTGCAACATCTCAAATGTAAATGAAAGTGCATAAATAAAAAGAATGAAATATCAAGCTTAGAGATCCTCCTCGGGAACATACTCCTCGTAATACTCGAAATCTGTTCGCCTTCTCACCCCCAAGCACATACAACGAAATGCACAAGGGGTAAGTATATAATACTCGGCAAGGAAGAGAAGTACGTTTAAGCTTAGAATATACAAAGTTTATTATTAGATTTCAATTGAAAAGACAAGACAAACTCGATTCTACGCATAAAGGTTACATCTCCCAATATGCCTAAACCGTAGCTACTTAGCTTATCTTTGTTACAACATGCTATCAAGGTGGAACGTGACATATTGAAATCTTCGGGATACAATAACCCCGGAACGTATTGAAATCTTCGGGATACAATCACCGGTTCCGATAGTATGAACATACGGCGATGCTATAGGCACAGGGCCGATAGGACACTCACTTTGATTGTCTGTTCACACATCACGCTATAGATCTTCAGGATCTACCCAAGACCACATGGTGTTTAACCTTTTATCTAGCAAGTTGTGTAGTAATAGGTGATTAACTAACCGTCCTAGTTCATTTAGATAACACTCCCTTACCGACACCACTCATCATGATCAAGAGACCAATTCTATCCTAAGTAAGGTTTAAAGGTGTTATCATAAAATGGTAATACACTTAAAAGGGTTTAAGGTTGATTAAACAACCCTAAACGATAGTTGAAAGCCAAATTAAACAAAGGCGGGAAGACCGGCTCCGGGTGGACGCCCGTACGAAGGACCGACGCCCGTACGAAGGCTCGGACGCCCGTCCAAAAAGTGGACGCCCGTCCAGACATCCCCTTTCAATCCTGTATCAAAAACTGCACCTCAGACGCCCGTCCGAGGATCCCAGACGCCCGTCCAAGGTTGGACGCCCGTCCAGAAAACCGGACGCCCGTCCGACCTGGGAATTTCCAGAAAACTGAAACGCGATCCTTCATCGTTTTCCTTCGATTTTCAATTAAAAACCCAATCTTTCTCAACCTAATCGTGTCGAAATAATCTACCATCCATACCAAAACCTCAACCATCTCATAGACATCAATTTAACGAAATTTAAGTCCCCAAAACAACAAGAATCAACACAAATACCACATATCCAAAAACTGAAACGTAAGGGTTTCTCCTTACCTGATGCAGCCCAGAAACTGATCCGAAACTCAGCAAAAAATCTGCAGCCTTGGTAACCAAACTGATATCAAAACGATCCTTGTTATTCCACAATTCTCCTGCTTCAAACGGAACTACAAACGGTGAAGTATCGAACCGGGAATTAGCAAAAGTCTTCTCCTTCCACCCTTTGCTCTCAAAACTCAAACTCTCTGATTTCTTTCAACGTAAAGGCTTGCTGTTTTGTAACCTCCCTTTGAATTAAATGGGGAGTTTTATTCCCCCAATAATCTCCCATTAACTACTTGCCACAACCACTCCTAAAACAACACAATTTACGAATCAGCCCCAAACTTACATATATATACATACTCGTAGTATATATATATACATAAATAAAATACTTAAATTCCATAATAAATAAATATAATATTTCGTTCTCGCAAATTGACACGTCTGCCCTTTCCCGAGAATCGGAATGTTACATTTGTTCTATGCATTTTTTCATAAATCCTACACCCTTGTATCTTGTATTCGCAAAGGTCTACAAGTGTATTACAATTACACAATTAAAGGTGATGATTTTTGCACACTCCTCTTTTTTAACATATGCCAGCAGATGATGATCTGAATGTGAAGAAATCGCAAAACAAGAACTCGGATGAACCGTGCAAAAGACAACGCACTAACAACAGCTCTGACAAATCAACAAACTGGAGGATCTAGCCATAACGACGATAGCAAGTAAGAAAAAGTACCCTATAAAACTTTTCGGAGCTATTTTGGGTGAATCTGTCAAAGAAGAACAACCCCGCGAAGAAATTAATCCTTTCCAAGGAAGATATTGAGTATAAAAAGTATACACAGTAATATGTGTATAAATAAAAAGTATACACAATAAAGGGTGAACTTCTCAATATTGTGTATACTTTAGCATCCTTTCAAAACATATGTTGCAGCTATACATGCTCCAGGAGAATACTAACCAAGAAAAGAAAAGAAAAACAATTACTGGAAATACTAATGCAAGTACTGTTATACATAAAAACCCGGATACTTCTGTTTGGTAACGTATCTCGTATCCGATACATATCCGACATGGATATGCATACGCATCGGATACATAGTATACACACACCTGAGGCACTAAAAGTTGGATAGATCTTTAGGGATTTTATATGTATACATAGTATACATTCTGTTATTTTATGTGTTTTGGTAGTTATTTTGGGTCCTTGTGGTTTTTTTATGTACAGTTTAGTCCATATATCTTTGATGTTTACGCACATGCGCTTCGTACCTGTATCTTATTTATATTCATCAACAATCTCGCACTCTCGTATCCGGTATGCATAGTCCATATATCTTTAGAAGACTTACTTGGTTTACTCCGTTTGAACAACATGCGCAATCTCGGGCTTTCTCCAAACACTTCATGCAATTCCATGATGATTTATCTATAGCATGTGCATAGCCACTACATGTTGCATTGCTTCCAAAATGACTAGATCGCCCATAGTCCACTTTTGGAGCAGTGACAGCTGCTTGATGAAAAAACAATGGCCAACACCACCAACATATTACTTTTTATTTACATTCTCAATATTGCTTCGCTTTGCTGATTACATATCGCCACAGTATGGAATCAACGTCAGTTCCCGAGTGTTGAGCCGATGTTACAAAAAGAGCGATTCCATACTGATTTTGGCCTTTGCACAGTTTACCAAAACATGCTAAACAGATTCCTCATGTCCATTTTCCACATAAAAAAACGAGAGGAAGAAAAATTACTATTCTTCAGCCTTTTAGAGATATTAGCATGACAAGGAAGAATGCTCTTAAAGCATTTCCAAAAGAAGTGTTTTAGCTTGTTAGGGATATTCAGACCCGACAAAGACTTCCAGAAAAAGAAAAGAAAAAACAGAAGTCAAAGGAGTAATGATGGAAAATATTGAGAAGGTAGTTTGGCATAAGCCTTAGGTTAATTGTGTTTCATCTTTTTTAGTGTGGAATGATATTGCACAGTGTCAAGGGGGATTGCTATATGTGAAAGTCTTTTACAGGTTCTTGATCGTGGAGAGAAGATTGAGCTGTTGGTTGGTAAAACTGAGAATCTCCGTTCCCAGGTACATGGATATCATCAGTCGTTTCTTCTTTTTTTTGACCTAAACGTTGTTTACGTGCTAAGCCGAGCTGGAAAAAATCTGTATTCTGTATATTGGATATGTAGCTTTTTCTCTGCACTTTACTTGACTGCAAACTAAAATGTTTTAGAACACAAAGTCTAAAATTCACTTTCACTATCAATAATGCTATGGCTGTATAGTAATGAAAAATTGTTGGCCGAATATTAAACGGGGGTTAACACGAGGAAAAAAGCGTGATAAATGCTTTCTTGGTATTCTAAAACGACAAATATGTCCAAAAAAAAAAACAATTATGTTATCCTTTTATGTCTATAACTTGGTGGTGAGAAATGCACTGCAGGCGCAAGATTTC
Source organism: Gentiana straminea (assembly GCA_036785695.1). Taxonomy (NCBI): domain Eukaryota; kingdom Viridiplantae; phylum Streptophyta; class Magnoliopsida; order Gentianales; family Gentianaceae; genus Gentiana; species Gentiana straminea. The sequence goes on along the minus strand of JAVUPR010000300.1, from coordinate 12,036,051 downwards.
CGAACACAAGGAACAAAGATGAGAAGAAAGATGTGGTTTCAGAATATGAAGATAAAGCTAATTGTCCTGGGGATTATCATTGCTCTCATACTCTGTGTGTCATGGTTTTAAATGCCATTAATGCCGTTGTTACCGTCATTTTCTTAGGCTGAGAGTAGTATCAAGGATTCATTTAATTGCTGACAATAACATTGAATTGATTGGGTATTGTTCTTCGTTTTTCAATCTAATAGCATTGTATTTTACTTTTTGAGTAATTCTTTCTTCTTTCTTCTTTTTATATGTTATTTAAAGGAAAAAAGGGATATTGTTATTATGGTAAGTGAGGAATAATAATAAGCTGTGATGTGGTTTGATTAATATTATGCTATTCGAATGGGAATATATGAATGTGTTCTTTCGATGTTCTGTGGCAAAAGGGTTTTGAAAGACTAGTTTGATAATATTTTGTTTTCTTTAATTTTGGTATTGTAAGAGAAAGTGTTTAATCTCTATCTCTATCTCTATCTCTATCTCTATTGTTTCTTACATAAATGTTTCTCCTTCGGGGGTTTCCTCAAAAAAAAAAAAAAGTGTTTCTCCATGATTTAATAAACCAATTTATTTAATATTTCCAATAAATAATAATCATCATTCACGTTAAAATTATTTCTATTGATGAAAACTAGATATCTTCTAATAATATTAAAAAGCAATAATAATACGTTAAAATTCTATCTTTTATCTTCTATCGAAAACTAGATATATCTTCTAATAATATATTAATTAAAAAAACAAGTCATCCCCAAAACAAAAAAAAAAAAAACAAGTCACAGCAAGTACTAGTGTTTCAAAATACTACCATAAATAATACTAGCAATCAAATCAAACAAGATAGGCACCGACCGGGTATGCAACCAAGCCAAACGTGTGAGTCAGGTTGCGGTGCATTTTGATGCACCCATAGACTCCCAAACGCGGACCATATGAGTTCCGGAGGAGCCAATACGGACCCCTTTATCGGTGTCATATCCTATCAGCACCATAGAATGGTTTTCAATACCATTGTGGGGTCCTCCTGAGAAAAAAATCCAGTACTTAGGATATTGTCTCCGCTCCCATACAATTCAAACTGTGGACCGCCGCAATGAGTGTTCACTACTAGTGGCATTTCCTTAACCGCGGCCATCAAGTTACGCTCAGAGATGTCAGTGATTCTCTGGATATTTCTTATCTTCACATTTGGACGGTAGTTTCCTTGATCATCACATCGTTTGCATGAACCACAGGCTTCGGCCGTTGAAGGATTGAGCGGATAGACATTGTTGGTAGTGATTCCAAGTTGTATATAATATAATTAAAGGCACTCATAACTTCTCCCCCATTTGTTCCTCCATCAACTAGGCAACAGTCTATTAACTCTTGGGTACTGGGAGCCACATTATAAATGCTTTGAATTTGGAGGTTTCCCTCAACAGTGGCGGCGGCAGCATGTGCCCAACAGGTACCCGGCCTTTGATAAGGAGGTTCACCGTCTAGAACTCCATATCGCCCCTAGTCCCAATTGACGGGTAAATGAACGTTACGCCTTACCATTGTTACACCTAGATGAGCATACACAAGAATACACGGTCAGCAAATAGACCATTACATCACATTTATCCAAATAAATTCAATCACTACTACCCTTAACTCTTTCAATTATGAGTAAAAATTAATGGAAAAAACACAAAGAAAGAATAAACATATATCCACAATATACAAAACGGATTCAATCTGGAAAGAGGTATACAAAAGAAACTGAATCAATATTGAAGTAGCTGTCTATATTGTTGTTTTACTAAACAACAACCTGCTGTAAGAATTTTTTTTTTATTATCAAAAGAAACGTATGAAAATACATAGGTTAGCACATAAACCTTATAAAACCAATAACATAACGTGTATGCTAAGTTATTTACTGTATTCACCACAACAGAACAACATACAAAGACAAAAAAAGGCATGGATATGATCAAACACCACATCATGTACCATTAGCTTCCATTTCAATAGGCAAGCTAATGGCCAGGCGACGGTAGCTGTTAGTAACCTGCATAAATAGGTTACTTGAGCCTTAAAAAGAGAAGATCCACAGCATGCTGCACAAATGCTCAGATACACATGCTTCGCAAAGAAGAATACATTTATCTTTCAAATGACTAACACAGCACTTAGGACTATGAGGGAAGAATTTATATCATGAAGTGTAAATTGGTTACAAGGGACAGGAAAAACAAAGGTATTAGAGCAGATACACAAGCATAGCTACAATCAGAAATGACAGTATCACAGGCATAGACAAATTAACAGGTGCATTTAGCATCCATGCAATTGTCTCCTACTCTCCTTGTTAGATATAAATGAAAAGCTTTATTTAATCTCTAAGAAAAGAGTAAACTCACGAATATTACAGTATCCTAGAATACCAAAGCATAATCCAGAGATAAAAAAAAGGAGTTAGTCTGCAGGGTCTTTACACCTCAAATGTTTCAGAACATATTAAGAATGTGAAGTACATCCTAATGCAGTTCATGCTGATAAATCAACAACACACAATCCAAAAAGCAAACAACTTAAGAACCTCAATTAATTCAAATACATACACAAACAGAGCCAGCAGAAAAGTTAAGAGAATTGTTTGCCAGGAAAGTTGAAACTTCTTTTATGATTTCAATATCTCATTAAAAGCTATGGTATCATGGATATGATCTAACACCACATCATGTACCATTAGCTTCCATTTCAATAGGCAAGCTAATGGCTAATAATACTGGCTAGGCTGACAAAAGTAACACATTACAAGTAGACAGGTATTGATTCCCAACCAATGAATACATTTCCAAAATCTTGACGACAGGTAGATAGTTTGATTACAAGAGAAATTACCTCTGGAGCAGAGCAGCGGCGATGAATAGAAGAGTTTATGACAACAGAATTAAAAGAACCTGTACAATGAAAACCAGATTGACTTAGAAGTCTATAAAAATCAAAAAAGATATGATAACAAGAGATCCAAGCTCCAAGAAAAATGGTATATAGTTTGATTACAAGAGAAATTACATCTGAAACAGGAGCAGCTGCGATGAAGAGAAGAGTTTATGACAGCACAATTAAAAGAAACTGTACAATGAAAACCAAATTGATTTAGAAGTCTATATGAAGTTAGTTTTATTTTTTAAGTGGGTGGGAATTTGTCCCTCCAAAATTTAATTTTTTTTGCAAACGTCCCTCCAAAAATTTAAGTTGGGATTTCACCAAAAGAGAGTATATATTTTCTCAACAAAAAAAAAGTGTATATATATATATAGGGTTCTATTGGCACCCCTATTTTTACTGTTGGCACCATATTACTCCTGACACCACAAAAATTACTTCGGCATCACGATTATTTTTAATGAACGTAACGTCAGCGTTGCTAACCAAAGTTAGTGACACTGATGTTGTTGTTCAAAAGTGTCACTGACGTTTACATTATAAAAGCGTCACTGGACGGTAACGTCAGTCCACTCACGTTGATATCGAAAAGGAACGTCAGTGACGCTGACGTTTCTAGTGTGGTGCCGGAAGTAAAAACAAGAATATAATTGTGGTGCCAGAAGTAGAAAAAAAAAATTCAAAAAAAGGTGCCGATAAAACCTCTATATATATTACTAGTAAAATTTTGAACATGATTTAAATCAGCACGCTGCAAACATTTGTACCCTCCTCAACAAGTGTTTTGTTGTAGTTTTTTAAAGTGCAGATTAAAAATAACGGGTGGCATCCCACTAAACATTCTAGTGACATCACATAAATTTGTACAATGTGTATATACTCAAGACACCACCACATGTACTAGTTACACCAAACCTAACCTGCTACATAATCCATATCGTTTTTACTTTTAACAATTTTCTATAAGTATAAAATTACCTTCAAAATTTAAAAAATACAAAACCACACCTCAAAATTTAATGAACCCCTCTCACGTTTTATGATTTTTTTATTGGGAGTCAATGGAGGTTGAATTAGAGGATCAACTGCCACAAAGTCGTTCCTCTGTCCGGCCGGAATGAATGACAGGAAATTGAAACAGTCAAACCTATGTTTCCACCACTACTACATTGTCTACTGTACCAAATCATGTAGGGGGAAAAGGTCTCATGTGACAATTGACTTTTCGATGGTCGATTGTACCTAGGCGGGTTTAAAATGAAGAAAAGCTTTCATCATTTTCATGCATAGGCTATAGCCATACTAATGTGTTCAGACCCTCCATGAACTCCTCCAGAGAGTGCCTCAGATTTAGAGGTCACATCTGTTGAGGATAAAGAATTGTCGTTTGACGTTCTTTCTTTTTTACGGCTATAAGGAATCGAACCCCTGACCTTACCAGGTAGTGCAATGCCTTTTTACCGCTAGGCCAATGCCTTTTTACCAGGTAGTGTAATGACATTCTGAGTTAGAAAGATTTGAAATATTGAAAGTTCACAGATGAAACTGATCGATTTGATAGATTACGGCTCAAATACCATGTAGAAAGTGAGAAAATACAAGGTATAAATAGGAGAGAACTAGTCCCCAACGGCTAGTTAGTAAAGGAAAAGATAAATAGGAGAGAACTAGTCCCCAACGGCTAGTTAGTAAAGGAAAAGACTGCAGCAGCAGTGGATAGACACTAGCAAATTACCTTAAGTAAATTAGCAGTAGAAGCGATTAAATAAGACAAACGGCTAACTACATCAACAATAATACTAAGGAGACTCTTCACATTCTTTACTTTCTACGTATAGCTTTGATGATGGCTCCATAGTTGTTGTAAATATTGTTTATAACCTTCAAAACTCACAAAAGGTCAGAACTTTGATAAAGTATATCAAGTGTGTGGTGAAGATGATAACCAACTCACCTATAATCAACAACACATTTATTGTGTGAAAGAAAATTGACTGGTTTACATCTTCACCACACACTTGGTACAACCTAGCGATAATCGTTACACCATAACTCTCTTCCGGAACTTTTTGACCAATTGTCGTCAACAAAGTGAGAAAAAAAATAGGGATGGAGACTGTTCGTATGGAAAGAATAATATGATGATGATGATGGTTAGAGAAGATGGAGATGTGAAGCAGGTGAGAGAGATGGGGAAAATGTGTAGTGCCATATGTAGGAGTTAGGTTAATCTCTAACTTTAACAAATTAAAGGCTCATATTGTAATTATTTATGTTGGAGTGGAAATAGTTTATCACATGTGATGTCAAAGTATAAATGACATCCATGTAACTAAAAATGTGGTGCCAATGAAATTTTTCAAAATACAACTGTTGTATGACGGTCGTACCAAGTGGCATGCATTACAACCATTCATTTATAACCTCTTACACACGATAAAAATGTATTATGTGAAAGAGAGTAAAAATGAGAGGCTCTAATGTATGTCACTTGATATAATATTTCTACAACCGTTGCACCATAAAATCTCTCGGTGCCAATAGTAGATCTAAAATGTCCATAAAATAATGTGGTGCCACCTAATTTGGGTGTCAATGTAGATTTACTGTGTGGTGTAACTAAATGTCTCAATTTTTAATATATATATACATATTAAAAAATAGCTTTATTACATGGTGTCCTTAAATTCTAAAATTATCGGTGTCGCCTTGAGTTGTGTCAGGCATCGTATCCATGTACCATGCTTCTTAGGGAGAAATTTTATGGTGCAACTGTTGTATGAACGTTGTACTAAGTGCCACATATTATATCCTTTTATTTTTACTCTCTTTCACATACTACGTGACTACGTCTATTGCATAAAAAGTTTTTTTTTTAATTAGACCCTAGGGCGCGAACTATTGACTACTTACTTGAATTTATCATGTGTGAGAGATTAGAAACAAGAGACTCTAATGTGTGTCACTTGATACAACGTTCAGTACAACGGTTGTATTATAAAATTTGTGTGCTTCTTAGGTGTCCAGGTTAACACAGGAACTATTCATGTGTTTAGCGTGATAACTAATTAAGTTAGCATCTTATAAAATTGTATATCAACACGTCATATGCCTCCACTTTTTACTCTTTACCGTGCTATGTGTTTGATAAATTCTTGCTAGTAATTATTTACACTACTTTAATTTTGACAATGTAATATGGATCTTTCAGTTGCAATTAACATCATGTCACGCGTATCAATTTGAAAACTAAACAAATTAGAAGTTTTTTTTTAAGCAATAAACCAAACATATAGCACTTTCTCAAGATTCCAACCACAATTTAGTAAGGTCTGACATTTCTTGAAACTTTTTAATGATCAAGTAGAAAATCCTAAAAGATGTTATTTCCAACCACAGTCCACAGCCTAGCTCGTCCAAATAAAATTTATTCCGAGTCACAAGATAAGGGAACAAGATAAAAGTTGGCCTGCTATAAGTTGATAAGGAGTCTAGTACTTCCGTGGTTTGATTTTAGCTTCTTTTATGGAAGAAAAAAAAAGTTACTACGGTATGTACGAAATCATTTGATTTAAGAATTAGAAACCGAAAGGAAACAATGAGATATTAAAATTAAAAACTGGCCCACAAGTTTTACTACAGTAGTACCTAGTACCTGTTTGGACTGAAAGAAAGATTTAAGGGATGTTTGTTAACAATAATAAGTACTTATTATAAATAAATTAAGTGATAAATATATTAAGAGATGTTTGATAATGACTTGGTCATCATCTTATTCAATTAAGTGCATCTGAATTGCTTAACAAATTTTCAGACATTTTGTTGCTACTTAAATCTGAAAACTCACCCTTCAAAAAAACAATCTGAAAACTCACGGCATTGATTATGAGGAAATCAATTGACCCACGTTATTTTTGTTTTTTCATTATTATTATTATTATTATTATTATTATTATTATTATTATTCCGGTCATCTAAAAAAAAATTGTAATATAAATATATATGTATATACACACACACATATATATATTTATGCATATTCACAGACAATATGCATATGCGTGTATATATATAAAGAGATGTATGCATATATATACATAAATACATATACCTATACATACATAGTTACATACATATATATATATATATATATATATATATATATATATATATATATATATATATATATATATATATATATATATATATGTGTGTGTGTGTATACACACACAAAACGCATATATGTCTATATATACACACACACGCACACACATATATACACATATATATATAGACATATATGCGTTTTGTGTGTGTATACACACATATATACGTATATATATATATATATATATATATATATATATATATATATATATATATATATATATATGTGTGTGTGTGTATATGTATATTGAAAATTGTTAAATTAAGTAATTTTCAGATTTCAGATGGAGAAATTGCATTTGTAAACATCACTACTGTGATTCAAACTAATTGATCTCAGGACTTGGAGAATTGTTGCACAATAGTTAAACTTTGCTTTGAATCTCTTTGCATACTTGAGTACTTTGTGACTTAACTATAATTTTTCCGTATAATATAAGCAAGTAATGTAAGTCTTATTGACTGAGATTTTATAAACCTATTTTCTATGCATTCTAAGACTAACTTGAGTCGAAAAAGGGGAAGTATATCTCAAAATGCAGTGTTTGGAAACTTACAATTCATGGCAAAAGAACTGTCTTTACTAGATTTGCAGGCATGTTAAAGGACAAGAAAACAAATTTGAGCTGACAATTGAGTAAAGACCTTTGTTCACTCATTTTTCAATAAATTTTCACATGTTTTCTATCTTTTCCATTGCTAATTAATCCAAAGAGGATCACCTCAAGTCTAACAGGATGGAATGTGAATGCGAAGGTAAAGAGTGGAAACTCACCCACAAAGTTATTTGAGAAATCATTAACATTGTCATCGCCGCCACCATGATCTGCATTAAATCTTTGCCAAATGATACATGCGTTAGTTAAATAAAAGGGGAGTGATAGAGCTACCCTCCTACTCAAGTCTACACCTCAAGGGTAGAAGTGATTGAATTTATTTGGATAAATGTGATGCAATGGTCTATTCTTGTTTATGCTGACCGTGTATTCTTGTGTATGCTCATCTAGGTGTAACAATGGTAAGGCGTAACGTTCATTTACCCGTCAATTGGACTGGAGGCGATATGGAGTTCTAGACGGTGAACCTCCTTTTCAAAGGTTGGGTACATGTTGGCACATGCTGCCGCTGCCGCTGTTGAGGGAAACCTCCAAATTCAAAGCATTTATAATGTGGCTCCCAGTACCCAAGAGTTAATAGACTGTTGCCTAGTTGATGGAGGAACAAATGGGGGAGAAGTTATGAGTGCCTTTAATTATATAATGCAGCTTGGAATCACTACCAACAACGTCTATCCGCTCAATCCTTCAACGGCCGAAGCCCGTGGTTCATGCAAACGATGTGATGATCAAGGAAACTACCGTCCAAATGTGAAGATAAGAAATATCCAAAGAATCACTGACATCTCTGAGCATAACTTGATGGCCGCGGTTAAGGAAAGGCCACTAGTAGTGAACACTCATTGCGGTGGTCCACAGTTTGAACTGTATGGTATTGAAAACCATTCTATGATGCCGATAGGATATGGCACCTATAGAGGGATTCCGTATTGGCTCCTCCGGAACTCATATGGTCCGCGTTGGGGAGTCTATATCAAAATGCACCGCAACCTGACTCACACGTTTGGTTTGGTTGCATACCCCGTCGGTGCCCATCTTGTTTGATTTGATTGCTAGTATTATTGTCATCGCCGCCACCATGATCTGCAATAAATATCTGCAAAATGATACATGCGTTAGTTACTATTCTCCAACATTGACACCCAAATTAGGTGGCACCACATTATTTTATAATATGGTGGCACCTAATTTGGGTGCATAATAATAATATTAATAATAATAATGAAAAAACAAAAATGGAAGCAAATGAATAGGTTCTTGATAGCTTTTAGCATCCCTTTTATGACACTTGTTGAAGATTTTGCCGTATTGTGCTTTAGTTTAATAATGTTTTATTATGTTTTTTATTTATATCCTAATAAGGGCAGTCGTGTACTTTTGCCTATTTTAAGTATTAGGGTTTGTGATTAGCTCCTAGGGTTTACAGATGACGGCTCCTTAATTATAGGAAGTTGTCTTGGTAAGGGGTCTTGGATATTCTGTTATAAAAGAATGAAGTAGTCTGTAATAAAAGTATAATACAGAATCAATAAAATATCTTTTTTCTCTTATTACTTTTCTACATGGTATCGGAGCATGGTTAACCAAATTCAACCATGAATTTTCGAGCAAATTATGACTCGGGGAATTAAGAAATACCCCATCGATTCCTCAACCGAGTTCAACGGGTTCGCTATTGAACAAAACCTTGGAGGAGAAGCCAATTCGGCGACATCCGCTCGCTTACAGTCCGAAACTCAATGGCAGCAACTACCTTGAGTGGGCCCAAACCATCAAACTTGCCATCGATGGTAAGGGGAAATTAGGGTATCTCACAGGGGAGACAGAAAAGCCTGCAGAAGAAGATCCCAAGGCCAGGACATGGAAATTAGAGAATTCCATGATCAAGGCTTGGTTAATCAATTCAATGGAAAGGTCAGTTGCTAAACCACATATGTTTCTGGCTACTGCGAAAAATATGTGGAATGCGGTAAAGGAAATGTACTCGGATCTGGAAAATTGATCCGAAAATTCATCCCAGATCTATGAACTCAAAACAAAGATCTGGTCTTGCAAGCAGGAAAATAGGGAGGTGACTGCCTATTACAATGAAGTTGTAAGTCTTTGGCAAGAGTTGGATCTATCCTACGACCAGTCTTGGGATTGCCCATGGGGTAAAATTCCAAAAAAGGGTAGAAAATGAAAGAGTCTATACCTTTCTTGCTGGCCTAAACCAAGAGTTGGATGAGGTAAAGGGGAGGATTTTGGGCAAGAATCCTCTACCTTCTCTCAGAGAAGTTTTTTCAGAGGTGAGAAGGGAGGAATCAAGAAGGAAGGTGATGTATAAGGGGACTGCATCTGGGATAGAGTCATTTAAAGGGGAAAATAAGGGAAGAAAACAGAAAGTATGGTGCGATCACTGCAAGAAGCAGGGCCACACAAGAGAGACTTACTGGGGCATCCATGGCAAGCCGGCTAATTGGAAACCAAGGAGTGCAAGGACTGGAGCATCAGAAGGGAAGCAAGCAAACCAAGCCATCCAGATATCTTCTGATCAGAGTGCTAACTCCTCTGGATCACTGCTGTTTACTCAGGAACAAATAGAGCAGATCACTAAACTGATCCAAGCACAGACTATCCAACCTTCAGGTGATTCCTCATGCTCCTTAGTTGAGAAAGGTAATCCCTCTTCTTTTTCTTTTCTGGGAGTAAAACAAAATGACTTTTGATACGCGTGACATGCTGTTAATTGAAACTAAAAGATCAATATTACATTGTCAAAATTAAAGTAGTGTAAATGATTACTAGCAAGAATTTATCAAACACATAGCACGGTATAGCACGGTAAAGAGTAAAGAATGTAGTCATACTTCAATTGCATACATTTTAAACAAATTTTGGGCCTAAGCCCGTTTACCCTAAACCTAATACACAAAAGCCTCAGCCGCTCATTCCTCAGCAGAGGTTCAGTTTCCTGAAGCTTTTCTCTTCCTCAACAGAGGTTTAGTTTTGCAAGTTAACTTTGTTTCTAAATTTTGTAAATTATGAATAAGACTAAACTATTTTATGTTATGTCTGTTGTTGCAGATTGTGTTGCGGATCATTTGGTGCTCTGATTTTTTTGGTGCTCTGATTTGATTTTTGTTAAGGTTTGCTGTTGTAAACAACTTCTCTCTTCTCTTGTCTTTCTCTTTCTTTTTCTTTGTTCACTCCACATCACCACCTATCTTGTCTTTCTCTTTCTTTTTCTTTGTTCACTCCACATCACCACCTATCACTCCGTCAAATTCTGCCTTAGATCCTCCCCCATGCCTTTTCCTGTGCCTAAGATTTGTTTCATAGTCCCTGTTACACACAACTTCTTTCTTTACTCATATCATTACGCAACTTTTTAAACTTTTTAAAGGTATTCTGTGCACATCCACATTATAGACTTATAGTACAGTAGATTCTTGGCAATTTTACTGACTTTTGCGATTCTTGTTGTATATATACTGTAAATACTTAATGTGCTATGGTTTCTTCGAGTGTTTAGTGAGGTAGCTTTTCATTATATTATGAATTAACTAGGAAGGTTGTTGTGTATGCTTGTGTTGAGGTAATGAAGTTGTTGTCTTGAGTTTGTTTCTGAGTTTATTGGAATAGTTGTGCAGGCTTTAGTCTCCAAAAATTGTGACTCTTTGAGTTTGTTTAAAGGGGAAAATAAATAAATAAACAAATAAATTGAACATATGCATTGGAAATGTCTGTTAAAGAAATGAAAAGATGCATCGGTTCATTTTCCTTAGCCCACTGTTATGGTCTTGCAATAAAATATCAACGGCACATTTTGGATGTTACCTATGGTCTGGAAAATGCTGTAAGTAAATCAACTGAATCGGTTTCTTTCATTTGATAGATCCATGGCACGAAGAAGAATAACAGAACTATGTTTTAGCTGTTCCACCTCCTGATCAAAATGAAGGCACATGTTGGTACCATGCCGTGGCCGCTACGATTGAAGCTAGCTTGCAGATTCAGCATAATGTTCAAAATGGAGGCACATGTTGGTCTCATGCCATGGCCGCTACGATTGAAGCTAGCTTGCAGATTCAGCATAATGTTCAAAATGGAGGCACATGTTGGTCTCATGCCATGGCCGCTACGATTGAAGCTAGCTTGCAGATTCAGCATAATGTTCAAAATGGAGGCACATGTTGGTCTCATGCCATGGCCGCTACGATTGAAGCAAGCTTGCAGATTCAGCATATCAACAATGTGGCTCCTAGTGTCCAGGAGCTGGTTGACTGTTGCTTGGCTGGTTGACTGTTTCTTGGCTGGGTGGAACTAATGGGGACTCCTTACCCGTGCCTTTAAGTATATCAGGCGACATGAAATCTGTTCTAGTGCTGACTAGAACATTTCACCCGAAGCCGCAGAAGGTATAGACAAATAACCTCCTAGACAAAGGGAGAGTATGTGGCTGGGCTCATGTAGTTGCTAGGTTAGAGGTGGGGCAAAAGGGGAAGCAGATTTATAATGTGACTCCCAGTGTCCAGGAGTTAATAGATTGTTGCTTGGTTAGAGGTGGAACAAAAGGGAAAAGCGGATTTATAATGTGACTCTAGTGTCCAGGAGTTAATAGATTGTTGCTTGGTTAGATGTGGAACAAAAAGGGGGAAGCGGTGTTGCCTCCAATCCCATTGTTCGTTTACACGGGTAAACGATACCTAGACAAATAGACAAAAACAATCAGTTAATTTGCAAAACAACTTTTATGGCTTATTTGGGAATAACGAGGCAACAGACAATAGGGTGTGACACTGGATATTCTTCTAAGCATGAACGCTGAGTCTTAAAAAAATACATACATTACCAAATTAAACAAATATAAATTACCTATAATTCGGACTACATCAATGTTTGTTTAGTCGTTTTTGAGTAAAATCCTCCGCCGTGGTCATCTCCATAGCCTTCAACCATATAGTTCCAAAATTTATAGACGACGACTTTTGATATGCAGTTATTTACCGGAAACATGTTTCAAATATTTAGTCTCTTAGACCGAAACCAAATCCTGCAGGGTGAAAAATAAAACCTCGTAAACCGACAAGTAAATTAAATAAAATAATAAAATATTATGCATAGCTATAGCTAGTTATGAATCTTAGGATGGGGCTATAAACAAAGGAAGCTAGAAAAATATAAATTCAGATTAGTTTAGGACAATCAAAAAAAAAAGAGATTAGTTCATTTGTGAATTTGGGTCACTTCACTCGGGTAGGTACTAACATTAACATTTATTCAATAACAGTGAGATGTCACGGTTTTTGATTAAAAGAGTACAACACCACCCCTGACAATCCTGCTCCGTACCACTACTACTATACAACTTCATTTTATTAGAAGTTTGGAAAAAAAAATAGAAAAGAAATATTATTATAATAAATAGTCTGATAGTTAGAATATTTCATTGTAAACAAATACTTTGGTGCACTGTGTGGCCGAACAGAGCATGGGAATAGTTTGTGACAAGAAGAGAGAAAATAAAAATAAAAATAAAAATAAAAATAAAATAAAGAGTGTTTCCATAATTTTAGTCACTTCAATTAAGTAATAATTGAAATCAAAGATTAAGCCTTGATTCGAATTCTTGGTATTTTTCACCATTAAACACTTCTAACATTATAACAACCAAATCTCACATTACTACAAGTCATGAGCAAAATTTAATGCTACTAACAACTAAAAAATTGGTTGAAAACATCTTTACCTCAATCTTTTGGAGCAAAACTGAATCTAAACAAGAATCTTTAAGGAAACACCAAGAAATCTTCAAAACACTTCAAGAAGATTTAGATCCACAAGCAAAGCTCCAAGAATCTGAACAACCGACTTCGAATGTAAAATCAAAACGAAGTTCTACGATCATTGTAACCTTTAAAACATAAAAAGTTAAGAAAAAACTCAAAACACATCTAGATCTAGAAAATATATTTTCGAAAGTCTTACCCGATCGGAGTAAGACTTGTATTAAAATGAAGTTCTCATCAAAGGAAATATCTTGGTGTAATTGGTTTGTGAATCTAACGGTCGGATTGATCGGAAAGGCAAATTTTTTTATGTTCTTTTCTTTTTCCCTCGCCTTTTTCTCCCAAAGCTGCCGACCCCTCACTTGAAATCTAAAAAGGAAATAAGGTTTTAGGGTTATCTATATATATATATATATGTTAGGTTAAATTCTCGTTTCGACCTCACTAAAAGTTACAACTTTAAAATACGGTAAATATCTTTTAACATTTATCTTGATTCTATTTAATTTATTAAAACATAACCTGTTAAAAATTATCAGGACACACAGTAAAATCGTAAGAATACTTTTATACTCTCTAATAAAGATACAGGATATCACAACATATATGCCCAAGCATACAGTGGCAGATCCAGAAAATTGTTCAACGGAGTCCAAAAATGTTTATAAAAGTAAAAAAATAATTTAACGCGGTCTATAAATTTTTTCTATAGATAAAACTTAACATTTTTTTGTTGTTTTAACGGATCCATGGACCCCGTTGTGGAACATGTGGCTCCGCCACTACCGGAAAAGTAGTAATTCTGTAATTTTCCAGCAAGCACGAGGGTCAGCACCGTAATTATTAGCGGGAACAGTAGAAAAATATAAACAAGAATTGAAACAAACTAGAAAGAAAGGTTTTTTTCTTTATTAGACAACATCAACGATTGCTAAAGCTTTGAAAGTGGCACCGAAACTGAAATTCTCATCTACTCAAAAGACTGGACGAGCTGGGTTGGATCGGAATGCAGCAAAAAAAAAGGACTCAAATCAAGTATTTTCCCATCATAGAAAACACATTTCCATATACCAACAAAAGATTAATTCTTGAGCCCTTTCTCATAGATTGCAGAAAAATAAAGAAATTACACATAAATCTTCCTAAGCTACATGGTAAAGAAAAGTGTTAACTAATTATAAATGCAAAAAAGCCTGTGTCTTTTACCTCCAATATATCAGTGCTAACAAAGGCTATAAAGCATGTAATGGTAGCTGTGTTCAAGTTTAAAACACAGAATAAGTGGCGGCAATTGTGGAAGATGGAGGTGGCGGCAGACGTGAATCAGTGGCGGAGCGACTCACAGAGGCGCCGCTTTTGGTTTGTTTAGGGGAGGGGAGGCGACAATTGAGATTGTATATATATGTGTATATATAGCTATGAGGGTAGGGTTTACTTCTCAAGGTCATATTGACCAAATTGCCCTCACGAGTTATCACATTGTATTATTATTTTTAAGGGTTTTTCTATGGTAGTGACTCCCTACGTAGGGAGTTGCCTACGTGGCATTATCTGAACCACACAATTTCATGCAATGGACTATTGCACTTTTTGTCCTTATAACCCTTATTTTTATTTTTCTTCAAATCTCCCATCTGTATTTTATTGTAATGATAAACATCTTATGTACCTATTTTTATTATGATAAATCATTAAATTTAATTATTTAAAAGGACTGATTTTCAACTTATTAGGGGTAATAGGACACTCCGAAATCTTATTTAGTTATAAGGACATTCTAATTTTTAGAAGGAAAAACTTATTTAGTTATAAGGACATTCTAATTTCAAGTGGATAAAGAGGAAGAAGGGAAAAAAAAAGGAAGGAAGGGAAAAAAAAGAAGGTCTCAAAGGAGAAAAAAAAAAAAAAAAAAAAAAAAAAAAAAAAAAAAACGTTCACAGCAGGTTTTATTTTTATTTTTATTTTTTTTAAATTCATCATATGTCTAAACGTCATATATTTTGATCTAAAACTCGGATCATCATAATTTTTTTCACTAAAATTCATATTTTTTCGTCTTCTTTATTCTAAAATCAAATTTTATATTTTTCCGAATACATTTCATAAATCAATTTTTTTCTTCATAAAAATCGACGTGGCGTATTGATCACCGTCATACATTGACCACCTACCCCGATGCATTGACCACCGGGATCCATTAACCACCCCAATGCAACGACCGCGCGCGATTCATTGAATACCATGATGTATTGACCGTCATGATCCATTGACAACCTTGATCATTGACATCTCATTGTATAAGTCATCAATGTCACTGCATCGACATCATGTCGCCACCGCATAACTCATCAATGTCACTGCATCGTACATCAATGTCCATCCGCATCGGTCATCAATCGTCACCGCATAATCGCAATGTCATCGCATAAGCCCGGACCACCAAGATGATCATAGAGGGCACTCTTGTCAATCTCTTGATGATGGTAACTCTTGCACACATAGTAAAACACACTCTACACTAATAGGCCGGTCGGATTAACTATCACCAAAGAACTAACCAAGAATCCACCAACCATAATTGTTGTAAGCACACCATGATTATCCCCACCATTAACCACAACGATGAGAATATAGTGTGATCGGTCCACAAATAGCCATATACCCAAAAACAAGGTCGAAAGCTATCATGGTCCTCGCCTTTTTAACAACCGATAGCTTTTTTCATAGTTGCAAGCCCATAAACCGGCTCCAATACAAAAACCACGCTAGCCAAATGCCACAAAGCACTTATATCAACCCGCAACCTAAAGAACGGGACAAAGACAACCATAAGAGAAAAGAAAAACAATCCCAAACTATGAGTATCCACAAATATTATAAGCGACACCGAAACCCAAAAAAAACATAATTGTAAGCCACCATGGTGAGTGAAACCCATAAGATGGTAATAAAGAGCCTCTTAGATCGTACTTGTGCTACGAAAGCAAAAGGGACTATATCATCTATATAAGCACCCAAATACACTTGTCAACTAATTAGTAAAACACAATCTATGAATGCACCGAATGTTTCTCCTGACGTGTTATTGTGTCAACGCTTCGGACATCAATGTCACTTTGCATAAGTCATCAATGTCATTGCTTCGGACATCAATGTCACCGCATAAGTCATCAATGTCACGCATCGGACATCAATGTCACCTTTGCATAAGTTAGCAATGTCCCCGCATCGGTCATCAATGTCACTCCATCAAGTAGCATGTAAATCGAAAAAAATTTCTTAATTTTTTAGAGGAATAAAACGGGAAAAATGATGAAGAAAGCGAGATACAAACTCCGTACATAATGATGTCTTAGTTTTTACCAAGAGGCTACTTGTAGAGAAAATAAGAATCCAATAAATGAGATCGATGAAGCTCTAGAAAAATCTACCAGTAGCTTCCAGGAGATCTAGGAGATGAAACAATCGAAGAACCCCGTGAAACATTCCTAAAGCTTGGTTTACAGTCGTCAATGTCCCTGCATCAGACATCAATGTCACTGCATAGGTCGTCAATGTCAATGCTTCAGACATCAATGTCACTGCATAAGTCGTCAATATCACTGCATCAAACAACAATGTCACTGCATAACTCATAAAAAAATAAACCATGGACATTTTAATTGTGATTGTCCAGAACGATCAAAAAATAAAAATAGAAATATCTTATCATACACTCTGTTTCTGTCTTTCATCACCTTTAACAAAGAAAAACATGATCTTCTTTGATTCAGAAACTGAAATAGCAGATCAAATAAAATAGCAGAACCATTTCACAAATAATTAACAGAAAAGAAATATTGGCTCTAACAAACATGGACAATTATACATATACTACTCATAAAAGATGAAATCACAAGTGGACTAAAAAGAAAACTTTTTTTTTTATATAGATATATATTTCAAAAACACTTCAAATGAAGTTACTTACGTAAACCATTGATTATCAACAACTCAAGAAATAACCGAATATAACCAAAATTCCAAATAAATTCACCATGAAGAAGAATAGAGACGAAAGCAATTCAACTTCAAGCAAGTACAAAGCAAAAGGCTCTCCTCTCGCTTGGAAATAATTTCTTCCAAATTTTCAACTTTGGGTGATTAATTGCTTGCCGACTCGATTTTCGGCCTTAGAAATTGCCGACAAAATGCACTTCCTTAACTTCTTCAATCTTTCCCAATCTTCATTCTCGGCTTTGTTGTTTTAACTCTCAACCACGATGGCCTCCTCCTAATTGAATCGATTTCTTCGAGAGACTTATAGATCAAAAATTGAGCTTTTCGATGGCTAATTTCATCTGGATCTTCTTTTCCAATTTTTGTGTACGAACATGCTCTATTTGGAAAAAAATTGCTCATTGGATCTGGAATTAAAATTAATTTATTTTTCGAAAACAAGAAATTGAGGTGAAGGAGAGAGTTTGGAAGAGAAATGCTGTATAACTTGAATGAAAACTCTGCGTTGCGCAGACTATATATATACAGTTCTAATCAATAGAATAAATTAGAACGTCCTTATAACATAATAAGTTTTTTGAGTGTCCTAAATGATTATTAAGTCTCTAACGACGGCCTTATAACTAATATCCACTAAATCATTTATCTTTCAGTGTTATGATAAACACACATATGTATGTGTTAAAATTTACGATAAACATTTATGTGTATATGTTTTTGTTACAATTATAGGACATCGATAAATACACCTTGTAACACTCCGGTTTTTGCCATGTTTTTTATAAAGCACTTTATATGCATTTCTATGTATTACGTAATTAATAGTTCAAAAAAACTAATGTGAAGCTTTACTCCAAATACGTTACTAAACTTGAAAAGATAAATGCAAAAATAATTATTAATCTCTTAAAACGCTTCGGCTACAATCACTTAACTTTTTGACATCTTCCTTTACTTAGTCGGCAAACCTAATATCTATATATATAGGAAATACAACGGTCCGGTCGGTATAAAAAACAGTACCGTCCAGTATACCGTTAGATCAATATTAAATGAATGACAATCGTCAGATTGATTTGACAAATTCTTACTTATTGTGTACCATAAAAAACAATTAACTTGTTAAACAAGTTTACCGGTAATATTTTATAATACTCTCTCCGTCACATATATAGGATTTTTTATTGTAACAATCAAACATAATGGTAAAAACACCCAAATCTACTTATATTGACATTTAACCATTATCTTAATCCAGATTTGTTGTTTTACTGAGAAATTTCTTCACATGAAAAAGTATTGGTAGATAAGTGCATTTGCAGTAGATACCGTAAATTCTTTAAAAACTCTATTTTAAGTTACTTTACAATAATGAGTACTGATACATCCACTACACATATTGTGTAGTGCACACTCACTACGCACTTTCTATTTATTTATCATGATAAGACACACTTTAATCAATGGGTCGAAAGTAGGTGAGTAGTGATATATCCACTACTTATTTTACCACAACATCCTACACAACACAATCAACACCATTAATTTTGTTGGACTCATCACAATAAATAATTCATCACTTTAATCATACTCATAAAGCATGTGGTGGTATGTACACTACACAAATGTGTAGTGCACACACCATTTCCCAAAGTAGACAGTAATGTGTAGTGCACGTATCATTTTCCTACAATAAAAGATAACATATATTAATCATTTGCCCGTAATTTATAAAAAAAATATAATCACTTCATATATATATATATAAAGAGATCATCTTTTCATACGGCGCATAGCCGCATACTTTTCTGATCCAACTTAACTCAAAATGTTGTTGACTATTCAAATGTAATTCGAGTCATAAGTTAAGTGTATTCTAGACCAATACCAGTCAGAAAACATATTTCATACACTCCGACTCAAATTTAGTCAGAAAAATTCAACATTCTGCATAAATCTAGGTAAGAATAAATTAGCACGAAATTTTGAAAAAGAAAAATATATGTACCAAGACATTTTGCTGTGTGGGAGATATTCATGCATTGTCCATATTGTAGGATTAACTAATTATCAATAATGATAAGAATGTAGTGTAAAGTGAACATTGTATCACTACCCTAATTTATATTGATGGGTATCCGGATTTACTTACTTTGCTCCCAGATACCGAGTTCTTATCCGGAAACGAAACGCTCGGCACGTATAATATTAAATAAATTCAATATTATATGCAAGCCTCTACTACGTCGTATCGAGTTTAGCAAACGGAAGCTAAAAAGACTCGGCAAAACATCGTAAATGCCACTAAGAAAGAAATGCAAACCGACTATGGCTGAATTGTTTAACTTACAGCAACAAAAGGTCCAAAAGTTACAACGTACGATGTCTAAAAGAAAGTTACAACATTTGTCTTGCAAACTTGAAACAAAAGTCCAACATAATCTAGTATAACATTTAATGGAAAAGTAAAAAATAGAGCATCATCGTGGCATCACCGTCATCAAACATCATCCAACACCTCAACGAGTTCAAGATCAACCTGTCCGTCTTCTCACCCCACAATGCATACAAAAAAACATGCAAATGAGGTAAGTACAAAGTACTTAGCAAGAGGAAGAAGCTAATGTATAATTAAGTCTTACAACGAAAGGTTTGCGTTATTATTATTAAGTTATCTTTGTGAGACCGACTCAAACTCTAGGGTTCACTTCATGCTCATCAACATGTCGAGACTATTGGTTTCTAGCTCAGCTTATCTTTATTACATCAGCACTCAACGCACAATGCATAATGAAAATCCACCATATACTCTTGCCGACTACTGTGGGTTACACCGATAGCCCCGGGATCCCCCCGGTATGCATACACGTTCGGTGAAGTCCTCTACTCCTAGTGCTCCTTCGAGGCCAGTAGAGATATTCTCCACTCCTGGTGCCTCGTCGAGGCCAACAGAGTTATTCACTTAGTCCGACCGCCACACATCGCTGATATAAATATGTGCCTTACCAATAATGGATTGATGTTTAATCTTTTTACTACACAAGTATGTTTGTTATTAATTATTAACTAGCCACATAAGTATTTTCAAGTAAGCTCTCTCACGTATACTACTCTCTTTCGTAGACCACTGGACACGGACAAGGCCTAGCACATACACAGACATTGATGAATACTAATTCATCAAAGCACAAGCAATTCATACCCTTCCGACTGTCCCGAACTTCAACTATGTACATCCGGTGCCGGAACTAAACGCATCAGAAGCTTAATCGAGGCTTGTTCATGTTCATTTAATGTTATTATGTCAAGAAACAACATTTAAAACTCATCTCATAGCTTAAAACACTAAAAACAACATTCAAATAGTGTCGGGGGGCGCCGAAGTACATCAGAGAGTTCACTGAACTCTCTGTTCAGGTTTGGAGGGCGCTAGCCTTTGGGTCGCGCAAAAAATGAGGCAACAGACAAATATTGCATACAAAAATAATAATCAAGCGTGCATACAAAAATAATAATCAAGCGCCAATTTAAAATGCTGGTACCTTCAAAAAAAACAGTTTCTATTACCTAAATATTTAAAGTGTTCTCAACTATCCACAAAATTCGAAAAAACAATATGGTCAGATTTTAGCGCTTCTTTTCATATGGTAACATCATCAAATTGGAAACACAAAGTAATCAACTTGCATCATCACTGCATCATTCTTACTTAAAACTTGTATCAAAACAAAGCTCTCATCAAGGAAACCATATTGATTTATTGGTTTGTGATTTCAACGGCCCGTTTGATCAAAAAGAGGTCGATTACGTCTCTTTTTCTTCTTTTCTCTTCTTCCTCTCTTTCTTTTCTTATTTTTTCCTCTCCTTTTCTCTCTCAACCGGCCCTTCCCTTTGAAATGAAACAAAATAAGGGCTTTAGGGTTATATGAGTATATATAAAAGGCGGTGTAATTCCCGTTTTACCCTTATTAAAAATTACACGTTTAGAATACCGTAAATATCTTTTAAAATTTATCTTGACTCGATTTATTTAGTTAAAACATAATCCATTAAAAATTAACGAGACACAAAAATTGTAAAAAGACTCTTATACCCTTTAATGTGATACGTCACATCTTTAGGGACACCACATCAAACATATTTTGGAGACACTACAATGAAACTCGACCGACCGCTGTAAATGGAACCTCACACTTCAGATTCAACTTTTCATCAACTTTTCAGATATCAAATATCCACGTTCGAGCTCAGAAAAATCAAACTCATCACTCCGGCATGTCACCACATTATAATTGATTCAAGAAAAAGATGGTACACGTTTATACATACCATACCATAGAAAAGTAGTAAACAAACTTTTTTTTTAGGGGAACAAACTTTCTTCTAAGCATCAATTCATCTCTCAACCATGGATTCTTGGAATTGAATCGAAGCAAAATCCCAAAATAATTGATAAATTGTTGCAAAACTTGATATAATACAAGTATGCATAGCCATATATTTGCCTACTCTATCTGCATAAGGATATACTGTAGCTTTAGTGACATGGCTCAAGGAGAACCGCTTAACAAATTCACTATCTTTTTTATAAAAAGAAAGACGTCGAGCCTGCTAAAACGTTACTTTTTAGACGGAAAAGTCCAAACCCACCAATCCCCTCTTGACGTGAATTTCTCTCTCTGGCAACTTCCGACTGGCGGCCATATCACCTTTCCGGGATGCTCATCGGCAAACCAAAGCTTCAAGTATTCTTTCTTTTCTTCTTCTCTATTGATTCTAGTTTTTTTTTTCTTCTTCACTGTTGATTCTAGCATCTCTTCTCTTTGCCGGCTTACTATCAAATTATTCAGCAAAAAAGTTTGATTGGAACAGGAACATTGTATTCAGTCCTAATAACAAAATTTTATACCAGAAAATCCCCTTCAACAACAAACCTTTGACCCTTAAATGCTAATTCTTATGGTTCATAAACATTATTACTATTTCAACTTTCGGTTTTTATTTGAACTACACAGGTGTACTAGTTAATTTATTAGGGATATAAGGAAATTCCAGTTCACATATTATACCTATATATCCAAATGTGGTCAGAACAATTTAATTTATTCTGACCTGAAGTGGTCAGAAAAATATTACATGTTCGGTCTTTAAAAATGGTGCGATACGTTTTAGAAATTTTCATGGGGCCGTAGTTATATCCTGACTTGAAATAGGAGCGGAAAATGCAATTTTTTGGCCTGTAAAGTGGTCTCTATTGTTTCTCAAGCATACATAATAATGACTATTTATTCAAACCAAACATTGGTCCGGAAAATATAATATTCTTGGCCTATAACATGGTCTGAATAATATACAATTCGGAACTCATTTAGGTCAGAAGATATGCATGTTAAATGTCAAAAACAAAGTCTACCCTCATCCTTGACATGTGTGAAACATGTTTAGTGTGAAAATACGGTCTAAAAAATAAAAATAAAAAAAAAAAAAAAAAAAAAAGGGGACAAACTACCGTAGTGACTCCAATCTACGGAGCTTTTACGAAGTCAAATAAGAAGTTGACACGTGCCTTCTTTTTTCTTAAATTTTATTCATCTTAATTTTAAAAAACGACTCTGATTAATTATTTTCTTCCCAGTAGTATAACGAAATGAAAAAAAACGTGCCCGTATTTCATTTCAGTTCATCCCTAAATCAAATATAACCCTACTTTCGTCTCTCCCACTCAGCAAGCCGCCTGATAAAGCTCGACGCTGGTGGATCGTGATTGACGGAGTGGAAATTTTGACATTTTGCTAGATCGACGAAAAGGCCATTCACACAGGTCAATTTCCATTATCAATTTCCATTATTCAACAAACAGGCCATTCACACAGGTCATCTCAAATTTTTTTTTTATACGTACATAGTTGTAATCTCATGTCTGTCTGGATGGAGTATATCATGGCTCTACATTATAATCAATGAGTCATACATAATTATCAATAATGTAAAAGCATGTTGTGCCACTCATTGTGTCTGGGTACTTATGCCCTATCAAATTACATCATTCAGTATACGTGGGGGACGATAAGTGATAAATGAAATAAAACAAAACCAACATGCCACAGAGTATTGTGTAAAACCTGTAGCCAAATTTGATCATTTTAACATTTACAAGACATAACAACTAACAATTAAAAAGTGCTCCGAAGCACAGACAACCGGTGATCCCGTTGCACTAGTAACCCGTAGGGTCAGTTCAACCATCCCGGCAAACTCAAAGGCTTAGATGCTAAACATATACATCATGTTCTTAAAATAAATCATAATAATGATAAATTAAAATAAAAAGAATCATGACTTCTACACAACTCTGTAGTCTATCCTTATGCTAGAAGCTTCAGCCCTACACCAAATATATACTGCGCGTTTGGTATTCGAATCTTCACGTATGCGTAAAAACCCTAGAAGTATCTTACTTTCGAAGTCCAACCCCTTTGCTTGGCTGGCCCAACAACAATACATCAGGAACGTACTCATTCGCAAAATACGAGTTAAAACCCATGAAAACATGCCACAGAGCGTAACCTAGTGGATTGAAGTACCAGAGAGATATTTTTCTGCACATAAGAGGATCAAAGAAGGAGCAAATTAAGACCTCCAACCGAAAAAGTAGCCAAATACAGTTGTGCAAGCCGGCGACCAGAATCAGAAGGTTGGCACTGTCCTGCAATATTGCGAATCAGGAAAGTAGAGGATGCATATATAAAGTAGCAATTCCCACACCATAGGAGTTTCATCACCTTGTTGTTGCCTACAAGCATGTTAAATTATTTAGTTACTAGCTCATCTGGATTCTGGATCGACATGGTAATACATCAATTAACACAACAAATTAGGTGAAGATTAATACAAAGTTATGGCATGGAATTGTTCAACAGAGTAGCAAATAAATAGTTTTACTATCTTAGTTCTACAACATCCTAATTATCAACCTCAAGCGAAATAACAGTTACTGAGGAAAAATGGAATCAAAAATCAATTTTCTGTTACCGAAGAAAAAACCGACGAAAAACATAAGTTTGGCTTGCAAAATTAAGCAAACAAATCCACAAAACCATAATAGTTTCCTTCCTTAAAATGGGGTTATAATCAAAAAACGTTATGCCAACACAACTGTTAATTCCATTCAAACCTGCAAATCATCCATCCCAAATATTGCAAAGGCCTTTTAGAGATGAAAAAAATAAAAAAAATAATAAGATGGTATACCGTTGTTATCAGCGTCTTTAATGACCGGAGGCAGCCAAGCATTGTTTTCTCCGACGACATTTGGAAAACCTTGGAAATATATAGGAGATGAAAAAGCGCCCTATTGTCGACAAAATCCATAAATACTTCGTCGATTTAGCAAAATGTCAAATTTTCCACTCCGTCAATCACTATCTCTTGCTCTACTTCGGTATCAAACATTAAGCAACTGTCTATCGATCTCTTGCAACTGTTTGTTTGTGTGAAGGTTGTTGGTTCCTTTTTGCCTGGTTTGTTTGTTTTGCTTACTGGTTGTAAAGAATGTGTGTGAAATTGTTGCAAGTATTTTGCTGATGTTGTGTCCCAATCAAAGAACTTTGTGAAATCAGGTTTCTTATAGTTGTCTTATATGAAAAAGAGTTATATGTGCTAATGTGCATGATTAAGCAATCTCTATCTCTACTATATTAAAAGTGTGAGTTTGTTTTCCCCAAAAGTGTTTCTTCCTAATTATTAATTTATTAATTAAAACTACTATATTAAAAATGTGAGTTTGTTTCTCCAAAAATGTTTCTCCCTAATTATTCATTTATTAATTAAAATTTAATTTTTTAAATAATTTACAGATAATTAATATTAAATGGATAAAATACTACACTAAAAGAATACGCACAAGAAACACAATATTTAATATTTTCATAAAATAAAACAATTTAATAATTGCTTTAAAAAAAAAAAAAACAATAATTCACGTGACATCCTATTCTTTTTCTTTTTGAGCGGACGTGACATCCTATCTAATGCTTATTTCAATTCAATAAATAAAATAATTAAACATGTTAATACTAAGAAAAAACAGATAGAAAGATGTTCATCAACGCTGTCGTGTAGATGTAGAAATTCAAATGACAAGATATTGATATTTCATTGGAGCAACAAAGTTATCTATTGTGATGTTTACGCGGTCCATTTAAAAAAAATAAATATAAATATATAAAACAGAAAAGTAAGCAAGATATCTATTCTGATCACATGACCGAAATTACATCAGATGAGACTTAGTCTTTCATAAACCCTCTATTTAAGTAATGTATTGCTATGTGTCATTATGACAGTACTACACGATACCACAATATTTACGCCTCTTTGTTGTTCATTTACGAAAACCCAAAAAATGGAAAGTAATAGATGTCATAAAATGAATGTAAACGGATTTTTAGAGATATAGATGAAAGGATATGGTTGTTTAATTACTTTTAATGATGTAAGAGATAAATATGTTGGATTAGGCGATGCAATGAATAAGACATTGGAGATTTTTTTTAAATTTATTTTCTCGAAACCGGATAATTTACTAAGAAAACTTTGAAAGTGTACAAGCTGTACAAAAGCTACGACAATAAACACTACAAAATTTGTAGGCTAGCAAAACAAAACTAATTGAGTCCAAGATAATATAAGTTCATGGCTTTATGAACAACTTCAGAAATAAAAATCATCTTTTAGGGTCGGTGTGCGTCACTACCAAGCCTTTCTTGGTTACGCCAATACTAGATGCTTTGAATGAGTTCACGAAATAGATATCTCCATAATTTGATGGTATCGTGCTTGTACATATTCACTTTAAGACACCTCTCGAGCCACTCAAGAATTTCAATAGTCAAGGTAAAATAGGTCCATTGTTGCCACATTTCTCCATATATGGTATGTTTGTTAGGTGAGAATGGAATGATTTTTCATTCCATTCCAATGTTTGTGTATGATTATGAGGTAATGGAATGCAATGAAATTTTATTCTAATGGAATGAAAAAGGTCCATTTTCATTCCTTCCGAAAATGGATGGAATGCGATGAAATAAAATGAAAATCGACAAAACACGTGGGTGATGGTAAGAGTGGGTGGGTGGTAGGGTAGGGTAAGGTAAGTGATGAAGTAGGGTAGGTAGGGTGGGGTAGGGTAGGTGATGGTGGAGTAGAGTAGGTGGTGGGGTAAGGTAGGTAGGATGCGTAGGGTAGGGTAGGGTAAGTGTGGGGTAGGGTAAGGTAGGGTAGGGGCAGGTAGTGGATAGAGTAGGGTGGGTGATGCGTAGGGTAGGGTAGTGGATAAGTTAGGGTAGGGTAGGATATGGTGGGGTTGTGGTAGGGTAGGCGTGGGGTGGTGGGTAAGGTAGGGTAAGGGCAGGGTGGTGTAGGTTGGGTATGATGGGTGATTAGTAGGGTAGAGTGGGGGTAGGGGTAAGGTAGGGGTAGGGTTGAGTGGTGGGTAAGGTAGGGTAGGGTAGTGTAGGGTGGTGGGTAGGTAGGTGTGGGGTGATAGGTAAGGTAAGGTAAGGTGTGGTGTGGGTATAGTAGGGTAGGGGTAGGGTGGGGATGGGTGGGGATGGGTAGGGTAGAGTGGCGTGGTGGGTAGGGCAGGGTATGGTGATGTTGTTGGTAAGGTAGGGATGGTGGGATTGTGGGTAGGGTAGGGTAGGGGTGGGTGATGGTGGAGTAGAGTAGGTTGGTGGGGTTGGGGGTGTGGGGTTGGGCTACCCCACCCACCCTACCTAACCCCACCTTACGCCAACTAACCCATCTCTTCCACCATATCCTACTTTATAAACCATATTATTCCCTATCTTCCCTACATTAATCCACTATCCTACCCTACTCATTACTAACATGCCAAACGCGGAAATGGAATGGATTTATTTCATTCCATTCCATTCCCATTATTTTATTACATTCCATTTCATTCCTGCATTACAAACATGCCAATATAGTTTACCCAAAGGCAATCCATCAAAGCGTGCATGCTGGATTCAAGGAACACACCACATTTATAGCAAGTTCCATCGTCAATGATATGCCTTGAAGATAAGAGGTCAGTCGTAAGAAGAGCACCCCGTTGTATTTGCCATAGTAAAACCTTGCGTTTAAGGGGGGCTTTAATAGACAATATTGATTTCTAGACACATGTACCAGGTGTTGAGGAGGGTTTATGTCAGCTCTAAAGTTCAAAGTATGCAGAGCTTATTGAATCTTTACCGGAGAGGGCCGGGTTCCATATGATATTGTCGTGATCAATGAGATCGAAAGCATTCCGGAGAGTGTTTGTAACAAAGCCGATGTGAAGCCATATAAAGTAGCATGTGGATTTGGGTGCATCGAGAGGTGAACCATATTTGTGTCTTAAGATCTGCATTCATAACTTACCATGCTCAATAAGAAATTGCCATGAAATTTTAGCCAAAAGCGTGGTATTCATGTCTCGGACAGTACGTATTCCTAGGTCACCAATAAGTTTAGGTCGACATATGGATTGTCGTGCTACATGGTGTAATGTTATCTTCTCCATATCTTGGCCCCAGAAAAATATCATTCCAATTTGTCCATTTCATTCCTGGCAGAAGCAGGTAGGCGAACACTTTTCATGTGGTAATAAGGGGTCGTGGTGAGAACCATTTGCGTTAAGATGACTCGGGGCCGGCTTTAGAGAGAGTGGAGGCTTCTAGGTCTGTAATTTTGATCGGAATTCATCTATAATTCCTTGAAAATACTTCTTAACCCGACCATGATGCAATGGGACGTTAAGATATTTTTCAAAATAGAGTGTGGGACATACCGAGTTTTTCTGCGATGTTATGTACCACTAGAGTTTCATGTTGGGTGAAACCATAAATCTTGATTTAGAGATACTGATTTGTTGCCTTTTATATCACGAAAAAAAGGATATGATGCAATCGATTTCATGCGCATGGTCAATGGTTGCTTCCGAGAAGAGAATGAGGTCATCCGTAAAGAAGAGATGGGAAATTTTCGGCCCTCCACGTGAAACATTAGTCGGTTTCCATTTCCCACCAATAATGGATTGATTGATTAAGCAACTCAACTTGCATAACAAGTACGAAGAGATACGGAGCTAAAGGATCGCCTTGTTTTAGTCCATGATGAGGTCGGAATCCTTGAAGGGGGTATCATTCCAAAGAATCTCTATTGAAGTGCTAAATAATGTGAACATGATTCGGTCGACAAGACTGTCATTAAATCCCACTAGATGTAGAATCTGACGAAGGAAGGACCAACTGACCATGTCGTAGGCCTTTTCAAAATCGACTTTGACAACCATGATCCACTTGTTGCCAGATTTTTTCCTCATAGTGTATAAAACCTCTTGAGTCACAATGAAGTTGTCTAAAGTCTGCCTGCTAGGAATGAAGGCGTTTTGGTTGTTGTCGATAATTTTGTTGATGATCAAATGCAGCCGATTTGCAATAATTTTTGTGATAGTCTTGGTGGTGGCGTTCGCAAAAGCTAGGTGGCGTAGCTGAGAGATATATTTGGTGGGCTTAACTTTCGAAATTAAGGCGATGAAGGTCTGGTTCATATCTTGTGGAAAGCTATTTTCTTGGAATACCTTGGTGATCCAAGCTGTGATAGAGGGGTTGAAGAGAGTTTGAGAAAGTAAATTATACTTGAGTAAACTTCAACTTAGTTTATTCATTGATTGAACAAGAGTATAAATAGATACAACTTTAATAAAGTAAACTAGCTATGCTATGGATAGCAATTATGGCGGCCAACTTGAGTATCTATATGGGCGGCTAGAACATAGAACCCAATAAAGTAGAAAAGTTATGACAAGTGACATATTAATTATTTATATAATATAATTAATATGTCATGTGTACAAAGAATAAATAATGTGCACAAGTGTTACACAAAGAGTGCTAGAATTGCTAATATTTCAACACCCCCTCAAAGCGGGTTGTATATGTTGATACGACCAAGTTTGTGACTTAATCTCTTGAACATAAGAGGTGGAATAGCCTTGGTGAGAAGGTCGACATTACAGTCTGTTTGAGGGAACATCTTTGAGTTGAATGATCTTTGCATCAATCTTCTCCTTCGGGAAGTGTCTGTCAATGTCCACATGTTTGGTTTTGTCATGATGAACGGGATCCTCTGCCATGCATAATGCTTGAATTATTATCACGACGAGTGTGATAGGTTCTTGAGTAGGGCTGTGAAGTTCGGTAAGTACTCTTTTGAGCCAAAGAGCTTCACAAATGCCCAAAACAAGTGCCACGAGTTCGGCTTCGACCTTCTTAGAGACGATAGGTTGTTTCTTGCTCCTCCAGGTGACAAGATTGCCCCATACATAAGAACGTGCTTTGTGGTAGACCTTGTCTATATGACAACCGGCCCAATCAACATCGGTGTAAACCTTGATAGATCTCTCGGCGGACTTGATGAAGTGCAAGCCTTGGCCGAGGAGTGGATTTCAAGTATCTCGGTATTACATTCACGACATCCCAATGTTGCTCGGTAGGGCAATGCATGAATTGGCTCACCGGACGACTCATATGCAATATCGGGTCTTGTATGGGAAAGATAAATGAGTTTCCCTACAAGTCTCGATATTGATCCTTCCCGACGCAATGTCACCATGCGACGGGGGTATTGCGGGGTCTGCTCTGGGATACGACGGGTTTGCATCCCGGCATGCCGGTTTCCTTCGACGGATCCGGTACATACTTCCTTTGAGAGGCGAAATGCCTTTCTTGTTTCTAGCTATTTCCATACCAAGAAAGTATTTTAGGGAGCCCGGATCTTTAACTTGGAATACCTTTGCCGGTAGAGTCTTCAAATGTTGGATCTCGGTAGAGTCATCTCCGAGTAAGGATGATATCATCCACATATACAATAAGAATAGACCTTCTGGTTGGTTGTCTTGATAAACATAGTGTGATCGAGTTGCATTGATGATATCCGGCGGCTTTAACCACGGTAGTGAGTTTTCCAAACCAGGCTGCGGGGATTGCTTCGAGCCATATAGAGATTTCTGAGTTTGCATACCTTGCCTTGAGTGTGGGGATTGACAAAACCGGGAGGTACATTCATGTAGACTTCCTCGGTAAGGTCACCATTGAGAAAAGCGTTTTTGATATCCAATTGGTAAAGAGGCCGGTCAAGTTGGACGGTAGAGAAATCGGTACACGACGGTGTTAAGCTTTGCTACGGTGCAAAAGTTTACGTATAGTCAATGCCATAAGTTTGAGTGAACCCTCTAGCCACCAATCGGCTTTATACTTGTCAATAGTACCATCGGCATTGTATTTTATGGTGAATAACCATCTACAATGGATCGTCTTCTTGCCTTTGGGGAGAGTTGTGAGGTCCCAAGTATGATTATCCGGGAGTGCGGTCATCTCTTTTTAACGACGACCTTCCACTTATCATTTTGAAGGGCCTCCGAATATTTTTGGGAATAGAGTGAGAGTCCGGGTCTGTGTAAACATAGCAAATACGGGAGACAACGGGTCATAAGATAAATAAGTATGAATAGAATGATCGGTGCATGATCTTTTCCACTTTCCTTAGAGCAATAGGTCTGTCATCAATGTCGGTAGGGTGCTTGTGGTTCGGCGGTCTCGAGTCGGTAGGGGTGTTGAGGCTCGGCGGGCTCGGGTTCGGCGGGCTGCGGGTCGGTAGGGTGCGAGGTCCGGCGAGCTGCGGGTCGGTAGGGTCTTGAGGTTCGGTCTCTTGAGTCTCGATGGTTCTTTGAGGGTTAAGAGTTTGTTGAGGGAATGGATTTAGATCAATTTCAATTAGATTTCCATCAGTGACTGCTTCAGTAGACTTGCTGTAGTAGGGAGTCCTTTCAAAGAACTTTACATCCATAGAGTTGTAAAATTTATTTTCAGTAGGTGAATAGCATTTGTAACCTTTCCTGTCCTTAGCATACCCTAAGAAAATGCACTTGTGAGCTTTGGGATCAAGTTTGCTTCTGTGTTGGGCATGGATATAAACAAACACAGTACAACCAAGATTTTTGGAGACAATTGGGCAATAAGATGAGGGCAGGAGTGTGTGGTCAGCAGGGTTTGGATAGGAGTCTTGAAACCTAACACTCTGTTTGGGAAGCTTGTTGATTAAGTATGTGGCGATCAATATAGCTTCACCCCACATATATTTTGGAACATTTGTAGTGAACATGATTGATCTGGCCATTTCCAGCAGGTGCCTATTCTTTCTCTCAGCAACCCCATTTTGTTGAGGTGTCTCAACACAACTACTGATATGGACAATTCCCTTATTCCTCAAGAAATTACTGAGATTAGACTCATAATATTCAAGAGCATTGTCGATCTTCAAAATTTTAATCTTAATGTCAAGCGAGTAGAGACCATGTTGTAAAACTCTTGAAAGATGGATCCAACTTGATTTATCCTTCATTAAAAATAACCAAGTGGTTACGGTGTGGTCATCTATGAAGGTTACAAACCACCTCTTGCCTGTTATACTTTTCACTCTTGAGGGTCCCCATACATCACTTTGTGAATTAAGGTGAAAGGTGTAGATGGGAAGTGAGGTAATTTAGTATACACGAGATTTGGTGAGTTTGGCAAATTGACAAATATCACATTGAAGATCATTAAGATTACATCCTTTAAACAATTACGGAATTAAAGACTTTAAATAACCAAAACTTGGATGTCCTAGTCTATAATGCCATAACATGATATTGTCTAGGTTTTGAGTGCGAGTGCTTGAGGCGGATTCGGTCTTCGGTCTTGTCTTCGGCGGGGTTGATCACAAACGATCTGAGCGAGGGTTTAGCTTGACCAATCACTTCTGTGAAGAAAGATCCCGGGAATGTGCACCGATCCTTATCAAAAACAACGGTCCAATTCGGATCTTTAATGAGTTTACTTGACGGATATAAGGTTACAATCTAACTTTGGAACAAATAAGACCCTTGTAGATATATCGATTAGTAAGTTTAACCTTCCCAACACCTTTTGCATAAGAAACGAAACCATCGGCGGTTTTAATTCTGTGAAGTTGGGTGCATGGCATATAGTGGGTAATGAGGTTTTTATTACCGGTCATGTGGGAAGAAGCCCCGGAATCAACAATCCAAGTCTCATTACTAAGAGGTGAGCGGAATATACTGTTTTAGCATGAGTGGCCATTTCAGTAGAGGAGCTACCTTCCTGATGCTGAGCAACAAAGGCTTTAAAGGCAGCAAACTGAGCATTCAGATGGCTTTCATTCTCCTCGTCACTGACAAGTCTGCCATGATTTTCCCTGGTTGGTTTTGAGGTTTTAGAGGGATTAGGCTTGCCATGAAGCTTCCAGCAATTGTCCTTGGTGTGATTTGTGCGTTTGCAGTGATCACAGAACAACCTTCCGGTTTTCTCGGCGGGCTTCCCGTAAGTCCCGGTAACCTCGGCGGCCTTCCCGACATTCGGCGGGCGGTACCTTCGGTAGGGTTATCGGCGGGGGTGTTCGGCGGCATGACTTTCCTCCTGCTTTCTTCATGTTTGACCTCGGCAAACATGGATTTGAGATTTGGGAGAGGTTTTGTGGCAAGAATTCTCCCTCTAACATCATCAAGAGTAGGGTTCGGTCCGGTGAGGAACTTGAAGACTCTTTTCTTTTCTATGATGTCCTTATAGAGGGCGCATCCTTAACATCATTCCAAGGGTGAGTTTCCGGCATATCTAAGTGTTGCCATGCCTTAGATAGTTGGTTGAAGTATTGAGTTACGTACATATCCCCTTGTCTGCAGCTTTTGAATTTGAGCTTCAAGTTCGTACACTTCGATGTATTGTCTTTCTTGGAGTAAAGATCTACGGCATTGTCCCAGATTTCTTTTGCAGTATCATACATCATAAAGTTCTCACTGATCTCTTTTGTCATTGATCTTGTGAGAATGGTAATGACTTGATTATTAGCAGTGTCCCATGCTTCAAATCCTGGGTCATCTTCAGCAGGGGCATGTTTAGAGCCGGACAGGTATCCCATCTTACCTTGTCCTGAGATGTACATTTTCATGGATCTTGACCACAGCAAGTAGTTGTTGCCATCAAGTCTATGATTTGTATAAGAAGAAGATTCGGTGACCCCGACCCTGTTGAGGCGGTGGAGTCTACGATGAAGATGAACTTGTCGATTCTGATAGACATTTTGGAAAACAAAACACTGAGTTGCAGCGGATTTTAGAACTCAGTAACCTTGCTCTCTGATACTATGAAGAGAGTTTGAGAAAGTAAATTATACTTGAGTAAACTTCAACTTAATTTATTCATTGATTGAACATGAGTATAAATAGATACAACTTTAATAAAGTAAACTAGCTATGCTATGGATAGCAATTATGGCGGCCAACTTGAGTATCTATATGGGCGGCTAGAACATAGAACCCAATAAAGTAGAAAAGTTATGACAAGTGACATATTAATTATTTATATAATATAATTAATATGTCATGTGTACAAAGAATAAATAATGTGCACAAGTGTTACACAAAGAGTGCTAGAATTGCTAATATTTCAACAGGGGTCAATTGTGTCCAGGTTCTTTTGATAAAAAAATCGGGAGGAAGCCATTTTGTCCGGTGATTTTCAGGATCCCATTTGAAAAATTGCAGATTTTTACTTAACCGGAGGAGAGAACATGCCTTGAGGAAAGAGGGTCACTGGTTCTTCAATATAAGGATCCATAAATTATTGCCGAACCATAGCATGAAAGGATTCTTTAGCATGGATCCATTCCCATTGGAATCTAGCAGATAATGAATATTATTCTTGCCTCTTCTTCGTTTGGTGGAAAGATGGAAATATTGTGTGATACGTTCACCGTCCTCAATCCAACTAAGACGCGATTTCTGGTGCCAATAAATTTCTTCTTGAGATAGAATGTCTTCGTAATCTTGCTGTAATTCTTTGTTCAGCTTAGTTAAGAAACCGAAAGGACCTTTTGAGAGAGAATGTTGGACTCTCTCAATTCAGCTTTACATTTCTTTTTCCGATAGAATACATTCCCGAAAACCCTTTTATTCCATTCTTTGTCTTTGAAGCACAAGTATCAATACCTCCCTGCAAATTATTGCCAGTAACATTCCAAGCATTAAGAAGAACATTATAAAAGTCATTGTGTTTCATCCAACAAGCTTGGAATCAAATGGGCATGTCAATATAGTCTATGACATG
The DNA here is from genome assembly GCA_036785695.1 of Gentiana straminea. Classification (NCBI taxonomy): domain Eukaryota; kingdom Viridiplantae; phylum Streptophyta; class Magnoliopsida; order Gentianales; family Gentianaceae; genus Gentiana; species Gentiana straminea. The sequence goes on along the minus strand of JAVUPR010000300.1, from coordinate 12,001,332 downwards.
TATACTCTCTACAGCTAAAAGGATGGGGTGGTGATCGGAATGCAAATGAGGTAGATGGTACACGAAGGAGCTGTTAGGTGTGATGCCCGAAAGACAATTTTGTAATTGTTTTATTTAATAAATGAAATGATATTGTTATTCATATTTATTATTCTCATAATCACCGATGTGACAATAGTATTTACACTACAGAAAACCCTAAAGTATATCGTTTATGTAATCACTTAACTCAGTGTATGGTATATACACGGGAGGATTGAGTTAGTGAAGATGTACTTAAAATACAATTAGCCCGTAGTGAAGTTAATCGAGAGTATCGGGTCTCTCCTTTAACGTGCTATTAATGCGCCCGAACACAATAGGTGTGATTGTCTTATCCGGACTTTCGGATAAGAGAACCTAATGGGGCATTTATATATGATATATATATCATATAGGGGGGACCGATTTGATTAGAGTTCACGATATAATTCCGTAATCGAGAAGTCTTATCGAATCAATGGATGATCATATTTATGGATATATCTTAATCCCGAGGTGATCACGATCAACCGCTTGAATCGGTATGAAGTTTGACTTGACGGTTAAGGATTACACCGAGTCCGTGGTCCGAATTACCCCATCTTGGCATTGTACTTGGATTGAGTGAGTAGTCCGTGTTATCACGGATACGGAATCCATTCCTTCCATTTATGGAAGTAGATGAAACGATTCCCTTGTTTGTTAATCCTAAACCGATCGATCCATGGAGTTCATATTACACTCGATTAGCTACCAAAGTGAGTTGTATGAATTAATTGATCACTAGGGGGTTAATGGTAAATAAGGATAAGATGTTCTAAAAAGGGTTAACGGTAACTTCCCGATTTAGAATGAACGATCTATGGAGGATTAATCCATATGTAATGATTATATCAATGGACGCTTATTATTATTCTCGTGAGGAGATAAATATAATCTTATAATCGGAGGAGTGCGATCACGGGATTATGGTGGCATATTCCCGTGATTGATTTATCGAATGTAATTATTCTATAATTATTTATTTGATTTATCGGAGCCGTGATTATTAGTCCATGGTCCCCGACGTGCCTCCTAATATAAAGCATAGCTATTCTCGGACGTCGAATCCTAATAATATTAATTTAGTTCTTGTTGGACTTTATTAAAACGATATGTGAATTAATTGTTTAGTTGGACTAAATAATTAAATACACGGAAAAGATATTTTTCGTGGTACTCGACCCGAATTGGTGTGTTGACTTTTTGACCCAATTGGTCAAAACTAATGGAAAGATGCGCATGACTTGATTAGAAAAAAGGTGCGCATGCATGGTTATTTAATTAATTCAAGGAATTAGTTTTCTTGGATAATTATTTAATGTGTGATTTATCTTTTATTTGTTAAATGATAAATCATGGAATATTGGATAATATATTTATTTATCCTAATTTGTTTGGGATAAATATTATATTTATCTTTTATTTGGAAAAGGATTAATGTAATAATTATCTCTTAATTATTTAATCCTTGGAGGCTAAGTTTTACTCTCCTATATAAAGAGAGTTCTCCCAAGCCTTACAACACACAATAATATTCGAAATACACCTCTTGGAGAGGAGAAAAGATTTTTCGGCCAAGGGGAGTTAAGGGGAAAGTCTTGGAGATTTTTCCGAGTAGTAAGCGTATCGGAAGGGTTCGAGTCGAGAATTCCTTCCACCGGGAGTTGCTTGGATCACACGTACGGAAGATCGTGGTGCTCTTCACATCTTCTTACATTCATCCTTTTGCGGTTTTTCAACTTGAATTTCGAGATTCAAGAGGTATGATCTACATCCCCCTTGTAGGTGTAGATCTAGTTATTTTATTACGTGTATTTTATAGATCTAGATCCTTAAAATCGCTTCCGCTGCGGATGATATTACTAACAGGAGCTAGGATATTGCCAACACCTAGAGTTCGACAAATCTTGATCCAACCGATATTCAATCGCATGAGTATTCTATAAAGAGCTGGACCATGTGAAACATGGCCCATGAATGGTAGTTCTAGCAAATTGGCCATGATGACGAGCCCTCGAAGTCCGTTCATTGAACAAGCCTCGGATTACATAGATATTTACATATCGTATATATGTGGACAATGCTGTTATTTCTTCTACTCCACGTAGATATTTACATATAAATTCAGATTTCTATATAATATCTACATTTGATTTCATATATTTAGATGGTTCATATCAATGTTATTCTTTATAACATTTATGCATTTCATTAACACCAATAATCATAAAAACACCATGAAACACATTTATCAAATATCAATGTATCCAGTAAATAATATATTGCCGTGCAAAAGATGATTTTGTAATAAACAAGAGTAATATATTTATGAATGATTATTATCTTTAAAAGAATGATAAATGTATCAAATAAATGTATCCACACTTTTGAAGTAGAAACAAAATGCAAATGTGTTTTATAATAATTTTATTTAGTGTGTTTATATTTAATGTGTTAATACATACTTGATAAACAGTAATATTTAATTTTATTGTTAATTTTACAATTTTATGAACTTCATTTAATAGATACACGTGCAACGCACATGCATTTTACTAGTTATAGTAAAATGCACGGTTTACTTGAATTGATTGCCATATAAAGTTTATTTTATTTCACTCACATGGTAAATTAAAGTTGTTTTACTTGAACTTCATTTAAAAGCATCCGAATTCCAAAGATTCCATTAGTGCATCTGTGTAAAACTTAAGAGAGCTACTTAATGATTTCATAATGTAGATGCTGGAATAGCAAACAACAACACATCTGCCAGAAGTCAAAACTATGACCAAGCAAGGCGCCAGTAGCATAAGGGATCAAATGGAGATGGAATCCACCGGTACGGAAAAAAAGGTCACTTGGCGATGCTCAAGCCTTTCTGAAGAAACGTAAATTAAAAACTAATATTTGGGATTCTTGTTTATACCTTTTACCCTATGAATATATGTGTTTTGGTATATCCCATTGCCTTTTGAATTCACTTTATCTTAATAAGTGAAGGCAAAAAAAGATTCGAATATTACAGAAAAAACAATGCATCGTCATATAAGCATCCTCTTACGCGCGCATTTGTGTTTCAGCACACTGCTTCTCCCTACTTGCTATTTCCTAACAGAGGCGGACCTACATACAGCTAAGGGGGACTGCCCCCTTTAATCCGAAAATATCCTACTAATATATGTAGTATGTATCTTGTTTGCTCCCCTTAAATTTTTTATTTATCTCTTTAAATTTTTTACTGTCCCTCCTTACTCGAGATCCTGCGTCCGCCACTGCCTCCTAATATATCAATGTGAATCTTTTAATCGTGTTTGATTATATGCCCCTTGCTTTGGTTGTCCTCCCTGAAGTATGTATTTGTAGCCCAACAATTTTGTTCAGTTAGGTTATGTTGCATTATTTGCGCACCTGTTAAAATTACTCTTACTTTTCCATTCATGCTTTGTGTTTGCTCATGGTTCTCCTTGCAATGTGTAAAAGTTTAATGTAAAGAAAAGTTTACTGTAAGATTAGTTGATTCTACAAAGAAAAGTTTTTGTCTCGTTATATCTTGCATAGGTTCGTTTATATCATTGCTACTACTATTTAGGCTTAGTTACACCTTTAGCATTCTTGGCTTGCGCTACCTTGCCTTTTCCTTTCTACAAAACCATGATAACACGTCATCCAATATTGTTGGTCCGTTTTTTATCGTATAATCTGTTGGAAATATATTTAGAGTAGTGATAATGTCACAACAAAGTTTCACAACACATTTTTGGATCATTGATTATGATGTGAGACCTAATGGTTCAAATGGATCCCAAAAAAATCAATGGTGGAAAAAGTTGTTGTGGCATTTTGTTGTGCACATTTGTTGTGGAATTATCATTTCTCATATATTTACCCACCCCAACGAGTAATGATACGGGCATAATCACTCGGCCACAACGAGTGACACAACATGTATCTACATCATTGATTATGATGTATGACCTATTGGTAATGATGCACACCAATCATAACCAATGTCGTATATACACGTTGTGTCACTCTTTGTGGCCGAGTGGTTGTGCCCGTATCATTACTCTATATTTACCCACCATTCTAGCTTTCTTCTGTTTGTATAATCTATTTTTAGGGCAATACCCATGCAACGCACGGTATGCTACCCACTAGTATTTTTAAATTATTCATTTTTTGAACACTAGTAATAGTTTTATACGTCAATAAACTAATTGATATGGCAATATCATGTTTTTTTTTTTGTCATACAATGTCAACTTTATATTGGGAAATATATTGCTAAATTATAAAACAACGTATAAAAAAAAAAAGCTCACGCCGTATCAAATTAAATATCATATATGTGCACCACGAAAGTGATTAACATAACTACACAATCATATGAAATATAATCTATTTAATTTTAACAATTTAAAATGATTGTATCTACTTACATCAATATGAATATGATTGCCAAAAGTACTATATACATTGATTAATCCACCAATTGAGAATCATGTATTATTATCGTGGCCAATATCAAAATCTATGTACCAAAAATACATGATAATACAATTACTTTCCTTTTTTATCTTTCTTTTTTTAAGAAGAAAACTAGCAACACGTATTCATTATACACAATCAATAAAATAAAATTTCATAGCTACTATTTATACATCACAAAATACTTTAGCCATATCAAAATAAGGCCAAGACAAGAAATAATTTATTCATGAATAAACGATGCTTATCTTTCCAAAAAAAAAAAAAAACGATGCTTAAATTTTAAATGCATCGTATAAACAATTTTTGGAAATCGCCACTAACTCTGATATGTGGCATGATCTTCTAAGAGATCGCTTTGTTTCTTGTCAAGATTATTTTCTTAATCATATAAAATAATTTTGTTATGACTGTATCAACCATGTCAATGTCCACGGCCATAATCAAATACTAAAAATTGAGTCACATTCACTATACGGGGAACAGACTGTCATCAATTAGTCGGGACTAATGAATTATATCAATAATAACTCATTACGCTAATTTCATTATTCCACATTTGGTGTTTTTTTTTCATTTATGATATTAGTAAATCACTTTAATCGATACCGCTAGTTAAGAAGCATATTATTATGATAAAAGTGATATTATTTTTCTCAAACGGTGATCATGAAAATCTAATGATATATTTAGTAATTTTTCATATCTGAATATTAGATCACTCGTATGGACATGTCTTTTTTAGTGGACTTCATGTCCTCGTTCATTTTCACAAATGACATGTCTTTTTTTCTTCTTCTCACATATTTTTTTTTCGCGGAAACGAAAGGTTAACACACACCATTAATTATGCCCCAAACGGGGCTCGAAGCATGGTCTCCTGTCAGGTTAGACCCTATTAGTAACCACTAGGGCGATGTACCAAGTACCAAGCCTGGTCTTCTTCTCTTATTTACTTTCATTAGTATTTGACATGTCTAAAATTTATATGAATTTCATATTCAATTTTGTTAGCTATTGAAAAATCCATCTTTGTGAATTCTATGTTCCATGTATGCTCGTTGAATATATTGATCATATTCACATGATCATATTTATTTTCAATGACAAAACACGTTTGTCTCAAATACTCAGTCATCCATGCTCCATATTACTGATGAGTATTACTAATATATTTTTCTTACGTGGTATTGACTTGATCTATCATGATTTTGATGTTATCAATACCACTAGCATCAATAGTTTATACATCTATAGAAATAATTAGAACAACATAATTGATCACGATAAAAAATTTAAATAAATAAAATTTTACCTTAATGTTTGCATGTATCGAGACGTGGAGACATAGAATATATCAATTGACAGGCTGAGATTCTTGTGGGGTATTTTTTTTTTCAATGGTTGCCAAATTCATCAAAACAATTTTGATAATTTTAGATTCATAATTACACTGATAACGTGTTATAAAACTAAGAGAATGATAGAGGAAAAACGAGAAGAAATACAAAGTAAGGAAGAAAGGAAAATTGCTTGTGTCGACTATAAGGGGTTATTTATAGTACAGTGTGAAATACAATAACTGATTAGAATCGTAATATTACATTAAATCAATCAATCGACAATGCATCATAGCTTTTCAAGAAAAAAAACCACTAAACTTTTTTTAATTTGTTTTTCTTTGAAAGGAACATGCTAAAATTTGAGTGGCATATAAGTAAAATTGGAGTCATTTCTCTTTCATCAGACTGTACGAGGATTAGACCTGACCGGTTCCGGGTCCAAATCCGGTTCGGACCCGCCGGTTCCCGGGTCCAACCCGGCGGTTCCACGGGTCCACGGGTTCACGGGTCCACGGGTCCACGGAATCCGGCGGTTCGCGGTTCTACCCGGTTTAGGTTCCAACGGACCGGCCGGCCGAACCGGCGGTTCAAAGAACCGGCCGAAAAACCGGCGGTTGAACCGGCCGGAACCGGCCCGAAGACCGGAACCGGCGGTTTTTGATTTTTTTTTTTTGATTTTTTTTTTTTTTTTGAATTTTCGTTTTTTTTTTTTCTTTTTCTTTTTCTTTTTCCTTCAAAATTTGACCAACGGATATATATTCAAAAATTTTGATTTTATTTTATTTTATTTTAAAATATCACACACTCATCACACTATAAATACATATCAATTTCATCAATTTTTACCCACAATTCTTTTCTATCTCTCATATTCTAAGTCACATATTATAATATTATCTACAATTATAATATATTTCGGATAGTGATTTGAAGTTGTTCTGAATAAATTCGTTTACTTTATCACATTCGAAATATATTATTTTGCAATGTCGATCATTGTGTCTGCTTTTCATTTTTTTTTCCGAAAAGAAAATGTTACTGATGAAACTACCGGGGAAGTGAATCATTCAAAATTTAAGGTTGTTTGTAACGTTTGTGAAAAAACGTATCATTACGAGCGTGGAATCGGGCTTGGTTCTTATATGCGACATTTACGAATAAGGCATTCCGAGGAATATGAAAATTATATGCATGATGCGCGGATACGTCGAGACGGGTAGCCGGTAGGATGTGACATATATGTAACAACGTCAACGTGCACGCGTTATGAAAAATCGATGTAATATCAATGTTGAATGTTGCTTGTTGTAGTGTTTTGTTGTATTAATTTAGTTTTATCAATGTAACCGTTACGTAGAATAATCGGTATCCATCATTTATGTTTAATTTATCCATCATTTATTGTATTCTAATAAATTAATGTAATCGAAAATGGTCGTTATAATGAATGTTAAAAGTTAATCCATGTTATTTTTCTTTATTTTCTTAGCAATTGTTTTATTTAAATATTATACAAGCGTGTGTTTTTTTTTAAAACATACTTATGAAATTAAATATTATACATAGTTTAATAACCAATTAAATTTATTATTAATTTTAACGTAAGTTATACAAATTTTGTAAAAAAAAATTGATTTTTTTGGAACCGGGATTAGGCAAGTGATTGGAACCGTAATCGGGCCGTTATCGAAACCGTCGACCCGGAACCGCCGAGACCCGGACCCGGACCGGGGAACCGCCAAACCCGCCGGTTCGGGAGCCGGCGAACCGCTAGAAAATGGAGCCGGCGGTTCGGTTTGCCCATTTTGACCAAACCGGAGGGTCGTGCCATGGACCCGGAACCGGCCCGGAACCGGTCACGTCTAACGAGGATCAATCCCATTCCTCCTCCTTTGCCGACACGCTTCGTTTTCTCTTTACCCACAAATAGAGCATATAATAATAATAATAATAATAATAATATAATATCACTGTTTATCAAATCGCACCGGCACCGAACGCAAATATCCTCTGCGCAAATTTTCTCTCATCTGAGAACGCAAAGTAAGAAGAATTGGAGTGATGGGGCAGCAATCCTTGATCTATAGCTTTGTGGCTCGAGGGACTGTGATCTTAGCAGATTTTACTGAATTCACCGGCAATTTCACCACCGTTGCATCGCAATGTCTCGAGAAAATTCCCTCTACCAACAACAAGTTCACCTACAGCTGCGATGGCCACACCTTCAACTACCTCGTCGAAGATGGCTTCAGTGAGTTTTCTTTTCATTTCTCTCTCGATTTGATTTATTTTTATTTTTATATAGCTTCAATCTCACTCACATACGATTGATCCAATCTTCTCATTGTGTTGTGTTTGGGTCGCGTAAATTTGATACACATGTCTTTGATTTGGCTGTGCGCCTGTGCATTGTCCTCGGCTTGGCTTGGCTTTTTACAACTAGATCTTTTTGATCTACTAATTTGTTTCGTTTCTATCGTTCCCTCGGATCCTGATAATCTGTTTTGTATGTTAGATATCTCATGCAGTGCCAGTGCTTGTGTGTAGATCTCATTCTTGTGAGTCTGCTTAATTTCAAAGATCCCTATAATGCAGATCCTTTGCGTCAATGGTTTGGAGACAGTTGTGACATTGTTCTATGTGTGATTTTGTCTGTTGTGTCTGTGGTATGGATTGTTTTCTGTTGCTGCATCTGTTACACATTCAGGCTTTGAACATTCTTCTTGTTGGTCAAATGGACATCTTCATTTGTGGTTAGTTGTAAATGGCCAGTCTCCAAGGACATCTTTTTCGCATACGGCCCGAATCGCTTCTTTTTCATTCTTGTTTGGCCTGTTTCATAGGAGAAATAAGCACTTCCCCCTCCCCCGTTTGTGCATTCATGTTAAAAAAAGTCGGTCCTTGCTTCTGAATGCCCATTTTTTGGGCCATTTAGCACTTTTCTAGAATGTTATTGTATTTACTTCTGAGTAGTGGCTACACATATTTGATAGATGTGTAAAGCTCAATTACTACTTGATATCTTTAAGGTTTCCTTCATATCATTTTTGGTCTATTAACTTGTTTGATTGAGCCATGCTTTATTCGCATCTTTATATCCGTTTTATGTTCACCTGAGGAAGAATATTTTGCATTTATAAGGCTTCTTTACATGCATACACAGAGACACACGAAGAGAGACATGTATATAGATAGTATGTAATTAAAACATCGCACTACAACATCTAAGGCATGGTGATGCAAATTTTCATTGTAATATGTCAACATCTAAGGCTAGTGATATAGTAATGTTGTATCTCTCGACTTGTGTTCTTCTGAAAATCAGTTTTTCTAGATGTTCACTTGTGCCATCTGTTGTGGCCTTTTAGATGAAAGACCTGTCTTTGCTTTATACTCTGTATAGTCAGCTTGACAATATTCGTGCTTTCACTCTGCAGCATACTGTGTTGTTGCTGCTGAATCTGCTGGTAGACAGATCCCGATTGCTTTTCTTGAGAAGATCAAAGAAGAGTTTACCAAGAAATATGGTGGAGGAAAAGCTGCTACTACTGTTGCTAATGGTCTTAAAAAAGAATTCGGGTAGTTTCATCATTTTAATCTACCGTCTCCCCCTTCCAAATTTAAGAGTAAATCTTAATAATCATAGTTTTGTTTTCATGTCTGCCTGACAATCGTGAACAGTCCCAAATTGAAGGAACAAATGCAATACTGTGTGGACCACCCCGAAGAAATGAGCAACCTTTCCAAGGTGAAGAATCAGGTGTCAGAAGTCAAAGGAGTAATGATGGAAAATATTGAGAAGGTAGTTAGGCATGAACCTTATGGTTAATTGTGTTTCATTTTCTAGTGTGGATTGATATTGCACAGTGTCAAGGTGGATTGTTATATTTGAATGTCTTTTACAGGTTCTTGATCGTGGAGAGAAGATTGAGCTGTTGGTTGATAAAACTGAGAATCTCCGTTCGCAGGTACATGGATATCATCAGTTGTTTCTTCTTTCTTTGTTGAGCTAAACGATGTTTACATGCTAAACCGTGCTGGAAAAAAAATCTGTAATCTGTACATTGGATGTGTAGCTTTTTCTTCTGCACTTTACTTGACTGCAAACTAGCGTCCTTCTGGTTCCTTTTTTTGAGTTACTTATCCTTCTTAAATGGAACTAAAATGTTTTAGAACACGAAGTCTAAAATTCACTTTTACTATCAATAATGCTATGGCTGTATAGTAATGAAAAATTGTTGGATGAGATAACAAATGAGGATTAACACGAGGAAAAAATGTGATAAATGCTCTCTTGGTATTCTAAAATGACAAGCATGTCAAAAAAAAAAACAACAGTTCTGTTAGCCTTTTATGTCAATAACTTGATGGTGAGAATGCATTGATGGCTGTCCTGCAGGCGCAAGATTTCCGAACACAAGGAACGAAGATGAGGAGGAAGATGTGGTTTCAGAATATGAAGATAAAGCTAATTGTTCTGGGGATTATCATTGCTCTCATACTTATCATTGTCCTGTCTGTGTGTCACGGTTTTAAATGTCATTAATGCCGGTGTCCACCGCCTTTTTCTTAAGCTGGTAATATCAAGGATTCATTTAATTGAATTGCTGAGAATAACAACGTTGAATTAATCGGGTATCGTTTTTTCTTTTTTCAATCTAATAGCATTGTATTTTACTTTTTGAGTAATTCTTTCTTCTTGTCTGTTATTTGTATTACAAATAGTGATTTTGTATAGCATGTACTCTGACCTTATTATATAAATGAAAGAGTGCAGATTTTTTTTTTTAAAATCACATGAGTGTACCTTCAGTGAGTATAATTTATACTTGTAGCACCAACACTTCAGTTTAAGTGTTGGGCACATTTTTGACACAACACATCTCCGACATGCTGCAATACTTTATCAATACGGTGGTGTCAGTCACTCCTGAACACGAATTTTTTAGATATGTTTTCAATATTTCAGTTGTTTTCAAAGAGAGACTAAAAGACGTCTTCCACGAGTCCATTCTGATCACAACCCGATCCTTCTTGATACTATATATATATATATATATATATATATATATATATATATATATATATATATATATATATCATGCTTGGCTTGTTTAGCTGGTGTGGAATGAAGCATGGAGAAGTTTCATTCTTTACATGATGATATTAACCAAGAGCTGGACTCCATTCATTCTCAGGGAAAAACCTATTGGCACCGATGCTCTTAAATTCAATGGTTTGTTGAAGGAGGAAAGAAATACACATGATTTCTTTCATTTATCCACAATCAAACGTCAAAAAAACGTCGTATTTTATGTCTAAGGATTCAGATAGAGGCTGAACCTTTGAGAATGAAAAGACGCGGAGTATGATCAAAGATTTCTATGTGCAACTATATTATCCACTCCAGTGTCACGAAGGAAACCCACAGCTTCAATCTAGACAAACTGAGGAAAAAGCTTGCCAATTGGAAGACTAGACATCCCTCCAAAGCTGCAAGGACAGTTTTTTTTTTTGTTTTTGTTTTGAGAGGTCTGCCAAGAATATTTTAATTCAGAGCTCTCTTGGCAAAACATGCAGACAGTCCTTTTGGGGAGATGATCAAGGGCAGAGGCGTATGCATTCGATTGCCTGGCAAAAATTGTGTAGATCGAAGGAAAGATGGAGGCTTTGGTTTCAAACACCTGGAAGCAACGACCTTGCTCTTCTTGGTAAAGCTTGTTTGGAAAATTCTTAATGATGACGATTCTTTATGGGTTAAAGTGATGGTGCAAAAATATGGAAGTCCCTTCCCTGCCCCTCAAAGCAGGGTCCTCCTCATCCTGGCGACACGTGGTAACCAAAAGGCAGCCCATGGGCTCTTATGAATGGATTGGAAGTTAGTAATGATAACATAGTCTGGAGAAGTGAGTTGAGTGAGAATTTTTCCGTCAAGAGCGTTCACAACTTCCTCACGCTTAATGACCAAAGCCGAAATGATTACAAGTGGGAAATTTGTGGAAACTTAAGGGACCACTACGATACAACTACCACATCTGGCTGATCAAACACGATGCTTTACCTACTATGGATTCATTATGGAGGCGACAAATCGTACAATATTCTTTTTGTCCTCTTCGTAACCAGTACACTGAAACCTCTCTTCATATTCTTGAAGACTGCAATAGGTCTAAAGATCCCTGGCATTCAGTGATCTATCCTCATGGTCGGGATGAATTCTTTTCCCCCAATGACAGTCATACTTGGCTGAATAAGAATGTTACCCCTCAACGGGAGCGGAAAGACTGGCCCTGTGTTTTTTGAGACATGGTGTATACAATTTGGCATTGACGTAACAAGTCGGTTCATGATCCAGACTCCAGAGTAGGAGCGACCTCCCACTCAAGTCATTCTTTCTCATACGGTCAAGTGAGTCATAAATCTCAAGCTTGCTTGGATTCTTGAGATAAGATTGAGACGCTTATTCATCCCACTATATGTTGGTTCTTAGCTGTTTTTTGAGAGGTTTGGCCGTATTGGTTTTGTTCTGTGCTCTTTGTTCGTCTATTCCTAGCTTTCCAAATTTTGTGGTGTACATATTGTAACTTCTCATCTTGGCTCTTGTTCGAATAAAGTGGATTGTTTTATTAAAAAAAGTAAAAATAGACATCATACGTTGCAAATGTTTGTCAAATAAATATGATATTTTTAACCTTACCATTCGGCAAGTAATGTATCTCGTTTTTTGAAATGGTTATCAAAAAAATATGATATTTTTAAGGGGGAACGAGGGAGAAGGATATAAATATTTCATCAATTGAGTAGAAGGACAGTCTTTTGAAACTTTTGCATAAAGGACAAAACTATTTATTTACTGTCGAAATTCATTGTTTAAATTCACTGTCGAAATTCACTAATTTTCAAAATTCATTGTCGAAATTCACTGATTTTCAGGATTCACTGTCGAAATTCACTGATTTCGGGATTCAATGGGGAGATTCACTGATTTTCGGGATTCATTGTTTGTCCTTCTCGCTATAAAAATTATGCAGTTGTCCTTATCCCTATAATAAACATGTAGCTGTCATGTTACTTAAAAATATTCCAGATTGTGTTTTTATCTCTAATTTCCCATACTTTTAATCTTACCATTCGGCAAGTAATGTATCTCATTTAGGTTATCAAATAATCATTCAATTGTAATATTTCGAAGGCAAAACAAGTTTCTGTATTTTCTTTTGCGGCCCTCTAGTGGTCAAATACCAATGTCAGTATTTTCGACATTGCAGACGTCGAACGTACATTTTCTAACTCTAAAGTTCATTTTTGGTGTAGGCATTGGAGGAATAAGTATTTAACAAACAAAAATGAAAAGACTTGGTATTGGAGGAATAGGTATTTAACAAACAAAAAGAAAAGACTACCACACTAAATAATGGGTTTGGAAAAACGACATTTAGTTGAATTAATGACAAATTTAAAATTGTGGCTAGGACTAGTTCATTTACATCTACACAAAAATATTCTTACAAGATCCGTCTTTTATCTAATATATGGTCAGAACTTCAAATCACTTTTCCTCTTTCACAGCAGAGGATCGTGGTCTATCCAAGATTAACGAATTCCACAAAAGAGCTCTAAAAAATATCTCCACAAAAGAGGGGGAATGGGGTTACGGGAGGCAAAATCCCAAAACAAACAAACATTCAACAAGACAATTAGAATGTAAATTACTTTGAGGAAGCTAGTTAGGCAACTTGTTTGCCAAAACAAACAACAACTAGATACAAAACATAGTTGTGATTCCAGGGGATTGTAAATGAAAGAAAGCATCCTAAAATTATCTACTTACTTTTCGTTTAGCTAAGTCATTTTAGACGAGGCAGCACTCAAAATCCTTATCTTGAGGAGGAAAATACAAAACATCCCAACCGTTCTTCTCTCATTCATAGAGAGAGTTTCAAAATACTACTACTCATATCCCAAAATGTAAGTTCATTTGGGGTTTTTTCATACAGATTAAGCAAGTTGGTTAAATTGGTTATTAATGATAATTTTGATTAAAAATACTAAAATGACTTTTGTCCGTTATTAATGCAAAGTAGTGAAAAGTTGGTGGGTAAATAATAAATGAGGTTAAAAGGAGAAAAATATAATAAATGCTTCATTGGTTTTTTAAATGGACTTCACAAAATAAAAAAGCTAAATGGAATTACATTTTGGGACGGAGGTAGTAGCAAACTTCCCATAAACTTCACATAGAGAAATCTATACCATAGCAATAAAACTTTAATAATAGGTTAAACAAAGCTCCACATAGAGAAATCTATACCATAGCAATAAAACATAAAAAATAGGTTAAACAAAGCTCAGCAGGTTCAAGTGGCAAAGCAACTACGGTAGCAGAAGTGGCAGAAGGAAGCAACTACGGTGACGGAAGGAAGGCGCCCACGGGTACGCGACAAGATAAATCATGGATGTGATGTCGCGGTGGCACTTTCACACAACCGTTATCCCCAAGTTTGGACCCCATGAGTTGCGAATAATCCAATATGGTTCATCCCACTCGGTGCCATAACTGATGAGAACCATAACATGAGCGACAATACCCTTGGGCTCGCCCACGTTAGCATAAAATCCATCACGTGTTATATTGTCCTTCTTCGTGTACAAATGAAAAGCCGGGCCGCAAAAAACGATCATTGCTAATGGCCTTTTTTTAACGGCAGCCATCAAACTAATCTTAGACATAAGAGTGATTTTCCTGAAATCTTTTATCCTCACCCTTGCAGGGAGGTTCTCGCCATCATCATCACATCTTCTACATGCGCCTCGGGCTTCGGCTGATGTTGGATAGTCGACGCTGTTACTGATTCCTTTACGCTTAATTTCTCTAAAGGCATTCATAATGTATCCCTTTGGTTCCACCACGAACCTCGCAGCAGTCAACATCTACAGATCAATTTGGCCCACTAGTTTAACTGGTGAAGTGATTTAGTAATGTTGTATCTCTCGACTTGTGTTCTTCTGAAAATCAGTTTTTCTAGATGTTCACTTGTGCCATCTGTTGTGACCTTTTAGATGAAAGACATGTCTTTGCTTTATCCTCTGTATAGTCTGCTTGACAATATTCATGCTTTCACTCTATAGCATACTGTGTTGTTGCTGCTAAATCTGCTGGTAGACAGATCCCGGTTGCTTTTCTTGAGAAGATCAAAGAAGAGTTTACCAAGAAATATGGTGGAGGAAAAGCTGCTACTATTGTTGCTAATGGTCTTAAAAAGGAATTCGGGTAGTTTCATCATTTTAATCTACCGTCTCCCCCTTCCAAATTTAAGGGTAAATCTTAATGATCATAGTTATGTTTCCATGTCTGTCCGACAATCGTGAACAGTCCCAAATTGAAGGAACAGATGCAATACTGTGTGGACCACCCCGAAGAAATCAGCAACCTTTCCAAGGTGAAGAATCAGGTGTCAGAAGTCAAAGGAGTAATGATGAAAAATATTGAGAAGGTAGTTTGGCATGAACCTTATGGTTAATTGCGTTTCATCTTTTTTAGTGTGAAATGATATTGCACAGTGTCAAGGGGGATTGCTATATTTGAGAGTCTTTTACAGGTTCTTGATCGTGGAGAGAAGATTGAGCTGTTGGTTGATAAAACTGTGAATCTCCATTCGCAGGTACATTTGAGAGTCTTTTTAGTGTTGGCGCAGTTGGCTAGCGCGAAGGTCTCATAGTTTCTGAGTAATCCTGAGGTTGAGAGTTTGAGCCTCTCTCACCCTATTTTTTGTACTCTTATTATTTTTTTCTCTTTAGCTACATGATACATTTTCTCACAACCATTGTTTTGAAATCTTTGATATATATTCATTTCACCCCATTTTTTTTGTACTCTTTGAGATGTGTTGGTAAATTGTATATATTCATCCGATGAGAAAAGAAAAAATAGTTGGTAAATGGTATTCTTTTTTGTTAGATATTTTATTCACAAAGTCTTTTTTTTTTTTTTGAATGTGTTGTTGCACACTAAGTGCGACAGGTGTCGCCGAAAAGAAACGGGGCTCGACCTGCCCGGTCAAGTCGCGGTGGGTCGAGGAGGCTCGGGGGCAAACACTCCCAAAACCTAAACGAACCTATGCGAATGACACACCATTTCGTAGAAGGGATTTTTCATTGGGACACACCATTTCGATGTTGCATGTTCATTGAGACACATCCTTTAAAGACGAACTGGTTTGTTCTTTCGTGAAAATGTACAGTATCTTTTCGTTGTCTATATATAGAGACACATCAGCATTCGGTGTAAGAACACGAAGTTTATTTTTTTAGAAGCATCATCAGTACAAACATATTGTGTCTCTAAAGTAGTACTCTATTGAATCCTGAGAGAAATCTTAAAATATCTCTTTAAAGAAACGTTTTATACGTGCCTTCAGTTCGTTTTATCACATTTTTTTTTCTCTTTACCCTTTTTTCTCTTTACCTAACACATGATACATTTTCTCACGACCATTGTTTTGAAATCTTTGATATATATTCCTTTCACCCCATTTTTTTTTGTACTCTTTGAGATGTGTTGGTAAATTGTATATATTCATCCGATGAGAAAAGAAAAAAGTTAAATGGTATACATCTAGTATATATTCATTTCACCCTATTTTTTGTACTCTAAACAAAGTGTGCATCATTTCAAATTAATAAAGAAAGGTCCAAACAAGAAAACACATATTAATGTTAATCCACACAAAAATAAAATGTTTTCCTGGTGTAAATTGTTTGCCTATTATAGAAATCTTTAAAATGAGTTGAAAATGGTACTTTCATCCGATGAAAAAAAAAAAAAGATTGCACATTTTCAAATTAACGAAGAAAGATCAAAACATGATAACACACAAAGAAGATATTTCCAAAAGACAATGCCGCCCCAGGTGAGGAATATAACAAGAAGCCGAAGTCATAACAGCAAAATAGTTGTAGTGGGATAGGGGATGGGTTTACGTCCAAAATAAAAACATTTAGAAGGTAAATTACAACCAAAAAAGCATTAAAGCCAACAGGAGAGAAGTAAGTACGGTTGCGGTTACGGTTGCGGTGGCGGTGGCATAACGAATGCAACAAGACGAAACAAAGGTGCAACATCTTCATGAACTTTCACAACATTTTCCCCTAGCCCGGCCCCCACGAGTTTCGGAGAATAAAATATGGATTCTTTTTTTTTTTTTTTTTTGTGAAAAAGTATTTAATTCTAAACTCACTTTAATCTGAATAAATATTCGCATTTATCTTTGCTTTCTGTATTTGTTTTCATTCGGCATATGATATGTGAATAAAATTGTTCTGTACTAATTCTTTTCGTTTATTGTTACTGCAAGTTCATCTTCTAAATAGGGTAATTTATTTTTTCAGGCTATACAGAGCCACGTGATTTTTTTATGTTGTATGATTTTTTTGAGGTTGTATGATTTTTTTGAGGTTCGAAAAGAGGTTATCCGTACATATATCTACGGAACATTTCATTTACGTACATATTAACATCTTATTTCCGTACATATTGCAAAACATATTATGTACGGGGCGAGGATATAATTACCGCATATAATATCTATGCATTTTCGTAAATAATTCATAAACTTTAGCTTGTCAATTATCCCTGAACCTGCTATGTTGAAGATTCCACCAATTTGCCCAGATGATGCTTTTGGATGCTTCTTTCATAATCAATTTTATTGTGTTACATCTAGATGTGTAATAGACTTAATATCTGTTAAATATACCAAGGACACATCTAGATGTGTAATAGACTTAGTCATTGATCTTGCTTAACAGCCAAGTAAACTAGTAAATATCTGGACTGCAAGTGGATAAAATATCTCGGCGGAGACCTCTTGGGGTCGCATAGACCGCCAGCTCCGCTCGTCTTGCCCTTGCTCCCTGTTTCCTCCCAAGTCTTGTGCGGCCTTTTAAGGGACTTTTGTCCAAGGTCGCGATCCGGCCCCCTAGTCACGGTGACGCTCTAGGCGGGGCTCGATGACAGCGACCTTGACCTGGTATCATTGGCGTCGCCAACGATGTAGTCGCGGACCTCCCGCCGGTATGATGAGCCAGAGAGGCTATTTCCGGGACTAAACGGTGGCGATATTATTTGCACGCATCAATGGCCCCCTCTCCCTCACAAGCTTGACCACATCAAAGTAGCGCCAGAAATGATCTTTAGCGGTAAGAGAGGGGGTAAGAAAGAAGGGGAAACATCACGTACTGGACGGGCTTCAAACACCTGGACTAAGCTACCCTCTCCAGGTTGAGAAGACATAAATATCACAATAAATATTCGTTCGAGAAGGGATTGAGGAGGAGCAAGCCTTGCCCTCTCCTTTTATAGCAGAAACGAGCAACATGAATGGCCACGATCAACAAGATCTCACGGTCGGCATTCATGTGGTTTATAAGATCAAGAAATCGAAATTCGGTCATATTGGATGGCGTCCGGAGTCCCGTCCGGTGGACGGGCGTTTGATCAAATGGACGAGCGTCCAGGAGGGTATTTTACATTCAGCAAGTTTGGACGCAGGATGGACGCTAGATCAGACGGGCGTCTGAAGAAGATTCGGCCCGACTCAAAGTTCAAAACGTTCCGGACGAGCGTCCAGAAGAATGGACGGGCGTCCACGGCCGACTGAAGCGCAACCGACCTAGCTTATGACCTAGCCGACTTATTCACCTATTTAAGCGGCAGCGCCCCAAACCTAGCAGACACGTAAAGATACGCATAGAGACGAGTTAGAGAGTCGAAAATTCATCTTAAAAACGACGCGGTTTGTCCTTTCTTTTTGTTTTCTTTTATTATGCACTCAAAACGATTTGTTGATTTCAAGACTATTATGAGTAACTAAACTCCCGGGTTGGACGAACGGGTGAAGCAATTCAGGAGGTGTTTGGTTTTCTTATTTTCTGCGTTTTGCAATCAATAAAGGTCAGATTTTTATTGCGTTTATTTCGTGTTTCATATCGATAGATAAAGCCTGTGATATTTGTTTGACGATAGTTGAATGAATTCTAGATCACCGCAATAGTAATCAGTTTAATCGATTTGTCTAAAAACGAAAGTTATCAAATTGTTAACCTAGATAATAGATTCGAAAGAATTTGTGCCTATCGTGCTTAAATAATCAATCTTTGATAAAAGTTGATAAACGGATTATCTAAGAAATTAGTAATCTGCTTTGGGTATAGGTTAATCTTGGCCTTTAGTAATTTGCATGCGTAGGGAGTTAGAATCTTTTACCGCTATCTTGAATTGTGGATCCCTGTTCGTCTGCCTTTCTCCCCATTATTTGATAAACCTAGAATTGTTACTCGTGACACTTTTTGCCTAAGCTTTAATACACATTCAACCTCACGTTCCTCGTGGGATCGACCCGGAATAATCGCTTTACTACAAGCTTTGCACTTGGAGCGACTAACCGGATTTTCATTACTTGTCTTTTTGTTTCGTTTACAAAAATCCACCACAAGTTTTTGGCGCCGTTGCCGGGGAACTTGGCACGGTTTTATGTGTTTTTAGCATAAGATTTAGGTAGATCATTCGCTGTTGTTTTAGTTAGGGTTTAAGGTTCTCCCTTAGTAGCCTCTTTTCTGCAATTTCTGCTTCTGTTCTTGTTCTTCCGGTACCAAACGAGCGTCTGGATCTTGGACGCCCGTCCGCTGGAAATTTTCGATCCAATTTTATTTTTATTCACTCAAACGAGCGTCCATAATATTTGGACGCCCGTTCGTATTCTGCCAGTCGGACGAGCGTTTGTGTCACTAAACGCCCGTCCAGCCCAATACCCACCCAGACGCCCGTCCATAACCTTGGACGCCCGTCTGTCTTCCTGACTCCTTTCTTCTCTTTCTCTTTCTCTCCTTAGTTTGACTTCGTTATATGCAAACACGAAGTAAACAAGGACGATTAATTTTTGAGCACGAGCTTGAACGAGACGTAGTTCGAGTAAACCGTAAACGAAAAGTTCCCGAGCCCATTCCGATTCCCGAAGAGGAAGTCGAAGAGAGTTCGAGTGAAAACTCTTCTGAAGATAATTTCTTCTCCAACCGTTTCTTTGAGGAAGAAACTACTGTTTCAATGGCTCAAGCCAACCGCACCCTGGCAGACTATGCCACTCCCGGTGATGTGAACATTCGCTCGGCTGTGGTTATCCCTACCGATACAGCCCCGTTTGAGATAAGACCGGCTCTCATCCGGATGGTGCAGCATGCATCAACTTTCTATGGGTATCAATCGAGAACCCCCTACACGCATCTTTATGTATTTCTGGGTATATGCGATACTACTCGCATTAAGGATGTCAGTCAAGACATCATTAAGCTGAAACTATTTCCATTTTCACTCCGTGGAGAAGCAATGGAATGGTTTAAATCTCTTCCTTCTGAATCTATCCAAACTTGGGCCCAGCTCGAAAGTCAATTTTTGGCCCAATATTTTCCCCCGTCTAAGACAGCTCAATGTCTTAACGAGATCTCAAATTTTCATCAACTGAGTGATGAATCTTTCTTTGAAGCATGGAAGCGTTTCAAAATTTTGTTGAACAAGTGCCCCCATCATGGAATGGATTTGCAGAGAAGGGTCCATACTTTCTTCAGTGGTCTAAATGAGTCCACTAAAGGGATGGTCAACTCCTCATCCGGAGAGTCTTCTTGAAGAAAACCCCACAAGGGTGGGATTTATTTGAAGATATAGCTAGGTACAACTATGCACCTACGTATCAATCACCAACGGTCCCTGCCGCACCTAAAATCGAAGAAGTCAACAACTTAATCATGGTCAAATGATTGCGGCCTACCGCAGCTCAACTTTCGCTTTGACCATGACTAAAAATCAAAATCAACCCTCTCTCCAACGAGAATGCACAAGTATTCTCTTGTGATAATCTTGTTATCGGACCGGTCACATCGGTGACCATTGTCGATACACTCCTATCCCCACCTTTCAAGCCAATGCGCCCAACAAACGAGGCAGTATGATTCGGTGAACTGCTATACATGTGGGCTTAGAGGTCACATTTCTGCAACATGCCCCTTGAATGGTGGAAATGAGAGAAACAATTCTTCCGGCGCAAAACCGAGATTTTCAAACCGAAATAACTCTCGAAGGTCGAACTACAACCGAGAATAGAAATTATGCTCGAATCAAGGTTATGACCAAAACCGCTCTCGAATTCGGGCTACAATCAAAATTCGGGACGAATACCACTCGCAATGCCTACTACCGAACCCCAACTCGAGTCAAAGTTCAAATTCTCAACCAAAAACAAATCCAACCTGGCCCACTAATCAAAACTCACAGCAAAACCGCCCTAATCAGGATTCCTCAACTTATGGTACTACCCCTACACGGGCAGAGTATGAAAGCAACGAGAGGACGATGAAGAACTTAGAAAGACAGTTAGGACGACTAGGCCGAACAATTAGTTTGCCGGACCTCAAGGTCAGCTACCTAGTTTTACAGAAAAAAAAACCCTAAAAGTGGGCATGCAGCCCAAGCTGAAGCAAGAACAAACCACTGTGCCGAGCTCGCACCCATTACCCCCTATGGACAAGAGGAGTCAAATGCTATGAATCTGAGGTCCGGTACACAATTGCAACAACACCCTGGTTACAGACAGAACCAGGGAAACGAGTAAGCCCTCCTACCCCTGATTCGGTAGGAGGGGAAGAATCGCAGTCCCCTGACCTGGATGAAGAGAGAGATGAAAATGAGATTGAAGCTGGAAAAAGATTTCGGGTGATTGAAAACCAAAATGATGAACCTGAGAAAGTCACTCAGGCGGATGATCCCCTGACGAGTGAAAAGACTGAAAAAGTGGTGAGGTGGAAAGATCTTGAGGACAAAGCTATACGGGCTTCCTCCACCAGGAAAGTATTCTCCGAAGAAGAACTGAATAAGCTCCCGTTCCCACCAAGGAAGCACAACATTTCCTTATCTGAAGACAAGAAGTATGACAAAGTACTCAACCTACTAAGAAACACTCAAGTAAATTTGCCTTTATCCGAGGTATTGGTTGAAATGCCTAAGTATGCCAAGTTTGTGAAGGATGTTGTTTCGTCGAAGAAGAAATTGGGTGAAATGGAGAAAAGATTGGGAGAAGAATGCTCCGCTATTGCCGACGGAGGAATTCCTGAAAAGCGCAGCGATCCCGGAAAATTTGTCTTAACTCTGAAAATCAAGGATTTAAGCTTCCCAAATTCTCTGTGTGATTTAGGAGCGTCCATTAGTTTGTTGTCTCTATCTGTCTGCAAGAGACTACACCTTGACCATCTATTGGAGCCTACCCCCATAAGTATCCAGCTTGCAGATAGATCTTTCAAGAGAGCCGACGGAGTGCTTAGAGACCTTCTGGTCCAAGTAGACAAATTCACATTTCCTGTGGATTGGTATGTCTTAGACACTAAAGAAGAAGATACCCCCCTCCTCCTAGGACGACCTTTCCTATCTACTGCTAGAGCCACTATAGATTGCGATGCAGGATTTGTCACTTTACGTGTTGGGGATGAGGAAGTACGCTACAGTGTAGTTAAAGCCCTTAGATCACCTTCTGAAAACCCCTCTGGTTTTGTGCTTGAAACGTCAGATGATTTCACAGACTACACCCTGGACGAGCTAGAGGCCGCCTATGGAGAAGAGCTTGCTGAAGAGGACCCAGTGCTCTCTGAAAGAACTCTTTCACCCTCAGAAGAAGTCGACTTGCTTGAGGCAAGAGTTTTTGACCCTATCACTAAGGAAGATCTAAAACAAGGAGAGGCCAAGACCAGCGGTTTAGAGGAGCCTCCTGAGGACCTTGTTCTAAAACCTCTACCTCGATTCGAAGTATATCTTCTTGAGAGAAGGTGAGCGCTTACCTCTGATTATCTCCTCTACACTGTCAGCAGAAGAAGAAGCTGAGTTAGTTGATGTTCTGAAGAAAAATGAGAAAGCCTTCGGTTGGCAGGTAGGTGATATAAGAGGAATATCTCCAGACGTCTGTATGCATAAGATTAGAACCGAAGAAGGTGCAAAGAGTATAAGACAACCACAGAGACGTTTAAACCCACACATGCAGGAAGTGGTAAAGAAAGAGATCATTAAGCTATTGGATATGGGGATTATTTATGCGATAGCTGATAGCGATTGGGTCTCCCCCACTCAGGTAGTACCAAAAAAGGGAGGTATTACAATTGAAAAGAATGACAAAGGTGAAGAGGTAGCTGTCAGATTAGTCACCGGGTACAGAGTCTGTATAGACTATAGGAAGCTAAACGAGGTGACCTTAAAAGACCATTTCCCTCTCCCCTTCATAGACCAAATGTTGGAACGTTTGGCGGGGCATGCTTTCTACTGTTTTCTGGACGGTTATTCAGGTTATTTCCAAATCCCTATTGACCCAGTAGATCAAGAGAAAACAACCTTCACCTGCCCCTATGGTACTTTCGCTTATAGGCGAATGCCCTTTGGACTTTGCAATGCGCCCGCTACCTTTTCAGAGATGTATGTTGGCTATCTTTGATGGACTTATAGAGAAATGCATGGAGGTATTCATGGACGACTTCTCGGTGTTTGGCACATCGTTTACGGACTTTGTCTTGAAAATCTAGACAAAGCACTTTGAGGTGTGTGGAGAAGAACTTGATTCTCAATTGGGAGAAGTGCCATCTTATGGTGACCGAAGGGATTGTTTTAGGTCACAAGATCTCCGCTAAAGGCATAGAGGTTGATAAAGCTAAGGTAGAAACTATTGAAAAGATGAATTACCCCAGAAACACGAAGGAAGTAAGAAGTTTCCTTGGTCATGTGGGTTTCTACAGGAGATTCATAAAAGATTTTTCAAAAATATCGAAACCTTTATCGACTCAACTGAAAGATGACGTCACATTCAATTTCGATAATGACTGTCAAGTTGCCTTCAAAGAGCTTAAACAGCGTTTGACCTCTGCCCCTATCCTGATCTCTCCGGATTGGAACATTCCATTCGAACCGATGTGTGATGCCTCCAACTACGCTCGTGGGTGCTTTGTATTAGGACAAAGGGTTAATGGTAAATTCCAACCTATCTCGTACGCGAGTCATACCTTGAATCCAAATTTCAAATTACACCACTACGGAAAAGGAACTGTTAGCGGTTGTGTTTTCCATGGATAAGTTCCGCGGCCTATTTGCTTGGTGCCAAGGTAATTGTATGGACCGATCATGCAAAGGCATTTCGTTACTTAATGAACAAGAAGGATGCTAAACCAAGATCGCTAAGGTGGATTCTTACACTACAAGAATTCGATGTTCACATCAAGGATATAAGGGGTAGTGAGAACACCGTAGCGGACCATATTTCAAGAGTAATACCGATGGGCGAGGAAGATCCTTTGGACATTGATCTTTATTATCCCTTCGAGAGCGTCATGAATATGGATGTCCATACCCCCGACCCCCTTGGTATGCTTCGATTGTCAATTACCTTCATTCTAGCTACTTGAATCCCGAATTTTCTTACCGGGAGAAGAAGAAGTTCTTCTCGATCCGAAGTACTATGTACGGGAAGAACCATATCTATTCAAGATCTCCGCAAGGATGGGTTACTCCGCCGGTGTGTACACGAATGCGAGCAACGGGATATTATTGAGCAATGTCATAGTGGCCTCACTGGCGGCCATTTTAATGCATGGAAGACCGCTGCCAAAATCTTTCAATGTGGTTTCTACTGGCCCAAGATTTTTAAAGATACTGAAGCCTTCTGCAAAAGCTGCGATAGGTGCCAGAGAACCGGTACTTTGGCCAGGCGGTACGATATGCCGCTTCAACCCATATTGGAATGTGAAGTGTTTGACGTATGGGGCATAGACTTTATGGGACCATTTCCATCTTCATGCGGAAATAAATACATTCTAGTCTGTGTAGACTATGTTTCTAAATGGGTAGAGGCCGTCGCAACTCCACTAAATGATCATAAAACGGTCATGAAATTTACGAAGAGAAACATTTTCACGAGGTTTGGTACGCCCTAGAGCTCGATCGGCGATGAAGGGTCACACTTCATTAATAGACCCCTGGATAGCCTGTTAGCTAAGTATGGTGTTAAGCATAAAAGTGGCACACCATATCACCCTATGACCAGTGGGCAAGTTGAGCGTAGTAATCAGAGTATAAAGAAAATCCTGGAGAAGACGGTGAACTCTCATCGAAAGGATTGGAGTCTGAAGCTGGATGATGTACTGTGGGCTTACCGGACCGCATACAAAAACCCTATGGGTACATCACCATACCAAATGGTTTATGGAAAGCCCCGTCATTTGCCGGTAGAATTAGAGCATAGAGCTTATTGGGCAACTAAGTTCCTAAACTTCGACTCCCAAGCTTGTGGAGTACGTAGGCTCCGGCGGAGATACATGAATTAGACGAGTTCGGGCTCCAAGCTTATGAGAGTTCACGGATAAGCAAGGAAAGGATGAAATTCCTTCATGATAAAAAGATCAAGAACGGGGAGTTTCATGCGGGCGGCCGGTCTTGTTATACAATTCCGTGCCGCATCTTTTCCCCGGAAAGCTAAGGACGCGGTGGTCCGGTCCATTTGAGGTCCCGTCTGTCTTTCCTAGCGGCGTTTTGGAACTTAAGGGGATTGGTGATCAGCCTTTCAAGGTCAATGGTCAACGATGCAAACCCTACATTGGCCAACCGAAGGAATCACCCGAGGTAGTTAAATTCCTTGATTTGTTAAGTTGTATCACTTCAGGAGTCGATGACTGCGATGAGTTCTCCCCAGACCTATTCTCGATGATAGTCTTGAATCACCACCGAAGTTTTTGCCGGAAGCTGGGACATGGAACAATATTGGAAGGAAGTGGATTTGAAGAAGCATAAAGTACGGAAGAGATCCCCGGTCAGACAGAAGATCAAGCAGGCCTGGGAAAAATGGTTGGGTCGAATCCCGAGTCTGCACTGCTGTTTTTGTAGACCTAATTTTGTTAAGAATTCTGTTGCTGAGATGACCGGCAAAAAGCCAAAGTGGCCCGACCCGGGTTAGACCTGAATTGAATGTCGAGCTAACGACATAAACCAAAAGCGCCACTAGGGGGCATCCTAGATATCAAATCTTGTTTCAGTTTCCCCTTAGTTCTTTTTTTGCTTTCGTATGTTATTTTAGTTAGTTTTACTAAGCTTTTTTGTTTCTATCTGTCAGTAGTTGCTTTCTAGTTATGGATCTTTACGGAGTTCGCCCGAGGAGTTTCCACTCATTAGTCGGATTCCGGCGATCACGATAGATGATGGACCGGGAGGCACTATAATTCTTCATGTAGATTTTGATATTAGTACTCGGTTAAGACCATCACGTACGTTATCATTGTTCCACCTTGTTCGGGAGGCGAGCGATTTCACGGCGAGGAGTTGCGGGAGGCCATAAGACGTCCGTACAAGATACTTAATGATCCTATGCTTGTGACGGATTTGGCACCGGTGCTTCGCGGTGAGCATTTCGGAGGTCTTGAGGTAGGCGGTGAGGATTGGTGTTTGCGGGATGAGTACGATTTTCCTCCGGCTATCGACATGCTTCGACGTCTCATTCGCATAGTGGACTGGGACGAGATCTACGTAGACCAGTGACCTATTAGTCAGTTTTGTCTCCGTCGAGCCCCGACGTAAAATGAAAGCGCTGGGTGGGAGGCAACCCACCGTTACTTATCTATTTTTGTTGTTGATGGTACTTCGTTGATTTATAGTTGTATTTTTTTTAAAATCTCAATTAAGTTAATAAGAAAATGCACTTTTGAATTTGAGTTGTATGGCATTTTATGATTTTTGCATTTAAGCCTTATTGGACGCCCGTCCATCAGTATGGACGCCCGTCCGGCTTGACTAAACTTTAGACGAACGTTCACTAGGCATGGACGCTCGTATGATAATTTCCCTCCAATCCTGTATGTGATTTAAAATCTCGGACGAGCGTCTACTAAACTGGACGCCCATCCAGTTCATCTGATTTCCCAGTGGACGCCCGTCCTCTGAGTTGGACGAGCGTCCAACCTCTGTCTATATATACGCCCTCAACGCTTGAACCCTCACTTTTCAGTTTTTCAAATCGCCAAACCGTTTCCTCTCCCTCTTTTTGGCCTCAAATCTTCATTTCTAAACCATTTTGAGCGATTCCAAGTGCTACAGGCCGCTCTTGATACCCTCTCTTTGATTCTCACAATCAAATCCTCCAACACACAGTATTTTTGGAGAATCAGGCACCATTCACGTCCGACTTTTCAGAGAAAAAAATTCGATCTTGGAGCCCATTTCGGTGTTGTTTGGATTGATTTTCACCTCGATCAGCATCTACCCATCTTACCCGGTAAGTTAGTAACAACTTTTCTCGATTTTGTTCACGTTTTTCTGAGTTCGATCTTTGGGTCGGTCGTTCACTTGAATATCATCTTATTTGTTTTCTTTCTTTCGTTTTTGATTCATGGCTCTTGCTGGTTGATGTTGTTGATGATGAATGGGTTGGCTATTGATCATGGATGGTTGTGATTGTGGTTTGGTTGATTTGAAATCCCGCTTTGGATGTTCAACGGGTACCTTTTGTGGGTATTGGGATTGTTTGATGTAGACTAGGCTTGGAAATGGTTCATAAGAAGGGAGTTGTGAAGCAACACGGGAAGGAAGTAGCTAGGGAGGCCGGGAAAAAGCGCAAAGAGTTCGACCCCACCTTAGTTGATCCCAACCGGGGTGTGAGTATTCGGGAGCAACCCCCAGAGCCACCCAAACTAGGGCAACCTTGCGAGATGAGCCTAGTTCAGATTCTGAAACGGATGAGGATGTGCCATTAGCACGAATGCCTAGGGTTTCCCGAGGAGGAGGATCGTCTAGGGCTGCGGAGACGGTAGAAGCGACTTTTGAGGAGGAACTGTTGTCCCTAGGACCGCCCCACCTAGGAAGAAGTCTAAAACCAGCCCTCCCATGCCAATGCCTCGTCGATTCATAAACCCTAGGGCCCATGAGGTTTTTACTAAGCATTATTTTTCACGGAATATGTTGGTTGAGAGGGCTGTGTTGGAGGCGAATGTCGATCCGGGGTTCGTTAAGTTGCTCAAGGTCCGGAAATGGGAAGCTTTAATGACAATCCCGACTACCCCAGTCAATAGCTCCCTAGTTAGGGAATTTTACGCAAATTATTCGGAGACCGACTTAGGGAAAGAGGTAGTCATGGTTCGAGGGGTAGAAGTTCCCTTTACACCGGAGGTGATTAATCAGAAGTACAACTTAGCGGCCTTTGAGGGAAGGGATTATAAGGAAGAAATCGTGCATAGACAGAGTTTGGGACAGGATCCTTTGGAAGAGTTGCGATTGCGGGTTTGTCCGGATGTTGCCTGGACGTTGAGACCGGGGGGAGACCGGAAAGAGTTGGTTACCACGACCTGGACAGAGGATTGGAAGGTCCGGTGTCGCTTTATTCGAGTCGGTTGTTGCCGAAAAACAACCTGACGCATTTTCATATAGGTGACCCGGGTATGCTTGTATGCGTTGACATTTGGCCTGAATGTCAATGTGGGACAGGCGTTATATGACGAGGTGGCTACTAATCAGAAAAACTATTCTCGTAGCCTGATTATCCCTCACCTGATCCACAGTCTCTGCATTGATGCCGGTGTGCCTGAGTACGGGGCCGATCACAAGCCGAAGAACCCGAGGCCTATATAGCGTGAGAAGGGTAAGCCTTCGGGTCAGCCAGAGTCGGGGGCACCGCAGGAGCCTGGTTCATCCTCGGTACGGACTCGAGCATCCTCACTTCCGGCTTTATCCCCCTCGGTCCGTATGAGATTAAGTATGGCCAACGGTATCCGGGATTGGATGTGCGATATCCACGAAACGCGAGAAGAACATGATGTACGTGCGAGATGCCTTGTGGAGGACAAGAAGCCGAGGGATATGCGGATCTTCAAGGAGAGTGATACGGAGTTCGTCTTCTCGGATGAGATTGAGCGAGCTATTGCGGATGTTATTCACGAGTCGAGTCATCCGATGAGGAGCGACCTGCCTCGGTAGACGAGACTACGGCACCACCTTCTCGGACCCTCCTCGACCCTCCGGCCCCTACGATTCGCGCCGCCGGGCCAACCTTGATCTTATTTGTCTATTTTTATGGTTGTATTGACATTTTTACTTATCTCGGTTCGTTGTAGTTTGATATTGCTACTACTATTTATTTACGATGAAACATGTAAGCCATAAGGCGCCCGTACTTTCATTTCGTCATTCGTGCACTTACCTGGATGGATTGAATGCTTACGCTTTTGTTTTCTCTTAATTTTGATCTCTCTTCTTCATTCTATTGTACTCCCCCGTTTTCCCCGAGATGTTTCCATGTTTCCCAAGTTGGGCAGGTCTATTTTTAGCGGTTACTCCGGGCTACATTGTATGACTACGACTATCCGGTGTCACTAGATAGGCTCCGGCCTGACCGACGATTCGTGTACCGGTTGCAATCAGCTAAGTGTTCTTTTATTTCTCTTTCTGCACAACATGAGGGCATGTTGAATTTTTAAGTGTGAGGGAGGGGATTAGTCGATATGTATCTATACATTTGATTATATGCTTATATGATGTTATTTCTATGCTAAAATGAGCTCAATTTTAAATTTTTTTTTTTGTTTTGTCCCGAGTAGGCAATACACGTTTTTGTTCGGTTTGTTATAGTCATTGATGTTGTATACCATATTTTAGTGAGTTAGTTGTTTCACCAAGATTTATTTTTCACAAGCCATAGCGAACGATGAGCTATTTTATAAAGTTATACCCCATTTTGGATTAGTGATTTTTGATTTTCTTATAAGTCATGTGCTTAGTGCTACGTTTATATCTCGAGAAGTATGATAGCTTGTATTTAGTTCCGTAGTATGATATACTGTGAATATCTAGACGTTTGGATGTGATAAGTAACACGTAGCTGTTGTCAAAGTGAAAAAGTTGAGTTAAGATGAAGTTATTCGTGTGTGTCGAAAGCTAGTCGATGATTTGGGTGAGGTAGGGTGTACCACGTATGTCCTATACCACTATGATGACTAAAAGCTCACGACGCTTAGGAAAAGTCGCCTTATGATTGGAGTAAGGTAGGGTGTTATCTCGAAATGTCCTATTCTCGCTATGAGGGCAATAGCTTCTTCTAATGTGTGTTTAAAGTGAAATAGTTAAATCAACTTAATAATTGGTATGGAATGAATATAAGACTTAGTTGTCGTTAATCTTACCCCAAAGTATAAACCGATGGATATGTTGTAGGGATTATCCTCTGAGTATATCGGAAAGGCCCTAGATTCACTCAATCATTCTTTTCGGGATATGTCACGTTTGTAGGGTGCATCTTATGAGTGTCACTTATTGCTAGTCTACGAGGGGGGTATTAGCTAGTTTTACTTCTTCAAGTTTGGATTTAGTGGAAGTTTGTTATGGCTATGCACACACTCACGTGGGTGAACATCTAATTTATTTGAATCTGTGGTATATGTGTTGAGGTGTCTATGCTCTTTCCGAGCCTTTATCTTGTTTTGTTTTGCTCGGGACGAGCAAAGTTTAAGTGTGGGGGAGTTGTTAAGGGTGAATTTACGTGCTTTATAACGTTATATTTTATAATGTTTCCCCCGACATTCGTATTAATCGCATGGAAATCACGTGTTTAAATGAATTATTGAGCGAATGACATTTTTAATGAGTTAATCGCAAAGTTGGTGAATTTATATGTTTTAATTATGATTTTATGGTTATTGGAATTGTGTTACGCTTTGCGGTATTTTTGATGTGATGTAGATACATGTTGGAGGCTAAATTGATGATCAAAGTTGATATAATTCGAGCTAAATCAAGATAAAGATGGAGAAAAAGAGATAAAGATCAAGAAATCGAAATTCAGTCATATTGGACTGGCGTCCAGGTCCCGTCCAGTGGACGGGCGTTTGATCAAATGGACGAGCGTCCAGGAGGGTATTTTACATTCAGCAAGTTTGGACGCAGGATGGACGCTAGATCAGACGGGCGTCTGAAGAAGATTCGGCCCGACTCAAAGTTCAAAACGGACCGGACGAGCGTCCAGAAGAATGGACGGGCGTCCACGGCCGACTGAAGCGCAACCGACCTAGCTTATGACCTAGCCGACTTATTCACCTATTTAAGCGGCAGCGCCCCAAACCTAGCAGACACAGAAAGATACGCATAGAGACAGTTAGAGAGTCGAAAATTCATCTTAAAAACAACAGCAGTTTGTCCTTTCTTTTTGTTTTCTTTTATTATGCACTCAAAACGATTTGTTGATTTCAAGACTATTATGAGTAACTAAACTCCCGGGTTGGACGAACGGGTGAAGCAATTCAGGAGGTGTTTGGTTTTCTTATTTTCTGCGTTTTGCAATCAATAAAGGTCAGATTTTTATTGCGTTTATTTCGTGTTTCATATCGATAGATAAAGCCTGTGATATTTGTTTGACGATAGTTGAATGAATTCTAGATCACCGCAATAGTAATCAGTTTAATCGATTTGTCTAAAAACGAAAGTTATCAAATTGTTAACCTAGATAATAGATTCGAAAGAATTTGTGCCTATCGTGCTTAAATAATCAATCTTTGATAAAAGTTGATAAACGGATTATCTAAGAAATTAGTAATCTGCTTTGGGTATAGGTTAATCTTGGCCTTTAGTAATTTGCATGCGTAGGGAGTTAGAATCTTTTACCGCTATCTTGAATTGTGGATCCCTGTTCGTCCGCCTTTCTCCCCATTATTTGATAAACCTAGAATTGTTACTCGTGACACTTTTTGCCTAAGCTTTAATACACATTCAACCTCACGTTCCTCGTGGGATCGACCCGGAATAATCGCTTTACTACAAGCTTTGCACTTGGAGCGACTAACCGGATTTTCATTACTTGTCTTTTTGTTTCGTTTACAAAAATCCACCACATTTATCCAAGATTTAAAATTCAAAGGACGCATTATCAGCGCAAGATTCTAGGCTATATTAACGCTCAACAATTATTAGCCCGAGATTTTAGGCCACATTGACCACGCGTGCGCTTCCGGTCAAGATAGAGCCAGTGAGCTGTCAAATCGATTCAGATCCCTTAATTCCCGGCAACACGGCAGTCAAGAAATGTTAGTTCAGTCCAATCAATTCAGCTTTTAAGTTTCTGGCGAACCCCTACTTTGCCATAAACTTAGGGGGCGCATCCATAAAATTTCAAACGTCAAAAAACTGAGCAAAATATGGCCCAGGGGGCCGCATAAAGCCTTGCAAAACCTCGCCCAGAGATCCACAGCGAGCCTAGGGTGATTCTTAAAGCATAATCACCATAAGATTATTTGCCACAAGTCCGCAGCGATCAAGGATCATACAAGTAGCAACGGAAACCTTGTTTCGCTCAAACCCCTTCCGGCCTCGCCCAAAACAAGGGGGATAGGAAATTTTAAACGCTCCATATGCGACGCCATTAAGCGAATATAAACTAGATCGTTGTTGTCCTTATTCCAAATAAAAGGGACCGTAACAGGAATCTTCGATCAATTTCCAGCTTGTCCGTTTTAATTATTTTCGCGAGCTAGCTAAATCTCGCAAAAATAAAGGGGGCCGCACATACAAGGTCCACAAGATATAGGAAATAAGTCGAAAGAAACAAACAAGTGCAATACGTAAATCAAAGGGCCAAAAACGGCCACAAATCAAGTTTTAACAAGCCAAACGCGCCACAAGATCAATGCGGAAAGTAAAAGCTAAAGTTATTACAATCATCAGAGGAGGACGCCGGAATAGTTCGAAGACAACCAAAGTTGAATTATTACAAGATCGTAGAAAATGTTTTGAAACAAACACAATCATTTAAGTAGAGCCGGGAGGAGTGTTAATATACTCGTCGCCGGGTTGATCGTCCGCAGCAGGGGGATTTTCAAAATAGCAAAATTGACAGGATTGACTGGAGGAGGATCCCACACTGGCTCGCCACGCTCTATCTGATTAGTTTGGATGGCGACGATGTGATCCGCAGCATAAGGTATATCGGGGTGAAGGGCCAGCAAGTCGGGAGTTCATTGTGACATATTAACCCACCGGAGCATTTCCTTAAAGGTAATGCTCTCTCTGCCATGCTAAGCCCAAAGGCAGCGAGAGAGGTGGTTGAAACCTTGTTCGAAGCTCGCCTCCTGATAATCATAAAACTCACCAGAGCGCTTAAAGGCATCAACGGCCGCCGGGCCCACCCTCTCAACGGCCTTATTTGCAGCAGCGAGCTTCTCTCTTAAACTCGCAATCTCCGTCTGCGTGGCTAACAACCCCTCAGTAGATTTACGGGTTTCCTCCTTCAAAACCGACACCTTCCGTTTCAGCTCCACATCCAGCTTGGCGTTCTCCAGCATTGTCTTCTTCATCCGCTCTACCTCGATCAAGCTCTTATTTTCGGAAGCGACCCTGGCCTTCTCCGAGGCTCCAAGAGCCGATGTCACCTTTTTAAGCTCAGCCTTGCGTTTCTCAGCGGCCGTAATGGCCTTGTTTATGCGAGTTCCAAGCTGAAAGAGGGAGAAACATAAGCTCGCCAGAAAAGCAAAGTTTATAAAAATGAAAAATACAAGACAAATAAAAACTCACCATCGAAGCAGCGATTCCAAATTGACCCGAGAGATCTTTGAGTTCAGCGACTTCATCACCGGCGGGGGCGTCATCTTGAACCACGACGCGAGCAGTAATACCCCTTCCGATCTCCATTTGAATCTCGGGCGGCGAATCCCATGCAAGGCGACCCAAAGGAATGACATCAGCAATGGCCTCCCTGATCTGGCTCGCCTTAGTCATGTCAAGGCCTTGGGTGAAATTGGCATCCAACCACTCGGCCTCTTTCCCCTTGTAACCACGAGGCAATGTTCCTGGCGGCAGTGACCCCATCCCATCGGAGACCTCTTCAACATTTACCTCGGGCCGCTCAGAGCCTTTGTCAGTAGCTCGCTTGTCCGAACGATCATAGCCTTTGCCAGCTCCGCCGTGGTTTTGGTCTTCTCAACTCTGGATCGCTTTTGGCCCTGAGGCTTTTTGGCGGGTTCATCATCCTGCGGCCTTTTTTGGGCCCCACCGGCCTGGCTTGAGCTCGTTTCAACGGGAACCGCTGCTGGTTGATTAGGGTCGTATGTCTCATCAACAATGGAGATAGTACGGGGTATCTTCCCCCGAGCCTGTTTTAGGGTCGTCTGTCGGGTTTTAGCCTGCTCATCAGCAAGCCTCTGCCTTTGAGCTCTGCGTTCGGTAGCGTCCATACCTGCAAAAGAGTTCGTTAAAAATGAATCCAAAAGAAAGAGCAAAATGACAACTTATGAAATGAGAAAATAAAAAGCAAGGAAAGTTACAAGGCGGACTTCTATCAGGGTCGCCTCCACATACAAGGCACTCAGAGGGAAAACATTTGCCTAAGTGGCAATCTCCTATCCAATCAGGGTCGCACTCTTCCGGGACCATGGCGACTAAAGCCTCCCCTCTACCTGGGCCCGCTATACCAGCCATGTGCGCCAGGGGAAGAGCCACATCAAGAAGGTCGATCCAAGCAACGTACATTCTCAGAGAGGGATCGACCCCGTCAGACTGTATAAGCACCATAAGCCCTTTAAAAAGCGATGTTCTGTAACTAGAGGTTCGCCGATTGAAAGGGTGGACTTTCCGCTGTGCTTTGCGGCCTTGGGAAACGGCCAGCCAACCTTGGACTCCACCTTGAGAATCCGCTCCTGCCATCTATGGATTTTATTGGGCAGTAAAAACAGTAAGCGAGGCGTCTTGGTCCTCAGAGATATCTGTCCTGTAAGGCCCGTCCCGCAAAATAAATGGAATTGTCCCAGCAAAGTGAGGGTGGGTTCTATCTTCATTGTCCGACACAACACAATAAAGGCCATAATCTGAATGACGGCCCCAATAGCAAAATCAGAAGGCAGAGCTCCCATTAGCTCGTAAATCTTAACAAAGAACGGGTCAAATGGAGGTCTGAGCCCCGCATAGAAGTGATCGAAGTGCAAAATCATGGTATCATCCGGACGGCGGGCACAAACGTAATCCTCGCGTCTCCGGGTTTAAACTTATCCCCCTACTTCGAGTAGTCGAGCAAAGAAAACCTATACACGCTTGTATCAATTTTAAATTGGCGGCGGAGAATTTTGTTAAGATCATCACTGTCGCGAAGCCTCACCCACTCCTCCTCCAGCGCCTTCTCATAGGCGGTCAGAAGAGTAAACTCCCTTAGTGCTTCCGGATTATTGGGTGTTGGTTTTTTCGCTTTCGACGCCGCCTCGCCAACAGTCATCGCCTTGGGATCCCTTTTCATTTTTGGTTTCTTTGGGAGTTCCCAAACAATCTTGCGAGGCAAAGGGGCATCCTCATCCTCGCTCGACCCCATAAGCTCGTGAAGAGCGGCGTCCTCAATATACGCCTGGTCATGCTCAGCGGCCTGATCTTCAACATCAGACATCTCTCTTTCACCGGCCTCGCTAGTACTTACCCCTTGGGCTCGGGCTTTTCTTTGCGACTTTTCTTACGTCGCGGGATGGGGTCGGGAAGCAATTCATCTAAACCAAAAGGGTCGTCGCCTATTCGAGTAGCGACCTCCCCCTCGGTTATCTCATCAAGCAGGTCGTCCCCGGCGGACACTTCGGTGCTAGAAGGGTCGTCGTCCTCAACATCCAGCGCATAGTCAAACGCCTCCTGATCCATCTCGGAATCGCCCCCTAAAGAGTATTCTCCGTCGGACATCCTGCAAAAACAAGAGGAAAAGGTGGAGCTTTAAGACCTGGGATAATGAGGATTAAGCCAGGAAGGTGATCGCACCCATCTCGACGCCTTCCCTCCGTTTTACAGGAGAAATGGAAAACAAATGCAAGTAAGGGGAAATACAAATTCAAAAAGCGAACACAAAAAAATATATATATAGAGGCTTCTGGGCTGAACCACCTCCTCATCCATTTTTCCCAGAAAAATCACACATTCAATAAGAACACCAACCCAAAAAGCCCCAACTTTTACCTCAAAAACATCTCACATATAAACATATTTCCATACAACGGATCGATGTCAATAAAAATCTCGAAGTTCAGAAAGAAAAGTAAGGGAAAATGGGCTAAGGGAAGAAAGATCTACATGTTTCTAGGAAGAAGCTAAAACGGACAGCCGCAAGAACACCCCGAAACCTTCAAATCCTTGCCGGAAACCTCAAATTCACTTCGGCCACCACCAAATCCTCTCTAAAAACCTTCGCCGGAAAACCCATGCAAATCCCGGAAAAAAAAAAAAGAATGAAAAGCGGAGAGAAAAAGTTGGGGGAAAATAGAGGAACGGAGATTATTAAGGTCGGAAGGAGGGGAGCCTTATATAGGAAGAGAAAATCTAATCGTGCGGTTGAAGGCCCAGCCATCCAACGGCCCAGGTTTGCGCGGCCGTTTGCGGTTTTCGAAATTCAAAACCGTCATCATTAAGGCACAATCATTAATGCCCACGTAATCAACTAGCCAGCCGTTATCCGCCCACGTATTTGGGCAGTTACCAAGGCAACCTCAGTACCCACGCTATTGCGGTTACCAAAGGAGCTGACGCCAGCCACGAACTGACTGTTAAACTGCCCCACTAACTCTCGGACGGATAGATAGCCTCGCCAAGGACGAGGTCGCAAATACGGCCCGAAGTTGCTTCGAGGCCGCTTTGCTTCAAAAGCACGGTCCTTAGTTAACAAGTCACATCAGACGACGAGGTCGCAAATACATGCCCAAAGTTGCTTCGAGGCAGCTTGCTTTAAAAGCACGGTCCTCAGTGAACATGTCGCATCAGACGACGAGGTCGCAAATACATGCCCGAAGTTGCTTCGAGGCCGCTTGCTTTAAAAGCACGGTCCTCGGTGAACAAGTCGCATCAGACAACGGGGTCGCAAATATAGGCCCAAAGTTGCTTCGAGGCCTCTTGCTTTAAAAGCACGGTCCTCGGTGAACAAGAACGAGTCGCAAATCGACGACGAGGTCGCACGGTCCTTAGTGAACAAGTCGCATCAGACGACGAGGTCGCAAATACAGGCCCGAAGTTGCTTCGAGGCCGCTTGCTTTAAAAGCACGGTCCTCAGTGAACAAGTCGCATCAGACAACGAGGTCGCAAAAACACCATATATCCTTGAGATCACTCAACTCCACGCTCGACATTTTCACGAAAAATGATCAAGACATGGAGTAGGGGGCCATTGATGCGTGCAAATAATATCGCCACCGTTTAGTCCCGGAAATAGCCTCTCAGGCTCATCATACCGGCGGGAGGTCCGCGACTACATCGTTGGCGACGCCAATGATACCAGGTCAAGGTCGCTGTCATCGAGCCCCGCCTAGAGCGTCACCATGACTAGGGGCCGGATCGCGACCTTGGACAAAAGGCCCTTAAAAGGCCGCACAAGACTTGGGAGGAAACAGGGAGCAAGGGCAAGACGAGCGGAGCTGGCGGTCTATGCGACCCCAAGAGGTCGCCGCCGAGATATTTTATCCACTTGCAGTCCAGATATTTACTAGTTTACTTGGCTGTTAAGCAAGATCAGTGACTAAGCTACTTAGTGATATCTGTCTTTTACTTAGCTCTTAAGTTTTCTCTTCCTATAAAAGGAAGTCTTGTGTAACCTGAACCATATATACATTCTAATACAAAAAGCAGGCCCAAGCTCTGTAAAAGCACCGCCTCTCTCACCCTCCTCCTATCGCCGCCGCAAGCCGCCGACCAACTTCCATAAAATCATTCACAAATAAGCCAGATATCCACTAAAGTCTCACCGCTGAGCCACCGTGATGATTTCGACCTCATCATATTGGATCCTTGTTCTTTACATTTTGGAATAATTATTCTCATCAGGCCAACGCAAATTTTTGCTAAATTAGAATTCAAAGGTACAGATTGTAAACTTGGACTTTTCAATTTACATTCAAGAAAATTAGTGATTTGAGATGGAGTCGGATGTGGGTTTGAGTTTGATTTGGAAGAAAATTGGTGCAATGACATGAATTTGATGTTGGGTTTG
This sequence comes from Gentiana straminea, assembly GCA_036785695.1. Taxonomy (NCBI): domain Eukaryota; kingdom Viridiplantae; phylum Streptophyta; class Magnoliopsida; order Gentianales; family Gentianaceae; genus Gentiana; species Gentiana straminea. The sequence goes on along the minus strand of JAVUPR010000300.1, from coordinate 11,963,408 downwards.
AGTGTGATTTGGAATAAAATGTTGGCATCATTGGATGTCACTACATAGAGTGTCACTTCATAAAATGTTGTTGTCATTGGGTGTCACTACATAAAATGTTGATGTCAATGAGTGTCACCGCATAACGTGTCACTTCATAAAATGAGATATTAGAATAAAAAAAGAGGAAAAATATGAATTAGAGTGAAAGAATTATGTTGATCGTAGTTTTATATCAAAAGACATTGTCGTTTGAAGTCGATTTCATGAAGAAAAGAAATCGCTTTTTTGAAATAAGTCGGAAAAATGTCAAATGTCATCGTGGTGTCGCATCATCAAATGTCACTGCATCGCGATGGTTTGTGCATCCCAATGTTCACTGCATCGGGATGGTCACTCATCGCGGTAGTCAATCGGGGTGGTCTCTGCAATACGGTGTCACTTCATAAACTGAGATATCAGAATAAAAAGGACAAAAAATATGAATTATGGTGAAAGAATTATGTTGATCGTAGTTTTATATCAAAATATATAGTCATTTGAAGTCGATTTTATGAAGAAAAGAAATTGATTTTCTGAAATTAAGTCGGAAAAATATCAAATGTCATCGCGATGTTGCTCGTCGCGGTGTCAGATCATCAAATGTCACTTCATCGCGGTGTCACTTCATTGTGATGTCTCGCATCGCGGTGTCTCGGCATCGTCAAATGTCATAACATCGTGATGTCTCCACATCGTCACATGTCACTGCATCCTGATGGCCATTGCATCGCGGTGGTCGCTACATCACGGTGGTCAATTCATCGGGGGTGGTCACTGCATCGCGTTGGTCGTTGCATCGGGGTGGTCACTGCATCGCATGCATGGTGAATGCATCGCGGTGGTCAATGCGGTGTCACTTCATCAGTTCATCGCGGTGTCTGTGCATCGCGGTGTCACTTCATCGCGATGTCTCTGCAAATTCAAATGTTATAACATCGCGATGTCTCTGCATCGCGGTGTCACTTCATCGCGGTGGTCGTTGGGGTGGTCGTTGCATTGGGGTGCTCAATGCATCGCGGTGGTCAACGTGTCGGGGTGGTCACTGCATCGTATTGGTCAATGCGTCGCGGTGGTCAATGGGTCACGGTGGTCAATGCATCTCGGTGGTCACTGCGTCACGGAGGTCAGTGCATCGTGGTCAATGCATCGTGGTGGTCAATGCATCGTGGTGGTTATTGCATCGGGGTGTTCAATGCTTCGCGGTTGTCAATGTATCGCGGTGGTCACCGAAAAAAAAAACTTTTTAGCATCCAGAAAATAAAAGAAATTAAAAAAAAATTTTAGCATCGAGAAAATTAAAAAGATAATAATATGTGGATTCAACAAAGGATTTCTAAAATAGTTCAACCGAAAAATGCTCATCGTCGCTTCCTCTATGGCTAGTTTCATGTATAAGCTTAAGTTGTTGAAACAAACCCTAAAAAAGTGGAACAAAGATGTTTTCGGGGATATTCATAAGAAGGTGCGTAATCAAGAAGTCGTTGTTATGGAGCTTGAAAAAATACCAAACTTTTTCCATGCTTCACCAAGGATAGAATCGGAAAATGCAAATTCGAGGATTAAAAAAATCGGGATGTTCAAGTTGATGATGAAACCATCCAGTTTCTCCCGGATTTTATTCCTACTCTTGTCACCGATGATGATAATATCTCCTTTACTAGACTGTTACTCTTGAGGAGGTGAAGAAGTCTCGTCTTTGAGTTGAACTCTTCTAGTGCTCCCGGTATTGATGGGTTCTCTCGGGGTCTTCTACAGTCTCCGTTGGGACATTATCCAACAGATGTTCTAACTGCAGTTCAAGATTTCTTTTCGGCACCTTCCTTCCTAGATCCTTCGTGGTAGGATATTGCGACAATGTTCTTCTTGTCCAAGAGTTAGCTCGAAATAAAAAGGCCTTTGATAGACACAACAACTTGCAGCGCCTTTTTCAATAGATACTCCCATGATTTATTAATTGAGGGTAGATTGGCTTTTAGGCCCAGTTCATGAGTACAAGGATCTTCATATGGTCTATCTTACCGAGCCTTTGTGGATAGGTGGGTTTGGACTCCCGTTAGTTCAGTGTATTAATTTTATGTTCTTATAACCAATTAAAATTTAAGTGAGAATAGCAATCTTGTTCTTGCCGGGATGCGTCCTATTGTATTGATCCGCAACTTAATAAAGTGGAAATTGAATGTGACTTAATTAACATTGATGATTTTAGGCGGATGGCTATGATTGAGCGACAAAGATCACTTCCGCATTAAACACATTTATAGAGAATATGGCGGTGATTTTCTCGGCTAAACAAAGCTAGTTTTCCAAAATCATTGGCAAGGATGATTTACAAGAGACTGAACCCTTGTCCTTATTTTTTTTCTCTCGTTTATAATCTCCTTACTTTGCTATATGAGCGGGTATTTATTTATCGATGTTTAACTGTAATATTTTTTTTTAGGTACAATAGCAAAAAAATTAGAACATGAATTTTTCATTAGAAACAGTGAGCATGGGCTTGTGGTCAGGTATTTTGATTACAGATCGCAACAGTATGAATTCTTGAAAATTCTCAGTACACTTATAGTTGATCTTTAATTTGTGAGTTTGTAGAAGGCATGTATTTTGATTGATTAGTATGTAGCATTTGTATCCTATTAAATGTACAATAGATGGTTTTTACGGTAATTCAATTATTAATGGTTCATTTATTTAAATTTGTAACTACCTTGTTATTGATTCGTTGCCTTCCACATTTACTAATGTGCCAATAAAGCATATAAGATTTTCTTTAGATCTCCCTCTTTGTAGCTCACATTTCCAGCTACTAGTTCTTCCTGAATGATGCCAATATGAACGTGATAGAGAAAGTTTATCCGAACTAATTCTAACGTCACATCAAATACTGCTCTTTAAAAGACACAAAGTCTGTAATCAAATTAGGATTATGATTATATCCATAAATGGTAATGTTGATTCAATTGGATTTGCTTGTCGCGAAATTACAACAAGATCATTATATTGAATTGGTCCAAGTCATATGTGATCAAATCACATATAATAGCTATCACTAAGATGTCCAACATCGACGACACGTACGTATAAGGTGGTCACACTCCAAATGTTTTGAGACACTAATAATGGTTTGAGTGCAATATCCTATAGCCATATTATTCAAGGAGTTCACTGTAATCTCAATTATCCTGACATACAGTTAAACCTCGATAAATGATTACTCTCGGGACCAGAAAAAAAATATTCGTTTAGCGAGGTTATTCATTTATCAAACATTATTTTAAGCGCTTTTGCCCAAGTCGGGACCGAAGAAAATTATTCATTTAACGAGGTTATTTACTTATAGAATAATTATTTATCGAGGTTTAACTGTAACACTCATACTTTTAGTTCTCTAAAAAATACTCATACTTTAAGTATTACGATTATATAATGAACCTTATGAGATTTAACCCAGTATTTATCTAGATACTTACTAATCATCAAATAAAAAATTAATAACGAATATTATTTTTATTAAATAAATGATAAAATATTTATTTTTGGATACCGCTTCTAACACATCTCACCCAAACCCTAGGCAGGGTCATGTTGGTGTGGCTCAGTGATGTGTATTTCTTTTACATTCTTTGCATCCAATTTCCCATGTAATGAGTATGGACTTTTTTTTATGGAAAATGATATGTACACTACACATTTGAGTAGTGTACATACCATTACATGCTTTATGAGTGTTGATTGAAGTGATGAATTATTTATCGTAATGAGTCCCAACAAAATTGATGGTGTTGATTGTTTTGTGTAAGATATTGTGGTAAAATGAGTAGTGGATGTATCACTACTACTTTTGTATTTTGTTGTAATAAAATTTTATTATGTCAATTCAATTACAATAACATGATATGAGGTTTATTGAATGTGGTTGTAATTGAATTGACAACATCCGTTTCCCGTCTTTGACCCATTTTGATCTTGTACTGCATTATTGATGACTGGTTTGGTGGGAAGATTCAGGTTTTATGATTTCATCACTGTTAAAGTTGTGGAGTGACAAGTGTCTCATTGTGTGGTGCCATGTGTAAAGTTTATCCTTTACTAGATTCTATCTTAGATTTGCTAGTACATTTTCTGTTAGCTAGTTTTGTCTCTTATGATATCTAAGGTGTATAAACATTCTGATAATTGATTTGGTGAATGTATGAATGAATTATCCCTTTCATCTCTATGTTAAACTTCTAACTTGGTATCGGAGCCAATAATGGCCGGAACCACCGCCTTTGCATCAACTCCGGTGACCGGAGCTTCAATAACAGCTGGAGCTTCCACACCCAGCTTCTCTCTTGGCAGTTTCTCCTCTCTTTCTATTCCTCATTACACTTCCACCACAAGCTTTGTTCTTGTCACCACTCATCTCAACTCCAATCTCCCACCGACTCCACCAATCTTTGGAAATCAACCAGGATGAGCCATTTCATCATCGTCCTCGACTCAGATTCCTACACTAAGTGGAAATCTGAATCAAAGTTGTAATGTGAAACTTGACAGGAACAATTACATGCTCTGGAAATATGTGGTAATACCCTTTGTTCGTGGTCACAGATTGGATGGTTTTTTGTTTGGAACCAAGGCACCACCATCTAGATTCACTCAAGCAGCTGGAACTACAAATATAGAACCAAATCCTTTGTATGAAACATGGATTGCCACAGATCAATTGCTCATGAGTTGGTTAATGACCTCAATGACCGAGAGTGCCCTGCAGGAAGTCATCAGATGTACAACATCAAATGAGGTATGGAATACACTTGAAACCCAGTTTAATAATAGATCTGAGTCCAAAATGCTTGAGTATAAAAAACCGCGTTAACAATATCTGAGAAGGGGTCCAAGAGTATGGTAGATTACTTGGCTCAAATGAAAGGTTATTCTGACGGTTTACAAGCAGCTGGTTATCCCATTTCAGTGTCAGAATTGATCCTTGCTACTCTGGGTGGCCTTAATCGAGACTATAAATCAGTGATAGTTAATATCACTGCCAGAATTGGCTCTCTAACTTGGCAAGAAGTCAAGTCTCAACTGGTAACTCATGAAAGGTTGCTAGAAAGATTCACACCCTCAACCACCATTGACCTAGGAACACCATCTGCAAATTTGGCTACAAACAGGTCTGGACAAGGAATAGGACAATCCAGGACACCAAACAATGGGAATTTCCAGAACAATGGCAGAGGCAGGGGTGGCTATAGAGGTAGAGGTGGTAGAGGTAGAGGTGGAAGAGGCTATCCTAATCAAGGAAACACCAAGCCTACTTGTCAAGTGTGTAGCAAGGTTGGACACACAGCTGTTGAATGTTACTACATATACAACTCCAACTACAATGGCCAAGTGGTTAATGGGAATCATGGGGCAAATGTGAGGCCAAATGATGGACGGTATAACAACTATGGTCAACAACCAGCAGCTTGTTTTGCCTTTCCTGAATCAGTAAGTGATGGAAGCCGGTATGCTGACAGTGGAGCTACAAACCACATTACATCTGATCTAAACAGCTTGCAGATGAGCCAAGGATATGATGGTTCTGATGGTCTAACCATTGGCAATGGTAAGAGTCTTCCTATTAAAAAAATTGGCTGCTTTTCACTTCAAACTAAAAGATCCAATCTTAATTTTAATAATGTTTTACATGTTCCACATATAACCAAAAATCTCCTAAGTGTTTCCAACTTACCTCTGATAACCATGTTGTCATGGAATTTCACTCTGATTGTTGTTTTGTGAAGGACAAGATCACAGGGAAGGTTTTACTGGAAGGAATAATTAAAGACGGTCTCTACCAGATGAAGTTTCCTCATGAAGTCATCCAGAACTCCACTCACTCCAAAGTCAGTCACAGTCCTAAGTGTCTTATTTCCATTGTCATTAATAAGTCTGTCAATGAAGCCAATGTCTGGCATACAAGATTATGTCATCCATCTTTAAAATTCTGAACTGTGTTTTGAAATCTAGTAGTTCTGTTTGCAATGAAAAAATTGAATTCTATGATGCTTGTCAATTGGGAAAACAACATGCTTTACCTTATCCAATCTCTCATTCCAAAAGTGATTTCTGTCTTGACTTAATACATTCTGACCTTTGGGGTCCAGCTCCTATCATCTCTGCTAAAGGTTATCAATATTACATAAGTTTTATTGATGATTACAGTAGATTTGTTTGGGTTTATCTTCTAGTTCATAAATCTGATGCTTTAAAAGTCTTTGTTCAATTCAAAACTATGGTGGAAAAACAGTTTGAGAAAAGTATTAAATGTCTTCAAACTGATTGGGGATGAGAGTTTAGATCATTTGAAACCATGTTACAAGAATTAGGTATCATTTTTAGACACCCTTGCCCTTATGCACATGGTCAAAATGGTAGGATTGAAAGGAAACATAGACACATAGTTGAAGTTGGTCTCACTCTTTTAGCTCAAGCACAAATGCCTCTGAAATTCTGGTGTGAAGCATTTCAGTACAATGCCTATCTTATAAACAGACTTCCAACCCCTGTCATGTCCTTTAAATCTCCACATGAACAACCGTTTAATAAAAAACCAGACTACAAGCTTATTAAGACCTTTGGTTGCACTTGTTATCCTTACCTTAGGCCCTTCCAGAAACAAAAATTTCAGTTTCATACCACAAAATATCTGTTCTTAGGGGTGAGCCCCTCACATAAGGGATATCTGTGTCTTGATCCCTCAGGGAGAGTTTATGTATCCAAAGATGTTATTTTCAATGAACTTGAGTTTTTTTACAAATCTCTGTTTCATGCTTCCAAATATGGTACTCCACCTTCATCTCATGTGCCTTTCCCTATAATCACCTCAAACTCTTTCTCTACTCTTTCATCCACTGATCTTGAGGAAATTGCATCTGGAATAGACACCCCTGTGATTGTTGTTGAAGGAACACAACACTGTAACTCTCTTAGTCCCACAATTTCTGGTACATCCCAGTCTCCAGTCCCTGGTTCTTCCTCTCCTGTATCCATAAACTCTGACACTCTACCTCCACATGACCCTAATCCTGAATCTCCTAACTCTCACTCCTCTTCATCCTCATCTAACAATGACTCACCCTCACCCTCACCACCTATCAACCAACATCCTATGAGGACCAGAGCCAAGAGTGGCATTTTTAAACCAAAGACCTTCTCTTATTTAGCCTCTAAGGATTCTGTCCATTGCCAAGTGGAACCAACAAGAGCATCAGAAGCTATTGCATCCCCTCAGTGGCATGCTGCAATGAAGGAGGGATTCAAGGCCCTTATCCGCAATCACACATGGGATCTGGTGCCCCCCGGGTCTGATCAATATCTGGTAGGCAATAAATGAGTTTTCAAGTTAAAACTGAAACAAGATGGGTCAGTTTTAATGTACAAAGCTAGATTGGTAGCCAAGGGGTTCCATCAAACCCCTGGACTGGATTATGGTGAGACTTTTAGCCTTGTTGTAAAGGCCTCAACAATTAGAGTTGTTCTTGCTATAACTGTCTCTCTAAACTGGAACATCAATCAAATTGACATTAACAATGCTTTTTTAAATGGAACACTCTATAAAGATGTGTTTATGCCACAACCAGAAGGGTTTGTGGAAGCCTCAAAACCTAATCATGTCTGTCACTTGAAGAAAGCTCTTTATGGTCTCAAACAAGCTTCAAGAGCTTGGTTTGATGAATTGAGGATTCAACTTCTAAAATGGGGATTTCACCAATGCAAATCTGACACATCACTATTTATTTTTCATGCACAAGGTGTACTAATGTATGTGCTTGTCTATGTAGATGACATCTTAATCACAGGTAACAATGTCAACCTGATGCAGAAGTTCATTAGCATGCTGAATTCAAGATTTGCTCTAAAGGATCTTGGGTCTATCTATCTCACTTCCTGGGGATGCAAGCACACAGAGATAAGATAGGGCTCTATCTTAAACAACAACACTATGCATCTCAGTTGTTGAGAAAACTCAATCTAGAACACTTGAAACCTGTCTCCACACCAATGGCAACAAATGCTGATCTTACATCTGAAAGCTCACCACTTCTTCCCAATGCAACTCGGTACATGCAAATTTTGGGAAGTCTACAATATTTAACCTACACCAGGCCATACATCAGTTATGCAGTCACCCAACTGAGTCAGTATATGCATGCACCAAGAGAAGTTCATTGGTTTGCTCACAAAAGACTGCTCAAATATATTAAAGGAACTATCAGTCATGGGTTACACTTCCAACCAATTCAAGATCTTGTTATTACAGGCTTCAGTGATGCTGATTGGGCATGTAATGTGGTGGACAAAAAGTCTGTGGCTGGTTATTGTGTGTATCTAGGAGGATCCTTAGTATCCTGGAGCTCCAAGAAACAACAGGTTGTGGCAAGATCAAGCATTGAATCAGAATATCGAGCTCTAGCAAATGTTGTAGTTGAAATCATATGGCTGAAGTCTCTACTCTCAGAATTGCATATTCAGATAACTACTAAACATGTTACTTGGTGTGACAATCTTAGTGCTGCAGCCCTAGCCTACAATCCAATGTTTCACTCCAGAACAAAACACATCGAAATAGATGCTCACTTTGTAAGAGATCAAGTGCTGAAAAATCAAATTCAAGTAGCTTATGTTCCTTCATGTGACCAAGTAGCAGACTGCCTCACTAAAGCTCTGTCTAATACTTAGTTCCACATCAACAAGGCCAAACTGAATGTAGTAGATGCTACCTTCAGTTTGAGGGGGGATGTTAAAGTTGTGGAGTGACAAGTGTCTACATTGTGTGGTGCCATGTGTAAAGCTTATCCTTTACTAGATTCTATCTTAGATTTGCTAGTACATTTTCTGTTAGCTAGTTTTGTCTCTTATGATATCTAAGGTGTATAAACATTCTGATAATTGATTTGGTGAATGTATGAATGAATTATCACTTTCATCTCTATGTTAAACTTCTAACTATCACTGACCCTAGTCCAAAGCTGAGATGAACCACACCATTGTTTGTGAGTTCTACCCCATTTTGGCTTTGGCCGAATGTGTTACCAAAGAGTTTACTCGGCGCCACGTTCGCATTTAATTTACTCCCCGTTGGATCAATCAGGGACGTATCCATATTAAGGGCTACGGCTAAGCCAACCAGTCTCAAAAAAATTCTACACAAAAAATGTATATAATTCAACTTAGTTAATCAAAATATCTCACTCTATGTTAAGATCAAACACTTACCATTTTACTAAAACCAATTGGTGGAAGTAAATGTGCTACTATATTTCCTTATACACTTCAACACGCCCCCTCAAGTGTGGGCCCATATCAAGGCTATGCCAACTAGGCACACAACAAGCCTGAGCCAACTAGGCTCACAAAGACCAACTAGGCCATCCCAACACTTGCACATTATATTATAAATGGGGGAAATAATGTTCACACCAGGGTTCGATCTCATGACCTCTGGCTCTGATATCATGTTAAAGATCAAGCGCTTACCGTTGTACTAAAACCAATTGGTGGAAGTAAGGTGCTACTTTATTTTCTTATCTTTAACACGCCCCCTCAAGTGTGAACTCATATAAAGGCTCGATCTCATGACCTCTGGCTCTGATATCATGTTAAAGATCAAGCGCTTACCGTTGTACTAAAACCAATTGGTGGAAGTAAGGTGCTACTTTATTTTCTTATCTTTAACACGCCCCCTCAAGTGTGAACTCATATACAGGCTATGCCAACTAGGCACACAACAAGCCGGAGCCAACTAGGCTCACAAAGACCAACTAGGCCAGCCTAACACTTGACAATATAAATGGGGGAAAATATTCTTTACCACAAGATTCGATCTCATGACCTCTGACTTTAATAGCATTTCAGGATCAAGCGCTTACCATTCTACTACAACCAATTGGTGGTAGTAAATGTGCTACTATATTTCCTTATACATTAAGAGTGTAGGCAATCTGTCCCAACACCCCCCTCAAGTGTGGGCAATCTGTCCAACACCCCCTTCAAATGTGGGCAATTTATCCCAACACTTGCATAATTTCTTTTTAAATAATGTTTCAACCAAAGTTCGATCCTTCGACCTCTGGCTCCGATACCATGTTAAGATCAAACGCATACCGTTCTTATCTTTAACACTCTAGTCCATTCATTGTCCCAATGTAGTCCACTAGCCTACCTTAGTTTCACTTTCGTACTCCGTCATTTATCAAAATCATATAACTTATTCTTTCATAAAACTCCTGGTATACGAGATCAACTGACCCGACTAATCTGAATACGATAGGAATCGTGGCTGCAGGTAATAGACCCGGCATGTCACATGCCAGTCCAACGCGTTGGGTTGGCAGGTCAAACCCGAATTGTAGGTGTGATAGTTAAATTAAAAGATAAAACTTTTGGTTTACAAAGTGGTATCGCATATGTCCTCCCTGTCGGAATGGGTTGCGGTACATTGAAAACCTTTTTTTTTTCAAAAAAACCTTTTTTTTTTTTGAATAAAATGAAAAAAAAAAAGGATTCTTATTTTGTAAAACATTGGATACTTTCACTAACGCAACGTATTGGGTAAGAAGTCAACAGCTTTAACTGCTTTTGCATAGTATTAATTCCAAAACAATAAAAAAGAAAAGGACCTTTCAAAAAAAGGAAAGAAAAAAAAAAAGAAAGAATAGGACGGTCTAATAAATTCAAGGATACCCTCAAAAAAAAAAAAAAAAAAAAAAAAATTCAAGGAGGAGCAGTGGAGCACTGTCCCTTTGAGGGGAAATTCTTCCCTACTCATTTCATGTGAAGAGTAGGTTTAAATAATTTAATCTGGACTATACAGTTTGAATTTAATTTTAATTTATATGGTTAAATTTAACCACATAAACCCGCGGTGTAAATGGTGTAAGTAGGGAAACCCTTTCCCTCCGTTTGGTTTCGGACTGACTGGATCTATTTGGATCCAACTTAATATTTTATTCACCCACTATCTTATTTACTATTATTTTACAATCATTTCACCAATCATTTCACCATCAACAAATAAAATAATATTAATCAATTCATTTTATTCACCACCTACACTATTCAACCATTACTTTATCAATATAATATTTCTCTCACCAATCATTTCACATCAACACAAACTTTAATACAACATTTCAACCTTATAATCATTACTTTACATTATTTTATTTTATTTTCTCTCTCATGACTCAAATGGATCCAGTCCAGTCCAAGAAAGAATCAAAAGCCTTTCAAAAAAAATAAAATAAAATCAAAAGGACGTTTGTCGCGTGCTTCTTGTTATATCTTTTAAGGAAACCTTTGTTTAATGATATTGACCAACCAGCTTTTGCTTTTGCATCTCTGAAATGAAATTCTAGTGATATCATTGACATCGGATTTTGAGCTTTTGCCCATACTCTATATCAATTTTTTACTTCCTTCGTATAAATCATTATATATTTTTAAATTTATCTTATAAACATTTATTACTCTATTTGTTTTAAAATAATCGATGCAGTTGTCAAAATATTTTGTTTTATTTTTTGTGAGGTATTATAATTTTCAATGCAACATTTATTATGTTTTACTTGATTTACCTTTATTTATTACGGTAGGAGATGAAAAAAAAAAGTCGCATTGATTATATTCAGGGACAATCTATTCATTTCATTGTAAAAATTAATGTATTAACACACATCCTAAATATGCATAATTTGGACAACTGCCTCAGATAAATTGGAACGTGTGAAGTATTTTTTTTTTTGTATCTTGCCTTTACTTTTTTTTATTACATACTATTGCATTAATAACAATCAATGGATATGTTAGACATTTAAACTTAATTTTTATAACATTCAACTTTTTTTTTTTACTTACGTGAAAACACTCAAAATGAATTATATTTTAAGACAAATGTAATAGTTGAGTGTCATAAGTTTTAAGAAGAAATGAATAAAATATCATTTGACTATTATTAATATACATCAGTTATAATACAATAAAAGTAATTGAATTGTTAATAAATTAGAGATAATATAGAGAAAATATTAATAAATACTTAATTGTTAACCTAAAATGGATTATATACTATAACAAATAAAAATGACCGATTAACTTGTATTCTGGAATGCAGCGGAGTTGGTATCATGTTGCATAGTTTTCATTTAAGTGTAGATATGTATGTTGTAACACATATTTTCACCTAATTTTCAGCTTTTGTACATGAAAGATTGATGAGGTAACGTACGTATGTTGTAACACATATTTTCACCTAATTTTCAGCTTTTGTACACGAATTGAAGGTACGTATGTTGTGCACTACAAATAATGTTAAATTCAAAGATTATGTATGTGTAGAGATTAAGCTTTAGATTTCTCTTTTACGGATTTAGGAAGAAAGATAAAATCAGAACCTAATTTATAGTAAAATGGATACGTCATCAAGAGTTTCTCTAAAAAGACAAAATTATAACAAAAAATACCGGCTATGCGCATATGATGGGAAATAAGATTGAGATTAAGAAACAATACAATTTCTCCTTCATCCAAATTTTTTTTTTTTTTTTTTTTTTTTTTGTAGAAAATATACTATTATTTATTTAATTATATCAATAGAGCAAACCACAACTTGAGATTAAGAAACAATACAATTTCTCCTTCATCTAAATTTTTTATTTTTTATTTTGGAAATATACTATTATTTATTTAATTATATCAGTAGAGCAAACCACAACTAAATGAGAAGACGACATAATGTCATATTGTTTCAAACCAACCAAGTTTAAGTCTTCATTTGTCAAAGGATTAGCATGTATGTTACATTCTCTTACGACAAAAGAGAAACTATAATTAAAATAAAATAAAAACAAATTAACATGGTTTTACAATCACTAATGATGCTTCCAACATAAGAAACATTCGGAGTATTAACATTCAGTTTCTGGTTGAAAATTTGAGAATCCCTTTAAATATGACATTGAAAAATCCTCAAGAAATGGGGACTACCATCCAATAAATATGAGAAAATGCGAAGAATAAGGCCACTGAATCTTAAAGCACTCTCCAGCTGCCACTTTAGCACCTCTAGTTGCGACATCATCATTAAAATTTGTCAACCCTGTCACTGGTTGAGACCACACTCTCTATTTTGAAAGACAATTATGCATTGGCATATTATCTTCATAAGATTCAATGTAGGCGCTCAATTTCTTTTTCTGCCATGAGCATTAATATTGGCAACCATCGTTCTTTTCGTTTTCAAAAAGTAAAGTATATCTACTATTTAATGTCCGCCAAAGATTACAAATAATTGGAGCCACTCTCTTTTCATTGTCAACAAGGAAATCAAATAAATCAAAATGACAATACAAGAATATCGTCGGGTGAGTTGTGAGTAATCGGATTAGTGAGGGAGAAAATCCAACTACTCAAATAAGAGAGTTTGGTGATTATTAATGGTTGTGTCGTTAGAGACCACATACATACCCTTGTATTGTAAGGGATCTGATGAATACCGGCTAGGCCTCGCTCTATATTACTTTGCACTTATTTTCATGATTTATGTCTAGCTTGTTGTCATTATTTCATCACTATTTTTATTATTATTTTGCACTTTTTATTTTAGTTTAGATAGTTTAAATAAGGGTCACATTAAGCACAATGGAGTCTTTTATTATTTTAGGTCATTTAGTATTTATTTTCTATATCGGCCCATTAAAGGTCCATTTCCTTTTGTAGTAAAATGGAAGCCCTAGGAGGCAACCCTAGTTGTCAGTATAACCTATATAAAGGCTTGATCATTGTAATTTATAGGTAGACTTGGATTAATAATCAAATTGATTGCCTTGATGGCGTTTTTCTAGTAAATCTCGTTGATTCGAGAATTGGGTTTATCAAATCAGTTGAGCTGCAGATTTGTGGATGACCTTTGTTTTGGGTTCTTGATCACAAGTTGATTTTGGGTCTACATACAACCCGAGGTTCTTGATCACACGTTGATTTTGGGTCGGGGAAGCTCAATTATCCGTTTATTCATCGTCCTTCGTGTCAATCATCAAAGTGATTACCTTTAACGATCATTCCGCATCCCGTGCATACATCATTTGGTATCAGAGCGAGGCCAAATGTAATCTGAATAAAATAATAATTCTGTTCATCATATAGCCACCTTTCATCGTCAGATTTCCAAAAGGGAAAAAAAAAATAGTCGTGCCTTCATTTATCATCCTAACCTTTGCATTCTTCTATTGATTACACAACACGTGATACAAAATAATGTATTGTAAAAATATATTCAGTCGATCCTCACCCAGCCGCACGAGTTTGTAATACAATTCAGAAATCCAGTTTTGCGGCACTCGTATTCTCTATATGTGTGAATTTGTCCACATATATCGGTCAAGTCCAAAAAAAAAGAAAGAAATCCTTTGATTAATAGATGTGTTCATTCTGGAAATTGTTTGACTCATAATAATAATTAAAAAAATATTGTCAGCCAAAGTTGTGTTTTTTTGTTGTTTTTCAAAGTGTTGCATCATCAATTTCTTGCTGCCGGTGATATATATTTCTGATCAAAGGAAAGAGATTGGCTGAAAAAAAACGCCATTTCTAAAAGGGAAAAGAAAATTCAGAAAAGAAAAAAGGGATTGGATATAAACTGCCTTATGATTCTTGAATTCAGTGTTATTGATTGTTGTTGAGGAACGCACCCTTTCAGCTACTTCACATCTTTAGAGCACAGTACACTTTCTAGGGATTCTAATTACTTATTGGCCATGGATTATTACCCATTTAATTCGCATTGTCTAATTAGAGGAAGAGAATGTAAGATGTGCATTGATCATTTAGAAGAAGAAAGTTTTATTAGCATTGATGTAGTTAAGGGGTTGAACTTACCTATTGAGAATCATCCACGGCCTTATTACATTGTTGAGGGATGTCATCGGCTCCGAGTTACAAGACAAGCATGGGTTTCATTTTCCATCGGAAGCTATAGAACTATTATATTATGTGATGTGGTGTCATTGAGAGATGAACACCTAATATTAGGGAAGTCATGGTTATATGTGTATAATGTACGTCATAATGTTTCCCGAACTCGCTATTCTTTTTATGATTGTGGCAAGAGGTATGTCTTTGAATCCCTACCTTCCAAAGATGAGAGTGATATTCAGATTGAGGAGTCTAAGGCACTAGAACTTGATGGAAAAGATGTAATTGTGACGGTGGAACAAGAATTTGAGATAGAACTGAAAATGGATGAAAAAGAAAGTGAATTTGAGAAGAAGAATAAGGACAAAGAATTAGTGGATGAGCAAATAGGGGAAAATGAGAAAGTTGGTCCTACTTCACCGACCACTTGTTCGAATTCTATTTTATCTTCTTTGCAGGTACATGATGATCATCCACCTGAGGAGAAATCCTGGTTATTGGATACACCCAATGCAACCCTATATTGCATATGAATGTTCTTGACCCAGTTGACATTGATCGAAAATCAAAGCACACTTTCAACGATCAATTATATGAGCATGTTGATTATATTTCTGTCGCAGAGGGATTCATCCATATATTTATCAATACGACATACCATTCTCATGTTCCATTGGTGATGCATGGATTATCAGCACATCATGCCATTGATTTGAAGTTGTCTTTTTGCTTCATATTTGATCCCAGCATATCATTGTTGTGTTTTGTGGTTGGTTTAGAGCTTTTGCATGAGGATCAGCTCTACGACATCCTTCTGATTCAAGGACGAATCATCTCGAAGAGAGAGGAAATGATGAAGACCGGCTAGGCCTCGCTCTATATTACTTTGCTCGTATTTTCATGATTTATGTCTAGCTTGTTGTCATTATTTCCTCGCTATTTTTATTGTTATTTTTGCACTTTTTATTTTAGTTTAGATAGTTTAAATAAGGGCCACATTAAGTCTGATGGAGTCTTTTATTATTTTAGGTCATTTAGTATTTATTTTCTATATCGGCCCATTAAAGGCCCATTTCCTTTTGTAGTAAAATGGAAGCCCTAGGAGGCAACACTAGCTGTCAGTATAACCTATATAAAGGCTTGATCATTGTAATTTATAGGTAGACTTGGATTAATAATCAAATTGATTGTCTTGATGGCGTTTTTCTAGTAAATCTCGTTGATTTGAGAATTGGGTTTATCAAATCTGTTGAGCTGCAAATTTGTGGATGACCTTTGTTTTGTAGGTTCTTGATCACAAGTTGATTTTGGG
Organism: Gentiana straminea; assembly: GCA_036785695.1. Lineage (NCBI taxonomy): Eukaryota > Viridiplantae > Streptophyta > Magnoliopsida > Gentianales > Gentianaceae > Gentiana > Gentiana straminea. Next base: position 11,947,132 of record JAVUPR010000300.1, on the reverse strand, counting down.
TCTACATACAACCCGAGGTTCTTGATCACATGTTGATTTTGGGTTAATGGAAGCTCAATTATCCGTTTATTCGTCGTCATTCGTGTCAATCATCAAAGTGATTACCTTAAGGCTTTAACGATCATTCCGCATCCCGTGCATACATCAGGATCAAGTCACAGAACGTTGTGTTCGTTATGTAGTTATAAAGTTGAAGGATGAAAATCCTTATATAGAGAGCTTTTGTAGGGGAGTTATAGCTTGGATCCGGGATCTCATAACCTGCAGTTGAGGGCCAGTGTGATGCCCGACGTGGGGAAGTTATCGCTCAACGAGGCTGAGATCATGAATTGTGTATAAAAGTGGATTTGTGACAATTATCACGCATCAATCATCCGATCATGCCTAGTAATGCCAAGTAACTATGTTGGAGGTGGGGGATGACCTGTTCTACTAAAGAGAGTAATGTTTGGTCGTGTGGGTTGAGATCGTGGATTGTGTATAATGTGGATTTGGGACAATTATCAGGGATGGGTCGTAGCATCATGCCTGGTAATTCCAAGTAACTGTGTCGGTGGTCGACGATGACCTATTCTCCTGAAGAGCGAGTTGTTTGTCCAGGTCGGCTGATTATCTTTTTAGATGAGATCGGTTGAGTGTGAGAGTGACCTTCTAAAGGTCGGCCGTCTGATACTCAGGGCAAGGCTGATAGATTTGCTAAGAGCGACCTTCCTTAGATCGGTTGAGTGTGAGAGTGACCTTCTAAAGGTCAGCCGTCTGATACTCAAGGCAAGACTAATAGATTTGCTAAGAGCGACCTTCCTTAGGTCGGCTTATCGTATTTTGAGCTATTGATAGCTAGCGGTCCAATTAAGGGCTTGTGCTGATATGGCCCACCTGACTATTTTGACCCGTTTTAGGCCCAATATATCCAATGTAGATAACCTTCGGGCTATGCCGTCATCACAAGGCAAGATAAATATATGTGTTTCCTTCAAAAAGAGCCATCTGAAAGAATGCTCCATAACTCTTTCAAAATAGCACAGTCAAAGAAGCAGTGCCATATAGTTTCTGTAACATCCCGATTTTCGTCATGTTATTTATAAAAGACTTTATAGGCATTTTTAAATAATTGTCCAGATATATTTTTTCCTCTACTAAGATCTACTCATAAATGTTTTTTTCATAATATGGTTTAATCTACGAGAATGTTAGGAGTATATAATATTTTTAAAACATACAAATGGTTCCGTAGTGACATATTGTTTTATACAAAAATTGATATTATTCTTCTTCTTATTATTATGTTTGTTAGTAAATATCATTCTTTTACCAGAACAAATGCTTCAAAGAAATTATATAAGAAATAAATATATATAGGATAAATACCACTACTGTAACCACTTGTAATTAATGATAGATAAGGCAATATTTAAATAAAGTTCATATTCAAGATAAATGTATTGCTATAAATTAGAGCTAAACTCCATTTCAAAATCTATAAAGACATGTCGATAACGTAAATAGAAGTAATAGTCATCCTATCCTACTATATATAATAACTAGTGGAGGCAACGTGCTATGCACGTTTTTGCCCTCGAGTTTGATGAATCTTCGCGTGCATAAATTATATATGTAATTTTAAAGGCTTTGGTTACACCTTGCTCAACATATAAGCTTTTCCGTGTCTGCACTGGAACTCCTGGAAGTAGCAGCAGATAGAAATAAACGAGTCAGATTCCATTATGTCGACAACCCTGAAAGTTGTAAGGATTGGAAGTTGTATGCAGAACTGTAAAAAGCATAATGCTTAGAACCATCAAAACAAAGCAAGAAATTCATTTCAGCTACTGAAATCACTTGAAGTATTTCAATCAAACAAAAGCACCTTTTTGTTTATGGAGTACTTATTTCCATCACACCCCAAACTAAACACGGCATCACACCTAATCTACCTTTGGAAAGTCTGTTACCTAGTTACTGAACATCAGCCTTGCATGAGCTGCATTCATGCATCATCATCACCAAGTGTAATTAGCAAATCATAACGTTGAATTCTTGTACCTTTGATCTAAGGTAATTGATAACACCTTGAGCAAGTCGTATCAAATTCTCCAGCAGTCCGTACAGATCATCAGTATGTCGTCCTTTTCCTCCTCTGCCTGTTGGTTAACAGGAAAAACAATTAAATTAACTTGGTTTTATGACACCAATTGTCATCTCAGACAACAGTACAAAGGTAAATTTGTTCGTTAAAATCAAAATGGAACAACCCCAAAGAAATTGCACAAAAACGCACAACTGTCATATGAATCTATGAATCTAAATTTGAATAACGGTGTATAGGAAAAATAATTGTGAGGAACTCATAAATAAGGAAGGGAACCTAAAAAATAAACACTGAAGCAACCTCCTTTAAATGGTGTAACCTGAATGGAGAACAAGAATTAGATCGAATCCACCAACAATAAAGAAGAAGAAGACAAAACCTAAAGGAACATTGCAGACCAACCAAAATCACATAGCCACAACACAACCTCAAGGAGAGAAATGCAATTTAAGACTTCTTCCATGGCTTCCTCCTTATATTTTTTTTTTTTTTTTTTTTTTGAGGGGTCCTCCTTATATAAGAACCCAGAATAAGTAGGAATGAATATGTTCCAACCGCCATCTCCTGAAATGAAAAGTGGCATTGAATGCACCTACGCCGCTCCATGATCTTTCGCTTGGTCCCGCTTCTTATGTTGTTTGAATGGGGTTCGGTAGCGGGAAAGACCATCTTCACTACCGAATGCGGGGTTAAAACTTGCTTATAATTTAATAGGAAAGATGTCACTAAAGCAAATACAGAAGAAAATCCGACTGACCAAAAAGGAGGCTCAACAACCTAAATGAAGATGACTCTCGAAGCCTGAATATGTGTCTAAACGGATCTAACCATATAATCAAGAGTCAAAGGATTAACATTGCTCAGTGGAGTCATTCTTTCATGCTGTTTTTGCCTTCACTATCTTCATGAGAGATGATCTTTGGAAGGTCGATTACGCCTTTGTATAGCGTTGGAAAGACAACAAACAACATTGTTATGTGTAACATCCCAACAATTACACACACCAATGCCATATGAAATGTTGAAGAATAGTAACATTGAATAGACATTTTACCTCAAGAGGAATGTAAGTAGCCCTTTTTGGCCTTCGAACCTTAATACAAGGCAAATCACCAGAATTGCGCATTTTAATGTTACGATGGTTAACAAAGTAGCGATAAACTATCACTTATGTGGGTTCAGCGCCATTACCCAGGAGGGCCATAGAATAAGACTCTTTTAGATGGGGACATGCCAAACTTCTCAAATTTCTCTCGATGCTCAACTGGATATTGAATGGTCTAAAACATAAAATAGAATAAAAATTAGCAAAAAAATCCATCAAAGCAGCCTTAGCAACTCAACCAATGTGCCAGAGTATTATCTTAAATAGAAACTTACCTCCTGAAGCTCCCACTTGACATTTTCGAGGCCTCCGACATCTTCCCAGGAGATGTTTGGAACTTCCACAACCTACAGACAACAATAAGTGAGCAATGAGGTTTCAAAAACACAAACAAGCAGAATCTTATATAAATAGCTAAAAGAAAGAATCTTGCTTAAAAAAACGCTACACTAATTGCCTCACAGTTTCACGCAAAGCAAATGGATTGCTTGTTCCGAGAGCTGTCTGGAAGTGTTCAGTTGTTATAGCCATTGAATTGAAAATCTCGGCACCAATAGAATCATCCTCCAAATCAATCACATCCATCTTTTCTCTTATGCATTGAAGGGTCGCATCCGTACAAAATGCGGCGGCAGCATTTTGCTAAATCTGATTGCAAATCTTGAACAATTAACAATTGGCGGTCACGATCAGCTCTCACTTGTTGCAGATCACCTCGTAGTGAACCAACTTTACTCGCCAAAGCTTCTTTTTGTCGAGCTGCTTCTTATTCAGACGCCTAGACATTTAAAAACAGTGTCGTTACAAGAGTTAATCTAGCCTGAGGGCTCAAGAAAAAAACAACTTCACGTTCGGGAGAGGTCTCAACAACACTCTTATTTACCAGTACCGTTCACAGTGATAAGGTTTTCCACTACGGCAGCCCTTTTGTCTTTCCACATGCTCAATGGTAGCATTGGCCGCGGTAAGACCCGACTGAAGTTGGCTATTATACTGCTGCAAACTTTTATTATACTCTTGAGAACCTTGACACTTCACATTTAGAGAATGTATCTAAAATGTAGAAATAAAATTCCGTGTTCAAGAATGTACCATTTAAGGGAGTTAGAAAGTATATTCTCCGAATAAAGGGACAAGTGTTACCATCCGATTGCCACTTGCAACATCGCTTTGTGCTCTTTTGAGATCCTCGTAAAGTGATGCTTGCAATCTCTCGCCGGCTATTCTTGCCTCATTCTCCCTATTATAAGAATCCAATGCTTCCCGATCATTACGTTTACCAACCACACATAGATTAACAAATGGGGAGGCACACACTAAGTAAAGAATCAATACACTATTTTTGGTAAACTAACCAATTTAACATTCTCGGTTTTTTCAAGCTTTTCTTGCAATTCTTCATAAGTTTTCCTCAACTCCATGATAATGGAGTTCAGCTTTGTCATCATTGGCCTTCATCAACATCTCTACAATCAAGTGATTTGAATTAGAGTTGTGAACAACGACAAAATAGTCATGATTGTCCAAGGAACATATAACAAGCCAACCCTCGCACCTGTGTCATTACATTTCTTCTCCGCAACTTCCAGCGAATTCTTCAGTTTTTCATTCTCCGCAAAATAACTTCCTTCGAGTTGTTGGAACCACCTAATGCAATCTTTAAGGCGTTTGATATAATCTATCATTTGATCACATTTCTCCTGAAAAAATGTGATTGCATGGCAATGATTACAACCAGAGAAATGAAATTCATTTTACAAACCAAACAAAAGTTTAAAGTCACAATGTTTTGAGATAATAAGAGCAACCTTATAGTAATATTTATTCTTTACTTTCGACCTCTCGTTCAAAGACACGCCTTCAATATCTCTTTAGTGAACTCAATATCACCACCACAATCGATCCGGCGTTGCTCGAAAGACCATTGGTTATAGGCAGATCTCCACCGCCATTGCAGAATAAGCACATCAATATAAAGGAAAGGTCAAGTTATCGCATGAAGAATACGAGTCTTTAAGAAAGAAGGTTGAAAAATCTAAACCTCAAGCTCATTTAAAAGTTGCAATGGTAATGGCTAAAATCGAATCAATTAAAGCAAGTGAGAGAGAAATATTGAAGAAACTGGAAGCACGAGCTCAAAGAAAAGCACGAGCTTTACCTGAGAAGTAGCTCCGAATACCGTAGCTGATTTCTCTCCAACACCGATAGCACCTAGTAAAGTCTGCAAATATTCAAACAACAGAAATTGAACCCAAAAATCAACAGAAGAATAAAACGAACCCAAAATTACCTAGAAACACCGGTCTTCAGTATAATAGCAGAGCCAATACATACGTATCACTAAAGTCGTAAAAAGAACCAAATTGAGCACAAATTAAAAACCCGTAACCAAAATACAAAGAAATAACACAGAGCTAAAAAAACTAACCCACCGCAGAAACATTTGCAATGCCAAGAGAGTGGGACGGCGGTGCTACCGTATTCCGGAAATAGCACCGGCGGGGAGAGAGTTTTGAGGATATAAGAAGAGAGAAGAATGGAGAGTAGACGGGTACACAAATGCAGAGAGAAAGGACACATAATTCTTGTTGAACCGGTGGTGCGGTGCCGGATTTCTATGTAACACGTGTCCGAGAAAAGGACGCGTGTGATCGTTAAAACGGTGTCGTTTTTCTTTTCCAGGGAGAAAAAAAAAACGGAAATAGGAATAGCGACGACCAAAACGTCGCTAAAAGCGGACGACCAAAAACGCCGCAAAAAGCCATGTGCACAAATAATAAGTATACTACTATATATGATAAGAAAGAAGTGTGTTAAGAGAGTGTAGCAAATGTAATTTTTTCATTGACTCCTCTCATTTTTTTTTACTGTTCATCAGCCTGGCCTAAATTTATTTTTTATTTTTACTGTTCATAGCCCAGTCTAGATTTTTTTTTTGTTAGAAGAAGGGTTTGAGTTAAATTGTTCAAATTTGAAGGACTCAATTGTATCACTTTTTAATGTGCGAATATATGTAGCAAAGATGACTATTTTCAAAATATAAGGCAACGGCTTGTTGCCGACACGATCTTTGTATCATACCAAAAAAATTGTGTTGACGTTTACATTAAATATTATAAATTTCTTAAAATAAATTCATTTCATAAAAAATATATTGTTTGTACACGGCGATATGACTTATTTCAAGATATAATGTCACGACATGTTGCCTACACGATCTTTTTATCATGCCAAAAAAATTGGATTTGACGATTACATGAAATATTAAATTTCTTGAAATGAATTTTTTTTTGTAAAAAAACATATCGTTATATAAGATATTAAATATCCTGAAAAAAAATTATTTCGGCCACAAATATTGTTAAACTGGCTATAGTGTATTGTTGATTTAATTTCTATGGAAATTCGAATTGTGTATTTTACCATGACCGTTAAAATTAGCCTAGATCTGAGAATACAAAAAAAAGGGTTCGGTAGTGTCGAAAGGTGTCGATTTTATGTCGTGGAGTGTTGAGAGTGTGTTAGATTTTAATTAAAATTTTAATTAATATTCATTTCATCAACTGACACCTGTTGGATATGACGTCGAGGTGTATCGAAGCGTGTCGTGTCGTGTTTTGGGTAGAACACGTGTTGTTGCAAATAATGTCGAAGATAGCTTCATTTTTTCGGTTAAAATAGATTTAAGTATTAATTGAAAAAAAATTGTTCGAAGAGTGTCGAAAAGTATCCATACGATGTCGGGACGTGTCGAAGATGTGTCGGATATTCATTTCATCAACCGACACGTGCCGGACATGCCATCGTAATGTATCAGAGCGTATCATGTCGTGTTGGTTGTCGGACACGTATCGTATACCTTTTTATAGTTACTCGGGTTTATTATTTCAGTCCTCTATGATTATTACATTTGCTGATTCACTTTTAATTTTCACATTTCGGTGATTATAAAAATAAACCGGAGCAACAATAGTGCAGAGCACGCATGCTTTCTTGGATGTTTGATGTTCTACATTTTCCCTATATCATGTACATATTCCAATCACTCATCATTTATTATAATATACTGTTACATCTCTGGCCAGAAACAAAAAAATTCAATTCATCAACAATGCATACATACGTTAAATTGCATTGTATATTTACAATCTGAGACACCGGGTGTGCGGAGCACGGGTGTCTCTTTTCCTAGTTACTAAATACTAACTGCTTACTTTATTTTCGGTTCATTTATTCAAGAAAGGGAAAATGTAGCGGCAATAATGCGATGAATATCAATTTAATTTTCCTGTCATTCTCCGACCGTTATTAGCTCCACACCATCACAGCCGTAATCTTTCAATGTTTTCCAGGAAACCTTTTTGAAGAACAAGAGAAATTAGCATGCGCACAAAATTTTGACAATAGCTCAAAAGTAGGAAGAACATGCATCATTCAAGCAGAGTAGTAATTATTCAATATATTCTCACATCACAGTTATTTGGGCTGAAATAAAAAGTTGTCATACCTTCCACTCTACCGAGGCGAGCAAATAAAATGGAAAGAATCCGAAAAGTGTGGCTGCCGAGACCAGGTTTTTTTTTTTTTTTTTTTTGAGAGGGTACAGCTATGGGCAGGGCTTCTTTTAGTAGCTCTAGGGCAAATATTTAACCATTTCTCTGCATACCTATTATGTGATTTCTAGGTGTCACATCGGTAATCGACCGTATCTGCAAACTTGCCTCAATTGTGGCCGCCACCGTATGGGCCCAGTAAGACCCCATTTTGTGCAAGAGGTTCACCGGCTAAGACGCCGAAATGCCTTCAATCCCAATGTTTGGGTAACCGACCGACTGATTCCTCTTACCATGGTGTTCACGGCACGCACCTAGACAAAAACAACCAGTTAATTTGCAAACAGTTTTTATGGCTTATTTGGGAATAACGAGGCAACAGCCAAATAGGGTGCGAACACCATAGCTTAATTTCATATTCTCTCTCAGCTGGGGACTAAAACTAGACATTCAACATTCACATTATGCATCTAACTCTCAGAGTTGATTAGATTCAAAATATTGGTGCACATGTACATTTAACTTAAAATCAGATTGAATAGATTCATAATTTGGTGCACTTCTACATTTGATTAATGCTGTTATTAAGTTAAAGAATAGTACTTTAATATAGTAGTATATAGCTGCACCACAAAGGAACAAACGCTCAACATAGAAAAGAATGTTACTGGATCTTTGATCAAAATCAACACATTAAGTGTTCCCTGAGAAACGATTTTCAGTTAATCCCCACATATTCATACTAACTAAACTTAATAATAATGATTTTCTGTTCAAGTGTATCACCATACTTTGATGATACAATGGTGATTTTTTTTTAAAACAATGGTGAATGTTATTGGGCGCATTAATGGTGGTTTAATCAATAGACCCCATATTTTGATTAATTTCACCACAGACTAACACTTCAAGTGTATCACCATAAACTTAATCCTCATGTGTGTCACACACTAAGTTATATGGCTACATATGATACAACTTGGAGTTTTCAGTAGTGTATTATTTATAAGCACGAAGCAAATAATAAGATGATAATAAATATGTCATTTATATTAATTATAAAAACAATTATAAATTGTCGCCACTACTTCCAACATGAGCAATTTTTGTAATTTATCTGATAAGCCAATCGCACGCAGGATAATAGTGAGAAAAGTCCAACTCACACGGTCGTACGCTTTTTCTAGATCCACCTTGATTGCCATATAGCTTTTCCTCCATTTTTTTTTTCTTTGAACAAAATTATGGACAAGTTCTCGGGCGATGATTATATTTTACGAGCTACCCCTGCCTGGTATAAAAGCACGTTGAGTGGTGCTAACTAGCTGCCCAATTATTTTCTCGAATCTATTTCCCAACACCTTGGTTATTGTCTTGACTATGACGTTAGCCAAGGCTATATGCCTGAACTGTGCCGGTGTTTCGAGGTGGTCCACTTTAGGAATAAGAGCAATATGAACCTAATTCATGCCGGGTGGAAAAGTTGCACTCTCATACGCCTTAGTCACAAAACTATCACCGATGAACCGGTAATTCCCCAGCACCTCTTGAAGAAAATGGGAGGCAGACCATCCGGTCCTGCTGTCTTATAAGTCCCATATCAAAACACGCCTCCTCGATCTCTTTTTCACAAACCTGCGGTTTAAGAAGTGCAAATCCAACTCAGAGAGATTAGAATAGCTCAACTGACAATTACACTCTTGATGTTCATCTTCCCGCGAATAGAGGTCCTTAAAATAATTTCACATCAGGTTCTTGACTTCGGCATCATCGTTGCTCCAATTCCCATCCGGACGCTTCAGAGAGGAGGTTTTGGACCTCTTTTTTCTCCTAAGCGCAGTAATATGATAAAAATGCCTATTTCTCTCCCTCTCTGCCAACCATTAAAGGTGTGATCTCTGATGCCAGTATGTCTCCTCATGTATAAGGATATCGTTAAATTCCTCACGGAGTTGCTTTTCTAAATTACGAAGATAGGTAGAAGGATGTCATGCTAGGGAGATCTAGATCGGATGGATATTATATAAAGTCAATTATACCGTATGATGATGGCCGACCCGGACTGCGCCATGTGTCATCCATTTAAATCGTATAATAAATTACTAGCCTCTAAAATTAAGGCATTAAGGGCCACGGGCCCTAGATACTGTTAGGTGTGATGCCCGAAAGACAATTTTGTAATTGTTTTTATTTAATAAATGAATTGACATTATTATTCATATTTATTATTCTCATATTCACCGATGTGACAATAGTATTTACACTACAGAAAACCCTAAAGTATATCGTTTATGTAATCACTTAACTCAGTGTATGATATATACACGGGAGGATTGAGTTAGTGAAGATGTACTTAAAATACAATTAGCCCGTAGTGAAGTTAATCGAGAGTATCGGGTATCTCCTTTAACGTGCTATTAATGCGCCCCGTAACACAATAGGTGTGATTGTCTTATCCGGACTTTCGGTTAAGAGAACCTAATGGGGCATTTATATATGATAGATATATCATATAGGGCCGGACCGATTTGATTAGAGTTCACGATATAATTCCGTAATCGAGAAGTCTTATCGAATCAATGGATGATCATATTTATGGATATATCTTAATCCCGAGGTGATCACAATCAACCGCTTGAATCGCATGAAGTTTGACTTGACGGTTAAGGATTACACCGAGTCCGTGGTCCGAATTACCCCATCTTGGCATTGTACTCGGATTGAGTGAGTAGTCCGTGTTATCACGTATACGGAATCCATTCCTTCCATTTATGGAAGTAGATAGATCGTTCCCTTGTTTGTTAATCCTAAACCGATCGATCCATGGAGTTCATATTACACTGATTAGCTACCAAAGTGAGTTGTATGAATTAATTGATCACTAGGGGGGTTAATGGTAAATAAGGATAAGAGGTTCTAAAAAGGGTTAACGGTAACTTCCCGATTTAGAATGAACAACATGGAGGATTAATCCATATGTAATGATTATATCAATGGACGCTTATTATTATTCTCGTGATGAGATAAATATAATCTCATAATCGGAGGAGTGCGATCACGGGATTATGGTGGCATATTCCCGTGATTGATTTATCAAATATAATTATTCGTTCGTAAGATAATTATTTATTTGATTTATCGGAGCCGCTGATTATTAGTCCATGGTCCCCGACGTGCCTCCTAATATAGCATAGCTATTCTCGGACGTCGAATCCTAATAATATTAATTTAGTTCTTGTTGGACTTTATTAAAACGATATGTGAATTAATTGTTTAGTAGACTATTAAATTAGTTGGGCTAAATAATTAAATATATGGAAAAAACATTTTTCATAATCTTGGTCCAAAAGTGTGTTATAGTCGAAAATTGTGACTAGGTCACAAGCAATGTAAATTTCGGCCCCAAGCATTGTTTTATGGAACAAGAAATTATTTTCTTGTGTATTAATAAGACATGTGCATAAAATATTTATTGGATAAATATTTATGGTAAGAAATAAAGATAAATATTATTCTAGATTTGTTCTAGAATATTATGGAATTATCTTTTATTTAATAGGATTATTATAATTGATTTTGTATTAATTATTAAATCCTTGGAGGTTAAGTTTTACTCTCCTATATAAAGAGAGCCTCCCAAGCCTCATAAGACACAACAATAAATTTCGACCTACACCTCTTAGAGAGGAGAAGGTGAAAATTTTCGGCCAAGGGGAATAAGGGGAAAATCTTGGAGATTTTCCGGGTAGCATATCGGAAGGATTCGAGACGAGGATTTCCTTCCACCGGGAGTTGCTTGGATCACACGTACGGAAGATCGTGGTGCTCTTCACGCTTTCCTTCGTTCATCCTATTGCGGTTCTTCAACTTGGATTTTGAGATCCAAGAGGTATGATCTACAACCCCCTTGTAGATATAGATCTAGTTATTTTATTACGTGTATATTATAGATCTAGATCCTTAAATCGCTTCCGCCGCGGATGATATTACTAACAAATGGTATCGGGCCGCCGGGGTGGTCTATATTTATATGTATAAAATATTAGATCTAGGAGTGGTAAACATGTAGATTTTTTGTCCCAAATTTTTTTTAACAAAGGGGGCCGAAAATTGTTTATTTTTTTTATGATTATGAATGTCTTGGTTGAAGAGATGGATTGGGGTTGAGATCGTTTACTCGTTAAATCTATTGTAGCTCCTTTGTTTAGTAACAATTGAGCATAGGAATTGTATTTTATTTATGTCAATTTTCGAAATTTATATGTAAAAATAGCATCTTTTATTGTATTTTTTGATCCGGGTTCGAGACGACGAAGATCATGATGATGAAGATCATCAAGAAGGTAAAACGGGAGGAGGTCGAAATTGTTGTTGTTGTTTTTTAATTTTTTAGGTCACGGCACAAAATCTTTTTTTTTTTTGCGGCAGCTTCTGTATTTTTTTTAGGGTATCCGGCAGCTTACATCACTAATGTTTGCATGGTATTGCATGCGCATTAATTTTTTTTAACCTAACAGGTTAGCCGACTAAAATAAAAAAAAAAAAAAAAAGGTTTTGGATCAACCGTGAATTTAATATAAAAATAAAAATAAAAATAAAAACAAAGTTTTTTTTATAAAACAACTTGATAATATAGATATATTTTCAATATATTGGTATATTACGGCCTCCTCTCCTCGTCGTTCGTGGTTCGTGTCAAGATCGAAGGTTCGAGATCCGGAAGCTTCAAGATCAAGATTTGAAGATCATGACTTGAAGACATAGTATTAGTTTTACTTTTCCTTAGAAAATAGGTTAGTCGGGGGTACCAACGATCCATCTCGGTGTTTAAATTTTCCGTAATTTATTTTTTATGTGTTTGATCATAAAATAGATATAAAATCGGAATTGCCATGACATGCATCATATCATAAATCCACTCCTTGCATACATGTAGAATTTTAATTTTGGTAATTAAAATAGGCATGTATACAAACTCGCGTAATTAGTTGAAATTTAATTAATACGTGGTAATTAATTAATTTAGTAACTAATTAAAGATCCGAGGACGGGTTATGAAATCGTTAAGTTTTTTCGGTGTGTGTTCTCGGTGAACCGCCGTAAAAGCCCAAACGAGATCACGTTTTCGATTCGTAGTGTCTACGAGATTGAATGATGGTAAAAGAACAATAAATCTTGGATAAAAACGGTTCGCATATAGGTTGGGTGGTCAACTGAGCTAGGCTCGACCGACTTAACCCTCCTAGTGTGATGTATGCACGGGGATCCGGCAAGACTAAGCTACACCGGAGAACGGAGGGGTGATTCCTTCTTATCTCAATGGGGCTGTCTTGACCCGATTTCGTCCGACTGTCACATATGTTCCAACGAATAGGACGGGTAGGCTTGCCTACGTTACCGACACCATTCGGAATCCTTGATTTGATGTGCTTTTATGTTAACATCAAAAAGACGTGGTTAGTTAACCCACCACCACTTCCAAAATATTGAGTGGGAGCGGGGGAGGCGACAGCCAACCCCACGGCCTCTACTATAGATACAAGTAAGTGAGAGAAGTGTGACGCCTCGCGGCGCTTTGATTTCTTCCCCTACGGATGGTGTTCACCCCTATCAACATTCATGGCTTGGTCTCCGAAAGGATAGGATTTCTGGGTACTCGTCGGGTCACTGACCTATCCTACGACGGCACACTCGGGGCGTACCTAAGAGATCCGATATAGTAGGTCACACTCATCATGGGTATTCTTGATAATATCTAGGCTAAAAAAGGAAGGTAGTCAATGAATAAAGGGATGTTCGATTCTCATGGGATGTTCGATTCTCACAAGTTATTCATTGATGAGATTGTCTCGATTTAACCGTCATCTCTTTGACCTACCCTACGGCGGCACTGAGATGCGAGGTTAAAACCTTGGAATGGTAGAGTAGACTTATTTTTAGTTTACAATTCCTAAAATAAAATAATATAGTAGTGTTAAACTTGAATTAATATATGTCATTTTATTTACAGCATTATATCCCTTACTAAATTGCTTAAAATTTATAATTGACTAGTATTGACTTCGTTAAAAAGTGGAAAGTAACTAAGACGTTGAACTAGTTAATCGATAATGCAATTATTTTTTCGAAAGAGATATTTTCTCTTAAGCCTTTTAAAACCGAGTGACATATAGGTATGTCACTAAAGTGTCATTCGTGTCAAACGGAAGACAAACTTAGTTTGATCAAAGGTGATTTTGGACTTTGAAATTCTTCTAGTGAATTTTGAGTGTGTAGTGATTACACGAGTAATTTTCTAATTGAAAAATCGGAAAATCATGGAGTGTTACTAGTTGGACGATATTTGGAATCGATGAACTAGTGGGAGCTTTATGATTTGTTGTTTTTCTAGAACATTAGAAAAGTGTAACTGACTACACACGTAACCGTTCTAATTGAAAAACCGGAAAGTCATGAAACGTTGCTAGTTGGACGATATTTGGAATCGATGAACTAGTGGGAGTTCTATGATTTGTTGTTTTTCTGGAAACATTGGAACTATGTACGAGATTTTTTCTAAATCGAAAAAATCAAAAAATCATAAAAATAAAGCATTGCTCGTTAGACGGTATTTGGAACCGATAAACTAGTGGGAGCTTTAATATGATTTGTTGTTTTTTCTGGTATATTAGAAAATCCGAGAAGTCCACACGAGTAACACTCGAAATAGGCATCCCACGGTTCAAGAGTAGTGTCTACTCAAACGAACCGCTGGTTCAAGACTGGTTTCCATTCACGGAAAGTCAAGAATGGGAGAATATGTCTAAAAGTGTTTGTCACCTAAACTGAGAAAATTTTAAGGCTGAACCGAAAATTAATTAACTGAAAATCATAGGATAAGGACAGTGATTTTGGATCACCAACCTATGAATCCTTGGAGATTTTCTCGAGCTAAGTTCTTTGGAAGAACAAGGTAGTAGTGCATTTAACGATTAAAAGAGTAAACAACGGGCAGTTAATTTTAGCTAGAAAAGTGGGAGTGATATAAGGAAATGAATCTCGGATTCAATCCTTAAATATCGCGGAAAATTTATTTTCAGTTTAAGATTCGTTGGAACGAATGGATTTACCTTCTCTTCGATAATTTGTTTGTCGTATAGAAAGTGAATATACCATTTGTAGTACGAATCCAAGACTCGGACTTTTGTTTGATAAAGTCAAAAACCACTTAGAATCGCTGAAATATGTATATAAAACACATCTTAAGAACTATTAAAAGCAATTGGTTTCTATATTTAGATAAACGCTTCTTCATATTCCATAGTTAGTGCATAGTCCCTAAAAGACATGACCTGAAGACTAGCTCGGGGTGATTCCTTTCTCCTAGTCTGGTTTGATTGTCTCAAAGGTTCAATGACTAAGTTTCCTTTCAATCGGGAAAGGATAATGGATATAAAGAAGTAACATAGCTTGTTCATGACGACCTTCGGGTCCGATGAAAGATACGAGCTAGTAGGAGCTTCCGAGTAGTGACTTCTTGTCCGATAACTATTCAAACACTCCGGTAAGTTTATCCAAAATATTTTGAGGTTTCTCTCGTTTTCAACGAGAGATAGAGTATTCTATACTCAGAAATGGGCCATCACATAGTCCTAGGGACTGATGCTCAGCCTGCCTTATAGTGAAATACTTTCACTAAGTGAGAAACCTTTAAATTGCCTTATATATGTTTTTAGATGTGCTATAATACACTTGCTTAACTCAATAAAGATATCGAAGCGAAATAACGGTTTACATTGAAATGTAAGACCGAGAAGTCTTTGCCTAGAATATGCTTTGGAATTTACGGATAAGGTGTGGATTCGGTTCACCCCACTTCCGTAAATATAAGCATTTAGCACACGGTGCTTGAAGGTAAGACTGGGAATTTCGTGCATACGTTCGGTCAATGACCAATCGTTCTATATCTTGTAGCATTGAGAAAAAGGTTTGTTATAAGATTCTTGAAATCGGGAAGGGACAGTTATACTGATGCATCCTTCCTGATAGAGTCTATGAACAACAAAAACCTTGAACCTTGAAGTACGTTTACTCAAGGTAGTTACTAACCGATTAAAATCGTACCACATCCAACATTGGTTGTTGGTGATAACACTAAATACTACTAAACTAAATCGAATTTTGATCCACCCGAATGTAGTGGGAGTATGGTTTATCCATTACCCATTACGGGTTCTCGGACTTTGTAGTCTAAGGATCGATTGATGACCTATGGCTCTTTTGTGAGCAAGATAGGATTCGATAATAGAGGTTGGTTTAATAGCCATAACCCCGTGAATGGAGTTCGGTACTCCGGTTCGTTCATGCTCTTGTAGAACCACCCGAGCATCTCGGGCCCAAAGGAGTAATTGGATCTACACGGAAAAGAGTAGAATGAGTTCGGTATTGCATGATTTCGTTCAAAAGCGAGAAAATAGGGGTGATTCCCCGAGATTTTCTTGCCAAACAAACGGAGTCGGGATTCATTCGAAACGAAGGGTATTGACTTATGAACTTATGACAGATGACTGTCAAGACTTATGTCCTTTGTGGATAAAAAGCAAACCTCTCGGTCACTGGAAGTCATATATTTCTACAATATATGGATTTGACCGTAATATTGATAAGTCTTTTGTAGACTGGATATCAATTTTAGTACAAAGAGTGAATATATACATACATAGATTAGTGTTTGTGAAGGATAACACCGCACCAAATTGGAATCAACGTGGGTGTGTTATCTCGAAGTCGAATACGACAATGCCACAATTCTCTCGCAACAGAGATTTGGACAACATTCTTAAGAGTTTGACTCGGTCGAATTCATTAGAATCGCCATCGGTTTCCCATCCATCTTATTGGTTAAGATGATGCATCCGTGTATCAACATTCAACGAGGAAGTTCTACCCTATGCCTCGGAATGACTCTCTAAATCTTTGGATCAAGAGAAATGGGATAGATTCTCTTTCTAGTAAGAGATGGTCGTTTATTGAACGTCAACTTTGATCGAATCTTAGATTCGGCGGTTAACAAAGCAAGTTTAGTATGTCCTTTAGTATCTTGAAGAGAACGAGGAATAATATGCGGACATATTCATGTATGAACTTGGATATGTGTGATACACCGATTTTGACTTTAAGTCGATTGAGGATGATCGTTAAGTCGATCTCGGGCTCGGTGTTTACTCGTACCACATGATTAGATGGACCGGTAACGTTTCGATTCTACAGATCGTCTCGAGCCGACAACCTAACTAATCATTAAGACCCATGACATTTAGATGTAGGTGCTCCTCGAGTCACTGACCTATCCTACGACGGCATACTCGGAGTGTACTTTGGAATCTGAAATGGTTATGATATGCTTAATGGGTACTAGAATACGCGATGGGTCTCCATTGCTTTAGAGCAAGTGGGAGATGTAGTTTGTTGTATTTTAAATAATAGGGTGTGCTCTAAAACAATTAATCACATGCTTTCGTGCAAGTGGGAGATTGTTAGGTGTGATGCCCGAAAGACAATTTTGTAATTGTTTTTATTTAATAAATGAATTGACATTATTATTCATATTTATTATTCTCATATTCACCGATGTGACAATAGTATTTACACTACAGAAAACCCTAAAGTATATCGTTTATGTAATCACTTAACTCAGTGTATGGTATATACACGGAAGGATTGAGTTAGTGAAGATGTACTTAAAATACAATTAGCCCGTAGTGAAGTTAATCGAGAGTATCGGGTCTCTCCTTTAACGTGCTATTAATGCGCCCAGAACACAATAGGTGTGATTGTCTTATCCGGACTTTCGGTTAAGAGAACCTAATGGGGCATTTATATATGATAGATATATCATATATGGCTGGACCGATTTGATTAGAGTTCACGATATAATTCCGTAATCGAGAAGTCTTATCGAATCAATGGATGATCATATTTATGGATATATCTTAATCCTGAGGTGATCACGCCAACCGCTTGAATCGCATGAAGTTTGACTTGACGGTTAAGGATTACACCGAGTCCGTGGTCCGAATTAACCCATCTTGGCATTGTACTCGGATTGAGTGAGTAGTCCGTGTTATCACGTATACGAAATCCATTCCTTCCATTTATGGAAGTAGATAGACAGCTTCCCTTGTTTGTTAATCCTAGAAACCGATCGATCCATGGAGTTCATATTACACCGATTAGCTACCAAAGTGAGTTGTATGAATTAATTGATCACTAGGGGGTTAATGGTAAATAAGGATAAGAGGTTCTAAAAAGGGTTAACGGTAACTTCCCGATTTAGAATGAACAACATGGAGGATTAATCCATATGTAATGATTATATCAATGGACGCTTATTATTATTCTCGTGAGGAGATAAATATAATCTCATAATCGGAGGAGTGCAAATACGGGATTATGGTGGCATATTCCCGTGATTGATTTATCAAATATAATTATTCGTTCGTAAGATAATTATTTATTTGATTTATCGGAGCCGCTGATTATTAGTCCATGGTCCCCGACGTGCCTCCTAATATAGCATAGCTATTCTCGGACGTCGAATCCTAATAATATTAATTTAGTTCTTGTTGGACTTTATTAAAACGATATGTGAATTAATTGTTTAGTGGACTATTAAATTAGTTGGGCTAAATAATTAAATATATGGAAAAGACATTTTTCATAATCTTGGCCCAAAAGTGTGTTATAGTCGAAAATTGTGACTAGGTCACAAGCAATGTAAATTTCGGCCCCAAGCATTGTTTTATGGAACAAGAAATTATTTTCTTGTGTATTAATAAGACATGTGCATAAAATATTTATTGGATAAATATTTATGGTAAGAAATAAAGATAAATATTATTCTAGATTTGTTCTAGAATATTATGGAATTATCTTTTATTTAATAGGATTATTATAATTGATTTTGTATTAATTATTAAATCCTTGGAGGTTAAGTTTTACTCTCCTATATAAAGAGAGTTCTCACAAGCCTCATAAGACACAACAATAAATTTCGACCTACACCTCTTAGAGAGGAGAAGGTGAAAATTTTCGGCCAAGGGGAATAAGGGGAAAATCTTGGAGATTTTCCGGGTAGCATATCGGAAGGATTCGAGACGAGGATTTCCTTCCACCGGGAGTTGCTTGGATCACACGTACGGAAGATCGTGGTGCTCTTCACGCTTTCCTTCGTTCATCCTATTGCGGTTCTTCAACTTGGATTTTGAGATCCAAGAGGTATGATCTACAACCCCCTTGTAGGTATAGATCTAGTTATTTTATTACGTGTATATTATAGATCTAGATCCTTAAATCGCTTCCGCTGCGGATGATATTACTAACAGATACATACCTCTGGGTTGATCCCTAACCCCAGGTGGGAGATCGGCAGGAACTCCTTCATCAGCTGATGTATGACTTTTATATGATTAAATATACGTGATTTTATTATGTTTTATCGACAAATTCTATATAAAATATATGAAATTATGATATAATTAGTATAAAATATTAATCTTTATAGTTTAGTATAGTTAGTAGTAAAAGTTAGTATTTATAGTAAAAAGTTGTAGTTTTTGTACCGGTTTTAGTGACCGGAGTGTTGTGTCTATTTTACACGGGTATTTTGTGTTTATTTCATTGCGTAATCCTAAGATAAACCGAAATCCCGAGTATCGACATTTTTTTGAAGTCAAATTCAAGTTATTGGAAGGAAGTTATAAAGCGTCACTGATGTAAATGGTCAAGGGGATAATTGTTTCTTAATCTCGAGAATGACATGTATTGGAAATAGCTCATCGAGAATACGTTTTCTGAAGAAGTGGTCTTGATGAAAGTTGTAGAGAATTCAACGAGATTTCCAGTGGATCTTCAATCATATCATTTGGATTACGGAATCAAAAGATATGAATTTTATAAGTTTAATATAATTATAATTATAATTATAATTATAATTATATTCCCTTGCACATGCTAAGTGATGATTAAGGTAACATGGGGCACATGCTTATAACTAACCGTAATGATTGTAATCATTACACCGGACCGATCCGGCAAGTTTTCGGACCGGTCCGGGAAGGAGGAAAGTCTATATATAGGGAAGCAAAGGGGATCATTTGGAGGGTACCAATATATATACACCATATTCTATATATATTCTCTATCCCCTCTTTTCTTTAGTTTGTAAATAGGCCTTATGCCAAAATAAATAATGTAGTAGTAGTATCGTAGTAATGCTCGGGAAATTCTCGAAGGTTCGGTGTTGCTTTGAAATCGTTGAATACCCGGGAAAAGACGATTTCGAGTCGCCAGATTGTAATCGGGTAATTTCTATAATAATTATGTTTGTGTTTGTTATTTTCTTCTTTTTAGTTTTTATAATGTTATTAGGCTAAATCTAATAACTAGCCAAAGTTATGTAATCGTATTATTTCGATCTTTTCGTTAAAAGAATGATGTTAAAATAAAATTGATTAAAATTGAGTTAAAATGAATCTTTTTCTATTTCGCTACGTAACGATAACATATTCGGAATGAAGTAATCAATCATGATGAATACCACATATAACTCCGACGATGAACCGACCGCAGAAGTCGGGATATGAGTAAAAATAGAAAAACCGGAGGGTAAAATTGGCCGTCCGATTAACGGAATCCTATTTCCTACCCGGGGGCATTTGTCCTAGTAAAACAAATCTTATTAATTTTGTACTCGAGATCTTAATAATGTTAAAATCACAGCTTTAATTGAAACTACACCGTTTGTATTAAATCGATCCGCTTGACAACCGGAGCCTCTTGAATAACATCGGCCATCCGACAAATGGAATCACCTCTTTTATCCGGGGTAGATTTATACTCGGTACCCGTTTTGACTAACTAAGTTTAGCATGGGGCGCTTGTGGACATTTGACCGATGACAATTTGACATATGACAATTTCATACGCTCGTGTGAGGAGGAATTGTTGACATTAGGAGTACACCGTTTCATTTACTCAATTGGACCTAATAAAAAGGAAGATCGAACACATTCTATTAATTGAAAAGATCGAATAAATTGATTACATATACTTTGGCTAGTCTAGTCTATAAACTATATATTGGTATCTATATATTTATATATATATATATATATATTTTACTATTTATGTACATCTATATATATTTATATATCTATATATATTATATTAGAATAACTTTTAAATTACGCATTTATTTTATGTTGGTTAGAGTAGTAGTAATCTGTGTTATAAAATTGCGGTTTAGATCGAGTTAATAGCAGCTCTTTGGTGTTTAACCACACTTAAAAGAATTACCACTTTTTCCCTGAGGATTCGACACCTGACTCACCACTTTATCACTACAATTTGACCCGGTACACTGCCGGTTAGGATCCGTCTAACCTAGAAAAGGTCTGTCCCTTTCTTGACGCCGTTTCTAAGGCTTGGTTTTGGTGACGTCAGCTTTCTGGCGCCGTTGCCGGGGAAACAAAGTCGCTAATTTCTTTTTTTGTGTCTATGGTTACTACTTGTATTAGCTTAAAAATTCTCGAGGATAAACCAACACTCTTCTTATCACATTTCTTTTTTTATTTTTTCGTTGGTATCTACTTTCTTTTAGTACCAATTTTCTTCTTCTTTAAAACTCGAGCATTTTTCTATTTTCGTTAGTTGATGACCAGAAGCGGTAAAACCTCACTTACTCCTTATAAGCCTGATATAAACGCTTACGAAAGGCGCTTGCGGATAGAGAGTAAACGTGGTCAAACCAAATTTAGGACTCCTTGGAAAATCTCCAACGGAATCATCTTCTAATAAAAATAAAGAAATGGTCGAAACTAGTGATGAAACAAACGAACAGAGGCTAGATCATGCTTTAGGGCATGGCCAAAACCCCGTTAACCCTAATAATAATCGAATAATAGAATCAATCAAGATCGGAACCGAATAATCGTAACAATCCACCAAACCCAAGACCTATCTCGTGATCAAACTGTTAGAGAAACCGGACTAATAATCCCATACTTTTACCTAATGAAGGAGCGAATAATTTCGAAATTAAATCTCATCTTTTTGGTTTAATTGACGCAAGAGCCCAATTTCTAGGAGAAGATGATGAAGATCCACATCATCATCTCTATCTGTTTGAAGAACTGTGCAATACAGCCAAAAGTCAAGGTGCTCATAAAAAATTAACGAGGATGACTATGTTTCCTTTTTCTTTAAAAGGAAGAGCCCGAGATTGGTTTATGTCTCTTCCACACCACTCGTTAACTAGTTGGGAGGATATTCAAACTGAATTTCTGAAACAATATTTCACTCCAGGACGGAATTTGGAATTAAAGGTCGAGGTTGCTAATTTTAGACAAGGATCTGAAGAAACACTTGGGAATGCCTGGGAAAGGTTTAAAAAATTGTTAAGAGCTTGTCCCGATCATGGTTATTCTTTAGATATGCAAATTCAACTTTTCTGTCGTAAACTAAGAAAGGATTCACGTGCGTATGTAGATCATGCATGTGGTGGTTCGTTAATGATGAGTGAAGCTCAAACAGTTTACGATGCTATAGAAAAGATTTCCAAAAATAACAGAATGTGGGAAACCGGTTCTAGCACTAGAAAAGTAGCTTTTGCAGGAGAATGTACGTCAAATACGGAAGTTCTAGCACACTTGGAGAATTTGAGTAGGAAGTTTGATGGATTACAACAAGGAAAGAATCAAAATTCAGAAAATAGTTTGCCAACTGAATACTCAAATCATGATAATGTGTCATTAGGGATAGAAGAACCAACAGGATATTCAAGGGAGGAGGTGAGTTTTCTTCAGCAACATAGGAATTTGAACAATGCATATTCAAACTCGTTTAATGCTATTAGAAGAGATCACCCAACTTTTAGATGGTCAGAAAACCCTAGTAAGCCAGGACAACCGCCGTATCCAGTTCAATATAAGAATATGAATAATAATCAAGTTTATCAAGGAAATTCATCTAATCAGAATTTACAATCATTACCTAGATCCTATCCTCAACATACCACTCAAAGTATACCAGTAACTCAGAGTTCAACTCAACTTTGCGAAGGGGTTGAAAAATGGGAAAAACTGATGGAAAATATGATGGGTGTAGTATCTACTCAAGCTAAGAATATGGAAACAATGATGACTTCTATAGGTTCAACGGTAAGGATATGAGTTCAATGAAAACATCTATGAATGGACATGATACCGTAATGAGAACGATAGAAGCTTCATTAAGGAATATGGAAGATCATTTGAGTAGGGAAGGAGAACGTAACAACAGTAGACCTCCTGGAGGATTACCAAGTAATACTGAAAGAAACCCAAGAGAGGTAAATGTTGTAGTTACGAGAAGTAGGAAACTCTACGGTAGTAATGGAGTAGAAAACTTCGGGAATAATGAAGTAGAAAATGATTTAGATAGAAAAAATGAAGAGACTAAAGATGAACTTGACTTTACGGATGAGGAAGAAGAAATCATAGAGAATTTCTTGAAAAGGAATAGAAGTTTGGAACCTGAGAATGAAGGTGAAAAATGGGTAAAAATCCCTAGGATTTTGAAAGATCCCATGGATAAAGATTTAAGGAATCTATTCAAGGAACATGTTAGAATAGATGAAACTGGTAATAAGGATGAGAAACAGGAAGAACTGAAGGAGTATGAAGTAGAGATTGATTCAGGGAACAAATTAAAAGAAAAAATTCAAGAACCTGAAACATGGCGATCAAGTAATACTCCAAAGGATAAAGGAAAAGAGAGAATGACTTCGGAACCAAAGGTTATAGATTTAGAGTCTTTACCTTTTCCACCTAAAGATCGAATTAAAAAGATTAAGACTGATCAGAAGTATGCTCGTTTCCTTGATACTTTTCGTCATATTCATGTTAATATCCCTGTTATCGAAGCTCTGATAAATATGCCTGCCTATGGAAAGTTTTTGAAAGATATTCTATCAAATAAGAAAAAATTAGAGGAATATGAGAATATATGCCTAAATGAAGAATGTTCTGCACTCGCAAAGATAAGTTACCGCCTAAACCGAAAGATCCTGGAAGTTTTACGATTCCATGTGAAATTGGAGGATTTCTGTTTAAGAAGGTCTTATGTGATCTTGGAGCTAGTATAAATCTCATGTCTTATGAGGATTATAGAAAGCTAGGCATAGGAAAGCTTACTAAGATCGAAATGACTCGCAAATGGCGATAGATCGATTAAGTACCCTAAAGGAATTATTGAGGACATATTGGTTAAGGTAGACAAGTTCTATTTTCCAAGAGACTTTGTAGTTATGGAAATGGAAGAAGGATTTTCGCGCCACTTATCTTAGGACGTCCATTTCTAGCTACGGGGAGAACTTTAATCGATGTTCGAAAGGAGAATTAATTTTGAGAGTCAATGAAGATGAAGTTGCTTTCAATATTTTCAAAGCTATGAACCATCAATATACATCACCAGAATCATGTTCTTTTATAGAAGATATTCATTCGTCTATGATAATCAGTTACCAACTTTTGAAGACAGATTAGAAGAATGCTTAACTCTATCTATCTATAAAGAAGATGAGGAAGACATTGAAATGAAAGAGATAATCTTATCTCTAAATGAAGGAAGTTTTACTTTTAAACCACCATGGCATAAGTATTTGGAATTAGAACTAGAAGGACCAGTTCTTAAATCGTCAATAGAAGATCCGCCGAAGAATCTGGAATTGAAACCGTTACCTTTAAATCTGAAATATGCTTTTCTTGAAATTGATAATCTTTTACCAGGTTATTATTTCATCAACTTTAACGGAGCAACAAGAAGATCAATTACTTAGAATGTTGAAAAAGCATAAGAAAGCTTTTGGATGGACAGTTGCCGATATTCGAGGTATTAGCCCTGAGATATGTGCTCATAAGATAATTCTGAAAGAAGATGCTAAACCTTGTATTCAACCGCAACGCCGCCTCAACCCGAATTTACAGTTAATCATTAAGAAAGAGGTTATTAAGCTATTAGAAATGGGAATAATCTTTCCTATATCGGATAGTGAATGGGTAAGTCCAACTCAAGTTGTACCAAAGAAAGTAGGTTTCACAGTGAAAGAGAATGATAAGAATGAATGGATCCCAACAAGGGAAATTACAGGATATCGAATGTGCATTGATTTTAGAAAACTAAATGATCATACTAAGAAAGATCATCATCCACTTCCATTCATAGTGCAAATGTTGGAGCGTTTAAGTGGACATAAGTATTATTGTTTCTTAGATGGTTATTCAGGATATTTACAGATTTTCATTGCAGCAGGAGATAGGGAAAAGACTACTTTCACTTGTCCTTATAGAACTTTTGCGTATAAAAGAATGCCGTTTGGTTTATGTAATGCTCCTGCTACGTTTCAAAGATGTATGATGTCTATATTTTCTGATATGGTTGAGAAATTCTAAGAGATTTTTATGGATGACTTTAGTGTTTACGGAGACTCTTTTAATGGCTGTTTGTTACACTTAGAACGAGTGTTACAACGCCGTGAGGATACCAATTTAGTGCTTAACTCGGGAAAAATGTCATTTGATGGTATCGAAGGAATTGTACTAGGTCATAGAATCTCGAAGTAGGAATCGAAGTTGATAAAGCTAAAGTCGAGGTAATCGAGAAATTGCCTCCACCAGCTTAATCTAAGAACGTTAAGAG
Organism: Gentiana straminea; assembly: GCA_036785695.1. Lineage (NCBI taxonomy): Eukaryota > Viridiplantae > Streptophyta > Magnoliopsida > Gentianales > Gentianaceae > Gentiana > Gentiana straminea. The sequence continues at coordinate 11,921,670 of JAVUPR010000300.1, read as the reverse complement.
GATTTCTTGGACATGCAGGATTTTATAGGAGATTTATTTCGTATTTTTCAAAGATAGCAAAACCTCTAAGTCATTTGCTTGAAAAAGAAGTATCTTTTAATTTTGATAGTAAATGTATGGAAGCATTTAAGACCCCGAAAGCGAAGTTGATTACCGCACCCGCATTGGTAGCACCAGACCGGGATTTACCTTTTGAGATTATGTGTGATGCAAGCGATTTAGTTTGTAGGAGCATTTTTAGGTCAAAGGTATAATAGAATTCTCAAAGCTATTTACTATGCATCACATACGTTAAATGCGGCTCAACCGAACTATGCAACTACGAAAAAGAACCGTTGGCTTTGTGATTTTTGCCTTAGATAAGTTTAGATCATATATTGTTGGCTCTAAGGTAATAGTTTATACGTACCATTCAAAGCATTGAAATATTTACTGAGTAAGAAAGATGCAAAACCACGTCTTCTTAGATGGATTCTCCTACTTCAAGAATTTGATATTGAGATTAAAGATAAAAAAGGAAGTGAGAATGTAGTAGCAGATCATCTAAGTAGAATGGAAACTGAGGAAGAGATAGGAAATGAAATTAAGGATTCGTTTCCTGATGAACTTAGAATCGATACTCCTTCAACCATGCAGTTATTAAAGAAAAGAATTCCTTCTAAGGAAAATTCACCTTGGTTTGGAGATATCATTAACTACTTAACCTGTGATTACATTCCGTCTCATTGGACTTGGCAACAGAAAAAGAAGTTCTTTTACGACTTAAAATTTTATTACTGGGAGGAACCAGATCTTTTTCGTAAATGTTCGGATGGGATAATCAGAAAATGTGTGCCTGATTATGAAATTTTAAGTGTTTTATCGTTCTGTCATGATCGTGAGGCAGGAGGTCATCATGGAGGTTGGAAAACTGCTTTTAAAGTCTTGCAATGTGGTTTTTATTGGCCTACACTTTATAGAGATGCGTATACATATGTTAAATCTTGTGAATCATGTCAAAAATGGGGAAATATATCGAAAAAACATGAAATGCCTATGCAACCTATTTTAGAATGTGAGTTATTTGATGTTTGGGGTATAGATTTCATGGGACCTTTCCCTATATCGTTTGGAAAAAGATTTATTCTTGTAATGGTAGATTATGTCTCGAAATGGGTAGAAGCTGAAGCTCTTCCCACTAATGATACCAAGGTTGTCATACGATTCCTTAAAAAGAACATATTCACTAGATATGGCATTCCAAGGGCGATCATTAAGTGATAGAGGTTCACACTTTTGCAATCGACCATTTACTAAGTTAATTGAAAAATATGGTGTAACGCATAAGTTAGGAACACCTTATCATCCGCAAACCAAAGGGTCGTGTAGAGGTGTCGAATAGAGAGATTAAAAGAATCATAGAAAAAACAAGGGATTCAAACCGTAAAACCGGCGCTTAGACTAGATGATGCGTTATGGGCATACGAAACGACTTTTAAAACTCCGATTGGTCGTTCTCCCTACAAATTAGTCTTTGGTAAATCTTGTCATCTCCCAGCAGAGTTAGAACACCGAGCCTTCGGGCTATTAGATTTCGAATTTCGATCCTAAGGCCGTCGGTCGGTGATCATAGATTACTTCGCTTAACGAAATTAGAAGAATTTCGCCTTGATTCATATGAGAATGCTCGAATCTATAAGGAACGCACGAAATCCTTCCATGATAAGAGAATCTATAGTCGTGAGTTCCATGTAGGTGATCGAGTGTTATTGTACAATTCACGTTTAAAGTTGTTTCCGGGAAAGCTTAAATCAAGATGGACAGGACCATTTAAAGTAACACGAGTTTATAAATCTGGAGCTGTTGAACTAACTGATGGGAATACAACTTTTATAGCCAATGGTCACAGGGTGAAACTATTTCTGGAAGGTGAAGAAGTCTCTCTCATAAATGAAGTGATGTTGCTGATCGACCCTCCAAAAGACTAAAAAAAGCAGTGCTCTGAAAAGCTGAAAGTATCATATTACCAGGTTTTATCTTTACTTTTATATGTCTAAACTAGTTTCGTCTTTTACCGGATAGACGTAAAAGAACTGGATGTCTTTTTTAGATAGATTAGGAATTTTTGTTTTACTTTTAAATTTAGGTTTTGATAGGGATATTGCCTTTACTATGAAGCCTTAGTTTTTGGAAAGAACAAGCAATTGTTGAGAGAGAAAAAATTGAAAGAAGTTTGTAATGGTACGTCGAGAAGCTCGATAAAGAGAAGGGCTAAGTTTCTAAGGAAATGCGAATCTGTGGAAAGATTGAACACAAAGTGGGCAATGTGGGAAAAATATAACTCAATCTCAGAGTGAGTGTTTGAATGTAATTAAGAAGGGAACGATTAGGTGGTTAACCGAAAATCCCGATGGACTTCCAAGACTTAATTCAAACGCTACGTTTCTAGGATTTAGTTTGCTTGAACGGTATGTTAGAAATCTGGAGTTTGTAGAAATTGAAGAATTAGAAACCCCGTAAGTTCAAGTCTTTTATTGCTTTTAGTTTTATAAATTTTTGCATAACTTTGAAAATTTTATAAAATTGGATCTTTATAAAATTAAGGAGTTTTATAAAAGTTTTATAAAAAGTTTCTTTAGTTTTTAGAGATTTTATAAGAATTAATAGAAATTTATTGAATTTTTATAAACTTTTAAATAAGTTTTATAAAGATTTTATAAATTTTGAGAAATTGTTATAAAATTTATAAATTTTATTTTCTAGTTTTATTAAGTTTTTATTGAGTTTTATAAGTTTTATATCAAAAATCCAAAAAAAAAAAAAAAAAAAAATAAATTTTAAAATTTCACACGGACCGATCCGGCCCTTATCAGGACCGGTCCGGGAACACTTTTAACCTAAAAACGGGATTTTCTTTCTTCTTCCCCATTTCTTCTCTTTTACAGAAAAAAAACACAGCCGCCCCCACCCCTTGTCCCACCACCACCAATTTTTATCACATTTTCAACAATCCCACTATTCAAATTTTTTCTATTTTTCCTCCCTCTCTTCAATACAATTTGAAATTTTCAAAAAGGAGCAAAAACGAGCCCAAACTCAAACGGGTGACATCCGACTTCTCCGGTCAATTTCTAGTCGTTTTGTTCATTATAAGGTATAATTTAGTTGCTTTTCTTATCAATTTCGTAATTTTTCGTAATCTTGTAGTTTGTTTTCAACTGTTTTGATTTTTAAGTGTGTTGTGACATTTTATTTGTGTTGTTTTTGTTGTTGTTTTGTTGTTCTTTTGTTATTCCAAAATTCGTAGAATGGCCTCATCTAGTCGCAAAATCTCTAAGAAACGAAAGCCTAATATTCCAATAGAAGTACCGCCGTAGGTCTTAAAGATTTAACACCGGAAGAAGAATCGTTAGTTTTGTCTTTGCTACGACTTCACCTCAAGCTAAGAATGCTTATAAGAATATCTATAGTAAATGTGGAGTTGTGTTGGAAAGAGGCTTAGATTTTGATGACTTAGGAGAGGAAGTTAGGCGTATTTTTGCGAGACGCCAATGGTTGGATTTTGCGGCTCGTAGGACGGGAGAGATCAATACTACCTTAGTGGCGAGTTTTATGCGCTTCGTCTACTTTGACACCCACCGAGGGTAGTATGATAGAGTCTATTCCCCTTAGGTCTAGACATGTGTCTTTTAGTCCGGAACTTATTAATGCTTGTTTTAGGGGTAGAAGTTTTTCCGTACGATGAAGAGGATTACGGAGTTTGTTTATGGATTAGATGATCCCGCTATGTATGAGCGGTTTGCCTCTGAGCTCGAGGGAGTTTGATGCTACGGCGAGTGGGTGGACAACGATTTAATTATGGGAAGTGTTTTAGAGATTTGAGGGCAATCAAAAGATTTTTGAGCCATACTCTCTATCCCACTACCAAACACACCGCCTTTGGTAAAGAAGATTTATGCATTACTTGGGCGATGATTCATGATATTAAGGTGGATGTGGGGAAAATTATGTATAGAAGGGTTTTCGAGTTTATTGTTACGCCAAGGCGGGGAGTCACATGTACTTTCCGGCTTTATTTCGGATTTATGTCGTAGATCGGGAGTTCCTTTCCTATCTAACGACAAATTAACTATGGCGAGATGAGTCCCCGATAGGCCCTAGTCCGAGGAGGTCTCCGCAGGGTTCGATAGACTCGATAGTTAGACGTAGTGAACCTCCACCGGTTCCACCGAGTTTCGACATTTTCATCTTTTTCGAGCGACGACGAGACTTCTCTCCCAAACACCATTACATACGATATGTTTCAATCTTTAGTGTCGATGTAGCCCGAGGACAAAGCTAATATGGCTTTGTTTGCCGAGCGAGTAGGCGGTGGAGTGATGATTTACGTAGAGGGATGTTGAGACACGAGCGGATGCATCTTAATCCTTCTTTCGATAAAACGCCTATCCGCCCCGTCAATCGACCCATATACTTTACCGTATTGGATAGCACCTATCCCACCATCTCGGAGCTTTCATCATATGCCAAATCCTTTTGGAAGCCGATCTAGTGGTCGTGGGTGTCTTTTATACGGGTTCTCGTGGTGTTTGTTACATCTAGTCGGGGAGGATTTTCGGATTTTGCAAGGATGACGTCAAGTATGAGTTCGATAGGTCTCGACGCTTCGGTTCGGACCACGACTACGTTTCCACGGCCCGCTTACGTCATCGGTTCCAAGTTGGAATGATCCGGTTTATCCAGCTGAGGATGATGATGTTGACATTATTTGATTTCGTACAACTTTGTTAGTTTTAAACATTTTCTGTCTGTTTATTTTATTTTCCGCATTTTAACTTTATTAAATACTAAGTTTGCTAATTTAATAGTTTTTCGTTTTCATAATCGTTTTATTTCATAATAGTAAATTTAATCACTTTTAATAGTATTTAAATATTTCATCAAAAATCTAAGAACAAAAAATATTTTCGTATGTCGTTTTTAAAATGTAATTCGTGTATCGGTTATCCGTATCAGTTAGATAATCTTTAGTAACTTATTTAAACTCTAATAGCCATGAGCCTATTAAAGATAAACAAGCAAACTTGAATTTTACAACCTGTACACGGTGAAACCATTTTAAAGCCGGACCGGTCCGGTCAGTTTTCAGGACCGATCCGGGAGTTAACTTTGCTTAGTCATGCTGAAAGTGTTAGTATGCATGCACGTGTACTCTATTTTTTTGACCATTTAAGGGAAGAGAGTGAAAGTAAATAAATTGCAAATTCACTTATTACTTTCATCTTTCACTCTCTGTGTTTTTTTTATCAGCTTAAAAATGTCAAACCGGTCATCACCGTCAGTCAATTCATACGATCCGGAGGCATTAGATGTTTTTGTCCCGGAGTCTAGCGCTTCAAATGTTAATTTGTTGGTGAATGCGAGGTTTGCAAATTCTCCAATTTTGGTTGAAAAGGGTATCAACTATGAAAAAATTGATCAGTCAGGGAAGAATTTAATTCAGAATAGAGGTTGGAGAAAGTTTGTAAGGAATCCAAGAGGTAGGATTAATATTTCTATCGTTAGGGAATTTTATTCCGCTCTCTCTCTTTGTCGATCGTCGATCCGTCACAACTTGTATCCGTTCGTAGTACACTTATTCACTTTTCACCTCATATTATCAATCATATTTACGAAATACCGATTTTCAATCAAATCCATAATCTTCATTTTGAATATCAATGGGCGTTAGGGAACTCCTTTAACGTTGTCAACTATGTCACGGAAGCTTTTCCGTATTTGTTTCCAGAGTTCGATCAAAATTACGACTCTACCACTTCCGCTCTACCTGCTCATCTGAGAGCATGGAAACACTTCATTAACTCACGAGTTTATCCGACTAGTGACTTTGCGTGGGTTAGTGATAGTGAGATACTTTTGTTGTTTGCGTTGATAAGTGGAGCTCATGTGGACTGGGGGATTTTGATTTTTAGGACGGCAGTAAGCTTTGCAGTGGAACGTTATAATAATGGAAGGCCGATGCCTTTTGCTTGGTTAATTTCAAGGTTATGTATTCATTTGAATGAAGTCCCTGAAATTGCCTCTGACGAGATATATCCGTCTCGTGATTATCGTAGAGGATTGCTACCAGTGGAGAATCCGGGTTGTTCGTCAACTATTTGAGATAGTTATTGTTGGTTTTTATTTAAGTTTATTTAAGGTTGGTTTGCTTTAATAAGTTAGTAAGTTGATTAAGGTTAGTAAGTTATTTAGTAAGTTTGTTTTATTTTGAATCTTTTAGTGTGTAATAGTTTCTATTTGTTTAATATATATGTTGTTTGTTTTTAATATACGCGTGTTATCGATATTTATAACGATCATCTATAATTTTAATTTAATTTTCGAACCTACTTTTTCATACTCATTGAACATCGGGACGATGCCACTTCGTAAGTGGGGAGTAGAGTTAGGTTTGAAAATTTCATTAAAATTTTCGAAAAAATTAAAAAATAAAATATAACCTTTTTCATATAAATTAGTACTTTAATTACTTATTTCTTAGTTTTAATTTTTCTTGAATAATTTAAGTTGGTTAATATATGAATAAAAATGATATAAATTGAGAAGATTAATTTTTGATTTAGTAAAATATATTAGATATATTATGAATATGTTTTATATCTTTTATAAGATTTTTAAGATTTTGAGTATGTATAACTAAATAATTTTTGTCAAATATTTCTTTTATGGAATTATTCAAGTAATTTTTATATTTATAAATAAATTTTTAGATAATTTTCTTTTTAAGATAAATTATGAATTTGGAATCAAAATTAGGAACGATGATTTTTGGCACCACAAAAATATAACTATACCAAATAAAATTTCCTAAATAAATTTCCAATTTTTGACCCCACCTCGCTTTTTAAGAGTGATCAAGACCTCACTCGGAATTTAGCCATTTTGATTAACTAGAAATTTCCGACCCTTAGCTTGTTTTGGTCTACATTTCTTTGACATCCTTCGAGTTTGTACGTACTTATGAGAGGAGATGATGACAAAAAGAGTTAAGAGTTGAGAAAAAATGGTATATGCTGAGATTGGAATGGGTAGATAGGTTCTAATATAGATGTTCTCACCTCATGACGCTTACAAGATAGCTGATTTTGACAATGAGTTCAGATATGTTAGTGTCCTATGAAAAAATTATATTAAGAATTAAGGCACCATTTTACACAGAATTAGTCAAATATCAGGTATCTTCCCTATCTTTGATCGATAATATATAAATATTAATAATGCCTGATGATAGTAGTCCAGCTAGGGTATTATCTCGAAATGTCCTATTGCTGGGAATGAAGGCATAAGTCGAATCAAAAGATCTCAAGAATGATTACGGGTTTAAGGAAACCGGACTCGTAATTTTAGATCGAAAGAGTAGTACTCCGATCAATCTTGATGAAGCAATGCTTGTAAAATTTGATTTTTCTACACACACTCACGCTTTAGTTCTTAATATTATTATTAAAAAAAAAAAAAAGAGAGAGAAAAAGAAGAGAGAAAATCTGAAAAATAGTTGGAATAAAAGGATGTTACTAATTGGAATTGTTTTTGATCAAGAATGTGAAGACGTAGGTACGTACGACTTGCCTCTTTCTCTTTTTGATTTCTTTTTCTATCTTTTCGATTAACCGATGTCCTATCCTAATATATTATAAGCCATTGTGTCTTCTATTTGACTTAGTTAATGATTCCAGAAATTCGTAATAATCGAGATAGAAAGTAATTCTAATATTTTATTTATATTTATGAATTATTGCATGCATGTTTCCATCGATTAACATTTGATACTTAATTTATTTAAGTTATATAAACTTTCTCTCTTATTAAATTTCTATAAAAGTTATAAATTATATGTTTGTAATATTGACGATACATATTACTTTTGAAATTTTAATCGATCAATTATATTATCTCGTTATTTATATATTACCGCTTATTTTTGCTCGAGGACGATCAAAAGCTAAGTGGGGAGTAGTTGATGTATGACTTTTATATGATTAAATATACGTGATTTTATTATGTTTTATCGACAAATTCTATATAAAATATATGAAATTATGATATAATTAGTATAAAATATTAATCTTTATAGTTTAGTATAGTTAGTAGTAAAAGTTAGTATTTATAGTAAAAAGTTGTAGTTTTTGTACCGGTTTTAGTGACCGGAGTGTTGTGTCTATTTTACACGGGTATTTTGTGTTTATTTCATTGCAGAATCCTAAGATAAACTGAAATCCCGAGTATCGACATTTTTTTGAAGTCAAATTCAAGTTATTGGAAGGAAGTTATAAAGCGTCACTGATGTAAATGGTCAAGGGGATAATTGTTTCTTAATCTCGAGAATGACATGTATTGGAAATGGCTCATTGACAGACCTAAACCTAACCTTGGAAACGGCGCCAGAAAGCTGACGGACATTACCTAGGCTATACAGATCCTAACCGGCAGTGTACCGGGTCAAATTGTGGTGCTAGTATGGTGAGTCAGAGTGTCGAATCCTCAGGGAACTTGGTAATTTCTTTTACGTGTGGTTAAACACCAAAGAGTCGTTATTAACTCGATCTAAATCGCAATTTTATAACACATATCACTACTATTCTAGTCAACATAAAATAAATACGTAATTTAAAAGTTATTCTAATATAATATATATAGATATATAAATATATATAGATGTACATAAATTGCAAAGTATATATATAGATATAAATATATAGATACCAATATATTAAACGTAGATAATTTTAGAGAACTCGGCCAAAACTTATATAATTGGTTTATACGATCTTTTCGATTAATTGAAATGTGTTCGATCTCTCCTTTTATTTTAGGTCCAATTGAGTAAGTGAAACGGTGCACTCCTGAGGTAAACAATTCCTCCTCACATGAGCGTATGAAATTGTCATATGTCCATTGCATCAGTCCAAGGTCCACAACTGTTACGGTAAACGAATTAATCTGAACAGGTCCCGAGTACAAATCTACCTTTAGATAAAAAGGAGTCATTCCGTTCGTCAAACGGTCAATTTTATTTTAAAGGCTCCGGTTGTCAAAGCCGGACGATTTAACTTTCCGGTTTAAGTTTCAATTAAACTGATGATTTAACATTATTACGATCTCGAGTGCAAATTATAATAAAATTCATTTCTCCCAAAACAAATTTACCCCCGGGTAGGAAATCGGATTCCGTTATCACGTTATTCACACGGCCAATTTTACCCTCCGGTTTTTCTATCTTTTATCTCATATCCTGACTACGAGGCGTCAATTCATAATTAGATTATGAATTCCTCAGATCGGTTAAATATGTCAATACGAATACGATCAAAATAGAAAAAGATTCAATTAACTCAATTTTTAGTCATTTTAACTTAACAACATTTCTTTAACGAAAAGATCGAAATAAAACCGATTACATAGTTTTGGCCAGTATTATATTTAGCCTAAAAACATTATAAAAACGAAAAATATAAAAACAAACATAAATACTTAAGAAAAGTTACCCGAATACGGCAAAGCTTGATTCGTAAATCGTATCTTCCGGACATTACAACTTCTTTAGCAAAACCGACTTCCGAGATTTTCCCGAGCATTATAACGATACTAAAACTACATTATTACGGCGTAAGGCCTTATTTACAACTACTACTAAAATTAAAAAAAAAAAAAAAAGAGAGAGGAGATATATATATATATAGGATGTATATATATATTGGTACCCCTCGATCGATCCGTGATGAGCTTCTATATATAGGCAAAGTGGCAAAGGCCGGACCGGTCCGGTATTAGGCCGGCTCGGTCCGGACTAATGATTACTCCCACTAACTTGATCTCTTCAAAGATGTGCGTAGATTATATATAATTATATATAATTATATATAACTTATAAAATTCATATCTCGAGTTCGGATCTCCAAAAATTGCAAACGAAATGCCAAAATTAAGGTCTCGAGAAACTCTACAACTTTCATGAAGGACTCTTCTCCGGATAACGCTTTCTTGATAACCTCGTGTTCTCCCGAAGCTTTTACGGGATTTTTCTTAATCCAAATCGATTAGCCACTTGATCACCGTTTAAGTTGTAGACCTCCAATCTTCATAATTTAAATTGCATTGGAAAGCTCTCGGAAAAATCTACAACTTTCGTGAAGAACACTTTTTCTGAAAATATCATTTTGATGAGCCATTCGTTTGTCGAAGACATTTCTCTATTATTACTTATCCAGATTGGTTGACCACTTGTCCACTTAAGCTATTCAATTGACCATTTAAGCCCGTGGCACTCTCTAAATCATTCCAGAGATATGGTTAAACTTCAATATGTCGATTCTCGGGGTCTTGGTTTATAAATCTGCAATAAAATACCACAAATACCCACGTAAATCTGACACGACACTCCGATTTACTAAAATCGGTACAAAATTACAACTTTTTACTATTAACTACTCTAAATTATAAAGATTAACATTTTATACCATAATTTCATATATTTTATATAGAATTTGTTAATAAAACATAATAATATAACGTATATTTAATCATATAAAAATAATACATCAAATTACTCCCCACTTAAATTTTGATCGTCCTCGAAAGCAAAAATAAGCGGTAATAAAAGATAGTATAATTTTTCAAATTATAATTTATATTGTCAATATTATAAATATATTATCTATCTTAATTTAAAATCTTAAGAAGACAGAAAGAGTATATAACTGAAATAACTTAAACATTAAATATTATTTAGATAAAATTATATATGTAATACATAATAAGTATAAATAAAATATTAGAATTATTTTTAATCGCAACTATTATGAAATTCTGGAATCGGAAACTTCGGTAAAGTAGTCGACAAAAAATGGCTTATAGAGTTTAGGTTCAAGATGTTGGTTAATCGGAAAAAAAAGTGAAATCAAAAAGAGAAAGAGGCAAGTCGTACGTACCTACATCTTTATATTCTTGATCAAAAATAATCATCGATTAATAACACTTTTTTTTTTTTTTTTTTTTTTTTTTTTTTTTTTTTCAGATTTTCTTTTTTTTTTTTTTTTTTTTTTTTTAAGATTAAGAACTAAAAGCGTGAGTGTGTGTAGAAAATCAAACTTACAGGCATTGCTTCATCAAGATTGATCGGAGTATTACTCTTTCGATCGAAAATTACAAGTCCGGTTTCCTTAAACTTGTAATAATTCCTGAGATCTTATGATTCAACTTTTTTTTTTTTTTTTTTCATTTTATCTTGTGCCCTCATTCCCAGCAATAGGACATTTCGTGATAATACCCTAGCTGGACTACTATCATCAGGCAATCGGGAGCTTAATTACCTCATAGTGATATAGGACATTTCGTGATAATACCCTACTCACTCCAATCATTGGTAGCTACAACCGATTTGTTCTTTTTATTTTTAAGTTGTTAATCACAGATAAGGAAGATACCTGATATTTGATTAATTCTGTGTAAATATGGTGCTTCGTTCTTAATTCTTTTATAGAATATTAATATGTCCGAACTTATTACCAAAATCGACTATGTTGCAAGTGTCATGAGGTAAGATCGAATATACTACTACTTATCTAATCTTTCCAATCTCAAAGATATACCAAAACTTAGCTTTTATGTCTCCATCTCTTTTTATAAGTACGTACAAACTTGCGGTATTTCAAGGAAATGTAGACCAAAATAGCTAAAGCTCGGTTATTTAATCACAATTTATAATTTCGAGTGAGGTCTTGATCACTCTAATCAAGGCTGAGGTAGGTTATTTGGCTATAGTTATATTTTTGTGGTGCCAAAAATCGACAAACTTAGTCCAATTCCAAACTCATAATTCATATTGAAAATGATTCTAAAAATTTTACTTATAAATATCAACATACTTATATAATTTTATAAAAACAATATCTAATATTAATTACTCAATTATATAAACTTAAAATCTTATTAAAATCTAAATTAGACATATAATATAATTATTGTTTTGACTATTTTTCGAAAATTTTAATGAATTTTCTAACCTAACTCTACTCCCCACTTACGAAGTGGCATCGTCCCGATGTTCAATAAGTAGTAAAGAAGTAGGTTCGAAAATAAAATTAAAATTATCTATTAACGTTATTTTTCGATTTTATTTTAGCGTATACTAATTAAAACAAACTTAAAAAAACTAAGACATATATATTAAACAAGATACATTATTACAAACTTAAAAGAAAAACTTAACTTAACTAAAGAAACTTCAAACTTAACTTAATTTAACTTATTCAAATTTAAATAAAACCAACAAACAACTCTCTAAATGGTAGACGAACAACCCGGTGTATCAACCGGTAGCAAACCAAACCGACTATCTCTAGACGGAAAAATTTCATCCGTCTCCAGCTCTTCTACTCCATTCAGAAGAGTACACAAACGTGATATCATCCATGAATTAGGCATAGGTTTCCCCCTACTACCTCTCGTGATCGCAAACTCCAACACTATTGTTGGGAGGATTTTGCATCATAAAAACAAAAGAAAATTTATAAACCTATACTTAACATGCAAACTAACTCCTAACCGACCAAATATCGGGTAGTTGATAGCATAGTAGGGTAAGTACAGGGTCGATCCACAGGGAATTGGGATGTTGAATCTAATTTTATTAATCCTCTCAATTGTTACTCAAGAAAACAAATAAACGAAAGACAAAACGTAAAAACAGAAAATAATTCAAATAATCTAACCTAAGGAATAAAATAAACAATCTAATCTAAAGACATGGGATCAAATAATGTACAAACCTATGTGATCTCAATCCTAGTTCAATTCATGATTTTAATTCAAGTTGTGGTTTCACCTTTTCACGAGACATAAACCCCTAATTCCTTAGTGAATTTATTTCTCAAGCTACGGATTCCTAATTCCTTAGTAAATCCAATTTATCAATCTCTCATCTTCCGAATGTTGAGACTGATTTTCAATACAAAACTCGGTGTAGATTCAAATTACTCTCGTATAATCGAATCTAACAACCTAGATAATTAACTCATTAATTTGTCACTAATTAACGGCTAAAGATCTCATCTTTCTACGGTGATCTAGTCTACTCAACTTCCGTATTTTGTAAACGTATCAATAGCAAACAATCTTCCGATGTAATTCACATAATAGCATCAAAGATCATAGAAAGAATACAAAACAAATTAAACATCATGAAAATAAATAAAGGACTGAATAAATTAAAAGATTAAACTCACATAGTTTTGGTACATTGGATGAACTCCACGGATCAACAACGAAATAAACGGAAGAAACTACATCTAATCTAACCCCGGATCACCCGAGCACAAGGCTCGGGTGACCGGCCTTGAAACCTCAAGTTGCCGCCGCTTTCTTTTTGTGGTAAATTGCGGCCGCTTGAATAATTGTAATAATATGAAAATAGGGTTTGAATACATGCATATATTTATAGGGAATAAAGAGAGGCGGCTAATGTATGCTAATGTCGGCCGTATCAATGTATTTAGGAAATTGCATGCGGCCGATAATCCTAATTTAGGTAGGAGATTTCTAAAATTCATATCTTGAGTTGTAGACCTCCAAAAATTATGATCCGAACGTCATAATTAAGCCCTCGGAAAACTCTACAACTTTCATTAAGCACTCTTCTTCGAAAACGCCTTTTTGACTAGCCCGTCGTATTACGAGTATTTTTCGGGATTTTCCAATACCACAAGCATCATTATCCAAACTTGTAACGCTCATATCTCGGGCCTCGTAAGTCGGAATGAAGTGATTCAAAATCCTGTAGAATCCTCTCTTCAAACACTACAACTCTTCTCTTGAGGTCGAGAGTCAAATCACTTTATATCATATCAAGAACTGCGTCGGAAGTTCGGCTGCTTGAGTGCTTCATTCCAAGCTTTATCTCCATCTTTATCCTCTTCCAAGTCAAAAACATGTATCTACATTGCATCCAAACACCACAAAAACGTAACAATATCCAAAACCATATAAAACAATCAAATAATCGTATAAATTGATACGTTTTCATATTTAACTCTTTAAATCACCATTCACTCAATATTTCACTATAAACCTCAAATTCTATGAAAATCATACGTATATGGGGGAAATTGAGGTGAAATATATCCTTAAAAACACTACAATTTGACCCTTAACAACACCCCCACACTTATCTTTTTGCTCGTCCCCGAGCAAAACAAAACAAGAACATACTATCAAGAATCCACATAACCTGACACGAGATATAGTCAAAATCATGACAAGCTAGTATTCAAGAAATCGACCTCACTCGGTGATGTGTGTGCGAACCTACTAAACTTCCACCGATCCTCTCTCGATATAATACATCAAGCACTAACAGCTTATCCGGTCAACTAAACGAAAACTTCATTCTATTTACGCACTTACCTAACAAAAACTAATTACCAAGAACATAGTAACTAACTCACAACTAAATTCCTTTGCTTAGTACCAAGAAAATACCTTTCGGGTCTCTACTGGGTTTAGATCAACTTGACTTAGAATTCCAAAAAAACGTATATTTTATATTTCCTATCGTCGCGTCTCAAAAGTATAACACACTCCCCTACATTAGAGGCGGTCACCCCGAGATCACTCAATCCCTTACATCGTCCAAGGTAAACCACACTCCCCATTGGGGCGGTATCCAAATGGACTCGAGGTGATAGTTACAAACAAAATTCCCGCAAAGAAATTCTATTCATTTATTATTTATAGATATATATATTTTTATATTTTTCAAACTCCTTGGAAACTCTCGGTCAAATATTATTTCTAACACATTCAAGACTCTCAAAGTTCTCAAGAACACTAAGGTACTGAGATTCTAACCGTGAATATAGCACAAGTTCTTAACTTTCATTAATGCTAAATAAGTGTTATCTGCATCGAGAATTAACTTTCCTTTAACTAACCGGAAACTATTCTATATTTGGCTCTTCATCTAATAGGTTCGTGAAATGAAGTTCAAGTGAGTATCGACTTACTAAACCTATTCTCAGAACATGATATGACTACTGATATCAACTAAAGGTGCTAGATTATAAAACTAGCATGCCAGTGAAATGTTACTCAGGACTAAACAAAAAAAATTTTGAAAATTGAAGCACTTTTCATAGAAAATTATAACTAACATGAGCAAATGAAAGTAGATACATAAATCATCTATCCCCTCCCCCACACTTAGATTGCAACTTGTCCTCAAGTTATACAGAAATAATAAATTAGAGAACTTAGCTGATTGGATGCTGGGCAATTCCGGAAAGATAGGTAAAAACCAAAATTGCTTGCTTAGAATTCATCGTGAAAGTGCACAATCGCTATAGAAAGTATCCTGCAGACTTGATCAGTGCAAAAAGAGTCTACGGGGAAAAGATTAGACTTATACAAATAAAGCACATGGAAAAGGGGATATAGAGATATTCAAATTTAAGCTCATATAAAGATGGACACATATACATGAAAATATCACAAACTCGTAGGCTAGGTGCAACTATATGAAAATGCAATACAATGCAAACTACATGATATGCAATAATAGAATAATGATGGCATATGGAAAACCAACAAGAACCTATCATATAAAAAAAAAAACGAGGTAGTATTACGGAAACCGACAGTTAACTACGCTCAAGAAAAATAGAAAAACAATGCAACTAGATGACATGCAACTAAATGATATGCATCTAAGTGATATGCAAAAATAAAAGAAAATAAAAGAAAGAAAACTAGCCCACTCATTAGCAACACGACATGTATATAATAAACGTCTACCAAATAATGACAAAGTTACGATAAACGACAAGTCTTGTCCATTACATGCAGTGTAGACGCGCTTTAAGACTCGTTGAAAGTGATAGCATTATGGAAACCAACAGTTAGCTATACTAAACAGATATAACTCATATGGAAAAGGACGTAGCACACGGAAAACCGACAGTAGCTACCCATATGAACTATAAAAACAAAGGAAGCACGTAAGTCTTAAAAGCTTAAAAGATTCATCGGAGCGGTATGTAGCATACGGGAACCGACATTAGCTACTAATTAACCATAAGAACGTTATAGCTTACGAGAACCGACAGTCACTATAACATGCCTAGATGAATCATACATATAAAAATTAATCAGTTATTTAACATGGATTCATAGATGGAAAGGTAAAAACTTATAAGTTCAGGACATCTATGTAAAAGAAATAGCCACAGAAGCTCATATGAAAGAAATCCATATTAAATAGAGCATTAAAAATAAAGAAAAAGAAAAATTCTGGAACCTGGACGTGCGTCCTGAATACCAGACGGGCGTTCACCTGGGTTTTCAGCCCTGAACGCTCGTTCATAATGCCAAATGCTCGTTCCCTGCAAGTTAAGAACTGGACGGGCGTTCACTTACCTGAACGCTCGTCCAAACATCGAAAAAAACCACAGAAAAGCAGGAAAACACAGCAACCCTAAATACTCAGCATGCTTTGTATACACAATATCATCACAGCAGCCACATCATAATATAGCACAGAGGGTTAGATTAGATACAACTTCACGTTTCACAAATTAAGTAAAAAACTTTTGCACATTCTTAACCCTACGGTCATCGAAACACGGCAAAATAAAAACTCCCAATCTATTAAACGCTACTTTTATTGAAAGAAAAAAAAAAAAGATCGTAACAAAATCGAAAACTAACAAAACTAGATTCAACATGACACCTATTCCCCGGCAACGGCGCCACTTTTGTTGGGAGGATTTTGCATCATAAAAACAAAAGAAAATTTATAAACCTATACTTAACATGCAAACTAACTCCTAACCGACCAAATATCGGGTAGTTGACAGCATAGTAGGGTAAGTACGGGGTCGATCCACGGGGAATTGGGGGATGTTGAATCTAATTTTATTAATCCTCTCAATTGTTACTCAAGAAAACAAATAAACGAAAGACAAAACGTAAAAACGAGAAAATAATTCAAATAATCTAACCTAAGGAATAAAATAAACAATCTAATCTAAAGACATGGGATCAAATAATGTACAAACCTATGTGATCTCAATCCTAGTTCAATTCATGATTTTAATTCAAGTTGTGGTTTCACCTTTTCACGAGACATAAACCCCTAATTCCTTAGTGAATTTATTTCTCAAGCTACGGATTCCTAATTCCTTAGTAAATCCAATTTATCAATCTCTCATCTTCCGAATGTTGAGACTGATTTTCAATACAAAACTCGGTGTAGATTCAAATTACTCTCGTATAATCGAATCTAACAACCTAGATAATTAACTCATTAATTTGTCACTAATTAACGGCTAAAGATCTCATCTTTCTACGGTGATCTAGTCTACTCAACTTCCGTATTTTGTAAACGTATCAATAGCAAACAATCTTCCGATGTAATTCACATAATAGCATCAAAGATCATAGAAAGAATACAAAACAAATTAAACATCATGAAAATAAATAAAGGACCGAATAAATTAAAAGATTAAACTCACATAGTTTTGGTACATTGGATGAACTCCACGGATCAACAACGAAATAAACGGAAGAAACTACATCTAATCTAACCCCGGATCACCCGAGCACAAGGCTCGGGTGACCGGCCTTGAAACCTCAAGTTGCCGCTTTTCTTTGTGGTAAATTGCGGCCTTGAATAATTGTAATAATATGAAAATAGGGTTTGAATACATGCATATATTTATAGGGAATAAAGAGAGGCGGCTGTATGCTAATGTCGGCTGTATCAATGTATTTAGGAAATTGCATGCGGCTGATAATCCTAATTTAGGTAGGAGATTTCTAAAATTCATATCTTGAGTTGTAGACCTCCAAAAATTATGATCCGAACGTCATAATTAAGCCCTCGGAAAAATCTACAACTTTCATTAAGCACTCTTCTTCAGAAAACGCCTTTTTGACTAGCCCGTCGTATTACGAGTATTTTTCGGGATTTTCCAATACCACAGCATCATTATCCAAACTTGTAACGCTCATATCTCGGGCCTCGTAAGTCGGAATGAAGTGATTCAAAATCCTGTAGAATCCTCTCTTCAAACACTACAACTCTTCTCTTGAGGTCGAGAGTCAAATCACTTTATATCATATCAAGAACTGCGTCGGAAGTTCGGCTGCTTGAGTGCTTCATTCCAAGCTTTATCTCCATCTTTATCCTCTTCCAAGTCAAAAACATGTATCTACATTGCATCCAAACACCACAAAAACGTAACAATATCCAAAACCATATAAAACAATCAAATAATCGTATAAATTGATACGTTTTCATATTTAACTCTTTAAATCACCATTCACTCAATATTTCACTATAAACCTCAAATTCTATGAAAATCATACGTATATGGGGGAAATTGAGGTGAAATATATCCTTAAAAACACTACAATTTGACCCTTAACAACTATCCTTTGAATCAATATACCCCAATCAACAAATACACCGAATGCCAAAGCAAAAAGTAGAAGCATTTCATTCTCAGCCAAACTTCCAAAATCCCTGGTGGGATAAACTCGAGAATTTATAAAATGCTTCCACGCCTTTAGATGTGGAAGTAAAGCTCGTGTTGACATGTCGTGATTTGTATCAAAAAGCGGGAACAGACATTGGAAAGACTCGTGTACTTTATTCAAATGATTGTATGCATTGTCTAGTCCCCATTTTATTTCAAAGTGCTGTATCGTAACTGGTGGTATTTCAAAAAGTTGATTTATAATAGATGAAGAGAAGGGAACAGCCACTCCTCTTACTAGAACAATCTGAGTGATATCGATCATAGATGTCGTCATAAGTGCAGAATAAAATTCTCGCACTATTGAGACATTTATCCTACCTCTCGGTGTACTGACAAATTTCTTCCAGCCACAACTACGGATCATAGTTTTTCCCCATTGATCAAGCTTATCTAAATTTAAACCTTTCTCCAATAGGATTGGAGAATTTGCAAAACGATTGTGTAAAATGATATTATCGTTAGAAGCTTGAGATTCCGGATGATCCGGTGTATCAGGCTCGTAAGAATTAACCGATGGTGAAGAGTGGTTCGACATTTTTAAAGTTTACTATAAAATAAAAGAAGGAAAATTGAAGATGGTAAAGATATGAGCATTTGTTGCTCCTCCTTTTACTTCCTTAAATAGATAGTAAAAAACTTACGTGTGTGCATTAGACGGACTCAAGAATGACTCAGCCTTCTGTTCTTCACGGCCCGGTCCGGGAAAATGCCGGCTCGGTCCGGACTCATCCTACTTTTACTGAGGGGACAGAGGTAAAAGACAACTTGTGTTCTGTTTTTACTTCACGTGTGAAACAAGGCTTCCACTTGCCTTGAAGATAATTTGATAATGGTTGAATTAATTCATCCACTTTGATACGGACGGATAAAATGACACATTAGTTATATTTTGAAAACGACTCAATAATGATACAGAATTATTTTTGTGATTTTTATAGTTTATAAAAACTAAACGATCTAGAATGCAAACCAAATTTTTATAAAACAATTGTAAAACTAAACGAAAAATGAAAACCAACCAATATCTAAATGACAAATGTCGAATAAAAAGTGCAATAAAATGTTTAATCAAAAATTATTAAATTCAATCTTCATCGTAGTCTTCCTCAGGATCAACTTGAAAACTCGAACTCGGAAACGACTGAGAAGTCGATGGCGAATCGTAGTCGTGGTCCCGACCGAACTATCAAGACCCATCGAACTCATGCCGCCGTGACATGTGCAAACTCGGTGAATCCTCCCCAACTCGACATTGCTGGTCTCTGAACACCTGTCGAAAATACACCTGTCCCACTAGATTGGCTTCCAAAAGGATATGCCGATGGATGAAAGCTCGAAGGTGGTGGAATAGGTGTTTCCCACTGTGGTAAGGTATAAGAAGCAGACTGACAAGGTGGATAGGCAGGATCATCAAAAGTAGGATTACGAAGCAACTGCTCGTTCCTTCTTAAACCTCTACGAATATCATCACACCACTGCCTAGTACTCTCAGCGAATAAAGCCACATTGGCTTGACCACGTGCAACATCTGTCACTAAAGATTGAAACATGTCATATGTGATAGTGTGGGAGAAAGGAGTTTGTTGAGGCTGACTAGAAAAAGACGGAAAAGAAGAAGATGTAAAAACTGGTGGAGCTGGCTGAGTTTGACGTCTTCTAAGCAAAGAGCTAATACTACCATCCGGAAGACTAGTCAAACTAGGTCCAATCAGATTTCCATCAGCCAGAGATAACTTGTCATTAGGCAGGAATGGTACTCCCAACCTACGACATAAATCATAGATAAAACAAGGGAAGTACAGATGACTCCCTGGTCTGGCGATGACAATACTCTCAAAAATTCTTTTAAACATGACATTTCCAACATCCACTCTAACATCATTTACCATTGCCCAAGCGATACAAACATCTTCCTTTCCAAAAGCGATGTTTACTAGAAGGATAGAGATTATGGCTAATAAATCTTTTAATTGCCCTCAAACCTCTAAAACAGCTTCCCGTAATTAAACCGATTTTCAACCCACACCGCGGTCGGGTCAAAAACGATCTGGGCTCTCGGGTACCGCTCAAAACTAGCAGGATCATCTAAATTATAAACTACCCCGTAATCCTCCTCAACAGAAAAACCTCAACTCCTAAAATTGCATTAATGACGGCGGGGTTAAAAGGAATATTTCGGCTCGTAAGGGTACGCTTCCGACCGAGTAAGTCGTTCTTCCGACAAAGTAGATAAAACCGAATAAAACTCGCTACTATAGTCGTGTTAATCTCCCCTTCCCTTCGTCGCTAAATCTAACCACCGACGCTTTCTAAAGATATTCTTAACTTCATCACCTAAGTCATCCAAGTCTAATCCTTTTTCAACCGAACATCACACTTACTATAAATTTTCGTATACGCTTTCTTAGCCTCGGTGATGCGGTTTTTTCAAAGCTTACGGCTTCCTCCTCGATGACAAAATTATCGTGCCTACGACAGAGTCGAAATTCGAATTTTTGATTTTCTCTTTTTAGAGACTCTAGTACTCGACTCACCATTCTACGATATTGGTAATGCCAATCAACAACAAAAACAACAACAAAAACAAGAAAAAAAATAAAAATGTCACAACACACTCAAAAATCAAAACAAATTGAAATTAATCTAAAAAATTATGAAAAATACGAAATTGACAACTAAATAAACTAAATTATACCTTAATATGTAGAAAACGTTGAAAAGTAGGCCGGAAAAGTTCAAAAGTCGCCGGAATGAAATGGAGCTTGTTTTTGACCCTTTTTGAATTTTCTAATTTGTGTTGAAGAGAGGAGATGATAATGAGAAGAAATTAAGTAATGGTGTAGTGTGAGATGAAGTTTTGTTGAAGAAAAGTGAAAAAATTTCGTAATGGTGGGGTTTGGTGTTTTGCGGCTGTAAAAGAAAAATTAGGGAAGAAGAAGAAGAAAAGAAGGGTCCCCGTCTTTTTTATGTTTTTAGACCCCGGACCGGTCCGGATTAAGGCCGGATCGGTCCGTGCCCAAAATTTTCACTTTTTCGATTTTTTTGCTTTTTTTTTTTTTTTTTTTGAATAAAACTTATACAAATTCTAATAAAACTTAATTAAAGTCTTAAAAATAAGTTTATAAAATTTTTAAAACTTACTAAAAAATAAAATTTGAAGGAACTTTTATAATTTTATAACAATTTCTGAAAATTTAATAAAATCTTTATAACACTTTAATAAAAAGCTTATAAAAATTTAATAAATTTTTATCAACTCTTATAAAACGTTTAAATTAAAACAAAAAAAAAACAACTTTTATAAAACTTTTATAAAACTCCTCAAATTTTCATAAAGATCCCATTATAAAATTCTCAGAAGTTATGCGAAAATTTTATAAAATAAAATAAAATAAAAGACTCGAAACTTAAGGGGTTCCTGACTCTTCGATTTCTAAATCTTCCAAAGTTCTGATATAACGCTCGATCAACCTAACTCCTAAAAACGAGGCATTTGAATTATCTCTCGGAATTCCATCGGGATTTTCGGATAACCACCTAATCGTTCCCTTCCTAACAATATTCAAACACTCATCCTGGGATTTGGTTGTGTTTTTCCCACAGCGTCCAACATGTTCACTTTTTCCACAGATTCTGCATCTCATTAGAAACTTTGCCCTTCTTTTTATCGCACTTCTTGATGTTCCATTACATACTTCTCTCAATCTGATCTCTCTCAACAATTTCTTGTTTTGTTCAAAAACTAAAGCTTCTATAGAAAACGCGACATCTTTATCAAGGCCTAATTTCAAAAGTAAAATAAAAACTCCTATTCTATCTAAAAAAGACATCCAGCTTCTTTTACGTCTATCCGGTAAAAGACGAAAAGAGTTTAAACATAATTAAAATTACGTAAAAGTAGAGTAAAGATAGATAGCACTGGTATTCGGCCGATTCCGGTTTCTCGCTTTTCGCTTTTCATTTTTCCTCTCGCTTTTTCAATTTGTCGGGGGATCAATCGGTAGCATTATTTCTTCTTTCGGTGTGATTCCTTCTCCCTCCATAAATAACTTTACTCTGTGGCCATTGGCTATAAAAGTTGTATTTCCATCGCTTAGTCCAACACTCCGGCTTTGTAAACCCGTGTTACTTTAAATGGACCCGTCCATCTCGACTTAAGCTTACCTAGAAACAACTTTAAACGTGAATTGTACAAAAGCACTCGATCACCTTCATGGAACTCACGCTTAAAGATTCTCTTATCATGGAAAGATTTCGTGCGTTCCTTGTAGATTCGAGCGTTTTCATAAGAATCGAGACGAAATTCTTCTAGTTCTGTCAATTGAAGCAATCTATGATCACCGACAACCTTAGGATCGAAATTCATAAATCTAATAGCCCAGAAGGCTCGGTGTTCTAACTCAACTGGGAGATGACAAGACTTACCAAAGACTAGCTTATAGGGAGAACAACCAATTGGTGTTTTAAAAGCTGTTCTGTACGCCCATAATGCATCATCTAATTTAATTGCCCAGTTTTTACGATTTGAATCAACTGTTTTTTCCACGATTCTTTTGATCTCTCTATTCGACACCTCTACCTGTCCACTGGTTTGCGGATGATAGGGCGTTCCTAGTTTATGCGTTACACCATATTTCTCAACTAACTTAGTAAATGGTCTATTACAAAAGTGTGAACCTCTATCACTAATGATTGCCCTTGGAATGCCATATCTAGTGAATATGTTCTTTTTAAGGAATCGTATGACAACCTTGGTATCATTAGTGGGAAGAGCTTCGACTTCTACCCATTTTGAAACATAATCTACCATTACAAGAATAAATCTTTTTCCAAACGATATAGGGAAAGGTCCCATGAAATCTATACCCCAAACATCAAATAACTCACATTCTAAAATAGGTTGCAGAGGCATTTCATGTTTTTTAGATACATTTCCCCATTTTTGACAAGATTCACAAGATTTAACATACTTATAAGCATCTTTATATAGTGTAGGCCAATAAAAACCACATTGTAAAACTTTAAAAGCGCTTTTCCATCCTCCATGATGACCTCCCGCCTCACGATCATGACAAAACGATAAAATACTTAAAATTTCATTATCGTGCACACATTTTCGATTATTCCATCCGAACATTTACGGAAAAGGTCTCGGTTCCTCCCGGTAATAAAATTTTAAGTCGTAAAAGAACTTCTTTTCGTTTGCCAAGTCCAATGAGACGGAATATAATCACGGAGTTAAGTAATTAATGATATCTCCAAACCAAGGTGAGATTTCCTTAAGGAATTCTATTTTTTAATAACTTTGCATGGTTGAAGGAGTATCTATTCTAAATAGTTGTTCATCGGGAAATGAATCTTTAATTTCATTCCCTATCTCTTCCTCGATCTCCATTCTACTTAGATGATCTCGCTACTACATTCTCACTTCCTTTTTTATCTTTAATTTCAATATCAAATTCTTGAAGTAGGAGAATCCATCTAAGAAGACGTGGTTTCGCATCCTTCTTACTTAGTAAATACTTCGTAGCCGAATGGTCGTGTAGATTATTACCTTAGAACCAACAATATAAGATCCGAACTTATCTAAGGCAAAAATTACAACAACAGTTCTTTTTCTCGTAGTTGCATAATTAAGCCGAGCCGCGTTTAATGTGTGGGAAGCATAGTAAATAGCTTTGAGAATTTTATTATACCTTTGACCTAAAACGACTCCTACAAATAAATCGCTTGCATCACACATAATCTCAAAAGGCAAATCCCGATCTGGTGCTACCAATACGGTGCAAGAATCAACTTTGCTTTTAAGGTCTTAAATGCTTCCATACATTTACTATCAAAGTTAAAAGGTACTTCTTTTTCAAGTAAATGACTTAGAGGCTTTGCTATCTTTGAAAAATCGCAATAAATCTCCTATAAAATCCTGCATGTCCAAGAAATCCTCTTAGAGTCTTTAGATTCACCGGTGGCGGTAATTTTTCAATCACCTCGACTTTAGCTTTATCAACTTCAATTCCTATTTCGAGAGATTCTATGACCTAAAACAATTCCTTCGATACCATTAAATGACATTTTTCCCGGTTTAGAACTAAATTGGTATCCTCACAACGTTGTAAAACTCTTTCTAAGTGCGACAAACATTTACCAAAAGAATCTCCATAAACACTAAAGTCGTCCATAAAAATTTCTAAGAATTTCTCAACCATATCGAAAAATATAGACATCATACATCTTTGAAACGTAGCGAGCATTACATAAACCAAACGGCATTCTTTTATACGCAAAAGTTCCATAAGGACAAGTGAAAGTAGTCTTTTCCCTATCTCCCTGCCGCAATGAAAATCAGTAAATATCCCGAATAACCATCTAAGAAACAAGAATACTTATGACCACTTAAACGTTCCAACATTTGAACTATGAATGGAAGCGGATGATGATCTTTCTTAGTATGATCATTTAGTTTTCTAAAGTCAATGCACATTCGATAACCCGTAATTTCCCTTGTTGGAATCCATTCATTCTTATCATTCTCTTTCACCGTGAAACCTCCTTTCTTTGGTACAACTTGAGTTGGACTCACCCATTCACTATCGATATAGGAAAGATTATTCCCATTTCTAATAGCTTAATTACCTCTTTCTTAACGATTAACCGTAAATTCGGGTTGAGGCGGCGTTGCGGTTGAATACAAGGTTTAGCATCTTCTTTCAAAATTATCTTATGAACACAAATCTCGGGGCTAATACCTCGAATATCGGCAATCGTCCATCCAAAAGCTTTCTTATGCTTTCTTAACATTCTAAGTAATTGATCTTCTTGTTGCTCGCTTAAAGTTGATGAAATAATAATCGGTAATAGATTATCGGTTTCAAGAAAAGCATATTTCGATTTAAAGGTAACGGTTTCAATTCCGTTCTTCGGCGGATCTTCTATTGACGATTTAAGAACCGGTCCTTCTAGTTCTAACTCCAAATACTTATGCCATGGTGGCTTAAAAGTAAAACTTCCTTTATCTAGAGAAAGGATTATCTCTTTCATTTCAATGTCTTCCTCATCTTCTTTATAGATAGACGAGTTAAGCATTCTTCTAATCTCTTCAAAAGTTGGTAACGATTATCATAGACGAATGAATATCTTCTATAAAAGAACATGATTCTCGGTGATGTATATGGATGGTTCATAGCTTTGAAAATATTGAAAGCAACTTCATCTTCATTGACTCTCAAAATTAACTCTCCTTTATGAACATCGATTAAAGTTCTTCCCGTAGCTAGAAATGGACGACCTAGAATAAGAGGCGCCGAATATCCTTCTTCCATTTCCATAACTACAAAATCTCTTGAAAATAGAATTTGTCTACTTTAACCAAGACATCCTTAATCATTCCTTTAGGGTACTTAATCGATCTATCTGCCATTTGCGAGTCATTTCGATCTTAGTAAGCTTTCCTATGCCTAGCTTTTTATAATCCTCATAAGACATGAGATTTATACTAGCTCCAAGATCACATAAGACTTTCTTAAACGAAATCCTCCAATTTCACATGGAATCGTAAAACTTCCAGGATCTTTCGGTTTAGGTGGTAACTTATCTTTGCGAGATTGCGTAAACATTCTTCATTTAGGCATATATTCTCATATTCCTCTAATTTTTTCTTATTTGATAGTATATCTTTCGAAACTTTCCATAGGCGGTATATTAATCGAGCTTCAATAACGGGGATATTAACATGAATATGACGAAAAGTATCAAGGAAACGAGCATACTTCTTATCGCTTTTTGCCTTTTTGATTTGTTCTTTAGGAGGGTAAGGTAAAGATTCTAAATCTATAACCTTTGGCTCCTTAGTCAATTTCTCTTTTCCTTTTTCCTTAAACCTTTGAGTATTACTTAGTCGCCATGTTTCGAGTTCTTGAATTTTTTCCTTTAAATTGTTCCCTGAATCAATCTCTACTTCAGATTTTTTCGGTTCTTCCTGTTTCTCATCTATTCTAACATGTTCCTTGAATAAATTCCTTAAATCTTTATCCATAGGGTCTTTCAAAATCCTAGGGATTTTTACCCAATTTTCACCTTCATTTTCGGGTTCCAAACTTCTATTCCTTTTCAAGAAATTATTTATAATTTCTTCTTCCTCATCAGTGAATTCAATTTCATCTTTAGTTTCATCATTCTTTCCATCTAAATCATTTTCTACTTCATTATTCCCGAAGTTTTCTACTCCATTGCTTCCACTGAGCTTCCTACTTCTTGTAACTACAACATTTACCTCTCTTGGGTTTCTTTCAGTGTTGCTTGGTAATCCTCCTGGGGGTCTACTGTTGTTACGTTCACCTTCCCTACTCAAATGATCTTCCATATTCCTCAATGAGGCTTCTATTGTTCTCATTCTGGTATCATGTCCACTCATAGATGTTTTTATTGTACTCATATCTTTAGTGGTAGTATTGTACCAATAGAAGTCATCATTGTTTCCATATTCTTAGCTTGAGTAGATACTACACCCATCATATTTTCCATTAGTTTTTCCCATTTTTCAACTCCTTCGCAGTTGAGTTGAACTCGAGTTACTTGGTATACTTTGAGTGGTATGTTGAGGATAGGATCTTGGTAATGACCGTAAATTCGATTAGATGTATTTTCTTGATAAACTTGGTTATTATTCCTATATGGAATTTGGATATGGCGGTTGTCTGGCTTACTAGGGTTTTCGGACCATCGATAAGTAGGATGATCTCTTCTAATAGCATTAAACGAGTTTGAGTATGCATTGTTCAAATTCCTATGATGCTGAAGAAAACTCACCTCCTCTCTTGAATATCCTGTTGGTTCTTCAATCCCTAATGACACATTATCATGACTTGAGTATTCATTTGGTGTACTATTTTCTGAATTTTGGTTCTTATTCTTTGTAAACCATCAAATTTCCTACTCAAATTCTCCAAGTGTGCTAGAACTTCCGTATTAGACGTACATTCTCCCGCAAAAGCTACTTTTCGGTGCTAGAACCGGTTTCCCACATTCTCGTTATTTTTGGAAATCTTTTCTATAGCATCGTAAACTGTTTGAGCTTCACTCATCATTAACGAACCACCACATGCATGATCTACATCCGCACGTGAATCTTTTCTCAATTTACGACAGAAGAGTTGAATTTGCATATCTAAGGAATAACCATGATCGGGACACGCTCTTAACAATTTTTTAAACCTTTCCCACGCATTCCCAAGAGTTTCCTCCGATCCTTGTCTAAAGTTAGCAACCTCGACTTTTAATTCCAAATTTCGTCCAGGAGTGAAATATTGTTTCAGAAATTCAGTTTGAATCTCCTCCCAACTAGTAAGTGAATGATGTGGAAGAGACATAAACCAATCTCGGGCTCGTCCTTTTAAAGAAAAAGGAAACATAGTCATCCTCATTAATTCCTTATGAGCACCTTGACTTTTGGGTTTGTATTGCACGAGTTCTTCAAAAGATAGAGATGATGATGTGGATCTTCATCATCCTCTCCTAGGAATTGGGCTCTTGCGTCAATTAAACCAAAAAGATGAGATTTAATCTCGAAATTATTCGCTCCTTCATTAGGTAAAAGTATGGGATTATTAGTCTGGTTTCTTCGTACGGTTTGATCACAGATAGGTCTCGGGTTTGGTGGATTATTATGATTATTCTGGTTCCGATTCTGATTATTTCTATTATTATTATTATTATTAGGGTTAACAGGGTTTTGTCCATGCCCTAGAGCATGTTCCAGCCCTTGTTCAGGTGTTTCATCACTGATTTCAGCCATTCTCGTATTTCTGTTTGAAGATGATTCTTGGTCGGGATTTCCCGACTAGTATGACCGCGTTTACTCTCTACTCTTAACTCGCCTTTCGTAAGTGTTTATGTCAGGCTTATAAGGAGTGAGAGGGGCCTTACCACTTCTGGTCATCAACTAACGAAAATAGAAAATAACACGAAATTGATAGTAGTAAAAATTGGTAATTTTCCTATAAGGTAACAACCAACGAAAAATAAAATAGAAATGAGATAAGAAAAGTGTTGACTTATTCTCGAGAATTTTAAGCTAATACAAGTAGTAACCATAGACACATAAAAAGAAATTAGCGACGTTCCCCGGCAACGGCGCCAAAATGCTGACAGCGCCTAAACCTAACCTTGGAAACGGCGCCAGAATGCTGACGGACATTACCTAGGCTATACGATCCTAACCGGCAGTGTACCGGGTCAAATTGTGGTGCTAGTATGGTGAGTCAGAGTGTCGAATCCTCAGGGAACTTGGTAATTTCTTTTACGTGTGGTTAAACACCAAAGAGTTTGTTATTAACTCGATCTAAATCGCAATTTTATAACACATATCACTACTATTCTAGTCAACATAAAATAAATACGTAATTTAAAAGTTATTCTAATATAATATATATAGATATATAAATATATATAGATGTACATAAATTGCAAAGTATATATATAGATATAAATATATAGATACCAATATATTAAACGAGATAATTTTAGAGAATTGGCCAAAACTTATATAATTGGTTTATACGATCTTTTCGATTAATTGAAATGTGTTCGATCTCTCCTTTTATTTTAGGTCCAATTGAGTAAGTGAAACGGTGCACTCTGAGGTAAACAATTCCTCCTCACATGAGCGTATGAAATTGTCATATGTCCATTGCATCGAGTCCAAGGTCCACAACATTACGGTAAACGAATTAATGCGAACGGTCCCGAGTACAAATCTACCTTTAGATAAAAAGGAGTCATTCCGTTCGTCAAACGGTCAATTTTATTTTAAAGGCTCCGGTTGTCAAAGCCGGACGATTTAACTTTCCGGTTTAAGTTTCAATTAAACTGATTATTTAACATTATTACGATCTCGAGTACAAATTATAATAAAATTCATTTCTCCCAAAACAAATTTACCCCCGGGTAGGAAATCGGATTCCGTTATCACGTTATTCACACGGCCAATTTTACCCTCCGGTTTTTCTATCTTTTATCTCATATCCTGACTACGAGGCGTCAATTCATAATTAGATTATGAATTCCTCAGATCGGTTAAATATGTCAATACGAATACGATCAAAATAGAAAAAGATTCAATTAACTCAATTTTTAGTCATTTTAACTTAACAACATTTCTTTAACGAAAAGATCGAAATAAAACCGATTACATAGTTTTGGCCAGTATTATATTTAGCCTAAAAACATTATAACAACGAAAAATATAAAAACAAACATAAATACTTAAGAAAATTTACCCGAATACGGCAGTTGATTCAGAAATCGTATCTTCCGGACATTACAACTTCTTTAGCAAAACCGACTTCCGAGATTTTCCCGAGCATTATAACGATACTAAAACTACATTATTACGGCGTAAGGCCTTATTTACAACTACTACTAAAATTAAAAAAAAAGAAAAGAGAGAGGAGATATATATATATATAGGATGTATATATATATTGGTACCCCTCGATCGATCTGTGATGAGCTTCTATATATAGGCAAAGTGGCAAAGGCCGGACCGGTCCGGTATTAGGCCGGCTCGGTCCGGACTAATGATTACTCCCACTAACTTGATCTCTTCAGCATGTGCGTAGATTATATATAATTATATATAATTATATATAACTTATAAAATTCATATCTCGAGTTCTGGATCTCCAAAAATTGCAAACGAAATGCCAAAATTAAGGTCTCGAGAAACTCTACAACTTTCATGAAGGACTCTTCTCCAGATAACGCTTTCTTGATAACCTCGTGTTCTCCCGAAGCTTTTACGGGATTTTTCTTAATCCAAATCGATTAGCCACTTGATCACTGTTTAAGTTGTAGACCTCCAATCTTCATAATTTAAATTGCATTGGAAAGCTCTCGGAAAAATCTACAACTTTCGTGAAGAACACTTTTTCTGAAAATATCATTTTGATGAGCCATTCGTTTGTCGAAGACATTTCTCTATTATTACTTATCCAGATTGGTTGGCCACTTGTCCACTTAAGCTATTCAATTGACCATTTAAGCCCGTGGCACTCTCTAAATCATTCCAGAGATATGGTTAAACTTCAATATGTCGATTCTCGGGGTCTTGGTTTATAAATTTGCAATAAAATACCACAAATACCCACGTAAATCTGACACGACACTCCGATTTACTAAAATCGGTACAAAATTACAACTTTTTACTATTAACTACTCTAAATTATAAAGATTAACATTTTATACCATAATTTCATATATTTTATATAGAATTTGTTAATAAAACATAATAATATAACGTATATTTAATCATATAAAAATAATACATCACTCATCGAGAATACGTTTTCTGAAGAAGTGGTCTTGATGAAAGTTGTAGAGAATTCAACGAGATTTCCAGTGGATCTTCAATCATATCGTTTGGATTACGGAATCAAAAGATATGAATTTTATAAGTTTAATATAATTATAATTATAATTATAATTATAATTATAATTATATTCCCTTGCACATGCTAAGTGATGATTAAGGTAACATGGGGCACATGCTTATAACTAACTGTAATGATTGTAATCATTACACCGGACCGATCCGGCAAGTTTTCAGGACCGGTCCGGGAAGGAGGAAAGTCTATATATAGGGAAGCAGCAGGGATCATTTGGAGGGTACCAATATATATACACCATATTCTATATATATTCTCTATCCCCTCTTTTCTTTAGTTTGTAAATAGGCCTTATGCCAAAATAAATAATGTAGTAGTAGTATCGTAGTAATGCTCGGGAAATTCTCGAAGGTTCGGTGTTCTTTGAAATCGTTGAATACCCGGGAAAAGACGATTTCTGAGTCAGCAGTTGTAATCGGGTAATTTCTATAATAATTATGTTTGTGTTTGTTATTTTCTTCTTTTTAGTTTTTATAATGTTATTAGGCTAAATCTAATAACTAGCCAAAGTTATGTAATCGTATTATTTCGATCTTTTCGTTAAAAGAATGATGTTAAAATAAAATTGATTAAAATTGAGTTAAAATGAATCTTTTTCTATTTCGCTACGTAACGATAACATATTCGGAATGAAGTAATCAATCATGATGAATACCACATATAACTCCGACGATGAACCGACCGGAGAAGTCGGGATATGAGTAAAAATAGAAAAACCGGAGGGTAAAATTGGCCGTCCGATTAACGGAATCCTATTTCCTACCCGGGGCGATTTGTCCTAGTAAAACAAATCTTATTAATTTTGTACTCGAGATCTTAATAATGTTAAAATCACAGTTTAATTGAAACTACACCGTTTGTATTAAATCGATCCGCTTGACAACCGGAGCCTCTTGAATAACATCGGCCATCTGACAAATGGAATCACCTCTTTTATCCGGGGTAGATTTATACTCGGTACCTGTTTTGACTAACTAAGTTTAGCATGGGGCAGTTGTGGACATTGGACTGATGACAATTTGACATATGACAATTTCATACGCTCGTATGAGGAGGAATTGTTGACATTAGGAGTACACCGTTTCATTTACTCAATTGGACCTAATAAAAAGGAAGATCGAACACATTCTATTAATTGAAAAGATCGAATAAATTGATTACATATACTTTGGCTAGTCTAGTCTATAAACTATATATTGGTATCTATATATTTATATATATATATATATATATATATATATATATATATTACTATTTATGTACATCTATATATATTTATATATCTATATATATTATATTAGAATAACTTTTAAATTACGCATTTATTTTATGTTGGTTAGAGTAGTAGTAATCCGTGTTATAAAATTGCGGTTTAGATCGAGTTAATAGCAGCTCTTTGGTGTTTAACCACACTTAAAAGAATTACCACTTTTTCCCTGAGGATTCGACACCTGACTCACCACTTTATCACTACAATTTGACCCGGTACACTGCCGGTTAGGATCCGTCTAACCTAGAAAAGGTCTGTCCCTTTCTTGACGCCGTTTCTAAGGCTTGGTTTTGGTGACGTCATCAGCCACCGTAGGTCGGCCTAGGTCTGGTGAAGAGGAGCTGCCCCAGTTCGGCTATAGTGGCCTTGGGGGCTCGATGCAGGACGTACAGAGCAACCCCGACTGTTAATCCACGTGCTGAATAGCTAAAGATAAATAAGGAAAGAATCTTGGGTCATAAAGACTCTAATCCTGACATTTAAATATGTCCATAATTATCCCTGAATTATAGGGATTTGCGTGTATTTATCCTTAGGGAATAAATAATAAAACAATTCCTTGCAGGACAAGGAAAGGGATAAATCGTCCGCTATATAAATAAGCCCTAAAGAACTACGAAAGACTTGATTCCAATAAAGTCATTGGATACGTAGGCAACTCGAGAGAAACATCTCATGAGCTCAATCTAAAATACACAAAACCACTCCCCGTTCTCGATCGTTCCAGAGATTTAGGGTTTTATATCTTGGATCGTGGTCACAAGGAGAAATCCAGCATCGTCAATTGGCGCTGGAAGGAGGGCTCAACAAGTCTGCAGGATAGATGATTAGAACTGAGCCGCCGAGCGAACTCAGAAATTTTGCAAAAAACAAACTTAATATGTCCGCAGGATAGACGATTAGAAATGAGCTGCAGAGCAGACTCAAAACAGAGCCATAAAAGATACTCAGAAGTTTGCAAAAGACAAATTCTCTAAGTCTGCAGGACAGATGATCAGCCTTCGAATAAGAAAACACACAGTACACCATTCAACATCAAAGCTCATTATTGATGTACCGTGGGGGCAAAGGGCCATAAACTATATTTTGAATAAAGAACAAAAGCCAAAAGAAATGGGCTAGAAAGGATAGCATAATAAGTGCCTAAAAGTCATACATTGTCAAAAAGGCAATAGAAAAGCTTCTAAAATTATTGCAAATTTTCAAAGCAAAATTAGAATCAAAAGCCTAAGACTCAGCAGTAGGATCCTGTTAAGAAGGCTCGGAAGAAGAAGCACTAGCTTGGCGAGTTGCCGCAGGTCGGCGAGCATACTTTACAGCCATGTCTACACCTGCCTAAAACTCTTTAAGTCTATCCTCATAGACCTTGTTGGAGCCAGGCTTGCGAAGTCCCCCGTTGGGGAAGATTTTCAATTACCAGCTCGGGACACTACCCTTTGGCTTCCTCCACGCCCAGAGTGTACCCATGATTTAAGATTGGGGCAAGCAAAACCTTCAAGGCCCCAGTGCCCTGAGTGGAGTTCTTATAGTCATGAAGAGCTTGGATGATATGCGCAGGTATCGCAGCCTTCAACTCTTCATTCTCAGCTCGGAGCCGGGCATTCGCATCCTCCAACTCCGAGGTTTGCTTGGCATGATCAGTAGTGGCCGTCTGCAGGTCGGCGGTGTACTGATCCCTAATCTTCTGCAGCTCAACCTGTTGTGCTAGAAGCTGCTTGTTCAGATCAGAGATCTGCTCATCCTTGGACGTTGAGGCGTCCTTATGCTTTCGGAGGCTGACAGAAAGGTCGGAAATCCCCTTCTCTAAGGATACTTTTTAGGAAGAGAGATCGTCGAACCTCTTCATGACTTTCTGAGCCAATCTTGACGACATGGGAGAGCGTTCCAGATGTTAGTACGGTTGCAAAACAAAAATAAGCAAAAAAAACACAAATGCAAAGGCAAGGTCGAGTAGAAACTCACCGCAGCAGCCAAGTCCTTATCTGGCATACCAGATATATCAGTAATATGGGGTAGAGAACCCCCCCAAGTCGGAGGCATCCTGATTGCCCGATCAGGCCTGTTTCTCTTCCTCCCAGATCGGGAGCGCAGCTAGAGCTGCCCGTCAGCCGCATCAAGCTCAAGGCCGTCCAGAACGATCAGGCTCTCCTCGCCCCTCTGTTCTGTACGGGGTGAAAGGGTAGCCTGTTCATCTCGTTGAAGACCCTCATCAGAATGGTGAAGATCTCCAGTAGGAGCCTCAAGCTTCACGAGTGGAACCTCAAAAGTGCCAGTGATGGGAGTCAACTTTACGTGACTCCGCTACATTGTTTGGCCTCCGTTTACCACATTTTCAGCATATTTTTGGATAATTTAGACCACTTTCGGGGTAATATTGTGAGCTCCTCGCACGGGGGTAATTCCGTCATTTTGATAGTTTACCACCCCTTTTTGATGATATTGACCCCATTCCCGAGCACGTTTACCCTTTGGAATGTTTTGGTTGTTTTTGGTCTTTGTGATGATGTAGGGTATTGATGTCTCGAGGACCCGAAAGGCAATGGTTTACAATGAGAAACATAACCGAGGCGAGAAAAGAGGTGGAAAAGGGAGAAAAAGTGAAGAATTGGTAGCACGGGGTCCAAACGCACGTTCCAACCCTCAAACCGGCGTTCCGGTCTCCAACCGGCGTTCCAACCCTCAAACCAAATTCCGAGTTGCCGAGTCATA
Source organism: Gentiana straminea (assembly GCA_036785695.1). NCBI lineage: Eukaryota > Viridiplantae > Streptophyta > Magnoliopsida > Gentianales > Gentianaceae > Gentiana > Gentiana straminea. Next base: position 11,886,679 of record JAVUPR010000300.1, on the reverse strand, counting down.
CGAGTTCGGCTCCCTTCAAACGCCGGTTTAACAATTACCCGAACGTGCGTTCCGGACTATTCAAACGCACGTTCCCTACCTTGGAACGTGCGTTCCAGACCTCTCAAACGCACGTTCCATGCCTGTAAACCAGCGTTTCGAAAGACAAAAGCCCTAAGCTGCCCAGAACTTCAAGCAGAACGCACGTTCCACTCCTATGGAACCAGCGTTCGAACCAAAAATCTGCAGGATTTTCCCTCCACCTATAAATACCCCCCTTAGCCCATTCTGGGATTATTATTGATATTCTTAGCTAAACTCTACCCCCTTCATAGCTCGAATTTTGTAATAGCTTAGAATACTTCCTTTTAGTGTAAATCAACAACATCTTAGCTCAATCTTTCCATTTCTTAGCTTAGATTTTCATTTCAAACACTAAGAGACCACCTTTTGATTACTTCTCTATTTTGTACTTTTCGGATCTCAACTCGAATTTCGCAATCTTTATGGTATATTTCTCTTCTCTTTTACTTGTTATGGCTCTTATTTACTGTTGGTGCATGTTTTGATTAGTATAATGAGTAGCTAAATTCTCTTCATAGCCGGGTCATGTGAAATTTGGTGAAATCACCCTTTGGGTGATGAAATTGGGAGTGGGTAGTGCTTTTTATTGTTGTTTCTTGCATGTTTCACGTCTTAGAACTTGTTATAACGGATTTGGGCTAGATTGATCACCTAGGTCAAAATCACACACATCACTCTTGAGAGTTGTTCGAGAGAAAGGGGTGTGGGAAAAGGGTTCCGGGATCGTGGTGTAGTCTCGTTTTAGTTGTTAAATCGAGCTTATCACGAGGTTACTCGTTTTTACGTTTAAGCGGCTCGAGTGCAAAACATGACTTGTTAGGGGAGAGTTGTTCAGACCTTGACAAGGCTTAAGGTGTTAGAAGAGAGTTGTTCAGACGCTAGCACCGGGTTTAGGAGTTCGCACCCGTGAAATTGAATGCAAGAGTTCGTTTGTTATATTGCACACTCCCGGTTTTGTCATCCTTGGGGTTGAGATTAGCCTTATTGATCATGGTTCGGCTATGTCCCCTTATCCATCTTTGAAATCTAGTAGTGTAATCTTTCTACCTCTTTTTAGACTTGTTAGCTTGCTTTACTTTAATTTCAACATTTATCCAACACTTGACCACCTAGACTAAGAATTACGTTCACTTTGGTATTCACAAACACTTGTCTCTTGGGATCGACCTCGGACTCCTCGTAGCTATACTAGCAAACGACCCGGTACAATCGCCGGTTAGAGAGCTTGTTTAGTCACCGTTGTCTTGAGCATCTTATAAATTTCGTTTGGTGAAAAAACGCTCATCAAAATGGCGCCGTTGCCGGGGACTTGTGTGCTATTTGTGATATCTTGTAAGTGAACCGAAGGCTTGGGCCTAGGTTTTATTTTACTTGTTTTCTTGTTGTTTGCTTTTTGTAGTGCATGACCCGGAGATCTCAAACACCACTCGAGCCATACATAGACGGGATTGAAGCTTACGCAAGGCGTAGAAATAGTCAACGAAGAAGAGGTCGTCAAGTAGAGGAGTCGATTCCGGTCTTTGAAGAGAACAACTCGGGTGAGTTGGGAGAAGGATCCGACATGGCACAACAAGGTGGACAAGGTTTGGAAGGAAATTTGGTAAATGATAATGGAGTCCCAATTCAAAACCCGCCTCTCGTCAACAACAATGCACAAGGAGGTGGGAATGGACAAGGAAACAATGTTGTGAATGCAAATGGGCCGATACCTCAAAATGTTCAACATCGTGCTCAAGGGAATCAAATGGATCCCGCTCTTATGCAACAATTCAATGCATGGATGTTGAACCGCTTTCAACAAAACCAAAACCAAGCTCACAATCAAGGTGTAAACGCGATGCCAAATTGGTTTAACGGTCAACAAGAGCAAAACCAAGGCGGCTTGACTTGTAGAGATTTTGTGCTAGCTCCCACGGCAAACATGGGGCATAGTCCAATCCGAATGCCACCGGTAGCCGCCAACAACTTGGAATTGAATAGGAACATCATACATTTGTTGGGAGACAACGCTATATTCAAGGGAACCGCTTTAGAAAATCCTCACTTATTCATTGATCACTTTCTCCAAATAGTGAACTCGACGAAGATCAATGGAGTGAGTGATGAGGCACTCAAACTTATGCTTTTCCCGTTCGCCTTGAAAGAGCAAGCTAAGAGGTGGTATGATTCGTTGCCTAATGATTCTTTACACACGTGGGAGGAAGTGGTAAAGACTTTTCTACTCAAATATTACCCCCCCTCGAAGACCATGGATATGAAAGAAGCTATAATGTCGTTCAATGCTTATGAAGGAGAAGAGCTACATGAGTCATGGGATCGGTTTAAGGCGTTATTGAGAGAGTGCCCGGGGCACGGGTTGAGATCATATGAGGTAGTTCATGCTTTCTTCCGGGGTTTGGATCAAGTTCATCAAAGTACGTTGCATGCTTCATGCAATGGAGATATTATGAGTATGGTACCCGAAGTAGCTATGAACCAAATTGAGAAGATTTCCGAGACCTCGAGGCAATATATATCGTCAAGTAGAAAGGGGACAAGGAGCAAGAAGCCCGGTTTGGTTGAAGTGAAAGAAGTTGAAGCAAATGATCAATATCATGCTCAAGTACAAGCGATGGAACAACAGTTAGGGAGATTGAAAAAGGAGAATGAGAGCGCTAAGCTTTGCCAAATTTGTAGCGGACCACACTCGGCAAAGGATTGTAGGATGACAACCAAAGCCCAAAACATGGCCTATCCTCAATCCTCGACTCAAGGGCAACCTAGCACTCTTTCTCAAGATAACATGAATGAGTTGGCTAAGCGGATGATGAGTATTTGCTCGATGGAGCAATGGAATACGGGGCCTCAATATCAAAATCAATCTCAAAGCCCCTATCAAGGCCAATATATGGGTGAGCAACAAGGTGGGCAACCATATGAAGAATCCCAAGATGTGAACTATGTGGGACAAGGTCAAGGAGGAAACTATGTAAATCAAGGTGATGGTTCTTGGAGGCATAACAATAATCAAGGTTGGAATCGGAATCAAAGCCAAGGCCAAAACCAAGGTTATAGACAAAATCAAAATCAAAGTCAATCTTCACAAGGGCAAGTCTATCAACCTCCACACCAAAGGCAACAACAAGGAGGGTACAATCAACAAGGTTCCAACAATTATCAACACCCTCCTCCTTTGGCTCCTATACCTCAAAAGAGTTCAACCGATGTCATCTTGGAACAAATGAACAAAAACTTTGCGGAGATTAAGAAAGACATGGTTGAGATGAACTACAAACATGGTTCCGCCATCAAAAATCTTGAGACTCAATTTGGTCAAGTGGTAGAACATGTTCAGTTGAAGGGCGGTTTACCGAGTAACACCGAAAAAAATCCGAGAAGTGTAAACGCCATCTTAACCCGAAGTGGCAAAGTGTTGAGAACTAATGAAGAAAAGAAAGTCTTGTGGGAGGACAAGGCTAGAAAAGCACCTATTGAGTCGGAAGCGGGAGCTATGGATGGTGATATAGATGGGATTGAAGATAATGAGGATCATGAGGAATATGTCAAGAAGAAAGAAGTTGAAAGGAAAGAAGCTCAAGCTCGGGGAGATTATGTGGTTATCGATGTGAAAGAAGAGGAGTCAACTAGAAGAGAAGGGAAAGAGCCAATGAAAGAGCCGTCTCCCCCACGCTCCAAAGGTAAGAAAGGTATGATCCCTCCTCCTTCTAAAGATTTTGATTTGAGTACTCTCCCATATCCCCCTAAGAATCATAGACAAAGTTGCTTGAATAAGGCACAAACTCGATTCATTGAAATTTTACGAAAAATTGATTTGAACATTCCTTTTCTTGAAGCACTTGCAAACATGCCCTCGTACTGTAAGTTTTTGAAAGAGTTACTAACTAAGAAGGGTAAGATGCAAGAAGTTGTGTGTTTAAATGAAGAGTATTCCGCTATTTTTAATGGAAAGTCTAAGATTCCCCCGAAAGTTAGGGACAAGGGTAGTTTTACTATCCCGGTTACTATTGGTACGACTCATTTTCCTAGTGTCTTATGTGATTTGGGGGCTAGTGTAAGCCTAATGCCCCGTGCTATATATGAGAGTCTTGATCTAGGAGAGTTGGAGCCAACGGGGATGACCCTTCAAATGGCGGATAGGTCTATTAGGGAGCCTATGGGAGTGATAGAGGATGTCATAGTGAAAGTGGACAAGTTTGCCTTCCCGGTAGATTTTGTAGTGCTAGACATGGAGATGGACTCCAAAACACCTTTGTTGTTAGGACGTCCCTTTTTAAATACCGGGAGAACTTTGATAGATGTTGCGAGTGGTGAGATAATATTGAGAGTTGGAGATGAAAAAGTCGCGGTCAATGTCTATAAAGCCATGAAACATCCTAAGGAGAGCACCGAGGACTGTTTTTCTATTGATGCTATATATCCTTGCGTTTCGGAACATGTTGACATGCAGGTATATAAAGAAGAATCCGATGAATGCATGGAAAAAGTGAGTACGGAACATGATGAGGAAGAGGAAATGGAAGAGGAAGCAAAAGAGCCAGAAAAGACAGCTTTCGTGGGTGAAAGGTGGACCGAGAAGATTGATCTTGGGCTTGAAGGAGAGCTAGAAAAGCCATCAATTGAGGACCCACCGAAAGATTTGAAAATGAAGCCACTTCCACCTCATTTGAAGTATGTTTTTCTTGAAAATAATGATTTACTTCCTTTGATTATTTCTTCTACACTAACGGCTTTGCAGGAAGATGAGTTAGTGAAGATGCTTAAGAAGCACAAGCGTGCTTTCGGGTGGAAGATGTGCGACCTAAAGGGTATTAGTCCCACCATTTGCCAACACAAGATTATTCTGGAAGATGGAGCAAAGCCGGTAAGGCAACCCCAAAGAAGACTCAATCCACACCTCCAAGAGGTTGTGAGAAAGGACGTGGTCACAATGTTGAAGCTAGGGATTATCTATGCCATCTCGGATAGCAAGTGGGTGAGTCCCACCCAAGTGGTGCCGAAGAAGGGAGGTATGACCGTGGAGATCAATGACAAAGGTGAGGAGGTACCTAAGCGTTTGGTAAGTGGTCATAGAATTTGCATTGATTATCGTAAGCTAAATGACCAAACCCGTAAAGATCACTTCCCCCTCCCCTTTATTGATCAAATGTTGGAAAGATTGAGTGGCCATGCCTTTTATTGTTTTCTTGATGGGTTTAGTGGGTATTACCAAATACATGTGGCTTTAGAGGACCAAGAAAAGACTACCTATACTTGCCCCTATGGTACCTTTGCTTTCCGTAGGATGCCTTTTGGGTTGTGTAATGCACCCGCGACATTCCAACGGTGCATGGTGGCCATATTTGCGGATATGATAGAAAAGTTTTTAGAAGTCTTTATGGATGATTTTAGCGTGTTTGGTGATTCCTTTGAACAATGTCTAGATAATCTTGAAAAGGTGTTGGGTAGATGTGAGGAGACAAACTTGGTGCTCAATTGGGAGAAGTGTCATTTGATGGTTACGGAAGGGATAGTCTTAGGGCATAAGATATCTAGTAAGGGTATAGAGGTAGACAAGGCTAAGGTTGAAGCGATAGCTAAGCTTCCTATGCCCACCAACTTAAAGACTCTTAGGGGTTTTCTAGGCCATGTGGGGTTTTATCGTAGGTTCATCAAGGATTTCTCGAAAATAGCCCGTCCTCTTACTCTTCTTCTTGGAAAAGACGTCCCGTTTGATTTTGACAAAGCTTGTGTTGCGGCCTTTTTGATGCTCAAGCAATTGCTTATAACCGCTCCCATCTTAGTTGCTCCGAAATGGGATCAAGAGTTTGAGCTCATGTGTGATGCAAGTGACACCGCGGTTGGTGCGGTCCTCGGTCAAAAGATCGATAAAATCTTCAAGCCCATTGCTTATGCAAGTCACACCTTGAATCCGGCCCAACGAATTACACCACCACCGAAAAGAGCTTTTAGCGGTCGTCTTTGCGTTTGATAAGTTTCGGTCTCATCTCGTAGGTTCTCGGGTAGTTGTCCACACGGATCATGCCGCTTTGCGTTATCTCTTTGCCAAGCAAGACGCCAAGCCCCGCCTCTTGAGGTGGATCTTGCTCTTGCAAGAGTTTGATTTAGAGATCCGTGATAGGAAAGGTTGTGAGAATGTCGTAGCCGACCACCTAAGTCGTATGGAGCTTAGTGAGGAGTTGATTAAGGCACAAAGGGAGATAAATGATTCTTTTCCTCACGAGCAACTCTATGCACTTGACACCCTTTCTCCGGCTAAAAAAGGGAACTTTCTAAAAGTCGGTAAGGAAGGTAGTCCTTGGTTTGCTCCTTTTGTCAACTACCACGAGTGCGGTTTCGTAGACCCCGACCTTGACTCGAACCAAAGGCGTAAATTCCTTAGTGAGGTGGGTAAGTATGTGTGGGAAGATCCTTGTCTATATAGGTTGTGTTCGGATGGTATTCTGAGAAGGTGCATCCCAGAAAGTGAGATTTTGAGTGCTCTCTCGTTTTGTCACGACAAAGAGGCCGGAGGCCACTTCTCGGGGCAAAGAACCGCTTTGAAAGTATTGCGAGTGGGCTATATTGGCCCACTCTATTCCGAGATGCACATGCTTATGTGAAATCTTGCGATGCTTGTCAAAGGTCCGGTCGTATATCTGAAGGAGTGAGATGCCTCGAAGCCGATCATAGTGTGTGAGATTTTTGACGTGTGGGGCATTGATTTTATGGGCCCCTATCCCTCTTCGTGTGGTAACAAGTACATTCTAGTCGCGTGTGATTATGTATCCAAATGGGTCGAAGCCTTAGCCTCACCCACCAATGATAGGAATGTTGTTATCCGCTTTCTTAGAAAGAACATCTTTTGTAGGTTTGGGGTGCCACGTGCTATAATTAGTGATAATGGAAGCCATTTTGCCAACAAGCCGTTTGATAAACTTTTGGAGAAGTATGGCGTGAAACACAAGCTAGGTACCGCTTACCATCCCCAAACGAGTGGTCAAGTTGAAGTCACGAATAGGGGTATTAAGCGTATCTTGGAAAGGACGGTAGACACGAACGTCAAAAGTTGGTCTTTAAAGTTAGATGATGCTTTGTGGGCCCATAGGACAGCCTTTAAGACACCCCTAGGCATGTCACCTTACATGATAGTTTATGGTAAATCTTGCCATCTTCCCGTAGAAATCGAACACAAGGCTTATTGGGCCATCAAAATGCTAAACCTCGATGACACCTTAATTGGTGAGAAGCGTATGGCCCAACTGAATGAACTAGATGAGTTCCGCCTTTGTGCTTATGACCTCTCCACGAAGTATAAGGAAAAGACTAAGTTACTCCATGATAAGTTGATCAAACCTCGTGTTTTCAATGAGGGTGACGAAGTCTTATTCTACAATACTCGTTTGCATCTTTTCCAAGGGAAGTTGAAGTCTAGGTGGTCCGGTCCCTACATAGTGTCTAAAGTTTACCCGTCCGGAGTTATCGAAATCACTCACCCCAAGTTTGGTACTGTGACCACAAACGGCTTGAGATTGAAAAAGTATGAGAGACTACCCTTTAATGAAGCCTTGGAAATAGTGACCCTCGAAGACCCCGTGCCATGTGATGAATCGTGCAAGTCTTGTCATGGACTATAAACCTTGACTCGTATAATCTTTGACCCATCATCCGTTCTTTCTATCCTTTCCTCGCCCCGTGCCAACGGTATAACTTTGAAAAAGTTGGCACCGTATAATCCATCTTGTCGAGCCAACGACGTAAAACAAAGGCGCTTAGTGGGAGGCAACCCACCTTTTTGTGGTATAAGTTGGTTGAGTAAGAGTCTACAGAGTGGTCTAGGGGTGGTTAGATGTGAGTGTGGAGTGATTTCCCCCGTTTTCCCGTTTTTCCCCGTTTTTGCCCTCAAACGCACGTTCCCAATGTCCAAACGTGCGTTCCCGGCCTTCAAACGTGCGTTCCAAGATTTTCCAAACCAGCGTTTGAGCCTCTTACCCCCGCATCAAATCCCCGCTCAAACGCACGTTCCTCGTTCAAACGCCGGTTCCATCTTTGCGAAACGCGCGTTCCCTCTTCCGGAACGTGCGTTTGAGACATGCGAAACGCACGTTCCATGCTCCGGAACCGCGTTTGACCCCTTTTTCTATAAATACCCTTCTTCCCCAACCCGGCGTTCCCAAAATCGAATTCAAGACCTAACCGCCGTTCTCACGCCCCCTCCCCCTTCTTGCTTCGAAATTCTTCGTTTCTAACCCGTTTTGAGTGATTTTTGTTGCAATCAACACCTCTTGATCCCTTCTTTTGTTTTCTGAGACCAAATCCAAACAACAATCCACCAAATTCCCGGTTCGATCGGTGCTTGGGCGTATTTTTCACCATAGTCGATTTCCACCTTCTCCGTTGTTTCGGGACTCGTTAGTCACTCCACAACGCTCACGTAGGCTAATCTAAGCATAAGACAGGTACCTTTTGGTTTACATTTCCGTTTTTCCCTACCCCGTTTGTGAATTGTCATTGATTATGTACCTTGTTTCTTGTTTGTTTATCGTGTTCTTGGCCTTGTGATGTGTGGTGGTTGTGTGATGGATGGTTTGGTTTGGTTGTTTTGAAATCCCGTATTGGATGATATTCGGGTCGGTTTGCCTTGTGTTTGGTTGTGGTGGAGTTGCTCTTAATTTAGGAAGATGGCGGGGGGTAAACGAAAGGAGATAGGGGATAAAGGGAAGGGCAAAATGCCTGTTGTCGGTAAGAGCCAATCAAAGAAGCAAAAAACAGCGGTTCGAACTAGAGGCGGTGGTATTAGAATCAGTGAGCCAGGGAGAGGTTTGAGCGCGAACCCTAGAGCTATTAGGGCTGGACAGCTTAGAGATGAGACATCGGATGATGATTTCGAGCCCGATACTGAAGGTCGAAATTCTAGCAGTGATAGTGATGATAGCGAGGAGGAGATCGCGGAGTTTGACAAACAGGCACCCCCGTCCCGTGTCACACCCGTGGGTCGCTCGTCCCCCAGTTTCTCAACCCCCGCACCCTCCACCTACCCAACCTATTCCTCAGACTTCCACCGAGCCGCAACCCCAAGTAGCTTCTGCCTCATCTGACCCTCTTCCTTACGACATGCGTTTCTCCACGCCCCAAGCTTTGAGCAATTACGAGGAGTTCGTGGTTGATAAAAAAATGTGCTTTGAAAGAGGGCTAGATTTGAAGGTGGTACCGAAATCGTTTGTGGATAATCTGAGGAGTAGGGGTTGGAATAACCTTATCTTGGAACCCGAGGGCAACTCGAACTTGTCAATAGTCCGGGAATGGTATGCCAACTTTACCGTGGCCGACTTAGAGAGAGGACTCGTTTGGGTGCGTGGAGTGAATGTCCCATGGTCGGTCGCGGCGATTAATGGTTTTTATAGGACACCGACTATCATGGGCGATCATTATGAGGAGTGGTTTCGGGACAAGAATAGTTGGGGTAGTACGAGGACCCCTTGGAGCGGATGAGGATAGAAATCAACCCCGAGTTGCGTGGATGTCAAAAGGGGTAACACGCGCGATCGCTTGTTGACGACGACTTGGCCCGACGACCGGAAAGTCAAGGCTAAGTTCTCCCGTAATCGTCTACTACCTAAGGACAACATCACACATTTTCACATTAAGGATCTACGCTTGTTGTACGCCTTGCATTATAAGTTGAAAGTAGACGTGGGGAGGACGATTTTTGCGGAATTTCGGGAGAACCAGAAAAACAAGCGTCGATTGATTATGTGCCCCTACTTGATTTACGGGTTGTGTCGTGATGCACGAGTTGGTGAGTATGCAGATGATCAGATTAGAAAGAGCAAAGTTTTGCCTATCATGCCTAAGTCGTTCAATGCTCGTTCTGCTTCTCGGCCTTCCAAGCGGCTCATCCACACGGTCCTCCAACCTTTCACCCCTACCTCCACTACTTCCACCACCCTGCCTATGCCACCACCTCCCCTCACTACTATCACCACCACCACCATTCCACCACCTCCCGCTTCTCGGACCTTCCACCTCCTCCACCACTTTACTTCCACCCACACCTACCATACCTTTCACCGGAGGGCCGTGGCTGAGCGAGAGACAGGGACCGTTGATAGCCCACAAGCAAACGAGATTGGATGGACAAATCCGCGGATCATGATGAATGGGCTGCCGAAGAACCGAAGGCAATAGCTCGTGCTCGCAGTCCATCTTCCGCACGAGACTTGGATACTACAGCCTTCCGACACACCCGAGATAGAGGCCGATCTGCGCGGATTACCGAGAGCCTACTAGAGGATGAGTCCGATGAGGGTCGAGGTTCGGATAGAGACCGAGGCGGATGATTCGTTGGATGTTGAGACAGAGACAGGCATGAGGCGGGCGGTGCGCATTCGAGATAGTGGAGACAGTGTGCCGCCGAGACTACACACTCGAGAGTGCGATTCTTGCCGTGATCGCACCATCTTCCAAAGACACAGATCCTCCAACTTGATGTACAGGGCCAGAGCAGCTAGCTTGTTTTTCATTGTTTCTGCTTTTCTTTTGAGAGTGCAGCTTATTTTGGCTAGTCTGTTTTTCATTTATTTGTGGGTACTTTTGACTGATTCACTTTGAGGCAGGTTGACTTTTGATTTCTGACTTTTGGCTGTTTTTACATTCTTCACTTTTGATACGCACATGTAATCATTGTTCAGCCCCTGAGGCCTGTTTGACCGTGCATGTTTTTCTCCCCTTTGATTCGCATGCGTGGATGTTCTGAGTTTTATTGTTATATTGTATCCGTCCATTGCATATCCCATTCCCCCTCGGCATGCTTTGATATCGTTTCGAGGCATAAACTCGTTTTCTTACGCACCCGTTCGCCTATTGCTTGATCTTTAGCACGTGGACTTTTCCCGTGCCTACGCTTTCTTTGTTTCTTTTGTTCTCGCTTTAGGTTTCGGGATGGACTTATACGAGGGTGTCACGAGTTTCGAGTATCGGTTGCGCCTTTCTGCCGGGTTTTGGTCAAACAGCTAAGTCTTTTACTCTTTTTATCTCTCACACACTGAGGACAGTGTTTCGTTTAAGTGTGGGGTGGGGAGACTTAGCCGTTTTCTTGGTATTGATTGTTAAATGTGCTATAAATGTGGTATACTTGGCCTATGATCGAGCTCGAATCGATTTTTGGGTAATTTTTAAAAATTTTCAAGGTTTTTAGCACCATGTTGTATGTGTTATTTTCACATTTGAGGGGTGATCATCTTAGTCGGGACCCCGAACATATGCATTGCGGTTTGATATTATCTTGAGAATGGAGTTTATTATTTCACGAAGCTACACTTTGTGCACAATCTGATTACTACCACCTTTCATATCATGAGTCTCGAGACGAAATGTCATAGGTTTACCTAAGTAGGACATGGGATGACGGTTTTGGCGTCCTTTTGACCCTACCATAGCCAAATAAGCCTTAACCGGAACATTTACCCTTCGTAGCCCCTCTCAGCCTTGATAGAATGGTCTGACCACCATTCGCTTATAGCTGTTTTGTTACTTAGTCAGAAACCTACCCTTGAGCCTTAAATATGGTCACATATCCTTCATTTTAACCCTACGAGGGGACCTAGTCCTCGTTGGAACACACTTGCTAAAACAAGTGTGGGGTGGGGGAAATATGATGTTTTGATTGGGTTGTTGTTTCTTGTTTTGAGCTATAAGGTGTAGAGGAGCTCGTTTGGGCTTGGTGTTCAGTTTTTGGGCCAAAGAAAAGAACCTTCTTCTTCTCTTTTAAAAAAAAAAAAAAAAAAAAAAAAAAAAAAAAAAAAAAAAAAAAAAATCAAACAAAGTTCAAAATACATTAGCTCTCGTTGAATAAAAGTTGATGTTTATAGAAATAAAAGGGTTGAGCTCAAAAGTTGCTTTTATGATGTTAGAGTTGGGATAGTGAGATAGGTGCTAGTGTGCTTGGACTCACCTTATGAAACTTGAAACATAGTCGAGTTTGGCAATGAGTTCGGGTGTATTGGTAACCTATGGTTCCCAAAATGTCAAGTTGATCAAAAAGGGAGTTTTGGGTGGTTTGCTTGATACGTATGAGTTGGTACTTGGTTGATTAGGTTCACTCGTACTTCTTTTCTCCAGTTCCCAAAATACCCCTTTCGACTAACCGAAATCACCCTAGCCTAACGTTATAACCGCTCAAGTCCCGCCCGATCGTGTCCAAACTTAGTAAACCGTATTAGTGGAGAGGCTCGTGATTATGAAACGGTTGGTAGACCTTTTGGTTGGGATTCAAGCCCCAACAATCTTTTTGAGTACTTGGTTCTAGCTTTGCACCACACACACTCCATTTTCTTGATAATGTTGCACCAATGTGTATATGTTCGTGTTTCTTACTTTGTGTTTACCTTGAGAATGTGAGTAGTAGCACCTACATCATAAAGTTGAATCCCTTGGTTTGTTTTAAAACGCCCATTTTACTCGAGGACGAGCAAAGGCTAAGTGTGGGGTGGTTGATGGGAGTCAACTTTACGTGACTCCGCTACATTGTTTGGCCTCCGTTTACCACATTTTCAAGATATTTTTGGATAATTTAGACCACTTTCGGGGTAATATTGTGAGCTCCTCGCACGGGGGGTAATTCCGTCATTTTGATAGTTTACCACCCCTTTTTGATGATATTGACCCCATTCCCGAGCACGTTTACCCTTTGGAATGTTTTGGTTGTTTTTGGTCTTTGTGATGATGTAGGGTATTGATGTCTCGAGGACCCGAAAGGCAATGGTTTACAATGAGAAACATAACCGAGGCGAGAAAAGAGGTGGAAAAGGGAGAAAAAGTGAAGAATTGGTAGCACAGGGTCCAAACGCACGTTCCAACCCTCAAACCAGCGTTCCAGGTCTCCAAACTGGCGTTCCAACCCTCAAACCAGCGTTCCAGAGTTGCCAGAGTCATACAGAGTTCAGCTCCTTCAAACGCTGGTTTAACAATTACCCAGAACGTGCGTTCCAGACTATTCAAACGCACGTTCCCTACCTTGGAACGTGCGTTCCAGACCTCTCAAACGCACGTTCCATGCCTGTAAACCAGCGTTTCGAAAGACAAAAGCCCTAAGCGCCCGAACTTCAAGCGCGTAACGCACGTTCCACTCCTATGGAACCGGCGTTCGAACCAAAAATCTGCAGGATTTTCCCTCCACCTATAAATACCCCCCTTAGCCCATTCTCGGGATTATTATTGATATTCTTAGCTAAACTCTACCCCTTCATAGCTCGAATTTTGTAATAGCTTAGAATACTTCCTTTTAGTGTAAATCAACAACATCTTAGCTCAATCTTTCCATTTCTTAGCTTAGATTTTCATTTCAAACACTAAGAGACCACCTTTTGATTACTTCTCTATTTTGTACTTTTCGGATCTCAACTCGAATTTCTGCAATCTTATGGTATATTTCTCTTCTCTTTTACTTGTTATGGCTCTTATTTACTGTTGGTGCATGTTTTGATTAGTATAATGAGTAGCTAAATTCTCTTCATAGCCGGGTCATGTGAAATTTGGTGAAATCACCCTTTGGGTGATGAAATTGGGAGTGGGTAGTGCTTTTTATTGTTGTTTCTTGCATGTTTCACGTCTTAGAACTTGTTATAACGGATTTGGGCTAGATTGATCACCTAGGTCAAAATCACACACATCACTCTTGAGAGTTGTTCAGAGAAAGGGGTGTGGGAAAAGGGTTCCAGGATCGTGGTGTAGTCTCGTTTTAGTTGTTAAATCGAGCTTATCACGAGGTTACTCGTTTTTACGTTTAAGCGGCTCGAGTGCAAAACATGACTTGTTAGGGGAGAGTTGTTCAGACCTTGACAAGGCTTAAGGTGTTAGAAGAGAGTTGTTCGTACGCTAGCACCGGGTTTAGGAGTTCGCACCCGTGAAATTGAATGCAAGAGTTCGTTTGTTATATTGCACACTCCCGGTTTTGTCATCCTTGGGGTTGAGATTAGCCTTATTGATCATGGTTCGGCTATGTCCCCTTATCCATCTTTGAAATCTAGTAGTGTAATCTTTCTACCTCTTTTTAGACTTGTTAGCTTGCTTTACTTTAATTTCAACATTTATCCAACACTTGACCACCTAGACTAAGAATTACGTTCACTTTGGTATTCACAAACACTTGTCTCTTGGGATCGACCTCGGACTCCCGTAGCTATACTAGCAAACGACCCGGTACACTGCCGGTTAGAGAGCTTGTTTAGTCACCGTTGTCTTGAGCATCTTATAAATTCTGTTTGGTGAAAAAACGCTCATCAGCCAGCAGCCCCAGTTGCATCGGGGTTCAAGAATTGCTCATTCTGTTCAGCCGCAACCTCCTCCTCCTCAAAGGCCTCCTCAAAAATTTCAGCAAAGTCAGCCATTAAAAGGGTAAGAAAACAACCAGGTTAGTACAAACAACAGACAAATGTATGGAAAATAAAGACAATGGATAATGTCCTACAATTGTCATATTCTTCTTGGTTAAGCCTCAAATACGGTTCAGGCCCTGAATCGGCCAGACGAGCTGCTTCTATCAACTCTGAGGACCATTCCTTATGGTCCAGGAAGACACCCGATCCGGCTATATCTTCTAGCAACCGATCTCCGACCCCAATGGGGCACACGTCTGAAGAGAGAGAGTTATAGTTCCATATACCCAATTCTGGGTGCCCCCGTGAAGGATGAAGAAAAAGTGGGATTTCCACTCGTGAATAGAAGACTTCCCCGTTGAAAGAATGGGGATCCCCATCCGATGGTCTGTTCGGCGGGGAAAGTAATACCACCCGCTGTGGTTTCAAACCTTCTGTGCTGGTAGAAGGTCCTAAATAGATCCACTTAAAATTCCGTGTCTATGCATCTGCACTAGATCGCGAAACCTATAATAGTCCTAACCCCATTGGGGGCGATCTGGGCAGATCCTAGTTGATAGTTTCTAAGAACAACCAAGAAGGCCGGGCAAAACGGAACCCTAAGGCCGCATGCAAACTGTCCCTGTACACAGTACAGTACCCTTCTGGGGGCTGATGAGCATATATGTTCAAACCCCCGGGAAGACAAGGGGAGTACTGGTCCAAATCAACTCCGTACTGGTTACAGACCCGGACGAGTTCTTCCTGATCTATGATGAAATTCACCCCAAAGCTACCTATTGCTGACCTAGCAGTCATATGTGCCCTAAGACACTGATTCAAATAAGAGAACCCGCAGTGCGAGTGAGGCCTAATTGGGTCAGTGAACCAAGGGTCAACGATCAGATGTTCGAATCCTCTCCGATTTATAGTAGGAACAGGATATGGGGTTTCTAATTGGGCCTTATGACAAGAAATTTCTCCTTCAGACTCATAGTGGGATTCGAATTCCCTTTCAATTGAACTACTGGTCACTGGTCCAACCCTCATCACCTGGCAGAAAAAAATAAGGAAAGAAGAAAAATAGTTACAAAAAAAGAAGAGAGTAGAGCTTACTTGAAGAAATGCGAGAGTCCTGAAGGAAAGATCGGGTCTTCATTTTAATAGTCACCGTGGAAAAGAAGTGGGAGAGTCTGAATGATAAGACAGGGGTTATAACCCCCCAGACGTGGAAACGACGTCAGTTATGGGAAAGAGGGAAAAACGCCTCGGTTCCCGGAAAAGTATTTATGCCCTGCTTAATAGGCTGCCACCTGGCAGCTAGTAATTTCAAAATGCTAGTTCGGATAAGAACAGCTGAACAGAACTGTCGCAGATCTGACCGGCTAGAAGCATGGTCAGATCTGGGGGGGGGCTTCTGATGATGGCCGACCCGAACTGCGTCACGTGTCATCCATTTAAATCGTATAATAACTGACTAGCCTCTAAAAGTAAGGCATTAGGGGCCAGGGGCCCTAGATACATACCCTAAGGTAGGTCCTAACCCCAGGTGAGAGATCGGCAGGAACTCCTCCATCAACCACCGCAGGTCGGCCTAGGTCTGGTGAAGAGGATATGCCCCATTTCGGCCATAGTGGCCTTGGGGGCTCGACGCAGGACGTATAGAGCAACCCCGGCTGTTAGTCCACATGCTGAATAGCTAAAGATAAATAAGAAAAGAATCTTGGGTCATAAAGACTCTAATCCTGACATTTAAATATGTCCATAATTATCCCTGAATTATAGGGATTTGCGTGTATTTATCCTTAGGAAATAAATAATAAAACAATTCTTTGCAGGACAAAGAAATGAATAAATCCTCCCTTATATGAATAAACCCTACCCCTTTTGGTTTCGGACTGGACTGGATCCATTTGGATCCAACTTAATATTTTATTCACCCACTATCTTATTTACTATTATTTTAATATTTCTCTCACCAATCATTTCACAATCAACAAATAAAATAATATTAATCAATTCATTTTATTCACCACCTACACTATTCAACCATTACTTTATCAATATAATATTTCTCTCACCAATCATTTCACCAATCATTTCACCAATCATTTCTTCATCAACACAAATTTTAATACAACATTTCAACCTTATAATCATTACTTTATATTATTTTATTTTATTTTCTCTCTTTACGACTAAAATGGATCCAAATTCCGTCCGAAACCAAACGGGGCCGGAACTACGAAAGACTTGATTCCAATTAAGTCATTGGATACATAGACAACTCTGGAGAAACAACTTACGAGCTCAGTCTAAAATACACAAAATCACTTCCGTTCTCGATCGTTCCAGAGATTTAGGGCTTTAGATCTTGGATCATGGTCACAAGGAGAAATACGGCTCAGAATAATAATAAACGAGATTCATCATCGTCACTGTATAATAAAGAATCAGTTAAAAGTATGGGCTCAAAAAATATGATCCTATTTTGGTCTTTATTGCAGTAGAGAAAACACCGCAGCAGTTATTTCGTGACCCCCGCTCGATTCCAGCAGAGAATCTCAAACACATTTCACCCAACCAAACCCTTTGAACGTGCATTTTCTCTCCACCCTCTCTGTCTAAATATCTTGCACCTCACTTCAAACACGCATATAAAGTATACTACAGCGAACTTCAACGTGGAGTGAAGTTGGAGAAGGTTCTGCAGATCTGGATCAACAGGAGTCATACAGGTAGACTCTTCTTCTCTTCTATCTCGTCGATGGCAGTGTCGTCGTCAAATGATGATCAGGCGAGCTCTTCTTCAAGTTCCCTTGAAGTTCCTGCTAAGTTAGAGGTGGAAGTTGTTGGAGGAAGTGTCAGTAATGGCCCAGGGACTGAAGTGAACGCTGATGATGACAGTAGCGTCTGGGCTCCACCGTCCAACGGCAAGAACGGTTCTTTAGGTATTGCTCTTAAAATTGAAGTCATTTCCGCTTCTATTCTGATCGTCTTTTGTGTGGTTTTAGTTTCTTGAACTGTATTAAACGCTGCTGAGGTTATTGCTAAGACGTGAATCAGTGACCTAATCTTTCTTTGTTGAAGTTCCCCGTAAGTTAGAGGAGGAAGTTGTTGTCGGGAGAATCATTAATGTCAATGGTCGCGGTGGTGGGGAATCTGACTATTCTGACGGCAGCGCAGTTGCCCCGCCTTCCAATGGCGAGAACGGTTCTTCAGGTAATGCATCAAATTGAACTGTTTTCTGTACCTTGATCGTCTTTTGTGTACTCAAGTGCCCAGGATTATGCGATAAGATGAGAATCACTGAACTAATTCTTCTTTTTTTTTTAAGAGCCCTTTAAGTTAGAGAAAGAAATTGTTGATGGGAGTGTCAGTAGTGTAAATGGTCACGGTGGTGAATTGGACTCCACCACCGATGACAGCAGCACATTTGCTCCACCTTCTAGCGGCGGAGGTGATTCGTCAGGTATTGGTACTTACTAGACCATTTCTTCCTTTCTATTTTGTTTTTTTCTTTATCTTGGACTAAGTCAAGTGATCAGTAGTTATCAAACAGCTTAGAATTTGCAATTTGCTAACATAATAAGACTGTGAATCATTAGCGTACTTTTTTCTTTTGTTTTTTAGGCATTTTGAAGTTGGAGTTTTTAATAATGGAACTACAAGTTACCGATTCTATTCAGTTAAAACAAACACTTATTTTGTTTTTATTGCACCCTTGTGAGAAGTTTTCTAGGTCATTATTTCATTCCATTCATCGGAACATCACATCTAAAATTTTCTGTTGATATTCTTACGTCAATATTACCATTCTGCTATTTAGCCTGTTGTAGTTATGAAGCCCAATTGTTTTAAACTAGATTTGCTATCTGGGTAGGTAGGACACGTACTTTTAAAAATTTCCAAGGTTTGAGGCGAAGTGCATCGAGTGGGGTTGGGGTGCTTTAAGTGCATGTTTTGCACGTTATCTGTATAGTTGAATGTGGTAACATGGTTGACCCTTTTGTTTTTGATTGTAGAGCTTCTAAATTGCTTTCAACTGAATCTGATTGATAATGATAAATGTGGCAGGAACTAATTTTCCTAGACTGAATAATGCTTTGCCACCACCTGATATATTGAGCACGGACAAACCCGATCAGCATTTGAGTAATATCAAGTTTGAAAAATCAAAAACTGAGAGGCAGAGACATAAAAAGAAAATGCCTGGTGAGGCAGCACAAATATTTGATGACAAAATTCCAGTTCAACAAAAGGTATAAAATCTTTCATTTTTCTTTATTAGCTTTCTGAGTAGTGTTTGATTTGTATGTCTAAAGCTTGGTTGATGATCTGAATCCAGATATCATGTAAACTTGTAAAGCCCATAGTTACTACTTCTGATCACCTCCATATTTTGAACCACATGTTGTTTTGGTGTTAGTGACACAAAAGTTGGAAGACTTATAGAATTTTGCCAGTTGAGATTCTTAATTGACACTGTTCTTCAACCTTGGGAGTTTTAGTAAATTTG
Source organism: Gentiana straminea (assembly GCA_036785695.1). Lineage (NCBI taxonomy): Eukaryota > Viridiplantae > Streptophyta > Magnoliopsida > Gentianales > Gentianaceae > Gentiana > Gentiana straminea. The sequence goes on along the minus strand of JAVUPR010000300.1, from coordinate 11,867,767 downwards.
TTGTGTTGGCTTGATGATCCATAGCAGACACAAACCAGTTCCGTGTTTCTAAAATGTTGAATTTTTCTTACACGTACGTATTTACTTGTATTATGTGCATGCGTAGAATATATTTGTTCCTTTGCTAATTAAGTATTCCACTGCTTTGTATATATTGCACGTGTCCTTAAATTCATGCAAGCCCTGTGCTCGGGTCCCCAGTAGTCAGGAATGGTGCATGCTTGGAAATTTGGGCGCCAGGAGTATAATTGGATGTTAGGGAGTGAACTAAGTAGTTTCTTTTACAGGTAGTGAAGTTAATTCTTGGGTTTTGTGGCCAAACTGCCATGCATACATGAAAACCGTAGTATCTAAGAACTCCCAATTCTTTATTTGGGATGAAAATTTCCGTACTTTGTTATGAGTAACCTTCAGTTTAACGAACTAGTAATTTGGTGGATCATCTTGCTGTGAATTACTAGCTGAATGTGACGAGTTTAATCATACTCACACGCTGGTATTTTTGTTGGAAATTAAAAACGTTGCAGCTCAAACTGTTGAACAGAATAGCTACTGTAAAAGATGATGGGACAGTTGAATTTGAAGTCCCAGGAGATGTAGACGCCAGAGCTCTTGAATTAGGCACTGATAATGTATGTAGTGCAATGGAAGATGAGCCTCTTGATGATGCAGAACTGAGCTACATTCCCCCGCTTCAAATTGTTATGCTTATAGTTGGAACACGTGGTGATGTGCAGCCTTTTATTGCCATTGGTAAACGCTTACAGGTAATTTTACTTTACAGGATATTTGGTTAACCAATGCAACGTATTTTCTCTTTTTTCTTGGACTAATTTATCAGCACATTACATATGTGTCCTTTGAGTAGTTCGTACATGCTCTTTGCGCTCGATTATATGTGGACAAGAATAGACATGGTATAACATAGTTAACAAGCACAACAGTAGCAATAGTTTTGTTGTAGCACAGTTACTTGCCTTAGTGGTCGCACTCTGTCCCGCTTGGTGGACGAAATCTTCTCTCCTTTTAGAAATTTTTCTCCCATTTTTTTCTTCAATAAATGGTGGCAGTTGAATTACCATCTCTCCCAAAAGCTTTGAGAAGTGTAATTTATACATTTGTATCTAACACCACCCGCTTTCAAAATGATGTTCCATGAGATATAGAATTCAATTTAGTGGTGACTATCTATATAAACGATCTGTTTAGTCAGTGTGAGATGGCTCTGTTTGGTGGCGATTAGACTGCACTTAAGTTTTCCCTATTTTCCTAAATTGCTTTGAGCAATTAGTTTTTTTTAAGAGAGTAAACAATTAGCTTTCAAAGCATAAAAACTGTGTTGAACGATATTTCGTGGGAAATTTTGTGAAATCGTGATAATGATTTATTTGAACATGCATGGACTTTTATCATGAATAATGCTCCTTTGAGGTTGTCCATGCAGCGATCTGAAGATCAAAGCATCGTGTCGGTTTTCTTATTTGCTGAGTTATGCCATCGACTGTCTATATGCTCTATCAATACGTGCATAGGTGTAGCTTATATCTCACATTTTTCTTGTCTAACAACCTTTTGGCAAGTCTCTTGTTTACAAATCCAGTTTAATGGATAAATGTAAAACCATATGTTATTTTCTATGTTGAACTTTTTTTTCCTTCCTATCTAGATACATCCATTATTAAGTTTTGATGAAGGAAAATAAACGGACTCGCACCCCAATGAAGTTTGTTTTTACTAGGTACATTCGGTATTAAGTTTAGATGTACGAAAGATAGATGATTCCACCCCCGTGATACATTTTTCTGGATCCGCCACTGGTTCCATGGGTTATATCATTCAGTTTCTTGGTTGAATTTAGACAAATATCTACATAATGAACATCCATTTGATTTGACATACTGGGAGGGAATAAGTTCCTTTACATGGATAGTTGTGTATTATAATTCTTTATTGAAATGGTCAATGACATGTTTGTGAATCAGCACGGACCGATCGTGCTCACAAGGTGTGAAAAGTAAAACAGGTTTTGAAAACCCATCGCATCTTTGTTTTCAATACAAAGAATTCTTACATTTATTGAAGATGGCATAGGACTTGTGTTGGTTGGTTGTATCTTATGTTAAGATATATTTGAGTTTCAAATCCAGGCTTCAAAATTTTGAATTTTCCTCTATGATTTCATCTGTATTTATGTTTACTGACATTGCTTATGAATGCAGGATTTTGGCCATCGGGTCAGATTAGCAACACATTCTAATTTCAAAGAGTTTGTTCTGACCTCTGGACTGGAATTCTATCCTCTTGGCGGTGATCCAAAAATTCTTGCTGGATGTATGAATTCAATACTCCTGTCGGTTTGGACTGTTTTGATGATTGCTTACTATTATAAAAATCCCATGCTTTGTGTAGAGTTGTAATGATAATTTTCACATACTGTGATTTACAAGTGTCATTGTACTGTTGTTTCCTGTACATTGCTTGGCTGCTTGTTGTTTCTGAAACAATGAAGTAACAGGTGATATCAAATTTTAGTTTTTTTTTTTTAAGTTTGTGGGGGGGGGGGGGGGGGGGGGGAGTGGGTAGGAATAACCACATCCAGGTTATTGCAAGCTTATCTGGTTTAACTATTGATTTGACGCTTTTTCATTCATTGACGAACATGTGTGCTGTCATCTTTCCCGACTTGGAACCCTCTTTTGCCTGAAATCTATGCGCCGGATGCACATAATTTCATTAACTTTGGCCATTCAGAGTCAAATTTCTCCTAGGCCTTGAAGGAGTTACTGTTAGATTTGTTTGGATCCGTTGATTTTAGTCTTCTAACTGTTGTATTTCTATTTTATTACTTTGATGTATGGAACTCCAAAGCCGAGGATAATAGCTAAATTTATATCACCGTTTTTATTGTTGCAGATATGGTTAAGAACAAAGGTTTTCTGCCATCAGGACCTTCAGAAATACCTGTTCAGCGAAACCAATTAAAGGAAATCATAGGCTCCTTACTCCCTGCATGCAAAGAGCCTGACATTGATTCTGGGATTGCTTTTAAAGCAGATGCAATCATTGCTAACCCTCCAGCATATGGTGATTTTTCTGCACATATCGTTTGCGCCTTGACTTCAGTTTACTCTAGTTGACTATTTTTTGTGAAATTGTAGCATGCTCCTTTTACACCTGTTCTGTCCATATAGATTCCTATTGTAGTTTAGCAGGTTTCATGGTATACTCATATATTTAGCATGTATAAAACAATTAAGACTAACATAGAGAAATTTTGTTTCAGGGCATACCCATGTTGCAGAGGCATTAAAAGTGCCTATCCATATATTTTTCACAATGCCATGGACGTAAGTTCATTGAATTGATGGAACAAATTATAAAAAAAAAAAGTCATTCATGATCATCTTTAGTGTTTACCATGAAATTTGCTCTCATCATTATAATGTTTGACCAGGGTTGTTAGGTAGATTGATTTATTAATTTACTGTCAATTCTATCAGGCCAACTAGTGAATTTCCTCATCCGTTGTCCCGCGTTAAGCAACCAGCTGGATATAGGGTGAGTCTACATTTCCTTTGCTTCAGTTCATCCTAATCCTTGTGCCCTTTCTGTTAAATGTCTATATTTGTCTTTTCCTCATTTATTTATCATTATTTATCACTTTCACTACTGCTTAACATCTGCCTTTGCATGAATTTGCAGCTATCATATCAGATAGTTGACTCATTGATTTGGCTAGGAATTAGAGATATGATCAACGAAACGAGGAAGAAAAAACTGAAGCTACGCCCAGTAACATATTTAAGTGGTTCACAAGGCTCAGAGTCTGAAATTCCGCACGGATATATATGGAGTCCTCACCTGGTGCCTAAACCAAAAGGTCGCCTCTTTTGCGTTTGTACGGAGTATTATTTAATGTTTACCTTTATATATGAAAAATAAAATGCTGCATTTTGCAGTTTTTTGTTAAGCATAAAGAGGCAGGGAACTGATGTATCTGATCCTTTTCAGTTTCTCATTCTTTAACTCCATGTTATGCCTTGCAGATTGGGGTCCTAAAGTGGATGTCGTGGGGTTTTGCTTCCTTGATCTAGCATCAAACTATCAGCCTCCTGAGCCCCTTCTAGACTGGCTTAAAGCTGGTTCAAAGCCCATTTACATTGGGTTTGGCAGCCTTGTGAGTTTTGGCTTTCATTTTTTCTTCAAAGTTCTAGTTAAAGGGTGTTCAATTTGCCTCTTTGAGATTTGGTAGAAGACGAATTGGATTTCTGATCATTTTTGCTCATTCCGTATTCGTTTTGATTAAATCATTCTATAATGTGGAAACACTGGTTTTCAAGTCAAGGTCAATTGGCTGCATGTTATGAAATTTACTAAACTAGGTTCGAAGGTATTTATGGCTATTGATGCCTGCCAGAGTTTAGTTTTTCGCCCTAATTGTTTGCAACTCTGGCAGGTTACTTGGTGTAATTAACCGTTCTTTGTTAAAGCTAAATGGTGAAGTTGATATCTCTAATGCTAACTTTTTCCATAAATGTATCAATGCATCGACATCCAATTCAACCCCGAGTTTACAGAATGAATGAAAACCTTTATGACATGCATAAATGGGAACTTTATTAGTTGAGTTCATATGTTGTGGTTTACTCCATAAGCATTAGTTATGCTGAAATTGAACTCGTTATCTTCTTTTCAGCCTGTTCAAGAGCCTGAAAAAATGACCCAAATAATCGTCAAAGCTTTGGAAATAACTGGACAACGAGGTATCATTAACAAAGGCTGGGGAGGTCTTGGCAACTGTGAGTGTCCATTTTCTTGTTATCTATTCAAGCTGTTTTTGCTTTTCTTATGTATACTGATCGATGGCCTAATGCTGCACGGGTGTAGGTTGGTTGTCACTGATTTTCTTGTGTAAGAGTAGGTTACGAGTGCAAAACGCAGTAACTCACGAAACATAAATAACTAGGGAAGAATATTTGCAAGATAAGATGGGGATCAACTTAGAACTGTTTCAACATCTAAGGATAATAATAGTCCATACTGTACAAGGAATTTCGTGCCAAGACTGCTTTACAGCAGAGAATGGTCTATCGTGAAGCCACCCACAAAGAGACACATTTGATTGATCAGGGTGGTAAAAATATCTGAAAATTGGATGTATCAACATTAGCTAACTTAGATTTACCGGTAGTAGCTTCACTTTCAAGAGCTGAATGTTGAAATGATTGGGTTTGGCTGTGTTATAAAAAGCACTACCTTAATAACAAAGCAATCTTGAGGTCTGTCTGACGGGTAATTCTTCCCTAGTCACTCCATTTGCACCGTAGACGCACGTGGATGATTCTAGACCACACGGTTTGAATTTGAGTTGAACTGTGTGGTCTATATTCATCCACATGTTTTACTCCTCAAATGGACTCACCATGGAAGAACTTCCCCTGTCTGACCTACCCTTGCTGAGATTTTACAGTGTAGTTTCTGCATATGTATTTTTATTGCAACCTCAAAGTTGGAGCTTATCTACTGAACTAAATTTCCTCATTCAGTGGCAGAACCGAAGGATTCCATATATTTGCTGGATAACGTTCCTCATGATTGGCTGTTCTTGCAGTGTGCTGCTGTGGTAAGCCTTGATTCTTCTTGTCTTTTCATGCTTTAGATTTTATCCAGAGTGAACTTTTTGGAAATTTCGATCAAAAATCGACTTTATTTGATTTGGATTTTGACTATTTGTAGCCTGCAGTTGGTAGAATTTCAAGCTTAGTCTTCACTAAACCGTTTTAAAATTTTAAGATCACATTAATATTTGGATTCGTTTTTTTCTCAACCACCTCAGCATTTCTACCACTGGGCCAATGCCTATTGGTAGATGATCTCATTAACATCTACTGTGGAAATGGAAAATAACTCTTTCGATTAGAATATAACATATGAAGTGTATTTGGCTTTATCCTGACAAGTTTGTTCTATGTGATGAGTGGACTTACCTTTGCTCCAAACTCATTTCAGGTTCACCATGGAGGTGCCGGAACAACTGCTGCTGGTCTCAAAGCTGCGGTACATTATTCACAAAATATACCGGTTTTCATGCTTTCCCGTTTTTCTGATGAAAATGATGTGATCTTTACATTATACCACAAATTGTATCGCTTTACACTTGGTTGACCCATTGATCAATGATCGGTCCCTTTATTCATCAATCGGTCTCTCACCATAATCAATGGTCTACAAGTATTCTTTGAAATATTAGCTGAGTTAATAATGTATGGCATTTTGCCTTGCAGTGCCCGACAGCCATTGTACCGTTCTTTGGTGACCAACCTTTCTGGGGAGAAAGGGTGCACGCCAGAGGCGTAGGGCCTGCTCCCATTCCAATTGATGAATTTTCCCTTCCCAAGTTGGTTGATGCAATTAAATACATGCTAGATCCACAGGTACCTAAACTCGGTAGAATCAAAATCTACAACAAGTGTTCTAATAATGCCCTGTGATAACGTTACTGATGATGATGATGATAAATAAACAGGTTAAGGAGCGAGCATTGGAACTTGCAAAGGCAATGGAGTTTGAAGATGGCGTGACGGGTGCAGTAAAGGCCTTCCTTCGACATCTTCCTAGAAAAAAACTGGAACCCGAGCAAGTATCTGCCCCTTCTAGTTTTTTCTCATTTACGAGATGCTTTGGCTGTTCTTAGACTCTTTACAGTGGTAGGCCAGTTTTTCGTAATTTTTTTTTTTTTTTTTTTGAGAGGGTGAGTTTTCGGTCGTGTATTTATCTCAAGTAATTCCCATGTCCATATTCGTGCCGTCTTATCCGCTGCCCCCAGGCGTACTAAAGGGAGGTTGAGAATGTATATTTTTGTTTTTATGGTCTGCAATTCACTTTGTTTTTCAGGTAGTTCTATTCATTAATTGAAGAAAATGGATTGACTTGGTAATTATCAATTAAATTTTTGCTTAATATGAAACTCTATGATAAGCGCATTGCCTAATAACATTATGATGTGTAAGCACGACCATCTGCATGAGAGGTCCCACCTTTGGTGTCCAACAGTATTTGAAAGAGATATATTGCAAAAGTTAAAAAGATTAAAAAAAAAAAAAAAACAGTTTTTATGTGTTTCCAGTGATTTAGGCTTTGGTATCATGATTTTAAAAGACTAGTCAAAGCAACTTCATCAAGTTTATTGATTTCATTAACGTGTAATAATAATAATTTAGGGTGTTGTTATTGTCGGAGCTATTAAATTAGCAAATCAATAAATTGCAACATATTACTGTAGATGTAGAGTGTGATATAAATAATCTATAAAATACATATTATATTGCAGATCCATTTTAGATTAATATGAAGGATTTAAATCATTTACAAATTCTAATACAAGATGTCTAATTGTAATTGTTGTTGTTGTTTTTGTTTATTTATTTATTTTTTATTTACATTAGTACAATTTTTTTTTCATTAGTACAATTTGATTCTCTCTGATTTCTATACATTCTGTTGACGTTGAATCGGCTTTTCCTGGATTGGCGGATGCATTAGTCGTTCCATTGTTTTGTCCGCCGGGGCCATTAGTCTTCATGCTTACAATTTCTCGTCCTCTATATAGTGTTACCGAATTGGTTACAAGCCAACTAAATGTTGTTAAACTTCCATATTAGAATAAGAGTCTGTTATATGCACCATCGCGATTCTATCGATACATCATAATATCTTTGTATCATGTCACGATCTAACTAATAATTTATGGAAATTTGCAGATAAGGAAAGAACAGGGGGAAGGGAAGATAAGGGAAGAGAAGGGAATTTCAGTAGGGAGAGGAGTAGAGACAAATTCATTCCATAGTAGAATCGGTTACAATGATCCCATCCTTATACCAACATTCACCACCTCCCTTAGATTCTAACAAACAAGAAAGAGAAATGAACAAATGCTAACAGCTCTATGACGTCATCCAACATCAAACCGACATCATCACTAAAAAAACGAACTTCTCCGACTCAAAAAAGGAAACTCAATTTATGAGACAAACCCTCCCTCTTAAGAACAACCTTGCCTCAAGGTTGTACAAATTCATGAAACTGTTTTACTGATAAAAGTATAGTCCTCCCAAGTAGCCTGCTCCACATCTAAGTTGATTCACTTATTAACCACTGCACCACATGACTGTTGTAGCGTTTGATTGTCCTAATAGAGAGCCTTTCTTCAGGATACAACACCAGTTGGCCATCTGGGGAGGTGATATGGGGTGAAGAAGTGGCTGGATGGGCCATCCCTATGAATCTCTTGAGGATGGAAATATGAAATACAGGATGAATTCTGGAACCAACAGGAAGAATCAGTCTATAGGCAACATGGATGATCTTCTTCTCAATCACATAAGGCCCACAGTACCTTGCAACAAGCTTAACATTGCGTCTAACTGCTAATGAGGATTGCCTATAGGGCTGCAGCTTAACCGAGACCCTATCTCCTACCTCATACTCCTTATCAACCCTCTTCTTATCAGCATATAACTTCATTCTTGCATGGGCTTGAATTAGATGATCCCTCAGTTCTTTAGTAACATCATGTTTCTGAATTAGAAACTCATCCACTGATGTATTAGTTGTTGGGACAAAACTCCATAGGGGCAGTACAGCAAGGGTGTGCCCATACAAGGCCTCAAATGGGGATCTTCCCAAAGGGCATGGCTCGGGACGGGAAGATCTTCCCAAATGTAGACTAGGGATCTTCCCAAAGAAGAATGCCGACGGAGGTCGGGTCAGCACCTCGCCACGTGTCATCCCCACAAGTGAACTGACTATAAATGAAGGCAAGAAGCCCACACTTAAAAGGCCAAGAGCCCCAAGAGTCCGAACCGAGCTCCGTTCTCTTCAACCCCGACCTCGGCAGATCGGCCTAAGCATAACCGAGCCCTCGCGGCTCAGCCCAAGCCTGTCCCAGACACGTTTCTCCCACGTGTGTACAACATATCAGCTAAATCCGGAAGGAATCCTTATCCATAAAGGTTCGAATCCTATATTCAAATCACCGAGATTATCTTCTAAAATCAAGGGGATCAAATCATAATTTTCTATTCCTTAAGGAACACGAAATTATAGTCCAACATGGACACGCTACGCGCAACGCTAGGGCACAAGCCCCCCTCTATATAAGCAATCTCTAAGGAACTACGAAACTTGATTCCAATATACACATTGGATACGTAGGCAACTTGAGATACATTTTCTCAATTGAAGTCTAAACCACCACCAAACATCCCCCCGTTTTACATCTCCATTTTTAGGGTTCCGCCTTGAACAATTGTCACCAGGAGAAAGATCGTCCCAGATTTATTAACAGACGATTTCCAGCTTCGTCAAATGCTTTGATAAAGTTGATTATTGACTCATGAATCTACTTTTTGAAAGTTGATTGTGACTCAACAATCGACTTTCTGGCAGTTGATTCTGTGTTGTTAGTGTGATGCATCAGTAGAATCGGTGGGGTGTAAGTAATAAACCCCAAAACAAAACACTAGTCTACATTTTCTTACTTATGGAAAAATTCTAGTATTATCGCCCCTGATCCTACGTCCGTCACTAGATATTGTTGATGTAAAGTACGTAAAACAAACATATGTATTTTTATTTTTATTTTTTATAATACCTCTGTCCAAAAATATAAGTCCGTTTGGACATTTTCACACAGATTAAAAGAATGTGTTAAATTTATCATGTGTAATTAATTTTGATAAAAAAATTCTAAAATGACAATTTATTGTTATTAATGCAAAGTAGTGAAAAATGAGTGAGTATATAATAAATGAGATGTAAAAGGAGAAAAATGTAATAAATTCTTTATTGGTTTTCTAAATGTGTTTATATTATGAGACAAAATCAAAAAAGTTAAATGAGTTTACATTTTAGGACGGAGGTAGTAGTATATTAGGCAACACGTACATAAAAGAAGATTATGATACTTACAGTACGTAGAAGTAGACCAAATTCATGTATGATCGATGTAGTACTCCATCCGTCCCAAAATATACGTCACTCCACATATTTTTGTTTGTCCCAAAATATCTACATTAATAATGAAGCATTTATTGTATTTTTCTCTAACTTATCATTAATTTATTAACGATCCAACTATTTTTAAATATCTTATAATCATTTCATTAATGATAGTCGAAAGATGTTTTAGTTGTTTCTCTTTAAAATTTATGTCATTCAACTATTTAATCTGCGCAAAAATAGATTTATATTTTGAGACGGAACGAGTAGTATTAAAGAAACATGGTCCAAAATTGGAAATCCCGCCGGCTAATGTTTTGCTAATAGGGTATATGGATATTACAAAGGAATCACATGTAAATGTTGGGGGTGGGGTGGGGACCTAATTATAGCTTTGCATAAGTGAAGCAATTAATCACTTTGTACTCAAGTTTTACTTTAAAAATATATTGGGAAAAAAACAGGAAACTACTACTAATGTTGAGACGGACAGTTTTTTCCCACTGATGTTGTTCTTGTTTTGTTTATTAAGGCGGAAATGGTATCTGCACGGGTTGATATCACATGTCTGAGATGTGTGTCTAATTTCGGTGTTTATGTAAAAATTACATCGTTTTATGTGTATATTAATTTTGTGTTTTGTTTTTTTTTCTTCAAAAATGAAAATACACATGAAACAACATAGTTTTTATCGGAATTAGACACATCTTAGACAAGTGATCTAATCCTTGCACACTAGCTCCTTGATGTCGAATAATGTCTGAATCAACATCACGGTCGTAATAAAATTAAAATTTTCTTCACCATAATACATACGAAATGGGAGAGTATTTATTTATATTATTATATGTTTTTTATTTTTAACTTTGACTTATCACTTTAGGAATCTTCCAAACTTCTCTTTGTTGAAAAAATTGGAATTTGAAAATAAATAGCAACTAATCTTAATCTTAAGTAATAAATTAAATACCAAACAATCACACATTTGAAAAGAGTGATTGAAGAAATATTATTTTATTCATAATTATAAATTATGAGGATACGTCTCTGTAAATAGATACAACACGAGCTTCCTGAAGTATCTACAAGATACACACAATAATAAAGAAATATTTACAATATATAGAGAATATTTGGTATTCACTGCTATTACCTTCCTTCAAGTTGGCCGATGGGCGGAGGCCTAACTTGTCGTGTTGCTGTAGAAAAACGGGATGAGATAAGGACTTGGTGAGACAGTCCGCCAACTGATCTTGAGAAGGGACATGTGAAATGCGAAGACTGCTTCGCTGAACTTGGTCACGAATATAATGGTAATCAATCACAACATGTTTCATGCGGGAGTGGAAAATTGGATGAAACCAAAATTGTGTAGTACCAAGGTTATCACAATAAATTACCGGGGTCGGAGTAATGTGAGAGGACCAAGGTCCTAAAGGAGGAATGTAAGCCATTGGAGCTCAGTAGTAGCAGAAGCAACCGATTGAGATTCAGCTTCAGTAGAATGTCGAACAATAGTCGACTGTTTCTTCGAGCACCAGGAAACAACATTGCAACCAAGATAAATAACATAGGCACTAGTAGAAGAATAACCGTCTTTGTTTCCACCACAGTCCGTATCTGAAAATGCATGTAACGTAAGCGGGGATTGCTAAAATATCTGAATACCATAGTCAATAGTGCCAGCTAAGTAGCGGAGAAAACGTTTGACATGATTCTAGTGCACATCAGTTGGACAATGCGCGCACAAACTGAGATAGCTTATTAACGGCAAATGCAATGTCCGGGCGAATAAAAACCTGATACTGTAAGCCGCCAAGTACCATACAATAGTGAGAGGGATCATCAAGGGGAGTTCCAGACTAAGCAGTGAGAGCCGAAATATTTGTAGGTAATGGTGTGACAGCCGTATTGGCGTGATGCATTTGGAGTTTAGTGAGTAGTTCAGCGGCATATCGTTTTTGGGAAAAGATGCACCCATCATAATTAGGGATAACTTCATTACCAAGGAAGTAAGACAGCGATCCAAGATCATTGAGGGCAAATTGAGCCCTTAAAAGTCGAATGAAGTCCTCAAGATATGTAAAGTGATTACTTGTAAGTATTAAATCATCCACCTAGACCAAAATATACAATATGTGGAAATATTACTCGCGGACTCGGTCTCGCTCGGTTGTTGAGGCTTCAGCAGGGTGCTCAGCAGATTGCTGAGCCTCAGGATTTCGTGCATAATATTTTGTACATCTTATTTAATTGTAAAATTAATTGTAAAAGACATATTAATTGTGAGTCATATAAACAATTAATATGTCAAACTCTAGTTTACTTTATGTCATAGACATAACTTTTACTTTTTACTTTTGCATGCTTGCCGCCCACATCTACATACTCAAGTGGCCGCCCAAGCTAGCTAGCTAGTCTCTCTATCTCAATTGTATCTATTTATACATCTTTTTACTCAATGAATAAACTAAGTTGAAGTTTACTCTTGTGTTTATCACATTCTCAAACTCTCTTCATGGTATCGAGACTTACCGAGTTCTAAAATCCGCCGCAAAACTCGGTTCTTTTTCGGAAAATGTCAACATTATCCGAAGTTTCATCTTCTTCGGTAGACTCACACTGCCTCGACGGATCGGGATAACCGAACACTCTTCTTTTACAAATCATAAACTTGATGGTAACAACTACTTGCTATGGTCAAGGTCTATGAAAATGTATATCTCCGGCCGGGGCAAGATGGGATATCCGTCCGGTTCCAAACCTCGCCCTCGTTGAAACCGACCCCAAGTTTGAAGCATGGGACACGAGAAAATAACCAAGTCATGACCATCCTCACGAGGTCTATGACAAAAGAGATCGATGAGAACTTCATGATGTATGACACTGCTAAGGAAATCTGGGACAATGCCAGAGACCTTTACTCAAAAAAGGACAATACATTTGAAGTCTATGAACTCGAAGCTCAGATTCAAAATTGCAGACAAGGGGATATGTCTGTAACTCAATACTTTAATCAACTATCTAAGGCATGGCAACACCTAGATATGTTGGAAACTCACCCTGGAATGATGTTAAAGATGCCGCACTCTTTAAAGACATTATCGAGAAAAAGAGAGTATTCAAATTCCTTACGGATCGAATCCTACTCTTGATGATGTCGAGGTAGAATTCTTGCTACTAAACCTCTTCCAAATCTCAAATCCATGTTTGCCGAGGTCAAACATGAGGAAAGCAGGAGGAAAGTGATGCCGCTTTGAACCCCCCGCCGACAACCCTACCGAAGGTACCGCCCGCCGTCAAGGTTAATGAGACTTACGGGAAGCCTACCGAGAAAGCCGGAAAGTCGTTCGTGATCACCGCAAACGCACAAATCACACCAAGGACAATTGTTGGAAGCTACATGGCAAACCTACCCCCTCTAAAACCTCAAAACCAACCAGGGAAAGTCAAGGCAAACTTATCGGTGAAGAGGAGAATGACAAGGCGAATGCTCGCTTGTCGCCTTTAGAGCCTTTATTGCTCGGATCGGGAAGGTAGCTCCCCTACCGAAATGGCCACTCATGCTAAAACAGTATATTTTACTCACCTCTTAGTAATGAGACTTGGATTGTTGATTCGGGGCTTCTTCCCATATGACCGGTAATAAAAACCTTATTACCCAATATATGCCATGCAACCAAATTCACGAAATTAAGACTCGCTCGATGGTTCTCGTTTCTTATGCAAAAGGTGTTGGGAAGGTTAAACTTACTAATCGATATATCTACGAATGTCCCGTTTGTTCCAAAGTTAGACCGTAACCTTATATCTCGGTAAAACTCACTAAAGATCCGAATTGGACCGTTGTTTTTAATAAGAATCGGTGTACATTCCAGGATCTTTCTTCTCGAGAAGTGATTGGGCAAGCTAAACCTCGCTCAGATCGTTTGTGATCAACCCCGCTCGAAGACATAAGATCGAAGACAGACCGCCTCGGCACTCGCACTCAAAACCTAGACAATATCATGTTATGGCATTATAGACTAGGACATCCAAGTTTTGGTTATTTAAAGTCTTTAATCCCCGAATTGTTTAAAGGATGTAATCTTAATGATCTTCAATGTGATATTTGTCAATTTGCTAAACTCACCAAATCTCGTGTATGCTAAGTTACCTCACTTGCCCTCTTCCCCTTTCACCCTAATTCACGGTGATGTATGGGGACCCTCAAGAGTGAAAAGTATAACAGAAAAAGGTGGTTTGTAACCTTCATTGATGATCATACCGAAACACTTGGTCGTTCTTAATGAAAGACAAATCGAAGTTGGACCTATCTTCCAAGAATTTTATCACATGGTCTCCACCCAATTTGATACTAAGATCAAGATCTTAAAGATCGATAATGCTCGGGAATACTATGAGTCTAACCTCGGTAACTTCTTGACAAACAGAGGAATTGTTCATATCGGTAGTTGTGTGGAAACACCTCGGCGAAATGGGGTTGCTTTGAAAGAAATAACAGTATCTGTCGGAAATGGCCGAATCAATCATGTTCACTACACATGTTCCTAAATACATGTGGGGTGAAGCTATATTGATCTGCTACATATTTAATCAACAGACTTCCCAAAGCGAGTGTTAGGTTTCAAAACTCCTCTCCAAACCCCGCCGACCACACACTCCTCGCTCTCATCTTATTACTCAATTGCCTCCAAAGATCTTTGGTTGTACTGTGTTTGTTTATATCCATGCTCAACACAGAAGTAAACTTGATCCTAAAGCTCATAAGTGCATTTTCCTTGGATATGCACAGGACAGGAAAGGTTACAAGTGTTACTCTCCTACTGAAAAGAAATTTTACAATTCTATGGATGTGAAATTCTTTGAAAGGACTCCATATTACAACAAACCTACTGAGCCAGTCACTGATGGAAACCTGATTGAGATTGAACTAAGTCCGTTCCCTCAGCAAACCATTAACCCTCAGCAGACTCATAATCTTCAGCATCCTGCGGATACTCACATTACCGACCTCGGCGGTCTCGACCCGAGCCTCGCCGAACCGAACCTCGGCAACCTGCGAACCGAGTCCGCTGGACCCCGGCTTATCGACTCTCGGCGGTCTGCGAAGTAGATGACGGACCTATTGCTCTAAGGAAAGGGAAAAGATCATGCACCGATCATTCTATTCATACTTATTTATCTTATGATCGCTTGTCTCCTGTCTTTCCCATGTTTACACAGACCCGGACTCTCACTCTATCCCTAGAAATATTCGGGAGGCCCTTCAAAATGATAAGTGGAAGGTCGTCGTTAAAACAGATGATCGCTCTCTCTTGGATAATCATACTTGGGACCTCACAACTCTTCCCAAAGGCAAGAAAACAATCGGTACCGCAGATGGTTATTCACTATCAAATACAATGCCGATGGTAAAATTGACAAGTATAAAGCCGATTGGTAGCAAGGGGATTCACTCAAACTTATGGCATTGACTATAAGGAAACTTTTGCACCGAAGCAAAGCTCAACACCGTCGTGTATCGATTTCCCTACCGTCCAACTTGACTGCCTCTTCACCAATTGGACATCAAAAATGCCTTTCTAAATGGGGACCTCACCGAGGAGGTTTATATGACCGTACCCCCGGTTTTATCAATCCTCATACTCAAGGCAAGGTGTGCAACCGAGGAAATCTCTATATGGCCCGAAGCAATCACCAAGGGCATGGTTTGGAAAACTCACTACCGTGGTTAAAGCCGCTGGATATCATCAATGCAACTCGATCACACCATGTTTGTCAAGACAACCAACCGGAGGAGGTCCATTCTAATTGTATATGTGGATGATATCATCCTTACCGGAGATGACTCTACCGAGATCCGAACTTGAAGACTCTACCGGCAAAGGTGTTCCAAGTTAAAGATCCGGGCTACCTCAAGTACTTTCTTGGTATGGAAGTAGCTAGAACCACCAATGGCATTTCGGTCTCCCAAAGGAAGTATGTCCCGGACCTACCGAAGGAAACCGGCATGCTTTGGGATGCAAACCGTCGTATCTCCAGAGACCCCGGTCATACCCTATCGCATGGTGACATTGCTTTGTCGGGAAAGAACAATATCAAAGGCTTGTAGGCAAACTCATATACCTTTCTCACACAAGACCCGATATTGCATATGGGGTCGGGCCTGGTCGGTCAATTCATGCATTGCCCTACCGAGCAACATTGGGATGCGGTGAATAGGATACCGAGGTATTTAAAATCCACTCCCGGCCAAGGCCCGCACTTCACCAAGTCTACGATAGATCAATCGGGGTCTACACCGATGTCGATTGGGCCGGATGTCACATTGACGGAGGTCTACCACGAGCTATTGCTCATATATATGGGGGAACCTGGTTACTTGGAGGAGCAAGAAACAACCTCATCGTGTCAAGAAGCGATCTTGAAGCCGAACTAAGGGCACTTGTACTTGGCATTTGTGAAGCTCTATGGCTAAAAAGTGGTGCTTGACCGAACTTCAAGAACCGTATCGAACCTATCACACTCGTTGTGATAATAATTCAGCCTTATGCATGGCGAAGAAGATCCACCCATCATGATAAAACCAAGCATGTGGACATTGACGGACACTTTCTCGAAGGAGAAGATTGATGCCAAGATTATTCAACTCCGATATGTTCCCTCGGCGATCGAATGCGATATTCTTACTAAGGCTATTCCACCTCTTATGTTCGGCGGACTAAGTAGCAAACTTGGTCGCATCAACATATACAAACCCGCCAAGAGGGGGTGTGGAAATATTACTCAGCAGACTCAGTCTGCTCAGTCTGCTGAGGCTTCAGCAGGGTGCTCAGCAGATTGCTGAGCCTCAGGATTTCGTGCATAATATTTTGTACATCTTATTTAATTGTAAAATTAATTGTAAAAGACATATTAATTGTGAGTCATATAAACAATTAATATGTCAAACTCTAGTTTACTTTATGTCATAGACATAACTTTTACTTTTTACTTTTGCATGCTTGCCGCCCACATCTACATACTCAAGTGGCCGCCCAAGCTAGCTAGCTAGTCTCTCTATCTCAATTGTATCTATTTATACATCTTTTTACTCAATGAATAAACTAAGTTGAAGTTTACTCTTGTGTTTATCACATTCTCAAACTCTCTTCACAATATAACAGAGCCAGAGCGAAAAATAAATAAAGATGTATCAGCTTCTGAATTTTGGAAACCACGTGAGATAAGAAGACACTTAAGTTCATCATAATGTCTCCGGAGGGCTTGCTTGAGACCATAAATCGCCTTACGAAGTTTGCAGACATAATCAGGATAATCAGTCAAAACCTGAAGGTTGCGAGAAATGGATAGACTGGTTCCAACAAGCAATTTATACACAAAGCAACTTGAGGCTGTTTGAAAGAAGTGGGGGAAAAAGGCAAAGGAGTATTAGGTCTCTGATAAAATGACAAGAGTGATTGGGAAAATATTATTTTATTCACACTTGTAGATTATGGGTATACGTCTGTATAAATAGATACAACATGAGCTTCTAGAAGTATCTATAAGATTCATACAATAATAAAGAAATATTTACAATAAATATAGAGTGTTTGGTATTTACTGCTATTAATATTTTGATATTATGGGCTAAGGAGAATGATTGCACATCTTGATGAAATCGTGAATTTTTCCGCCCGGATAATTCAGGATCTAAACCACGCGTACGAATTTTTGACTCATTAAAAAACACGATTTTCCACGAACAATTGAAATCAATACGTGAAATGCAAGTTGTTTTGATTAATTCATTCAGACGCTAATTATTCATGTATTATTCACGAATTTACTAGCTATGGATATGTCAGCTTAAAATGATTCTGGTGTGATTCAATATTGTGAATTCATGGAATCAAACACCAATATTTTCATGCTCTTTGTTTTAAAACCATATTTACTACATTTCGACGTAATTTTTTAATTTCACTGTAGAATTTCATTGTTGTTCAACATTCACGGTTGAAATTCATTGAATAAATTTTACCAGTGAATCACATGAACAATGATTCAATGATATCAAATTAGGTTTCAAAACAGGATGATGAAAAATAAAAACATTTGGTGAAATTTTTAAAAAAATGTGAATATTTAAAAATGAGGGAATAAATAGAAAATATTAATAATATGGGAGGGTGTGAGAAAAAATAGAGTATAATTCGAATTCTTTTTAAAAGAAATTGTTTAATTTCTAAAAATCTTTTAAGAGTGTCTTTTATCGGTCTATGCTAAGGCAATTTGAAGAGCTTTAACATTTGGGAATCAGTTGGTCCAGCACACAGCTGGGTTTCGGGAATTTTTCAGGGGCTTTTTGGATCGTCTGTCAGTGGACGCAATGACTGAGTTCTGCATGACTTTTATGGAATCTCTGGAATACGCGTTGTAGTGCTGCTTTTGAGGGTGTGCCCATCTACATCTCCCGTGTTGTCTCAGCTTCTTCAGCAGCGGCGTTGAAGTATGGTTAGGTGATGGGTGGTCTGCTGTTGTAACCGAGGGGATTCCCCACCCGTCTGTATGGATTCCACTGCCTGTAGGAACTTGGAAATGTAATGTGGATGCTTCAGTGGATGATGCAGGCTCGGGGCATTGAGTTGATTTTCCGAGACTCGATGGGATATATTGTGGCAGCCTACTCCTTTTACTTTGACCCGGGTGATACACCGGTGCTGTTGGAGTTGCGTGCAATTTTTTTGGCTCTAGCAGAGGCAGATCGGTTGGGTTTCACATCTATGATCTTTGAGAGTGACTACTTAGCTTGTGTCCATGCTCTGTCTCGTCCATCGGAGGATCTATCCGTTTTTGGTTGTCTAGCTCGCGATTGTCTTTCAGCTGCGGCTACTTTTACTTCCTGCCATTTCGCTTTTGTTTTAAACGCTCTGGTAATGTCCCACGCACCTCCTTGCTAGGCATGGAATCATGGCTGCAGGATCTATTTATTGGGGCTTTCTTCCCCCACATGATGTAATCTCCGTTGTTTTGACGGATTTGACGTAATAAAATGTGTTGGTTTAAAAAAAAAACGAGTGTCTTTTATCCAATTAAAAATGAGGTTGCTTATTATTATTTATAAATATTTTAAAAAATATCATTGTCTATAACAATAATAATAATAATAATAATAATAATAATAATAATAATAATAATAATAATAATAATAATAATAATAATAATAATCAACCACTACCGACGCCAGGAAGCCCGTTACACTTGAAAATGCAAAATCATTATTATAATTTTGTTTTTTTGTTCTTTTTGGAGTATATGTTAGGACACAATATGTACTACGATTTCATTGTGTATTGATTATATTGGAAAGGAAAATGATGATGATAAATTGATAATAGTACGCTTTAGAGAGAACATGATGCAAATTGTGAACGTCTCCGTGAGTACGTTAATCTGCAATTGACAGTCAGTTACTTCCCCTTTAAACAAACTGGAGGTTAAATTAAATTATCATAAATTAACTGAAATCTCAGCCTAACTCTTAAGTATAAACGAGGTTAAATTCGTAATTAAACAATGTTAGGCCGCAGCAGTCAAACAATCAACGTGAGAGCTGGACCTTCGTAGACTCGCGCTCTAACTATTTTTTCACTTCCTCCCTCCTATAAAACAACAAGTGCTTTTCTTTGGCTCAAACTCTCTTTTATTTCCATTATCTTCTCAAATCTCAAATCAAATTTTCCACGGTTTAGTTTACGACGATCATATCTCTCAAACCGCCGGCCGCCAGTTTACCGGAAAAGTTGTGCCGCCGGAAGGATGCAAGCAACAATGCCGTCGGTCTCTGTCAGTTACAGTTCTTCTTCTTTGTACGTACTTGCGATTATGCTGCTAGTTATCTCCGCAGCTGCTGCATCATCATCAACAAGGTAACGATTTGGCTGCAAATTGATCCGTTTAATTTCAGCATATCTCATCTGTTTCCAATTTCGCTTCTTCACTGCAATGTGATTCTGAAAATGCTAAAAAAAAACTTGTGATTATGCTGTTGAATTTCTCGTTATGCGTCTGTACCGATTCGGAACATGAAAGTACGGAGATTGCAAAATTAATGTTGAAGATTCCGATAGTTTGAAGAAGAATAATTTCTTGTGTTTTAATTGTAGTCCGGATGAATCGGAACTGTTGAAGAGCGCCGGAGGGAGCTCAACCACCGCCGTTAAAGGAGCAGAGCATTTGCAGAACGTCGGAAACTTGACGGTGGCAGCAACGTAAGTCATTACATTGTCGTTCTATTTGCATTTCCATGGAGATTTGATCCATGAACGCATTCTTAGATCTATGTGTTCAAACTTTTCCTTCGGTGAAGCATGATTTCTTAAGCATGATAAATAAATATCCAACAAAGTATCAGCTTGGCGTAAGTAGAAGAATATAGTTATTAGTTAGGATGAGAAATAAAATTCGGTGATTTTTTTTTTATAAAAAACTTATATATTAATTTTATTAACTCGAATATATTGTAATTGTATGTACATATACAATTTGATTACACGGCTTAGTTAAGTTCATAATTAGGGATGAAGCTCTGAAATGGCATGTTTATAAACATGGATAACATTTTCACCATGAGTAATGATAGAGGCACAACAAAAATTACACAACGGATACCACAATATGATCTCCCACCATTGATTTCACCATAATTATACCTTTAGGAATATCCTAGCACTTTGAATTAATAATTTAGGATAGAACTCAAATTTTATTTACAATGAATATTAATAGGGTGGTCGTTAAAGGCATCGGAGAGAAATTTCACATTTATAACCAAATATGTAAATGTATGAAATATTAATCGACTATAACGCGTATAATAGTACATTTAATTTAAGTAATATAAGTAACTATAATGTCTGATATTACAGGACAAGTGAAGGAGCATTCAGGAATGGACACTCAGTCGACGATCCAGAGGAGGTGGCTTCTATGGTTGATATGTGAGTACTTTTTTTCAACTAAAAGAATTAAAGTCATTTTATTTCAGTGTATATGTTTCGTGAGAGTACAGTATGTGAAATGTAAAACCAAACCTCACATTTTCCGTACCCATCACCCACTTCATAACCGAACCCGTTAAATGTCTACCCATTAAGGCCAAGCATTTCTTACCTACCCTATTTGCCTCCCAAGTAACAAGGGGCCGCATAACACATGACTTTACAACAAGTTATTATAAAAGTTTTACGTTATTCATAATGATAGTTTAATAATTGATTGATACGAGTGCATTATTATTATTAATTTTTTGTTAACAAGTTATTTTTATTAATAAATGACCGAAAAGAAAATATACGAGGCAAACCCAGGGGTGGGGCAAGTGCCTTCTCTGAGATTTGAAAAACGATTTAGTTTTGTTGGTAAAAAATGTAAAAACATTATTAATGTCACAACTTGATTTTTGAAATTGTTTAGGTGCTCTACTGAGAAATTTTTCTAGGTCCGCCACTGGAACCATCCTGTGTTTTCGAATTCTATAAAAGTTCAACACTTAACCCCGTCTCGTTAAAACCTCCCATTAATTCAGAACATAACCTCGTCTCGTCCATGAAATTGGAAATATTCAGAACATAATTCATACACCGCCATTTTCCATAATCCTGACTTTCCTCAATCCATACATAGTCTTCTGACTGCTTCAACAAATCTATCTTTACCATAACCTGTGCGACGAAAAGGTTGTCTGAGATCAACAGTTGTTGAGTCAATTTGCAGGGGACTTCCAACCAAGGATATGACTCGACATAAATACTTCTCGTTAAACAAGTAAATAGGTAATTCTTGGAGCTCGATCTAAACTAGAGCCAAAGACGCTTCCTGGTTAGGCTAAAAATCAACCATTCATTTATTAAGGATCATCAGGTTTTTACCAATCGGCTGGTTTCTCTTATTGAAACGTATTTTGTAATCCTATCGAGATAAATGACGAATTAACACCTGCTTATTATCCAAAATGGTAATCGGACAAGCCACTTTATGCCTTAACCGCAACATAAATCTTTACATTATTATCAATGGTATAAATATATGTAAGAGTCATACGAAAATATATGTAGGAATATAAGTATTGTGTCAATATTTCATACCCATATCACTCAACTAATAGTACTATCTTCATCCCAAAGTAACATCAAACAAGAATGTACGTAAATGTTATAAGTTTTACATAGAAAAATCTTAATTATCATTTGTAACAGATCGGGAATCAGGCCTAAACTCATCGTAACTCAAACTCATTTTTTTCGATCGACCGAAAATGGTTAACCCAATTATCAAATTTATTATGTTTCAACGTTATATTATAGTAATGTTTCTTCTAGTTATTCAATGTGGGATATTACATTAATTCTCCCCGTCTTCAGAAACTAACATCCTCGCCAGGACTCGATCAGAAGAAACTAGAGGTGTTTCCATCTAATAGTCGACTCTGACACAACCTGTAAAGTTCCAAAGCTCAAGTCTAACGACGTCACTTGAACCAATGGATCTAATAAATAATTAGGCTCATTGTTATCACTTGATAAAAAACGGTTAACATGATGACATTACACCATTTTTTTTTGATCAAAGGACATTACACCATTAGACTATCACTAATGCAGTTAGTATTTAATTAAATTGTTTTTTTGAACCATAAATAAATTGTTGGATAGATAATTAATCAATGTTAAAATGTAATTAACGAATTATCGGTATTTTAAAAAAACTTATAACTCCACTAAAAAAGAACTTATAACATAAAACAAAACAAAATTATACTATGAAAAAACTTACATTTTGGGATTGATAAAATACACTCGGTAGACGGTAATACACAATTTTCCTTTTGTGAATAATTCAATTCAGATTCTATACACAGTGTAATTCCTTTATCCTTTTGTAAATAAGTCAAATTCACAGTTTAGACGCCATAACTTTGTTTAATCAACTTTGGGGAGATCTTGCATTTTCGAAAATGACAGTGAGTCCTCTCGGAGAAAAACAGTAAATTATGGGTCGAAAGAGAAACTTCTCTTGCAATGTCGGTGCATTTATAGTACTACTATTTATTCACATATACAGAGTGAGAGTTTTTATTTATTTATAGGAACATACAGATAGCAGAGTGATAATTAATCAGGATGTAGGACTACCCTATTATATAGTGTTATATAGGGTGTAAAAAAATGTATTATGACGCAGTCTTTTTCTGCTATTAACATCACTCGTATAAAATACACACCATGACTCGAATATAAGGTACCGTAAACTTCACATTATTATTGTCTTCAAAAAATTAAAAAAAAAAAAAATCACGTTATTATACAATTCTTTAGATAATGTTATAGGAAAAATAATAATTGAGGATATCCCAACTCCATTCATTGAATCCAGGCAGATCATCAAGGCATTGTTCTCAGAAGTCTTTCATGCCATACCTGACATGGCCATAAGCTTTATCAATGTAGCCTTTTAGCATAGTCGAGAATTTACCCCCACACCGACACCAATATGAAAACTTAAAACCTCCCACCCCCACCTCACCCCCACCCTACCCCCACCCCTCCCTTTGCATTTATTTCCAACACCTAACATGTGTTTGTCTTCCTCCAGATCACATACGGAGTTGTTTTGTAGCCACCGTTCCACATGGAAATTCTTACATGGTGACTCCACCCGTGTGGAGTTGCCGTGTGGTTCAATATGGACCACACAACTTTATTCTAGATTAAAACTGTGTGGTTCGGATTGAACCACATGGCAACTCCACACGGGTGGAGTCACCATGTAAGAGTTTTCCGTATTCACATACACATATGTCCTGTCCTGTCCTGTCCTTCCTTCACATATGATTCACCTCCTCTTATTAATTGATCCGGACAACATTCTCTCAACTCAGAATTACTACATTGTACGCATTTGCCAAAATGAACCTAAAAGATATCACAAGAATTAATCAATAAGTGAGTCTCATATCAATCGACACGGTCTCGTCTGATCAATGATTTACAAAAATATTGTGACATAATTCTGTGATAGTATAACATTGCTCTATGACAAATTAGTACCGATAAATATCACGTTGTTACTTTTCAGGATCATACGCAATATTACGGAGAGGAGAAAATTGGGGTACTTTTCATGTGGGACAGGAAACCCTATTGATGATTGCTGGCGATGTGATGCCACATGGCAACGTCACCGAAAGCGTTTAGCTGATTGTGCGATTGGTTTTGGTCGGAATGCCATTGGCGGCCGTGATGGTCGTTACTATGTAGTAACAGACCCAAGTGATGACGATGTTGTTAACCCCCGACCTGGTACTCTCCGTCATGCTGTAATACAAGATGTTCCACTGTGGATCGTTTTCAAGAGAGACATGGTGATCACACTAAAACAGGAGCTAATCATGAATAGTTTCAAGACGATTGATGGCCGTGGTGTCAATGTTCATATAGCAAATGGGGCATGCATCACAATCCAGTATGTGACTAATATTATCATCCATGGCCTCCACATTCATGACTGCAAACAAACAGGGAATGCTATGGTTCGGAGTTCCCCCTCGCATTATGGCTGGCGGACATTGGCTGATGGAGATGGGATTTCTCTATTTGGAGCAAGCCATGTTTGGATTGATCACAATTCTCTTTCCAGCTGTGCTGATGGCCTTATTGATGCCATTATGGGATCAACATCAATTACCATCTCCAATAACTACTTCTCCCATCACAATGAGGTATTTTACGAATATTTTCCATCTCCTTAAAGGTGTTTGATAAGAAAATTACAAGCTTATGAACTCGGGAAATAGTACTATCACAATACTGTGTAAATACAGACTTAGAGAGTATGAAACTGACATTGCTCAATATGTTATTGTCATGACAATACTTAAACAGGTAATGTTGCTTGGTCACAGTGACTCCTACACTGCAGATAAGATAATGCAAGTCACTGTAGCATACAACCATTTCGGAGCAGGTCTAATACAGAGAATGCCAAGGTTTTTACCATTCCTTTTGTTAAAGAAAATAATTATTATCAATTTTTTTTTTTTTTTTGGATTTACTACGCAAGGACTAATGGTCGAGTCGTAGTAATGAAATGTGCATCCATCATTATGCAGGTGCAGGCATGGATATTTCCACGTAGTAAACAATGATTACACACACTGGGAAATGTATGCAATTGGTGGCAGTGCAGCACCCACCATTAATAGTCAGGGGAACAGATTCTTAGCCCCTGCTAATCCATATGCCAAAGAGGTTAGTAGTCAAACTATTTGTAACTTCCCCTGAAAAACCATATTGTTTCACGTGTTTTCCTCGAGTTTTTAATCTGTGGCTAAAAAAGTTATTATTTACAGGTGACAAAAAGAGTGGTGGTAGGTACGGATGAATGGAAGGAATGGAACTGGAGGACAGACGGCGACCTAATGTTGAATGGAGCCTACTTCACGCCATCTGGGCGTGGAGCCGCAGCTAACTATGCCAGAGCCTCAAGCTTGGCAGCCAAATCATCTTCATTGGTTGGTTCCCTTACCTCAGAAGCCGGCGTACTTACTTGCTGCAGGGGATTCCAATGCTAAAGTCTTAACAACCAAAAAAATATATAGATACTATAGTGAGTGTCAACATAGTTCTCTTCTTTGTTTTATACATTTGTCCTCCTGGGGTAAGTGAAGTGAAACCCTAATCCCCATTGTTGTCCTCCTTACACGATCAACCTCGGCCTGTTTCACTTTTAGTTTTGAAAAAAAGAACCAACGAAAGCAGGCACAGAAGAGTTGTTCCTTTGTTGTTGTTACTTATTCATCAAACAATCATTCTACTGTCTGATGATTTCTATAACCTCTGCTTAAAGATGTTTTCATAAGAGATTCAGTTTACAATGTAATACATGTTAATTTCAATGTTTCGACATTAAGACACATACCCTACAAACAGATTCAACAGTATGCAATTCTAAAGGGGTGAGGGCGCTACGGTAAACACTTACACATAACTATGAACACATTCTCATCTGCGATAAAAGAAAGAAAATAACACGCTTGTCATGTAAAACGGGGGGATTCAAAACGGTGTACCGCTTTCGCTCCTAGTTTCAGCTGGGCTATACAAAGCAGACCTATTTCTTGGTCTGTTCTCCTCCAACTGCCTCACAACCTCTTCCATTGTCGGTCTAACAGATGGCACCGGGGCACAACAACCCATTGCAAGCTTCAAAGCATGAACCAGCCCATCTTCCATTGGACTCCTTATGCCCTTTATAAGTTCCACGTCGAATACCTCCATTGTTGTTTCTTCTAGAACAGCCACTTTCACTAGTGAAGGTAAGTCTACAAAATCTCCGTTTCTCCCGTTTTTGCCTGGCTTTCTCCCAAGCAAAATCTCCAGCAATAGTATCCCAAATGCATAGACATCACTTCTTGAATTGCAATTCTTCATTCTCTGGAGTTCTGGTGCTTTGTAACCATCGATTTTAGCAATTGCTACTATCTCATCAGCAACATTAGGGACCATTATCTTGTAAAGTCCAAACTCAGTAAGCCTGGACGTGAAGAAGTCGTCAACAAACACGTTTTTCGAACGTACATTCCCGTGAGTAATTGGTGTTTCAAGACTGTGAAGATGTGCTAATCCTTTAGCAACTCCTAAAGCAATCTTGTGCCTTCTAGCCCAGTTTAACGTCGGTTTACCGATTCTTGATTCTGCATAGAAAAAGGACAAAAGGACTTAGCATATGGAAACAAAGTTGACACATTTCTAGTAAACTGAACTTACCATGCAATAAATCGTTTAGAGTTTTGTGCAGTTGATAATCATAAATAAGAAGCTTTTCTCCTCTTTTCCCCTGATAGAAAGCCCTCAAAGGAATCAAATTCTCATGTCTAAGTTTTCCCAATTGCCTCACCATTGGCAAACAAGAACCCTTGTCTTTACAGCTGCCTTCTCTTAACAACCTCAACGCAATTGTTCCCCCATCAGCAAGCTTTGCCTTATAAACAGTCCCATAACTTGTCTTTTCCATAACCTGCCCCGTCGCATTCAATACATCCTCTAAAGTTAATTGCTCGCCGCCTTCAAACAAAACTAGCTTCCCATCACCATTTTCACATTCCTCTTCATCTAATTCTGTTTCTTCCATTTCCTCTTCTTCATCCATGGTCTTCTTCCTCCTCTTTCCCTGATAATACCCGATCAATAGGGACACCAAAACCACTGCTCCAGTCATAAAACCAATAACCATTCCAGCAATTGCCCCAGAACTCAAACCAGAGGTTCTACTACAAGGCCTCAAAGGTTGCCCACAAAGTCCAGGATTACCTTCAAATACTTCAGCCCCTAACTTCAAATTTCCTAAATTTGGTACCATCCCAGTAAGATTATTGAAGGAAAGATTCAATTTATCTAAGTGCATTCCACCAAGACTTAATGGAACTTCCCCAGAAAGCATATTACTACTGAGATCTAGTTCATTGATCCCAACAAACCTAGTCAAAAACTCCGGAAAATTCCCAGAGAACATATTATGGCCCAAATCAAGAAAATGCAAGTTCTGGCAAGTAGTACTAGGCAATGCAGGTTCAGTAATAATTCCAGATAGGTTATTACCATGAATACGAAGAGAAACAAGCTTATTGTCACATAAGTTCCAAATTGAAGTTGGCACAGACCCTTGAAGCAAATTATCACTCAAATCAATATCAGAAAGAGCATAGCTGTAGCCAAGCTCTAAAGGGATAGTCCCAGAAAGCGCATTCACACCAAGATACAAGCTTTCAAGATTTGTAAGCTGCCCAAGTTCTCTTGGGACTATCCCAGAAAGATTAGCTGATGGGAGCTGGATAGAAAGAAGATACAAAGACGGTTCTTTGAAAAGCAAGAGGTTAGTCCACTGCGGAGAAGATAGATCTCTACAAACCAGTAGAGTCCCATTTATGAAAACCCACTTTAAACCTCTCCACTGACAAAGTGGTGCTGAAGTGTTCCATGAAGAAAGCAGCAAGTTTTCTGAGTTTCCTTGTAAAGAGGGCTTTATTTTGTGCAAAACTATATCAACGTCTGAAGAATGGGAAGTAATGAGATAACATGTAAGGAGAAGAAGTGAGATTCGCAGAGGAAGAAGAAGCTTCAGGAACTCCATGATTCACTAGGAAAAGTGGAGTGGAAGAAAAAAGCTAAGGGGACGAGGGTGGGTAGGGGTACAAGGAGGGAAGTGTGTTAGAGCATCTCCAACGGTTATGGGTATATTTAACACCAAATTATCAATTTGGTGTAATTTTTATATAAAATTTAATCCATCAACTTTAATAATTCTACATAAAAAAAGAATATTCTATCTTAAAATTCAATTATATATTAAAATAAATGTATTATTATTTAGTTGTGCATTTAATTTTTTTTTGAAGGGAAAATTACAATTAGATTAAGAAGGGAAAAAAAATGCAGTCTTATCTTAAAAAAAAAAGGAAAAAAAAAGGATGAACAGTAGTTGCCGGTTCCATGATTTCCCTAGCAAATTGGTGTCGATTTCTGCCCCCACCAATTTGATGGGCAAATCTGCCTCTTGGAACTGTTTTTTTTCCATCTTTTGGTGTTGAATTTGGTGATCCTTGGAGTTGCTCTCCACAGTCCATGCTTGCAGAAATACTGTATAATTTAATATGGATCACATATTTTCATTCTGTATTTAAATTATGGATTATGAATATTTTATCTTTCATTTTATCTCAAAATCTCTCTCCGAATAAGTATTTCCGTATTAAAGGGAGCTTTCTGACATGCCTTTGACTAGGGGTGAACATGGTCCGGTTCGGCCTGTTTTTTCCGTTTTCTAAAACCAAACCATTTTATACGGTTTTCAATTTTCGAAACCAAACTAAACGGTTTTCGACGTAAACCAATGTGTCCCGGTTTGGTTCGGTTTGGTTTCGGTTTTTTTACGGTTTTTCTTTAACAATTAATATTATTGATACGAAATCACAAATTGCCTCGTAACAACAAATGATAATATATGTAATACATTAGTACTATTATGTTAGTAAATCCAATGAGATGATTTAACAAATATTTTATATTTAACTAACATCTACACATGCAAATCTTAAATATCCAAAAACCAATCATGTTTCAACACCATCCAACACAACGAAATCGACACTTACAATTGAATTCCAAAGTTTGAGACGAACAAGATAATGAAAGAGGCATCTCTTACTCATTTCAATTCATCAATGAATCATCGATTTCAAAAAATACTAATAATGAACTAATCGTTACATTATTGAATATTATTTACAAATCTCAAAATCCAATTTGACAAAATAATATTTTGAGTATGGTCAAGGAAGAAAGAGGAATGTGTTTGTTCCATAAGTAAGCGAGAGATAAATTAAAGATAGCTAACTTTCACACATTTCAAACGAAAAAAAACATGTGATATAGTTTTGGACTTTATTTAGTTAGAACATATTCGGCATATTATTTTTTTCTCCAAAACACCAACTCGTATTTTAATTATCTCA
Organism: Gentiana straminea; assembly: GCA_036785695.1. Taxonomy (NCBI): domain Eukaryota; kingdom Viridiplantae; phylum Streptophyta; class Magnoliopsida; order Gentianales; family Gentianaceae; genus Gentiana; species Gentiana straminea. Next base: position 11,838,210 of record JAVUPR010000300.1, on the reverse strand, counting down.
ACAATGTTATTGTCCAACATAATCTAATTATAAGCAAATAAAAGACAAACTTATATAAAACTAATGTATATAAATGCATTTATTTATATAAGATGTCAAACCTACCAAATGAACAAATCGGAAAATGTCCATGATTAAGTTCATCAACATCATTAGAAGAAGTAAGTCATACAAATAAGTATTCACATAATTCAAATATTGGTGCTTGAGGAAGTAGAAAGAGAAGAAAGAGTTAGCGGTGGTGAGTTGTGAATCGATACGTACTCGAGAATCTCTTAAATGATCAACAAAATATGAATCTTTAGGATATGAGATTAGTAATTGATCATTAATGCATTACAATTACAAAGTTTAAACAAGTTGAGTTGACCGAAAAAAGCACATTGATGTTTTAAAGTATTAATAGATGTAGGTGTGTGTGTGTGTGTGTATATATATATGTATGTATGTATACATATAAAATCCGGTTTGGTCCGGTTTTAAACGGTTTTCATTTTTTGAAATTGGAACCAAATTGTTTTTTACGGTTTGGTTTTTTACAATACAAAAACTACCAAAAAACCACGGTTTATACCTTTCCGGTTTGGTTCGATTTGGTTCGGCCGGTTGGTTTGGTTTCTGGTTTTTTTGTTCACCCCTACCTTTGACTATTACTTCTTTCTTGTCTAAATTCCTTTCGAATTCTGCCGTTGGATGCCTTTCTTTAATTATATTCTTTATAAAATGACAATATGAGTAATATTATTATCAGATTGAGTAATGATACATCAACTACTTATCTTACTATAATATTTTATATAATACAATCAATACTATTTATTTTATTAAGACTCACCACGACATTTTACTATTCATTTTAATCAATAGAAACTATACTTGTAGTGGAAAGTGCACTACATAAATATATAAGAGTAATGATCGAGGCACAACCAAAATTACACAACATATGCCACAACGTGATTTTCCATCTTTGATTTTGATGAGTGTTAATTGATTGTGATGTGGACCCATCAAAATCAAGGGTGAGAGATCACGTTATGGCATCCGTTGTGTAATTTTGATTATGCCTCTATCATTATTCAATATATAACGCACATACCATTTCCATTTCCCATGTATATCATAGATATATATAAAGTTACAAATGCATCTTGCGTCATATATTAGTGTCACACATCGCCTCTTTTCCTCTTTTGAAATGCATGTGGGCATGTGAAAAGCAATGTTTTATCTCATTGTATCAAGTGTTGTGGATTTTTTTTTAACAATATTCTTATATTTTTATTTTTATATATTTTTTTTAGAAACGAAAAGATTTCATTAGAAGAACAAACAAACGTATAAACCGGACCAACGCCGGAAATAGCTGGACAACTTCCAAATCACTACCGGCCAGTAAGCTGGACACCACCACTATAGGCAACGAAAAAAGTATGAGAGAATCTAGGACATGATTTAGTAACATAATAATAAGTCAACCTTAAACTTAGCTTAATACTTAAACATAACTAGACTATAAATAAATGATCTTGAAAAGCCAACCATACCGACTCGATCCAAACAGAACACAGAAAAGCAAAAAAAACTACAACATGCAAAGACAACAACAGCCTAAATCCAACCCCAATCTTCACAAAGCACCAGTCCTTCAATGGAACATAGCCATCGCCAGACAACATGTAATTCCGCCCAGAGGAACAGCAGATCCGACCAATCTTCACTATAAAACCGAGCCTAATGAACTGCAAGAAATCAACAGATTTCCGGCCAGTAAGAGCAGTTTCATGAGACAAAATTTCAAGACCATCTCCGGAAATCACCCACCATTTTAAGCGCCTTCTGGCAGATCTAAAGTCGGCCAGTAAGAAGAAGGAGAGACAAGCTTCCGGCAGATCCGCCGCCATCCTGAACGGAAATGAAGAAGAGGAAAACCGCCGGCTATAGCCTTCGAAGGATAGAAAGGCGAAGAAGAGGAAGATCTAGAAAGAAACCAACAAAAAGAAAGAAAAAGACAAAGGAAAAACACTAACCGGCACAGGCGCCTTTCGGCGGCTGGCGCCGGAGGGAGCTTATCAGACAATGAGGGGGCGGATTTTTAGAGAGAGGCAGAGAGGAAATTTTTTTGAGAGAGAGAGCGCTTTCTTCGATCGAACTAAAAAAATGAAGAAGCATGAAGAGTCTGCAAAGCAATTAACTTGCATTCTAATGTAAAGAATTGATTTTCTATTGACTCGAATTGTAGCACAATAGGATATATATAGGGTTAAAGTATCTTAGGGAGCAAGTAATAATAATAAAATAAATCAAATACAACATTATGTAGTATCTTGTAGAGTATTCTCAACACGCATTCGCAATTCCATTAGAATTGAATGAACATGGAGATTGATATTAAACGTCTGGAAGCGAGGATTGCATACAGGCTTAGTAAAGAGGTTGGCAATCTGATCCTTGGAAGAGAGAACGGAAAATCGATTTCATTGTGCTTAGTACGAGCATGGAAAACAAGGTTGGCAACGATATATGTAACACCAATATTATCATACCAAAGAGTGGGAGGAGATGGAAGAGAAACATGCATTTCTCGAAGCAAGGCACAAATCCACTAGACCTCACCAGCTGTATGGAACAAGGATTCGTAGTCAGCTTCAGTGCTACTTTTAGAGACGGTCAGCTGTTGCTTGGAGACTAAACAGATTTTGCCCAAGAAAAATACAATAAGCCTCAATGGAGCGTCTATCATCAGGGCCAGAAGCCCAATCAGCATCCGTAAACGCATGAAGAGAAGGAGTTGAAGTGCGGGTAAGGTAAAGACCATCCAAAATAGCGTGCTTAAGATACCACAGAATACGCTTAACATCCATTCAATGATCCTTAGTGGGTGAGTGCATGAACTTGATGACACGGTGAACTGCAAAAGCGATGTCAGGGTGAGTAAAGTTAAGGTATTGGAGGCCCCCAACAATGGTCCGATAAAATGTAGGATCCGAAAAATACGGGTTGCCATGTTGCTGAAGGTGTGATCAGATAACGCACGTAGTAGACTGGGGGAGGTTATTTATGCATATAGATCACGCACGTAATAGACCGTGGGAGGTTATTTATGCATGGTTCAGTTAATCCTTCTTTGAATTATTAGTTAGAATCCCTAGATTTTGTCCTTGTATCTTTAGAGTCATATTTTACTTTTACGTGACAGTTTGGTCCAAGACCGCCTTATATGTTTGCTAGTTCTGGATATTTGATTTGTTTATCGTTGTTTCTCAGTCCTTATGGAATACGACATTTGCTCTCTTGCGCTATACTGCGATTGGCCTAGTCCTCTTGCTAGATAAGTTCCTAAAGCGTGATCAATGTTTTTGAAGCTATTTCCGGGGATTGTAGTCAACGGATTTACAGACCAAATACCTACGGTTACCTCATTTTTGTTTTTTTGTTTTTAGGATAGATTTTTGCCTATGGTCAATCTGCAATTTTTCTTATTTTATGTTTTTGTTTTTTTTGTTTGTGATGATGCTGGATCTCGTCTATTAATCAATCCGGGCCGTATTCCTTTGTGACAATCGATTCAAGACTAAAACCATAGAATAAGATATGGAACGGGGGGTTGTTTGTGTATTTTTAGACTGGGCTCTCGACTTATTTCTCTTGAGTTGCCTACGTATCCAATGACTGTATTGGAATCAAGTATTTCATAGTTCCTAAGGTTGTTTATATAGGGAATAATTTATCCCTTTCTTTGTCCTGTAAGGAATCGCATTATATTATCATTAATATTCCCTAAGGATATATACACGCAAATCCCTATCATTTAGTGATAATTATGGTCATATTTAAATGTCAGGATCAGAGTCTTTACGACTTAGGATTGTTTCCTTATTTATCTTTAGTTATCCAGCACGTGGAATAACAACCGGAGTTGCTCTGTGCGTCCTGCGCCGAGACCTCATGGCCACTATGACCGAACTAGGCAGCTTCTCTTCACCAAGCCCTAGCCGACCTACGGTGGATGGAGGAGGAGCATCTGCCGATCTCCCACCTGGGGTTAGGGACCTGCCCTTGGGTATGTGTTTGAGGCTCTTAGCCCTTAATGCCTTACTTTTAAAGGCTGTCATTTATTATATGACTTAAATGGATGACACGTGGCGTAGTTCGGGTCGGCCATCATCATAAGCCCCTAAGATCTGACCTTGCTTCTAGCTGGTCAGAGCTGCGCCAATGCGGTTAGGCCGAACTTATCCGACCGCGCGTTTTGAATTCATCAGCTGCTACCGGTGGCAGCCTATTAAATAGGTCATCATTGCTTTTCCGGGAACCGAGGCGTTGTTCCTTCTTTCACATAACTGACGTCGTTTACACGTCCGGGGGGGTTGGGGGGTTATGTCCCTTGTCTTTTCACATCAGACTCTCCCACTTCTACATTCTTGCTATTAAAACAAAAATTTTGGCTTTTCTCCAAGACTTGCATATTTACAAGTAAGCATTTTCTCTTCTTCTCTTTTTGAGTTTGTTCTTCTTCTTCTTCTTCTTCCATTCTTTCCGGTTAATGAGGGTTGGATCAGTGACCAATAGTTCAATAGAAAAGGGAATTTGAATCCCAATCTCCATCGGAAGGAGAAGTCTGTCAGTCTAGGGTTCAATTAGAAACCCCTGCTTCTAATCCTGCCCCTGATCGTAGCGAATTTGAGCAGTTAGTTGTAGATTCCTAGCCTATTAAGCCATCAAGGCCTCACTCTCATTTTGGTTTACCTCTTTAAATCAGAGTCTTAGAGCACACATGACTGCTAGAGCAGCCATAGGTTGTTTTGGGATTAATTCCAAGCTAAAACATGACGATCTCCTTCAGATATGCAATCAATATAACAACCTTGACCAATATTCCCCCCCGTCTTTCTGGGGGTTCTAACAGGTACGCTCATCAGCCCTCCGAGAGGTACTATACTGTGTACAGAGAGCAGTTGGCCTGCAGCCTTAGGGTCCCTTTCTCTCCGGCCTTTTTGGCCGTTCTGAGACATTACCACCTGGGATCTTCCCAGATCTCCCCCAATAGGGTTAGGTCCATTATGGTTTCATGATCTGGTGCAGGTGCATACCGAATTCTCTGTAGAGTTGTTTAGGACCTTCATCATAAGAAGGTTAGGAAACATAGCGGATGGTATTATTTTCAACGCCGAACAGACCACCGAAGGGGCGTCCCCATTCTTTCAACGGGGAAGTCTTCTATTCAAGAGTAGAAAACCCACTTCCTTTTTATCCGTTATGGTGGGCACCCATTATTGGGTGTTTGGAATTATAATTCACTTCCTGCTGATGTATGCCCCACTGGAGTTAATGAGCAACTGTTGGAGGACATTGCCGGATCGGGTGTCTTCCTGGACTATCAAGAGTGGTCCCCCGAACTGATCGAGGCAGCTCGTTTGGCTGACTCCGGGTTGAGCCATACCTGAGGCTTACTCAAGCGGAATATGATAATGTTAGGACCTTTTCCCTTTTTATTTTTTTTTACTTATAACTCATATATTTTTGTTTGTTCGTACTAACCCTGTTTCCTTACTTTTCAGTGGCCGATTTTGCTGAAATCCTGGATGAAGTTGGTAAGGAAGAAGTGGTGCCTGAGCACAATGATCAAGTTGTAAACCCGGATGCTTCTGGGGCTGGTGGAAATCTGGAGGTTCCTCTTGTGAACCCTGAAGCCAACCCTAGGATCTCCGCACCGATGAAGGTCTTCAGCAGGATGAACTGGCTAATCCAACGCAGCGTACAGACGAGAGGGAAGAGTGTCTGATCATCCTGGATGGTCCCGAGCTTAATTCGGAGAGGGACAACTTCAAGTGCGCTCCCATTCTGGGCGAAAGAGGAGAAGGCCTGATCGTAGTGATCAAAATATTTCTGATTTGGAGGGGGGTTCCATTCCCCATGTTGATAATATGTCTGATCTGCCAGACAAAGATCTGGCTGCTATGGTAAGCTTCTTCTTGCCTTTCCATTTGTTACTTCTTTTTATCATTATCTTTTAACCGTACTGACCCGCGGAATGCATTTTCAGGTTGTCAGGGCTGGGCAGGAAGTTCTGAAGAGACTTGATAGCTTCTTTTCCCAAAAGAGGTCCTTGGAGAAACGGATTGTTGATCTTTCAGCAAGCCATCAAAAACACCAGAATGCTACAACATCCAAGGATCAACAGATCACTGATCTAAACAGGCATCTTCTAACCCAGTAGGTAGAGCTGCAAAAATTAAGGACTGCCAATGCTGATCATGCCAGGCAGATCATGGAATAGGAGAAGGCTATGGAACAACTCCGAATTGCAAGTGAAGAACTTAAGGCTGCGGTACCTGCGCAGATTGCCCAGGCTATTCACGATTATAAGAGATCTGCTCATTTCATAGGGCCTTGAAAGTTTTACTTGCCCCAATCTTAAATCATGGGTACACTGCGTGGATGCAAAGGAACAGTGTCTCGAGCTGGTAATTGAGAATCTTCCCCACGGAGGACTTCGTAAGCCTGGCGGCAACAAAGTCTATGAGGCTAGACTTAAAGAGTTTCAGGCCGGTGAAGATTGTTCGGTAAGTTTTAAATTTATTATTTTACCGGAACACCCCAAGTGCAAGGCTCGTAGTAAAGGTGTTACCGGGTCGTCCTAAGGGAATCGAACGTCTATCGGATTAAGTACAGTTATTGTATCGATTATGTCACAAATTATTATTTAAAACTAAGGTTTATGCTACTTGTAATCTAAAAACAATGGAAAGTGACTAAAATAACAGGAAACAGAAGAATTCGATGCTGGACGGCCGTTCACTTAAGGTGGACGGGCGTCCGATTACGATCTAAAAACGAAATATGCGAAAAAACAAGCGAGGTAACAACTAGGGTTTTTAAAATAACTAAACGTAGCAATCACAATTGATACGAACGAATTTGGTTTATCAAAGATTTAAAATAACGGCAAGGCAACGAGAATCCACCAACCAACCAACCAACCCCAACTAGATTGTGAGCTAAAAATACGGTTTTTAGTAATGATCAAATCACGAATTCGATTAAATCTCTTTAATCAATTTCTAGGGTTTCGTTTTCTTTCCCAAGCAAAACTAAACTCGCATGCATAACGAGATCATGAGATTGTCTCCAATACTCTACTCAACTAATCATGAACAATCTCTTGAATCACAATTAATTGCATCAATTGAAAAGATCAAAGCTTGAATCAATACTCTCATATAAATTCAATCAAAAAGATAGTTTCATCGATCTCTCGATTCAAATAAAACATAAACAATATAACAATATCCAATTGATGAAAAATCATAAATTTAACTCACTAAGATATAGCTAAAGATCCTCTAGTTGGTGTGGTTGTTGATTGGTTTCCTCCGTTGTCCCACCGCGATATGCTTAGCCAACAATCATGTTGATGATCATGATTGTTGGGATGGAAGAATTCATCTCCTTGTTTGCTCTGGAATATGCGGCTGCTTTGAATGTGATGTGCGTATTTTTCTGTGTAATGATGTGATGTCTCGTTTCGCTCGCTCGAATGCTTTGCTTGCTTATATAGGGGTTGTAACCGACTTAGGACGGATCTAGAAGATAAATACGTGAAAATCCGCCGACCGACCGAATGACGTCACTCGGTCGACCGAATGCAATGGCTCGGTCGACCGAGTCCTTTCTCGCACGTTTTAAATGTTTTTTTCCGTCTAACTTGTTCCCCACTGCATTCTGCCGCGCTGATCTCATTCCTTTTGATTTATCTCTCAATTAATACTCCGATTTTCTTCCTTTTTTTGGAAATCACTTGATTGAATGAGATTAATCTTCTCCATTAATAATATCCCCATGCATATCTTTTAATTGTCTGCAAAATTGTTGTTACACCAAGTCATCGAATAATAATAATAAAATGTGTAACAAAATAACTTTTAAACTCAATATTTCCTCATAATTAAATTATAACACCTCAATAAACATTATAGGAATTTAACGGTTAAAACACGCTTTTCTCATTTATTTCCCTTAAAAATAAGGTAAATTGTTTAGGGATTAAGCCTGAAAAGATAGTAAAATATACCCTAAACAACTCCCCCACACTTAGCTTTTTGTTCGTCCCGAGCAAAATAATCAAAACCGGCTCACTGTACATGCAATCCACATAGATTCCTGACTCACGTAACAAAAGATACGACAAATATAGCAAGTAATACCAACATAGAGATAGATTCAGTGCGTGTGTGAAAAGCCCTTTTCAATCTCCACTATTTTTTCGCACAAAAATCCTTTCAAACAATCCTAATAACTTTCCTAGGTATAGGCAGTAACCATTCCACACAAAGTCTTCCCGTGTACTTATTAGGATAATCCCTAATGCATATAAACTGGGGATAGTCAGATGATAACTAAGTTTTCAACCATGCTTACTAACTTTCCACATTGCCATTTGCTAATTTTTTTTTAAAGTTCACTTAGTTCCACGTGTATAGCATATGCCCTCATTCCCAGCAATAGGATGTTTCATGATAACACCCTAGCTGGACTACTATCATCAGGCAGTCGGGAGCTATTGAACCTCATAGTGGAATAGGACATTTCGTGATAATGCCCTACCGCACTCAAATCATTGGCAGCTACATCCGACATACACATATATTATTCATACAATTCATCTTAGAGTGGTGTACAAACCTTAAGATATATCCCTCCTATCACATTCAAACCTTCAGATATTCACAGTACACGGTTAGAAATTAGGTGTAATGTTTACCGTTACTATTAAGCACAGGTCTCTCTAGGATAAATCACTAGGGTAGTGAATGGATAAAGTTTAAAAATGTCGCTTCAATTTCAAAGGCTTACGTGAATATGAAATGAATACTATCTCGTATTAGTAAAAGCATGCTATAACTACCTCACAGAAGTTACAGACAATCATCGTCAGGAAACTACAACTAGCGAGCCTTTTTGTTTCAATTACATGCTCAAGATTTACAATTATCCAAGTTTACTTTGAAAAATTTTAAAATTTTCGAGAAAATCACATTTACTCATTTTCAGAGGATATAGCATGATAACTCCCGATGTAGACACCCCCCACACTTAAATCACATTATGTCCTCAGAATGTGCAAATAAAAGAAAAGAGTACTTAGCTGGTTTCAAAGTGGTTGTCGGGCTGTAGGTTGACAGCGGTCAGGCCGTAACATGAATGAACCGCCGCGGCTCGTATCACGAACGAGACAACACTAAAAGTGATAACCGGCAAAAACCGCTCAACGATATCGCAACACTCGACATAGCATATAATCTCGGGGTACAAGGGGTATATGAGTAAACATGAATGCACACGAAATGGGCAAATAAAGCATTCACAAATAGGACAGGGGATAACCAACACACAAATCACCAAGGTTTTATTCCTAATGCCCTAAAAACTTAACTAAAAAGTAACTTAAAAGACTAGGCTGCCTCCTAGTAGCGCTTCTTTTATGTCATAAGCTTGACACAGATTTCAAAGTTAACCCGGATCGGGCCACTTCGATCTACTGCTGGCCACTTCTTCATCGGAGTCAGAATGAAGGACAGGGGTGTGGCCGCAACAGCAACAAGTCAAGTGCTCTACTAAGTGTTTGAACTTAACTCTCCGTATAGCACCGACTCTCTTCTTTGTCTTGTTCTTGCGCGAGTTAAGCTTAGGTATACCGACATGTTCAGGCGTCTTGGAAGAAGGGTCCTCACGGGTAGATGGAGAAATGTCATCATCCGAATGAAAGAATCCGGGTGGGATCTCATCGCAGATCAGAATATCAGTCGTTTCAACCCTCTTTTGAAAGTACAGGGTCTCAGATTTTTCTTTGGGTTGTCCAAAATATTTTTTGAGTCTTTGACCATTTACCTTAAAGGGTTGATTATCATACCCGTTTAACGTGATCGCTCCACTTGGATTGACATCGAGAATCTCAAAGGGGCCAGACCATCTAGATTTGAGCTTATCGGCAAACAGATGGAGCCTGGTATTATAAAGCAAAGCCATATCACCCACTTTGAATTCTCGATCTTTGATCTTAGCATCATGGAGTGCCTTAGTTCTTTCCTTACTGATTCTGGCATTCTCATATGCTCTGAGTCTAAATTCGTCGAGTTCATTTAATTGCAATAACCTCTTTTCCCCACAGAGTTGGCTATCGAAATTCAAGAATTTAATAGCCCAGTAAGCTCTGTGTTCAAGCTCGACTGGTAAATGGCATGCCTTGCCATAAACCATTTGGAAGGGTGACGTGCCCATAGGGGTCTTAAACGCAGTGCGATAGGCCCAAAGCGCGTCATCCAACTTTAGACTCCAGTTGGATCTATTTGCGTTCACGGTCTTTTCTAGAATCCGTTTAAGGCTCCGGTTGCTTACCTCGACTTGGCCACTTGTTTGGGGATGATACGGTGTACCGATTTTGTGTTTGACACCATATTTCTCAAGAATTTTATCAAGCGGTGTGTTGCAAAAATGAGTACCTTCATCACTAATGAGGGCTCTAGGACAGCCGAATCTGGTGAAGATATTCTTTTGCAAGAATTTCTTCACAACTTTGTGATCATTAGTTTGGGTGGCTATTGCCTCCACCCATTTGGAAACATAGTCTACATAGACGAGAATGTATTTATTGGAGCATGAAGATGGGAAAGGGCCCATGAAATCAATGCCCCACACGTCGAAGACTTCGCATTCCAGAATGGGCCTAAGTGGCATTTCCATCCTATTACTTTGCCTCCCAATCCTCTGGCACCTATCGCAACCTTTACAAAAGGCTTCTGCATCTTTAAAAAGAGTCGGCCAGTAAAATCTAGCTTGGAGGATTTTTGCAACAGTCTTGGGTGTTCCGTAGTGTCCTCCTGCGGGACCACTATGACATTGCTCCAGAATATCCCATTGCTCATGTTCCGGAACACACCTTCTAAGCAACCCGTCTTTACAGACCTTGAACAAATAAGGATCCTCCCACACGAGATACTTTAAATCAGAAAAGAACTTCTTCCTCTCCTAATACGTCATTTCCTCTAAATGCCCACTTGCTAAATAGTTGACGTAATCAGCGTACACGGCCTAACTGTATCAAGCTTCATCAATTGCTCAGTAGGGAAATCGATGCCTATTTCCTTGTGATTTTCGCCACCCTCATTTACTAGGCGAGACAGGTGATCAGCCACAATATTTTCACTACCCTTCTTATCTTTGATCTCTAGGTCAAACTCTTGCAAAATTAGAATCCATCTGAGTAACCTTGGTTTTGCATCTGCTTTGTCCATAAGGTAGCGTAGGGCTGCATGGTCTGTCCAAACCACAACTTGAGACCCTAGAAGGTAACTTCTAAACTTGTCGATAGCAAAAACGACGGCTAAGAATTCCTTCTCAGTCGTGGTGTAATTGCATTGAGCCGGGTTCAAGGTGCGGCTCGCATAGTAAATAGGCCTGAACTTTTTGTCAATTCTCTGGCCTAAAACTGCGCCCACTGCGTAGTTAGAGGCATCGCACATTAATGCAAAAGGCTTAGTCCATTCAGGTGCGATTAAGATAGGGGCACTGATGAGCTTATCCTTTAGGCAATTGAAAGCTTCCTTGCATTTCTCATCAAACAAGAACTCAACATCATCTTTCAGAAGGTTAGATAAGGGCTTGGCGATGGTAGAAAAGTCCTGAATAAACCGCCTGTAGAAGCCAACATGACCTAGAAAACCTCGCACCTCTTTCACTGTTTTCGGGTACGCCATCTTTTCAATGGCCTCTACTTTAGCCTTATCAACCCGAATACCGATCGGACACCTTGTGTCCCGAACAATCCCTTCATCTACTAGAAAATGGCATTTCTCCCGGTTAAGCACTAAATTCTTTTCAACACGGCGTTGAAGTACCATATCTAGATTTTCCAAGATCTCATCAAAGCTATCGCCATAGGCGAGAAGTCATCCATGAAGACTTCCATACATTTCTCCACAAGTCCATCGAAAATGGCCAACATGCACCGTTGAAATGTTGCTTTGGTGCATTGCATAACCCGAAAGGCATTCTCGTGAAAAGCAAAAGTGCACGATGGACACGTAAACGTAGTCTTCTCCTGGTCATTAGGGTCGATGACTATCTGGAAGTAACCAGAATATCCATCGAGGAAACAATAATACTTATGACCACTCGGTCTTTCAAGAAGTGGTCAATGAAAGGTAAGGGGAAATGGTCTTTGGCGGTGACTTCATTCAATCTCGCGATAGTCAATGCGGACCTTGTAGCCGATCACAAGGCGTAAAGCTACTTCTTCCCCCTTTTCATTCTTTTCCACGGTAATACCTCCCTTCTTTGGCACAACTTGGGTGGGGCTAACCCACTCACCGTCGGCGATTGCATAGATGATTCCCATATCTAACCATTTTATGACTTCTTTCTTGACAACCTCCTGCATGTGCGGATTCGGCCTTCGCCGAGGTTGTCCGACTTTCTTAGCTCCTTCCTCCGTTTGGATTTTATGCATGCACACATCGGGGCCGATTCCTCGGATATCACCCACTTGCCATCCGAACGCGAGGATGTTCTTTTCAAGCACTTTTATCGGCGGTGCTTCTTGCTCGGGCTCGAGTTTTGAAGAGATGATCAAGGGTAACTTATCACCATCCTTAAGAAAAATGTACTTAAGGTGTTGCGGAAGCGGTTTAAGCTCCAAGTCAGTAGGTGGTTGCTCAATACTGGATTTTAAGGGGCCACCTTTTTCCTTATGGGTTTGAAGTGGTTGACTGAAGAATACCTCATCTTCCCGAGGTATAACCCCAGAAAGGTACTGGATCACATCATCCATAGGGATCCTTCTGTCAGCACCCGCTTTCTCCTTCTTATGCTTGATCATCTTTCTTAACTCTTCTTCTTCTAGCTCCTCTGCTAGCTGTTCCCAATCATCAACCTCCCAATGAGTAGTCTCTCTCCAGAAATCCACTTCATCCCAACTACCCATCAGGGCTTCCTCTTCTACAGGGTTAAAGTCTTCCTGATGCAGCTCTTTGAAATCATCGTTCATTGCTGGGAATCATCATGTTTCTTGTTCATTGACAGGCTCAGTGTGAGCAAGTTGTGAAGACGACTCGTCAGTGACTACGGCCTGTAATGAAACAGAAGATGGTCCACAGTCGGCTTGATCTTTAATGTTTATAGCTTCGAAAACACCTATCTCTCGTTAGCTCTACCGCTTCTTCGAGTTGGCATCTTCTTCGTCCTCATAAATTGCTTCAACGAACGAGATTTCTTCAATCAAGGTTTCCTCGGGACTTTTCCCTCGTGTGAAGGTAACGGATGTATCATCGACTCTAAGCGTAATCGACCCTTACGAGAAATCGATGAGGGCGGCGAGAGGTGTCCAAAAAGGTCCGGCCTAGAATTAGGGGCATCTCTTTGTCGTGTGGATAGTCTAAGATAACCCAGTCAGTAGGGAAAACCAAATGTTCAACACGGAGAAGAACTTTAGCAACACAACCAGCTGCTGAGCGGCTAGATCGGTCTACCATCTGAAGAGAAATAGGGCATTCCCGCATTCTTTTATCTAAACCGAGCTTTTTGCAGACGTTTAATGACATCACATTTATAGAGGCCCCTGAGTCGCATAAGACGTTTTGGAACATGTGGCCTTCAATCTCACAAGAGATTGAAGGTCTCCCGGGTCACCTCGCTTAGTAGCAACTTTTTGTGAAACCATAGAGCAATCTTCTCTTAAAACTTCTTCGCCATCCCTTGAAGCTTCTTCTTGCTTCCACAAACTTCCTTAAGATACTTAGAGCACTTGGGCATTTCAGTCAATACCTCAGCTAGTGGTATACTCACTTTAGTATCTCTAAGCATCCTCCTCACACCGTCATATTGTCTGTCATGACTGAGGGTATTCTCTTTCTTCTTCGGTGGATAAGGAAGGGCTTTATCATTGTTCATGGCTTGATTTTTTATGGCTTCGTCTTCCTTATCCTTCCATCTGACAAACTTTTCCTCCCTCTTCTTTGTCAGGGGTACAACCACCTGAATTTTCCTCATTTATCTATCAGAATCATTTTCATCACCCGAAGAATCATCGTTAACCTCCTCCTCACTGTTGCTTTCTTCGATATTTAACTTCTGATTGCCCCCTCCTGAACTTATGGCGTCAGGAGGGGCTACTCGTTTCCCGACATCTTTCCGGGTCCCACCTGCTTACCACTTCTTAGAGTGACCTCATTCAGCTCTTCGTTCCCATAATCCCATTGAGGTGTGATGGCAGTGCAAACATTGATATCTGCTTTAGGATTTCTTTCGGTATAACTTGGAAGTTTACCGTGGGGTCTGTTTGCTTGTTGATCTGCCATCTGACCAACCTGTCTCTCTATTGTCTTGACACTAGTAGCCAGGGTCTTCACCATGTCTACTAGCTCATCAAACTTATGTTGGGGGACACAAGAGGTGGTTTGGTTATGATGTTGGTTTTGATTCCAACCACCTTGAGGTCTTTGGGAGTTAGGATTGTGAGATTGATTAACCATCCCAGGAGGTGGTCTTTGATAACTTGAGCTGAAAGAAGGTTTGGAATTTGATGGGCCAGGTGGTGCATTGGCTTGATTAAGATTGGGACTTTGAAATCCAGAATAAGTCTGATTCTGATTGAAGTTTCTGAAGGTTTGGTTATGATTCTCCATTAAATTCACTTCCTCATTCATCTCATTTCCCGCCTGCATTCCCAGGTAGTTTACGTCTGATGGTCCTCTTTGCTGCTGCATTTGTAAGTCGGCTAGCTGCTTGCTCATCACTTCCATTTGAGCAACTAGCATCTTGGTCTCAGAATTGCTCGCAACAGATTCCTTCTTATTCCAACTAACATTGGTCTTCTTTGGAGTTGACCACATGTTATTCTTTGCTATAGTTTCGGCTACCCCGTAAGCGACATCATCACCGCCCCCAGGAAGGATCCATGAGCGCTTGAATCAAGGAAGTCTCTATTTGGTTGAGAGACACCTCTCGTAGAATAACTCTAGTAGCTCGTGTCATGTCTACCGCATCCATGGTTGGGGCACTTCCTCATCAACGATTTAGTCTCTCCCATGCTTTCCCCACACTTTCACCATCAAGTTGTTCAAATGTGGCTATCTCCCTTTTCATGTCCATGATTTTCCCGGAGTGTGAGACAAACTTCGAGCAAAGGCTCTTTTGACATCATTCCGGGTACGGAGAGAATGATGGGCTAAAGATTTGAACCAACGGTTTGCTTCACCCTTTAGAGCAAACGGGAAGAGTTTTAACTTGACAATCTCGGAATCAACACCAGGATAGTGGCCTGCTTCGCAGATTTGAACGAAGGTGGACAAGAAGTCATGAGGATCTTCGTCAGCAGTGCCATGAAAAGAACTATTCTGGACCAGCCCAACCACTCCATTTTTCAGATCGAAGTTCACTTGCCCCATGTCTGGAGGGCGAATAGGTCTATGCCCTTCCAGGAAGTCTTGGTCAAGATAGGGCGCATAGGGGTCTTGATTTAATTGGTTTAGCTGGTTCTGACAGAACTGTTGAAATTGATTATTTATCCCAGCTTGTTGATTCTGTTGTTGTTGTTTTGCCTCCATCTGTTGAAGGATCAGATTCATTTGGGCTTGAGGATCTGGATTTTGAACTTTGTTAGCCATAATGTTTGGATTAGGGAAGAGCTTCCTCCTGAGAATAGATCGCTCAGGTTCGGGATTAAATGTAAGAGGTCCCTTCTTACTCCTGGTTTGCATAAACCAGAAGAGCAGAACATGAAGAAATCAACCTTAGGGTTGATGAGAACGAATGTAAAGAAGATTAGAGGGTTTAGAGGTTTAGAAAGAGAGAAGAGAGAAGGAGAGAGGTGACAATTTAAGAGATTGAACCGGCGTTCAGTATGAGTGAACGCTGGTTCAGGGGAAATTCTGGAGGTGAACGCTCGTTCAGGTCACTGAACTAGCGTTCAGAAGACAAATTGGGGGCAGACGGGCGTTCAGATTCTGGACGCCCGTTCAGAAGGTTTCTCTTTTTATTTTTATCTTTTTAATTTTTTTAATTTTTTTTAATTTAGAAAAGATATAGAAACAGAAACAGGAAAAGAAACCTACCTACGAAAAACTTAAAACATGAAAAACACTAAGACGGTGAAAAAAAAAACGGGTTGAAATCTTCTAGGGCTAAAATGGAAGGGAAAACAGTGGATTTTGACCTTGAAAACGGTGTCGATTGGCCATAGGCCATTCGCCATGTCGTCGGCGTCGGAACGAGCTTTCCGAATCGGGGTCCTACGCGCCAAACGGACACTCGAGCCGAAAGTTATGGCCAAAATACCGCCGACACAGAAAACTGCACTACGAAGAATCCGACAACCGTTACCGATTCACCGGCAACGGCGCCAAAAACTTTTTCGGTAAGTTTTAAATTTATTATTTTACCGGAACACCCCAAGTGCAAGGCTCGTAGTAAAGGTGTTACCGGGTCGTCCTAAGGGAATCGAACGTCTATCGGATTAAGTACAATTATTGTATCGATTATGTCACAAATTATTATTTAAAACTAAGGTTTATGCTACTTGCAATCTAAAAACAATGGAAAGTGACTAAAATAACAGGAAACAGAAGAATTCGATGCTGGACGGCCGTTCACTTAAGGTGGACGGGCGTCCGATTACGATCTAAAAACAAAAATATGCAGAAAAAACAGCAGGTAACAACTAGGGTTTTTAAAATAACTAAACGTAGCAATCACAATTGATACGAACGAATTTGGTTTATCAAAGATTTAAAATAACGGCAAGGCAACGAGAATCCACCAACCAACCAACCAACCCCAACTAGATTGTGAGCTAAAAATACGGTTTTTAGTAATGATCAAATCACGAATTCGATTAAATCTCTTTAATCAATTTTTAGGGTTTCGTTTTCTTTCCCAAGCAAAACTAAACTCGCATGCATAACAAGATCATGAGATTGTCTCCAATACTCTACTCAACTAATCATGAACAATCTCTTGAATCACAATTAATTGCATCAATTGAAAACATCAAAGCTTGAATCAATACTCTCATATAAATTCAATCAAAAAGATAGTTTCATCGATCTCTCGATTCAAATAAAACATAAACAATATAACAATATCCAATTGATGAAAAATCATAAATTTAACTCACTAAGATATAGCTAAAGATCCTCTAGTTGGTGTGGTTGTTGATTGGTTTCCTCTGTTGTCCCACCGCGATATGCTTAGCCAACAATCATGTTGATGATCATGATTGTTGGGATGGAAGAATTCATCTCCTTGTTTGCTCGGAATATGCGGTCGCTTTGAATGTGATGTGCGTATTTTTCTCGTGTAATGATGTGATGTCTCGTTTCGCTCGAATGCTTCTTTCGCTTATATAGGGGTTGTAACCGACTTAGGACGGATATCTCTCAATTAATACTCCGATTTTCTTCCTTTTTTTTTTGAAATCACTTGATTGAATGAGATTAATCTTCTCCATTAATAATATCCCCATGCATATCTTTTAATTGTCCAAAATTGTTGTTACACCAAGTCATCGAATAATAATAATAATAAAATGTATAACAAAATAACGTCAAGCCAATGCCTATAGTAAAATATACTTCCAAAGATCTTAGCCTTCTCAACAAGATCTCAACAAGATCCTGTTGCTGAATCGTAGGCTTGTAATTTTATTTTTCTTTTTGAAAAATTTGTAATAATTTTAGACCTTTTTATTGTCTTTTGTTTTGAAAATGTATGCCTTTTAGTCATCTATTATGTAATCGCTTCTTTTGGCTTTTAGCCTTTTGTTCTTCATTTCTTTTTGGCTTTTTTTTTTGCCCTTGCTTTTCAATCAAGCATAATTTAGGTCCCTTTGCCCCCTGAAGTTCATCATTTACAAGCTTTGCTTTTTGAATGACGTACTTAGTGTTGGCTTTGACCGTCTATCCTGCAGACTTAGAAAGTTTGATTATTACAAACTTTCAGAGTTTATAATACATCTCAATTTCGATCGTCTGCGTTGCAGACTTTTTGAGTGTTTTTTTATATCAACTTCTAAGTCTGCTCTGCAGCTCAGTTCGTATCTTCTGTCCTGCACACTTGTTAAGTTTGTCCTTTGCAAACTTCTGTGTCTACACCTACAGCTCAGTTCGTATCGTCTGTCCTGCAGACTTTTTAAGTTTGTCCTTTGCAACCTTCTGACTCTGACTTGCAGCTCAGTTCGTATCGTCAGTCCTGTAGACTTGTTAAGTTTTTTCCTTTGCAATCTTCTGAGTGTGCTCTGCAGCTCAGTTAGTATCATCTGTCCTGCAAACTTGTTAAGTTTTTTCCTTTGCAAACTTTAATCGAGTGTATGAATTTAAATATGCACATGTGCCAAACATAATATTTATTATCATAACCGATGTTTAATTTCATCTTATAGGGAAATAAAATTTGAAATGGAAAATAATACGAAAATAAAGTCTTGAACCTGTCTTAGACGTAAAATTTTCTTAAGTTGGTGGCATTCCAGCTGCGTGGTACGGTCCTGCCATTTGAATCAGCCAGCTGATACGCTCCATTTCCATGCACCTTGACCGCCTTGTAGGGGCCCTCCCAGTTCGGGTCAAGTTTTTCTTGAGGCCCTTGTCTGCTGACCTCATTTTTTCTAAGTACCAGATCTCCCTCTTTGAAATATGAGTGTTTAACTCGGGAGTTATTGTACTGAGAAATACGCTGCTTATACTTGGCCATTCTAATGGAGGCCACATTCTAAGCTTTTTCTAGGTCATCTTTTGAATGCTTGAGCTCGGTTACTTGTTGTTCTTCAGAGTAGAGCGCTGCTCGTGGCGAATGTAGGCCGATCTCAGTTGGGATTACTGCCTCGCATCCATATGCTAAGCTGAATGAAGTTTCCTAGTGGCCGAGTTTGGTGTTGTTCTTTATGCCCATAAGATATTAGGCAAGTGCTCGGTCCAATTTTCTCCTTCCTCTTCTAGGCATTTCTTTAACCCAGTTGTTGGCACACCATTCTTTGACAGTTTTGTCTTCGAACTGAGTTCCATTGGTCTGTTCGACCTGCCCATTAGCTTGAGATAGCCAACAGAAGTGAAGTGTTGAGTTATGTGCAGTTTGGCACACCATTCTTTGACAGTTTTGTCTTCGAACTGAGTTCCATTGTCTAAAATTAAAGTCTTTGGGATTCCATACCTGCACACTATGTTCTTCCATAGAAATTTCTGTATTTTCTTCCCAGTTATGGTAGTCAGTGGTTTGACTTCAACCCACTTGGTGAAATAGTCCACTACTACTATTAAAAATCGGATATTTCCGGGAGCTCGTGGAAGTTGTCCTACTAGATCTACCCTCCACTGATTGAAGGACCACGGGGAAACCACAAGAACCATATCTTGAGATGGCTGATGTGACATATTGTCGTGCACCTGGCACGACTTACACTTTTCCATGAAATTTTTGGCATCTTGCAGCATTGTTGGCCAATAGTATCCGAACAGCCTGCACTTTCTTGCTAATATCCGAGCTCCAGATGATTTCCGCAAATTCTCAAGTGTGTCTCTCTGAGAAGGTAATTTCCTTTTTCAATTGTTGCACATCTAAGCCATGGTGCGATGTACGACCTGCGATAGAGGACATTCTCGAACATGAAGTATCTTGTTGATAAGAGTTTCATCTTTCTTGCCTGAACTTTGTCTTCAGGCAAGATTTTATCTCTGAGATAGGACACAATGGGATCCATCCTAGAATTGGCTTTCCTGATCGGCTGAACGATCTGATGATCGTTGCTCCTTTCTTTGAGGAGTTCTACCAACACTTTCCTATCTGACACAAAGCTTGACGCCATTTTTGATAACGCGTCTGCTCTTCTGTTCTCTGTTCGGGGTATCCGGTCGACCTGGACATGTTGAAAATTTTCCAACAGAGATCGAGCCACTATTAAGTACTTCTTTATAGGCTCATATTTAGCTTCATATTTGCCGTTTATATGGTTTACAATGAGCTGTGAATCGCTGTAAACTTGCAAACTATCTACTCCAACCTTGTCTGCTAATTTGAGCCTTGTAATTAAAGTATCATACTCTGCTTCATTGTTAGTGGCCTGAAACCCAAACCGTAAAACGTAGGGGAACTCTTCCCCTTTTGGACTGATGAGTATGAGGCCTGCCCTTGATCCTATGGCTTGCGGCACCATCCGCATATAATTTCCAATTATTCTCTTCATGTTTCGGATGATTGTTGTTAAGGCCATATTTATATGATTATTAAAGGTTTATTTCATTATTATTTTCCCCACATTTGCATACTTTACATAAGAATTAAGGGTTTAAGTGTAAATATTGAGTAAAGATGATTTTAAGAGGGTTGTATGCAAAATTGATGATTTTAAGTGTTAATTTAATGGAATTATTATTAGTTGAGTTTTATTACGTTTTTGCATTGTTTATTTATCATGTAGGAGTTAATTTTCGTGCATATAATGAGGATAAATGAAGCTCAAGTCGAATTATAAGAGATAAAGTTGGAATTGGCTTGAAGAAATTGGATAAAGATGAAGAGATCCGATCCTCGCGGCTTCAAACGGGCGTCTACCGATCTTGAACGAGCGTCCGAAGTGAACCGGCGTCCATGCGGCGTCCGTAATCGTATTTTACATTCGAGAGTTCGGACGGAGGATGAACGAGCGTTTACTCGCCGTCCGGCATTCGGACGGGCGTCCACGAGACCGTACGGGCGTTCAAGGCCGACTTAACCCTAGCCGACATCAAATTCCTATAAATATAGCAAAGAAATTCTCAACCCTAATTCATACCACATAATTGAGATCGCAATTTTACACCAAAAAGCTGCGGCCACAAGCCTTTTTACATAGAGATGAACTTCTCCAACCCAACAATCATCTTCAACATGATTGTTGGCTAAAAGCCTTGCAGTGAGTCGACGGAGGAAGCCTATCATCAACACAAACCAACTAGAGAGTTCGATGCTTAAGTTTAGTGAGTTTATTTCATAGTTTTTCATTACTTTGGATCTGTTTTGTATTGCTTAAGTTTTATTGAATTAAGATTTGATGAAACGATCTATGTTTAATTTATGCTTGAATAAATTTATGAAAGTCTGTTTATTTGAGTTCTCTTTCGTTCAAAGTAATGCATCTAATTGTGTTGTAAGAGATTATGCATGATTAGTTGAGTAAGAGTTTGGAAACAATCTCGTGATTTCGTTTTGATTGCATGTTTAGTTTATTTGAAAAGATAAACGGAACCCTAGAATTTGGTTGAAGAAATTTAATTGAATTCGTGAATAAATCACTACTAAAAACTATGTCTTTTTAATCACCGTCTAGTTGGATTGTTGGTTGATAGGTGGAACCTAGTCGCCTTGCTGTGTTTTCCTTTAATTGTTTTAATCGAATCGCTTAGATTAAGTTTAGTTTAAGTTCTAGTTTTATAAACCCTAGTTTCCCGCCGTTTTCCAAAGTGAACGTTCGTCCGTTTTTCTGTTTTCTTATTTTCTGCTTGTTTTTTATTCCTGTTTTAGTTTCAATTCTTAGGTTTAGGTTTTAGTTAGTTTCAACCTTAGTTTAGTTAATAGTCGTGACATAATCGATAGAATAATTGTTCTTTGATCCGATAAACATTCCACTCCCTTAGGACGACCCGTTAACATCCTGTACTACGAACCTTATACTTGGGGTGTTTCGGTTTATAAATTATAAAACTAGTTTTTACCGAACAATTGTCCTCTGAGCGAACATCTATCCCTTCGGCAAAGAAGTCCGCTAAGGCTTGTGCTTTGATAGTAGTTCTGGGACGAAGTAAATATCATACTCTGCCAGTTCTACGACCCACTTTGCCAACCTTCCTGAGGTTTCCGGTCGTCCTAAGATTTTCCGTAAAGGCTGATCAGTGATTACCGTGATTGGATGTGCCTGGAAGTAAGGTTTTAACTTCCTAGAGGCATGCACCAAGGCCAATGCCAATATTTTTGCGTTTGAATATCTAACCTCTGGTCCATGGAGTGCTTTACTCACAAAGAAAACCGGTATCTGCTGTCCGTCTTGTTCTTTGACCAGTACAATGCTTAACGCTTCTTCACATACTACCAAGTAGACATACAAAGATTCTCCTTCCTGAGGAGCTGTTAGTGTATGTAGTTCGGCCAAGTATAACTTTAGTTCTTCAAAGGATTTCTGGCTTTCCTCATCCTACTGGAAGGGACTTGCTTTTCTCAAAATTTTGAAAAAAGGTAGGGCACGCTGTGCCAATCTGGAGAGGAACATGTTTAGTGCCACTATTATTCTTGTAGTTGCTGATAGCGTCGAAATTATCAAGGGTGTTCGGCGGATGTTTAATGGTGGATATCTAGCTGTATTTTATGTGTAAGTGGTGGTGCAAGGTGGAGCTGGAGAGCTCCGGCGGTGATTCAACGTAAATAAACTGAGATGCTAAAGAGGCAGGGTTTTGCCTTGTTTTCATATATCTCTCCTTTCTGAATGGTACATGGAGCCCTATTTATAGGGTAAGGACCGACTTACATTCAGCATAATTACAACTAAGGACATAGTATAATTGAATTTAGGGTGGCGGCTAGAATCATATATGGACATGGGTGGTGCGGATTCTCGAGTAGTCTCTTCGTATCCTTAGCTGGTTGGCATGGTCGTCCGTCCCCAGCCTCCAGGTGTTTGGGGTAGAGGTCTTTGTGCGAGTCTCTTACCCTTATGCTCACGGGCCTGCTGTTAGAGCCCATTTCCGGCGTGGTTGTGCTCAAGGAGCATAGCCCTGGCCGTCCTCTCTCTATTTGATGTGCGGCAGCCTTCGTACGACGGTCGGTGGCCTGGAAGGCAGGGCTGGTCTATCAATGGCCCTCTACTCCGTACCCGTGACATCTCAAGACGTCGGGTAGGGAGTAGCCTTCCTGACCTGATTTGGCATGTTTGGGCTCTTGGCCTCTAGCCGATTCGGAGTTATAGATGGACACGTAGCCTTAGCTTCGTATGATGGCCTTAATGGGCGAATCGCCTAGGCTGATTCGAAGTCTTACTCGGGCAAGTAGCCTCAACTTCATCTGACTTGGCTTTTCGGAATCTTTGGTTCCAAGCCGATTCGAAGTCGTAATTGGGCAAATAGCCTTGACCTCCTATGCTGGCCGTAATGGGCGAATCGCCTTGGCCAATTCGAAGTTTCACTCAGGCGAGTTGCCTCAACTTCATCTGACTTGGCTTTTCGGAATCTTTGGTTCCAAGCCGATTCGAAGTCGTAATTAGGCAAATAGCCTTGACCTCCTATACTGGCCGTAATGGGCGAATCGTCTTGGCCAATTCGAAGTTTCACTCGGGTGAGTAGCCTCAAATTCATCTGACTTGGCTTTTCGGAACCGTTGGTTCCTGTAATATCCCGAACTTTGGGAAATGGCAGACGTGTCAATTTGTAAAGTTCGGTATATTATGTTTATTTAATTTTGGATTAAAGTATTATATATATGTATTTATGAGATACATATATATAACTAAAGAGGGTTTAAGTGGCAATTAATGAAAATAAGGGTCTTTTGGGATTTATTGGTATTTAAAAGGAATTGATGGATTTAATAATAAATTAGTGTGGAGATTATTTTTGGAAACAACTTCCCACTAATAGGGAAGTTGTCAGAATCCCAAAAGGGTGCAGAGCATTAGTCGAACTTGGAGAGGAAAAGATTGAGAGAAAACTGAAAATAAGAAGAGAGGGAGACTTCTTCCAATTTCTCACAAGTTAGTTGACGGATTTCAGAACCGTTTGAAGATTTAGAATCCGCAGAGAAAGGGCTTCGTGGTGATACTAAAAGTTTAGAGTTTTGAGAAGGTAAGAATTTAGCCCTAATCTTGGTATCATCAAGAGATGATCTTGGTTTAAGGTTTCGTTCGGTTTGATTCGTAGTCCTTTTGGTTTGGAGGCTTGTGATCACCAATTAATCTAAGTTTAATTGTGATCAAATAGGTTTTTGTTG
Source organism: Gentiana straminea (assembly GCA_036785695.1). Taxonomy (NCBI): domain Eukaryota; kingdom Viridiplantae; phylum Streptophyta; class Magnoliopsida; order Gentianales; family Gentianaceae; genus Gentiana; species Gentiana straminea. Next base: position 11,814,213 of record JAVUPR010000300.1, on the reverse strand, counting down.
AAGCCTTCTCAAATGCAGCAGGTTTTGTCTTAGAGTTTTGCTTTTAACAAGTAAGAGGCTCTTCCTAAAGTTTAAATAAAGTTTTATGATGTTAATGTTAAGTTTTAGAGTTGGTTTGTGCTTAGAAATCATGCCTAGATGTTATTAATATGGTATGATTTGATATGTAATGTTTAGAACATGATTTGTTTCTATTTTGTTGTGTTTTTGGATGATAATCATGTTGGGAAAGGGTTGGAAATCGTTTAAGTGCAAAAAAATTCTGCTGTGTCATAGGCCGTGGCCTATCTGATTCAGAGAGTTTAGAGAATTCTGTTGTGTCGTAGGCCGTGGCCTATGATTTATAGGCCGTGGCCTATGGCCCAGAAATGCTGTTTTGACCGTTTTTGCGTATTATCGAGTGTAGTAAGTTGGGATTGGTTCCTAACCTTATATTAATGATATAAACAAGTTAAATGAACATGAACAAGCCTTGATTAAGCTTCCGATGCGTTTAGTTCCGGCACCGGATGTACTCTTCCATAGAGTTGAAGTTCGGGACCGTCGGAAGGGTATGAATGGCTTGTGCTTTGTGGAATTAACATTCCTCAATGTCTGTGTATGTGCTAGGCCTTGTCCGTGTCTAGTGGTCTCGGAAAGAGAGTATTAAAGGTGAGGTTGTTCAAGGCTCTATAATCTATACACATCCTCATGCTACCGTCCTTCTTCTTTACAAACAACACATGGGCTCCCCAAGGTGAAGTACTTGGCTGAATTACATTCCTTTCTAACATATCTTTTAACTGAGCTTTCAATTCCTTTAATTCAGCTGGTGCCATCCTATATGGTGCTTTTTCTACTGGTGCTGCTGAGAAAGATGCTGACGTCTTCTTCACATTCTGAAAGATCAAGAAGATCAGAATGTTACTAAGTGATCAAAAGAAACTTATCTCAAGAAAGGAATTCTAAAGGACGCTTCGCTTTGATACCAACCTTATGGACTACATCAGCCATACCACACTCCACCATACCATCCTTTCAACAAGCTCCGCCTGTGACTCAGCCACAACAACCATATCCACCACCTTATCCACCTCAAGCAACGCATTTACCATACGGTTATCCACCCGTTTACCCTCCAGCTTATCCATCTGTTTACCCACCTGTTTATCCTCCGGTTAGACCTCAAGCGTTTGAGCAGGCACCACCCGTGGATTGGTACACTAGGTTGAAAAGGAACCGCATGCAAGACTTTTATGGAAATGTGGAACCACTCACGGCTGAGATGTGGTTAAGAATCTTTGAAAAGGCATGTTGAAATGTGAATGTGCTTGAAGTAGAGATGGCTCTGTTAGCTGCGGGTTTTTTTGTTGAATACGGCGGAGAGTTGGTTTGATGCTATAGAGAGTAGCCGAGGTAAGATTACGGATTGGAAGGAATTCTAAGAACTTTTCTATAATGAGTATTATCCACCAGCAGTTCAAGCAAATCAGGCAAGTCTATTTTTAAGACACAGTCAAGGTCAGCACACGACCGTGTCTCAATACACTAACCGTTTCAATGAGTTGGGAAGGTTTTATCCAAAAATAATGAAAGTTGAGGAGAAGAAAATGTCTCTTTATAAGAATGGATTATCTCGTGAGATACAAGCCGGTATGATGGGAGCTACGCCAAGGAATATGGCGGAATTGTTGAACAAGACCATAGAAGTGGAGACTTTTAAGAACAGACCTTCAGTGATAGTTGGTGCAAAGAGAACATTTGGGATGAGTCAAGGAAGTAGTCGGGCAGCACCCCAGCAGAATGGTATCAAAGCCGACTATCAGACGGAACTATGCGCTGCACCGTACAAGAAGACGGTGTAAGGATGGCCTCTAGTTACCTCTGGTATGGAAGCATTTAAGAAGTTTTTCTACACCGAATACTTTCCACCTACGGTACATGCAAATAAAGCAAATCAGTTTTTGAAACTCCAGCAAGGTGTAAATATGACGGTTTCACAATACACCAATCGGTTCAATGAGTTGGGTCGGTTCTATCCCGAGATTTTGAGTGTTGAAGAAAAGAAGATGGCTTTGTACAAGAATGGTTTGTCTTGGGAAATACAAGCAGGGATGTTAGGATTCATAGCAAGGACCATGGCGGAGTTGTTGAACAAGGCTTTGGAAGTTGAGACGTTTAAGAACAAACCCTCAATCGTTATTATTGGAGTAAAAAGACCTTTTGAAGACAGCTTTGTAGAAGATCGAGAAGCACCTCAACAACAAGATGAGAAAAGGATTGTCGCGCCACTTGCAGCCAAGTCAACAGTCGGTGCACCGGTTTGCTCAAAGTGCAAAAAGAATCACTCCGGGGAATGTCGGGTAGATTCAAATGGATGTTACCTTTGTGGTGAGACGGGTCACTTTTCAAAAGCTTGCCCTGTAAGGAATGCTAGAAGGAACCAAGGGAACAACCAAGGGAAAGCAAGTCGAACAACAAGAGTTTTTACTTTGGATGCTGCTATACCAGGTATCTTTTAGTTTGTTTGTTTTCTTAAAGTATTCTTATGACATGAATTGAATTCACGTTGTAATTGTATTTAAGTAAAGGAACTAAATTTTAGATACGTTATTAATGGACAAATTAGCTATGTCAACTTTGTTTAATACAAGATGTCAAAACTTTTGTGTTAAGTAAGATAGCTAAGAAGTTAAGCCTACCCTTCAACCTTTAGGAAAACTTTTTGGACACCATCCGGGTAAGTGTTTATAGAGGGCTGTTTGTTGATTAGAAGTTTGGTTAGTACGGTTCAGTATTTCAAGATTTGGTTGGTCAGTTCTGGGTTAAGCGTGCAAAGGTTGGTTCGGTTTTGGGAATCCGTAGAGTATGGTTCTTTGGATAGAAAGATCAGAATTGTTGTTTGCGATTCAAGTGTAAACAAGTGGAGCTTCGGTTTTGGTTTTGTTTTGGGAAAAGTGTTAGAGGAAGATCTACAGTTTGAGCATGTTCAAGTTTCGAGGACGAAACTCTCTTAAGGGGGGATGAATGTAATATCCCGAACTTTGGGAAAGGGCAGACGTGTCAATTTGTAAATTTTGGTATATTATGTTTATTTAATTTTGGATTAAAGTATTATATATGTATTTTCGAGATACATATATATAACTAAAGAGGGTTTAAGTGGCAATTAATGAAAATAAGGGTCTTTTGGGATTTAATGGTAATTAAAAGGAATTGATGGATTTAATAAGAAATTAGTGTGGAGGTTATTTTTGGAAACAACTTCCCACTAATAGAGAAGTTCTCAGAATCCCAAAAGGGTGCAGAGATTAGTCAAACTTGGAGAGGAAAAGATTGAGAGAAAACTGAAAATAAGAAGAGAGGGAGACTTCTTCCAATTTCTCACAAGTTAGTTGATGGATTTCAAAACCGTTTGAAGATTCAGAATCCGCAGAGAAAAGGCTTCGTGGTGATACTAAAAGTTTAGAGTTTTGAGAAGGTAAGAATTTAGCCCTAATCTTGGTATCATCAAGAGATGATCTTGTTTCAAGGTTTCATTCGGTTTGATTCGTAGTTCTTTTGGTTTGGAGGCTTGTGATCACCAATTAATCTAAGTTTAATTGTGATCAAATAGGTTTTTGTTGAAGCCTTCTAAAATGCAGCAGGTTTTGTCTTAGAGTTTTGCTTTGAACAAGTAAGAGGCTCTACCAAAAGTTTAAATAAAGTTTTATGATGTTAATGTTAAGTTTTAGAGTTGGTTTGTGCTTAGATTTCATGCCTAGATGTTATTAATATGGTATGATTTGATATGTAATGTTTAGAACATGTTTTGTTTTGTTGTTGTGTTTTTGGATGATAATCATGTTGGGAAAGGGTTGGAAATCGTTTAAGTGCATAAAAATTCTCGTGTGTCATAGGCCGTGGCCTATGGCCTATCCGATTCAGAGAGTTCGTAGAATTGTGTCATAGGCCGTGGCCTATGATTTACAGGCCGTGGCCTATGGCCCAGAAATGCTGTTTTGACCGTTTTTGTGTATTATCGAGTGAGTAAGTTGGGATTGGTTCCTAACCTTATATTAATGATATAAACAAGTTAAATGAACATGAACAAGCCTTGATTAATCTTCCGATGCGTTTAGTTCCGGCACCGGATGTACTCTTCCATAGAGTTGAAGTTCGGGACCGTCGGAAGGGTATGAATGGCTTGTGTTTTGTGGAATTAACATTCCTCAATGTCTGTGTATGTGCTAGGCTTTGTCCGTGTCTAGTGGTCTAGGAAAGAGATTATTAGAGGTGAGGGAGCTTACTTGAAAATACTTAGGAGGCTAGTTAACGATTAATAATAAACATACTTGTGTAGTAAAAAGATTAAACATCAACCCATTCTTGGTAAGGCACAAGTCTATATCGCGATGTGTGGGCATTCATGTAAAGTGGATAACTTCGTAAGTATTTGGACCCTACGTACGGAGGAACACCACCCCGTAAGTCCGAGACCCTACGTACGGAGGGACTCCGCCGAGCGTGTACACTATCGGGCTTTCCCCCGTGGATATTGGTGTGATCCGTCAATATGTTGCACCAGATACTTCATGGTGAGTAGCACCATGCGTAGTGTCCTTGAATGATGATGTAACAAAGATAAGCTAAGCTAGAAACCAATAGTCACAACATGTTGATGAGGATGAAGTGAACCTTAGAGTTAAGTCGGTCTCATAAATATAACTTAATAATAACTAATGAACCTTTCGTTATAAGGCTTTATTATTCTTTAGTTTCTTACTCTTGCTAAGTACATTGTACTTACCTCAATTACATGTTTCGTTGTATGCTATTGGGGTGAGAAGACGAACAGGTTGCCATGAGCTCGTTGAGGAGTTTGATGATGTTATGTGATGGAGATGCTCGGGGATGTTTCCATGTTGTTTTAATTTATAAACATTGTACTAGTTTATGTTGTATCTTATCTTTAAAGAATATGTTGTTCTTTTATTTTCATGTTGTAAGACAAGTTTGTAAGTCCTTTCTTTGAGATTTCGTATGTTGTAAGTTTCTTTTCGTTTTGTAAGGATAACCTTCTATCTTTAGTCGGTTTGTATCCATTCTTAGTAGCTTTTTATGAGGTTTTGCCGAGTCTTTTTAGCTTCCGTTTGCTAAGCTCGATACGACATAGTAGAGGCTTACGTATAATATTGAATTTATTTAATATTATACGTGCCGAACATTTCTTTTCCGGATAAGGACTCGGTATCCGGGAACGGGGCGTTACAGCTCCAAGCCGGTTCGAAGTCGTAATTGGGCAAATTGCCTTGACCTCATAGGAATTTAGCAGGTTCAGGGTCTCTGACCTCTGGCCGACTGAGTGGGTGACCTAGAATCGGCCCATTTGTTTTTTTCTCATTCTTTTTCATCTTCGGCCGATGTGACAGCTGACGTGACCCAGGCATGCTCTAATTGGTTGGGACGTTTCGTCCTTCATGCCGTAATGATGGCGATTTTGGGAATTCAAAATTCTTGCTTTGTACCTTATCCGTTGGATCCTTTCCATCTAGGCCGTCAGATCCATATCCCCCATCCTATATAAGGGAGGCGGACCCTTGACTTAAACATCTCTGAATTTTCAATCTCTCCGGCGATGGATTGCAAGTATCTTGTCAGTGAAGGTTTTCCGACGAGACGATTTCCGGCACAACCCTTGGAAATCCATTTTATCTTACTCCGGCTCCTCTGTGCATACCGTTGTTTACCTGGTAGACCGTTCTCCTTCTTGATTTCTCAGTTTCTTTCTATATGCTTTGCCATTTCCGACGGTATAGTGCGCTCTGAATTCTTGCCGTATTCCGGTCGGCGGATGCTTTAACTGCCTTTTTTGTCTTTGCCTTTTTATAGTCCTGTTTCCTCTGTCGTGATTTCTGATCTTTGTCTTCGCACTGTTCTGGCTTGATTTCCTGTGTTCCTTTTTGAGTCTTTTCCACGATTTCTACGATTTTGCGCATCTTGACACAAAACAAAGGACGGGGTGTCAGAATGTGGACGATTCATCTTGGCCATATTGTAACTATCCTTGGTGATGCTTATCCGCCTTGTCCTTTTGTTTTGTAGGATGTGTCAGAGCGGAGGCGACGAAAATGATGATGTTCATGGTTATGCCTCCGGGGGTGACGAGGAGGTGAGCTCTAGCCAGACGGCTTGTGTCAGTGAGGAAATGACCTTAATTCGGCCCAACTCGTCTCGAGGTGGCCGACAAAAGGTTGATGTTCATAAAATCATTACCGAGCGAGCCAAACATAGGAAGGCGGCGCCCACGGTTGTTAGATGCGCTGTTGGAAATTTGAGTTTGACGTTAGGGGTAGCGGCCAGCAAGCTCGGCGATGATGAGGATAAAAGGAACAAGACACCCACACCCGACAATCTCGAGGCCGTGGAGGAGGAAAAATCGATAGCTGCCTGATGACGGTTAAAATAGTCTATCCTACGGCATAAATATTCTATCCATTATGAGCTAAAAATAGTTGTTTCGACTTATAAATATGAACCATTTACGTTGAATATAATATGTCGGATTTATGAGTCAAGAAATCTGCACTTAGCGTTTATTTTCCCTGTTTCGATGTTATTTCGTGCATTATTTGATGATTTTCAGGATATGGAATATTGGGCTAAGCATGATGGATGAATCTGGAGTGGACTGGACGAAAAGAATGGGCCTAGGGTATTCCCGAAGCATCCAAGTTAAGTCGGTGGAAGAAAAAAGACAAAATTACCCTCGGTAACCCGAGGGGGGGTACCAACTTACCGAGGTCCCAAAACCTTCCGAAACGCGTTTTCTTGGACGATGGGTCGAACTAGTTGTTCCTAAGTCGGTTTAGATAGCTATAAATAAGAGGCTTCGCCTCAGAACACAAGTGTACAATTTTCAAGACAAATATTATGCAATAAAAGTTCTTAGTTCTTTAATTTTATTTATTTTATGAGTTCTGGTCAGAGAGACAACGAAGTCGCCGCCTAGGGAAAGATCCGAAGGAGATCTACGCTCGTCTTCGAGGGTATGATTTTCTGTATTTTCCAAGATGTAGATCTATCGTCGTTATATTCGATTAGTATGTCTTAATTGTTTATTTAGTTTAATTATGTAGTAGTTAGTTTATTTTACCCCATGTGTTATGGATCTGATTCGTTGGTGAAGAAATCATGAATTAGTAGTTGAGTTCTTCAGATCTGCGACGGTCTATATCGCTAGATCTGGATACCTAGTAAATTACTAATTCATGATAATCGGTGCCAGCTGCGTTGATCGATTGATTTAATTTACATGTTTTTAGCCTGATCAACTATTCACATATTATCGTAAATTAACATGAAGGACTGTTAGTGAAGTGTTAATTAGGACATTATCTTGATGGACCCTAGGAACGTGCTGGTCAATGTCGACAACTGTCTAGGCGGGTTTGCGGTATGAGTTAGCGCTCAATATCGACAGCTCTAGTTCTTTATGCGTATGGGCTATTATGGACCAATTAAGGAGGGTAGTTTGCGTATAGATTGTCTACTGCCATTGTCGGAGTAGATAGGGTTAGGAGTTGTACCCGTAGTTGAACAATGAATAAATTCACCAATGGGGAGGACTGTTGCATGTGTGGGTAATAACTAATTACTCATAATTGAACTAATACCTTAGAAACTCTAGTTTGCTTCGTTGAACTTGCATAATCTTGCTAGTTGATTGTTACCAATTTTACTACTATATATATTATAGTTGGTCGTAGACCGTTATCGTGACAAGCTCAATCTTGATAATTAGACATTCTTACGAGTCTCTGTGGGATCGACCTTGATTTTTCAGTACTCTACTACGATAGACCTAGTCCTATTGCTAGTAAGTGCTTTGCACGCGATCACTGCCATGGATAAGGAGATTGAGACCCAATGGCCTGATATTCGTAGAAGTCTTGCTACCTCGGGAACCTTCTCTAGCCACAACATCTCCTCCGACTATCTTTTCACTAGCTTTCCCTACAGTTCGGCCATTGTTTCTGATCATGCGGAAGGGAGCTCTGAAACTAGTGGCACCGCAGTAGATGACGATCGAGCCGGTCAACGTCTCGGGATGGATGGCCTCATCTTATTCTATGATCATTTTGTTTCGGGGTTGCATCCACCTTTCGACCCCTTTTTTGTGGAGGTGATGGAAAGGCTGGCCGCTCTGCCCTACGATTTCGTCCCTGGGCCAGTGAAGATAGTCTCGGCCTTCATCGTTCTGTGTCGAATGTTTAAACATGAGCCTACCCTCCATGTGTTATTGAGGTTCTGTACCATTGGGAAGGCCACAACGAATATTCCCGGTGACACTCGTAATTTGCTGTTGGTTCGGAGTAAAGTTATTGCATGCCGGTTATACTATTGGCTTCCGGGGAAAGTGAAGGATTGGGAACAACGCGGCTTAATTGTCGAGTCCGCGGTGGGTTGGCCTTTTCCCAAATTTGAAGTGCGGCCCGAGAAGAGGAAGAATTCGATCACCGTGTCTAAAATGCTTGAGAAGAGTGAACATGAGTTGATCAATAAGATTCATGATCTCCTCGGATAGAACGGTAAGAATCAGGAGAGGACGTTTAGCTGGAGATCCTTGATTGATGTCCGTCGACCTTACAGTGATTAGGCCGGCATCCCTGGTTCTGGCCCCGACGAGGTTACTATTATCGAGCCCTCAACCTTGTTGTCTGACAAGGATTGGTATGTGGAGTGCCATTATTCCCGTACCTATCCATCCAGATGTCAGGTTTGCTTCGGGCAACCTGAGAAGCGCCAGAACAAAGATCGGTGTAACGTCTTTTTTCCTTTTACTATTTTACCTTTCCTTGTTTGCTCTGGTTCTTGCTCATCATCAGTTTTTATTTTGGTCTTGCCATTTGTAACCGAATCTATCTTTTTCAGGTAAGACGTCTGATGCTATTGATGAGAGAGCGGCCCGGTTTGCCAAGATAATGAAGAGGAGACAAGCAAACAAAATTTTGTTGACCAAGACTGTGAACGTGGAGCTTAAGACTCTCAGTTTGCCTGCGTTACCCGCTGATGTCGTCCCCTCTAGCCGACCTTCGGATGCTGAGGCAGGAGATTTGGTTGCTCCTCCGAAAACGAAGTCAAAAAGGAAGAGGGGAGCCGCTAAGGAGAAGTCCTTGGCCGAGGTGGCTGATGAAGAAGAAATCGACGCGGGGGGTGTTCCCTAAAAGAGTCAGAAGGTTGCGGACCATGGTGGTGCTGCGGCTGTGGCCGCATCTAGGTCTATTGATGTTGTTTTCCCGGGGCCGAACCTCCAGGCGGCTACCATTTCACCTGCCGCGATCGAATTGACGGATAGTCCGAGCAAGACGGGAGATGATGACGGGAAAGGGCCGATTGTTCCCCGTCAACCCATACCCCCACCTGTCATGAGGGGTCCCGTCGGTGCTCGGGGTCTACCTGCAATATGGATGGAGAAAGGGTTTTCCGATAAACCATTGGAGTTGAGGAGGGCCGGTAAGGTTGCCGCTGCCATTGCTGACGTACTGCTCTTAAAGAATTTGAGCTTTACTTTGCCCAGTCAGGCCGAGCGGCTCGTGGGTCGTGGGCCTCATGGCATTATCTCTCGTTGTGTGCAGCATGATGTAATTGTTTCCTCCGCTACCCCGAGCTCTTCGAATCAATCTCAGCGTTTGGCTGGCGCCCTCGGACTGCTGGGAGTTTTCGTGAGCCAGGTGTTTGATCTCTATTTTGTCTGTGTTTTGTTTTGGCTTGGAGTCGATATCTGACCAATCATTTTTCCTTTTCATCTTGGGACTGAACTTTTCCAATCCGAGCATGAGCATAATGCTGCTCAAACCGAGCTTATTGGGCAGGTTCATGACCTGAAGGTCACGTTGAAGGCGGCTGGAGAGAACACGATTGAGGCAGAGAAAAGAGCCATGTGGGCTGAGAAGCTGTCCACCGATGCCCAGGCCAAGCTCGCTCGACTTTTCTAAGCGCATGCAGTCTGTGCTAAGAAAGCCTAGGAAACCGGTGAGTTGCTGAAGTCCGTTGAGGCTCAGAAGGATGAAGTTGTGTCTCAGTATGCGGAGAGTCAGAAGAATGTTAGTATCCTGAGTCGCAGTTGGCTGACGTTGACAGGGATTTGGAGAGGCATCTCGAGGAGTTACGGGAAGCTCGGGAGCAGTATTTTGATCGGGGTTTTTTCCATGCTGCCCGATGTTTCAGGTCGGCTTTTGGGGCCGACACGTTCAGCTTGGACACCCTGCTCAGCTGGCAGCTCACTCCCCAGCTCAATGCTGCTTTGAGGGTCCATCATCCCGATCTTCCCTGTACTCCGCCACAGCTATCCGATTTTATGGCTCAATGTAGGAAGGATGATTTGCCTGTCTGGGACCCTCCTCCGGTCAATGAGGTCAATTTGCGTTCGATGTTAGAGGCGGTGGAGAGAGAAGCTGCTGAGGCTAAGGAGACGGATGGTGAGACCGAAGATGGTGGCGAGAAACCCAAGGATGTTGCTGACGAAGGAAAAAGTCCGGATGAGTCCGGTGCCCCTCAATTTGGTGATGAGTTTCTAAACTTTTATGGAGATCATGTTTTGACTCCCCCTTCTGACAAGTGAATCCGGCCAGCCTATTCGTAATATTTAGGATTTGTTAGCTTTGACTTTTGGATTTTTCTCGATTTGTAATAAACTCGTAATCTTTGCACTGATTCGTAGATGTTGTCGCTCGGCTTTTATTTTGTGCTTTATTTGTGATGTTTTTGTTGTTGTAGCTCGTATGTGTGCGGCCCCTCGTTTTGGCTAGGTCATGAGCTCCTTGCGCCTAGGTCGCCAAAATGACTTTCTTAGTCAAGTCTGTAAATTAAAATTTTCCATTTTGTGGCCCCCTTGCTTCGGACGGGGTCGCCTATGAGCTCGATCGGAGCAATAATGTCTAGCGATCCGCTTTGAGTTCTTTTGTTGTTGGATCTTTAGTCGATCCGGGTCGTAAAATTTTGGTATGCCCCCTAGTTTCAAATGAGATCCGAGCTGTCGTTACGCGTAAATTTGAATTGAAACTATCAACTTAATGCTAGACGCTGGCTTGGGGATCTAGTAGGGTTTGCTTCAAAATTTCGATCCGGCCCCTACTTTGTCTGTGTCCGATAACATTTATAGGCGGGTACAGTCAAAGTAGCTTTGAAATTTCCCAGCTATAAAGTAGCTTTTTCTAACATGTTCTGAGGCAAAGCTTCCATCTCTGATCAGTTACTGCTCTTTGACCGTTTCAGGCATTTTTGGAGATCGTGCTAATGATGGTGTAGGATGTAATATCACCGGATGGATCATAGATCCACCCGATTACGCAGCGGAAAGAATAAGATCTAGATCTAGTCAACCAAAATACAAAAAATAATAGATCAAAACCTACGAGGGGGTTTAGATTACCAACCTTTTTATGGTGCAAAAACGCCAAGAACGAAAGGTCAATCCAAGCTAGTTGAGATCCTAGTTGAGAAGCCAAATTCTTCCAACGTGTGTCTCCAAGCATCACCAGGTGGATGGTGTTTCAAGCCGCCGGACCTCCTCGATATGCTACCTTAGAAAGCCCGAAGTTTTCTAAACTCGAAACCCTAGTATTATAGCCGAAAATTCTAAGCTATAATATTCCTAATAACTCGAAATTTGTGATCTCAATAAGGCTTGGGAGAACTCTCTTCATATATGAGAGTAATCATTGTCCTCCAAGGATTTAATAATTAAGAGATAATTATTAGATTAATCCTTATTTTAAATAAAAGATAAATATAATATATATCCCAAACAAATTAGGATAAATAATATTATTATCTAATATTTCATGAATTGTCAATTAACAAATAAAAAATAAATCACATGTTAAATAATTATCCAAGAAAACTAATTTCCCAATAATTAAATAACTTACAAAAATGCGTCCAACATAAACCCAAATAGATTCACACGCATTTTTCATCACTTTGGGCCGAGTCCACGAAAAATTTCTTTTCCATGTATTTAATCATCTAGTCCAACTAAACAATTAATCCACATATCAATTAAATAGTCCAATCCAACTATTTAATTATAATTGAGGCGAAACGACTAGAAAACGTATATGCTATATTAGGAGCCACGTCCGGGACCATGGACCCATATTCAGTAGCTACAATAAATCGAATAAAATTATTCGTCAGACGGAACAATTATATCCAACCTATTAATTCCTGGATTACACCACCATAAACCCGAAACTGAACTCTGCCGAATATAGATATAAACTTACACTCAACTATGAGTTATAAGGTGTCCACTGATATAATCATTACATATGGATAAATCCTCCATAGACTGTTCACTTCGATTCGGGATATCTCCGTAAACCCTTCTCGAAACATCTTATCCTTATTTACCATTAACCCCCTAGTGATCAATTATTCATAACTAATATAATATGAACTGGAGCCATCGATCAGTTTCTAGGATTAACAAATAAGTGAACTGTCTGTCTACTTCCTGAGGGAAGGAATGAATTCCATATCTGTGATAGCATAGACTACTCACTCATCCCAGAATAGAGCCAACGAAAAGTGTTGGACCACATACTGCGAAGTGATCCTTACTAACACATCAAACTCTACCCTAGTCTAAGCAGTTGTCTGTGATCACATCAGGATTGAGATTAATCCATAAATGATCATCTTGTGATTCGATAAGACTTCTCGATCACGGAATTATATCGTGAACTCAAATCAAATCGGTCCAGCCCTATATGATTATCATCATATATAAATGCCCCACTAGGTACCCTATTACCGATAGTCCGGATAAGACCGTCACACCGTAAAGTGTTCTGGGCGCATAATTAGCAAATTAATCTTGAGACCCATACTCAGATTAATAAACGCTACGGACTAAGTTAATTTTAAGTACATCTCACTAACTGAGGTATAGCCATACACTGAGTTATGTGATTACATAAATGAGGTACTTAGGGTTTTCAGTAGTGTTTTAATTATAAGCATACATGCATATAATAAGATGAATTATTAATTCTGTCATAAAACAATTATATAATTGTCTTTCGGGCACTACACCTAACAGATGGTGGCGGTTCCGATAACTGTTCCGCCATTAATGCTTATTCAAATTTCGAAATTCGAACCGACATTCAATCTTAGCCGTTTGATTAGCTTTATTTCCTTCGTTGTATTATTCCTTCGTGCTATAAAAGGACGGAGCTTTGCTCTTATTTCAAACACATCTTTTTATGTTTCTCTTCTTCCCAGAATATATCCTCTAAGCTTTCATTTTTTCATAGTCATGGCCAATTTTGGGGATTCTCCTTTCAGACGGCCTCACCCATGGCCATTTCCAATTATTTTTCTATTTTCAGTCAACTTCCCATGTTGGCTGAGAGGGGCTTCAACTTCCGGAAGATCAATCTTGCTGAGTGTGAGCGCGTTGCCCATTTCCGGTGGGTTACCTTCATGAAGGCACCTCGGGGCCATACAACGCCACCATTGTGCGGGAGTTTTACTCTGCGTTGTCGATAGTTGCTTTGACCGACAACGCTCCTCTGTTGTTCCTCTCCGGGGAGTTGATGTTGCCATTAGCCCTGCTCTTATCAACAAGCTCTTTGAACTACCTGCTATCCCCCCGTACTTGCATTATGAGACGGTTTCGGGCCTTGGTAGCGAGTTGATGAGGCGGATTTATGGGGCCGCTGCTCTTAGGCGTCTGCTACCTGGTGATTGGGACCCTTTGCCTGAGGGTTATACTTCGGAGATGCGCCAGGTCAACCGGGAGTGGAGGAGATTTATCAATTCTCTTGTGTTGCCCTCTTTTTATGCCGAGGAGATATCAAAGGATGAGTCGCATCTTCTCTATGCGATCATGCGGGCCGACGATAACGTCAAGATCGATTGGGGTTTGTTGATTTACCGGGCAGTAATTACATTTGCTGCCCAGACAGACCTCCATGGGCCCATCCCCTTTCCCAGGTTGATTTTCTTCTTGTATGTCCGCACCCCTGGGATGCCTGTTTTTCACGATGATGTGGTGGTTCCGCCACGCGCCAATGTAGAGCATCCACTTGTCGTCTCGGACTCGCCGACAGACGATTCTGATTAGCTTTAGATTTTGTTCCTGTTTCTTTGTAAAAATCGGCCTTCGCGGCTTTGTTTTGTAACGGAGTTATCTTTTTCCATATTGCATTTGCTTTTTGTTTTTGGCGTTTCTGAATTTTGAGTTTTTACCTGCGGCCCCCATTCCTAGCGAGATGAGAGTGTCTCTGAAAACTTTGCCGTGTCCGACGATGGCCCCCTAGTTTTGATGGGGTCACCAATTACGTCCGGCTTCGGCCCTGAAGGTTTGGCTTCTCGAGGATCGCGAAGCCTCATAACTCCGTTCAACCGATGTCTTTATGACTCTTGTTCAACCGATGCATTTATGACTGCTCTTTTCGAAGCGTCGGCTCGGTTTCTGTAGGGGCTTGAATTCAAATTCGAACGTTTGCGACCTATGATCTTCCGCCCTTTGATTTTTTGGGTCTATAAAAGGGGTGAAACCATTTCCCTATATCTCACAATTTTTCTGAATATCCTTTGTCTTTCTGAAGAATTTCTTTCTTTTTCTTCGAGCTTTCTGAACTTTTACATTCTGCCATGTCTTCCACTGATTCCTCCAACCAAGGCTCCAATGCCCTAGAGCCTGTCATGGATGAGCCCACTATTTGCTTTAGAACCACTGCTTCCCCGGTGGCTATGAATAGCTACATGTCCTTCTTTCGAGATCACGGCCATATGGTGGAGAGAAGATTGAATCTGGGTCGTATCGGGCCAGTCCACCGGGCTATGGTCATTGACAATGGTTGGACGCATTTTGTGATTACTCCGGCTGGGGCATACAACCTGACGCTTGCACAAGAGTTTTATGCCGCTGTATCTGAGAACGGCCACGTTGATCGCACCACCACTGTTTCTGTCCGTGGGGTGACTATGGATTTTACTCTGGCTGCCATAAATGACTTTTATGGTCTTCTGAATCCCGTTGAGGATTACAATACCTTTTTTTGATATCGAGAGCAGGGCCGGCTATTACGGTGCACCGTTCGATGCCTTCCAATTTCAACTTAGGAACGAGTGGGAGGAGGGCACATGCGTGACAGCCAATATGCTAGACCGGAAGGAGAGGGAGTGGAAGCGTTTTTTAAACACACGGGTCTTCTGCATGCCCGACTGTAATGAGGTTACAGATGTTGAGGCATTTGTCCTTTACACTCTTTCGGTTCCCGAGACGACCATCAACTAGGGTCGCCTGATCCATTTTGAGGCAATCAAGTTTGCTACCTTGAGGCATGATGCTATTCCTCTGCCTTTTGCCTGGATGATCTCCAACATGTGTATTAGAAGCCGAGGGATGCTGATCTATGCTACCACAGATCGATACTATGCTCACCCTGAGGCGGATGAGTGAAGAGGATGGAGCCCCTCTATTTTTTTTTTGCTCCATTGTAAAAATTTCCTTCAATTCATAATAAACTGAATTTCTTCCTTTTGTGATTAGTTTCTTCTGTTTGTTGTGATTTTTGGGTCGCCCCCTTCTGTCGGATAAGCTTTGGTTGTCGGAGACAGAATTTGATCATGCTTTGAATAATATTTCATTGATCATAGTTAAACGGGCTCAAAGCCTTTACAGGAAATGCTTCTAGAAAATGGTCGAGTTCATTGCTCTTACATGTAATATCGTTTCAAGTTATCGGCAAGCTAGGGCCTGTTGAACTCACGGGCTTCTTTATCCTTGAGGATGTAGGTCCCTTTTTTGACTATCCTTGATACCTGCCAAGGACCTTCCCAGTTTTTGGCCAGCTTTCCCTTATCCATTTGCTGTCCGGTCGCCTTTCTGTTATGCAGCACAAAATCTACCACCATAAAAGAGTGGTTGCGGATTCACTTATCTTGGTGTCTTTTTGCGGCTTCCTTGTAGTTTACCAATTGAACGTGAGCCTTCAGGCGCTTTTCTTCGGTGAGGTCCAGTTCGATCTGTCGGTTGGTGACATTGTCGGCCTCGTCGAAGTGAGATACTCTTATACTCGGCAGTGCCATTTCTATGGGCGTCATCGCCTCTGACCCATAAGTTAACGCGAATGGTGTCTCCCCCGTCGTTTTCTTTCGGGTTGTTTAGAGCGCCCAGAGGGCTTCGGGCAGGTAGTCTACCCACTTCCCTGCTTTCTGGTCTAGGCTCTTTTTCAACACCTGTAACACTTGTTTATTGGCATTTTCCGCCTGACCGTTTCCCTGAGGGTAGCATACCGAGGATTGCCAATGTTTGACGTTATGCTCTTTGCAAAATTCATCAAACTCATCTCTGAACTGTGGACCGTGGTCGGATACAGTGGCTCTTGGCACCCCAAATCGAGTCCAAACTTGATCCAGTAGGAAGTATATTATATCTCTGGCACAAATTTTCACAAGCGCTTTTGCTTCGATCCATTTTGTGAAATAATCCACAGCGACGACCACATATTCGCAATTCGACCGGCCACTTTTTAATGGACCGAACAAATTGATTGCCCACATATCGAAGGGCCATGTGGCTACAATGATTCTTTGCTCCACTGAGGGTAGCCTTGGGATGTCAGCGAAACGTTGGCACTTGTCGCAGCATTTGGCGTACCTTTCAGCGTCTTTGGCCAATTTTGTCCAATGATATCTTGCTAATAAATCTTTCTGGGACAAAGTACGGCTGGAGGGGTGGCCTCCGCATAACCCTTCATGCAGCTCTGTCAATATTCCTCGTACCTCCTCGGGTCGGATGCAGTGCTGTAACGGCTTTGAAAAAGATCTTCGATATAGTATCCCATTCAAGATCGTATAGCGTGCTGCTCTTTTCTTTAAGGCTTAGGCCTCCTTGGTATGTTCGGGCAAAGTCCCGTTTTCTATATATGCTTTAATTTCATCTATCCAGCATGGGACCGATTGTTGAACATCCATTATCTCGGCTCGACAGATGGCTGGCTCTTCGTGGTACTCAAACATGACCGAGGGGATGCTGAACTCATCTTTGGAGATTTGTTTGGATAGATAGTCCGCCCGCTCGTTCTGTTCGCGTGGTATGTTTTGGAACTCGTAGTACTTGAAACCGCTTCTCAATTTCTTGACGAGATTGATATATCGCTTTAAAACTCCGTCTCTTGTTTCGAAGGTACCATTGATCTGGCACACTATTACTTTCGAATCGCAAAAAACATCCACGTTTTCAACGTTCATTGATTTGGCCAGTTCCAACTATAACCACTAAGTATTCAGCTTGGTTGTTGGAAGCCGAGAAGTTAAACTTCAAGCCTTCTCGATCTCTTCAGACGAACCCGGCTCCAAGAGTATTATCCCGGCTCCACAGCCATTTCGGCTCGTGGCTCCGTCGACATACACCTGGTAACAGTGACTCGGCCTTTTCGGCACCACCACTGTTGGGGTATTTAATTCAACGACGTTTGGAGAACTAGGCTGTCCGGCGGGCTCTTCTTCGTTAAAGCTTGTCTCGACTATGAAGTCTGCCAGAGATTGAGCCTTGATCTCTTTTATGGGCTCGTATCGGATGTCGAATTCAGTTAACTCGATAGCCCATCGTAGCAATCGACCTGATAGGTCCGGCTTATGCAGCAGCTGTCGTAGCGGACCATTTGTTAGTACAATGATCGTGTGCAAAGAAAAGTAAGCCCTTAATTTTCGGGCTGCTATAACAAGCGCGTAAGCCAATTTTTTTGCATTTAGATAACGGCTCTCAATGGGACCGAGGGCTTTTGAAACATAGTAAACGGGTTTTTGGAGGGTCCGTCCTCCTTGACAAGAACAATGGCAACGGACCGGTCCGAGGCTGCCATATAAATAAAAGTTCGTCCCCTAGTATGGGACTGACTAACAGGGGAGGGCTCGCCAAATAAGTCTTGATGGCTCGGAAGGCTTGCGAGCATTCCTCGGTCCATTCGAAATTCTTGTTTCCTTTGAGAGTCTTGAAGAACGGGAGAAACTTGTCAGCAGATTTTGAGATGAATCTTCCCAGAGCTATGATCCTCCTATTTAGTCTCTGAACTTCTTTCACACAAGTGGGCTCCTCCATATTTTCCAGGGTTTGGATTTTTCCGGATTTGCTTTGATTCCCCTCTGAGTGACCATGAAACCCTGAAACTTGCCAGCTTGAACACCAAAAGTATATTTCGCAGGATTCAGCTTCATAGAATGCATCTTGACGTTGTCGAAAGTCTCCTGTAGGTCCGCCAGATGATCGGTTCGGGCTGATTTGACAACCATGTCGTCGATGTACACCTCCATATTCTTCTCGATTTGAGAACCGAAAACCTTGTTGACCATTCTTTGGTAGGTGGATTCGGCGTTCTTGAAACCGAAAGGCATCATCTTATAATAAAACATCCCACTTGCTACCCTGAAAGCGGTCATCTCTTTCTCTTCACCTGCCATCCTTACTTGATGGTAAGCGTCCAGAAAACTCAGCATTTCGAACCCGGCAATTCGATCGACCATCCTGTCAATCCACGGCAGCTCGTATAGGTCTTTTGGGCAAGCTTTGTTTAAGTCAGTAAAATCGACGCACATGCGCCATTTCCCATTGTGCTTCTTGACCATCACCACATTGGCTAGCGGTCGGGTATTGGAGTTCCTTGACAATCCCCGCTTCGACTAGTTTGCTCACTTCGACCTTAATCGCTTCCTCCTTTTCCTTAGAAAATTGGAGGGTTCTTTGCTGTATGGGTTTGAAACATGGGTCTACATTCAAGTCATGCAGGGCGACTTCGGGCTCTACGCCTCTCATGTTTGTGACTACCCAAGCGAACGCATCCAAGTTTCCTTGAGCATTGCTGTCAGCTCCTCTCTTTCCTTATCTTCCATTTGCCCGCCTATCTTCACCTTCTAATCAGGATATTTCTCATTTTTGATCACCTCAATTAATTCATCCTGTGCCGTGAAATTGGACTCGTCTCTGACTTGAAGCGTTTCACAAACAACCTTTCCGGGCCTTCTTGTCTCTTCCCGATCGATCTTCATTGCTTCTTTCGACGGATTCGGCTCATTTCGAGCCTCCGTTACGTCGACCGTGTCTATTCGGGCTCGTCAGGAGGCAGATCCGGGAGATTCGACTTGGGGCCTCTTATAGATTCCTCTCGCTGGAATATCGCTTCGATTCGTGGTCACGTGGTCCAGCAGGGTCCGGGGGCGGCTTACAACCATTCCAATTCCCTCATCGGTATAAAATTTTGCCATTTGATGGGGTGTTGAAACGACCATCTGAAATTTCCTTTGAGATGGGATCTCCAGGATTGCTGTGTAGTGCGAGTGCAGATCGACGACCCGGAAGTCGATTTTCTCTTTTCGGTACGGCTGTTGATCACCGATTTCAATGTCTAAATCAACGACGCCCCAAACGGTCACCTTATCATTGGAAAACCTCTCTAACATCCCCAAATAAGGCCTAAGTCTCGAAGTTTCAATCTTCAATTGTTTTAAAGTTTCCAGGTAAATGATATCTCGAGAGGCTCCGGTATCTAGGAGGACTCGATTGACGCCAAAATCATTTATTCCGACCATGACCACTATCGGTAGCTCCATCGCCCCGGGTGGGCCTGCCAGCTCACTTCGAGTAAACGATATCGCTTGTTCATCTTGAGCCAAAATGATCGGTTTCTCTCTTCCTCTGATGTTGATGGCATTGATCTGACTCTTGATGAGATGATTGCTGGGGAATTCTTCTACGATCACTTTGATTTCATTTTGATATCTACGAGGCCCCCGATCATTTCTGTTTCCTCCGTTATGTTTTTTGTACTTATCCAACTCTCCGTCTTTGATCATCTTGTCGACAATCCTTCTCAGAGTGATACATTCATCTGTGATTTGACCGTGATCTTCATGGAAATCGCAGTATTTTGTCTCGTTACGTGTCTTGGGGTTGGACCTTATGGGTCTCGGTCTTTCAATCCGGTCACGGATTTCATAGAGTATCTCAGATAGACTCGCATTAATGGGGATGAACTCGGATTCATCAAACTTCATTGGTCTTTTGACCTCTCTGTCTCGGTCCCTTCCTCTCTTTCGATCTTCACTTCGTTCTTCCTTTCGCTCATCTCTCTTCTCGTCTTTCGAAGATCTGGATTCACCTCGATGCTTTCCTTTTCCAAAGGGTGAGGGAGCCACTTCGGTCAATCCGAATATGCGGGCCTGGTTGAAAAGGTCGCGCAGATTCGCTGGTGGATTCATTGCAAAGTGAGTTTTCATCATTCCTTTAGCGATGCCAATCAGGAAACCTCTTTTGACCTCATTTTCAGGTAAGTTCTTTGTTTGCTCATAAACTTTTATGAATCTATCGTAGTAACTCCTGCATGACTCGCCCTCTCCTTGGCGGATCTCGTACAAGTCCTTTATGGATTTCTTTGGCCGTTCTGCGGTTTCAAATTCCTTCAAAAATTTTGTCCATAGCTCGTCCCAACTTTTGATTGAGCCTCGAGGCAGACTTCAGAGCCAAGTAGCGGCTCGTTCCTGCATACTTCCCACAAATGCGACACACCATACGGATTGGTTTTTTGTAGCCAGGAGAGTTCGGCTCTGAAACGCAGCTATCCATTCGAGGGGACAAGTGGTCCCTCTATAATAGACGTACTGCGAGTACTGTACAACTCTCGAGGGCAGCGAATCAAGTATTTCATTCGAGAGAACATCAATCCCTTAGGTTGGCTCAGTTTTCTCATATTGATTTGCTTTCTTCATCTCTGAGATTTCTCTTTCCATTTTTTCTAGCCGGTCATCCTTCTTGGGTTCGGTGTGTTTTATGGGAACCAACCTTTTCTGAATGATGTCATCTGAATCTGCATAGTAGATCGATTCCATGTCTTGCTCTGCCATCTTATTGTTAATGATCCGTCGTGCGTCGCGGGTATCTTTAGCCTCATGACATGGGATCACATTCCTTTCAGGGTAGGCGGGTCCCAGTCATTGATGAAGCCCCCTTTTCTTCGGTACATCCTTTTTCTTTTGCCCTGCCGACGAGTATTTACTCCCTTCTATGTCAGCCCTTGTCGGTTCTTACGGGGAGCCGCCTGGTTCTTAGGGGGAGCCGCGATCTCGTGTCCCGAGGTGATGAGGAGATGTTCATCGGCTGTCATGAGTGGGATACCACAGGCGGCCAGGCTCAAATTCGCCAGAAACACCTGCTTTACGTATTTGGCGTAGGCTAGTGCCGCTTTCGCCTCCGGAGTCATGGCCGCCAGGGCTTCTTCTACCCTTGGAATTTTTTCCAGAATGGCCTTTCTGTTTTCATGTTGTTTCAATGTTCCCTCTATGCCTTTTACGCGCGAGGGTCCGGAACGGTTTAGAGCCGAATTTCTCATGTTGTCTCTAGAGATGGACCTCCTTTGATTTATTATAGTTCTCGCATCGACATTGAGTTTTGATCTATCCGGATGAGGGTCGTCCCATCCTACGGTGGGGTTCTCAAGCATGGTATCCAAGTTATCCTGGCGAGGGAAATCTCGCGTGGTCCCCTTTTCTGGAGTAGGTGGAACATGGGTAGCGTCCTTTGTCCCTGCCATGTGTCAAGCTCCGATTGATTGTCTGCGTTAGATGCCAAAAAGTACTCTGGTTCTCAACCGTTCTGACGCTCACCAACCTTGTACTATCTGAGCGCACATGCGGTGTGTCGGGGATTTTGTCGAAAGTAACCTTTCCGGCGGATCTGATGGCGGTGCCGATGTACGGATTTCGGAATCTAGGGGGCAACTGTGATTTCTCAAGCATGAGGCCCCAAAAATTCCGATACCTAACTGATTCCGGTATATCTTTTCCTGTAGATTCAGAGAATCAATACAACGCAACAACACGAGCTCTTTTTGACGTGCCATCCAAAAATTCGAGTGTATATAAAATTCGCCAAAATGACGCTATGACAATAGCCAAAATAGTGAGCGTGACTTTGGCCCATTTCTTAACATGAAAATGTCAAGAGCGTCGACTTCTCAAGAACAAACTCAACAGATTCACGTGTCCTCAATCCTTTCGAGTGGATAAATAGTTACGAACAACTAACTAAAAGCTCTGAAAGTAGTTTTCCGGCCAGGAAACGTGCAATGCCAACTCCGACGAGTTTCTTTGCACAAAAGTCATGAGTGAGGTGATGATTCAACCGCAAACTCGTGATCCTGAGCAAGAAATCGGAAAGGTTACCTTGTTTCGAGACGATTTTGGCACTGAAATGAGGCTCGGACGTGAGCGAGTGAGAGCTGAGTTTTTTGATGAAGAAACCATGAGGGAGGCCTGGGGAAGACTGAGCTCTTTCCGGGACCGCCGTATATCTTTAGAACTATGGATGAGCCGTACGCCGGAGGTAGGCTAAAAACCTTGACGTTCCTGGTAACGGAGCCAATTGATAACGTCGAAATTATCAAGGGTGTTTGGCGGATGTTTAATGGGGATATCTAGCTGTATTTTATGTGTAAGTGGTGGTGCAAGGTGGAGCTGGAGAGCTCCGGAGGTGATTCAACGTAAATAAATTGAGATGCTAAAGAGACAGGGTTTTGCCTTGTTTTTCATATATCTCTCATTTCTGAATGGTAGATGGAGCCCTATTTATCAGGTAAGGACCGACTTACATTCAACATAATTACAACTAAGGACATAGTACAATTGAATCTACGGTGGCGGCTAGAATCACATATGGACGTGGGCGGCGTGGATTCTCGAGTAGTCGCTTCGTATCCTTAGCTGGTTGGCATGGTCGTCCGTCCCTTGTCTCCAGGTGTTTGGGGTAGAGGTCTTTGTGCGAGTCTCTTACCCTTATGCTTATGGGCCTGCTGTTAGAGCCTATTTCCGGCGTGGTTGTGGTCAAGGAGCATAGGCCTGGCCGTCCTCTCTCTATTTGATGTGTCGGCAGCCTTCGTCGAAGGTCGGCGGCCCTAAAGGTAGGGCTGGTCTGTCAGTTGCTGTACGTCTTTAATGTTTCATGGTGGTTGCATCGCCTTCAAGGCATCTACCTTGTCCGGGTTGGCTCTAATCCCGTCTTTGGATATCATGTATCCTAGGAATTTGCCCGATTTGACCCCAAATGTGCATTTTTTGGGGTTAAGTTTCATTTGAGTTCGCCTTAATACCTCAAATACCTCTCTGACATCCCTTAGGTATTGGTCAAGAGACCTGCTCTTGATTAGAAGGTCATCCACGTACACCTCCATGCATCGCCTGATCTGTTGGGTGAAAATTTTGTTTACAGCCCTTTGATATGTTGCTTCAGTGTTCTTCAGGCCAAATGGCATAGTGACATAGCAGTACGTCCCAAATTCTGTTATGAAGAAAGTTTTCTCCATATCTTGGGGATCCATTGTGATATGATAATATCCTTTATATATATCTAAGAATGCAAACACTTCATACCCCACTGTTGAGTCCACCAGATGATCAATCTTGGGTAAAGCATAACAATCTTTCGGACATGCTTTGTTGAGATCGGTGAAGTCAACACTCATCCTCCAACTCCCATCTGGCTTATTGACCAGTCCTGGGTTTGCTAACTACTCTGGATATTTATCTTCTTTAATAATGTTGGCCTGCAACAACTTGGTTACTTCTTTCTCAATTGCCGAGATGCGTTCGGAGGCAAAGTACCTCTTCTTTTTCCGAACAGGTCTCCTGCTCGGTCTATGTTTAGCATGTGTATGGATAGCCCTGGAGATAATCTTGGCATGTCTTCGGTTTTCCATGCAAACATATCCTTGAACTCTTTCAAAAGATTTACCAGAGATTCCTTATGTGAGGCTGGAATGAATGTCCCCACACTAGCTTGTGGTCGGCTGCTCGTCCCATGACGAACGGCCTGTCCCTCGGACGACCATCTCTCTTCATCCTCAGGGAGTAACTCTTCGATGCTCACCTGTTGAACCATCATCGTTTCGTTAACTGTTGCAGTATAACAGCTCCTTGCTGTTTCCACATCACCTTTGATTTCTACATAACCGAACTCAGGCTAACATGAGCTGGTGAGATTACAGCGTGAAGATCACTTAGTGCTGGTGATGACGGTCGATTTGTACCCATTATTCTGCAATCTTCACCCTTGATTTTGATGTGAAATAACCTTAAGAGAGTGATAATAAGTCATTAAGTGCCTAATTTAGATATACCCCGTGTTATGATTTATTATTATGCATTTCGGTAATTTATTAAGTATTTGGTATTACAAACTATGTTTTTGTATGATAAATACAGTGAGCATTATGGACGGACTATGGAGAAGGAATTAAAGATCAAGGACAATGCGAGCCCGGCGAGAAGATAGAAGACGAGCCCGAAAGCGATGAAGGCTCGGTCGACCGAGCCCGGCTATTCGGTCGACCGAGTGGACTTAAAGCCCGGCCACGATCCGGCGTATTACTTAAGTCGGTTAGGGTTTAGGGAATCCGATCCTTAGTCGGTTTCTAAGTCGGTTTTGAACTCTATATAAGCACATTGTCATTAGTATTATGTAGACATTCATACATTGATTCAATCATTCATAAAAGAGCACAATAAATTGAGAGTTTTTCAGCAAGTTAGGGCTGTAACAATGTAAGCCCTTAATCTTCATGTTTTATTTTCAAGTAATTAATTCTTCCAATTATGGTCTTATCGTTTGAACTAATTAAACATAGCTAGATGATGTGATTCTCGGCTATGACGTTAGGTGGTGGTGACACCTTGTCAATGAGGATCCCATGACCTACGTCATAATCTAGATTTATTCATGACTCTATTTGATTTAATTAATGTGTATCTATGATAGTTTATATAAGTGATGTATGAATTCTTGTTTAATACGTTCGTATAAGGAAACAACGAGAGATTATTTCTAGGATGTAATTAGGGTTGAATTCGTCCGGGTGACCGAGCGAGTCGTTCGGTCGACCGAGCCACTTCACTCGGTCGACCGAGCCCTAATTTTGTCGACTAGGAGAGTTCGTAACAAAAGCTCATCAAAATCGAGAGATGAATCCAAAAGTAGGCGCTTGTCCGGATGGTCAATTCGGTTTGTCTTTTCATTGGACCGAAATCCAAAGGAAGGGCACTCGTAGAAAAGGACGGTCAAACTTTTTCGGTGAAAGCTGGCCGGGTGAAAACCTGGCAAGTCAAGGGCAGTGTTTAGAAATGAAGATTTTGGAAGTCGAGCTATAGACTCAAAAATTTAGAATTCTTTCGTTTCATTTTATTTTATTTTATTTCATCTTTATTTTTAGTATGAATAAAAGTAACGTAGAATGACGAGAGCCTTTTTTATTTTTGCCGTGTTCCAATGACCATTAGGTTACGGATGTGCAAAAAGTTTTTTTACTCGAATCATTTTAACGTGAAGTAGAGTAGGAAGAGAAATCATTATAAAATGTATTGATGATGAGAATTTGGTGAAAAGATGCTTAGTTTCAAATTTGTATTATTTGGAAAAAGTGAAGATTTATATGTTAATGGATTGTGGTTGGATTATTCGATTTTTGAGGTGAGGATTTTTCAAATTGTGACATAATAATTTTGATAGACTTATGTGTTCTAGCTTGAAAATTTCGTGTGTATCAAATTGAGGAGGTCAACTATCATTTATTTTTACACATCCCCATTTTTCATTTCCCAATCCACCTTTTCATTTCCCCATTAATTTATTCCTCCAACAAAACCATTCCACTCCTCAATCCTTGCCTTTCTATCTCCACCAATCACCTTCCACCATTTCAATCCTTTCACTTTCCACATCTTTCTATTTAAACCTCCTTTTTCTCTTCATCATTTCCACACCACAAAATCTTCATCTTCTCCAAATCCCCAATTTTCTTCTTTTTCTTCTCTCCATTAATTCCCATTTCCAATCTTTCTCATAACTTCCATCCACCCAAGATTGGGGATAGTAATCTAAATGATCCCCTCCAATATCACAAATTGTGACTGTTCATATCTCTGAAGGATTATCCGACCCGGTATCACGGGGAAGACTCGAACCTCGGCGGCGAAGCATCGGTTCGGTCGACCGAACCGTTCTGCTCGGTCAACCGAGGCCATTCTCTCGGTCGACCGAGAGCTTCATACTTCTGCATCATTTTGTCAGCGTTGCTCTGTCCCAGTTCTGCAATTATGCCACCAAGACGACGATCCTCCGCACGGTTGTAGCAAATCAACGATGCCATACCCTTGATCAACGGGGTACCGCAGGTTCGCTAGCCAAGAGGTATTTTCGGTTTATCGGAATTTCTTCAACAATTCGCCGGTACACCGGGCTCGGGGATTAGATTTGACCAACCGTGGTCAAGAGCCGTTCGATCTAGTGGAGTATTATCGGTGGCAAGAGGTTGTTGCGCCACCCGGCCAAGTTAATGTCGGCCGGGTAAGAGAGTTTTATTCTTATTTACGCGTGCACCCACACACGAATTTAGTCCATGTTCGTGGCAAATCCATTGTCATTAGTCTATGTTTAGCATGTGTATGGATAGCTCGGAGATAATCTTGGTTTTAATACCACGAAATTTACTATCAGGGTCCTGCCCTTGGTTCCTTCCCCAAAAGTCGTTGGGAGCTTGATCATACCAATTGGATGAACTGGGGTTCCGGCAAAGCCGAACAAGGGAGCCGACACGGGTGTGAGATCGGCATCCTTTAGTTCTATAGCTCGGAACACATTGTAATAAAGGACATTCACGGCACTGCCGGTGTTCACGCAAATCCTCTTTGTCATGTGGCGGTTGATTACCACCTCTATTACCAATCCTTCATTGTTTATGACCAAAGGAAGGGAGTCCTTGGGACCATAAGTCACTTCTCCTAGCAGTCTCTCTTTTATTAGGTTGAGTGGGAGCGGTAGACCTGCTACTGCCTGTATCTTTGGTTCTTCCCGTGTTGTTCGGTCCCCCGAGATCGTATTGATCGTATTAATAGGACGATTATCCATTTATCCATCCGGATCTGGTGAGTGATCTCTTCTTCTTCGAAAATCGTCTCTATAATCTCTATCATTGTAGTTATTTCTATGCTTGAACTCTCTTCGGCCATGCGGTTCGGCTTGATGGGTCCGATCTACGACCTCATCTAGCTTTCCATCCATTACTGCTGGATCAATATCTCTGATCAGATCCCGACATTGCTTTGAATCATGACCAACATCCTTGTGATATTTTCAAAACTTGTTAGGGTCTCTCTTCTTTCTGGGTCCCCTCATTGGTGGTGGGACCTTGGCTATGCCCTTTCTTTCCGTAATTGCAAAGACCTGTTCATGAGATCTGTTAAAAGAGATGAAGTCTCTATCCTGCAGAGCTCCCTTCTTGCCCAGCCGATCTGATATGGGTGCACTTACCCGGTCCCAAACTGACTTTCTTTTCTTGTCTGACTTATCTTCAGACTTGGTTTTCTTTCTTTCACCTCTTTCCATTTCTCTTTTTAGCCTATTCGATTCTTCTGCCTGGAAATGTTTATAGGCTACATCTAAACACTCTTCCATTGTCTGAGTAAGTTTATTGTTCAGCTTGGCGTGCAGCCGTCCCTCCCGCAGACCTGTCACGAAGAGGCGACCAGCAGTCGATCATCTGCATCCCGCATCTGTGCGGATTCTTCGTTAAAATGCTTTATAAAGTGAAGAATGGACTCATCTTTCTTCTGCTTCAAAGTTAGAAGGTGGGTATGATTTCTCCAAAACAGACGAGGTGTGATGAATGCATGGACGAACTTCCGAGTTAAGGCTCCAAAATTGGAGATTATCCTGGGAGGAATCTTATTGAACCATTCCTGAGCTCTTCCTGTGAGCAGCGCATGGAAGGCTTTACACTTCATCTCGTCTGAGGCATTATACAGATTCATGTAGGATATGTACTGATGCATATAGTCATAGGGATCCTTAGATCCGTCATATGACTCAATCTTGGTAATCTTTAACCCCGCTGGTCGGGGATAACTGTCGATGTACTCAGTGAAAGTTGACGCACAGAGACGTTCATCTGATCGTCTGCCGTGTAGGACATCCAGTTCAGCCCTGGCTGTATCGTTGGGATGTTGGTGGATGTTCCTCTTCTCTGTGTGACCACTAGACTCCACGACCTCCTGCTTCTTATGAGTTCCTTGAGGGAGGGTCATTTTTGAAGCTTCTGGGGGGTCTCTCCTCTTCATTATTTCATCAAATATGATTTTAAGGGTGTTATTATCCATATTATTTAAATCTTCCACCAACATCTGGTTGGATGGATCCTAGAGAACCAGATCAGGCTGATGAGTTTGACCTTCGGCGGGGTTTGCACCCTTCTGAGCGGCCGTAGTTTTGGCCTTCACCCTGGGCGGTAGTAGCAGTTCCACCTTGCTGGGTTGGATCCACTGGATCCTGAGCTCCTTTCTTGTTGGTGTTTTTAGCCATTATCAACAAAAAATGAGATCTCTAGGATTTTTAGATCGATTTATCAGAAAAGAGTCCCTTCTTCTAGCACCAATTGCGATGCTGGATCTCGTCTATTAATCAATCCGGGCCGTATTCCTTTGTGACAATCGATTCAAGACTAAACTTTAGAATAAGATGTGGAACGTGGGGTTGTTTTATGTATTTTTAGACTGAGCTCTCGAGTTATTTCTCTTGAGTTGCCTACGTATCCAATGACTGTATTGGAATCAAGTCTTTCGTAGTCCTTCAGGTTGTTTATATAGGGGATAATTTATCCATTTCCTTGTCCTACAAGGAATCACATTATACTATCATTAATATTCCCTAAGGATATATACACGCAAATCCCTTTCATTTAGGGATAATTATGGACATATTTAAATGTCATGATCAGAGTCTTCATGACTTAGGATTCTTTCCTTATTTATCTTTAATTATCCATCACGTGGATTAATAACATCTGGGGTTGTTCTGTGCGTCCTGCACCGAGCCCCCAAGGCCACTATGGCTGAACTAGGCAGCTCGTCTTCACCAAGCCCTAGCCGACCTGCGGTGGCTGGAGGAGGAGCATTTGCCGATCTCCTACCTGGGGTTAGGGACCTGCCCTTAGGTATGTGTTTGAGGCTCTTAGCCCTTAATGCCTTGATTTTAGAGGCTATTCATTTATTATATGACTTAAATGGATGACACGTGGTGCAGTTCGGGTCGGCCATCATCAGTTTGCTACTACCTGCTCAGCAACAACACCGTCTGTCATTGAGACGGCAACCATGTTGCTTAGTGTTTTCTATTCTTTGATTTTTATTGTAATTGACCAGTAGCTCCACCAAGGAACTTGAAACATTACTTGGAAGTTGATTCGACCATGGAAATTGAAAGGAAAAAAAGGATGGCTGAAAATGTTAACGACGAAGCGGAGGTTGCGGTGCCTAAAAACTCTATACACGTTTATGCTACATGGAACATCAGCCAATCCATGCATCTATCCACCTACCAATCAGGCTGAAGCTTATCACCCAAAACCAAATGTGATACGTATGATAAAGAATTACATACAATTTATCGGTATATGGAATGAAGATCCTAGTTCCCACATCACCAACATTTTGAAGGCTTGTGGTGCCATTCAACTGCTTAGGGATTCCCGAGAGGAATGTCCGTTTGACTGACTATATATAATAACAAAACTTCTTTGATTATTTATAATAATAAGATTGCATAAAAAAGATAGACAATAAATGATCCGACTTGATTGTGTTTAGGACACCAAACTAATAAATGTCTCCTAATCAAATTGTTGTGCACATATTTTACAGCTTAAACAAAACTAAATGACTTCTCTTTTGTTGTACGTACCTACTGTGAAGATCTACATTGATAGGCACATCAAGTATCAATCTTTCAAAGAATATATTTTCACACTCTATGTCTAAACATATAGATATAAGATTTTTTTTGAGGAAAGATCATTAAGGATTTTGTTTAGATGAAAAACATTGCTATTGAATATGTCCTTACTTAGTTGCAAGTTGATGATATCTTTACAAGACTCATCCTCAATCTTTTTTTTGAGAGATCGAGAGATAAACTACATTTACCTCCCTTATGAGCCTTGATTTTTGATTATTTGAAACTAAATGGGGTGTCAGGTTTGGTGACTTGATCTCTAAATTGATAAATAAACTGGTGGAACTAATATGAGAAACGAAGCTGAGAATGATGGTCAGTTTTTAGTAAAGTATATTCAGATTTGTGAAAGTCAATTTGATGAAATGCAACTGAGTTTCTTCGATGTCAGCAGTCAGTTTTGGTCTGCTGAGTTTTGCTGAGTATAACTGAGTTCTACATCTGGGTAGTTAATTACAAGTCTGGGAAGTCAGTTTGAGCTGAGTTTCAACTGGTGGATAATAGCTGGAGCTGAGGTCCACATCTGGGTATTTATGACAATTCCGACAAAGATCTTATGGCAGTTAGGGTTAGGTATTTGTGCCTATAAATACCAATGTTGTAATCAGTGCAAAGTGTGTGAAATTCCTTGTAATTCTGTGCATAATAAAATATCTCATTTCTCGTCCGTGGAGTAGTCGGCACAACGCCGGAAACCACGTTAAATCACTGTGTTCTCTTTGTTTCTTTGTTTTTATCAATTTCCGCCCTATTTTATGTTTGCATTGCTACTATGTTGTAATCCTTCTTAATCTTCAAGCTTCTCATCTGTGTTTTAACAAACTAGTATCGGAGCGAGGTTCAAGACTCAGAGAGTTGCAGGTTGAACAGAGTTGATGTTCACCAAGACCGGTGACCGGTGCTAGGATTTTGTGATCAAAGGTTTGTTCTTTAATTAGAAGGATGTCATCAATGAATGTAAAGATTGATAAATTTACAGAGAGGAACAGTTTCAGTTTGTGGCAAATCAAGATGCGGGCCTTGTTAAAACAACAAGGATTGTGGACTCATTTATCTGATAAGAGGGATGCCGGTTCTGCAGATTATGCCAGTCTGGAGGAGAAAGCACATTCAACCATCATGTGTGCTTGTCTGATGATGTTATCATAGAAGTTTCTGAGGAAGACACCGCTGCCAAGTTATGGTTGAAGCTTGAAAGCCTGTATATGACTAAGTCATTGACCAACAAGTTGCTGCTGAAGCAGAGGATATTCAGCCTGAGGATGCATGAGGGGACTCGGTTGAGAGATCATCTTGATCAGCTGAACACAATATTACTTGATCTCAGGAATATTGATGTGAAGATTGAAGATGAAGATGCTGCTTTGATTTTGCAGGTTTCATTACCAGCTTCCTATGAGAACTTTGTGCAGTCCTTCATAGTTGGGAAGGATTCAGTTTCTTTAGAGGATGTTAGGTCGGATTTACATGCCAAGGAGCTAAGACATAAGGCACTGGGGCAGACAATCAGGCTGCTGGACTAGTAGTCAGTAGCAGTAGTGGAAAAGAGCATAGTCAGTCAAGGAAGAAAAATTCCAAGAAGACAAGGTCCAAACGCCTTAAATCCACAGATGTTTGCAATTACTGTAAGGAGCAGGGACATTGGAAGTCCAATCGTCCAAAGAGGAAGAAACAGCAGGAGAACAGTTCTGGCACTGCTGCTGTGGCAGCTGAGCATGACTCAGATGAGGATACGGTCCCAGTGGCAGGAGATTCAACACATCAAACTGATGTGTGGATTCTGGACTCTGGGTCATCATTTCATATTTGCCCTCACAGAGAGTGATTTTCAAGTTTTTAGCAGATAGATGGTGGTCATATATCTATGGCAAACGGCAAGGTCTGCAAGGTAGTTGGAATTAGCTCAGTTTAGTTGAGGACAGGGGATGGAAGATTCTATAAACTGAGTGAAGTTAGACATGTTCCACAGATGACCAAAAACTCAGTATCTCTCAGTTCTTTGGACACCAATGGATTCAGTTTTAAGAAGGAAAGTGGAGGGCTGAGTGTCTATAAAAATTTAGTTTTGGTTCTCAAAGGAGTCAATAAAGGGACTCAGTATATATTACAAGGGTCAGTTGTTGCTGGTTCTGCTGCTGTGGCATCTGCTGAGATTCATCAGTCACAACTTACAAAACTGTGACACATGAGACTGGGTCACATAGGTGAAATAGGGATGCAAGTTCTTTCTCAGAAAGATCTTCTTGGGGAGTGTAAGGTCACGCATCTGGACTTTTGTGAGCATTGTATGTTTGGGAAGCTTCATAGGAGCAAGTTCTCAAAAGGGGAACACAACACAAAGTCATCACTTGATTATATTCATTCTGATTGTTGGGGGTCATCAAATGTGGAGTCATTGGGTGGTCACAGATATTTTGTGGTCTTTATTGATGACTATTCAAGGATGACTTGGGTGGTGATGATGAAACACAAAAGTGAGGCATTCAAAAGCTTCATATAATGGAAGGCTCTAGTTGAAAATCAGTTGGGGAAGAAAATCAAGAGGCTTCATACAAATGGTTTGGAATTCGGCTGGACCGAGTTTGATGAGTTGTGCAGAAATGAGGGTATTGTCAGACATCATACAGTCAGGAATACTCCTCAGCAGAACGGGGTAGCTGAGATGCTAAATCAAACTCTTCTGGAGAGAGCAAGATGCATGCTCTCTCATGCTGGTTTGTCAGGGAGATTTTGGGAAGAGGCTATTAGCACAGCTTGCTACTTAATCAACAGGAGTCCTCACACAGGGATCAGTCTCAAAACACCAGTTGAGATGTGATCAGGCAAGCCTGCAGACTATTCAGTTCTAAGGGTATTTGGAAGCACAATTTACTATCATGTCAGTGAAGGGAAACTGGAACCAAGGTCCAAGAAAGGAGTGTTTGTGAAGGTATGGTGATGGATTAAAAGGGTACATAATTTGGTCATCAACAGAAAACAGAGTTATTCTCAGCAGAGATACAGTTTTTGATGAAAATTCTATGCTCAGTTCATCAGTGGAGAGGATAACTGAAACTGAAACCAGTGCTGAAGCTGAGAAAACTGACGGTAAGGTTGAGCTTCAGGTGGAGTCAGTTGAAATGCAACAATCAACTGAGCCAAGTCAGTTTTCATCGATCTGGTTGCTGAACCAGAACTGAATCCCAGCCAGTCAGCTGAGCAAATGTCAGTTGAGTGTCAAACAAAGAACATGGGTCAGCAGAGTATAGCTTGTTAGGAAATCTATGCGGGAACGCAGCGGAATTCAAAAACTTGATTCCCTTTTACCCAAGATCGACTTCGTTTAAGCAATAAACAAATAAGCTAGTAACGGTGGTTACCTTGGTTTATCTTAAAGATCGACGCTTTGACCGTCCAAGGAGAGTAGTTCTGCATAGAGCCGCCCAAGTGTTCGGCTCCTACCTCTAGTCCACACGAACAGCCCGCCGGAATCCCATCATGGATTGCTATTGGAAAACTCCGGTTGCTAGACCGGCCTTTTTCCCTCTCTCCAACTCTCTATAGGATGCTCTCTATTTTACACAAGAACTATTAGCTATTGGAATTGTGTTGTACAAAAGAACTTGACACGCACTTCCTTTTTATAGGCAATGTGGCGCCCCAAATATGAGTGGAGGAGAAGAAAACATTTTCCCAATAAAATAAGGAAAATATATTTGATCGATTTATCTAATTTAATTTAAAATCCTATATTAAATATTTCCAATATATTGTCAATATCTTATATTGACTATATTTATCTTATTACCATAAATCAATTTACACAAGTGTGCAAATCTATAGTCATTAATATCCAATATTAATATATGTCAATATTATTAATTAAATTGCACAATCCAAGTGTATCATATACACAATGAATGTGGCACCCCTCTTGCCAAAGATTTGGCATCCGGAATATTATTTAATTAATATAATACTATGATTAATTAATTTTCAAAAAACATGTATATCACATATATACAAAATTTCGACATATACATCATATATATATATTTAATTAATCAACATAATTAATATCTTGTATTTAATTTATTCATAATAAATAAACACCACCATATTAATTTACCACTATAACCTTTATAGTCTCGAGATAAACTTTCCTTATTTGGCTATCAACTATAACCACATTTTTAATCCGGCTAGATGTTCTTATGTGTGTGACCCGATAGGCTTCCGAATATGTTGGCCGTAGACACAAAGTGTGAATTTCGAAAATTCCCTTCATACCTAACGATCACGGGATAGCGTCTAGCAACAAACCGTGACCCCCAATCATCGGAAGAGTCAAATGCAATGACTAATACCTTTCATGTGAAATAGTTACCGTATAACTTACAATCCTATTGCTGTAATAATACCCATACAGTCGTTAGTCGAGTGTCAAAACATCAACGACCGTATCTTATAATCCGGATATCAAGCTCTCTCGAAGTAACTCATTTACTTCCACTTTGCAAAGATTCACGAGAGTAAGACATTCCTTATAAGAAGGCCCTTTCGGATATTCACCCCTACTATAGGGAACACGATTCCCAGACGACCATACATGTATACTCCGCATGCTTCAGTATTATACCCAATCAATACCGCATGATCGCCCTGTGGCTAGGGGAAACCTCAATAGTGTCAAAGCATGACAATCCATACCGTGATGCCATGAAGACTCCGGTCTTAAGGATAATTACACAACTGCCACATAGTGCGACACTTAATGTAAGTGGGTCAGTCTGACGTACGCATTCTCTAATACACGTCCATATACAGTCCAAGTGTCTCTACACTTCGATAGATGAGATCTATCCCTGCCTTTAAAGACATAAGACATCTAATATGTGCTAGTCTATTTATACTATCAATGCCCTATTTAATAGTACATCAGCCTAGAGACATTTAAGTATCAAACTTATTAAAGTGATTAGAGATCTCATCAACCATAATCGCCTATCATGGTTTCTCTATCACAGTTTAATACTAAGGACATTATCATATAGCAATTCACAATTGGTTCTTTAAAAAGAACATATATATGACAACATAAAAGCCATTTAATATATGTATAAAAACATAAAGAAATAGTAGAAATGATCCGACCCGGTCGGATCCGGTCCAACCCGATTGGGTTTAGGACACTATTTCAACATAGCTGTCAGCAGAGCTAGAAGATCCAATGTTGGGGTACCTCCCAGGAGGTATGGGTTTGATGATATGGTTGTATACGCACTTCAAGTTGTAGAAGAAGTGGATGGTTTTGAACCTTCTACTTACAGGGAAGCAGTGACATGTTCTAAAGTATCTCAATGGCTTGATGCCATGAGAGATGAAATAGAGTCATTACTGAAGAATCAGACTTGGGTTCTAGTTAAACATCTAGATGATAGGAGAGTTGTTACTTGCAAATGGATCTTCAAGAAGAAGGAAGGGATAAATGAGGCAGAAGGAGTTAAGTATAAAGCACGTTTGGTTGCAAGAGGGTTCAGTCAGAAAGAAGGGGTGGACTTTGATGAGATATTCTCACCAGTAGTCAGAAATACTTCAATCAGAGTGTTACTAGAAATGGTGGCAAAATAGACTTAGAACTTGAGCAATTAGATGTGAAGAAACCTTTTTTACATGGTGAGGTAAATAAAGAGATATACATGACTCAGCCAGAGGGTTTCCAAGTTCCTGGTAAGGAAGATTTTGTGTGCAAGTTGAAGAAGTCCTTGTATGGACTAAAGCAGGCTCCTAGACATTGGTATAAAAGGCTTGACAGTTATATGATTAAGTTGGGTCACATCAAAAGTCCTTATGATTGTTGTGTTTACAACAGTCAGTTGGAAGATGGATCATACATCTATCTTGTGTTATATGTGGATGACATGCTGATAGCTGCAAGAAAGAAGTCTGATGTTCAGTATCTGAAAGACCTTCTCAGTGCTGAGTTTGAAATGAAAGATTTGGGTGCAGCCAAGAAAATTTTGGGGATGGAGATCTGGAGAAATAGAAATAAAAAAAAACTGTTCTTATCTTAGCAGGGCTATATACAGAAGATTTTGTCAAAGTTTGGCATGTCAGCTGCAAAGCCAATAGATACTCTATGACATCAAATGTTCATTTGTTAGTTTTTGCTTCAATATCAGCAGAGGAGAAGAAGTACATGTGAAGAGTTCCCTATGCGAGTGCAGATGGCAGTCTAATGTATGCAATGGTATGCACTAGGCCTGATCTGGCTCACGCAGTCAGTGTTGTCAGCAGGTTTATGGCTCAACCTGGAAAGAAACACTGGAAAGCTGTGAAAAGAATGTTCAGGTACCTTAGAGGTACATCTGATGTTGGTCTCATTTATGGAGGTGATACTCAAGAACTGATCACAGGGTAATGTGATGCTAATTATGCAGGTGATGTGGACAGCAAAAAATCTATGACTGGTTATGTTTTCACTTTGGGAAATTCAGTTGTCAGCTGGAAAGCAACTCTTCAGGAAATAGTGGCTTTATCAACTACTGAAGCTGAGTATATGGCTCTTACTGAAGCAGCCAAGGAGGGTATCTGGTTGAAGGGTCTAGTCAGTGATTTGGGGCTACATTAAGATCAAGCTGAGATTTATTATGACAGTTTGAGTGCAATTTGTCTAGATAAGGATCATTTTCATCATGAGAGAACCAAGCATATTGTTGTGAGGTATCATTTTCTGAGAAATGAGAAGAGGGTTGTAGTGAAGAAGACCAGCACCAAGGATAATCCTGCTGATATTTTCACTAAACCAGTTCAGCAGAGCAAGTTTCAGTTGTTTCTGGACTTGCTGAATATTCAAAGCTTATAAACTGAAATCTGGATACTTAGTTGGGGGCAGATCAACTTGAGTGGATTCTGTGGTGATGTCTGGTACAAGAACATCCTGACATTGACGAATGCATCTGATACAAGTACATCTTATTATGCAATCTGGTCGATTGTGAATGAGAGTTCAAGTCATGGTGGAGATTTGTCAGTTTTGGTGACTTGATATCTAAACTGATAAATAAACTGGTGGAACTAATCTGAGAAACTGAGACTGAGAATAATGGTCAGTTTTTAGTATAGTATATTCAGTTTTGTAGAAGTCAGTTTGATGAAGTGCAACTGAGTTTCTTCAGAAGTCAGCAGTCCGTTTTGATCTGCTGAGTTTTGCTGAGTATAGCTGAGTTCTACATCTGGGTAGTTGTTTACAAGTCTTGAAAGTCAGTTTGAGTTGAGTTTCATCTGGTGGATAACAGCTGGAGCTGGGGTCCACATCTGGGGTATTTATGACAATTCCGACAAAGATCTTATAGCGATTAGGGTTAGGGATTTGTGCCTATAAATACCGATGCTGTAATCAGTGCAAAGTGTGTGAAATTCCTTGCAATTCCGTGCATAATAAAATATCTCATTTTCTGTCCGTGGAGTAGTCGGCACAACGCCGGACACCACGTTAAATCACTGTGTTCTCTTTGTTTCTGTATTTTAATTTATCAATTTCCGCCATATTTTATGTTTACATTGCTACTGTGTTGTAATCCTTCTTAATCTGCAAGCTTCTCATATGTGTTTTAACATGGGGTAAATTTTTGTATAACCATCATTGCATATTTAAAGTGATTTCAGCATTGTCTTCTCTTTTGAGCTATGACACAATGATTTATATCATAGACAATTGTTTAAAGGTTAAATTAGTTTGTCTAAGGGGGAGATTTTGCTCTTTTGTGCATCTAAAGTCTTAGTCATTCAAAAACTAGAGCAACCCGAATGACCTTTCTATGCTGAAAAATAATACTTATTAGCTTTTGTTTTTATGACTGCAACTTCATCTTATAAGCTTATTTTCAAGTAACCTAGGATTAATGGGGAGCATAGTTGAGACTTGCATCAATTATAACTTGTTTTTATGCTATTTCTTAGCTGATAGTTGTGTGTATTTTTGAAAACTACAAAAGTGGGAGATTTTAGTTACAATGTGCATTGTGCTTAACTTATATCCATGGTATATATGCACAACATCTTTGTTGATTGTTTTAAAATACATCATAAACTTATCATAAAAACACATATACAAGTCTTATATATGTTTTTACATGATACATTGTTGATAAAGACATGAAATTAACATTGATATAATTTGAAGTTAATTTGATACAAGTTTTGGTGGTATTACATGTTATATTATAGATATGATGTACTAATGTCATTGAAGTCATTTAGACTTGCAATTTTGGGCATAATTTCATTGTTCAAATGCAGATATGAACATTACAAGACTTATACAATGATGATCAAGAGTTACAAGAGCATTGTACTAAAGGAAATACATCATACAACACTTGTACACAACATATATATGTGCTACATTTACCAAGTATAAGTTTGCTCTCATTATTCACTTTAAAAAGCTTTCCCATAGCTACATTTCTCAACAAAAAAAAAAAAAAAAAACTATTCCCAACTGAAATTGGAGAATGATAGGAGTGTTGATCACACACCAAGCCTTCATTCTATAAGAGAAAAATATAGGAATGGACAATACCCAACCTACTAAGTTGATTTTTTGTTTTAGTCCAAAAAGTAGCCGTTGCATTGAAATTTGATGAACCTAACCAAGATCCAAAGCTACATGAATACTTAAGAAATGCTTAAGGACTCTAATGAGCATTATTCAACTCATACGTAATAGATTAGAATTGCTTAAACCTGGTGTAACTCAGGTGATAGGACTGATTCTATCCAACAGCTCTGTTCTCACTTCAAACGGTCATAAACTAAAATTAAAAAAACATATACGGAGCTTCCATCAGATTAAAGAGGGGCTAGAGACAAGATTAATCAATTCATGTTTTGCAAATATTCAATATCAATTCAGCTCAATCAAACCTCAACTCAAGCTTACAATGCAAATTCTCAATCACTATTATGAAACTGCAAATTGTATGTTCTTGATTCATTTGAACAAGAAAGTGATACGCCAAACACGTAAAAGAGCCCTCAGATCCACATTTGGGCCTGAACACAGGCCCAATAACGGATAGGGTTATCGGCCCAATGAGTCCGCACCGACATAAGCCGGACAGGGGCCGGGCATCAATCAGCAAGCCTTCAACCCGCCACACACTACGCGACCTGAAGCGCCCGGGGGCCGCCAGTCCGCCCTTCAGTTCACTAGTCCGCCAACTCAGACCAAGCCCACTTCAATAGGCGAACATGGTTCACACATGAAGATTACAAGACAAACACTTAGACACAGACTCGGCAAAATATATAAATATATGTACTGTTATTTATTGTAACCGCTTCTTCTACCTTTACTAAGTACGTATGTACTTACCACCTCTTCTTTATTGTCCCCACCCCGAGAAGGTGGTTTATTTGTAGGTTGTTTTCGAG
This sequence comes from Gentiana straminea, assembly GCA_036785695.1. NCBI lineage: Eukaryota > Viridiplantae > Streptophyta > Magnoliopsida > Gentianales > Gentianaceae > Gentiana > Gentiana straminea. Next base: position 11,774,993 of record JAVUPR010000300.1, on the reverse strand, counting down.
GCCACTGAGGAGTGACCCGGAGATGATGCAAATGAAGTCTATTGTTCTTATTTCCGTTGTAATTTTGGGTATAGATTCTCTTATCCTTTGTAATGATAGAAATCAATGAGTTGAGTTTGTGGATATCATGATGTAAAGGGTTATATGCACTTGATGGTTATTATTAGTCTTTTGATGATGTAATAAATGTAGCCTATGTTGCTTTTGATCGTTTATTAGTTGTTTTAGTTACCCGAGTCAGTCGTTTTGTCTTCTGCTTGTTATCTAATGTTCGCTTACGTAAGACTTACGTGTATAATTATATTAAATTTTAATTATATGCGTGCTGGGAGTTCTTTTCCGGATAAGGACTCAGTATCCGGGTAATGGACATCACATTTTTACTCTCTGAAAACTTGAAATTTCCTAAGTCATTCAAAGACATACCCGTATATTCAAGTGCTGCAATATTCAAGCTTCAAAGACTCAATCTAGAAGCAACACTTGAATCAGTGCTGAAAACTTACAAAGTTATATCCAGCTAAAGCTCAAGAATCTAAGGATTCAAAACATACCACTTTGTTTTCACAAAGTTTTCAAATTAGTGAAGCAATTGAGAAGTTATGAAGGACAAAAGATTAGTGAGCACTTGAAGGTGTGAAGGACTGAAGTAGCTGAATTAGGGTATCTGAGAAGGAACTGAGTTTGTGGTGAATTTGTTGTAGAAGTCTAACTTCCAAGGAACAACATAGCTATTTCAGTGAAGCAATTGAGTCAAGTTGTCATGGACATAGTTCTAGATTATGAAACCGAGGGTTTCAGTCAAGGACAATCATTCTATCGTATCCGGTGTTTGATATTTACAATAGTGATACGTCCAACATCACAAGAGAATGGAAGACGTAGAGGATTACACCACCTTGAACTTCCATAAACAAATTTCTTGTGCTTTACTTTATGCACTTTCCATTCCTGCAATTTACTTTCAGCTGAGTAGTATAAAGTCACATGAATTTGCATACACTAAGTAACTAACCTGAATTTGAAAACTGTTAAAAGGCTTTAAATCCGCTGCATAAACTCTATCAAAATCAATTTAATTTATTGAGTTGAATTCAGTCTAGTTACTCTTTGAAAGAGTTTTTAAGTTAACAAGTTCATTCATCCCTTCTGAAACTTGTTTCAAGTCTTTCCAAGGGACCAACAAAGAACCCCATAATCCTTAAAAAATTTCTGAGTAGCTTGATATATTTATCATGTACGAGGCCCCACATTCTTTATTGGGATGATCAGCCGCTTCATGAAAAATCATATATCCACTCATACAAATATTGTTAAAGAGTATATCCACTCATACAAATATTGTTAAGAGAATTCTCCTCAATTTAAAGGAAATGCTTGACTATGGAATATTTTACACTTCTTCTAGTGATTTTATACTTAAGGGATTTTGTGAATGTGATTTTACTGGAGATGTTGATGAAAGAACAAGAACTACTGGTTTCGTATTTTTCATATGTGATCGTCTTATTTTCTGGAGTTCGAAAAATCAGCCCATCGTCACGTTATCAACATGCAAGCCTGAATATGTGGTTGCAACGTCTTGTACATGTCATACTATTTAGCTAAGAAATTTGTTTAAAGAACACCACTTTCCACAAGCAAATGCTATAGAAATCTGCATCGATAATAAGCTCACACAAGATCGATCTCGCAAAGAATTCGGTATATTAATTCCATGATCGAAGCAAGCATATAAACATATTGTATCATTTCATTAGAGAACACATTGCTAACAATGAAAGTTTGAGGCTTGTTTGAGCATTCAAGAATCAAGATCGCCTGAGTAGTGATACTTACCTTCTCCGGCCGAGTAGCTAGTGATGCTCCGTCCAAGCTAGCTTGTAATCAACATCTTACAACCGAGCAATCAACATCTTGTAAGATCAAAGGTTTAATAAAAAGAAATTAATCTAATTTGAAAGTTCCATAATTTTAGTAAACCACCATATTGCGTAGCTGGTGGTGAAATGAAACAAATAAAGTTACCCGTCTATTTAACTTAAAAATGTTTTACATGCATCTACAAGTTAAATATTACAACACAAGCCAAATTTAGACGCAATTAATAAAACCCACAAAAGAGGAAAAAGGAAAAGGGCCAAAACATAGACGGTAGTTAAGAACTTCCCACACCAAGAAAATCTATGAAAGGAATGTCTTCCTTAGAGACCATGGATTCTTTTTTTCCTTGTTGTTGTTGTTGTTGATGCCCAATTATAATATTTTCCATCAATCTTCTATTGCTAATAAAGTTTGTTTCATTTCCATGTCCCTGAATTTGGAAGCCTAAGGGCCTTATAGCTGTTCTTTTGTGGTATTGGGGATTGGTTTTTGCTTGGGGTGGTGAACTTCCAAATCCATCAAATATTGGGGCACTACTTAAATATCTTTTGTACAAAGATTTGTCCAAAATAGAAAGATTATTACAAACTTTGCTTCCCCAGAAATCAGTTGAATTTGGGTTGTTTGCTGCTGCAGGACTCGAGAAATTCCAAGAAGATGTTGAAGCAGCAGCAGATAAAGAAAAGGGCTTATTTTTCTGGGTAGAATTGTCAAAACTGATTTTTGTAACAAAATCTTCATGGGTTTTTGGATTTTTACTTCTCAAATTAAGAAATACTGAGGAATCAGAATATTGATCAGAAACAACATTTGGGTATCTTCTCTTGTCACAGATTTTTGAATGTTCTCTTTGTTTTCTTGCCATAACCACATGCCAATGATTCTTGACTGCATTATCTGTCCTACCAGGAAAAAGCCTTGAGATTAGAGCCCACTTATTTCCATGTATGCTATGAGCTGCAAGAAGTCTCTCTTCTTCTTCTTCTGTAAAGGGCCTCCTGTTGATTCTTGGATCAAGTTGATTAAACCATCTCAATCTGCAACTTTTCCCTGCCAAATTAATCAAAAACATGTATTTTGACATATACTTGATATGAAGCACATGAACAATTAACTTGTTGCTAACCCTAAGTACATGAATGAATTTTTTTTTTTTGAAAATACATGAATGAAATTAAACCCCACAAAAAAAATGAAGGGATGATAATCAGGTGATTCATACAACATATACCTGATCTTCCTTGAAGCTTTTCAGCAATGGAGTTCCAGTTTTGAGGGCCATATTGATCAACAAGCTGCCGGAGTTTTTCATCCTCGGCCGGTCGCCAGTGGCCTCGAGGGCAGGTCTTGGCATGATCATCACTCCAAGCACCGCCGCCAGTTTCCTGATCAGATTCCATAGTAAATAAAGAGAGAAAAGAAAAAGAGAGAGGAAAATATAAAGAAGGAGAAGGAGAAGAATCAGAAAATTGGAGAAATGTTATAAAAAAGTGGGTTGGTTTAGTAGAGTCGATGGGCAGTCACTTTTGTTGGTTTTACACGACATTATATATGGCGAGCTATAGCTTGTATGTAGCTATAGAAAACCCCATCGTTTCCTTTCTTGCTGTTGCTCCATGACCTTCCCTTAAATTTTTTTTTTTTTTTTGTTGAGAATACCCTTATTTTTATATAGCTTATGCTAATTTATGAAAATCAAAATTCTCATACTACACTTAAAAATAATTTAGATTTTTGACAAGAATGACGCATTCACTAATAAATCAGGCTAGAAGTACACACATGTTTAATAAGAACAAAATTAATTTAGAGTTTCGATAAAACCCTTATTTTATAATTATGTTTGTATTTTTTTTTTTCCATAAATGGCAGTTACAACAAAAACGTAAATAAAGGGAAGTAAATCCTGGCAATTAAATGAGGAGTAATTATAAGAAATTGAATCTTCTCAAATCTTTTATCTAATTTTCGAAAAAAACACAATTCGGTTACAACTATGTATGTATGTGTGTGTATATATATATATATATATGATGGTGTACGAATATTACAATCGGGTAATTGGGTAATTCTAATTAGGAAAGTAATATAAGGACAATAAGATTTGTGTATAATTTTGGACTGTACTCTTTGAGAGAGCTGCCTACGTATCCAATTTAGATGGTAAACTGGAATCAAGTCCCCCTCGTAGTTCAGGGTGTTCCTTTTATATCAATAGATCGTGATTCTCTTCCTTGCATGATGGGAGGTTATCACCGGTTATTTCTGTACGTTACTGGTTGTGTGGTCTACCCACGTCTACAAGCAGTTGAACTGATGTTGACTCGGTCTCCGTTATTCCCAACCGAACATTCTGTCCAGAGATGCTTCTGCGCAGCCAATCGTTCTGTCTAGAGACACTTCTACGCAACGCGTGATGGAGTCCTGCTCCGCTGACTATTCCGGTCAGCACTTGCGGTCCTGCCTTGCCAATCCATTATCTTGATTGTCTAGCTTTGGGCCTGGCCCAATTATGGGTGACCCGGCCCAATGGGCCCACCTATCATCATAAGTCCCCCGAGACTAGGGTGGACTGCTTCACAGCCGCCTTAGTCTGAAACGTTTTAACTTCTGTTATTATTATATCGTGAAACGAGGCCAAGTCACACCTGGTCATTATTATAATTGTGAATTGAACCCTTGCGTCGTATCCACTTCTTGTCATATAATCACCCCTCTTGTCAAACAACACTACTATATCAGACCTTTGGAATCGCACTTCAGCAGTTACAAGTAAGTCTCCGTTTCTGTGTTATTCTTCTACTTCTTTGAATCTTTATTTCGTTCATGAGTTTGAGAGCCAATACAGCCTCTAGTGATTCTATAGAAAAGTTGTTTGAATCACCGGAAAAAGTCTCGATTGCCTTAGAGAGTGAGGAAGTGAGTTCCTCTAATCCCATTCCTAATCCTGAAACTGTGATAAACATCGATCATCCGTCCTCTTCGAGGGATTTGAGAAATACTTCCACTTTTGGGGATAATCCTCTGTGTCTTTTGCCTTCTCATCTTCTTCCCCCTGGGATTTTTACTCCTACTTCCATTGTAAATCAATATCCAGAAGATCACACTGCCTTTTTAAACACTTTAAAGAGAGAGATCAATCGATTTGATAAAACCAAGGCAATAATGGCTTGCCATGGTATCTCTAGTAAAATGACCAAAACTGAAATGGCCAGTCTATTGAAAACCTATAAGATTCGCACTGAACCTTTTGAAGTTCTGCTCCCCAAATCCACTGAGTATGCTTACAATCCCCCAGTTGGCTTCTTTACAGTATATGCTGATCAGCTCCATAGCGGTTTAAGGTTCCCTCTCCCTCACTAGGGTATGTTGAGGTAATGAAGTATTATAAATTGGGAGTTGGTCAAATACACCCAAACAGCGTCAAATTCCTTTGTAGGTTTTATGATCTGGTGTCGCCTGAACACCACGCCTTTCTCTGTAAAGTTATTTAGGAACTTTTATCAGTGCAAATTGACATAGGGTATTGGAGGATGGTACCACTTCTGTCGTAGATCCGGTAAATTAAGCCATATTATTCCTTTATCCAGCAAAGACAAAACTAGGAAAAAATGGTCAGAGCGTTTCTTCTTTGTGAAGCACAATACTGAGGCAAATCTGGGTCGTTGGAACACTTCTTCCATGAAAGACAAATTGGAAGACTTTATTGATGCTAGTCACGCCGAGTATCTTGCCAGCAATAAGATCACTTTAACCTTAGACTTTATAAGTTCTGCTCTGATAAATGCTGCGCAGCTTCACACCGCGGGTCCTGTTGGTTATGTGGAGTTCTCCAAAGAACAGTATAGAAAATGTATGTTTAACTTGACTTTCTACTTTTGTTTTTGAATATATCTTGATTATCCTTTATCTTTGTAGTGGCCAATGTGGATGATTTGATGAACATTGACATTGATGAGGAGGAGGAGACGGAACAAGGGCCAGAAGATTCTGAACGGACCTTGTCGGTTATCCCTGAAGGTGGTGAGGCTTCTGGCAAGCAAGAAGCTGTGGAGGTTAGCATTGACTCTGGCAATGCTATTCAGGAAGCTATTCCTACTACCATTCCTTCTGCTCAGAATATTCTGAGCACTACGAACCCTGTGGACCCGTCTGTTAAAGAGGATCTCCCCAGTGGTCAGATTACTGGCTTGAACGATGTGCCTCTCAGGACCGTTTCCCAAAGACAGAAAAAGAGGCACAGGTCCACCTCCTCTGGTAGTTCTGCAAGTGATTCTTCCTTCAACTTTGAGGACATGTCTGCTGATGACTTTGCTGATTCTGTAAGTGGTTTTTTGGAGGCTTTCATTTTTCCTTTAATTTTTATCTTCTAAGATTCTTCCTTTTGTAGTGCTACTGCCTGGGTAAATCGTTGCATAAGAAAACCGCTAGCATGGCTAGGGACATTTCTGCCCTGCAACAGAAAGTTTCTCTCCTGGACGAGGCTAATGCTAAGGTGGCTAGTTTGGAGTCTTCAGAGGCTTCTGCTCGCTAGGAGATTGAACAATTGAAAGCCAGTCTTGCTAAAGCCGAGGGTCTGGTTTTTACCCAAGAGGAACAAATAAAACTCAGAGATGAGCAGCTGAAGAAAATGACTGAGGAGCATCAACAGCATCTTACCACAGTGAGGAAGATGAACAATGATTTTGATGAGACTGTGAAGCAGATGGAAGATACTCCCGCTCAGAATGTCATCCAGAAAGTCGTTGCAGGATACAAAGCTGCTCCTGAGACTTATGAGGAAATCCAGATCCTATTGGCTCCCGCTCTGCGCAGAGGGTACACACTTGGTGTTGATGAAGCCAAACCTGCTGACTTGGTGATTAGCACTCTGCCTAATCACAGGTTGTATGACAAGAAAGCGGGCAAAATCTTTACTAAACGGTATGATGAGTATAAAATCGGAGAAGATATTGTTCGCAAATATGCAAAAAAGAAATTTGCTCATCCTTCTACTACTACTTCTGCCCAGCCTTCTGTTACTCCGTCCTCTTAATTTATGCCTTCTTGAAAACTTTGGATTTTTGCTGCCTTTTCGAGCAGCTTTTGATGTAATAACTTTGTGTGTTATTTTCTGTCAATGATACTTCTATTTTTTGAACCTTTGAATTTGCACCTTTGAATTTGATATTCTATGGGTTTAGAGCATTATCTTCTTGTTGCGCTGCAAAGAAGTTAGGATTTTTTTCCTTAGCTTCTTTATTCTTATATATTCTGCACAGAATTTACTTAATGTGTAGAACATTAATGTTTTCTGCCAAGGATCTTCTTGCTCTGCAAGTTCGATGTTCATATTCTTAATTGTGTGCTCTGCATAGATTTTTTTGCGCTGCAAGTTTAACACTCTCATGTTTTTTATTTGGGTCCTCTGCCCAGAATGCCCCCGCGCTGCAAGTTTGGCATTTATATATATTTTTAATTGTGTGCTCTGCACAGAATTTTCTTGCGCTGCAAGTTTAACATTTGTGTGTTTTTTAATTGGGTCCTCTGCCCAGAATGCCCCTGCACTGCAAGTTTGGCATTTTTATACTTTTAATTGTGTGCTCTTCACAGAATTTTCTTGCGCTGCAAGTTTAACACTTGTGTGTTTTTTAATTGGGTCATCTGCCCAGAATCACTTTGTGCTGCAGGTTCACTGATAATCAAAACATCTTGTCTTTAATTCCTTGTTCCAGCACAAGTTAAAATATTCACATGTATAATCACAAAATTAAAGCTAAAAAGAAAAAGGATAATAATTCAATGTAATTATCTTAAGGAAAATATTTCCTTAAATGAACAGCATTCCAGCTTCTAGGAATGGTTTTTCGAGAAGCATTAGCTAGTTGATAGGATCTTTTTCCATGTACTTTGATAATTTTATAAGGACCTTCCCAATTTGGGTCTAGCTTTCCAGTGGGACCTTGCTTGCTAGCATCATTTCATCTCAGAACTAAATCACCTTCTTTAAAATACGTACCTCTAACCCTGGAGTTGTAATACTGAGCGATTCTCTGCTTGTATTTGGCCATCTGTATCAATGCTATGTCCCTTTTGTGTTCTAACTCATCTTTAATGTGCAACATATCTACCTCTTGTGTTTCTTGGACAATATAATTCCATCCTAGGAGATTTGTGTCCAATCTCTGCTGGTATTACCGCTTCACAACCGTATGTCAAGGAATATGGAGTTTCCTGTGTAGCAACATTTGGGGTAGTCCTGTATGCCCACAAGATGTTTGGAAGATGATCTACCCAATGAGATCCCTCCTGCTCCAACCTTTTCTTCAATCCTTGCTTTATTTGCCTGTTGGTCTGCTCTACCTGTCCATTGGCTTGAGGATATGCCGCTGATGTAAAATGTTGGGAGATTCCTAGGTTTGTGCACCAGGTCTGCACTCATTGATCTTCAAATTGTGTGCCATTATCAGAGATGAGAACTTTAGGAATTCCATATCTGCATAGAATATTTCTCCATAGGAACTTCTGTATTTGGTTGGCTGTGATGGTGGTTAAAGGTTCAGCTTCCACCCATTTGGTGAAATAATCCACTGCCACCACTAGAAACTTGAAATTTCCCGGTGCTCGGGGTAATGGACCCACTAAGTCTACTCCCCATTGATCAAAAGGCCATGGAGATACAATTGGTATCATTTCTTGTACATGATTATGTGATAAATTGCTATGCACCTGGCATGTCCTGCAAGTTCTGACCAGATTCTCTGCGTCTTCTTGCATTTCTGGCCAGTAATACCCGTAAAGCCTACATTTCCTGGCCAGAGCTCTTGCTCCCAAATGATTTCCACAAATTCCGAGATGGGTTTCTCTCAGTACATAATCTCCCTCATCTGGAGTAACGCATCTCAACCAAGGTGTTGCATAAGATTTTCTGTACAGAACATCATTGAACAGAGCATACCTGGCTGAGAGCCTTATCAGTTTTCTAGCGCGTACTTTATCTTCAGGAAGTCTTCCATCTCTCAGATACATTACAATTGGATCCATCAAGGTTTCTGCCTGTGTTATTGGTTGTACTTCAATTTCATCACAACTCTTCTGCTTTAACTGCTCAACTAACACCTTTTTGTTGGATAAGAAATTTGATCCTATCTTTGATAAAGCATCTGCTCTGGTATTTTGGGCCCGAGTTATCTGTTCCACTTCTACCATTAAAAAATCTTGCAATTTCCTTTGTGCCACTGCAAGGTACTTTTTCATGGGGCCTTCTTTTGCCTCGTAATCTCCCTTGATATGATTTGTTACCAGCTGTGAGTCCGTGTAGACCTTCAAATTTTGCACACCTAACTTCTGTGCTAGGTTTAATCCAGTTATCAAAACTTCATATTCTGCCTCATTGTTAGTAGCTTGAAAGTCAAAATGAAGAGCATACGGGAATTCTTCACCTTTTGGGCTAATGAGTAGGAGTCCTGCTCCTGCTCCTTCTTTGTTGGAGGCTCCGTCCACATAAAGTTGCCACTGGTCAGCCTTATTCTTCTCAGACTTGTTCTGTTCAGCCTTTTGCTCTATAGCCAAGGCTTTTTCTTCTGCCAAGAAATCGGCTAATGCTTGGGCTTTAATTGCCGTTCTTGGTTTGTATTCGATATCAAATCCTGCCAATTCAACTACCCATTTTGCTAACCTTCCAGACTTGTCTGGTTTATCCAAAATTTGCTTCAAAGGTTGATTGGTCAATACAATCACTGGATGACTTTGGAAGTATGGTCTTAACTTCCTTGTGGCATGTACTAGGGCTAAGACCAATTTTTCCACCTCCGAATATCTGACCTAAGGTCTTTGTAGAGCTTTGCTTACAAAATATACAGGCCTTTGCATCATGCCCTGCTGTTTCACCAACACAGCTTACTGCTTCGTTGCAAAAAGATAAGTATAGAAATAGTACCTCACCTTCCTGAGGAGGAGTTAAAGTTGGTAAGTGATTGATATGATTTTTTAACTCCTGGAAAGCCTGTTTACATTCTTCATTCCACTCAAATGGGCTGGCCTTCCTGAGAATTTTAAAAAATGGCAATGACTTCTGTGCAGATTTTGATAGGAAGCGGTTTAACGCTGCTAATTTTCCTGTCAATCGTTGGACTTCTTAAATATTCTTCGGTTCGGGCATTGTTTTCAAAGCCTCCAATTTATCAGGGTTGGCCCTGACACATTCTTTAGATATCATATAACCCAGGAATTTGCCTTATCTAACCCCAAAAGTGCATTTTTTGGGGTTCAACTTCATCCTAGTTTGTCTTAATACTTGACAAACTTCTTCCACATCTTTCAAATATTGATCAAGAGTCCTGCTCTTGATCAATAGATCATCTACATAAACTTCCATGGACTTGCCAATTTGTTGTTTGAAAATGGTGTTGACGCCCTTTGATAGGTAGCCCTGCATTCTTTAATCCGAAAGGCATAGACACATAGTAGTAGGAACCAAATTCGGTAATAAAAGCGAGTTTTACGGCATCTACGGGGTCCATCATAATCGATGATATCCCTTATAAGCATCTAAGAAAGCAAAGATTTCATAACCAACTGTAGAATCTACTAGCCTGTCGATTCTAGGGGAAGTATAACTATCTTTAGGACAAGCTTTGTTCAGATCTGTAAAATCCACACACATTCTCCAACTGCCATCTGACTTCTTTACTAGCCACTCTGGATAGATAACTTCTTTAATCATGTTGGCCTGCAACAACTTTTCCACTTCTTGCTGGACAGCCTGTATCCTTTCTGGTGCAAACGATATTTTCTTTTGCTTTACTGGTTTCCTGGTTGGGTCAATGTTGAGCTTATGGACAGCCAACTCTGTTGACAGCCCAGGCATGTCACTTGCTTTCCGTGCAAAAACATCTTTGTAATCTTTCAAGATTCGACCAGCATCTGTTTCTGTTCAGCTTTGGTATCCATGATCCTATACTGTCTGTGGACTCAGGGTCCGATTCATCTAGCATTATTGATTCCACAGGATCGTTGGAATGCTAGATCTTTTCTTCATCTGGAACAAGATCTTCCATTGTCACCGGTTGCACCCTCATTTTTCCACTGATTGTGGCTGTATAGAAATTCTTGGCAGCATCCACATCCCTTTTAACGGTAGCTTCTCCTTCAAAAGTTGGGAATTTCATACTGTTATGTGCCGGTGAAACCACCGCCTTAGATCAATCAATGCTGGTCTTCCTAGAATCACATTATAAGCTGATGGAGCTTTTACCACCACATAATTGACCACCAGAGTCCTGCTCTGTGGTCCTTTGCCAAAAGTTGTCAATAGCTTTAACATACCCACAGGATGTATGGGGGGCCCGGTAAATCCAAAAAGAGGAGTTGACACAGGAATCAACTCGGAGTCCGTTAGCTTCATTGCTTGGAACGCACTGTAATACAACATGTTTACTGCGCTGCCGGTGTCTACGCAAATTCTTCTGACCAGATTTTTCCGAATAACCGCTTCTATTACCAGTCCTTCGTTGCTCACGACGGCTGGTAGTGCATCTCTTGGGCCGTATTGAACGGTTCCCATCACCTTCTGTTTCTTTGCCTCTCCGTCTTTTTCTGAGCTGCCACTTTTTTCTTTCTGGGCAGCTTTATTAACTACTCCTGGTCCCCCAACGATCGTATTCACTGTATTGATTGGAGCATTTTCTCTCTATGCCCATCAGCATCAGGAGACGGATCTCTGTGTCTCCTTTGATTGTACCTGTCATGACCGCTGTGCTATTTTTTAAATTCTCTCCTTACTCTGGGATTATCTCCCTGTGCTCGATCGATGCATTCATCGATCTTTCCTTCCATTGCTGCTGCGTCTATATCTCTGATCAGGTCCCTGAACTGTTCAGAGTCATGTCCAATATCTTTATGGTACTTGCACCACCTGGTGTGGTCTCTCTTCTCCCTTGGACCCCTCAATGGAGGATGAGTCTTGGCGATTCCTTTCCTTTCCATAATCGCCAGAACTTGGTCACAAGATCTGTTCAGAGGAATAAGGTCTCTGTCCTGCAAAGCACCTTTCTTCCCTAACCTTTCAGAAATGGGAGCGGTTACCCTATCCCAAACAGATTTCCTCTTCTTATCAGACCTATCCTCACTTTTTCCTTTTTTGGAATCCCTGTGGGATTCCTCTCTTTTGGCTCTGTTAGCCTCTTCTCCCTGACAATGTCTGTATGCTATTTCCAGACATTCTTCCATTGTACTCGGATTCTTGCTGCTCAGCTTTGCATGTAACCGTCCTTCTCTGAGACCTGCCACGAAAGATGCTACCAAGAATTTATCATCTAGATCTGCTATCTGGGACGATTCTCCGTTGAATCTCTTGATAAACTGCAACACTGTTTCATCACTTTTTTGCCTAATTGTCAGCAAATACGTCCGGTTTCTCTGGAAAGGTCTTGCTGCGATGAATGCATGCATGAACTTTCTGGTCAGGGTGGGGAAATCTGGTATGGATCTGGGGTTCAACTTGTTGAACCAATCTCTTGCTTTTCCTGTTAGAAGAGTTGCAAATGCCCTGCATTTCATCTCTTCTGGAGCGTTATATAAATTCATGTGCTGGATGTACTGGTGCATATGGTCATATGGATCCTTAGTTCCATCATATGCTTGAATCTTTGGGATTTTAAATCCTGGAGGACACGGAAATGCATCGATGTCTTCAGTGAAAGGAGACACCAGCCTAAATTCATCTTGCTTAGGTTTAAGCATAGCGTCTAACTGTGCTCTGGCGTTATCACCACCTGGGTGAGTAACTACCACTTATATGCTAGACTCTGCTACCTGCTTTTCTTTTTTAGCAGTTTGAAGCGGAGTATGTGCTTCAGAAACATCATTATCTTGATTTCTCGCTTTCAAAACTGCCTCAAATATGGCTTTTATCTCTTCAGCCTTGAGATTTGTAAGGTTTTCTACCAACACCTGTTTAACTGCATCTGGGTTGCTTGTCTGTCCTTCTTCCATAACTTTCTTCCCGGTTTCTTGCTCATTCCGACCTGGGCTTTTGTCTCCGGTTTGATTTTTTTTTCTTTTTCTGGTTGATTTTGTTGCTTCTTTGAATTTCCTTGATTTCTTGCCATTTTTTTTTGTAACAATCACTCACTAAGTAGAATTATGCCCTCCTTCTAGCGCCAAATGATGGTGTTCGAATATTACAATCGGGTAATTGGGTAATTTTAATTAGGAAAATAATATAAGGACAATAAGATTTGTGTATAATTTTGGACTGAACTCTTTGAGAGAGCTGCCTACGTATCCAATTTAGATGGTAAACTGGAATCAAGTCCCTCTCGTAGTTCAGGGTGTTCCTTTTATATCAATAGATCGTGATTCTCTTCCTTGCATGATGGTAGGTTATCACCGGTTATTTCTGTACGTTACTGGTTGTGTGGTCTACCCACGTCTACAAGCAGTTGAACTGATGTTGACTCGGTCTCCGTTATTCCCAACCGAACATTCTGTCCAGAGATGCTTCTGCACAGCCAATCGTTCTGTCTAGAGACACTTCTACGCAGCGCATGATGGAGTCCTGCTCCGCTGACTATTCCGGTCATCACTTGCGGTCCTGCCTTGCCAATCCATTATCTTGATTGTCTAGCTTTGGGCCTGGCCCAATTATGGGTGACCTGGCCCAATGGGCCCACCTATCATCAATATATATATTACGAGTGAAGTATATATAGTAACACGTGAAGTAATAATATAATAAGAATGATAATTTCCAACATATAGTAAAAATTACAAGTGAATTAACACTTAACAGTAACGCATGAAGTAAAATGGCAATAAGAATGGTAATTTCCAGCATATAGTAAACAATACGAGTGAAGTAACAGTAACACGTGAAGTAACAATGCAATAAGAATGATTATTTTCAACATACAATATTGTAACTATTTTTTTGTATATGTTACTACATTTGTTTCTAGTGTTACTACATGTTTAATGTGTAACTATATTTTTGTATTGTTATTATTTATTTATATATATGTTACTACTTTTTTATTGGTTGTGTGTACACTTTTTATGTGTAAATACATTTTTTTATCATTATTTTTTTTTTTTTTTTTGCATTTTAGATTGTGGATTTAATTAGTCCAATATATTTATGACCGCAATAAATTCAAATAATAATTCCCGCATTTATTGCCACACTTACACCAATTTGCACAAAAGAAAATCAAACAAAATGTAGCCATGAGTATTTCGGTCCATTTATTTTCATTTTGTCCTTTTTAATCATCCAAAATAAAAGATGTCCTTGGATCTCTATTTTTAAAATTTCATGTCCTTCTGGCCACTTCCCCCAAAAAATGGTCTTTTGCTAATAGCAATGACGACATGTTGATACTATATATATGTGTATATAATATAATATAGGATAAAAACTACAAACAATATATTATATACATGATTTATATATATAAATATATTATATACATATGTAGTATATACATTACATATATACATATATATATATATATATATATATATATATATATATATATATATATATATATATATATATATATATATATATATATATATATATATATATATATATACCATATGACCACAATTTGATCATACCCTTATATGTTTCATTCTATCACTTTTGAGCGAATTCTGTCACATAGTGTATCTGTATTATATTATTTATGTACTAATGCCACTGAAGTATTAGACTTACAGTACATGACACAAAGATTATTGATTCCTTGCAGATGATATGAAGATCTCTTAACATGATCTACAAAGCTACATTGCAATACAAAGACCTCAACACATGTAGACATCTTCATATCGTCTTAACATGATCTATTCATATGATACATTGTTTAATTGAATATGTCAAAATGTAATAAATCACAATACACTTATGTATCATCAAAGATGATTTATTATGCAAATAAATACCAATAATGGAGGAGACATGGATCACCGCAAGACCAAACTTGATTCAATGGCCAACAAGGTGCACAAAGTCGTCAACTTGGTACTTGCAAGTCAATACTAGAGAAATACTATTTTGGCATAGTATTTCTGGCCACAGCAATATTTTTTTTCCCGGCTAATACACACTTAGATTTTCGCATTTGTCACGCTGCTGTGGCTAAAAATAAGTATATTAGCAGCATTTTTTTTTGTGTGGCAAAAACTGATGTGACGAAAGAGTATTTTTCTTGTATTGAGTTGTCTTGTCTTACTTTTGGCCATCTACTCCTCCGTCTTCTCCTTAATGACTCTCTTGTCTATTTGAGATGCAATTTTACTCTATAAATAAGCTGAGAACAAGAGAAGGAAAGATGGAGGAAGTTTCCTTTGATAAAAGGTTTATATTTTTCTTGAACAAATTCAAATGAAACGACTAGTTTATCTATTAAATAAATGTTGCTTATTTGCTTATACAAGGGGCATAACTGAGTTCATTAGGAGACCAATATCATATTTACAAACCTTAGGCTTTGTATAATCTTTATAAACTATCTTTTGTAATAGAAAACATTCAAATATTCCGAGTTCTAGTGATAAACAAAAGACATAGTTAATGTCTGATCTATTGAGATACAATTGTCAGTTCTTGGCTATATTGAGATATGTTTGAGTTACAATAAGCTGAAGTTGAGCTAGAGGAACAATTATATATCATTGAGAAAGTTTGGAGTCATTGAAGAATTGCAGATCAATCTCGTAAATTAGAGAAAGTTGCTGAACGAAAGAAGTCGGGATAAGGGTTGTTGTGCTTGTAAATGGTTTAATTCTTAAATCTTCCTAGTCGTATGTATTAATAAATGGGACATTACTAATACAGATAGACTAACACGTATTGGATGGTTTTTATCTTGTGAAGATACTGATATATCTTATCTGCGAAGTGTAGTAACACTTGGACTGTACGTGGACACGTATTGGAAGAATACGTATGTTGGATGATGCACTTATTTACTTAAGTGTCATTATTATGTAGCGGTTGTATAATTACCCTTAGACTAGAGGTCATCATAATATCACAATGTGGATTGTCATGGTTTGACACTAGCGAGATTTCCCTTAGTCACGAGGCGATCATGCGATAGTGATTGGGTGTGATATTGAATCTTGCTTAGGCTTTACATAGATCGTCCATGATTCATGCTTCCTAATGGGATATATCCGGAAATGACAATCTTATAAATGAATGTTTTATTCTCGAAATCCTTGCAAAGTGGGAATGAAGTGTTCATTCCGGGAGAATATTATATTTCGTGATATAATAAATAGTCTTTAAAGTATGAACAAACGACTATATGGATATTAATTATGTGAAATGACGTATTTATACGGGAATCGTTTCACATGAAAGGTTGTAGACAGTAGCATTTGACTCGTTCCAAAAATTGAGGGTCGTGATGCATTGCAAGATGTCAATCATGACAGTTAAGTATGGAGGTTATTTTTGTAAATACACTTTATAATTACGGTCAACATATTCGGAAGTCTATCAGGTATTCGGGTCACACACATATGAATGACCGTCCAGAATTAAATTGCAGTTATGGCGATAACCAAATAAAGATTTAATTATGCTTGCTACAAAGTGTTGTAGTCGAATGAATATTTGGATGAAATAATATTAAAAATATTAATATATAAATAATATTAAAAAAAATCAATATTATAAATTAATATATGCTTTTAATTAATAACATAACTTATTTAAGGATTTTTTTAATTAAAATCATAATTCTTCTATTATTGGAAAATGAGTTTCTTATTTTCCACGTTAAATCAAAGAAAACAAAAACCCACATTGGATGTGGAAGAGAGCTGGGGCGCCTCCTTCAACTATGAAAGGGAAGGAGGGTCAAACTTCTAATTGCACCAACATTAAAACCAAGAGAGAACTCTAGTTCTTTAGTAAATATTTCTTTGATAGAGAGTTGGGAGATGAGAAAAGTCGACCTAGAAGTCGAACTTTTCCGGGAGCAGTTTTTGGAGGATTCCGGTGGCCGTTCATGTGAATTACGCTACTGACTGGACATTTGGAAGGATCGACACTCGGATCAACAATCGAAGATAGAGCGTCGATCCATTGGATCATCCGGGTAATTGTTTTTATCTTATTGTTTATGTATTTTCTTTGTTTTTCAAAGTCGATTCTCGGGTCAAGAAATCAAAATTTTGAATTTCTGCTGCACGACTCGCTTTGATTTCCTTACACGAAAAACCATTATTTTCATTACTTGAGAAATTTTATTTATTTTTATTTTTAATTTAATTTATTTCCTAGGTGCGGTTTCGAATACAAACTGACGAAACCGCGGGTCACAAATTAAAGGTAGCTGCAACCGCCAATGGATATTTAATGCACCATTCTCCAATGGAATCTTTATTCTTCTTTCTTTTGGTCTTCATCTTTGTCTTCAATTTATTTTACATAAAAAATCTATCTAATAAAATTTTCACCCGCGGTACAGTGGGGGGGGGGGGGGGGAGCTAACGGGAATGAGATAATGCAAAAATAAAACTAGGTCACGTTCTTCATAACGGTCTAGGACAACAAAAAAAACCAACATAAAGTAAAGAATTCACATCTATCCTATTGGTCAAGTCCATGATCAATCGGGGTCCATATAATCATATTATATCTACTATCTATTCCATACAATCAATATCTTATGAAAAAGATAAAATTTGAATTTTAACTACTTGCGTCATGAAGCATCCAATCAAATAATTAAATCTTGATTTTATTCGCAATGAAATTACCGATTAATTTTAAGCGAATCTCAATTTTGATTTTTAAACTTAAAACAATTTTAAACAAAATCAAAATTGCATATACTATGAACTATATTGAATCATTGAGATACACAAAATAAATTGGAGCAGCAGCCGATGGCAGCCAAGAAGCCGCCGCCGCCGATCTTATGGTGGTGGGCCGCCGCCAATCGGCCGAGCCTACCGCCGCCGCCAGTTTTTTATTTTTTTTTCTTTTTGTGTATTCGACGAATCAATATCATGCATCATTAATTATTCAATTCAATTAACTACGCGAATAAAAGATGCTTATTGCTTAAGCTTGAAGACCGCTCCGATACCACTGTAAGAAAATCAATCGAGTAGCACAGCAGAATTTAAAATTTTGATTTTCCAATCCAGGATCGACTTCATTTAAACAATAAACATATAAGAGAGGGGACAGTAATGATACCTTGGTTGATCTAAAAGATCGACGCTTTGACCGTCCGGTAGGAGTAGATGTGCGCGAGCCGTCCACGTGTCCGGCCTCTACCAGTAATCCACTCGAGCACCTCGCCGGAATCCCGCCAATGATTGCTACTAGAAAAACTCGACTGCTAGGTCGACTTTTTCTCTCTCTATAATCTCTCTCTAAAAAGCTCTCTTATTTTTTATAAGGACAATTAGCTTTTGGAATTATAATGTACAAAAGAGCTAACCAACCCTTCTTTTATATAGAGGGTGAGGTGCCCTAATGAATCCTATTCCCAATAGGAAAAACTTCTGTGTAGATTAAGGAAAAAGAAAACTTTTTACTAGTAAAATAAGGAAAATATATTTGATTGATTTATCTCATTAAATATTCAATATCTTATATTAAATATTTCCAAGATATACATTAACAATATCTTATATTGAATATATCTCTTTATTATATTACCATAAATCAATTTACACATGTGTATATATCACATATATATATTGCACATATAAATCTATATATATATATATATATATATATATATATATATATATATATATATATATATATATATATATATATATATTGTAAACAAATGTGCACAAGCACAATCTATATGCATGTCACGTATGTGACTACATATATTTATATATTACAGATTTTTGTCCAGAATGACAAAATTATCAAAAAATCGGGATAGAATGACACTGTAATTTAATCAGGACAAAAGTAACAATTATGAAGTAACAAATATGAAGTAACAAATGTGGAATAAAGTAATTATAAAGTAACAATTGTGAAACACAAAGTAACATTAACACGTGAAGTAACAATTTTAAAGTAACAATTGTGATTTTTGTCCTTTATAATCATGAAAATATTACTTTTGTCCTTCCAGACCCATTTATTAATTTTTTTGTCCTTGTGGTCCCTTCCCCCTATATATTAATATCCTATATTAATATATGGTAATACCATTAATTAAATTGCACAATCCAAGTGTATCTTATACGCTCCAAAATTGTGCTATAATTAATTAATTGTAAAATACATGTATATCTTATATATATATATATATATATATATATATATATATATATATATATATATATATATATATATATATATATATATATATATATATATATTCGACATATGCATCAACCTATGTATATTTAATTAATCAACTTATATTTATTCATAATAAATAAATACCACCATATTAAATTACCACTATAAACTTTATAGTTTGAGATAAATTCTTTCCTTGTTTGGTTATCAACTATAACCACATTTTAATCCGACTTGATGTTCATATGTGTGTGACCCGATAGGCTCCCGAATGTGCTGGTCGTAGACATAAGGCACAATTACGAAAATGCCCTTCACATCTAACTATCACGGATAGCGTCAACAACACGTCCATGACCCCCAATCATCGGAAGAATCAATACGCAAAGACTACTACCTTTCATGTGCTCGGTTAGCATGTAAATAGAATCATATCGCTGTAATAATATCCATACGGTCGTACGTCGAGTGTCAAGCATTAACGACCATATCTTATAATCTGGATATCATGCTCTCTCGAAGTAACTCATTTACTTTCACTTTGCAAAGATTCACTAGAGTAAGACATTCTTTATAAGAAGGCTCTTTCGGATATTCACCACTACTATTAGGGTACGCGATTTTCGAATGACCAAACATGTATACTCCACATGCTTTAGTATCACACCCAATCACTACCGCATGATCGCCCTATGGCTAAGGTAAACCTCAATAGCGTCAAAGAATGACAATCCACACCGTGATGTCTTGTAGACTCCGGTCAAAGGATAATTACACAACTGTCACTTGGTGTGACACTTAACAGTGTAAGTGAGTCAGTCTAACGTACACATTCTCTAATACACGTCCATATACAGTCCAAGTGTCTCTACACTTCGATAGACAAGATCTATCCCTGCCCTTAAAGACAGAAGACATCTAATACGTGCTAGTTTGTTTGTACTAATGCCCTGTTTAATAGTACATAAGCCTAGAGACATTTAAGTATCAAACTTATTAAAGTGAATAGAGATCTCATCAATCATAATCGCCTATCATGGTTTCTCTATCATAGTTTAATACTAAGGAAGTTATCATATAACAATTCATAATTGGTTCTTTAAAAGAACAAATATATGATAACAGAAAAGCTATTTATTATATATGTATAATCATAAAGAAATAGTAGAAATGATCCGTCCTGGTCGGATCCGGTCCAACCCGATTGGGTTTAGGACACTATTTCAACAGGCCATATGGTAGCCTTTTTTGCCGTGCGATCGGAATTTCGTGTGGCACCTCCTTACAAAAGCGAACTATGTGATCAAGAAGACAATATTGATAGCACATGTAAGGCAGCCGTTCATACCGAATCAGTCCTTTAACCACCTCCATGATGTCATCCCGCAAGAAAACACAACGCTTGAGAGGTCGAGTAATAGGGATAGAAACCCGAAACTAAAAACTTCACAACCCTGTCCTGGTTTCTTAATGAATTTGACCGCTAGAGCTGTTATACCCAAAGTATTACAATGCGAAAGTAAAAAATAAAGAACAGAAAAGATGAAGAACAATTTTATTATATTCTGGACTGACACAAACAGAAAGGAAAAACAGAAAGAAAAAACAACAAGGATATGTAACCGGGACGAGCTAATCTTTGTCCTTAAGACAATTATGCTCCGGCAGTACCCACGGTTTAGCACTTGTCTCCCAGGATAACCCAATAACCCGTTCGGGGACCGAGGTTGAGGTACTTCAGCTTCTGAACTCAACGAACTCTTGGTGCTTCAGAATCTCTTCAACAAAAAACAAACTACCTTACTATATGAGATGGAAAATATTATTTGGAAAAACTTGTGTTGTGACATTTCCACCAAAGAGGGTTTATATAGGTGGAAAAAGTAACTCCCACTCCTAAGGCCACTAACCCTCAATAATGGCCACTACTAGCACTTATGACCACTAAGTGACCACTAACCCACTAAGTCATTAATGGACAATTTCTCCAACAAGAGCACCCCTCGAAAATATTTCATTAAGTACCGGCCTACCTCCTACGTATACAACTGCACCAACAAGACCTCAACCGACACCCATAACTCCTGTAAAGCGAAAAAAAAAAACCCTCCCTTGACAATAAAACCTCATAATTCAACCACTTTGCGATTAAACCGTTTCAAACCTCACTTGCTCAATAAACCAATAAAACACTCAACTTCTATGCAAATTATATAAATATGGAGGAAATTATTACGAAATATAACATTATAAATCACATAAAATCACCCTAAACACATGGTTTCTCTATCATAGTTTAATACTAAGGACGTTATCATATAACAATTCATAATTGGTTCTTTAAAAGAACAAATATATGATAACAGAAAAGCCATTTATTATATATGTATAATCATAAAGAAATTGTAGAAATGATCCGTCCTGGTCGGATCCGGTCCAACCCGATTGGGTTTAGGACACTATTTCAACAGGCCATATGGTAGCCTTTTTTGCCGTGCGATCGGAATTTCGTGTGGCAACTCCTCATAAAAGCGAACTATGTGATCAAGAAGACAATATTGATTGCACATGTAAGGCATCCGTTCATACCGAATCAGTCCTTTAACCACCTCCATGATGTCATCCCGCAAGAAAACACAACGCTTGAGAGGTCGAGTAATAGGGATAGAAACCCGAAACTAAAAACTTCACAACCCTGTCCTGGTTTCTTAATGAATTTGACCGCCAGAGCTGTTATACCCAAAGTATTACAATGCGAAAGTAAAAAATAAAGAACAGAAAATATGAAGAACAATTTTATTATATTCTGGACTGACACAAACAGAAAGGAAAAACAGAAAGAAAAAACAACAAGGATATGTAACCGGGACGAGCTAATCTTTGTCCTTAAGACAATTATGCTCCGGCAGTACCCACGGTTTAGCACTTGTCTCCCAGGATAACCCAATAACCTGTTCAGAATTGAGGTACTTCAGCTTCTGAACTCAACGAACTCTTGGTGCTTCAGAATCTCTTCAACAAAAAACAAACTACCTTACTATATGAGATGGAAAAAGTATTATTTGGAAAAACTTGTGTTGTGACATTTCCACCAAAGAGGGTTTATATAGGTGGAAAAAGTTCCTAAGGCCACTAACCCTCAATAATGGCCACTACTAGCACTTATGACCACTGAGTCATTAATGGACAATTTCTCCAACAAGAGCACCCCTCGAAAATATTTCATTAAGTACCGGCCTACCTCCTACGTATACAACTGCACCGACAAGACCTCAACCGACACCCATAACTCCTGTAAAGCGAAAAAAAAAACCCTCCCTTGACTCCCAGTTGTTCTCCCATGGTTTCGTGATGACCAAGTAGCCATCAAAGCACAATGGACCCCCCTCTAACACAAATTGTTGATCTTGCTCTCGTTCAAACACACATTGAATTAAATGCTGCCCTACCCAAGTAGCAGTAAAGGCCATTATCGTCCAAGATTTCTCCATGGCCGCTTTAAGCCCTTGAACCTCAATTTCCTTCGACGAGAACGACTTGCACACAACGCTCCGGCTACAAGCCTTCTTAGACATGCATGAGTGTGAAGAGCACAACTATCCACTTCAGCTTATGTGAGAGTCAGCGTGTTCAGAAGATCAGACAAACCCTCGTTCTCCATGGATAGCCGCAAGAAAGAGACAACCCCAGAGAGGAGCGAGCCTTCAGTGAAGGGAGCAATCTACCATTACAAATCTTCTTAAAAATGTCATATTTCCTAATTAACTAATTCTATTGATAATTGTTTTGAGACAACTTCACAAATTTATCATGTAACATGTTGATTTGGTATAATCATATAAAAGTATTTAAAAAAATGAGAGATCTTCGGTTAAGAAACTTCCAAATCAGAAGAAAAAAAACTCTTCCAAATCAGAAGTAGCACTTACATGTATAATATATGGCCTCAATGCATCAAAACAATTATGAACTATGACTTCGCGACCATTGTTTCATTTGTTACAGCTCTATTAATTACGTATGATTGAGCGAAGGTGTATAATATGTAGAAGTGAATCCAAAAAGTTTTACTAAATGAATGTGTGAATTAACAGTGTTTTATAATTAATATTATACCAAATTCAGAATAGATAACTCACAAGTTTAGTAAATGAATGGTGTTCCATTGCACATATAGATAATTTCTTCCCATGCAAGAAGGCAAGTCAAACGTAAAGTGAGGACTGAGGCGAAGAAGGCTGTGGTCTAGTAGTAATTATTGTAGGTTTCTGATCCGAATTTCGGTGGGGCAAAAGAATGTGCGTCATATATTTCGGCTCCGTTTTATTTGGGTTGAAGTTTTTTTTAGGTTGTTTTAGATAAATTAATTGAAGTAATGATTAGAAAATTAAGATGTTTTTTTGAAATTTGTGTAGATTATAAAATGATTGGTGATTTTTTTTGAAATAAAATAGTATAATAAACAAAATAATGGTAAAAAATGTTATAAAGTTGATAAAATGAAATGATGAGAGATAATTTAATATTTTTTATTTGTGGTTGAAAAAATAATTGATGAGAGAATTGTAAGAAATGATTGGTGAAGTGATATAAGAAAAAAAAACTATAACGAAAACAAACGGGTTCGTGTCTGTAAATAAATAAATGAAATGATAATAATAATTATAATATTAATAATAATAATAATAATAATAATAATAGGTTTAAAAAAAAACCGCAAATTGAGAAATTTTAAGTTCGTATAATGTTGAAAATATATATTATACTAATAAGTTTCTTAACTGACAGTTTATTCTATACCCCACGAAATTAAACACCTGTATTATAATGCGCAAAGTAACTTTAAGGTTAACATCAACATTATTCAATTAAACAAGACATCGCGAACGGTGGGTGTAAAATCGGTATCTAACGGTAGCCCATAAGTATCCAATCCTATACTAGTTTTTCTTAATATTTTTTTTAAGGGGATTCTTAATTTCTTTTAGAAATATTAAATTGAACAAACTTGTAAAAAATATTAAACATAGACAGCAGCCCTAACTTAATGTTGTAAAAGTAAGGCAACTGTTTCACCGGTTCAAATAAAGACCAGCATATTTATTTGCTAAATGATACTACATGCATAATGATTGTGGTACAACAAGTGTCACAACATATTATTATACTTTATATTATAATATAATAGGTGTACATCACAACCAATATACGTACACTACATCATAATCAAGATTGAAATTGTATGGTGTATCACTCGTTATGTCACAACTGTTGTACCATAACATTTCTTGTTGGAACTATGTCTGGTTTGCTAATTCAGAAAATCTATGAACATAAAATTGCATGAAGAGAATAACAATAGAACAAAATGCTACAAAGATGAACACAAAACATGAACCAAACTTTATTCATATACTACAAAGAGGACAAAAGTACAATGCAGAAAACATAAAGTAAAACAAAAACTTATTGCTTGATAGCCTGAGGTGCGTAGAACGATGTCGTTAAGACGTTATCGTCCCGATTACATGCCCACGGTAATGGTAAAAGTCTTTCAAGATACAACAGTCTTTACCTTCTTCTATTCCAGCCTTATTATTTCTTCTAGTCCAGTCTTTACTTTCTTCTAGTCCAGCCTTATTATTTTTCTTTCAAGATACAACAGTCTTTACCTTCTTCTAGTCCAGTCTTTACCGTCACTTGGATGTGAAGAAGCTTGTGAACTAGTCCATCCTTATTATTTATGACTTATGAAATGCAAAGGAAATTTGTGCAGAGTTTGGGTAATGTATGCAATGTATTTCCCGTATCCTTTTCATTCAGTATTGATGGGATTAAATAGGTAGAGTCGGGTTCTGGTTGAAGAGAGGCTTCTCTTCAAATCGTGCAGAATGTTGTGGAAGTATTTGTTCAAATGAACAGATGCCATGCCAACAGAAAATGATCTATTCTGTTCAAAAAGAAATTTCGGACTGATGTAACACTTCATAATTCGAAGGTTGAATTGGTTCCGTTTAGAAATAATTTTTGGACTAATTAAATTCCTAACTTTGTCCAAGAAGATATATACTGAGCTGAGCTGAGCCGAGCCAAGCCCAAACCGAGCCGGCCAGACGGGCGGGCAGCGGCGGCATGCATGTGTTTTTCTAAACCAAGCAAGATATAAGTCCTGCATCCTCCACAAAATTCTCTTGACTCTTGGGGCTTGCCACTTAATGAAACACTACATCTTATATGTAGAATTCACATAAGGCATTCTACCAATGTGGGACAAGGGATTCTCATTTCCTTTACAACACCAACATAAAATCACTCTACATTTAGGCATTCATTTCTCAATCACCCGATATTGGAATCGAAATATCCAAAAACCTAACCTCTACTACGATCTTAGTAATTTTCAAATCCCGAAAATTCAATCCAGTAGTCAATCGAAACCGAGGTTGAAAGGGATTGTTCACCACTTTTTCCAAACTGACTTGTTAGCTAAAAACTTCAACAATCCCCCACATGAAAAAATTAACGCATATTCTATGCAAACTCTTTAGAGATAACAAACAGAGCCCTATTGCATCGGGCGAGATGGTTTGCTACCTTGAACCTTCCCTAGTATAGTACCATCGGACATACTGGGCTAAGAATTGAACTAGGTCTTGAACTGCTTAGGCTTTGGTGCATGCCTATGTTAGGTGTAGTGCCCGAAAGACTATTTGTGTTATTGTTTTTGATAATGGATAACATAATTTATCTCACATTATTACTTGCTTTGTGCTTGTAAGTAATACACTGATGTAAACCCTAAGTATATCAGTATGTAACCGCTTAACTCAGTGTATGGCATGCACGTGAAGATTGAGTTAGTGGTGATATACTTAAACTGTTAGTCCGTGGTGAACTTAATCAGAGTTTAGGGTCTCATGATTAAAACACCAATAATGCGCCCAGAACACCTTAGGGTGTGATAGTCTTATCCGGACTGTCGGTAGATGGTACCTGAGTGGGGCATTTATATATGATGGCATTCATATAGGACTGGACCGATTTAATCTATATTTCTTGATATAATTCCGTAATCAGGAAATCTTATTAAATCATTAGATGATCATATATGGATTGACCTTAATCCTGAGGTGATCACAGGATGCTGCTTGTCACGGGGTAGTGTTTGATGAGTTAGTTACGGATCACTTTGATATGTGATCCAAGTCACTTCTCGTTGGCGCTATTCCCTGATGAGTGAGTAGTTCTAGTTTTCACAGACATGGAATTCATTCCTTCCTGCGGGAATTAGAGAGACAGTCCCCTTATTTGTTAGCCCTAAGAAAATGATCAATGGGCCAAGTTCACAGTAGACTAATTAGCTACAAGTCAGATATGTGAACTAATTTATCACTAGGGGGTTAATGGTAAATAAGGATAAGATATTCTGAGTCGGGTTCAAGGAGACTTCCCACTCAGAATGGAAAATCTATGGAGGGTTAGTCCGTATGTAGTGATTATATCAATGGACGCTTATTTACTCGATGGGTTGAGTGTAAGTATATATCTGTAATTGGTAGAGTTCAGTTTCGGGTTTATGGTGGCGTAATCCCGGAATTAATAACTTAAGTGTAAATATTCAGTTCGATGAATATTTTACTTAATTTATTGGAGCTACTGGTTATAGGTCCATGGTCCCCAACGTGGCTCCTATAATACGAGTATCTCCTTGTTATTGGGCCTCAGTGATTATTAATTAGCTGGGCAAATTAATTGATATGTGAAATATTGTTTAGTTGGGCTAAATAATATGATACACATAAAAGACATTTTCTGTGGGCCTGGTGGGCTCTAGGGTGGCACCATATGTCTTGGATTTTTCAAGAAATTAGTTTTCTTGGATAATGACATATTGTGTAAATTAATTATTTATCTGTTGAATAATTGGATAAATAGAAGAAAGCAATTTATTTATTATTTATCTCTTAACTTTAAGGATAATTATATTTTCTTATTATAAGATTATAATTATCACTTATTTTTATTGGATAATAATATTTAGAATTATCTCTTTTATTTTGTATTACCGATTGGGTATAGGTTTCTCTCTTGGGTTTTGGCTATAAAAAAAGAGTTCTCCTCGAGCCCTAAGGACATGTGTTCTGCGCCCCATAGTAGTAAAAATGAGACAAGAATTCGTTTCTTGTCTTAGTCTCAGGAGAAGAAAAACTTAGAGTTTTTCTTAGTGCATATCGAGGAGGTTCTAGTTTCAAGAAACGGTGTCCACCAACCGCCGTTTGGAGAACACGTTAGAAGACTTTGGCTTCTCTTCCTACTGTTGGTGAGTTATACTAAACCCCCTTGTAGGAATTTAGATCCTTTATTTACGTATTGTAATTTGTAAATCGTGATCTATCCGTTGCGCAAAAGAAACTACATCCATCAGCCTAGACAATGATACCTACATAATAAACCCCCTGGCCTTCTCTATGTTCTCATGGTTGTGTCCATTTTGGCCCTGGACAACCTTGGTTTCAGAAAGTATTTTGTAGAATTTAGCCTAAAATTATCACAGAAGCGGCCTCACTTCCACTTAAAGGGGTCCTTCTATAAAGAGTACTTTGCAATACCCCACTTGGCTTAACCAAGATATACGAATCATTAAAAGTTTTTGCTTAACCTAAACCTTCAACAGACAACACTTTTATTCTAACAGAATGGGTAAGTGCTAACTATTCTCCTAACTTAGTTGTCCCTTTTGAACCATGATCTTGGAATCTCCAGTCTGCATAGTTGGGTTACCATTATAAGGAAACAAGCGAAATAGTCTTTAGCCCCATCCCGTTATTCAACAGTGGCATCTAATCTCCAGATAAACCTTTTGTCAGTGGATCCGAAAGATTCTTCTTTGATCTTATGTAATCAATGGAAATAACTCCATTAGAGATCAATAAATGGATGGTATTATGTCTACGACGTATATGTCGAGACTTACCATTATACATACAACTTTGTTCGTGTCCTATAGCCGACATACTATCATAATGAATGCTGATATGAGGGATTGGATTTGTCCAACATGGAATATCCTCTAAGAAATTTTGAAG
The DNA here is from genome assembly GCA_036785695.1 of Gentiana straminea. NCBI lineage: Eukaryota > Viridiplantae > Streptophyta > Magnoliopsida > Gentianales > Gentianaceae > Gentiana > Gentiana straminea. Next base: position 11,746,739 of record JAVUPR010000300.1, on the reverse strand, counting down.
CCTTTCTACTTCTTCTTCAGCTTTGTTCAATGCTATAAACTCAAATTCCATAGTGGATCGAGCCATGCATGATTACTTTGAGGATTTTATGCTATAAACTCAAATTCCATAGTGGATCGAGCCATGCATGATTACTTTGAGTATTTCCAGGACATAACACCGCCACCAACAGTTAATACATATCCACTAGTGGATTTCGAGTCCTTACAATTAGATAACTAGTTTACATCATAGTATCCTTCCAATACCACTGGATATCTTGTATACTGTAATCTGAAATTCATTGTAAACTTCAAGCTTTCAACATCCTATCAAGGGCTATCCAATGATTCTCATTTGGATTACTTATGAATATACTTAATTTATTCACTACACAAGCAAAGTTTGGTCTAGAACATTTTGCTATGTACATCAGACTTCCAATTACTTAGTGTATTCAAGTTGCCTCACATGTTCACATTTATTTTTTACTAAGTGTTTACTTAAGTCAGCCGGAGTCTTTATAAGACTCTTGTCAAAAGAATTGAATCTTTTCAGAACACAATTTACATAGTTAGCCTGTGACAACATAAGTCCATCAGATTTTTTTAAGATTTTAATCCCAAGTATAACATCAACAACTCCTATATCCTTCATCTCAAAATAGTCAACATTCTTTTAGTGTTCACGATAATATCATGATCACTGCCCATGTTTAGCATGTCATCCACATACAAACATACTATCACATAGGCTTTAGGTGTTGTCTTGATGTAGACGCACTTATCACGTTCATTAATTCTAAAGTCATTTGCCATCGTTTGGTCAAATTTCAAGTGCCATTGTTTTGGTGCTTGTTTGAGTCCATATAGTGATTTCACATGTTTGCACACTTTCTTTTCTTGACCTGGAACTACAAACCTTCAGGTTGTTCCATATATATTTCTTCTTCCAACTCACTATTTAAGAAAGCTATTTTCACATCCATTTGATGGGTTTCCATGTGAGACACCAATAGCAATCAAAATTCGTACATATGTAATTCTTGTAACTGGTGAGTAGGTGTCAAAGAAATCTTGGCGTTCATTTTGTTTGTATCCTTTGGCTACTAAACTGGCCTTATACTTATCAATAGAACCATCTATTTTCAATTTCTGCTTGAACATCCACTAACATCCAAGTTGTTTATCTCTGGGTTGAAGATCAAAAAGCTCTCAAATATGATTTTGCTAGACGGATTCTATTTCACTGTTAATAGCATCCTTCCAGAAGGACCTTCCGGAGTATTAATAACCTCAGCATATGTCTTTGGATCATCTTCTACCATATAGGTAAAACAATCAGGACCAAAGAAAGTAGATATCCATGTCCTCTTACTTCTGTGAAGTTCCCCTGTTTCCTGATAATCATTTGATTCATCATTCTTTATCTCATTAGCAGTTCTTTTATTAGAACTTGAACTTTCTTTCTCATTATCTTTGCAAGGAAATATCTCCTTGATATAGTCGGATATATCAGGTTTGCGGTAACAGTAATACAGTGAGGATATATGGTAGTATATGTATGATTTCTCCGGAGAGAAGGTGGTGGTTATCAAGCACAAGGCTGCCGGACTAATGCTTATAGTGAGTCGACAAATTGATACAGTAGCTCTGTATATTATAGTTCTTGGATCTTTTTCTATTACATTGTGGTCTCATATATATAGGCAAAGGCTAAGTCGGTTAGCCTATTCATGATAAAACATTAAAAGGATATAATTAAGGATAATCATACAAATAAATACAAGTTGACCGGCCAGCTGTCTGGATAAGTATGGCAGACAGCGGACACATTTGTTGGTCGGACTCATATCTTCTTTTGTCTTGATGTCTTGATGCCAGCCTGATCATATGGGTAGAGTCCACTGTGTCCGAGATCTCGGAGGGGAGATGGGTCCGGCTTATGGACTATGGACTGGTGAGATGGAAGCACACGATCTGGTAATGGGCTAAGAATAGGCCCAATCTAGATGCTCGGGCTCCAATTCGGTTCGGGTATATCACTCCTCAACAAATACAACATTTCTTGACTCATTGATTGTATTTTCATGAACATCAAGAATGTCTGATTTATGAACCATAAACTGGTAGGCACTATTGTTATTTGCAAACCCAATAAAGATGCAATCAATTGTTTTAGGCCTTATTTTCAGTTGTTTAGGTATTTCTATTTTCTACCGTAGCTAAACACCTCCACACTTTTAGAATTTCATATTTAGGCTTGTGACCCTTCCTCAATTCACAAGGTGTCTCATCCCTTTTCTTGTATGATATTCGATTCAAAATGAAGTTATCCGAGAGGACTCCCCCCACAAGTTCTAGGGTAAACCCGAAATAATCAAAATAGCATTCATCATTTCCTTAAGTGTTATGTTTTTTCGTTCAGCAACACCATTGTATTGTGATGAATATGGTGCGTTGTTTGATGAATAATTCCGGATTCTGAACAAAATTCATCAAATGGTGAATTTTAATTCGTTTGCTGAGTTGTTTTCCAACTTCATTCTTGTAATGCTTAAAACCATCAAGAGCCTCATCTTTACTACGCAACAAGTATACATAACTATATCTTGTGCTATAATTGATAAAAGTAACAAAATATTTTTTTACTGCCTCTGGTTTGCACAAATTTCAAATCATAATTATCCGTGTGAATTAAATCCAAAGGTTCATTAAGTCTTTCAACACTTGGAAACAGTAACTTCATTAATTTCGCTTCAACACACGTATGTCATTTTTTATCATCAAATTGTAGTTTAGGCAACATATCTAAATTCATTAATTTACGAACAAATTTATAATTCGAATGTCCTAATCTACAATGCAATAAAGAAGAAGAGTCAAGCAAATAAGAATAAGTAGATGCATTCTTATTACCACTAGCAATAGCGTTTACAGAATTAGGCACAATGGCCTTAGGTAGTACAGTCATTACATTCAAGTTAAACATCTCATAAAAAAGTAACCCCTACCAACAAATAGTCCATTATTACAAAGAGTGAATTTGCCAGATTCAAAAGTCAACTTAGAACCATTGTTAACAAGAAGAGAACCGGACACCAAGTTCTTCTGGATATCAGGAACGTGAAACACAATGTTCTAGGTCAAGTTTATGTCGGAAGTCATATTCAAAAGAATTTTTCCTTGGCCTTCAACCTTGTAGTTCGTTGAATTTATCATGAACAACTTCTCCTCTTCCACCACTTGATAATCAGAAAACATGGATTTGACAGCACAAACATAGCGCGTAGCCTCGTGTCTACGAACCATTCTTAGGGACTTCCGATCGTGTTGTATTCTGATACCACCACTGACAGGTTCATCTCATTGCCCCCATCAGTCACAATCCCAGCAACATTAATCTTATTATTTTGCCTTGGCTTGCGGCATCCAGCCCTTTGGTGTCCCAGATTGCCACAGTTGAAGCAAGTTCCGTTGAAATGCTTGTATTCTTTCTTCTCATTCTTGCCTCTGGAACTCGAAGCACCACCATCATTAAACTTATGTTTCTTGACTTTGTTTGCACCCTAACTGGACTCCACTATATGTGCTTTGTATTGTCCACTGTGCCCTCCTTTTGTCTAGTTGCATGTTGTTCTCATCAACTGTCAACTTCACCACCAACTTGTTCATTATTATCTCCTTGGTTTTGTGCTACAAATAATTCTTGAAATCTTCAATGAAGGAGGAAGTTTCCCTATTATTGCAGCAACTTGGAATGGTTCATTTATAACCAAACCTTCCTCGTGACACTTAGAGATAATAACATGTAATTCTTCCATCTGGCTGACAACAGTTTGGATTTTAACATTTTGTAATCCATAAAATTGTCTACAATGTACTTCATTTTGCCAACATCTTCCGTCTTGTACTTTATATCAAGTGCTTGCCACAAATCTTTAGCACTTTTGTACATAGTATAAACACTAAACAAAGTATTATCAAGATAATTAAGGATATAGTTTTTGTATAGGAAATCAGAATGATTCCATGCATCCAATGCAGTTAGGGAAACCTTTCAGTTTTAACCCTCATGCACCCCATGAGGATTTTCAGTCAGCCATTGATGTAAGTCAACCAGATGATGCATTTTATCATGATTTCTTGAGCATTTAATGATGTTTTTGTATCAAATTTAGCAACTATTGTGATGATTTGGACCACCTTTTGTATATAGAAAATATTAAGAGAACTAATTATTTTGGTATATTTTGAGGCTCATTAGCCTAATTTTGTTATCAGATTTACCCAGGGTATCTTTGTGTTTTTGTCTTGCAGCACAGATACAAAGGTTTGGAGCCTTAATTTTGGAGATGTTGAAGCCTAAAGAGTGTTAGAGAAGCAATCCAAGCATCAAAAGAGAAATCTTCAATTCTGTTTTGTATCCGACTCAGGCCGAAAGTTAGCCGGTTCACACCGTGTAGCATTCAAAGTAAAATAGAAGGTTCTCATGTGTACCCGGTGCAGAGCGGAACATCCTCGGCGCACACCAGAATCCAAAATTTGATCAGATGGAGTATTTAATGCGTTATGGAAGAACCAAATACTCTGTCAGTTCTGGAGCACGCCGAGATGGGTCCGGCGCAGACCGGAATACCGATTTCAGAAATTAAAAGAGCTCATTTACTCCTATTTGAAGGATATACACACCTAACCTCTCTCACTCATCTTGAAGGCACCCCAACCTCATGGCTCTCCTAGCCAAAATTACTTATATTTAACTCTTAAATGCAATTGTAACTCATAATAATTCTTAGTTTAATCTTTTGGATTACTTTGGTTGGAGCAAGATTGTCACTTTTGTGTATCAAACTCCATTGAAGTCTTTTAAAGTTGAATGAAAGCTTCCCTTTTCAAGTTCGTAGCTTGTGATTGGTAAATTCTTAGCCTTTACTTTGTTTTAATTGTTCTCATTGGTATGAATGCTAACCTTGACATGTTGGTGCTCATAGTTATGAGTGGCTAGTCCCACACTAGCCAAGGCAATGTAGTTGTGATAGTTTAATTTCTTGTACTTGATTGGTAGTGATTGTTCATGTTTCTTAGTTTCAATTGTGTTGAATCTTTTCGTACTTGCATTGTATGGATTTTTTGTATTGGAGTAATTAACCAATGCTTGCACACACACACTTAGTGGATACCGAGCGGAGATATTAGGTGTGAGAAAGAGGTAGGAAAACCGGAAGGTAAAGTTGACCTTTATTGGAGCTCAATTTCTTGTCCGGGGAGATGACTAGTTCTTGCATTCAAGTGTTTATCATGTTGAATCATTAGGTCTAGGGTTCTTAGGCCAAAGAGGAGACATAGTGCGGCTTCACACACTCGTATGAGGGGAAGTTGTTAGCTTAGGAATGCACTGTTTCACATAATTGAACATTATTGGAAGGTTGGTAGGTAATCATTCCCAAGATACTAGAAGAGGTTGCTTGATCAATGAATTTGCCTTGGTTAGGTCTTTTACTATTTGATTATCATTTTAATAGTAAAGTTAGAACAATTACTTTCTTGTTTCCTTGCGACTTAGATCAAGATAATAATAAATTGGTGTTTGACCTCACATTCCCTGTGGGATACAACCTTGACCACTTGCTAGACTACAATTGACCAGTACACTGCCGGTGAGATTGGAAACCTAGAAAGGATCGATCAAGTTTTTGGCGCCGTTTCCGTGGAATGAGTAACGGTTGATACTTGTATTAGCTCAAAATTCTTGAGAATAAGTCAAAACTTTTTCTAATCTCATTTCTATTTTGTTTCTTTGGTGCTTACCTCTTGGTAAATTGCCAAGTGTTATTTGATTGTTTTCTTGTTGTTTCTATCTTGTAGTGGATGCACCGAACTCGAAGTGGCAAGGCTCCTCTTACTCCTCTTATACCAGATATCAACACGTATATTAGGAAAAAGAACACGGAGATCAAGAATAGTCAAGCTCGTCGTAGTTTGGAACTTGGAGAAGAAACTTCCCAAGGATCGTCCAATCAAGGAATGGAGATGGACGAACACTTTGTAGATCACAAGTCGAACAAGGGCTAAACCATGCCTAAGGTCATGCATAAAATCCCGACAATTCAAACCAACCTTTACAAAATCCTCCACCCTCACCAAACCGCAACAATCAAAATTCCAATAACCAAAACAATCCGAACCGTAACAAAAATAACCGGAATAACAACAACATTAATCCTCCAAACCCGAGGCCTATTTATGATCAAACCTTGAGAAGAAATGAAACCAACAATCCAATTCGCCTACCCAATGATGGAGCAAATAACTTTGAGGTGAAATCCCACCTTTTTGGATTGATTGACACAAGAGCCTAATTTCTTTGTGAAGATGACGAGGACCCGCATCATCACCTATATCTATTTGAAGAGTTGTATAACACGGCCAAGTGTCAAGGCATTCATCAAGAGTTGACAAGGATGTCAATGTTTTCTTTTTCATTGAAAGGAAAGGCTAGAGATTGGTTTATGGCACTCCCGCATCACTCCTTGACAAGTTGGGAGGACATCCAAAATGAGTTTTTAAAGCAATACTTTGCTCCAGGAAGGAATTTGGAATTGAAGGTTGAAATAGCCAATTTTATACAAGGATCCGAAGAAACACTCAGAAGTGTGTGGGAGAGATTCAAGAAGTTGTTGAGAACTTGTCCCGATCATGGTTATTCTCTCGACATGCAAATTCAACTCTTTTGTAGAAAGTTGAGAAAGGATTTACGTGTGGATATTGATCACACATGTGGCAGTTCTTTGATGATGAGTGAAGCAAAAGTTGTATATGATGCTATTGAGAAGATTTCCAAGAACAATAGAATGTGGGAAACCGGTTCTAGTACAACGAAAGTGGCCTTTGTAGGTGAGTCTACATCAAACTCGGAAGTTTTAGCACAATTGGAGACTCTTAATAGAATGTTTGATGGTATGCAAGTGAGCAAGAGCTCAAGCTCGGAAGGCAATGATTTCAATGAGAACCTGAATGATGACATGAGAAATGATGATAACATGTCATTGAGAATAGAGGAATTTGAAGGCTACTCAATGGAAGAAGTGATTTTCAAGCAACAACATCAGAACTTGAACAATGTTTATTCAAAATCCTTCAATGCCATTCGAAGAGATCATCCTACTTACCGTTGGTCCGAAAACACAAGCTGTTAGGAACATTTTATTATGTTTTGATGATTGCCATACTAGCTGTTATAGTAAGCCTGAAATAAGTTAGAATTCTCTGTATAAGTCTTTACTTAGAGTTTGACATGTTGTATAAGTTAAAGTCAGACAAGTATTGTACTAGTTGGTAGGACGGAAAAGTAAAACAGATTTTCGGTAGAGTAAAGCCAGCCAAGCACCAGCAGAGAAGCAATGAAGACATTATGGTCTGACTTATAACCAAGGAAGTCTGTGATGACCTTGGATAAGTCTAAGTTATGCTTTAAATGATGAAACTTAATGTTTAAATATGGTGTACACTGATCTCACCCCAATCAAGGATCACTGAAGTACAAAGATTCTCCTTAAACTGAAATAATGAAGGAAACAGTGAATCGGCAAAGTAAACTGACTTTCGGCCAAGTGAAGACAAAACAGTGAATGAAGATCTAAACGGCAAAGTCAGGTGGATCACTTGACCGTGCAGAGAACGGCTAAGTAAACCTTATCAAAACAGCTTTTGAAATATGATGAAGATTCAGAGGATCATGCATTAAATGCACAATCAATAGAGGATCAATCAAGGACGGATTTTCTGATAAACATTTGAAGAAAAATCCGATCACTAAAATCAAGGAGAATATAATTAAGGGGGAATCAAGAATTATTCCCTTCATTAATATAGCCAACAGACGGAAATTCAAATCAAGGCTATAAATAGAGGGCATTGACAGAAAACGAGGACAAGGAGAAAGAACGAAAAATCTGAGCAAAAACTCTGTCAAAGTAGAAAGCCTTCTATCTATGCAAAAAGGGAAACATCTAGTGATTAACTCAAAACTGAGAGCTACAATTCAAACATCTAGCACTGAGATTGATCAACAAGTTTGTGAATCCAATTCACATCAACCAAGCAATTGAATCAGAATCACCTGAGAAGGAGTTGTGTTTGTGATAGCTGCTGAAGGATTTGATCCCAAGGAGCAGTGAAAGAGATTGAATCACTGAAACTGTTGCAGTCAAGGAGTGATAGTCTTGTAGATTGTGAAGCTTGGGAAGTCAAGGACAATCGTACTATTGTAACTGTGAAAACAATAGTGAATTCCTCCAATCATCACAGGAGAAGAGTGGATTAAGGGATTACACCACCCTGAACCACTATAAGCCTTATGTCAATTTACTTTCAGCAATTTACCATACTGCATTTATTTAATTGCATATATCATATCATATATTTGTGATTGCTTAAACTACTTTGAAATAACATAGTAAGAAGGGAATTATCCGCTGCCCAAAAGCTTTTAAGTAAAGGAAAAGTTTTTGAAACTCCACTATAGTCATTCACCCCCCCTCTCTGACTATAGTTCTACCATTCTCTGGGACCAACAATTGGTATCGGAGCAGTGTTCCTAGTATCAGAACCTGTTCAGATCTAATTTCTGGTAACAAGGAGATCACATATTTTCAAAGTAGTTTTTAAATCTATGCTTTCTATATATTCATATATACATCTCTTATTTGTACTTATGGATTCCTCAAATTTTATGTCAAAAGGGCCGTTTTTAATGTTAACAATTTTGATGAATATAAAATAAGAATGTTGTCCCATCTTGCAGCAACTCATGAGGAGATGCTGGATGTAATTAATGATGGCCCAATCATGATCATGACTGTGGTAGCCACAGGAGCAGATCAAGGAAAAGAAGTGGACAAACCCAAGAAGGATTGGACCAAGGATGACAGGAGAAGAGCAAATCTAGATTTTGTTGCAAAAGATATGATTTTGAAGACCCTAGACAGCAACATGTTCATGAGAATCAAAGATTGAAAAACAGCAAAGGAGATGTGGGACAAGCTTGCACTGATAAATGAAGGATCTGAAGCAGTTAAAGAAAACAAATTATCTGTTGCAAAACAGAAATTTGAAAACTTCAAAATGAAGGTTGGTGAATCCATTGATCAAATGGACAACAGATTCTCAAGCATCATCAGTGAACTGCAACAGCTTGGACACACATATCCTCAAAAAGAAGTGTGTTTGAAGATCTTGAGAGGCTTACCTGAAAGATGGAAGATCATAACATCAGTAATCAGATGAACAACAAATCTTGCAAACACTGACACCCTAACTCTGATGTCTCAACTAAAAGCTCATGAATTCGAATTGAACGGTGAAGATGGTGCTCCGGCAGAGACACAAAGAGCCAGTGCACTGATAGCACCACAGAAAAGTAACTTTGCTGATTGTATCAGCAAAGAGACACTAGAACTCAAAGAACAGGTAGCTTTATTAGTTAAACGTTTAGACAGGTTTAGCAAAAAGAAGCCATTCAAAGGAAACTCATCATCAAACAAAAGGTCAAGCTCAAACAAAGATATGAAGAAAAGAGATGATGAATACAGATGCTTCAATTGCAACAAGAAAGGTCACTTCAAGGCTGATTGTCCTGAAGAAAATAATAAAGGTGAGGAAAAGAAGAAGTACAAAGCATCTGAAAAGAAGAGAGGTAAGAAAGCACTCAAGGCTGAATCCAGCAGTGAAAAGAATGAAGAATCATCTGATAATGACTCAGATATTAGTGATGAAGAAGACAGCTCAGACAATGAAAAATCATGTATGTGCCTCATGACCAAAGAATTAGATGAAGATGAAGGTGACAGCTCAGACATTGAGAAAGCAAGTCTATGTCTAATGGCCAAAGAATCTGATGAAACTGTGGTAACATCTAGCTCTTACTCTTCATCAAATGCATCCCCATCTAACACTACACAATCTTCTATTCTCCCATTAGATCCAGCTGCCCTAGTCCAAAATCTCATGACTAAATTTGATGAAATTGAGATGAATCATGAAATTCTTAAAAAGGAATGTAAGGATCTAAGAAAAGAAAAGAAAAGATTGAAGGAGCAACTGGAAAAATTGAAAGCTGAACTAGCTACTAAGAAGATATACTCACCTAATCCAAAAGCAGCAGATGATAACTCATCCACTGCTAACAGATCAGGTGAGAAAATCCACCTAGCAGCTAAAAACACCACTGAACCACAAAAATCACCAGCTTACAAACCCTCAAAAAGGTTTGGATCCAGATCTGGTCTTGGCTACAACAGTCAGGATGAGATTAAAAACAATGGTCAACACAATTCTGAATCTAGGACCATCATTGGACCAAAATTCAGAAAGGTAAAGACCATAGTTTCAACCACTCATCATGTACCGGTGAAGTCAAAACCTAGTGCAGTGAAACATCAGACTAAATCATCAATCCAGCCAACCAAAAGCAAGGAGTTTCTGAAAGGTAAAGGAAGACTTTACCCTTCAGAGGATGATTGGAATGTTGCACCTCCAAAATACAAGAAGAAACCATTTCATGATACGCATCATGTGTTTAAGAAAAATCAATCTAGGTATGTTCCTAGACACATGAAGCAACGTAGGTTTCCTACTGCATCTTGGAAAGTGGAGATGGATGCAAATGCACCAAAAAGTAGAGAAAAGTATCAGAATACCTCCAGTAGAAATATTAGAAGGTATTCTGCCATGCCTTATACATATGAAGTTGATGACTTTAATTATCCAAAAAGAAGATCATTTGGATATACACTTGGAGTAGGAGGCATGACTGCTAACAGGTATGGACCCAAACAGTGTTGGGTACCTAAAAATAATTTATTTATTTTGTAGGATGTCTGGTACATAGACAGTGGATGATCCAGACACATGACAGGAAACAAGAGGTGGCTCACTAACTTCAAAGCTTTTGATGGACCCAAAGTCACTTTTGGAGGCAAAGAAAACCCTGGCAAGATTAAGGGGGAAGGCACAATGCTCAAGAAAAATTTGAGAATTTAAAATGTGGCATATGTTAAGGGACTTAATTTCAATCTGATGAGCATTAGTCAATTTTGTGACAAATGCTACAATGTGCACTTCAACAAGGAAGGATGCAAAGTGATTCACAGCCAAACCAACACAGCAGTTCTTGCAGGAAGAAGAAAAAATAACATGTATGTGGTGGATTGGAAAACAGCCAAAGCAGAAACATGTCTGTTTGTCAAAAATAAACAATCAACCAGCTGGATTTGGCATAGAAGATTAAATCACTTGAATTTCAAGACCATCAACACATTATCAAAGAACAAGTTGGTTGAAGGCCTACCAGAGATCACATTCAAGAAAGAAAGTCTATGTGATGCATGTTAGAAAGGGAAACAAATCAAAAGCTCCTTCAAGTCAAAGCCCTATCAATCAACAACAAGAATTCTACATCTGTTACATATGGACCTGTTTGGACCAGTCACACCAGTAAGTGTAAGTGGTAAGAAATACACTCTAGTAGTGGTTGATGATTTCTCCAAATACACCTGGACCATATTCATGAACAAGAAGAGAGAAACACTGAAGAGGCTGCCAGATTTGCTAAGAAGAATTCAAAATGAGAAAGAACTGAAGATCATCAAGATTAGATCAGATAGAGGCACAGAATTCCTAAATGAAGTTATCAGAACTTATTGTGAAGAAAATGAAGTATTGCATCAATTATCTGCAGCAGGAACTCCACAACAAAATGGTGTAGCAGAAAGAAGAACCTCAAAGAAGCAGTCAGAACAATGATTGTAAAAGCATGCTTACCAAAGAGATTTTGGGCTGAAGCAGCAAACACAACATGTCACACACAAAACAAATCAATCATCAACAAATATCATGGAAAGACTCCATATGAAATATGGAATGGTAGAAAACCTAATGTCTCATATTTGCATATGTTTGGATCAAAATGTTTTGTTTTGAACTGGAATCAGCTGCATACCTTTGATGAAAAAGCTGATGAAGCAATCTTTATGGGATACTCAGACACCAGCAACGCCTTCAGAGTACTCAACAAAAGAACATTGGTGATTGAAGAATCAATACATGTAGTATTTGATGAACCAAATACAAATGGTGAAAGTCTTCAAGATCAAGAAGAAGAAGCAACACAAAGGGAAGCATATACAAATACAACCATACCAGCTTCCATCCTGAATCACCATTTTGGAAATCAAGATGAGCCACAAGTCATTCCAACAGAAGGAGAATCAGAACGTGAAGCTCATGCAGAACCTGAAATTGCAGAAGCACCAAATGAAGAACAACTCCAACCTGACCTAAATTGGCTAAGAGATCGTCCTGAAGAACAAGTCATTGGAGACATTCACATAGGAGTTAGAACCAGAAGACAACTGGAGCATATGCTAACATATTTTCTATCACAAGTGGAACCCAAGACAATAGATGATGCAATTCAAGATGCAGATTGGATCACAGCCATGCAAGAAGAACTAAATGAATTTGAAAGAAATGAAGTATGGGAACTTGTTGACAGACCAGACACAGCCAACATCATTGGAACAAAATGGGTATTCAGAAACAAGGTGGATAAGCAAGGAACAGTTGTCAGAAACAAAGCAAGGCTAGTTGCAAAAGGCTATTCTCAAGCAAAAGGAATAGATTATGATGAAACATTTGCACCAGTGGCAAAACTGGAGGCAATCAGACTCTTTCTAGCTTTTGATGCACACAAAGACTTCAAAGTCTATCAAATGGATGTCAAGAGTGCATTTCTGAATGGACTTTTGGAAGAAGAAGTATATGTGGAACAACCTTCTGGTTTCCAACTCAAAGGAAAAGAAGACAAAGTATACAAACTCAAGAAAGCTCTTTATGGACTCAAATACCCAGATCTTGGTATGAAACATTATCACAATTTTTGATCAAGAATGGATTCAACAAGGGAACTATAGATAAGACTCTATTCAAATTAGAGGAAGGAACAAGCACATTGCTAGTACAAATCTATGTTGATGACATCATCTTTGGATCAGAGGATGAAAAGCTGTGTGAGAAATTTGCAAGCCTGATGAAGAGCAAATTTCAAATGAGCATGATGGGAGAATTAAATTATTTTCTTGGTCTTCAAGTAAAGAAAATGAAGGATGTGATTTTCATCAGTCAAGCCAAGTATACAAAAGACCTAATACATAATTATGGTATGGATACAAGTGGGACAGTAGATACACCAATGTGTGCAAGAGTCATTCTGGGAAAAGATGAAACTGGAAAAGATGTTGATTAGAAAATGTATAGAGGAATCATTGGATCCCTACTTTATCTAACTGCATGCAAACCTGATATAGCATTTGCAGTAGGAGTATGTGCAAGGTTTCAAGCTCAACCAAAAGAATCACATCTCCTAGCAGCCAAAAGAATAATCAAATACCTGAAAAACACTATTAATGTTGGAATTTGGTATCCAAAAGATGGAGGATTCAAGTTGATATCGTATTCAGACTCTGACTATGCTAGATGTAAGATAGATAGAAAAAGCACCTCTGGAACATGCTAGATGCTAGGCACCAGGCTAGTCTCTTGGTTTAGTAAAAAGCAAAACTCCATATCTACATCAACAGCTGAAGTAGAATATATAGCAGTAGGCAGTTGTTGTGCACAAGTACTTTGGATTAGACAACAGCTAAGGGATTTTGGAGTGGAGGAAAAGACTATCCCAATCATGTGTGACAACACAAGTGCCATATCTATCACTGAAAATCCAGTGTTGCATTCAAGAACAAAGCACATTGATGTGAGACATCATTTTATCAGAGATCATGTTGAAAAAGGAGATGTCATCCTAAAATACATATCCACTGAAGATCAATTGGCTGACATCTTCACTAAACCACTCAGTCATGAAAGATTTAGCATGTTAAGAACTGAGTTGGGAATGATTGAAATTGACTAAGTACCAAAGAGCGGCTAACTGGAGTAATTAGCCAAGTGACTTCATCAGCTGTTTAAACCATTGCCATTACAGGAGATGTAGTAGGTAAGGCACTGGTACTCGGCCAAGTTAACTTCACTGATTGTTAGGAACGGTAGAATAAAGCAGCTCAGTGAAAAATTCACTACACTGGCTAAGTAACCAGCCAAGGCACTACACCGAAGTAAAGAATGGAGTAATGGGTAAATGATAGTGTGAAAAAAATCAAATTTTATACACGTGGAGAAGAAGGAAGTTATGAAGGATTATTCTGTGGATGATTACACACGTGGAGATCAACTTACAATCATGAAGGTAACCATATTATTTTTCGAATTACAAACACCTCGATTCCCGTGATTTATCATTACTTACCTCAAACACTCCCCCACTACACTCGAATATCATGATTTATATACACAAAATCACGCCATTATGTCATAAAATCCTTCCACATTCAAACCACGTTCACACTACCCAAATTATCCTATATAAACCATACTTAGAGATTTTCCAGAAATCTTTACACTCTATTGCAAGTTACAAACCCTATTTCTTATTGCTAATCAAATATTTTACTCAAATATCAAAGAAATAGCTTCATCGTCTACAATCTCTCCCACTGAAAAATTCTATGAAAAATCAATGATCACGGGGTCGTTTTTCAGACCTGAACCCTACCTCTCTTCTGTGACAATGATGCACAAGCTCAACACTTGGTTGATTGTTGTTCAAATTTGGGGTTAATGACCTTCCAAAACCCCCCAATCAACGGAATTTTCTATGAAAATTTGATTGCATTCTAGAAAAATGCAAAGTTTGTGCCCAGCACAAAGAAGACTGATACCGACTGCATAAAAAGCTCAATCTTTGGGAGAGAAGTAGTCATTACGCCTGGTATTCTCAACAGATTCCTACACCTACCCATGATAGGTCCGGCTAATGTAAAGTTTGTGAAGATTGAGATAAAAAACTTTTGGGCTGAGATAGCCAAGAACCCCAAGAAAAACAGCAAAACATACAACCTCCCTAGATCAGCACTAAAACTTCTGTTTGCTGAATTTGCACCGGTCATCACCAAGAACATCGAAGGCAGAAAAGGGTCAATGGAAAACTTAACTGAGTTGCGGGTCAAGCTGATGGCTATCATCTACGAAGGTACTAAATTTGACTTGGAAACATTTGTATTCAATAGGTTGAAAGACCAGATTCAAAAGGAAATTGATCTGTCAATTACGGCACCAAGCAAGGGTTTGCAGAAGAAAGGTGATTTCTGGGAGAGGAAATCATATGGGTTCCCTCTTCAACACCTGTTTGATGCATTGAAAGTGAAACCCACAAATCTGCAGGCCCCACACAGGTCTAAGGTAATGTTTACCTACATTAAGGCATCTATGAAACCCAAACCAACTGCCGGGAGAAAAAGGAAACAACCTGAAAGCAGCAGATCAGGAGTGGGACGAAGAACCAGATCCAAGAAGGCACAAGAGAACACCTCTGTGATTGGTACCAGCAACTTGAACAAACCTGTGACAATCAGTGATGACACATCAACAGAGGAAGAAAAACAACAAGAGGACATCACCTATCTGGAAGAAGGTGAGGAAGGATATGCTCTTACTTCATCTGAAGAAGAAGAGATGGATGAGGAAGAAGCTGAGACAGAGGATGAACACTCAGAAGGCGGCCATCTTGAAACTAATCTAGAAAACATGGAGATCTCTGATGATGAGCTAACACTTAAAGAGGTGCTTTTCAAGAGCATCAGCAAAGTTGACGAACAGCCAAGTGAGCCAGCTGATAAAACTCACTCAACTGAACTTGTCAACTCCCCCATTATTGACCAAGGGGGAACAGCAGCAGAGAAAGTCATATCCCCAGCAGATGAAGAAGTCAACACTCCCCAGCAACACCTTACTGACCCTGAGTCCAATGAGGAAGAAAAAGAAGAAACGGAAGAAAGAAAAGAAGATATAGAAAGTGAAAAGAAAGAAGAAAAGGAGGAAGAAGAAGAGGTGAAAATGGAGGAGGAGAAGGATAAAGATGATGAGGATGTTGAAGTGCCACTAGAGGAAGATGATCCAGAAAGAAACTTCAATCTGGACATTCAACCCCTGATTGTAGACATGGAGAAGCAGTATCACAGCAGGCAAAATCTGAAAGCTGCCTTAAGGAGTGACGCAACCTCCTTAAACCATAAGATTGAAGCCCTCATCAGTCACATCAAGATACAAGATGAGGTGATGGAAAAACAGGGAAACTTTCTTTGCAACTTACAACATCTTATTCCCTACCATATCCAAACCAACCTTGAGTTTCATGCTGAAAAGATGGATAACAATCTCAAACCTTTGGTGGACACTCTAAACGCTCACACTCATCAAATTCACCATCTGAATGAGATCATGGAGTACTCTGGTCAACAACTTGACACCCTTATCAACATTGGTGAGGCAAACAACAAGAAACTGGAGAAAAGGTTTGGTCCTCTCCCTGAGTCTGAAACAGCAACTGCAAATCTTGAAGCACGTTTTGGTGCTGCCAAAAAGGGGGAAGGAAGCTCAAACACTGAAAGCTCCAGTGGAAAGAAGGCAAGCCCAACAGATAAGAGCAAAGGCATCAAAGGCAAAGACATCAGGTTTGAAGAGATGAAGAAGTAGACATTATGCTACATTATACTATCTCTATTTTATCTCTATTTGCCTTTGTTTTTGGAATAAAAAGATGCAATATCTTACTGCCCTTAAATGGATGAATAAAATTGTTGAGTTTTGTTCTGTTAATTATTATAAAAAATTTGGCTTACTTATGTTCAGGCTTATGAGGGTTTTGGCATTATCAAAAATGGGGAAATTGTTAGGTTCATTTTATTATGTTTTGATGATTTCCATACTAGCTGTTATAGCAAGCCTGAAATAAGTTAGAATTCTCTGTATAAGTCTTTACTTAGAGTCTGACATGTTGTATAAGTTAAAGTCAGACAAGTATTGTACTAGTTGGTAGGACGGAAAAGTAAAACAGATTTTCGGCAGAGTAAAGCCAGCCAAGCACCAGCAGAGAAGCAATGAAGACATTATGGTCTGACTTATAACCAAGGAAGTCTGTGATGACCTTGGATAAGTCTAAGTTATGCTTTAAATGATGAAACTTAATGTTTAAATATGGTGTACACTGATCTCACCCCAATCAAGGATCAGTGAAGTACAAATATTCTCCTTAAACTAAAATAATGAAGGAAACGGTGAATCGGCAAAGTAAACTGACTTTCGGCCAAGTGAAGACAAAACAGTGAAGGAAGATCTAAACGACAAAGTCCGGTGGATCACTTGACCGTTCAGAGAACGGCTAAGTAAACCTTATCAAAACAGATTTTGAAATATGATGAAGATTCAGAGGATCATGCATTAAATGCACAATCAATAGAGGATCAATCAAGGACGGATTTTCTGATAAACATTTGAAGAAAAATTCGATCACTAAAATCAAGGAGAATATAATTAAGGGGGAATCAAGAATTATTCCCTTCATTAATATAGCCAATGGATGGAAATTAAAATCAAGGCTATAAATAGAGGGCATTGACAGAAAAAGAGGACAAGGAGAAAGAACGAAAAATCTGAGCAAAAACTCAGTCAAAGTAGAAAGCCTTCTATCTGTGCAAAAAGGGAAACATCTAGTGATCAACTCAAAACTGAGAGCTACAATTCAAACATCTAGCACTGAGATTGATCAGCAAGTTTGTGAATCCAATTCACATCAACCAAGCAACTGAATCATAATCATCTTAGAAGGAGTTGTGTTTGTGATAGCTGCTGAAGGATTTGATCCTAAGGAGCAGTGAAAGAGATTGAATCACTGAAGCTGTTGCAGTCAAGGAGTGATAGTCTTGTAGATTGTGAAGCTTGGGAAGTCAAGGACAATTGTACTATTGTAACTGTGAAAACAATAGTGAATTCCTCCAATCATCATAGGAGAAGAGTGGATTAAGGGATTACACCACCCTGAACCACTATAAGCCTTGTGTCAATTTACTTTCAGCAATTTACCTTACTGCATTTATTTAATTGCAAAAATTATATCATATATTTGTGATTGCTTAAACTACTTTGAAATAACATAGTAAGAAGGGAATTATCCACTGCCCAAAAGCTTTTAAGTTAAGGAAAAGTTTTTGAAACTCCACTATAGTCATTCACCCCCCCCCCCTCTGACTATAGTTCTAACCTTCTCTGGGACCAACACAAACAAGCAAGGACAACCACCATATCCCACTCAATACAAGAGCTCGTACAATACTAATGCTCAAAGCCAAGGTTACCAAGAAAATCCCTAGAATCAACACCACCAACCACCACCGAGTCGTTCATACCCACAACACACCACACAAAGCATTCCTGTTACTCAAAGTTCCACCCCGTCTATGGAAGGAGTTGACAAATAGGAAAAGTTGATGGATAATATCACGGGTGTTGTATCTACTCAAGCCAAGAATATGGAATCCATGGTGACCTTTATAAGTACAGTCACGAAGGATGTTAGCACATTGAAAACGTCTATGAGCGGACATGATATGAGGATGAAGACTATAGAAGCATGTATGCGAAATGTTGAAGAGCATTTGAGTAAAGATGGGGAAATGAAGAATAGTAGACCCATGGAGAACTACCAAGCATTATCGAAAGAAACCCAATGGAGGTGAATGCAATCATTACCCTAAGTGGGAGAGTGTGTGGTAGCAACGGAGTGGAAGTTTCCAGGAATAACGAAGTTGAAGATGATTTGGATGATAAGTTTGAGGAAGATTTAGGCAATGCGGATGAAAAGGAGTTGAGTGAAGAGGAAGAAGAGATTGTCTATGATTTCTTGCGACGTGATAGACACGTTGAAGCAGAATGTGAAGATGAAGAATGGGTCAAAATCCCGAGAATCCTGAAAAACTCGAGGGCTAGTGATTTGAGGACCTTATTCAATGAAAATGTTAGAGAGGAGATTATCAATGATAAGTCGGCTTACACCGGACGGAGCCCGGTTCATGCCGGGAATGAATCAAAAGATTCTGGAATTTGCACAGGCAAGTCGGTTTACGCCGGCCATTGCTCGGCGCATGCCGAAGTTACAGGAAAAAAACCCGAGAGCTCTGCAGAAAAGTCGGCTCACGCCGGACTTGATCCGGTTCATGCCGAACTTGACAAGTTTCACGCCGTCAGTGCCAGAAAAAATTTTGGGCTTCTCTCAAAGAAATTGGTGCCAAATGATGACACATGGAGTCCACCAAATGCACCAACATTCAAGAAGCATCACCATTTTCATCCGAGGATAAAGGTACGGGAGGTATGACTTCTAACCCTAAAATCATTGATCTTGAGTCTTTACCCTACCATCCTAGAGAACAAATTAAAAAATTGAAGACGGATAAGAAGTATGCACATTTCCTTGATACGTTTCGTCATCTAAATGTTAACATCCCAGTGATTGAAGCACTAATCAACATGCCCACTTATGGAAAGTTTCTTAAAGACATCCTCTCGAATAAAAAGTGTTTAGAAGAGTATGAGAACATTTGTCTCAATGAGGAATGCTCCGCAGTGTTGTAACACAAGCTTCCACCTAAGCTTCCGAGAGTTTTACTATCCCATGTGATATTAGGAGCTTTTTGTTTAAAAAGGTGCTTTGCAATCTCGGTGCGAGCATAAACCTCATGTCTTATGAGGATTACAAGAAACTTGGAATAGGAAAGCTCAAACACACGGAGATGACTCTCCAACTTGCAGATAGGTTCATTAAACGCCCTAAGGGAGTCATCGAAGATGTGTCGGTCAAGGTCGATAAGTTTTACTTCCCAGTTGACTTTGTGGTCATGGAAATGGAGGAAGGGTATTCAACGCCCCTTTTTCTTGGTCATCCATTTCTAGCAACGGGAAGAACTTTTATTGATGTTCAATGAGGTGAAGTAGTTTTGAGAGTTAATGAGGATGAAGTCACTTTTAATATCTTCAAGGCAATTCGCAAGAGTCATGTTCTTTTATAGATACTCTATCTTCTATTTGTGTGGAGCGTACTAACTTGCAGGCCTTTGAGGACAAGCTCAAAGAATGTTTGGCTTTATCAATTTCTGAAGGTGATGAAAATGATGAGGGGATGCAAGAAGTGATCTTTCATTTGGATGCCGGTGGTTCTTTTATGAAGCAACCATGGCACCGATATTTGGAGTTGGAACTAAATGGCCCAGTGTTGAAACCCTCGGTGGAAGAGCCACCAAGGAATTTGGAATTGAAACCCCTCCCTTCTAATCTTAAATATGCCTTTCTTGAAAATGACAATCTACTTCCTGTTATTATTTCATCGTCTCTAACCAGTTTGCAAGAAGATCATTTGTTGAGGATGCTTAGGCAATATAAGAGAGCGTCCGGATGGACAGTGGTGGATATTCAAGGAATAAGTCCCAAAATTTGTTTGCACAAGATCATTTTGAATGATCATGACAAGCCATGTACCCAACCACAACGCCGCCTCAACCCAAACATGCAAGAGGTTGTCAAGAAAGAGGTTATCAAGCTAGTGGAGATGGGCATAAATTTTCCTATATCAGACAGTGAATGCGTAAGCCCTACCCAAGTTGTACCTAAAAAAGGGTGGTTTTACAGTGAAAGAGAATGACAAGCACGAGTGGATTTCAACAAGGGAAGTCACCGGATATCGAATGTGCATTGATTTCCGCAAACTGAATGATCCAACCAAGAAAGACCATTATCCACTTCCGTTCATAGTGCAAATGTTGGAACGGTTGTGCGGACACAAATTTTATTGCTTTCTGGATGGTTACTCAGGCTATTTGCAAATATTGCAGCAGGAGACAGAGAGAAAACAACCTTTACTTGTCCGTATGGAACCTTCGCTTACAAAAGAATGCCTTTTGGACTATGAAATGCACCGGCCACTTTCCAGAAATGTATGATGGCAATATTCTTCAACATGGTGGAGAAGTTTTTGGAAATTTTCATGGATGATTTTAGCATTTTTGGAGATTCTTTTGGAGAGTGTCTTTCTCATTTGGAACGTGTTCTACAACGTTGTGAGGACACGAACTTGGTCTTGAATTGGGAGAAATGTCATTTAATGGTATCAGACGGTATTGTCTTAGGCCATAGGATATCAGAAGAAGGCATTGAGGTTGACAAGGCAACAATCGAAGTGATTGAGAAATTACCTTCACCAGTTAATTTGAAGACTTTAAGAGGATTTCTAGGGCATGCCGGGTTTTATCAACACTTTATCACGGATTTTTCACGCATTTCCAAGCCTCTTAGCCACCTACTTGAAAAAGAGGTACCTTTCCACTTTGATGAGAAATGCATAGAGGCTTTTGAGACCTTGAAGAAGCAGTTGACATGTGCACCTGTTCTTGTGGCACCAGATTGGAACTTACCGTTTGAACTCATGTGTGATGTAAGCGATTTGGCGGTTGGGGCCGTGTTAGGCCAACGCCATGACAAAGTTCTTAAAGCAATTTACTATGCATCCCACACACTGAATTCGGCACCAATCAATTATGCCACGACCGAGAAGGAGCTACTTGCTATAACGTTTGCATTGGATAAATTTTGCCCCTATCTTGTGGGTTCTAAAGTTATTGTCTACACTAATCATACAGCGTTAAAGTATTTGTTAAGCAAGAAGGTTGCAAAGCCAAGGCTTCTTAAATGGATTCTCCTACTTCAAGAATTTGACATTGAGATCAAGGATAAGAAGGGTAGTGAGAATGTAGTCGCGGATCACTTGAGTCGATTGGAATATGTTGAAGAGGAAAGTAGAAGAAGAGAGACCAAAGACTCATTTCTAGACGAACAACTCCTTATGGTTGATGCTCCCTCGACGATGCGACTTACCAAAGCCGGTTCTATACCGAAGGAGAGCTCGCCATGGTTTGGTAACATTGTTAATTATTTTACTTGTGAGTATGTTCCGTCTCATTGGACATGGAAAAAGAAAAAGAAGTTCTTTCATGACTTAAAATTCTACTACTGGGAAAAACTGGACCTTTTTCGGAGGTGTTCGGATGGCATCATTAAGAGATGCGTTCCCGATAGTGAAATTTCAAGTATCCTTTCCTTTTGCCATGATCGTGAGGTTGGAGGCCACCATGGAGGGTGGAAAACCGCCTACAAGGTGTTGCAATGTGGTTTTTATTGGCCAACATTGTACAAAGATGCACATCGCTATGCACGATCTTGTGAGTTATGCCAAAAGTGGGGAAATGTCTCTAAGAAGAATGAAATGCCTCTCCAACCTATATTGGAGTGCGAACTATTTGATGTATGGGGCATCAATTTCATGGGACCATTTCCTCCATCGTTTGGTAAGAAATTTATTTTGGTAATGGTTGACTATGTTTCTAAATAGGTAGAAGCCCAAGCTCTTCCCACTAATGATACAAGAGTGGTGATGAAATTCCTTAAAAATAATATCTTCACGAGATTTGGTACTCCTCGGGCTATCATTAGTGATAGAGGTTCGCACTTTTGTAATCAACCATTCACCAAATTGATTGAAAAATATGGTGTGAAGCACAAGATTGGTAGACCGTACAACCCACAAACAAGTGGCCAAGTTGAGGTATCAAATCGAGAGGTAAAAAGGATTATTGAAAAAATGGTTGATGCCAATTGTAAGAATTGGGCGGTGAAATTGGATGATGCATTATGGGCCTACCGGATAACCTTTAAAACACCGATTGGTTGTTCCCCTTATAGACTAGTTTTTGGCAAGTCTTGTCATCTTCTAGTCGAGTTAGAACATCGAACCTTTTGGGCCATCAAGTTTCTTAACTTTGACCCCAAGGCCGTTGGTGAGCATAGATTGCTCCAACTCACGGAACTTGAGGAGTTTCGCCTTGATGCTTATGAGAACGCCCGAATCTACAAGGAACGCACTAAGTCCTTTCATGATAAAAGAATATTTCATCGTGAGTTCCACGTGGGTGACAAGGTACTCTTGTACAATTCACGCTTGAAATTGTTTCCAGGTAAACTTAAATCTAGGTGGACATGACCATTCGTGGTGACTAAAGTTCATGCATCCGTAGCTGTGGAGTTGAATGATGGAGAAACTACGTTTATAGCAAATGGACTTAGGGTGAAGATATTTGTTGAAGAGGAAGGAATCCCTCAAACTAAGGAGGTGATGTTCCTTACCGATCCTTCATCCAACTAAAGCATGGAATAGTCTAGCTATAGACTAAATTTAGCAACAACAGGTACTATCTTTTCATTATTCACAGATCATATACATATTTTGGTTGGTCTTTCTGTTCTTACTTGCTACGTGCTTATGTGAGTAGTGGTCTTTCTGTCCATGCACGATAATCTGTATAACTTCCATCTTTTCTACCGTATAATCCCGTCGAGCAATCGACGATAAACAAAAGTGCTGCCGGGAGGTATCCCGTTAATATTTTTTGTCGAGCATGCTTAGTTAGTTTGGTGAATGACATTGGAAATAAAATGGACTTTTGAACTCTTTTTAGTCTTTCGGCTTGCGTCGGAGTTGCGCCGGCCTACGCCGGATTGTGAGGGAAGGTCTTTGTTTTTGAGTGAAGTTGTACTCGGCGTGCACCGTAAATCTTCGGTTTGCTCCGGGATCAAAGGAGAAAAACCAGAAGGGTAGTCAGTGTTTTTGGCGTGCGACGGACGATTTCCGGTCTGTGCCGGAGCGGCAGTTTTTGAATTTAGATAAGTTTTTCCTTCTCTCTCTCTTCCCATAACTTTCCCCATCAGTTTTTCTCCCCTTTTTCTCCATTTTTCACTTCTTATCACCACCATTCACAAAACTCCTTCTATCAAACCACCATTTACATCACACTTCACTCTCCCAGATCTTTTTCTTCTTCCCTCCTTCATTTCTCTCTCTTGAAGGAAGCATCCGGTTTATTCAAGTTGAAGGGCAAAGTTAGTCTCTCCGGCGAGTCACAATCTTTCCGGCCTAGTTCTTCATCTTTTCCGGTGAATCACAACAACAACAAGGTAATTAGTCTTTTCCTTCTTTTCATTTATTCCCTCAATGTTGTTCTTCATTTTAAAATTTTAAAATTGGAGGATGGATTGACCCTTGTTGGATGGATTTATTTTGTAGTTTTTGACCACCACCTTAGCTATGGCCGAATCTTCCCAAACTCGTAAAAGGGACTCCGGCAAGAAACGTCATACTAGTGCTCCATCTGTACCTTTACCTATCCATCAACCCCGTCCTCTCACCAATGCCGAGAAACCTATCACCTTTCGAAAAACCGCTCCTAAGACTGCTCTCAAGCTTTACGATGAGTATTTTGGTACATGTACTTTACTCCATGAGCGTGGTGTAGATTTTGATTCTCTTAGCGTGAACTTTCGTAGAGTCATTGAGAGCCGTAGTTGGCAAAGGCTTGCAGAAACCCGGACTAAGATTGTCAATGCCACGATGGTGGCTGAGTTTTATGCTATGCTCTCAATTATCGAGCCTATGGAAGATGAGCAAGTTGCTTCCATTTCCATTCGCACCACTCCAGTTCCCTTCACACCTGAGGTTATTAATGCATTTTATGTTATTCCCGATGTTCCGTATGAGAGGGATTACTCAACTCTGTGGAAGCTTGATGAAGAGGCGAATGTGAAAATGTGAGATTTCGAGGCTTAAAATACCTTTGACCCCTCTGCCACCTGGGTTGAGAAAAGGTTTAAGTTTGGTGGGTGTGCCGAAGATATTAGGGCCTTAAATCACTTCCTAAGCCATAATGTTTACCCCTCTCGACATAATAATGCGTTCACCTATGAAGAATCTTGCCTCGTGTTAGCAATGTGAAGAAGATCCCGGTGGATGTGGGATAGCTCAACCATAAGAAAGGCTTTAGAGTTTGCTGACAATCATCCTAGGAATGGTAACATGCCCTTTCCGTGACTTATTTCTTCCCTCTGCACCCAAGCTCAAGTTCGTAGTCTCCCTGGTGATAGGCTTGTCCCACCCTCTACGACCTTGATTGGTCCTCACCTTCCTGAGCTTCCTGCTGCCCGTCCTACCCCACCTTTGAGGCTCATTACCCGTCCCAAGAACTACCCCCTCTAAGTGCACCGTTTCCTGGCTCATATAGTACCTCTTTTTCTTGCTTGAATCCTACCCAAGACCCTGCTATCACAGCTAGGCTTGACTTCCTTGAGACCGAGATGGCTTTCCTCCGTGGTGGCCAAGTGGCTCCTAACGCAAATCTGACCCTAGGTTTTGAGAGAAATCGTCTGTGGGCCGATGATTTTGCATGTTGGTTTGTGAGGTCAGCGTGCTTTTCTTAGGGCTCTTAACCTTGCTGCTAGTCAGATTTCAGATGATCTAGATGCTTGTCAGCGTGACCCCATTTCTCTACCAGCCTGGGTACCTGTTATACCTATCTACACCCCTCACCAAGCTTATCCTAGAACTTCTATGCCTTCTGATGATGTGTCAAGTTTTGTGTCTATAGGTACATGTGCCGAGACTGTTTTCTCCACTGGGGTTAGCATGCTGTTTTCAGTTTCTTCCATCAATACAGGGTTGAGTAGTTTGGGCTTGGACAGTTCTGTGATCATGTCTACCGTTGGTGCTCGCACTAGACTCTAGACTCTGGTATCTGCTGCATTGTCTTCTGAGCCGATTTAGATGTTGAGTAATCCTCATGCAGCAGACTTTTAAGGAGCTGGTTTGGTACATCCGATGAGTTTTACTCCTGTGAGCATTGTTGGGATGAGAGATGTAGAGTTTGTTGATGCGGAGCGGGGGCAAAACATTGTTGATTCAGAGTCTGATCATGATGATTGTGTTCTAACCTTGTCGTTCACCAAAACTTTACTTTGTTTGTTTTGATAGCCGCTTGTGGCCTAGACTATTTTCCTTTTATTATCTTTTGTGATGTTGCAAACTACACGTGGTGTTGCTACTTATGGTGTGTGTGTGCTACGATTGTGAATGTTGTTTGTTACTTTGTTGGACATGCTAGTATTTGTGTTTGTGCACTCTTGTGTGTTTATGGTAGTTGCATTTCATGTTTGAGCTTGCCATTGCCCCCATCATCTTTGTTGCATTACCTGTGCTTAGCTCCTTGTCTTGTGGTTTTGCATGTTTTGGTTTTAGCATGGCATACCTTTCACTGCTGTTCTATTCTGCATGTTTCGGCGCATACCATGACCACCTCGGTCCACGCCGGGACAGCTCACATAGAGACTCTTTTCTACATATCCGGTCTACGCCGGGACCTTCCGGTTTATGCCGGAATCTCCTCGGTTTGCACCGGAAGGCCTAAGCACTGCCCCATCTGCACACTGTATCCCGAGAATCTAGGGCAACTTTTTCAGACCCGGTGTACGCCGAACCCTTTCCGGTTTGTGCCGGAGGCGCTATGATGAGATAACCGACTGGACTCTTCTTTTGTTTTCTTCCCTCTATTTATTTCCCTCCCCATTGTTTTCTTCCCAAACCCTATATCATACTTTTATCCATATTTTCCTTCCTTCTTCTTTATTTCTTCAACCTTCTTCCCCCATAAATCTATCATGTCTTCCCCGTCATCTTCTGCAACACGTTCACTCCCCGATTCCCCTTACCCCTCTTCTCCTGAATCTAATCTCCCACGAGCACCACCCTGCATCATCGACTATGGGTCTGAAATTGCTCGCACTCGTTACCTTGAGAACTAACTTCACTCACCAATACAGAATGAGAAGGGTTTGAACACCCGAAAGGTTGAGGACTACGCAGAGATGCGCATTGAGTGGGGAGGCTGGCAAAGGTTTGTTAGGGCTCTTCGTGGCCGCATCAATATCACCTTGGAGCACGAGTTTTATGTTGTTTTGTCCGAAACCCCGTCCGTGGAGGCCACCATATTCCTATCCATCCGGCGAGTTCTTGTCCTTTTCACCCCTCTCGCTGTCAATGACGCTTTCTCCATTCCGCAGGGACATGAACCTCCCCACAGCCATTATGAGGAGGCGTGGAACCTTGATCATATGAGTGGTTTGATTGTCATGCTTTCTGAGGCTACTTCTGCTCTACTTCCTCGTGAGCAAAGGCCGGATCGTGATTTTGATGCGTATGATTTGTCGATGGACATGAGGGCTTGGAAACACTTCGTCAATTCTCATGTTTTCTCCACCTCCAACTTCTCCGAGATCACCGATGATGAGATGCTAGTTTTGTACGCGATTAAGGTTGGCGCGGTTATTGATTGAGGCATTCTCATTCATCGTGCGGCTGTTTGTTTTGCCAGGTCTAGGAGGAACTTTCGCAAGCCCATGCTTTTTGCTTGGTTGATTTCTCATCTCTACACTCATATGGCTGGTGTACCATCACTTCCCGGTGATGAGATCTTTCCTACCCGTCGCCTTGCGTCTGGGCTCCTTCCTTATGATATTCCTGGTGGTCCTTCCTCTGCTGAGTCTGGTGATACTGATTGATTTTAGTTGTGTTGGTTGGCTTGTGCTTGTGTTATGCTAGTATATGTTGAGTAATAACGCTTTTAGCGAACAATTTCCCTTTCTTTTTGTTGATTTCGATCTTGTAGCAATGTGGTTGTATTGTTTGAACTTGTGGCTTGCATGTTTTATTTCATTGGTTTCCAGGTTGATCTTCTTCTTATTTGCATCTATGCTATGCTCCTTCTTTTGTGATGATGTTTCCCGGATTACCCCATGCATGCACCCTCCTAGTTCCTTATTTTTGTGATGCAGTGTTTTGGCTCTCACCGCCTTTGGTTGGCATGCGTCGATCACCCTTTTTGGGAGAGTCAGTCCACACCAGCCTTATTCGGTGCAAGCCAAATTCACTACCTTTCGTTCTGGTTGCCTCGGTTTACGCCGTGATTAGCCCGGCACGCGCCGCACCCACTAGACACACACTCTGTTTTGCACATTTCGGCGTACGCCGACACCCTTTCGGTTTAAGCCGAACACGATTTTGCCCTAATTCATCACTTTCTTTGCTCTCTTTGATTCCTTCTTCTTTTCCTAACCACATCTTTACTACTAACTTTCCATTGGGGACAATGCAAGTTCGTAAGTGGGGAGTGGAGACGTAGTTAATTCAACAACGAGACGTAATTTCACTAAGTACTTGAGAAGCACTTACTTTTGACTATTTTCGAGCATGTCAAGTATTATAAAGTAAATTTTGATATAATGTAAGGTTTTGCGAACAATAGAGTGAAAAAATTCAATGAAATGAGCAACCTTGACGAATTAGAGGTACATTCTAACTTGCAAATCTTTGATGGTAGTGTGAATCACTGAGCACGTATATTTAGATCTTTTGTTAACATGCAATCATTCACGTAATTGTGCAAACATACTCATATTTGTAACTAGAACTTAAGCTTGGTAATCTTTCTAGGCGAAATAAAAAGGTATTTGGAATCGGAGTAGGGATGACGATTTTTGGCATCACTTTGACTCGACCATAGACAAATGGCCTTCCCGAACATAATTCCCTTTTTCCCCATCTCAGCCTTGCTTGAGTGGCGAGACCCCACTTGAAATAGCCATTCGTGATTAACCTCATTATAATCCAACCCTTAGCCTAATTTTGGTCTACATTCCCTTGGCATCCCACAAGTTAGCAAGTTTCTATGGATTGTGTGGGTAGTGACAAAGGAACTAAGAGTTGGACGGCATTAGTTGGCCCAAGTTGAGATGGCATTTATCAAGTTCGGAGTCCATCGATGTTTATTCCCCTTTTAAGAAAACGTTCAAATTATCAAAAAATCAAAAAATTTCAAATAAAGCTTCCAAGAGATTATAAATAAGCAAGTGAAGCTTAAATAGAGTGTAAATAGAAAGCAATAATTGGAAAGTCAAGTGAGGCAATTTTGGAGCTTAATTTCATAAACCTTGGTGATGTGAGTTGGGAAATAACTAATTGGAGTAGTACTTGATCGTTGAGATGAAGGTGTAGATTCTTGCTATCTTGCCTTATTCTCTTTGATTATCCTTGTTTATCCCTTCGGTTAGCCAATTACCCGGGCCTAAATGTTACAAGCCGCTTTGTCAATTACCTGACCTAACTCCTTGATTCTGAACGCCAAATTAGTGGAGATTGATATCATTCTTAAGCTTACGGTTATATCTTATTAGTGAGGCATGCATGATTTCATGATTGGTTGCTTGATAACAAGTTTGAAGAATATTCACACACACACTCCACTACTCTCTTAGATAGCGATTAGCATGTGGTTATGATCCCAATTGGTTGCATCATCTAGTTGAGCTCTCACCTATTGACATCTTATCTTGTGACTTTAGTTACTTCATCGCTTTATTTGCTCGAGGACGATCAAAAGCTAAGTGGGGAGTGGTTGATGTAAGCCAACCAGATGATGCATTTTATCATTTTTATTCCCATTTCTTGAGAATTTAGTGATGTTTTCGTATCAATTTTAGCAACTATTGTGATGATTTGGACCACCTTTGTATATAGTAAATATTATGAGAACAAATTATTTTGGTATATTTTGAGGCTCATTAGCCTAATTTTGTTATCAGATTTACCCTTGATATATTCGTGTTTTTGTCTTGCAGCATATATACCAAGGTTTGGAGCCTTAATTTTGGAGATGTTGAAGCCTAAAGAGTGTTAGAGAAGCAATCCAAACATCAAGAGAGAAATCTTCAATTCTGTTTTGTATCCGGTTCACGCCGTGTAGCATTCAAAGGAAAAACAGAAGGTTCTCATGTGTACCCGGTGCAAACTGGAACATCCTCGACGCACACCTAAATTCGAAATTTGATCAGATGGAGCATTTAATGCGTTATGACAGATCCAACTACCCTATCAGTCCCGGCGCACGCCGAGATGGGTCCGGCGCAGACCTGAATACCGATTTCAGAAATTAAAATAGCTCATTTACTCTTATTTGAAGGATATACACACCTAACCTCTCTCACTCATCTTGAAGGCATCCCAACTCTCAAGCATATCCTAGCCAAAATTACTTATATTTAGCTCTTAAATGCAATTGTAACTCTTAAGAATTCTTAGTTTATTCTTTTGGATTACTTTGGTTGGAGCAAGATTGTCACTTTTGTGTATGAACTCCATTGAAGTCTTTTGAAGTTGAATGAAAGCTTCCCTTTTCAAGTTCATAGCTTGTAATTGGTAAATTCTTAGCCTTTACTTTGTTTTAATTGTTCTCATTTCTATAAATGCTAACCTTGACATGTTGGTGCTCATAGTTATGAGTGGCTAGTCCCACACTAGCCAAGGCAATGTAGTTGAGATAGTTTAATTTCTTGTACTTGATTGGTAGTGATTGTTCATGTTTCTTAGTTTCAATTATGTTGAATCTTTTCCTACTTGCATTGTATGGCTTTTTTTGTATTGGAGTAATTAACCAATGCTTGCACACACACTTAGTGGATACCGAATGGAGATATTAGGTGTGAGAAAGAGGTAGGAAAACCGGAAGGTAAAGTTGACCTTTATTGGAGCTCAATTTCTTATCCGGGGAGCTGACGAGTTCTTGCATTCAAGTGTTTATCATGTTGAATCATTAGGTCTAGAGTTCTTAGGCCAATGAGGAGACATAGTGCGGTTTCACACACTCGTATGAGGGGAAGTTGTTAGCTTAGGAATGCACTGTTTCACATAATTGAACATTATTGGAAGGTTGGTAGGTAATCATTCCCAAGATACTAGAAGAGGTTGCTTGATCAATGAATTTGCCTTGGTTAGGTCTTTTACTATTTGATTATCATTTTAACAGTAGAGTTAGAACAATTACTTTCTTGTTTCCTTGCGACTTAGATCAAGATAATAATAGCTAATTGGTGTTTGACCTCACATTCCCTGTGGGATACTACCTTGACCACTTTCTAGAGTACAATTGACCCAGTACACTGCCGGTGAGATTGGACACCTAGAAAGAATCGATCAGCCATCGAGCCGAACTCAAAGTTGTCAAATATCTTTTAATGCCACCTTTTGAAGTTCTGTCTATTGAACTTCTTATGTTTTTTTCATGGTGTGTAGAACTTGTTCCTTGCACCGGTGCAACAACAGGTTGCACCACATTTGCTACTAGAACACTTTTCAAAGAGTGGTTTCCGATGTTCCTTCCATTACTGTTTATAAACAGAAGACCAACAATCAACGTTTGTAACACTAACTTTCAACAATGGTTACACCAACTTTTAAGAATTGAAACAAGTATAGCAACAATTCTATTTCAAAAATTTGCACACTTGTTCTTACATGTAATCTTGTGTAACAAGTACTCTAATTTGATGTCTAGAATTCAAATAGATATGAACAACTTGTAGTAACCACATTCAAAACATTAAGTAAAACGAAAACTTATTACTTGATAGACCGAGGCGCGTAGAACGATGTCCTTAAGCCTTTGCCCCGATTACATGCCCACAGTAATGTTAAAAGTCTCCCTAGACACAAGAATATTTACCTTCTTCTAGTCCTGACAATTGAATGTGAAGAAGCATGCGCATAGGTCCCCCGTCTTATTATCTCTGACTTATGAAATGCAAAAGAAATTTGTGTGGAGTTTTTTGTAATGTATGCAATGTATTTCCCATATCCTTTTCATTCAGTGTTGGAGGGATTAAATAGGCAGAGTCGGTTTTTGGTTGAGGAGAGGCTTCTCTTCAGAATCGTGCAAAATTGTTGTGGAAGTATCTGTTAAAATGAACAGATGCCATGCCAACAAAAATGTTATGTTCCAAAAGATATTTCGAAATGATGTAACATTTCAGAATTCAAAGGTTGCATTGGTTCAGCTCAAAAATAATTTATGGACAAATTAAAATGCTTACATTTTGCAAAAATATATATACTGGACCGGGCCGAGCCAATCCTAAAGCACAAACACAAGCCTGAAACTGAACCGAGCCGGCCGGACGGGCGGCGGCAATGGCATGCGCTTATTTCTAAGCCAAGCAGGATCTAAGTCCTCCCTTTTCCACAAAATTCTTTTGCTCCTTAGGCCTTGCTACTTATTGAAACACTACATCTTATATGTAGAGTTCACATAAGGCATTCTACCTATGTGGGACCAAGGATTCTCATTCATAAATCCTCTCTCTTTAGGAATTAATTTCTTATTCACCCTATATCAAAATCGAGTGTTTCAAAAGTCTAACCTTAACCACTATCTTAGTGGTTTCCAAATTAGTTTTTAGCTCCCGGAAATTCCATACATAAGTCAATCGAAATCGAGCTTGAAGTGTTTTTTTCACCACTTGTTCCAAACTCATTTTTAGCTAAAAACTCCAACGTTCTCTTATTGCACCACCATTTTGTTTTGGGCACCACAATTATTCAAACCATCATATAAATTAATATTATATCGATCCCAAAATATAAGTCATATTGAGTGTTTTTATAAATATTAAGAAAGTAGATGGGTGTTATAATTTTAAAGAAAACTGACTAATTTATTATTTGACGGTTACTAATTCAATAGTTATTGAGTAATGAAAATTATAAGAGAAGAAAGAGGTATTCACGTTTTCCATAACCATAACCAGGAGACATTGCATTAATTCATTAATCAGATTATGGAAGAAGATAGAGTTTAACGCGGTTCAAATCACGTCGAAGTAATTTTAATAATTAACTTTACAATACGTGCCATTTTCTACATATACATAATTTGTAACCTACTTTATATACTTATATGTTCATGTTCTTACATCTTACATATTTTACAAAGAACACATGCACATAAAACACACAGACGTACATGTAACGACCTTAGGTCAACGTAGACATAGTCAGACACACCTACATGAGCTGCCATTGGGTTGGCAGACACGTAGTCTTACTTACCTAACCAACTGTTCAAGGATACAATGTCATGATCAAACACCATCAGGAAGTCATAGTGCAATAGAGGCCACCCGCAAAAGTACTCATAACATTATGATGCGAGTAATATTAGTACCTAACCATTAGTAGCTGTCATCACATAAAAGAAAATAGTCTAAACAAAAATAACATGTATTTCCATTTCAAAATTCAGAATTCTAAGTCTACTTGAGCACATAACGGATCCATGATCAACACAACCAACACCCAAAACCTAGCTCCAACTTCTACGCATGACTTTGAAGAGTAGTACATAAAGTATCGAATTTCTAGAAAATCATGTTACTACGAAATACTCGGTACATACATAGATTTGATGAAAAGAAGATGTCGAAAATCAACCACAAAACTTAAACACAGAAGACCAACAACAAAAGATGTCAAAGAAAATCTGGTTGGTCTTCTTGCGTTCAAGACTATGCTTAATTAAACGATGTTGTTTTTTAGAATAAGTGCTACAGTATATTGTACTAGCTTCTTGTTGTTTGTTGTAATCATTTGTTTTGACTTGTATCAATGCTTTAAGCAGATTATTTTTCCCCGCAACGAAAACATTTAACTAAATTTAAGATCATCCATCCACCCCATTTAATATATTCGACGTGCATTTCTTATCAATTATGCATTGCCACATTTCTTGTGCAACTGTGATTATATATTCAACCCAAGACCACCACTCAATTAGACCTTCCAATTTTGTCATTCAATTAATGCAATTTGTTACAAGACAGTTGTTTATGATGTTAGCTTCATTTAATGTCAGCGAAATGTTTTGAGAACGGTCTGAGTCACGGAATCTTGGTGAACAATTTTGCTTAGATATCCGGGCAACATCAACTAATATATTTTTGCTTTGGAAATCTTAGGGTCACACTGCATATGTACTTAGTTCTTATCTAATTATTTGATGTAGTTATTAAAAACACGCGTATTAAGAAAGAAAGAAAAAGATAATGACATGACTTTAACAACAATTACATGACCAAAAGAACCCTCAAATATAATTAATTCATTCTTACTAACGACCCAAACCGAAATCCGAGTAATTTCATATCGGCCCGTTCGTCCATGACCCGTGATGTCCTTTTTTTTTTCTTTCTTCTCTTATCTCGAATCACGAAGCCTCATTCTATGATAAATACGTGGAAGTAGAAACGATTAAAGTCAGCTTTCTAGACAAACCATTCATTTAACAAAACATTAATCATTTATTCTCAAAGTCATAAAACCAAGCTCAAACATTCCATACTTATTTATCATACTTGTTCAACATACTTAAGTACTTATACATAATAGAAACTAGAATTC
This sequence comes from Gentiana straminea, assembly GCA_036785695.1. NCBI lineage: Eukaryota > Viridiplantae > Streptophyta > Magnoliopsida > Gentianales > Gentianaceae > Gentiana > Gentiana straminea. Next base: position 11,712,599 of record JAVUPR010000300.1, on the reverse strand, counting down.
GAAAATGCCGACCAACTAGTCATTACATATCACCAAAACCACCTCAAAGCAAAGAACGTCACATGATACGTGTAGAAGCCTTGATACCAAGAGTATTCATACCCTCTAATGAGGTGGCACAACACTTATTGGACTAGCATGGATAGATCCTCCTAGAACATGCTGAATAGGGATGCTAGAAGAGACATATGGATTAGAGGCCACTTGGACTCTCCTACGAATCCTCTTCGATCGTCACGGTGGAGTGTTGCTCATCTGCTAAGAGTTAAGAAAAGGGGTAAGCTATAAAGATCAATGGGGAAACATCTCATCAAAAGGATCTCATACCTATTACTGAGTTCATAGTTCTCTTCCGCACACAATGGATGCATAAGTGTATTTAACAACGAGCTATCTAACCATATAGAAGAAATTTATAGTGATTTATCAATGACTCTTCCGCACACAATGGGCCCAGCAAACTCTTCCTTGTACTTCAGCATCTTGGCCCAATGACTTCTAATGGCTCGGATCCATCTTTGATGCTCCTGAATACGGTATACCTAAAAAGTACGGAAAACGAGACGAAAAGTACCTTATTCACGGGATAAATGTATAGATGCAGAATTGAAAACCAAGGAACAAGCACTAAGCAATCGATAGATATTTCATACTATAATCGAATCATCTTAAGTCAATTGAGCATGATTTGGGGTAAATAAAGGCGTAGTTTATAGTACTAATTTCAGTGTGATCAGAGTTCGATTAAAACCATATTCGAGCGAGCATTTAACATGCCAAGCGTCGAGCGGATCGCGAGCGGCTCGGATTGTTTACACCCGTACAAATGATGATGTTTTCTTTATAGTCAAGGAACGTGAATAGATGGTTAATTGATCCACAATAACCCATAATGAGTCCAACCTATGAACCTTAGGTAAACCAGTTATGAAATCCATAGATATATGTATGTTCCCACATTCATACTAGAATTTCCAAAGGTTGTAACATTCTAGCCGGTCTCTAATGTTCTACCTTAACTTGTTGACATATAAAGCATCTCATCACATACTCGGTAATGTCCTGTTTTATATCATTCCACCAAAAATGCTTTCTTAAGTCCTTACACGTCTTATTCTTCCCAGGCTGAACTGAGAATCCAATTTGATGGCCCAGCAGACTCTTCCATGTACTTCAGCATCTTGTCCCAATGACTTCTAATGGCTCGGATCCATCTTTGACGCTCCTGAATACAGTATACTTGAAAAGCATGAAAAATGAGACAGAAAGTACCATATTCACGGGATAAATGTATAGATGCAGAATTGATAACCAAGGAACAAGCACTAAGCAATCGATAGATATTTCATACAATAATCAAACTATCTTAAGTCAATTGAGCATGATTCAGGGTAAATAAAGGCATAGTTTATAGTACTAATTTCAGTGTGATCAGAGTTCGATTAAAACCATATTCAAGCGAGCATTTAATCGAGCGGATCGTGAGCGGCTCAGATCGTTTACACCCATACCAATGATGATGTTTTCTTTATAGCCAAGGAATGTGCAGAGTTGGTTAATTGATCCACAATTACCCATATTGAGTCCAACTTCTAAACCTTAGGTAAACCAGTTATGAAATCCATAGATATATGTTCCCACTTCCCTGCTGGAATTTCCAAAGGTTGTAACATTCTAGCCGGTTTCTAATGTTCTACCTTAACTTGTTGACATATAAAGCATCTCATCACATACTCGGTAATGTCGTGTTTCATATCATTCCACCAAAAATGCTTTCTTAAGTCCTTACACATCTTATTCTTCCCGGGTTGAACTGAGAATCCAATTTGATGGGCATCGTTCAAAATATCTTGCTTAATATCAAGTATATTAGGTACACACATTCTTCTTCATACATAAATGTACCATTCTCATCCACCTGAAACTTTAGATCATTTTCTTCATTGCGCAATTGTTTCCTTCTCTATATGAAAAGATCTATCTTCTATGATTCTTTTATCTTTTCTTTTAGAATCGGTTGAGCCACTAGATTTGATATCTTTACCTCAGACATAAAGTACATCAGTTCAGTCCTTGACTTTTCCATGTCTTTAACTAATTGATCTTGACATGTTAGAGCTACTACTAATCCACTATAATTATTTCTGCTAAGAGCATATGCAACTAAGGTTGCTTTTCCTGGATGGTATTGGATATAGAAATCATAATCCATTACGTACTCTAACCACCTTCTTTGTCTCATATTCAACTCCTTCTAAGTGAATATATACTTAAGGCTCTGATGATCTGGCAAGATCTTACACTGAACTACATACAAATTGCGTCTCCATATCTTCAAGGCACACACTATTGCTGCTATCTCCAGATCATGAGTTAGGTAATTCTTCCCATAAGGCTTTAACATACTAGAAGAATAGGAGATCACATTACCTTCTTGCATAACCACACATCCAAGTCCTTTACTTGATGTGTTACTGTATATCTCATATTTCTTATCTGGATCTAGTAAAACTTAAATTGGAGCTGTGACCAAAAGTCTCTTTAACTCTTGAAACGATTCTTCACACTTATCGAACCAAACAAAGTTTGCATTTTTTTGAGTTAACCTAGTTAAATGTGCTGCCAAATGGATAAATCACTTTAAGAAATTTCCTATTGTAGCTAGCAAGCCCTTGTAAATTTTTGATTTTCGATATAGTGGGTGAGCTCTATCTTTTTGGGATCCACTGATATGATGTGACCAAGAAACTCCACTTTATTCAACAGAATTCACACTTACCGAAATTGGCATAAAGTTTCTTCTCTTTGATTCTGTTTGTTTTGTGAGTCATATTTATACTGTTGGATAAACACAAGAAAGACACTCTTTCTTGCGCCAATTGATGATATCAGGTATCATTGGGTATAAAACTTGAGTATAACTCGGGTAATTGGACTTTTAGATGATGATCCAATGGAGCTTTTGTAAAAGGCCTGCAAAACAAAACAAAGCGTGAGAGGTCCTAGAGTATGCCTCCGGAGGGACACTTCGACGCTCAAGTCTGTATTTTGATAGATACATTTTTATGCAGACAATGAGCGGAATGCATGTTAGCCAACATACCTGAATTATGAGGATGAGAATCCTTTATATGGTGTGCCATCATGGGATGGTGAGTTGTTGTGCATTAAAGTTGTGGCCAAAGGCATTCACCATGTATTGAAGTAGTGGAGCATAAGTCGGCTCCGGAATGCTTGCTAAGTGGGGACAGTTGTCTGAGACCAATGACGTCCTGCGCAATATTGGATATAAGAGACCGATGTGGCCTACACCATTTCGGCAATAAGAGACCGTATACGACATGTGTCATGCAGGCATGAGGGATAGAGGACGACTTATGCAATGTACGTACGGACGACCTGTGTCCATAGGCGGGCCAACATAAAGGAACAACCCCCCCCCCCCCCCCCCCTAATACAAAAAAACCACTATTGTATGTGCTTCATTTGCCCCCCTTAAAATTTTCATTTGCCGTGTTATTGCCCCTTACATAGGATCATGCGTCCGCCACGACCTGTGTCATGTTGAGACGAGTCTTGCTGCTAGAATCCCAATATTGAACAAAGTCCATGTCGGCTCGTATGTTGAGGTGGCCTTCAATACATGAGCCCGATGAGTACCACGTTTAGCTGACCGATCTCACATATGTCAATATATATTTGATAGTACAAGATTTTGCTTGCTCGCACTCAATGTTAAACTAGGTTAATATCTTACTAGAACAATTTCTTGCCGTTTTATGCTTGAATTCGTACTCAATTTAGATAATTAGTTGCATGGAAAATAATAAATGTTGAAGCCTCGTAAAACGGATAATCATTTTCCACAGCTGCCAATGCGTAGCGTGAGATATATAGAAACCAAGAAGTTGAAGTAGCCCATAAGAATATGCATGCATTGATTATTTCTGCTTTCATTCACGTTTGAAGCAGCTTTAGCTTATTATAATAGAAAAGACAATGATATTCATCTATTTTTGGGTTTATAAAAGATATACCCCGCTGTATTCGTGACGTCCGTTTAACGATGGCAATTAAGACGCGACCCTGTGAATGTATTGCTATCTTACTTTTACTGGTACAGAATGATTATAAGGGTTTTTATTTGCACCGCGATAATTCTATCAACGCATCACAATAGATTCGGTTTTGGGAAAAATAATTTTGAAGTCAAAACCCGACTTCCTGCAATGTCTATTTTGAATTGATCTTGGTAAAACTTTAATTTTTTTTTTTGGTTCTAGAATCGACTTTTCAAAAGTTAATTTATAAAACAATGCGGTGAATCCGTAGATAAGGTGTAATGGTATAACGAGTAGGATTCAAATAATAGTTTGATATTCAAAACCAATCATGTGTTCCATAAAATAAAATAAAAAAAATCTCCGTTTGTAGTGCATTGGCTTCTTGAATCTTTCCCACTTTTTATAGCTATTTGTTCAATCAATTTTTTTTAACTATTTAGCATACTCAATTTTGTCCTACCAGGGTGATTTAGACATATATATTTTAGGAAGAATGAAGGAGAATGACAGAAATATTTCATCAATTGAGTAGAATGACAGTCTTTTGAAACTTTTGCATAAAGGACAAAATTATTTATTCACTGTCGAAATTCACTGTTTAAATTCACTGCCGAAATTCACTGTCGAAATTCACTAATTTTCAAAATTCATTGTCGAAATTCACTGATTTTCGGGATTCACTGTCAAAATTCACTGTCGAAATTCACTGATTTCGGGACTCATTCGGGATTCACTGTTTGTCCTTCTCGCTATAAAAATTATGCAGTTGTCATTCTCTCTATAAAAAATATGTAGCTGTCATGTTACTTAAAAATATTCCAGATTGTGTCTTTATCCCTAATTTCCCATATATTTTATCTATAGAAAAAGTCACATAACTAAATCAAATGATTGATATTATTTTTATTTTCTTTTTTCATTAAAACCATCAAATTATTTAGATCATTTGTGTGCTTTCTCGACAAATTATATGAACAAATATTTTTACTGGTCTTAATTTCTTTTTACGTTTTTTATCCTCGTGACCTTTATTTACGTTATTATTATCTTTAGTTAATTTCATTGATAGATTATATATTAACAGCTAATTCTTATGAAACATGTAAGGATTAGGTATTAGACCACAAGTTTAGTAAAAATGTTGGTGTTATAGGCAAGGGCGGCGACTTTTAACATGGAGATCAGAAATTTGTCATTTGTTTTTTTTCACACATACGTTTGTATTGTTGGATATTCATTTTATTTAATAATCTAATTGTGGGTCTAAACATATTTATCTACGGTATACGCTATTATAAAATCCTAATAAAAGTGGTCATTCAGCTCAGGTTAGATTCTAAGTATTTTATTTGCCGTGGACTCAAAGTGTAGATACCTAAAGTGTAATTAATTTCTGATTATTATGATGGGCGATATTAGAAATTACAACTATAAATAAGAGGGTTATGGTCCCCAAGACACATGCTATTACCTCTTCTCTGTTCCCATCTACAGAAAGATCTAGGGTTTGGTGTGTTGTCTTGGAAGATCAATACCTGCGACGGCTACAACACAGATCGATTTCTCTTACGGATCCAGGTACGCTTAAGGTTAACATGAACGAGATCCTGGGGTAGTGATTTAATCACATAAAGTTCTAACAATTGGTAGCAGAGCCGTCGTACATGTTAAATTGTATTGGTGTAATCCGTATACAATCGAAAATCTGGATCTATTGTTTAAATTAATTAGAAAAGGTCGAAGTTTTTCGATGTTATTGTTTTGAGGATGCCCCTGCTATTTCGTTGGATGTAATTCGTTGTTTTTCATTTTGACATTCGGCCGAATAATGAAGGAACAAGCTCGAGGGATAACCTTATACCTCAACCTTGATTCGCTGTCTTTGGATTTCAAATAAAAAATGGGATCGAATAGCGAGTGCATCTCGGTAAAGGTCTAAAATACCAAACTTTTTTATTTGTTTACGTAACAGCCCAATTAAACAAATTTTGTTTTATTTTATTTTATTGGCCTTTATTATTTCCAGTGCCGATGCATGTCAACAAATCTAGTATAGATGAAAATTTATATTTAATCCAATTAAGCATGATGGATCAAAGGTTGTTTTCATATGGGACATAAATAAGGGCATTCTCGGTAAAGGTTTAAAATAACAAAGGCAGCCCAAATATTGATAAGACTTTTTTTTAAGGGTCATTACGGTATAAATCAAACGTTGGTATTTACGGTATTTGCATTTATTTTATATCCTTAAGTGAAATAGTTAAAGCAATTTGTATTTATAAATTCATACGGACAATGTTAGGCCCAAATGAAGGATATTGTTTGGCCGAATTTATAGATGCACTTGTAAATATGTGACAGTTTTTTATTTCCATGTGAGTAATAGACGCAGTCCAACGATTGATTTATTATTTGACATGATTAATTTATTGTCACTATTTGATTGCTTATTTGTAAATTGATTCACTGGTGGATGTAAAATGTTTGTGTTTATAAATTCATGCGGACAGTGCTCGGCCCAGATGAAGGATATTGTTTGGCAGAATTATAAACACAATTGTGGTGATAAGTACGTGACAATTATTTGGTTCCATGTGAATAATAGATGCAGTCCAAAGATTGGTCTGTTGTTTGACACGATTTATTGTCAGTGTTTGATTACTACGTCGAGATGCCAATTACGAGTTAATATTGTTGTCCAAAGATGAGATATTAATGTCATGCCCGGTATCTTGTGATGTGAACATCCCGTATACCTTTGTTTCACTTTGGTTGATTTTTGGATTACATATGTGAGCTTTGAGTTAATTAGTTGTTTTATGTGTTCATTTTTAAATTATGCTTCAATATGTATCTGCTCGTTAAGTATTATTCCTCCAATTGTGGCCTATTACTTCAAGAGTTGGAAGGATGAGTTAAGATTGTCCTTGGTGTTATGGATCTAGACTTGATATTTAGGCACAATCCTCATCAACCTCTCAGTAGGATAGTGCACGCGAGCAATATATGTACCTCGAGAAGTGTGAGTGATCAACATGTTGAGTCTTATAATTATGAATGAAGCCAATCCGGATAATCTTGGAAGTGACGTTAAGATTGTGATGACTATTAAGGAGTTGTGCAATGCCTCATCTGATTTCCAAACTTAGGCATTTAATTTGGAGATTTATGATGGCCTTTTGGTGCATTTTGTCTATCTTTCTCTTTTTGCACAATACGGTGAATTAAAAGGTCAGCTATAACTGACATAAGGAACAGTGAGAGTTGATGGATTTAATTTCCCACTGTGTATGAAGAGAAGGATGGAGCAAGTGCTGCATATAGTTGTTGGATATACAGAAACCCGAATCCGGATCCGATCCATAATTGGATCGTCAGATCTGATTCACAACACTGATCGAGACGCTCGATCATGCACAGCGGAAGCTACGAATAAATTCGCACGCGATTTTACCACGATATGATTCACATAAATAATTAACGTAACTATGAGAAGGTTAAAGATTTACCAAAAGGAGAGGAAGCAATCGACCAAGGGGAGAAGCCGCAATCTTCCGGATTGTATCTTCTAGCGACGACTGGTAGACGTCGATCCTCGCCGTAGAACCTACTCGAATATGCTCAAGAAAAACCCTAGGTTTTTCTTCTCTTAATGGCTAGAACAAGAAACTAATTTTTCTCTTCTATTTTGGTGAAAGTAGCGCAATTTTTGATATCCTTTTGAGTTGGGAGGAACTCTCTTTATATAGGAAAATAACTAGTCAAGAGAGTTATCCTTTTCACACCACAATTACTTATTCCCATAAGCAAAAGATATTTGCCATAAAATAAGAGATAATTCCCAAAAAAATCAATCTCTTATCTCTTTTCCATTAATTATCTAACAAATAAATAATTAATTACAAATGTGACATAATCTAGGAAAATTTCTTTTCCTAATTTATCACAAAATTATGCGCCATATTTACCATTATTTTAATAGAAAATGTCTTTTCTATTTTATATATTATTTACCAAATATATAATATTGCATATTCATTAAATAGGCCAACTATTTAATTTATTCTCGAGGTTCCATAAAACGATAAAACACTCGCGTGTTAGGAGCCAACCCGGGGACCATGGACCTATAACCAGTAGCTACAATAAATTGAATAAAATATTCATCGTACAGAATATTCCTAATCAACTTATTAATTCTGGAATTACGCCACCATAAATCCGAAACCGAACTCTATCGATTATAGATATAACTTATTCTCAAAACGTCGAGTCGATAAGTGTCCATTGATATAATCATTACATACAGACTAGCCCTCCATAGACTATCCGTAATGAAGCGGGATTATTTCCGTAAACCTTCTTCAATACATCTTATCCTTATTTACCATTAACCCACTAGTGATCAAATAGTTCATAACCAATACAAATCCACGGATCGATCAGTTTCTAGGATTAACAAATAAAGGGATTGTCTCTCTACTTCCCGCCGGAAGGAATGGATTCCATATCTGTGAGACACACACTTCTCACTCATTCCAGAATAGTGCCAACGTGAAAGTGATTTGGACCGCGCATTTTACCGAACCTTAACGAACATATCAAACCCTATCCTGAAACAAGTAGGAGTATGCAATCACTACAAGATTAAGGTTAATCCATATATGATCATCTTGTGATTTAATAAGATTTCTCAGTCACGGAATTATATGAGAAATGCAGATTAAATCGGTCCAGTCCTATATAACTATCGTCATATATAAATGCCCCACTTAGATAACCAATATCGATGGTCTGGATAAGACGGTCACACCATAAAGTGTTCTGGGCGCATTTATGGTGGTTTAATCAATAGACCCCATACTTTGATTAAGTTCACCACGGACTAACATTTCAAGTGTATCATCATAAACTCAATCCTCATGTGTGGCACACACTAAGTTATATGACTACATATGATATGACTTGGGGTTTTCAGCAGTGTATTGAATATAAGCACAAAGCAAATAATAAGATGAAATAAATCTGTCATTTATTAATTATAAAACCAATTACATAAATTGTCTTTCAGGCGCTACTTCCAACAATCTCCCACTTGCCCGTATAGACAATGTTTTTTTTCATATGTAGGAGTCCATGTCATACACAAAGTTTCCTATTGGTTGCGGTGCGCCAAATAGGATTTGCACCATGACCATTCTAAAATTTATGTAAATTTACATCTATTAATTGGTCAATACATACAAATTAGGGAGTCGATTTCACACACACACACACACTCATTTATACTAGTATGTGTGTGTGTTATATAAAAAATTTTATCCACAAATTATAATTTATTTAGGCTGTCAGCCGCCCCACCCGTAACAAGGCTGGAGCCGCGCCTTTGGTTATAGGTTAGTAAAGTTAGAAGAGGTATGTTTATGTCACAACAAATTGGTAACGATAAAGTGCACAACACACTTTTACATCTTTTATTGTGGCATTATCACTACTCAAGTTAGAATATCCACGGATATCCGTTATGCATGGATATGCATTGATATCATGTAATGGTGTATGCGTAGAAGAATGTCTACATGTGAAAATAATATGTAAGATATAAGTTAAATATAATTATAGAAAAATCCGTATTATGACTCTCATCTCTTATTATAGCGTATTTGGCATGAAGAAAGAAAAGTATTAAGAATAGACCTTGAAAAATAATAGGTGAGAAAAGAAAAGTGTGGTTTCCATCATTTGTTCGGTTAAACAGAGAAAAAATGCTGAGAATATGCTTACCCTTGTGGTGGTGGGGTAGGTGGCTTTAAATAGTGGTAGAATGGTAAGTGGTGGGTGAAGGTAGAGAGTGTTGGAAGTATCGCCCGAAAGACAATTTATGTAATTGTTTTTATAATTAATAAATGACAGATTTATTCTCATCTTATTACTTGCTTCGTGCTTGTAAGTAATACACTACTGAAAACCCCAAGTCGTATCATATGTAGCCATTTAACTTAGTGTGTGTCACACATGAGGATTAAGTTTATGGTGATACACTTGAACTATTAGTCCGTGGTGAACTTAATCAAAGTATGGGTCTATTAATTAAACCACCATTAATGCGCCCAGAACACTTTATGGTGTGACCGTCTTATCCGGACCGTCGATATTGGTTATCTAAGTGGGGCATTTATATATGATGTAGTCATATAGGACTGGACCGATTTAATCACTTTCACGTTGGCACTATTCTGGAATGAGTAAGAAGTGTGTGTCTCACAGATATGGAATCCATTCCTTCCTGTGGAAAGTAGAAAGACAATCCCCTTATTTGTTAATCATAGAAACTGATAGATCCGCGGAGTTCGTATTGGTTATGAACTAATTGATCACTAGTGGGTTAATGGTAAATAAGGATAAGATGTATTGAACAAGGTTTACGGAAATAATCTCGCTTCATTACGGATAGTCTATGGAGGGTTAGTTTATATGTAATGATTATATTAATGGACACTTATCGACTCGATTCAACGTTTTGAGAATAAGTTATATCTATAATCGATAGAGTTCAGTTTCGGATTTATGGTGGCGTTTTTCCGAAATTAATAAGTTGATTAGGAATATTCTGTACGATGAATATTTTATTCAATTTATTGTAGCTACTGATAATAGGTCCATGGTCCCCGGGTTGGCTCCTAACACGCGAGTGTTTTCTCGTTTTATGGAACCTCGAAAATAAATTAAATAGTTGGTCTATTTAATGAATATGCAATAATATTTATTTGGTAAATAATATGTAAAATAGAAAAGACATTTTCTATTAAAATTAATGACATAAGTGGCGCCCCAAATGTGGATAAGTTAGGAAAAGAAATTTTTCTAGATTATGTCACATGTGTAATTGATTAATTATCTATTTGTTGGATAATTAATGGAAAAATAAGAGATTGATTTTTTTGGGAATTCTTTCTTATCTTTTGGCAAATATTTTTTCCTTATGGGAATAGGTAATTGTGGTGTGAAAATAATAACTCTCTTGGTTAGTTATTTTCCTATTTAAAGAGAGTTTCTCCCAACACAATAAGACACACAATTTGCGCCACACTTGATAAAAAGGAGAGAAAAAATTAGTTTCTTGTTCTAGTCATTAAGAGAAGAAAAACCTAGGGTTTTTCTTGGGTATATTCGAGGAGGTTCTACGGCGAGGATCGACGTCCACCAGTCGTCGCTAGGAGATACAATCCGGAAGACTGCGGCTTCTCCCTTTGGTCGACTATTTCTTCCTCTCCGTTTAGGTAAATAGTCAACCTTCTTATAGTTATATTAATTATTTATGCGAATCAAATCATGGTAAAATTGCATGCGAATTTACTCGTAGCTTCCGCTGTGCATGATCGAGTGTCTTGATCGGTGCTGTGAATTAGATCTAACGATCCAATTATGGATCGAATCCGGATTCGGGTTTCTGTATATCCAGCAGAGAGGTGGGTTAGCAATGGCGAGTGGTGGTGGGAAGGGTTGGTTGAGGCAGGTGGTGGCAGGGGTGCGTCAACGGTACTTGGTAGTGGCTAGGTAGGTCGATTGTAATGGGTGGTGGTGAGTTGGGTCAACAACAGTCGTTGGTAGCGTACTTTGGTGGCCGCAAGCATGGTAGGTTGGTGGTGGTGGGTGGTGGGTGGTGGCAGGGGTGGGTTGGTGGCAGCAAGTTGTGGTGGCAATATTGTAGGGTGGGTGTGGTAGGCGGGTAGGTAATGGTGGGTGGTGGTAGGATAGGTCATTCGCAATGAGTGGTGCAGGGTTGGGTCAGTGGAGGTTGCTGGTTCATGGTAATATGGATCGTGGTGGTGGCTGGGTGGGCAGGGCTGGTGGTGGTAGGATAGATCTGTGGTAGTGGTTGGTCGGGGTTGAGCTGATGGCAGGTGATGGCAAGGTGAGTCAATAACGGTAAGGTGGTTAGGAATCGGTGAAAAGTGGTAAGAAGTATTAACAACGGCATGTGGTAGAAATGAGTGGTGTCAATGTGTAGGGTTGGTTCAGCCGTATCCGGGTGGTTCAATGGCGAGAATGGTTGGTTGTTGGTGGTGCATGGGTATGAGGTGGGTTGGTGGCAACGAATGGTGGTTGTAGGGTAGGGCGGGTGGTGTTTGGGTGGGCAATGGTAGGGTGAACGATAAGAGGTAGAGCGAACGGTGATAAGTGGTGGTGAGGCATGTAGTGACGAGTGAGTGGTGACAAGTGTGGTGGTTGGGTGAGTGGTGACACTGGTGATGGAAAGGTTTGTAGTAGAGGACTAGAGGTGATGTTTGTTGTATGGTGGGTGCTAGTATTGGGGCGGGTGATAGTAGGGTGATGTTAAGAAAATGTGTAGCAAAAAAATTGATTTTCTTTTCTCAAGAATCATTTCTCTATATTGATCGGGAAATCAAAAATCGGAAAATAATGAAATTTTGAGAAAATATATTAAATTGAGACGGTTTCTTTTCTCATATAACCAAACATGTTTAAATTGAAAAAAAATACTCTATCCGGTTCTATTTAACTGTCGCAGTTGCAAAAAAACATACAAATTTAGAAGATAATTTGATTCTCTGACTTTAACATCAAAATTACAATAACATTCATTGAATATAATTAATGCAATATTGTTTATATTCTCTCATCTCTTAATAAATAATGATAGATTTAGAAAAGCACAATAAATATTGTTTTGTAAATGTGATTACGCAAATAAAAATGAATATATTTTTGACAACTACGACAGTTAAATAGGAATGAAGGAAGTAATAATAATCTTTCTCACCTATTTCTTTTTTATGTAGCAAACATGTCCTTAAGATGCCAATGAGGCTTTACGAAAACGGTTAAGCGGAGGCTCCAGGACCATGAGGTTGTGGATTATTTTCTATTTTTTTATTTTTTGAGGGTATGTCATGGATTCGAGCCCCACCAAATATAGCGTGGGTTTTATATATATATATATATATATATATATATATATATATATATATATATATATATATATATATATATATATATATATATATATATATATACATTTTATGTGGTATTTTTTGTTTTTTTTAGGAATTTATGTGGTAACTTTCGTTAGACCCACAAAAAAAATACTCCATAAGTCTCAAAATATAAGTCAATTTGAGTGTTTTCACAAAAATTAAGAAAATGGTTTAATGCCATAAACTTGAAGAAAAAATATCTAAAATATTATTTGACTATCATTAATGAAATTGTTATAAATTATTAAAAAGTAGTCAGATTATTAATACATTAGGGTAAGATAGAGATAATAGAAATAAATTCTTCATTGGTTATTGACAATGACTTATATTTTGAGAGAGGTAAAGTGACTAATATTCTGAGACGGAAGGAAAACTAGTAAAAACTTGTCCTTAATGATGGAAAGGCTAGGCGAAATGCAAGCATTTAAATATGTCATGTTTTTATCATTTACCGAAATTTCTGTGATGGTAAACAGAAATAATAAATGTAATGCTATTTTTAAAATTACAATGTTGTTTTTTTTTTACGAACTTCCGGCATAATTTATTAATTACGACGGCTCAAACAAACATGAGTTACATGAAAGGGAGACAAGTCTCATTCCACACATCCAAATACGGAGACCTTCTTTAGCTAATAAATGGACCGAATTATTGCCATAATGTTTGACGAATGAGAATGAAACAGAAACAAAAGCATATAACAGAGCACGGCAGTCGTCAATAACGCTTCTGACAGATGAGAGATCCGTCATCGTGGTGGACAAACAGATATGGATCTGCAGAGAGTCTGATTCGAACATCATTCTAAAGTATCCCCATGTGAGATCTAGGACTTAGGCATGGTAAATAGAAAGCGCCTCCCTTACCAGAACATCACACCCACCTTCAAGTTTCCTTGAGAAAATTTTTATAATCGCACCATGACAATGGCGCAAGATACCACCGATCACAGCTGTTGAAGACTCATTAAAGGTGGAATCCACGTTAAATTTGAGCATATCACATGGGAGTGGTTTCCATTTAACATGCAGAGGGGTGTAAGTGGGGTGTTGTTTGTCTGGTTTCACAGGTGTAAGGTAATCTTCAGCTTCTGCATGAGCACGGGATAAAATTGTACTAACATGAACGAGTTTCACCTAAAATATCCAATCATTCCGAGCCTTCCATAGTATGCACGCCATATAACTCTCGAAATTTTGCATTCAAATAGATAATGCCAAGCGGTCTCTTTGCAATGATGGCAGAACGCACATAAGCCATCCCCAGTCCTCTAACTTGAAGACCCTTTGCAGTGGGTAAAGCATTGGTTAAAAACTTCCACATAAAGTGGGTTATACGTTGTAACTTTAAGTTTTCAAGGCGTTTCCCAAATGATTTTGTTCAGGCTGGAAGTGGACGCCTCAACATCAATTGGTGCCTGAAATTTAATATCATAAGCCAATTGGTAGCCAGACTTGCAGAGTAAATTCCATTAGCGGTATGGTGCCAAATAAGGTTATTGTCTCTTCTTCCCGGAGATAGATGAATGGAAAAGATTTATTCCGCTTCGAAAGAACTACAATGTTGTTTTTTTTGTACGTTTCACTCATATTTAAATAAAATGAAATGTTATAAGTTAATAATACAGCTCAAATTATCATTATGAAGCCCCGTATCTTCGTAAAAGGTATAAAAGTCATTTTATGTTTTTTTGTGTCCTGGTAATTTTAATGAGTCATGTTTTAATTAAATAAATAGAGTCAAAGATAAGTGTTAAAGAGTTTTAGGGTATTATAAAAACGTAACTTTTAGTAAAGGTAAAAATGTAAATGTACCAGCCTCTTAATATACCCCTTTACACCCAAAATCCTTTCATTTCACTTCCCCAAGTTTACAGCCACTGGAAATGAGAAAAAGAGAGGAGAGAAAGAAAGAAAAACAAAAGAGAAGAGAGAAAGAGGAATTCCGCCTTTTCGATCAATCCGGCCATCGAAATCACAAACCAATCACACCAAAATGCTTTTCTTGGTGAGAGCTTCATTTTGATACAAGTTTTACTCGGAACGGGTAAGAGTTTGGAAAACCCATTTTCTAGATCTAGAAGTGTTTTTGAGTTGTTCTTAGCTAAATAATGTTTTAAATGTTGTAGTAATCGTAGAACTTTGTTTTGGTTGTAGATTCGAAGTGGGTTGCTTAGAATCTTGGAGTTTCACATGTGGATTTAGATCTTCTTGAAGTGTTCTTGAAGAGTTCTTGGTGTTTTCTTGAAGTTTCAAGCTTCAATTCATCTTTGCTTCAAGGAATTGAGGTAAGGGATGTTCAACCGAATATTTAGTTGTTAGTAGTTTAGAATCTTGCCTATAATCTATAGGAATGTTAGATTTGGTTGTTATGAGTGTTAAAAGTGTATTGGAATAGAAGTTGTAGTGATTGTTATTAAAAAAATCGCAAATCTGGGAAGGTTGGCGGGCGCCAAGAGTGTACAGAGAAATCTGTTCCTGTTGGCGGGCGCCAACAATAGCTTGGCGGGCTCCAAGCCTGATCAGAGAGCTCTAGTTGAGCTTGGCGGGCGCCAAGAAGCTGGCTTCGGCGGGCACCAAGAGTGAACAGAAAGCTTTGTTTGCTGTTGGCGGGCACAAACCATAACTTGGTGGGTGCCAAGAACACCAGGAAGGTTCTATTAGCTATAGGCGGACGCGAAGAGCTCCTGTAGTGTAGTATCATGTTTTAGAGCCCGTTTTGAAGCATGCCTTAGTGCAAAGTCTTATGTAGATTGTTGTAAAGTCAAGTGTACGTGTTCTACTGGCTTTGGCTCTGCACCGTGTCTCCCGGGAGCATTGGAACATTCTACATTTGGCCTTACATGCTTTTGACTTGATGATCAATGTCTTACTTGTAAATTGACGAAGCTAAGGATTTGGTTTCTAGTGGATTCGGTTCAGCACCTTGTGGAGACCCTCTGCGGGGAGAAAATCGGGTTCATTAGAAACCTTATTCCTTAGCCTCGTGGATATTGGATTAAATTCTCATACTTCTATGCAATTACTGAGTAGAGTAATGTAGAGTTTATCGAAGGTTTAGAGGTCTCTAGGAAGCCTTCTGTGTGCAATGAACTTAGGTGGTAAGATTAATCGCTTAAATACGTACTTGACTTGTCTAAAATCTATAACATGTTGGTGACGCACGTTTCCTTTTCGCAGCATGAAACTATTACACCTACAGATACTGTGTTGGATTCGTGCAATATTCCACACTTTCCAGATACTGTGTCAAATGAGGTGCTGAATGTGTCATGGTGCACTTCACCATGCAAAGTGTTCTTGGATTGACGTGTAACAAATGTCTTATTTTGTTGTGTCTACTAGTGAGACTAGTAGAGTGATGTGAGCGAGTGAAACATATGTGTTATTATGTTTGTTTGACTTGCCCTGTGATATTATTAATATTACTGTGGATAATCCTTGTGTTATAACATATGTAGATTCGGTGTTTTTACCATTTACTAAGTACGTTTGTACTTACGTACCCGTTCCGTTTATTATTTTGTGCCCACCTTGTGAAGGTGGTTTTGTTGTAGGTTGAGTTCGAGATCGCTTAG
The DNA here is from genome assembly GCA_036785695.1 of Gentiana straminea. NCBI lineage: Eukaryota > Viridiplantae > Streptophyta > Magnoliopsida > Gentianales > Gentianaceae > Gentiana > Gentiana straminea. The sequence continues at coordinate 11,695,950 of JAVUPR010000300.1, read as the reverse complement.
AGTGTTTCCCGAAGTTGCAGCAGTTGAAGTTTATCTTTCTTTCAATTCGCTGTTTTAATGGTATAGAATCTTCCCATTTCCCTTTGTAATAGTTTGAGATAGTTGTACCTTTGGATTGTAAAGAAAGAGTTGTAATAGTTGAATGAATATTCAATCTTGTGTAATATACCTTGGGATGTTGCTTTAGTTGCAGCTTGTGTTACTTGTCGATCGTTTTAGTAAGTTTTTAAGCAACCCGCGTCTTTGTTTTCGTTTTCCACTTGTTCTATAGTATTAATGATATCAGGTTTACGTATATAATAGATTAATTTTAATTATATACGTGTCAGAAGTTTTTTTCGGTTAAGAACTCGGTATCCGGATTAAGGTTTTTCACAATCGTAATTAATAACATATAGCTCAAATTATTGTTTAATATAATCATTATCGTGCATTAACTCTTAGTGTCATGTATAGTTAGTCGGCATTTTCGTTTCCTTTTGATTGCCTGTCGTCTTCACAGCCGAAGTGCTTGAATAAAAGTGGCATAGAAAACGACATTTTAGCTAACATTTTGATTTAAAAAAGTGGTCATAGTCTTTCCAAGAACATTATCTGAACTTGTCGAAAAAGGTTATTATATTAAATACTAATATTAAAAAAGGTTCAAATGGTGGGAATGTAATCCTTCCTGGCAATCAATTTTGTTTAAGAAGATTTACTTTACTTTTTATAATGGAGGACTTGTAAACATGAATTTAAGTAACAAGGCCTAGTTAACAAACTTATTATTTTAATCAATATCGTTTGTTATTTTAATCAAGGATTGCTGTATCGACGATCTTTGAATCCCACCAATATTAAAGGTATAATTATCCAAAGTAAAAGTAGATAACCAATTTAATAGATATAAATAAAATAATCCATTTCATTTCATCATCTCTCATTTCATTGTTTAAAACCTTTTTGTAAATATACTTAGTGTTATGTAAGCCCTCATTTCATTGTTTAAAACATTTTGTATAAATATACTAGTATGTCATGTAAGACACGACATGCCCATTGTTGAAGATACTATTAGTAAAGCATAAATAGTTATATTAAATTGTATTTATAATTTTATTATTTCTATGACTTGTTGGCTAAGTTATTCAATGTCTATATAAGACTCTTGTACTCTTATCATTAAATCAATGAAATGTACACATAATTATTTTACAATATGGTATCAAAGCTAGGTTTTCTCCCCTCTCATACTAATTACGCCATTATCCTCTATTAAATTCTTCCAGCCGCCCCAGCCATGTCCTCCGGCAACGAAGTCTCTACGGCAACCACCGCCACTCCTCCTTCTCTCCCCACCTTCACCCCTTCTTCTTCTATTCACATCTCCAAACTCACCCGCCAAAATTATAGTCTTTGGCGTGCTCAAATCCTTCCCTATCTCAAAGGTCAATGCGTTTTTGGATACGTTGATGGTTCTCTCCCACCGCCGGAAAAGTTAATAACATCGGCTGCCGGTACCTCCTCTCCTAATCCAGCTTATGCCGAATGGGTTAAGCAAGATAACCTGATTCTGAGCACGATTACATCTTCCTTGTCTGATGACGTTCTTATGAAAGTCTACACCGCCTCCACCTCTGCTGAAATTTGGTCCGCTCTCCAAACCTCTTTTGCGTCGGCCAGCCGCTCCAAATTGATCCAATTGAGGACTGATTTAGCTTTACACAGAAACATGAATTGTCGGCTTCTGATTATTATTTTAAAATTAAACGCATCTCCGACGACATGGCACTTGCCGGCCACCCGTTGAATGACGACGACTTCATCGCTTATCTCCTTGCCAGACTCGGTCCCGACTACGACTCATTTGTCACCTTCATTGGCTCTCGTTCCTCTGTAACAATTGATGAAGTCTATTCCCAATTACTCACTGCTGAAGCCCGCCTACTCCGCCATCGTCCCGTCGCCCCCACCACTCAGCCGCCATCGTCTTCAACTAACCCACAACCAGCAGCGAATTTGGCCTATGCTCCTGCTCCTCAACAGAACTCCTACCGCGGACGGGGCTCCAACAATTACCGAGGCCGAGGCTCTCCTCGTCCCCCTTACAACGGTGGTCCGACTCCCCCACCACCAACCTGTCAAATTTGTTCTCGTGTGGGTCATACGGCTCAATCTTGCTATTACAGGTACACTTCACCCCCTCAGCAGCCTTACCCGACCCCTTCCCCAACCCCCGCCCACCCCATGCTCATTATACTTATTATAATCCCCCCACCTTTACTAATGATTGGATCCCCGACACCGGAGCAACGCATCACATGACCAACGACCTTCAAAATTTGAATCTCTCCTATGAGCCGTATGATGGTCCTGACAAAGTTCACGTGGGCGACGGCACAGGTTTACCAATTTTTCACCTTGGCTCGTCTTCTATTCATTCCCCTTCTCGTACTTATTTATTGCACGATGTTTTAGTTACCCCCTCCCTCACAAATAATTTATTGTCTGTTCGCCAGTTTGCACACGATAATGCTGTCTATTTTGAGTTTCATTCTAATTATTTTCTCGTGAAGGACTACTCGGGCCGCGTCCATCATAGGGGATTTGTCCAAGATGGTCTCTATCGCTTCTCCTCCACTTTCCAACGTCCTTCCGCTCAAGCCCTCTCCGCCACCTACTGCTCCTCCACCACCTGGCATCATAGTCTTGGTCACTGTTCATTTTCCGTCCTTCGTGACGTTTTAGGTCGTCTATCTATTAGGTTATCAAATAAAGCACCATCTTCTGTGTGTGCTCCTTGTCAACTAGCTAAGAGTCATCGTCAGCCTTTGTATGTGTCGGATTTTACGTCTTTTGCATCTTTAGATTTAATTTATTCAGATGTTTGGGGTCCTTGTACTGAATCTTCTATCTATGGTTCCAGATATTATGTTAGATTTATTGATAATTTCACAAAAATTTTATGGTTATTCCCTCTTAAACGTAAATCTGATGTTGAAAATGTTTTCCGTGATTTTCTTACTATGATTGAACGACAATTCAATACTAAACTAAAAGCCCTTCAAACTGATTGGGGGGCGAGTATCGTCATCTCACACACTATCTCACACATCTTGGAATTATTCACCGTTTATCTTGTCCACACACTCACGAACAAGTCGGTGCCATCGAAAGACGTCACCGCCATATCGTCGAAGTCGGTCTCTCTCTCCTCGCTCAGTCTAACTTACCTCTCCAATATTGGGAGGATGCCTTTTTAACCGCCACCTACCTTATCAATCGCCTTCCTACCCGAGTCCTTAATGGCAAATCCCCGTATGAAATGGTGTATGGACGCTCCCCGGATTACTCCTTCCTCCGCGTTTTTGGTTGTGCATGTTGGACTCACCTTCGCCCCTACAACAACCATAAAACTGATTTTCGTTCTAAGACTTGCATCTTCTTAGGATATAGCCCGAACCACCATGGATATAAGTGCCTTGACCTCTCCATAGGACGTGTTTATATTTCACGTCACGTTGTCTTTGATGAAACTACGTTTCCATATACTCCTTCCCCTACTCCTATCATACCTAACATTATTACCGTGCCTTTACCGGCCTCCCTCTCCCCGCCACCCTCCACTCAACCGGCTCGTTCATCCTCGGCTCCCTCTCCTTCTCATGACCCACCCCTCACACCGAGCCCAAGCTCACCTCTCTCGGCCCTACCTCCCTCCCCCACCCCAAGTAATACGGCTCCTTCCCCACCCGGTCCGGCTGCTCAAACAGGTCATCCTATGGTAACCCGTACTAAAACCAACACTTTAAAACCCACCCAAATGCCCGACTTCATCTGCTATCCGATATCTCGCGCTCACCTTAACACCGTAACCAACACCGATCCCACCTCATACACCGAAGCTTCCAAACAGCCCGTCTGGCGTAATGCTATGAGAGAGGAGATAAATGCTCTGTTGCGCACTAACACTTGAGATCTTGTACCTTTTCGGCCTCATATGAATATTGTAGGGAACAAATGGGTTTATCGCACGAAGCACCACGCTGACGGCTCCTTCGAGCGACATAAATCTCGTCTTGTCGCAAAAGGCATTCACCAGACCGAAGGAGTCGACTTCACGAATACGTTTAGTCCGGTGGTTAAACCGGTTACTATTCGCCTTTTACTTGCACTTGCTGTCTCTCAGGGTTGGTCCCTTCGTCAAGTTGACATACATAATGCCTTTCTCCACGGCAACCTCACCGAACCTGTTTACATGCAGCAGCCACAGGGATTCGTACATCCGGATTACCCCGACTATGTTTGTCATCTCAAACGCAGTCTCTATGGTCTACGACAGGCACCTCGTGCATGGTTCTCCCGCCTTACCGAAGTGTTGACTAAGTTTGGTTTTGCAAGCTTTAAAGCCGACACATCCCTATTTATTTACAGTCGTGATGGACACCGTATTTATCTTCTTGTTTATGTTGATGATGTAATTATTACAGGTACTTCTCAGTCTCTTATCTCGTAGGTTATCACCTTTCTTGGATCCCAGTTTCCTGTCAAAGATCTTGGTACGTTGTCATATTTTCTGGGTGTTGAGGCTCTCCCCACATCAGATGGCTTATATCTTACTCAGCGAAAGTATATTCTGCAACTTCTGCAACGAGCTAGCATGGACAAGTCAAAACCGTGCCCCACTCCTATGTCGACTTCCTCTCGCACTGGCTCGGACACGGCCTCCTTATTCTCTGATCCCTCCTTATACAGGACTATTGTTGGAGGCCTCCAGTACCTCAGTGTCACTCGTCCAGACATTGCTTTTGCTGTTCATAAGGTCAGCAAGTTCATGCACTCTCCCACTGATGACCACTGGCTCGCTGTCAAACGGATTCTTCGTTACCTCAAGCACACAATTTCTGATGGTTTATTCATTTCCCGGCACTCTCCTATCTCTATTCAGGCATATTCTGACTCCGATTGGGCCGGAGATCCTGATAACCGCCGCTCTGTCGGGGCATATTGTGTATTTCTGGGCAACAATCTCATTAGTTGGCGCTCCAAACAACATCTCACCGTCTCCAAGAGTAGCACTGAAGCTGAATACAAAACCCTTTCCAACACTGCTGCAGAAGTCCAATGGTTATGCAGTCTTCTCTCTGAAATGCGGTTTCCTCTTCCTTCTCCCCCTACTATTAGTAAAGCATAAATAGTTATATTAAATTGTATTTATCATTTTATTATTTCTATGTCTTGTTGGCTAAGTTATTCAATGTCTATATAAGACTCTTGTACTCTTATCATTAAAACAATGAAATACACATAATTATTTTACAATACCCATTAATTGAAATGGCGTATATGAAAGGATGAGGACGTAAACGTTTCGGCCAAGCTACGTGCATGATAATAACGTAGGAGTAACGCTCTCAAAGAAACAAAACGTCTAAACATAACTAAACAGGAAAATGAACGTCCGAACAATTACATAATGAGCCAATTAATAGCATAACATCTTGGAGTTAGTTACAAAAAATTGTACAATACATAAAGAGAACAGCATGCCCAAAGACAAATGTTGTGAATGTTAGAGTTATCGGAATCCGTATCTGACCCGAAAAACGCGACTCATGGGATCGGGACTACCGATTTGGTAGCAGTAATGCTGGCACCCTCGGTATAGCCACCAAGACATCGACAAAGGGGCCAAATCTTTGGCAATGCCACCAAGGATTCTGTGTCGAGGCCGACCCTTCCGCACAATCGATACGCGTTTTCGCGTCAGAAACTCACAGATTCGTCTTAATCTCGATATAAACGAAATCAACAGTGGAAACACGAATTTCTACAATTCGTTTGATGGATTCCGCGATAGACTGATTACTAAACGATTAATTAAATAAAACTTGAAGAGAGAGAGTTACGAGTTCTTACCCAACAAATGAGATGTCGTGAACTTTCAGGTTGTATCTTCAAGAGACGGCTGGTGGAAGTCAATCTCGTATTCGAACCTCCTCGAATACGCCTTAAAAAAACTCTATGCCTCCGTCCATTTCTATTCCTTGGGTAGATGATCCTTGAGAGGAGTCTCCACTGAGTTCCAAACCACGACGAGCTTGACCAACTTTACTCTCGGCTACTCGTTCCCTAATATACGTGTTGCTATCCAGAATGAGAGGAGTAAGTGGTGCCTTACCACGTCGAGTCTTGGTCATCCACTACAAGATAGAAACAACAAAAACACAGTAAAATAACACTTGGTGACTCACCAAGAGGCAAGCACCAAAGAAATAAAATAGAAATGAGACTAGAAAGGTCCGACCTATTCTCGAAAATTTTAAAACTAGTACAAGTATCAACCGTTCCTCAAGTGAGATTCCCCGGCAACGGCGCCAGAAAGCATGATGGCCAAATCCTAGGTGTCCAATCTAACCGGCAGTGTACCGGGTCGATTGTAGTCTAGTACGGTGGGTCAAGGTCGAATCCATGGAGAATTTACTTGTGATGTCAACCACTTAAAAGTTTATATTAATTCGATCTAAGTCACAAATCGCAAGATGGTAATTGAATTCATAAACAAAGTTTCTTGTGATAATAAAGGTGGTAAAATGATAAAAGAAACTAACCAAGACAATGTGTAACTTAGTCATCCTCTTGTGGTATCATGGAAATGATTTCCTACCTTCCTACCATTGGTGTTCGAAAGTGTGAAACGGTGCAGTCCTAAGCAAGTAGTTTCCCCTCATACGAGTGTACGAAACTACTCTCTACCTCCTCCTTGGTTTAGGGATCCTAAACCTAATGAATTGGTATGCTACGCACGTGAATGCAATGACATTGTCAAATATCCCCGGATAAGAAATCGAATGCCACGAAGGGTCGATTTTACCTTCCGGTTTTCCTACCCTCTTCCCACATTTAACATCTCATTTCGGTCTCCGTTAAACGTGTAGATACTAACACTAGGTAATTACTCCAATGCAAGCAATCAATACAACACAAGTAGGAAAATGTTCACAACAATCAAAACTAACAACACAAGCAATCATTCCCAATCAACATAAGAGGGTAAACTAGAGTTACAACATAATCTTGGCTAGATTAGTCTAGCCACTCATGTCTACAAATATCAACATCTCAAAGTTAACATTCATACCCATAAGAATAATTGAATGAAAATAGAGATTAAGGATTACCAAACCAAAGAGTGCAATTTCGAGTTGGTGTTCTCCATCCAACTAAAAAAGCTTCAATGAACTAACACTAGTGTGTTGAAATCCAATCAAGCGATAAAGTTAAACTAGAATCCTTAGCCTTTACAAACAAGTTCAAAAGCTAATTTCTACTAAAATTCGGCTATAAGAGCCTGAGGTTGGGGGGATGCCTTCAAGAGATAAAAGTTGAGGAAGATGAAGTGTATATGATATATTTTGTGATTGGAAGAATAAAAAGAGATCAATTCTTTGCTGACTCTGCAAAATTGGTGCAGGTAAATCTAACTGGCGTGCGTCATGTGCATAATGCACTATTGGCGTAGGTCACTGAAGATTGGCGCGCGTCAAGTCCAAGTGTAGTAGTTGGCTGAATGACATCCGCATTAAATGCTCAGCAGGGTGTATAGCTTCATTTGGCGTGGGTCAAGTAACATGGCTCACGCCATCTGTATCTGAAATCAATATGGTCATATTTACTCTTCAATTGGCGTGGATCGAACCCTCTAACATGTGTCAATGATCCTTGTGGGTTGAAATCCTTGCCTCGATCAACAAAATCATCACTCAATATCCATTGGCACCAACAGGTCAAAATCCACGCTCCCAATCGTGATATCTGTGCTGCAAAATAGACACAGAGATACCACGTATAGATCTGATAATAAAATCGGCTAATAACTAATAAAATAAAGTAAAAGCATGGTTTTTCTGAAAATCCCTATGTACACAAAATTGTGGAAATATATCACTCAGCAGTCTGCTGAGGCTCAGCAGGGTGATCGGCAGACTGCTGATCCTCATGATCACAGCAGACTTTATCGTGCATAACTTTATTTGTACACTTTATTTATTTGTAAAAGACATATTAATTGTGATACATATAAACAATTAATATGTCAAACTCTAGTTTACTTTATGTCATAGACATAGACATAGATTGTACTTTTACTTTTTGCTTTTGTGCCGCCCACATCTACATACTCAAGTGGCCGCCCTAGCTAGCTAGTCTCTTTCCAAATTGTATCTATTTATACTCCTTCATTATCAATGAATAAAAGATAAGTTGAAGTTTACTCTTGTGTTAACACATTCTCAAACTCTCTTCATGGTATCGAGCCATTTGTGTTCTAACTTTTTCCGCCGCAAAATTCATATTTCGAAGAATGTCTTCCACATCCGACATTACTTCAACCTCAAGAGACTCTCGGCGGCCTCGGTGGGGAGTACCGACAACTCCTCTTCTTATACAAACCATAGACTTGATGGTAACAACTATCCGTTATGGTCAAGGTCTATGAAAATGTACATTTCTCGGACAAAGTAAGATGGGATACTTGTCCGGAACTAAACCCGCACCCGCTTTGAAACCGACCCCGGTTTTGAAGCATGGGACACAACAAATAATCAACTCATGACCATCCTCACGAGGTCAATGACAAAAGAGATAAGTGAAAACTTTATGATGTATGATACCGCCAAAGAAATGGGATAATGCCGTAGATCTTTACTCCAAGAAGGATAATACATCCGAGGTATATGAACTAAAGCTCAAATTCAAACTTGCAGGCAAGGGGATATGTCCGTAACTCAATATTTCAATCAACTATCTAAGGCTTGGCAACACTTAGATATGTTAAAACTCACTCATGGAATGATGTCAAGGATGCTGCTCTTTATAAAGACATCATAGAAAAGAAGAGAGTATTCAGGTTCCTCACTGGACTGAATCCTACTCTTGATGATGTTAGGGGAAGAATTCTTGCCACCAAACCTCTTCCAAATCTCAAATCCATGTTTGCTGAGGTCAAACATGAAGAAAGTAGGAGAAAAGTCATGCTTCTGAAATCCACTACTGACAACCCTACTGAAGGTGCTGCCCTACTGACTGTCAGGAAGGCTGCTGAGGTTGCTGAGACATACAAGAAGCCTACTGAGAAAACTGGAAAACTGGTTCGTGATCACTGCAAACGCACAAATCACACCAAGGACAACTGCTGGAAGCTCCATGGCAAGCCTAACTCCTCAAAAACCTCAAAACCTATCGTGGAAAGTCAAGGCGTACACATTAGTGAGGAGGAGAATGAAAACCGATGAATGCTCGCTTTGTCGCATTCAAAGCCTTCCCGAATCAACAAAAGGAAGGTAGTCACTCTACCGATGTTGCTACTCATACTCATACAGTAAATTCTACTCTTCCCTTAGCAATGAAACATGGATTGTTGATTCTGGGGCATCCTCCCATATGACCGGTAATAAAAACCTTATAACCAACTATATGCCTTGTCACCAAATTCATAACATTAAAACCGCCGATGGATCTATCTCTCGTGCAAAAGGTGTTGGAAATGTTAAACTCACTAATAAGATATGCCTACAGGATGTCCTATTTGTTCCAAACTTAGACCGCAATCTTATATCCGTCGAGACTCACTAAAGATTTGAATTGGACTCGTTGTTTTTAAGGAAAATCGGCACATTCCAGGATCCTACTTCACAGGAAGTGATTGGGAAGGCTAAACCTTGCGCCGGATTGTTTCGGTCAACCCCGCCGAAGACGAAGACCGAAGACCGAATCGCCTCGCTCGCTCGCTCCCGTACTTTAGACAATATCATGTTATGGCATTATAGATTAGGACATCCAAGTTTTGGTTACTTGAAATCTTTAACTCCCGAATTGTTTAAAGGATGTAATCCGAATGACCTTCAATGTGATATTTGTCAATTTGCTAAACTTACAAAATCTGTGTATGCTAAGTTACCTCATTTGCATTCCTCACCCTTCACCTTAATACACAAAGATGTGTGGGGACCCTCTAGGGTGAAAAGTATAACAGGGAAAAGGTGGTTTGTCACCTTTATTGATGATCATACCAGGAACACTTGGGTTTTTTTAATGAAAGACAAATCAAGTTGGTCATATCTTTCAAGAATTTTATCATATGGTCTCCACTCAATTTGATACTAAGGTCAAGATCTTAAAGACTCGATAATGCTCTAGAATACTATGAGTCTAATCTCGCACCTTCTTGACAGATAGAGGAATTGTTCATATCGTAGTTGTGTGGAAACACCTCGGCGAATGGGGTTGCCGAGAGAAAGAACAGCACTCGCCGGAAATGGCCGTATCAATCATGTTCACCACACATGTTCCTAAATACATGTGGGGTGAAGCTATACCGACCGCAACTTATTTACTCAACCGACTTCCCACAGAGTGTTAGGTTTCAAAACTCCACTCCAAACCCTACCGACCACACACTCCCGCCATCATCTTGTTTCCCGCTTGCCTCCAAAGATCTTTGGTTGTACCGTGTTTGTGTATATCCATGCTCAACACGAAGTAAACTTGATCCTAAAGCTCACAAGTGCATTTTCCTAGGTTATGCAAAGGACGTAAAAAGGTTACAAGTGTTATTCCCCTATTGAAAAGAAATTTTACAATTCTATGGATGTAAAATTCTTTGAAAGGACCCCTTATTACAAAGAAACCTACCGAGCCATTCACCGATGGAAACCCGATTGAAATTGACTTAAACCCCTTCCCTCAAAGAAACTCTTAACCCTCAAAGAACCTATCGATCCTCGCCGGACCGAACTTCGCACCCTACCGACTCTCTACAAACCCTAACACTTCTCAAAGAACCTCCCCGAACAAGAGTCTACCGACCCGAGCCTCGTCGAACCGGAACCTCGGCGAGCCTCACCGAACCGCAGTCCGCCGGACCTCGCCTTATTGACTCTCGGCCAGCTCCGTCAAAGTGGATGACGACCTATTGCTCTAAGGAAAGGGAAAAGATCATGCACCGATCATTCTATTCATTCTTATTTATCTTATGATCGCTTGTCTCCTGTCTTTGCCATGTTTACACAGACCCGGACTCTCACTCTATCCCTAGAAATATTCGAGAGGCTCTTCAAAATGATAAGTGGAAGGTCGTCGTTAAAACAGATGACCGCCCTCCCGGATAATCATACTTGGGATCTCACAACTCTTCCAAAAGGCAAAAAGACAATACCGCAAATGGTTATTCACTATCAAATACACCGCCGATGGCACTATTGACAAGTACAAAGCCGATTGGTAGCCGGGGGATTCACACAAACTTATGGCATTGACTATAAAGAAACTTTTGCACCAAAGTGGCAAAGCTCAACACCGTCGTGGTACTAATTTCTCTACCGTCCAACTTGACCGGCCTCTTCATCAATTGGACATCAAAAATGCTTTTCTAAATGGGGACCTTACGAGGAGGTTTATATGACTATACCTCCCGGTTTTATCAATCCTCATACTCAAGGCAAGGTGTGCAAACCGAGGAAATCTCTATATGGCTCCGAAGCAATCACCAAGGGCATGGTTTGGAAAATTAACAACCGTGGTCAAAGCTGCTTGGATATCACCAATGCAATTCGATCACACTATGTTCATCAAGACAACCAACCGTAAGAGGTCTATTCTTATTGTCTATGTGGATGATATCATCCTTACTCTGGAGATGACCCCGCCGAGATCCAACACTTGAAAGAATTGTTGGCAAAGGTATTTCGGTTAAAGACTTGGGTTTACTTAAGTATTTTCTTGGCATGGAAGTAGCTAGAAACATCAAAGGAATCTCGCCTCCCAAAGGAAATATGTACTTGACTGCTAAAGGAAACGGCATCTTTGGGGTGCAAACCCGTCGTATCCCCGAGACCCCAGGTCATACCCCGCTACATGGTGACATTGCTTTGTAAGAAAGGAACAATATCAAAGACTTGTAGGGAAACTCATCTACCTATCCCATACAAGACCGGATATTGCATATGGTGTCAGTCTGGTTAGCCAGCTCATGCATTGCCCTACTGAGCAACATTGGGATGCAGTGAATAGAATACTGCGGTATTTGAAGTCCACTCCCGGCCAAGGGTTACACTTCACCAAGTCCGCATCGATAGATCCATCAAGGTCTATACCGATGATCGATTGGGATGCCACATAGATAGAAGGTCTACCACAGGCTATTGTTCCTATGTATGGGGCAATCTTGTTACTTGGAGGAGCAAGAAACAACCTACGTGTCTAGAAGCGATCTTGCCGAACTCGTGGCACTTGTTTTAGGCATTTGTGAAGCTCTTTGGCTCAAAAGAGTTCTTACCGAACTTCAAAGAACCTATTCGAAGAACCTATCACACTCGTTGTGATAATAACTCAAAGACTATGCATGGCAGAGGATCCACCATCATGACAAAACAAAACATGTGGACATTGACAGACACTTTCTCAAGGAGAAGATTGATGCCAAGATTATTCAACTCCAAGATGTTCCCTCGAAGATCAAAATGCTTGATATTCTTACCAAGGCTATTCCACCTCTTACGTTCGACGGACTAAGTAGCAAACTTGGCCGCATCAATATATACAAACCCGCCTTTGAGGGGGGGTGTGGAAATATATCACTCGCCAGCTGCGAGGCTCGCAGGTGATCGGCGACCGCTCGATCCTCATGATCACAAAGCAGACTTTATCGTGCATAACTTTATTTGTACACTTTATTTATTTGTAAAAGACATATTAATTGTGATACATATAAACAATTAATATGTCAAACTCTAGTTTACTTTATGTCATAGACATAGACATAGATTGTACTTTTACTTTTTGCTTTTGTGCCGCCCACATCTACATACTCAAGTGGCCGCCCTAGCTAGCTAGTCTCTTTCCAAATTGTATCTATTTATACTCCTTCATTATCAATGAATAAAAGATAAGTTGAAGTTTACTCTTGTGTTAACACATTCTCAAACTCTCTTCAAAAATAGTTCAAAATATCATAAAATCTGCTCAAGTTGATGTCAAAGTATCACTAATTGCATGAGAAAATAGGGTAAATCATCGGGAATTGTATCATTAGGTTGACTTACATCAGAAATACTCAATTCCATAAGACTTATTTTCCATTGTTTTTGTTGACATAGTGCCCTAAACCCAATCGGGTTGGACCGGATCCGACCGGGTCGGACCATTTCTGCTACGTTTATATGTTTATACATATAATAAATGGATTTTCCGTTATTAGATATTTGTTCGTTTAATGAACCAATTACGATATTGTACATATAATAACATCCCTAGTGTCAAACTGTGATAGAAAAATCATAATAGTGATTATGGTTGATGAGATTTAGATTCACGTTAAATGGTTTGAGACTTAAATATCTCTAGTCGTATATATTATTAAATGGGACATTAATAGTATGGTTAGACTAGCACGTATTAGATGTCTTCTATCTTGTGAAGATAGGGATAGATCTCGTCTATCAAAGTGTAGAGACACTTGAACTGTACGTGGACGTGTATTAGAGAATGCGTACGTTAGACTGGCCCCCTTACTTTATTAAGTGCCGCACTATGTAGCGGTTGTGTAATTATCCTTAGAACGGAGCTGCATTACATCACGGTGTGGATTGTCATGCTTTGACACTATTGAGGTTTCTCCTAGCCACGGGGCGATCATGCGGTAGTGATTGGGTATGATATTTAAGAATGCATAGGATTTATGTTGTTCGTCCGGAAATCGCATATCCTAATGGTAGAAGTAAATATCCGAAAGAGCCTTCTTATAAGCAATGACTTATTCTCGAAAGCCTTTGCAAAGCGGAAGTAATGTGTTACTTCGAAAGAATATGATATCCAGATTATAAATTACGGTCGGTAAGGTTTTGACACTCGAGATATGACCGTACGGATATTATAACAGCGATATGATTCTATTTACACGGTAACCGTTTCACATGAAAGATAGTAGTCAATGCACTTGACACTTTTGATGATTGGGGGCCAAGACGTGTTGCTAGACGCTGATCATGATCGTTAGGTGCAGTGGCGGATTCAGAAATTATATTCAACCGGGTCCGTAAATATTTTACAAAGTACATAATATTTTTTACGGGATCTGAAATATTTTTCTATAGGTAAAATGTAGGGTATTCTTATTTTTAACGGGGTCCGCGGACCCCATTTACCCCAATGTGCATCCGCCTAAAGTTAGGTGTGAAGGACATTTTGGTAAATGTACTTTATGCCTATGGTCAATATATCCGGAAGCCTATCCGGTCACAAACATATGGACAACGAGCCGGAATTAATTTGTGGTTAGAGTGATAACCAAATAAGGAACTATTTATCCCGTCTATAATGTATTATAGTGATAAATTAATATTGTGGTATTTTTTATTATGAATAAATAATGCAAGATATTAATTATGTAGATTAATTAAATATCCACAATATATATGATATATAAGTGGCGCATAATATATATATATATATATATATATATATATATATATATATATATATATATATATATATATATATATATATGTGTGAAATATGCACATGTGTAATTGATATATTTTTGTTAATGATATTGTCGGAATTATCACTGTGGTGTTTGCAATGTTTATGTGGTAGATATCTGGCATAAAATGAGTGTTTTCTCCAATAATGCGCAAGAACAAGATGAAGATCTTGAAGAACAAGATGAAGAAAATGTTGTGTTTATGATTTTGAGCTAAGCCAAAGTGGCTGCCTACGTAACCTTAGTTTGTAAAGGATCAAACCCAATTTACGTAGTTCTGGAAGTGAAGCCTTATCCCTGTGTAATGGAGGTGATGCTGCTATTTATAGAGGCCAGGAGCAGGCCAACTGGCGAGAGGTAACAGGCCGGTGAGCCGGCGGGCTGAGCGCCTGGCGCTGAGAGCCTTGGCGAGCTGAGAACCTTTGGCGAGCTGAGAACCTTGGCGGGCTGAGAGCCTTTGGCGGGCTGAGAGCCTTTGGCGGGCTGAGAGCCCCTGGCGGGCTTTCTATTGGCTCTTCACCTGTAAGCGCCGCTTATGAACTTTGTTGCCTAGTTGTGCTGGCTTTGTTCGCGTTGAGGATGGCGAGCTAGAGGGGCGGGCAAGTCATCCCCCCAATGCTTTGTATTGAGCTAATTGTTTGCAACTTCATGCCCGTTGCCTTGTCCAAATGATGAGAACCGCGATGGTGTGAGGCGGGCTGGTTGGGGCCGAGGACCCTATCCGTTACTGGGCTTATGCATAGGCCAGGTTCGGATCCACATGATCTTTTCTGGACCGGATGGGGCATTGCTGATTTCGAATATCGATGGCCCTTATCAGTTGGCTCCGTTACTGGAAATCGACTTGTTTTAGCTTTTTCTGGTCTGATCTGAAATTCGTGATGGCGTTTTTCCAGCTCCGGCGGCCTGAAACCGCACATTGTTTGTTTTCCGGCTGAACCTTCAACGGAATCCTCATCCAGTTCGTCTGGATTTCCTGGCCTTCAACAAGATCTCCATCTAGATCTCCAAGTCTTCAATAAGATCTTCATATAGATCTTCAAGTCTTCAACAAGATCTCCATCTAGATCTCCAAGCCTTCAACAAGATCCCCGTCTATATCCTCATATCTTCATCAAGATCTTGATCTAGATATCCAGATCTACAAGATCTTCATCCAATGGTTAGATATCCACCTATTTTTGGTTTTCCTGTGACCCGAAACTGTCCATTTTTTGTTTTCCGACCGGCATTCATCAAGATCTTCATCAGAATCTTCATTCAAATCTTAGGATCTTCATCATGTTCATCATGATCACCAGGTCTCAATCATGACCTTCATCGTGTTCATCACAGATTCATCAGATACGAGTTTGCCAAAATGAGCTCGTCCAGCATGAGCTCGCCAAAATGAGCTCGCCCCGAATGAGATCGCCCAACACTAGATCTCCACTACAAGCTCTCCACTACGAGATCTCAGGCTCTCTAGTTACGAGCTCTCAAGCTCTCCAGATACAAGCTCTCAGGATCTCTAGATACGAGCTCTCAAGCTCTCCAAAAATGGGCTCTCCAGTTACGAGCTCTTAAACTCTCCAGATTCAAGCTCTCGGGCTCTCCAGATACAAGCTCTCTAAGAATGAGCTCTCCGGCTACAAGCTCTCAGGCTCTTCAGTTACGAGCTCTCAAGCTCTCTTGATAGGAGCTCTCGGGATCTTCAGATATGAGTTCTCAAGCTCTCCAAGAACGGGCTCTCCAGTTATGAGCTCTCAAGCTCTCCAGATACGAGCTCTCGGGCTCTCCAGATACGAGCTCTCAAGCTCTCCAAAAACGAGCTCTCCAAGTTACGAGCTCTCAAGCTCTCCATCACGAGCTCTCAAGCTCTACACTACGAGCTCTCAAGCTCTCCACTACGAGCTCTCCAGGTACAAGCTCTCTTGGCATTTATTCTCGTTCTACAACTCGAATGATTACGCTTCATGTTTTGGAACTCATCCCCCCAGACGTGGTGGGTCGAACTACCTTATTTTTGGAACTCTCCCTACCAAAAGTGGCGGGACAAGCCTTATTATTTTTGGAACTCAACAGAGGTCAGCTCATTATCAAAATGGGATTTATCTTCGCCAACGACAAGTCTGTCTGCTTAATAGCGTGGCATCATCTAGGTCAGTCCACTTCACAACGCGGCCTCAATTTTAAGACCGTCCACTTAATAGCGCGGAATCATCTGGGACCATCCGCTTCATAGTGCGGCCTCAATTTCCAGACTGTCCGCTTTATAGCGGGGCACCATAAGACTGTCCGCTTCATAGTGTGTCACCATAAGCCCGACTCTAGCTCGGCATTATATTTGGAAATCACCCTCGAGCAAAACTTCTATAAGTCCGTTCACTTTGGCACGGCATCATATTTGGAACTCGCCTTCGAGTGAATCTTTTATAAGCCCGACTCCAGCTCAGCATCATATTTGGAAATTGCCCTCGAGCGAAACTTCTGTAAGTCCGTTCGCTTCGGCACGGAATCATATTTGGAACTCACCTTTGAGTGGATCTTTTATAACCCGACTCTAGCTCGGCATCATATTTGGAAATCACCCTCAAGCGGATCCCCTGTAAGTCTATTTTCTTCATGGCGCGGCTTCTACGCCCAGCCATTTTACAACCCGGCATCTTTCAACAAGACGCTCACGAGCCTTACATTAATCTGGCAACTTACTCTACAATATTATCTTGGCATACGGTACATTATGTCTCCATCAACTTTAGTCCTTGACTTTCACTTGTACAGTGAAGAGTTCAAGGAGTATGGGGCCATTGATATGTCAAAATCGGCAATGCCCCGTCAAGTCTAGAAAAGATCCCGTGGATCCTAACCTGGCCTATGAATAAGCCCAGTATCGGATAGGGTCCTTGGCCCCAGGCAGCCCGACTCACAAAATCACGGTTCTCATCATTTGGCCAAGGCAACAGACATGAAGTAGCAAACAACTAGCTCGATACAAAGCACTGGGGGGCCAACCTGCCCACCCCTCCAGCTCGTCATCCTCAACGCGAACAAAGCCAGCAAAACTAGGCAACAATGTTCATAAGCGACGCTTACAGGTGAAGAGCCCACAGCCAGCCCGCCAAAAGCTCTCGGTTCCCTAAAGTCCCTCAATCCGCCAAAGGCTCTCAGCCAGCCAAAGGCTCTCAGCCCGCCAAAGGCTCTCAGCTCGCCAAACGCTCTCAGCTTGCCGGCTCGCCGGCCTTTTACCTCTCGCCAGCCGGCCTGCTCTTGGCCTCTATAAATAGCAGCATCACTTCCATTACAAGGGGAAGGCTTCACTTCCAGAACTACGTAAATTGGGTTTGATCTCTTACAAACTAAAGGTATGTATGCAGCCACTTTGGCTCAACTCAAAATCATAAACACAACACTTTCTTCTTGTTCTTCAAGATCTTCATCTTGTTATTGAGCATTATTGGAGAAAACACCCACTTTAAGCCAGATATCCACCACATAAACATTGCAAACGCCACCATGATAATTCCGACATTATCAGTTAATATAATAAAGACATATTCAATAACAGATATTGACAATATATGTCTTGAAAATATGTAATATAAGATATTAGATATTAATGGATAAATCAATTAAAATGATTTATTTCCTAAAATCCTTATTTTATTGGGAATTGGTTTCTTAATCTGTACTCCAAACAAGAAGCTAATCCCATGCCTATTGGGAATCATATAGGACGCCACTTTCACCTATAAAATACGTTGGGGTGTCAAACTCTTTTGTATCACAATTACAAGTCTTAGGGCCCGTTTGTTAAACCATCTTATTTCTATTAAGTACTTATTCTGAATAAAATAAGATGTAATTTATTTTTTATATTTTTTTGAAAGGAGAAGTAATTTATTTAAGTGGCGTTTGATAATGATATGACTATTCACTTATTCTATTAAGAGTGTCTGAATTTGTTAACAAAATTATAAGCGACTCATGTCTGGAAAATTCTACCCACGTCCCTTTTTCCTTTTTAGTGGAAGTCCCCACATGGAGTGAAAAGTGTGATCAGGTTAATTTATTTTATAAAATACTTTTATACATATATATATATATACTAGATGTCGAAATCGTTCGATCATCATTTTCAAGATATTTCTAACACCACCAAGAGAATATAAACGAAAAGCAAAGTCGAAGTAGCCAACAACATTATCAGATTAGCATTGAAACGAGGTCCACGATTTACTTTACAAATTGTTAAGGTATGAAATATCTCACTTACCTACTTTCCCATCAGCTTAAGATTTTGGGTGAGACGATATTTAGTGGAATGGTAATTCAAAATGATACCTAAGCACTAAACATCAATGTTGTCTCATCCATTGAAAAAAGAAAATATTTATTACTGCTGCTCCTCCATTGCTACTGATTCATGCCCACATGTTAGCAAGCCAGGACACGAGAGGCATGTTAAAAGCTTAGATGAGATGGTTATTTATCACAAACCATTTATCACCATGCAACACATAGCATGAAACCCCTATGGATGAAGGATGTGGCTGACAGCAAAGCATTTATAATGTGCAGATTTTATGGGGAGTGTATACATGCAGACTATATAGGAAGGGAATGATTGGAAAGTGTTAAATAGATGTGTACAATTCTGAGGGAGGTATGCATGTTTCACACAAACCTTGACAAAATCCGGTACCCAATATGTACTTTTGTTGTTCTCCAGCAACTGATCCTTTATTTTTTCCACAAAGAACAAACCTACAGGACAACAATCAATAACTCATCAAATTGGGGATATTTAATAATGTAAATTCAGATCCTGTCATTAGAAAATACCTGCATATAATATAGACTCAAACAACAATGAAGAAGATTAAAAGCTAAAAAGGGGCAGGTGGAGGGGGGTGCGGGTGGGCAAGGGGCATCCCTGAGGTTACTGTAAAAGTTATATTCATGTTACATGTGATCTTCACTACATGTCACACAATCATTTATACGTAAAAATTAAGGTGAACAAGCATGCATGAAGACAATGGATTTGAGCGCATAAAATGATGAATAGATAAGGTAAGAAATGATCATATTAGGAAGAAAGTTGAGGAAGTTTCTTTTGAATACAAAAGCCCATTAAATCGTCCAACATCCCGCCGCCATAATATACGCCCTCTAACAGAGACGAAATGCTAACCCTATAACTATATCTTAAAGAAAGTGATTGATCGTAACAATTAAATCAAAACCGAACTAATCAAGACTAATACAACATTTAAAATAAAAATAAAAATGCTAATGCAACAAGAATTATTGTTTCTTACGGGTCCTTAGTGCGCTCCTCCATTGAATCTAGCCTAGTCAACGCCTACACATCGCCTTGACAACACTTTTTACCATGAATCACTCGGAGACAACCCAAATCGGACAAATTAAAAGCCCTAACGAAGTACATTAAAAAGCTTATCCTAAACTAAGGGTGGTACTAATAAAGTCTATACTTAACACAAAAACCAAGACATCAAGGCTCAAGCCATTCCAATTCACAATCAAGTATATCACCAAAAAGAAGAGATCATTAGACGAAATGACGACCCGAGCCAAAAACTAAAAAAGAGAGAGAAAGAAGAACATTACCGAATCGGCGAAGCTAAACCATGATCCATACCATCCCAAACACAATCCAAACACCTCTGCTCACAATTCACCAGTGCAACACAAATTTTTATTCACATGCAATAAAAAAAATACCAAAGAGTAGCAGCGATCCCTGTCCTCCTCGGTCTGATACGACTCACCCATACACCAGCAAAATGAAATGTAGCTCAGTCAACAACCAATTAACCGTTATGAAGCCCCGAAGCAAAGAGACAGACCCAAAATTGACAATGAATCTGGGAATGCATGATCTGAAACTTTCTCTTACACCGACATGCATTAAGCAAGACAACACCCAATAAAGAAACCGAAGAAATAAAAGGAGGAGAAGAGACGCTACTCACGAGGCACCGATGAAACTCCGGCAAGCGATCAATTGGGTGGATACACGACAAAATTTGACACAACTAAAGCTATAATCAACGACCGTGAAGCCAAAAAGGCTTTGAAAATTAAAGATTGACCCGTAAGAAGAAGAAGGTCCGTCAATTTTACTCCCAATTTTATACATTGAGTACGACATCATTGGCCTCAATTTTCTCTATCACCGGCCTTAGCATGTTGTAGCATCAAATAGATGTCTTTTTCTTCATCTATCCACCTTCACATCACCTTTAATCCAAGAAAGCTTCCACCTTTTCATCGGGAAAGGGCACCATCGGACCAGGTAAAGTGTAGCGGAAGATTCGGAGGATTGTTCACCCGGACGAAATGGAAGAGAAGATGAGTCATGGAAGACAATTGCCAACAATTGTAGAAAAATCGGGCTCACCAAACAAGCATGCATCCTCACTAACAACCAAATAACACCATCAATACCAAGCAAACATCCTAATTAACTACAAAAAGACCCCAACAGCAGGAAGTGAATAAGAAAGGAAACATGCATCGATTGAAGCATACCAAATTAAAAAAGCACAAGAAAAGGACAGCAACTGATTTGCCAACAATTGCAGAAAAATCTTCTCTCATCTGATTCTTGTATAATTCTTTCGCCTAAGGGGATATCTTCACACGCTGGTAATTCGTGCATAGACATGACAATCTTATACTCCTGAGAAATATGCAGAAAACAACGACAGCAGTAACAACCCAAAATTGAATAAATTCGTAAGGCAGAACAATACCTAAATCTTGGATTTCCTGATGAGAATACACCGTCCCTGCAAAATCCATGGGTCCGGGGTGCTTTTTGAACGAGAAGAAAGGGCGAGGTATCAATGTCATGGCATTCGTTGGAAGCTGAGACGCCATGCCGGAAGCGAAGCCGACGACACTGCGAAGAAATTAAAAAATTGAAGAGACAGAGAAGCTCAAATATGATATATCATACTAAGAAGTGGAGAGCAACCATTGCTTTTCCGGCGAATTCCTTGCATTTCCGGCGACCATCTCCGAAATCGGACTGGAAAAAGGAGAAGGGAGGCGGTGGTGTGCGGCAAGGTGGCGGGTATGATATATACACACACACTCATATATAAACACAATTTTGATTACATATTGGGTGAAAAAATATGTATGATTCATATATATTGTATTAGTTTTCTAATGCAATATTATAAAGCTAACGAATTTCACATTTCAGATGATGATGTTATCAAACAATTTTAGTTTTCAGATTTCAATTACTTATTACATTCAGGCTTCAGGCTTCAGTCTTCAGACTTCAGATTTCATATTTCAGACTTCAGATTCGACAAACGGCCCCTTATTTTCTACTAGAAAATTAAGAGAGCTTTGGGAGCAAAGAAAAAGGCGGCCTAGCAGCTGACTTTTTCCAATTGCAATCCTATGGGAGGATTTCGGCAGTTGTTCGTGTGGATCAACGGTAGAGGCCGAACACTTAGGCGGCTTTGTGCACAAACTACAACCGTAGACAAACCGATGATCTTTCTAAGATCAATCTGGTATGAATTATGTCTACTGTTTATTTGTTTATTGTTTAAACGAAGACGATCCTGGTTAAAAAGAAATCAAAATATTAAATTTCATTGCATTTTCGCATTGATTTCCTAACTGTTTCAGTAGGTATTTGGAAAAGTTAGGTATACTACTTATATGCCAGTGTCATTACCAGTTACGGAGACTTTTGATAATCAGCTGAGTGATTCAGCTTAGTAATCCAGCACAGGAGCAGATGCAACTGAGGCATCCAGTGGAGGATCGTTACCAGTCAGTCAAGCACCTGCCTGGCTGAGGAGGTCAACAAGAACCAAAAAGGCACCAAACTTTTATCAAGGAGGTGCCAACACAGTCCAGCATAATACACATTTTCTAAGTGAAGTAATGAGTCTGGAAAAACTCTCAGCTGAGTATGCCAGATATGTATGTGCCATTGATGCTGTCACATAACCAAAGACATACAATCAGGAAATCAAACATGATGAGTGTAAACAAGCCATGCAGAAAGAGATTGAAGCTTTGCAGACCACTTACACATGGGAGGTTGTTGATCTACCACCTAGCAAGAAACCTATTGGATGCAAATTGGTGTACAAATTCAAGTACAATCCTGATGGCTTTGTAGAGAGATACAAGGCCAAACTAGTAGAAAGAGGTTATACTCAAACATATGGCATTGATTATCAAGAGACATTTTCACAAGTTGTGAAAATTACAACAGTTAGACACCGCCCAAAAGCAGAAGTCAGTACCGTTACATACAATATTTGAAAGTGGCTAATAACATGCATCTCCATCAAATTGATGTCAACACAGCTTTCTTGAATGGAGATCTTCATGAATAAGTTTACATGTAACTTCCTCCTAGATTCAAGACTGACAAGCAAAATCATGTTTGCAAGCTCACCAAGTCTCTATATGGGTTGAAACAAGCCAGCAGACAATAGAATTGTAAGCTGATAAAGTCTTTAGAGACCTAAGGGTTAGTTCAATCCAAGAATTATCATAGTTTATTCACAAATGGATCATGAAAATCCTTCACTTCTTTTTTGGTTTATGTAGATGACATCATAGCAGCCAGTCCCGATCTTTAGTTGATCTAGCAAGTCAAAGACAATTTTCATAAGCAGTTTACAATCAAGGATCTTTGCAAACTAAGATATTTCTTGGGCATTGAGGCTTCAAAAACCCCTGAAGGCATCTCAGTTTCCCAAAGAAAGTACACCTTAAATCTAATCAAGAATATGAGTTTTTGGATGATAATACTACATACGGATCATTGGTAAGGAAGCTGATTTATCTTACTTTTACCAGACCTGACATAGCATTTGCAATTCAGCAGGTGAGTCAGTTTCTAGACACACCAACTGAGAATCATATGAAGGCTGTACACAGGCTCCTGAGATATTTGAAAGCCAATCCAAGCCAAGGAATATACTTCGAGTTGAGAACTCCCTTGTTTTAAAGGGATTCACTGATAGTGATTGGGTTGGAAGCCCTGAAACTAAAAAATCTGTCTCGAGCTATATGATGTTCTTGGGTGATGCTCATATCTCATGAAAGGCAAAAAAGCAGACAACTATTGAAAGAAGTTCTTTAGAAGCTGAGTACAAGGCCATGGCCAATGCTACATGTGAGATTCAGTGGCTAGTATAAATCTTACAAGATTCACAGCTCCATGTTCAGTTACTAGTTGTATTGTTCTGTGACAATGCCAATGCTATGCATATTGTTCACAATCTTGTGTTTCATGAGAGGACTAAGCATTTGAGATTGACTCTCATGTTGTCAGAGACAAAGTAAAATCTGACCTCATTATTCTCAAAGTGGTCAATAACAAAGAGCAAATTGCTGACATTCTTACAAAAGCTTTGAATGCACCAATCTTCTCTTACTTACTGGATAAGTTAGGAATTTCCAGCCAATTTCAGCCAAGTTCCAGTGAATAAAGGGCTGCTAGTGCAAGAGCATATGCAAGTTGTTACATGTATCACTCTCAGCTTGAGGGGGTGTTACAATATATAGATAAAGGACTGCTGGTGCAAGAGGATGTGCAAAATTGAACAGATAAACTCAGCAGCAAAAGGTCAGCTCAGCAGATCTAAGAGACTCAGCAGAGCTGAACAGATAGCAGTGATTTGAGTAGTATAGGAAAGCAATTATTCTATTATAACTGTCTTGTAACTCCCTTTTAACTTATTCATGTGGTGTGTGTGTTAACTCTTGTAAATACCCCATGATCAAAAACCTTGTAACTTAACTCTTTCATGATTCTTGAGTAATAAGAATTTCGTATTTTATTTTGTTGTGGTCTTCATTTTCACAATTTAAACACAAATTTCTATGCAAAATTATTAATATACCCCTCTAATAATATTTGAAAAACTGTGTATGTATTTTATTTCAAACATTCTTTAAGAAAATTGTCCATTTAGTTCAATTGGTGAGATGCCTTATCATTTTTCCAATTGATCAAAACTTGGCGGCCACATTCTTCCTTACCTTTTTTTTGTTTTTGTTTTTGTTTTTGTTTTTGTTTTTTGTTTTTTTTTGTTTTTTTTTTTTTTTTTTGGTTTTCATATTAAGAAAATTATTTGTAATTTATGTTTTCCCATTTTCATATTAAGATAGTTTGATAAACTTTTCTTATTTTTCTTATCTTGTTATTTGTCGTACGATCACCAAACTTTTATTACATCCTTATATTTATTTATTTACCATTTAACCAAGAATAAACAGATGTCTCTTAATATTCATCTCTCTATTATTTCTTATTTTATTTCAACATATTAAGCTGTAACTTCCACATGTATATTAATTCCTCATTATAATATATCATAAACTTACATAATTAGTCTATTATACTAACACACATACATAAGGGTCACGGGATGTGTGCGCCCATCAATTTTTCGTATAAAGATACGTGTGCATGTTGTTAGTATTAATAAAACTAGCTAATCTTCGAAATCTAATTTGACGAAAAACTTTTAATTAACCTTCTTATTTATATATTTGTGAGTTCACCAAGAAATTTTTAGCTAGGATAATTTAGTGAAAATTTGGGCCCCGCTGAACCAAAATTGCCATGAGCAGAACCCTATTGCATTCTTTTAACAAGTATTATGTTCAATCACAGGCTTCCCACTCCAATCACCTTTCAATCTTGGATTATAATGCAAAATTCTACGTGGGTCATCTCCATCGGAGGTTTTAGCGTGTAAAGGGTTGAAAAGTGAAAAATTAGAGTGAAACGAAGTTGTTTCACTTTCATTGATGTAAAAAAAAAAATAACGGCTCAGATATGCTTCATTCCATGTGGCATCATCTGGTGAGTTTGCAACAATAATCACATCAATTTTCATACAGCAGAGGATCCAATCCCAGGATATTACAATATAATACTTTTGTGTCCATAAATAAAAGTCATTTATCCAATTTTGTTTTGTCTCTTAATATAAGTTATTTTACAATGCTAGAAGAACATTTATTAACATTTCCTCTCATCTCACCCCTAATTTATATCCAATAACTTTGACTTACTTTACAACTATTGCATTTATAATAGTCAAAATGATATTAACATTATATAGAGACATAAATTTATAATAATCCACTTTCTTAAACTATGTGAACACTCTAAAATGACTTATATTTAAGCATTGATGGAGTATAGCACAATATTAAATCTTGTGTATATTTATTGACATGTAATGAAATGACATAATATAACGTACCAATAAATTATAATGAATGTCTATGTTTAAATGATTGGTGATTAATTGCAGGGTCTGGGGTGGAAGAGTGGTCGCGGGGAATCTAGATCATTCTCAAATAGGAGCAAATGATTTTGATATGGCTTCCGAGGAGAATTAGTGGACCCGCTCAAGTAAGTTTTTCCTTCGGTGTCTACCTTTGGATGGGAAGGGTAGCATACCGATACTTTCTCAGACGAAGGATCAACGACGAGATATGGCGGCCTTGGACTTTGCATATATAGGATGTGAATTTCGATTTGAGGATAAATTTTGTTGAAAATTTTGATGAATAAGAATTTGACAGACTCATAAAAAAACTCCAAGGCACGTAAGAACGTTATCTTTAAAGAGATGTTTCGTCCCACGCAGATTGTCTTAGGGATTCAAACGAAAATCTCTCTCAGAATATAATGGAGGTGTTTGATTCAAACAGTGACTTGTTTGAATCAAACCAGAGGACACTCAATATATGTTCTGATGATGTTGTAAACCTTCTGAATTTCACCTGCATACTTGTGCATTTTATAGGCTGAAGGTACCCCATAAACGAATGGAGGTAGTCCTTGCACAAAATGGTAGAATCATGTCAGTTCGACCTAAAACATGCAACTCTTGAATTTTCTGAAGTGCATCCATTCGTAGGTTCAAGAATCTTCATGAATCTGTTCACGAACTGATGCACGGCTTCGAAAAATAAATGCATGAATCTCGTTCATGAGCTGATGCATGAATCTTCATGAATCCCGTTTCGTTGCGATAACATTAATTCATACGGCAACTCGTATGCAAACGATAATCAAAATATTTATTTATGAAAAAATATCTAACAAATTTAGCGTAGGGCAAGGGTTTGAAGACCAACATATGCGGCATGTAGTATTAGATAATGGTTGAGGTTTTCCTTATTTTGCTCAAGTTTACAAATGTCATACTAGTTTCTCTTGTTGGATTTTTCGCATAGGACTTTCTCAATAAGATTTAATGAGGCCGAGCTCAGTCTTTGAGAGTTTTTTTTCGGGGGAGGCTTGTAGGTTGGCCGGCCTAATTGTACTTTATTCCCTTTTGTTTTATGATAATGATAATACAAGAAAATTAACTTGATCTAAAAACCATATTGTGCATTTATACATAAAAACATTTCTTTTGTAAGCTAAGAAAAAGAATGTCAGTTGAGTTGTGGTATGAACAACAACAAAACATGATAGACCCTCCAAGTCGACGCCCGACAGTAAACAGACGATTCATGGACCGTCAATGAACCACCCAAAACCATCAAACCGATGGATTGAATCGATCGGCGGTTCATGAATTGTAGTTTTGAAATTCTAAATCATTAGCTAGGTTAGATTTAGCTATTGCACCTGCTACAAGTGAGCAAGTATAGAGAAATTTCATGCAGAGAGACTCATTTTTAGGGAGTTATTAGTTTACCACTTCTTGCAATTACATTTCAACATGATTCTCTCGTAATAAACTGAAATACATAATCTCTTCTATTCAATAAATGGCACGACATGCTTTAAATTTCCTACATTCGTCCTTAAATAAGAGCCACTTTTGAAATTCTAACAATATTTAGAAAGTTGATAAATTTCATGTAAATAAAGTCTAAAATGTCTTTTTGACTAGCATTAACGTAAATGTTTTAATATTTTAATAAATGTTACGTGAATGACAAATTAGAGATATGATGAAAAAAAGACCTAATAAATGTTATAGAGGCCAAAAAAAATTGTTATAGAGACAACTATATTGATATAAAGCGACTCTTATTCATGGACGACGTATGTATTAATTGAAACAGATGACGAGTCCTATGTGAATTGGGATTTCCCAAAAAGCCCTCGGGGGCATAGCTCATTGTAAAAAAACAATAGTGTTTGATGATAGTATATGTACTGTGGTAGTTTGATACCCTGCATCTACGTACTCATCTCAGCAAAAAAAAAAAAAAAAAAAAAAAAAAAAAGTGAACATTCCGTTTTCGTAAATTAGAATAATGAGTTATAACAATTGATTTACATTCTCCACAAAACTATATGGACACAACATCATGAATTGTAACTCAAGTTTTAGTCTTAGAAAATGTAGTTGGAGTTTGAAAATTACGAATATTTTATGGTACAACAGACGTAAGTTGTACCAAGTGACATATATTAAAGTTTTTTCTTTCTTTCTTTCACGTATTCAAAAAAAATTGTTTTTACATGTTACAAATGAAAGAGCGAAGAATTTGAGGCTAGTTTGGCATTAGTATAGTTTATGGACGTATTTCTGTTTTTATTTTTCACGATTGAGCACAAAAACTATGTAATTTTTTGTCTGTTTGATGGCTTTGTAATTGAATAAAATGATCGATTTTCTAAAAAAAATAAAAAAAAAATATGAAAGGTTGTAGTGTATATCAAACTACAACCTTAATACAAGAAATTTAATGGTGCAACAATCGTAAATAGTACCAAGTGATATATATTAGAACCTGTGAAAATCCAATATTGTGAATAAAATGTTTTGCCTCATGGTACAGGATGTTCAGTATTTGGTATTTATAGTACACACGGTAAATGCTAAAAATAGAATAATAGAATACAAGAAAGCTATTGCGTTATGGACTCTTCAATACGCCCCCGCAATCCCGTGGGAAGAGGTTTCACACGGAGATTGGCCTTTAGAAGAGAGAACCGAGGGTTGCCAAGGGGTTTTGTTAAGGCATCCGCTAGTTGATCTTTGGAGGTGATGAATGAGACGACAAGTTTCTTGCTAGCAATGAGTTCACGCACGTGGTGAAAGTCAATCTCGATGTGTTTTGTCCGTGCATGAAAAACGGGGTTGTGAGCCAAATAAGTGGCACCAATGTTATCACACCACCAGACCGGTGGAGAGCGTAATGACAGCCGAAGATCATGAAAAAGACTGCAAAGCCATTGTAATTCAGCAGCGGTGTTAGATAAGGTTTTGTACTCTGCCTCGGTACTGCTACGAGATACGGTTTGGTGTTGCTTTGAGCGCCAGCTGATAAGATTATTGCCATAGAAGATACAATACGCCCCCACAGAACGACGGTCATCAGGATCAGCCGCCCAATCTGAGTCAGAAAAGGCATGAAAGGTGGCGGCAACAGACCTGGTAAAGTGCAGCCCGTCAGAAATAGTATGCTTTAGATACCGTAAAATACGTTTAACCGCAGCCCAGTGGGCATCAGATGGCGAGTGCATAAACTTGCTGGCACGGTGAACAGCAAAAGCAATGTCAGGGCGTGTAAAGCTCAAATACTGGAGACCCCCAACAACGGTACGATACAAACTCGGATCAGAGAATTTGGAGCCAGCTAGAGTAAGCCGTGTAGTCGAGGCCATTGGTGTGACACACGGCTTTGCTGTAAGCATACCAGACCGTAGTAAAAGATCAGCAATGTATTTTCTCTGAGTAAGATAGAGGCCATCAGCTGTAGGTAATACCTCAATGCCAAGAAAATACGATAATGCACCCAAGTCCTTAACAGGAAATAAAGTGCCAAGAAACCGAATGACAGAATGAACAACCGAAGCAGAAGATCCCGTTAGAATGATGTCATCGACATATATAAGAACAAATAAATGATGACCAGCAGCACTGTAAATAAATAAGGAGGGATCAGCTCGAGAGGCAACAAAACCAAACCTGAGCAATGCATCTGTTAAGCGTGAAAACCAAGCACGTGGAGCCTGTCGTAGACCGTAGAGACTGCGCTTTAACCTGCAAACATAAGAGGGAAACTCGGGGTGTACAAAGCCCTGTGGCTTCTGCATAAACACAGGCTCGGATAAAAAACCATGTAAAAAGGCATTTTGTATGTCAATCTGACGAATGGACCACCCGTGAGAAACTGCTAGAGCAAGCAAAAGACGTATAGTGACAGGTTTTACAACTGGACTGAATGTCTCAGTATAGTCTATGCCTTCAGCCTGATGAAAACCCTTAGCAACCAACCGAGCCTTATAACGCTCGACATTACCATTAGCATGCATTTTTGTTCTAAACACCCACTTGTTCCCAATGACATTCATACGGGGATGCGGTGGCACAAGCTCCCACGTATTAGTCCGTAACAATGCATTCACCTCCTCACGCATAGCCTCACGCCATACAACATGTTTCGACGCCTCGGTAAAGGTGGTGGGGTAGAGGAGGAGGTGGTGGTGAGATAAGCTCGAGGTATCGGATAACGAATAAAATCTGGGTGCTCTACCGGTTTTAACGAGTTGGTATGAGATCGGGTTACCATTCGGTGTGTAGGAGGAGGTGGGGGTGGGGGTGGGGTGGGACTTTCGGTTTGGGGACTGGCAGAGTGTGTGGAGCTAGGGGAGGTGCTGGCCGTGGGTGTGAAGGGAGTACTGGGAGCAGGGGAGGGGGTAAAGGGTGATTCAGTGGAGTGATTAGGCAGGGGTGACGCATGGGGGTTGGCAGTAGGTGTAGATGCTATATTGCATGGTGGAATGCATGGAGTAATTGGTAAATGAGAAGGAAGGGAAGTTGTAGCTGTGGGAATTGAAGTTAATGGCTCAGTAGGTGGGGTATATGGGAAAGTCGACTCGTCAAATATGACGTGCCTAGCGATATAAACACGGCCCGTTTCAAGGTCAAGACACTTATAACCATGATGAGAGTTACTATAGCCAATGAAAATACAAGTTTTCGACCGAAAGTCGGTTTTGTGGCGATTATACGGCCGAAGGTAAGGCCAACACGCGCAACCAAAGACACGCAAGAAAGCATAATCCGGGGCACGTCCATAGACCATTTCAAAGGGACTTTTGTTGTTTAGAACGGGAGAGGGCAAACGGTTTATAATATATGTGGCAGTGGTGAAGGCATCTTCCCAATAAGGTAATGGTAGGTTGGAGTGTGCTAAAAGGGAGAGACCTACTTCAACAATTTGGCGGTGTCGACGCTCAATTGCACCGACTTGTTCATGTGTGTGGGCGCAAGACTGACGGTGGTGAATGCCTAGTTGAGCAAGTTTGGCTGAGAGACGACGAAACTCTCCACCCCAGTCGGATTGGAAATTTTTGAGTTTTGTGTGAAATAAACGTTCAATAGATGCTAAAAAATTTGGAAACAAAGTTTCAACATCGGACTTGCGTTTAATGGGAAACAACCACAAGAATTTTGTAAAATCGTCTAAAAAACTGACATAATAAAAGTTGCCATAAATGGAAAGCTCCGTACACGGGCCCCAAACATCACAATAAATTAAATCCAAAGGAACAGAAGCAGTAAAATTTGAAATTGAAAGAGGAAGCCTATGGCTTTTGGCTAATTGACACGGTGCACAAATTGGTCCTTGTGCTTTATTTGGAACGGAAATGGACAATCGACTCAAAGCATGACGAAGAACTGGCTGGGAACAGTGTCCTAAGCGAAGATGCCATTTATTTGGACTTGTGGTTGTGGCATTGGCTTGGACTGGGATGCTTGAAGACAAGTGATATAGACCGTCACGGACAGTGCCCCTAAGATGGACGTGACCCTTGTAATCCTTCACAAGAAAGTGAGTTGCGTGAAATTCAAAAAATACATGATTATCACGTGCAAATTGACAGACAGAGAGTAAGTTTTTAGTAAGTGAGGGGGAAACAATAACATTGTTCAAATGGAAAGTATGAGTGGGGAATGCAATACTGGAAGTGCCAAGATGAGTAATTGTCAAACCTGAACCATCGCCTACGTGAACCTTGTCTGGACCATCATAAGGCTCAGAGGCGACATTGAGATGACGAGGGTCATTTGTGAGGTGATGCGATGCGCCCGAGTCAGGCAGCCAGTCGGCAGCGGGGTAGGGGAATGGGTTGTGGGCATACGGGTTGTGTGGGGGAGTTGTATATGGTTGAGGAGGGTATCCAGGATAGGGTGCTTGATAAGCTTGGGGTGCTTGATATGCTGCATAGGCCTGGGGTGGGGGTGGAGGACGTCGAGGAGGCTGAATGGCGTGCGGGTCGTTCGAAGGTGTATAGCGATAGTAGCATTCTTTAGCAACATGCCCATATTTAGCACAAATTTGGCACTGCACGGAAGGATCACCTGATTGTTGGTGGTGTTTGCCACGACCACCACCACGGCCACCACGACCACGGTAATTGTGTGAGTGATCACATGGCTGTTGTTGTTGTTGATATCCACTATAACCACTGCTCTGTTTCTTGTTTTGATGATAGCCACCACTGCTCTGTTTCTGATTCGGACCACTGCGGGTGTAGTTGGCCTGAACTGGAGTATCAATTGCAGCAGACGAGCGGCGATTGCGATTTAACCGAGCCTCGGTAGACGATGTATGGGCATACACTTCATCTAAGTGTAATATCATCATCGGCGTGATCGTTTGAATGAGTGCTTCATAGTCATCACCCAACCCATTTGTTAAATACACCGAAAATCGCATCGATAGAGGATGGCCGGCGAGACTCGGTTCATCCGCGATACCACGGACCTTGTCAAAATAATCAATAGCCGAAAGATTTTCTTTGGTCACGCGACGATCAATTCGGACATCAATTGGTGTATTTTAGCCTTGCTCGAGAGGCAAATGACTTGTTCGGTGCGGTCCACATAGCGACGGTGGTTTCATGGCGATAAACACGTCGAAGCACATCGGTGGTGAGTGATGTACTGATAGTGGTAAGGATGAGACTATCATTTCGCTTCCAAACCGCAAATTCTGGGTTTGGTTTGGTATTTCCATTGCTGCCGGTGATTAGTTCCGGTGGTGGTGGTATTGATCCGTCAAGATAACCAAAGACACCTTGGCCTACGAGGTACGGAACAATTTGCGATCTCCATAAAGGAAAATTATATTTGTTTAACTGGGTGATGTTGATGGATGATGAAGGTGTGAAGGAGGGGTATTTGCTGGTGATTGAATCACCGGTGGTGACGCCGCTCTCTGTATCCGGCATGGTTCGCTGGAGAGGATGACGGCTAGGGTTAGGTCGTAGGTTTTTTTTTTTTTTTTTTTTTTGTGTTAATGCAGAGGCTCTGATACCATGTGAAAATCCAATATTGTGAATAAAATGTTTTGCCTCATGGTACAGGATGTTCAGTATTTGGTATTTATAGTACACACGGTAAATGCTAAAAATAGAATAATAGAATACAAGAAAGCTATTGCGTTATGGACTCTTCAATAGAACCTTAATACAACTAATGTAGTCTATATCACTCTACAACCTTAATACAACGAGTAGTGATACATCCACTACTCCTTCAACCACAACATCTTACACAACACAATAACACCACATATTCTGTTGGGACCCATCATAAAAAATAATTAATCACTTTAATCAATAGATACCACATACATGTAGTGGTTTGTGCACTATATAAAAGTGTAGTGCACGTATCATTTTTCTAACACAACTAATGGTTGTATAGGAAATTTGTCCGGAAATACAAACGTCATTGCCTGCGTCAGGAGCGTTTAGCATAGCAGTGAACCTGCAAAGAAGCGTGCAGAAAACGTATCTCAATCCCGCTAGATTAGAATTCAACGGCGACGATTTGGTCAATTATGCAAGTGGACTGTTTTTGCGGCATCGCAGTGGAGTGCTCCTTTTGACATTTTGACACAAAACTTGTACTTTCATTGAACAACCTGAGAACATGCTAACATAGTGTAGTACAAAAAAAATCACCCGTAGGATAAAAGCAAAACCGTGTTAGTTGAGAGTGTTAAAGAAGCTTCCTTGCAAGGGAATTCAGTGGATTGAAGGTGGGTTTTTTATTAACTCTTCTGTGCTTCTTTCCCTTTAGAGAAAGATTGGACTTTTCTTGGTAAAAGTTGATTTTTCTGAGAGTAGGTTCTTGAATTTTCGTCTGTTCATATTCATTGCTTTGTCCGTTTGCTTGGTGGGTTGTGTTTGTTTATCATCGGCTATAGTCAAAGCCTTGGGAATTTTGAGGTGCACTCATTTGCCAACAATTCAGATTTCTCTCTAGCTGCATAGTCTTCCCTGGTTTCAGGTACCTGGGTGGGATAATTCATACATGACATTTGATTCCTCCTTATCTTTGTTTCGATTTCATTGTTTTCTGTGTTCTTGATTTAGTATTTGGTTATTGGTTCTTGTTCCTTGCTAATTTGAAGGTGTTGACTTAGGTTGCTGAACATGTGTGCTAGTTGTTAATCCTGAAAATTTCTTTGAAACAGCTTTTTTTCCAATTGGAAGCGTGGACATGGTGAAAATTCTTATTTCTAAAACATGTTATTGAAGAGAAATATTATAATTACATGAAGAGAATGAGAATTGAGAAAAAAAAAAAAAAAAAGGAGGAATACTACGTTGGAGACTACGGATACACTTTGTCTTTCTGTGATTAGTTTTCTGCTTACTGGATGGTCTAGGGGTAACTTGCTAGGGATGGGTTTTAAGCATCTTGTGCACCTTTTGTTCATGCCTTAACAGAATCATGTGCTTGCTGGAAAAGCTGCATTTTGCGTATAAGACATGGCGTGTCTCAACGTTTTATATTTATAGAGCATTCTAGAAACCACACCGCCAAGAATTTTTGGATTGATATTGTTTCACAAATAAACCAAGTTTGCTAGTGGTGGTGTGCGATTTTATCTTTTAGGATGTTGAATAATGATACCATTCTAGGAATTGTGGATGAGAAGAAAATACTTGGCTGTTCCATGGATCCTATCTCCGCATAATATGTCTCCCTTATGTATCCCATTTCAGAAGTTTGTGTGATTTAGCTACCCCTTTTTAGTTTCTAACTTTTGATTTTTGCCATTTTCAGCTTTTCTGTTTCTGATATACAGCAGAGATTTTCTGATCTGGATAATCACTCTTATGAACTTGCATTTTTCTTGAGAAACTGGCTTTAAAATGTCGTTAGTTAGATCTGCCTCGTCCTTTGAAAATCTTAAACTTTACAAGCTAAAGGGTGACAGTGCAAACTCTGGCTTGGCAGCATCCATATTTAACTCAGACGAGCAGAATGGTATAACATATTCTACAAACTCGTCCAGCAGTGGTAGTTACGGTCAAAAATATTTACTCGACTCTCCTTCAGAAGAAAACGAACCAGTGTCGATCTCTGATATTATAGGAAACTCTTTCTCATCTCCACATCCCTCTAATTACCAGATTAAGGACGACCGTAATTCATTTTCTCCTCTTATACCCACAAATCAACGTGATCCAGATATAATTACTTACGAATCTGAGTACTTTGATATTAATAGCCCTGAGCCACTGCAGTATGATGAAGAGATGGTCAGGCTGAAGCTTCAAGAGCTTGAGGAAGCCCTTTTTGATGATGATAATGCAGTTGAATATGATTTGTTTGATACTAATATTTTGCAGCCTTCCCCTAATAACCAGAATGTTTTGCTTCACGACTCACCTCGGGAATCATCATCTTCAGAGTCAAATGTCAGCAGTATTAGCAGTAGTAAGGAGATACACGTAAGCGTTCCAGAAACTCCAAAACAGTTGCTTTTTAGCTGTGCTGCTGCAATTCAAGATGGAAAAATGGGAGAAGCGTCAAAGATAATTAACGAGCTACGACAGGGAGTCTCAATCCAAGGAGAGCCTGCAGAAAGGATTGCAGCTTATATGGTAGAAGCTCTGGCAGCCCGCATGGCTATATCTGGTAAAGGTCTTTATAAGGCATTGAAGTGCAAAGAGCCACCATCATATGATCGGCTTTCTGCAATGCAAGTCCTCTTTGAGGTATGTCCGTGTTTCAGATTTGGCTTTATGGCAGCAAATGGTGCTATATGTGATGCTGTTAAAGGAGAAAACCGGGTTCACATTATAGATTTCGACATTAACCAAGGTAGTCAGTACTATACACTACTGCAAACACTCGCCCGGTTACCTCATAAGCCTACACATTTAAAGTTGACAGGTGTAGATGACCCTGAAACAGTTCAACGTCCCTTAGGTGGATTGAAGATAATTGGAAAAAGACTCGAATTACTTGCTAAAGACCTTAAAATACCTTTTGAATTCCGTGCTGTAGCTGCAGAAACATCAGATATTACACCAGCTATGCTTAAGTGCAAGCCTGGGGATGCCCTTATCGTGAACTTCGCGTTTCAGCTTCACCATATGCCAGATGAGAGTGTTTCGATTGTAAACCAACGTGATCAGCTTCTCCGTATGGTTAAATCCTTGAATCCGAAACTCGTCACTGTTGTTGAACAGGATATCAACACGAACACTGCCCCGTTTCTACCTAGATTTGCTGAAGCTTATTCCTACTACTCAGCTGTTTTTGAGTCGCTTGATGCAACGCTTCCAAGGGATAGCCAGGAGAGGATGAATGTAGAGAGGCAATGTCTAGCTCGGGATATTATAAACATTGTGGCGTGTGAGGGTGAGGAAAGAATCGAACGGTACGAGGTTGCAGGAAAATGGAGGGCTAGGATGATGATGGCTGGCTTCAAGACATGCAAAATGAGCCAAAATGTGAAGGATGAAATTCAGAAACTGATAAAGCAATATTCTGATAGGTATAAAGTGAAGGAGGAAAGCAATGCCCTCCACTTTGGATGGGAGGAAAAGACTTTGGTTGTTGCTTCAGCATGGAAGTAAATATCAGTATATGCTCTGTGAGTAAAAAAATATATTATATTTGAAGAGAAAATACTGTGAACAGAGAAAGCAAAGCTACTAATGCATTATTTCCTTTTTGTTTAATTAAAATGTAATTCTGTGACAATTATTTTGTATTTTGTCAAAGAGTACTACTGACTGGCTGATTAGGCTCTTAGTTCATAAGGATTTGGTACATTATATTTATTTAACTGTGCTTGTTTCTTGTTCAAGCAGTGATTAATTATATACACAGCTGTAATGTATTTTTGTTTAGAAGTAGTTGTGTTTTGTTCATTGATTATTTATTATTCTTGAAACTTGGTACGAGGAAGTACTCTGATAAAAGGGTGATCTTTTTGGTTACTCACTTCCCATGGAGGGAGTGAAGTTTGTGAATCCATAAGGTGATCAAAACCATACAGTTTTATATACCCGTAAGGCGGTTAGAACCACCCACTTATATCTTTTGACTTGTAAACCTCAAGAAACTATCAATCAATCTCCATCCGGCTTATAAAACTATGCAAAGTACACTTGAATTAAGTAGGGCATGGATATAATAAGGGAAATTTTTAGGTAGTGTGTACCTACGTAGGGCATGCTTATAAAACTATGCAAAGTACACTTGAATTAAGTAGGGCATGGATATAATAAGGGAAATTTTTAGGTAGTGTGTACGTACGGTAGATACATCTTACGTGTGTAATCGGCGCGTATCGGATTGCGAGAATTGTTTGTGTGGTGTGTAGTTCGATCGTATGGCTCGATTGTGCGCGTAGTAATATGCACTACGTAGGTACACACTACCTAAAAATTTCCCATATAATAACGGGTTGAGGCTAGTATGGCTAACGGATTGGGATCCTCTGCTATGGCCGCCTCTGTTGTGGCCTTGTTGTGAGCCCGAAACGGCGTCGTTTCGTTTCGGGCAAAAACGACGCCGCGTTTTATTTATTTTATTTTTTTTTTCAGATCGGAACCAAACGGCGTCGTTTATACGCAAAACGACGCCGTTTTGCGTCACAGCACACCGTGCTGTGCTCCTTTCACAGCAGACGACCTCAACCCTATGGCTAACCAGTGGAGGAAACTAACTTGGCCAAATGTGTTGAGATATAATAGTATTATTCTAAATGAGTCAAGAATTGTATATTATTTAGACCATGTTACAGACTCGGAGCATTACGTTTTCCAGACCAATTTTCAGTCTGAATAAAGAGACATTGTTATGTACGTTTGAAAATCAATACGAACCATTTTATAGGCCGAAAAATTACATTTTCCACTCCAATTTCAAGTCAGAATATAACCACGATGGTATGAAAATTTTGAAAACGTATCGGACCATTTAGAGGCCGAACATGTAATGTTTTTCTGACCACGTTCGGGTCAGAATAAGCTAAATTATTCAGACCACATTTGAGTAGGTATAACCCTATTTCAAATCAGAATATAACCACGTCGCTATAAAAATTTCGAAAACGTATCGGACCATTTAGAGGCCAAACATGTAATATTTTTCTGACCACGTTCGAATCAGAATAAACTAAATTGTTCTGACCACATTTGGATAGGTATAATGTTCTATATTCTGACCGAACTCCGGTCTGAATGTAGGCGGGTAAGTGATAAAAAATTAAGAGTAAAATTGAAAAGTAATTGTTGTGCAATAAGACAAATGACTGTGTGAAAAGAGACATTTCCTATTTATATCAATATATTTACATTCTACACACCATCATTCTAGTTTTAGCATTGAGACTTTCTTTTTATCAAAATCTTTCCATTCTTGTCTTGTCTTAGGTCCATGTTCAATAATATCTCATGTTATCTTGGTTTTAGTATGGATCGAGATTTACAAGAACCTCGTTTTCGAGTGGAGGCTTCACCATAAAGCTGAACGGAATTCGTAGATGTTATTGTTGTTGTTTCTTTCTTATTTCGTTTGTGTGTTATTCAGCATTGTTGTATTTGTTCGGTTACATTGTCAATATATAGGCACATTCATATACTAAGGCTATTAATTAACGTATATACTAATTAACAAGGCTATAACTAGTACATGATTATGTTAAGGCTATTAAATTATAAAAAAAAGTTAAGACAATTATATTATACAAGTCTATTAAATATTAGATTACACTAAATATTAGATATTACAAGGCTATTAATATTAAATTATACTAAATATGATACAAGGCTTTATAATTACAAGGGTAAAATATGATACAAGGATATGAAATGAGTATTGACGTAAAAACAATGTGTAACGTCAATAACATCGACACAAAAATGTGTTTTACGTCAATATTATCAACGTATCCAAATATTTAACGTCAATAATATTGACGTAAAAATGTGGTTTACGTCAATAATAACGATTCTATCACCAACTAACTAAATATTGACGTAAAATCAACGTTCTAAACATATTCATCATGTTCTTCTACCTATTTATGTGAACAAAAGCAAAATGACGCAAAATCAAAACAACTAACAAAAACATAAACGAATGTTTATCTTAGGGGTTATCTGTCGTTCTTCAATTTGATCCCTTTGTTCCATTTCATCCCTTGGTTCCATTCTTCAATCGTTACCCGTGTTTGAGGAAAAATTCGAATTTGGGGAATTTGCAGGAGAAAAAGATATATCTTTTTTTTTTGAAGGAAAGATGAATGGCTTAGGTCGATACTATCAACAATAAGCTGATTATACATCGTTATTATCGACGTAAATAATTTCTCGTCACGTCGATAATGATTTAACGTTAATATTATCAACGCTTAACAACATTTAACGTCAATAATATTGACGTAAAACTTGTCTCGTTGTGTCAATAATGATCACCTTATGTATATTGACGTGGTGGGTGATTTAACGTCGATATTATTAACGTCAATATTATCGACGAATTACCTAAAAACGAGTTTTGAAAAAATAAACTTTTTTTTACAAGTTGAGAGTCTAACCAAGCCTGATTTTCAATT
This sequence comes from Gentiana straminea, assembly GCA_036785695.1. Lineage (NCBI taxonomy): Eukaryota > Viridiplantae > Streptophyta > Magnoliopsida > Gentianales > Gentianaceae > Gentiana > Gentiana straminea. Next base: position 11,656,556 of record JAVUPR010000300.1, on the reverse strand, counting down.
TCCCCTACTTAAATGGTCCCATACTTTTTTTTTTATTAAAATCGAAAGATAGAACAATACAACTATTTATAACCACACAAGAGTGAACTAACACACCACATAATGGGGTATAACTTTCCTAAAGAGAAAAGCTACACTGGAGGACTAATTCGCCTTCAGAAGGATTCAAACCTGAGACCTTCTGGTTTCAGTACCTCAGCTCTAGCCACTTAAATGATCCCATACTTGAATCAAATCGGTTCCATGTCCGATTCACGTCGGTCCTGTCCAGTCTTGATAACTACGGCTACCGGAGGGATTCAAGAGGCTTACTATTTCCGGAAAGGAAAGCAATACATACACAAATTTTACAAAATTTACACATAAAACTAAGAGAAATGATAGAGTCACAATGAAAATGCACAACAATGTGCCACAACAATGATCTGCACCATTGATTGTTGTGGGGTCTATATTGATTGAACTAGGTCCCACACTAATCAATGGTATAAATCATTGTTGTGGCATATTGTTATGTATTTTCGTCTCCTCTAAAACTAAATCGTACCCTGCATTGTATTTGAAAATATATAATAAAAATAATAGGAAAATGTCATAAAGGACAAGTTTACATCTTATTTATGTAAAAAGGACAAGAAAAGAATGCAATGGTTGTGAAGGACAAAAAATAATGTATATCCAAAAATACCCTTTATAATTATAACTAGCCTCCATTATCCCAAAATGTAGAAAACCCTAGCCTCAATCCTCTTCTCTTCTCTGCAAATTGAAAAACCCCTAGCCGTTGCTTCTTCATTCATGCCTCATTCAATGAAGAATCCTTACGATTCTCCAAAATCATCCCCATATCTCCTTCATTCGATGCTCTGTAAAAAGAAACGTAGAGGAAAAAAACGCAGGAAAAGAAACGCCGAAATAGAATGTGCATTTTTTTCGATGATGGAGGCTTAATTCAAACGCAGGAGGGTTAATTCGATGATGGAGGCTTAATTCGAGGATTCAAACTCTCCGGATTCAAATGCAGAGGAAAAAAAGCAGGAAAAACCTCTCTTGCTTAATTCGAGGAAAAAAAAGCAGGAAACTTGTCTCCGGCGATTTGGCTCCGCTGATTTGGTCTCCGGCGATTTGGCTCCTCTCTGTTTTTTCTCTGTTTTTTCTGGCGATTTGGTTCCGCTGATTTCCATGGATTCGGCTTTTTCGCCGCTGATTTCCATGATGTCGCCGCCGGTGGTTATTATCTCTGTTTTTTTGGTCTCCGGCGTGTGGCGAGGCTTCTTGTCCCTGGTTCAATGGCTGCGTTTTGGTCTTTTGGTGGCTTGCCATGGAAAGTTACATTGGGCGTTTTGGTCTTACTGTGTAACTGTGTAGTGCAGAAAAGTTACTACATGTCCTGTAATGTGCTAGACATGATGTTCTGAAAGTTACTACATGTTCTGAAAAGTTACTACATTGGGGATTGTTAAACCTGTAATGGATTGTTAGGTTTTGCTGCATTTCGGTTTTGATCAATTGTTGTTGTATGAATCCTATCGTCTTTATTTTTGTTCTTTAAGAATTGTTGTTGAAGAATTATCAATTGTTTGTTTTTGAGGAATTATCAATGCATTTTTTGTAATGTTACTACGTACATTTTTGTAATGTTACTACATTTTTGTATGAATATGCACGATCTTAAGGTACACAAATCCTATTGGGGTTCTCCTTTCCAAGTAGGGTATAGAAAGAGTAACGTTTTGGCATTTTTTCTATGAATGTGCACGATCTTAAGCGTACACAAATCCTATCGGGGTTCCCTTCCCGCAGGGGTATAGAAAGCAATGGAAACACCCTCAAACATAGTAACACATAATGTAGTAACACGTAAGTAACACCAACACGTAAGTAACACCAAAGCACGACTTTAATGTGAAAAGAAAAAAAAATATTATCATTAAGGGTATTTTTGTACATCTCCTTTTTTTTTGTCCTTCTCAACCAAATATTATTTTTTTTGTCCTATTCTATCATTTCCAATCTTATTTTGTCCTTCTAGCCCACCGCCCGTAAAAATAAAAATAAAATTCACAGCCGTCAGATTTCATTTCGGGGTCGTTCAACTATAGGGACTCTTAGTAGGGAATCTACTTTTATGCGCGAGATTCGACCACACGCTTCTCGAGGTGGAATACACAATGCTTGTATGTGGAAATTGTGTGGTCCGGATATCATGACGTAGAACGATTCACTTCCCAAGAGGAGTCCCTATGATAGAATTTTCCAACATTTCGGGGATATCTCCGGTTCAAAATTCGGTGACCCATCACCTTCCGGAAAGGAAAATATCTTTACACCTATACCTAAGTAGTAACTACTGATAAACGCGCAGACACAGGAGAAAAAAGAAGAAGAAGCGTTTAAGGCATAGGAGAAGAGAAGATGTCGAAGACATTGGTGCAGCCTATTGGGCAGAAGAGACTGACAAACGTGGCAGTTGTGCGCCTCAAGAAGAGAGGAAACCGTTTCGAAATCGCCTGCTACAAAAACAAAGTCCTCTCTTGGCGCTCAGGCGTGTAAGTCGATCGCCTCCTCCTCCGTCTGCCTTTTTCCGGATTCTGTTTTTGATTTTATTACTTCCTTTAACTGATTACATATGTTTTTTTTTTTTTTTGTGGTTTATGCAAAAAATTGGTTCAGTGAGAAGGATTTAGATGAAGTGCTGCAGTCCTCCATCGTCTATTCAAATGTTTCCAAAGGGGTTTTGGCCAAATCCAAAGACTTAGTTGCCGCTTTTGGGCATGATGATCAGAATAAGATTTGTTTGGAGGTTAGCTGTATAATGTTTAAATGGACTTTTGTCTTTTCCTTTTTGCGCTAAGTGTGATTTACATTTGATTATGTCTAGCGTTTCTTCCTCCTAGTAATTATCAGCATAATCTTGCAAATGATAATAGTTGTTTCAGAATCATGAATGGCTTGACCCTGGTTTTAAAGAATTGACAAATAACATTTTTCTTTAAGAACGTTCTTTGAGAGATTGTTGGTCAAAATGAAATGCTACACTTTGGTTATGAAGACAGTGTGTCCATTACACAGCCACCACATTATTTTGACGCATGTAGGATTACTTTGAGCAACTCAATCCGGCATACCCTCGATACATGTCCATGTTTTTGTCTTGAGTGTCATACATACTTAGAGTTAGATGAGGACTACTATATTACCTTTATAGAGTAGAATACGTAATACTTAACTAGTCTACCCGTGTTAAGAACGCCTCATCTTAGTACTACTATGACTGGAAATTTCAGCTTCATAATCTCATTACGATTCTTGATGTTTCTGTAATTAAAAAATAATATCAGGCGTTTTAGGATGTGCATGGGATTTTTATTCAAGTTTTACTTTTATCTTATGAAAAGGCACTTATGTTGCTGTTGGCACCTTTTCTTTGTTCATGATGGTATATATCTTGTAGATCTTAGAGAAAGGAGAATTGCAAGTGGCAGGGAAGGAGAGGGAATCACAGTTGTCGAGTCAGTTCAGGGATATTGCAACCATAGTTATGCAAAGGACTGTTAACCCTGAGACCCAACGACCATACACCATAAGTATGATTGAGCGGCTGATGCATGAAATACATTTTGCTGTTGATCCTAATAGCAGCTCAAAGAAACAGGTTACTTTTTTTGATGTCTGAATGTTGAAAAAGTAGTTTCCATGTTTCATAACGACAATGAAAGTATGATCAGATGCATATTGTCGATAGTTAGTTTCAATACTTGTTAATACAACTTACACTTTTGATCTGATTCTGATGTGGAAAACAGGCTTTAGATGTGATACGTGAACTTCAGAAGCACTATCCCATTAAGCGTGCACCAATGAGATTGAGGTTAAATGTTCCAGAGACGAATATTTCAACTCTTGTTGAGAAACTCACTGACTGGAAAGCTGCTATTATTTCAAGGGAAGTAACTGGAACCCAAGCTTCTATGGTAAGTAATAGTTTATAATCTTAGTGATGTATGTGCACTCTCTGCGATACTTCTTGGCATTGTGTCTGTCGATTGACTGTTGAAATCAAATCTGAAATAGACCTTACTGTATCATGCAATGGATTTTGTAAGTAGCAGGTATGCTCATTCCATTCAGTGATATTTTGTTTGGTAGTACTAGCAGATAGACTAGTTATTCTTAAAAAACGTGAAGATTAGTTAGAAATAACATGCTCGAGATCGACACCTTGAAAGACCCATTGTCTAATATTTCTAATCTATGCAGTTTTCTTAAGGGTCAATTTTTTGCTCTTCATAAATTCTTATTTTTGAGCCATGTTGGCAGATCTGTGAAATGGAGCCAGGGCTTTTCCGGGATTGTGATTCTTTTGTTAGGAACCTGCAAGGGAGGTTGGAAATTCTTGCAGTGAACGTGCATGTGGACAGTGACACGCATGTGGATCATTATGATGAACATGAAGACGAACAACAACACATTTTGCCCAAGGTTTTAGCTGATCCTGTGCACCTATTGAGTGATGATTTGCAGAAGCAGACTATTTCTGCAGCTGGTGGGGGGAGTAGTAGTACCGATGGAGGTGAGTTAAAGAAGAACAAATGTAGCACATGCAATTCTTTCATCGGTGATTCAAAAGAGTATCGAGAACACTTCAAGAGTGAATGGCATAAGCATAATCTAAAGCGAAAGACAAGGCAACTAGCTCCCCTTACCGCAGAAGAATGCATGTCTGACTTGCAACTTAGTGACTCAAAGGCTGATTTGAAGGAGTATTCATTTTGAGGTTGTTGTAACTAATTAGGCATGGACAAGGTGGGCTTTAAAACTGAAGAGAATGGGTTCGTTTAATTTTGGCTTGTGTATTAACTTCTGTCTGGCTGTGGAAACGAGTTTTGTGGATATGGTTATGAGGTTATCATCACATTGTAGTACCAATTACGTATTATTAGCTTTGTATATACTTTCAAGCACGAATGCACCGTATTGTCACACAATGTTCTGTGGATTAGGCTTCTGCTTTTGAACACCTTATAAAACAACCAACTCCAATAATACTTTCTATGCCATTCCTCAAAATTATTTTTCTCTCACATCCAAACTAACTAATTTAATTATCAATACATTTTCCCTCTTTTTATTATTATTATTTTTACTTGTTTACAAAACCGGAATGAAAAATTATGTATTTATAAAGTGATTTTTTTTCTTTTGAACAAATAAGTGAGATTTTATTATGTCATATGACCTTTTAAATAAAATGTCGTATGCTTGTTAAAAAATATCGTATAAGTTTACAAAATAAATGACAAAAAAAGTAGTATCTTTTGTGATTTCGTGTATTTTTATCTATAACTATATAAATATGAAAGATAAATTTTGATTAAAATATGGGTAATTTTGTTTTTTTATGTCTCCGGTAATTATGGGTATGACCTATTTTATTGAATGCGTAACAACAATTTTGTAACCTAAGTGTTTTTTCCACCACATATTTTACCAACCGTCACATCTTAGTTTTGAGTAGTGATAGTGACACTACAAAAAACACAACACACTTTTACATTATTGATTATGAAGTGATCTATTGATTTATATGATCCCCATAATGATCAATGATGTAAAAATGTGTTGTGATACTTTGTTGTGATCATTTTGTTATGAAACATATTTTTCTCCTTAATACTTCACCACACAATTCAACAACTATCTGTAAAATATAGACCATACATTTCACCTACATTTTATTTCTCACATATCACCACTTCTTCCAACTACCCGTACACACACTTCATTGTATTTAAACTCAATTCCACCATTCCCTCAACATACTCATTCATAACTCTTATGATTTTCTATTATCTTTATGGCAAATCCTCCCTTTTGGCCTTTTAATATGCAAATAAAAATGACTTTGATGCATTCCGTGAACAACGAATGCGCAACCAACAAATGCTTATGCACGTTGTCAAAGCGGCTGAAGAGATTGAGTATGAGCCTGAGCCCGAGCAACCTCGGGTTTGTCGACGTACATTTATTAACCGAGATCGGGTGAAAGCACACGACGATCTTATCAAAAATTACTTTGCCGAAAATCCTATTTTGTCCAGCTCGTATATTTTGACGCCGGTTCAGATTGCGTTTAGATTTGTTTCACAGGATTAGAGCAGACCTTGAGGCAGCCCAACCATATTTTCAGCAACGGTATGATTGTACCGGGAGAATTGGATTCTCATCCACCCAAAAAATGACGGCTGCCTTGCGAATTCTTGCATACGGGAGCTCTGTTGATCGTGAGGACGAGGCGCTTGCCATTGCAGAGACCACAACTATAGAAACTGTTCGTATATTCTGTGAGACAATTGTTAGCATGTACTATGAGCAATACTTGCGAGCTCCAAATGAAGGCGACGTCTCTCGACTTATGGAAGAAAATAAGAATCGTGGTTTCCCGGGCATGATTGGTTCATTGGACTGCATGCACTGGGAGTGGCGTAACTGTCCCACAGCATGGCATGGTTAGTTCACCGGCCACACCGGAAAGCCAACCATGATTTTGAAGTTGTAGCATCCCAAGATCTTTGGATTTGGCATGCGTTTTTCGGCACACCAGGAACATACAATGATATATCCGTGCTTGAACAATCCCTGATCTTTGACAGATTCATTCAATGTCAAACACCGTACACCCCTTACGAAGTAAATGGCAATGTATACTACGTGCCATACTATCTGACAGATTGTATATACCCTCACTTCGCGACTCTAATCCAGACCATCAAGCGGCCTCAGAGTGAGAAGGAAAAACATTTCGCACAACAACAGGAGGCTCGCAGAAAGGACGTTGAGAGGGCATTTGGGGTTTTGTAGGCACAATGGGCTATTACGAGGGGTCCGGTAAGATTTTGGGACCAACAAACTTTGAATAACATTATGTATTGTTGCATTATTTTGCATAATATGATAATTGAAGATGAGCGCCAAATGAATATTGAAAGGTGGAGACCTGTGGTAGGTGAAACATTGCCACAAGAATTACTTCAACATGATCCGACTGTGTTGCGTGCATTTATCAATTCTCGGATAAGGCAAGTGCGAGATAAAAGTATGAACAACCAACTTAGACATGATCTGATCGAGCATTTATGGAATAATTTTGGAAACCGTTGAAGAAGTCGGAATTCAGGCTTTATTATTTCCATGATACTTGTGTGCTGCAAGAGTACCATTTTGTTTGTTTTGTGTTACTAAGCAATCATGTTTTGTCTAAGATTTCAGTTTTAAGTTTGATCTTATTTTCCATTAACTATTATGTAATGAATGCAATCGATAAAAATAATAAATAAGATTTTCATAATTATTTTCTTTTTTTATCTGTAACCACTACATATATTTGAATGGAGTTTTTTATTATTATAAAAACGGGGATATGCAAACAAACACCAAAACAGGTCCCTGAAGCTCAAAGAGAGAGCATTACAATAAACTATGAAAGAAAAAAAAAACTATAATCTAAGACACAAAAGCTACTAAGTAGAGGCAATGTCATCTAAAGGAGCTAAAAATTGCAGAGTCTGCACCAAAAAGCCTACAATAGAAGCAGCTCAAAGTTGCAGGACCAGGAAGCATGAAACCACAAAAACAGTATATGTAGCACAACATTCTTCAACTATTTATAAAAGAGATTAATAAAAGGTTTATCATACAAAATGATAGATAAGTCACAAAAGTTGTACAGAGGTTTACATACTACACAAAATCAAGGGCGTCGGTCAAGGCAACAAGCCATGACAATCAAAATACAAAATAAAAGACAATAGTGCTTCTTACACTTCCAAAATAATAACCAAAAGCAAGAGCAATATTAAGTAGTGAGCAAAAATTACAATGCCTTTGACAAACTTCCAGCACCTTTCATATCAGTTAACCAACGCAACCAACTAAGCAAAAAAGCATTATGTCTCAAAATCTGCATTAACACAGACGTAAAGTGAAGCAACTTTTTAGTTTTAGTATTTTCATGCCACAATACAAGTAATAATTGGAAGTGCTATTTAGGAAATCTTTTTAATGTTTTATTTCAAAAATTTAGGTCACAATCATGTTACACTTACAGTTAGGTCAAAAAGTTAGGTCACAATTTTCATGGCCCGCTGTAATTCAGACGTATAAAGATTTTGTTACACTTACAGTGTAACATCTTCAATCATGTTCATTAGAATTGGAAGAGACATTCAACCTATCTTCAACATTGCATGGCTCCATATTAACTCCATTAGAATTAACTTCATTAGAATTCAACCGTATATTTGCACTGCCTCCCGGAGTGTATTCTAACTTTTCGATTTCTGAATTAATAAAAAAAAAACACATAACTTATAAGAAGCATTCAAAGTGATAGGATAAAAACGCCAATTGACGATACGTACCATCATGTTGTCGTGCATAATTTTGAAGTTTCATAAACCGTGCAGCTTGATTAGCAGCAACCTCAGGCGTCAAAAAAATTCGAAATTGCAGGAGCATTTTCTCCTCAGCCTCCCCTAGTGATTGAACAATTGCAATGCTAGATTGCAATTGGTCATGCTTATTCTTCCTCATCAATTCGAATGCCTGAACTTCATTCGCCGCTTTCATGCATATATGTGGAAATATTACACTCGAAACTTTAGTTGCTTTATGTCATAGACATACTTTTACTTTTTACTGAGCCTTAGTTAGTTTCTTGCTCTATCAAGAAATGATTTTGATTATCTTGGGAGGCCCTCCATTTAGACACTTCATCGCATAGTTTGATATTTCGCACTTCTGCTTCATTTACTACATTTGTTTCAGTGCAACTTTGTTTTCCTTTCGAATATGCTTTCCTGGGAGGGTCTTTTTTTTTATAAGGACTTATTGAGAAAAAGAGAGTATTCGAGAGCGAACACAACTTGGATTAGGCTCGGTAGGCGTGGCTGCCGAGGTTACCGAGACCGAGGAAGCCTACCGATCGAACCGGAAAGTTGAAGTAGTGTCCTAAACCCAATCGGGTTGGACCGGATCCGACCGGGTCGGATCATTTTTACTATTTCTTTATGTTTATACATATATAAAATGGCTTTATTGATGATCATACCGAAACACATGGCCGTTTTTAATGAAGGATAAATCAAGTTGGAACTGTTTTTCGGAATTTTACAACATGATCTCTACTCAATTTGACACTAAGATCAAGATCTTAAAGACTCGATAATGCACTTGAATACTATGAGTCTAACCTCGCAATTTCTTGATGGATAAGGGGATTGTCCATGTCGGTAGTTGTGTGGAAACACCTCAACAAAATGGGGTTGCCGAGAGAAAGAACAGCACCCGCCGGAGATGGCTAGATCACTCATGTTCACCACACATGTTTCAAAGTATATGTGGGGTGAAGCTATATTAACTCGCCACATACTTAATCAACGTACTTCCCGCAGAGTGTTAGGCTTCAAAACTCCTATCCAAACCCTTCGACCACTCACTCCTTTGTCCTCATCTTATTTCCCAATTACCTCCAAAAATCTTTGGTTGTACCGTGTTTGTTTATATCCATGCCCAACACGAAGCAAACTTGATCCCAAAGCTCACAAGTGCATTTTCCTAGGATATGCAAAGGACAGAAAGGTTACAAGTGCCATTCTCCTTCGAAAAGAGATTTTACAATTCTATGGATGTAAAATTCTTTGAAAGGACCCCTACTACAAAGAAGTCCACCGAGGCGCCTACGATGGAAACTTGATTGAAATTGACCTAAATCCGTTCCCACAAAGCAAGCTCTTAACCCTCGGAACTCTACGATTCTCGGCAAGAACCGAACCCCGCACTACCGACCCCCAGCGGCAGCCTACCGAACCGAGCCTACCGAACCGGTGCCAAGCCAACCGAAACTCAAAGCAACCTACGACTCTCGGCGGCCTCGGACTCTCGGCGACACTCGCCGACATTGACGATAGACCTATTGCTATCAGAAAGGGAAAGAGATCTTGCACTACTGATCATTCTATTCATAATTATCTGTCTTATGATCAAATATCACCCGCCTTTGTCATGTTTACACAGGACTTGGATTCTCACTCTATTCCTAACGGTTGTCATATATTTGTTCTTTTAAAGAACCAATTGTGAATTGTTATATGATAACGTCCTTAGTATTAAACTAAAGGAAACCGGTATGCTTGTGATAGAGAAACCATGATAGGAGATTATGGTTGATGAGATCTCTAATCACTTTAACAAGTTTGATAGTTAAATGTCTCTAGGCTGATGTACTATTAAACAGGACATTGATAGTACAAACAGACTAGCACGTATTAGATGTCTTCTGTCTTTAAGGGCAGGGATAGATCTCGTCTATCGAAGCGTAGAGACACTTGGACTGTACGTGGACGTGTATTAGAGAATGCGTACGTTAGACTGACCCACTTACACGGATAAGTGTCACACAATGTGACGGTTGTGTAATTATCCTTAGGACCGGAATCTACTTGGCATCACGATGTGGATTGTCATGCTTTGACACTATTGAGGTTCCCCTAGCCACGGGGCGATCATGCGGTAGTGATTGAGTGTGATACTGAAGCATGCGGTGTATACATGTTTTGTCATCTGGAAATCGCGTACCCTATCAGTAGGGTGAATATCCGAAATGGCCTTCTTATAAGGAACGTCTTACTCTCGTGAATCTTTGCAAAGTGGAAGTAAATTAGTTACTTCGAGAGAGCTTGATATCCAGATTATAAGATACGGTCGTTAATGTTTGACACTCGACGTACGACCGTATGTATATTATTACAGCGATAGGATTGTAAGTTACACGGTAACTGTTTCACATTAAAGGTAGTAGTCATTGCATTTGACTCTTCCGATGATTGGGGGTCATGGTGTGTTGCTAAACGCTATTCCGTGATTGTTAGGTATGAAGGGCATTTTCGTAATTTGCACTTTGTGTCTACGGCCAACATATTCGGAAGCCTATCGGGTCACACACATATGAACATCTAGCCGGATTAAAATGTGGTTATAGTTGATGACCAAATAAGGAAAGTTTATCTCGAGACTATAAAGGTTATAGTGGTAAATTAATATGGTGGTATTTATTTATTATGAATAAATAAAATACAAGATATTAATTATATTGATTAATTAAAGAATATTCCGGAAGCCAATTTGTTGGTCAAAGGGGCGCCACTTTCAATGTGTATAAGATACACTTGGATTATGCAATTTAATTAATAAAATTACCATAATATTAAAATTAGATATTAATTGATTTTGAAAAAATAGATTTATGGCAATAAGATAAAGAAATATTAAATATAAGATATTGTCAATATATATATTGGAAATATATTTAATATAGGATTTTGAATATTAATGAGATAAATCAATCAATTATATTTTTCTTATTTTATTGGGAAAATGTTTTCTTCTCCTCAACACCAAGTAGGGGCACCACTTCTACCTATAAATAGGAAGTGGGTGTCAAGCTCTTTTGGACATCACAATTCCAAGAGCTAATAATTCTTGTGTAAAATAGAAAGCATCCTATAGAGAGTTGGAGAAAGGGAAAAATGCCGGTCTAGCAACCGGAGTTTTCCAATAGCAATCCATGATGGGATTCCGACGGGCTGTTCGTGTGGACTAGCGGTAGAGGCCGAACACTTGGGCGGCTCTATGCAGAACTACTCTTCTTAGACGGTCAAAGCGTCGATCTTTTAGATCAACCAAGGTAACCACTGTCTACTAGCTTATTTGTTTATTGCTTAAACGAAGTCGATATTGGGTAAAAGGAAATCAAAATTTTGAATTTCGATGCGTTCCCGCGTAGATTTCCTAACACAGGCAAGGGAGAGTCATCGCCTACATGCATGCTTGAGACGTGATAAGCACCGGTTTCATTCAAACCTTCAAGACCAATATCACGGAAGTCATGCAAAGGGGATGGAGGTGGGGGACTTGCATTCACATGATGACTTGTTCGAGAACGTGTTCCTTTACTTTTTTCATCAACAGAAATGTGCCACTTGGGTGAGTGTTGAAGTATTTCCCAACAATGTGAGAACTTAAAATCGTAGCCATGTTTAGTCTTGAATTCTTCATAACATGCTCCCCACTACAAGAACATACGACACAATAAATAAGCATTTCTTAAAAAAACACAGCACAACTATATATTCATTTTTTTTCTAAATAATGGCACAACATTACACTATATATATATATGGCACAACACAACTAATGCAGCACACAACTAGGAGGAAACACATTAACACAACCTATCAGACTACTTAACAAACCAAGTGTTGAGACTTAGACAAAAATGAAACTATAGTTTTGGTTTCAATGTCAAGCTACATACCTCATCAACCATATTTGTACCACTAGTGTGGTCTTTGGATATTCTTCACAACACCTCTCCATTTTGTGACATCGCCGCCAATAATACTCCACTTATTCTCCAATCCTTTTTTGTACGCAACGTTCCAGGTTGTATCTTACAAAATTCCTCAAATATGTGTGACTAAAAACTATCACTCGTCGGACAATTATTGACAATCGGATTCTCCGAGCGTTGCACCCAAGCCTCGCAAAGTGCAACGTCTTCATCATGCCTCCAATTTTTTTGCCTACCGAGTTTGGGTGGCACATTTGAAGTTTCAGTGGAATTTGATTCGGTTTGGGTAGGAACATTTAAAGGATTAGGCAAGGAAGGGGGTGTAGGAAAACGATATTGATAGTAAGTAGTATGTTGTGGTGTGGGTGGTGTGTTAGACACTGGTGGTGTGTTAGACATGGGTAGTGTGCTAGACATGGGTAGTGTGCTAGACATGGGGTGATTGATATGTTGATTCATGGTATGCATTCGATCCCTAAGAAAATATGCGTAAGCAGCTTCGGCTGCCTGAGAAGCTTGAGCTTGTAGCAGTGTTGTTGCGTTGAAAATGAAACCGGATGGCCAGTTGAAAGTGCTCGACTCTTGTGTCGGCGGATCATTTATATTGAGATGCACCGACGGCAAGTTAGGTTGGAATGGTGGTCGAAATTGATCCATTGAACCTGTACACATAACACCGACGATTGTTAACATATTGCACCTCAAATAACTATATGCATATTAGCAATTAATATGACTGAAATATTCATCACTGAATTAAAAAAAAAAAAAAAAAAAAACTAGATATAATAAAAATGCACAGCTACATACAAGGAAAATGGCCAACTTAGACACGATAATGTTAATTGCTCAATGAAAACAAAGTAATGTATTTGGTACACAAAGAAAATGTACAAAATAAACCATGAATAGAAAATGCTAACCAAGTTTCTATTGGTTTCCCCTTCTGTTAACTAATGAGTAGAAAATGCTAACCAAGTTTGTTCTCTTCAAAGAAAAAAATAAAAAAAATTATCGCGATCAACAATGTAAAGTATAAGCAACTCTGTTCATACTATAGGCTGATATCAAGAATATGGGATGGGTGAGTGAGTGAGTGTTTGAAATCATTACCGAGATAAATGGTTTTGGAAAATGAAATTTAGTTGGGAATGTTTCCATTTGTTCTTTGTGCAGATCACCAACATATTTGTAATGCAAATATAATAGCACGAGCATGGTTCAAAGTCGCGGTCATGATAACCGACATGGAGACCACGGACTCACATCGGTTGTTTTGTCGGTATTGTTTTGGGCAAGACGGGTATGCTCAAAAAATCAAAATAAATGTCAAAAATGCAACAAAAAAGTATAAATAATTAAGCAAAACATCAAAATGTCGGAAGACAATCATCAGTATCTTCTTTTGAATAAATACAACAATGGGCTGCCAAATGACATCTCTTTGAAGCATTTCAGTGAACATCTTCTCAGCAATTTTTTGGAATACATATCAATCAGAGCAGTGACTCATCTAACACACAAATGCATATCCAATTCTTCCATAGATTTACGTATCCTTCCAATATCAACGTAGCCTAGAGGAGCAAGTACACTTACTAAAATATCCTCATTACTCACTCTTACTTGACTGAATTAATCTAAACAAATGCAATCCTTCTTTAAAGCAAAAATTTTAACATGAGCATATATCATATCACCCCAAATTTCTCTATCCACTACCGGTGCTTCATAAAAAACTGTTGGCAATGTGTATCGTGTGTGGAGTGATTTACGGAACAGATCCCGTGATTACCGCGTAGAAATTACGGAATAATTTAAAACCATAAAAAAGATCTAACGATGCACAGATAAAGGAATAGAAATTAAACCAAGGCGAATGTAAACACTCTTTCCTTAAGACAAATTGCCCCGGTCTCGTGCCCACGGTTGTAGCAATTGTCTCCCAAGATACAACGGTTCACGTCTCGAGTTTAGCGGCGCTTCAAAAACTCGAGCTCCGGCGAACTACTCAGATGTTCCGACTTCTCTGCAACACACCATGACTCATGAGTGCATAATGATTTTGTATGTAGTAGAGGAGGAAAATTCGATGTCTAATTCTCATTCACTGGGCTCTTTATATAATGGAGAGGGTGTGTCAATACTCGATTCTTATTGGCCGAATGACACAATATTCTTGTCCCTCAAGACAAGACACAATAGCCGACTTTTATTTTACACAATTAGATCAGCCGACCTAATCAGTAGTCGGTCCATTAATAAATACGTTAAAGTCGATCGGCTTTTCGGTTTGCACATATTTTACACCAACTTTAGGCATTTATTTCTCATTCACCCGATAACCGAATCGAGAGATTCGAAAGCCCATCATTATCTACTCCGTGAGTAGAATGTAACCATATAAAAAACTCTCGATGATATACATCGGAGACTATCCGAAATTAGCGCTAAAAGTTGATCGTTCGACCTTGTCGATTCGGTTTTTCTCCAACAATCCCCCACATGAATGAAAATTAATGCAAGCCTCAAAATCCTCACAGAAGTGGCTCCACTTCACACTTACATAGGTGTCCTATCAAGGGTATTCTGCCCTACTTTCGGTTTGCACATATTTTACACCAACTTTAGGCATTTATTTCTCATTCACCCGATAACCGAATCGAGAGATTCGAAAGCCCATCATTATCTACTCCGTGAGTAGAATGTAACCATATAAAAAACTCTCGATGATATACATCGGAGACTATCCGAAATTAGCGCTAAAAGTTGATTGTTCGACCTTGTCGATTCGGTTTTTCTCCAACAATCCCCCACATGAATGAAAATTAATGCAAGCCTCAAAATCCTCACAGAAGTGGCTCCACTTCACACTTATATAGGTGTCCTATCAAGGGTATTCTGCCTTACCCCACTTGAATAGGCAAGCGCTATTGCCAGAGCAAAGACGCTAATGCCAGAGCAACTTGAAAATTTTTGCCCCTTGAATCTAACAAACTCATTTCACCGGTCAATGAAGTTTTTCTCCATGTCTCTTCCGTTTGCAGTCACTTTTACTCTTTTGACCAGACTGAAACCTAAAAAAGAAAATCAAATCACTTATTTCATCTCCAAATTCTCACTTTAAAGAAATCAAATCGCTGCTTTCAAAAAAAAAATCGCTACTTCATCTCTAAATTGTCACTTTTGACTTCTAGTTTCCACCGTTCTATCATTGAAATGGGTTGGGATTTGCATATTTTTACAATTTGGTCTGGGAAAATTATTGCAAGGTTACAATAAAACTCATTTTTCTAGACTCTGTTCGGTCAATCCATAGCAGAAGGATGATTTATCTATCGTGTGAACATTGAAGCACTCTCACATGATTTCACCAAAGTCATTTCTCCCTGGTAGTGATGGTTGTTCTTGAGGCAGCAGATTTGTGGTGTGAGATATAAAGAGGATTTTTGTCCCCATCTTGTTGTATAATGTTGCAAGAGATAAGATGTAGTCTGGGTTAGCCAAAGCAGCTTGAAATTTACAGGAATTTGACTTATGCTGTCAAATTTATTCATCTCCTGTATTTTCTTAATTTTTATTCCTTGGAAGAGCCCCCGACCCTTTTGGTTTTGATAACAACAACAGCCATAAAAAATGCAAGAATCAAGCTTTTCTATTTTGTGTTTGTAACTTTTATCTCTTGGTGCCTTGTATTTAGCATCATCTCAATTGTTTTCCTCTGCTACTACATTTTCTCTAATATGTAAGTTCGTCATGATTTATAGTGGTGTTATCATTTCACTGAATATTGCAAGTGATTCCATATTTTGATTTACATAGAGGAATGAGGTGTGTTCGGGAGAAAAAAATTAAAGTAGAAAATAGAAATGTAAACGAAAAAATACAAAAGAAATGGGAACAAAAATAGGGAATGAATGGGTTTGTTAGATTTAAGGGGCAAAATTGTCAAGTTGCTCTGGCATTAGCGCATTTGCTCTGGCAATAGCGCTTGCCCACTTGAATATCAAGCTATATGAATCATTAAAAGCTATGCTTAACCTCACACCTTCTGAAGATAGCACTTTTATTCTAACAGAATGGGTAAGTGTTGGACTACTCCTTATAACTTAGTTGTCCCTTTTGAGCCATGATCTTGGGATCTCCAGTCAACATCGTTGGGTTGCCATTACAAGGAAACATGCGTAATAGGCTTCAGTCTCATTCCATTTGTCAAGATTGACATCTGATCTCTAGCTAAACCTTTTGTAAGCGGATCCGCAAGATTCTCCTTCGACCTTATATAGTCGATGGAAATCACACCATTAGAGATCAATTGTTCAATGTTATTATGTCTCCGGCGTATGTGTTGAGACTTACCATTATACACTTTACTCTGTGCCCTTCCCATAGCCGGCTGACTATCGCAGTGTATGCTGATAGCAGCCTTAGGCTTAGGCCAACATGTAATATCCTCAAGGAAATTCCTAAGCCATTCAGCTTCTTCTCCAGCCTTATCCAAGGCTATAAAATCAACTTCCATTGTGGAATGATCTATGCACGTTTGTCTTGTAGACTTCCAGGACACAGCAGCACCCCCAATCATTAACAAGTATCCACCGGTGGACTTCGAATCTTTCGTATCTGATATCCAGTTGGCATCACAGTATCCTTCTAATATTGGTGGATTGTATATCATAATCCCAGACTCACAATGTACTTCATGTACCTTAACAACCTATTCAAGGCATTCCAATGATTATGGTCTGGATTACGTGTGAACCTACTTAGTTTATTCACTGCACATGTTAAGTCTGGTCGTGTGTAGTTGGTTATGTACATCAGACTTTCAATCACTTGAGAGTATCTCAATTGATCCACAGGTTCACCTTTATTCTTGACTAAATGCATACTTAGGTCAAGTGGAGTGCTCACATATGCAACTCTCAGATCCTTCACATCGAAA
Organism: Gentiana straminea; assembly: GCA_036785695.1. Lineage (NCBI taxonomy): Eukaryota > Viridiplantae > Streptophyta > Magnoliopsida > Gentianales > Gentianaceae > Gentiana > Gentiana straminea. Next base: position 11,639,202 of record JAVUPR010000300.1, on the reverse strand, counting down.
TCCATTGTCAACACATTTTCATATTCATGATACTCTCATGAGTACTTCCCATTATTAGTATGTCATAGACATACTATCACATACGTGTGTTCTTGATGTATACATATACATGTTCTACCCACTTGACAACATAACATTGTCAAACTCGATATGCCATTGCTTTGGCTAATATTCGAGCCCACAGAGAGACTTAACAAGTCTACACACCTTACTCTCTTGTCTTGGAACTATGAACCCATCTGGTTGTTCCAAGTACATCTATTCTTTTAACTCACCATAAACATCCATTTGATGGATTTCCAGGCTACAGACTCCAGCTATATCGATGATAACCCTTATATAAGTAATTCTCGTAACTGGTGAGTAATAAGCTAAAGCCTTCTTTTAGTCGATATCCTCAGGCTACCAACAACGCCTTACGATTATCAATTTATCCATCAACCTTCCTCTTGAAGATCCACTTGCACCAGAGTGGTTTATCTCCTGGTGAAAGACAAACCAACTCCCAAGTGTGGTTTTGCATGTTGGATTCCATTTCACTATTTATAGCCTCTTTCCAGAAAGGTGCTTCTGGAGTAGACATCGCCTCAGCATATGTCCTGGGTTCGTTTTCTACCATATAGGGCAGAAAATCAGGGCCAAAAGACTAGGAAGTCCCAGCCCTCATACTACAACAAGGTTCCTCAAGTTCTTGAGTGTCAGACTCATCTGACCGCTTACCCATGCTTGCTTCTTCTTTCTCTTTTTCCTTATTTGGAAAGAGTTCTTCAAAGAACACAACATTCATAGACTCGATGATGAAATCATCATGTACATCATAGATGTCGATTTTATGCACCAGAAACTAATAGGCACTCCCCCACATTTGGTTTAGGTACTTTTACCTTAGCCAAACACCCCCACATTTCCAAGAATTTGTAGCAAGACCTTGGCCTTTCCATAACTCATACAGGGTGTCATCCTTCTTCTTTGAAAGGATCTTTTTTAGAATGAATTTCGCTGAGAGGACAACTTCTCCCCACAAGTTCTGAGATAAACCCGAACTTATCAATATAGCATTCATCAACTCTTTAAGTGTTCAGTTCTTGCATGCAGCAATACCACTTGGCTGATGTGTATATGGTGTAGTTGTTTGATGAATGATGCTGGGCCTTTAGCAAGACTCATGAAACAATACATCATCCACTACCACAATCACTACGAATACATCGCATTCGATTGCTATGTTTATTATCACCTTCATTCTGACAACTCTCAAGGCATCACGAGCCTCATCATCACTTTTCAGCATACAAACATCAACTTCTGGTGCTGTCATAAATAAAAGTAATGAGATACTTTTATCACCTCTAGGTTACACGAATCAAGAGGTTATGTGTTCCTTTCTACCGGTTGAATGGAGAGTTAGCCAATGGCTTCAACACATGCTTGACATTTGTGATTAGGATCTAATTTCAAATTTGGTAACAACTCCACGTTCATCAATGGACGAACGGATTTGAAATTTGCAAGTTCTAGTCAGAGTGTCACAAGCACGACGACTCAAGCATGTAAGCAGAGCTTGGAGCCAATCTCACTAGCTCTCTTAGGAGCATCACCTATCGTGCTCAATAAACAGCTCCACTATCAATATAATGATCAATCTCGGTTAGATCATTCAAACATCGTTTGTTGCATCAACAAGCTTCTCTTGTCTCAGTCCTTTTCCAAGCATTGGAAGAGATAACTGTGTCGGGAGTGCAACGTCTAATGCTAAAACCGACACGTACAGACACCATTAGATAAATTAGGATTCACCTTGGTGTTTATTTTCATTTCTGTTTTATGATAGAAGATCGACAACTTTTAATCTCCAAATCATTGTCAGAAACCAGCTCAACCAAACAAAATATGAGATCTCACCACAGATTAAAATCAATAATAATTTTTTTCATTTCTCTTTTAACATAGAGGAATATATGTATACACATACACAAACTTCAACACTCATACTATATATGAGCATTTGTTTTGTTTTGACAGCAACAGATCGATCACTTAAACAAATTGCATATTGCACACACTTTCTTAATTCATACATCTAACAAAATGTATGAAACTGCATTTTGTTTGCGGTTAACTTCTTTCTTTATGAACTTCGTAACTGATCATAGCACATTAGACATTAGACATCATAGTAAGCAGAAAAACTTATTATCCATTCTAATATAGAGGGGCAGATGAAACTACTAGTGTTCACAACATGTCAAAACAAACCAACAGTTCACTGCAAGCTCATGTACTATGGCTGCCCAATTTAATAAGGTCATTACACAAGCTAATATCGATTGACATTCAACAACGAGAATAGTGCACACATATATACCAGCACTTGTAGTTAGGCACTATAGTTGACTGGACTAAAGTGTATAACAACACTTATCCTTACTCGTACGTGCAACAACAATTCGAAACACAACACTATGTTACTGTCAACTATACAGTACAGGCAAGAACTTATTAATATGAGGATTACTGTTATTATTCTTCTTCTTCTTATGTTTTCCCCTCTTGACAGGAAAAACTAATAATACAATAATCAAAGAAGTCCTGTCAATAAGCAACCAATGCAATTAAACATTCCACCACAGGTCCAAAGTATATACTTTGGGTCAAATTAATAAAGACTTGCAAACGTGGTTAAAACACGGATCTCTACTAATATACCCGAACTGGATTGGGGTCATGTTCACCTAGATTGGCCTATTTTCATAGCCCCGTAGCAGGTCTTGGGCCTCCTTCCTCTTAATCCGCAAATCATAAGCCGGATCCTACCCGCCGTTCGTAAGCCGGGTCCTATCCGCAATCTGTGAGCCGGATCCTGTCTGCTGGTCGTAAGCCGGACCCTTCCACTTCGTGTGATTTCTACCCATGTATCCAGGCTGGCATCAAGGCAAGGCAAATATGAGTCCGACCTACAAACGTGTCCGTTGTCCGCCATACTTATCCAGACAGCTGGCCGGTCCACCTATATTATGTATATGATTATCTCTAATAATATCATTTTAATTGTCTTGTCATGAACATTAAACCGACTTAGTTCAACCGACTTAGACCTAGCCTATATATATGGGATCACAATGTAATGTAATAGAAAGGGAGGAGAACTAATACAAACAGAGCTACTCAGTCAATTTGTCGAATCACTTGTGTTTACTCTCATAAGCATCATTCCGACCGCCTAGTTCTTCATATCCGCCACCTTCTCTCAGGAGAAATCATACCTACACATCCATATATCCACGAAATATATCGGTTACCGCAAATCTGGTATTCACCGCAATATCATATACCAGTTAATTAGCGTGTATAACAAAATAATCCACGTAAGTAACAATTGATGACGAAATTCTAGTGTATCGGATAATTTTCTTGTGATACAAGTTTCGGAGATTTCCATCGATCTCAACAACATGCCATAAGCATTTTTTTTAACCTTATACCGCTGAAATACTTATAGCATTTTACGATCTAAATCTAATATTTTTCCCCATTACTTTAGACTTTTTAAATTACATTATTTTTTTCTACATTATACCATCTAAATCTAATCAATTTGATATATTATAGAATGAAATGCTTATAGCATTTTTCCCTTACATTATACGATCTAAATTTAAAAAAAAAAATCCCGTTTACATTAGACCTTTTTGAGTACATTATATCACTGAAATGCTTATTGTATTTTCTTATAGTGGCCTAGTGGAATAAGATCGATTCATTATGTCTTTCTTATCCCGTGGTCATGAGTTCAAAAATGGCATAAGCATTTTTTTTTACCTTATACCGCTGAGAAACTTATATCATTTTACGATCTAAATCTAATATTATTCCCATTACCTTGGACTTTTTAAATCACAATATTTTTTTTCTACATTATACCATCTAAATCTAATCAATTTGGTACATTATAGACTGGAACGCTTATAGCATTTTTCCCTTACATTATACGATCTAAATTTAAAAAAAAAAATCCCGTTTACTTTAGACATTTTTTGGTACATTATACCACCGAAATGCTTATAGCATTTTTTCCTTAACTTATGCGATCTAAATCTAATAATTTATTCTTTTTACCTTAGACATTTTCTTTTCTATCTATACTCCCTCTGCTTTTTTATCTGTCGTAGAGAGAAGAATCACACAGATTAAGAAAGTAATTAATATGTCTAAAATATAGTATTGAAAATGTAATTTTTTTATTTGAGATGTAATTATACTTTGTTGGTAAAGGAATTTTTAGTATTGTAAATGCATTTTTTTATTGGAGATGCAAATATTTTATTGGTAAAAGAGGAAATAAAAATAATAAATGATGCATTGGAATGTAAAATGACAGATAAATAAAAACTGATCAAATTTTAAAATGTGAGATAAAAAAACAGAGGGAGTAGCATCTAAATTTAATCGTTTTTTTTTTCCGGATATGTATATTAGTGAAAACCAAGACCACCCCAAGAAAAAATCCTGGTTCCGCCATTGATCTCAACCCGGAAAAGGAGAAATAAAGTAGACAGATTGGTATCAATCAACCAAACGCACCTCTACATCTATCGTTATAACCGAATATTAGCGCATCAACAAGATCAACAATTTCCCTTCTCGGTGTATATTCTATCACCAAATTTTGAAGATACAACAATTAAATATAAAATATGCACCAATCTAAATGCATAACTATAGTCCGGCACGTTACGCACGAAAGCCAATTTTTCCTTCTTTTATTTTCTTTCTTCAGCGCATGACGAAAGGTTCCAAAACAAATCAAAAGCTCTACACAACAGTAAATCCAAAAAAACTGGCCACTTACTATTATAATAACAATTATTGTGCACGGCGAAGTACTGTAGACGCACACAATTGAAAAAGAAAAAAAAAAGGGGTAAACCCTACCCGGGGGTCCCCACTCCTCTGTCCCACGGGATGAGTGGAAATATAAATCGAATCCTCCACAGATGGCTCGAGTCGATGGGTTTACTTTTTTAACGGAGGAGGAATAATTCGCCCTCGCGTGGGAATCGAACCTCTAACCTCCCCCGCTAAGGGGTAATTACGCACCCACACCCTTTGCCAACTGGGTTATGTCCTGGGGACGACGCACACAATTGAATATAACCAACATAGTATAGCAACAAAATTGTTTCAACCACATACGAGATCAACCACAAAATCGGTTCAACCACATACGAGATCAACCACAAAATCGGTTTGAACCAAAGGAACGAAAACTACAACCTCCGATAAGCATCTGTGATATAGTAGATCATAATATATATAAATAATATATATAAACAGAAAGCACAAATCGAAACAACATATACCGTAAAGCTAAACCTAAAATTTGTCTTAAGCTTGTTGGGAATGTGTATCGTGTGTGGAGAACAGATCCCGTGATTACGGGTAGAAATTACGGAATAATTTAAAACCATAAAAAAGATCTAACGATGCACAGATAAATGAATAGAAATCAAACCGAGGCAAATGTAAACACTCTTTCCTTAATACAAATTGCCCCGGTCTCGTGCCCACGGTTGTAGCAACTGTCTCCCAAGATACAACGGTTCACGTCTCGAGTTTAGCGGCACTTCAAAAACTCGAGCTCCGGCGAACTACTCGGATGTTCCGACTTCTCTTCGACACACCATGACTCAATGAGTGCAGAATGATTTTGTATGTAGTAGAGGAGGAAAATTCGATGTCTAATTCTCATTCACTGGGGCTCTTTATATAGTGGAGAGGGTGTGTCAATACTCGATTTTTATTGGCCGAATGACACAATATTCTTGTCCCTCAAAACAAGACACAATAGCCGACTTTTATTTTACACAATTAGATCAGCCGACCTAATCAATAGTCGGTCTATTAATAAATACGTTAAAGTCGATCGGCTTTTCGGTTCGCACGTATTTTACACCAAATTTAGGCATTTATTTCTCATTCATCCAATAACCGAATCGAGCGATTCTAAAGCCCATCATTATCTACTCCGTGAGTAGAATGTAACCATATAAAAAACTCTCGATGATATACATCGGAGACTATCCGAAATTAGCGCTAAAGTTGAACGTTCGACCTTGTCGATTCGGTTTTTCTCCAACAAAAACCAATCTTGTAGAACACAAAAATGAAGGAAAAACAGATACGCTTAATTCATTCACACCAAATCTTCGTAAATCACAAAAAGATTGAAGCTTTCAAGCAATTATATCAATCTTGGCATCATATGTGTGATGTTAGAATTTTTGTAAAGAGTTGAATGGAGAAGGCTAGGATGATGAGTGTGAGATGGAAAATAATTGATAAGTTGGAGAGATTGGAGAAAGGGATTTTATTGTATTGATTGCTTGATTGATTGGTTCAAGTACATGGGGTAGTGTTATATATATAGTCTCCATATGATGGCTCAAGACCCTTATGGAGTTTTCTAGATATTTCTTAATTTTTAATAATCACTACTACAACCTACATATATCTAGTAGCTTTCATTCTAGTGTAGCAATATTTATCTAGACTCTTACATACAACTAGAAGCTTCTACACTATGAATGCATTTCTAGAATTTTCATACAATCTAGATATTTCTTTTCTTTTCCTAGAAATGTGTAGCACAATTTAACACTCCTCCTTGGTACACATTTCAGTGACACCAATCTTTTCTCGTAATAGCTCGAACTTGTCTCTTGGTAGTGCTTTTGTGAATATGTCGGCTAACTGTTCTTCACTCCTGCAATGCATGACCTCTATTTCTTTATTGGCCACAGCTTCTCTGATAAAGTGGTACTTGATTCTTATGTGTTTAGTCTTGTTGTGAAATACTGGGTTTTTCGCCATTGAAATTGCCGAATTGCTGTCACAGTAGATCAATGTTGCTTTATCTTCAGGCTCCCCCATGTCCTCAAGTATCCGTTTGAGCCATATAGCTTGGCATGTTGTCAATGCTTTCTTTGCTACATATTCTGCTTCTGTTGTTGATAGTGCTATTGTGTCTTGCTTTTTTGTTGCCCAAGAGAATATTCCTGAGCCCAAGGTGAATGCATAGCCAGATGTGCTTTTATCATCTGATGATCCTGCCCAATCGCTATCAGTGTACCCAATCAATTTTGAGTCAGGACTCGATCCATACCAAATGCCATAATCCTTTGTGCCTTGCTGATATCTTAGCACTCTTTTAGCTGCTCCGAAGTGAACTTGACTTGGGCATTGCATGAACCTTGAGAGATAACTTGTTGCAAACATAATGTCAGGTCTTGTAGTTGTTAGATAGAGTAAACTTCCAATGAGACGCCGGTAGACCGTACAATCTGCCCTTGGCGTGCCATATTCACTCTTAAGTGTTTTGCTTTCAAGTGGAGTTGCAACACTCTTGCACCCTTTCATCTTGAACTTTTCAAGAAGACTATCTGTATATTTCTTTTGGGAAATGAAAATCCCATTTTCTTTTTGGTTTACCTCGATTCCAAGGAAGTAGTGCATTAATCCCAAGTCTGTCATTTCGAACGTCTTCATCATGTCTTGTCTAAAACTCTTGATCATGTCCTCATTGTTTCCTGTAAAGATGAGATCATCAACGTATAAGGAAACAATAAGTCTGTCATTTGTATCTCGTGTCTTAATGTAAAGTGTAGGCTCGCTTTTGCTCCTCTTGAAACCTTGCGTGATGAAGTAGTTATCCATTCGCTATACCAAGCCCGTGGGGCTTGCTTGAGCCCGTATAAAGCTTTCTTTAACTTTAGTACTTTGTTTTCTTCTCCTTTCACGATAAATCCTTGAGGCTGCTCCACGTAAATTTCTTCCTCAAGGTATCCATTGAGAAATGCTGATTTAACATCCAGTTGATGGATTTTCCATCCTTTTTGTGCAGAGAGGGCAATTAATGCACGTATCGTATCCAATCATGCAACAGGAGCAAATGTCTCGTTGTAATCCACTCCAAACCGTTGAGAGTAGCCTTTGGCTACAAGCCTTGCTTGTGTTTTTGGATTGAGCCATCAGGATTAAGCTTTGTTTTATAGACCCATTTAACACCGATGACCTCTTTGTCTGGAGATGGACTTACTAGCTCCCACGTTTCATTCTTGTTTATCATCTTAATTTCTTCTTCCATTGATTTTCTCCAAACTTCTTCTTTGGAAGCTTCTTCATAACTTCCTGGTTCTATCAGGGTGAGATTGCATCTCTCATATATCTCACTCAAAGATTTTGTCTTCCTTGGTGGTGTCTCTGGAGAAGAACCTTCATCTTGTGATGTTTCTTCAATGATAGCGCGAGCTGGTGATTCTGTTTGACGGTTGTCTTCTTCGTTGGTTCGTAGAAGCGGTGCCATATTAATAGTTTTCCTTTCAACTTCCTCTGTTTCCCAATTGAAGCTTGCTTCCTCGTCAAATTCAACGTCTCGACTGACAATAAGCTTTCTTGTTCTTATGCTATAGACACGGTAACCTTTTGATTGTGTACTATAGCCTAAGAAAATACCTTTCTCTGTCTTTTCATCCAGTTTGCTCCTTTTCTCTTTTGGAATGTGAACATAACGTATGGAGCCGAAGACTCTAAAATGCTTTGCTTGATGGATTTCGCCCGCTCCAGGCTTCGAATGTGTTTTGTCCTGAACGGCTTTGGTTGGACATCTGTTTAGCAAGTAGACTACAGTATGCACTGCCTCTGTCCAAAATGTTTTCGGAAGGTCTTTCTCCATTAGCATAGCTCTTGCAGTCTCCATAACTGTTCTATTTTTACGTTCTGACACACCATTTTGTTCTGGAGCATATCCAACTATCAATTGATGCTCCACGCCTTCATCTTCACATAACTTGTTGAATTCTTTAAATGTGTATTCTTTGCCTCGATCACTTTTTATGGTCTTCATGTAGTGACCACTTTGTTTCTCGACATAGGCCTTATATTTCTTAAATATTTCATATACTTGCGATCTTTCACGCATAAAATAAACCCATGTCATTCTGGTAAAATCATCAATGAAGAGAATGAAGTACCTATTTTGTTCATGTGAAGGAGTGCGCATTGGGCCACAAACGTCCGTGTGCACCAATTCTAATGGTTCCTTCGCTCTCCAAGATTTTCCGACAGGAAATGGTTGTCGGTGTTGTTTCCTGAGCATGCATCCTTCGCAAACACGATCAGGTGCCTTTATAGTGGGTAGGTCTTTCATCATTTTCTTCTGATGTAGTATTCTTAATCCATTGAAATTGAATTGACCAAGCCTTCTGTGCCATAACCATGAATCATCAACTTGTGCCTTCATTGCTATATCTCTTGCATAACTCCATTGGATCGGAAAACATCGTTTTTCCTTCATTTTTATTTTTGCAATTTGAAGGGATTTATCTTTCTTATCATATATTGTACAAGAATCTCCTTCAAAATGCAACGAGTATCCTTTCTCCATCATTTGCCCGACACTCAATAGATTTTGATCTATACTTGGGACCAAGAGCACCTCATTTATGTATCTCTTGCCCTTATTTGTGTTAATGACAATAGTGCCTTTTCCAATAGCCTCTATAAAGTCGCCGTTTCCTATCTTAATATTTGTCTTGAATTTTTCAAGACGGCAAAATATGGATTCATCTTTTGTCATGTGATTGCTGCAACCACTGTCAAGATACCATGTATCTTTCTTTTCCTCTGTTGCTACTTGACAGGCATAGAAGAGATTGTCTTCGACGTCCTTTTCTTCAGAAAAGTTAGCTTGATGATTCCTTTTAGATCGACATACGTTCTCAACGTGACCAAATTTCTTGCAATTTTCGCATTGTGGTTTTCCTTTAAACCAACAGTCTTTCTCCAAATGGCTTTTCCTCTTGCATATACCGCAATGAGAAAATGTTTTGTTTGGAAGCTCTGTATTTTTAGAACCTTCATTTGATCTCCGATCATTTTGTTTTGATTTTTGTGACGGCGTTTTGAACTTAGATTGAAAAGCATTTTCAGTTGTGCCTTCGTGACGCCTTTCCAATCTATGTTCATGAGCTTCTAAAGACCCCATCAATTCTGAAGCAGACAATTTTTCCAAATCTTTTGATTGCTCAATAGCTGTAATGATTGGATCATAATTTTCTGTACATGTAATTAATATTTTTTCGACAATTTTCTTCTCTGGGACGTCTTCTCCATTCGCCCGCAATTGATTTGCTAATGAATCTACTCTTGTGTAGTAGTCTTTAGCATTCTCTGACTCTTTCATTTTTAAATTCTCGAAATTTCTCCTCAATGAATGGAGTTTTGAGACTCGTACCTTTTCATTGCCTTGAAACTCCTCCTGCAACTTTTCCATCGCTTCTTTAGCCGTCTTGGCACTCATGATTCTTGAAAACAATTCTTCAGTCAAGCTTAACTGAAGGGCTAATAATGCTTGATCATCTTTCTGTTGATTCTCCTTGAGTTCTTTCTTTTGTGCGGTAGATAAATTTGAGATGTCGTCGGGGATGCTAAATCCCTTACTTACGATATCCCATAAATCTTGAGCACAAAAGTAGGTTCTCATTTTAATGAACCAATAGTCGAAATTTTCACCTCGGAAAATTGGAACCGGAATGGATGAGCGGAGTGTGTAATCTGCCATGATGTTGATTTCGCCTAGTTGTAGTTGTGTCGAAACCGAGCTCCGATACCACTTGTTAGAATTTTTGTAGAGAGTTGAATGGAGAAGGCTAGGATGATGAGTGTGAGATGGAAAAGAATTGATAAGTTGGAGAGATTGGAGAAATGGATTTTATTGTATTGATTGCTTGATTGCTTGATTGCTTGGTTCAAGTACATGGGGTAGTGTTATATATATAGTCTCCATATGATGGCTCAAGACCCTTATGGAGTTTTCTAGATATTTCTTAATTTTTAATAATCACTACTACTACCTACATGTATCTAGTAGCTTCCATTCTAGTGTAGCAATATTTATCTAGACTCTTACATACAACTAGAAGCTTCTACACTAGGAATGTATTTCTAGAATTTTCTTACAATCTAGATATTTCTTTTCTTTTCCTAGAAATGTGTAGCACAATTTAACATGTGATAATGAATGACTTAGAAGAGGAAGACGATGAATCAGTTCTTGATTAGAAAAGAGGAATCAATTCACATAGAAAAAGAGAAATACATGTGGAGAAATTCATTGAAACTAACCTCAATCCTTCAGGAAAAAAAGGACAATAAATCTCACAAACTTCAATTTTCATCTGTCTTTTGTTATTTAGGGGGTGGGGGGGGGGGGGGGGGGGGGGGGAGGAAATTTTCTTTTTGGCGCCTTTTGGTCCGGTGAGAGGAATGACAATCCCGCCTTTGAGCAAGTGGATAGATAAATAAGTGTACTATTCATTTTAGCACAGGATAAAGAAATAACTGGAGTGTTATTTTAGGGATCAAGGTCTGACATTCTCCCTATACTATATTTGGGGGGTGGGAAAAAATTACCATTGGGATCACTCTTAGATATGGTCTATAAGTGTTGGATACCATCTTTTACTGAATTATTATTCTAATGGAATCAATTACATTTTGAAAGTTTATCTTGGTATCAAACTCCGGTGAGTTCAGTCTCGCCGGTTTCCTCAGCTCCACAGGCTTCAACGCTGTCAATCGGTTCCATTGAAACACAAATTCCTAGCTCTGTGGCTGCCTACTCAATTGGTGATGGCAGCCACAGTTCTCATTTTCAATCTGCACCCAACTCACAATTATGCACACTAATCTCCCTTCAATGCCGTCGTTGATGAATCCGTCCACCTATTCTTCTCCCTTTACCATAAATTTCTTCAGCCATCGGGTCCCTTTGGAGGTCGTTTAATCAAACATGCACTGTCATCGCCTAGAGGGACATCTCCTTGGAAATAGTATTTACCTAACAGAAAGCAACCATACTATATATCAACTTTCCAAGATAATACCTTCATTCCAATTATTAGGAATCAATACTACATTTGTTTAACATTTGGCTTCACATTAGACATACACTTTTCACCAAGAAAACTTGTTAACTAATGTCACTACCATTCTTCTCGGAAAAAAAAAAAATAGTAATAGTATTAATTACTACTCCATTATTGAACCAAAGGCTTACTTGACTTTCATAATAAAGCATTTACTCCATAATTAAACATTTACTCCATCATCAATTGTCTACTAAAAAAAGATAACAAAAACTCCCTCTAACAAAATGGCAAGAGTAGCATCAGCAAGTGGAATTTGACATGTCTTGTCTATTGTTTTTGTATTTTTGGAATCTTATGAGTTATGAAATGTGTGTATATATATATATATATATATATATATATATATATATATATATATATATATATATATATATATATAGTGAAGAAGATTAATAGATATTGATAAAAAAAAATAACAATAACGTGTAGGTGTGAAGTTTACACTGTTGGGGGAGGGATTAAAAAAAAAGATCTTAAAAAAAGAATTACTCTAGAACACAAGAATTTCCAATCACACAACAATTACAACGAGAAGCAACACTAGAATTGAGGAATTGAAAATTAGTAGTATGATTTAAGGGTTTAAGATTGGAAAGGAGATTTTGAAAGAATCAAGAATTCTTACCAGCTGTTGAAGAAAGTATTGTTCTCCTCGTCATGGAGGTTCATGAATCCATGTTTTATCTACGATTTTAGTGAAGAGCCAATTATAAATAAATTAATGGGCAAAGGACTAATAAGCCTAAACAACAAAACCTTAAAGTGAATAGTTATCTAACCTAACTAGCCTCGATCGACCAAAGGTTCACTCAGTGACCACCTCCAATTAAACGGTTAACCTTGAGTACGTGATCACGATAGACCCAAACAAAAAAAGGCATGCATATTGGCAAGCTGACCTTCAAAATCTGATCAAGCAGGCCTCGTATCATCAGACCTTTAACAGCATATGTCTAAGCAGTCCCGGTCTGGTCTTAACGTAGACCGAAAAGTCAACCAACAAGCAAATATTGGGTCAGGCCCTAATCTTATCAAGCAGATTTCAACATATAAATTTCAACATACAATGACTACTATTATTTAGGAACTGAGGTAGTATGACCAAAAAGCCTCGCTAAAAAAAAAAAATGACTATTGTAGATATTTTCATCGGTTCTTGACCAAACTGGCTAATCTGTCCACCGTTGTTAGCTAGTCAAACTCTTAAATTTAAATTCTATAAAAGTCATGCTTTCCCTATACATCTATATCAGTTAACTTTATCTTGTGGAAGCAATAAACAGATAAATCATATCATATGCATGATACCTGAAAACATAAGAACCCCTCCAGAATACAACCATACTATATATCAACTTGTCTTAAGCTTGTTGGGAAGGTAGAAATTACGGAATAATTTAAATGGAAAATTAGGGATAAGGACACAATCTGGAATATTTTTAAGTAACAGGACAACTACATATTTTTTATAGGGAGAAGGACAACCGCATAATTTTTATAGCGAGAAGGACAAACAGTGAATCCCGAAAATCGCGTGAATCTTCCTAGTGAATCCCAAAATCGTTGAATTTCGACAGTGAATTTTGACAAAAATGAATCCCGAAAATCAAATGAATCTCGACAATGAATTTTGAAAATTAGTGAATTTCGACAAAGAATTTCGGCGTGAATTTAAACAAGTGAATTTCGAACACAAGTGAATTTCGACAGTGAATAAATAGTTTTGTCCTTTATGCAAAAGTTTCAAAAAACTGTCCTTCTACTCAATTGATGAAATATTTCTGTCCTTCTCCCTCATTCCCCCTAATTTAAAACCATAAAAAAGATCTAACGATGCACAGATAAAGGAATAGAAATCAAACCGAGGCGAATGTAAACACTCTTTCCTTAATACAAATTGCCCCGGTCTCGTGCCCACGGTTGTAGCAACTGTCTCCTAAGATACAACGGTTCACGTCTCGAGTTTAGCGGCTCTTCAAAAACTCGAGCTCCGGCGAACTACTCGGACGTTCCGACTTCTCTTCGACACACCATGACTCAATGAGTGCAGAATGATTTTGTATGTAGTAAAGGAGGAAAATTCGCTGTCTATTTATCATTCACTGGGGCTCTTTATATAATGGAGAGGGTGTGTCAATACTCATTCTTATTGGCCGAATGACACAATATTCTTGTCCCTCAAAACAAGACACAATAGACGACTTTTATTTTACATAATTAGATCAGCCGACCTAATCAATAGTCGGTCTATTAATAAATGCGTTAAAGTCGATCGGCTTTTCGGTTCGCACGTATTTTACACCAACTTTAGGCATTTATTTTTCATTCACCCGATAACCGAATCGAGCGATTCGAAAGCCCATCATTATCTACTCCGTGAGTAGAATGTAACCATATAAAAACTCTCGATGATATACATCGGAGACTATCCGAAATTAGCTCTAAAGTTGACCGTTCGACCTTGTCGATTCGGTTTTTCTCCAACAAAAACCAATCTTGTAGAACACAACAATGAAGGAAAAATTCGTTCTCACCAAATCTTCGTAAATCACAAAAAGATTGAAGCTTTCAAGCAATTATATCAATTTTGGCATCATATGTGTGATAATAAATGACATAGAAGAGGAAGAAGATGAATCAGTTCTTGATTAGAAAAGAGGAATCAATTCACATAGCAAAAGAGAAATACATGTGGAGAAATTCATTGAAACTAACCTCAATCCTTCTGGGAAAAAAAAGGACAATTAATCTCACAAGCTTCAATTTTCGTCTGTCTTTTGTTATTTGTGGGGGGGGGGGGGGGAAGGAAAGTTTCTTTTTGGCACCTTTTGGTCCGGTGAGAGGAATGACAATCCCGCCTTTGAGCAAGTGGATAGATAAATGAGTGTACTATTCATTTTAGCACACTTCAAATATGAAGGGAAGCTTAATTTTTTTTCGGGATAAAGAAATAAATGGAGTGTAGGCATCAAGGTCTAACATTCTCCATATACTATATTTGGGGGGTGGGAAAAAATTACCATTGGGGTCACTCTTAGATATGGTCTATAAGTGTTGGATACCATCTTTTACTGAATTATATTTCTAATGGAATCAATTACATTTTGAAAGTTTATCTTGGTATCAAACTCCGGTGAGTTTAGTCTCGCCGGTTTCCTCAGCTCCACAGTCTTCAACGCTGTCAATCGGTTCCATTGAAACACAAATTCATAGCTCGTGGCTGCCTACTCAATTGGTGATGGCGACCACGCTTCTCATTTTCAATCTGCACCCAACTCACAATTATGCACACTAATCTCCCTTCTATGCCGTCGTTGATGAATCCGGCCACCTATTCTTCTCCCTTTACCATAAATTTCTTCAGCCATCGGGTCCCTTTAGAGGTTGTTTAATCAAACATGCATTGTCATCGCCTAGAGGGAGATCTCCTTGGAACTAGTATTTGTCCACCTCCGACTCTTGTTATGACAACCGGTTTTGGCCTGGTTTCTAATCAGGCTTATGATGATTGGAAAGCCACAAATCAGCTTCTCATAGGGTGGATGATGGCCTCCATGACAGAATCTGCGCTTCTTGAAGTGGTTTGCTACTCCACCACTCATGAGGTCTGGAAAACGTTAGAAGTTATGTTTAACAACATATCCAAAGCTCGAATGTTAGAGTACAAAGGAGCTTTAACTCAGACTGATAAGGGCACAAAACCCATGATGGATTATCTTGCCCTTATAAAGTTTTACTCTGATGGTCTAGCAGCTGATTATCATCCAATTTTTAATGTTGAGCTGATTCTAGCTGGCTGGAGGGCTGAATAAAGACTAAGAATCTGTGATAGTCAACATTACATTGAGGATTGGTTCACAGTCGTGGCATGAGGTTCAATCGCAGTTAATTACCCATGAAAAGCTTTTGTCTAGGTTTAACCGTACAATGAATCTAAACATAATATTACCATCGGCTCATTTGGCAACCCAAAAATAAGCAAATTTTAAGTCTACATCTCAGTCTAATGGGTCCTTCAATGGACAACAATATGGGCGTGGTAGAGGCTTTAAATGATCTAGAGATGGTAGAAATAGAGGAGGAGGAAGAAACAGATATGGATTTCAAGGCTCAGCTCCCAAACCAATATGTCAAGTTTGCAGTAGATCTGGACATATTATTGCAAACTGTTACTATTGATATGATTCCTCCTATACAGGACCAGCATCTGGATACAATGCTCCTTTTCAAAATCTGAACCCTAGACAGAATATTGCTTTTCTTGCCTCTGCTGATGCAGATGTTGGTCCTAGTTGGTATGTTGATAGTGGTGCTATTAGCCATATTGCCTCAGACCTCAATAGTCTTCATCTGAGCTCAGGGTATGAAGGTTCATATACTTTAATTGTTGGTAATGGCGAGTCTTTCAAAATAGAAAACACTGGTCATTCTATCATTCCTGTTAATCACAGTTTTTCCTTGTCCCTTAATAATATACTGCATGTTCATGATATTACCAAAAAATTGTCGAGTGTATCAATATTAACTCTGGACAATCCTGTTTATCTTGAATTTCACTCAAATCACTGTTTTGTGAAGGATCTAACTACAAGGAAGGTCTTGCTGCAAGGAATCCTTAGAAATGGTCTCTATCCGCTTTAAGCTCCATCTAATCTGAGCCCTCTTCAATATAATATCTCCCAGGATCAGTCCACTCCTCAGTTTGTTGGCAAGTCTGCTGCATTCAGCACTCGGTTCTTTATGAGTCTTAAGTCTACTGGTAATAAGGCCAATGTTTGGCATATGAGGCTAGGGCATCCCTCTGAGAGGGTCATGAGTCATGTTTTGAAAAATTGTAATGTGTGTTTGAAAACTAATGAAAATTTATCCTTTTGTGAAGCTTGCAAGTTTGGTAAACAACACGCTTGCCCTCATTCCTTGTCCAATATTAAAACTAATGTTCCTTTTGAGCTTTTGCATTCTGATTTATAGGGTCCATCCCTAGTCTCTTCCACAAATGGCTACGGTTACTATATTCATTTTATGGATGATTGTACCAGGTACATGGATCTACCCATTAAAGCTTAAGTCTGATTCCTTAACAGACTTTGTTCAGTTTAAAAACCTCATGGAAAATCAATTTAATCTCAAGATCAAGTTTCTTCAAACAGACTGGGGGTGATTTTAGATCTTTTCCTACTGTCCTTGCAAACTGTGGTATTACATTTAGGCATTCTTGCCCTCATGCTCATGCCCAAAATGGTAAGTCAGAGAGGAAACATAAGTCTATAGTAGACTTGGGATTGACTCTTTCGGCTCAAGCATCCATGCCACTAAGTCTTTGGTGGCATAGCTTTTAACATTCCGTAAGACTGCTGAATTGTCTTCCTACCCCATTTTTTGGATCACAAATCTCCTCTTGAGTGTCTCTTTGGAAAGCTTCTTGACTATAGCATGTTCAAAAGCTTTGGTTATGCATGTTATCCAAACTTGAGACCTTATCAATCTAGGAAAATTCAGTTAAGGAGACACTTATGTGGCTTTATCTGGACCACACAATTTTATTGCAGAATGAAACTATGTGGTCCAGATGAAGCCACATAGGTGTCTCTTCATAGGTTAGTCTCCACCATATAATTTCCCGTTAGTCCTGCTCATAAAGGGTATTTATGATTGGATCCAGGGGGAAAATCTACATCTCTAAGGATGTTTCTTTTGATGAGTCTAGTTTCCCAAATTCTGATCAGAAGGGGTCTTCTTCTATCTCTGCATATGTTCCTTGTCAATAGTCTGTTTGTCTCTGCCCACTCTGCCAAACTCTCAAACCACACCTATATCTTCTTAAACATCTCATCTTCAATCACATGAATCATCTTCTCCAAATCTCCCTGGTGATTATCTAAAGTCTGCTCCTCTTCAATCATATGACCCTTAAACTCCTTCTATTAGTCACATTTGTCCTCATTCCACCTCCTCAATCATAAGAATAGTTCCTCCAATCATTATATTTTTGTGCCTGACTCAGCATCATGTTCTGTCAACATTTCTTCCTCTCCTGAACCAACTTCTACTCTACCTCTTCTTAATCAACACCCTATGCACACTAAGCCAATAGCGGAATTTTCAAACCTAAAACATATTCATATCTTGTCATAGCCTCCACATCAACTGTTCACCATGAACCAACTAAAGTTTCTGATGCTCTCAGCCACCCTGACTGGATGAAGGTTATGGAGGATGAGTATCATGCCCTAATGAGGAACCATGCCTAGGTACTGGTTCCAAGATCTCAAGCTCACAATTTGGTTGATAATAGATGTGTGTGTTGGGAACATTTTATTATGTTTTGATGATGGCCATACCAGCTGTTATAGCAAGCCTGAAATAAGTTAGAATTCTCTGTATAAGTCTTTACTTAGAGTCTGACATGTTGTATAAGTTGAGTCAGACAAGTATTGTACTAGTGGTAGGACGGCAAAGCAAAAACAGATATTCGGCAGAGTGAAGCCAGCCAAGCACCAAGGAGAGAAGCAATGCAGACATTAAAGGTCTGACTTGTAACCAAGGAAGTCTGTGATGACCTTGGACAAGTCTAAGTTATACTACAAGCGATGTACATTAATATTGAAATATGGTGTACACTGATCTCACCCCAATCAAAGATCAGTGAACAAAGATTCTCATCAAACAGAAACAAAGAAGAAAACAATGAATCGGCAAAGCAGACTCACTTTCGGATGAGTGAAGACGAAACGGTGAAGGAAATGCTAAAACGACTAAGTCAGAAGGATCACTCAACCGTTCTAAAAAACGGCGAAGTAACACTTACCAGATCAGATTTAGTATACGTTGAAGATTCATAAGATCATGCATTAAATGCACAATCAATAGAGGATCAATCAAGGACGGATTTTCTGCTATACGTTTGAAGAAAGAATCCGATCACTGAAATCAAGGAGAATGCAATTAAGGGGGAATCAAGAATAAAATCAAGGATTATTCCCTCATTAATGTAGCCAACGGATGGAATTTCAAAATCAAGGTTATTCAAGGCTATAAATAGAAGGCATTGACAGACAGAGAAATGTGTCGAACAAAAACAAAAAAAAACAAGTGAAAACTCTGTCAATTTGAAAAGCCTTCTCTCCGAACTTACAAGGAAACATCTAGTGATCAACTCAGATATCAGAGCTACAAAGTCATACTTGGGGCTGAGTTTGATCAACCAAGTGTGTGAATCACATTCACATCAAACCGGAGCAACTGAATCAGAGGCAATCTGAGAAGGAGTTGAATCTGTGATAGCTGTTGAAGGATTTTGATCTCAAGGAGCGACAGAAGGAAGACCGAATCACCGAAGCCGTTGCGATCAAGGAGTGATAGTCTTGTAGATTGTGAAGCTTGGGAAGCCAAGGACAATCATACTATTGTATCTGTAAAAACAATAGTGAATTCCTCCGATCATCACAGGAGAAGAGTGGATTAAGGGATTACACCACTCTGAACCACTATAAGCCTTGTGTCAATTTAGTTTCTGCAATTTACTTTACAGCATTTATTTAATTTGCCTACACCATAACTTAATTCTGTGATTGTCTAAACTGATTTGAAAACAACATAGTAAGAAGGGATTTATCCGCTGCCCAAAAGCTTTTAAATAAAAGAAAAGTTTTTGGAAACTCCACTATAGTCATTCACCCCCCCCCCCCCCCCCCCCGTCTGACTATAGTTTCACCCTTCTTTGGGACCAACAGTGTGTTTAAGCTTAAAGTCAATCATGATGGTCATGTTAATAAGCACAATTCAAGATTAGTAGCTAAAATGATCTATCAGACTCATGGGATTGATTATTGAGAAACATTTACTCTTGTAGCTAAGGCATCTACCATCAGAATTATCTTGGCTTTAGTTGTTGCCTTGGAGTGGTCAATCAAGCAAATCCAAGTCTTTAGGGCAAACACTACTGCTGCCAATTCTAAGACATGTGTCGGGTAGTTCTTCTCATGCACCTTCAACTGCCTAGATGCATAAGCAATCACTTTCCCCTCTTGCATCAACACACAACCTAAACCCTGTCCCGAAGCATCTGTGTAGACATCGTAATTATAAAAAATCTCCGGAACTGCCAACACTGGGGCCGTAGTCAACCTATCCTTCAAGGTATGAAAAGCTGCATCACACTCGCTTGTCCATTCGAACTTCACATTCTTCTGTGTCAGCTTAGTGAGTGGAGTAGCTATCTTTGAAAAGTCTTGCACAAACTTCCTATAGTAGCCAGCCAAACCAAGAAAGCTCATTACTTCTGAAACTGTAGTAGGTTTAGGCCAATTCTCAAATGCTTCAATCTTTGCTGGATCAACTTGTATGCCATCTCCAGAAATGACATGTCCCAAGAAACTGACTTGCTTCAACCAAAAGTCACACTTCAAAAACTTTGCAAACAACTGGTTCTCCTTCAAAGTTTCTAACACTATCCTTAAGTGTTCCTCGTGTTCTTTCTCATCCTTAGAGTATACTAGGATGTCGTCTATGAACACTATCACCAACTTATCCAAGTATGGCATGAAAACTCGCTGCATCAAATCCATAAATGCAGATGGAGCATTAGTGAGTCCAAAAGGCATAACCAAGAACTCATAATGTCCATACCTCGTACTAAAAGCCGTCTTCGGTATATCTGCCACTTTGATCTTCAACTGATGATAACCAGACCTAAGATCAATCTTAGAGAACACTTTCTTGCCTTGCAAGTGATTAAACAAATCATCAATCCTCGGCAAGGGATACTTATTCTTGATGGTAAGGTTATTCAACGCCATGTAGTCGATACACATCCTCATGCTACCATCTTTCTTCTTAACAAACAACACTGGGCTCCCCAAGGCGAAGTACTGGGCTGAATTATATTCCTCTCAAGCATATCCTTAAGTTGAGCTTTCAACTCTTTCAATTCAGCCGGTGCCATCCTATAGGGTGCCTTAGAAACTGGTGCTGCTCCCGGCATCAGTTTGATCTCAAACTCGATTTACCTATCCGGCATGTTTCCCGGTAACTCTTTCGGAAATATCTCAGGGTACTCTCTCACTACATGATTTTCTTCAAGCTTGGGCTTCACTTGTTCCACATCCACTTCATACAACAAGTAGCCTTCACAACCCTTCTGACAAGCTCTAATTGCCTTGACCGTTGAAATTATCGGATGTCGCTTCTTACTCGGCTTGTACACATTCCGTTGAAAGGTCTTATATGATTTCCCGGGTACTTTAAAGGTCACTTTCTTCTCTCGGCAATCTAAGTGAACATAATTCTCGCATAGCCAATCTATCCCAAGAATCACGTCAAAGTCCGAAAAGTCTAAAACAATGAAATCACTCTTGCATCTATGAGGTCCAACTCGAACTTCCACTTGAGGTATCATCCTAGTTACCTTTGTTACCTTCCCTAACGGTGTAGTTATCTCCAGGGTGCTTCTCAAGGGTTCCGAAGGTAAACTCAACTTCTTAGCTACCTTGGTCGACACAAAAGTGTTAGACGCTCCCGTATCAAACAAAGCTCTGACCACTAGGTTATCTAACATTATCGTACCTAGGATGCATATTCATTCTTTTAAATAAAATTACAGCATGAATAAACGCGCCATAAAAATGTCTAAATAGAATAAATTAACAACAAGGTACTCGAGATAACATCATCTTCTGGTTCTGCATCCCTAGCATCAACTGCAAAAACTCGAACTAGTTGGCTTGGGCCGCTCCTACCGTTTCCTCGGCTCGTACTCCCTTTATTCCCCTTATTGGGACATTCCCTAGAAAAGTGTCATGGTTCTCCGCAAAAGTAGCAACCGCCTGAACTAGCTCTGCACTCTCCTGAATGATTCCTATTGCACTTGGAACACAGAGGGGCACTGTTTGGGGCCTTAGCTGCCGGTGGAGCTGTTGTCTTCTTAGTATTCTGTTGTGGGGCTCCTCGGTGATTACCCTGACTAGTCCCAAAGTTCCTCTTGTTCCCAATAATCACCGTAGCCTTTTTCCTGAAGGTCTCAACCTCCGAGGCTTTATTCAGTAACTCCGCCATAGTCCTCGCTGTAAATCCCAACATGCCAGACTGAATCTCATAGGCCAATCCTTCCTTGTAAAGGGTCATCTTTCTTTCTTCCACTTTCATCAGCTCGGGATAGAACCGTCCCAACTCATTGAACTTGTTAGTGTACTGAGATACTGTCATGTAGTTGCCTTGCTTGAGTTTCAAAAACTGACTTGCCTTATCCGCTTGCACTGTTGCCGGGAAGTACTCGCTGAAGAACATAGCTTTGAAAGCTTCCCAGTCTGTAACCTTGCCATTGCTACTTTGCATAGCATCTATCCAAGCCTCTGCTGCGCCCAAAAGAAAGCTAACTGCTAGTTGTGCCATCTCAGTTTCAGGCACATGCACATTCCTGCATGCTTTTTCGAAGCTCCTTATCTATTCCTCAGCTTTCGAAGGTTCCGTATTCCCAAAGAAATCCTGAACTCTGTTTCTCCGCAGTCTTGTATACCAATCAACTGGCAGTGCTTGCTCAAAAACTGGTCTAACCGGTGGGGCTGGTGGGTAAACCGGAGGATAACCAAAAGGTACTTGCTGCTGGTACTGCTGTTGCTGAGGGTAAACTGGATTCACTTGAGGTTCAGACTGAAAAGGGTAGTATCCCTGATGGTAATTCTGGTGATGCTGTGGGGTTGGCTGAGCTTGTTGGAAACCAAAGGTTGGATAGCCGAAACCTTGCTGATGGTCGAAACGCGGTGAAAGTGGTACGGTAGGTCGAGGGGTATGACCTACATGAGGTGGGTAGAAAGTCTGCGGTTGTTGGTGGAACACTAATGGTGAGGGGTGGCTCACTGGTGGAGGGTAAACGCTAACTGGTGGAGGGTAAACATTGATTGGTGGAGGATAAACGGTTTGCTGGTGTGGAGGGTAACTTACCGGTGGCGGTACAAATTTTGCTGGAACATCGCTCACCAAAGAAAACTGAACCGAACTCCCCACGTGCCATCGTGGAGGTTGCTCCTGATGAGGTCGCGGTGACAAACCCTGTTGAGATCTTGGTGTGGGTGTCGCAGTACGAGGTGGTGGTGATAAACTCTGTCGAGGTGGTGGAATATGCCTCACAACACCACCTCCTACGACCGGTGTTGGACTTTCCCGTCGAACTCTAGAAGTCTCTGCACCCGCTCCAGTCCTCGTGAACACCATCCTGATGATCAAAGAAAACCAGAGCGTTACTAAAAGGTCTAGAGAGAACTTATCTTAAAAGAAAGGAAGCCTAAAAGACGCTTCTCTCTTATACCAACTGTAACGCCCCGTTCCCGGACACCGAGTCCTTATCCGGAAAAGGAACGTTCGGCACGTATAAAATAAAAATAAATTCACTTTATACGTAAGCCTTTACTACGTCATATCAAAAATAAGCAAACGGAAGCAAAAGACTCGGGTATAAAAATTTCAAACATCCAAGAATAGAAATGAAATCTAAAGATGGAAATGTAACTTATTACATTCAAGAAAAATACGATGTCCAAAAGAAATGTAACGGTACTACACGTCTCGAAAGACCAAAAGTCTAAACCAACAGTACTAGGAATAGTCTAATAAATGAGTAACGAAATAAATAAATGTAAAGTCTTCAATGAAGCATCTTCAAACGTCATCATCGAACTCCTCCTCGTAAACATTATCAACTTGTTCGTCTTCTCATCCCCAAACACATAGAAAACATGCATTTGAGGTAAGTACAACGTACTTAATAAGAAAGAGAAGTTATGATAACAATCACAATTTATAAAGAAAAGATATTTATAAGTTTAGTTGTTTGTGTATGACCGACTCAATCTAGGGTTCATTTCATGTCCATCAACATGAATTGACTAAACGTTTCTACTTAACTTATCTATGTTACAACCGCACTCAAGGGCACTACACCTGATGTATATCCACCAGGAGATATCGATTGCAACATATTAGTGGATCACACCAATATCCATGAAGGCTAGAATAGGTAGGCTCCGATAGTACGCACACCCCAGCGGAGTCCCCCGAACTTGTGGTTCTTTTGACCTACGGGTTCTTCCACCTTCAGAGGTAGCACACACATCGCGATATAGACTGGTGCGTATCCAAGAGAGACATGTTGTTTAATCTTTTACTAGTCAAGCACGTGTTTTATTAGGATGATTAACTAACCACCTAAGTGTTTTCAATTAATCTCCCTCACAAATACTACTCTCTTCCTAGACCACTAGACGTAAACAAGGCCTAGCAATTACACAGACATTGATTAATGCTAATTCATCAAAGCACAAGCCTATCATGCTCTTCCGACGGATCCGAACTTCAACTCCCTTTAAGAGTACATTCGGTGTTTTAACTGAACGAATCAGAAGTTCAATTCAGGCTTGTTTAAGTTTACACGATGTTAACATATCATGAATAAGGGATTAAAACAGTGAAGACACAATTATGAGGCCAAAAACCAATCTGGAATGCTAAAATAGTAAAAACAAGGTAAAACGGGCCAAACGCCCGTCCGTAATCAAACGCCCGTCCACCAAACCCCAAACGCCCGTCTGCCAAAATCATCTACATCCTGAATCAAAAATCTAACCTCAAACGCCCGTCGGCCTTTTGTTAACGCCCGTTTGAGCCACTAGGGTCGCAAACGCCCGTCCGCCTGGGTTTTTCCCAAAACGCTAAATCTTCTAAACGCGATTTCAAATCCGTTTCTAACCTAATTAGCGTCAATTTCAACACAGTAAAACATAGATGAACATATCTAAACATCTATGATCCTTTGATTAACGAAAAACACATCTTTCTTGCATCTACGCATCATAATACATGATCTAAACTTTACGAATCATAATCGAGATCATAGGAAGAGTTTCTTACCTAAATTGCAGCCACAAACCAGATTCAAAAGCCTCTGAAAATCTGCTGCACTTCCCACCAACTGATATCCAAACGTTGCCCTTCTCACAACGATCCCAAATCTCTCGTCTGATCTGAAAACGGTTAAGCGTTGCTTCAGTTAGTTGGAGAACTCCCCTAGCCCTTTCTCCTCTCAAAATTGCACAGAGAAAGAGGTGTGGAAACTGATTTCTGAATTTGTGTTTAGGTTATGGGAATTATCTGTGTAAATTTTCCTTAAATACAATTCCCAATTAAACCCCTTTTCCTTAATTGCCCTTAATTACCAAAAAATCAGATTTCCTTAATTATATATACATATAACTCGAGAATATATATATATATATATATATATATATATATATATATATATATATATATATATATATAATCAATTAAACACTTAACTCCCATAAAAGAAAAGAAATAATAATATTTCGTTTTCGCAAAATGACACATCTTCCCTTTCCCGAAAATCGGAATATTACAGATCTTCATCACTTCTTGGGTATAAAGGTCTACATAGATCAGTCTGGAATGTATTTATCTCAGCACACTTATGCACAACAGCTTCTGGACAAGTTGAATCTGCAGCATCTAAATCATTTCCCTACACATATGGTGGTCAATTCCAAAACACAGATGTCAGCATGACCAATGAAGAATCCAACACTATATAGAAGTACTATTAGAGCATTGTAGTATCTCACCTTCACTCGACCAAATGTGGCATTTGCAGTCAATTTTCTAAGTCAGTTTATACAAACTCCTACCGTGGGACATTGGCAACTTTGTCAAAAGATTGTTAATATACATCAAATGAGCTATTTATTATGGCTTGCACTTCAAACCTGCTCAGCCACTATGTATTCATGGGTTTAGTGATGCACACTGGGTTGTCACAAAGTGGATAGGATATCTGTTGTTGCATACTGCATATTCCTGGCTCGTTCTCAGTTCCCTTGTCATCAAAGAAGAAACCAATGGTGTCAAGATCTAGCACAAAGTCTGACTATAGATCTCTGGCCAATGTAGCAATAGAGACACAATGGATCCTTAATATATTATCTGAACTCCACCTAATGCTAGCAGCAAAACTAGTCTCTGGTGTGATAATCTTGGAGCAGGCCCCTAGTACATAATACTACCTCCGGTCCAAAATATAAGTCATCCTAGGAGTTTTCACACAGATTAAGGAATTGGTTGAATGTCATTAATTTGAAGGTTAATGTCTAAAATATCCCTTGACTATCATTAATGCAATAGTTGTTAAGTAATGTAAAGTTGTTGAATTCATAATAAATTAGGGGTAAGATAGAGAAAGAGCAATAAATGTTGCATTGGTAATGTAGAATTTATATTATTAGAAAAGTGACTTATATTTTGGACCGGAGGTAGTATTTTTCTACACTCTAGAGTGAAGCATATTGAATTAGATGCTCCTTTTATTAGAGATAAAGTGCTTCAAGGTGTGATGGAAGTTGAGTATGTTCATTCTTTTGAACATACATCAGATGCTCTTACAAAGCTATTTGAATCTTCTATGTTTCATTACTTTAAAGACAAACTAAATGTGGTTGTCACCCTATTTGGTTTGAGGGAGGATGTTAAAACATAGGGACTTATGTGTAGTATTGATAATTTATGTGTATTGATTTAGCTATTAGCTTTATGTGTGCCAAGTGTTCCGCCAGGTGTCAGGTTGTTAGTAAGTTGGTTAGATTTGGTGTATAAGTGTTGGATACAATCTTGTACTGAATTATTATTCTAATGGAATCAATTACATTCTTTAAGTTTATCTAGTTCTAAGGCCATCTCCAATGGTCAGTTATTGATTTTTTTAAGCTACCATAAAAGGTTTACACCATTGAAAATGTGCTGACTATGCACAGTTTTTCAAAAAAGGTTTTTTCAGCATGAAGCGGTTTATAATGCCAGCTGGACGCAACAAAGTGTCTGACGCTTTGCTTTTGCTTTATTTATTTATTTATTTTCTATAAATTAACAGTTGCTTTGATTTATTTTTTTATTTGTTCTCAAAAAATATAGTTCAATTGCATTAATATTTAAAATTAATGACATATAAAAAAATTAAGTGAATATATTTTATTTATTTTGATAATAAACATAATATTTTTAACTCACGTTAAACATGACTTTGTTATATTTCTGTGTGTAATAATGTTATATATAGTTTTAAGTAAAAATTATAAAATTAATCTTATAAAAGGATAAAATATTTATACAATGGGTCCATTTTATAAAGTTATAAAAGAATTTTGTAAAGTTGTAAAACGTTTATATAAAGGTTTATAAACCAATGATGTGGCAGTGTGAAAAGCTTTATGATTGTCATTGTAAAGAAAATGTTTATTGATAAAATATTTATAAGTTGTGGCACGGTCATAGAGTTTTTAAAAGCTCCATGACCGGAGATACTCTAAAGAACTGAAAAGAGGGTACATTCATCTCTAAATAAGACCAATTTCATGACTCATTTTAACATAATGGAATCCTTGCTTTTGTCAGATCTGGCAGTGGCTTTTTTATTCCCGATTACAATGGCTTCATTATTATGGATCCCTCATTATTTACGTTGTTTATCTTTTGAATGTGGTAAGGGATGGGGCTCTGTCCACGTCTTGATTTACACAGTGATTATTTTCTTTCTTCTTTAATGCTTGTCTTCCCTCTTTTCTCCTTCATGTAATCTATTTCTTTCAACCTTTTTTTTCTTCTTTGATCTCCTTAATGTTCATAATGTATTACCCTATGAAAAAAATCCGAGTTTTGGAATCAGCTGTTTAAATTTAGTGATTGGATGGATCTCCCCTGGCTCGTAATTGGAGATTTCAATGATATCGCGGACCTGAAAGAGAAGAAAGGTGGGAAACTACCTTCTTTAAGGCGTATGGATTCCTTCAATTATAATGTTAGCAGATGTAGTCTCATGGATCTTGGTTTTGTGGGCCCTCCCTTTACTTGGTGCAACAAGCGGGAAGGTCACCGTCTAATTCAACAGAGGTTGGATAGATGTTTGGCTAACCCTGATTGGAGAGCCAAGTTTGAGGAAGCTAAGGTGGTGCACCTCCCAAAGGTAGTTTCTGACCATAACCCTCTTCTCATTGATTTCTGGCCTTTTAAAAATAATTGTAAGTTACGTCCTTTTCGTTTTGAGTTTGCCTGGTTTAATCACCCCTCCTTTTTCAACACTGTTAAAGAGGTTTGGGATAGATATTCTGATGTTGATACTCCCAAATCTCTTTTTAATTTGCGTAATTGTCTTAGTGACTGGAATTCTAATGTTTTTGGCAATATTTTTAAAAAGAAACGTAGAATAATGAATAGACTAAGAGGTATTGAATTATCCCTTAGCCACCGTTATAATGCTTTTCTTATTGATCTCCAGAATAAGCTTTGTGTTGGATATAATAATATTCTGGAGCAAGAAGAGCTTATGTGGTTCCAAAAGTCAAGGCTTGATTGGATACAATATGGAGATCGAAATACTAATTTTTTTCATATTTCGGCGGTCAAACAGAGAGCTATAAATAAAATCCTTTGCTCTCAAGGATGATGATGATTGTTGGATCCATGATAAGCATGATTTACAAAACATAGTCAGCTCTTTTTTTAGAAAACTTTTTTCTTTTGAGGGTCAAGTTGAGAGCTTTCCTATGCTTCCAACCCCTAAACTTAATGATAATCAAAGGGCCTTTCTTTCCTCCCCACTTTCTATCTTAGAGATTTTTAAAGTGGTTTTTAATTTCAAGCCAAGTAAAGTGGACCCTAGGAACGTGCTGATCAGTGTCGACAGCTGTCTAAGCGGGTTAGAGGTATGAGTTAGCGCTCGATATCGGCAATTCTAGTTCTTTATGCATATGGGCTATTACGGACTAATTAAGGAGGGTAGCTTGCGTATAGATTGTCTACTACCATTGTCGGAGTAGATAGGGTTAGGAGTTGCACCCGTAGCTTATGATAATTAAATCAAACGCTCGCTCGATTAATTTAAGGAAATTATGTGGGGAAGTAAACGTAACGATTGACTAATCCAAGTTAGTAGATCGGTGAGAAGAGAAGGAGAAATACCATGTTTCTTTTATGTCTATTGTTGGTCAATGACTGCCTCTATGTTGCTTCTTAATTAGGTTAGAATCGTTTATTATAATACTCCAAAAATTTAAGATGGGTAAAAGAGTAAAATGGGATTTATTATATATTTTCCTATTTTATTTCTTAACCTAAAAGATTATTAAAAAAAGATTAAAAAGGATTTTGATTAAGGATTTTTTTAATTGGGTATAAAAAAAAGACTATTACCTAATTAAATTCATTAATTTTTACGTACAATTTTTTCTGGAAAAGTTGGGTGAGGTCGACGGCTGAGGAAAAAAAAAGGGAGTTCGGACACCATCTTTCAATTTCGAGGCTTAAAGGTTGATAATTTATGCAAACCGCAGTAGAGAAAACTGATCGTTTCGTTGCGAGCGTTCTTTTGATATCAACAATTCCGTATTTCGTAAGTATCTATCTTTTAGATTCTTTTAGAATCTTATTCGATTTTGGGCAATTATTGTGTTTAGGATGACATATAGGTTGTGTTGTTAATCGTAGTCGTCATTTTGGTTTGTATAGATTGCGTAGAAGGCGAGGATTCGCAGCTATTCTTGTTGTGTTTGGTTTTTGATTTTTCCTAACTATTTTCAAGATAAGGGATGTTCTTAAACGAAATTTTTTTTGGTGTGTTCAACAGTGTTCGAACATCGATCATGTTGTTTCTGTTTTTTTTTATATACGGTTTGCTCTCTTCAAACCTGCTGTTGTTAACTTTTGGTTATCTATATATATATATATATATATATATATATATATATATATATATATATATAAATATTGCTCTGAATATTGCCAAAGGGAAAAAGGGGCATGTTACAGTCCTCTGTTGTGTGTTGCCGACGTAAAAAAAAAAAGGGTAAAAAAAAAAGTGACAAGTAGTTAATCAGCAGCATGTTGTGTTTGAATAATAATCAATTAAAATAATTTTGAAGTTGAAGGAATTAAAAAGCAGTAGAAGGAAAAAAATAAAGTTGCAGAATAAATTGTTGGTGACGAAGATGAAAAAAAAAAAAAAGAATTAAAGAAACAAAAAATGGTATATATATCACGGTAAAAGTGTAAAATATTAATTTTGTTATTTTACGTGTATTATACGATATGTTGTGGGTTGTATGTTCTTATGGAACATTATATGTTAATTGATAAAGTCTAACTTCCGACTTCAGGTGCCTTAGCCATAGTTATCAGACCCGGCCCGGTCATCGACCCGGAAAACTTACTGGGTCACCGGGTCACCGGTTCAACCGGTGGGTCACGGGTTCAACCGGTGGGTCACATCATAAGTTAAAAATAATATTTTCATACAATAAAAAAATAAAAAAAAATTGATAATAATAATCAATTCCAAAATATTCCAAGTTTTCAACATCCAAATCATAATAAATACAAATGAAAAACGTTTTTGATACCAAAACACACGATACAAGTGAAAAACCATCAAAATTTCTTACAAAAGAGCTGGTCAATGCATTGTAACATTATTAATTCAAATAAAAACTAGTCCTCGTTCCCAACAAGTTTGTTTATAAACAATGTTAATTTATTACTTGCCAATTTTGGAAGTTGTATTGAATTTCGACTTTAGTTTGTGGTGTTTAATTTGACGAATAAAGAAATGTAAGAACTCATTTCTGCCAAAAGATAGAGTACGAAATAAGAAATGATGGTTAGGATATTCGACTCCTACCTGAGGGACGTGGGTTCAAGTCACAGCAATGATGTTTTTTTATAATAAAAAATCATGTGGCAATTTTAAAAAAAAATAATTTTAAAAAAAAAAAAAAAAAAAAAAAAACCAGACCGGGTTGATTCATACCGGGCCGGGTCGCGGTTCACCGGTCCAACCACCGGGTCTTCCGGGTCTGGGCGGGTCAACTCCTTGAACGGTCAGACTCTTGAATCGGCCCGGTTTTGGTCCCGGGCCGGGCCAACCACCGGTTCGACCGCCGGGCCGGGCCGGGTCTGATAACTATGGCCTTAGCATCAATCGCCACAACTGAGACCCTCTGCGGGGAGAAGATGGTAGCCCAGAAGGCGGTTGTTTAGACCTTGCGGGGTCATTGGTTTAGTAGTCATTGATGTTTTACAACGTGCTAGGTAGTTAATCTAGATTGTCTAGAACTAGATGTCCTTAGGAAGCCTTTTTAAGTGGAATGAACTTAGATGGTTAGAGTAACTACGTAATAAACATATGTGATGAGTCTAAAAGCTAAAACGTTGTAATTCTTGGTGAGGCACATTTATGATTCGCGGCATAAAATCATTTCTCATACGTAACGGACAATATTCGGGTTTTGGGAAATGCTTCACACGGAACCATCCGTGCCATATGAGGTGCTGACTATGTCCCGGTGCATACCCATCATTCGGGCATTGTGTCCTTGAATTACAATGTAACATAGATAATTGCTCGTGATGGTGCTAACAGACTTAGCAGAGGGGAGTGTATAAAAATGCAACATATGTGGTAGATTTGTAGATCAATATGTGTTACCGGTCTTCTACCCCTTACTAAGTACAAAATGTACTTACCCCTTTTCCTTATTGTACCCCACCCCGAGAAGATTGGCAGGTAGATGAGTTTCGCTATGACGATAGTCAAGATGCAGACGTTTGAGCTTGGAGTTCGAAATGAAGTTTAATTTAATTTTCATTGTTTCAATAATACTTTGGAATTGTAAACGTTTAACGTTCGAGATGCCACTAGTCTTTTAGCTTCCCGTTTCATCTTTTTTTTATTTGGGATTGTAATAGTTTAAACAACATTTAATTCTGTTGTTTCTTTTGAGGATGTTCTTAGACTTGTTTTGGAACTTTGATCGATCTGTTTTGTTTGTCGTTTGACATTCCCGAGTTGTTCTTTTAAGTCTTCCGCTTTGCAATTGATATTAATGTATGATGACGTAGGCTTACGTATATATACTTCTTTGATTTATTAAAGAAAAAAATATATGCGTGCCGGGCGTTCTTTCCGGATAAGGACTCGGTGTCCGGAAAAAAAATCCTTAATCAAAATCCTTTTTAATCTTTTTTTAATAATCTTTTAGGTTATGAAATAAAATAGGAAAATATATAATAAATCCCATTTTACTCTTTTACCCATCTTAAATTTTTGGGGTATTACATTTATAATTAAAATTGCATTGTCTCTGTGGGGTCGACCTTGACTCGCATTTACTATACTACGATGTATCTAGTATTCTTGCTATTAATATCGACGTTAGGGACTTACACGCGATCAAGATTTTTTGCGCCGTTGCCGGAGACAATGGCCAATTTTAAAGATAAACGTTTTAATTCTGACTAAGAGGTTGTTTTTATTTTATTTTATTTTCATTTGAGTCTTGAGTCATTCTGGATCAACCTTCACCTTTTGTTAATATGCCATAATAAGAAATCTTAGGCCGGGTTCACGAGGGTTACCCCCGATTTACCGAGGCCCTAGAAATTGAATTATGATAGTCTTTGTTATTATGTGTTATTCTCTGTTGATTTTAGTTAGTAGGTCCGCAACAGTTGGGATCAGACCCAACAGAAGCGGAAGTTGCTAACATTTTCTTTGTTTTATTTTGTCTCTTTCGCGGGAAGATCAGGACACTTCAGAGATCCGATCACACCGGAGTTGAAAAAGAGCAAACGAGTCAAGCAATATGCCTCGGACAATATTGAACATCACACCAATTTCAATGTATCATGGATCCGCAGTCAGAGAGAAATACGAAGCGGATAAGAAGCGGGTGGAAATAGAGAAAGAATAAATCAAGCGAGAGCCTGAAGAGAACTTAAAGGAGTATAGCACGTATCGTCCAGGTGAGTTCCCTATCGAGCTAATTGACATATCAACTTCGGATTATGATTCTGATGATCCTGAAGAGGATCCCGACACGATGTTCTCTGAGCCTGAGGATTACCCAGACTCAGACACCGTGGTGAAGTTAGGAGACCCTGGCACGTTCTGAATCCCAATCTCTGTCAATGGTATATCAGTAGGATTAGGTCTCTGTGACTCCGGCTCGAGTTGCAACATTCTACCTTTTTCCCTCTGCCAAAAGATTAGGCTTCCGGTCATTATGAATCAAACCCGAACCATGACTTTTGTCGATAGGACTAGAGATATGTCTGCCGGTCTGCTTAGGAAGTGCACGATTAAGGCAGGAGGGTTCACTTTTCCAATTGATTTCACGGTTATAGACGTACCAGAGGACCCAAGTGCCCCAGTTTTGTTGAAAGACCTTTCTTAGCGACAAGCAGAGCAGTCATGGATTTTGATAACGGAGAGATCACTTTGAGGTTGAATAATGAGGCAGTATCTTTCAAAATCTTAGAGCCTAGATAATAGGCCGGAAAGTTGCAAGATGACGTATGATTCAGGAAATGTGGAAATTATGGAAATAGATAAGGAAGGGCATAAGCATCGAGAGGTTGTAGTAAAAACTATTGAACAGGAATTCATGAGACTAATGCTTAGAGAGAGAGAAGAGAAGGACCACAACAAGACGCTCACGGAAGCTAGTCATTCCGTGTTGCGTAGTGATGGATTTGAGCCTAAAGTGGAAAATATGGAGTCCTTGGGTATAAAGTCTAAATCTCGACGCAGAGGCAGACCTAGTACGCAAGCTAAGAGAGAGATGCGTGCTAGGAAGAGAGCTCAAAAAGGTTTTACAAAGATACAAACCTCTAGAGCAAAAGTTTGGCGAGTTAAAGCTCCAACCCTTGAATGATCGAAAATCTGAAGAAAGTCGAGCTGGCGACTATAAACTCAGAACTATTCACTTGAACCCTTAGGTAGATTAGGAATGAATAAAAGTAGCTGGATGAAGGGACGAGCTTTTTTTCATCCTACCGCACCCTTAGGCTTGAAACCGATGGTTGTTGGGAAGGTTTTTTTACTCGTTGTGGATTCTAGTGAAGTAGGCAAGGATCAAGTCCGAAATAGCACCAAAATGAGTAAGAGACCAGTCGATTTGAGGTCAGAATTTTCAGTTTTCTGAACGTCAGATTGAAAAGCTGAATTTTTAGAGACACGTGGCGGACACACGTTGCATCAGACACCACCAGTCAGCAGAAACCATCCTATTTCCCCCTCTTTTTCAAACTTTTCATCCTTTCCCACACTCCACCTCTCCACCTCAATCCCATCAATCACCCCCTCAAATCCCCCACCCTAATTACTCCTCTACCCACTATTCCACCAAATCCTTCCACCTTCCACCATTTTTCCTATTTATATATACCACTCTTCCACCACCACTATCATCATTCTCATCTACCATCATCTCCTCAAATCACCAAAAATTCTTCCATTTATCCTTCTTCCAAAAATCCAACCATCATCACCACCATATCTCCACCAAAATCAAACATTTCTTCAATTTTTACCAACCAAAACACCAACCATATCATTTTCCTCCATTCTTGTTGTTGATTAGTGTTGTTGTGCTAGTGAAGTGCTGCAGTTACTATTCACTTGAACCCTTATGTAGATTAGGAATGAATAAAAGTAGCTGGATGAAGGGACGAGCTTTTTTTCATCCTACCGCACCCTTAAGCTTGAAACTGAAGGATGTTGGGAAGGTTTTTTTACTCGTTGTGGATTCTAGTGAAGTAGGCAAGGATCAAGTCCGAAATATCACCAAAAGGAGTAAGAGACCAGTCGATTTGAGGTTAGAATTGATCAGAGAGGTTGAGTAAAGTGTGCAGAGAAGGAGTACATAGAAATCTAGGGAAAATAATCCCCGGTAAACCGAGGGTCACCTCCGGTTTACCGCTTCTGAACATCAGATTGAAAAGCTGAATTTTTAGAGACACGTGGCGGACACACGTTGCATCAGACACCACCAGTCAGCAGAAACCGTCATATTTTCCCCTTTTTTCAAACTTTTCATCCTTTCCCAAACTCCACCATAACTCCACCTCAATCCCATCAATCACCCCCTCAAATCCCTCACCCTAATTACTCCTCTACCCACTATTTCACCAAATCCTTCCACCTTCCATCATTTTACCTATTTAAACCACTCTTCCACCACCACTATCATCATTCTCATCTACCATCATCTCCTCAAATCACCAAACATTCTTCCATTTCTCATTCTTCCAAAAATCCAACCATCATCACCACCATATCTCCACCAAAATCAAACCTTTCTTCAATTTTTACCAACCAAAACACCAACCATATCATTTCCCTCCATTCTTGTTGCTGATTAGTGTTGTTGTGCTAGTGAAGTGCTGCAGTTATTCATCTTCCATTACCAGAAGCACAGTCCCAGTCAGAAACCCAGAAAACTCAGGCCGGTAAATCGAGGCCAACCTCCGGTTTACCGAGGGTATCTTTTTCAGAATTAGCATCATCATCAGTTCTTGTTATCATCCAGGATGGGTCCTAAGCATAGCCGATTTGTCCTTCGTCCCAGTGGTTATCAGAGTATCTATGAATATGCTAACCCCTTCATAGACGGGGTTGAGCAATTTCATTCATTACAGAACTACGAGTCATTCTGAGGGCATTGGAACGGAAGACCAATTGCTTGAGAACGGGGCGTACAGTTGGACGATTGCGGTGTGATCTTACCCCGAGCCTTACAAGTACAAGACATTCTAGATATGTCTGAGGCACCGACACGGTTCAATGCCACGGTGGTCAGAGAATTTTATGCTTATGTTTCGCATAACCCAGGAGCTACTTTTGCAATGGTCCGTGGTGTTAAAGTTTACTTTTCGATTGAGCGGATCAATGAGTATTATGGGGTTTGCAATCCACCGGTGGGCTCAGAAGAGTACACATCATCGAGCAATATTGAAGATCTTGAGAGGATGGATATGATAGCTGAGTACTTTGGGGTGCAATGGAAGCATAGTCCTACAGGAGCCCCCACCATCTTCCTGGAAAACGAGCTATCCTAGGATAGGAAGGTGGTCAACCGATTTGTTTGTGCTCGCCTTCTACCGACCAAGCATACGGTGTCTGTCACACCGAAGAGGGAAGAGTTGTTGTTCTACCTAGAGCAGGGATTTTCAGTCAACATCGGTCTCCTGATGCATAGCCGAATTCACAAGCTTGCCGCCACATCTGAGCGTGAGCAGTTGCCGTATGGACCGATGATTGACATGTTCGCTTTGGAGAACGAGGTCAAAGTTTTGAGTAGTGATGATTGGGAAGACCTTGAGCCGATGATTAGTTCACAGTCCATTTCAAAAGGGCAAAGACGGGTAGGTCAAATAGCAGAGAGAGAGAGCGTACTCCAGTCCACGGAGCACCTCGGACTCAGAGAGCCTTGCTAGAGGAGTACTCGCGAGAAATTGCGAGTCTGCATCACAAGATGGATAGAATCATAGACTTTCTAGGAGTTCCTCCTGCAACCCCACCACCTAGGACTGCCCCACGTCATAGAGCATCATCTTCTACCGCTCCTGCCTCCAGTTCTGCACCACCTCCCGGTTTCGAGCCTAGAGATGACTGGGAGGATTATTATGATGAGGACTAGTTTTTTCTTTTCATTGTTGTTCTTTTCCATTTTCATATTTTTATTTTTATTTTTCTTTCCTATCTAGTTGATGTAGCAGAATTTTGATTATATAATGATTTTGACGGCTTAAATTGTTTGGAGTTATTTATTTTCTCTTTTGCAAAAACTTGTCACGGATTTTATCTATGCAAAACCACAAGTAATAAATTTATCAATCCGGTATTCCCCAAGTGCAGGGATCGTAGTATAGCGATTAATACCGGAGTCGGTCACAGGGAATCGGGGTATCTAGTTCGATTAATTCTTCTAAAATTGTCACTACTATTTATTACTAAACCTAAACTAAAACGGAAAATAAACTGGACAGAGGATTGTCAGTCCAAAGCCAGGAAAGATAATTTCGAACACGTATTAACTAATTCTATTCTATAAACTAAAACGAAAATAAAATTCCAACTTGGCAACGAAGAACAAGGCACAAGATAGTTTCAATTAATTTAACGAAGAACAAGCAATGATCCACCTATCTCGCAACTCTCAATTTCTACCCTAGATCGTTTAGTGAAGATTTAATAAAGGTTGTGGTTCACCTACCAAAGGTATGAACTTCTACTCTCGTAGATAATCCGCCTATCAATCTCTCATCTCTCGATCTTAAAGATTGACGTTTTACTAACCAAGGTGTAAGATTTCTCAATCTAGCAACCTAGAAATTCAACCTATCAACTCTCGTTATTTTTAGGTTAAAAGTCTCATCTTTAATATGGTGATCTAGGTCTAACAACGATTCTCATCAACGTTAAACATCAATAGGCAACAATCCATCGATATAATTGCATAATCAATATAAAAGCATAATAGAGATACAAGCTTTAATAAAACTCACAAAACAAATCCAAAGTCGAAAGCAAGATGATGTTGAGATGGTTTCACATGCTTGCTCAATCGCCTAGCCTTAGCCCATCGTTATGATGCAATTAACATGAATAAAAAGTAAAAGAAAAACTGTTTATAATAGAGGAAAAACGCAAAAAAAGCTGCCCCAAAGGGGCTTGTGGCCGCCTAGGGTCGAAATATGGTCCTTAGGGTTTGAGAAATCGCGCCTATTTATAGGTTTTTAGGTCGGTTTCGCTGAGTCGGTGCCGTGGATGCCCGTCCACTATCTTGGACGCTCGTCCAACCTCTCTGAACGGAACATGAACGCTGGTCTGAGTAGCGTCTAAACTCTCTGTACTGAAAATCTCCTCTGGACGCCAGTTTACTTTTATGGACGCCCGTCCACTCTTTGGACGGGACATGGACGCTCGTCCGGTATGTCCGGACTAGATATCTTCATCTTTATCTCATTCTTCTCATCTCTATCTCTTCTCTTCTTCATATAACACTTCCTTATCTCTTATATGTCAAATAAATCCGACTCGTATCATCTTTTGATCCCCTTTTCAGCTCGAAATATGCATATCTACAAACATCAAAACCATTGCAAAGTGTAACATCATCCAAATAATCATAAAACCACCAAGTAAACACATAATTTAATCACTTTTGCAATTAGACCCTTAAAAACATCACTTGCTTAATATTTCCATATAAAGGCCAATTCTTATGAAAATAATATAAATATGGGGAAAATCATCGTAAAATATATCGTTATAAAACGTACAAAATCACCCTTAACACTGCCACAATTTTGTTTTACGGTTTCTTGTCACCGCTATTCTTCTTGGTTTGTTTGAGCTACTTAGCGTAGATTCTTCAAGGATTACTTACATGAGCCCATGAGCCCGATGATTTATACGACGATCCACTTCTTCTTTGGTTCCACCCTTAACCGAACCTAAGTTCCTTTATGTTTTCATTTTTCACCTTACACATTGGGGACAAAGTTTCATTTAAGTGGGGGGTAAGGAACGTCACTTAGCTTCTTAGCATTATATTCCGTGAATTGCGTCATTATCTTGATTCTCTTTGATGCACTGTTCACCACCTAGACTTTGATTCATTTCGACAGAAATTCGAAAAAATATGATATCTTTGATCTTTTTGAGTTAATTGCCTTCATCTTTGTTTCAAGATGTACAAGTGAAAGTAAGTGCCCACTTCTGAAGTAGTAGCGTATTAAGCGCATATTCTGTTATGAGCCACCATTTTAAGCACGTATAACTCACTTCCCTTGGTGTGTAGTCGATGGCATATTGCTTTGACTAGAGTCGACCCTGGCTTTATCCCGAATTATGTTTCACCAACGTTTATAATGGCAAAGGAATTTTGGATTCTGTAGTTTATCAAGAGTGGGGCCGTAAGGATAGATAAATCAATGAGAGTTCACCCGCCAAGAAATAGAAGTGCATTGAAATATATACATCTATATTCTCTTTGGCAAAACATTGAGTCGATGAAGCGTAAGACGCGCGACTTTTGCATAGACCGATAAACACGAGCCTAAGAGTAACACATACTTGGTTCTCGATCTGCCTTGCCATCCGATTTAATTTGAATAATAAATAACATGTTCGAGACTGGTTAGTTCGACTACGGGTTGACGTAATGTGAGATTGTCTGCATTACTAAGCGGTTATGAAAGTTATTGCACACACACATTGGTTCATGACGTGAATAGTGTTTAATTCGTTACTGATGGATATGAGTGGCATGATCTTAATCTTGACTTTGTGAGGCATAGTTGTTTTTAATTAACTTATAT
Source organism: Gentiana straminea (assembly GCA_036785695.1). Lineage (NCBI taxonomy): Eukaryota > Viridiplantae > Streptophyta > Magnoliopsida > Gentianales > Gentianaceae > Gentiana > Gentiana straminea. The sequence continues at coordinate 11,600,005 of JAVUPR010000300.1, read as the reverse complement.
ACTGATCAGGATGTTGTTTTCTTTTCGCCTTTTTGCTCGGGACGATCAAAAGCTAAGTGGTTGGTAGTTGATAACGCCCTAAATGGTACCATTAAGTATACTCTTATTCACTTCGAATTCTGCTCAAGAGAGGAAAGATAGGCTCGTTATTATGTGGAATATGTGTTAAATGCTATGTGCATGTTTCTAGGATTGTAATTCTACATCTATGTTATTTTTCCGAAGATTTGTTATTGTTTTTTCTCGTTTTGTGTGTTTTATAGGATGTACCGAATGTGGACATTGGAGAACGGATATGGACCAGAAGAAGTATATTGGGCCAAGTGATTAAAGTCCAAAAAGAAGTCTGCTGAAGAAAAAGAGGAAAAGTCAGCCCGGTTTACTGAGGGCTAGGTCCGGTAAATCGAGGGCTTGTTGGACACGAAATTTATTCTGCTGCCTCTACTAGGTCGGTTAGGGTTTTAGAGAGTCATAAGTCGATCATTGTATCTATATAATGCCGCATTAAAAGATTATTGTACAAGTTAATAATAAGTTTTCATAATATATTATATACATTATAGTTTGATGAAATAAAGTTATTCCAAGCTTTTGAGGAGTTATTTCTAGTTTTCTCCCTTTCTCCACCATCTCTAGCTTGAGTAGATCGAGCTAGATCTCCATCGTTGAAGGTATGAAGCTTTGAATGTTCCTTTTTGTCTTCAATATGGTAGATCGGTTCGTATTTATGTGTTTTAGTTAATCTGCATGTATAGACCGCCGGTTTACCGGGGTCAGCTTTTCTTATCCCAGGATCTACATTGCTCAATTACGATTAATCTAAGTAAATTATGGGGTCGGTCGGTTTACCGAGGCAATAATTAGAAAACCTAAAACTGGGATTCACTACAGCTACGTTGATCGACAGGTTTAATTAACAGTAGATTAGATCTGGCAAATCTGCTTATTGTAATCGTAAAACTAGCATGAAATACGAATAGTGAAGTGTTAGTTTGGACATAGTCTTGAATGGACCCTGGGAACGTGCTGATCAGTGTCGACAGCTGTTTAGACGGGTTAGCGGTATGAGTTAGCGCTCGATATCGGCAATTCTTGTTCTTTATGCGTATGGGCTATTAAGGACCAATTAAGGAGGGTAGCTTGCGTATAGACTGTCTACTACCATTGTCGGAGTAGATAAGGTTAGGAATTGCACCCGTAGCTTATGATAATTAAATCAAACGCTCGCTCGATTAATTTAAGGAAATTATGTGGGGAAGTAAACGTAATGCTTAACTAATCCAAGTTAGTAGATCGGTGAGAAGAGGGGAGAAATACTGTTAAGGGTGATTTTATACGTTTTATAAGGATATATTTTATATCAATTCTCTCCATATTCGTATGTTTCTCATAGAAATCGAGCTTTATATTGAAATATTGAGCAAGTGGTGTTTTCGATAGTTAAATTGCAAAACGTAACGAAGTATGTGCTTAAATTGTGATTTTATATTATTTTGGAGTTATGTTACGCTTTGGTATGTTTTACTATCTTTTAGATACATGTTTTCGAGCTAAAAGGGGATTAGAAGAGGTTGCATTCGGATTTTCTGATGAGGAGAAGAGATAGGGATGAGAAGAAAAGGATAAAGATGAAGAAATCAGCTTCCAGGCATGCTGGACGTTCGTTCATGTCCCGTCCACTATGGACGGGCGTCCATTGAATCGGGGACGGCGTCCGGAGAAGAATTTTTGAACGAGAGAGTTTGGACGAGAGGTTGAACGAGCGTCCGCTCCGGCGTCCAAAGAAGTTGGACGAGCGTCCAAATGTTCCGGACGGGCGTCCGCGGCCGACTTAAGCACAACCGACCTAGTTTTTGACCTAGCCGACTTATTTTCCTATTTATAGCATCAGCGCCCCAAACCCAAAAACACAAGTTTTGACATCAGATTTTCTCATAACAGCAGCCGCTTTCTGAGAGTTTCAAGGCCGGTCACCCGAGCCTTGTGCTCGGGTGATCCGGGTTAGATTAGGATGCTTTTGTTTTATTTGTGATTCATGGAGATCATCCATTGTACAAACTATGTGAGTTTATCTTTTAATTTATTCAATCCTTTGCTTATCTTTACGATCTTTGATTCGTTTTGTATCTTCCTATGCTTATGTGCTATGCAATCAATATCGGAAGATGAATTGCTTATTGATGTTTACCGTATGACGAGAGTCGGTGTAAACCTTAGATCACCACAGGAAGGATGGGATTTTTAACCTTGACATAACGGAAGTTGATAGGTTAGATTTCTAGGTTGTTAGATCTAATAAATCTTGCACCTTGTTTTGAGAGCGTTAATCTCTATAGATCGGAAGATGATGAGATTGATAGACGGATTACTTACGGAAGTAGGAATTCATACCTTTGATAGGTGAAACCACAAAATTGAATTAAAATCATGAGATGAACTAGGATTGAGATCACTTGGTTTGTATATTGTTTGATCCCATGTATCGTTGTTTTATGTTCTTTTCGTTTATAGTTTTATTTATTTATTTTCGCTTTTATCCTTCCTGGCTTTGGATTTACAATCCTCTGTCCAGTTTATTTTCCGTTTTAGTTTAGGTTTAGTAATAAATAGTAGTAACAATTTAAGGAATTAATAAGATTAGGTTCAACATCCCAATTCCCTGTGGATCGATACCCGTACTTACCCTACTATGCTAGCAATTACCCGATATTCGGTCGGTTAGGAGTTAGTTTGCATGTTAGGTATAGGTTTATAAATTTTCTTTTTGTTTAGTGATGCAAAATCCTCCGAACAAAAGTGGCGCCGTTGCCGGGGAATCGGTGTTTTGTTGAATCTAATTGAGTTAATTCTTCTATTTTGTTACGATTTAATTTTTTGGAATAAAAGGGGTCGTTAGGGCACATAGTAGTATTTTGGCCGTAACTTTCGGCTCGAGTGTCCGTTTGGGACGCGGGACCCCAATTCGGAAAGCTCGTTCCGACGCCGACGACGTGGTGAACGGCCATAGGCCGTTCAACACCGTTTTCGAGGTCAAAATCCACTGTTTTCCCTTCCATTTTGGCCCTAGAAGATTTCACCACGTTTTTTTTTTCCTCCGTCTTAGTTTTTTTTTTTTTTGTTTTAAATTTTTCGTAGGTAGGTTTCCGTTTCTGTTTCCGTTTCTTTTTTCTGTTTCTTTTCTTTCAATAAGAGTAGCGTCACACAAATTGAGAGTTTTTATTTTTGCCGTGTTTCGATGACCGTTGGGTTAAGAATGTGCAAAAAGTTTTTTACTCGATTTGTGAAACGTGAAGTGTAACCTAATCGTAACCTAGTGCCCTCTCGTGCTTAAATTTATCCGTGGGCTGCTTGTATGTGTGATTTGATGATATGAATTGCCATGAGTTTAAGATATTAGTTTAGGGTTTGCTGCGTTTTTCAATTTCTGCTGCGAATTCGATGTTGGACGAGCGTTCAAGGTAAGAGAACGCCCGTCCAGTCCATAACATGCAGGTGAACGGGCGTCCTGACTATTAGACGCCCGTCCGTCCAGATTTGCTCAACTCTGTTCCAGTTTTTCTGAGTCAGACGAGCGTTCGGCTCATTGAACGCCCGTCCAGTGCAAAAATTTCCAGGCAAACGCCCGTTTGGTATGAGTGAACGCACGTCCAGGTCCAATTTCTTCTTAACTTGATTTTTAATGCTTTATTTGATGTGGATACTTTCATATGAGCTTCTGTGGCTAGTTATTTTTACGTAGATGTTCTGAACTTGCATGTTTACACCTTTCCATCTACTGATCCATGTTAAATAATTGATTAATTTTTATATACATGCTTCATTAATTGACATGGATGTTTTATTGTGAGCCTCTGTGGCCTTTGTATATGCGTAGATGTCCTGTTCTTTCACCGTTATGGTTTTCTTTCCATCTATTGCAATCCATGTTGAGTAATTCACCTAGCTAGACGTGATTCTAATATGACTTATGCTGTTCCTGTTGTCGTATATCTAGGATGTCATGATTCATCCATGCATGTTATAGTTACTGTCGGTTCTCGTATGCTATAACTGTTCTTATTGTTGTTTAGTAGCTAATGTCGGTTTCCGTATGCTACATATCGTTGTGATGAATCTTGTGAGCTTTGAGACCTATGTGCTTTCTTGTTATTCTTGTAACTCATATGGGTAGCTACTGTCGGTTTTCCGTATGCTACCATGTCTTCTTATGAGTTATATCTGTTTAGTATAGCTAATCTTGTTGGTTTTCCATAATGCTATCACCTTTGATGAGTCTTAAGGCGCGTCTACACTGCATATAATGAATAGTACTGTCGTTTATCGTAAACTATCATTATTTGGTAGACGTTTATGATATACATGTCGTGTTGCAAATGAGTGGGCTAGTTTTCTTTCTTTTATTTTCTTTTATTCTTGCATATCATTTAGTTGCATGTCATCTAGTTGCATTGTTTTTCTATTTTTCTTTTATTTTTCTTGAGGGTAGTTACTGTCGGCTTTGCCGTACGCTACCACTTTATCATGTAGATTGCATTGTAATATCTTTTTCATGTAGTTGCACCTAGCCCTACTGTTTTGTAATGTTCCATGTATAATTTCCATCTTTATATGGACTTAATTTGAAAAATCTCTATGACTTCTTTTCCATGTTTAATCCTCTATCATTATTAGTTGGAGTTTGATGTTTCTGTTTGCACATGTGGTCTATATTATTCTACAAGCTTCTGTGGCTTTATTTCTTTTTGTGCTTATATCAAACTTCCGTTCAGTTGTGTTTAGACGCTTAGATGTTCTGTACTTTCCCTGTTTGATTTTTCCATCTGAAGCGATTCTATTTTGTGCTTTTTATGTTATATTCCCCTATTCCCCGAGATATTGCCATGTTTGTTCAAGTGTGCAGGATATTTGCGATAGCAATTGTGAGCTTTCAGATGAAGCCAGTTTTCCGGTGGATGGTCCACAGTCTCCTGATTTCTTCAAGCGTTTCTGGATTGGATCTCTGGCCACTTCCAGAATTGCTCCCTTTTTCGAACTACAATCAGCTAAGTTCTTTTATCTTTCCTTTTAATTCTGCACAACATGAGGACATGTTGTAATTTAAGTGTGGGGGAGGGAAATGGTTTTATGTATCTACATTCATTTGCCATACTATTATATTTCTATGAAAGTGCTACATTCATGTTTTGTCCCAAGTGGGCAAAGGCATATCTTTATTTGAGTTTTTATATCATTGGTGCATTATTTTGCATATTTAGTAAATTTAGTTGTTTCACCCAACACTATTTTTCACGTGCCATAGTAAATGATGAGCTATAATTTAAAGCTATGCCCATTTGATTAGAGATTTTTGATGATTATCGCATGATTCTTTGCTTACATACGAATTTTGAAAATTTTAATAGTTTGTGTTTAGAATTAAAGTATGACATACTGTGAATATCTGAAGGTTTGAATGTGATAGGAAGAATATAATTTAAGGTTTGAATACCACTCTAAGATGAATAATATGAATAAGATATATATATATATATATATATATATATATATATATATATATATATATATATATATATATATATATATATATATATATATAAAAGTGTCGGAAGTAGTTGCCAATGATTTGAGTGCGGTAGGGCATTATCACGAAATGTCCTATACCACTATGAGGTTAATAGCTCCCGACTGCCTGATGATAGTAGTCCAGCTAGGGTGTTATCACGAAATATCCTATTGCTGGGAATGAGGGCATATGCTATACGTGTGTAATTAAGAGAACTTTAAGAAAAATTAGTGAATGGTAATGTGAAAAGATGGGTGAGAACCGTAGTTATCTTCTGACTATCCCAGTATAAACTGAAAGATATGTTGTAGGGATTATCCTCTGAGTATGTCGGAAAGATCCTAAGCGCATTTTATTATCCTTTTCGGAATATGTATGTTTTGTGAGGTGCATGTTATAATCGTTTTTATATTTCTGATCTAAATGGGATGTTAGCTAGTTTTGCTTGAGTCAATTTCAAGTGTGGATTTAGTGGAAATTTATTATGGCTATGCACACACACTTGGGTGAACCTCTAAACTATTGAATATGCTTTATGGTTGCATAAATGTTTATATGTCTCGAGTCTTGATTATGTTTTGTCTTGCTCGGGACGAGCAAGGTTTAAGTGTGGGAGAGTTGTTAAGGGTGATTTTATACGTTTTATAAGGATATATTTTATATCAATTCTCTCCATATTCGTATGTTTCTCATAGAAATCGAGCTTTATATTGAAATATTGAGCAAGTGGTGTTTTCGATAGTTAAATTGCAAAGCGTAACGAAGTATGTGCTTAAATTGTGATTTTATATTATTTTGGAGTTATGTTACTGTTAAGGCCATATTTATATGATTATTAAGGGTTTATTTCATTATTATTTTCCCCACATTTGCGTAATTTACATGAGAATTAAGGGTTTAAGTGTGATTATTAGGTAAATGTCATTTTAATATGGTTATTTGCAAAATTGGTTATTTTAAGTGTTTAATTGATTTAATTATGATTATTTGGATTTCATTACATTTTGCAATGTTCATTTATCTTTTAGGAGACTTAATTTCGAGATGATCAATCAAAGATATGGGAAAATAAAAGAGATAAGGAAAGAAATCAATCAAGATAAAGATGGAAATATCAAGGAATCCGTTCGCATCAATCCGGACGAGTCCATGCGGCGTCCAATATGGACGGGCGTCTTGTAATTCGGACGAGCGTCTAGAGAAGAAAAGTTGAACGAGAGAGTTTGGACGGAATCGGACGAGCGTCTTGATAGCGTCTAAGGCATCTTGAACGGGCGTCCATATAAGCGAACGAGCGTCCGCCGCCGACCTAAGGCTAACCGACTTAGAGCTCTATAAATACAACGGCAGAAATTTCCCAACCCTAAGAACATACTTTTTTACGCAACATTGAGATCGCAAATTCACCAAAAGCCGCGGCCGAGAACCCTAATTTCACAGAGATGCAAATCTCCAACCCAACAATCATCTCCAACATGATTGTTGGCTAAAAGCCGTGCAGTGAGTCGACGGAGGAAGCCCATCAACAACAAAACCAACTAGAGAGTTCGATGCTTAAGTTTATGAGTTTATTTCATAGTTTTTCATTACTTTGGATCTGTTTTGTATTGTTTAAGTTTTATTGAATTAAGATTTGATGAAACGATCTATGTTTAATTTATGCTTGAATAAATTTATGAAAGTCTCGTTTATTTAAGTTCTCTTTTATTCAAAGTAATGCATCTAATTGTGTTTTAAGAGATTATGCATGATTAGTTGAGTAAGAGTTTGGAAACAATCTCGTGATTTCGTGTTGATTGCATGTTTAGTTTATTTGAAAAGATAAACGAAACCCTAGAATTTGGTTGAAGAAATTTAATTGAATTCGTGAATAAATCACTACTAAAAACTATGTCTTTTTAATCACCGTCTAGTTGGATTGTTGGTTGATAGGTGGAACCTAGTCGCCTTGCTGTGTTTTCCTTTATTGTTTATTAATCAAATCGTTTAGATTAAGTTTAGTTTAAGCTCTAGTTTTATAAACCCTAATTTCCTGCTGTTTTCCTGCACTTTTCTCGCGCTTCATAATCGGACGCTCGTCCGCAATAGCGTACGCTCGTCCATTAGATTTCGTTTTCGTGACGCTCGTTCACTTTAGTGAACGCTCGTCCGTTTTCTCGTTTTCTTATTTTCTCGCTTGTTTTTATTCTTGTCTTAGATTTAATTCTTAGGTTTAGGTTTTAGTTAGTTTCAACCTTAGTTTAGTTAATAGTCGTGACATAATCGATAGAGTAATTGTTCTTTGATCCGATAAACATTCCACTCCCTTAGGACGACCCGTAAACATCCTATACTACGATCCTTATACTTGGGGTGTTTCGGTTATAAATTGTAAAACTCGTTTTTACCGAACAGTTACGCTTTGGTATGTTTTACTATCTTTTAGATACATGTTTTCGAGCTAAAAGGGGATTAGAAGAGGTTGCATTCGGATTTTCTGATGAGGAGAAGAGATAGGGATGAGAAGAAAAGGATAAAGATGAAGAAATCAGCTTCCAGGCATGCTGGACGTTCGTTCATGTCCCGTCCACTATGGACGGGCGTCCATTGAATCAGAGTGGCGTCCAGGAGAAGAATTTTTGAACAGAGAGTTTGGACAGAGGTTGAACGAGCGTCTGCCTGGCGTCCAAAGAAGTTGGACGAGCGTCCAAGTGTTCCGGACGGGCGTCCGCGGCCGACTTAAGCACAACCGACCTAGTTTTTGACCTAGCCGACTTATTTTCCTATTTATAGCAGCAGCGCCCCAAACCCAAAAACACAAGTTTTGACATCAGATTTTCTCATAACAGCAGCCGCTTTCTGAGAGTTTCAAGGCCGGTCACCCGAGCCTTGTGCTCGGGTGATCCGGGTTAGATTAGGATGCTTTTGTTTTATTTGTGATTCATGGAGATCATCCATTGTAAAAACTATGTGAGTTTATCTTTTAATTTATTCAATCCTTTGCTTATCTTTACGATCTTTGATTCGTTTTGTATCTTCCTATGCTTATGTGCTATGCAATCAATATCGGAAGATGAATTGCTTATTGATGTTTACCGTATGACGAGAGTCGGTGTAAACCTTAGATCACCACAGGAAGGATGGGATTTTTAACCTTGACATAACCGAAGTTGATAGGTTAGATTTCTAGGTTGTTAGATCTAATAAATCTTGCACCTTGTTTTGAGAGCGTTAATCTCTATAGATCGGAAGATGATGAGATTGATAGACGGATTACTTACGGAAGTAGGAATTCATACCTTTGATAGGTGAAACCACAAAATTGAATTAAAATCATGAGATGAACTAGGATTGAGATCACTTGGTTTGTATATTGTTTGATCCCATGTATCGTTGTTTTATGTTCTTTTCGTTTATAGTTTTATTTATTTATTTTCGCTTTTATCCTTCCTGGCTTTAGATTTACAATCCTCTGTCCAGTTTATTTTCCGTTTTAGTTTAGGTTTACTAATAAATAGTAGTAACAATTTAAGGAATTAATAAGATTAGGTTCAACATCCCAATTCCCTGTGGATCGATACCCGTACTTACCCTACTATGCTAGCAATTACCCGATATTCGGTCGGTTAGGATTTAGCTTGCATGTTAGGTATAGGTTTATAAATTTTCTTTTTGTTTAGTGATGCAAAATCCTCCGAACAAATACCACATTTCTTTTATGTCTATTGTTGGTCAATGACCGTCTCTATGTTGCTTCTTAATTAGGTTAGAATCGTTTATAATTAAAGTTGCATTATCTCTGTGGGATCGACCTTGACTCGCATTTACTATACTACGATGTACCTAGTATTTTTGCTTGTAATATCGATGTTAGTGACTTACACGCGATAAATTATTCAAAAAGTTAGGAATTCTAAAGCCAAGAAGGGCTACGTTATCTTTAAAATTGACCTTGAGAAGGCGTAGGATAAATTTAACTGGCATCCCTTGGAGCATATGTTGGTTCTGTTTAATTTTCCTGCGAGCATTATTAAACTTATCATGAGTTGTGTCTCGTTGGCAAATATTTCGGTCTTATGGAATGGGGAAGCTACGGATAAATTTGTTGCTAGTAGGGGTATTCGTCAGGGAGATCCCATTTCTCCTTACTTATTTGCGCTTTACATTGAATTTCTTTCTATTGCTTTGGATCTTGGTGTGAAGAATAAAAAATGGAAACATGTGATCCTCAATAAGGATGGGCCTGCTATCTCTCACCTCTTTTTTGCAGATGACCTCATTATTTTCACTAGAGCTAATGTGCAGGAGGTCTCCAATCTCATGTGAGCTCTTAATATTTATTGTTCTATCTCGGGCCAATCCAGCAACAGGGAAAATCCAAGGTTTCTTTAGCCCCGACGCTGATGGTGGGGTTATCAAAGACATTTTTGAGATTTGTAACATGTCCAAAACTAATGAACTTGGCAAATATTTGGGTGTTCTCTTCATTCACAGTAGATTTTCTAATAGGAAGTGCATAATAAACTTCAAGGGTAGAAGTCCAGATGTTTGACTATGGCAGGAAGATTAACTTTGATTAATGTCAATTGTGCGATCCCTTCGAACCTTATGCAATCGGTTTGGCTCCCCCAGAATACTTGTGATAAATTGGATCGTATCAATATGGACTTTCTCTGGGGATCTTCAGAAGAACAAAGGAAAACATTTGATCAACTGGGATTCGGTGCTAAAGGGCAAATATGATGGTGGGCTTGGAATAAGAAATGCTAGGGATAATAATATTGTTCTCCTAGATAAGTGTGGGAATAGCATTATAAGTAAACTCAACAATAATATCATTATCAGTCACTAATTTTGACAGACTAATCAGGTTTCTGGTGATTTTAGGAACATAAAGCACAGTGTTCAAAAGTATGGAACCAATATGTGTGTACAAAACAGTGTGACCAATGTGATCAATGGTTAGATTTTCACCATTCCCTACTATTAGTGTATCATTACCATGATAAGGGACACTCTGATTCAGGTTTCCTAGGCCTGAAGTGGCATGAGTTGTGGCACCACTGTCAAGATACCAGGCATGATCTACTACAGAACTTGGTGTAGCCATAAATGCTGAAGGTTTATTAGGTCTTCGAGCTGGATTTTGATTCTAATCTACTGGTTGGAAGTCTGTCTCAAACCTGTGCCAGAAAATCCCTACATTGTGGCCACTCTTCCTACACAATTGGCACACCATTCTGTTACCAGATGATGATCTTCCACCACTTTTTCCTCTACTTCTTCCTCCACCTCTACCTCTATATGAATTTTGTCATGATCCAAATGGTCTGGGATTGGATCTTCCTTGGCCATAACCACCAGAATAGTTCACATAGTTTGCAAATGGATTAGTCTGTGACAGTGCCATCTGTGAGTGAGGATTGAATCTAGCCAATAGCCTCTCATGGGTGATTAGCTGTGATTGTACTTCTTGCCATGAGAGGGATCCAATTCTAGCAGTTAAATTAACAATTACTGCTTCATAATCTTTGTCTAATCCTCCTAATGTAGCAAGGATCAATTCATACTTAGAGATAGGGTACCATGTTGTTGTCAAATTATCACTATAGGACTTCATTAGGGCAAGGTAATCAGCCATGGTTTTGGATCCCTTTTCTTCCTTAGTAAGTGCACTCTTGTATTCTAACATTCTAAACTCAGATTTGATTATTATAAAGGAGTTCTAGGGCATACCAAACTTCATGTGAGGTTGAACAGCCAATTACCTCAGTGAGAGCCTATTCAGTCATGCATCCAAGCAGTCATTCCATAAGCAAGTGATCCACTGAGTCATATTCTTCAAATGTTGGGTTCACCGGAAGTATTGGTATCTCCGGTGGCCATGGTTTTTTTCCCAAAAAATACCCATCAAGTTTATATCATTTCACAACAGGCAGATTGTGTAACGTCATAGCAAGTAATTATCTCGATTGAGCTTCACAGTGGTGGCCTTATTCAGATGGCCATGAAAGGGTGCTGGTGTCATATTGTGGAATGGTGACGTAGGACTCACAGAACGGAAAAATGGGTGTAAGATTCTCAGGCCGGTGGAGTGTTTGTTCCAAATTCAAACCAGAGAATAAGGGACTTGCATTCGTTGTATGCAAGCTGGACGGTGGTGGGAACGGACCACCATGATAGAAGGCAGATGTTGGTGGAAGAGGAAAACCAGAAATTGGAATTCCGGTTACAACTTGGATTTCTGATATTACAGAGCTTACAGGGAAGGTGGTTGTTATGGGAGTAGTGTTTACTTCACCTCCGGTGACGGAGGGAGCAATGGATCGAGGCGGCGGCGGTGGCTCAGCCATCTTCCTAGCTCCGATACCAAAAGAAAATTAACGGTAGAATAACTTTTTCATTCAATACTCAAATGTCAGCTAGTGCACCCTTTACATACACAATTCTGTTACATCATTTCACACACACCAAGACGCAGAATCTCTACACCAAGTCTAACAGCTAGATAATGTCAGAATGACATGGCAACCTAGTCACAGCTAGACCAATAGACAAATGACAGCAGCATTCACAGCTCTTCATTCTTTCATACGAACAGACGCAATGCTTCATTTTGATTCTGAAATTATCATAAAACAAATGTTGAGTTGGTCCAAAAAAATATATATTGGATTGGCCAGCCCAAAGCCCAAGTCCAAGCCCGAGCTCGAGCTAACGTGTTTCCGATCCAACAAAGATCTAAAATCTTATTCCTTCACAAAATTCTCTTGCCCCTTGAAGTTATCCTCTAAGTCTAATTCCACATCTTACATGTAGAGCCAACTTGAGGCATCTTACGTATGTGGGATAAATGAATCACAATTCATATACTAACATGCACGTAAATCACATCACTTTTAGGCAATAATTTCCTATTTACCCGATATCAGAATCGAGTGATTCAAAAACTTTATATCAACTATAATATTAGTAGTTTTCAAAACTGTTTTTATCTTCCGTTACTTCATACCATAGGTCGATTGAAATTGAACTCGAAGTTGATTGTTTTCCACTTGTTCCAAACTCAAATTTAAGATGAAATTTCGACTAATTAGAAGTGTTAGATATCAAATGTTCTTTATCGGTTCGTTTTTTTCCACTTCGGTAAAAACCAGGGATTTCGGTTATCTCGTTATATATAAACCAATTTTTTTTTTCCGACTCTCCGTTATATAAATCGAACCAAAGTGGTTCATTTTTTGGCATCCAACAGACAGTGCGGATTCAGTTTTACATTTCAATCAACCAAATTTTTTTGAATTCTCGTTTCGATTTCGACACAACAAAGTGTATATTTCGATACGGTTTATTTTCTTTTTCCCTTCGGTAAAAACCGGGATATCGGTTATCTCGTTATATATAAACCGTTTTTTTTTTGCTGACTCTCCGTTACATAAAGCGAACAAAAGTGTACATTTCGATACAGTTCATTTTTAGTGCCTCCAATAAACAGTGCGGCTTCAGTTTTATATTTCAATCAACCGGAAATTTTCGATTTCTCGGTTCGATTTCGACACAACAATTGAATATACACAACAAAGTGTATATTTCGATACGGTTCAATTTTTCTTTCCTTCGGTAAAAACCAGGGATTTCGGTTATCTCGTTATATATAAACCGATTTTTTTTTCCGACTCTCCGTTACATAAATCGAACCAAAGTGGTTCATTTTTTGTGCATCCAACAGACGGTTCGGATTCAGTTTTACATTTCAATCAACCAAAAAATTTTGCTTTCTCAATTTGATTTTAACACAACAATTGAATATACACAACAAAGTGTATATTTCGATACGGGTCATTTTTTTCCCCTTCGGTAAAAACCGGGATATCGGTTATGTCGTTATATATAAACCGATTTTTTTCCCGACTCTCCGTTACATCAATTGAACAAAAGTGTATATTTCGATTCGGTTCATTTTTAGTGCCTCCAGAGAGTGCGGATTCAGTTTTACATTTCAATCAACCGGAAATTTTCGATTTCTCGATTCGATTTCGACACAACAATTGAATATACACAACAAAGTGTATATTTTGATACAGTTCATTTTTAGTACATCCAACTGACAGTGCAGATTCGGTTTTAAATTTCAATCCACCAAATTTTTTTGATTTCTCGATTCGATTTCGACGCAACAATTGAATAAACACTACAAAGTATATATTTCGATACGGTTCATTTTTAGTACCTCCAATAGACAGTGCGAATTCATTTTTAAATTTCAATCAACCGAAAATTTTCGATTTCGATTCGATTTCAATCAACCAAAAATTTCCGATTCGATTCGGCACAACAATTGAATAAAACCGTGTACTTTTTTTTATCATACGTGTACCGTTAGTAGTTTGTGTAGAAAAGGGAGAAAAAAACTGACAGATTTGAAGTTTTACTGTGTAGTGTACGATGGAGATTAGTCGAGTTTAGCTATAAAATACAAAAAAAAAAAATAAGGGCAAACAAATATCCGCGCGAGAAGGTGTGCGCGTGTGTGCGACGTGGACACCGTATTAAATATTTTTATTATTTTGAACAACATAACGTCGGGGGAACCGACGGCCGTTTATAAAAGTACGAACGTCAAACGTTCGCTAGTTTATAAAAAAAAAAAATCAAATGTCCGTTTAGAATATTCTGCATACACGTGGCCACATTCACCAAGGATCCGTTGTTTTGTCCTTTTTTTTCTTTTTCTTTTTCTTTTTCTTTTATGAAAGTAACATATCTATGTCAATGGGAACAAAAATAATATATTACCGATTCAAAAAATGAGTTATATCAAAATAGACAGCTAACTTATTTTCCAAAGTAAATGCTGAAGACAAGGGCGGGAACATGGCCCGCCACCAATCTAGAATGAATTTGACATACTGTAAGCCTAAAAAATACATTTTAAAATATAAATCCTTTGATTTTGTATTTTTATATCAGAATATAATTTTATTTAAAATATAATAGTGTTATGAAACTAATAAAAGAAAAAACATGAACAAAGTACTGAAGATAAAAGAGAAATGTTTGTGTATTATTTCACTGGTATCATGGGGTATTTATAGTTGAGATTACAGTGTGAATACAATACAATAAATAAACCAGAAAATCTTATAATTAATTGAATAATAGATAAACATATTATTATCTTTTATAACACTCCCCCTTGGATATTATTCAACAAACAATATATATGATATGCCTCATCAAACTTTTACTAAGAAAAAATCCATTGGGAAAAAATCTTAATTAAGGAAAAAGAGTACATATTTATTTATGTTGATTTACTCCCCCTGAACCAAGCATCAATTAAAGTCTTCCAAACGTCGCATCCCATGCTCTTCACCAGTCTTTCGAATGTGGCAGTTGACAATGTCTTAGTAAATAAATCCGCCAGGTTGTCGGTTGATCGGATCTGTTGCACATCAATTTCCCCATTCTTTTGCTAGTCTATTATGTGGCTGAATTAATTTCTCAATCTGAGTTGCATAACGTATATGTCATTTACTATTAACTTTACTAGAAAAATCCAGTGGGAAAAAAACTAGACAAGGTAAATAGTTCATGTCATATGCGTTTTTACGTGTTGCCCTGACTGTTTCGTTAAAAACCTTTAACTAAGAAAACTCTGTGGAAAAAACTTGGTTAAAAGGAAAAAGAGTACAGGCATTGGTTTTAAGACCAAATGCTTAAAATAGTTTTGAAGTTGTCGCTCCCCCTGACAACAACAATCTTTCTAATGTACGCATTCCAGTACTATAAACACATTTTTTCTAAAACAGATGTAGGAATGATCTTAGTGAACAATTCTTCTAGGTTGTTACTAGAGCATACTTTGTATATTTGTCTCTTCTAGACTTTATTTAGATAATTGAATGTAAGGGCTAAATACTGTCATGCCCACTACTCATCATGCAACACATGGAACTCAGTCGGCACTATAATTATAAAAACAATGGGCAAAGTAATACAATCGCAATTGCATGCATATATTTCTACTCTCACACGTCGTAGTAGTCTTATAAATTCATGACATTATGTTTGAGTTACTTATATATATTCCTTCCTCAATAGGACTATACTATAGCCATATTACATTCAACTTGAATGTTAACGACATTTTTAACTTAACAGTATGCATGTTGCGATTGTCATCTTAATTCGTTTCTGAAATACACCAAGGATTTTCAAATCAATATTAATGTCAAACGACCCATAAATATGCGGTCATGACATATGAAAACTCAAAATTACTGTCAGATATATTAGTTAGTGGAATATAACATTATCTATAATGGGAGAATATATTTGATCATTAACAAACATATAAAACGTATTTTAGATTTTTATCTTCCAAATTTATAACACTTATCCACCATCTAAACGGTATGAAAAATCACAAACGAACAGAGATAGTATCACTTTGTTTTTTTTCCACACATATAAAAAACTTAAATAAGTATGTTAAATTTTGTTATTATAATAACACACACACATACATATATATATATATATATATATATATATATATATATATATATATATATATATATACATACCATATATTAACTAAAAATACGCGCACTCAAACAATAACTAGGTGCGCACTAAAATAAAGTGATCGTACGCACTATTTTAGTAGTATGTACGGTAAGCATGGATCAATAGGTATGTATATGAACTCATTTCTATATATATATATATATCTTTCATTTAATTATGGGAACAAATACGGTTTAGTGGTTCATAATAACATTGCAATTTTTTTTTTCTACTCAAAAGAAAAAACATTACATTTTTTTTGTGTCGGTCATAATGTCATATTTTATTCGATTATCGTCCCGTTCCGAATAAAAATCTCTTACTACGCCTCTAAAAAAACTCTATTTTATATCAGAACACTAACCTTGCGCCGATGCTTGTAGATAAATAATCATTTTACTAAAGCTTCCGTGCGTATATTAAAAGCAAAGCTAAACATATCTCATACCTCCAATGATGACAAAATAATCATACCAAACTGAAGGATGTACACGTTTCATTTCACACACATTCAACAACTGAACTATTTTTTCCGTTCTTTTTCTTCTCATCAAATTCCGCTCCACCAAAATAAAAACAATCATGCTTGATCCAAGAAATAGCCATGTTGACAATAGCAACTTTCAGCTGTTTGATCCATTCAGAAGCATAAACAGCAGCCATCTTCTTCCGGACAAGGCAAAAAGACAAACACCTGAAAGGCATGACGATTGGGAGGAAGGGGAAGTTGACTTGAAGCTTTTGGAATCAGAAAAAGAAGAAGAAGATTCTGGAATTCAATCACCTCCCTTGTGGAAGAATAATAATAATAATAACAGTCCAATTATGCATCATCATCATCCTCTGTCTCCGAATTCCAGGAGACGAGAAGCCATTGTTAGAGGGCAGAGAGAGCTCATGGATATGGTGAAAAACTTACCCGAATCTTGCTACGAGCTATCCTTGAAAGATCTGGTTGAACATATTCCTAGAGCCGCCCAAAATCAACAAGAATGTTTACTCCAACAGGAGGATGATCATGATCATGATCAGATTCAAACTCAATCAAATAGGCAAGGAAGCAAGAAATTTGATAAGAAGAGAGGTTATAGTGTGGAGAATAATAATAATAAAGGGATGTTCTTGAAGATGGCGTTTCCTGTTGGAAACAGAACGAGAAAAAGCATCGTGCTTTTGAATTCATCATCATCCAATTCAAAAGGGTCCAGCAAATTATTAGATGGTAATGGGAAAACATCAAAAAATAGTGGTGATACTGATAAGTATTGGTGGAAGAAGAGATTTTCAAAGTCAAGTGAGAGTGATAGCAGCAGATCAAGCAGCCATAGCCGAAGCATTACAAGCAGTAGTAGCAGCAGCAGCAGGAGCAGCACTAGTACAAGGTATGTTCTTCTTGGCTCTGTTTGAACATTTAAAAAAAAATAAAAAAAAATTGTTTAATTAGAGTATAATTAGTTGGATTTTACATATAATCTATTGGATGTTGTGTATGAAGATATTCATAATCAAGAGAAAAATGTTTTTTTTTTTTTCAAATAAAAACTAATTTTGCTTTCCAATTGAAAAATGGCAGCCAAAATGCCAAATATTTCTACATAGTTTTTCCACTCTCCTCTGCTATAAAACGATGCCAGATCCTCTGCTTCGAGGAAGGCTTGTTGTGATAAGGGGAAAACACTCAAAACGACGTCGTTTTTGAGTGTTTTACACCTGCACATTAGATTAGATGGTAGGGTTTACAGGAGAGGATCCAAATTCTATAAAACTCGAAGATGAATGCATTTATTGGCCAGACCAATAATGACACGTTTGGATTGCGGTAATGGAATTGGAATGAAATGTTTTTTTCATTCCGTTCCATCAATTAGACGTGTTTAATAACGGAAGAATGGAATATGTTTTTATTCCAACGGAATTAAATTGATGATTTCATTACATCCAAAATCTAATGGAATGAAAAAATAAATCATGCAATAAGCAACGGGATTCATTCCACTGTCTACCAAACACAGTAATGGAATGATATCATTTCGTTTCATTGCATTTCATTCCAACAGATTCATTCCATTCCATCAATTCAAACGAGCCATAAGAATTAGATTCTGAAAGCACGATATAAACCGAATTCCGAATTAATCAGACCAGGTGATCTCGGATCCCGGATGACTTTAAGAAAGAAAAAAATATTAATACTGTATAACCAACGCAAGTTGCTTAAAGACGTCATGTAATTGGGAACTGTTAAGGCGTTGTTTCCGAATCAGGAGGACCAAATCTCTCTGTTACATTACATATTGGGGCACAATATATATTATTATCTATATTTTATTATCAACCATATATTATTATTCAACCATATTAAACTTTTTTTTTTTGCCCACTAACCATATTAAACTTAACTTAATAAAGTACTTGTTTTCCTCTACAAAAAAAAACTTAATAATTATGTATCATAGATTGATTGATTTAAATCCCGTTATAATTAGTAGTGTATAAATAAATTGTGTAATCGATCGTGTCGATTTTGTTGTAATAGAAGATTTCCTTATTGTATTAATCGCTCTACACATTTTATCATACTTAAAATTTTATCATACTTAATCATACTGTACACCATATTGATATACGAGTCACAATGGGGACATAAAATTTGACTTTAGATGTAGTTCAAAATTCGTGTTTCTCTTCTTTGTTTTGACAAAAATGCATTTCTCTTCTTTGAATACCATAAGTTATTGGGAGTGGTATTGCCAAGGCTTAAATCGGTGACAATTTTTTTGGTCTTGTCAAAGCATTATAGTGTTAAAAATATGTTTTAGCATTAACGATTTAAGTTTTGGCAATACCACTTGCCTAAGTTATTAGTTGTGTTAATTTTATTTTTTTTTGTCAAAACTGATAAAATTTTGATTATAAATAAAAGACTAACACAACATTTCAAGTGTAAAATCACTTACACCGTAAAACCTTTAAAAAGTGTATTACAGAGATTTCTTTTAGGAAAAATAGCATTCTTGAATACTTTGATCATTTCATAATCTACACAAATTTCAAAAAAAAGATCTTAACTTTCTAATCATTATTTCAATCACTTTAATTTTTTTAATTTTTTTTTACCGTAAAATACAGATTGTGTAAAATTACAGCGCATTCCTCAAGATTTGTAAATTTTCTTTTATATCTACCGCATTATGTGATCGAGATTTTGTAAACAAGACAAAAGTATTTAAAATTGTATAATAGAGAATTTACTAAGAGAATCTGATGCAAATGCTATATTGATAATGATTCACATCTATTCAAAGACTTTGCGATTTACCATTTTGATACCTCGCATTGGTTGTAGCATTATTTTTGTGTTACGTGTAGCAAATGGATATCTAGTACAAATAAACTAAATTTATTCACCCCTCTAAATTTATTTCAAACCTTTCCAAGGACCAACAAATCCATTAGGGTGGACTTTAAGTTTAAACACCCATCTATTGCCAACCAAATTTTGGGCATGTGAGGGAGACACCAAATCTCATGTATGATTTCTAATAAGAGTATTGTATTCATCCTCCATAGCTTTCTTCCAACTTGGTTTAATGAGAGCATCTGACACCTTAGTGGGAGCAGTCGGAGAGGGAGATGAAGTGGAGGTGGCGAAATAGGAATAGGTTTTAGGCTTGAAGATACGACTCTTAGCTCTAGTTTTCTTAGGATGCTGGTTAAGTAAAAGAGGTGGTAAGGTTGGAACATATGAATGGGTGATGGACTCAAGTAGGGTGATGAGGTTGGGTATACTAGAGGAGATGGTAATTAGAAGCATCAGATGAGGGTGTAGATGGACACACATATGATGTGTGAGGAGTAGGAATTCTATTTGGGATAGAGAAAGTGGATGAGGAAATTACAAGTGACTAAGGATTGACACCAACATCTAAAGAGGCAGTGGTTTCTGGACTTGATGAAGGAGGCGAAAAAATGGAAGGTGTCGGAGTAGTGGATGGGACGGGAAGACATAGAATAGGATCTGAGATAGGTTGGGAAGGTTGAGATGGAATGTACATGTTCTTCAAATAAGGAAAACTAGATTCATCAAATGACACATTCTTAGAAATGTAGACTATGCCATAAGGATCAATGCACATGTGACCTTTGTGGTTTGGACTAAGTCCTAAATTAACAAACTTTTGAGTATGGAATTGAAATTTCTTGGTTTGTAAGAGTCTTAAAATAGGGTAGCAAGCACACTCAAACACCTTGAGCAAGGTGTAATCTGGTAATTTATTAAACATCTCGAAAGGAGATTTGTGTCCAAGGTCAGGTGTGGGAGATAGTTTATGATCCTAATAGAGTGTTGAAGACTTTCCCACCAAAATTCAAGGGGCATTGATGCTTGAGCTAAGAGAGTTAATCCCATTTCAACTATAGCCTTATGTTTTCTCTCAGACTTGTCATTTTAGGCTTGAGCATGAGGAAATGAGCGTCTAAATCAAATTTCTGAATTTTTAAGATATGTTTTAAAATATTTATACTCACCCCAATATCATTTTGTAAACATTTGATTTTATGGTTTAACTAATTCTCAACCAGAGACTTAAAGTGAATAAAAGATTTGAATGGCATCATGTTTCAATTTAGAGGAAAAATTCATGTGAATATGGTGAAGTCATCAACAAAGTCAATGTAATAAGTATATCCATTTGTGGATGTTACAAGGGAAGGTCCCCATAGATCTAAGTGAACAAGTTCAAGGGGATATTTTGTTTTAGTGTTAGAATTAAGGTAAGGAAATGGGTGTTGTGAACCGAAATAGAAAGCTTCACAAAAAGACATTCATATCCAACTTCACATTACAGACTCTTAAGACTTGATTCAGCACCCTTCTAGAGGGGTGACCTAACCTTTTATGCCAAGTACTACCAGTACGCTTATTTGGCTCAATACTAACATAAGACTCGAGACTGTTTCTAGGTTGACTCCAATCAGTCTAAACACTAGAGGATGAAGTTGAGGTAGGCTTGGACTGAAGAGAGCTCAAGGATGATGGACCTTGAAGTTAATAGAGGATATTCCTGAGAATTCCTTCATGAAGAACCTTATTTGTAGCTACGTCCTTCACACGATAACAAGTAGAATAGAACCCAATGTAAACATGATTATTTGAGGTTAATTTGAAAACACTTAAGAGATTTTTAGTAATGTCAGGAACAGAGTTTTAGCTATTCAGTAGAGCTCTGATACCAAGTCAGAGTATTAGCTATTCAGTGGAATGAAGAATATTTTCTTATTACTCAGCAGAGTGAACAATACACCATTGATATGCAGATCAGAATCTAGTAACAAATGCACCATATCTATGTTGTTTAAATATATATATATAGAGTGGACTACAATGGATGATGATGTTTTAACTATTATGGGCGCTGTTAAAGACACCGCTTTTGGATTATGTTCGACCGTACATAGGTTGAAAATAGATATTTGACCTCTGTAAATTCAAATGTTAAGCTTATATTCGACTTTTAAGAAATTGAATGTCAGTGTGATGCTCCGAAAGTAGATTCAGTGCAATGTCTTTAACAACTCCATTTTTTTTTTTACTGAGACAAAATTACAATTATAAACTTATACACCAATTTTTTATTTGGTCTCAAATGAGGCTTTACCTCTCGGTCATGGGGACCTAACTTTACCGTCAAGGTAAAACCTCATCGGTTTAATTTTATATACGGAGACGAAATTATAATTATATAACCATACGGAAATGATTCTTACGTGTAGCATCTTGTCCATTACACAGATTTATTTATTTTTGAACATAAAGTGGCTTGTTACATACACGTATATCTTGAGCACATTTTGTAACTGTAACTGTAAGATGTACAATTTCATAACTTTTTGAACTTAATTAATGCAGGGAAAGGAGAACAATGTTACCCAACTGCATGACCTGCTTTCAATCTTCAAAAAACCAAGCTGCAGAATGAGCCAACGTATCAATTTTGATGCGTGAAGAAGGGGATATTTTATTGCATATACGGTGTAAAATAATTGATTTATCATTACTCAATCAAAATACGACACGTTTGTTGATCGTGTGTTTATGGTGATTTTTTTTTTTTTTGCTTAAATCCGGTATCCGGAACCGACTGATCCGAATAATCCGGAATTCGGTCCGAGTCGTGCCTGCAGAGTCTTACTTTTACTCAGAGGTAAGATCTGGCCAAGAGCTCTTTCAATATATGGCCCATCAGTGAGAATCGAACCGGTGACATCCCTAGTCATTCTCAAGTCACTTACCATCAAGCTACTTGGTTGTGTTTATGGTGATTTGTTTTATTCATAGGCATGTTTTTAATTGTGTTACATATCACGTCGTCTTATTTGATCGGATGATGATGATGAAGATGAAGAATCTCCTCGTTGAAATACTCCGTTGTAGCATTTCCATGGAGGGGGAGTGAGTTTATGTAAATACTACTCATTACATCGATAACATATGTTAGATTTGAATGCCGTGTAACCGGGGACGGACCCATGTGTAACATTGGTTGGGTGGTCTCAATACCACCCAAAATTTATATATAAAAAGTTAATTATAATTTTATAAGTGTTGTATTTGTAATTAATTTTTCTTACTATTTTCAAAATGATAAGTGTTCTGGTGGTAGCGGTCCGTTCTCTTGCCTTCACAATGGACGTGAGTTTGAATTTTGATGGCAATACGCCAATACCTTTCGGTGGGTTCTATTGGTACACCATTTTTACTATTCACATCTATTTTTTGATTCTTTTTGGATGAAAGAACGTCGGTGCCACTGGTGTTCAACAAAGAACACCAATGGAAAGTCAGTGGATTGACATTTCTAAGTTGTGATACTTTTATAAAGAGAACGTCGGTGCCACTGGTGTTCGACGTTGGTTTGGCTCTATAAACGCCAGCATCACTGACATTCTAATGTCATCAGGCAGAAGTTACTCATCGATTAAAACGTCAGCCAGATCAGCGTTCCTTCTGCCCTAAAAACATCACCAGTGCTTGCGTTTTGACAACGTCAACTGCACTGACGTTCCCTATATAAAATGAACGCTGGTGGTGACGACGTTCAGGCATTACATGTATACACTGTTTTGTGTGGCAGAACGTCGTTGCCGCTGACGTTCATATGCAGAAACGGGCGTCGTTGTGGGTGGCGTTCCCTGCGTCTGGCATGGACACTCCAGGACATAAAAGAACGACGCGAAATAGCCATAATTTATTCCATATATGAATGTATAGCATGATAATATGTGTGTAGGAAGTTTACCCATTCACTTAACTCACACATTGAACATCAAAATATGATTTTTAGATCAAGAAATTGCCAAATTTGAGGGGTTCATCTTCTTCTCCACTTGGCTTGAAAATGGTATATCTTCAAGTGAGATTGCTACATGTTCCACATTGCAATGCATTCGTTGATTGATGTGAGTTGATTCAAGATGATTTACTTTGAAACTTGTATTGGATGATGGTGTTGTACTGGATGATGGTGAATATTCAATAGATTTTTTTTTGGGATGATGAAGATGATGAAGTGAGGAAGATGATGAATGTGGAAGAAGATGGAGTTTTTTAATGGTTTATGGATGAAGGTTTTTTATGTTTAGGATTATTAATTTGTATTAGAATTAAGTTTGTAGATGAAATGATTAAATGTCTTTTTAGTTTAGATTAGATTAGTGGATTAGATTAATAAAATGATAATATTGTTTGATTAATTTTTTAGAGGACTATTCTACAATTTCCAAAAGTTGTGGTGTAAGAAGTGATTTTCTTATTATTTTTGTGGTGTGAGAAGTAATAAAATAATCAAAATATTCATGTGATGTCAAAAGTAAATTTTTGTGGTGCCGGAAGTAAGTAGGTGCAAATAGTAGAAAGAGGGGTGTCAATAGAACCCCTATGTATATATAGCAAATGATGTGTCATCACCCTATATCTAATGGGTCCCCTAGTACATCATCATCAGCAGTAGTAGTGTGTATAATATCCCTCCAGGCCGTATGAAGAAGCATAGTTTTCTCCTTTTTTATACTAAATAATTTTTACAACGTATCTGTACAGTAATATTTACAACGGTGGTTGCCAGCCAACTGAGAGCACCTTTTGATCTTCCAATTCAGGCTATGAATGAATCAAGCTGGCTCAGAGGGCCTTTTGATCAAGCCTCTCGTTCCAATTCAGGCAACGGATCAAGCTGTGGAACCAGTCCCCGGTTTGATCACACTTGTTGACTGTTGGAAGAGGGTGTTGGCTCATTGATATCCGAACAGAGTCGCCTCTGATAACTGCTGCCTTCTTTTCCCATCAAAAGAAACCCAAGCATTGCTCCGTGCATCCCCAGGAATCTGCAGATACAGAGAAAAGAATGAATACAGAGGATGAATCATAAGATGATGAATATTGGTGTAAACAAGGAGTCAGATCAGATGGTTGTTAACCTTTTACTTTACCAAATGAACTTCCAGGATCAGCAAAGACATCATATAACAACAAAAGAATAAACTTTTACCCATCAAAGAGGATACCAAAAACTGTGTAGAAAACAGGAATTTTTCCCCATCTACCACCATTTTCTGCTCCAAATTCCCCAAATACCACCCAAGGCAAAAAAAAAAACAATTTTGGGACGCGATTTTCTTCCATTTTTTTCACAAATGTGCACGATCTTAAGGTCCTCAAATCCCCTATTGGGGTTCCCCTTCCCAATTAGGGTTTAGTTTGGTTCCAAAAACACCTAAAACGCGAAAATGGGAGTGGTATTTGGGGAATGAAGTGGTAGTTGGGGAATTTGAGTATCTCAAAAGTGGTATTTGGGGAAATGGTATAGGAAAACATATATGTTGGTCTTCCTATAAAACTGTCAAAGAAGGAAGGGGTACTACATTGTGTCACTACACTCCTATAGAGATTGCTATTTTATTGATGAAAGAGTGAGACTCGTATCAATCAATAAGGTCAAACTATGATCAATGGTCTACAAAATTTGTAGCTGCACAATGTTGCAGCACATTCGTTTCAAAAAGGTAAGCCACTCAAAAGTTAAAACATTCAAGGAGCAATCCAGTTTATCAGACCGGACACCAAAGAGAAAACGGATTTCACTAAACCGGATAAGAATCGTGGAGCCAAAAGGGATACTCAAAAGGGTTTCATTCGAGGCTGATATTACATCTGATGGGTGGGATGTATTCTACCAATCATGAAGAATAAGTTGTGGTGGAGTCTCGACTTGATGAGCTCCTGAATGCACAAAGGCTTTAGGTCCTTTGGCTTCTTGGATCTAAGCTCTTTCGTTGGCTCGTGGCACGTGTCTTCTCCTGCAACTCCACAACCGCAACATGGCTTTTGGCTCTTTGTAGCCACAAGTTTGACAAAGCTTCTCAAATAACTACAAATTGTTACTTTCCCTTCACATCAATTTTGTGTGATATTCGTGAGTTTTCTCCATTGGCAAAAATATACATAGCCTGGAATTGATTAATCAGGAGAAAAAAAAAAAGTTTTTGACTGGAAATTGGGGGATGTCGTGATTTTTGGTTGACGGACTGTTTGCATGTTGAGTGAGAAAAGGGTAACTTTCTTGTTGACCAATTACATTTATTGGCAACAGCATTTTTAAAACACTTTTGAAATGATTGAGCACACCAAAAGAAAGATAGCAACATAAAATTGGAAGAAGAGGGGGGAGCGGGTTCACTTTGATTAAGCCAACGAACTCCTGTCTGGATATAATTTCATATTTGAGACCACTCACCGAAATTGCTCTGATACCATATTAGAAATCAAGTAGTACAGAGAAAACATGGAAAAAGATTCATTCGTCAACATGGTATAAGCCTTCCTAAATCAAGATCACATATAATTAGGGTTTTGATTCTTTAAGACTTCTCCAATCAAATTGATCATGATTAAATTCCATAATTCTCAACAAAATCGTTTTCCAAAAGCACAAAGAAAGACTCGTCTTTGATTTGATTCTTCAAGGCTTTCCTAATCATAACTAACCTAATCACATTACATTAAATCATATCATGTCAATCAAACATGACTAAATTCCATATTTCTAAACACGTTCATTTTCAAAGAATGAAGCAAGACTCACCTTCAATTCAAGTCTTGCAGAGTCTGGAAGTATGACAGGCCTAAAAGAGAGGGAGTGCGGGCATATTGGAGTGAAAAGCATACATGGAACATTAGGATGCACCTGCATCCAAACCACAGGTTACGTTTAGAACTTATTCCCCCACATGCACAATGTAGATACAGAAGAAAAGATAAAAAGCAACACATGCCCAACTTGTGTCGTGTTTGATGATATCATTGCAGAAGTAATCAAGAATACATGTCTTCCCAAAACTACCCCATTGTAAACTCACAATGGAAAAAACAAATACGTATATACACACACACACACACACATATAA
Organism: Gentiana straminea; assembly: GCA_036785695.1. Lineage (NCBI taxonomy): Eukaryota > Viridiplantae > Streptophyta > Magnoliopsida > Gentianales > Gentianaceae > Gentiana > Gentiana straminea. The sequence goes on along the minus strand of JAVUPR010000300.1, from coordinate 11,573,430 downwards.
ATACACGATGTACACTAGCCCCCCATAGCAGGGATCCTGCATACGTCACTGTATCAGCAAAATCGGGATTACCATTGAGCCTCCAGCAGCTGTCGAATAAGCTGTGCTTCCGGTTGGGGTGGCCACTATAACTCCATCACCTTGAACCTGTAAAATGAAATTCAGCCAAATATATCATTCATTTGGGCATTCTTCTCTATTTCAGGTTCATTAGAGTTATCTAATCAAATTCAAATGAAACACGGATCTTGATATTCACCTATATTACCTTTGTTATCAGGTTGTCATGTTCATAACACTCAATCTTGGACAGGTAAGGATTAGAACCACGATCGACCACTATTTCATTTAGAACATCAAATACTTTCCCCGGAGCTGCTTTCCCGTTTCGGAAAATCTCACAACGAAGGCGCATTCTAAGAGTGATATAAACACCATCTGAGGAGTTATTACCGTGGACGATTTGCCTCAGGTCCTTCTTAAAATCTAGAAACTGAATAACATGTAGTGTGAATAAAAGAAAGCTGCCATAGAAAAAGTTAATCAAGAAGAAAACCGAAGATACCTACGGCATGAGAAGTGAGAAATCCTAGAGATCCCAGATTAAATGAGACGACAGGAGGAACAGCACCTCTGAACAAATTTGATGCATGAAGTATAACACCATCTCCTCCCAAACAAGTGACAAAATCCACTCTTTCATGCAGATCGCTGCAGTTAATATACCATAAAGTGATAAAGTTAAATCACAATGGAGTACACGGTATCTTGTACCAGAAGATTGATACAAAGAAAAATGACCTATTGCACAAATTTAAGCTAAGTACCTTGTATCTTGACTATAAAATGTCTGTACAAACCCAAAACCTGGGATTCGGGCAAAGATATCATGCACTTCAGGCTCAACAAGCACATTCATGTTTTCTTCGTGGTACAAGAAAGATGCAACCTACAGGAAGAATGCAAAAGATATGGCTAAAATCAACATTGTATGCACATGAACAAGAAGCACGCATTTGCATGTGTAGGAATTAAACCATTTAGTTACGAGTAAAGCAACATCAACTCACACACTGAACAGAAACTATCCGGTACCTGATCATAACTAAGTTTCAGACCAATACTAGCAATTTTTTAGTTACTTCCCTTTTTCTTAGACTTTGGCGCAAGTTGTCCTTAAACCTCAGAGGTTGCTTTTGGGAAGGCAAGAAACCTTAAGAAATCTTTGGGAACTTTACTCGATGTTGTTCGGGTAGAAACTAGCTACCACTCGATCATGGTGGGCACAATACCAATTTACAAGATAGGGGTCAAAAAGGAAAAAACGGAAACTTTTTCTCCCCACACAAGCCAGATAAAGGCCGTTGGAATGGAGCAAATGTTCTAGCCACCCCCATGCTCCAGCTATGCGATATTACCAGTCCAAACCTTACATTACCAGTCCATCATTCCACATCCTCCCTGGGGACTCTTCCAGCCACCAGGAGACGAACACAACCGTTGCCCGTAAATACCACACACCACTGCACGTTTAAAAACTACTAACCATAAGACATCAATCGCTAATCGGAGCCGCCACCATGCCCACAAAGACATCATCAACCACAAATCACTGTCGCCATGAACTTTAATGTATAATTAAAAAATGGAAAATGATAGCCAAAACATATGTTACCAGCATTTTCCCATAGATAAAATGTTGGATGGGAGATCCAATTGAGTTATGTTTCTCAAGAGAGGGGGGGGGGCAGAAAAAAAAAGGGGAGAGTGGAAGGTTAAGGATGGAAATGGAACGGAAAAAAACAGACATGCCTAGAAATAGAATTCTTGAGCAAAAGAAAGATGAAAGACAAACGACGAGCATGAAAAATAAAGAGAGTGGAAGGTTAAGGAAGAGCAGGTGCAACAGTATTCCTTTTTAGTCCATTCGCCTAAGTGTCCAAATAGCATTCAGCAGCTTTCATTCCTCCATGGTAATAGCTCTCTTCACCATAGAATTTGTATTTCTTGCACCTTGGCATACTAATTTTCAGGCTACATCTGAACATCATAAGTTGTGGACAGCTAACAACAATAACATATAGAACTATAAACCCCAAGAACGAAGCCGCTCCATGGATTGCATACTATCTTGGTAGTTCAGCAACCGATTCCGGCCACAAATTCGTTGTTGGTGGTTTATATTTAATAAGGATGGTTGGAAGTCACAGACGCATGTGATGAAGGGAAGGAGCACGTGCCCCCCATTGAGATCCGAGAATTTTTTTTTGTATTAAACGATGTAGTTTAGCTGTTAAAAAATACAACTACCATTTGTGCCCACTAAGATACGAGAAAAAAAATGAGTTAAAACAATGTAGTTTTGCGGTTAAAAAAAAGCTTTAATACCATTTATGCACCATCAGTGCCCTCACTGGATCTATTTTCTGGATCCGCCACTGATGGTAGGCAATTGATCGAGTGAAGTAAGTTTCATCCCTATCCTCCCTATTAGGAGATCAAAAGAAAAATGATCAGCCAATCTAATGCATTCTTTATTCTAAACACGTTCTCAAAATATAACCCTTTCGAAGAATTCCTTACTGTCCAAAACAGCCTGGTCAATAAAAATAAGAGCTACAGACACTTTTTAATGGTTAGGCACGCTAGGCCATGTTACTACTCCCTCTCATTGCACTTTCACCTGCCTGAAATCAGATCCTACCCACTCTTCAGCCTGATTCAAGTAGTTTTTCTTTTTCTATTTTTTTCCCTTCTTATATTCACCATCCCCACATTTCTCTTTCCATACACTAAAAAAACCTACATTTTTAACAATCTGTGCGACAGTACTGTGGTTTCTCCAATTTGGCAATGATTGAGAACCTCATATTTGCTTTAGGGACAAAAGTATCTATGTTCATTCACCATCTCAAACCCCATTGATGGACTAACTGACAAGGGCATATATGTTAATCCTGCAAAGCAGCCACTTTTGTTACAATATCGGAACTCCGATTGTTGTAGCCACTAGGAAACTGCAATCGATGACGAAAACCCTGCTTTCATGTACAAAGTAATACAATTTTTATTAAAATATACCAAACGGCTACACTTCCTAATATAGACTGTAGGCAAAGGACTTATGGACCCACTTCTAAGGCACAAAACACAAGAAGCTAACTAGAATTTGCCTAAATCCCAGTGCACGAAACATCTCCACTATGTGGGATCTGGAAAGGGCCAAGTCATTTAGACCTACTATATGCTGTCTGGTCTCAATTTTCAATCTGTTTTCACAGCTCGAAACCCTAACCTCATTGTAACTGGGACACCTGTTACTGCCGCTTCAAGGCCCCCCTTCCTAACTACTACGTATGTGAAATTTTCAATTCTTAATTATTCAAATATTCCCTTCCTATAAAATTTTCTGAAGCTACAGCTTCTTAAAAGCTGTCAACGTGCATAATTTCAGCTCTTTTTTTGTGGCATTTTCATTGTTAACCATATAGATGCATTACCTTATTTTACATCCAAGTTTTTAACGAGCATACTTTGATACATCTAGTAATTTGTTTCAAAAACTTATGCACAATTGTCATTTACATGAATACCTTCAATAGCAATTCGATTTAAAAGGACATACACCAATCTGGAAACATAAGAAAGAGAATAATAACAATAAAATATAAAGTGCAACCAGATGTTCCTACAAGGTTCTAGATAAGACCCTAGTACAAGGCATAATCGAATTTGTAACCAAGAAATGTAAGCATCACTTCAGTAGAAGCAACAAGGTAATATTTAGACACTACTGCATACATACAGTTGCAAGGAAACACCTACACTATAATATAATTACTCTAAAAAGAACAAGAGAATTTGACTAGAAAAAATATCAAAATAGTTATTTTTGGACCAATAGGTATTTGAAGCTTATTATAGTTAATCAAAACTAGGGACATACCTCTTTGGCCTGTTCCATGAGTTCTTGTCCCAGCTTCTTCAACAATAATACAGTCTTCGGGGGAGATTTCCACATAAGCATTTGCTGCTGAGTACTTGGGTGGGTGAAGGCCAATGAAGATTCTGTCACCTTTTCCCGGTTGCAGGAGAACCCATCAGTACGAACTAAGAACATTTCTGCTTTTTTTCTAGACTGAATTCTCACAACACCGGTTGTAGAAGCACACATATTTCCTTCAAATGAGGGCAGCCCATTGTCACTTAAAGGTGTGGTGGCTTCAACGTTACTCCTACGTTCCTCGGTAATTGTCGCAGGATTAACTAACCTCTTTCTTGAATCCAAAGCGCCAGATTGCTCATCAGAACCACGTATATTATTAACATTAGCAGATCCATTCGAAAAGGAAGAAGTACCATTATAGACAATATCTGGCATGCTAGTAACAGGAGAAGCTACAGTGTTTGATGAGAAACCATTCTGCGTAAATGAACCGTTGGGACTTTTGAATTCTGCAATCCCCTTGTTAACATAATTCACACCATCATAACTACGAGTTGTCGTATTAGAGCCATGCCGTGTGGAAGACAACATGAGGACTCTTCTTCTCTCAAAATTAAAATAAGTCAAGGGTGAAATCGTCCTTTTCTTGAAGAAAGTAGACATCTCTTTTCTGGAGAAGATGTTAGGAGGGGGTAATTGAGACTCAAGAGGGTTCATTTCTTTACAGAACTGCACTGACGGTTCTTCATTTTCAGATTTAAGCAACTCGGTTTGATGGTGTGGTGAAACTGTCTCACAGGCATTATTGCTGCTTAAGGATTGCTCAAGTGTACCTTGAGATAGGGAGTTCTGAGATTTCCCAGAAGAACTGGAAGTCCCACTCAACTTGTTCGGCACTGAATCAATTTCACCATTAAATAACCTGCCATCTTGTAAGCTTGAAGAGGTATCCGCTACTTCACTTTTCTGGTTATCACGTGACTGAAAGTCTAAGGAGACAACCTTATTGGATACAATATGAGACAAATTACGAAGGGTGTATTGTCTCCACCGTGACACCATTGCTGATGTTCTCCATACTCCTTCTTTGCTATGGAGATATATGGGCTGTGTGCTAGAATCTGAAACCAAAGATGCAAACACTTCAACCTGCTTCATTGAAGGTGCCGTGCTAACATCAACAGGAAGTTTGATTAATCCAATTTTTCCAGAAGACACTGCTTCCTTTAGCTTTGTTTCATAAAATACATCTTTCACGGTCTCTGCTCTGAGATCTACAATAGTTTTGAACCCATTATCAATTAGCCATTTCAGACCGCCTTCCGTGACTTGGCCACCCTTCCAGAAAGCAACCTCAGGATTGGACTCTATGTCCTCTTTGGAAGCTGATGAGTATACAGGCCCCCAGTTTGCAAACAATGTATGACAGGGATCAGCATCGCGACGGGGAAATCCAGAGTCATAGCATACATTTTTCAACTTTTGCAGTTTCCGCCATACATCCGTGCTTCGAGGATCATCTGGAGTTAAATACTTTTCAAGAGCAATGTGTAAGCTTTCACAATACCTTTTCATTTCGCCTCTAAATGCAGCAAGTGGCGGTACATTGTCTTCTATTATGTCTAGATCTGATTCACGAAAAGAACTCATAGCAAATGACCTTCCTGATAGAACATCTTCTCTTCCTTTATTTAGAAGATACACCATGCAACCAAGAACAGAGACAATTTTATCTTCCAATAACGGTTTGTCCTCAAACGGTACATCATACGAAACGCTGCATTCTCCCGTTACTGGATTGCACAGTGCCTCCATTAAAGCATTATGAAGCCATTCAGCTGCTCTAAAGATTCTACAATAAGCCTCAACTTCCGCAATATCCCCAGGAAGGGGACCTACCCAAGGTAGCTGGGACAGATCCCGCGATTTCACCTCCTAAAATCAGATGCACAGTGAATATCACAGTAGGGAAAAAATTCAAACAGAACATTAAAAAGATTAATTTGTTCAGGGGAAGTATGCCACAGACACAATGGAGTAGGAGGCAAGAAAGCTTACTTCAAGCAATAAAGCTGAAACGATGATACTAAAATGCTAGATCCTGTTCTCAAAAAAAAAATGCTAGATCCTATGGAAAACCATACGAATTTTCTGCAAAATGAAAACACTACTTGAATCACTTAATCTCTGTCATCACAACTATCAAAAGCATTTCGCACATACTATTCTCACAAAAATATAAAGTGTTCCAGTACAACTCGATTTAGATTGGATAACAAGAACACAAGAACCAGTTTCAGCATAATCTGCAAAGGCCTTTTTTCTAATAATCTGGAATAAACAAAATCAATCTAAGCAACGCCCTTTACCCCCCACCCCAGCTAATGAGAACCTCCAAAGAAACACTATAAACCCCAATAAACAATTTCTTGGGATTTCTAATCAAATTAAATAACAAAAAGTCTAAAAATAAAATACGGGCCGAATATAAAGCAAATGGAAGCAAATCAAAGTTATATTTTGATAGTGAATGAGAAACAATACTCCACTAACCTTCGAATTTACACCGAAGCTCAAAGAGAAGGAGTTGGACTGCTGAGCAGATGCTACCAGCAAGAAACGACGCCGTCTAAAGGAGCTATTCTTACTCTGCAACTCACACCCGGACCCGAGAAACTTGGCCCATTTCAACTGGAGATGATGCGGAGGATAAAACCAATTATGGGTTCGGGTTGACCCAGCAGCAACTGCCATTTTCACATGTAATACCAAAATGTGCTGCTGTTGCTGCTGCCATGCAGCCATATGGATGATACCTACTAAGCTTATACTTAATTTTCTTTAAAACAAAAATCCTTAATTATCCCCTTTCTTTTCCGTCGGACCTCTCAATCAAAATTCTTGGAACAATTTGTGGAAGTTAATGTTACGTTCGACTATAATCTTGTTAACAAAATGGATTTCTTCTTCGTGAGGCTGAGCGTAAGCGTTATGTTCATCCATCTTGTTTGCGTGCTGTGCTTGAGTTTTGTGAATATATATTCAAAACAGTCGCAAGATGTTTCGTTCTTTCTGAGATGTCAACTAATAATAAATAAAATTCTCAACAAAAAAAAATAATAATAATTTTAAAAATTAAGAAAATAATTTCTAACACATACGGTGGGTCATACGCGTGCTTAATCCCTATTATGCATTCGACGATCAATTATAAATATAAAAAAAACAAAACGATGTCGTTTTGTTTATAATATATACGTAAAACTACATCGTTTTAGAGATGTTTTTACGTTTGATCGTCAAATGCATTGAAGAGTTGGATTTTTTCCGGATATTACGATAAGACTCCAACATGTGAGCTATTTGATCAAGGAACCTCGGTTTTTATTGATAAATGAATATTTGGATGGTGGTAACAAATGCTTATTACTTTAATAATTCTTACACGTCATATAATGTATAAGATGTAAACTATCATACCGATATCATATTCGCAAATAAATAATTGAGGTAAAAGTTGGGTAAATATTCTCTAACCATATCATAAACCAATTAGTTAATATATCAATGACTAAATATAATAGTAATTACTAAATATTTTTAGTTTATATTGTGACATATCATTATTGTCTTTTACTTTGCGAATATTTCCTTATCCATCCATGTTGTATGAACATTTAATTATTTGTGTTTATTTCAGGAACTTCCCAATTTGTGACTTGGATGGTTGCCTCTGATTGGAGATTTGTGTGGATAAAGGAAGCCGGATATGTGTTGAGTAAATGTGTGGATGTTAACGATAGTTGTATTTTTGTGGATGTTTCTTCCCTTTTTTTTTTTTTTTTTTTTTTAATAAATGGGTCGAAAGCGACAAAAGAATTTTTCGTGATTATAAAGCGACAAAAATCACAATTTCATTAATATTACTTTGTGTTTCAGAAACATTCGCATTTACTTCATACTCGTTACTTCATAATCGTAATTATTCTTTTGTCCTTATTAAATTACGCTTTCCTTCTATCCCGATTTTTTGATAATTTTGTCCTTCTCGACAAAAATTTTTTTTTTTTTTTTTTTTTTTCTTTTTATAGAAAGCAAGATTGTATTTAGAACACTCCCAGAAGAGGCCTTCAATTTTATCTTTAAAATAATATAAAATTAGTATTACATTAAACAAGACAAGGTAGTTGATACCTTTTGAGATTTATAACTTATAAATCTTTATAATGAATAGTATAAAGTTGTGATAATGCAAGTGGACTTTCAAAATAATTGTGTCATAATACTTTCTTTTAGATTGTTTACTCAATGAATATGTTTCGTTAAAACCTTATCAGGAAAAAAAACCCTTTGAGAAAAAATTCTACAGAAAGCAAAATAGTATATATTCATTTGTGGTTGTATTATTTCCCCTGATAAAAATATTCTCCGAGCTCTTTGATATTAATGTTGAATATATTGTCTTTGGTTTGGAAAACGTATGTAAAAATATACCGATTGCACTTGCTTTATTTTGTGAAAGAAATTTTTGAGTCATCACTTTGACTTGATCAAAATCATGCATTTCTCCAACTGATGTGAACATTATTTGAACTAGCGATTGATAAAATTATTCTCAAATTTAATAGTAGATAATGCCATAGTTAATAAATGGCTAAATTGATTTTACACATGTGGTGCATAACATATATGTTGTGTATTATAAATTTTGCTAGAAAAAATCAGTGGAATAAAAACTAGACAAAGGAAAATGGTTCACGACATATGCGTTTTTATTTATTGCACTAACTGCTTTATTAAAAACCTTTAACTAAGAAAATCACTTGGGAAAAACTCAGTTAATGGGAAAAGAGTACATTTATTGGTCTTCAGGACCAAATCTTCATTATTGTTTTGAAGTTGTCACTCCCCCTGACGATAATAGGCTTTCAAATGTACGCATTATAATAATATAAACATATAGCACCAGAATAGATGTAGGAATTAACTTAGTAAGCAAATCCGCCAGACTATCACAAAAGCGTACTATTTGTATATCGGCTCTCTTCCAGAGTTCAATTTGAATGCAGAGGCTAAACACTATCATACTCACTAGTCACTATTCATTTGTGCAATACTTGCAACAAAATCAAAATTGTCATCATAAATAACAATCGGAGTTGTAATATTACACGACTCATGTCATTATGCATGAGTTATTTGTATATATTCCTTCTTCACGAGAAATATACTCAAAATCTTAGTAGTACATTCTACATGAATGCTCTTAGGCCTTATACTGACTTTTGCAACTCATTGATATACATGTTGCGGTTTTATGTCTAAAATTCAACATAGACTTTCATATAAATATTCACGTCTAATGACCTATAAATATACGGTCACCGCATCATATAAAAATTCTTAGTTGCTGCCAGAAAATTAAGTAGCGGAACATATGTTATCCGTAATAAGAGAATATAATTGATCAAAATCAATATCTGGTCACTAAAGAACCAAACTTCTCATGTCAATATCAGCCTCCGTTGCTTATTTCATTTTTACCCAGTCCGCTTCTAGCACTCAACTATCGACTTGTGTTTTGGATCCAGAATATAATAATAGCAAATTATAAGGCAAATATTTTTTCGACACTGTGATAGTATATTATAAATTTCTCCATAAAATCTGTTGTTAATTCAATATTAGCATAAATCAAATTCTTATCAATACATGGATTTGGTTGTTCCGCAACCCCAATATTTGATCATTTGATGAACGTGCAAATTTATTTGGGGTTTCGTCTTCAAGACTAATCTCTTTGAAAGATTTCACGAGTGACTTAATGTCAATATTGAATTCATTATCCACAGATTTTTATCTTTTACACCAATCGGTTTTTTACTCTTCTCGCGTATATAAATATTAACAATAAAATTTGATTCGGTTAATTTATATATAGTCACTCTTTATATTCAATAACAACATCTGGAGTTACTTGATACAACAACTTAAACTATTTACACAGTTTAGCTTGACTGATGCGTGAAAGATCGTTACGTTTTATAAAATTTCGTGGCATTCTTTAATTTTCAAAATGAGCTTTCTTATCTCTCCCTAATGCTGGGAAATAATCTTCATTAGAAATTTAGTAATTGCACTTAGTTGTAATTTGATACTCTATCATTCGCTTCAAACGACTACATATGTCGAAACACAATGATTTCGTTAAATCAACATCATGATCAAGTGCTATTTCACGTTTGTTTCCACGGATGATATTTTTTTGCCCCTAACAGGGGTAGAACACTGGTCTCCATGCCAGATTATAGTCTAGCTCCACTAGACCGATACACCTTGTGCTTTCCACTGATGATTTAATTATCTATTATCTATGAGATTTATATCTTTTGAAACAATATATTTCATATGCTTCATCGTTTGAAATAAATAGCACTATATCATTTCAGATTTTTCAAGAACCATTCAAATTATTTTTGATATTATTTTGAGGGTTTCGACAAAACAACATAATAATATGAATTTCACGTTCATTTTCTCTCCCTCATGAGGTTGATAATGCTTGTGTCAACACGATGTCGGTATTACGCGATTTAATCACAACTATTCAGATATGAACTTCAAGTTCATTTATTTATAATGTTTGTCACGAAAATTTATTTGCATTTATTTTTCCACCCGCTAATCTCGGGCAATACTTTTATCACAATCAATATCCATAATATTAGCAATAACTCCGTGACGGATTCAATATTTTAATGTAATATTCTCTTATGCGGGTATCAACAAAATTCTTTGATATTTTGCAGGCGGGGGAATCCAAATAATCTCTTACAGAGACTGATATTTCAACTCAATTACTTCTGTTAGAGAGATTGAGGTTTGGAAAACAACAACAATGTCAAAACCGCAGGAAAACTAAAAACGTAGAAAAAGGTTTGCTTGATATGAACGTAGAATCATGTAAACACTTTCCTACAAAAGTTATTTGCCCCTTACTGAATGCCTAGGGTGACACAAATACTTTTGTGAGATAAGACTACGTTTTCCCTTCAAATTTAGGCACAAAAGATGAAGATTACTCTTGAAGATAGTTTAAGGTGTTTTTACTTTCAAAGATGAATGTGCTTCTTTTTCTTTTTTTTGTTTAAAGCACTCAAAAAGATCTTATATATTGATGGAAAAACCGACCTCTTATGTATGCAACCTTTGGAAATAAGTTATATACATAAACAGTTGAAAAGGACTGAAAAGACACACCATTTCAGAATTTCGGACCGCATCCGTACGGATGAAGTTATCATCCGGACGGATATATCACAGTATCAAAGTTTTCACCGTTTCAGCCTTTCATCCGTACGGATAGATTCTTATCCGTACGGATAGCTATCATCCGTACGGATAGATTCTTATCCGTACGGATAACTATCTCGTTTCTCCAAATTCTGAATTTTGGTCCTTTAAGTGGATTTTCAGTCCTTTAAGTGATTTTCCCGAACTATACTTGATCATTCAAATCCGTAAACTCGTAGATACTTATATGAGTGTACACTCCGTACCTCCAAACTCATATTATAGCATTCCGAGTTCACCCATCTTTGTACCAAACCCCGATTACATAAATGAACATGGTAACACTTAAATTACCAACAATCCTCCCCCATTTAAGTGTAATCCTTGGTTTAGCTGAATAACAGTCAAAACATAGCAACTCATGCATCAATGATAATGTCACGAAGATTGAATTATCACTTAGTAAAATTACACATTTCAAATATTCGAGTATTAGGGTGTGTCTAAGCATTGAACCCCTTTACACGTTTTGAATACATGAAGATAACATACACATGAGTTAATATAACTCCAAAAGCTTATTCTTGACACTAATTATTCAGGCCTTGTGTCCATATCCATTCATGAGCATATAGAAATCCAACTCTCGAACTTTCTTGAAGCGGCCAAACTTCATACTCATATAGGTGAGCCTTTATATAATCGTGCACCTGCAAAGCACTTTGTCAAAGACTCATTATGAAGAATCCCTTCATCCTTAACTTACAGGTAATAGCACATACCTCGGGATAATATCATGTGCTCAAATCTAGATAATAGGCCTTCCACATTGAATTCTGCCTCTAACATTGTATTAGAAGGGAATTGGGTATCCTATCACCAAGATTCAAATGAGTTGTAAACCCATACCGATAACAGACTTTTGTACCAAGTCTCTAGCCAATCCTTTTGTTAAGTGATCAGCTAAGTTATTTATGACGGTCAAATTATACCCGTAAATGTCATCAACATTATCCTTAAATCGAGCCAAATAATATATATTTCGTATTAAATCACCCGTTTATATTTATTATTTAATGTTAAGTGATTATTAATATGATATTTGGTATTTAGCTGTTTTTATTATTAAAAGACCGATTTATTGTGCGATAAATACTGATTTTGTAGATCGTGATAAATCGTGAAGATAAATATCGCGCAATCGAGAAATCTCAAGATAATGAAGAGGAAAATCGGAGCATTAATCAAAGGATAAATCAGATCAGTTCAAAAGAATGCAGTGGGGAACAAGTCAGACAAAGAAGCGCGTTTAACAGGAGCAGAGGGAGGCTCGGTCGACCGAGCCCTATCATTCGGTCGACCGAGTATGTCGGTTCGGTTACTCACGGGATTTTCGCGTGTATATCTTCTAGATCCTCCCTAGGTCGGTTACAGCCTCTATATAAGCAGCAGCTACGAAATTTGTAAAAACACACCAACATATCCCTTCATTCTTTCTTCAATCTTACAATTCATAATATAACTTTGATACAATGTAGAATAATTTGAGGGTTTCCAGCAATTTAAGGGCTGCAATATGTAAGCCTTTATTTTCTGTTTCTTTCTTTTAAGTAATTAATCCTCCCAATTATGCTTTATCGTTTGAATTAGTTAATCATAGCTAGATGATGTAGATCTAGGCTATGACGTTGGGAAGGTGGCGATACCTTGTCTATGAGAATCCCATAACCTACGTCATACACTTAGTATTTATTCATGAATCTGAATTGTTTAATTAATGTGTAATGTGTATCTATGTTAGTTTATATGAATGCTTTACGAATTACTGTTTAATCCGTTGTGTATGATGAAACGCTGAGAGATACGTTCAGGGATGTAATCTAGGGGAAAAAGACCATTCGGTCGACCGAGCCCAGCTATTCGGTCGACCGAGCCCCCTGTTCATCCGTTAGATAGCCATGTCTTTATGGTTAGGTTAACTTAATAAAATTTATCATCTCGCAGGTATGGCTACGGCTACGTTGCTCGTCCGTTTTAATTAGCGTATGATTAGGAAATACCAATATAGGGCTCCTAGGTTGGCTCATGAATGATCTTCCGGGACTTCCAACGAGATCTAGGTAGGTTTTGTATTTGGGAATTGAGCTCACCTAGTTATACATAAATCGTAGATTAACATGAGACCGTGCGTAATTGTTAATAGGACGAGACCGATGCGATCGTTTAGGAAGTACGCCTAACCATAGGAATGTTGCCTAGACGAGGTGTACGGTTAATATCGGCATCCTTAGAGTCGTAAGCTGTGAGTTATATGAGATGGAGGCACTTAAAAGGCGAAGTCACGTAACAATATCACAGTGATCTAGTGACCTACCGGTGCTACGTCAAGTTTTAGAGGATGACTCCCGTAGCCAATCTAAGATAGATACAAACGGATTGACAGTTGATAAGTTCAGTTTATTATATAAATTATCTAGGTCCAAACGATAAAGACTATAATTGGGGAGGTTAATTACGTTGTGTCGAGTCGTGTCTTTACCTTTCTTGTTTTATGTTGGTCGTAGACCGCCTCTATGTCCTTGACATGTTTAATTAGTTGTTTGTATATAAGATGATCCACAATTGGTTCCCTGTGGGATCGGCCTTGATTCACTATGGCTATACTACGATGGGCCTAGTCCTCTTGCTAGTATTGGTTTATGGTGGTCAAGTATTTTATTATAACCTGATTGACCCCGATCAAGTTTTTGGCTCCGTTGCCGGGGAGCCAACGGTCAATTTTATATATAAATAATTTTTTTATTCATGTCGAGTTTTCTATTTTAGAGTCAGATTTTACCTTTTGAGTCCCTCTGGTTGTCTGCTCTGTCTGAAAATTCCAGATTCTAAAAAATAAAAAAATAAAAAAATTATTCGGTCGACCGAGAGACCTCATTCGGTCGACCGAGAATTTATATTTTTTTTTTGTTTTGTTTTGTTCTTGTTATGTTCTGTTTACACGGTTTCTAATTTGTGTTTTTCGAGTCTGGAATTTCGCGTGTCTGTTTATCCCCGTATGTTTAATCCGTAGGTCTGATAGCGGCATGGGAAACCATGTTAAAATCAGTCTACGGTCTGTTTTGTTTTTCTTTTGTTTGCAGAAATCAGGGAAGCAATAATCCAAGTCAATAATTTTTGGCGGGCGCTGAGAAAATAACCCAACAAACATGTGGAGCTACGAATCTAAGATGGGAAAAGCAATGGAAGCCATACCTTTAAAGCACCAAGATGGCTCCGAAAAAAAATTTAAAGGCTTAAATTCTTCGTGGTACAATGTTGAAGGCAAGGTACTACCTTTTTTTGCTTATGTTTTACTACCTTTTGGTTTTTTGAGCATAAGTTAGCCTATACATGAACCTTAGTATGAATCTTAGCCCGGAGTTGGTTTGTAAGAATAATTTTATTAGTGTCGAAGGTTTTGCCCCATATCTGTCTCATCTAGAGGGTGTAAGAAAACATGTAGTCGTTGAAAGGAAGTAGTGAATAAAGAGTCCTCGTAGTTCTGTCAAAACCTCATTGTCCTATGCATGAGATTGCTTCTACTGGCCAGGGGAGCAACAAATTGTGTAGTTTAAGCATTCAAAATCTAAAGAAGACGTTGAGTTTTTGAGAGAACACCATCTTCTGCTTTCGTTGAGTTTTATGGTGATGGCTTCTCGGTGAACCCACCTTAAACAGAAACGAGATTACGCTTTGGGTGACAATTTAGAAATCGCAGAATCGTAGTACATGGGTTCGGAAATGGTCTAACCATGGTTGGGCGAGTTTAACCGAGCTTCGGCTCAATCGACTCCCCTCCACGTGTGATGTACGTTACAGCAGTTCCACAAGACTTAGCATAGCTGATAAGCCTTCGGGCTAAACGGGGCTTAATCTTGACGGATTGGCCTGAACTGTCACATATGTTCCAACGAATAAGACGGCGTAGGCTTGCCTACATAACCAACCTTATTCGGAGTACTTTAATTCATTGTTTCTTATTGTCAAGGCCAAAACAGTAATTTTAACCAAATTCACTAATTCCTAAAATGAGATCCGAGGTAAGAGCTTTGTATAAATGGTATGGATAAATGTCATTTCCTAGGTCTCACAACCAAGGGAAGGGTATTAATCCGCAAAAGCGACAAGCCACCTCTAATAGTGCTCAGAGGGTCAAAGTCTGGCGATCCAAGAATAATGACTGACAAGGATAATTTTTTTTGGAACGTCGAGCTGAGGACTTTAAACTCAGAACTACTTCTTTAAAACCCTTAGGATTTCTTTTTAGGATTTTAGGTTTTTCTTTCTTTGAGTCCAATAAGAGTAACGTGACATATGTTGAGGTTTTTTATTTTGCCGTGTTCCGATGGCCATTGGGCTAAGGATGTGCAAAACTTTTTTACTCAATAGGCCACGTGAAATAGAGTTCCGTAGGAGAGTCAAGAAAGTGCTAAAGAAAAGGAAATTTAGCAAACAACCTTAAGATGGAAGCATTAAGAGAGCTTGAGAATTATTGAAAATGTAACAGAGAATGATTGGTGTGAACAAGAACAATCTTGGTCAAATTCTAAAACCTTTTAGAAAGATGATCCAACTGAAAATCCAAAGTGATGTGCAATTCATTCTGCAATTATCCTTATCTTTCCCTTTACACTTTTTCACCTTCAAACTTTTCGATCCTCTCACCAATCTACCCCAACAGTTCACATTTCTAACCATTCTTTCATTGCCTCTCTTTCTTTCCATCCGTTTCACTCTCCCACCCAATCCCATTCCTTTAAATAATTCTCAATCCCAAAAACACAATTTCTTACCCACCCTTTATCTTTTCTTCCCATCCTTATGTGTATCTTTTTCTAAACCCAGCATAGTTTCAACCTCCATTTTGTTTACACAATACCTATGTGTTGCGGAATTTGAAATATTGCTAAGCTTTAATGATTATCTTTTATCATTTTTATTTTCATGATACTAGTTGGGGAAGTGTAGCTCTGACCCTAGCTAGATTTTAAAGGTTTTTGGTTCGATCAAAATACAAAATATATTTCTACCGGAAGTTTTAAATTTCACACTTTTCCGACTATTCCGGCATTTCTAGATGATAAGTTTTATTCTGAACTATCACACCGATCCGACCTTGTTGATGACGGTTATGACTTTTACGTGATACATTGGGTTATTAGTAATTTCGAGGAGTAGCTACATCTCCCTAAGTTGTTGATATCCAATGCAAGCGAGAAGTTTCTGCGTTAGGTATTTGATTTTATCTTTAGCCAATAGGTCGCATTCAATCTGACGTCTTCTTTAGATTTTGAATGCTTAAACTACACAATTTGTTGCTCCCCTGGCCAGTAGAAGCAATCTCATGCATAGGACAATGAGGTTTTGACAGAACTACGAGGACTCTTTATTCACTGCTTCCTTTCAACGACTACATGTTTTCTTACACCCTCTAGATGAGACAGATATGGGGCAAAACCTTCGACACTAATAAAATTATTCTTACAAACCAACTCCGGGCTAAGATTCATACTAAGGTTCATGTATAGGCTAACTTATGCTCAAAAAACCAAAAGGTAGTAAAACATAAGCAAAAAAAGGTAGTACCTTGCCTTCAACATTGTACCACGAAGAATTTAAGCCTTTAAATTTTTTTTCGGAGCCATCTTGGTGCTTTAAAGGTATGGCTTCCATTGCTTTTCCCATCTTAAACTGTTTTTAGGTATTTATACCTCATTACTGCCACATTATTTTATAACTTCAATAGACATGGTGTTATTAACGGTTTCGTGGAGTTTGTCTGCTTATACAGGTTTTCACTTGCTTCTCCACAACGTGCTGAAATTTACTCCGATCTTTTTCCTTTACTTGAGAGCCGTTTCCAGAGCTAAGTCTTTTTCTTAACTTCTCATTTATTTTTGTCATTGAGGACAATGCCATTTTTAAGTGGGGGGTAGGAGACTTAGCCATGTTATGATTGAAAATTGAATGAAACGGCACATGATTGAAAAAATTGAATAAATGCCACATTATTTATCTCGTACCCTTAGAATTGTGAGTTCCTAGCTAAGAATTGATAGGAAAGGAACCAAGTTTCATGAGTACGTGATCATTTTATACTTATGTTAAGTAAATTTAAGGATATTCATGCCCGTTTTTGCAAGTAGTTATTTATTATTCAATTACTCAATCTGTGAATCGAGTATACCGCGCAAATCATAATAACTGAAGAAATTATGTGTACATTGCATAGATGATTGGTGATGGGAGTCAAATTGACTATCATTTACTATGTGATTATACCCCGTTTATACCTCATTTTATATGTTTCCGGGGACATTTGGTTGTATTTTGATGTATTTACACCTTGGTTATCATTTCGGGACCTAGGACGTAAAATCCGGGATTCTCGGTCTTTTTCGGTGTAATTTACTATACTCTCGGTCACCCTAGTGTCCTGTAGGGATTACGTGTGGTATTTGTTGTGATTAAGTACAGGTATTAGGTGTTCGAGAAGGCCGGAATGCGAGTTACGAGGATTGGAGTGTGTGCCCGAAGCTTAGCCTGCGGCTAGTTTACTAAATGGATAAGTATCGGCACAAAATACGTGACAAGATCAACAAATGTATTTACAATATAAAGCCACGTGTAACATGTTGTATTAAATGGTACCGCATTCGATAATTATCTGTAGCCAGCCGCCAACATCTCGTGAAGGCAGATGGATTAGATGTTGAATATCACATTTTGTCATGTGAAGCTGCAGCAACCGACTTTCTTTGTTTGCATATATATATTTATATATGTTTTGCTTTGCTTAGGAACGAAGTAAAATATTACTCACCACTATCCTCATCTCCTATATATATAGATCATTTTGGTTTCAGTCCATGGACAGCAACTATTTTTTTTCCATTTTCTGTAGCTTAGCTTAGCTTAGTTTGTAGGTAGACTAGTTTAGTTTTGTTGTAGATTGTTGTAATCCGGAGGATCTCGAAGATAGCTTGACGCGTTATTGACGGGATTTCATTCGGAGATTCGATTTTCTACATCGTAATATATTCGGTATTTCGTTTTCTTTCGATTTATTGCTTTCGATCTTGATGCTTGTTAACTTTGATTGTTGATTTCTTGTTGTTTTTTTCTTGTTATGATGAGTAGCTAATTTCCCGATAGTCGAGTTATGTGATAGTCTATGAAATCGTATCCTTAGCTTGTTGATTGGAATGATTTTGATGTGTTGATTGTTAGATTCTCGGTGTTGTTTTTGTTCTAGAACTTATGCCTAATGACGTTTATTGAACTCGCGACTCGATAATCGTATCACACGTGGCTTCTTTACATATGTATTTTGCGAGAGGGTGCGGGAAAAGGGGTTCTAGGATCACCGTGTAAAACCGACTGAGTTGTTCAGATTCGGTTTCATGTGTGAGGTTTATATCGTTGTTAACGAGTGTCTCATAGAGCGTAGACCGTGTCGGGTCAGTTAAATCCGGTCCGCGGACTGTTGAATTCGACATAGGAAGCTAGGTTGTTGAAATTGGCGCTTAGTTTCAGATTTAGGAGACGACACCCTTTAACGATACCGAGAACATTATAGTAGATTGAAATCATTTCCAGATACGAGTTAAGGCTCGATAGTAGTCGATTGGATCGTAACTCGGCTATCTCTTTTATATAGTTTTAAATCTTTGTTTTGTGTATATTTAGTTTGTAGAACCGGTGATCTGACAAATCACCACGTTCAATATCTGTGTTGACCTGAACTAGGAACGAGACCGACTTTGGTACTCGACCAGATTCCCTGTGGGATACGACCTTGACTCACCAATTCTAGGCTACAGTTGACCCGGTACACTGCCGGTGAGATTGGACACTTAGAAAAGGCCGATCAAGTTTTCTGGCGCCGTTGCCGGGGAACGAAGTTGATATCTTGTAAGTTAGTTGAGTTTTTAGGATTAGGTCGTTTTTTCTTATTTGTTTTCTTATGTATAGTTTGTTTTATTGGATGTTGTTGTTGTGATCACACCACGTACTCCGGCAGTGGTAGTGATTAGATACCGTGATTGTGTTCGTGTTGTTTCCGTGTTTGCAGATAATGAATCCATACTACAATTACGGCTTCTATCCTTATCCATTCGGATATTACAATTACGGTGCTATGGGTTATCAAACACAACCATTTTATCAGTTCAACCCATACGCCACATCATACGGGAATGCGTGGGATAATGCCCCAAGTTACTATGATCAACAACTCGATACTCTTCCACCTCCGCCTCAAGTATCAGAGACTCACACAAAGGAAATGATCCAAGATGATACTAGAGAGATCCGTAATAGCACTACGGAAATTCTAGCTTCTTTACGGAGAATAGAAATTCTACTAGATCAACCGATCGAGAGGAAGGAGGAGGCGAGAGGAGAGAGCAAGAAAGTATGATTGAAGTCGCCCCGGAAGAACACTACGAGGATGGTATGACTCTTTTATCTATTGAGTCACCCGTTCCGTCTTCATTTAGCCCTATTGTTATATCTTCGGGGGTGCACCCTATTGAGTTTGTTGTTGATGTTGAGCCTATTTGTTGTTACTTGGAACTAGAGTCGTTGTTGGTTGGTATATGTTTTATTTAGGGGAAAGTGAGTTCATTGTTCTCGTACAACGAATTCATCGAACCAGTCGTGGTGGTGGGGATTGAGCCCCGTGTTTTTAGTATTTTGTTTTCCGGGGGTGCTCAATTCCTACGATTTTGCTAGGGAGAAGCAACGGTTTGCTCTCCTTTGGTATAGCTATCCTTGACATAGTTCGGGGTAGAAAGTCGAGCTGAGGACTTCAAACTCAGAATGTGCTTTTATTGCTTTTCTCTCCCCTAGTGTGTCATTGTGTTTCTTTAGTGTGTATTTTGAAACTTCGGGTAAATTTTGTTGTGATATAACCCGATGTAGAGTGTATTTTGAAACTTCGGGTAAATTTTGTTGTTATATAACCCGAAGAAGTTTGTTTTGGGGGGTTAGTGTGGTGTTTTTGGTTTTTGATGAATCGTGGTTGTCCGTCTAGTTTCATTTTGTTATCTCCATACCTGTGTATCTCGTGTAGTTGTTTTTGTTGATATTAGCACAGGTACCCTGGGAGGACTTTCTACGGATGCCACGTGATCGTACTCGCACCATTTTCCGGTCATAAGCTAACTTTTCTACCCTTATCCTTCGCGTTTCGTTTTAAAGTAGGGGGTGGTTAGTTTAGCTTAAATGTCCCGTATTCATGTCGAATGAGTTATACTTAGCGATTGTTATCCCTTTAGTCTAAATGAGTCAGATTCTGAGAATTTTGATGGCTTTGACATTGATTTTGATACATCGAGCCTTCATTATTGTTTTGGTAAACATCTAGTTATTGTATAGATGCATTTCATTCGAGTTGAGATATTGTATTGAGAATCGAATAGTTCTATCACGTTAGCTTCGACGTCATTTATCACCATGATTAGTGGACGATTATAGTTGTCGTATGATCCGGTTACCTAGAACTTATATTTGTAACTTCGAGGCGAAATAGAAAGGTCTTCGTTGTTAGGTACGGGATGACGGTTTTGGCATTTATTTTGACCCGATCAGAGCCAAAAGCCATCCTTATATGTATATCCACAATTACCCCTCTAAGCCTTTTGTAGGGTGGTTAGACCGCCGCCCGAACTGACCATTTTGTTACTAACCCGTATAATCGATGTCCCTAGCCTTATTTCGGTCTACGTATCCTTGACTACCTTGCAATTGAGCTTTTATTTCCGCACATTTATACGATGTTGCGAGGTGTTGTGGTATGGGAGTGCTGTTGTGACATTGTATTATTCGAGTTATCCGGAATGAGGAGTGTAACAATGTATTGGTTTCGGTTTTGTTCGGAATTTTGATGAATAGTGCCAAATTTTTATATATGTTCCTGTATAGTTTCTTTATGAAAAAAAAAACGAAAAAAAAAAGAAAAAAAAAAAAACAAACAAACAAAAAAAAAAGAAGAAGAAGAGAGAAGCAGTATTTGTACTAGTTTGATTCAAGTCCAAAATGGGCTAAATTGTTTGTAGTATTGTGATATGAGTCCAAATATGGACTATATATGTGTACAGAGAAGAAAAAAATGGGACGTTGAAGATTGAAGACGAAGTTAGAAACGAGTACGTGTTTATATTTTTTCTCGGTTAAAGCTCGTTTGCACCTTCTCTTTCTATTTTTATCGTAAATATCCTTTCGTAGCCCTGACCTGAGCCTAAATGATATAACCGTGCAAGTCCTGCCTGACCGTACTAAACGACGATAGACCTCGATTAGTGGAGATGTTTACGACGTATAAGCCTATGGTGTAATACTGGTATGTACACGCCTATAATCTAAACCGGTCATTGGTGATTAATGTCGAAGAAGCTATATACACACACACACATTCTTTTCTCGATACAAGGTAGAGTTCGAGTTTTATGCATTTATATCAATTACTTGTGTTTTATCATTTCAATACTATAGACTAGATGTATGATAGCATTGTTAACTCCATCTTTATTTTTGGATCGCTTATTTTTGCTCGAGGGCGAGCAAACGCTAAGTAGGGGGTAGTTGATGGGAGTCAAATTGACTATCATTTACTATGTGATTATACCCCGTTTATACCTCATTTTATATGTTTCCGGGGACATTTGGTTGTATTTTGATGTATTTACACCTTGGTTATCATTTCGGGTCCTAGGACGTAAAGTCCGGGATTCTCGGTCTTTTTCGGTGTAATTTACTATACTCTCGGTCACCCTAGTGTCCTGTAGGGATTACGTGTGGTATTTGTTGTGATTAAGTGCAGGTATTAGGTGTTCGAGAAGGCCGGAATGCGAGTTACGAGGATTGGAGTGTGTGCCCGAAGCTTAGCCTGCGGCTAGTTTACTAAATGGATAAGTATCGGCACAAAATACGTGACAAGATCAACAAATGTATTTACAATATAAAGCCACGTGTAACATGTTGTATTAAACGGTATCGCATTCGATAATTATCTGTAGCCAGCCGCCAACATCACGTGAAGGCAGATGGATTAGATGTTGAATATCACATTTTGTCATGTGAAGCTGCAGCAACCGACTTTCTTTGTTTGCATATATATATTTATATATGTTTTGCTTTGCTTAGGAACGAAGTAAAAGATTACTCACCACTATCCTCATCTCCTATATATATAGATCATTTTGGTTTCAGTCCATGGACAGCAACTATTTTTTTTCCATTTTCTGTAGCTTAGCTTAGCTTAGTTTGTAGGTAGACTAGTTTAGTTTTGTTGTAGATTGTTGTAATCCGGAGGATCTCGAAGATAGCTTGACGCGTTATTGACGGGATTTCATTCGGAGATTCGATTTTCTACATCGTAATATATTCGGTATTTCGTTTTCTTTCGATTTATTGCTTTCGATCTTGATGCTTGTTAACTTTGATAGTTGATTTCTTGTTGTTTTTTTCTTGTTATGAGTAGCTAATTTCCCGATAGTCGAGTTATGTGATAGTCTATGAAATCGTATCATTAGCTTGTTGATTGGAATGATTTTGATGTGTTGATTGTTAGATTCTCGGTGTTGTTTTTGTTCTAGAACTTATGCCTAATCGTATCACACGTGGCTTCTTTACATATGTATTTTGCGAGAGGGTGCGGGAAAAGGGGTTCTAGGATCACCGTGTAAAACCGACTGAGTTGTTCAGATTCGGTTTCATGTGTGAGGTTTATATCATTGTTAACGAGCGTCTCATAGAGCGTAGACCGTGTCGGGTCAGTTAAATCCGGTCAGCGGACTGTTGAATTCGACATAGGAAGCTAGGTTGTTGAAATTGGCGCTTAGTTTCAGATTTAGGAGACGACACCCTTTAACGATACCGAGAACATTATAGTAGATTGAAATCATTTCCAGATACGAGTTAAGGCTCGATAGTAGTCGATTGGATCGTAACTCGGCTATCTCTTTTATATAGTTTTAAATCTTTGTTTTGTGTATATTTAGTTTGTAGAACCGGTGATCGACAAATCACCACGTTCAATATCCGTGTTGACTGAACTAGAACGAGACCGACTTTGGTACTCGACCGGATTCCCTGTGGGATACGACCTTGACTCACCAATTCTAGGCTACAGTTGACCCGGTACACTGCCGGTGAGATTGGACACTTAGAAAAGGCCGATCAATTGATTATGTGAACTTAGTGTCAATATCTATCTGCTGATGTATTCTGATATTCTTGCCAACAAAAGCGGAGTAATAAGCTTGAGACGTACCTGTGTTTTAGCAAAATGTTAAACACTGGGCTTGTAGTAACATTACCAAAGTAGCCTCGCGCTTGTGGTAATATTCGATGCTATGCATGATCTAAGATAGGGGGATACTCTAAAAAATTTTCTTCCTTGAGATTTATAGTATTTGAAAAATATGAAGATATGAAAAGAATATTCAACTCTTTAAGAGGCTTTGAGTAGTACTCGGTCTCCAAGTCCAAAAACCCTATAGATACGCTCTTGCTTATTATTCTAGTGCTTTAACCATTGCGAGGTAAGAAGTGGGAATGCTGAGGTTGGTAGGTTGAGATTGCGAAGTTAGCATAAACTTTAATCTTGCCACAAATATATAAAACTAAATGCACATTCACACATCACTTCGATTCATAATAAGTAGTGAATAATAGACATCTTATGAGCATGACTAGTATGAGTTGACTCGGGTTTCTTGTGTAAGTATGATTTGACCATAGAAAATGTTGTCTTGGGGAATGAATTATCGATGCTTTGTTCGGGACGATCAAAGTCTAAGTGGGGGGTAGTTGATGACGGTCAAATTATACCCGTAAATGTCATCAACATTATCCTTAAATCGAGCCAAATAATATATATTTCGTATTAAATCACCCATTTATATTTATTATTTAATGTTAAGTGATTATTAATATGATATTTGGTATTTAGCTGTTTTTATTATTAAAAGACCGATTTATTGTGCGATAAATGCTGATTTTGTAGATCGTGATAAATCGGGAAGATAAATATTGCGCAATCGAGAAATCTCAAGATAATGAAGAGGAAAATCGGAGCATTAATCAAAAGATAAATCAGATCAGTTCAAAAGAATGCAGTGGGGAACAAGTCAGACAAAGAAGCGCGTTTAACACGAGCAGAGGGAGGCTCGGTCGACCAAGCCCTATCATTCGGTCGACCGAGTATGTCGGTTCGGTCACTCACGGGATTTTCGCGTGTATATCTTCTAGATCCTCCCTAGGTCGGTTACAGCCTCTATATAAGCGGCAGCTACGAAATTTGTAAAAACACACCAACATATCCCTTCATTCTTTCTTCAATCTTACAATTCATAATATAACTTTGATACAATGTAGAATAATTTGAGGGTTTCCAGCAATTTAAGGGCTGCAATATGTAAGCCTTTATTTTCTGTTTCTTTCTTTTAAGTAATTAATCCCTCCCAATTATGCTTTATCGTTTGAATTAGTTAATCATAGCTAGATGATGTAGATCTAGGCTATGACGTTGGGAAGGTGGCGATACCTTGTCTATGAGAATCCCATAACCTACGTCATACACTTAGTATTTATTCATGAATCTGCATTGTTTAATTAATGTGTAATGTGTATCTATGTTAGTTTATATGAATGCTTTACGAATTACTGTTTAATCCGTTGTGTATGATGAAACGCTGAGAGATACGTTCAGGGATGTAATTTGGGGGAAAAAGACCATTCGGTCGACCGAGCCCAGCTATTCGGTCGACCGAGCCCCCTGTTCATCCGTTAGATAGCCATGTCTTTATGGTTAGGTTAACTTAATAAAATTTATCATCTCAGTAGGTATGGCTATGGCTACGTTGCTCGTCTGTTTTAATTAGCGTATGATTAGGAAATACCAATATAGGGCTCCTAGGTTGGCTCATTAATGATCTTCCGGGACTTCCAGCGAGATCTAGGTAGGTTTTGTATTTGGGAATTGAGCTCACCTAGTTATACGTAAATCGTAGATTAACATGAGACCGTGCGGGTAATTGTTAATAGGACGAGACCGATGCGATCGTTTAGGAAGTACGCCTAACCATAGGAATGTTGCCTGACGAGGTGTACGGTTAATATCGGCATCCTTAGAGTCGTAAGCGTGTGAGTTATATGAGATGGAGGCACTTAAAAGGTGAAGTCACGTAACAATATCACAGTGATCTAGTGACCTACCGGTGCTACGTCAAGTTTTAGAGGATGACTCCCGTATTCAATCTAAGATAGATACAAACGGATTGACAGTTGATAAGTTCAGTTTATTATATAAATTATCTAGGTCCAAACGATAAAGACTATAATTGGGGAGGTTAATTACGTTGTGTCGAGTCGTGTCTTTACCTTTCTTGTTTTATGTTGGTCGTAGACCGCCTCTATGTCCTTGACATGTTTAATTAGTTGTTTGTATATAAGATGATCCACAATTGGTTCCCTGTGGGATCGACCTTGATTCACTATGGCTATACTACGATGGGCCTATTCCTCTTGCTAGTATTGGTTTATGGTGGTCAAGTATTTTATTATAACCTGATTGACCCCGATCAGTTATGTTGAGATTTCACAAATACAACCGAAATCACCCCGTGAGTGATCAACTCACGAACCGCGCTATGTCTAACGCCCAGGTGTCGCGACTTACCATTATACACTTGACTATAAGCTTTAGACAAGGTAGAAGCACTATCACAATGGATAGAAATGGGTGATATTGGTTTCGGCCACAATGGAATTTCATAAATCAAATTCCTAAGCCACTCAGCCTCTTTTCCGGCTGCAGCTAAGGCAACAAACTCGGACTCCATAGTCGAGCTAGTAATACATGTTTGCTTTTTGGAAGCCCATGAAATGGCACCTCCTCCAAGTAAAAACACCCAACCACTAGTAGAAGAATGATCCTCTACATTGGATATCCAACTAGCATCTGAGTATCCTAATATTACCGAAGGATGTCCCACATAAGTCAAGCCAAAATCCTTGGTCAACTTAAGATACCTTAGCACACGAGTTACCGCACGCCAATGATGACTACTCAAATTACTCGTAAACCTGCTTAGCTTTCCAACCGCATAAGCAATATCCGGACGTGTGCTAGTCATAGCATACATCAAACATCCTATTACACGAGAATACTCAAGTTGTGATATCGGATTTCCCATATTAGGCATGAGTTTCTCATTATGATCCATGGGAGTATTAGCCGGAGTGGAGTTTTTACAATTGAACTTCTTCAACACTTTCTCAATGTAATGAGATTGTGTCAAAGAGAACCCTTTGTCACTCCGTTTTATCTTGATTCCTAGAAACACATCCGCCTCCCCCATGTCTTTCATAAAAAAACTTGATGACAAAAATGCTTTGCAAATGTCAACTTGATCTTGGTTGGTTCCAAAGATCAACATGTCATCAACATATAAGCAAATTATCACACCATTACCGGTATTGTCAAATTTGCTATATATACACTTGTCTGATTGATTAATCATAAATCCATGAGACAAGATAACTTCATCAAATTTATGATGCCATTGTTTAGGTGCTTGTTTAAGACCATACAATGATTTAACAAGCTTACAAACCTTATGCTCATTTCCTGGCCAAACAAAACCTTCCGGTTGTTTCATATAAATTTCTTCTTCCAAATCTCCATTTAAGAACGCCGTCTTAACATCCATTTGATGGATTACCAGATTGTTAATTGCTGCCAATGCAATCAACAATCTTATTGTGGAGATTCTAGCAACCGGTGCATAGGTATCAAAATAATCAATACCTTTCTTCTGCCTAAAGCCTTGAATTACCAATCTGGCTTTATACCTGTCGACAGTGCCATCAACTTTCATCTTTCTTTTAAAGATCCACTTGCAACCCAAAGGTTTGCAACCACGTGAAAGATCCTCAAGGATCCACGTGTTGTTTCCCATTATGGAATCCATCTCATCATTGACGGCTTCTTTCCACAATGACACGTCTCGAGACTCCATAACCTCCTTAAATGCCTTAGGATCCTCATCAATATTATAACAATATGAATATTGGAATCCTACTTCATCTCTTGTTCCTTCTACCAAATAAGTTTGATAGTCGGATCCAAAAGATTTGCTTTCCTAGCCCTTTTGTTTCTACGAAGCTCCGAAGGCTCATCTTGAGAACTGACATCATTATTTTCTCCACTCCAACATTAATAGGAGTTATATCCTTCGGTCTTTGTATAGACGAAAGCCGATTTTCATCAAAGATAGCATCTCTTGATTCAATCACAAAATGAATAGCAACTGAATCATTAGACTCTATAACATAGAACCTATAAGCCTTGGAATGCATAGCATATCCAATGAATATACAATCAATGCCTCTCTCACCCAAGGTTTTAATCTTAGGCATGGTGAGCCTTACAACAGCCCTACATCCCCAAACTCGTAGATAACTCAAGTTTGGCTTCTTTTTGAACCAAAGTTCATATGGGGTAATAGGATTCCTTTTATTAGGAACTCTATTCAGCAAATAACAAGCCGTTAACATGGCTTCTCCCCAAAATCTCTCACTCAAACCTGAGTAAGATAGCATGGAATTAACCATCTCTTTAAGAGTACGGTTTTTCCTTTCCGTTATACCGTTTGGCTGTGGCGTGTAAGGCGCCGTAACCTCATGTATAATCCCACATGACCAGAAAAAGGTTGGATCAAAGTATTCACCACCTCGATCGGTATGCAACTTTTTAATTTTAGAGGTTAATTGCAACTCAACTTCACTTTTATAGATTTTGAATTTATCGATTGCCTCATCTTTAGAATGAAGTAAAAACACATAACAGAACCGAGTGCAATCATCTATAAAAGTCACTACATATCTTTTGTTGCCAAAAGAATGTAGCACAAAAGTCACATAGATCACTATGGACAAGATCCAAAACTCGAAGACGACCTTTCAACACCATGAAAAGGTCGTCTAACAATTTTGTTCAACATACATGTATCACATTTATTTACATTCATATCAAAAGATGGAATTAAATCATGTTTAGACATTAATAACATACGTTTGTAATGAACATGTCCTAACCGAGCATGCCATAAAACAAACATTAACTTCATGATTCATACAAACATTATTCACAACATCATGCTTGAATGTTAAGCATAAACATACCATTACAAAGATAACCAAATCCTATAAATACACCACACTTACTTAAAATGTATTTGTCGACTCAAAGACTTGTTTAAAACCATCTTTACATAACAAACTTCCTGAAACTATGTTTTTCCGGATCCCCGGAACAAATAGTACATGTTTTAAAGTTACAAATTTGCCAGAACTAAAAGGTAAAACAACAGTTCCTCTTCCACGGATGGCGGCCTTTGACTCGTTTCCCATAAAAAGCATGGATCCAGCGTTAACAGGTTCATTATCTTTAAACCAACGTTGATCCTTGCAGACATGCCTTGTCGCACCCGAGTCAATCCACCAAGCAACATCATCATCCTGCACATAAAATGCCTCAAAAATCAGTGGTACATAATTCATATCGGAATTAAATCCACAAACAATATTCTGACCTTGATGTTTAGGAGCACCTTGGTCCTTAGACCCTTGCCCCGAACTGTTGTTTGGCCCTTTCTGGTTTTTGCCAAATCGACAATCAGCCTTAAAATGTCCAACTTTCCCGCAAACCCAACAAGCACCTTTCGGTTTCTTATTGGCATCTTTGCCGTTGTTTTTAGATGATTGCCCTTTTCTTTTCTTCTGGTTCTTTTGAGAACTTTCCCCGGTTTCCACCATATTTATGGAAGTCAAATCCATCACCTCTTTACCCTTGGTTTTACCGTTCTCTTGCGCCCTTAGAGATTCCTCTATACGCAAGTGACTACCAAGTTCTACCAGAGATAATTCTTCTTTCTTATGTTTCAGAAAATGTTTAAAATATTTCCAAGATGGTGGCAATTTATCAATTATACTAGAAACAGAAATAGACTCATCCATTTCCATTTTATGTTGTGCAAATTGACCCAAAATGCGAAGAAGTTCATTGTACTGTTCCATTACCGAACGTGAATCAACCATGTTATATTTCATGAAGTTACCAACCAAGAAATTTTTACTAGATGCATCTTCATCCATGTATTTTGATTCTAAAGAATCCCAAAGTTCTTTGGCAGATTCAACATTTTGGTAAATATCGAACAGAGCATCAGACATACCGTTTAGAATGTGGCCTCTACAAATGTAGTCATCATTCTCCCACTTGTTCTTCTTCCTCAACTCTTCCAGAGGTCCGTCCTCCAACACTTCCGGCATCGGTGTACTTAGTACATACACCACCTTCAAAGTTGTCAACATAAAATGCATCTTTCTCTGCCATCTTCGAAAATTGACTCCATCGAACTTTTCCAACTTCCCAAAATTTGCAGTCATCTCCTTGACACTTGACATTGTTAAACAAATAACTTTTGTAGATTGTTAGAGAGATTGAGGTTTGGAAAACAACAACAATGTCAAAACCGCAGGAAAACTAAAAACGCAGAAAATGGTTTGCTTGATATGAACGTAGAATCATGTAAATACTTTCCTACAAAAGTTATTTGCCCCTTCCTGAATGCCTAGGGTGACACAAATACTTTTGTGAGATAAGACTACGTTTTCCCTTCAAATTTAGGCACAAAAGATGAAGATTACTCTTAGAGATAGTTTAAGGTGTTTTTACTTTCAAAGATGAATGTGCTTCTTTTTTTTTTTTTTTTTGTTTAAAGCACTCAAAAAGATCTTATATATTGATGGAAAAACCGACCTCTTATGTATGCAACCTTTGGAAATAAGTTATATACATAAACAGTTGAAAAGGACTGAAAAGGCACACTATTTCAGAATTTCGGACCGCATCCATACGGATGAAGTTATCATCCGGACGGATATATCACAATATCAAAGTTTTCACCGTTTCAGCCTTTCATCCGTACGGATAGATTCTTATCCGTACGGATAGCTATCATCCGTACGGATAGATTCTTATCCGTACGGATAACTATCTGTTTCTCCAAATTCTGAATTTTGGTCCTTTAAGTGGATTTTCAGTCCTTTAAGTGATTTTCCCGAACTATACTTGATCATTCAAATCCGTAAACTCGTAGATACTTATATGAGTGTACACTCCGTACCTCCAAACTCATATTATAGCATTCCGAGTTCACCCATCTTTGTACCAAACCCCGATTACATAAATGAACATGGTAACACTTAAATTACCAACAACTTCATCCGTTATTTCATTATCGTATACCCTGTTATTCCAATATTCTATAACCACCAACCACTTTTGGTGGGATTTTCTTTCGTGATAAATTAAAAGAAAAAAAAACGGTACTAGCCATGGTAATTGATATCTCTAGAAGAATTTTATTTTGTCACCTTCACCTCACGGAACGGATTGATCGCATTCATATCATGGAATGAAATTGTATAATATGATGCATTTGATGTAATATTGTACATATATAATTGCATTACTCATACATATAATATTGGTCACTCTCTTCTAGGAATGGACATATAAATATCATTTTCAAACATATTGTTCAAATCATTGAGAAAATGTTATTTATCATGAGTAAATACTCCTTATTGTATGTCTCGATATGATACTCAATTTTACGCATATCTCAATAAAATTAAATAAGAAAATTCGAGATTTGATAGAGCATAGAGCTTTATTTCGAACATTTTTGTTTCAATGGCTCTTTTGAAGCATTATATAGAAATAACTTTTGCATACATTATCATTTGCCTCTCCCATTTTTCTATGTTGAGAAATTCTGTTTATTTCACAGTATAACGTGCGTTGTCGCAATTTCGATGATACAAATATTATCATCATCTTTTATCATTCTCAAGTTTCTTGTTTCATTCAGTGAATTTTATATTCACCTTATGCCTTTTAAAGACTATTTTGGACTTCATGTCCATACATATATGTAATTTCAAAAGATTGATTGACTTCATATGATCATATCATTTTTCTCGATTGATATCATACATATAATTTTAAAATGAATTGAAACAAATAAAAAAAAATTACCTTAATACTTTACCACATAAGTAACATTGAAAAGACAAATCAAATATCTCCAAAACAATATACCCGAGAGCAACCCATTTGACAAGTTTTGGGTTCCTTAATTTATGTACTTCATTTGATGGCAATTCTCACCAGCAAAACATTTTGTAATGAGAATCTCATTATCTGCAACTTAAGTCAAATCTCAACAGATAAATATGTTAGCACATAGTATATATACTATCAAACAAATAAATAACTTTGATATCGAATAAACAATCGTGCTAGTATAAAACTGAAAGATTACAACAAAATACATGAACAAAAAAAATGAGCATTTCATTTTCATGACCACATTCAAATTCACGGCATCGTCCACGACCATTACCAAATTTTGAAATTGAAGTCACACTCAATACATGGAATGTATGTTTACTAATTGATCGAAACATATAACTCATTTGGGTCATCATTGTATTGAGAATACAAAGTCCACTAGCAAAATTCATAGAAAAAATATTGTTTTTTTTTTTTGTGTGTGTATGTGTGTGTATAACAAGGATAATTAACACAAAACATACATTATCGATATGAATGCATAACGTGTCGGCTTTAGCAATAAAAAAATATTAGTAATTAATGAATCCAATGCTATACATTGTTAGCAACAAAATTCCCGATTGAAAATCCTTTTACATTTAATATTCCTTTTTTTTTTTTGCCAATATATTACAGGTAACTTGTTGTAAAGATTACATCTTAATTCACTTTCCGATATATTATATACTTTTTTTTTTTTAGGAGAAGGACGATATATTAATCTGAATTTCGACGGTGAATCCCGAAAATTAGTGAATTTCGACGATGAATAAAATTAATAATTTCGAGAGTGAATTTCGTCCATAACACATACTAAACTACCACAAACGAAGTGAAATTTAATTTTTTTTTTTTTTTTTCCGTAGATACTAAACTACCACAAACGAAGTGAAATTTAATTTTTTTTTTTTTTTTTTTTTTTGGGGTAGAAACAGAGAAATGACCAATATGGGTGAAGTAATTCCAAAAGCTAGGGGTCCTTCCATCATCTTTGAATGCAACATTTTTAACCTGCAAGCTTTAAGCAACATTTATGCAAATACCATAAAAAGCAAAAACTTATCATAACGGCAAGCATAATACTCTAGCAAATTTAAGAAAGAAGTTGAAACATAAGAGGGAAATACGCAGTTGCCCCTGGAACCAAATACATAGCCAATCAAGAAATCGTCTGAGAAATAACTATCAACGGCACAGTTAACTCGTCCGAGTTCACTAGATTTAGAACAACTTAACTCGTCCGAGTTCTATTACTTTTGAGCTTAAGGGCACAGTTATTCAAAGATGTAATGCTTGTCCACAGTCTCTGAGACATCCCATGTACAGCTCATACCTTTCGGGAACACAACTAAATCACCGGCACCAATTTCCACGGCTTCATCATACTTATCTGGGTACACCTTCACCTTTCCCTTTAGCAGGTAGCATGTTTCTTTAGAGGAATAGGTCCATGGAAATTTGCTAGGCGGGCAACCCCATCTGCATCATCACATAAATCAACTTAAAAAAAAAAAACGCAATAAACAATGAAAAACGCAAGCCCGGAAAGCTAATAAAAAGCATCAAGCAACCAAATGCCAGAGTCAATGACAAATCACCTTATAGTATAGATAGATGCTTAACTGATATATTATACTTGAAAAGTAAAACATGCCAAAGTGCAAACACCGACAACTATGTCATGGCAGAGATGAAGGTGGTAATTTATGATCGTCTTTCTATTGAGGTTCAACTAATAGGATCAAGAAACTACCGACTCACGTAGAAACATGTGATCAGCTAGAAAAGCTCATTTATCTTCCTTAAGTAATTAGCAAGACAGTGGCTACATAACTGCCATTACCCTTTATTAATCGTTCATCTCTAAAATAAAATAAAAAAGTAAACCATAGCCGTGAAAGATAAAGTGACATATTGAAGGTTGAAGTATAGTAGCTAATGACACTGTAAACAAGTCGAGTGTTTCAAGATTTAAATTGAACTCTTCCAGTCTTCATGCTGCGCCCCCAATCACCTCCAAAACCAGAGGAAGGGGCCATTGGGCCAACAAGATCAATGTTTCATCTTTATCTATGATTTTTTTACTCCAGTAATTCAAAAAAAGAAAAATAAGACCTTAGTCTGATTTTCATAGCTTAAGACACCAATCTTAGAAACTTTAGTTAGCAATCTCTATCAAAGAACTTGTTTCCTAGAGGAGTAATCGAGATCAAAGGAACTGTCAACTAACAATTAACATGCCGCCTTTCATCTAAATTATAGTTTAGATACAGTACTTCACAGCTCTTCATACACTGTCTTTCATCTTATTATGGTTCACATACTACAGTTCACAATTTTTCTCGTATTGTGTATGCTTGTGATTCTCATGATAATGGTAGAAACTTCAACAATTTTCACCCAAGGTTTGTCAAATATAAAAGTCAGCAACTGACAAGAAAGTGAAGGCAAAACAAGTAAAAAAGGAAAACCAGCATTGACTAGAAGGGTATGCTCATTCATTAGCTAGCCTTTAAAATAAAAAATAAAGAGAGGCCTTCAGAAATAAAGAGAAATTGCGTAATAATGTTGCAGGAAAACTGAAAACGATAACCGCATGCACAAGCCCTAATTCAACTGAAAACAAAGAAAAAACTTGCTAACTACAACAGGAGCAAGTATGTAAACCACACGGATAAATTCCGAAAAATCAAACATAGCATCTGCTTATCTGAAATAACTTTATACTTGTGAAAAAGAAATGTCTGATGCCCACCTATTCAATATTAATTATGCTTAGCTTGAGCAATTTGACTTTTGAGTATACAACCGACTACTCCTGCCCCATTCCAACGCACTTAACACCGAGGCAAAGTAATTATTATAAGATTGATATTAGATTCTAATATAACAGAAAGAAACAGTCCAAATAACATGTACAGGAAAAGTGCTATATTGATTGAATACATATCCATACAACTTTTTTCTGGATTGTAGTTTAAGAGAGAGGTGTGAAGGATTCAACATGTATCCAGAACTTGCTCCCATGTTCTTAGCATAACAGAGCAAGTCGAAAGAACAGCAGAATTATGTGACTGATTTTGGTCTCTAGGCTAAGTTTTTGTTGCAATCTTGGACATGTTGTACATTGAGCCAAGATTCGTGGACACAGTAATACAGGGTGAGCGAGATTGCAACCAAAATTCAACTTAGAATCAATTTCTATGGAAACTTTAAAGTAAATACTAATGATGCAATGCAATGTTTGATAATATATGTCGACTTACGATTTCTGGGCTAATAGCTAGCATTAAAATAT
This sequence comes from Gentiana straminea, assembly GCA_036785695.1. Taxonomy (NCBI): domain Eukaryota; kingdom Viridiplantae; phylum Streptophyta; class Magnoliopsida; order Gentianales; family Gentianaceae; genus Gentiana; species Gentiana straminea. Next base: position 11,538,660 of record JAVUPR010000300.1, on the reverse strand, counting down.
TCAAAATACCTGGAGTCGTTACCATTAGATAAACATGGTGCAAACCGAATAAATTTACATGTATTTTGCGTAAGCGTTTTTGAATTTCGTAAACAACCTCTTAGATTTGGGAGACATTGAGTTAGGGCATGTGTCAGATTGGTTGGAACACTTAAAATGTACTACAAATTACGCGTCAAAATCGGAGGACTGGACTGGAGTACAAAAAAGAAGTGGAAGAAAACACTCACTTGGCCCAAGACCTGACGCCGAGTTCGGCGAGCTTAGTCTCAGGAGGGTTGCGGGTGATCTTAATTCCCAGTTTTTCGGTGGTCGCCATGGTCTCAGCTGCTTCTGCTCTAGCGTGATTGAATCTCCGGTAGCTCCTTCTCGTCGTTGTTTTCCAAGGAACAGAGGTCAGCCGGATCGATTTCGCCGGATAGATTTCCCCGGGGATGAAGCTGTTACAGTAGTATTTATTACTATCAGAATACACGTAGTTGTAATGGATTTTATTGCTACAGACTGCAGCTATGTGGTTTGTACTCAACAAAGCCATTGCTTTATTTTCAAAGTCTTAAGCCTCACACTACATATATTGACTGATAAAGAAATTCAATGAATTTTTTTTTTGACTCATGAATTATTCTCCATACACATCTTATCATCATTTCCCACAACGTTCGTGTTATATATTTCAACAATCAATATGAGGATTGTATAAATGTTAGTGTTTTTTGCCTATATTATCCCTAAGTGCTTAGAGTATATAAGTTAGATACTTATCCTAATCCTCATATTATGGTGTGTCACTTGTTCTCTAAAGGTTGTTAGTAGAGTTGTGTATTTATTCTATCCTAATATAATCATTATTCATTTAATGAATATACTATTCGGATTTCTCTAGTTTTGTAACTTGGTAGCAGAGCCTTCCTGTCCTCAGCCGGACCACCATCAGTGGCATCAGCTCCGGCAGTTGAAGCTGCCATCACCGCCACAACATCATCTTCCTCTCTCATCGGTTCAACACCTCAAGTTCCAGCTCTTTCAGTCTCTCTCCCCCAAATTCAATATGTTTCTTGGATCCATACCCAACTTCATGTCTGCAATCAAACCTCCATACTCATTTATGCAAACAGAAGTTCCAAACTCATGTAGATCATCTTCATTTCTGAGACATGGGGATTAACTTTTCTTCATTTGAGAGTAATATAAATCAAAGCTTCAACATCATATTAGATAGGAACAATTATTTGTTATGGCGTTATTCAATCCTGCCAATGATTAGAGGACATAAACTTGATGGACACCTTCTTCGCACTAGACCAATGCCTCTTAAATTCAACCCAATCGAGTTGGACCGGATCCGATCGGGTCGGGTCATTTACAGTCTATTCTAGTATATGTAATAACTTTATTATGATTAATAAAAGCATTTTTGTTATTATATATTGTTTGTCTTCATATTATTGGTTGTATATATATGGTAACGTCCCTAGTGTCAAACTGTGATAGAGAAACCATGATAGTGATTATGGTTGATGAATCTCTAATCACTTTAACAAGTTTGATACTTAAATGTCTCTAGTCGTATGTACTGTCAAATGGGACATAGATAGTATGATTAGACTAGCATGTATTGGATGTCTTCTATCTTATTAAAGATAGGGATTGATCTCGTCTATCGAAGTGTAGAGACATTTGGACTGTACGTGGACGTGTATTAGAGAATGCGTATGTTAGACTGACCCACTTACATTAAGTGTCACACTATGTGGCAGTTGTGTAATTATCCTTAAGACCGGAGTCTTCATGGCATCACGGTGTGGATTGTCATGCTTTGACACTATTGAGATTTCTCCTATCCACGGGGCGATCATGCGGTAGTGATTGAGTGTGATATTGAAGCATGCGGAGTATACATGTTTGGTCGTCCGGGAATCGCGTATCCTATGATTGGGATTGAATATCCAAAATGGTCTCCTTATAAGAATGTCTAGCTCTCGTGAATTTTTGCAAAGTAGGAGTAAATGTGCTATTCCGAGAGAGCATGATATCCAGATTATAAGATACGATCGTCAATGTACTGACACTCGAGATACGATCATATGGATATTATTACAGCGGTAGGATTGTAATTTACACGGTAACTGTTTCATATGAAAGGTAGTAGTCATTGCATTGGACTCTTCCGATGATTGAGGGTCGCGGTGTATTGCTAGACTCTATCCCGAGATCGTTAGGTATGAAGGGCCTTTTCGTAATTTGCACTTTGTGTCTACGGCCAACAAATTCGAAAGCCTATTGGGTCACACACATATGAACATCGAGTCGGATTAAAATACGGTTATAGTTGATAACCAAATAAGGAAAGTTTATCTCAAGACTATAAAGGTTATAGTGGTAAATTAATATAATGGTATTTATTTATTATGAATAAATAAAATACAAGATATTAATTATACATAAATTATATTAATTAAAGAATATCCGGAAGCCAATTAATTAGCATTTGGGGCGCATGTCACAAGAGTATAAGATACACTTAGATTGTGCAAGTTAATTAATAAGATTACCATAATATTAATATTGGATATTAATTGATTTTGGAAAAATAAATTTTTGGTAATAAAATAAATATATTCAATATAAGATATTGACAATATTTAGCTTTTATTTAATATGAGATATTATAATAAAAGAGTTAAATCAATTAAAGTGATTTTCCTTATTTTATTCGGAAAATGTTTTTCTATTTCATCTATCTTCTAGGAAGCTTCTCCTAATCAGATTAGGGAATCATTGGGGCGCCACTTTCTTCTATATAAGAAATGGGTTGGCTAGCTCTTTTGTACATCACAATTCCAAGTGCTAATAGCTTTTGAGTAAAATAGAGAGCTTCAATAGAGAGTTAGAGAGAGAGAGAAAAAAAAAGGCCGGTCTAGCAGCCGGATTTTTATGATAGCAATCCAAGAAAGATTCTGGCGAGGAGTTCGTGTGGATAATCGATAGAGGCCGGACGCGTGGATGGCTTGCGCACAGTACTACTCTCCATTGACGGTAAAAGCGTCGATCTTATAGATCAACCAAGGTATATATTGTCAAACTACTTAACGTGGTTATTGTATTAAACGAAGACGATCTTGGAAAAAGTAATCAAAATTTTAAATTTCTATACGGTAAACTAGTGATTTCCTAACAATGGTATCAGAGCGAACTTCGAGCTTAAGCAATAAGCACCAATTAATTACGTAGTAATTAATCGATAGATGCAAGATCTAGATTCACGAAACAATAAAACAAAAAATAATAATAATAAGAATCGATGGGGGCTCGGCGGATCGGCGGCGGACCCCTCCACGGCGGCGGATCGGCGGCGGCAGGCGGCTCTTTGAGCTTCCGGCGTCGGCCGGTTTTTCTAAAGGGGAGGATCGATTCGTTTATCTTTTTGTGATATTTATTGTGCATTGATATCTCCTTTAATTAGTTGTGTCATGTGGCTAACCAATGGTTTAAATAGTTTGAGTCATTGGGATGCCATGTTATCAACCAAAATATTGGCCTTTCCAAATTTTGTTTGGAATAGAGATTTCCAAATATTTGATTTCCAAAATTTTGAATTTAAAAAGTGGCCAGGCATCAACCAAATTTGGTTTAGAAATATGTCTTTTGGTTTAGGAAACCAAAGACATCTCTTTTGTTAAGAACCAAAAGAAAATGAAACAAAAAAGACCTTTTTAATTTTGATTTTAATTTTGAATACTTCCAAATTAATAAAATTGAAATTAGAATCGATTTAAAATTAAATGTTAATTTTATTTTCGATTAAGTTAATTAATTATTTGATGTGATAAAATAAGACGCATAAGTAGTTGAATTTTGAATTTGATCTTTTTCATAAGATATAATTGTATGGATTAGATTTGTAGATATAATGTGATTATATGGACCCCGATTGATCATAGACTCAACCAATAGGATATATGATAATGTTTTTCTTTATGTTGGTTTTTAAAAATTGTCTTAGGCTGTTATGAAGAACGTGACCTAATTTACTTTTTGCATTTATCCCATTCATGTTAGCTCCCCCCGTGTGCGGCGGGTGTAATTATTTATTAGATTGATTTTTGTGTAACAAGAGTGGAGCAAGAAGATGAAGACCAAAGAAAGATAAAGAACCCATTGGCGTACAACAATAAAGATCCTATTGGCGGTTGCAGCTACCCTTAGTTTGTGACCCGCGGTTTCGTCAGTTTGTATTCGAAACCGCACCTAGGAAAAGTCCATGATCATACCGGTTATTTTGTGCGCGGAATGTTGTGTATGTTTTACTTTATATGATATCGTAGTAATATGCACATAGTAGATGAGACCGTTATTAAATCAAATTAATTAAGTGAATTAATTTAAAATTATTCCCACGATAAAAATCGAGCCAAAGTGTCTCCCAATATTATAACGACGGTGAAGAGCCCTTGTTCGAATCCAATTGATCGACCAACGTCGGGAGTTGACCTACCTCGGGTATATCGTCGTTATTGAGATATGATCGCATGAGATCGCGTGAATATTGGGTTATGACTTGACTAAAGTTTTTCAGTGATTGGCCACCGTCAGGGCCGTCTGACTTTAGAGACAAGGGATTGACTATCACATAGAGATGTGAACTGTCAAAAAGTTGACTGGTCAACCACTGGGAGTCGCATAAGATGCGACTGGTAGGAGTACCTACCTTTCGAAATTGCCAAGATTGATCGACCACCGTCGGGGATTGAGGCGACTAGATTGGATCCCAGTCACTAAGGAATTAATTAAATTCTTGAAAGCCAATTGAGAATAGTCGGCTAGTGAGAGCAAAACCTAATTAAAATTTTAAGTGCAATTTTAGGGTTTTGAATACATGAACTTTTACTTATTCTATCTTTATTTATTGTTGTAGAAAATGTCAAACAAATTGAACCTTCGTTTTATCATCGACAATAAGCTTGACGAAACCAACTTTCTCGACTGGAAAGAAACCTCAAAATCGTTTTGAGGCACGAGAAGATTGGCTATGTCTTGGACGGACCCATACCAGAAAAGCCCGTAGAGGGCTCGGCTGCAGATGCTGTCGAGAAGTACAACAAGCACTGTTCTGACAGTACTGATGCTACATGTATCATGCTTTGCTTCTATGACACCTGAACTGCAAAAATAGCATGAATCCATGGACGCCTACACAATCATGGTTCACCTAAAAGAGCTCTATGCTTCTCAGTCTCGCACTGAGAGGTACGAGGTCTCGAAGGCCCTGTTTGGTTGTAAGATGGAATCTAGGACTGCTGTGGGGTCACACATGCTAAAGATGATCGGGTACATAGAGAGGCTTGAGAAGCTGGGCCACAAGTTGGAACGAGAGTCGAGTATTGACTTGATTCTGCAATCTCCACCTGATTCATACTCGCAGTTCGTGATGAATTATCACATGAACAAGATAGATTGCTACATTGCGGAGTTATTGAACATGTTGAAAACTGCTGAGGGCACTGTGGGGAAGGGAAAGCAAGTGTTGCTAGTCACTTCAAGCAAGGGCAAAGCTAAAGCCCAAAAGAAGTCCAAGAAGGCGAAGGCCGCACCTAAACCAACGCCTAAGATAGCTAAAGACAAATCCAAGGATGCTTGCTTCCATTGCGGTGAGATCGGACATTTGAGGAGAAACTGCAAAGGCTTCTTGAGTACCAAGAAGAGGCATTCTGATGCTTCGACTTCAGGTATGTTTATGATTGAGATCAATATTGCTTCTTCTAAGTCTAACAACTAGGTATTAGATACTAGTTGTGGTTCTCATATTTGTACGAATATGCAGGCACTAAGAAGAACTAATCAATCTATGATCCGTGAATTGACTAAGACTCAAAAAAGATCTTAGAGTATGGCAGATTACTTCTCTTTGATGAAGTGTTTTTTAGATGGCTTGGTTGTTGCATGATACCCCATATCCAACTCTGAAATCTTAGCTACCTTAAATAAACTCCCTAAAGAGTATGAATCAGTGATTGTGAACATCACATCAATGGTTGGATCCCTAACTAGGAGTGAAGTGCGGGCACAACTTGCCACTCATGAAAGATTACTGAACAAATTCAATCCTTCTACAACTCGGATCTATCAGGTGTTCTATGAATGCGGCTACTGTAAAAGGAGAAGGAGTAAAGTCAAGTGATCACAACTGCTATCAGTCTTCTAACAACTTTATAGGATCGGCCTTAGGTCAATATCGTGGAGGTAGGAACAGAGGAATAGAAGGAAAAGGAACCTACAGACCTATTTGTCACATTTGCAGCAAAGTGGGCCGCATTGCCTTAACTTGCTACTTCAGATATGAAGGCAATTCCAACAAGAACCCGAAATACCAACAAAATCATTTCTTAGCTTATATTGCATCCCAAACATGTCATTTGATGATAGGTATGCTGATTAGTGGTGCATCTAACCACATCACTTCTGATCTTAACAACCTCCACCTTAAGTCTAAGTATGATGGTAAGGATGATATTGTTGTTGGTAGTGGTGAAAAACTCAAAATAGCACACATTGGTCACACCACAGTTTCTTCTGGCACATTGTATCTTAATTTACACACCATTTTACATGTTCTCAAAATAGCAAAAAAAAACTTGTTAGACGTTTCTATGGTGACCTCTGAAAATTTTGTTTTTGTTGACTTTTCTGCCACTGAATGTTTTTTTAAGGACTCGGCAACAAATAAATTGCTTATAGTATGAACACTCCAAGATGGTATTTATAAGATGGAAGCAGTTCAACACCCTGAAATACATGTTCAAAACATGATCTCTCTTCAATCCAGTCTGACTTCTAGTCATTTAGGCATGTTTAGTACTGTGTCTGTTATAGTAGTGATTCCAATGTATGGCATAGGAAACTCGGACACCCTTCCTCTAAAGTCCTAGAACAAGTTCCAAAGACTGTAATCTCCATTGGATGTTTGTCATTATGGTAAAATGCATGCTTTGCCTTTTCCTCGTTCAAATAGTCATGCTAAAAATGTTTTGGAACTTGTTCACACTGATGTTTTGGGTCCCTCATATGTCCAGTCCAGTTTAGAGTACTTTTATTACATCCATTTCATTGAAGATTGGAGCAGATACACATGATATATCCCCTAAAATGAAAAGGTGAATATATATATATATATATATATATATATATATATATATATATATATATATATATATATATATATATATATATATATATATATATATATATATATATATATATATATATATATATATATAATTTTAATACATAATAATATAATACTATAATAATTAATATCTTGTGCTTATTTATTCATAATAGATAAATACCATAATATTAATTTTCATTATAACACTTTATAGTAGAAATAAATAAATCCTCATTGGTTATCGTTATAACCACAAATTAATTCCGGCTAGTTATTTATATGTGTGTGTGACCTGATAGGTTTCTGAATATGTTGGCCGTAAACGCAAAGTGCATTTACTAAAATGCCCTTCACACCTAATGATCATGATTAACGTCTAGAAACATGCCATGACCCCAATCATCGGAAAGAGTCAAATTCTATGACTACAACCTTTCATGTGAAATGGTTACCGTGTAATGGTTACCGTGAAATGGTTACCGCTATTATACTATCCATACAGTCGTATCTCGAGTGTCATACATTAACGACCGTATCTTATAATGTGGATATGCTATCCTCTCGAAGTAACACATTACTTCCGTTTTGCAAAGACTTTCGAGAATAAGACATTCCTTATAAGAAGACCCTTTCGGATATGTGATTTCCGGACGAGCAACATGACTCCTACTATTAGGATACGCGATTTCGGACGAACAACATGAATCCTACGCATGCTTCAATATCACACCCAATCCCTACCGCATGATCAACCCGTGAATAGGGGAAACCTCAATAGCGATCAATCCACACCGTGATTCTATGAAGACTCCGGTCTTAGGATAATTACACAACCGCCACATAGTGCGACACTTAAATAAAGTAAGTGGGTCAGTCTAACGTACGCATTCTTTAATACACGTCCACATACAGTCCAAGTGTCAATATACTTCGATAGATGAGATCTATCCCTATTTTCATAAGATAGAAGACATCCAATACGTGCTGGTCTAATCGTACTATTAATGTCCCATTTAATAACACATACGACTAGAGACATTTAAGTATCAAACTAGTTGAAATGAATCGAGATCTCATCAACCATAATCACCATCATGGTTTATCTATCACAATTTGATATCATGGATGTTATCATATATACGATATCATTATTGGTTCGTTAAACGAACAAATATATAACAACTAGAAAAGTCATTTATTATATGCATAAACATAAAGAAGTAGTAGATATTATCCGACCCGGTCCACCCGATTGGATTTACGACACTACTTCATCAGTTTGCTCTAGCACAGGCCTGAAAGGGCTTTTGACGTGGGTGTGAGCCGGCGTTATACATGTGACACTTAATAGGCTATTTTGGATCCTCTATTAAATGGGCCAAAGAAGTTCGGCCCAGTTTATAGCCTTATAATCCAGATTGCTTCAACAAAGATGGTTTTATTTCGATATGAGATGCTTCCTAGCTCGTTCTATCGACATGGTGCAGGTTCATATCGGTTATGAACTCTCAGCTAGGGGCAGATAATCATCGCCGACTTTAGGTTTCTGAGATGAGCGGTCATGTCATTTAGTAGACCATAACTGCCACAATAATGTCTCCATGACTGTCGTTCCATTATGACACATATTGTATTGATAACCGTCCCATGATCTCAGTTATGCCCCCAGTAATGTGTTCCAAAGCATCTTATCTGAAAGGGTGATCATATAAAAAGGATTCATTACTCACAAATCAAAACTACGTGATTAGCTTGATCCAAATTCTCTAAGTACGTAGATATCCAATCCACATTGACCCAACTAAAATTCATCACAAAATCCACATATCAAAGAAGTCGGATAATCCTAGCGAAAATCAAATATCCGCATTAAGATCCATTTTCACTATCGACGATTTAATAATGTTTTTCTCCTCTAAAAAACTTATAAATATATTTTCTCTTCTTTAGGTAGCGATCAAACTACAATTGTGCTAGATATTAAATTTTTATCCAAATAAATCGTTACATGTCTTTAATAATAAAAAAATCATTACACTGAATCTTTTTTTTTTCCTTCAGAAGATCACATTTATTTTTTTGAATGTATGTGATCACATACTTGAATGTATGAACATATGTAAGTCAAACTAATTAATTTTTTAGATTTCTGGTACACACCGTTACCAAATAATCTAAACACTTAATCAATTCAGTTACTTAATGGATTAATACTTTATATTTTCGACTCTAAAATTCAGATTTCAGAACTTAGGTTTAACAAACAGCTTCTTAGTTTTGTTTTGTTTATTTTGTTTATTTTTTTTCTAGTTTTTTGTTTTGCGTTTTTATATAATTTGACCGTGTTCCCGGGGAAATTCTACCCGCATTCTCCTCATGTGCATCGTTTCGTTAGTTGTGCGACATGTGTACAAGAAAACAAATAATAATTTGTCTTCTTATACACATATCGCACACACAACAAGCGATACATATAGGACTTCCCGGAAAGAATTTCCCATGTTCCCGTTGCCACACTATTGCAAGTTGGCAGTGATTGTGGATTGATTTTTTTAAAACCATTTTTCCTTTGGTAAAAAAAAAGACTGTTTTTTCACACTAAACATGTTTTACATATGTCAAGTGCGAGAGTGGGCTTCGTTTTGACAGTTAACATGCATATCATTCTGACAATAAATGAATTAGAAATTGTATATTATTTAGAGCATGTTACATGCCAAGAGCACTAAATTTTCCGGACAATGTTGGGTCTGAATAAAGAGACATTGTTATGTATGCTTGGGAAACAATACGGATCACTTTACAGACCAAAAAATTGTTATACCCGTATGCGAATAAAATAAATATTCAGAAAATAAAGAACAATTTTATTTCCAATTCAAAATATAAATATAATTACAAATATGTAACATAAAAATATAAAATGATATGCAAACTGAGACGAGTTGCACTCTGTTCTTAAGACAAATTTGCACCGGCTTGTACCCACGGTTGTAGCAATTGTCTCCCAGGATAACTCAGATACCTGTTCAGAAAAGAGGTACTTCAATTTCTGAACTACGTCGAACTCTGACAATGCCTAGAATCTCTTCACTATGAATGCACAAGAAAAGTTTATGCAATGGAATGTATGCTTGTATTCTATCTTGTGTTGTTGCTAGTGTATTTCACTTGTGTGTTTTCCAACTTGTGGAGGCTTGTTTATAGCAAGCAGTGGAAGAGTCTCAACAATAAATTTCATTATTGCATAACTCCCACTACTTCAACTTTAATATCAATATTAATGATGTCAGTTTCGAAGATGAAAGGTCTCAGCAGAAGATGAAAAGTCTCAGCTCACTGAAACATTCAGTCTACTGCTGAAGGTGCCTTGGCTGAATTCGAATTTCAGTATGCTGAATTGCTTCAGCTGACCTCAGCATTCGAATTTCAGCTTTCAATATTCAACATTTTAGCTTTCAGCTTTCAGCATTTCAGCTTTCAGCATTTCAGCATTTCAGCTTTCATCTCTCAGCATTCTAATTTCGGCATTCAGTTCTTGCCACCCTGATGAGTTTGTCCAAAAAGATAATACAAACCCAGCCCAAGGCCTCAGGTCCAAGAAGGCCCAATTCCCCAAGGTCAACGCGCGCGTGTGGCAATTTTAGCAGAACATCGTCTGTCTAAAACCATTCTGAACTCTCTCTATTTCTCTAGGAGCTTATACCAATCATCAACTATCGTCATATAAATACTTGACATTGGAACACTCATGTTCCAATGTGGGATAAAGTTTTACACTACTTTATTTCTCATATCTCACAACAACTTAAATCGTTAATATCTCATTCACCCGTACTCCGAATTAAATGATTTAAAATCCTATTGTCAACTACGTAGCACGTAGTTTCCAATGATTTTAATAAAGTCTCGATAACTTTAATAAAAGTCTTATCGAACTCGACTTTTAAAATAGTTGTCATAAATGATTAAAAAAATCAATAAAATCATTTTTCTTCTATTTTCTCCAACAAAAATTACGTTTTCCGCTCTTATTTCAAGTCAGGATATAACCACGACACTATGAAACTTTCGAAAACATATCGGACCATTTTAAAAGCTCTTATTTCAAGTCAGAATATATCAAGTCGGAATATAACCACATTTGGGTAGGTATAATCCTATATCAAGTCGGAATATAACCACATTTTTCTGACCACGTTCGGGTCAGAATAAGATAAAATGTTCTGACCACATTTGGGTATGTATAATCCTATATCAAGTCGTAATATAACCACGGTGCTATGAAAATTTCAGAAATGTATCGAACCCTTTTAGAGGCCGAACATTTAGGTTGTGTTTGTTTTGGGTTGGAGTTTTTTTTGGGGTTTTTTTAGATAAAGTGATTGAAGTAATGATTAGAAAGTTAAGATGTTTTATTGAAATTTGTGTCGATTATGAAATGATTGGTGAAATAAAGTAGAATAATGAATAAAAAAAATGGTAAAAAAATGTAATAAAGTTTGTTGGTCCCTTGGAAAGGCTAACACAAGTTTAGAGGGGGGGGGTGAATAAACTTGTCCCTAAAAACTGGATTTTAAACAAATTAAGGTTCAGTTATAACTTGTGTGGAGTTAAGCCGACTGAGCTGAGTTTAAGTCAAACTGACTTAAGCAAAACTGAGTCAACCGGCGGCGGATATAATTCTAGCCTTTTTCTTGATCTTGTTATTCCATGCGAAAGCTGAGTGTGCTAAACTGAATTCTGGTGAATGTCAGTTTGTGAGCTGTGAAGTGTATAACAATCAATTCTCAGAATGCTGTAAATAAATGCTGAGTAAGTAATTAAATGCGTAAAGTAAATGAGGCAAATATTATAGAGGTTCCAGGTGGTGTAATCCTATCAGTCCTCTCTTCCCCTGTGGTGTAGGAGGAAAATTCCAATAGAACTTCTTGAGGTGAGCTGTTACAAAAAGTCCTAAACAATAGTCCTTGGCTAATCCTAACTTCACTATCTAAACAGTTGTAGAACATGTGGAATTGTTGCTCTTCAATTGCTTGAACACTGGTCCTTGAAGGGTTACTATGCCTCTTCACCAGCTACCATCACAAACATAGTCTACCCGACTGCTGTGACAACTATCCTTGGTAAAACCTTCCCGGTTTGCTTCACAGTCTAAACCTTTGATTAAGAATCAAAGTTGGGTTGAGAATCAATAAATTGATTCTTGTCTGTGGTTCTTCTAAGTGTATGATTCTTGATAAATCTATGTGGCTTGAACACTTGGAAGATTTCTTGATAGATCTTGTTATCGCAGATAATGATATCAATTCGAATGAACTTAGACTTGTGCACACAAACTGCTTGTTGATCTTAATAATTCGATATTTATTCTTGGTGCAAAGTCCTCCGTTTATAGTGTAGGATCTAACGTTCATTTACTTGAATTCGAATTGTATCAACGGCTATTTGTAACGGCTATATTTTATGACCGTTCTGATGTGTCAGTATTTCATCCAATAAAAATGCTTTCTTTAAACGTTCGATTGTACTATCAGTTTGATGGATGACTGACTTATAAACCTGAGTTTCCTGATCAATTTTATACTGAGTTCGTCAGTTGTCAGTTCCTTGACTAACTTGGAGCATTAACTGAGATTTTACTCTTCTTCAAATATCAGTACTCCAATTTTTCATCTGATTATAAATGACTTAACCAGAGTACACCATAAGCAGATATCATCTAAGAGTTCATTGTCCTTATGACTCTTAGGTCTTCATTCAAGATCAATAAAGTCAGTCCAGGGCACCACAAACTTGCCTGAATTCTAACTTTATAGTCTCGACATGTAAACTGAGTTTGAACCCTCAGCTCTTCAATCTTCTATAACCGAGTCCGTGACCCTCAGTTCTTCAATCTTCTAGATAAGCCAACCGAGTTTGTGTCCCTCAGTGAACTTATCTTCTTCTTGTTCCATATTGGTGTAGTCTGAGTCAGTTTGTCAGTCAGTTTATCTTGACGATTTCCAGTTTTCTAAATGACTTCCAGTTTTCAATTTCATGACACTCTAACTATTACAATGATTGTCGGATGTAACCTATACAAATATCAGACTCTAGTAAAACTTATACATTCAGTTGTAGACATCTTTTAGCTTTTCACTATAACAGCTAGCTTCAGCACTTCATCAATAGGGTTAAGATAATACTTAGAATAAATATGATGAATTATCATCAAAACATAAATTTTATTTCCAACAATTTCCCCCTTTTTGATGATGCCAAAACTCTCTCTAAAAGAAAAGCTTAAAGATCAAAACAATGTAAAACCAGGTAAAACTGGAAAACTGGATTTCATTAGAATATGCAAAAACTGGAAATGTTACACTTGGTTCAAATTTAATCAGAGGCTAAGCTCTTTTCTGTGCTTTATGTTTAACTGAGATATACTTCATCTCTTTGTCGTGAATACGAAAATCATACTCTAGCTTAGAGTCTTCCTTAGTAAAAGTCTTATTATAGTCCACTTGACTTCCTTTTTTCTATTTTCTCCATAAAATTAACTTTGGTAAAGTTGATTCATGCTTGTAGTAATTTTCAAACTCTACTACATCAGCTTTCATTTGTTCAACTTTGTCTCTGATCTTCAGTTTGTCTTCAATCCTTTTGATTTTCTTATGTTGTGCCATCTTCTGATTGTGATATACGTCAGATAAAAAGTAGTTCAAGGATTCTTCAATAGTCTTGTCCTTGTACTTGGCTTTGATAGGATTGTGATCTTTGACAAACTTTAACCACAGATCATGTGTTATAGTAGCTCTCCTTTCTTCAGGTTGACTATATTTCTCAATGAGCTGCTCATCGGTTAATTCCTTCTTTAAAAACCTTGGATATGTTGCTGATTTATATTTCTCCAGTTCGTCTTCAAGTGCTTCTTTTCTTTGACTAGACTCAGCTTTTCTTCTTCAGCTTCCCCCTTTTTGGCATCATACAATTGATCTACCAAAGCATGGGTTGCTTTTTGGTCGGCTGAGATACGTTGTTGAGAAGCAAGTACTTCTTTGAGCTGATTCTCTAACCCGTAGATGTGCTGATTTAAATGCCAGTGAGCCTGAGCATGTGTTTCCCTATCTATTGCGGTTGAGTCTTCAAGCTTCTCCTTGAGTATCAAAATTTCGGAAGCAGAACTTGAACTTGAGTTATAAATCATCTCTAGTCTTGCATGAACTGAGATATCTGTTTTTCTTCTATAATCTAGATATTCTAGAGATGTTTTCATAAGACCATTGTATGCATTCTTTTGGCTGAGCACAATCTTTAAGTTCTCATGAACTTTGCTCAATTCTTCTTTTGTCAAAATATCAGAAGGATCATATGTGTCTTCTGTTTGAACTTTAGACTGAGTGATATCTTCAATTACCATAAGTTGTTGATTATGAAGTTCAACAGTTGCTTGCTGATTGTTAGTTGTCTGATTTCCAACTGGAAATTCTTCTTATTGAGTTACAGTTTGCAGATCTTGGATTTGAGGTTGAGTATCTGTCTGCCAATCTGTAGTCATAACAGTTTCTTTCCTTGAATTATCATCTTCATCATCATCCTTCTTCTTTAAAGAATCCTTGGGAATAGATGACGTGGCTGATTCTCTTCGTCGGGCTCCTTCATTGAATCTACTGAAGCAATTTGCTAAAACTCGTATATAGGAAATAGAGTATATAGGTCTTTAATTTCAAGTTTCTCCAAGAGTAACTTTTCTTCAGTTTGTAAGATATCATCACGAGAGTCTTCTGGTTTGAGCTTCATCTTCATCAGCTTGATGATTTTATCAGCTTCAAAAACTGGGCTAGTTGCTGATTTGAATGGTGCTGAGATTGTTGTGACTGAGAAGTATCATCGGCAAGAATATTTTTCCTTGTAGTTTCAAATTTGTCGCCTTGTTGTAGTTCCCCCGCCGGTGCTTGCTGACCTGAAGTACCTGGGTATAAACATTTGACAACTGATTTTTCTCTTGCTGAGTCAGCTTTCTGCTTGACTCCTTTGTGTTCAGCTTCCTGCTGAGACACAGTTTTCTGTCTGGCTTCAGGTTGGGAAGTTGTTCTTCTTGAACTTTGAACTGCTGCAATTAGTTCTGTATCAGTAGTTGTGGCTGTAGTTTGTTTTGCTTTCTTCCCTGCCTTGAGTTTCTCCAAATAGTATTGAATGACTCCACTGAGTGATTTCTTCAGTCGGAATCTGCCAATAGTTATTTGTCCTTCAGCTTTAGCTTTCTGCACACTTTCTAATTCAGCTAAATGTTGTTTCTTTATCGATTGATGACATAAACGTTCCCAATAATGAATTCTAGTTCGTCCCGCAACTTATTTTCTCGTTCACTTTATTTATTTATAAAGAGACATATTAATTGTAGTACATATTGATGGTAACAACTATCCGTTATGGTCAAGGTCTATGAAAATGTACATTTCGGACAAAGTAAGATGGGATACTTGTCCGGAACAAAACCCGCACTGCTTGAAACCGACCCCGCGCTTGAAGCATGGGACACAACAAATAATCAACTCATGACCATCCTCACGAGGTCAATGACAAAAGAGATAAGTGAAAACTTTATGATGTATGATACGCCAAAGAAATGCGGGATAATGCCGTAGATCTTTACTCCAAGAAGGATAATACATCGAGGTATATGAACTAGAAGCTCGGATTCAAACTTGCGAGGCAAGGGGATATGTACGTAACTCAATATTTCAATCAACTATCTAAGGCTTGGCAACACTTAGATATGTTAGAAACTCACTCATGGAATGATGTCAAGGATGTCTTGCTCTTTATAAAGACATCATAGAAAAGAAGAGAGTATTCGGGTTCCTCACCGGACCGAATCCTACTCTTGATGATGTTAGAGGAAGAATTCTTGCCACCAAACCTCTTCCAAATCTCAAATCCATGTTTGCTGAGGTCAAACATGAAGAAAGTAGGAGAAAAGTCATGCTTATGAAATCCCCTACTGACAACCCTACTGAAGGTGCCGCCTGTCGACCGTCGGGGAAGGCCGCCGAGGTTGCCGAGACATACAAGAAGCCTACGAGAAAACGGAAAACGTTCGTGATCACCGCAAACGCACAAATCACACCAAGGACAACTTGGAAGCTCCATGGCAAGCCTAACTCCTCAAAAACCTCAAAACCTATCGGGGAAAGTCAAGGCGGACACATCGGTGAGGAGGAGAATGACAACCGGATGAATGCTCGGTTGTTTGCATTCAAAGCCTTCCCGAATCAACAAAAGGAAGGTAGTCACTCTACCGATGTTGCTACTCATACTCATACGGAGTAAATTCTACTCTTCCCTTAGCAATGAAACATGGATTGTTGATTCTGGGGCATCCTCCCATATGATTTGGTAATAAAAACCTTATAACCAACTATATGCCTTGTCACCAAATTCATAACATTAAAACTGCCGATGGATCTATCTCTCGTGCAAAAGGTGTTGGAAATGTTAAACTCACTAATAAGATATGCCTACAGGATGTCCTATTTGTTCCAAACTTAGACCGCAATCTTATATCTCGTCGGTAGACTCACTAAAGATTTGAATTGGACGATGTTTTTAAGGAAAATCGGTGCACATTCCGGATCCTACTTCACGGGAAGTGATTGGGAAGGCTAAACCTTGCGCTTTGGATTGTTTACGGTCAACCCCGAAGGCGAGGCGAATGCCTCGGCGGCCTGTACCGCTCCCGGACTTTAGACAATATCATGTTATGGCATTATAGATTAGGACATCCAAGTTTTGGTTACTTAAAATCTTTAACTCCCGAATTGTTTAAAGGATGTAATCCGAATGACCTTCAATGTGATATTTGTCAATTTGCTAAACTTACAAAATCTCGTGTATGCTAAGTTACCTCATTTGCATTCCTCACCCTTCACCTTAATACACGGTGATGTGTGGGGACCTCAGGGTGAAAAGTATAACAGGGAAAAGGTGGTTTGTCACCTTTATTGATGATCATACCGGGAACACTTGGGTTTTTTTAATGAAAGACAAATCTGAAGTTGGCCCTATCTTTCAAGAATTTTATCATATGGTCTCCACTCAATTTGATACTAAGGTCAAGATCTTAAAGATCGATAATGCTCTAGAATACTATGAGTCTAATCTCGGTACCTTCTTGACAGATAGAGGAATTGTTCATATCGGTAGTTGTGTGGAAACACCTCGAGCGAATGGGGTTCTTTGAGAGAAAGAAACAGCACTGCTTTGGAAATGGCCGGAGCAATCATGTTCACCACACATGTTCCTAAATATATGTGGGGTGAAGCTATACTGGATCGCAACTTATTTACTCAACGTACTTCCCGGCGAGTGTTAGGTTTCAAAACTCCACTCCAAACCCTACCGACCACACACTCACCGCCATCATCTTGTTTCCCCGGTTGCCTCCAAAGATCTTTGGTTGTACTTGTGTTTGTGTATATCCATGCTCAACACGAAGTAAACTTGATCCTAAAGCTCACAAGTGCATTTTCCTAGGTTATGCAAAGGACGAGAAAAGGTTACAAGTGTTATTCCCCTATTGAAAAGAAATTTTACAATTCTATGGATGTAAAATTCTTTGAAAGGACCCCTTATTACGACAAACCTACTTGAGCCATTCACCGATGGAAACCCGATTGAAATTGACCTAAACCCTTCCCTCGGCAAACTCTTAACCCTCGGCAACCTGCGATCCTCGGCGACGAACTTCGGTACCACTACCGACTCTCTACGGCCTAATACTCCTCGGCAACCTCCCGAACAAGAGTCTGCGACCCGAGCCTGCCGATCCCGAGCCTGCGACACTCGGCAATCTACGGATCCTCGGCGGCTGCGACATTGATGATAGGCCTATTGCTCTTAGGAAGGGAAAGAGATCATGCATCGATCACTCTATTCATTCTTATTTATCTTATGATAAGTTATCTCCTACCTTTGCCATGTTTTCACGGGACTGGACTCTCACTCTATTCCTAAAAATATTCGGGAGGCCCTTCAAAATGATAAATGGAAGGTCGCTTGTTAAAACGAGACAAGACGACAACGGATAATCATACTTGGGATTTGACACCTCTCCCACAGGGCAAGAAGACGATCGGTTGCGGATGGTTATTCACTATAAAATACAATGCGATGGCACTATTGACAAGTACAAAGCCGATTGGTAGCCGGGGGATTCACTCAAACTTATGGCATTGACTATAAGGAAACTTTTGCACCAAAGGCAAAACTCAACACTGTCGGGGTTCGATTTCTCTAGTTGTCCAACTTGACCGTGGCCTCTTCACCAATTGGACATCATAAATGTTGTTTGCATGTAAATAGAATACTTTATTTGAAGTCTACTCTGGCCAAGGGTTATTGATGATCCATCATAAACGTCCCAATTGACCATTCTAGTATCAATCTTGTCTTGGAGGAGCAAGAAACAACCTACGTATCAGAAGCGTCTTGAAGGCCGAAGCCGAACTCGGGGCACTTGTCTTAGGCATTTGTGAAGCTCTTTGGCTCAAAAGAGTCGCGAACTTCGGCGGCCTCTTCGACAACCTATCACATATAATCACTCCGCATGGCCCAGTCATCGGATAATATATTGATTCCTTTGAATTTTCCAATAACATGTCATCAACATATACTGAGCCATCTATAAGTCTGCCGAGGTTCGGCGAGTGCGAACTGCCGAACTCATGAGTGTACACTTTATTTATTTATAAAGAGACATATTAATTGTCCAAATTGTCGGCATTTATTATGAGTTTCTCAATATGAATACCAACCTTTCAAACTCCTCAATTGTATCTACATATACTCCACATTATCGGTTCCTTAGATAATATATTGGAAAATCATGACTCAATATGAATACCAACTTCTCTGGTTCCTTAGAAATCGACTAAGAAAGGCGTCCATTTTCAATGGTAGACAAGCCAAGTCTATTGATGTCACAGGTGGAGTTGTGAAACCGAATAGTGACTTCATGACTCGTTCATTGATAATGATTCGATCTCCACGAACCTTAGTAAAGAAGGAGTCTCTTACCAAACGCATGTTCTCCCAGAACTGCAAAATTCCTTCCACATCACGTTTGTCGTTGAAGGTGACTTCCAGAATGCTTCTTAATCCTGGTTGTTTTTGGATATTCTCGCAGATAAAACTTGCAAGTAGAGTGTTGTTGCACATAGCTTCATAAATTTCAAATGTATAGACATCTAAATCTGTGATCAATCTTTCTTCTTGAGATTTCTTTGAGGCGGCCATTTCTGGGTTTAGTGTGAAAACGTTTGAATTTTGTGATGAAAAGAAATTTTTGATTTTGTTTTTGAGAAAATATGAGTGGAGGTTGGATATATAGGGGTAATGTACTGGAGGTTGATTGGTACAACTTTTCAAATTCCACGATGGTTTTAGTAACCGATGCATGTACTGTTCGGACAATAATGAGGTGTACACCCAACATATTCTGACAAAAACTGCGGTAATTAAATGCGATATAACCGCTGTCGGTTTTACCTTATCAACCTTTGACTAAAGTTGACTGATGCTTAAATATCAGTTAATGCTTCAGTTTCAGTTAGTCAGTTTGAAATTGTTGATGTCAATGACTGATCTATTAAGTGAGCGCACCCATCAGAACAAATATCAATCCCCTTGATGAATTTATGGCTTAAACTGACTTAACTGACTCTTATTATGCCCAACTCAGTTCTTAGTTTGGCAAACCTTTCTTTATCCAATGGATTTGTAAAGATACCAGCCAACTGATCTTCAATAGGTACATAAAGAACTGTAATATCCTTTTTCTCTGCATGATCTCTTATAAAATAATGTCACACATCAATATGTTTTGTCCTTGAGTGCAAAACTGGATTGTCAGTTATTGCAATTGCACTTGTGTTATCACACATTATGGGAATTGTTCCTTCTTCAATCCCATAGTCTCTTAATTGCTGTCTGATCCATAAGACTTGAGCACAACAACTTCCAGCTGCTATATACTCAGCTTCAGCTGTTGAAGTTGAAATTGAATTTTGCTTTTTGCTAAACC
Source organism: Gentiana straminea (assembly GCA_036785695.1). Taxonomy (NCBI): domain Eukaryota; kingdom Viridiplantae; phylum Streptophyta; class Magnoliopsida; order Gentianales; family Gentianaceae; genus Gentiana; species Gentiana straminea. The sequence goes on along the minus strand of JAVUPR010000300.1, from coordinate 11,518,426 downwards.
ATGACACAAGTATATTTCCTATCAACTGACATGTGCCTGATGTGCTTTTTCTGTCCACTTTGCATCCTGCATAATCTGAGTCTGAGTAGGATATTAGTTTGAATTCTCCTTCTCTTGAATACCAAATTCCAACTCCATCTGTATCTTTCAAATACTTCAAGGTCCTTTTAACAACTGTGAGATGACTTTCCTTTGGTTTCGACTGAAATCTTGCACATACACCAACAGTAAAAGATATGTCTGGCCTACTTGCTGTAAGATAGAGTAAGCTTACAATCATTCTTCTGTAAAGTGTTTTATCAACATCTTTGCCTTCTTTGTCTTCATCTAGTCTGATGTTGGTCCCCATTGGTGTAGAAATTCCAGATGATTTTTCCATACCAAACTTTTTGATAAGTTCTCTTGTATATTTGGTTTGGTGAATAAAAATTCCATCATCTAATTGTTTAACTTGTAATCCAAGAAAATAATTCAATTCTCCCATCATACTCATCTGAAATTTGCTCTTCATTAAACTTGCAAATTTCTCACATAAATGTTCATTTTCTGATCCAAAAATAATGTCATCAACATAAATCTGAACAAGGAGAGTGATTTCTTCATTTTTCATTCTGAATAAAGTCTTGTCGATGGTTCCTTTGATAAATCCATTATCCACTAGAAACTGAGATAGAGTTTCATACCAAGCTCTTGGTGCTTGTTTAAGTCCATAAAGAGCTTTCCTTAGTCTGAAAACTTTGTCAGCTTGATCTTTGATCTCGAATCCAGGTGGTTGTTGAACATAAACTTCTTCTTCAAGTATTCCATTTAAAAATGCGCTTTTAACGTCCATCTGGTATACTTTGAACTTTTTATGAGCTGCAAAGGCAAGAAATAGTCTGATTGCTTCCATACTTGCAACTGGTGCATAAGTTTCATCAAAATCTATGCCTTCTGCTTGAGAATATCCTTTAGCTACAAGTCTAGCTTTGTTTCTGATGATATTCCCATCTTCATCAAGTTTGTTTCTGAAAACCCATTTGGTTCCAATGACATATACATGAACTGGTCTCTCTACCAATTCCCATACTTGATTTCTTTCGAATTCATTCAGTTCTTCTTGCATAGCTAGTATCCAATATGGATCTTTCAAAGCTTTTTCTATCTCTTTAGGTTCAGATTGAGATAGAAAGCATGCAATCATTGCATCTAGTTGATGTCTTATTCGAACACCAGCTTGAGTATCACCAATTACTTGTTCTTCAGGATGATCCCTCATCCATTGATGTATTGGGGCTTGCATCAAGGGATCTATATTTTGTCCAACTGGTTCTTGATTTTCTTCAACTGAGTCATAATCATGTTGTTCGGGAGTAGGTTGTTGTGTAGTTGGAAACTGAGACTGATCTTGATATGAAGATTCCGAAATCCTTAGTCTTCCAATGTCAACAAAAACGATTCTGGCAGGACTGGTAACTGAGACTGAGAAATAGATTATGTTCTGTCTTCAGTTATTTCACCAGGAAAATTTGGTTCATCCAATACCACATGTATTGATTCCTCATGCTTGAGTGTCCTTTTATTTAGTACTCTAAATGCTTTGCTGACACTTGAATATCCCAGAAAAATTCCTTCATCAGCTTTGGGCTGAAAAACATGAAGTTGATCTTTTCCATTATTATGTATGAAACATTTGCTTCCAAAGGCATGAAAGTAAGAAACATTTGGCTTTCTTCCATTCCAAATTTTATAAGGATACTTCTCATGCCTTTTATTAATGAGAGCTCTGTTTTGTGTATATCAAGCTATGTTGACTGCTTCTGCCCAATACCTTTCAGGCAGTTTTGCTTCACAGATCATAGTCCTTCCTGCTTCTTTGAGTGTTCTATTTGTTCATTCAGCTACATCATTCTGTTGAGGTGTTGTTGTGGCAGCAAGTTGATGTAAAACACCATTTTCTTCACAGTATTCAATAATCACTTTGTTGAGGAATTCAGTTCCTTTATCTGATCTTATCTTCACAACTGATAGACTTTTCTGATTTTGAAGCCTTTTGAGTAGTTCAGTAAGTCTTTGCTTGGTTTCACTTTTCTTGGTCAAGAAGATAACCCAAGTGTATCTTGTAAAATCATCTACTACCACCAATGTATACTTCTTTCCACTGATACTGATTGGAGTAATAGGTCCAAATAAATCCATATGTAGTAGCTCCAGGACTCTGGTTGTTGAATGCTGAGATTTTGTCTTGAAACTTGCTTTTGTTTGCTTTCATTGCTGGCAAGCATCACATAAGCTATCCTTCTTGTAAGAGATTTCTGGTAGTCCAATGACTAACTATTTCTTGACAAGGGTGTTGATGTCATCAAAGTTTAGATGACTCGGTTTCTTGTGCCATAACCAGCTGATTTCTGATTTGGTATGCACAAGTAGACAGGTTTCTGCAACAGCTGTAGTCCAATCTACAACATACATATTCTATTTTCTTCTTCTGGCTAAAACAACTTGAAATGTTGTTTCGCTGACGACAACGTAGAAATCTTTATCAAAAGTAACTTTGTATCCCATAGCACAGAATTGACTGGTGCTGAGTAGATTGTAATGCAATCCTTCTACATACGATACATTCTTGATTGTAAGTCAATTTCTGATCAAGGTACCATAACCTTTGGTGAATCCAGGTTTGTCTTTACTTCCAAAATCAACCTTTGGTCCATCATTGGCAATAAAATTACTTAGACAGTTTTTGCTCTTTGTCATGTGTCTTGAGCAACCACTGTCAAAGTACCATATATCCTGCAAAATAAATTAAACATTTTTAGGTACCCAACTCTGTTTGGGTCCATGGGGGTCAGTTGTGAGTACAACCTTGGGAATATACCCTTTAGGTATCCTTTGGATATTGTTGCACTTGTTTTCATATATATAAGCCACACTCCTTTAGTATCTATGCTTGGACTGTGTCTTATTTACATGATCTCTCAGATCCTTTGACTGAAACTGATTTCCATGATGTTTTCTATTATTAACACTTGAATAATAACCATCATTTCTTTTGTACTGAGGTCTGTCCTGACCTTGGTACTGAGGTTTAGGCTGAGGAGTGAAGTGGTTCCTCTGCTGACTTTTGGATTGAAACTTGTGATAAGTTTTCTGTCTGAAATGATTGCTTTTATCAATTTAATAGTAGATTCAGAGAAATTCCAGTCATCATCAGTTGGAAATAATCTGCCTTTCCCCCTGACTTTGTGAATCTTTAAATAATTGATATTCTTGGATTTACTTTGACTGAAGTTTTTCTGGTTCTTGGCCTGATCAGCTTTAGTAGATTCAACAGTTGATCTACCTTTTCGATTTTCATGATGTACAGCTGATTTACCCTTTCGATTGACCCTGTTGTTGTATACAACTGACTTTTTTGAAAACTGATGCTGAGACTGATCTGATTCACATTGAACTTGTTTCACTGGTTCAGCATGCTTCTTAGTTTGAGGACATTGTTCAACTACAAACTTAACACCAGTTTTGGTATTAGGTTCAGTTACTTTACTTGTTCCTACCTTCGAAGTTTGATGTGTATCAAATCCTAAGCCAGTCCTATCTCCATATGGCTTGCCTGATTTGAATCCAGTTGCTGAACTAGATTGAGCAAAAGATTCGATTCTTTGCTTGATGCGACGGACGACACACCGATTCTTTCCTTTATAAGTTCTGCTTAGTCTTAACGTGTTCAGTTCATCATTCAATATTTTGACTTCTAGAATTAGAGCTTCTTTCTTAGCTTTGATTGATTCATAACCATCTTGTATGGTGACAAGATGATTCATCAATTGGTCAAGAGTTTCTTCTAATTCTAGTTCTTTGGATTGGAATCGGTTGTTGAAGAACATGCATTTTGCATGGAAATCTGAGCTGAGCTGTATTTAGAGTTTGAATCACATACCTCATTGGGATCTTCCATGTGTGCCATTAAAGCTGTGTCATCAGATAATATTTCTGTACCAGCTTCGTAGTCGGACTCATCTCCAGCTAATAGTGCTCTTCTGCCGGTTCTTCGTTGCTGAGTCTTCTTGGTCAGTTCTGGACATTCAGCTTTGTAGTGTCCAGGCTTCTTACAGTTGAAACAAAGATATTCATCATCTTTTCTCTTTTCAGGAGTCTTCTTGATAAACTTCTGAGTTACAGGATGACCATTCTTCATCCTTCTGATTCGACTCATCGTGAGTGCCATTTGTTCCTCCATTTCATCCAATTGTTGAAGATTGTTTGTGGATGTTTCTTGAGAGTCATTTGATGCTGCTGCAAGTGCTGTGGTCTTTGGTTCTTCCAGAGCTTTGATTATTGCAGCTGTGCTTGTAAAATCTTCACTGAATTCATAAGCTTTTAAATCTGAGAAGATTTTGAAGGAGTCTTCTATATCAAGTCTTCTAGATTCTTCCATAGCAGCGACCTTCATTTTCCAACACATAGGTAAGGCCTTCAAAATTCGTGTATTGATTACTTTCTTTGTGTATTCAATCTTGAGTATATCTAGTTCATCCATGATAGCACTGAATCTTGTCTCCATTTGGTCAATGGTTTCTCCAGATTTCATCTTGAAATTCTCAAACTTCTGCTTTGCAACTGAGATTTTGTTCTCCTTGACTGAGTCAGTTTCTTCACAAACTAACTGAAGTTTGTCCCACATTTTCTTAGCAGATGTGCATTCTTTCACCTTCAAGTACATGTTGCTGTCAAGAGTTCTGAGGATAAAGTCCATAGCAACATTGTTGAGATTATTTCGCTTGCGATCATCACTAGTCCATTCAACTTTGGGCTTTGGAACTCGAACTTGTCTTTCACCATCAGTTTGGATGTAAGTGATCTGAATTGGTCCATCTGTGAGCGCGTCCATCATCTCGTCATGAGTAGCAGCTAGAAAAGCCTGCATACGACGTTTGTATTCATCAAACCAATCCATGTTGCACATAAGCATATGTCTTGCATACTGATTGTTATCCATTGTGAGTGAGTGAAAACTGATTATGTGAAAACTAGAAACTGAGCTTTCTAATGAGAACAACTAGAGGAGATTTGGAGCAAACGAGCTTTTAACACTGGCTTGTTAAAGAAACACTGCTCCGATACCAATTGTTGGTCCCTTGGAAAATCTAACACAAGTTTAGAGGGGGGGTGAATAACCTTGTCCCTAAAAACTGGATTTTAAACAAATTAAGGTTCAGTTATAACTTGTGTGGAGTTAAGCTGACTGAGCTGAGTTTAAGTCAAACTGACTTAAGCAAAACTGAGTCAACCGGCAGCGGATATAATTCTAGCCTTTTTCTTGATCTTGTTATTCTATGCGAAAGCTGAGTGTGCTAAACTAAATTCTGGTGAATGTCAGTTTGTGAGCTGTGAGGTGTATAACAATCAATTCTCAGAATGCTGTAAATAAATGCTGAGTAAGTAATTAAATGCGTAAAGTAAATGAGTCAAATATTATAGAGGTTCCAGGTGGTGTAATCCTATCAGTCCTCTCTTCCCCTGTGGTGTAGGAGGAAAATTCCACTAGAACTTCTTGAGGTGAGCTGTTACAAAAAAACCTAAACAATAGTCCTTGGCTAATCCTAGCTTCACTATCTAAACAGTTGTAGAACAGGTAGAATTGTTGCTCTTCAATTGCTTGAACATTGGTCCTTGAAGGGTTACTATGCCTCTTCACCAGCTACCACCACAAACACAGTCTACCCGACTGCTGTGACAACTGTCCTTGGTAAAACCTTCCCGGTTTGCTTCACAGTCTAAACCTTTGATTAAGAATCAAAGTTGGGTTGAGAATCAATAAATTGATTCTTGTCTGTGGTTCTTCTAAGTGTATGATTCTTGATAAATCTATGTGGCTTGAACACTTGGAAGATTTCTTGATAGATCTTGTTATCGCAGATAATGATATCAATTCGAATGAACTTAGACTTGTGCACACAAACTGCTTGTTGATCTTAATAATTCGATATTTATTCTTGGTGCAAAGTCCTATATTTATAGTGTAGGATCTAACGTTCATTTACTTGAATTCGAATTGTATCAACGGCTATTTTTAACGTCTATATTTTATGACCGTTCTAATGTGTCAGTATTTCATCCAATAAAAATGTTTTCTTTACAACGTTCGACTGTACTATCAGTTTGATGGATGACTGGCTTATAAACCTGAGTTTCCTGATCAGTTTTATATTGTGTTCATCAGTTTTCAGTTCCTTGACTAACTTGGAGCATTAACTGAGATTTTACTCTTCTTCAAATATCAGTACTCCAATTATGATTATAAATGACTTAACCAGAGTACACCATAAGCAGATATCATCTAAGAGTTCATTGTCCTTATAACTCTTAGGTCTTCATTCAAGATCCATAAAGTCAGTCCAAGCCACCACAAACTTGCCTGAATTCTAACTTTATAGTCTCGATATGTAAACTGAGTTTGAACCCTCAGTTCTTCAATCTTCTATAACTGAGTCTGTGACCCTCAGTTATTCAATCTTCTAGATAAGCCAACCGAGTTTGTGTCCCTCAGCGAACTTATCTTCTTCTGTTCCATATTGGTGTAGTCTGAGTCAGTTTGTTAGTCAGTTTATCTTGACGATTTCCAGATAACTTATACATTCAGTTCTAGATATCTTTTTTAGCCTTTCACTATAACGGCTAGCTTCAGCATTTCATCAATGTGGTTAAGATAATACTTAGAATAAATATGATGAATTATCATCAAAACATAAATTTTATTTCCAACAAAGTTGTTAAAGTGAAATGATGAGAGATGATTTAATATTTTTTTATTTGTAGTTGAAAGATTTGATTGGTGAGAGAATTGTAAGAAATGATTGGTGATGTGATATAAAAAAACTCCCAAAAAAACTTTTGGCAAAACAAATGGAGCCTTAATGTTATTCTAACCACGATCGGGTCAGAATAAGCTAAATTGTTCTGACCATATTTGGGTAATGTATAACGTAACACATTCTAATCGAACTCCGATCAGAATGTAGGCGCGTGAGTGAAAAAAAAATAAGGGAAAAATTAGAAATTAATTAATGTGCCATAAGACAAATGACTGTATAAAAAAACATTTTCTAAAAAAATAGAATAATGGAGACCATGGTTTGAACCCTCTATAAGTATAATTAAGGTGTGTAACATTTTGTATCTGGAAACGAAAAGGAAAAAAAATAGGGTAGTGGAGCCCGGTTTTATTGAGACATCACTGCCAGCTCAAAAAGCGTGGGGGGACATAATAATCCAACTCCTTTAGTATGACTCCCATTCTCATTTCGACGCGTAGCTGCCACAACTTATACATTTTTTTTTTGTGTGTGTGTATATTTGTAATTGTATTCCAATAGTGACACTCCACACATATCAAAATAAAATATTAATAGTCATCGGTCACTATTTATGGGATATCAAATTATTGATTTTAATAATATATAATTTTTTTTCTTTGCCCCTAAATAGTCCAACATCCTTAAAAAAAAAAAAGCCGGCAAACTCAATGTAGGAAAAATCGGTACTGTACCATATGCATTGGAAAAAAAAAGTAAAACATACATTACAAAAGAAATTCAGTAGAGATTACAACTAAAAAGACGAAAGGATTTGTAAATTTTTAAGATTGTAAATTTGCATTGCAAAATAAATAAGACGAAAGGAAAGTATTATGCACCCATGTACCAAACGCGTGGGTAGTTGCAGTTCACGGCTTGCAGCATGTTGAAGAAGGTGGGACTGCTCTCTCTATAATTCGAGAAAATATACATTCAGGTCACTGTAGACACCCATATTTCTGCCGTGCCGTTCAGGCCGACATTTTTTTTTTAAGTAGCCTTTCCGTGCGTTCCACGGGATCGTGCCATTTTTCCACCATATCACGTGGAATTCGAATGGTTCACGTGGAAGTTCAATTGGCGGCAAAAGTTGAAATTCCACGAGCGCTGGGGAAATTTTAGGTGGACGCCACGTGGAAAGGAAACGCAACGTGGAAAATATCCACGGTCCCGTGGAAATCAAAACATATACAAGTGCACTTTATCTTCTTCTTCCTCACTATTTTTCCGAAAAAAAAATCGCCCCCACACAAAGAAAAGAAAAAAAATACGCACACCCCCACATCCCTATCCCCACAACCCTATCCCCACATCCCTATCCCCACATCCCTATCCCCACATCTGTAGATTAATTTCACGAGGAAGGAATTACCTCTCACGGGCAAGCAAGGTGTTTGACACGGGTTAGTTTACATTGCGTGGAATTGGAACCGGGAGTGGATTGAAGCTTTATACTCTCCAATGGCCGTTATTAATTTGGAAGAATATCCTCTAAGTAAGTTATTTACGCTTATTAGTTTTAATTTTGATGAATTTGCCCCCAAATTTTATTGAACTGCCACTTTTTATTTCAAATTGTGATATTGTAATGTTATCGAAATTGTGATATAATAATCTTATTGAAATTTTGGTTGCGAAATTGTGATATAGTATGTTTATGTATTGACCCAAAAAAAATCGAAATTGTGAGATAATTTGTTAAATTTTGTAGTAATGATATTGTAAAATTTTCTCTATTGTAGATTTTTTTATATTGTAGAAATTATGATTATAAGATAGGAAATTGTAGTAATGATATTGTACAATTTTTGAAATTGTAGAAATTATGGTTATAAGATATTGGACCTTTCGAATTATGTGTATTGGGAAATTTGTAGAAATGTTGATGTTGTAGAAATCTTGACGTTGTTGAAATTATGATATTGTAATTATTATGCTTATTTGATTGGAAAATTTGTATTGGAAAATTTGTATAAATGTTGATGTTGTACAAATAATGACGTTGTACAAATTTTGATATTGTAATTATTTTGATTATATGATTGGAAAATTTGTATTGGAAAATTTGTAGAAATCTTGATGTTGTAAAAATAATGACCTTGTAGAAATTTTGATATTGTATTTATGTTGATTATTTGATAATTTAGAATTTTTTAAGAATGATATGCATTAATGTAATTATAGTGACAATGTTATTATTAGAAACGATAATGTAGAAATGATAATGTAGAAGTTTTGATATTGTACATAGTTCGATTATATGATATTGTATGTATGTCTTTGTTATAAGTTGTTTAGAAATTTAGTAGTATAATTTCCTTTCATGGCCTTAGTTCATTTTGAAATGTGTAGTTTGATACCGCTTTAGTTTTCATAATATCCGAATAATGTAATTGTTACGGGCAATCACAATGAAAATGCCCTAATTTAATAAATAAAAAAACGAATTTAAAAACTAAAACAAACGACAAATAAATGTTGTTTGAAAAAATTCCAAAACAATAGAATTTTGACGTATTCTACGGTACGCCTCGACTCGATTTGCGAGGTTCTTAGAAATGCATGCATCCCTAAGGTGTTTTCGAATCCTTCGATCCGCCGTGTCATGCCTAATCTCCAGTGCTTTGTATTGGGGCTCCTGGTAGGTAGCTCGTAGAATTTTCATTAGGTCTGCTCAATAGAGCATCTTTTCCGTTCTCAGCAGCTTGGTAAAGCCTCCGCCGGAAGCGAGGCATCCGTTAGATCGAAAGTATAAGATCTGTTCTGTTGGCTCTGTCCATCATCTGATCTCCCTCGTCATCATCAAATATTCTATGACGCTGGTGAAAACAATCTTCTCTTCTATTACCCCCGTCTACTGTCACAACACAACGAAACGAAAAATTTATCTTCTAGTGTGTATATTGGTTATTTCAGTTATATACACATATATTTACATATATTTACTTGTATAATTGAATATTGCTAGACATCAAAAAACACAACAATATTCCTAAAAATCTAACCATATATATATATATATATATATATATATATATATATATATATATATATATATATATATATATATATATATATATATATATATATATATATATATATAAAGATACAAATGGTTAGTATTTTTGGCGAATATTGATTTTTTGCGTTGCGGTGGCTAAAATAAACACAAATTTGGAAAAATGATTGTGTAAATCGATAACAACACGGGTACCCGTAACAAACGAGAAAATATACTATTAATACAAATATATATATATATATATATATATATATATATATATATATATATATATATATATATATATATATATATATATATATATATGTATATGTATATGTATTAAGAGTATATTTTCTCGTTTGTGTGTGTGTGTATATATTCCAAGACATTTATGTATAAAGTTATATATACACTTATTTTATCACATATTCATGCCATCGCATATATATTTATTATCAAGTGAAAGAAATTATACACACGTAGATAAATTTAAATTTTCACACGCTTTAAGCACACACACGTACATATACACATACACTAGGAGAAATTATACACGGTATATATATATATATATATATATATATATATATATATATATATATATATATGTATAACTTATTTTCTTAAGTTTATATATATATATATATATATATATATATATATATATATAGTCTTCTCAAAACATTTTTAATCACTTGCAGCTTACTAGTTATCCAACACCACGTGGGACATTGATTCATCCGCCCGAAAAATTTTTTAATGCCGAATTGCGGTTCCATGCGGAAAGTGCTACTCTTACAAGACTACAAGAGTTATTGCACAATGCTACACCAAACGGAGCGTTGTGGAATAGATTGGAGGGATCGTGTTTGGTCCGTTTCTTCGATTTATAAGTAACAATTGGGAATTCAAGGGGCGGCTAATAGCATACCCGTATTTCAATATGGTTTATCCGTACCGAGACGACGAGCTTCATTTTAAGATTGGCGATAATAGAGTGAAGTTCGGAAGACGAGAGTTTGCATTCATCATGGGGTACATGATTTGGAGATTTGGATGTTGAATTGCCCGATCAGTCAAGGTGTTTCGATGTTAGTTGTACTCTCCATAAGTACATCAAGAATGTGACGTTGCAAAAAATCGAAGCAGCGATTATGGCATCGAATGACGTTGAAACTATATACCGGATGGCTTTAGTGTACGTTATTTATGGGTTAATAATCGGAAACGACCCCGGAGTGGTGATACCGGCCCGCATTTTTTATATTGTCGAGAATGTACAACTGTGGAGACATTTCCATGGGGCGTATTTTTTTAACAATTTAATGTTGAATTGGCGTAAGATAGTATTTGAGTGTAAGGGTCTTGTACCTAAAAGAAATGGGAAACCGTATAAGCCACAGCTTCTCCGGTTGTTTATACGCGTTACGCTTGTGGTGTTTCCATGCAATGCCTAGACTTATACAAGACGGGGGATTTGCAACATTGGTGTAAGGTCAAGCTAATGCTCGTCCAAGTTTGTTGAGATGGAAATGCACTGCCGGCGGGGTCTATTACAAATCATTGGTCAATCCTACATCCGGTGTTACTCCATGGGTATGTATTATATTATCATTGTTATCAATCTACATTGTTAGCAATATTTTTAAACATTGTATTAAAAATCGGTTGCCTTTTTTTTTCCTTCCTTTTTGCAGGTTGAGATGGTCGGTGATATTTTGACAACCGCCGAAGATAGGCAGTTCGTAATTGGTATGGGGTTGCCGGAGGCGGAGGTTACATCTCCACCTCGTCAATTACCTCGTTCCCCCGTGGTTGTCCCGGATCCCGTCCCCGGTCAAAGACGTGTTCCCCCAAGGTCTAATTTGGATGACGTAGTTCGTGAGCGTCCGCAGTTGATGCCGAGGACGAGCGACCATCTCAACAAGCCCGTCATGACGAACGCCGAGTGCCCCGTCTACATCCGCAAACCCTCCGGGTACCACATCATTTTCTCAACAATTCGATATAAAGGTGGTAGTATACCTATCATGGGGGGCGTTGTGCCATTAGACTCACCGGTGCCCGAAATCACGCGTATAGTTGACAATGCGTTAAGAGAAGTCGTCCGAGTTGATGGAAACAAAGGCCGAGTTGATTGAAACGAAGGCTAAGTATGCTGAAACGACTGCTAAGCCGAGTGAAATGCAGTCGAAATGGCACGTCCGAGAGAGGCTCAGAAACAACTACCAGAGTAGTTGAAGAACGACATACGCGTTACCTCGAGTCGTTAAAAAGGGCGGCGGTGCAACAGGTTTGAATTAACTCCTAAATACAAATATAATTGCATTTATCTTGTTAACACAAATTTAAATTCACACCATTTCCTTTATTATACAGGGTACACTTAGGTCCCGAATAGGGACATCTGTATCACAAGCCTCCCAGGGCGGTGACTCACCTCCACATCTCCACAGGACCCAAAGCACACCATCCACCGAAGTTGGGCCGTCTTCAGCTACACAAGGCAGCCGTGAGACTGAGACTGAGACACCTGAAGGTTGTGATACAAACACGGACCAGACAGCTCGAGGTTGTGATACAAACACGGAGCAGACACCTCTAAGGAATGTTCATATGGCGTCACCGTCCCAAGTCACTCCTTCCGGGCTTCGCCTATCGTGATCCCAAGCCGGGCCGTCTTCGTGTCCACAAGGCACACCATTCGTTCGTGGTCAACACTCGAGATGAGCAAAGCATCCATCTTGACCCATTGAATGAATTTTCATTTGAGTGTGCCGGCCTAGGTCCGAATTCGATATTGATGATGTGCATACGGAGATGACAACCTCGACGTACACCGGCACTCTTCTGTGGCCCCAAGCGATCCCGGTTTGAATACAACAAGGGGGAGGGGGAGGGGGAGGGGGAGGGGAGCTACAAAGAGCCCGCACTTCAAATAAAAATGGGCCTTCGATCGACGCCGAAGCCGACCGAGTACTTTAGGAGGGATAATACTACCCAAAGGATTCACCTAAAAAACGGCTCCGAGGATGATAGGCACACACCCGCTCGGAGGACTATCGAGCAGAGTACGCCGAACCGAAAAAATGGATAGCCTCAAATGTAGGTGATACGACCAAGTTATTAGTCGGGGGGGCCGAAAAGCGACGAGGAAATATTACATTTCCCCGCGGATCGAGATTTTTTCACCGTATTTTGTTTCAAGGTCATCGATAAATGCGCAGTAAACTCATTTAAACTTGTATTCGAATTTTTTTAACTTGTTTCACTTTTTTTTATCGTAATATTGTGACCGAGTAATAAATCCCATTTGCGCACATTGACTCGTATGTGGGACCGTTGTCGGCTCGTATGGCGCTTACCCCGATCGGTATGAAAAATATGCGAGTTTGTGTTATGCCTCATTCGCAAGTACTCTTGTGGCTGAATTAGAGAAATGGGAGGGCGACATGGATGCGGTGGTTCCGGTTTGTTTTGACATTGGAAACTTCTAAATGGACCAAGAAAACGATCGCCTATGCTATCTGGATGATTAACACGGAGCATTGGGTGCTTGTGCGCATGTCGATCAGTGAATGGACCATAACGGTGTACGACAGCCGATACAGAAGTGGTGACTCGACCCACATTGACCAGATCATACGGAAATGGGCTCTATACATGAGGTTAATGTTATCGGCATCACAAGATTGCAGGACAATCCAATGGATGATCGATCCATCTCAAACACCATTCTATACTATCCTGCACGACGAGACTGGATGTCCACAGACGGAGTACCGGTACGTATCAAACCTTATTAAGTTTTTTTTATTTCAATCATTCAGTTCTAATTTTATAGCTTTAATATGCAGGGAACGCTGTCCGGTTTTCAGTCTGAAGATTATGGAGCTTACACTCATCACCGACGCACACATATTTGAGATGACTGATGCAACTTTTCACAGGCTCAGGATCAAAATGGCCGTAGATTTATTTTGTCAACGTATAGCGGTGTAATTTATATATTTGTTGTTCGGGAGTCGTGTACATCCAACATATGACATTTATTTTGGTTATATCTGTATCACAACATAGGGACATCTGTATCACAAGCCTCCCAGGGCGGTGACTCACCTCCACATCTCCACAGGACCCAAAGCACACCATCCACCCGTGTGAATTTAGCACGAACTAACCATTGATGACGCACGTGAAAAGACGCGTCACTGTGACTCTGCACCCTAATGACACCTATGACGTACGACATCGATATGACATCAATGACAAGTCAAAAGTAGCATTGATTGAGAAGGTAAAGTGTGAGCTAAGACTCGTGTGAATTTTCAACGATCCCGTGTGAATTTTCAACGATCCCGTGTAAATTTAACACGAACTAACCTTGGATGGCAATTATTGTTGTTGTACAAGTACGAGCCATTTCTCTCACTCTTCAAACTCTTTTAAGTTCATCCGAATACCGGAGATGAATGCGGATTTGAAGTCATTGATCAACCTATAGAAAATCACGTCGTGTTTAATGTGGTGATTACTAAAAATTGAAGATCATTTATTTAGGAGTCATCCTATCGTATTTCATGATCACCCTTAGTTTATTTAAGCAAGCATTTTATTGTTATCTCAATGTATCGGTACTCTTTGTTTTTATGTTTGTAAGGCCTCGTTATCACTCGTTTGAACTACAATACCCATTTTCTATTAGGTGATAAAGCTACAAAACATATATGATAGTCATCCTCATACTAATATCAATGTCCCCAAAAAGATACAAAACATGTATAAAAACTTTCACGACTTTAGATACTACTACAAAACATGAAAAAATGAACAAAATGACTATATCAATTAGGAACAACAACCGTATGAAACGGACATTTAGGCCTTTTGTGTCCGGTGTTTCCACACAACGAGCAATGCCTACCGCAGCCTGGGACCGTCCTCTCATTAGGCAACCCGCCGGTCCTACCGCCGGGAGGTTCACCTTGAGAAGCAATCCCGAGGATCCCGGGGCGGCCCCGCCTCGCAACCGTTGTTTGTGTTTCCCCTCCTTCCCCGCCCAGTTCGGGCGGCGGAATGCGCCGGGTTTGTAATTGAAGTGGGAACTATCCAATCATCCTCGACTGGAACAGGGTATACGCGTCCTTCATAAATACGCTGGAAACATTGAGCTTTGTAGTAGTGACAACAATAATCATACGGACTCTCACAACGCTCACTTATAGCAAAGACAAGCATGTACACAAGGCATTTTGAGCCCCCGAAACTCTCCACAAGAACACTTCCAATCTGCCATATTTACCTTTGCACTAGTATCGCGTCCCCCACTTGGAACCGGTCCCGGTCGATCGCCTTTAGTGTGAAGGTTCTTCGGGCATGCGATACTTCGCCAAGAATTTTTCGGCTTCGGGGGCTAACACGGAGCGACATGCCAATGCAAGTTCTCTCCGCTCGCAATGCCATTTCGCAACGTTGCCCTTATGTAGTCTAACAAATTCACGATACTCAACTTACGCGCATCCCCGATCACGTTGTTAAAACTTTCAAAGATAGTTGCTTGTCATTATTGCATAACGTGTCCCCGGAAAATGTGATCGTGCCCAAGAACAAAATCCAATAGCCTCCAAATAACTAGACACTCTATTGTTTGGATCTTTATCCCGCTCTTTTAACTCCGAAACATTATTGCGAATCGCGTTTTTGAAAAAGTATACGCCGCATCCCGTAAAGTGTATGGACGGTATCCCGTGCTTCCGAATTTTTTATTGAGGTTCATGACAAGGTGGTGGTAGCAAAAACCATGGTGAGCGTTTGGAAATACATCTCTAACAAAGACCAATGATGCCGCCCTCTCGTCCGATACGAACACCATGTCTTCACGTTCCCCGATTACCCCCTTCACTTGAAGCATGAAATACATCCACGCATCCCTGCTCTCTCCGTCGGTCACGGCAAACGCTACCGGAAACAGTTTATCACCTGCGTCTACACCGATAGCTACTAACAATGTCCCCTCGCATTTTGTTTTTAGATGAGTACCGTCCACGACTAAGACAGGTCGACAGTACTTAAACCCGTCAATACTAGCTTTCAAAGCCATGAAACAGTACTTGAACCTGCCAGTAACATGGTCAGTCACTATGTCTGTGACAGTTTCAGGATTTTCACTCTTCAACATGTAAAAGTAGGGCCGGTAATTTAGAATACGATAGTGGTACGCTTCCTCCGATTAATTCCAACGCTTTCTGCCTACAATGATATGCACGCTGATAATCAAGGTCTATGTTGAATACTCTTTTGACCTCCACAATTAAATGTTTTGTCGTGAACTCGACTTCCGAGTTTTATGAGGTTCTCTCTAACGAGATGACCTATAGTTCCGTGTCCGGCTTGCCTATGATCGTCGCTTAATCGCTCCAATCCACAAGTGTGAGTTTCATTGTACTCGGTTATCTCGAAGTTATTGCAATCAAACACCTTTCTACCCACAACTTTCCATTCGCATTTCTCTAAAGTAAAGCATCGTAGTTTTAACTTCCCTTGTCGGACCGGATAGGTTTCCACATGTAATTATTTTTCAATGCATGGTAACTCATTTTCATCTGCATATCATCCTTGTCCCCGAACTTTTTACCAATATACAATAATCCGTAATCTTCGACCAAACGCCCCAACCCGTGGACATGGAGGAATTTCCGAATCGGGAATGTCCGAACCGAAATGAACACCTCTATTGCGATTAATACTTGCCATACTAAATCTAGGACCAATATCGTGTTCCGTTCTAATGGTGCTCTCATAAAACTCGTAAACGATCCACCAATATCGGGACCCGGTTGCATCATTGTTGACATACCCCGTTCGAAAGGCCCACTCAAAAAACTCGTAAACGATCCACCGATATTGGGACCCCTTGCATCCGTGTTGGCATATGAATGTTCTCGCTCGAAAGGCGCTCTAAGATAACTCGTAAACGATCCACCGATATTGGGACCCGCTTGCATCGGTGTTGGCATAATAAAAGGCGGACGGTCAAACTCGCCGGCTTGTTCTATTCATGTTGACATTATGACTTGTCCCGTCTAACGATGTTGGATGTACGGTGTGTGCGTTGTCCGCCTATAATTAGGCGAGGTGTGTGAATTGGCGACGAATCATATTCGCAATTATTCCCCAATCGTAGTCGGGTTCACTTCGATGTCAATGACTTGTTCAAATTCGAAGTTATATTCGGTCGGATGGCGCTTTCATTGTGGATAAGGTGATGTGTTGGTACAACATGGTTTCGGGAATTTCGATTACAATCCAACTCGGATGTAAAATCCTCAATGCCTCTATCATTTTCTTCATGTAGTTGCTCATTTAAGTCAAATTCGTTCTCATCTTCCGTATCGTGATCGTGCATAACCGGTTCGGCGTTAACGCATAGTTTCACGACTTCTTTTCTCAAAATATCATCAATGTAGCCTAGCCATGTATCATCGTCCAAAACATCAATCGGTTGGTCATAATCTACGTACATTAGTTTCATGATCAATGTGTTGTTTGAGTCATCAATTCCTACTTTATTACACACTTTGACCTTCAATTCATCCAATGTCGTATCGGTTTTCACACGAACCAAATACAATTTTCCTTTCTTATAAGACCATTTGTCGCAATCTTCATGGTATTTCCACTCTCCGCCAAATAAAAACTTAACGGACACCGTGTTGTTATCTGCAAAAAAACAATCATTTATCCACACGATTAGGTTTTTTTTTCCAAATATTGTTGGATTGACTAAATATTATTGTAAAATTATTCTTGATTGATATATATGTGTGTGTGTGTGTGTGTGTGTGTGTGTGTGTGTGTGTGTGTCTATATTTATATATTGTCTGTGTGTGTTTATATATAAATATATGTGTATATAAATGAGAAACAATATATATATACACTTATATATGCTAGTAGTATATATGTGTGTGAATATTGGTTTCTCGGTTATATACACATATATTTACTTGTATATAAGTGCATATAGCCGACATCAAAAAACACATCAATAATCTTTAAAATAAATAAATATTTTTTAGCATATATACATACATACACACACACGCACACACACAAGTTAGGTTAGGTTAGGTTAGGTCAAAAAAATTCAAGTTTCGTTCGTTGTGTTATGTTGTGACGGTAGACGGGGGTAATAGAAGAGAAGATTGTTTTCACCGCGTCATAGAATATTTGATGATGACGAGGGAGATCGATGATGGACGAGCCAACGGAACGTAATGCATCTTATACTTTCGATCTAACGGATGCCTCGCTTCCGGCGGAGGCTTTACCAAGCCGCCGAGAACGGAAAAGATGCTCTATCGAGCGTACCTAATGAAAATTCTACGAGCTACCTACCAGGAGCCCCAATACAAAGCCTGGAGATTAGGCATGACACGGCGGATCGAAGGATTCGAAAACACCCCGGGGATGCATGCATTTCTAAGAACCTCATCGTCGGGTCGAGGCGTACCATAGAATACGTCAAAATTCTATTGTTTTGGAATTTTTCAAACAACATTTATTTGTCGTTTGTTTCTCGTTTTTTAATTCTCGTTTTTTTATTTATTAAATTAGGGCATTTTCATTGTGATTGCCCGTAACAATTACATTATTGGAGTGTTATTTGAAAACTAAAGTTGTACATTCATACAATATCATATAATCGAAATATGTTCAATATCCAAACTTCTACATTATCATTTCTAATATTAACATTGCCACTATAATATCATTAATGCATTTCATTCTAAAAAATTTCTAAACTATCAAATAATCAAAATAATTACAATATCAAAATTTCTACAACTAATGACAATTTTCTTATTGAACAATCTCATTATAATTAATCATTTCATAGCTTAATAATCAAAATTTTATCCTTTCACTACCCTAAAACTATAAGCTTTTACCTTTTCACCATACGAAAAATCGTAAATTTATATCTTTATAAGGTTATTTACCTCAAACATATCATCAAATTAAAACAAATACAATATTTAAAAAAAATAAAACAAAAGTGCTATAAGAAATGCTTACCCATTTGTTTAAAGGAGTAAGGCCGGTGTAGATTGATAATTTTTTTCTGAAAGTTTTGTGAAGATAAATTCGACTGAAAAAGATTGATGATTTTGGGTGAAGAAGATGATGGTATTGACTAAAATGTAGGAAAAAACGACAATTGGAAAGATTTATTAATTCAATTTCGATAATCCCACGGGACCGTGTATATTTTCCACGTTGCGTGTCAATTTCCACGTGGCGTCCACCTAAAATTTCCCCGTGCTCGTGGAATTGAAACTTTTGACACCATTTGAACTTCCACGCGGCCTTTATTACAATCCACGTGATATGGTGGAAAAATGGCACGATCCCGTGGAACGCGCACGCTACTTAAAAAAAAAAAAAAAAATGTCGCGCCCGAACGGACGCACGACTCAAATACGCGTGTACAGCGACCTCGAATGTATATTTTCTCCTATAATTCATATGCGTCTTCTTCGTTTCTTTTCTTTTTTTTTTTTATTTTTTTATTGGGGGGAGGAACTTTTATTTATTTATTCATTTATTTTTTCCTCTCCGTTATCTTACTTTTACTTTCTCTTCCCTCTCATTTTTCGGGTTTTTTCTGTCCCTGGGCCCTTAGCCCTTAGATACGATAAATTTTTTTTTTTTTTTATATAAATAAATCTGAATTATACAGTTTGAATTCAATTTAAAAATAAAAGATCTATATTAATCAGGGCGGGCCCACGTACCCCAGGGAAGGGGCACGTGACCCCACTGGAATTTAAAAATAAAAAAAAAATTCGTATTAAAACTATGTAGTTTTGTTGTTAAAAAGTATCATTTTGTAGATAAAAATTGATGTTTTAGACCCCGGTGACTTCACTGAAATTTTTTTTGGATAAAATATGTAGTTTTAGACTCCGGTAACCCCACTGGAATTTATTCCTGGATTCGCCACTGATATTAATACACTCTGCGTGTGACGGGTACACAAATAACTTTCTCTTAGGTATATACTTTTTGTACTACATACATATGATAGTTTTTTTTTAGGGAAAGATACGGTATAGAGTATAAACTAATGAAACTTTAAGATACAATCTTTTGCCGTAAAACTATATCACATAAATAAATTAAGAATAAAACATGCATTCTTCGTACACTTTTTTTTTGTTATCACAAAAGAAAAACATACACTTTTTTTATGAACTAAATAAAACAATATAACATATACTCTTAGACATAACAAATGTTATATGCCCAACAAAATATACACAATATCTTTTACATCATTTATTATAATTGATCATCATCTTAAATGATGCCTACATATAATAATCAATTTGATCCAAAACAAATATATAATAATCAATAGTATAAAATATGTTGTGTTTTTCTATTATATATATTGATTTTGGTATCAAACTAATAACACGGTTGAGATTTGTTATTATGATAATCCTTCTATAGGCTTCCCTCATAGGGAGAATTTGTTTTGCAATTATGTCGCGGTTTATGACATTGAAGCGTTATAAGGAGAGTCATGGTTTAATAATGGCTCTGTATGCGTGAATAATGCATAGAATCATTATGAAGTCGTGGGTTAAATATCATGTTGACTGTATAATTGTTGTCTCGTGTCGATGACAACTTGCACTGAGCCGTGAGTCCGAGACTAGACCTGGCCAATACAAACCGGAACCGCCGCCGGTTTGTGAACCGGTGGTTTGTGGAACCGTCGGTTGGCCGGTTGGGGATTTTTGGAACCGAAACCGGACCGGCCGGAACCGGCCCAACGGCTAATTTGCAACGGTTTTTTTTTTTCCTCCCAAACACCTCAAAAATTCCTCTAAATACTACCCCATTCCATATCAAAAATCCTACACCAATCTTCTCTCAATTCTTACATCTTTACTCATTTCTTTGATTATCAAATTTGTTTAGTTGTTAAAAACAACAATCAAATTTACTTTACGATACCGATTTTTTAAGTTGTTCTGATTTAATAGTTACTTCAATACGGTTTTAGTTATAAGTAAATTTGGTTTTGTATTTTATTCAACTAATTTTTTTGCAAGTGTAAAAAAAAATTCAATTTTATAATCAAATTTACTTTACTAGACCGAAATTTGAAGTTGTTCTGATTTAATCGTTACTTCAATTCGGTTTTAGTTATAAGTAAAATTGGTTAGTTAATTTAAATTTTTTTATAACCGTTATATTTAATTTAGATTTTGTACAATGTCAAGAAGAGGTGCATCAACACAAGGCAATCGAAATGTTACTTTCCGTGATGACACGGTTGTGCCGGAATCGGATGATCTTGCCGGTGGCTATAGACCCCAATATTATACAGACCCTGTCACCGGTAATCACATTTCGATTCCTCGCCCGACACACCTTCAGGTTACAATCAAGATGATTTTGATAGTCATTACGACGATATAATGTCTCAACCTGGAAATTTTAACATCAACCTTAACGAATGTGAAGATAATGATGAAGTCGACGTTGATGATGATCATGATGTATTTCCGAATGCTTCCCGTCCTAGACAAGGACGTGGTGGGAGTCGGCGTGGTGCTATTGCTAGTGCTGATCCTACTCCTACTCCCGAGTCAGTCGATTTAGATTTTGGTGAAAGTACCCGATCCACAACACAAGAAAAAAGGTTAACATCGAGAATTTTTACGGAATTTTTCACAAAGGTTCCTCGGCCTGATGAAATAGCATTAGCTAACCCCGGAAAGTATTTTTTCGGGGTGTGCAATTTCTATGGCAAAAAATATCAATTTAAACATGCCGGTGGTTATGGAACGATGCGGGGTCACGTTTTAAGTAAACACCCGGAAAAATTGGAAGACAACGCTTCTCAAACCCAGCTAAACATGCCGAGCTCCAGTGGAGGTAACTCTAATCCACTCTTTATTTACACTCGTGATAACTGTAGAGATCTAACCATTGATCTTATTGCGGGGATGGGTCTTCCTTTTAGCTTTCCTAGAATCCTATTTTCGAAACTACGTACAAGGGGCTTTGCAGCCGCTTTTACTCGTATCCCTCGTGCAACGGTTACTAGGGATTTCAAAAATAAATTTATTAAACGACATAATATTATTATAGAAAGTTTGAAGAAAAATAAATTTCGAATATGTGTATGTGCCGATATTTGGGAGGATAGGAGGATCAACAATTTTTATTTGGGTGTGTCGGGTCACTGGATTGACAACACTTGGATTGTCCAAAAAATGTTACTTGCTTTTCGGTTATTTAAAGTGACTCATAATGCTTCTAACATTGCATCTTTATTAGTTGATATTTTTGAGGAATACGATTTAAAAGGTAAAGTTTTTTCTATTGCGTTTGACAATGCTTCAAACAACACTACTTCTATTCCCGACTTATCCCGATATTATGAACCTCTTTGTAACGGTCAATTTTTTCATGTTAGATGTTTATGCCATTTTTTTAATTTATGTGTAAATGATGGACTAAAAGTTTTTGACCATAATATTAATGCGATAAAAAGTGCGATTTCACATATTTTAGGTATAAATATTCTTGTTAATAAGTGGTATAAATTTCTTAAAGAGAAATCTCATCGCTAAGTCAAACTGCCGCAAGATGTACGGCATATGGTGGAACACGACTTATGATCTTTGGAAAAAAACAAACAAAATTAAAAATACCTTTTGTGAATTTTTAAGTGAACAATGTCCGAGCGAATATTGTTTGTATCCCTCTATTTGGACTTTATACAAGAAACTTATGGATGTTTTTGAAATATTCAAAAAATTTACTGAATTATTTTCAAAATTTTATTAACCCACAGCACATTTAGTCTTGCATGTTTCTGTAGAAATAACTGCCGAGTTTGAAACCATAAAACCCGACGCTACATTATTTCAATGTTTAGAGCCAATGAAGGAGAAATGGAATAAATACATGTTGTATATTCCTGACACTTATCTCATCTTCTATGCTCGACCCTCGTATAAGATAGTAGGTGTGTCTAACATGTTAGGTGCTTACTATGATTCTTTGTCTATTACTCATAATGTTCCCCCGGTAGATTTTACAGTTGAAGTAGTTAGACTAGAAAATTTATTAAACGCTTTGTACGTTGAATATGAGCGTATGTATGGATTGAGAAACGACGCGCGTTCCCAATCCATCCATCAAGTACGAGAGATATCCAAATTTTTAAACACAACATTTGAAGGGTGTGAAACCGATTCCTATGATTTTGACTTCCATGCTAAAGAATTTCTAGTGTTCAATGATGGCGGTCGAGTTTTTAAGTTGCAAAAACGAACTTTCTGGATAAAATGAATTCAAACGACAGAAGGGAGCGACATCGTCATATTAATATTATTTTTAAAACCGAATAGAAAACTATTTATAAAAGAATATATATTACATTCGCTTTAGTAATTATAGTGAAAAGAATAATAATTTGTTATTGTAGTGAAAATAATAAATATTATATGAAAATGAAAAAAAAAATTTATGAAAATTTTAAAAAAAATAAATAAAAAACTAAAAAAAAAACTGATCTTCGAACCCACGAAATAAAATAAAAATACGAACCGGTGACAATTACCGGTACAAGCGTTGAAAAAATAACATAATTTACATATAAGAAAAACAACACAATATATCTCACGTAAAGAACCATTTATAATCAACGTACTAACCGGACTTTAACAATAATAAAAATAACTATAAAAATCTTTACAACAAACTATAAAAAACTAAAAAATAAACAATAAAATTTTATTATCCGACACATTACCGCCAACCGCCGGTTTTTATTTACAACAAACTATAAAAAACTAAAAACAACCGTTCAATATATCGTCACGTTTCCTCCAACCAAAAAACTTATAAAAAAAACTATAAAAGACTTTAAAAAAAACAAAAACAAAAATAAATAAATACCGACCCAAACCGATTTTTTTATACGTGTTGTGCGTTTAAAAAGATACGTAGGCAATGCTTCGAGCGTTGAAAAAATAAAACAATTTTTCAAAATAACATTATTTACATATAAATAAAATAACACAATATTAATATTATTCTTAAAACCGAATAGAAAACTATTTATAAAAAAATATATATTACATTCGCTTTAGTAATTATAGTGAAAAGAATAATAATTTGTTATTGTAGTGAAAATAATAAATATTATATGAAAATAAAAAAAAAAATTTATGAAATTTTAAAACCGCACCATTTGGCCGGGTCTATCCGAGACCAATATATATCTGCACCATGTGGGCTGTATGAACTGTTAGACACTTTGTATAGTACTGTATATTACTATTTTTATTATTTTAAAACAGTAGTATATATTACTATTAATAATGCAAGTTGTATGATTAAGTTATTGTTTCCATTGTATTTATAAATGGGAACACGAGAAAAAAACCGCACTAGTCTTTCTTTTTCCCTCCCTCTTTGAGTATCATTTCCCTCCATCATCTTCATCTCTTGACCTAATTGTCTCTCCTCTCTCTCTCTCATCTCGCTTTTTCCCACCACCATCGCCATCAATTCCGTCATCTTTCCCTAATTCTTGTATTCTCTACCGTAAAAAGCTAGATCCGTTTCTTTTCGTAGCTGTACAGATCGAATAATTTAAAGGCGGCGTCGAATTATTAGAAGAAATTCAGTCTGTGAAAAAGATGAGTCCAACGAACATCGCAGTTGGTCCAGGTCAGTTCGGAGATACGACTTACACCAAAGTGTTTGTTGGAGGTTTGGCTTGGGAGACTCAGAAGGAAACCATGAAGAATTACTTTGAACAATTTGGTGAGATCTTGGAGGCCGTTGTCATCACTGATAAGTCCACTGGAAGATCCAAAGGCTACGGATTTGTACGATTATATGTTTTTTTTATTTTGCTTTTTGTAGTTATATTAATTTTCAGTTGATTAGAGATTGATGATGATACTTAATTGTTAAGTATATTCATAAAAAAATTTGTTGCAGGTAACGTTTAAAGAAGCAGAAGCAGCCATGAGATCCTGTGTAGATGCTGCTCCTGTAATTGATGGGAGGAGGGCCAATTGCAATCTTGCCTCTTTAGGTGTTCAAAGATCTAAGCCATCCACTCCTAAACATTCAAACCTACCAGGTACTATTAAAAACTTTTTTTTTTTATTTTTATTTTTAATTTTAAATTTTATGTCATCCATTCATTTAAAAATCTGGGACTGCTGACATAATTGTTCTATCTTATCATCTTATTTAAACATTTTATATTCATTTTGGACTATAAACTCTTAATATAGATTGATTAGTTAGTTGGATTTACAATTTACACATATTCATATTACACTGTTCATTATCTAGTATTTAAGGGTATTGTTATTGACACATTTGTGGCACAGTCTGTAAAGTTAAAAAAAAGTCGGAGTCGGAATAAATCGACCGTGGTGTTATTAACCGTGCCTGTATTTTGAAATTAAAGAGATAAAAATTCGTATAAAATATGTTGGGTAAAGTAAATTTGACTGTTTGGATCCTGATTAAGTTGTTCTTAGGGAAATTGACCAGCATTTCTTGCTATAATCTGATATATATGAATTAAAAGGGAAAAAGGAAAATGATGATTTTTAAGATGGATGACAGCTCATTTCTACTGTAGCAACTTGCAACAAGAATTACTTTTTGCTTTTGAGCTGGCTGTACCAGCTTTTATAATAGTGGTAGTTCCATAGTCTTATTCAAAATCCAATAAATCCTTTTTAACATTAATATCTATCCCCAAGTATTTATATGAGTAGTAAGAAGATTCTCTATATGCAACTTTGATTCCAATACATCTGTGTAAAACAATTTTATTTTGATTAACCACATTCATTTTATTTCACATAAAATCAAATTAAATTCATACAACATTTCAACTAAAATTTCTTTACTAAATTAAGAATTAATTCACATAAATTCAATACATGTGAAGTAGTAAGAAGCTACCACTTTAGTTAAAATGTTGTTAGTATAAAAATTAACATTTGCTTGACAAATGGACAGCAGCTGTAGGAGGAAATGTGGGCAGGAACTTTAGGGTGATGAACGCTTTCCAAGCGGCAGTAGGCGGTGGCGGTGGTGGTGGTGGTGGTTTGGGAACTCCGTTTACTTCAGCAGCAGCAACAACCTTCCCTCATTATGCTGTCCACCAAGGCATTCCATACAATTACTACGGGTAATGATTTTGTTGCATTCTATTATGCTATATTATTACACTTTATTATTATCCTTTGTTTCATAAAAATTATTCACGTGACATCCTTTGTTTCCATGTTCTCTACTTTCCATTATTATTATTATTATTAAATATTTTACACTAAGATTCTTTCTCTCTCCTTCACGCATGTGGGCTTTACTGTCAACAAATACAAATCGGACCAGCCCTATTTGTCCTACTGGACCTACTCTATTTTTTTTTTTTTTTTTTTTGAGACGAAAGAAAAACACACCCATTTAAACGCCCCAAACGGGGTTCGAACCCTGGCCTCCTCACTGGGAGTCAGGTTAGACCCCAGCGGATTACCACTAGGGTATGTACCGAGTACAATTGTCCTATTTATCAAGGTTTTCTCCCTGGATGCATTAAACACTTTTAGTGTGTGAGAGAGTAAAAATAAATTATAATGACCTTCGCACAACAATTGTATTCTTTCTAAATGGGTGAGAAATTGTACAGATCATAACCAAAACTGTACCACTACCTCCCCTTTCTAAGTATTAATAAGTGCATATCATTGGAAAAAAAATGGAGCTCTTTATGAAGGGTAGACTATGTATTATATGTAGTACTTAACTGTTGTTGTTTTTGTGATAATCTGCTTCACTGAAACTAACCTTGTTGTAATTGTGATCAGGTACTCGGCATATTCTGGAGATTATGCTTATCCAGCGGTTCGTACAATTCCTTTACTTAGAGATTGCATGCATTCTTTTTATTAGTCTTTGTTATATCATATACTATGATTTTGCTATTGTGCTTAATAAGTAATCACAAGTTAATATTTCAGAGTTACTACAACATATATGGAGGGGCAGCTGCCCAATATCCTATGTATGGAAGCAATGGTGGAGGAATGCTGACAGGTGCAGCCTACTACCCTTATCTGAATATGGGAGCTGAAGGGGGTACCAATACAGCAGCCAGCATCCATTACCCTCAACAACACAACCTCTTCAACTATTCAGCAGCCATCAATGCTTACCCTCATCATTATGCAACTGGTGCTCCTATCTCTCTTCCACCTGCCACTCCTGCAGGTTCGAACGACCCTTTAAATTCTACTATATATACTGGAAATTCTTGTATGCAGAGTCTCTCATTGCATCGTACTACCACCGAATGAAACAACAAAGTGCACGGTGTATTGCGGGATCTCTGATCACAAGACTTTCCTTTACAATGTTCTTTTGTGATTATGTTGCATATATACTTGATTGATGAGATAGTACTAATACCTTTGACAGTTTGCTTTGCTGTGCCGCAGGCGTGACCATGGCTTTGCGAGGAACATTGCCTACCCGTTAAGGAGAGATTCATTTCAACCTTGCTCTCTCTCCTATTTAATTACCATCTTTTCACCAGAGAAGCTTTGATGAAGTGCCCTTTGGCCTAACCATGGTTCTCTTGCGCTTCCATGATATAATATGGAGGCCCAATGCATAGAGCTTGGGTTCCTCCATATACACTAAAAAAAAACCCCTTATCGGGGTTTAGGTTGGAGGAGTGTGTCCTCCAACTGCGGAAAGAGTGCATCTAAATTTGCCTCTTTTTGCTTCTCTTTGGAGGAAAAGGTTCCTACAAAGAGAAAAAGAAAGCATACATCCATGTGCATTGCATCTCATCTCATTATTACCTCCTGCTGTTTGAAAAGTAAAGCTGGTGCCGTTAATTTGGCACCAGAAGGCTAATAAGCTAAACCATTTTAAATTTATCCAAAGGCCAAGACTTTTTGAACATGACACGGTCAAACAAATCAAATTGTTTTAAAATCATCGAGTAGTATAACGTAATGTTGCCCTTCTTGGTATAGGTAACATTAAGTTCATAGATAAGTCAAGGCATGCCAAAGCGGTATTGGCATGCCTAGACTTCTTAGTTTTTCTTTTAAACTAGTTTGTCCAGCCTTCTAAAACTCTGGAAATATTTTAGCGGGTTTTTCAAATGTGTTTTTTTAGACAATGGTAAATCTATGTTAAAACATGGGCCATCTATTCTTACGGTAAGAATGATGGTCCCTTTATTTTTCGCTTTAGCAATTTTTTTTTTTTTACAACCATGTAGATTGTAGCTGTTCATAAACTTAGTTTTTGTGAATTCCATGGAATGGATTATTTCATGGAATTCAAAAATGCATCTAGAAGTTGCTAGAGGGAGGTATTTGGGTTCCCTCTAGTTCTTCTTGTCACTTTAAAAAAACAACCATGGTTAGGACCGAGGTCATATTCATCATCATTTTCTCTCCCATGTACGTACGGTCACCTCCAAACTCAGAACTCGTGTTGATTATCCTTTTGCGTATAAAGCTGTTATCTATGGGTTTGTACTGTAACTAAGAAGACGTCGAACTACATTCTCTATCGTTGTTGGTCGAGAATGGTTCTTTTATCGCTTTCTGTAGAGACAATTGCATTATCTATTGTTGTATGAGCCAAAACTCTGATGGCTTTTAATCTTCCTGTCTGAACTCTGAAGAGTAATGTTATGTTCAACTATGTTAGCCAACGTTTTGTGCAATTATTTTCCACAAGACTTAGTTGTGCCTTAGACTTAATCTTGAGAAGCAAGCAATTAAAACTTAAAAGGGCCACAACAGGGCAATTTTCTAATCTGGTTGCCTCGATGTGATGCTCTCGACTTATTGCTTCTCTTTTCGTTATCATATCTTGGAAGAGTAATTGTCCGGTTTGTAGCAGGCTACCTCTTTAATTACATGCTTTACGGGATTGTTCAGCCAAACTGATGTACTCAGAGTGCTACGCCTCCATCTGCTCTAGTATTAACATGAGCCTTCCCTTCCCTTTAGATTCGTCGTCCACCGGCCGTGGTGTTTGCATGTCTAGCAATGTAGAATGAAAAGGCTATAAACTGCACTCGGTTCGTCATAATTAGATTAAAGGAAAAACTATGATTTTTACCTCCTTAAATATTTTTTAAAATTTTTTTTTCCCTAAGACCACGAAAGCTTACAAAAGAGTTAGGATTTACAAAGCAAAGTACAAGAAGTTTTGTCAAAATGAATACCCATACCCGAGGGAAAGGTCGAAGCAGCGAGATTGTGAGCAATTTTTTTTTACCATTATTTTATTCATTATACTACATTATTTTAATTTATCTCACTAATTATTTTTTTATCTACACAAATTTCAAAAAATATTTTAACTTTCTAAACCTGAAATAAAATAAGTCTTAAAATAAAGGGTAAATTTATAATTTTATCTACCATCGTGTTCCCTCCTAATCTGCAACTCCCCCATTATACCATTTTATCTAAAATAAAACCTGTTGCAATTCTAACGACAATAACGCAAATGCAACAACAGAAATCATTGTTGGTTTTACTATTGATTTTTTTCCCCTTCCTTTCTTGTTATTATTGGTTTAGTAAGATTTCACAATTGAAATTATATTCAACCGCTAATAAGAGAATTCACTCAATCGATACAAAGAGTCTCGGATTACATACATAAGGAAAGCCCAACGACTAAGAAGGGGAAAAGACAACAATCATCACTTAGAAATAGTTACCGTTGAAAAAGAACAATGATAACTAATAATATAATAAAATATAATAGACGAGTCAGACGAGAAGAACTAGTCAAATCAGATGGGAAGAGCAGCATCATCGGAGAAGAACATCTGAGAAGACCATACGCGAGACCCCAGATGAGAGGAACCAGAGGCGAAGAATGTATATCATAGATTCCAAGGTTGTCAGAGATTCCCTTGAAGCTGATGAATGTATATCATAGATTCCAAGGTTGTCAGAGATTCCTTGAAAGCCATTCCTGAAAGACCTTTAGTAAGAACATCAGCAAGTTGATCATGCGTAGAAACAAAAAGAGTGCAAATTAAGCCACTCTCAATATTCTCTTTGATAAAATATCGGTCAACTTCACTGTGTTTGGTCCTATCATATTAAACTAGATTATAAGCAATGTGGATGGCAGATTCATGATCACAATACAACTTCAGATGATGAATCTACTTGATCTTTAGGTCACTGAGGATAATCTCGACCCACAAGAGTTCACATACCCCCAGAGCCATATTTCTGAACTCACTTTTGCACTTGGCCACCACACTTTGTTTCTTACTTCTTCAGATGATAAGCCTTCAATCAAAATAGACACAATACACAGAAGTGGATCTTGTATCTTCAATAGATTTCTTTGGCCGCTCTGCTGTTTCAAACTCCTTCAGAAATTTTGCTCTTAGTTTGTCCCAACTCTTGATCGAACCGGGGGCAAGCTTCGGAGCCAAGCTGCGGCTCGCTCCTGAATGCTTCCCACGAATGCAACACACCAAGAAGATTTGTTCTTGGTGGCTAGGAGCGTTCGACTTTGAAACGCGGCTATCCATTCGAGAGGGCAATTTGTCCTTTATAGTAGACGTATTGTGAGTATTGAACACCTCTTGAGGGTAGCGAATCCAGTATTTCATCCGAGAGAACATAAATTCCCTGAGTCGGCTCAGGTTTTCCATCTTGTTTGGCCTTTTTCAGCTCGAGATCTCTCTCTCCATTTTTTCCAACCTGTCATCCTTTGCGGGCTCAGTATTTTTGACCGGAATGAACTTTCTTTGGATGACATCCTTTGAATCTGCATAATAGACTGATTCCACATCCTGTTCTGCTTTCTTTTCGTTTAGAATCTATCGCGCATCACGGAGGTCTTTGACCTCGCAACATGGAAGACATTCATTTCAGGACGGATATGACCCATACGGTGTTGCAAAGTTCTTTTCTTAGGGTGGCCTAATCTTTCCAGAGCCAATCTCCTTTCCACGCTTCCCTCGGGCCCGCTAATGAGTATTCACTCCCTTCTATCTCAATTCTTGTTGGTTCACGCGTGGGGATTGGCGGACCCTTAAAGGGAGGTGCGGCCTCACGCTCGGACAGAGCGGGGAGCTGATCATCAATTGGTATGAGGGGAAGGTTGCATGCGGCCAAATGCAAGTTCACCAAATACATCTGTCTCACATATTCCGCGTAGGCTAACGCTGTTTTCGCCTCAGGGGATTTGGCCTCTGGGGCCTCCTCTACCCCTGGAATCTTTTCCGGGAATACATTTATGTTACTACTTTGAGGTCCCTTCCATGTTCTTATCGCGTGCGGGGCGAGAGCGGGCTGATACTAAGTTAATAGTTCTAGCATCAATATTGAGTTTTGATATGTCTTCCATTTGAGAGTAATCCCATCCTGTAGGTGGGATTTTCATGCGTGATGTCCAAGTTGCCTTGGTGGAGGGGATCCCGTGAGGGCCCCTTTCCTGGAGTATGTGGCATATGGACATTGTCCTTTGTCCCAACCATGTGTCAGGTTCTATTAGGTTGTCTACACAAGATGCCAAAAAGTACTCTGATCCTCAACCGTTCCGACACTCACCAACCTTGTACTATCTGAACGTGCAGACGGCGTGTCGGGGATGTTGTCGATAGTGACTTATCCGGCGGATCTAACGGCGGTGCCGATGTACGGATATCGGAATTTAGGGAGCAAATGCGATTTCTCAAGCGTGAGGCCTCAAAAATCCCGGTATGTTGCTGATTCCGACGTGTCCTTTTTTAGGTCCACGGAGACAACACATCATACACTAACACGAGCTCTACTTTGATGTAACACCCAGAAATCTTGAGTACACGTAATGATTATGACCAAAATAACGGTATGACAACAACCAAAATAACGAACGTGACCTTGGCTCTTTTCTTAACGTGAAAATGCTGAGGATGTCGATTTTTCAAGAGCAAACCCAACAAATCCACGTGTCTTTAGTCTTTTCACTGATAACAATTACAATCAACAAATCAAAAGCTCTGAAATGAAGTTTCCGGCCAGGAAACGTACAATGCCAACTCCGACAAGTTTCTTTGAGCAAAAGTCACGAGAGAGGTGACAATTCAAATGCAAACTCGTGATTCTAAACAAGAAATCAAGGAGGTTACCTTGTTTTGAGATGATTTCGGCGCTAAGTTAGAGATTTGAGCGTGAGAAAACGAGAGGAGAGCTTTTTGATGAAGAAACCGTGAGGATGGCCTGGAGAAGATAGAGATCTTCCTGGGGCCGCCGTAAATCCTTTAAACTGTGGATGAGCCGTACGCTGGAAACAGGATGAAAACCTTGATTTTTCCGGTAACGGAGCCAACTGATAACGTCGAAATTATCACGGGTGTTCAGCGGTTGTTTAGTGGTGGATATATAGCTGTGAGAGTGGAGTTAAGATGGTGGCTCACGGTGGAGTTGTATGACAGTGTGGAGGTGAGTGCGGTGGTGTTGCACAAGTAAAAAGAGAGTAGTAAATTGGGCAGAGTTTTGCCTTGCTTTGCATATATTTAGCTTAGTTTATGATTTATACATGGAGCCCTATTTATAGGGTGAGAACCGACTAAGTTCAACATAATTACAACTAAGGACATAGTACAACTAAATCTACGGTGGCTGGTCGGGCCGCAACAGGATGGTGGCGGCGCGGATCCATGGGCTTGCGTTGTATGTCACTAGCCGGCTGGTTGTGTCGTCGGCCCGTACTCTCCAGATGTTGGGGGAAAGGGATCTCTGGACGGATCCATCACCCTTTTACTCATTGTTGGCTTGTTGTCAAGGCCCATCACGAGAATAGGAATATGCCTTGCGCAGGGGCCTTGCCGCGTACTTTCCTTCCGGCCCCGTTCGTCCATCCCCGGTGGATCCACTCGGGTCGGTATGCGGGTTCGCGGGCCGAAGGGCGGAGCCGGCCTATCAACTATTATGATTTTTCTTTCACAGATTGACACTAAGGACGTTATCATATATACAATATCATAATTGGTTCGTTAAACGAATAAATATATAATAACAGAAAGTCATTTATCACATGTAAAA
Source organism: Gentiana straminea (assembly GCA_036785695.1). Lineage (NCBI taxonomy): Eukaryota > Viridiplantae > Streptophyta > Magnoliopsida > Gentianales > Gentianaceae > Gentiana > Gentiana straminea. Next base: position 11,485,424 of record JAVUPR010000300.1, on the reverse strand, counting down.
ACATAAAGAAATAGTAGAAATGATCCGACCCGGTCGGATCTAGTCCAACCCGATTGGGTTTATAACACTATTTCAACACCTACCCCCAAGGTCCAATGGGGGGTCATTGTGGGAGCCGTCTGCGAAACTCATGTCGTGACTTCAGAGCATACTTACAATCCAAAGGCATTTATATATAACCACTGCTATATTACAACAGACCATATATTAATTCCATTAAAGGATTACAACGGGTAAAAGACAAAATATCTATCTGACTTAACATACGCAACACGATCTAATCCTTAGTTGATGATATTATTCCTATCTCTTTCCTCTCCCCCGACCAATCATTTGAAAGCCACTCTCGATATCTAGCCAAACCCGTAAGACTGAAAAAGGTTTTCGCATGAGGTGTGAGTAACTCATTGAGGTTCGGTGCATGTGTAATGTGTAGCTTTTACAAATAACTATAGTTGAAACTACACATAGTAGACAATCACAGATACATATATTATTAACATATATCAGTCAAGATGGCAGAGTAGCGGTAACAATATCACATAGATAGTAACACCAGTAGAACATAAGTGACATTAGACAAATTACATATAACATAAAGTACCAGACTGACAGTTCAATGCATGTATTATAGGATGAGAACAAAAGCATTAAAAACCCAATATAGAATAGTATTTCTAAGACCATAGAATAATATTTCTAAGACCCCGACTAATTGACTAATGTTTCAAATTTAATATTGGCTCATTAGAATCATATAAACCGATATACATAACACCATGATATTTAGCTTTCTAATCGTAGACCGAAGAGACACTCCTCGAGAAAGGGCATCAATTGGCAAGGTTATGGATCATGATAAGTGTGCCTTTTATAATTTTTAAATTTTTTTTTTTTACAAATTTTCTAATTATATTTACATCGTTCTCAAAAAAATAAATATATTTATGTCCTTTTTAATAGGGGGATCGAGGGAAAAATGACAAAAAAAATTACAAAATGAATAAATAGATACACTCATTTTTTAGTTGAAAAAAAGACAAAAAAAATTCAGACGGACAAAATTACCCCTTTAATAAAATGGACGCGTGCATATCATTCATCCTTCAGTTTCCGCTTCAGGTTCATGTGTGTTTGTTTGTTTTTTTTTTTTCAAGCACTCGTAACTTTTGATTTATAACTCCGTTCATCGAAATTTTTTCACCAAAAATCTTTTTTTTTTGCTCTTTAATTTGAGCCCAAATACGATACCCTTCCGACGTGAATTTTGAAAGTCGAAAAAATATTTGCATTAACCGATGCGTTTTTCTTATAAATGACCATAACTTTTGATTTAGAACATAGATCATCAAAATTGTTTAACCAAAGTTCACATTTTTTATCTTCATTTTGAGACCTCATTTGATACCTTTTTGATGTAGTATTTGAAAGCCGAATTTTATCGCAACGTTTACACTAACACAATAACAGAGTAACACAGTAACAGTAACACGTTTCATTAACAGACAAAATATCACCATTAACATTGCGTAATACAACAATCTATCAAAAAATGGTGGATATCGTAATGAAACAATCTATCAAAGTATTATGGAGATGCGACTCCCGGGGAATCAAGAGAATAAAATCCTAATACTATTGAATATAATCAAAAAGCATATCAGGGGAACTAAAACATTCTTCAAGTTGTTGAAGACCAAAGCAGTATGTTTTACCATCTATAGACCTTTATCCTTCAACCCCGCACCACATCAAACTTCATGAAAGACGTATGAAGCAGAAAATGCATTAAATAGTAGGAGCTCGGCCTCATCAATAGAGAATCTTTGCTCCTCCATTTTTCTAAAGACAAAAAAACACCAACATAGCCTCACCTTTTGAATCAACAACCTTCAATCACTTAGGCCAAAACCACACCACAACAAATAGTGGAAAATGCAAGGAAATATTAAAACCAAATAAAGACACCATATGCTTGCAATAACACCTTTTACGAAGAATACATAGCGATGTTGACGGTAACACGGTAACACCCCTAAAACTAGTGTATTAGAAAGCTTAATGATATGAACCAAGTGAACAATACAATCAAATCTTCTTTAAAACATCATAGATGCATCATTAAACCAACCCTTAAACTGTGGGATCACCAATATTTTCAACCACAACATACTTACCATTATTTGTGTTCTCAACAGAACTATTAGTTTCAGCTCCATGGTTATCAAAAAAGTTGACAATGGTAGCTTCAATATCTACCATGGCAGTTTCAATACCTGCCTATGAATTCCCCTCAACCCCAGTTGCCCGAGGAACGGTCCCAGACTCAAAGATAGATTACGAGTGAGTACTTAGCTTTAGAAGATAATTTCTTATTCATTTATGTACATACCTTTTCTCCATGGCGGCAATGCCAAGTTGCAAGAACCAATTGGTAAATCCACTTTCTGTTCCAATCTTTGGATATCTGTTCCAATCACCTTCATGTTTCAACAAATCTTAACATCTAAACAATTCAGGCATAGGCCCACACTTGCTTAAAAACACCACTTTATTAATTTTCTTATAATTCTTCACAGCCAAGTTTGAAAAGGAAAACTGGGAAATCATGGGGTGCCCAATCAAATTAAAAGAGGTGTTAATTATCATCCATATTAACAAAGAGCACTTAACATCAAAACTGAACACTGTACAACTTAGTAGAATTTCACATCTTCCACTTTTTTTGATTCAAAGTTCATATCTTTGGATAAAAATTGTTGCAGTCATAGTCATAGACAAACTGTGAATGAAATCCAGTAAATTCCAAATTAGGGGATCAAATGCTTAACCTTGATAATTGATGTTACAACTTCGTTTCAGACATATTAGTGATTACATTTTCAAAATATGGACAAATTCACACAATGGAAATGGATTGAACTGAAAGGATAGCAATCAATGAGTTTAAAATTCATAGTACCTCTCTATTTTTCTCTTGATGCGTTAGCTTAAACTCGGAAATTTTGGCCTCCAGCTCTTTGTTTGAACTCTGCAATTCCCTTTCACTCCTCAAAAAGAATAGAATTAGGCACTGTCAACATTGTTTTCAACTAGAAACACAAACATAAATCATACCTCTGGCTCGACTCTGGAACTCGGTTTTGTAACAATAACTTGGAGGATAACTAGCAACAAAATGGGTGTTACCGACTCATTCTGAGAACTGTTCTCCGGAAAATCCTAACACATACACACCAGTCACATGTCATGAACTATGAAATTCAGGAAACAATATAAAAAAATCCCATATCTCAATTAAGCACAAAAATACATATACATGCAATTCGCACATCATTACAGGTTGTTCTTCCAATTATCACCACACGTCCGCCTCGGTCTCCAATTGCAAGATGATCACCACTTCTATCAAATTCAATCGCAGATATAATATCATCTACAAATAGATAAGCAAAAACAAAACAAAAAAAAAACGTCAACAATTATACGCAGCCAAGAGTGTAACAAATGCTCTTCTTTCACTAACATCTACATCCTAACAATTTTTTTGAGGAAATACATCCTAACAATTAATCTGTCACCTACAGCAAATGACATAAATCTATAGCTCTCAAATGATGCATATGAAAATAAGCAATAAAGAGATAGAGAAATTACAGTCGTGAACGTCATCGGGGGAAGAAGGATGGCCGAAGACCTGAGACAATTTCCATTCAGAGGTCGCCGTCGCATTACCTAGAATTGCCGGAACTCGGAAGTTTAGACCTTTGCTGATACGCTTTTTCCGGTTATTACCTAGAATTGTTGCGTTGATTTCAGATTTAGGTGGATAGATTATATTAAGTGTAATTTAGTCCGAAAAAAAACGTTTTGTCCTTAAATAGGTATGGATTAAAATTTATTCATATGACAGAAATTGGACTAAAACATAATATTCTCTTTCTAATAAATATTATATATCCTATTCCCTTCATACAAAATTTCCAAGAATCATTGGCTTTTATTATTTTCAGAAAAAAAGCTTTATAATTATTATTTCATTTATTTTTGAGCGGAATAGTCCTCCTATTATTTAAGTCCAAATAATTTATGTAAAAACAAATAAAAAAAACTTAAGGTTAAAAAGCGTGACACTATCTCCCACAAGTCCCGACGGAGAAGAGACACCGGCAGTAATTCCCTGTTGAAGGCGGTTGAAGTTGAATGGGCAATTCAGAGACGGAGGACAAGTTACCAAGCCAATTCCATGCTGAAGAGCATCCACTGGAATTGCAATTCCAGTTTGATGAGGGAGAAGAAGAGGAATTAGAGGACGACATTGAAAATGGCAATTCTTCTGCTGCTCCAGATGACAATGGAGTCGACGAAGATTTGGAAGACGACGATGAAGTGGCAGAGGAAGGGGAGGAAGGATACAGGTTCAGATTCCATCAGGGCATGGATCCTCTTGTTTTCACTCAACAAGACGCTTTTGGCCAAAAGCCTTACAAGCAATTCGAGCGTCTGGAACATCACTACGAAGCTTTGGCTGCGAAAAAGCGTGATGCTCGTGCCCTAGGGTATTTGTTGTCTCTCTAATTTTGTGCTGTTATTTTTTTTGTTTTCCTCACCCCTTTACTGAATTTTCTTCTACGTTTAGACAAGACAGGGATATTTCTGTTAAAAAGAGAAGGGTAGAAGAGGATACTTATGGAGCAACGATGGAGGAGATAATGGAAGCCATGAATTATGGCTCCAGGAGGAGATCCAGGAAGGTATTTGAACTTTCATTGGTTTTAACAGTCTCTTGTGACTTCATTTTATCTGCATTTTAACTATTTCGGCAAAGTGCTTGATTCATTGTTTGCGTATGTTTGATGGTCCTTGAATGCATGATGCAAGAATTTTTCAGTTTTGTGCATTCACTTGAATAGGTGATATATACAGTATCTAGGTTGCTTTGAGTGAACATGTTCATCAGATTTTCTTTTTTACATTTCATGCTTTTTGTTGGCTGTCCAAAGAAACTGAATGCCCAGAATTACACTTATCAGGAGTGTTTTTTTTCCCTTGCTTTGACTTGCTGCATCATTTTTCTTATTTTTAGATCAAATATCGTTTATTTGATGTTTGGACCTGGCTATGTACTGTTTTAACACAATCCTTTCTTTTCCCTCGCTGACATAAAAACTCCGATGTACCATGTGCAGTCGAAGAAAAGAGGCAGAAGGAAGGGGTCCAAGAAAAAAGGTGATCCTGAACTGACTCGGAAACTTGGCGATGCCACTCTTCAGTATGTCCAGGGACACTTAGAAGAGGTAGAGTATTCCATTTGTGCGACTCTGATCCTGAGACTTCTTCATTATTTTATTTATTTATCTTTGAACTATGAAAAAGGTAACATAATATTTCTTGCTGCTTGCTGTATAAGCTTTTCCGGTAAATCTAGTTGATACCCTGCTCAAAACAAAAGCAACAGAAACATGTTTTCGTAATTTCCAGTGTTGGAGCCACACCCTCCTATATGGGGTCCATGGACCCCCCCTCCCCCTCAAATTAAAAAAGAAAGATTTTCTACTTCAAAAAATAGACAAATACTATTAAAAAATGAAATTGTGCACCCAATGAAAAATGCTTGTGCATCTTTTTGAAAAAGAAAAAAAAAACTACAAAACCTAAAGTATGTCTTAATCAGTTTGCCTATAATTTTGTTTTTAGTTTGGTTTTGCATTTGTTTGTTTTGTCTGGTTGCTTCATAAGTTGGTGTAGGAGCTTTCAGCTTAGAGACTTGCTGTCTAGCTCTTGAAAGTCGACAACATTATGATCACTTTCGATAATTCAGGATAGTATATGTTAAATTGAAAATTGTACATACTGGTATAGAGTTAGGTAGTCCACCAAACTCAAAAGCTATTTATCTTGAATTTTCACATTTATGAGGTTTAAGACCAATCACATTGTCAAGTGATGTATTTGGGAGGAAGTGATGAAATCATTTTGGCAATGGTGTATATTTTGCTGGTCTCTGTTGTCAATGAACCTATCATAACTTTTGAACCTGTGTGCATGGGAAGATTGTGTTTATTTTGCAGTTTTTGTTGTTTACTTCATGGATTTATGTACTGCAGATAATATACTTCTTTTGTGCTAGATTATGCAAAGCCATATATTGCATTGCTGTATTCTTCTTGCTGCTTGATTCTTTACTTGCTGTTGATTTCCAATGCTATATAATGTAGGCTATACGTGTGCTTTATGAAGTGATTCGTTTGGCTCCGAATTTGCCTGACCCATACCATAGGCTTGGACTAATATATAAGGAGATGGGTGATGAACAGAGATCATTAAACTTCTACACAATTGCAGCACACTTGACACCAAAGGATCCATCACTATGGAAGCTCCTTGTGGCACGGTCCACAGAACTAGATGATCAGGGACAAGCTAGATATTTTCTTCATAAAGCAATCACAGCAGATCCGGAAGATATCGACATCCGCTTTCACCTTGCCACACTTTATTATGAGTGTAGAGATTACCTAAAAACTGCTGAGGCACTTGAACAAATCTATCGGCGCGCTCCTGAAAATACTGATGTACTTCTCACCGCAACAGGACTGTATATAGATCTTGGCCAGCGTGAGCGTGCTATCAGTATGATGGAACACTATATGAAAACCAATTCTAAGAGTGCTGATTTGAGGGTGGTCAAGTTCTTAGCTTCATTATACATGGAAGAAAACGCTTATGTAAAAGCTTTGGAGCTTATTGAGCATGCACATCAGGTTTATGGTTCTGAGACAGAGACACCTCTTGATCTCATTGTTAAAGCTGGAATATGTCATGTTCATCTGGGAGATGTGGAAGGAGCTGAGGCTCTTTTCAGCACATCGTCTATGCAGAATGCCCATGAAATATCCAACCTGATCTTTGACATTGGAGATTCTTTGAAGATTTGTGGACATTATGACCTTGCACTAAAGTACTACATGACTTTAAAAGGTGGTGGTGATAAAGAGGATGGTTACTCACATCTGAAGATTGCTGAGTGCTACCGCCTTATGGGGAAGCAACTCAAATCAATTGAGCACTTCTATAAGGCCTTAGATAAAGTGGAAAATGACGTTGATGCTCGATTGTCCTTAGCGTCGCTACTTCTTGAAGTAGGTAGAGAAGATGATGCTATTCCTGTGCTCTCCCCACCTAAAGAAATTGAATCGAGGCCTGTCTTAACATCTGACAGAGCAAAAAAATGGTGGCTAAATGGGAAAATTAAGTTAAAGCTTTCGCAGATTTATAAAGCAAAGGGAATGCTAGAGGCCTTTGCTGATGCAATATTTCCTGTAATTCATGAAACATTACATTATGAAACTATTCAACCGAAGGTCAAAGTCCGGAAGAAGAGGCTAACAAGAAGAGTTCTTTTTGAGAGGATGAAAATACTTGGGAAGGATAGAAGTTACAACCTTTTTCCGAGTAGACCTGTTGCTTCCCAATCTGATATATCCAGAGCTGTGCGAGCGAAAAAGGTGTTTGAAAAGAAGGAAACTAAAAAAGCTGCAGCTTTGGCTGCTGGAACTGAATGGTTTAGTGATAATGATTCGGACGACGAGTCCCATCAGCAAGAACTGCAAGAGCCTCCTCTACCTGATCTTCTAAAAGATATTGAACATCATGGTCTTGTTTTAGATCTGTGCAAGGGACTGTCATCTTTGCAAAGGTATTTGGAAGCGTTAGAACTCATACATTTGAGCCTCAAACTGGCACCCAATGTGTTGTCTGTTGAGAAAAAAGAAGAGCTTCGTACACTTGGTGCGCAAATAGCATACAACATTGGTGACCCCGCTCATGGATGGGAGCATGCACGTCACATTATCAATCAACGTCCATACAGCTTTGCTGCATGGAATTGCTATTATAGATTAATTTGTGGGCGTGGCAACCTACATGCAAAGAATAACAAGTTCTTACATAACATTAGGGCCAAGCACAAGGATGCGGTGCCAGCAATTCTTATTTCTGGGCACCAGTTTACTATGATCAGCCAGCACCAAGCAGCCGCAAGGGAATACTTGGAAGCTTACAAGCTGATGCCAGAGAGCCCCTTGATTAATCTGTGTGTCGGAACGGCCTTAATAAATTTGGCTTTGGGATTCAGGCTTCAAAATAAGCATCAATGTGTTGCACAAGGACTAGCATTTCTTCTGAACAATCTGCGAATTTGTAACAATAGTCAGGAGGCATTATATAACATTGCTCGGGCATATCATCAAGTTGGTCTTGTTTCCCTAGCCACGTCGTATTATGAAAAGGTCCTAGCAATGCATGAGAAAGATTATCCTATCCCAAGGCTTCCAAATGAGATTCTGGATGTTGTGGACAGTAAAAAGCCAGGTTATTGTGATCTTCGCAGGGAGGCCGCTTATAATTTGCACCTTATCTACAAAAAGAGTGGGGCGTTTGATCTTGCAAGACAGGTCTTGAGAGATCATTGTTCCCTATGATGGAATACTCTTAACTACTGGAGCTGACTGTACCTATTACAGATCTTGCAACCTTGGAGACTGTACCTCTTGATAGTTTGTCATAAATGTTATATAGTCTGTACTTAGTATATTATAAAATCAGGTGATGAATTTCAATGCATGAACATTCGAGCTTATATTGGGGCGCATTTAGTATTATGTGATTCCTTTGACTTTTATTTTATAGATATCGTGATGTTGCAAGAAGTGAAGAGATGAAATCAACAATATGCATAAATAGCAAGCCCTTCGTGCAAACTACTACAGTATTTGCTGTAAAATTCCACCATCTTTTATTCTGGCAGTTACCCTTTGTACGGAACTCGGTTGATGCAAACTTTAGAGAGCATATCTCTCTGTTTTTTCTCCTTTCTTTCTTCTAACTGAAATGATGCATATGAACCTTGACATAATCTAAATTAATGTTATTCTTGTGGCATGCAATGGTTCATTTTGCTGCAAGAATGCAGAAGTAGCAATTTACTACCTGTTTGCAGTTTGCAGTTTGCAGTTTGCAGTTTGCTTCTGCGTGATGCAAGTTGCTTTGTATGGCCACTTCTTTAAGTATGTCAAGGATTGTGGTCCTGACTTTGTACCCGACTGCTTGTATGTGTAATCCCTATTCATCCTTCATTCCTTCTCCATTTCTACCTTGAATGCATATTGATTTTGTCTTGAAATTACTTTAGGAACATACTGGTGGTTTGCATGAATGTTATGGTTCTTGTTGGCCTTAGCAATTTTCTGGTGGTTTGCATGTATTTGGTCTTTACATACAGCTAGATATTCTTGATTTTTAGACGAACTTTTGTGAGTAGTCTTGGTAAAAGAGGAGCTTTTATGGACCTCAAAATTGTTGCTTACCTTCTATTGCTGCTTTGGCTTAATTTGTTACACTTGCAATGTGGATTGATGTTTAGTATTAGGCTTACGTTGAATAGCATTTGAAATATGAGTTATTGTTTGCTGGAAGATAATAAAGTTCTGCTAGTAGTTGTGTTACTTATTGGAATCATAAGTTCATTTGGTTTTCGTACACGGGTTGTTGCACATTAAACTATGATATGCAAATCTATGATGATTGATTTTGAATGTGCTAAGCTGGTATACTTATGAATAACTAGTGATAGCAAATAACCCTTTAGAGTTGAAGTCTTACAAAGAAAACTCATAAATAAGTAGTAATTTACTTCCAGGTTCTGGATCTCCAAGACAAACTGCTTATGTAGGTAACAGAAAGGAATAATAAAGATTACAGGGAGGGAACTCTTTCTGCAGATCCTGAAATGACAGTGAGCAAGTTATTGCCAAAGGGGTCGCTTAAATGGGCAGAAAGGTTTTCGACAGGGCCCTGGCCTGTGACATATGCCTGGATGAAGAAACCAAGCATGGCAAACATGGCTAGCCTACCATTCTTGATCTCCTTAACCTTGAGGAGAGCAAACTGGTCAGGGTCTTTAGCCAACCCCAGCGGATCAAATGGACCACCTGGGTGAAGCCTGTCTTCAAAGTCCTGCAGGTAATTCATTCTTTTAATGAGAATTTACAGTATATATTATTATGTAGAGCTTTCTGTTAGCCTTCTGTTAATGGTTAAGTAGTAATTATTACCAATCCATTGGTTATCCTGTAATATTCAGCACCGCCGAGAAGAACAACCTCAGCAACGATAGCAGCAATGAGGTTGATAGGAATGGACTTTCCAAAGTAGTTCAATGTGTTCCCATCTAAGAGGAGAGCTCCAGTCTGATTCAAAATCATAAAGTAAAACCCCGTTATGCTATGCTTTGCTTAATTAATGCAAGAAACACAAGTAAAGAGCTTTCTTTTTCTAATGGAATGAATACCTTGAACCAAACAGCTTCAGGACCGCAGTTAGCACCAAACTTATTGAAGGCCTCAGGGATTATAAAGCCAGCTGCTCCAAGCATTGCCCAGCGTGCATGTATCAGTTCAAATGCTTGATATCTGCCATGAATATAATACAGATTCTCACAAATATTCATTCACAGTTGCAGACACGTGTATAAACAAAAAAGTGTGGTTAGTAGGGCTATTGAAGAGGGACTTACTTAGCAAAGTCCTCTGGTTTCTTGCTGAGACCAAAAGGATCATAACCATAGCTGCATAAAACCGTATTCAGCAAAAGGCGAGTTGAAAAATAAGAAGGGGATTCAAGTTCAACTGCATCAAATTGAAAGGAAAGCGGTGGTCTTACTCTCCAGGGACTTCTCCGGTCAAATACTCTGGTATTTCAGATCTGTCCAAGAGCCCATCAGGCAAGAAAATTCTCCGGTCAGGTCCTGGTGCAGAACCACAGGTTCATTAATTTTACTTTTACTAAATTACTCATTTGAATTGAAGAAACAGAAAAGACTTAGCTTTTGCTTACTGTTTGGCTGATCATACATACATACTATTGTGTTAAGAGGGATTTGACTCACCATACCACTTGGCGAGCTCCTCATCAATGGGGGAAGAGGCAGCAGGCTTAGACTTGGCAGGAGCAGGCTTCTTCTTGGAGAAAAGGGCTACTGTCTTGAAGGTGGTGGTGGTGGAAGGTGCATAAGTGGGAGCACATGGTGATGAGGTGATGAAGTTAAGAGGGTTTCCGAGCATTTCCGAGATTCCGATCGAGGCTGCTGCCGTTGAAGCTGCTATGGAAGCCATTGATGCCCCTGTGGAATTTCAAACACAAAGGAATTGCCTACAAGGAAATAATAACAGTAATGGGGTTGAGAACACTGCCACTGCCCACTGCAACTATTGGATTACAAGTAGTACTAGTAATAATAATTCTGGTGGAGGTGGGTTTGACAAGTAGGATGGAAATTTGATTGGTTGGTGCTAAATACAAGGAGAATGCGCAATCTGATACAGTTTGCTGATTGGCTGAAAGTTGGCCATGTGGCTGATGGATGTGATGATGTGGATATTACTCCATCCAATATTTGCTGGGTTGTTGTCCTATGGATAATGTAATTTGCAGCCTGTGGGTTGCTTCATCCTTATACCTCCCCCCCGCCCCTCCCCATCTTTAGTCCAACCTGCTGATACTTGTTTGGATACTACGGCCAGAAAAGAATCTATACATTCAAAACGTTGGGGAGCCATGTGGAAGCCCTCTTGGCCAAGCCTTACCTTTTAGTAAGAGTCAGACTCTCAGGCACGATTCGGCCGAACTCCGGATTAGTCGGATCGGTTGGTTTCAATCTTTGAAACTAAAAAAAAAAAAAAAAAAAACACGTTGGATGTGTGTAATTTATACAAAAAAGAAAAGAAAAAAGAGTCATCTATCCAATTAATTGATGCAGTAAAAATGAGGAGATTTTATTTGCCTTACACCGAATTTATCATACTATCATCACACCAGAATCGACTTCTTGAAAGTTGGTTTTGGAGCCAAAAACCAATCTTCAGAAAGTTGTGTTTTGTTTTAGAACCGTTTTTTAAAAGATTGATTTATTATGGCTTATGGTAGGCGTGGTGCATATAAAGGCTCTAGTAAAAAAACTTAATATAGGAATTTTCTACTGCGGTTCATGGATACTATTGGGCTTCCTTTAACGTAAGAATTGTGATTTCTTTTAGGAAAAGAATAGTCGCTTCATTTACCTTTCCGTAGCAATATGAACAAAGGTTAAAAATGACAAATTTTATATACTGATCCAATATATTTATATTTATGTCATTTAAGTAATACCTTTTCATATGTGAAAATATTTGATCTATTAATGAGATTCAAAGCATTAAATGCATAAGTCAAAATCTCTTCCAAAAGTCAAACATGACATATAAAATAGGACGGAGGGAGTATATATTGGTATTTAGTCCAGTGGATTGAATATATTGGCAAAAAAGACAAATTGTTATTCCATTGGATGATTATGTCCTTCTTACGTTTTTTGTTTTTGCTTTTGTTTTAGTTGATTTGTTTGATATTAAAAAAGTTTTGGTGGATTTGTTTGATATTAAAAAGTTTTAGGGGATTATTTTTAATGGATTTATTTGATAGTGGAATTGAAGTCGTTAAATGTGACAAGGATAATTTCGTCTTTTCATGTGTCTTTTGTAATTTTTCATTCTTTTTTGACAATTTCTTCTCCACTTATGTCTTTTGACAAATTTTTTTCTTTTTTATGGTATAGCCTAAGGTTTTCGAGTGTATTTCATGTTTTACACGTAAAAGCTCAGGGATATCATATGTATATCCACATGCGGACATACCATTCAAAATTTCCTGAGGTGGGGAGTGTGGGTTAGAAGATCGAATGGTAGTTCAAAGATGTCTGAATCGCAGTTGAAAAAGCTCAATATGTTTTGAAACCGGCTTAGGATTCAAGATACATACTCCTTAGCAAAAAGATTATGACTCTCAAATGCCTTAGAGGAAACCTAAGACGGTTGATAGTTTAAATAGTGAAAGTAATCAAAGAGGGCATTAGAGTTAAAAGTTAGTTGCCCTTTTTAGTTAGCATCATGTACCTAGAGGCTAGAGTTAAGTTAACTAACATAACAGTTACTTGATGGACGTTGTGCTAGTTTTAATTAGTAATTGGAGATATTTGGTTGGTGTAACCTTATTTCCTCAACTCACTAAGAAAAAACAGTGTTACTGCTTGCCTTTCCTCTACAAAAATCGCCTTCTCTGAAAAGTTTTCATGTAAACTGGTTAGTCAATTACTTCATCTTGATATTTTGATTTCATGATGATATATATTAGTGTCTCAATCGTGTTTGTAATCGAGTGCTTAGTTTGTTTTGTTTCTTACATTCTTCAATTGTTGGAGCTAGTCTGGTAGCTGCAAATGCGTGGTTGTTTGTTAGGAATTGAATTATTTATTTGTTCCATTCCGATGTTTGGGTATATACTTATAAGGTAATGAGATATAATGAAATTTCATTCCAACGAAAGGAAAAAGACCTGTTTTTATTATCAACAATAACGAATGGAATGAAATAAAATTTGACAAAACATGCAGGGTGGGTAACGGTGAGATATGGAAGGGTGGGGTGGGTGATGAGGTAAGGTGGATGAGGTAAGGTAAGTGAACTGGATAAGTAAGATATGTGGTAGAGTAGTGGATGGCTAAGGGTGAGGCATGGAGGTAGGGTAATGTGAGGTATGGTGAGTAAGGTTGTGTATGTGAGTGGTGTGGTAAGGTAGAGTAGGGTAGGTAGCGAGGTAGGGTGTGATGGGTAAAGTGGTATGAAGGGAATGATGGGATTGCCGGGTGGGTTAGGGTGGGTGAGGTGGGATATGATGATGGATTGATGGGATGGGTGAGGCCGGTGTGGTTTGGTAGGGTAAGCTTGTTGGTTAGGTAGGGAGAGTGGTAAGAATGAGTGTGATAAGGTAAGGTGGGTGGTGGGGTAAAGTTGAGTATGGTATGTTGGATAAGGTAGGGTATGATGATAGGGTAAGGTGGGGTAATGTAGGGTAGGGTAAGGTGAGGTAGGGTAGGTGCGGTGGGGTGATGGGTAGGGTGGGTAGTAGTGTTGGGTAAGATGGGTAGTGTAGTGTAGGTTAGTTTAGGGTAAGATGGTATGGTAGGATGGGGTGGGTGGGGTGAGGTATGATGGGGTAATGTAGTAGGGTAAAATGGGGAAATTTAAAGTGTATTAATATGGGTGGTGTGGTTTTCAACGGCTACTACCAATTTGGTATTATTGTTGTCTTTTTCCTATAGAAGAGGCTGATTCAAAACAGGAGAGGACTACTGCTACAATTGCCTAAGCTAAGGCTTTGTTCGAATCCTCTCTCTCTAAACTCCAAATTAAGCAAGAAATCTTCAATATTGAGTTCCATTTCAGAAATCAGGAACAGTCTGTCAAATTTTTGTTCTGTCTGTGTTATAGCTTTGTTGCAAGGCTGTTTGAGACTCAATTTTTGTCGGCTGGGACTTCATGTCAACATGCCGATGTACCGAAAAATGATATCGACCAAGAGGAGTGAATAGGGGTGTGGTGAAGACTTCAACTTCATATGACCGACATAGTGTCGAGATATTAATATCTAAGCACCGAAGTGATCCCAAACCGATATCTCTTGTCATAGATGCCCATGTTAGTGAAGTTTATGATGATGAATTTGCTATATACGAAGTAGAATATCAACATATGGTCGAGGAAATTGAGCATAAAGAGTATGCCATTGATGTGGGCCGAGCTGTGCATTAGCCGTTGGGGATTGTGGGTGAGGAGAGAAATTATGGTAAAGAAGACAGGGAAAGCAACGTCCTAGACGTTTTTAACGGGTTGTGCAATAGTCAGTGAAAGAAATGTCATTTTACGAGGGTCTAAATGATGACTTTGAGAATTATCCACACAAGATAAGAGCCAAATTAGAGCTAGTGGATGAACCAACATAAATTGCAGAGGAAATGAATGTGCAACAAATATCACCGAGGTCAAACACAAGGGATATTGAGGAAAACCCAACACTACATGCAATGCTCAAGGGGGTCAAGGTGAAGAAGGGGGATTCATGTGGGGAAGAGTTCAAGATATACACTTCGAACAAATTTTGAGAAATTAGATTTAAGGATTTCCTAGTTATGAGGTTTATTCTTTGAATTTTGACTCAGCAGCAATGGATCATCATACTATTACCTTTCAATGGATTTTTCCCATAGCATTTTGCTACTAAGTTGTTTTAATGTGGTGCGATAGGTGCCCTTGTGTTATGAATTTTATCAAAGTAAGTTGTTGATTCACCTTTTGCATTTTCTTTTCAACTTTCTTTAATATTTTTTAAAAAGGAAGTTCAAACTCATCAATTTAATCATTATATATTCATACCGTTTGCAGTGTTGATGCTAGTGAATATAAAATTACTACCTCCGTCCGTCCTGAAATGTAAGTACGTCTAGACCGACCTTTTCACATGTGAAGAAATGCAAAATTACATATATGGTTGCTGAAAAATCAATAACAAAAGAGAGCTGTATCCTGTTTAAAAACCTAGGATTCTGTTCCCAATTTATTCCCAAATTTTTGGTTGCAATACACTGGTACAATGATTACTACAATCTGCTTTCTTAAAACTACAGCAGTGACCAAAACTTTCTGTTCTCGCTCCTCTACTACTTTATTCCCCTGTATACGAATACGAGGGACTCAATATTTCATCAGCTTCCTCACACACACACACACACCCACCGTGTATTCTGCTTGTAACTAGCTGTATTTGAGCCACTACAAGAATCATCTTTCACAGCTCCCTCTGCTGCTACACTGATTTTAATCTCGCACATCCAAAGATGGCAGTCTCTGACCTTCATCGTTAGTCTTGATGGAAACACCAGGTCTATGCACTTCTTCTTGATCATCATTACATGGGGATGGGGTGCTGCTGGCTAATCCGTTCATGTCATGGGATGACTCGTCAACCTGTTGGTGGTTGAGATGGCAGACATTGTTTTCTACAGGCGTTTCCACAACATTCTGAGGAACAAAAGAAGTATCTTCATTGGCCTCAGATGGGATTGCTGGTAGTTGACTCTGAGTTGACGCTGTCACAGAAACAAGAAGGGATTGGCGGCAAAGTGGACAGGTGGCATGATTAGTCAGCCAGTTGTCAATGCAATTCAAATGAAATGTATGACCACAGGCTGGTATTTGTTGAAGCCGTTCTTCTGCTTGGTAGTCCCCAAGACAAACAGAACATCTGCAAAATAATCACCAAAAGCTTGTGAATTTCAGACACCAACATTCCAGCCTTATGCTATGGGTTTACATAAAACTATCATAACATAATTATCGAGCTTTGGATGAGTCACTTATTGAAAATTTCAAATACAAGGCACACAATGAGGCTAGGTAAGACTACGTAGAATAGACATAAAATGACCCAACCCTTCCCATAGCCAAGATGCTTTTCATGCATGGACTGCTCTATAAAAGTCTATAGGGAAGCAATCTATCAGTGTCTCACTGACAACATACAGAAAACCAATTGTCTACAGCCATCTGACAGTTCACATTCGCATTACTTCAACTGATTCATCCTTTCTTGATCATACTTTCAGATTAGGTTGATCTACTTAGAACCCTTATCAACAACATTATTGTTCGTGTGTCTCAAAATATCTGAGTCTTTGCATCTAACTCTCTAGTCCTTTAGGTCCACATGCAGCTTCCATAACTAAACATCTTTGTTATATGCGCTGTCTTGGAACGCCACCAAGTAAGCACATCGTTATGCACCCTTTGGTTAACCAACTAAAAGAGTGCGCTTTTTGTTCAGATATTTTTTGGAGGGGACAAAAAATTGTGATGGGAAATAATAGTAATACCAATATATCCTCTTAACACACAAGTTATTTACCCTTGTACTAGGCTAGCTATCTTGGGCTTTCCCTTCATGTGGGGTGGGGGGGTGGGGTAGAGGGGGGAGGGGGTTTGTAAATTACCATTTCATAATGTGAAGAAAATATTAAAGGATGCAAGAGCTGTATCCAGTTACAACACCCTTCTCACCTTGGACCTTGGTATTACAGAATCATAAAACAGCACATCGCACAAGCCTTATTATATCTCATTACAAGTGGAGTTGGCAATGCCGGTCACTTTATTTATTGGTGCTTTATCCAGTACCGTATACCATATTATGCGTAATATGTATGCCTATCCTCACTTCGCACCGCATCATTTTTGTACATCTTAATCCCCGGATACTAAAAGCCATCATTTGAGTCACACATCTAGCCAGTGCACTTGAATATCACCCTCGCTGGCCGAATGATCTCAAACATATTTTGGACAGGTTTTTTTTTTAATTTTATTTTTATATATCAAGAGATGAAACTTCACCTGTCGCTCTAATGAACATTACACAAGCCTATAAGAACAAATCCTATAGCTCAAGTGTATAGCAAGCTTCTTCATTTAACTCAACTCAACTCTTTTCAATGTCTACGTATAAACAAAGGCAACTGAGGATTTCCACATAACAACATAGCATCAATATGTTCTCTGTTAGTTAATATTTTAACTTCTTTCAGGCCATACAAACTCTACAAAGTATATCTCTACAGGCGATCTGAATTCCACCGGCTCTTTTTGAAAATGGATATAGAAATCAGATGAAACAAGAATGTTATTAGTTGCATATGAAAAAAGAGGGGGTTGGTTTCCTTGACATATAAAATGAGGTAACTGGTATCTTCAGACACCAATTTGGTGCCTAATGTAAGCAGCCTAAACGTAAAGTGTAAACAAGATTAGGACTTAATCTTAGCATACATGCTCCTTTATAACACATGCAAGCTTCATACAACAAGTACAATTTTCTGCCTTCAAAGGGTCGTTTATACATAATTTTTGGTGTACATAAACTTCATATAGTATGCAAAAGAAAAAACTTGTCAATGGAAGAAACCGTAATTCTTGAAGTCAATTTTGATTAATATGTAAATTATCTATCTCCCCAACAACTTAAGCTTTTGGGAGCAGTAGTAATTCAACAACATCATCACTCCGAATTGACGGGACAGATAAAACTAAATGTCATGTTTCAAGCAAAGCAATTCAAAAGGATGCAAGATATTGATTCATCAATCAGGACAAAGAATAAGACAAACCAAATATGCCTTCACAAAAAGATAACAAATAAGAGTAGCCAATAACATAAAACAAATTTCCAAATACACTTGTGAAGTCTTACTGTGGATCTTTGACAGAAAAGCTTTCTCTAAACACAATAATAGGTAGCAACTCTCTGAGCTCCTTCTTCAAACCCAACTCAGCCTGCAATATATTAATTAATGAAGCAAAAGATCAACAACAACAATCCCAACAGTAGTAAATCAAAGATTACCTACTTCTGTTCGTAGATTACTTCGTTAGGTTCAGTATGGAATTCAGATCATAAAAAAGTGAGGTCATTTTTTCCAAAATTTGTTTTAAGATCTAATCGCTCAGAACGTATAATACACGGGTTAGATGATGATTCCTTAACATAAAAGTTTCCAATTGAGAAAAACCCTGATTAGAATAAGATGCGTACCCTGGAGCTTTCATCAGATTCTTCGGAGTGGAGGGAAAAAGAAAGATTCCTACTACTCCGGAGGGAAGGCCAATGGTGTCTCCGGCGACGGAGATAAAACAAGTAAAACAGGAAGAGAAGAATCACAGTGAAGAAGATCGGAACACAAAAAATGAAAGCTTGATAAAGTTTTAACTCAAGAGATGCTCTAGAACAACAGCCGTTGCTCATGCTATACTACTACTATACTAGTAATGCTTATAACTCACTAGAAATAACCTATAAGAAATCAATCAACATTGTAATACTAATACTGATCATCTCTATTTGATTAAAAATAAAAAAACCCAAGTAAGTAAGAAAGAAAGACCCAAAAGTGGAAGAAAATAGAAAGAAGAGAGAGCTTCAGATGGATGAGAGAAATGGGGAGAAGTTTGATGCGGTGTTATCGGTGGAAGTAAAATGGATAATTGATATGACAACAGCAGCAACGGAAAATGAGATCAAGAAGCCCAAAGCTTTATTTATTATCTTCGTCTTTGAGCGATTCTCTCTGCTCAGGTTTCTTCTTCCTCGCCACCTAACTTTCCCCCTGCCCTCTATATATGTTGTAAGACAAGATTCTCTACTTCAAAGTGGAGCTTAGTGAGTTGGCTAAATTTTCTACCACACTCACAAATGGTAATAATATTGAGAGAAGTTTTTTTTGTGTGGTATATTCAAATTCAGTATCACATAGTTTGAATTCTATTTAAAAATAATAGGTGTACAGCAAAGGACGGAGTCATGATTTCAACTTCAAAGGTGGGTTAATAGGTATATCGAGTAGACTTGTGGCCATTATTAAGAATATTTTATGGATCAAACTGAACTACATAGATATTTTAGTATAATATTTTTTTGTCCGGATGAGCTTAGCCCCCCTCAAATCACACATGCCTCCGTCCTTGTGTACAACAAATTGATGCATTTCGCATATAGCGGGAACTCACTAACTTCCCATCATATGGTACAAGTACAATCATCGTCGTGTCATAACGATTGATACAACAAAGATTTCAATATTTGATAATTACGTAGCATTAATTGTTTTATTATGATATACTTCCATTATGATCAATAGTAGTAGAAAACATCATTATTATTCTCTTTGTCACCCGTAATGGTAATGGTAATGGTAATGCATATGTCATTATGTTCACGTATTATGTTCACTATTTTTTTGTGATTTTTTTAAGCCGTAATATTTTTTTACCCACATTATGTTCATTGTTTTTTAGGTGATATTTTCAAACCGTAATATTTATATGGGTTTTTGTTGAAAAGAACATATTTTAGACTTAATAGGTCTGAAAGGACAAGGTATCACAAAAATGTGTTTACAAGGACAAAAATAACAATCGTAAATTAATAACCGTGAGGTAACAAGTGTCGAATGAAGTAGTTATGTACTAACAATTACGAAATACGAAGTAACATTAACAAATAAAGTATCAATCTTGAAGTAACAATTGTGATTTTTGTCGTTTATAATCACGAAAGTGTTATCTTGTCCTTTCAGATCCATTAAGTTTAAAATGTGTCCTGGACACTTCCCATTCTCCATTTCTTTGTGATTAATCTTTTTTTAAATACATTCACTGTTATTTTTGTGAATTTTTTAAACGAGAATCTTCTCCTCTTTTCTAAATTTTTTAGAATTTTAATCATTGTCCGTAATATTTATATCTACATTCACCATTTCTTTTATGATTAATCTTTTTTTTTAAATACACGTAATCTTTCTTTTTCGAAATGGTCAATGACATTATCTATGTTCATTGTTATTTTTGTGATTTTTTTAAACCATAATCTTCTCCTCTTTTTTAATAATTTAGAATTTTAATCATTAACCGTAATATTTATGTCTACACTCACCATGTAATATCCCGATTTTTGAAAAAGGGCAATTCGGTCTTTTAGCAAAAATCAGAATATTATGTTATTTAATTAATGGAATTAAAGGAAAGGAAGGAAATTAAAGGAGTTATTATATTTAAGGATTTAATTAATTAATTAGGATTATAAAAGGAAAACTAATCCTAAATTAAGCTGGTTGTTGTTTTTACGTAAAAGAATAATCTGAGGAGGGAGGCGCAAGTTTTGAGAAAAAAAGAAGAGAAGAGGTTTTCGAATTTCGAAGCTAAACCGTTGCTCTTTTCAACAGACATATCAAGAGAGAAAGGATCACCGCGAGACGAGGATCGTTTTGTTATCAATAATCCCTAAATTTGTTAACGTAAGTTTTCCCTCCTTGTTCTTATCATTAGGGTTTGTTCATCATCGTGCAAGCTGAGTTTTCTGAGTTTAAACATCGTAGTGATCGTCCTTGGATTGATCGTTTATAGGTTTGGAGTTAAAGGTTTACCCTTTTCAAGACTTTGGTAGCGTGGATCGTAGTAGCACGCAATTTAAGGTAACATGGTGTTCTTATCGTATGACTAAGGTGTCGTAAGGTGGTAGAGCAATTTTTATGTTATTTGCATTGTTTTTAGTCTGGTTATGTTGGAGTTTGGGGCGGAATTGGGTTGGAAATCTCGTTTACGCAGTTGCAGATTTTCTGGGAAAAACCCAGGCAGACAGGCATTTGCAGTAGCGGCAGCTCAAACGAGCGTTTAGGGTATTCCAGACGGGCGTTTGAGGGTTCAGTTTAGATACAGGATGTGGCTGAATTTCACGGACGGGCGTTTGGGGGTTGGTGGACGCACGTTCAAGCCAGACGGACGTTTGCATGGAGGCAGACGGACGTTTGCATGGAGGCAAACGGTCGTTTTGAATTCTCCAAAACTATGCATCTACTGATCGATTACCTAAAATTAAAGGCCTCGATCTCTTCTCTCCCATCAACGCCTCTTTTGCAGTTTTTTTGTTCCGTCATAATGCTTTCCACTATGAGAGTGGATTAATGAGAATTATGCTTTAATTTATGGGTTGCGAAGAACAGTTTCTTTTTTTTTGTCTTTTAATACTTTTTTAGAATTCAAGTTGCGAATATGAAAGTTTCTTGGTTTGAAAACAATTACAACACTTTTATGTTTTTTTTTTGCTATGAACTGATTTTTATTTCAAATTGTTTTTTTATATATTATTTGTTGTTCTTTCGGTAGCATTTGTTGGTGCAGGTTAATGGAGGGTTTGGCTGCCAAAACTTTACGGAGAAGGAAATTAAATTTATAGTTCTCATAATTGGGTGTGTATTGTTCAAACCATAAGGTTTGAAGCAAAATCAAGTTTTTTTTTTTTATAATGGAATTGGCTGGTTGTGTGTTCCCCTTTTGGAGCTTGGTGTTAACTTTCTATGTGTAAAATCAATTTTTGTTTTGAGTAAGGTCAAAAATGAAATAATGAATTGTGTCCTATTGTTTATGACTTCACCTCCACGAGTAGGCGATCCATGCCACTCAATATCCTGAGTTCCACTGGGAAATAGATCAAGAAAAACCATGAAAGCATCAACAATATGTTTAGGCTATCTTCGGCGATGAAGAGGGGAAAATACAGTTGGTTCACAATTAGAGCTCAATTTCCTTAGAGAATACGAAGGGAAATGATAATGATCTGGAACACTTGCATTCGACAAAAAATGGGTATTATGATATGCATGCTAAGGTTGGAGTTATTTCCCCACCCAATCGCCGCTTTCATCTATGCTTGCAATCATTTTCTCACTAAAAACGAAAAGAGCAATGGTTGTGATTCAACAAAGCAAGCAACGACCGAAATGTTTTGACAGCATGGTAATGCATCTACAATTTTCTTTGGATTTAGGGTATTTAAAGAGAATCTAGCAAGAAAGACGATGGTGATATCTTGGGTGGTTTTTCATTATTGTTAGCTTTATTGCTGTTATGAAACATATGTTGCTGTAGTATAAACAAATGCGTTTGTGACGAACTTCTATTTATCTTCTTATTATAGTTATCTTTTGCATTTATGTTGACATCATGTTAAACGCATATCACTGGATTTGATGTGTATGGTTCTTAAACAATATCCAACAACGGCAATGACGGTGTCTTCTTTTATGGTGATGAAAGGAATTGGTAGCGTAAGACGTTTTTTCCTTGCTTCGGCAGTGAAGTACGGGTGCATAATGTATCATTAGGAGAATAAGATTGTTTTGTATCTTTTTGTGTTTCATTCAAAGTGGATGTCATGACATGCTTAATGGGTAGACTGTATAGTTACATTTTTTTTACTTTTATATTCCAAAACTTAAGAGGTGTGTTAGTCATCGATGGATGGCTCTCAGTGGATAAGTTGAGACACATGGGATCGTGGTAAATTCGTTGTGGTTTCTACTTATTTTTAAGTTTGGAAAATTTCATATGTTATTCAGTCATCACACCAATTCTATTTCAAAATCATGCCATGAATTTTTTTAATCGTTCCGTGCATTATGCACGGATTTTAGGCTAGTTAAAGAGATTCTTCAATCATAATATGGATTTAATTTTAAATATCTCTAGTTGTAGGATCAACAACTGATACATTATTGATACAATTACACCAACATGTATCAAGAGTTGTATGTCTTACGAAGACAATAATAGTTCTCGTATATTAAGGTGCGGTTGAAAATTAGACAAATACATTGATGTAAGTTATGAATGCGTATGTAAACTGATGTGACTCTTGGTGATTGACTAGTTAACACCTTGACACTACACATCATAATGTGGTAGCCAATATTTGTCTATAAAATAATACAATCATTACGATGGTCAATCACCACAATTTTTTAGTTAAGTCTTACCTAATATTCGTGAGATGTCATACGATCTTTCTCAATAATAATGATATATCCGAGGTATGTCAACAATTGACAAGGGCCGATCAGTTGGATCTGAACAAGCTAGGGCTCTTCACCGTCATTATAATATTGATAGACAATTTACTGAATTAATTTTTAGCGTGAGAGCAGATAATTACTATTCTTTAGGTCTCATCATTACACATCTATCGCCATAGATATTCGTTTGGTTTATCTATCTAAACATGCATACACCATACACATTCATCTATTTACTTATATCGTGCCTAGTAATGCATTTATCGTATCGACATAAAATAAACACATACACTATTTCCCGCACAAAATTAATTAATACGTAAATTAACCGATATGATCATAGAATTTTTCCTATGCATGGTTTCCAATACGAATTGAGGAAACCGCATTGTCATAATCTAAGGGTTGCAGCAACCTCTATAGGATCTCTATGGAGTCTTCTCTTGGCCTTCGTCATCCGCTCCATTATGTTACATGATTTCTAACTAATTGAAAATTACACCCGCTGCATACAAAGGGGAGCTAACGGGATAGGGGATAAAGCCGAAAATAAACTATTTCTGTTCTTCATAACAGCCTAGGACATCAAAAACCAAAAGAAAAAAATTCAACATCTATCATATTGGTCTAGTCCATCATCGATCCGTGTCCATTCACATGATCATATTACATGAAATAAAAGCACCTACCCATGCAATAACGTTATATGAAAAGAGTAAAAGAATTAAATAACTATACAATCGTGCCTTTTTATCCTTTTAATTAATTAACTATTTGATTAATTAAAAATAAAAATACAAATAAAAAATAAAAAACAATTAATTTTAAAATTAATAATTTTCTTTGATGTTTGATTTGGAACAATTTCCAAATCAAAGTCAAAGAAAGTTTCATGGCTTCCAATTTTGAACCTCTTTTGATTCTATTATCATAAGATGATGCATTATTGCTCAAACTTTGAGCCATAAGGTTTGGTCATATGGCTCAAACTTTTTGATTCATAATGGCTCCATTGTTCAAATCTTTTGAATCGTAATGGCCCATGACTCAAACTTTTTGAGCCATAGTTAACTCTTCGACTCAAACCTTTTGGGCCATATGGTTGTCCACATGGTAGGTCATATGCTTGGCATATTGTTCAAAATCTTTTTGATCCACATGGTTGGCCATATAGCTAAAACTTTTAAGCCATATGGCTACCAAATCAAATCATAAGGCATAATCAAACATTGAAGTCATCAACATGAGTTAACATCGATTCGTGCATGACAAAAAAAATCCGACCACCACCTAGCAGAAGCGCCGCCGCTGACGTGGTGGTGAAATCTTTTTTTTTTTTTTTATTTCGATCATATCATATGCAAATCAATTACCACTCATATTCAAGATGAAATCAGGACGATAGAAAATTAATTACGCAATCAAAACATGTTTTAATTGTTCAAAGCAAATGTGGCTCTGATACCGCTGTAATGAAATCAAACAGGTTTACGCAGAGAATTCTAAAAAATTGATTTCCTTAATTGAAAGATAAAAAAAATCATATTAGATTGATCCAAAGGATCGTCGCTTTATCATACGGTTGATTAATCAAGCACGGAGTCGCCCAATTGTTCGGCCTCTAACGGTAATCCACACGAACAAACTCTTGAGTCCTCTAAGGACTACTACTCGGAATGATTAATTACTGCTAGCCTTTTCTTCTTCCCAAAATCTCCCTCTCACAAGAAGCCCTCTCTATTTTACTTGTGAATTGCAAGTATGATTGTGATACAAAAGAGCTTGGATATATCTTCTTATATAGGAGTAGATTGCACCACATCTTAAGCCTAATAGGCTTCGGATTATCTTGGTGACTTGGAGTTGAGAATAAGAACTTTTTACCTAATAAACATTTTGATTCAGGATTTTAATTAAATAATCCATTAATTAATTCTTTGATAAATTAATTATGCTTTTAATTAATATCCAATATTAATTAATTTATAATATTAATATTGTTTGTTCAGAATAAATAATACAAATATCAATTACATTATACAACATATTTTAGCAAGTATAATAAAATCCTTATTTGGACAACGTATAACTGCATTTTAATTACGGACATTATTCAAATGTGTGTGATTCGATATGTTTTCCGAATATGTTGACCGTAAGTATAAAGTGTATTTACGAAAATTTCCTTCATTCTTAACGGTATGGTTCAAGTTAAATTGGATCGTAATCCTTTTCAATTCTGGGTGGTTGGATATATATTCATCCTAAAAACATGCTCAGACCTTAAAGCTCTTATGTATCATACGATTGAAGAATTAAAAGGACCTAAACCATCACGAAATATGTGGCTTCGTAGAGACAACTTCAACTCAATCGGTTGTTCAGTCAAATTGGCCCCCCAAGAGTTGCATGGCCTAGGCATGGATGTGTTCACGGTCAAGATCAAAAGACTTAAAATAGCCCTAAAGGATTGGAGCAAGTCAGTTTTTGGTGATGTCCAGTTAAATGTCAAGCTTGCTGTTAATTCACGGTAAGATTTCTGTGTCTTCCATTCACAATATATTGTTACATATATACAGCCTTAGAGCACCAAGAATCACGCCCTAATAACTCATAATCTCCTAATCACGCCTAATCAGAATCAATACACAATATTCGTAATCAATACACAATATTCATAATAAATACATTCTCAAATATCCTGTAATACCCCCCCTCAAGTTGGGGCGTGAAGATCCCGAACCCCCAACTTGCGAAGTAGAGTCTCGAATTGCACTCTTCCCAATGCTTTGGTGAAGATATCGGCAAGTTGCACGGTAGTGGGGACATAAGACGGACAAATCAAGCCGGCGAAAGGATCGCATCACGAACAGATGACGGTCAAATTATACGTAAAAGTCATCAACGTTGACCTTAAATCGAGATTAATAATATGTATTTTATATTAAATCACATGTTTATATGGATTATTTAATGTTTTGTGATTTATAAAATATAATTTGGTATTTATCCATTTATAAGATAT
Source organism: Gentiana straminea (assembly GCA_036785695.1). Taxonomy (NCBI): domain Eukaryota; kingdom Viridiplantae; phylum Streptophyta; class Magnoliopsida; order Gentianales; family Gentianaceae; genus Gentiana; species Gentiana straminea. The sequence continues at coordinate 11,459,076 of JAVUPR010000300.1, read as the reverse complement.
AATTTGGTGTTTATCCGTTTTTATTATATAAATCGGTATTTATCCGTTTTTATTATATTTATCCGTTTTATTTAAATATGATTTATTTTGGGATAAATATCTATTTTGCGATTTGGATAATTATGGAGGATAAATACAAATGGAAGAATTAAATCTCAAGATAAATCAAAGGAAATTCAAGATAAATATCGGATTAGCACGAAAAGATCGGATAAGCATGGCAAACCAACCAAGATTGGCGCCAACATGAAGGACACGCAATTTAGGGGGGCGCATCTTATTTTTATGAGATCGGCCGAGAGTTATCTCTTATTTGTTTTGACATTTTGATGTATATCTCTTAATTAGCTTGAACCCCTATAAATAAAGGCATGTATTACACGCCATAAACACACTTCTTTACACAATACATTTTTTACACTTCTCAGTTTATAATAAAATCCTCAGTTTTTCTTAGAGCGAGTTTTTATGCAAGATGCGCAATGTAAGTTCTTGTATTTATTTGTTCTTAGTTCTTTGTAATTAAGCCCCAATTATTGTTTATCGTTTGAGGTTGTTCGTTCTTCACCGAACGATGTAGATCTAAGGATACGATATGAGGCGGTGGGGATTCCTTGTCTATAAGGATCCACACGCCCGATCGTTATCCGGTGACCTATAGATGACTTTGGTATGATCGACAACCGTGTTTTTAGTAGATCTATATAATTGCTTTATGAATCTCTATTTTATCCGTTACGTATGTAGAAACGCTAAGATTTAGTTTTTCGCCGCGTCAATCTAGCCACGTCTTTATGGTGTGATTGTCCACCTAGAATTTCTTATCTTAGTAGGTATGGCTACGGCTACGTTGCTCGTCTGTTTTAATTAGCGTATGATTAGGAAATACCAATATAGGGCTCTAGGTCGGCTCATGAATTGATCTTCCGGGACTTTCGGCGAGATCTAGATACGTTACGTATTAGGGAATTGAGCTCACTAGTTATACGTAATCGTAGATTAACATGATACCGTCCAAAAAGTTATTGTTAATGGGACGGAGAGCGATGCGATCGTCTAGGAAGTACGCTGAACAAAGGAATGTTGCCTAGGTGAGGAATACGGTTAATATCGGCATCCACTAGTTTTGTAAGCGTGCAAGTCATATGAGATGGAGGCCGAAAAAGCGAAGTCACGTGATGTAGCATAGTGATCGGATGGCCTACCCGGAGCTAGATCTAGTTTAGGGGATGACTCCCGTAGCCAATATAAAAGAAATACGAATCGGATTAATAGTTGTCGAGTCTAGCTTAATTATATAGAATCTACAGATCCGAACGATAACATGATAATTGGGGAGGTTAATTACGTGTCTTTATTTGTGTTGTGTCGAGTCGTGTCATTTACCTTTCTTGTCTTTTGTTGGTCGTAGACCGCTTTGTGTCCTTGACATGAATGATTAATTGTTTGTATATAAATGACCCACAATTGGTTCCCTGTGGGATCGACCTTGATTCGCTATAGCTATACTACGATGGACTAGTCCTCTTGCTAGTATTGGTTTATGGTGGTCAAGTATTTTAATTACTACTTGATCTACGTGCATCAAGTTTTTGGCGCCGTTGCCGGGGAACCAACGGTCAATTTTATATATCAATAATTTTTTTATTCATGTTAAGTTTTATGTTTTAGAGTCTATTTTTTTTCGTTTTTGGGTCCTACGGTTATACGCTCTGTGTAAAAGACTTCGCGTGTACGTTTATCTCCGTATGTTTAATCCGTAGGTACGATAGCGACATGGGAAACCATGTTAAAATCGATCTACGGTCCGTTTTGTTCTTTTTACGTTTGTAGAAACCGGGGAAATAATAATCCGAGTCGGTAATTTTTCGTGGGCGAAAAATAACCCGGCAACATGTGGAGCTACGAATGCGATGGGAAAAACGATGGAAGCAATACCTTTAAAGCACCAAAATGGCTCCGAATTTTTTAAGGTTCGAATTATTCGTGGTATAATGTTGAAGGCAAGGTACTATTTTTTTTGAACATAAGTTAGTCTTTACATGAACCTGAGTATGAATCTTAGCCCGGAGTTGGTTTGTAAGATTAATTTTATTAGTGTTGAAGGTTCTGCCCCAAATCTGTCTCATCTAGAGGGTGTAGAGAAACATGTAGTTGTTGAATGGAAGCGATGAACAAAGAGTTCCTCGTAGTTGTCAAAATTTCATTGTCCTATGCATGAGATTGCTTAGTGGCCACGGGAGCAACAATTTGTGTAGTTAAGCATTCACAATCTAAAGAAGACGTTGAGTTTTGAGAGAGCATAATGACGCGGCATTATAGAGGATGTTATTAAAATAAGTCCACTAGGACTAAATCTCCTAAGAATTCACTAATTCCTAAAACGTGAGCCGAGGTAAGAGCTTTGTATAAATGGTATGGATAAATGTCGTTTCCTAGGTCTCACAACCAAGGGAAGGATATTAATCCACAAAAGCGACGAGCCCACCTCATATAGTGCTCAAGGGGTCAACATCTAGCGAACCAAGAAGGATAAGCGACAAGGATAACTTTTGGAAAGTCGAGTGAGGACTTTAAACTCGAACTACTTCTTTAAAACCCTTAGGATTTTAGGTTTTGTTTTCTTTGAGTCAAATAAGAGTAACGTGACATATGTTGAGGTTTTTTATTTTGCCGTGTTCCGATGGCCATTAGGCTAAGGATGTGCAAAACTTTTTTACTCAATATAGGCCACGTGAAATAGAGTTTCTTAGGAGAGTCGAGAAATTGCTAAAGAAAAGGAAATTTAGCAATCAACCTTAAGATGGAAGCATTAAGAGAGCTTGAGAATTACGAAAATGTAACGAGAGAGAATGATTGGTGCGAACAAGAACAAGTGTTGGTCAATTCCCAAAACTTTTTAGAATGGCGATCTTAGTGAAAATCCAAAGTTGTGTGCAATTCGTTACGCAACTACCCTTATCCTTTCCTTTGTACATTTTTCACCCTTCAACCTTTCTATTCTCTCACCAATCGCCCCACAGTTCACATTTCTAACCATTCTTTCATCCCTCTCTTTCTTTCCATCTATTTCACTCTCCCACCCTTTGTCTTTTCTCACCATCCCTATGCATATCTTTTTCTAAACCCAACACACTCTAAACCTCCATTTTGTTTACAAAATACCTTTGTGTTGCGGAATTAGAAATATTGCTAAGTTTTAATGATTATCTCTAATCATTTTGGTTTTCATGATCTAGGCGGGGTACGTGTAGCTCGACCTAGCTTGCATTTTAAAAGTTTTTGGTTCGATCAAAATGCAACTTATCTTTCTACCGGAAGTTTTAAATTTCACACTTTTACGCCTATTCCGGCATTTCGAGATGATAAGTTTTGTTCTAAGCAATCACACCAATCCGACCTTGTTGATGACGGTTAGGACTTTTACGTGATACATCGGGTTATTAGTAATTTCGAGGAGAAGCTACATCTCCCTAAGTTGTTGATATCCAATCCAAACGTGAAGCGTACGCGCCGAGTTTCGATCCTATCTTTTACCAATAGGTCACATTGAATCTGTTATACCTTACCGAGTGTCTCTTTTCCATTTGGATTAAACACCTTATCAATCCGGTCAACCTCGTGTTCTCCCACATGGGGTAATGCTTTTTTATCTTTGTCTTCTCCACCCGGTTTTAAGAATATTTTTGTAATGGAGGATTTCGATGAAGACTATACTCTTTTGTTGATTGTTTATATTTCTTTCTATTTAGTATTTTTCTTTTTGCGCCTGAACGAGTAGTTTTAACTCTTTGGTTTTCCTTGTCATTGGTTGTATGGAATAAAGTGGCTTAATTTGTTTTTGGATATTTTATATCTAATTACTTACACATTATTTTATATCTTCCACTGACATGTTATTAACGGTTTCGTGGAGTTTCTGTTTGGTTTGCTTGAACGGGTTTCACTTGCTTCTCCACGACGTGCTTCGATTACTCCGATGTTACGCATTTACTTGAGAGCCGTTTCCCGAGCTAAGTCTTTTTCTTAAATTCTCATTTTTATTTGTCATTGGGGACAATGCCAAGTTTAAGTGGGGGGTAGGAGACTTAGCCATGATGCTATAATTGAAAATTGAATGAAACGGTGAAAAAATTGAAAAAAATTGAATAAATGCCATATTATTTATCTCGTACCCTTAGAATTGTGAGTTCTAGCTAAGAATTGATAGGGAAGGAACCAAGTTGCATGAGTACGTGATCATTTTATACTTATGTGAATGTAAATTTAAAGATATTCATGCCGATTGTTGCAAGTAGTTATTTATTATTCGATTACTCAATCTTAGAATCGAGTTTACCGCGCAAATTATAATAAGTGAAGAATTGTGTGTACATTGCGTAGATGATTGGTTATGTAGACTTAGTGTCGATATTTATCTGCTGATGTATTCCTATCTTACGGCCATCAAAGCGGAGTAATAAGCTTGAGAATTATACGTGTTTTGACAAAGCGTTAAACAACGGGCTTGTAGTAACATTACCAAAGTAGCCCCGCGCTTGTGGTAATATTCAATGCTATGCATGATCTAAGATAGGGGGATACTCTAAAAAGTTTTCTTCCTTGAGATTGATAGTATTTGAAAAATATGAAGATATGAGAAGAATATTCAACTCTTTAAGAGGCTTTGAGTAGTACTCGGTCTCCAGTCCAAAAACCACATATAGATACGCTCTTGCTTATTGTTCTAGTGCTTTAACCATTGCGAGGCTTAAGAAGTGGGAATGCGATGTTGGTAGGTTGAGATTACGAAGTTAGCATAAACTTTAATCTTGCTTCGATTATATAAAATCGAATGCACATGCACACGTCACTTCGGTTCACGAGAGAGTAGTGAATAATGGATATCTTATGAGCATGGTGGTATGAGTTGACTCGAGCTTCTCGCGTAAGTATGATTTGACCATGACAATTGTTTTCTTGGGGAATGACTTATTGATGCTTTGTTCGGGACGATCAAAGTCTAAGTGGGGGTAGTTGATGACGGTCAAATTATACCCGTAAAAGTCATCAACGTTGACCTTAAATCGAGATTAATAATATGTATTTTATATTAAATCACATGTTTATATGGATTATTTAATGTTTTGTGATTTATAAAATATAATTTGGTATTTATCCATTTATAAGATATAATTTGGTGTTTATCCGTTTTTATTATATAAATCGGTATTTATCCGTTTTTATTATATTTATCCGTTTTATTTAAATATGATTTATTTTGGGATAAATATCTATTTTGCGATTTGGATAATTATGGAGGATAAATACAAATGGAAGAATTAAATCTCAAGATAAATCAAAGGAAATTCAAGATAAATATCGGATTAGCACGAAAAGATCGGATAAGCATGGCAAACCAACCAAGATTGGCGCCAACATGAAGGACACGCAATTTAGGGGCGCATCTTATTTTTATGAGATCGGCCGAGAGTTATCTCTTATTTGTTTTGACATTTTGATGTATATCTCTTAATTAGCTTGAACCCCTATAAATAAAGGCATGTATTACACGCCATAAACACACTTCTTTACACAATACATTTTTTACACTTCTCAGTTTATAATAAAATCTTCAGTTTTTCTTAGAGCAGTTTTTATGCAAGATCTGCAATAATGTAAGTTCTTGTATTTATTTGTTCTTAGTTCTTTGTAATTAAGCCCCAATTATTATTTATCGTTTGAGGTTGTTCGTTCTTCACCGAACGATGTAGATCTAAGGATACGATGTGAGGCAGTGGGGATTCCTTGTCTATAAGGATCCACACGCCCAGATCTGTTATCCGGTGACCTATAGATGACTTTGGTATGATCGACAACCGTGTTTTTAGTAGATCTATATAATTGCTTTATGAATCTCTATTTTATCCGTTACGTATGTAGAAACGCTAAGATTTAGGTTTTCGCCGCGTCAATCTAGCCACGTCTTTATGGTGTGATTGTCCACCTAGAATTTCTTATCTTAGTAGGTATGGCTACGGCTACGTTGCTCGTCTGTTTTAATTAGCGTATGATTAGGAAATACCAATATAGGGCTCTAGGTCGGCTCATGAATTGATCTTCCGGGACTTTCGGCGAGATCTAGATGCATTACGTATTTAGGGAATTGAGCTCACCTAGTTATACGTAATCGTAGATTAACATGATACCGTCCAAAAGTTAGTGTTAATGGGACGGAGGCGATGCGATCGTCTAGGAAGTACGCTGAACAAAGGAATGTTGCCTAGGTGAGGAATACGGTTAATATCGGCATCCCTAGTTTTGTAAGCGTGCAAGTCATATGAGATGGAGGCCGAAAAAGCGAAGTCACGTGATGTAGCATAGTGATCTGATGGCCTACCCGGAGCTAGATCTAGTTTAGGGGATGACTCCCGTAGCCAATATAAAAGAAATACGAATCGGATTAATAGTTGTCGAGTCTAGCTTAATTATATAGAATCTACAGATCCGAACGATAACATGATAATTGGGGAGGTTAATTACGTGTCTTTATTTGTGTTGTGTCGAGTCGTGTCATTTACCTTTCTTGTCTTTTGTTGGTCGAAAGACCGCTTTGTGTCCTTGACATGAATGATTAATTGTTTGTATATAAATGACCCACAATTGGTTCCCTGTGGGATCGACCTTGATTCGCTATAGCTATACTACGATGGACTAGTCCTCTTGCTAGTATTGGTTTATGGTGGTCAAGTATTTTAATTACTCACTTGATCTACGTGCATCTGATCTCGCAAAATCGCATTCATCACAATTAATTGCTCTTTTATAATAAAAACGACTAAATACCATTTATCATATTAATAATCACTTATCATTAAATAATAAATATAAACACATGATTAAATATGAAATATATACAATTAACTCCGATTTAAGGTTAGAATTGATGACATAAATAGGTATATTTTAACTTGTCATCAAAATGCCCCCACTTAAACTTTGCTTCGTCCCGAACAAAGTATCAATAAGTCATCCCCCAAGACAACATTTTCGTGGTCAACTCATACTTACACAAGAAACCCGAGTCAACTCATACCGGTCATGCTCATAAGATAGGCATTATTCACTACTCGCTATGAATCGAAGTGATTGTGTGCATGTGCATTGGCTTTATATAAATGTAGCAAGATTAAAGTTTATGCAGACTTCATATCTAAATTCACCAACATCAGCATTCATACTTCTTATGCCTCGCAATGGTTAAAGCACTAAAACAATAAGCAAGAGCGTATCTATAGGGTTTTTGGACTTGGAGACTGAGTACTACTCGAAGCCTCTAAAAATTCGAAATTTTTTTTCAATTTTTGCATATTTTTCGAATACTACTAACCTCAAGGAAGAAAACTTTTCATAGAGTATCCCCCTATCTTAGATCATGCATAGTATCGAATATTACCACAAGCGCGGGGCTACTTTGGTAATGTTACTACAAGCCCAGTGTTTTAATACATTGTCAAAACACGGGTACGTCCCAAGCTTATTACTCCGCTTTTGTTGGCTAGAAGATCGAAATACATCGGTCGACAAATGTCGACACTAGGTCCTCATAACCAATTATCTACGCAATGTACACATACTTCTTTCAATTATTATAACTCATGCGGTACTAAGCGATTCACATGTTGAGTAATTGAACAATACCTAACTACTTGCAATTGTTGGCATGAATATCCTTAAGTTTACTAACAAATTATCGCAAAAGTATAATATGACCACGTACTCACGCAACTTGGTTCATTTCCTATTAATTCTAAGTATAAGAACTTCACAAGTTTAAGGGTACGAGTTAAACAACTTGGCATTTATCCATAAAAAAATTTAAATTTGGCTCAATATTGTCTCAGTATTCCGTTCCACCTTGACTTTTTCAACATATAGCACAATATATAGCTAAGTCCCCTGCCCCCCACTTAAACATGGCATTGTCCTCAATGACAAAAATAAATGAGAGTTCAAGATGAAAGACTTAGCTCTGGAAACGGCTCCCAAGTAAAGGAACAATATCGGAGTAATCATCGGCACAGCGTGGAGAGACAGACACATCCTGTATAAACAGACAAGCTCCACGAAATCGTCAAATACCATGTCTATGGAAGTTATAAAATAACGTGGCAGTAATTAGATATAGATATCTAAAAACAGTTTAAGCCACTTTACTTTATACTGCCATGGACAAGACCTAAATAAAAACTCACATGACGGCTATCAAGGAAAAAACCTCGTTTATTCCGAACTTAGACTCGGAACATGGCGAGATGAAAAAAACCGTGATAGGCGCATGCTACTTTATTAAAAAGAAAAACGAAAAGATAGGTATAGGTAGTAGTTCTAAGTTTATAGTCGCTAGCTCGACTCGGTTCAAGATGGTTTATTCATAGACAGGGTCATCGAGGTACAAAACCTCCTCCTCAGCAGCAGGCGGAAGCCCGTGATAATGCTTAATACGATGTCCATTAACCACAAATCTGGACTCGTCTTTGAAATTGAATAGCTCCACCGCTCCGAAGGAAAGACTTGTTGTACTTGAAATGGGCCATACCATCTTGATTTCAACTTACCCGGGAAAAGTCTTAAGCGCGAATTGTACAAGAGAACCGGATCACCCTCTTGAAAGGTCCTCTCCCGAATCTTTTTGTCATGAAACTTCTTCGTGCGCTCCTTGAAAATCTTGGCATTCTCGTATGCCTCTAAACGAAACTCCTCCAGGGCGAGTTAATTCTAACATCCTTTTCTCACCGGCCAACGTCTCATCAAAATTTAGCATCCGTGTTGCCCACATGGCTCGGTGCTCCGGTTCCACGGTAGATGACATGCCTTTCCAAAAACAATTCTATATGGTGACATTCCAATTGAGGTTTTATATGCGATCCTATAAGCCCATAAAGCGTCGTCTAAACGTATCGACCAATCCTTTCGGTCGTATTGACGATTTTCTCCAGGATACGCTTTATCTCTCGATTGGTGACTTCTACCTGTCCACTCGTTTGGGGATGATATGCGGTTGCTAGCTTATGTCGAACCCCATACTTAATCATCGACCTTTCAAAAGGTTTATTACAAAAATGACTACCATTGTCGCTTATAATCGCCCTCGGCGTCCCAAACCTTGTAAAAATGTTCTTCTTCAAGAATCTAACCACAACCCTAGCATCGTTAGTAGGGGAAGCAATGGCCTCAACCCATTTGGATACATAATCAACAACAACTAAGATGTATCGGTTAGATAGTGATGAAGTGAAGGGTCCAACAAAATCTATTACCCAAACGTCAAAAAGTTCCACTTCTAAGATGCTCTTGAGTGGCATCTCATTCCTCCTTGAAATATTACCTGTCATTTGACAAGCATGACATGCCTTTGCATATTGGTGTGCATCCTTAAACAATGTCGGCCAATAAAACCCGCATTGGAGGACTTTGGCCGCAGCTTTTATCTCCCCCGTAGTGTCCTCCAACTTCATAAGAATGACAATGCTTCAGGATATCATTATACTCTTCCTCTGGCACACATCTTCGAAAAACATTATCAAATCCTAGCTTAAACAAGTACGGTTCATCCCAATAATAATGTCTAAGATCTTTAAAGAACTTTTTCCTTTCTTGGACAGTGAGATTTGGTGGCAGGTACTTTGCGGATAGATAATTGACAAACACACTAAACCATGGTTGCTTCTTCTCCTTCACAACCTCTATTCGCGAAGAAAGCGCAAAGCACAATCATCATGTCCCCCGATGGTGGTGATGGAGAAAAGTTGTTCATCAGGAAAAGATTCTCCTATCTCAGGTAATTCCTCACCATCCTCTAATTGTAAGCGCGATAGATGATCGGCCACCACGTTCTCACTTCCTTTCTTATCTCGGATTTCTACGTCAAATTCTTGCGGCGGTAGAAATCCATCTCAACGATCTCGGCTTTGAATCTTGCTTTGCTAGGAGATACTTAAGAGCCGCATGGTCGATCCATACGGTGACTTTAGATCCCACTAAGTAAGATCTAAATTTGTCAAAAGCAAAGATAACGGCCAAAAGTTCCTTCTCCGTTGTGGCGTAATTTCTTTGGGCAGCATTCAAAGTCCGGCTTGCATAATAGATAGGTCTGAAGATTTTATCTTTTCTTTGACCCAAAGCGGCGCATACAGCAGTATCACTTGCATCACACATCAGTTCAAACGGAAGATCCCAATCCGGTGCGACCAGAACGGGTGCAGTAATTAGTCTACTTTTTATTTCATTGAAAGCTTTTATGCACTCATTAGAAAACACGAATGGCACATCCTTGGCCAATAATTCGGTAAGAGGTCTAGAGATTAAGGAAAAGTCCTTGATAAACCTACGATAAAATCCAGCGTGGCCTAAAAAACCTCGCAAAGTTTTAAGATTAGTAGGTGGAGGTAATTTCTCGATCACCTCAACTTTGGCTCTATCCACCTCTATACCGTTCTTTGATATGCGGTGGCCTAGTACTATACCTTCCGTAACCATCAAATGACACTTCTCCCAGTTAAGCACAAGATTAGTCTCTTCACATCTCTTCAACACTCGTGCTAGATGTGCGAGACATGAATCGAAATCGTCTCCAAATACGGAGAAATCATCCATAAAGATTTCCAAGAAATCTTCCACCATATCCGCAAATAATGACATCATACATCGTTGAAATGTCGCGGGGCGTTGCACAATCCAAATGGCATTCGATTATACGCAAATGTCCCATATGGGCATGTAAATGTTGTTTTCTCACGATCTTCGGGCGAGATGTGGATTTGATAGTATCCCGAATATCCGTCGAGAAAACAATAGAAAGCATGCCCGCTCAGTCTCTCGAGCATTTGATCGATGAAGGGAAGAGGAAAATGGTCCTTACGAGTTGCATCATTTAGTTTCCTAAAGTCTATGCATACTCGATGACCGGTGATTAGCCTCACATGAATTAACTCATTCAACTCATTGGCTTGCACCGTCAATCCTCCCTTTTTGGGAACTACGTGGATAGGGCTTACCCATTCGCTATCAGCAATTGGAAATATAATTCCCATCTCTAGCATTTTTATAACTTCATCCCTAACCACGTCCTTTAATTGTGGGGTTAAACGCCTCTGAGGTTGTGCAACCGCTTTCTTCTCAGGGTCCACGGAGATCTTGTGCATACATACGCTAGGACTAATGCCCTTAAAGTCAGCTATGGTCCATCCAAATGCTCCGCGGTACTCTCTCAGAACTCTCATTAGTTTCTCCTCTTGTAATTCCGTCAAGGAAGAAGATATAATTAGCGGCAAAGTCTCATCTCGAAGAAATACATACTTCAAATTCGTAGGAAGAGGTTTTAAAGTCAAATTTGTGGGAGGTTCTTCCAAAGAGGTCTTCAACTTTTGACCAGTGAGTTTAAGTTCGAAGTACTTATGCCACGTTGGTCTATGATAGAATCTTTCAATCTCCGCAGCACTTACTTCCTCTATAGGTCTTGGGGTCCCTCTACTACATCCGGGCCATATCATCTTCTCCTCCTCACTGCTCACGTACTTGACTTCATCTTCTTCTTCTAAGACAGCATCCAAAAAATCCTTGATACTTTCATGTTGTTGAAATTCTTGAACGATCCTATCAATGGAATCCAACATGAAACATGCATCCTCTCCATCATCAGGTTGCTTCATAGTGTCGAAGACATTGAATGCAACTCTCTCTTCGTTCACTCTTAATACCAACTCTCCTTTGTAAACATCAATTAGTGTTCTACTAGTGGCCATAAAAGGTCTCCCTAATATCAATGGTACTTCGTAGTTAGCTTCCATATCTAATACCACAAAGTCGACAGGGAATACAAAATTTTCAACTCTTACTAGCACATCCTCAACCACTCCACACGGTTCCTTGACAGAACGGTCAGCTAATTGCAATGTGATTGAGGTCTTCTTAAGATCTTTCATGCCTAACTTCCGAAAAATAGATAGTGGCATCAGGTTCACGCTTGCTCCTAGATCACACAAAGCTTTGTTCAAACATACGTTACCTATAGTGCGGGGAATGAGAAAGCTTCCCGGATCTTTGCATTTTGGGGGTAACTTATGTTGAAGAATGGTGAGCACTCCTCATTAAGGCATATGGTCTCTAAATCTAGAAGTTTCCTTTTAGTTGAGACGGCGTCTTTTATAAAACTTGGTGTACTCAGGCATTTCAGCTAGTGCTTCAACTAGGGGTATATTGATTTGTAACTTACTGAACATATCCACGAACTTCTTATACCTCTTATTATCAAACTTAGGCTTCAGCTTTGGTGGAGGATAAGGTAGAGTTGAAGGATCGACATCAGTGAAGATTGGATACTTGTTGTTGTAAAGTTCAACTCTAGGGCCAGCAGGTTCTTTATACGTTCTTTGCTCAGGCAAAGACTCGGAAGTGTTGGTCTCATTGCTTGACTCTCCATCTTTATCCTTTGCGGCTTTCTCTTGCAGGGATGGTGGAGTTACTTCTTTTCCACTTCTTGTCATGATTGCATTCAAATCCTTCGGGTTCTTCTCAGTGTTGCTTGGCAACCCTCCGGAGGTCTAGTTGAGACTTGCTCGGCTAGTTGTCCTACAGGTGCGTGAGATTTTGGACTAGAGCTTCCTGATTGGTTACCTTGGCATCAGTCTTCTGACAATATTGGCTAAAGTTAGTGGCTAACTCAGCCATAGATTTTGAAAGTTGTCCCATATTATCAGTGACGACATTACTCAGTTTTTCTATCGCAGCTTCCCAACCAAAAGTTTTAGTCTGCTGTGGTACATAAGGGGTAGGTGGTTTAGGCCTTTCTCCTGCATTTATGTCACTATATCGGAATCCAGGATGGTTATGATTAGGTCTGTACCCTCCCCCGATATAATTGGCTTCTTCAGTACCAGCATTCTCACTTTGAGGTGCTACCTCGATTCCAGCCCCTTTCTCTACTCTTGTCATCCTCTCTTGCATCCCATCTACCTTATTGTTGATAACAGAAAGTTGTTCTAAGATTTTGGTAGATGCACTATCATCAAATATGTCAGCGGCCATCTTCACAGTAGCTATGTCATTGCCTCCCCATTGGCTATTCATCGCTATTTGCTCCATCTTCCCTTGTGCCTCCTCAGGAGATAAAAGAACAAACGCTCCATTGCTGGAGGCATCTACTCTAATTTTCTCCGTCTCTCTCAACCCATGGTAAAAGGTTTGCATTAAAAGCCAAAGAGAGATGTCATGATGAGGACACTTCCTCATAGCTTCCTTGAAACGCTCCCAAGCTTGATCAAAACTCTCTCCAGGTTGTTGCTTAAATCCTAGGATGTCTTGGCGTAACTTAAAGGTTTTTCCTAAAGGAAAGTACTTATTCATGAATTTTTGCAACAATTGTTCCCAAGTAGTGATAGATCCAGCCTCTAAAGAGAGAAGCCATTGCTTAGCTTTATCTTTCAAAGTGAAAGGGAAAAGCTTAAGACGAATGTTCCCCTCCGGGATTAATTCTGGTTTCACAGTGCTAACGATTTCCAAGAAATTCGTCACGTGAACACCAGGATCCTCGTTTTGGACTCCATGAAAAGTAGAATAATTGGTCACCATTTGAATTACATTAGGCCTAGGGTGATAGACTTCCGCAACATCTTGTGGTGCTACGATAGCGGGAATGAATTGTTCAATAGTGGGCGTTGCATAACTTTGCAAAGTGCGTCTCGCTCCTTGAACTAGGGTGATGATGCCAAAAATGGTACATCAGTGTTATCAAACGGAAGGATATCATTTCTCGGTGTACAGTGGTGGCTCTCCGGCCAAATGGATGGTGTTTGGGGTGGTTGTGAGCTGAGCCGTGGAGGCTGCCTACGTACCCTGTAGAGAGGGATCAAGCCACGCGTAGTTCTCGGTATTGGAGGCGTTGGCTTATTTAGTGTGGAGCCAAGTGTTGTATTAGGTATCTTTAGAATATATCAATCATCCTCCGTTATGGTGGAGGGAGACCTCCTATTTATAGGCATGAGCCCATTTAGGGCTTAGTGTGTATTTACGGTTAAGGCCAAACGAGTAGGATAAGACACGTGGCTAAGATAATGGGCTCGGATACGAGGCTTAGCGGATGATCGAGGCCTCGAGCCGAGGTAGACGAATCGAGGTCAAGAGGCCGAGGTCGACGAATCGGGGTCGAGAGGCCGAGCCCGGTGATCTTCACAATATATAAGCTCGCCGAAATAGGCGAGGTCACTGATAAACTCGTTGGGCGGGCCCCCCGGTCCGGGTCCGCTTCGGCCGATACATGTCGCGGAGGGGCTCGATAATCACTTTGGTTTAATCGATGGCGAGGCGTTGACATACTTGACCGGGCGTTGACCGATCTCGCCGGGAAGATAAAATATTATAATAGGAGCGGGGCAATTTCGGTGTATCAAAGGCCCCCTGCTCTGCGTGCCTTGAGCGATTCTCTTGAAGCGAAAGGGATAGAGCAAATAATTCTGGATTATATGCAAGGAAATTGTTCTGCGAGTTGACTGTCACGGCGCGTCGTCTTTCCTCTTTGCCTTGTTGTAGAAGAGTAGGCCATATAATAATATAATGCATTGTCTTTGCATGTAAAGGCCCCCGTGCAAATGCAATGTCGACTGAAGTCGGGTTTGCAAGAAGTGCCCACTGATTGGCGAGTTCCACAATAACAATGCCGAGATGGATCGGACTTATAAGAGAAGGCTCGCCGAATGGCGAGTTCCAAAATAATGATGCCGAGATAGATCGGGCTTATAAGAGATGTTCGCCGAATGGCGAACTCCGAAATAATAATGCCGAGATAGATCGGGCTTATAAGAGAAGGCTCGCCGAATGGCGAGTTCCGTAATAATAATGCCGAGATAGATCGGGCTTATAAGAGAAGGCTCGCCAAATGGCGAGTTTCGAAATAATAATGCCGAGATAGATCGGACTTATAAGAGATGTTCGCCGAATGGCGAACTCCGAAATAATAATGCTGAGATAGATCGGGCTTATAAGAGAAGGCTCGCCGAATGGCGAGTTCCGAAATAATAATGCCGAGATAGATCGGACTTATAAGAGATGTTCGCCGAATGGCGAACTCCGAAATAATAATGCCGAGATAGATCGGGCTTATAAGAGAAGGCTCGCCAAATGGCGAGTTTCGAAATAATAATGCCGATATAGATCGGGCTTATAAGAGAAGGCTCGCCGAATGGCGAGTTCCGAAATAATAATGCCGAGATAGATCGGGCTTATAAGAGAAGGCTCGCCGAATGGCGAGTTCCAAAATAATGATGCCGAGATAGATCGGACTTATAAGAGATGTTCGCCGAATGGCGAACTCCGAAATAATAATGCCGAGATAGATCGGGCTTATAAGAGAAGGCTCGCCGAATGGCGAGTTCCAAAATAATGATGCCGAGATAGATCGGACTTATAAGAGATGTTCGCCGAATGGCGAACTCCGAAATAATAATGCCGAGATAGATCGGGCTTATAAGAGAAGGCTCGCCGAATGGCGAGTTCCAAAATAATGATGCCGAGATAGATCGGACTTATAAGAGATGTTCGCCGAATGGCGAACTCCGAAATAATAATGCCGAGATAGATCGGGCTTATAAGAGAAGGCTCGCCGAATGGCGAGTTCCAAAATAATGATGCCGAGATAGATCGGACTTATAAGAGATGTTCGCCGAATGGCGAACTCCGAAATAATAATGCCGAGATAGATCGGGCTTATAAGAGAAGGCTCGCCGAATGGCGAGTTCCAAAATAATGATGCCGAGATAGATCGGGCTTATAAGAGATGTTCGCCGAATGGCGAACTCCGAAATAATAATGCCGAGATAGATCGGGCTTATAAGAGAAGGCTCGCCGAATGGCGAGTTCCAAAATAATGATGCCGAGATAGATCGGACTTATAAGAGATGTGCTATAAGGAGAGTTTGTTCTCGATATACGCTAGTAGCAAGCGGTTTGAAATGCACAGTATAGAACGTCAGATATGCCGCAAAGGCTGTTCTGATCGCACTGCGGCTTGAGATGCACGGTATAGAGCTAATCAGATATGCGCGAGGCTGTTCTGATCGCACTGCGGCTTGAGAGCTTGCGATGTGAATCGTCCGTGCTTGTTGGTCTGACCGAGGTCGACAGGTGCACAGCATAGAGCGTCCCAGATATGCCGCGAGGAGGCTGTTTCCGGTCGCTGCGACTGCGGCTTGAGACGCGATGTCGAGGACACCGGCTTTCTTTGCTATGGCGGGGGGCTTCTTCCTTGTTGTGTTGCGAAGAGCCATCTTCATATGATTGTGAGATGAGAACTTGGGAGTCACTCGCGAGACCAAGCCGTGAGTTGATATGCGGTACGCCAGGAGGTCTTCGTCAAACCCTTGGGCGAGAAGAAGCTAAGCGCGGTGAGGTGGTGCGCCGTACATCTAAGCGACCCCAAATACCGGGGACTTCGCCTATGATAAAAAAGATATCCATGGCGAAGCTCAAATCCGAATTATCAAACGAAGTAAAAACCGCGGGGAAGAAGTCATCTACGGGTAGTAAAACTTGCTTCGAAAGTCGAGACGTCGTGTGTTAGAACTTAAGCGGCACCGAGGACATTTGAGAAATGTATTTCAATTGAGGAAGTCACCGAGATCACAAATGTGAGTTGTTGCCGAGGTCACAAAAGTGAGTCGTTGCGCGTCGGCCGGAACCGAAGCCGTTGATGATCGAGTTGCGATGATTCTCGAGGAACACTAGAAGTCTGTCGACTGTAAAAAGCTGCTGGTGGCGAAGCAAGATCGGTGCGGTATCATTCGATTACCCTTTTCGGCGAGACTAGATGGGAAAGTATATCTATGGTCGAAGAAAACTACTGGAGCGATGCACCGAACCGTTGAAGCGCACCCCAATGGTTAACGGGAGGCGGTGCTCCATGTAGTTGGCGCGGTGCACCGAACCGTCGAGGCGGACTCTAAACAGATTGAGGGCGTGCGCTAGACTGTTCAACAAGTATGTCTATTTTCGCAATAAAAATGCAAGCACCGAAAGAGTATGTACACATACTCCTGATTCCAAACTTTGTAAAAACAATTTCATTTGATCTCTGGAAAAGTTTTAATTTTCCCAATTAAAACACAAGTACTAAGACGAGGGGGTACACCCCTACTCTACTTTTTTTTTTTTTTTTTTTTTTTTTTTTTTGTGCGAGTAGCTATGACGTGTAGAACCTCTCAAGACTGCGAGTGGCGAGGTGTCGAGATCGATCGAGGCCAAAGCTAAGTCGAGGCCTTCGGAGGCCGAAGCTATGGCGAGGCCAAAATGAGGCCGTTGATGTCGAGGACGAACTAAAGCCAAAGCTAAGTCGAGGCCTTCGGAGGCCGAAGCTATGGCGAGGCCAGAACGAGGCCATTGGTGAGCGAGGCCGATCCGAGGCCCAAGCTAAGTCGAGGCCGGCCGAGGGCCGATCCGAAAATAACATAATCAAGCCGATAGAGGCCGCAGGTAAAATATAGCGAGGCCGGTGTGTCCGGCGAGATAATATAACGAGGCCGGGCGGGGCCGGCCGAAATAACATAGCCAGGCCGATAGAGGCCGCAGGTAAAATATAGCGAGGCCAGACTGTGGCCGCTGAGATAATATAACGAGGCGGTCGGGCCGGCCGAAATAACATAGCCGGGCCGATAGAGGCCGCGGGTAAAATATAGCGAGGCCGGACCGTGGCCGCGAGATAATATAACGAGGCCGACGGGGCCGGGGCCGGCCGAAATAACATAGCCGGGCCGATAGAGGCCGCGGTAAAATATAGCGAGGCCGGGCGTGGCCGGCGAGATAATATAACGAGGCCGGAGGCGGGGCCGGCCGAAATAACATAGCCGGGCCGATAGAGGCCGCAGGTAAAATATAGCGAGGCCAGACTGTGGCCGCTGAGTTTACATGTAAAGATGGGCCTATAAGGGCCGTCTCTAGAACACCGCAGGGGGCGATTTAGCCCGCGGTTCCAGAAAGGTCGTGAGGCGAGCTGCCCCGTACCACCACCTGCAAGTTAGGTACGAAAGAAAACACAACCTATCCTCGAGCAATTCTAAAAGATAAGGCAAAAACGCGTGGGTTGCACGGAGTCGCTTATAGTGTTAGAGGTTTAAGGGTCTTATCTCGTTGGTGTGACCCGTGTGTTTTGACTAAATGGCGGCTCGTTTATAAATGTAACGCGCGATGCCAAAATAAGCTAAAGCGTAAAGCTTAAAAATAAATGAATCGATTAGCTTACTTTGTTCCGCCGAGCCCGATAAGAAAACCATATAATCCGAGAAAATCCAATGCGAGGCCCCCGGCTTGGCGCGGAGATTTTCCTCCTCCCGATCGGTTCGCTCATTGTCTTCGGCTCTCTAACCCACCAAGTCGATGGCGATCGGAGCTTTGGCGGGGATGGGACCGAAGATAGGCGGAGGCTGTATTAGCAAGGGGGATGCTTTTCTGCGACAAGTATGTCATTTACTATCTTCATTCGCGCGACATATTCCCCACTCTTTTAGCTTTGCAAGATCAGCCTCGCTGAGTTTTGGCTGTGGTAACGTTTGCTCGGCGTCGCCAATGGTGCCTGCGAGCTCGGTTTTCTTTAGATTGGCCAATTCTAATTCCAAGTCCTTGATCCTCGCCCCTTTCTCGAGGTCACTAAGTTGATTCGCTGGCCCCCTGGCGACGCCGTCCTCAGTAGCTGCGGCGTCTTGCTTACCCTGCGTGATTATGACCTCGCTATCTAGCGGGTTGTCTTCAACCATTTTATCAACAGTCTGAAAGCTTGCTGGGGAGATTTGGTAGTGGGTTACAGCTGGCGGACACGTGGTGTGAGATAACTGGGCGAAATATTCGGCAGAATCCCGTTTTCCCAGGTTGTTAATCCGACATGCAACTCAATCCAATTTGAGGTGTGAACCCAACGACGACCGAGACACAATAACGACCCAAATATTTCCGAAAATGGTAACTATTTGATTTGGTAATTTTGATTTAGACCAATAGTTTGATACCCAAATCGGCCAAAATTTTAAACGTTGATCTTTGACACGATTACGGGCTTCTCTCCTATCCTTTAACCAACATGCAATCACCGAAATTGACGAGTTGAAAGCAAACGGAGCTCTTCACGGCCGTACACGGTTGAATATCACTCCGATGGTGAATCTTCGAACGCAAAGGGTGATATAGAACTATGTATTTTAAAAGACCGATTGAAGAACTTACCATTTTTGGTCTTGAATGGGACGATCTAGGTGAGAAACTGTAGATGCACCTCTCCAAAGCTGTGAGTTTGACGAAACAGGTCGCCGGAGAAGATGACCGGCGATGCAGATCTGCTCAAGAACACGGCGGTGCAGCTGGCTATTTCAATTCTTTCCCGGTAACGGAGCCAAATGATGATGCCAAAAATGGTACATCAGTGTTATCAAACGGAAGGATATCATTTCTCGGTGTACAGTGGTGGCTCTCCGGCCAAATGGATGGTGTTTGGGGTGGTTGTGAGTGAGCCGTGGAGGCGCCTACGTACCTGTAGAGAGGGATCAAGCCACGCGTAGTTCTCGGTATTGGAGGCGTTGGCTTATTTAGTGTGGAGCCAAGTGTTGTATTAGGTATCTTTAGAATATATCAATCATCCTCCGTTATGGTGGAGGGAGACCTCCTATTTATAGGCATGAGCCCATTTAGGGCTTAGTGTGTATTTACGGTTAAGGCCAAACGAGTAGGATAAGACACGTGGCTAAGATAATGGGCTCGGATACGAGGCTTAGCGGATGATCGAGGCCTCGAGCCGAGGTAGACGAATCGAGGTCAAGAGGCCGAGGTCGACGAATCGGGGTCGAGAGGCCGAGCCCGGTGATCTTCACAATATATAAGCTCGCCGAAATAGGCGAGGTCACTGATAAACTCGTTGGGCGGGCCCCCAGTGCCGGGGTCCGCTTCGGCCGATACATGTCGCGGAGGGGCTCGATAATCACTGGTTTAATCGATGGCGAGGCGTTGACATACTTGACCGGGCGTTGACTGATCTCGCTGGGAAGATAAAATATTATAATAGGAGCGGGGCAATTTCTGGTGTATCATAGGGCTTGGTTCTCATTATTAGCATTTGCATTCACATTATTGGCATTATTAATAACAGGATTAGGTACCTGGTTTGGATTGACTGGATTGCCTTCCATTTCTACTTCAGATTCAGAATGTTCAGAATGATCGGTTGTATGTCCTTCTTCCACTCCTTGCTCGCTTTCCTCAAGATTTGGATCATCCTCTCCTTGCTTAGCCAGTTCCCTAGCTAACTTCCTATTCCTTCTTGCAAATTTCTCTATCTCAGGATTATATGGCTCAAGCGGTTCCTTCGATTTCCGAGTAGCGTACTATAAAATAATAAACAACAATAAAACAATTAATCACTAGTAAAGGCTAGGCCTTTAACTAACTAACTCAAACAGACTCGAAATAAGTTTGAGAAAAGAAAACGTAAATAAAACAGAAGCAGAATATTATAAAACTAATACAGAACAAAAACAGAAAAAACTAACTCTCGGTCGACCAAGAACTGTGGTTCGGTCGACCGAATTTTTTTTTATTTATTTATTTTTTACGACACTGTTTAATATACAGACTCTTATTCACAGAATATTCACGAATCCAGTTCTAACAAAATAAGCTATATTTTAATTTAATGACTCGAGTCCCCGGCAACGGCGCCAAAAACTTGATGGAGGTCAAGTTAAATTATTAACTCGATGCCTACTAACACACTAGCAAGAGAACTAGGTTCAATTGTAGTATAGCCGAGATAGAGTCGAGGTCGATCCCACGAGAGACTCGGCACAAACAAAACACAACTTTATCCTATTAGAACTAAATTGAAAAGGCGGTCTACGACCAACTAAATGCAGTAAATAAAATAGTGACAACCACAAGACACAAAAGACCACAAAGACAAACTAAAGACTACTAAAACACGGATAATACGGTTGATATTATCTAAACAAATAGTATTGATTACGCTAGTAGATTATAACTCCCCCATGTGAATTAGGATGATAACGAGACAAAACAAACGTTAAAGATTAATTATTATGACTACGGGAGTCATCCCCTAAGGTAGATTTAGCTCCAGTTAGGCCCTCTAAATCATCGTGCCTTCATTACGTGACTTCGCTTTTTAACGCCTCCATCTCATATAACTTCTGACACAATTACGAGACTAGGGATGCCGGTATAAACCGTAACCTCATCTAAGCAACATTCTAGGGTAAGGCGTACTTCTTAGATGCCGATTCAATCTATATCCTAAGTAACAATCACTTTTTGGGTTTCATGTTAAATTATGATGACGAATAACTAAGTTGATCGGGTTTAATTACTCGTTTTAATTCCAATTCGAGAATCGACGTAGTCGAAGCCGATCATAATATTGCCCTACACATCACCAAGTTCGGTCGACCGAACGACAAGACTCGGGCGACCGAATGACATGTCTCGGTCGACCGAACACGGCCCTGTGTTGGTACAAATCATGATTACTTCTTAACGTTTCTAACCTAAACACATGGGTTCGTAAATAAATCTACATCACGCAATCAATACAAGAAAAACTACTCCATAATAAAATACATCAGATCTACAAATAAAGATTGCATAATTGAATAGTCATACCCTCGAAGACGAGAGTGACTCCCACTCTTTAATGCGCTCCCTAATCGGAGAATCCGACGAATCCACAATGAACGAACATAAAAATAAAACTAAAACTTAAAAGCTAAAATTGTATGAATTGTTTTGTGTTGTAGTGGTGTGTGTTCTCAATTTCGTAGCTATTGTTTATATAGGAGTCATAGCCGACATAGGGAGAATCCGGAAGATTGACATGCATTTATCAATTTAGGCTCGGGTGACCGAACCTACACGCTCGGTCGACCGAATGGCTAGGCTCGGTCGACCGAGCCTCCTCTTTACGCGTTTTCAAATTCGCTTCGTCTGACTTGTTCCCCACTCCATGCTTTTGAATTGATCTGATTAATCTTTTCTTCAATGCTCCGATTTTCTTCTCTTTTATCTCGAGATCTCCCGATTGCGTGATAATTATCTTCCCGATTTATCATGATCTGCAAAATCTGCATTCATCACAATTAATTGCTCTTTTATAATAAAAACAGCTAAATACCATTTATCATATTAATAATCACTTATCATTAAATAATAAATATAAACACGTGATTAAATATGAAATATATACAATTAACTCCGATTTAAGGTTAGAATTGATGACATAAATAAGTATATTTTAACTGTCATCAGTACGTTCGTGGAAGACCGGATTCTGAGCAATATATAACGCCGATTGACTGTCACAATACAGTCGGATTCCCGGGGGGTGAGAAACACCCAAGTCTCGAAGAAGTTGCTTGAGCCATTTGAGCTCGCACACCGTGGCGGCCATAGATCGATACTCGGCTTCGGCGGAAGATCGAGACACCGTCTCGTTGTTTCTTGGTTTTCCGGGACACCGGCGATTGACCCACCAACACAAACCATCCCGTCAAAGAACGCCGAGTAAGGGGGCAACTAGCCCAATCCGAGTCACACCAACCTGTTAAAATTAAATCACTGTGGGCACTTAGGAAAATGCCTTGACCGGGACCTTTTTTCAAGTAGCGGACAACTTGAAGAGCCGCTTCCAATGATCCTCCCGAGGCTGCTGCATGAACCGAGACAAGATATGAACAGAGTAGGCAAGATCTGAGCGTGTAACCGACAGGTAAATCAAGCGACCGACAAGACGTCTGTACGGCCCTGGATCCGGAAGAAAGTGGCCGGTAGCAAGAGCCAAGCCGTGATTTTGCGACATATGAAACATGGCTGGTTTAGCGCCGGACAATCCGGCTTCAGAGATAATCTCCAATGCGTATTTCCGTTGGCAGAGAAAGAAGCCAGTGGGGTTGCGGGCTACTTCAATGCCAAGAAAGTATTTGAGTAATCCCAAGTCTTTCATGTGAAAGCAACGGCTAAGGTAGGCCTTGAAGGCAGCAACAACAGCTACATCATTGCCTGCAACAATCAGGTCATCAACATAGACCAAAACATGGTATCAGAGCGAGAGGTCATGAGATCAAACCCTGGTTGGAACATTATTAAAAAAAATAAAATTTGTGCAAGTGTTGGGAGAGATTGCCCACACTTGAGGAGGGTGTTGGGTAGATTGCCCACACTCTTGAAAAAAATTGTGCAAGTGTTAGACAGATTGCTAACACTTGAGGGGGGAGGGGGGTGTTGGGACAGATTGCCCACACTCTTAAATGATAAGAAATATAGTTGCGCCTTTACTAACACCAATTGGTTTTAGTACAACGGTAATCGCTTGATCTTAACACTTGCCGAGCAAGAAGTTGCTATTAAACGGATTCATTTCGAAAACAACCCAACACAAGACAACCGGATTAATCTATCTCAAGCCAACGCTAGCTAATTACATTCGAACGGGGACTTTTGGAAACAAATGTCTCAATTTAAATGGTTCACTGATGGAGATCGCAACACTAGTTTTTTTTTTTTTTCTTTTCGCGCTTCCGCCGTTAAATTAAATAAAGTTCGTACCTCTATAAAACGGGTGACAAAATCTGATGGAACGTGGGCCACTACGAATGAAGAAATAAATGCCGAAGCAGTTGATTTTTTCTCCAGTTTATTGTCTCAAGGTGATACCCAAGACTCTTCCGTTATAACTGATTTATTACCTTACATTCCTTGTATGGTTGATTCAGAAGACAATTCTTTGTTGATTGAAGAATTTAATTTAGAGGAAATAACGGCGGTGGTGGTATTTGATCTCCATGCCAACAGCCCTTCTGGTTCAGCGGCGGTATTTGATCTCTATGTTGATGGCCTGCTAATTTTTTGCAATGGATCTCAGAATAATGTTCAAAATGTTATGAACTTTATTCGATGCAACTGGTCAGAAAGTCAATCTAAACAAAAGTTTTTTTTGTAATCTCTAAGCATTGCCCTTTGGACACGATACAAAGACTTACATCTTTAACGGGTATCCGGAAATCATCGCTTCCTTTTACTTAATTACTTGGGTGTTGTCATGTCTTTTCCGGGAGGGATAACATGTTGAGACTAAAATAGCAAGTTGATGAGTTCTTAGCTTCTAGAAGTATTTCAACAAACACCTAACTAGGTGGTTAGTTAATTGAGCTTGTGATTCCTATATAAGTGTAAATTAGGATCATGGAAACTCAATTAGTCAGTTTCATTTCGCTTTGATGTAAACATTTTCTGCAAATTGTTCTTATTCAATTTTCCCGCCTTTTTCATATTCAAATTGGGGAAGAACACTTCAAGTGTTCTTGATCGATTCCTTCACTCATTTCTTCGTTTCTGTTTCAATTCTTGATCAATTCGGTGTCAATCATATCTTTCAACATGGTATCAGAGCACAATTAGTATCCGCTGTCAATCTTGATTCACAAATTTTTCGATTTCATAAGTTTTCTGGAAAAAAATTTCAAAAGAAGATTATGCGATGTCAACTACAAATTCTAATAATTCGCTTGATAATCCGAGCTTAGTTCTGGTTCAGCCGCTTCTTAAAGGAGTAGATAAATATAATCACTGGAAGAGATCAATGACAAAGATGTTGTCGTCACGAGGGAAACTCGGTTTTGTGGATGGTTCTTCAACCATGCCAGAAGGTACAGATGCTGGTTATGCAGCCTGGATGCAGTTGAATGATTTGGTACATTCTTGGCTAGTGAATTCTATGATCCCTACTATTGCAGAAAGCGTGATGTATTTTGATACTGCTAGGGAAATATGGCTAGATTTACAGGATCGTTTTGGTAGAGGAAACGCTTATAGACTTTCTAATCTTGAAGAAGAGATTGAAAAAACTAAGCAAGGTAATCTTACAGTGGCTGATTACTATACAAAATTGAAGTCTCTATGGGATCAATATCTGATTCTTAAGCCTATTCCTCCCTGCATTACAAACTATAAGAGAACAATATGATAATGCATACACTACAAGATTCTTGAAAGGTTTGAATGAGAATTTCAGCACAGTCAAATCTCAAGTGTTGATGCTTTGCCTCTTCCTGATATTAAAACTGCTTTTGTTATGGCTTTGAATCATGAGCAGCAGCTCAGTTATGCAACTAGTACAGAATTTGTGGTTTTTGCCTCTAAATTTGAACAGGCAGACTGTAATCAAGCCATGGGGAATTATAGACCTCCAAATCCAGGAAGAGGACAAGGCAGAGGTTCAACTAGTGCTGGAAGAGGTTTTCAAGGTGCTGGAAGAGGTTACCAAGGGAATTCTAAGAGGCCTTATTGCACATATTGTGGCAAGGAAGGGCATACCATAGACAAGTGCTACAAGAAATATGGTTTTCCACCAAATTTCAAGGGATATGGTAGAGGCAATGCAGCTGCAAATCATGTAGCTTGTGATCAAGATCTTGCAGAAATGGAATCAGTTGAGAATTATCAACAAGATCAGAATTCTGGTGACACTGCAATCACCAAAAATCAGTATGAACATTTACTTGCACTGATCCAGAACCTGCAACCTGCAAGCAGTCAATGCAATTCAGTGGTTATGGCTTCAGGCTGTGATTCATAAGGGCAAGGTATCAAGGGCAGTATGGTTCATTGGATCATTGATTCAGGGACCACTGACCACATAACTTTTACTCTTAATAATATGGTTAATATCAAAAGAATTAACAATCTGAATGTTAATCTACCAAATGGCATTTCTGTTCCAGTCACACATGTAGGAACTGTGCATATCAATAAAGATATCACTCTATATAATGTCTTTTGTATTCCTACATTCAGCTATAACTTGATATCAGTGAGAAAATTAACAGTTGATAGTGGTTTGTCTGTTGTTTTTGAGACTAACAACTGTTATGTGCAGGCACAACAAACTATGAGGAAGATTGGTACAGCTAGGCTTCAGAATGGATTGTATATCCTTGAATCACAAGGCCTAGATAACAACATTACTCATATTCAAAAGTTTCCTATTGTTTGTAATTCTGTAACAGACAATAGTTTGTGGCACTATAGATTAGGCCATCCTTCCATTGATAGATTGAAGGTTTTGAAAGTTTTAGATTCCAGAATAAAGGTGCCTGATTGTAAATGTACTGTTTGTCCTTTGGCTAAGCAAAGAAAATTGAAATTTCCTGTTAGTCAATCTTCTACTATGAATTGTTTTGATATTATACATGTAGATATTTGGGGGCCAAATAGGATACCCTCTGTTGATGGTGATAGCTATTTTCTTTCTATTGTAGATGATCACAGCAGATACACTTGGATTTTCTTAATGAAAACCAAGGATCAGGCTGCTGGTTTCTTAAAAGATTTCTGTATTTTTGTACAAACACAGTTTGACAGATGTGTTAAAACAATTAGGTCAGATCAAGGTGCAGAGTTTGGCATGAAAAACTTTTATAGACAGAAGGGTATAGTACACCAAATGGCCTGTGTTAGGACACCACAACAAAATGGATTGATTGAAAGAAAACACCAACACATTTTGAATGTGGCTAGGGCACTCAGAATTCAGTCTAATGTTCCCATAGAGTATTGGCATTATTGTGTCCTACATGCTGTCTACTTGATCAATTTACTACCTACACCATTATTAAATAACAAAACACCTCACTTTGTTTTGCACAATAAGGAACCTAGCTATGATATGCTCAAGGTGTTTGGTTGTTTATGTTTTACATCTACTACTTCTCAGGGTAGAGGAAAGTTTGAAGACATAAGCACTAAATCAGTGTTTCTAGGGTTTGAGAATAACATCAAAGGATATAGAGTAATGAATATCCATACTAGAAATGTCTCAATATCCAGAGATGTGGTATTCCATGAGCACTCATTTCCTTTTTCTGATATTCATTCATCTGATATTTCACATGATCTATGTCTTCTATTACCCTTACATGATTCTGTTGGAATGACTGATCAAAGCATCAATACAGATGATACTTCATCTGATGATTCATCACTTCATTCTTTTGATAATCCTGTAATACCACAACAAAGAAGATCAGGCAGACAAAGATCTGTACCATCTTACTTAACAGATTATGTCTGTACAAATCAAGTGAAGAGGACTTCACCTCACACTTTAGATCATGTTGTTTCATATACTAATTTGTCTTCCAATTATCAGGGTTTTATTGGCCAGATTTCTGAGGATAGAGAACCTACATCCTACAATAATGAAGCAGCTAAGGATCCTAGATGGCAAGAAGCTATGAACCTAGAATTAGCAGCTCTAGACAAAACAAATACATGGTCACTTGTTCCCTTACCACAGGGAACAAAGCCAATAGGATGCAAGTGGGTTTTCAGAATCAAAAGAAAGGCAGATGGTTCACTAGAAAGATTCAAGGCAAGATTAGTTGCAAAAGGATTCTCACACAGACAGAAGGAATTGATTTTTTGGAGACTTTTTCACCTGTGGCCAAACAGACAACAATCAGACTTTTCATGGCTTTAGCAGCACAGAAGGACTGGCATTTACATCAATTAGATGTCAATAATGCCTTTTTGCATGGAGATTTAAAGGAAGAGGTTTATATGAGACCACCACCTGGTTTAACAGCAAATGGATTAGTGTGCAAACTTAACAGATCTTTATATGGATTGAGGCAAGCAAGTAGACAAT
Source organism: Gentiana straminea (assembly GCA_036785695.1). Classification (NCBI taxonomy): domain Eukaryota; kingdom Viridiplantae; phylum Streptophyta; class Magnoliopsida; order Gentianales; family Gentianaceae; genus Gentiana; species Gentiana straminea. Next base: position 11,431,358 of record JAVUPR010000300.1, on the reverse strand, counting down.
GGAATGCAAAGTTAACAAAGAAATTATTGGATGATGGTTATAAGCAATCTCAAAATGATCACAGCTTATTCACCAAAGGTCAAGGACACAAGTTTGTGGCTTTATTAGTCTATGTAGATGACATTGTTGTTGGAAGTTCAGATTTGACAGAAATTCAACACCTAAAGGATCTGCTGCATTCTGCATTCACTATAAAAGATCTTGGAGCTCTGAAGTATTTCTTAGGATTTGAAGTAGCAAGAACAAAAGATGGCATAGTCATGAATAAGAGAAAGTACTGTCTGGATCTCTTGACAGAATTTGGTTTCCTAGAATGTAAACCAGTGGCAACACCAATGGACACCTCACAGAACTTGACAGAAGTTGAAGCTCCACTTTTAGAATCCAACACTGTTTACAGAAGCTTAGTTGGAAAGTTACTATATTTAGGGAACACCAGACCTGATATAGCCTTCCCAGTCCAACAACTGAGTCAGTTCTTGGCAAAACCAAATGAAGCTCATTTAAAAGCTGCTCACAGACTTTTAAGATACCTCAAATCATCACCAGGAAGAGGATTATTCTTTCCTAAGCAAGGCTCAGTCACATTAAAAGCATTTAGTGACTCAGATTGGGCAGGATGCACTAAAACCAGAAGATCTACCACTGGTTATTTGGTTTATCTTGGGGATGCTCTTGTTTCATGGAAATCAAAGAAACGACCCAACTTGTTTCTAGGAGCTCAAGTGAGGCGAGATACGAGCCATGGCCATTACGGCATGTGAGATCCAATGGTTGATTTACTTACTCAAAGATTTTCAGATCACATATTCTCAGACAGTCCCTCTTTATTGTGACAGTCAAAGTGCTTTGGATATTGTAGAGAATCCTGTGTTCCATGAGAGAACAAAGCACATAGAAATAGATTGTCATTTTGTAAGGGAAAAATACACAGCAAAAGTCCTTGTCCCACTGCCTATTAACACAAAGGACCAGCCTGCAGACATCCTAACAAAACCAGTGGACAGCAAGACTTTGGACAGACTGCTACAGGCCTTCCCATTCAAAGACATTTACAAACCTGTTGAGACTAAAATAGCAAGTTGATGAGTTCTTGGTCAAGCTTCACCTGGATACAATCCATGTTCAGCTTGAGGGGGGTGTTGAGACTAAAATAGCAAGTTGATGAGTTCTTGGCTTCTAGAAGCATTTCAACAAACACCTAACTAGGTGGTTAGTTAGTTAGAGTTAGTTACAAACCAATTGAGCTTGTGATTCTGTATAAATGTAAATTAGGATCATGGAAACTCAATTAGTCGGTGTCAATCATGTCTTTCAACATAACATGTGTTATTTCGACTATTTTATAGATAAAATACAAAAGAGGCTAGGCTTGAAGGTTGGCAAGCTATGATTATATCTATGGGTGGTCGATCGGTTAATTTTAAGCAAGCATGTTCTCTAATCCATTCCTATACAAAACATGCTTGATTTTAATCAAGCGTACGTTTTCTCTCATCCATTCCTATACGTACACACTATTGCGGCTTTGTAATTGCCCCAATAAGTCATTCATCATATGCACCATATATTTTCTAATTTTCTATGGGGAAGAACATAAAAGAAATAAACGCATATGGGGAAACTTGGAAAATATGTGTGGTCCTACTAAAGTAAACGGGCTCGGTGTTCGCAATATCAATGACACTCAACTTGACTTCTCTTGTAAAATATGGTGGAAAATTTTGAATAAATTGGTGTTTTGGGAAAGTTCTTCATCTATCGTGAAGCTAATAATGAGGCCGACTTCTTAGCCAAACAGACTTCCACGAACGCTAGTTGACACGGCCCAATCGCTTCCTCAGCAACTACGTCTTATCCTACTTGCAGATCGATCATTTAGCCATACCTACGCTACGCATGCATGGATAATTTAAATGCATCTATCATGATCACGATAATGATGATTATGCTAACCATGTGGTTAAAATCTTAGAGAGGAAAGTTGGAAGCGTAATGTCGTCTGAATTTTTTATATTAACCTTGGAGCTGATCAATACTATTATCTTTTCCGATGGACATTGCATTTTTCATAAGAGGATATCGATACAAAGAAAAAATTGAAGGACAACCAAGCAACTACTCAACGATTGCTTACATTTTTTTCTCGGTTGACAAGATCGACAAGGATTTTTCTCTCGTTAATTCCACTTTGTACCTTATTTTGTTAGGACGTTTATTTTTTTAGATCACTTGATGCATGTATAACTGTAGTCTTATGAAGGGACATGCATTTAATTACTATCGGGCCAATATCATTATGAGATTCTTTTAATTGTTTATATGTTTTAATACTCCATGTTTTTTTTTAAAACTGTTATGATAGTACATTTCTCACATCCACAATTTTCAATTGAACTAATAATTGTTATAATATTTCTTGGTATATGTTATATATATATATATAAGTGTTCATGTCACCTGTATGTAAAATGTGTAAATTAACTTAATTACCCTGTGATATGTGTAAACTGTCATAATAACATCGATCTACTGCTACTTGGATTGTTGTCACCGCTAGATTAATTATACCGTTACACTTTAATTTTTCCTCAATCAAACAAACAATTTCCTCTGAGAAGAAAAAAAAAAAAGAAAAGAAAAAATATAAAGAAAAAGAAAAACAGACATTTTACTAATGTTATTGCCACGTACGTACGAGGCATTTTAAAGAAGGAAGGAATACTTATAGTTCTTCATCACTATATATTCAGAGCATTCGAAGATACTAATTCAGTAATTCATGCATGGCTTTTAATTAATTATAAGGTACGTTCTGCAGACATTTTAAGAATGTGGTGGCGACAAAGTGGACATGTAACATGATTTTCTAGCCATTTGTCTATGCAATCCAAGTGAAATATATGACCACAAGCTGGTATCTGTTGTAGTCTTTCCTTTGTTTTGTATTCCCCAAGGCAAACACAACATCTGTAAATTATATTCATTAATTAATTTATTATCAACCATATAAATATATATATATATCAGTACCAACAAGAATAAATTAATACTACTGCATTTCAATTTAATTTGTTGCTTACTAGTGTATACATATATATTGACGATGTTGAAACCGTCTATTAATCAATACGGGTCAATTTCTCCTGCATGTGATATATGTGCAAGACATAATCCCGGCCGGCATATATATGTTCAATGTTCCTTGTGTCATCGCATTGAATATGTAAAATTGTTCTATTCTAAGAAGAAAGAATTGTTAGCATCATGACACCACACCCAAGAAAATTGTTTTAAAGACACAATATTTACATCTTTTATCTTAAAATCGAATTTTCCAATTAGCAAAGCCGATTCTTATTAAGGATATATAATCGACGTTTAATAAGTCAATTCTACGATCGACCTTCAAAAATGCAAACCTAGCTAAAAGAAAATACATGTATGGTCTTATAGCTAGGCAGATTCAAGATTTATTATAAAATACTATCGCGCTTAAAATAAATTCATTGAGATGCGATTAATTAAACACAAAAAAAAGAGAGAGAAAAACTTACTCTGAATCTTTGACAGAAAAACTTTCTTTGAATAAAACGATTGGCAGCAACTCCCGAATCTCCTTCTTCAACCCCATCTCCATCTGCATGATAACACGAACGGATAAAATAAAAAATAAAATCCATTAATGACCAGGCCTATTAATTATAGAAATTTCAGGAAACTTTATTTCTGGGGTTTGTAGAATTGGAGTTTTTATTTATTTAGTTATTCATCATTCACGTGATTTATGTTTGCATAAATTATAAACATTTGGAAGTGCAGTAATTAATAGTATAAATAATTACATACTCTGGAGATTTGATGATCATCAGATTCATCGGAGTAAAAGGAAAAAGGAAGAGTCTCGATCCAATTGCGTCGAGTCCAGTAGTGACGATAGCAGAGGTGAAACAAGTAGGCGAAAAACAGAAGAATCCAAGCGAAGAAGAAGATTAAGATAGCGTGATATGCTTTTGACGACTCTTTTGAAGAAACGTAATCTCTGCTGGCGCTGCTACTCATACTTTTATTATTATTATTCCTGGTTTCATTAGCAGCAGAATGATTAAAGCAAACAAGAACGAGAAAGAAGATGAAAATTGAGACACAGAATTTTCCCATCTCCAATTTTGGAGAAATTTTTAGTCAATCTAAATTCTTTTAATTTAATTTATAACAAAGGAGATACTATATTTAAGATAAACATTATGATTCATTTTCTCGTAAGTTTATGGAAGATTAGATGCTCATGAGTGTGAAATAAATATTTGCTTTCCTTCTTTGAAATATTTTCCGAGAAAAACTCTTGCCATATTATCAGGGAATTGCTTCAAAGGTTTTTTTTTTTTTTTTTCTTTTTAAATTTTTTTTTCTTCTTCCTTTTCTATTATGGTAAGTGAATCTTTTGAGGGCCTGGTCAGAATCAGAAATATATATTTTTTTCTTTTGGTAATAGATCGTTGGAAACGAAGTACTAGAATTTAATTAAATAAAAATCATAATGTAATATAATTGTTTTTTTATTTAGAAACAATGTAATATACTTCATCCGTTCATCCGTTCCTATTTAACTATCGCAATTACCAAAATTAAAATTTTATTTTTATCTGTCGTAGTTATATTTTCAAAACATTATTTATGTATTTTTATACATCTATTCTTATTTATTAAGAGGTGGAAATTGAAAACAATATTGCATTAATTATATTCAAAGGTTGTTATTGTCATTTTGATGTTAAGTCAATGTATTAACTATTATCCTTAATATGTGCCTTTTTTTTTTTTTGCAACCGTGAATAGGAATGGAGGGAGTAATTGTTAAGCATGCATTATGCAATGTCACGACCATTCTTTTATTGAATAAACTTCGCGTGTTGATTTTTTTATTTTATTTTAAAATATACTTATTGTTAGATATTTTTTCATAAATAAATATTTTGGTTATCGTTTGCATACGAGTTGCCGTACGAATTAATGTTATCGCAACGAAATGGGGTTTGACCTACCCGGTCGGGTCGCGGTGGATCGAGGGGGCGGCGCCAACTCGTGGGGGTTCGGGGGCAACGCCCCCAAAAATAAATTAAATGCATGCATCGGTTCATGAAGGGATATGCATTTTCGGATTTCCGGATACATGCATTTTCGAACAATATGTACTTACCCTTTCGTGTAAGAGTTGCAGTGCTTTCATCCGGTGAACAAAGGACAACCCTACCTCTTTCGTGCAAGGAGTACCTCCATTCGTTTATGGGGTACTTGCAACTTATAAAAGGCATAAGTATGCGAGAAGAAAATTCATAAGTTTGACAACATCATCAGAAAACTTTGAGTGTCCTCGGGTTTGATTCAAACAAGTCACTTTGAATCAAACACCCAATGTATCTGAAAGAGATTTTCATTTGATCCCTTAAGTAACAAATCGTGTGGGATGAAACATCTCTTAAAAGACAACGTTATTAACGTGTCTTGGGGTTTCTAATTCTCTGTCAAATCCTGAGTACTACATTTTTTCCAACACTTATCGCGTTTTTAACATCCGTAAATGAAAAAAATTAATAAAACTTGTTTGTATGTCTTTTTTTTTTTGGGTAAATTTTTTTATTGGGGCCTTTATCAATTAGAGTAAAAAGAATTTGGGCCTTTATCAAAAATGAAAGTTAACATATTTTATTAGGTTGGATCGGATTAAATCTACACGAATTTTTTTTCTTTTAGCGATAACACCATCGTTGGGTCCTCCAACACCGTTGGGCTTAAGACCCGAGTCTCGCGGGCCTTAGCATAAGGCCGGCCATGGTCACGACCCAGATTCTGAATAAACTTGTGGAAAACAACTCACAAATCTTTGGTGGAGATTAAGACTTCTCACATCACAAAACCTTCCTTACAAGGTAATGAAGAAACACGAAAGCCAAAAATAAATTAAATAAGAACTCAACTAACTTATTTTTTTTAAAAAAAACAACCGCATTTATTCTTCGCAGTACGTAGAATAAGCTGAAATTATATCGAATGGAGGAGAACAACCCAAGAAATAAGAGAAAGAATAAATGAGAATATGAATAAGATAAAGAATAAGAATAAACGGTACATTCTCATTTATTCTTTCTCTTAAAGGTACAACTTGCCAAACCAATGCAACAAGGGTACATTCGAATAAACGGTGGAAACTGGTTTCTCTCTAATTGCCGCAAAGGTGGAACATCATGTGAAACCCCGAACTTCCATTAAGAGTATTTCTATCTTTTTGGGAATTAATTTTTCTTTTCCTAAATTTCTTTAGCCTTTCTTAGCCTCCAAGTCACCTAAAAACCGACCTAGGCTCAAAAATCCAACAAAAAGCCTTCAGATAGCCCTAGGCTTTACATATTTTGTGTTTTTTGGAAATTTTTTGCTAAGCTTTAGGCCGTTTTTCCGACCAACCGCCCGAGACAACCCACAGAGTGATTTCCTGGCATAGTTTCTGATATGCCAAGTCCGGAAAAGAACCTGCGGATCCAAACCATGGCCCATGTATAAGCCTAGTAGTAACGGATAAGGCCCTCGGCCCAGCCAGTCCACCCCTTCAAAAGCCAGACCAAGCCAAGTATAATCCAATCCGTTACGATTCTCATCATTGGCCAAGGCAGCGGACGTCGATCAGCAAAACATCCAGCCCGACACAAAGTACTGGGGGCCGTCCCGCTTGCCCCACCAACTCGCAGTCCGTCAGAACGGACCAAGACCGCTCGACCAGGCAGGAGTTCCTACACAACGGTTACAGGTGAAGAACCCGTGCAACGGTTATGATACAAGATCGCTTCAGTCAAAGTTCGCCCCAGCAGAGCTCGCTCGACAACCTTGTATCTATTACATGAATCTTTTTTACCGTCTTTGTAACCATCGGTTATAGTCTCTATAAATAGCGGTGTCACCCTTATCACCAGAACTACGCCATTTTTGGTTGGATCCCATCACTACTACAAAAAAAACATAAAGATTACGGTTTTTATGTGTGATATATTTACATTAGTCACGGCTTCCAAAGTGTGGCATATTGAGGTATGACATAAAGTACTTTAACTCAATCACAGTTACAAACTGTGGTCTATTATAATAGTTATCACACTTAAAACTCGTGATCTATTATAGTTGGTATCACACTTAAAAACCGTAATCTATTATAATTTCATCACATTTAAAAACTGTGATCTATTATAGTTGTTATCATAGTTAAAAACCGTGATCTATTATAGTTGTTATCACACTTAAAAACCGAGATCTATTACAATTAAAACACATTTAAAAACTGTGATCTATTTTAGTTGTTATCACACTTAAAAACCGTGATCTATTATAATTTAAATCACACCAATAAAAGTGTTTTTTTTTTTTCAAAAACAATATATAAGCACACATATTTTTTTGTCTTTGTTGGGACTCGAACCCGGATACTCCGGATTAACGAGCCACACTTATTACCACTAGACCGATGTTTTCTTTCTTCTAATTTTCGACCACACTAAACTAAAATCTCATTATAAAATACCATATTATTTTAACCACAGTCAAAAACTGTGATTGATTGATTTTTTGTCTCATTTTTCCTAAAAACCGTGATAATAAAAATTGTGATATATTTTAGTTGTTATCACATTTAAAAACCGAGATCTACTATAATTTCAACACATTTAAAAAGTGTGATCTATTTTAGTTGTTATCACACTTAAAAACTGTGATCTATTATAGTTGTTATCACACTTAAAAACTGAGATCTATTATAATTTCAACACATTTAAAAACTGTGATATATTTTAGTAGTTGTTATCACACTTAAAAACCGAGATATATTATAATTTCAATCACACCTAAAAAAGTGTGGTCATTCTTTTTTTTCGAAAACGAAATAAACGCATACATATCTTTTGTTGCCACTGTGACTCGAACCCGGATACTCTGGATTAAGGAACCACACTAATTACCACTGGGCTGATGTCTATTATATTATCATTTTCGACCACACTAATCTAAGATATGATTATAAAATATCATATTATTTTAATCACAGTTAAAAACCGTGATTGATTGATGTTCTTGTCTCAGTTTTCTTAAAAACCGTGATAATAAAAACTGTGGTCTATTTTAGTTGTTATCACACTTAAAAACCGAGATCTATTATAATTCAACACATTTAAAAACTGTGATTTATTTTAGTTGTTATCACACTTAAAAATCGTGATCTATTATAGTTGTTATCACATTTAAAAACCGAGATCGATTATAATTTCAACACATTTAAAAACTGTGATCTATTTTAGTAGTTGTTATCACACTTAAAAGCCGAGATCTATTAATATTTCAATCACACCTAAAAAAGTGTGATCATTCTTTTTTTTCACACCTAATAACTGTGATAAAAAATTTAAGTTTGATATATATACATTTTACTTGTCTCGGTTCTTTTAAAAGTGTGATCCTTATCTTTAGATAAGTGTGATCTATATCTCTTTTCTTATTAGTGCATATAATTTGTCTCACTTTTTCTATAATTGTGACAAAAATATCATGAATTCAGTCACGGTTTAAAAATGAGATTAATTGATATAATTTATCTCGTTTTCTCAATAACCGTGACAAAAATATCATACCAATTAAGTCACTGATTAAAAGTGTGATAGTTTGGTATAACTTATCTCCTTTTTTCAATAACTGTGATAAAAATATCATATCAATTCTATCACTGTTTTAGATGTGAGATTGATATATATAATTTATCTCGCTTTTTTAGAAACCGTGACAGAAATATCATATCAATTCAGTCACAGTTTAATAATGACATTGATTGATATAATTTATCTCGGTTTTTCAATAACTGTGACAGAAAAATCATATCAATTAAGTCACACTTTAAAAATGAGATTGATTAATATAACTTGTCTCAGTTTTTCAATAAGTGTGACAGAAAGCTGTAAGTGTGATATATATATTTTCGTTGTCTCGGTTTTATTGAAACTGTTATTGTTTTCATATATTAAGTGTGACCTATGTCCTATTTTGTAGTAGTGCATGCAACCCAAAGGTAGGCGGTCTCTCAAGATGCAGCCATATTCATAACACACCCCCTATCTTCATATTGTTCTTAAACACCGTTGCATATTCACCGGAAAATATTGCTCATTTAATCCAGATATCCACCATTAAATGAATTAAATGTGTTTGCAATAATCTCAAAATTATCAGTTTCCTCCGTTACCGGGAAATTTGCGCTTTTAGCATTTTCCGGCCATATCAGCAGTTATTCTCAGTTTTTCGGTGGCCTAAAAATGCCAGTTTTTGGTTTTGTGGCAGATCTTCATCGGACCTTCATCGTGTTCCTCCTGATCTTCAGCAAATTTATCCGAGCTATCAGATCTTCATCCAGATCATTGCCAGATTCATCGCAGCTCCCCAGATCACTGGCTGAATCTCATTCGGATTCACCGGATTCACACCACGTTCACCACGGATTCTCCTAATCTTCATCAGGTCCCCCAAATCAACATCACCATGGCTCAGACCAGATCTGCAGGACCTGCACTGCTCGACGGTTTACCCCCGCCAGCCAGAAGGACCGGCCAAAACTTTGCTCAGGCCACTAACGGGGCGGATGTTGGTCTCGCTCAAGCACAACACCTCTTAGGCAAGCAGGATCCCATATCTCCTTCTGCGGCAAAGGATCCCGCCCAACCTGACATCAGATTGTTTCTTGATGAGAGATCCATGTTAAATGAGACCTTAGTTGCCGCAACCCGACATGACAAGGGAAAGTACGCGGTTGGGACTTCTCACCCAGCTCGCTCACATTATTCGCACCCCTCCGAGGAGTCATACGACGAGATCTACGCTAAGGCATTGCTCGAACACGCCAAGTACATTGAAAGAATCAGTCGGGTAAACCAAGAACTTTTGGCCCTAAGAAGGCCGACCCTCCTCATAAGTGAATTTGTTCCTCCATTAAGGTCGCCAGTGATGGCGAACATGCAGCCCATCTAGTCCCATCAGATGAAACACATTCTCGTCGCTTTGGCGGGGAACGAAGTGTCCACTCAGCATCTGAGCGGCTTACGGAAATAAAGTCTACCCTAACCCGCCTCGGACCCGGACATGCCCCAGGTCCAGAAAGAGAAATGAGTGTTGTGGTTCAGTCAGCCCCCCGCAACATAAGGGCGAGATTGGGAGAACGATAGAGTGAGTCAAGGGGATCTCGGTCAAAAAGTGTATCCTGACACTCGGCCTCAACCTCCCTTATGGACGAGGTCACCGAGCTCAGAAAACAGGTCGATGAGATCCGCAGAGAAAAGGTCGGAAAAGAAAACAACCTACCTAGGGGACAAGCATGCACAATGACAGAATTATGGAAGAAGCTCCTGAAGGAGTCCATTATCCCAACTTTTAGAATTACAACGGCGCGACCTGCACATATGATTGGCTCACATATTTTCACAATAAAGTCTCCTTAGCCACCAGAAGTCATGTTGCATGGTGCATCGTCTTTGTTGGCACCATGGAGGACAAAGAGGCAACTTGGATTAGGAACCTACCACCATAGTCGATTAGTTCTTGACCTGATCTCCAAGCCAAGATCGTTGCATAATTCAAGTCGGCCGGTCAGCCGAAGAAAACACAGGACAACCTCTATGAAATTCGACAAAGGATCGTCGAATCGACTCGAAGCTATTATAAGAAATTCACCCGAGTTTATGATCAAACAAGAGGCCTCACGGACAGCGTGGTCATGACCAGCTTCCAAAGCGCCCTAGCAAAGGGTCAGCTCAAAGCCGAGTTTGCTCTCAGATGGCCTGGCATCCTACACAAATGCTCTCCGTGGCAAGAAAATTCACTACTTCTGAGGCTGCCCCGTCATCATCATCTAGAGGAAAAGAAAGAACTGAGTCCAGCTCGGCAAAAGAGGGACCCAACCGGAATCAGGAAATTATGAGGACCGAAAAATTCAAAGAGGAACAGTTCACACCGCTCACGGCTCCCCTAGATGAAATCATGCATGAGGTCAGGGACGACCTACCTAATCCTCGACCGTTGAGACTTGATCAGCAAAAAGATCGTGACATGACCAATTACTCTGAATATCACAAGGATCACGGGCACGACACAAATTCTTGTCGCCTGTTGAAAAGAGAAATTGAGAAAGTGGTCACTCGAAGAGTTCTTGATAGGTACAAAGAAAAGGAAAATAACGCCCCACAAGGCAATCATCCAGCTCGACCTCCGATAAGAGAGATCCCTTGAGCACATACTTAGACATTCTGGGTTAAGGCATTCACTCTTGTTCACCAACATGAGTAGCTATGCTTTCCTTATTTTATTCTATCATTGTATCGCTCAAACCCGCCAAACATAGGCAAGGTGAGCTCAACTTTTCAATTTTTATCCAAGTTAAACTTTATGTTACTAGCATTCATTCACTCCTCGATGTGTTTGATTAAGCTCCATCGTTGTTACATCAAAAGAGTATCATATTATAAATCAAAATAAAGAGGACAAAAAATAGCCACCACCGTAAGCCCTCATCCATCACCCGCCTAATCCAAATGCAACCTCCCAATCCTGATGATGAACAAGACATGTTGGTTCGAGGATTGAGCCATCTCAAGCATCTAGCCATAGAGGATCCACCACTTCCTCCGACGGGCGAAACGGTTTGGAATCGAAAAGGAGGTGATGACCTCCTCCGCTCCGAGTTTGAACCTGAACTCTATAGTGGTACCGATGAGCCTAAAGATGACATAATCAAATTCGTTGAGCATTACCATCGACAGGCGGGGAAAAGTTACCCATTACTATGACGGGGGTGAAGAAAGTGACTGATTGCGGTCTGATCAGGTTATAAATTTATTTTACTTGACCACCAAATTCTAGCAATAGCACTAGGTACATCATAGCATAGCGATGGTGAATCAAGGTCGATCCCTCGGGGAATCAAAGTGTGGACCACTAGGTTTAAATAATTAACTCACCTAATTCGTCATTGAACAACGGTCTAAGACCAACATACAAGACAAAATAAAATAAACAAACTCAAACCTAAAAGACACACACGTAATTAACCTTCCGAGTTATCAACGTTATCGTTTGGACCAAGACAACTTATATAAGACAACTTAACTCATTGACCGTCAATCGGCGTATTCATATTTAATTGGCTACGGGAGTCATCCCCTTAACTTGACTTAGCACCGGTTAGGTTACTAGATCACTTGTGGTATTGTTACGTGACTTCACCTTTTGGGTATCCATCTCATATAACTCACACGCTCATTATTCTAAGGATGCCGATATTAACCGTACACCTCGCTTAGGCAACATTCCTATGGTTAGGCGTACTTCCTAAACGATCGCTCAAGCCCTCGTCCTATTAACAATTACTTGGTAAGTCTCTTGTTAACCTACGATTCACATATGACTAGGTGTCGACAATTCCCTAATACAAAACTAATCTAGATCTTGCTGAAAGTCCCGAAAGATCGTTCGTAAGCCGAACTAGACGTCTTATATTGGTATTTCCTAATAATACGCTAATGAAAAACTGACGAGCGACGTAGCCGTAGCCATACCAACTGAGAAAGTAAATTCAACTAGGTTAGACCCACCATAAAGACGTGGCGAGATTGAGCGATGAAACTAGGGCTCGGTCGACCGAGTGCAGAGGCTCGGTCAACCGAACGACTTTGTTCGGTCATCCGCACGAACTCAACCCTAATTACATCCTAGAACCAACCTCTCAGCGTTTCCTCATACATAACAGATTAAACAGCAATTCGTACATTACTTATATAAACTATCATAGATACACATTAATTAAATCACCTAGAATCATGAATAAATCTAGATTATGACGTAGGTCATGGGATCCTCGTAGACAAGGTGTCACCACCTCCTAACGTCATAGCCGAGAATCACATCATCTAGCTATGTTTTAATCAATTCAAACGATAAGAACATAATTGGAAGAATTAATTACTTGAAAATAAAATATGAAGATTAAGGGCTTACATTGTTGCAGCCCTAACTTGCTGAAAAACCCTCAATGTGTAGTTCTCTTTTATTAATGATTTTATCAATGTATGAATGAATGAATAATACTAATGACAATGTGTTTATATAGAGCTCAAAACCGACTTAGAAACCGACTAAGGATCGGGTTCCCTAAACCCTAACCGACTTAAGTAATACGCTGGATTGTGCTGGGCTTTAAGTCCACTCGGTCGACCGAATGGCTGGGCTCGGTCGACCGAGCCTTCACTTCTTCTGGGCTTTGTCTTCTATCTTCTGCTGGGCTCTGCATTGTCCTGGATCTTTAATTCCTTCTCCGTAGTCCGTCCATAATGCCCACTGTATTTATCATACAAAAACATAGTTTGTAATACCAAATAATGCAATAAATCATCGAAATGCAGAATAACGAATCGTAACTCGGGTATATATAAATTAGGCATATTACGACTTATTATCCCTACATTAATGCTCTTTCAAACTAGAATCGGGGATAAAGATCATAGAATAACGGGCACAATTTGGCCGTCATCAACTACCCCCCACTTAGCCTTTGATCGTCCCGAGCAAAGTATCAATAAGTTATTCCCTATATAATCATCTTCCAATGGTCAAATTATACTAACACAAGAAACTCGAATCAACTCATGTTGCTTATGCTCATAAGATATCCATTATTCATTACTCACTATGAATCGAGGTGATGTGTGCATGTGCATTAGTTGTATATGAATGTAGCAAGATTAGAGTTTATGCTAACTTCGAAATCTCAACCTACCAACCTCAGCATTCATACTCCTTATGCCTCGCAATGGTTAAAGCACTAGAACAATAAGCAAGAGCGTATCTATAGGGTTTTTGGACTTGGAGACCGAGTACTACTCAAAGCCTCTTAACGAGTTGAATATTCTTTTCATTTCTTCATATTCTTCAAATACTATCAATCTCAAGGAAGAAAACCTTTTAGAGTATCCCCCCTATCTTAGATCATGCATAGCATTGAATATTACCACAAGCGCGGGGCTACTTTGGTAATGTTACTACAAACCCGTGTTTATCATTTTGCTAAAACACGGGTACGTCTCAAGCTTATTACTCCGCTTTTATTGGCAAGAATATCGAATACATCGACGCGATAGATATTGACACTAAGTTTACATAACCAATCATCTACGCAATGTACACATAAAATTCTACATTTTTATTATAAACGCAATAGTCATTGATTCATTTATTGAGTAATTGAATAATAAATAACTACTCGCAACATATAACATGAATATCATTAAGTTTACTAGAATTATATCGCAAAAGTATAAAGTGATCATGTACTCATGAACCATGGTTCCTTCCTTATTAAATACAATATTCGGGGACTTCACAAAAGTAAATGTGATTCTATGTTTAAAAGTTTAAATTTTACTCATTTATTATTTGATATATAGAGGCTTGTTCGAGCAAGCTAAGTGAGCTAAGTGACTCGTACCCCCCACTTAAATTATGCATTGTCCTCAATGTATAACAATAAAGAGCAAAAATAGGAACTTAGCTCTGGATAAGCGCGGGATCGGAACAAGTCGTGGGGAACTCCGGAGAATTGTGACAGACAAATACAGTTTCCAACTGCTATAAAATACAACCTCTGCAACAAACATCTTTAACACAAAACTTTGAACGCGTTACAGGGTTAGTCCAGAGAAATATAATCATATCGAATGGACTGTAAAAGGTATAATAATTTCCTTAAACATATTTAAGCCCATACTTAATAATTATAGTGAAAATAATGCACAAATATCCAACACACTAAATAAGACAAATTTTATTCATTAGGGAAATTAAAAATGAACTCCATACAACACAACTTAACTTATTGGTACAACGAAATCAAAATAAAAACACATTGATAAAGAGATAATTAAAAGATCACACAGACACAGATGCTTAGTCCGAAGGTATATCGTTCGGATCAATGAAAGCTAATGGAAGAACATTGGGATCCGCTTCAGGAAAATCTTGAAATTGCGCATCGTCATCACCTGGACCGTCATCATCAGGGTGCACAAGAGGTGGGGCAACAGAATCCAAAGAAAGGATAGGCATGGGCCTAACATAAGAGTCACTTTGCCTAGCACTTTGGGCACTCGGTTTGCCTCACAAAATGAAGTGATTAATGAACCATAGGGCAGCATGTGTCTAGGCTTGCGGGCATCGGCGGTCATCTCGAACGCATCGGTGCCCCGCATTAACCGGCCATCCTCTCGCTCAACCGGTACATCGGCGTAGCATGTGCATAATATACTTGTAGACACATGCTTAGCCGGAATAATGTTAGAACGGATAAGCTGTGTAAGCACTTATCTTCCCACCGCCTAAAATATGGCTCCTCAAAAGTGCGAGCGACTTCCCCTATGGTCCATGCTATCCCGAGATGGGCACCAACCTCTTCCAACCACGCATCGGACTCATCAAACGTGACGGTGTACTGCGGCTCTTCCTCCGGGGTATCGAGACCATAATAATTATTAATCGTCCCCGGAGTAATAACAATGGACTTGCCACGAACTTGGACTAAATTCGTGTGTGGGTGCACGCGTAAATAAGAATAAAATTCTCTTACCCAGTCGACATTGACTTGGCCAGGTGGCGCAACAACCTCTTGCCACTGATAGTAGTCTACGAGATCGAACAGCTCTTGACCACAGTTGGTCAAATCTAATCCTCGAGCCCGGTGTACCGGCGAGTTGTTGAAGAAATTCCGATAAACCGAAAATACTTCTTGGCTCGCGAATTGCGGTACCCCGTTGATCAAGGGAATGGCATCGTCGACTGCTACAAATTGTGCGGAGGATCGGCGTCTTGGTGGCATAAGCTGCGAAGCCGGAACGAGCACGGCGACGACGATCTTGCGGCGGGTGGAGGCTCTCGGTCGACCGAGAGAAGGGGCTCGGTTGACCGAGCAAATAAGTTCGGTCGACCGAACTGATGAAGCTTTGCTGCTGAGGTTCAGGTCTTCCCTGTGACAGCCTGGGTTGGATAATCCTTCAGAGACACGAACAGGCACAATTTGTGATATTGGAGGGGATCATTTAGATTACTATCCCCAATTTGTTTGGGTGGATGGAAGTTATGAGAAAAATTAGAAATGGAAATTTATGGAGAGAAGGGGAAGAAGAAAATTGGGGATTTGGAGAAGATGAAGATTTTGTGGTGTGGGAATGATGAAGAGAAAAAGGAGGTTTAAATAGAAAAATGTGGAAAGTGAGAGGTTTGAAATGGTGGAAGGTGATTGGTGGAGATAGAAAGGCAAGGATTGAGGAGTGGAATGGTTTTGTTGGAGGAATAAATTAATGGGGAAAATGAAAAGGTGTATTGGGAAATGAAAAATGGGGATGTGTAAAAATAAATGATAGTTGACCTCCTCAATTTGATACACACGAAATTTTCAAATGAGAACACATAAGTCTATCAAAATTATTACGTCACAAATTGAAAAATTCTTACCTAAAAAAAAATCGAATAATCCAACCACAATCCATTAACATATAAATCATCACTTTTTCCAAATAATACGAATTTTAAACTAAGCATCTCTTCACCAATTTCTCATCATCAATACATTTTATAATGATTTCGCTTCCTACTCTACTTCACGTTAAAATAATTTCCTTAAAAAAAACTTTTTGCACATCCGTAACCTAATGGTCATTGGAACACGGCAAAAAAAAAAAAAAACTCTCGTCATTCTACGTTACTTTTATTCATAAAAAAAAACAAAAAAAAACAAAAAAAAAATGAACTAAAAAAAAAAAAAAATGGAACGAGAAAAATTCTAAATTTTTGAGTCTATAGCTCGACTTCCAAAATCATCACTCTAAACACTGCCCTTGACTTGCCAGGCTTTCACCCGGCCAGCTTTCACCGAAAAAGTTTGGCCGTCCTTTTCTACGAGTGACCTTCCTTTGGATTTCAGTCCAATGAAAAGACAGTCAAATTGACCATCCAGACAAGCGCCTACTTTTGGATTTGTCTCTGATTTCGATGAGCTTTTGCTACGAACTCTCCTAGTTCGTTTCTTCGCTCTGGTCCTCCTATCCTTAGGTAGGTCTACAGCTTCAATATTGGTAAGGGCGCACGGGCATCGAACCGACTGTTCCGACTTAGAATAGTAAGGACTTCCTTCTCATCTTTATCATCGACGTTATCATCAGCATCCTTTCCTAACCCTTGAATGGCATCAAGCTTCTCCGAACCAACTACTTCTAACACATTCACACTTGCCGGTACAGGGAAATTTGGATTTGTTATCCCATAACACTCAGAACCCTTGGCATCAAACAGTACTATCTCATGTCTGGTCATCCGTATGAAGGCTCTAGCGGTGTTGATAAACGATCTACCCAAAATGATTGGGCATTCAGGATGCTCTTCGATTTCCATTACCACTATGTCTATCTTAAACCGTAATCGCCCCACACCAATAATCATGTTGTTCGATCTCCCGGTCATGATTGTCCTAGTTCCATCTCGCTAATCTAACTTGGAGCGGGGTATTAGTGGGTGTTAAAATGAAATTCCTATCACAAAGGCTTTTAGGAAAGATATTAAGGCTCGAACCGGTATCAATCAAGGCTAAACCTAAATGGGTTTGTTCTAGGGTTACTCCAACCATAAAAGCTCCTGGGTCTGCTAACTTTTGCATCAGTCGAGACTCGTCTTTAATCAATATTTCATCTCTAGAACAAGATGACAACGGGCTCTTCCTAGCTGTGCTACCCTCTGACTCAGATTCTATCTCGGACATGTAATCATCATAATCTAAAACTGAATCAGAATCCGAAGAGATTTCCTCTGGATTCAAAATAGACATACCTCTCTGCCAATAGGCTTCTTTAGCCTCTCTTGATTTCCTCGCCTCTCGGATTTTTGCTTTCATCTTTTCTATCCTTTCCATGAGCTTTGGTGTTAACGGCTTTTTAGGTGTAGTTTTGGTCCGTAAAACTTTAACTTCTTCTTTGGCTTCAAGAAAATTGGTTGATGACATTCTGCTGATCTTGGGCAGTTTAAGTGAGTGATTTACTTCGAATTATCTGCAATATTTGAAAAACAATAAACAATTAGTAAATTGACAAACGGTATGATTGCTCATACTTTTGTTGTCAAACTTACAACCTACAAACGGGGGAAACGAACAACGGGGAAACAACACCGTATATAGAATTAAAGCTGGAAGAGGCTCGGTCGACCGAACGAATATCTTACCCATTCCTGCTTTAATCCTTTAACGAAGATACTAGTACGGATAATTCGTCATAAGAAAAATAAATAATGCAACCGAAAACAATAAAAACGAAGTAGATAAAAATAATTATTTAAACAATCATTGGGCCATTGATTCCCCGGCAACGGCGCCAAAAACTTGATTGCGGTCGATCGGGTTATAAATTTATTTTACTTGACCACCAAATTCTAGCAATAGCACTAGGTACATCATAGCATAGCGATGGTGAATCAAGGTCGATCCCTCAGGGAATCAAAGTGTGGACCCTAGGTTTAAATAATTAACTCACCTAATTCGTCATTGAACAACGGTCTAAGACCAACATACAAGACAAAATAAAATAAACAAACTCAAACCTAAAAGACACACACGTAATTAACCTTCCAGTTATCAACGTTATCGTTTGGACCAAGACAACTTATATAAGACAACTTAACTCATTGACTGTCAATCTGGCTGTATTCATATTTAATTGGCTACGGGAGTCATCCCCTTAACTTGACTTAGCACCGGTTAGGTTACTAGATCACTGTGGTATTGTTACGTGACTTCACCTTTTGGGTATCCATCTCATATAACTCACACGCTCATTATTCTAAGGATGCCGATATTAACCGTACACCTCGCTTAGGCAACATTCCTATGGTTAGGCGTACTTCCTAAACGATCGCTCAAGCCCTCGTCCTATTAACAATTACTTGGTAAGTCTCTTGTTAACCTACGATTCACGTATGACTAGGTGTCGACAATTCCCTAATACAAAACTAATCTAGATCTTGCTTTGAAAGTCCCGAAAGATCGTTCGTAAGCCGAACTAGACGTCTTATATTGGTATTTCCTAATAATACGCTAATGAAAAAGCGACGAGCGACGTAGCCGTAGCCATACCAACGAGAAAGTAAATTCAACTAGGTTAGACCCACCATAAAGGCGTGGCGATTGAACCGATGAAACTAGGGCTCGGTCGACCGAGTGCGAGGGCTCGGTCGACCGAACGACTTTGTTCGGTCATCCGCACGAACTCAACCCTAATTACATCCTAGAACCAACCTCTCAGCGTTTCCTCATACATAACAGATTAAACAGCAATTCGTACATTACTTATATAAACTATCATAGATACACATTAATTAAATCACCTAGAATCATGAATAAATCTAGATTATGACGTAGGTCATGGGATCCTCATAGACAAGGTGTCACCACCTCCTAACGTCATAGCCGAGAATCACATCATCTAGCTATGTTTTAATCAATTCAAACGATAAGAACATAATTGGAAGAATTAATTACTTGAAAATAAAACATGAAGATTAAGGGCTTACATTGTTGCGGCCACTAACTTGCGAAAAACCCTCAATGTGTAGTTCTCTTTTATTAATGATTTTATCAATGTATGAATGAATGAATAATACTAATGACAATGTGTTTATATAGAGCTCAAAACCGACTTAGAAACCGACTAAGGATCGGGTTCCCTAAACCCTAACCGACTTAAGTAATACGTTGGATTGTCTTTGGGCTTTAAGTCCACTCGGTCGACCGAATGGGGGCTCGGTCGACCGAGCCTTCACTTCTTCGGGCTTTGTCTTCTATCTTCTGCCGGGCTCTGCATTGTCCTGGATCTTTAATTCCTTCTCCGTAGTCCGTCCATAATGCCCACTGTATTTATCATACAAAAACATAGTTTGTAATACCAAATAATGCAATAAATCATCGAAATGCAGAATAACGAATCGTAACTCGGGTATATATAAATTAGGCATATTACGACTTATTATCCCTACATTAATGCTCTTTCAAACTAGAATCGGGGATAAAGATCATAGAATAACGGGCACAATTTGGCCGTCATCAGTGACCATCCCTCTGGATACCTTGAAGAAATTATGGCAACCCTGGGGTCGAGCTCTTATCATTAAGGTCCTCGGCAGAAATGTCAGCTTCAAAGCTCTCCAAGCTTGTCTGATTGATATGTGGGCGAAAGGTAAACATATTGAAATCACTAATTTGGAGGATGGTTTCTATATCATCCGATTTGTTTCAAAGGAAGACTACAATTATGTTCTCGAGAATGGCTTGTGGCTAATCCAGAACCACTATATCGCTATTACCAAGTGGAGGCCGTCCTTCCACCCGTCGAATGATATCATTCAGTCTGCAATGATTTGGGTTCGTATCCTAGGGTTCCAATTGAGTACTTTGAGCAGATGCCCTCTTGCACCTCGGGAATTGCATAGGTACGTTAAGTAAAGTGGATGAAACCTCTCTACGAAATCAACGTGGTAAGTACGCACGTGTTTGTGTAGAAGTCGAATTGAACAAACCCCTCCCGGTTGCCATGGAATTGAATGATAAGGTCTATAAAATAGAGTACGAGGGATTGCATATGGTTTGCTTTGAATATGGTGTTTATGGGCATAAGATGGAGGATTGCCCTCAAATAATTAAGGAGATGGACACCTCTCACGATAAACCACCGGAAAACGTTAATATCCCTACTGATGGTTGCCATTTTGGCCCATGGATGTTAGCCTCGAATCGTCGTCGTAGGCCAAACACCCAACGAAGTAATCCCATAAATCCGCAAAGACCTATGGCCCCTAATCCTTCTGCTCCTCCTACGCACCACAACCCAAATGCAGGCACCTCTGAACCGTTAAAATCATCCACAAATGGCCTGAATGGCAGCCGGTTCTCTATCTTAGGAAATGAAGATGTATCAATGAATGAGGGTGTCCCAGTAAATACTTTGCAACAACAATTTAACTCCAGGCATTTTTGTCCGACAAGCATCACGCGGGGATCGTTCTAACAGCTCACGTGGAAGAGGTAGGGGAAGTACCTCACGAATATCCGTAAAGGACAGACCACAAACAGCCCAAAGAGTAACCCGGGAGCAACCTGCGTTAATATCCAACTCGGCCCCACTACCCCCAACTCGTGTAACAGAACCCCCTCAGCTACCTCTTGCAGATATCACGAATGTGACGGATGCACATGAAAACTTGCCTAAGACCATTCAATCTGTGTTAAAGGAAGATATGGTATCATATGCCATGCTTGCAGAAGAAAGTGTTAATGCCCCTGGGCATCTCCCTGCTCTACACAATACCTCACAATGAAGATCTTATCATGGAACTGTCGGGGAGCCAACTCTCCCGAATTTTTCAGGCATTTAAAAGCATTGATAGTGGAACATCAACCAAATATTTTATTCCTTATGGAGACTAGAGTACCGAGCACAAAAGAAAATCGTATCCTGCATCTTTCAAATTCTACAAATTTGTTTGCAGTTGAATCTCGAGGTTTTAGTGGAGGCCTTTGGGTATTTTGGGATATTTCTTTGTCAATCTTCGGCCTCTTCTTGCCACAGACCAGACTATTACTATGGTTGCTATTCATTCTAACATGGTAAAATGGGTCATTTCGTTTACGTATGCTTCCCCGAACCCTGCTATCCGTAATGATTTGTGGGACCTCTTTGAGCACATTGCAGATTTTCTGTCACTGTCTTGGTGTATTATTGGTGATTTAAATCAGGTAATCCATTCAGAAGATAAACGAGGGGGGCGTCCAGTTTCCGGTCAGTTTGTGGAAAGACTTCACAGCTCCTTAGCCATTGAGCAGCGGCTTGATCAGGCTCTTTGTAATTCGGGATGGTGGGCTATGTTTGCCGAGTCCTTTGTCCACCACCTACCCCGTGTTCATTCTGACCACCATCCTATTCTACTTTCTCGGGAAGATATGCAACACCATGATTATGTTGAGTGACCATTTCGATTCCAAGCCTGTTGGTTAAAGCACTCGGCCTTCAGCTCCTTCCTCCAGGAAATTTGGAATGCTTTGGATGATAATTTGCAACTAGCTCTTGATACATTTGCTTCTAATGCTAAGGAATGGAACCTCACGGTCTTTGGAAATATTTTTTATCGCAAGAAACAATGTAAAGCGAGAATTGCGGGAATTCCATTGGCACTTTCCAAGGCTCATTCGAATTTTCTAACTAGCCTGAACAAGTCTTTAATCAATGAATACGAAGAGATTCTTTTGCAGGAGGAAATTTATTGGCATCAGAAATCACGATTAAATTGGATTGAAGACGGCGAAAGGAACACGCGGTACTTCCACCTTTCTACCAAACGCAGACGAGGTAAAAATAATATTTTCTATCGTAAAGACGCCCACGATAACTGGATTTCTGATACGGAGACTCTTCAATATATGGTCCGCCAATTTTTCATTGACTTATACACTAATGAGCATGTGGTTCCCCTCCCTCATGGTATGTTTGCGCCTGAGATAAATCATGCAGATAAGCACTTATTAAATCGTCCGGTTAGTGAAGCGGAAGTGAAAGCAGCAATCTTTCATATGGGGGCTTATAAATCTCCCGGACCCGATGGTTTTCAACCTATTTTTTACCAACAGAATTGGGGTGTGCTCGGCCCCTCCATCACGGCTTGGGCTCTTAAGGCTTTTCGAGACCGTGCTTTTGACCGGTCTATGAACCGCACCTTCATCGCCTTAATTCCAAAAGTCCAACCCCCGCAATCGGTCTCCCAGCTTCGGCCCATTGCTTTGACAAATGTTACGGCAAAGTTCATCACGAAAATTATTGCAAACCGCCTCCGGTTAATTATTGGCAAAATTGCAGATAATAGCCAAAGTGTGTTCATCCCGGGTAGAAAAACTTTTGATAATATTATTGTGGCGCAGGAAGTTCTTCATACTATGAAGCAGGATAAAGGTTCTAGAGGAATTATGATAATTAAAGTGGATCTCGAAAAAGCTTATGATAGAGTTAATTGGGATTTTCTTCGCCATATTCTTCGTCTAGTGGGATTTAACGACGCCATTGTTGACATTATCATGTTCTCCTTGTCAAGTACCTCCCTGGAAATTCTTTGGAATGGAACACCTCTTGAAAGCTTCCGACCGCGGTGTGGTCTTAAACAATGTGATCCCCTAGCACCGTATCTCATTGTCCTAGTAATGCAAGTGTTGAGCTGCCTTATACATCGATCTATTACTGCGGGAAGATGGACACCAATCACTGTTTCTCGAGGGGGGCCAAAATTTCACACCTCTTCTTAGTGGATGATCTTCTCCTCTTTTCAGAAGCATCGGTTGAGCAGGAAACCAAAATCAAACATGTTCTTTCTATTTTTTGCGGCTTCTGACGTCACCAAACCAGACCTTAGAAACGGCGTCAAGAAAAGGACAGACCTATTCTAGGTTAGACGGATCCTAACCGGCAGTGTACCGGGTCAAATTGTAGTGATAAAGTGGTGAGTCAGGTGTCGAATCCTCAGGGAAAAAAATGGTAATTTTTTTAAGTGTGGTTAAACACCAAAGAGCTGCTATTAACTCGATCTAAACCGCAATTTTATAACACAGATTACTACTACTCTAACTAACATAAAATAAATGCATAATTTAAAAGTTATTCTAATATAATATATATAGATATATAAATATATATAGATGTACATAAATAGTAAAATATATATATATATATATAAATATATAGATACCAATATATAGTTTATAGACTAGACTAGCCAAAGTATATGTAATCAATTTATTCGATCTTTTCAATTAATAGAATGTGTTCGATCTTCCTTTTTATTAGGTCTAATTGAGTGAATGAAACGGTGTACTTCTAATGTCAACAATTCCTCCTCACACGAGCGTATGAAATTGTCATATGTCAAATTGTCATCGAGTCCAATGTCCACAAGCTGCCCCATGCTAAACTTAGTTAGTCAAAACAGTACCGAGTACAAATCTACCCCGGATAAAAGAGGTGATTCCATTTGTCAGATGGCCGATGTTATTCAAGAGGCTCCGGTTGTCAAGCGGATCGATTTAATACAAACGGTGTAGTTTCAATTAAACTGTGATTTTAACATTATTAAGATCTCGAGTACAAATTTTAATAAGATTTATCTTTCCGGGACAAATCGCCCCCGGGTAGGAAATAGGATTCCGTTAATCGGACGGCCATTTTTACCCTCCGGTTTTTCTATTTTTACTCATATCCCGACTTCTCGAGTCGGTTCATCGCCGAGTTATATGTGGTATTCATCATGATTGATTACTTCATTCCGAATATGTTATCATTACGTAGCGAAATAGAAAAAGATTCATTTTACTCAATTTTAGTCAATTTTATTTTAACATCATTCCTTTAACGAAAAGATCGAAATAATACGATTACATAACTTTGGCTAGTTATTAGATTTAGCCTAATAACATTATAAAAACTAAAAAGAAGAAAATAACAAACATAAACATAATTATTATAGAAATTACCCGATTACAACTGCTGAATTCGAAATCGTCTTTTTCCAGACATTATAACGACTTCAGCAACACCGAACCTTCGAGAATTTCCCGAGCATTACTACCGTACTACTACTACTAATTTATTTTGGCATAAAGCCTATTTACAAACTAAGAAAGGAGAAGAAAAAGAGAAAGAAGAGGGAGAGAATATATATAGAATATTGTATATATATATTGGTACACTCCAAATGAAGCCTCGATGCTCCCTTTTATAGACTTTCTTCCTTCCCGGACCGGTCTGAAAACTTGCCGGATCGGTCCGGTGTAATGATGACAATCATTACGGTTTGTTATCGACATGTGCAAGCATGTTACCCTTAATCATCACTTGTCTTTGTGTAATTATATATATAATTATATATAATTACACGATTAACTTCTAAAAATCGTAACTTGAATTCTTGATATCGAATGACATAATCGAACTTCCGTTGAAAAGCTCGTTGAATTCTCTACAACTTTCATCAAGACCACTTCTTCGAAAACTTATTCTCGATGAGCCATTTGTATTATACGTCCTTTTTCGAGATTCAGAAACAATTATTCTCTTGATCATTTATATCAGTGACGTTTTATAACTTCCTTTCACGACTTGTATTGACTTCAAAAAGTGTCGATACTCGGGATTTCGATTCATCTTAGGATTACGCAATGAAATAAACACAAAATACCCGTGTAAAATAGACACAATATTCCGGTTACTAAAACCGGTACAAAAACTACAACTTTTTATTATAAATACTAACTTTTACTACTAACTATACTAAACTACAAAGATTAATATTTTATACTAATTATATCATAATTTTAGATATTTTACATAGAATTTGTCAACAAAACGTAATAAAATCACGTAAATTCAATCATATAAAAATAATACATCAAATTACTCCCCACTTAGCTTTTGATCGTCCTCGAGCAAAAATAAGCGGTAATATATAAATAACAGATAATATAATTGATCAGATTAAAATTTCAAAAGTAATATATATCGTCAATATTACAAACATATAATTTATAAATTTTATAGAAATTTAAGAAAGGGAGATTATATAACTTAAATGAATTAAGTATCAAATATGAATTAGATGGAAACATGCATGCAATAATTCGAAATATAAATAAAATATTAGAAATACTTTCTATCTCGATTATTACGAATTTACGGAATCATTAACTAAGTCGGATAGAAGACATATTGGCTTAATATATTAGGATAGGACATTGGTTAATCGAAAAGATAGAAAAGGAAATCAAAAAGAAAGATGCAAGTCGTACGTACCTACGTCTTCACATTCTTGATCAAAAACAGTTCTGATTAGTAACATCCTTTTATTCCAACCATTTTTCAGATTTTCTCTCTTCTCTTTTTTTTTTTTTTTTTTTTTTTTTTTTTTTTAAACATTAAGAACTAAAGCGTGAGTGTGTGTAAATAATCAAATTTACAAGCATTGCTTCATCAAGATTGATCGGAGTACTACTCTTTCGATCTAAAATTACGAGTCCGGTTTCCTTAAACCCGTAATTATTCTTGAGATCTTTTGATTCGAATTTTTTTATCGGGAGCTTTATACCTCATAGTGATATAGGACGTTTCTAGATAACACCCTACTGCACTCAAATCATTGGTAGCTACTACCGATATATTTTATTTTATATTGTCGATCAAAGATAGGGAAGATACCTGATATTTGATTAATTCTGTGTAAAAATGGTGCTTTGTTCCTAATATAAATTGTTCATAGGACATTAACATATCTGAACTCATTCCAATCATATACCATTTTTCTCAACTCTTAACTTTTTCTGTCATCATCTCCTCTCATAAGTACGTACAAACTCGAAGGATGTCAAAGAAATGTAGACCAAAACAAGCTAAGGGTCGGAAATTTCTAGTTAATCAAAATTGGCTAAATTCCGAGTGAGGTCTTAATCACTCTTTAAAAAGCTGAGGTGGGGTCAAAAATTGGAAATTTTATTCAGGTAGGCTATTTGGCTATAGTTATATTTTTGTGGTGCCAAAAATCATCATTCCTAATTTTGATTCCAAATTCATAATTAATCTTGAAAAGAAAATTATCTAAAAATTTATTTATAAATATAAAAATTACTTGAATAATTCCATAAAAGAAATATTTGACAAAAATTATTTAGTTATACATACTCAAAATCTTAAAAATCTTATAAAAGATATAAAACATATTCATTATATATCTAATATA
The DNA here is from genome assembly GCA_036785695.1 of Gentiana straminea. NCBI lineage: Eukaryota > Viridiplantae > Streptophyta > Magnoliopsida > Gentianales > Gentianaceae > Gentiana > Gentiana straminea. The sequence continues at coordinate 11,404,436 of JAVUPR010000300.1, read as the reverse complement.
TTTTACTAAATCAAAAATTAATCCTCTCGAATTATATCATTTTTTATTTTTTTTCATATATTAACCAACTTAGATTATTCAAGAAAAATTAAAACTAAGAAATAAGTAATTAAAGTACTAATTTATATGAAAAAGGTTATATTCTATAAATATATTTTTTATTATATTTTTTTTTCTTTCGAAAATTTTAATGAATTTTCAAACCTAACTCTACTCCCCACTTACGAAGTGACATCGTCCCGATGTTCAATGAGTATGAAAAGTAGGTTCGAAAATTAAATTAAAATTATAGATGATCGTTATAAATATCGATAACACACGTATATTAAAATCAAACAACATATATATTAAACAAAAAGAAACTATTACGGACTAATAAAAATAAAACAAACTTACTATTAACTTACTAACCTTAATCAACTCTAACTTATTAAAGCAAACCAAACTTAAACTAAATTAAATAAAACCACTAACAACTATCTCAAATAGTTGACGAACAACCCGGATTCTCTACCGGTAGCAATCCTCTACGACAATCACGAGACGGATATATCTCATCGAAGCAATTTCGGGGACTTCATTCAAATGAATACATAACCTTGAAATTAACCAAGCAAAAGGCATCGGCCTTCCATTATTATACCGTTCCACTTTGCAAAGTTTACTTGCCGTCCTAAAAATCAAAATCCCCAGAGTCCACGTGAGCTCCGCTTATCTCCGCAAATAACAAAAGTATCTCACTATCACTAACCCATGCAAAGTCACTAGTCGGATAGACTCGTGAGTTAATGAAGTGTTTCCATGCTCTCGGATGAGCGGGTAGAGCGGAAGTGGTAGAGTCGTAATTTTGATCGAACTCTGAAATAAATACGGAAAAGCTTCCGTGACATAGTTAACAACATGACAAGAGTTTCCTAATGCCCATTGATATTCATAATGAAGATTATGGATTTGATTGAAAATCGGTATTTCGTAGATATGATTGATAATATGAGGTGACAGGTGAATAAGTGTACCACGAACAGATATAAGCTGTGACGGATCTACCGTAGTAACAGTAGAAAGAGCTGAATAAAATTCCCTAACAATAGAAACGTTAATTCTTCCTCGAGGATGCTTAACAAATTTTTTCCATCCTTGATTCTGAATTAAATCCCTTCCGAACTGATCAATTTTTTCAAAATTGATACCTTTTCCATCAATATAGGAGAATGTGCAAACCTCGCATTCACCAACAAATTAACATTTGAAGCGCTAGACTCCGGGACAAAAACATCAAGCGCCTCCGGATCGTATGAATTGACTGATGGTGATGATTGGTTTGACATTTTTAGTTTAAACAGATGCAGTAAAAAGAAGAGGATTGAAAGTAGTGAGTGAATTGGCAAATTTTTACTTTCAACCTCTCTGTCCTTAAATGGATAAAAATTAGAGTACACGTGCATGCATACTAACACTTTCAGCATGACTAAGCAGTTTTTACTCCCGGATCGGTCCTGAAACTGACCGGACCGGTCCGGCTTTAAGATATTTTTACCGTATGAAGGTTGTAAAATTCAAGTTTTCTTTGTTCAACTTAATAGCCTTCAAGCTATTTGAGAAGCTATAAAGGTAGTTTAAATATTATCTCACCGATACGGATAAAACGACTCACGAATACGACATGCGAATGATAAATATATTTTTTAGATTTTTGATTTTTTATGAAATATTTAAATACTATTAAAAATAAATTTACGACTACGACGAAAACGATTAATGAAATCGAAAACTTATTAAACTAGCAAACTTATCAACTAAAGTTAAAATGCAGAAAATAAAATAAACAGTCATAAAATGTTTAGAAATAATAAAAGTTGTTTAAAATCAAACAATGTCAACATCATCATCGTCGGCGGTGTAAAGCGGATCATTCATACTTGGAACCGATGACGTTTCTTGCTTTGTGAAAACGTAGTCGTGGTCCGAGCGGAACTGTCGAGACCCAACGAACTCATACTCGTCGTCATCCTTGCAAAATCGAAAATCCTCCCCGGTAGATGTAACGACACCACGAGAACTGTATAAAAGACACCACGACCACTAGGCGGCTTTCAAAAGGATTTGGCATATGATGAAAGCTACGAGATGGTGGAATAGGTGCTATCCATTACGGTAACGTATATGGGTTAGATTGACGGGCGGATAGGCGGTTTTATCGAAAGAAGGATCAAGATGCATCTGCTCGTGTCTCGGCATCCCTCTACGTAAATCATCACTCCACTTGCCTACTGCGCTCGGCAAACAAAGCCATATTAGCTTTGTCCTCGGGCTACATCGATACTAAGGATTGAAACATATCATATGTAATGGTGTTTGGGAGAGAAGTCTCGATGTTGCTCGAGAAAAAGATGAAAATGCGGCGGGTGGAGCGGGTGGAGGTGCACTACGTCTAACTATCGAGTCTATCGAACCCTGCGGAGACCTCCTCGGACTAGGGCCTATCGGGGACTCATACGCCATCATCAACTTGTCGTTAGATAGGAAAGGAACTCCGATCTACGACATAAATACGAAATAAAGCCGGGAAAGTACATGTGACTCCCTGCCTTGGCGATAACAATAAACTCGAAAACCCTTCTATACATGATCTTCCCCACATCCACCTTAACATCATGAATCATCGCCCAAGTAATGCATAAATCTTCTTTACCAAAGGCGGTGTGTTTGGTAGTGGGATAGAGAGTATGGCTCGAAACCTTTTGATTGCCCTCGGATCTCAAAACACTTCCCATAATTAAATCTGTTATCCACCCATTCTGTTTGTAGCATCAAACTCCTACGAGCTCTACAGAGGCAATGCCTCATACATAGCGGGATCATCTAATCTATAAACGGCTACTATAATCTTCTTCATCGGAAAAACTTCTACCCCTAAAACGACATTAATCGGTTCCGGACTAAAAGAAACATGTCTAGACCTAAGGGGAATAGACTACATCATACTACCCTCGGTGGGTGTCAAAGTAGACAAAGCGCATAAAACTCGCCACTAAGGTAGTATTGATCTCTCTGTCCTACGAGCTGCAAAATCCAACCATTGGCGTCTCGCAAAAATACGCCTAACCTCCTCTCCTAAGTCATCAAAATCTAAGCCTCTTTCCAACACAACTCCACATTTACTATAGATATTTTTATAAGCATTCTTAGCTTGAGGTGAAGGCGTAGCGACAAAACTAACGATTCTTCTTCCGGTGTTAAATCTTTTAATTCTACGACCGGTACTTCTATTGGAATATTAGGCTTTCGTTTCTTAGAGATTTTTCGATTTGGATGAGGCCATTCTACGATATTGAATTGACAAAACAACAATAAAAACAACAGAAAAACAACACAAAATGAAATGTCACAACACACGTAAAATTCAAAACAGTTGAAAATAAATCTAAAAATTATAAAAATTATGAAATTGATAACTAAAGTAAACAAATTATACCTTATAGTGAACAAAACCGTGAAAAGTGGCCGGAAAAGTCGTATAAGCCTCCGGGATGAAATGGAGCTTGTGTTCGATCTTTTTCAAATTTTTCACTTGTGTTGAAGAGAGGAGAGTAAAAGAGGAAGAATGTATGTAATGGTGTAGTTTAATTGATATTTTTGAGGAGAAAAATAAAATTTTTCGAGTTGAAGGGGGTGATCTTTGCGAAATTTCTTTGTTGAAAAAAGAGGAGAAATGAAGAAGAAGAAAAGATCCCGTCCTTTTAGGTTAACTCGAACCCGGACCGGTCTGATAAGGGCCGGATCGGTCCGTGTGCATTTTTTTGTGAATTTTCGAAAATTTTTTTTTTTAATTTTTTTGGGCTTTTGATATAAAAACTTATAAAACTTTAATAAAAACTTTAAAATAAAATTTATAAATTTTATAACAATTTCTCAAAATTTATAAAATCTTTATAAAACTTATTTAAAAGTTTATAAAAATTCAATAAATTTCTATTAATTCTTATAAAATATCTAAAATCTTAAAGAACTTTTTATAAAACTTTTATAAAACTCCTTAATTTTATAAAGATCCAATTTTATAAAATTTTCAAAGTTATGCAAAAAAAAAAAAAAAAAAAAAATTATAAAACTAAAAGAAAAAGACTTGAACTTACGGGGTTTCTAATTCTTCAATTTCTACAAACTCCAGATTCCTAACATACCTTTCAAGCAAACTATATCCTAGAAATGTAGCGTTTGAATTTAGTCTTGGAAGTCCATCGGGATTTTCGGTTAACCACCTAATCGTTCCCTTCTTAATTACATTCAAACACTCATTACGAGATTGAGTTATATTTTTCCCACATTGCCCATTGTGTTCAATTTTTCCACAGATTCTACACTTCCTTAAAAACTTAGCCCTTCTCTTTATCGAGCTTCTCGACGTACCATTACAAACCTCTTTTAATTTTTTCTCTCTCAACAATTGCTTGTTACGTTCAAAAACTAAGGCTTCATAGTAAAGGCGATATCTCTATTAAAACCTAATTTTAAAAGTAAAACAAAAACTCCTAATCTATCTAAAAAAGACATCCGGTTCTTTTACGTCTATCCGGTAAAAGACGAAACTAGTTTAGACATATAAAAGTAAAGATAAAACCTGGTAATTTGATACTTTCGGCTTTTAAAACCTTTGCTTTTTAGTCTTTCGGAGGGTCGATCGGCAACATCACTTCATTTATGAGAGAGACTTCTTCACCTTCCAAAAATAGCTTCACCCCGTGACCATTGGCTATAAAAGTTGTATTCCCGTCGGTTAGTTCAACGACTCCGGTTTATAAACTCGTGTTACTTTAAATGGTCTGTCCATCTTGATTTAAGCTTTCCTGGAAACAACTTTAAACGTGAATTGTACAATAACACTCGATCACCTATATGGAACTCACGACTATAGATTCTCTTATCATGGAAGGATTTCGTGCGTTCTTTGTAGATTCGAGCATTTTCATATGAATCAAGGCGAAATTCTTCTAATTACGTGCGAAGTAGTCTATGATCACCGACGACCTTAGGATCGAAATTTAAAAATCTAATAGCCCGAGAATGCTCGGTGTTCTAACTCTCTTGCGGGAGATGACAAGATTTACCAAAGACTAATTTGTAGGGAGAACGACCAATTGGAGTTTTAAAAGGCGTTTACGTATGCCCATGTAACGCATCATCTAGTCTAACGCCGATTTTACGGTTTGAATCCTTGTTTTTTCTATGATTCTTTTAATCTCTCTATTCGACACCTACTGCGACCACCGGTTTGCGGATGATAAGGCGTTCCTAACTTATGCGTTACACCATATTTTTCAATTAATTTAGTAAATGGTCGATTGCAAAAGTGTGAACCTCTATCACTTAATGATCGCCCTTGGAATGCCATATCTAGTGAATATGTTCTTTTTAAGAAATCGTATGACAACCTTGGTATCATTAGTGGGAAGAGCTTCGACTTCTACCCATTTCGAAACATAATCTACCATTACAAGAATAAATCTTTTTCCAAACGATATAGGGAAAGGTCCCATGAAATCTATACCCCAAACATCAAATAACTCACATTCTAAAATAGGTTGCATAGGCATTTCATGTTTTTTCGATATATTTCCCCATTTTTGACAAGACTCACAAGATTTAACATATGTATACGCATCTTTATAAAGTGTAGGCCAATAAAAACCACATTGCAAGACTTTAAAAGCAGTTTTCCAACCTCCATGATGACCTCCTGCCTCACGATCATGACAAAACGATAAAACACTTAAAATTTCATTATCAGGCACACATTTTCTGACTATTCCATCCGAACATTTACGGAAAAGATCTGGTTCCTCCCAGTAATAAAATTTTAAGTCATAAAAGAACTTCTTTTACTGTTGCCAAGTCCAATGAGACGGAATGTAATCACAGGTTAAGTAGTTAATGATATCTCCAAACCAAGGTGAATTTTCCTTAGAAGGAATTCTTTTCTTTAATAACTGCATGGTTGAAGGCATATCGATTCTAAACAGTTGTTCATCAGGAAACGAATCCTTAATTTCATTTCCTATTTCTTCCTCAGTTTCCATTCTACTTAGATGATCTGCTACTACATTCTCACTTCCTTTTTTATCTTTAATCTCAATATCAAATTCTTGAAGTAGGAGAATCCATCTAAGAAGACGTGGTTTCGCATCTTTCTTACTCAGTAAATATTTCAATGCTGAATGGTCTGTATAAACTATTACCTTAGAGCCAACAATATACGATCTAAACTTATCTAAGGCAAAAATTACAGCCAACAGTTCTTTTTCTGTAGTTGCATAGTTTAGTTGAGCTGCATTTAACGTATGAGATGCATAGTAAATAGCTTTGAGAATTCTATTATACCTTTGACCTAAAACGACTCCTACAATTAAATCGCTTGCATCACACATAATCTCAAAAGGTAAATCCCGATCGGTGCCACCAATACTGGTGCAGTAATCAACTTCGCTTTCAGGGTCTTAAATGCTTCCATACATTTACTATCAAAATTAAAAGATACTTCTTTTTCAAGCAAATGACTTAGAGGCTTTGCTATCTTTGAAAAATCTGCAATAAATCTCCTATAAAATCCTGCATGTCCAAGAAATCCTCTTAACGTTCTTAGATTAACTGGTGGAGGCAATTTTTCGATTACCTCGACTTTAGCTTTATCAACTTCAATTCCTACTTCAGAGATTCTATGACCTAGTACAATTCCTTCTGATACCATTAAATGACATTTTTCCCGATTAAGCACTAAATTGGTATCCTCACGGCGTTGTAACACTCGTTCTAAGTGTAACAAACGACCATTAAAAGAGTCTCCGTAAACACTAAAGTCGTCCATAAAAATTTCTAAGAATTTCTCAACCATATCGAAAAAATATAGACATCATACATCTTTGAAACGTAGCGGGAGCATTACATAAACCAAACGGCATTCTTTTATACGCAAAAGTTCCATAAGGACATGTGAAAGTAGTCTTTTCCCTATCTCTGCTGCGCAATGAATATCGTAAATAACTTTGAATAACCATCTAAGAAACGATAATACTTATGTCCACTTAAACGTTCCAACATTTGTACTATAAATGGAAGTGGATGATGATCTTTCTTAGTATGATCATTTAGTTTTCTAAAATCAATGCACATTCGATATCCTGTAATTTCCCTTGTTGGAATCCATTCATTCTTATAATTCTCTTTCACTGTGAAACCTTCTTTCTTTGGTACAACTTGAGTTGGACTTACCCATTCACTATCCGATATAGGAAAGATTATTCCCATTTCTAATAGCTTAATAACCTCTTTCTTAACGATTAACTGTAAATTCGGGTTGAGGCGGCGTTGCGGTTGAATACAAGGTTTAGCATCATCTTTTAGAATTATCTTATGAACACATATCTCCGGACTAATACCTTGAATATCGGCAACTGTCCATCCAAAAGCTTTCTTATGCTTTTTCAACATTCCTAGTAATTGATCTTCTTGTTGCTCCGTTAAAGTTGATGAAATAATAACTGGTAAAAGGTTATCATTTTCAAGAAAAGCATATTTCGATTTAAAGGTAACGGTTTCAATTCCGGATTCTTAGGCGGATCTTCTATTGATGATTTAAGAACGGTCCTTCTAGTTCTAATTCTAAATACTTATGCCATGGTGGTTTAAAAGTAAAACTTCCTTTATCTAGAGAAAGGATTATCTCTTTCATTTCAATGTCTTCCTCATCTTCCTTATAGACGGACATCGTTAAACATTCTTCTAATCTATCTTCAAAAGTTGGTAAGCGATTATCATAGACGAATGAATATCTTCTATAAAAGAACATGATTACGGTGATATGTATTGATGGTTCATAGCTTTGAAAATATTGAAAGCAACTTCATCTTCATTGACTCTCAAAATTAATTCTCCTTTCGAACATCGATTAAAGTTCTCCACAGCTAGAAATGGACGTCCTAAGATAAGCGGCGCTGAAAATCCTTCTTCCATTTCCATAACTACAAAGTCTCTTGGAAAATAGAACTTGTCTACTTTAACCAATACGTCCTCAATAATTCCCTTAGGGTACTTAATCGATCCGTCGCCATTTGCGAGTCATTTCGATCTTAGTAAGCTTTCCTATGCCTAGCTTTCTATAATCCTCATAAGACATGAGATTTATACTAGCTCCAAGATCACATAAGACCTTCTTAAACAAAAATCCTCCAATTTCACACGGAATCGTAAAACTTCCGGGATCTTTTAGTTTAGGTGGTAACTTATCTTTGCGAGTGCGAGAACATTCTTCATTTAGGCATATATTCTCATATTCCTCTAATTTTTTCTTATTTGATAGTATATCCTTCAAAAACTTTCCATAGGTAGGCATATTTATCAGAGCTTCGATAACAGGGATATTAACATGAATATGACGAAAAGTATCAAGGAAACGAGCATACTTCTGATCAGTCTTAATCTTTTTGATTTGATCTTTAGGTGGAAAAGGTAAAGATTCTAAATCTACAACCTTTGGTTTCGAAGTCATTCTCTCTTTTCCTTTATCCTTTGGAGTATTACTTGATCGCCATGTTTCAGGTTCTTGAATTTTTTCTTTTAATTTGTTCCCTGAATCAATCTCTACTTCATACTCCTTCAGTTCTTCCTGTTTCTCATCCTTGTTTTCTTTATCTTCTACTCTAACATGTTCCTTAAATAGATTCCTTAAATCTTTATCCATGGGATCTTTCAAAATTCTAGGGATTTTTACCCATTTTCACCTTCCTTCTCGGGTTCCAAACTTCTATTCCTTTTCAAGAACTTCTCTATGATTTCTTCTTCCTTATCCGTAAAGTCAAGTTCATCTTTAGTCTCTTCATTTTTATCTAAATCATTTTCTACTTCATTATTCCCGAAGTTTTCTACTCCATTACTACCATAGAGTTTCCTACTTCTCGTAACTACAACATTTACCTCTCTTGGGTTTCTTTCAGTATTACTTGGTAATCCTCCAGGAGGTCTACTGTTGTTACGTTCACCTTCCTACTCAAATGATCTTCCATATTCCTTAATGAAGCTTCTATCGTTCTCATTACGGTATCATGTCCATTCATAGATGTTTTCATTGAACTCGTATCCTTCTTGTTGAACCTATAGAAGTCATCATTGTTTCCATATTCTTAGCTTGAGTAGATACTACACCCATCATATTTTCCATCGAGTTTTTCCCATTTTTCAACCCCTTCGCAGGTTGAGTTGAACTTTGAGTTCTTGGTATACTTTGAGTGGTATGTTGAGGATAGGATCTTGGTAATGATTGTAAATTCTGATTAGATGTATTTCCTTGATAAACTTGATTATTATTCATATTCTTATACTGAACTGGATATGGCGGTTGTCCTGGCTTACTAGGGTTTTCAGACCATCTAAAAGTTGGGTGGTCTCTTCTAATAGCATTAAATGAGTTTGAATATGCATTGTTCAAATTCCTATGCTGCTGAAGAAAACTCACTTCCTCTCTTGAATATCCTGTTGGTTCTTCTATCCCTAATGACACATTATCATGATTTGAGTATTCAGTTGGAGTACTATTTTATGAATTTTGATTCTTACCTTGTTGTAATCCATCAAACTTTCTACTTAAATTCTCCAAATGTGCTAGAACTTCCGTATTTGACGTACATCCTTCTGCAAAAGCTACTTTTCTAGTGCTAGAACCGGTTTCCCACATTCTGTTGTTTTTGGAAATCTTTTCTATAGCATCGTAAACTTTTGAGCTTCACTCATCATTAACGAACCACCACATGCATGATCTACATACGCACGTGAATCTTTTCTTAATTTACGACGAAAAAGTTGAATTTGCATATCTAAGGAATAACCATGATCGGGACAAGCTCTTAACAATTTTTTAAACCTTTCCCACGCATTCCCAAGTGTTTCTTCAGATCCTTGTCTAAAATTAGCAACCTCGACCTTTAATTCCAAATTCCGTCCTGGAGTGAAATATTGTTTCAGAAATTCAGTTTGAATATCCTCCCAACTAGTTAACGAGTGGTGTGGAAGAGACATAAACCAATCTCGGGCTCTTCCTTTTAAAGAAAAAGGAAACATAGTCATCCTCGTTAATTCCTTATGAGCACCTTGACTTTTGGTTGTATTGCACGATTCTTCAAACGAGATAGAGATGATGATGTGGATCTTCATCATCTTCTCTAGAAATTGGGCTCTTGCGTCAATTAAACCAAAAAGATGAGACTTAATTTCGAAATTATTCGCTCCTTCATTCGGTAAAAGTATGGGATTATTAGTCGGTTTCTCCTTACGGTTTGATCACGAGATAGGTCTCGGGTTTGGCGGATTGTTACAATTATTCGGTTCCGATCTTGATTGTTCCTATTATTATTATTCGATTATTATTAATATTAACGGGGTTTTGTCCATGCCCTAAAGCATGATCTAGCCTCTGTTCGTTTGTTTCATCACTAGTTTCGACCATTTCTTTATTTTTATTAGAAGATGATTCCGTTGGAGATTTTCCAAGGAGTCTAAAATTTGGTTTGACCACGTTTACTCTCTATCCGCAAGCGCCTTTCGTAAGCGTTTATATCGGGCTTATAAGGAGTAAGTGAGGCTTTACCGCTTACGGTCATCAACTAATTAAAATAGAAAAATGCTCGAGTTTTAAAGAAGAAGAAAATTGGTACTAAAAGAAAGTAGATACCAACGAAAAATAAAAAAGAAATGTGATAAGAAGAGTGTTGGTTTATCCTCGAGAATTTTAAGCTAATACAAGTAGTAACCATACACAAAAAAAAAAAATTAGCGACTTTGTCTCCCCGGCAACGGCGCCAGAAAGCCGACGTCACCAAACCGGACCTTAGAAACGGCGTCAAGAAAAGGACGGACCTATTCTAGGTTAGACGGATCCTAACCGGCGAGTGTACCGGGTCAAATTGTAGTGATAAAGTGGTGAGTCGGGTGTCGAATCCTCGGGGAAAAAAATGGTAATTTTTTTAAGTGTGGTTAAACACCAAAGAGAGCTGCTATTAACTCGATCTAAACCGCAATTTTATAACACGATTACTACTACTCTAACTAACATAAAATAAATGCATAATTTAAAAGTTATTCTAATATAATATATATAGATATATAAATATATATAGATGTACATAAATAGTAAAATATATATATATATATATATAAATATATAGATACCAATATATAGTTTATAGACTAGACTAGCCAAAGTATATGTAATCAATTTATTCGATCTTTTCAATTAATAGAATGTGTTCGATCTTCCTTTTTATTAGGTCTAATTGAGTGAATGAAACGGTGTACTCCTAATGTCAACAATTCCTCCTCACACGAGCGTATGAAATTGTCATATGTCAAATTGTCATCGATCCAATGTCCACAACTTGCCCCATGCTAAACTTAGTTAGTCAAAACAGTACCGAGTACAAATCTACCCCGGATAAAAGAGGTGATTCCATTTGTCAGATGGCCGATGTTATTCAAGAGGCTCCGGTTGTCAAGCGGATCGATTTAATACAAACGGTGTAGTTTCAATTAAATTGTGATTTTAACATTATTAAGATCTCGAGTACAAATTTTAATAAGATTTATCTTTCCGGGACAAATCGCCCCCGGGTAGGAAATAGGATTCCGTTAATCGGACGGCCATTTTTACCCTCCGGTTTTTCTATTTTTACTCGTATCCCGACTTCTCTGCAGTCGGTTCATCGCCAGGTTATATGTGGTATTCATCATGATTGATTACTTCATTCCGAATATGTTATCATTACGTAGCGAAATAGAAAAAGATTCATTTTACTCAATTTTAGTCAATTTTATTTTAACATCATTCCTTTAACGAAAAGATCGAAATAATACGATTACATAACTTTGGCTAGTTATTAGATTTAGCCTAATAACATTATAAAAACTAAAAAGAAGAAAATAACAAACATAAACATAATTATTATAGAAATTACCCGATTACAATGCTTGATTCGAAATCGTCTTTTTCCGGACATTATAACGACTTCGACAACACCGAACCTTCGAGAATTTCCCGAGCATTACTACCGTACTACTACTACTAATTTATTTTGGCATAAAGCCTATTTACAAACTAAGAAAGGAGAAGAAAAAGAGAAAGAAGAGGGAGAGAATATATATAGAATATTGTATATATATATTGGTACACTCCAAATGAAGCCTCGATGCTCCCCTTTTATAGACTTTCTTCCTTCCCGGACCGGTCCCGAAAACTTGCCGGATCGGTCCGGTGTAATGATGACAATCATTACGGTTTGTTATCGACATGTGCAAGCATGTTACCCTTAATCATCACTTGTCTTTGTGTAATTATATATATAATTATATATAATTACACGATTAACTTCTAAAAATCGTAACTTGAATTCTTGATATCGAATGACATAATCGAACTTCCGTTGAAAAGCTCGTTGAATTCTCTACAACTTTCATCAAGACCACTTCTTCGAGAAAACTTATTCTCGATGAGCCATTTGTATTATACGTCCTTTTTCGAGATTCGAAACAATTATTCTCTTGATCATTTATATCGGTGACGCTTTATAACTTCCTTTCAACGACTTGTATTGACTTCAAAAAGTGTCGATACTCGGGATTTCGATTCATCTTAGGATTACGCAATGAAATAAACACAAAATACCCGTGTAAAATAGACACAATATTCCGGTTACTAAAACCGGTACAAAAACTACAACTTTTTATTATAAATACTAACTTTTACTACTAACTATACTAAACTGCAAAGATTAATATTTTATACTAATTATATCATAATTTTAGATATTTTACATAGAATTTGTCAACAAAACGTAATAAAATCACGTAAATTCAATCATATAAAAATAATACATCAGCTTCTCGGGTCAAAAAGTGAGCGTTGCCAAATCTAAATTTGCTGCATCTGAAAACACAGATCAACCAGATTACGAAAGCCTTGAGTATGTCTCATACGGCGTACCTCGAAAAATACCTCGGCGTCCCTCTCCACCATACTTGGCTTAAAAAGACGATTTCCAGGGCATTGTGGATAAAACCCGGTCGAAACTTCAGCCTTGGAAGGCAAATAAGCTTTCAAGAGCTGGTCGCGCCATTCTTTCTCAAACGGCGCTTTCTACAACACCGTATTATCATATGCAAACGGTTCGTCTGCCTCCTACTGTAGCATGGAACCTTATATGCCAACCGAAAAATAAGGGTGGTCTGGGCATTCGAAACGCAATTGACATGAATATCGCTTTCCTTGCAAGATTGTCTTGGTAGATGTTGACGGAGCGAGGCAAGCTTTGGGTCCAAGTACTTAACCAAAAATATGGCTCCCTACTCGATGAACCCAAAGCAAATTGCTCCTTCATATGGCGACACGTATGTTTTGCGGCAAAATCTCTACTCGATGCTTTTGATTTTGATGAAAATGGAAATGCTCTATGGAAACCAACGATGTCCGGAAAATTTACGGTGCCTACCATGAACTCCAAGACTACACTCTTAGTGCACATACTACTCATAGTGGCGTTTGGAAGCTGATATGGGCGATTAAGGGACCGCTTCGTGGCAACATGCTATTATGGTTGATTCATCGAGACGCCCTTCCTACTGCAGGACTATTAAAAGCGAGACACGTAGGAGATAATGATGTGTGCCTTGGCTGCGGCACTCGGCCCGAGTCCACGTTGCATGTGATGAGAGACTGTTGCTGGGCTACATTTGTGTGGAAACAAGTCATCCATCGACATTGTTGGACGCTTTTTCCACTGCCAATGAGACTCCGATTTGGCTGGAAAAATGCTTGAGTACAAATATGTACAAACACGACACTATTGAATTTTGGAGATTCTTATTCCGAGAGATTGTTCAGGGACTTTGGTATTGACGCAACCATGAGACCCACCACGGAGACCGATCACGCCCCCCGAAGATGATCTTCATTTCGAAAGCTATTCGACGAGCACGGGAACTCAGACTAGCTTGGAGCTGACTTCTTGCGTTTTTTCACTATAGAAAAATTAGCCTAGTGCTTTGTACAGTTGTTTTTTGAACACTTTTGTACATTTTGTTGATTTTTAATAAAATATCCGGTTTCGATAAAAAAAAAAAAAGAATAAAAAATTTGAAATATGGTGAAAAAAATTTAATGATCGAAAGTCTAAATTAAAAGTACGACTGTTTAAAAATTTTAGTTTTATCAAAAAAAAAAAAAAAAAAATAGTAGCAAAGAAGATAATATATTTTTTTTTTTTTTGGAGTTGAACGTTTTTCATGAAAATAAAAAATAAACAGCTACATGTCCAACTTGTTGTTCGCATTTGGGGGAAGTTTTTAGGTGTTGTCTCCATACGGTGTGGAGACACCTGTGGTAAAGACGTGACCGGTTCCGGGCCGGTTTCGGGTCCAAAATGAAACCGGAACCGCCGGTTCCAATTTCTAGCTGGTTCCGCCGGTTCTTGGGAACCGGCGGGTTTGGCGGTTCCCCGGTCCGGGTCCTGGTCTCGGCGGTTCCCGGGTCAGACGGTTCAGATCACGGTTCCGATCACGATTCCACCCGGTTCCAAAAGAATCAAAAAAAAAAATCCAAAAAAATCAATTTTTTTTTACAAAATTTGTATAACTTACGTTAAAATTAATAATAAATTCTAATTGGTTTTTAAACTATATATAATATTTAATTTCATAACTATGTTTTAAAAAAAAAGCACACGGCTTGTATAATATTTAATTTCAACCAATCTATATATAATATTTAATTTCATAACTTATATTCTTGATAATTTGTAAGTAAATTAAAGAATATAGTTTTCTAATTGTTTATTTTTTATGATTGATTTGTAAGTAATATTTCATATAGTGATTACGATGATTTATACTTATAATATTATGTATATAAGTTGATTTTATATCTTAATGAATCGAGGCAATATGTATATAAAAGTTGTTTTATTAAGAGAATTCACATGACGCGGTGTACACGTCCAATTCACACCGCGTTGGATCAACCATTATTATTTACTTGAAGATATCCCTCTCATGTTGATTTTTTCAGACCGTTTCAAAATGGACTGAAAGATTGTATGCTAACATGGTACGACATTTTGGTGAGACTCACCTTTGGGCACCTATGATTAGAAGGAGCGGTCAACATTACCCTCGTAGATGGACCCCTGAAGTCGTTCGGACAACCATTTTGTTTCTTGCCTATCACCTTCATGGTACTGTAAACCACATTGAACCGCCCATTGAGATGTCAATCCTTGCGTACGCTTTTCTTACGAATGAGCTAATAGATGTAGGCCAATACATCGTGGAAAGAATTGGCCAGATAGCTATGGGCAATGCAGGCGATGGTTATATTTTCTTTCCATTTCTTATCACCGCTTTTGCTAGAGAATTCAGGGTACCGCAATATGATACGGACAACCTTTCTGGACCCAATGAAAACCTATTTTATACGAATAAGAGAGTAGGATGTAGTTTATTAATATTTTGTAACATTTAAATTTAATTTGATTAGTCAAAGTGTAAAATTTTTAATTTGTGCTCTTCCTTGTCACAATAATTTAAATAGTAGTAGTATTTGATTATTTGATTAGTCAAAGTGTTACGATATATTTCGGCTAAAAAATAATAATAAAAAGCAATATATTAGTATGTTGTGACACTAGTAAAAACTAAAAGCAACATTTTATGGTATATTTTATACATTAATTAACAACACCATTTATAAATAAAACAATTGCTAAGAAAATAAAGAAAAATAACATGGATTAACTTTTAACATTCATTATAACGACCATTTTCGATTACATTAATTTATTACAATACAATAAATGATAGATAAATTCAACATAAATGATGGATACCGATTATTCTACGTAACGGTTACATTGATAAAACTAAATTAATACAACAAAACACTACAACAAGCAACATTCAACATTGATATTACATCGATTTTTCATAACGTGCATGTTGACGTTGTTACATGTCACATCCTACCCGGCTACCCGTTTCGACGTCTCCGCACATCATGCATATAATTTTCATATTCCTCGGAATGCCTTATTCGTAAATGTCGCATATAAGAACCAAGCCCGATTCCACGCGTCCCCGAGATTACGGTAGGATACGTATTTTCACAAACGTTACAAACAACCTTAAATTTTGAATGATTCACTTCCCCGGTAGTTTCATCGGTAAAAGAAAGAAACGAGAAAATAAAGGCATTTTCTTTTTCGGAAAAAAAAATTGAAAAGCGTAGGCTCGCCGCTTATATAGGAGTTTCGCCGACTTATGAAGGATCTGAAGGTAAACACAATAATAGACATTGCAAAATAACATATTTCGAATGTGATAAAGTAAACGAATTTATTCAAAACAACTTCAAATCACTATCCAAAATATATTATAATGGTAGATAATATTATAATATGTGAGTTAGAATATGAGAGATAGAAGAGAATTGTGGGTAAAAAGTGATCAAATGGATATGTATTTATAGTGTGATGAGTGTGTGATATTTTAAAATAAAATAAAATAAATTCAAATTTTTTGAATATATATACGTTGGTCAAATTGGAATGTTGGTCGAATTTTGAATGAAATTAAAAATATAAAATAAAAAAAAAAATTTATAACAAAATATAAAACCGCCGGTTCGGGTCCTCCGGGCCGGTTCCGGCCGGTTCAACCGCCGGTTCCGGCTGGTTCGTTGAACCGCCGGTTCCGGGCCGAGCCGGGTCCGGTGGAACCTAGAATTGGGTAGGAACCGTGGAACCGCCGGTTCCGTGGACCCGTGAACCCGTGGTCCCGTGGAACCGCCGGGTTGGACCCGGGAACCGGCGGGTCCGAACCGGATTTGGCAACGGAACCGCCTAGGTCTACTGTGGCAACATACGGGCCGGGTCCGGTGGAACGTAGACGGTCCATATGTTGCCACACGGTGTCTCCACACCGGTGTGGAGACACCACCTACAAATTTCCCCGCATTTGGAGTTGGAGCAGTGTAACATTTTTTTTTGGTTTACTTCCATTTTTTTTATTTTATAAAAAAAAATCACATAGATTAAGAAAATAATTAATATGTTTAAAATATAGTATTGAAAATGTATTTTTTTTATTGAGATGTAAATACTTTGTTGGTAAAAAAATTTATCCTTAATTTGTAAAGGAAGAAAAAAAAAAGGGTGAATAAGCCAAAGTCCACTTTTTAATACAAAATTAATAAACAAGACACACTCATTTTTTTAGTTGTAAAAAGGACAAACAATATCTGACGGACACAAATACCCTTGAAGTAGCGCGCACACAACATACTATTACTTCCTGCTGCTCTCTTTTTTTCCACCAAAATTCATGTTTTTTTTTTTTTTTTTATTTTGAGATCTCATACGATATCCTTTTTGAAAGCCGAAAAAACATTTGCATTAATCGAAGCGTTTTTTTTTATAAACGATCGTAACTTTTGATTTAGAACACCGATTTTCAAAATTCTTTCACCAAAATTCATATTTTTTTCTCTCTCTCATTTTGAGCTCTCATACGATACCCTTTTGACGTAGTTATTGAAAGCCGAATTTAATCGTAGCGTTTACACTAACACAATATCAAACACAATATCAGTAACGCAATATCAGTAACACATTATCAGTAACACCATTACCATTAACATCATCACCATTACCATTACCATTAACACAGTATCAGTAACATCATTACCATTACAACAACACCGACACCCAATATTCCTTTATGGATTAAAACGGAAACAAGTCGTAAACTAAAATTCATTTGGACAATAATTTAATCACATTAGCACCTAAAAAACTTGTGTATTTTCAAATAACACATTCAATCACAATGGAAAAAAATTTACAACATATATGATAAACAACTTTAACATCAACATATATGATAAATAAGTTACATCAAGGAAATGATTACTCGTGCCATTTCTATAAAAAAAAACATAGATTTACGAAAACCAACTAACTAGTAGTATGTAAATACAACATATGGCTCTTAGGAATGTGATGATCTTGATTTTTTTTGTATACTTGTGATGAAACACCAACATTGCCTCACCATTTTGAATCAACAGCCTTCAATCACTTGGGCCAAAACCACCTGCAATGACACCTTTTACTAACAATACATTGTGATATTAACAGTATCAGTAACACAATATTAGGCTCATGTAAGGCTCATTTAAGGCTTAATTCAAGTGACTACTTCAAGGCACACATATCTGGCTCATATAATGCTCATTTGAGGCTTAATTCAAGGGACACGGTATCATATCTGGCTCATATAAGACACATATAAGGCACACAATATCAGTAACAGTATCATATAAGGCACACAGTATCAGGCTCATATAAGGCTAATTTAAGGCTTAATTCAAGGGACTACTTCAAGAATCTTCCCTCTTGTAGCCTACAAATCAAAATTACATGACAAACTATGAATTTAACACAAAATAACAAGAAACCCATGAATTGAGCTTTGATTCCTCCATTGTTCTTCACCATTCATGAGTTCAGATTACCCGTCAAAATGAGCTGAATTGCTATGGTGAACTGCACAATATGTTAAAAAATAAAAATAAAAATGCACAATCTGTTCCATGGTTGTAACCATACATTCAAGCCTTTAGACTGATAAAACTCAATCAAATAAGAAACATTTTCATGACCTATAAGGACAATACTTTCTGCTTCATTAGCAATGGATACTCTGCCACACTTACAATTAGTATACATTCTCCAAAATATGCTTACAATATCAAATACATCACAACGTTGCTACTTCTTCCTCCACTCATCATCATTATCGATTGCAATTAAATTCGAGTAATTGATTGAAAAAAGAAAATTAAATGACGAGTAATCAAATCAAAGAAGAATATGCAATAAAATTCGTAAATCTGTATACAAAAGAATGGTAGTGAATAAGAAAATGATGGTTTAGATAATGATGCAGCTCGGTGAATATGGTGGTCCGGAAGCACACATGAAAAGTGGAGTTTTCCGGCAGCTACCTTCATCTTCCAAAAAAAAAAAAACAGAACAAAAGATGAAGAAATTGCCAAAAATTGCACCTGCCATCTCAATCGGCTTGCCGGAGAAAGACTCCTCGCTGTTGGACGAAATCCGATCTGCTGGAGTGTCTTCTTCCACCAAGCGGTGCTGCTGTGGCCCTAATGTACTCCTCCACCTCCACCTCCACCTCCACCATACTTCTGCTCGGATTCATTTATGTTGAAGCTTTTGCGTTACGATTCAATTCTTTGCCTTTGTTGAAGTTTTGGTTTCTTGAAAATAAGGGTAAAATGGTCTATAGGAAAAAAATTGTTCTTATTACAACTAAAAAAAGAAATGTTAATTAATGCTTAATTAATGGGGAAAATGAACTTATACCTAATTTTTCCAAAAAATAATAAATGATACATTGAAAATGTAAAATGATATATAAATAAAAAAAAAAAATTTTGAGATGTGACCGATAGGAAGGAGTATATTTTTAGATGAGGGTGTATTTGTCTAGTGAGTATTATTTTTTTACAACTTTTTAAATAAGGTATCATATTTTTTATTACAGAATAATGTATCATATTTTTTCCTTATGTATTACAAACAATACAAAGTGGATTTTAAACAAATACTCTCATGTGTTTTTTTCTTCCCTAGTTTTTCTTGATAAAAAAAAACAAAAAAAAAAAAAAAAAACAAAGCCTTTTCGTAGTAGTTGATGTTCTGGGTGAGGGCAGCTAAGTCATTTTGCTAAACTACGAATCAGTAGCAACCAGCAAAGCTTCTCTAGCTATCGGCGCCACCCGCTCTTGCCGTGAACAGCCTTCGCCGCCAGGCTCCGCCGAAAAAGTGGATAAATTAATCGACGGATCAAAGCTATTGAAGCATCTTATCATTTGGGCCTTTATGGTACTGTTTTCTATTGAATTGTCTTTTTTTTTTTTTTTTTTCCACAGTGAGTTTTTTTCGTTTCTATTTCCTGGGATATTTCATTCTTCATGTCTTTTACTGCGGGCATCGCTAGATTTTTAGTTTTTCTGGCTTTAGCTGATCTCTTATCGATTGTTGATTCGATGTTTTCATAGGCGAATTCCTGTATTTTGTAGGATAGCATTTACTTGTTGTTTTTTTTTGTAAATCTTCATCAGGATCCTTGTTTTACAAGATTTTTCCGTGTGTGTTTCCTTTTAACCATCAAGCTAGAGTGGCCGAAAGATGAAGGCGGCCCAAAGAAAACGAAATTATTAATGAACGATGGCTTTGGGAGCTTGTAGCTTCGTAGGTTATGCAATTAGCATGGTTAGTTTGCAAGGTTGCGCTTTTCGGGAACTGACGATCAAATTTCCATTAGCATGGTTAAGTTAAACCAGAACAATTTTAAGGGCAATATTTGTGTGGTTATTTATTTCTGCTTGAAACGTTTAATTTAGGAGGATTGTGTTCATGAATTATATATTTTATTGCTGTCTATCATTTCATATATACCCGTTAGGTGAACCTGATTAGATCTGTGATGTTATTCTGTGAAGCCTTGGAGATTCTGTTTGTTAGCATTCTGGAAAGGTGCATTCGTTGAAGATTTTTACTTGTGTTTCAGGTTACCTTGGATACTATGAATGTGGAGCTCAATCAAGGTGATGCACATGTTGCTGCCTCAGAACAACGTGAAGATATTGGTTAGGAATCTGCAGATACTTCATTTGTTAATTAGTTGTAATGAATGTTTCTGTACTTCTCTTTGTTTCATGTTTTGTTTGAGATAGTGGTTCTGTGATGAGGGAAATGTGTCTCCTGTTTTTGAATATTAGAGAGGAAAGCTCGAGTAGATGCTGTATGGCAGCAGATGAATAAAGGGGTTTCTGAGAAAGCTCTGAAATCCATTCTCAACAAGCGTAGTCCAAATGTTAAAAAATCTACCCAGAAGTCGTCCTCACAGGTTATTTTCATGTCATGCGTTCTGTCTTTCTAATTTTCCTGTAGTGAAGTTGGGTCTATGAATTTCAACCATATGTTCTTTTAGCAGAATTGGATGTCAGTTCTAAATCTTGCACCTAAGAAGACTCCTACTATTGACCAATGTGCAACAGCGTCTCATTCTACTGTTACTCCAGATGTTATCAGTGATGACGCCAAAAAACTCGCATCTGCTGCTCTTTTAGCGGTTAGAGATGCTGTTGCATCGGTTGCAGCTTCAGGCAAGGGCAAGATAGAGGTAATGAAATTCTTCTAAATGTTGAGTCCATCAGAATGTACTGTATATTTGAACCCTTTTTGTATTTTATGAATCCAACTGCAGGCATTTTCACATGAATAGTGTGATTGCAAGTTTAATATGTTTGCTACAGTTTGCTAAATCATCTCGAGTTATTTGGCTTTTGTACTTGAATATTGCTTTAGTCTTCTTGAAGTTTTGGAATTTTCAAAAGGATTTTTGTTTGTATTCTGCTGATGTTATTCACATGGCAGAATTCATGTCAATATTCTTATGAATTGGAATCATCTTTCTCATTTTGTGAAGAAATTATTCTGATCATTTTAGCTATTCATGTATGTTGGCTTGGATACAAATTTATAATGCCTCTATGACCACTAGCAGGTTACAGAAGTTCGAGACTTTGCTGGTGAAGAGATTGAAATGAAGAAAGTAGTTGATGGCGGCTCAAAGGAGGCATCTGGATCTGGAAAAGGTAAAGCCCCTGTTAGCACTACTTCTGCTGTTGATGCTGTTCTTGAACAAATCAGAAAGAAACCGAAGCTCAGTGTCCTTGATAAGACAAAGAAAGATTGGGGAGAGTTTAAAGAAGAAAAAGGGTTAGAAGAAGAGCTTGATGCATACAAGAAGAGCTCTAACCAATATCTGGATAAAGTCTCGTTCTTGGAGCGTACTGATTATCGGGAATTCGAGCGGGAGAGGGATGCTCGCCTTGCCCTTCAGTCTAAGAGGAAGCCTGATATGCGTGAGGACTTTTGATTTTGAGGCACCGCAAATTGTAAAGGGTGTTACTGACTGAAACAAAAAATGGACCACCTTAAGGGGGGGGGTTAGTTGGCTGCGTAAGTAACTTGACACGCCCTATCAAATGTGGGCTAACTCGTATTTTCACCGATGGATTAACGCAGTTGCATTTACATTTTTTTTTGGTCGGTCTGGCTGTGAGATTCAAATGCATTGCGTGATCTTTGTCCTTTTTGAGTCGGTACTTTGATGTGGATGCTAGGGCAGTGTGGAGAAGTTACAGTTAATTGATTTTAGTTGGTTTGGTCCTTAAATGTTAGTAGAACTTGATGTCTTTCTTTTCTCAACCAAAAAATAATAATAATAATAATAAAAAAAACAGGTCACTAAAGGGTTATATATTAGGAAAAGGTCGAGAATGTCTGCTTTTAAACTTGTTTGGGTTAAAAGGACACTGTAATTAAATAGTGGTTTAAAATAACAAAATAGTCGTAAACATCCGATAATACCAATAGTTAAATTAAGTTGGTTTGAATCAATTTTAACCACCAAATCCAAAAACTATGTGCAATTTTTTTGTTTCCTTCTCTGTCGATCATCTATTGTTCAGGACAATGTCTTTTTTTTTACACGCACGCACATTTTTTGTCTTCATTAGGGCTTGAATCCGCAACTTCCGGATTAAGGACCACAATACTAACCGTTGGGCGAATGCCTTGTTGGCGAGGACACTGTCTATTTGTGAGTTTTTATTTGGGTAGTTAGTGTTTAGATCTATAACTAAAATTTGGGGGAATTGTATGGGTTGGTTGGAAAAAAGAGGAATTGTTTGAGTTGTTTACAGAAATAGTCATTCTATTATATGTCAAAAACAACTCTCACAAATATTGTGTTCTTGTAGATGTAGTTATACTAAATATTAAGATGCAGTGACAATTCTTAAGAGAAAATTGTCACGGCATTTAAAGAGAACGTCCACTACACAATGTCACTACATAATGTCTCAACACAATGTTACTACACAATGTCACTACATGATGTCACAACATGTACAATTCACTACACAATGCCACTGCATAATGTCACTGCAATTAAAAAAAATGTCACTACACAATGTCACTACATAATGTCACTACACAATTTCACTACATAATGTTACTGCACAATGTCATTTTCAAATGTTAGTAGCATCAATTTCACTATTCCATTGTATATCAATGCATTCAATGTGTATTATTGGAAAGGAAAATCAAATTTCACAAATTATGTTGAAAATTTTCGAATGAGATATCAAAATAAATATGACGGATAATCTTTTTAATTAATTGCGGTATAGACATTATGTTATTGATATACATTTTTTTTAATTGCATTATGACATTAAAAAGATGATGATATTGTTAAAAAGATGATGACATTGTGGTCCTGGACCACTATAAACAAAGAAGGCAGCCAAAAATTAGGAGTAGAAAGAGGAGATTGTTGAGGAGAATAATACGCCTCTCAATAAAATGTTTTTGAGGGTGTGTTGGTAAATCTACCTATTATATTGTTCTTTTCATCATTTTAAATTAAAAATGTCCGATTTAACTACAAAAAAAACTTGTCCTATTTAATCATTTTTAATCTTAGTGTGTCCTTTTGACCCACTATCTTTTAAAAAAATATTATATTTACTGGTAGGAAACCCGTGCGATGCACGGAGAACGTTAAATTTAAAAAGTAAACATTTAAGAGAAATATATGTTATGAAAAAAAGATTGTGTTTAAAGAAACTAATATATAATGGTTAATAAAAAAAAATATGAAACCCGTGCAATGCATGGAATGACGTAAAATATGAAAATGAGTAATAAAATTTCATGTGAAAGTGTATACCAAAAAAAGTCACTAAAAAAATCTTTTTTAACAACAAATTCCAAAAGCACATTTACCATCAAAATAACATAAAGTATCACATAATTGAAGCAAAAGAATTTTGATAAACGCACAAAAGAGTTGATAAGATATCAACGGTGATTAGTAGAATAGTTGATCAAAAAAAATAAATTTGCAGAAGGAATAAAGGTAAACCTTAGCCTCAGAACATCCCATACAAATAGCAGGAAACATCCCATATCTATTTCTTTTTATTTTTCATCAACAAAATTTACCTATAAAAGGTCTTTCTGCTACAAAAAATATGCAACCTTAGCCTCAGAACACAATAGGATTAACTAACAGACTTATAAATCATGTAAGAAAAAAAGAAGTCAGGTAAGAATGTCCCTACTTGTATTTCTACTGTTTACAACATCCAATAACATTATGCATCAATTAATATACAAAGCACATGTAAAATGTTAGCATAGGAGCCATCGATTTTGTAAGAGTTGTAGTTACAATATTTACTCAATCCCGAACACCCACAGAAAAGATGTGAAGCACCAAACTTCGTCACCACACAACATCCGCCAAAAATGCAAGAAGCAAAAATAAATAAATAAATAAAATAATAATTGCAAGAAGCAACATAGTAGATTCTTCCAGCATATAAACCAAAATGAGCAAGCACCAACAACACGGCCATGGGAGACCCGAATCTGGATTCCTGTCACTCAATCCCAACAAAATAGACCAAGAAAAGCCACGAAAATAGCTTACAGAGAAGAAATATAGCATAGTGAAGATGATTAAATTTCAGCAAGCAGAAAATTGAGAAACAATAGAATCCAGCTGCTGAGGATCGCTAAGATTGTAAAAGGGCAGGAGAATGACATAATAAAACAACAGCCGATTCACATGGCTTCCAACATCCTTCGAAGCACTTTAACCCAATAATTAACTTGAAAGCATGGAAGTTTCCATTAACACACTTAGTTCAAGGAGTTTCATAGCTATATAAAAGAGGCCAAACTATTATTGAACGTAATCTGATAGCCAAAATTGTAGGAATAGAGCATCATACTTTCATAACCCACAACCAAAAATAGTCCTACTTCCAACAATGCATGTCTGTGTGAAGGTCAAGCTTCAAAAACCATCATCTGTCAACAAAAAATCTTATACAGCCTTTTGCAACAAAGAAATTTACGGGAAGCGAGCATCGAGCTACACATTTATACTTCTAAACTAAATTACTAAAGGTTCAATTACAACCATGAGTGAATCGATTTCCATGTCCTAATAAAATTTATACTCACAATTTCCAAAATCAAAATCAGATGGATGGTAGGTAAATGGCCATAATACCACTTTCAGACCAGGAGCATAATCTAATGCATTTTGAGGAGATATGTAAGACCTGCAATTAACCCACAATTCTAACCAAAAGTGAACATACCGAAAACATTAGTGGATGAAAATTGAAACAGAAATGCAAAAAAACGCCTAAAATATACATTAAAGAAAACATAAGCTTGAGCTCATTTGGACGCCAAAAGAAAAGAATCCTAAAAGTAGAACCAAAATCTCAAGTCGTAGTGCACGGAACACATCCAAAGTAATGAAATAACAATAGAGTGGAACGGTATCATTTAAAGAAGCAATACCATATCCATATTGCGAAAGTCACACAGAAAATGCCTACATCTCACATTCTTTTGATAAAAGCTCATTTCCCTGCAATATAAAAGTCACACATCTTACATAAATCATGTACTATTCAGAGGAGAAGATTTAGAAAAATAAAAAAGGAGAAAACAATCAATTCAAGATTATCCCAACAGAGTGGATATCAAAACAAAAAAAACTATTAAAGCAAATAATACCATATATCTCAGCAGTCATCACATCCAACAAAACAAAATGCATACCTACGTTCATGGGATACCAAACAAACGTACACAAAAATAAAAAGTAATCGCCATTGGAATAAAAATTGAAAAGTTACCTTTGCACACCTAACCTGCTAACTTGGAGTAAGAACCATGTTTAAATAGACAATGTATTTCCAAGCTAAAACTATATTAATACTATTTTTTATCCATAAGCTCATGATACTTTGAAACATGGTTTTGATTGCCAAGGTTAAGCCAAATCAACTGGTTGACTTCATCTGCTCAAAAAAAACATCAAAACTATTAAAACAATAAAAGACATAACACAGTTACACAAAATTTGGAATATGCGTTTAAATAAAGTATCCAATAAAAAACAAATCAAAGTAAAGCAAATCAAATGGCAGAAAATGATGTTAAAAAAATGAAATAAGAAATGGCAAAAATGATAGAAATAAGGCCCCAACCCCCACCCCCCTCCAAAAAAAAAAAAAAAAAAAAACTTGTTAATCATGAAAAACGGGGAATGATTGCTCTGCATTGCGAATGTATTACCGTTTCCATATTAGTAGAAAAATAGCATTGCGAATGTATTACCGTTTCCATATTAGTGGACAAATAGGAAAAGTTGCTCGATAGGCCGAGACGAAGCTGACGACATTTCTTTTCCTTAAACAAACGCGCAAACAGTGAGATATCTTTCATATAATCATGGATATGACTCAGAATTATGGGTGTGAAAAAAATGATAAAAAAATAAAAGCCATTAGCCAAAATAGTTGGGAAATTGCAATTTCTTTGCAGAAAAAAAAAATCAAACCTTTGAAAATTGATGCAGAAAATTCAAAATCACAAAACCAAAAAAAAAACTACATTAAAAACCCACAGATGTGCATATTGTTCTTCATCGAGAATTCAATAATTACTGGGAAAAAAACAATTATAAAATTGCAATCCATATGAAAAAAAAATCTCAGATCTATTATTTGATTCTCAAAACCATAAGAAAAACAAACTGCTATTTTGGAATTTGTGGATCAATGGGTGATATTTTATGGAAGGGGAAAGGGAAGAGGAGAAAGTGGTGATGGTGATGATGACGGTTGCTCTTAATGCGGCAACGAAATGGAGGGAGTTACAGCAGGAATTGGAGTGGATAGTGGGGTTAGTGGGGCAGTTTGAGTATGTTATGTGTGTATAATCTGACGGGAGAAAAAAAACTTGTGGGGTCATAGAGAAGTGAAGAACCGGGTCAGAAGCGGGTCAATTGACCCAGGTCAATTGGCGTTTTTACTGTAAAATATTAATATAGATTGTCAAAATAAACATTATTTTTAATGAATGACACAACTTGAATTCACACGATTAGTTATGATGTGTCTACATCATTATCAATGAGTCGTTTTTTATAATAATCAATGAGGCATTGGTCCAGTGATAATTACTGTAGCTACTTAACCCGGAGTATCCAGGTTCGTGTCACAGTGCGGACAAAAAGTGTGCGTGCGTATATTTCGTTTCTGAAAAAAATATGTAAATGCACACGTTGTAACCAGTGGCGGACGCAAGATTTTTTTTTAGCGGTATCTATAAATTTTTGTAAGAGTAATTTCTTTTATCAGCGTTGTCTATAATTGGTTTTTTTATAAGTAAACTTAAATAATTTATCATTACCTCTGGTTGTGCCTCGTTATGACCGAGTAGTTGTGTTTGAATCATTACTCCTTAGAAAATACAATCGACTATAATTTGATTTGAGTTTTTTTTTTTTTTTTTAGTGGATTTTTCGGGTAGTCTGTGAAAGAAAGCAAGAAAATAAAAATGTAAAAGCAAAGCAAAGTAAAAGCTGACAGCTGAAAGAGTTTTAAAAAAAATTTTTAAACCGATTTATGCTGAAGAACCTTTTGAAAAAAACCTATGCACAGTCATATACATCTATAGAATGATCAAGGCCACAATAATGAAATTTTTTTATAATACAACTATTGTATTAAGATCGTACAAAAGTGGTAAAATTACAACATTTCATTTTTAACATTTCACAAACGATTAAAGTGTATTATATGAAAAAAATAAAAAAAAAAAAGCTCTAATATATTTCATTTAGTATAACTGTCATACAAATACGAGGGACAAAACTCCCATATAAAGTGCTGATACACCATAATACCACTGATTAAATAAAATGTTGCGATTAATAAGGGTGTAATTAAATATATAGACAGCTCCAGAAAAGAAAAAGGAAAAAAAAAAAAGGGGGGGGTTGATATGTAATGTAATGTAAAACCTCCATCACAGTGATAGTACAGCTATAACAAGCATACAGCTCAACAGCAGTAAGAACCAGGAAGACCTCAATGCACAAAATTTCCCGGTGTCTTTTTTCGATGATGATCTATAAACAACACTCGACGCCATGTCTATAAATAACCCGACCACTGCTATCAACCCGAAACTCAAGCATACAACAAATATAACTATACCCTTCTTCTCCATATGTTCCTGCTTCCTCCCAACTTTTTCCACCTCCATTCTGCAACAAAAAAGTTTGAAATTTAGACAACTTTTCGAAACATACTTCGCGTCCGTGTAAGTAATTAAAAGTGAAGAGAAAAATCACCTCAGGTTAACATTGCTTCTCATAATCTCATCCAGCTGCAAAGAAACTAGTGATTTCCAGGACATTAGATCATTCAACTCTTCATTCTGCAAACAAACAAAAAAAAAAAAAAAAGTATGTGAGAGTTAACAAATACTGAACTATAGCGCCACATCAAAAATCGGCTTTTTAAAGGTCAATTATCGGTGTGGTGTCACAGTTGGTTAAGTGTATAAGATCATAAAGAAATAGACACGAACCATAGCTACTTTGCTGTCCCAAAACGTCCTCATGTCTGATCTCAGATTCTCCAGAACCGGCTTTTTATCTGCTATTTCTTTATCTAGTTCCTTGAATATGTTTCCATATCTCGAATTCAACTCCTCAAGATAGCGTTCTATGACTGACAACCCCAGATCTAAAGACCGAATCTTTTTCATTAATATCTTAAGAACACTATCCCCAGGCATCCTGTTAACGTGTTGATGACGAAGTTCATCTATTGGATCAGGTACATCGACTGCAGACAGACCGTGTCTCACATCAGAGATTCCCAATGGAGTGTCGAGGTCCACATCCTCACCAGTATTTTGTTGACGGACGCCTTCCATCGGGGCAGGAGGCTGATTGGACATAGGTTTCGTGTCACCACCGTTAGATTCATTAGGTGTGTATGCTTTATCATCAACTGATATCAGATCTTCAAGCATCATTTCAACTGCGTCGATTCCATATACTTCCAAGGCACTCAACGTACAATAAAACTCTGAACCATAGTGACTAAGTAAATTCAATCTGAGGTATCGTACCCACTTAGGCTCGGGTAGAACGAATTTCTGACCATGCTTAACGTTTCCAGCAGTAAAGTTACCAAGTTTTACCCAGGATGTAGTTGGATAAACAGGACTACCCAGCAACTCGAATTCTTTTAAATTAGACGAGTGGTGCTCGAAGTTTCCTATTTGAATAGTGTCTACCAAGGTCTCTTCTGAAAGTTCTAATTCAACAAACTTTTGATCAGCAGAACACGGGTTCCGAAGATACTTGTCTTTGTCTCCACTTAAGATATTTGCAGCACCTTTAGCTTCTTTATTGTTATCCAAGACTTTGGCTCCTTTTGAAGATGAGGCGTAGTTATAGACTGCTCCCCCAGGCTCAACTCTATGCTTAATGCTACCAGATTGACCACCTGTGTTTCTGCTCCGTGAATTGATAGCTTTGTTTTTGAATTCATCAAGACCTAAAGGTACAGCACGAAATGACTTGTCATGTTGCAAAATATCTTCTCCTGAATTTAAAGGTAGATCCGGCTTCTCGGCTTCATGTTGCTCTTCGACAGGGGAATCTTGTTTCAGATTATTTTCCAACGGTTTGTCCCTGATGATACTTTCAGCATCGGTTGTCTCACATGTATTTTCTTCTGTTGCCTTTAAAGAATCAGAATCAGAGGAAGAAATTTCTTCAACCTCGGGTTGCACAGAATGTACTACTCTAGGTTCTTCATATTGGGTCGATATTTTCAATTCTCGTGGAGATTCTCCAGAGCCATCTGAAAAACAATCAAAAAGGACATTCAATATACTCATAAATGATAGGAAGAAAGAACCAAGTAGAACGCAGTTTGCACATCATCATATACCCTAATTTTGAAAGGCCTAACTTCCAAATGGAAATGGAGCCAAAATAACAACAAAAGGCACCAAATCCAGCAGACTGAACAATGTGTTAGTAGGATGAATCCCCGACTAATCAAAGCAATAAATGAAAGCTACAAACAATGGCCGAACTTCCAAATGGAAATGGAGCCAAAATAACAACAAAAGGCACCAAATCCAGCAGACTGAACAATGTGTTAGTAGGATGAATCCCCGACTAATCAAAGCAATAAATGAAAGCTACAAACAATGTAAAGTGAACTAACCATTGTATCCATCACCTCCACCAATCCATATGTTCAATAGGAAAATGAGCCCCCATATGAGAAATGCGAGAGAAAAAGAAAGCTTGTACCAGTAGTAGCTAAAACCAAAAACTTTTTGAGATGCCCTCCTCAGCAGAAGAGCTCTACGTGATCTCTGCATCGTTCATCAATGCGGTCTTCTATAAACCAGCGTAAAACAGCTAGATGCTAGAAGCAGCTACATAAAAGAAAAGGAAAGGGGGTGAGTACACAGCAATCATATTAATAAACATTTACCAAAACAAGCAAATATATCAGATCATACAGTCAAAGAAAATCCATTCATGCTGAAATGGATATCCAACGCCTGAAAGGACCAATAATTATATCAATTAACACAAAAAATTGTTGAGTATTTTCCTGGGCAGAGGCCCTTTCAGGGGAGTAGGTGAGGGATTTGGTAAATTAATCTATTTTAAGTTTGTGAAAACATAATTAAGCAGCTATTAGATTTGACAAGGGGGATGAAGAAAGTTACTAAATCCCAGCATCTTAATGTATTCCATGCAAACAGTAACCACAAAACAAAGCTACATGATTGTTTTGGTTAACAACATCTGCAAGGTTTCATTCACCTCACAAGGCTACTTAGAGAAACAAACAGACAAAGAAAAACCAGGAAAAAAAATGTTCAGAATAAATTATATAAATAAACACCTTAAAGTAACTTCTCAGGAATAAGATCGCACAGTTAAATTGCTTACAAGTTACCAACTCATCACAAGTTCATGGCAAGACTGGAAAAGAGAATTGCTATAACACGAAATTTTATTTGCCACACCAACCATTGGGAAAATCCAAATAAGAAAATCAATGAAATCTGTATAAAGGTTTCATTTTCATCAGATGTATGCAAAATTGTTTAGCATAATTATAGAAACACCTTGTTTCCACCAAATGTACTTCACATCCTATAGTCAATGTATATTACCTTCAAAAGGGGAAAACCCAAGTGGTAATATAATCTTAGAAGTGATGACTAACAGTACAACACTTGATCCATAATTAAGGGAAGAGGCGCGGTTTCTCTCACAAAAAGCTAGTTCCAAAGCTTCTCAATTACATCAATCATCTACTTAATATGTTTTGATTTATAAAATCTATAAATCTCTAGAAGCATCCATACAAAAAAAATATATATTAAAAGAGAAAGGAAAATCTAAATTCAATTGATAAGAATCCCAGATCATCAATAATAAAGCAATCAATCGGTTTTTGGAGGGGTCTCCATGTTGTCATAAAATTTAAGCCCCTCAGAATTCTTGATCAAAAGAACAAGCCAAATACTGGGATTGGATAAATTCAAACTATCCGATACTGATCAAGATCAAATCTTGGAAATAGGGAGATATCAAAAGATAATTAAATATGTCGATACGAACTCCAATTGAATTCAAGTGGGCTAAAAGAATAAAAATGAGACAATCACCTGATTCTTTTCAAGAATAAGTTGTCAAGATCCCACGAAATTAGATCCAAAAAGCCTTGTCTTCATATCATGTGTATAAGCAATGGCATACGGCATATAATAATTGTATGTACATTGAAATAAGTCTTGAACTACTAAATTACAATCGGATTTGTCTTTCCTTATCGGTTAAGTATTTGAAGACTCCACGAAATTTGAAAAAATACGTTCAAACCTTTTCCTTCTTCACTTAGTAAAAAATGAAGTGTATCCCTGGCACAAACTTCCGCAATCAAATCGGTACAATAATAAGTTTAAAGGAAAAGACAGAGGTGGGCGTGTCAGAAGAATGGATCTACGTGGGTTTTTTCTTTCTTTACTGCTGTCAGTACTCAGTAATTGGGATTCTTCTCTACCACAGTTTTAGTAGTAAATTATATCATGGGGGGGCAATTGTGTTTTTTTTTCTATAAAAAGTCAAGATTTTGTTTACTGCAGATGTTTTTCGGGGAGAGGTAGGAACAGAGTCCAATTAGATTCGGGTTTTACGAGGATTTTTTAAAAGAAAACAAAAAAGGATAAGAGTTTAAAGCCTTGTGGAGAGAGGATCCATGGGAAGAGGATGAGATCCTCTGAAAGTAGAATTCCAATTGAAAAACCAATCAATATATGTAACCTTTCAACTGGCCTATACGTTCGATTTTTTTTTTTCTTTTTTTTAAAGGATACGTTCGATTTGGCTTTTAGGGTATATTGTCCACTTCAAAACATTGTACAAATATATATATAATATTATAATAGTTTCTTATACCTTTTCATTTTTTTTTTATATTATATATAATATATACCTTTTCATTTTTTTTACGCGCCCTTACACTGCCTTAAACACTTGTTTGACAAACAAGGCAATTAAAAGTACGTTGCGCCTCATGACTTTTCTTCGGTAATTTTCTTTATTCATTTTCTTCATGGAATTCATGCATAGAGATCTTATTTTTTCAAGGGGACTAGTTCGTGATGTTAATAAAATCTTCAAATTCATTGAAGCTTACGAGCTTGCAAGTTGCAACCAGACAAAAATTAATAGTAGAGGAGAAGCTTTTTTAACTTGGCCTACATCTTAAAGAAATATTTTATGTAACGCCCAATTCGTCTCCGGATATCGAGATTTTATCACCAATCGGAAAAACAACGTCCGACACGTATAACATTAAATATTTCTAACATTATACGTAAGATTTTATGTCATTGTATCAAATAAATGTCATACGGAAGCTAAAGAGACTCGGGTAATCATTCAAGGATCTAAACGAGTTACAAGCCGTCCAACTAAAGACAGAAACGATATCCAACAATGAAAAGGTCTCACAGCATACAAAATGTCTTACAAACCAAAGGTACATATCTTGTCTTACACATGTCTTAAAATAAAGCAACTGAAAGTACAACATGTTTTAAAGCAAAATACAAAGTCATTACAATACATTTTTAGAAATAAAAGCTTGCTAATAAACTTCCAATGCATAGCATAGCATAGCTCATTCGATATCCTCATCATATCATCATGCACATCTTCTCGGGAAGGGACAAGAATATTTCTAGCGGAACATCTTTCACAATCCCTAGAGAGATTGTTCACTAATAGACCGAGGGATAAGTAATTCGACTCATTCACATCTAGATCATGAAAACATACAAACATGCAAAGGGGGTTAATACATAGCATACTTAGCAAGAGGTAGAAGCTATTGAAACATACATGCTTTATAATGAAAGGAAATCAAGACTTTGTTAATTAGATTATCTTTATGTACTTGACTCAAACTCTAAGGTTCACTTCATACGCATAACATGTTGAGAGATTCATACTTTGTTTTTAACTTAGCTTATCTTTGTTACATTAAGTATTCAATGGCACTACGTTTAGTCTACTAAAGATCTGCACTAGTAGCCACGGGCTAGTCCCAATAGTGTGTGTGTTCACCGGAGTCCCTTCACTTTTACTGGCCGTCTCTGTGATCTGCAAAGTTATCCGCTTTTCCTAACCACACCACACATCACGATATTGTCTTGTGCCTTACCAAGAATAGTATTGATGTTTAGACTTTTATCTACAAAAGTATGTATATTATTAATCATTAACTAGACACCTAAGTGAATTCAAGGAAAAAGACTCACTTAAAAACTCGAATCCATCGGCTTAGGCAACTAGGCTCTAACAAAGCCTAGCACATACACATGCATTGATGAATATTAATTCATCAAAACACAAGGCCATTTATACCTTTCTGACGGTCCCGAACTTCCACTCTTCAAAGAAATCATTATGTGCCGGAACTAAACGCATCAGAAGCTTATTCATGGCTTTTTCATGTAATTTTAAGCTTATTATATAACATAGAGAAATCCCAGACTCAAAACTATGCTTTAAAACTCCAAACATCACAAAAAGGTCTTTGGCGTGCGCTAAAGCACATCAGGAACTTTAGAAATCAATCTGTTCAGTCTTGGTGCGCGCTAAACCTTATCGGCGGGCGCTAAAATCTACAAACAATATGCTTAGACTCTGCTCAGCTTTGGCGTGCGCTAAAACTACATCAGTGTTCGGTTTAGACTATGTTCATCACTGGCGCACGCTAAAGCCTCTTAGTAGGCGCTAATGCTCTCAAATGCATTCTGTTTACTTTATGTTCACCTTTGGCGCGTGCTAAACCTATTTTGGCGGGCGCTAAAGCGTCGAACAGCCCTAAAAACTTGTAGATTTTCTGTACAACAAGATCCAACCCAAAACCAAGGAATGTGCAGGAAATTCAACACTGAAAAGACTCCAAAACACAACCAAACAACTCACCAAACATTATAAAACAACTAAAGTTCAATAGGAAGACCCTCTTACTTGGATTCCAAGCCAAAAGCAAGACAAAACTTCAAGCAACACCTTGAACTTCTCCAACAAAAACCTATTTGATCACAATCTAAACTTAAATGAACTGTGATCACATGTTTCTAAACATTCTATGGTACGAATTGAACAACTTAGAACATCATAACATGTTCAAAACTAGAAGATTCCAAAAATAGAGCAAAACTGATACATTTTTAGAACATTGATTACTTGGTATCCAAACAAAGCTTGTCTCACGTTGATTCGGTTTCTTTACTTGAATCTAAAAACCGTTAAAAGCTTCGTAAGATACCTTGAAAATTCCCCCTTCCTTCTTTTCTTTTCTCTGAAGTTCGATGTATGAACTTTTGGTTTCTGAACTATTCTTACAACTTCCCTACAATAACTATATTTTTTACTTAAATCCTTTAAAATAAATATAATATTCAGAATTTTCTTGAAAATACTATTTTGCCATTTTCGAAAATTCGGGATATACATTACCTTTATTACTGGAGTTAGTCACTCTCGTCTTCCCTTCACTTACCTTGGATGTCCAGTTTATATAGGAAGACCGAAGAAAGAGTATTTACGATATCTGATTGGTAAGGTGGGAAAAACACTTGAAGGCTAGCAAGCAAAATTTTATCACCAAGTGGCCGTCTTATCTTGATCAAGCATTGCTCAGTTGGATCCCAATATATACCATTACCGCCCTCCACGTCCCGGCCTCAATCCTTCATCAGCTCCATAGTGTTTGTGCAAGGTTCTTCTAGCACTCCACTGAATCGCAAAAAAATCGTATTTAGCGGGCATGTGACTCCTTATGTTGTCAAACAGAGGAAAATGGTTTAGGTGTCTATAATCTTTTCAATTTTCAAAACTATTTTGCATGCGGATTTTGGTGAAATGTTGTACTGAAAAAGGTCTTGGGGCAAGAAAAAACTTTGCCGATTACCCTCAACCTGAACAGCTATTTTTTTGGAAAGCTATGCGCAGGAGCGTCTCTGTCCAAATTTAGGCTCGGGGCCAAAAAAAAAAATTTAGGCCAACGCCCTTCGAAAAAAAACAGTAACCAAAATATATATAAAAAAATAAAACAAGAAAACTGCGTGTGATAGTCATGGGTTTGGAAGTAAAAAAACCTACTTATTTGGCTCCTAGTCCTAGTTTAAAAAAACAAAAGTTATTGTAGCTTGCAAGATTCGAAATCAAGCCTCATCTCTAGTATACTTGAGTGCTAACCATTAAGGTAATACATTCCTTGTTCACATAAATACAGTATATATATAATATTAAGTCAAAATTTCGTGGGGCCCTTAAATTCATTGATTTTCGGGGGGGCTCCGGGCCATGGCCCCCTTGGCCCCCCCACAGGGGCGCCCATGGCTATGCGCTCCGTCGTCGACCTTGTTATTGATGCACTACGTTGGATCTTCAATGATGGTGCATGTGCTTGGGTTTGGAAACCATCGGTATGTGATTTTTAGTGTCACATTGGCCTATGATCTTGTACGACATAAGCACCGTACTCACCATGAAACAAAGAAAATATGGAGACCAAATATTCCGCTAAAGATTTCTATTTTCATTGGGAGTTATATCAACTGTCTCCTCTCTTTACCTGACATTCTAATGCACATAGGATTCATGGCCCCTTATAAGTGCCCCTTTTTGTGTTTACAAGGATAGTGTTAACCACTATTTTTTTGCATTGCTTTTTTGCTTCTTAAGTTTGGTCCTCTTTTGAAGATATCATTCATTTTCATGGTGACACAACAGATCTAAACTCTTTTCTCTGGAGTTGGTGAGACAATCATTTACCATGAGCTATGAAAACAATGTATAAACTTATCGCTCATTCATTTGATGGGAGCTTTGGAAAGATACGAAGACTTATATTTTTTAGGGATACCGGGTTCCTCCATCACAAGTCATACAATCTATTGACAAATCTTTGTATGGCGATGAATAAGAAACCCTTCTTCGCCAATAAGATGAGGATGGCATTCTTCTTCAATTTGGCCTCCTCACCCATTTTGTTCGGAATCCAAAATGCACATCCTTATCATCCATTGGAAGGTGATGTATGTCAACAGGATGATAAATTTCCACGATGTTTTTATCCCTTTTTCTTAGTATATTTGATAATTCGTTTCAATTATAGTAAAATTCGTTATAAATCGAATCGATTTCATTTCATAATTTTATATAACTAATCTAAATTTTATCAATGAATGTTAAGCTCGTTATTTATAATTTATTATCAAGAGCTATTAGTATTATGATGTTGTTTGTTGTGCAGTGGTATAGGAGGACACAATAAGGAAATAGAAGGAAATCTAAGAAGCCAACGGCTCATTTTCATGCAGAAATTCAGATTTGTTGATGTCATGGTGCAGGCCATGACCCATGTGGCGCAGGCCATGACCCATGTGGCGCAGGCCATGACCCATGTGGCGCAGACCATGACATCAAAAGAGACTTTCCAGCAGATGCATTAAATGAATGTCAAATCTCAACCACTCTTGTTACTCCTGGCGCACACCAAGAGCATCATGGCGCAGGCCATGGTATAAAAAATACGAATTTGGCAATATTAACTACTGCTTATCAGAGAAGAAAAGGGAGGGGTTCGACAGATAGTTTTTTTTTTAAGAGCTTGAAGGCAACCTCACCACAAGGGCTCTCTTAGCCAAAATTTCCATCATTTAACAACAAAATCTTTTGTAAACACTTTAGAATCATCATTTTGGGACTAAAAGCTTGCATGGATATATGAAGCAATTAACTTGTGTTCTAGCTTCATCAAACTTGAAGTGGATGAACTCCATTTGTGGATTCATCACTCGCTTTGGTATTCTCTTGACTTTTACTGTGATCTAATTGTTCTTTTTATTATGAATTCTAGCTTTAGTTTTTTAGTAGTTATAATAATGAGTGGCTAGTTCTTTGTATTGACTAAGATGATATAGTAATGATAGTTAATTCTTTTGTTGTTTGGAATTGATCATTTATGTTGCTAGCTTCTATTGTGTTGAAAATCCTCTTGCTTGATTTGATTGGTAATACGTGTATTGGAGTAATTAACCAATGTATGTACCTACACAATTAATAGAAACCGAACGGAGACGTTAGTTGTGAGACGAGGGTAAGAGGGACGAAAGGTAGAATCGACCTTAACGGAATTCAATTACTTATCCGGGGAAATATTGCATTCAAGTGTTAATCGTGCCAAGTCATTAGGTTTAAGGTGCTTAAGCCAAGGATAAGGCATAGTGTAATTTTA
The DNA here is from genome assembly GCA_036785695.1 of Gentiana straminea. NCBI lineage: Eukaryota > Viridiplantae > Streptophyta > Magnoliopsida > Gentianales > Gentianaceae > Gentiana > Gentiana straminea. Next base: position 11,366,497 of record JAVUPR010000300.1, on the reverse strand, counting down.
TACACTCGTATGAGGGAAAATTACGTGTTTAGGAATGCACCATTCACACAACAGCACACCAATGTTGATCGATTCCAATCAATTTAAGGGAATTAACTTGAACTAAAGATCATCTTAGTTGATTTCTTTTATCGTTTGAGCAACCTTTATAGCTAGTTATTAATCTTATAAACAAAACTGCGATTCGGATCAAGATAATAATAACTAATCGGTGTTTAACCTCACATTTCCCTTGGGAGACGACCTTGACCGCCACGCTAGACTACGATTTGTTAGATGTAGTGCCCGGAAGACAATTTATGTAATTGTTTTTGATTTAATAACGACATATTTTATTATTCATCTTATTATTTGCTATGTGCTTATAAAGTATACACTACTGCAAACCCTAAGTATATCAGTATGTAACCACTTAACTCAGTGTATGGCATGCACGCGAGGATTGAGTTAGTGGTGATATACTTGAAGTGTTAGTCCGTGGAGAACTTAATCAGAGTTTAGGGTCTCATGATTAAAACACCAATAATGCGCCCAGAACACCTTAGGGTGTGATAGTCTTATCCGGACTGTCGGTAGAAGGTATCTAAGTGGGGCATTTATATATGATGGCATTCATATAGGACTGGACCAATTTAATCCGTATTTCTTGATATAATTCCGTAATCAGGAAATATTATTAAATCATTAGATGATCTGTTGGAAATAATATCTGTGTTTTGATGATGATTTGTCACGTACTTAGTGAGATCACTTACAACCCATGATGATGAAGTCATAACTAACTGTTATAGTGCATAATGAAAGAAGAAGCAAGAAATAGTCTAGAGAAAAATGTATAAGTTTTATCTAGAGTCTGAACTTTGTATAGGTTGTTTCAGACAAGCATTGTAATAGATAGGAACTAGGCGAACAACTGAGTCACAGCAAGCAAACTGAGTATACATATGAAGAACTGAGGGATCAGAGTCAGTCATAAGAAAACTGAAGAAGATAAGTTCGCTGAGGGACACAGACTCAGTTGGCTTGTCTAAGAAGACTGAAGAACTGAGGGACACAGACTTAGTTATTGAAGACTGAAGAACTGAGGTGGCAAACTCAGTTAGAAGATGATTAAGTCGTGACTATAAGACAGGATTCAGGCAAGTCTGCGGTGACCTGAAACTGAACTATAGAGCATGTAAAGCTGAATAATCTTAAGGACAAAGATTATCAGTTACCAGGAACAGAAGAAACTGAATGGTGTACCCTGACTTAGTCAATTAAGGTCAGATGTCAAGTATACGAGGTACTCAGTTTTGAAGAAGAGTAGAAAACTGAGTTAAGGCCTTGTTTAAATTGAAATAACAAAACGACAAAAAGTCGTACATATGAACATTGGCTAAACGACAGATGTAACGGCTATAAGATTCATTTGACCATTACATCATCCCTATAAATACTCAGAAAGAAGTGCGTTAAGAAGCGAGATCTGGAGGAAGATTTACAAAGCATATATCTAAAGATCCAGATTCAGAAAATCAGATTTCATATATAGAAAAGGGGAAGCCAACAGAATTGCCTTGAAGATTACAAAGAAAGATCCGGTAACCCATTAAGGGGGAAGACGGCATCTTGGAGCTATGACGCTATATCCAGAAGAAACAGACAGCTCACTGAATTAATCTTTTGATTAATTCTAAACCTAACCTTTATGAAGAAGGGTTGGCTGTGCATAATTTGAGGAGAGCAACTCCACCTTTCCTCATACGGTTGCAACTGGGTTGCCATAGTTGTTGGTGCAGCCTACGGACTGTGTTTGTGTTAGTGGTGAGCTGGTGAAGGAGTCATTCCACCTCCGAAGGATCAGTGTGCAGAGTGAAGAGAGCAATCTTACCTTTCTTCATTATGTGTAGACAGTGAAACTAGGGTTTTGTGAATGACTGTCATTGAGCTAAGATTTTGTAACAGTTATCTCAAGATTCTAGTGATACCTCCTACACCACAGGAGAAGGGGAGACGTACGAGATTACACCATCCGGAACTTCCATAAACAAATTCTGTGTTGATTTACTTTACGCATTTATATTTATTGCATAATCATTTTATTACTACACTCAGCAAACATTAGACACTGAATCAGCACAGAACTGATACATAGGAGACTTAGATCTTTATTGACACATCTATTGCACAAAAGGCTTGATCTTATCCGCTGCAAGTTAGTTCAGTTATAGCATCAGCTAAACTGAATTAGCTAACTCCTACACAGGATTAAAGGGTTGGAACGAAACTGAACTGAGTCATATTGTACATCAGTTTGATAGTTCAGTTTGAGTTTAGTAGAACTCAGTTCCTGGGGTACTTTCAATTTTGGGAAAGTTTTTAGTGACAAGTTTATTCACCCCCCCCCTCTAAACTTGTGTTAGCCTTTCTAAGGGACCAACATGATCATATATGGATTGACCTTAATCCTGAGGTGATCACAGGATGCTGCCTGTCTCGGGGTAGTGTTTGATGTGTTAGTTACGGATCACTTTGATATGTGATCCAAGTCACTTCTCGTTGGCACGATTCCCTGATGAGTGAGTAGTTCTATTTTTCACAGAAATGGAATCAATTCCTTCCTATGGGAAGTAGAGACAGTCCCCTTATTTGTTAGACCTAAGAAAATGATCGATGGGCCCAGTTCATATTAGACTAATTAGCTACTAGTCAGATATGTGAACTAATTGATCACTAGGGGTTAATGGTAAATAAGGATAAGATATTCCGAGTCGGTTCACGGAGACTTCCCACTCGTAATGGACGATCATGGAGGGTTAGTCCGTATGTAGTGATTATATCAATGGACGCTTATTTACTCATAGGGTTGAGTGTAAGTATATATCTATAATTGGTAGAGTTCAGTTTCGGGTTTATGGTTGCGTTATCCCGAAATTAATAATTTAAGTATGAATATTCTGTTCGATGAATATTTTACTTAATTATTGGAGCTACTGGTTATAGGTCCATGGTCCCCAATGTGGCTTTTGTAATTCGGGTATTTTTCTTGTTATTGGGCCTCAGTGATATTTAATTGGCTGGGCCAATTAATTGATATGCGAAATATTATTTAGTTGGGCTAAATAATATAATACACAGAAAAGATATTTTCTGTGGGCCTAAAACCCTAGGTGTGGCGCCTCCCATGTCATAAAGTGCAAGAATTGATTTTCTTGTGTGATTAATTATTTACTAGTTAAATAATTAATTAATTCTTTTATAAATGGAATTATCTTTTATTGTGATTTCTTTTTAATTATTTATTTAATTAATTAGAAACTTGGAGGCCAAGGATTTACTCTACTATATAAAGAGAGTTCTTCCAAGACATATGGAGATAAGATTTTTTTGACATACACACACAAAAATGGAGAGAAAAACTTGTTTCTTGTCTTGGGTTTCTGGTTGAAGAAAAACTTGTACAGTTTTTTCTTGGAAGCATATCAAGGAGGTTCTAGTACCAAGAATTGGTGTCCACCAACCACCGTTTGGAGAACACATTGGAATATTTTGGCTTCTCTTCCTGCTATTGGTAAGACATATTAAACCCCCTTGTAGGAATTTAGATCCTTTATTTATGTATTGTAATTTGTAAATCGTGATCCATCCGCTGCGCAAAGAAACTACATCCTTCACGATTGACCCGGTACACTACTGGTGAGATTGGAACCCTAGAAAGTTTGCATCAGAAGGCCCTACCGAATGTTTTTTTTTTCAATCTCAATACTGATGGCTCGTCTATTACGAATCCCGGTTATGTATGGGTGGTTTTGTGATCCGAAACTCTCACAGATGACTTTGATTTGCGTCTTCATATTATCTTGGCTGTATGAATAGCTTGGAAGCAGAGATACATGCTTTATCTCTTGGTGTTGATTTTTGTGTTCATAACCACATAAATAATTTACTCATTGAGACGGATTCACATTCTCTCTTCAAGCATATGTCCCAAAATGCTCACCTACTTTGGTGTCACCATGATTTGCTCAACCGAGCTAGAAAGTGGATCACGGGTCATAGTTACAGCAATATACACATATACGAGGAAGCTAATTCTGCTATTGATTTTTTAGGTAAAAAGGCGAGATCTACTCGGCAACCCACCCACTTTAATGTTACTACTCATCTACATCGGGATTTGTGTTTCGTGCTTTATAGATATGGAACTTCTTTACCTGCTTTACGCATGGTTAAGCACTGACGCACTCTTCACTATAGTGGAGAGTGTAAACCATGTTGTATCTTTTCTACAACACACGCTATCAGTCTCGGTTTTGATGTATTACATTATAGTATTTTACTACAGGAAAAAATGCTTCTTCTACCACTTTAGATTAAATCCTAGTATCATTATCTGGAGTTAAGTTTAGGATAAAACTTTCTTATCATTGATTATACCAAGGATAACACATCTTATACACTACACACTACACAATCTACAATAGATTATGTACTAAACTGTACCAGAGGTAGTTATGCCACATCAGCACTAGTTCTACCTATTACATTATTTCATGACTCAATTACCCTTATACTCTAACATCCCCGCTCAAAGGAAAGGGTACCTTGACCACTTGAAGTTTGTCTCGGAATTGACTGAACTTGGTAATAGACAGGGGCTTCGTGAGGTAGTCTGCCACTTGATCAGCTGAGGGAATGTGTTTGATATCAAGTTTGCCTTTCAAAATATTGTCTCGGATGAAATGTAGATCAACCTCCATATGTTTAGTTCGATTATGAAACACAGGATTGTAGGCCGGTGCACTTAAATTATCACACCATATAGTTGTTGTTTTGGGAAGAGGAGTAGCCAATTCAGAAAGCAAGGAGGTCAACCATTGTATTTCAGCTGCAGTGTTGGCTAAGGATCTGTACTCAGATTCAGTGCTTGATCTGGAAACCACTCATTGTTTCTTTGAGCTCTAGGACACAAGGGAATCACACAAATACACACAGTACCCAGCCACAGATCTTCTGTCCACTTTATCACATGCCCAACAGCATCAAAATAACCAGTAAGATGAATGCCATGATCTGGAACAAAGTGCAGAGCATAATATATTGTTCCTTGCACGTATCTCAATCTTTTAACTGCCTGCCAGTGAAGGACCCTAGGTTGTTGCATATATTGACTTAGAGTGTTAACAACAAAGGCTAGGTCAGGTCTTGTAAATGTCATGTACTGAAGGGCTCTAAGAACGCTTTTATAAATAGTGGGATTGTCCATGAAAGGACTATCTGTTCTGGTGAGATCAGTACCAACAGCAATTGGTGTAGGGCATGGTTTTAAGTTATGCATCCCAATTTTGTGTAAGAGTTGGGAAGCATACATATGTTGACAGAGGTGAAGTCCAGTAGCATCTCTTTGAACTTGCATCCCAACAAAGTGACTCACAGGGCCAAGGTCTTTAAGAGCAAATCTATTGTGCAACAGTTGCATGAACTTGTGAATAAGAGCTGAGCTATTTCCTATGACTAGATGTCATCCACATAAATGAGAACATAGAGGACAGTGTTCCCTCTTTTGAAAATAAGCAGAGACACGTCAGATTTGGACTGATAGAAGCCCCATTTGAGAAGTTGTTGCTTTAGTTCTTCAAACCAGGCTCATGGAGCCTATTTAAGTCCATATAATGCCTTTTTTTAAACAACATACATGATGTGGTTTACTTGGATTGACAAATCTCTCAGGCTGGGGCATGTAAACAGCTTCCTTTAAGGTGCCATAAAGAAAAGCATTGTTAATATCACCTGATTGATGTCTCACTGGCATGCCACAGCAAGGTCAAGTATGACTCTAATTGTACTTGCTTTAGCTATAGGACTGAATGTCTCTGTATAATCCAATCCTAGGGTTTGAAGAAACCCTTTTGCCACAAGCCTTGCCTTGTGTTTTTGCACTGTACCATCAACATTTACCTCGAGTTTAAATACCCACTTGTTCCCTACTTGTTTCTGGTTTGAGTTTGGAGGAAAAAGTTCCCAAGTTTGGTTTTGCATTAGAGCCTTGTACTCTTCTTGCATTGCATTCCTCCACTCAACCTGTTCTAAAGCATCATACACTTTACTAGGTTCAGCAGGATAGGGATGAGCATCATGTGTGGCTAGGAAGGAGAAGGTTTTGGGCTTAAATATGCCATTTTTTTTGACCTTGTTTGTATATGATGTTGTTGAACAGGTGGTGGTGAAGGTAAAAGTGGTGAAGAAGAAGGAGATGGTGAAGGTGATGGTGTTGGTAAGAGTAAAGGTGGTGATTGAGGAGGTGATCCTCTATATATGTGTTTATGTTTGTGTGGTGTAGGAAAATGCAGGTGAATGTTGTGACTGTGTTGGACTCCCTGGACTGCTGGGAGTAGGTATGGCACCAGGAGATGTTGCTGCAGGATGATCTGTATCAGTATCAGTAGTTGAGGGGGAAGGACTTGGACTTGGATCACTGGGAACAGGCACCGTAAGACCTGAGAATTGGGTGTCAATGGTAACAAACAATGGGGTGGACACCTTACTAGGAAAACCTGTTTTATAGGGAAAATGGTTTTCATTAAACACCACATCTCTTGAGATGTAAATTCTACCAGATGGTTCTAGACACACATACCCTTTGTGATCAGGACTGATTCCTAGAAACACATTGTTTAGTATGAAACTGAAACTTGTGGTTTTGGTATGGCCTCAAGTAGGGATAGCAAGCACATACCCTAAAAAGGTCATATTTAGGAGATTTCCCTTGGAGAACTTCAGTAGGACATTCTGAGATAACACAGGTGTTGGTAAAACATTGATTATGGCCACAGCTTGTCAAAAACTTTCCCACCAGAACTTGAGGTGCATGGATGCTTGGGCAAGAAGGGTGAGTCCAAGTTCAACAATATGTCTATGTTTGCGTTCTGCCATTTAAGACATTTTTAAACGTATTTAAAACCATTATCCATTTTGTTTCCCAAAACAAACGGAAATAAATTAGGTTGTTTCAACAAAAAAAACATGGTACAAATATATATATATATATATATATATATATATATATATATATATATATATATATATATATATATATATATATATATATATATATATAATAGTTTGTTATACCTTTTCATTTTTGTTACGAAGGCCCTTACACAAGGCCTAAACACTTGTTTGACGAACAAGGCAATTAAAAGTACGTTGCGCCTCATGACTTTTCCTCGGTCATTCATTTTCTTCACGCATACGATCTTATTTTTTCAAGGGGTTTGTTCGTGATGTTAATAAAATCTTCAAATTCATTGAAGCTTACGAGCTTGCAAGTTGCAACCAGACAAAAAATTATAGTAGAGGAGAAGCTTTTTTGACATCTTAAAGAAATATTTTATGTAACGCCTCGTCTCCGGATACCGAGTTTTTATCTGGAAAATAACGTCCGACACGTATAACATTAAATATTTCTAACATTATACGTAAGATTTTATGTCATTGTATCAAATAAAAGCAACACGGAAGCTAAAGAGACTCGGATAATCATACAAGGATCTAAACGAGTTACAAGCCTTCAAACTAAAGACATAAACGATATCCAACAATGAAAAGGTCTCACGGCATACAAAATGTCTTACGAACCAAAGGTACATATCTTGTCTTACACAAGTCTTAAAATAAAACAACTGAAAGTACAACATGTTTAAAGCAAAATACAAAGTCATTACAATACATTTTTACAAATAAAAGCTTGCTAATAAAATTCCAATACATAGCATATCATAGCTCATTCGACATCATCAACCTCAACATCATCATGCACATCTTCTCGGGAAGGGACAAGAATATTTCTAGCGGAACATCTTTCACAATCCCTAGAGAGATTGTTCACTAATAGACCGAGGGGTAAGTAATTCGACTCATTCACATCTAGATCATGAAAATATACAAACATGAAAAGGGGGTTAATACATAGCGTACTTAGCAAGAGGTAGAAGCGATTGAAACATACATGCTTTATAATGAAAGGAAATCAAGACTTTGTTAATTAGATTATCTTTATGTACTTGACTCAAACTCTAAGGTTCACTACATACTCATAACATGTTGAGAGATTCATACTTTGTTTTTAACTTATCTTATCTTTGTTACATTAAGTATTCAATGGCACTACGTTTAGTCTACTAAAGATCTGCACTAGTAGCCACGGGCTAGTTCTTATAGTGTGTGTGTTCGGCGGGGTCCCTCCACTTTTACTGGCCGTCTCTGTGATCGGCGAAGTTATCCGCTTTTCCTGACCACACCACACATCGCGATATTGTCTTGTGCCTTACCAAGAATAGTATTGATGTTTAGACTTTTATCTACAAAATTATGTATATTATTAATCATTAACTAGACACCTAAGTGAATTCAAGGAAAAAGACTCACTTAAAAACTCGAATCCATCGGCTTAGGCAACTAGACTCTAAAAAGCCTAGCACATACACATGCATTGATGAATAGTAATTCATCAAAACACAAGGCCATTTATACCCTTCTAAAGGTCCCGAACTTCAACTCTTCAAAGAAATCATTATGTGCCGGAACTAAACGCATCAGAAGCTTATTCATGGTTTTTTCATGTTATTTTAAGCTTATTATATAACATAGAGAAATCCCAGACTCAAAACTATGCTTAAAAACTCCAAACTTCACAAAAAAAGGTCTTTAGCGTGCGCTAAAGCACATAAGGAACTTTAGAAATCAATCTGTTCAGTCTTGGTTCGCGCTAAACCTTATTGGCGGGCGCTAAAATCTACATACAATATGCTTAGACTCTGCTTAGCTTTTGGCGTGCGCTAAAACTACATCAGTGTTCGGTTTAGACTATGTTCATCACTGGCGCGCGCTAAAGCCTCTTAGCAGGCGCTAATACTCTCAAACGCAGTCTGTTTACTCTATGTTCATCTTTGGCGCGCGCTAAACCTATTTTGACGGGCGCTAAAGCGTCGAATAGAAAACTGTAGATTTTCTGTACAACAAGATCCAACCTAAAACCAAGGAATATGCAGGAAATTCAACACTGAAAAGACACCAAAACACAACCAAACAACTCACCAAACATTATAAAACAACTAAAGTTCAATAGGAAGACCCTCTTACTTGGATTCCAAGCCAAAAGCAAGACAAAACTTCAAGCAACACCTTGAACTTCTCCAACAAAAATCTATTTGATCACAATCTAAACTTAAATTAACTGAGATCACATGTTTCTAAACATTCTATGGTACGAATTGAACAACTTAGAACATCATAACATGTTCAAAACTAGAAGATTCCAAAACTAGAGCAAAACTGATACATTTTTAGAACATTGATTACTTGGTATCCAAACAAAGCTTGTCTCACGTTGATTCGGTTTCTCTACTTGAATCTGAAAACCGTTAAAAGCTTCTTAAGATACCTTGAAAATTCCCCCTTCCTTCTTTTCTTTTCTCTAAAGTTCGATGTACAAACTTTTGGTTTCTGAACTATTCTGAAAACTTCCTTACAATAACTATATTTTTTTTTACTTAAATCCTTTAAAATAAATATAACATTTAGAATTTTCTTGAAAATACTAGTTTGCCCTTTTCGAAAATTTGGGATATACATTAACTCTATTACTGGAGTTAGTCACTCTCGTCTTCCCTTCACTTACCTTGGATGTCCAGTTTATATTGGAAGACCGAAGAAAGAGTATTTACGATATCTGATTGGTAAGGTGGGAAAAACACTTGAAGGCTAGCAAGCAGAATTTTATCATCAGGTGGCCGTCTTATCTTGATCAAGCATGTGCTCAGTTGGATCCCAATATATACCATTACCGCCCTCCACGTCCCGGCCTCGATATATCAGCTCCAAAGTGTTTGTGCAAGGTTCTTCTGGCACTCCACTGAATCACAAAAGAATCGTATTTGGCGGGCATGTGACTCCCTATGTTGTCAAACCGAGGAAAATGGTTTAGGTGTCTGTAATCTTTTCAATTTTCAAAACTATTTTGCATGCGGATTTTGGTGAAATGTTGTACCGAAAAGGTCTTTGGGGCAAGAAAAAACTTTGCCGATTACCCTCAACCTGAACAACTGTTTTCTTGGAAAGCTATGTGCTCCGTCGTCGACCTTGTTATTGATGCACTACGTTGGATCTTCAATGATGGTGCATGTGCTTGGGTTTGGAAACCATCATTAAATGTGATTTTTAGTGTCTCATTGGCCTATGATCTTGTTCGACATAAACACCGTACTCATCATGAAACAAAGAAAATATGGAGACCAAATATTCCGCTAAAGATTTCTATTTTCATTAGGAGTTATATCAACTGTATGCTCCTTTTACCTACCATTCTAATGCGCATGAGATTCATGGGCCCTTATAAGTGCCTTTTTTTTATAACAAGGATAGTGTTAACCACTATTTTTTTGCATTGCTTTTTTTCTTATTAAGTTTGGTCCTCTTTTGAAGATATCATTCATTTTCATGCTGACATGATAGATCTAAACTCTTTTCTCTGGAGTTGGTGAGACAATCATTTACCATGAGCTATGAAAACAATGTATAAACTTATCGCTCATTCATTTGATAGGAGCTTTGGAAAGATACGAAGACTTATATTTTTTAAGGATACCGGGTTCCTCTATCACAAGTCATACAATCTATTGACAAATCTTTGTATGACGACGAATAAGAAACCCTTCTTCGTCAACAAGACGAGGACGACATTTTTCTTCAAGTTGGCCTCCTCACCCACTTTGTTAGGAATCCCAAAATGCGCATCCTTATCATCCATTGGAAGGCCCTGCCGAATGTTTTTTTTTCAATCTCAATACCGATGGCTCGTCTATTACGAATCCCGGTTATGTAAGGGGGTTTCGTGATCCGGAACTCTCTCATATGACTTTGATTTGCGTCTTCATATTATATTGGCTGTATGAATAGCATGGAAGCAGAGATACATGCTTTATCTCTTGGTGTTGATTTTTGTGTTCATAACCACATAAATAATTTACTCATTGAGACGGATTCACATTCTCTCTTCAAGCATATGTCCCAAAATGCTCACCTACTTTGGTCTCGCCATGATTTGCTCAACCGAGCTAGAAAGTGGATCACGGGTCATAGTTACAGCAATATACACATTTACGGGGAAGCTAATTCTGCTATTGATATTTTAGGTAAAAAGGCGAGATCTACTCGGAATACCACCCACTTTAATGTTACTACTCATATACATTGGGATTTGTGTTTCCTGCTTTATACATGTGGAACTTCTCTACCTTATTTACGCATGGTTAAGCACTGACGCACTCTTCACTCTAGTGGAGAGTGTAAACCTGGTTGTATCTTTTCTACATCACACGCTATCAGTCTCGGTTCTTATCATTGATTATACCAAGGATTACACATCTTATACACCACACACTACACAATCTACAATAGATTGTGAACTAAACTGTACTTGAGGTAGTTATGCCACATCATCACTAGTGCCACCTATTGCATTATTTAATGACTCAATTACCCTAATAGTCTAACATCCCTGCTCAAACGAAAGGGTGTCTTGACCACTTGAAGTTTGTCTTGGAATTGACTGAACTTGGTAATAGATAGGGGATTCGTGAGGCAGTCTGCCACTTGATCAGCTGAGGGGGAATGTGTTTGACAACAAGTTTGCCTTCCAAAATCTTGTCTCGGATGAAATGTAGATCAATCTCCACATGTTTAGTTCAATTTTGAAACACAAGATTGTAGGCCAGTGCACTTAAATTATCACACCAGATAGTTGCTATTTTGGGAAGAGGAGTAGCCAATTCAGACAGCAAGGAGGTCAACCATTGTATTTCAGCTACAGTGTTGGCTAAGGATCTGTACTCAGATTCAGTGCTTGATCTGGAAACCCACTCCTTGCTTCTTTGAGTACCCGGACACAAGGGAACCACACAAATACACACAGTACCCAGCCACAGATCTTCTGTCCACTTTATCACATGCCCAATCAGCATCAGAATAACCAATAAGATGAATGCCATGATTTGGAACAAAGTGCAGAGCATAATCTATTGTTCCTTGCACATATCTCAGTAATCTTTTAACTGCCTGCCAGTGAAGGACCCTAGGTTGTTGCATATATTGACTTAGAGTGTTAACAATCAAAGGCTAGGTTAGGTCTTGTAAATGTCATGTACTGAAGGGCTCCAAGAACACTTCTATAAATAGTGGGATTGTCCATGAAAGGATTGTCTGTTCTAGTGAGATCAGTACCAACATCAATCGGTGTAGGGCATGGTTTTAAGTTATGCATCCCAATTTTGTGTAGGAGTTGGGAAGCATACATGTGTTGATTGAGGTAAAGTCCAGTAGAATCTCTTTGAACTTGCATCCCAAGAAAGTGACTCACATGGCCAAAGTCTTTAAGAGCAAATCTATTGTGCAACAGTTGTATGAACTTGTGAATAAGAGCTGAGCTATTTCCTGTGACTAGGATGTCATCCACATAAATGAGAACATAGAGGACAATGTTCCCTCTTTTGAATATAAACAGAGACACATCAGATTTGGATTGATAAAACCCCATTTGAGAAGTTGTTGCTTTAGTTCTTCAAACCAGGCTCTTGGAGCCTATTTAAGGCCATATAATGCCATTTTTAAACAACATACATGATGTGGTTTACTTGGATTGACAAATCCCTCAGGCTAGGGCATGTAAACAACTTCCTTTAAGGTGCCATTAAGAAAAGCATTGTTAATATCCTGATTGATGTCTCACTGGCATGCCACAGCAAGGGCAAGTATGACTCTAATTGTACTTGCTTTAGCTACAGGACTGAATGTCTCTGTATAATCCAATCCTCGGGTTTGAAGAAACCCTTTTGCCATAAGCCTTGCCTTGTGTTTCTGCACTGTACCATCAACATTTACCTTGAGTTTAAATATCCACTTGTTCCCTACCAGTTTCTGGTTTGAGTTTGGAGGAACAAGTTCCCAAGTTTGATTTTGCATTAGAGCCTTGTACTCTTCTTGCATTGCATTCCTCCACTCAACCTGTTCTAAAGCATCATACACTTTGGTAGGTTCAGCAGGATAGGGATGAGCATCATGTGTGGCTAGGAAGGAGAAGGTTTTGGGCTTAAATATGCCACTTTTTGACCTTGTTTGCATATGATGTTGTTGAACAGGTGGTGGTGAAGGAGAAAGAGATGGTGAAGGTGATGGTGTTGGTGAAGGTAAAAGTGGTGAAGAGAAGGAAATGGTGAAGGTGATGGTGATGGTGTTGGTAAGAGTAAAGGTGGTGATTTAGGAGGTGATCAACTCTGTGTGTTTCTGTTTGTGTGGTGTTGGAAAATGCATGTGAATGCTGTGACTGTGTTGGACTCCCTGGACTGGTGGGAGTAGGTATGGCACCAGGAGATGTTGCTGCAGGATTATCTGTATCAGTATCAGTAGTTGAGGGGGAAGGACTTGGACTTGGATCACTGGGAACAGACACTCTAAGACCTAAGAATTGGGTGTCTGTGGTAACAAACAAGGGGGTGGACACCTTACTAGGAAAACCCGTTTTAAAGGGAAAATGGTTTTCATTAAACACCACATCTCTTGAGATGTAAATTCTACCAGATGGTTCTAGACACGCATACCATTTGTGATCAGGACTGATTCCTAGAAACACATATTGTTTAGTATGAAACTGAAACTTATGGTTTTGGTATGGCCTCAAGTAGGGATAGCAAGCACATCCAAACACTCTAAAAAGGTCATATTTAGGAGATTTCCCTAGGAGAACTTTAGTAAGACATTTATGAGATAACCCACAACTTGTCTAAAACTTTCCCACCAGAACTCGAGGGGCATGGATGCTTGGGCAAGAAGGGTGAGACCAAGTTTAACAATATGTCTATGTTTGCGTTCTGCCTTGCCATTTTAGGCATGAGCATAAGGACATGGGTGTCTGAAAACAATGCCTTGTTGTTTTAGAATTGGTTCAAATGTTCTATATTCCCCCCTCCCCAGTCAGATTGAAATCTCTTAATAGTTGTGCTAAACTAATTTTCAACAAGAGATTTAAAGTCGAGAAAGGCCTGTAAAGCATCAAATTTTAGTTTCAATGGATAAATCCAGGTGAACCTGTAGTAGTCATCAATGAAGTGGATATAATAGGTGTAGCCATTGGTGGATCTGACTGGAGAAGGCCCCCAAAGGTCAAAGTGTATCAAATCTAGAAGGTGTGTGGTTTTAGTGTCAAATAAGTTATAAGGTAAATTATGGTGTTTCCCAACCGGCAAGCTTCACAAAAAGTAGACATTTTATTGATAGGAAGATTACATTGCTTAAAACTTGGTCAATGACCTTGCTAGAAGCATGAACTAACCTCCTATGCCATAATATGCCTTTTTCCTGAGAACTCATAGAACAAACAAAAGATTCTAGGGGTCCAGACTGGACTGCAGATGATGAGCGTTATTTTCACCAAAAAAATTCATAAAATACTCAAGACAACGGTGATTAAACAAGCTCTCTAACCGGCAGTGGACCGGGTCGATTGCGAGTAAAGCTACAGGAGTCCGAGGTCGAACCCAAAGGAATCGTGCTTGCAAGTACCAAAGTGAACGTAATGCTTAGTCTAAGTGATCAAAGTTCTTAAGGTTTTGTTTACTACAACGGCACTAAGTGAATCTAACTAACGAGTCTAAAGATAAAAAGAGAGAAAGAAGATTAAACTACTCGGTTTTAAAGATAATTAAAGAGACATAGCCGAACCATGATCAAAATAGCTAATATCACCCAAAGGAAAGACAAAACCGGGAGTGTGCAATAACGACGAACTCTTGCATTCAATTTCACGGGTACGTGCTCCTAATCCCGGTGCTAAGGTCTGAACAACTCTTCCCCAACACCTTATGTCAAGTCAACTAACCTATCCTAAGAGAGATTCCTTCACAAGACAATCATGCACAAGAGCCGTGTAAACGTTGAAAACGAGTAGCCTCGCACTACAATGCGATCCTAGAACCCTTTTCCCACACCCCTCTCTCTGAACAACTCTCAAGAGTGATGTGTGTGATTTTTGACCTAGGTGATCAATCTAGCCCAAATCCGTTATAACGAGTTCTAAGACGTGAAATACGCAAGGAACAACAATAAAAAGCACTACCCACTCCCAATTTCATCACCCAAAGGGTGATTTCACTAAATTTCACATGATTTGGCTATGAAGATGTTTAGCTACACATTATATTAATCAAAACATGCATAAAACAAGAAATAAGAGCCATAACAAGTAAAAGAGAAGAGAGATATACCATAAAATTGCGTAAATTCGAGATTAGATCCAAAAAGTACAAAATAGAGAAGTAATTAAAAGGTGGTCTCTTAGTGTTTGGAATGAAAATCTAAGCTAAGAAATGGAAAGATTATGCTAAGATATTGTTGATTTACACTAAGAGAGAGTATTCTAAGCTATTACAAAATTCGAGCAAAAGATGGGTAGAGTTTTGCTAAGAAAAGCTTGATATCTAAGAAAATGTCTAAGGGGGGTATTTATAGGTGAAGGGAAAATCTGCTGCAAAAATGGTCCAAACGCGCGTTTAGAGGGTTGGAACGGGCGTTTGGCATCTTCAAACGCGCGTTTCGCTTGGCTGAAACGTGCGTTACACATAATTTCTGGGCAGGGCTTGACTGTTCTTCATCTGGAACGCGCGTTTAGGAAGGTTCAAACGCGCGTTTAGGATCTTGGAACGCGCGGTTGGCCTGGTTTCCAAATGTGCGTTTAGAGGGCTTCAACTCGAACCAAATCGAACTTCGGAACGCGCGTTTAGGGATTCAAACGCGCGTTTGGTGTGTGGAACGTGCGTTTGGAGGGTTCAAACGCGCGTTTGAACCCCCGTTTCCCCCGCCTTCACTTTTCTCCTTTTTGACCCTCGTCTTGCCTCGGTTATGCTTTTTCACCACAAATTGTCATCTTCCGGGTCCTCGAGACACCAATACCCTTCAATATCATAAACAACCACAAACATCCAAACAATTCCGGAGGGTAAAAGTGCTCGGGAATGGGGTTAATAATAACAAAAAGGGGTATGAATTCATCAAAGTGACGGATTCGTTCCCCGTGCCATAAGCTCACGATATCACCCCGAAAATGGTCTAATTTACCCAAAATTGTGCTTTCGAAAGTGTGATAAGCGGGGGTAATTAATGCACCGGAGTCACGTAAAGTTGACTCCCATCGGCAGACACATTCATCTTAGACTTAGATTGATTTTGAACAGCAAGCAGAGACTTATTCTTGGATTGAAGAGAGCTCGGGTTATCTTTAGGACATTTTAATTGATACGCAGGCCATCCTTAAGCTCCCCTTCCAAGCACCATCCCTGTGGTTTTGTCCTTCACAAAACAACCAGAAGAATAAAATTCAACTAACACAGGATTATCATTGGTTAGTTTGGAGACACTAAGCAAATTCTTTGTGATTTGAGGAGCATGAAGAATGTTTTTAAGTGTTAGTGCAGTGTGTGAACCATAAATTGTTGATTGACCAATGTGAAATATGGATAGATGCTCACCATTTCCTACTGTTAAAGTGTCTGTCCTTCATATCCAGAGTTGATGTGCAGGTTGTTTAGGTCTGAAGTCACATGACTTGTTGCTCCACTATCCATGTACCAACTTGCATCATTAATAGTGTCTGGGGAGGCAATGTAGGCACTGTTGTTTATGTTCTGACCTGAGTTTCCACCATTGCTAGGAATCCCTACATTAGAGTCAAACTTGTGCCAACAATCCACAGTTATGTGTCCAGTTTTGCCACAGACTTGACAAACAAGTCTAGGAGTAGTCCATGTGTTTGTGTTGTTGTTAGAGCCTCTTCCCCCTCTTCTTCTGTAGCTCCTACCACCCCTTTGGCCTCTTTCTCTACCATTATTGGAATCTTGATTCCCATTTCGATTGCTAGGTCGAGAATAAGACCTTGAATTTCCTGACCTTGCAGCTACATTTGTAGAAGCTTGGCCTAGGTCCAGAGTAGTTGTACGATTGAACCTAACAAGTAACCTCTCATGAGTCACCAACTGTGATTGAACTTCTTGCCATGACAATGATCCAATTCTGGAAGTCATATTTACTATTACAGATTCATATTCCTTACTAGAGACCTCCAAAAGCAGCCGGAATGAGTTCACCTTTTGTAATGGGATATCATGCACCTGTTAATCCATCTGAGTAGGACTTCATCAGGGCAAGATAATCCATCATTGACTTAGAACCTTTTTCAGTCTTGGTAAGGGCAGTCTTATACTCCAACATACGAGCCTCTGATATGTTGTTGTACATGATCTCTAGGCAAGACCAGATTTCATTGGCAGTGTTGCATCCAATGACTTCAATTAGAGTTTCTTCTTTCATCGAGCTCATGAGCCATCCAACAAGAAGTTGATCCTTAGTGTTCTAGTCTTCAAATGCTAGGTTCGGTACTGTGCAATGTAAGCCAGTGGTAGGATTAACGCAACAATGACTTCAGGTGGCCGAGGTTTGGTTCCAAACAGATGACCATCTAATTTATAGCCACGAATGATTGGTAAGATTGTAGATTTCCATAGCAGATAATTAGATATGTCCAGTTTGATGGTACAGATCTGGTTGAGGTTGGTGTTAAATGGTGTCAAATGATTGAGAGTTGGTAGTGTTAACACAGATGAAGTTTGAGGAGCAAGATTAGACTGCATGAATGGTGGTGATTTTGGCAAGGTCGATCGGGGAAAAGAAGTGGAAGCAAAATGTTGTAGTGTGAATGCCGAAACAGATGAAACTCCCATTTGGGACATCGGAAAAGAAGACAAAGATGGAATTTGAGCTCCGGTGGTAGCATTGTGAGATCCGAAAACACCATTAGGATGTGAAGAGTGGATATGGGAGGAGGTGCAGGTGTTCCGGTTGACACCAGCGGAGCTGAAGCTCCGGTATTTGGTGGTTCAGCCATTAACGGCTAGAAAGCTCCGATACCAAGTTAAGTTTAGGATAAAACTTTCTTATCATTGATTATACCAAGGATTACACATCTTATACACCACACACTACACAATCTACAATAGATTCTGTACTAAACTGTACTAGAGGTAGTTATGCCACATCATCACTAGTGCTACCTATTACATTATTTAATGACTCAATTATTGTTATCCAGCACTAATACTACTAAAGTTAATTTAACATCACACACTCATAACTCGGTTAAACAATACTTAGATTAAGTAATGAGAATGATTGGTACGTTTTAATAATTATTATATTGATTAATTTCCTCCTAAAAATGAATATCTTCACAAATTATTAAAGTCGTCTTTTTTTCCTTTTTCGAAACCGTATATTTATATTAAACGAAAAGTTGTATAACTGTTCAAAACGAATAAAAAAAATTATACAAAAGCAAAACAATCAAAGCTATAGTGTAGAATTATTTTTGCCGAAGCTAGATGCAATTAGCTTAAAATATAATACTGCCTTCGAAGGCCGATATCGGGTTTCACTGTGAAACTCTTTATTGCACCAATACGATACGAAGAAGAGTATTTACCCCGACAGCAGATCAGGACTTTGTTTGTTTTTCGTATCTACAACCTTCTAGGACCATTGTATCGGGCACAGAAGAAAATAAGTAGTACACATGTTCATGACCTATTGGGCACCTTTTATTTAAATTAACAACACAAATAAAATTGCTATAATAACAGTATAATGGACACTCTTAGGATGATGAGCTGGAAAAACTTGGCGCCAGCGATGAATGTAATTCCCAGACTAAGTGTTTTTTTTTTTTTTTTTTTTTAAGAAGGAAAATTTTACGTGTTGACAGGTGGTACACTGCTTCGCTGGCTGAAAAGTCGTTGTATCTCTCCCACTCTTAACATTGCACGCATTTCTATGAATGTTTAAATATAGGCGTTTGCGTAACAATTCATACTACTACTTCCACTCATTCATATACACTTATCTATTGCTCAAAAAAAAAAAAAAAAAAAATTATATATATATATATATATATATATATATATATATATAACTTTCAAAAAAAAAAAAAATCTATATATATATATATACACTTATCTAGATAAAAATTCTTTATATATAAATTCTCTATTGTAAAATGCATCGTCGGATTACGGTAATGTGTAGAAAAACATAAAACTCTTTTGTTTATTTATGTACGTGACAGTCATCTGACGTTTCGTTCTAATAGAAATTTTTTACAGCCAAGACGGGAGGTATGTAGTATGTTTAGGGGGCTAAGCCCACCCGGAAAAATATAATACACTAAAAAATCTATATAATCTGGTTCGATCCATAATATTTTCTTAATCCAACCCATCCGACGTATCGGATATATTAGCTCACCCTAAATTTAAATTATGGCTCCGTCATTGCTTACAACAAAATTACCCGCCAAACCGAATATTTAATATTTGAGTTTGTGCTTATTTAATATTTTATCTGTCCTAAAACATAAGTCGTTAATGAAAGCCGTAAATATTAAGTGGAAATATCTAAAATATTCTTTTTACTATCATTAATGAAATGATTACTATAAATTATGTAGAAGTAGTTGGGTCGTTAATAAATAAAGGTAAGATAGAGAAAAAATAATAATAAATGCGCATTGGTAATGTATAATAACTTATATTTAAAACAAATAAAAATGTATTTATATTCTATGACGGAAGAAGTACATGAGCGAATTCAAATATGTTTGTTTAATAAACAAAATTAATTTTATATTCGAGCACTGTTTTAATCTATTGCACGAGCTTGAGTCGAGCTCAAACGGGTTCATATCCGTCTTTACGACTTATGCCGATGTTCAACTCTTGTTTTTAAGTGTGAAATGAACAAGAATGAAATGACAAATGATCGAATGTCTTCTCAGGTTTTTAAATTTATATCAACTTGATAGTTGTCGTGAGGATAATAAGAAGAACGATAAGACAAGAGTGATGAAACAATAAGATAACATAGGTGATTTAGGATTGGGATATTGAAAATATTCATACATTCACACACGCATACGTACATACATACAAACATACATATGTGTGTTCACGAATCTAAACGAACATTTCCGAGCTAGCTCGTCAAGGCGTCCCTGTCCGAATTTAAACTCGGGGAAAAAAAAGTTTAGGCCCTACTTAAAACAAACATTAACAAAAAAAAAAATAAAAAACAACCCAAAAAAAATTGAAATTTTTCCAAATCAAATAAGAATATTGTAAACATTTCAAAACAAAAGATATTGTTATTGAAAATATTTTTTTTTTAATGCTTAAAAGTTGAGACGACAAAGAGGGAGGGGGGAGGCAGGCGAACAGTAACAAAGAAAAATGAAATTTTCCACATCAAATAAGAACATTGTAAACATTTCAAAATAAAAGATGTTGATATTGGAAGTATTTTTTTTTAATGGGGGAAGGGGCTACAAGGACAAAAAAAAAACATAAATGGGTCTGCAAGGACATTCTATTTTTTCGGATGTTATAAAGGACAAAAACAAAATATTTGGACAAAAATACCCCTTGTTACTTTTTACCCCTCTACAAATAGTAACAGTCAAGAAACAAGTAGTAACAACCCATAAAATATCGTAACATCCAATGAAAAATAGTAATGTACCAAAAAAAACAAGTAATAACAACCTCGAAAAAAATCGTAACACCCAATGAAAAAGAAGTAATGTACTTAAAAATAAATAGTAACGATCTTAAAACAAGTAATAACGTACCCGTAAAATATAGTAACGGCTAATAAACAAGTCGTAACGATCCCCGTAAAATGCCGTAACATCCTAAAAACAAGTAGTAACGAGACTAAAAACAAATAGTAACTCGCCCGTAAAATGTAGTAACGGCAATAAACAAATAAGTAACGACCCATAAAATATATAAAGTACATCAAACAAAAATGTAATAACAAATCCACTCGCTTATTCCTCTCTTTCGCAACCATGGCCACTTCATCGGACTCCACCAGCCTCCACCCCGCCGGTTCTTCTCCAACCAGACCCTCCGGCGAACCAACTCGTTGCTTTATATTCAGCCCCTCAAACGCCTATGAAGCTCATCAACTCGACCTACACAATCTGGAAATGGCAATTTATGAACGTCCTAATTACCAAAAATTGCAAATTCAGATCGTTCAACGGCATCTGGTGCCGATCGTTCAATCATTCAAACCTGGTTCAAAAATCCACTCTGTCCGTCCGGCCGCCGGGAATCGTCACCACCAATCGACGAGAAATCTCCGTCGAGTCACCCCTCTTCCATGCCCCAATCACCACGCCGCCGCCGCCCTCTCCTCTCCACCGCCCCAGGCCTCCACTCTCTCCGGTCTCCTCCCGTTTCTCCTAATCGTCCGGCTAGGGTTTAAACTAATACATTCCGGCGGCCATGATTTTTGTTTCTAAACGTCCTTCTGCATTTTTCAATGACGATGATGGATGCATTTTTGAACGATGATGGCTGAGGGAAGGATTAATTAGGTTTAACTAGCAAAAGGGTATTTTGGTAATGTTAGTTAAGTTATGTCCTTTCTAATCAACCATGTACTTGTAGCCTAATAAATGTATTAGTTTGTCCTTTTGGACAAAAACCTATTTTTTTAATGCTTAAGAGTTGAGACGACAAAGGGGGAGGGGGAGGCAGGCAAACAATAACCCAAAAAAAAATGTAACAAAAAAAAAAATGAAAATTTTCCACATCAAATAAGGACATTGTAAAAATTTTCAAAACAAAAGATATTGTTATTGGAAGTATTTTTTTTTTTTTAATGTATAAGAGTTGAGACGACCAAGAGAGAGAGGGGAGGCAGGCAAACAGTAACCAAAACAAAAAAAAAAAAAAAACAGTAACAAAAAAATGAAAATTTTCCACATCAAAATAAAAACATTATAAACATTTCAAAACAAAAAATATTGTAATTAAAAGTTATTATTTTTTCTTTTTTTGCAAAAGGAAGTTTTTTTTTTTATGCTTAAGAATTGAGACGACAAAGAGGGAGAGAGAGGTTCAAAACAAAATATATTGTAATTGGAAATATTTTTTTTAATGTTGAAGAATTGAGACGACAAAGAGGGAGGCGGACAGTCGCATTAACGAAAGAATATAGTGTGAGATAAAAGTTGTCAATTATTTATTTGAAACTTGAAAGACAAAGTATTAACTTTTTTTTTTATTTTAAAAAGAACAAAAAAACATGAAAAAATACGTACAACAAGGTTGGAACCCTTGTCATGTTACACCCTAATGCTCACCACTAGGGTGATACATTGTTAATTCATAAGTTATTGAAGTCCAATCTAAAAATACAAAATATATATGTTATTTGGTAAAAAAATTGACAGTGCCCTTCAATTAATCGATTTTAGAGGGACCGCGGGCTATAGCCCCGTTGCCCCTCCCCCCTCCCCCCCGCGCAAGGGGCGCCTCTGTAGCTCGTATTTGTTCATTTAATAAACGAGCACAGTACTATATTTTGAGTTTGTTTCGGTTTTTTCGAAAGGGAGTTTGTTTCGTTAAGCATAACAAACTTCATACGAGCTGAATCCAAATTTGTTTGCGAACAGCTCGGCGTTTATGGCTCTCCTTTTGTAGCTTTGTTCATTTATAGCTCTTCTTTTACAGTAATTTATGGTGGTCCATGATCACATGTACCTTATTTGCCAATAATATAAATTCAATAATAAAATAGTTGAAAAATATTTATAATACAATTAAATATAGCATTACTTTTAACTTCTCACCAAATAAAAAATAATATGCGTAAAGTAAAAAAAAAAAATAGTCCCTCCCTCCCGTAATATGCTGTTTTTTTTTTTTTTTTGAAAGAATATGAAGCTTTTTTAACTTTTATTAAGTTTTGTCTCATAATATAAAATATTATCACAACCCAATTCAATATTGGTTTCATTTTCACATCAAACAATATAATATTCTAAATCATTTTTAAAAAAACAATATAATATTTTACCTTAAATTTTAAATAAACTTACTTATTTACTTCATTCCAAAAAAAAAAAAAAAAACCTTATTTACTAACTTTTCTTTTGAGCAACAATTATTTATTAACTTTCTTAATGTAAATCCCATACGGAGTACTATTTTTTTTTTTTTTTTAGGAAAAAAAAGGGTTTTTATTCCAACATATCCAAAGCACAAGCATCCAAAACAGCTGATGGGGAAAAGATCCTCATTCTACTAGGGGCGGGGAAGGGGATCCTAGTGAAGCTAGCAAATGCGCGGGGTATTCCCATTGCGCTTGACAAAAGAGAAATCAACACGATCGAATAAAGGGACAAGGGAGATACATACAGAAATTATATTCCCTACAACCGATAAGTCTTCTTCCGCTTTAATAAGTTTTTGCACAACGTTTAAGCAATCCCCTTCAACGATAATGTTGTGGTAACCGTAACCCAAAGCAAAGGCAATACTGTGGTAAAAAACGTAAGCATCATCAGAAATAGCCTCACCATACGGAGTACTATTAATTTTGAAATATTTTTAATTACTCGACTCGATTCATTTACAGTTTTGGTTTACCCCTAATCTTCTCCCTTCCTCTGGTGCCCTCGCGGTTTACGTCTCAATTCTTACGTTTGCGTCTAGGGTTTTTATTTTCGGTTGCAATCTGCATAATCCAAACTCAGATATGGCCGAAAAAGCTAATTGCACTGTTTACATAGGTAAGAATCAGCACTCTGCTTTTCTCGAAATTGTAATCTTCTTATTTTTATTTTTTATAGGGTGGTTTGTGGGCGGGGTGACG
The DNA here is from genome assembly GCA_036785695.1 of Gentiana straminea. Lineage (NCBI taxonomy): Eukaryota > Viridiplantae > Streptophyta > Magnoliopsida > Gentianales > Gentianaceae > Gentiana > Gentiana straminea. Next base: position 11,342,698 of record JAVUPR010000300.1, on the reverse strand, counting down.
CTTTGGGGTTGGGGAGGTTCTTTTGCTGTGCTGTCCATGTCTGATCATATTGATGGCTGCTTGATATAATTTAACACTAATTTGGTGAATTCGTTGGTATTTGCTTCGGTTTTGCTGGGTGCAACATATAGATTTCTGAATGAATTTGGTGTTTAGATTAAGTTTAGATTTTGGGTCTGGTTTGTGTACGTTTTTTATTTATTTTTCACTGTGGGAGGAAACTCAAGCTGGAAGGAGACAGCCAAAGATCCTGGTTGTTGAGTGTGATTGATATAGAGCCATGCATGTTTAGCCCCAGTTTTTTGGGACATTAGTTGCTTATGTTTAGCTTGTCCTTAGGGGTTTCAAACAACTGAAAAAAAAGACAATTAGTTCGATTAACATGTAATCACTGTAATGTTTCGTAAAAACAAGGACTCAGTTGAAATTGTGCTTTGATATGGTTTCTGTTTTTCTGATTAATTAGTTGGAAGTAAATCAACTAAAAATACATGAATTATAAATTATTGCTTGTTATGCTGAAATTAATATGTCAGCGTTGAGTTGATGATCATAAAGTGCTTGCTCTTATTGAGTACCTATCATTTTTTCTTTTTCACCAACAAACTGTAAACAGTTGAGTTTGAATGAATTTGTTGTCAATTTTCGGCATAGGTGTCGAGGCGCTCGCCTAGGCAAGAGTCGAAGTCTTAGTGCCTAAAAGGTAGGCGAAGGGTTGTCTTTGCAGGATGTTGTACAGAAAGTGGGTTGAGTGTTTGCACATGATGAAACTATTGACTACTTAGTACCCCTGTCTGAGTTGGTGCATGTATAGCTAGTTGAATTGATATCATTGGGTGGTTAACATGCTGGCGCCTGCAATTGTTTTGATGTGGCTGGAGCTTACAATGCTCACAATGCACAATAGAGTATTTGTTTAATAGAAATTAGCCTTTTGTGGACTTTTACTGATTTCTTCTCAATTGGTTTCTATTTTTCAATTGTTTCCATGATTTCCTAGCATGGCTAGGGCGCTAGGCGAGTCTAGGCAACGGTTAGGCGACGACCCAAGCTCTCTTAGGCTTCTTCCAACGCTTTAGTAACTATATTTCTGTTTAGAATTCGGGTTCACCTCGTGAAGATAGTCTGATTAAGCAAAAAACTATCATCTCGAAGCATTTGTTACCTAGGCTTGCTACATATTTATGCATAAATATTCCTTTGGAACAGTTGATGCTTTATTTTCAATAAGATTAATATCTATACATATTTATGTATACAGAAAAGCTTTTTTCTACAGCAAGTAAAATGCATGAATAATTGTAACAAACACATTTAGGAGATTAGTTTTAGAAGGTTTTAGAGTTGTAGTCTGACTGTTGAATGAATTTAACAACACAGGAAATTTAGACGAAAGAGTTAGTGACAGAGTGCTGTATGACATCCTCATTGAAGCAGGTCGGGTGGTAGATTTGTATATTCCTCGTGACAGAGAAACTGATAAGTTAAAAGGTTATGCATTTGCACAATATGAGACAGAGGAGATTGCTGAGTATGCTGTGAAGCTGTTCTCCGGACTTGTAACTATCTACAAAAAGACATTGAAGTTTGCGGTAAGTGTGTTTGCACTTTGAAGTTAACATTTGTGGTTTTTCATGTATTAATGTTACTTCTTACAATTTTTCTTTATTAACTCAACTCACTTATTAATGGAAATTGTTAATTTTATACTTTATAGGAAGTAGGAAAGGGTACTCAGCTTACTCTTTTATCTTTTATTTTCTAGTCATTAATTTTAGATTATTTAATAATTCTGTAAAGTGTAAGTGGGTCGGTTCATTTTTTTTTCAATGAATTTTTGTTTATACAAAAATCTTTTGAAAATAAATGCTGCTGAGAAATGTTAGAACACGACACATGTACTTGTTGCTTGTGCAAACTCTCCTTTGGATTTTTTTTTTCCGCATTTCAGTGTCTTCTGTCAAAGTATGTATTTTTTTCCCTCAACATTTGCAACTGAAGTCAGCCTGCGACTGGTCACCGTTGGAAGCCATAAATTAAGTTGGCCGTAAATAGCTTTTTGCCAGTTTCTGATGAATTCTTTTTTCTTCAATGGAGAGGCAGCTGCTTTGGCTTAGTGTGGCTCCTGGTTTCCCCGTTGTAGGCTGGTAGAATTAACTTATGTGGAGGAAAGGTTATTTTGTTATTGATGTATTTCATGGAGTAACGTTAAACTTTAAAAACAGATTTCTGGGAAAGACAAAGAAAGAGTTAGTATGCCATTGTCTACCTTGCCCTCATTTAATGCTCATCTCCAACCAAGGCCGACTCATGCACCATATGATCTGGGTTCTGCTTCGAATTCGGGGAGGTTATCGTCGCCATATCGGTTTTCAGACCACCAAGCAAACCCCTTGCATGGTGAGTGATCTCAGCTTCATTTCTCGGAGAATCCAAATGGATTGTGTTCCGTTTGTTTTTTTTCTTTCCCTCATAACAAGATTTTCTGTTTAATTTTTTGTTTTTCCAGTGAATACCAGTCCTAGTGTATCAATACACCAGAGTAATGGATATAGATCACCTTATGGCCACAACAATCATGATTATGGACGAAGAATATTTGGGGCAGCAGTGGATAGTATTACACCCTCTAGGTTGGGGAGATATGACTTGCATAATTCAACCAACTACCATCCCTCTATTTGATTTTTCTGCCTTAGGAATATGCAATTCTATGTGGTCTTGTGTCTCTTTTAGCTCTAGGGGCATGAGCAAGCTATTGTCATCTAGTTTCATGTCCCTTTAATTATGCTGTTTAGTCCGACTTTGAGCTGGTGTATGCTTCTATCTGTATGTTGTATGTGTAGAACTGTAGGTTTGGAACTAGAGCTACAATTTCTAATTTAAGTCATTGTTTAACTTTATCCTGAATTGCATTCGGTTACTGGCTGGGTGACTTTGTTTTTTTCTCCTTGTTTCTGCTTCTGTTACTGCCTGGTGAGTTGATGGTTTAAGATTAAGCTGAACCGGGGATACTTTGTTATTGAATTTACAGTTTGATTTCTTTGGTTTGGAAACAAGATTTTGTAGGAGTTGAATATTACTACCTCTGTGAAGTAGAGAGGTTTCACACAAAATCTGAAAGTGGTTTCTTGCCATAAATTTTTAATTTAAAAGTCTAAAATACCCCCTCGACAAGGACACATGGCCTCGTTAAACAAGGACACGCGGACTACTTCGACGAGGAAATGCTCTTGCAACCTTGTTTGAGTTATGTGGATCGTCTCTTGGTTGATATCCTTTTGTTTCAAATTTGTCCAGTTTTATGTTCTCTAAGATGACAATCGTGTCATCTTGACAATAATCAGATTGGAAGACTGGATTGTAACATTCAGGCACTCTTGATTACACATGAAGGTGAAAAGTTCAACTAGAATTTCCAAATGCAAAATCTTTCCTTTTGTTTCCTCTTGTGAGAGGGGGTAGGTGGGTGGAGGCGGGTTTGTCGACTATGCACCCCCCAGGCCCCCACCCCCTATGTCCCTATCTACACATGAAAAGGCAAAAATGGAAACGTTTGATGGGATTCATAGTAGTAAGATATGGTATGAAGTGACAGAGATCAACTGTTAGACCTCCATTCAATTAACCTCTTCCCCTTGTATGGTGATATGACAATACCTACTACCTTCTAAAATAGCTATAAAGTTCTACATGTCTGTAATATGAACATTTTTTTTTACTCCACATGTCACATATCTGATTGGAAGGTGTAGTAAAAAGTCGTCATACAAAACTTTCCCACCCCCTTTCGGGCCACCAATTTGGGGGTCGTATCACTCTGGACTTTTTCATGATTGGAAACTTAAGATTTGTGTTGGGCAGGTTTGTGTTTGTTTAGTAGTCTAACAATCTTTAGTGTAGTCCTATATTGTTACTAGTGTTGTGCAAAAAAAAAAAATAAAAAAAATGACAAACTTTCAAGTGGATCATCAACCTAGTGTTGTGGGAGTAGAGAGAGTTATGCAGCAGTTGGTTTGCATCTTGAATCAGTGATATGTTATTACTTAAAATAGTAATGTTTTCAAGCTTGTCTTTTTGGAGTTAAAAAGGTTTTCTGCAGTTCCTTTGAAGTTTGCGTCCGGATATATGAATGTTGAGTTTTTATTTTCTACCTCAGGTAGGTTGCAGCTGGGAAATTGCACGGAGGAATGATACACGGATGCATAATATCCTCTGTTACTCACTCTGCAACCTGCTCTCTACGGATGTAAAATAACAACCATTAGATCATGCGATGTGGCATTACACGACCGTGTGGTCCATGTCCGATTCTGAAATTGCAGAGGTGACTGCAAAGAGGTGCTGGCGTTTCCACGTCCATTTGAATCTCTCTCATTATCTCTGTTACTTTTTTTTGTATGATGCTTGACGACAGGTGCAGGTTACTAGTTCCTCAAACCTTGAGAATGTTTTGAAGTAAAGCTTAATCTTGGTATTTTGATTAAGTTAGTTTACCATCAACTGCTGGGACTTGGAAGCAGAATGAATTTTAAGGACCAAATTTTATTCGGTCAACACCACCCAAAATAGAAAAGCATATTTTAGGGGTGTAAACGAGGCGAGTGTATTTTGAACCCAAACAAACTTGAATTACTATTTCCTAATGAACATTGACAGTGAATTTTCAGTAATTCCTTAAATTCCTAGTGGTAAATGACAGTGAACTCTCGTTTTCTTTTGAGGGAAAATTGCGTTTATTAAATCAAGTCCGTTAAACATGCGGAGACAACATTACCCCAGGAGGTGACATCAAGTATCAAAAGAGCGTGACGTGCTAAGAGTTGTGCTAGGATTTCCTGTACGCCTAACAAAATAAATAACAACAGAAGAAAAGCTAGAAAGGCGAGCCAAACAGTCTTGTGCCAAGCAGCCTAACGGAGTGATGTCCTCCATGGTTCAAGAAAGACGTTGAACGCAAGCTAAACAATCACTCTTCACTACCAAAGAATGAATGCTCAGACGCTCAGCTTCCACAAGGGCCAGAAAGATAGGTCTAAGTTCCATAAAATCACCGCGTCCCTTGGTTCAAAATGATACGCAAATGAAGCCCAGTATAGCACCATGATAGTCCCGAAAAAGAACACCAACCCGACACATCCACCTTGCGCTTCGTTATCCCTTCTCGTTGCTTCTCCCACCTGTCCCTATACTGCTGCCTCGGCAATTGTACACTAAACGCCCCCAACACCTCCATATACTCACCCCACGCAATCAGAGAGTGCGCACAAATAGTCGAGACGCGAACCGCTTGACCCTCAAAGACGGCAGAGCACCGCGCCTTCCAAATACCCAACAAAAGCCAAGCAAAATGCGCCCCCTCCACCATCCTCTTTTCTTTAACCAATCGCATAAAGAAATATTGAAAGGAAGATGAGGTAAGGGTACCCATAATCCGACTGAGGGGCGAAGATCTTTCATATTCTATTTGCCAACTCGCAATCAAATAAACAACGCCTCATTGTCTCAAATGATCACCCCCCCCCCCCCCCCCCACCAACAGGCCAAACCAAACAAACATTGTCCCCTATTCCACGCTGCAGTAAGCCTTGCCCAATGGCAAGGAAATCATAGAGGCATCGCTATAGAAAGTGCTAGATACGTGGCTGCACATGAATTTTGTCAACACATCCTCCAAACCCTATCTGCCCCCCCTCCTAACGAGGTTGGTCGTGAAACTGTGAGTGAAGGTCGATATAAGGAAAGTGCCAAGAAGTATATAAATTTCACCATGTAGACCCATTTTTACTGTCGTAATGTTAAATTCTCTTGTCTGAATGATTACCTGGAGCTATAGTAGAGGCCAATATCGCATCACTTTCCCAAGGCCGAAACAGGTCCCTTATGCAGGGGGGCATCTCAGGTCCATGCGTTAGGGAGAAATAGAGCTGACACTTTCACATTTGTTGGAAGCTTATGCCCAGCATACGGATTCCGAAACGACAGTTGCCTCATTGTCCATGCATCATAAAAGACAAATACCGAGTCGCATTCCCCCACACGCCACCTCATCCCACTGATCATTAGGTCTCGTCCCTCCAGAATACCGCGCCACAAGAAGGAAGGTCTCACCCTTAAGCGAGCTGTCAGAATAATACTATCCTAAAAGTATTTGGCACGCAAGACTTGCGCCGCCGAAGAAGCAGGAAATTTCATCAGCCGCCACGACTGCTTGGCCAACAGTGCTAGTTGATGCACTCCAAATCCCGGAATCCAAGCCCTCCGAGGTTCCAGTTATTCCAAAGCACCTTCCGCTTATTGTCCGTGTCACCCCAAGAGAACCCTCAAATCTCCTTCTCTACTCCCGGACCAAATTAGCTAGAATCTTAAAGCACTGCATGATAAACGTAGGTATAGCCTGGAGAACTGACTTAATGAATACCTTTCTCCCAGTAGGCGATAGTAATTTGTCCTTCCGCCCTATAGCTTCTTATAGATTTTATCCTTTAAAAACCCAAACACCCGGTGCTTATTACGCCCTGTCAAATACGACAGCCCAAAATACTTTCCCGTGTCATCCCCCAACGGTATCATCTGAGCATATCAGAGATGACCTCTCGTCTTTCCAAAGGGATGGCATCCGAAAATAATAAAGTTGATTTGTGGAAATTGATTGTTTGACCAGAAAGAGAATCGTATTTGTGAAATAAATCCATCATTGCCTCAACTGTCTCATATTTGTGAGATAGATACCGCCAATTCTCTCCCAAATTGTATGCCTTGAAGAACCCCTTTATTAGCATAGTCATTAAGAAGGGCCGTGAACCCCTCTGCATAAATGATAAACACAAATGGCGATAAAAGGTCTCTTTGACTAATCCTCTCTAGTTGGTGCGATTCTTCTACTTGGCTTGCATCAATTAACATCCTATATGAAGCTAGCGTGACACATCTACGTACCAAGCCCAAGAAAGAAGGCGGGAACCGCATCCGCTCCATCACTTCTCACATATACCGTCATTCTACTCTATCAAAGGCCTTAGCCATATCTAACTTCAGAGCCGCATGGTTGTGGCAGCTATGTACTCCTACCTTCAAGGAGTGGAAGGATTCAAATGCAACAATCGCGTTATCCGTAATCAGCCTCCCCCGAAACATCCCCAATGACACTTTTCAGCCGGTTTATGATTACCCAAGAGACCATATTGTAAACCGAATTGCACAAGGATATCGGCCGGAACTCCGTCATAACCGTGGGTGTGGCCACCTTTGGAATAAGGGAAATGTACGTCTCATTTAGCCGCCCCAAATTCGCGCCATTATTCAGAATATCCAAGACCACCTACAAGACACTCTCACCTACAATGCTCCAATATTTCTGTAAAAAAAAAAAAAAAAAAAAAAAAACGACATGTATACCATCCGGCCCTGGTGACTTCAATCATTACAATTTCAAAGTGAACATTGACGGTAGATTTGTACAAACTCCTTTAATTCCTAATGAAAAGTGCTAGTGAACACTCATTTTGAACGCGAAAAAACAAAAAGATTGAACCTTAATTCGATAGTGATACAAGGACAATTTCCGGTGGATATTAAATAGTCGAAATTGGACATGCATTTTTGTTCTTTATTCGAAATTTGCCTCTGACGGGATGATTTCAAACACTTTTTCAAGAACCATTTGACACACATGCAAGAAGCATAATATGTTGACATAAATGATCCGTACTAGAAAATGGAGTATATGTTGGTGGCTACCTGATGGAGGAATGGAGGAAGAAAGAAAATAAAAGATAAAAACGAAGTAATATTATATAATATAGACAAAAAGGCTGATTTTGGCTTTCATTTAAACTCTTACCACAAGCCCAGTACATGGAGATTTTTTTCAACATACTACAAAAAATGGTAAACCCTACCATTGAGGGTCCTCTCACCCCTGATCCCACAGGAATGTGGAGAGAGGTTAATCGAGAACCTAGTAGCTCCAGGAAGGGGGTGCTACTTATATCCTATTACCGGAAGGGACCGAGAATCGAACCCCCAACCTCCGGCTTTAGGGAACATAGCATGGATTATCCACCCCTCCCCTTTACCACTAGGCCGTATCCAGGGGATTTTTCAACATACTACAAAACTGATATAATGCTGCAAATAGCAAATAAGGTGAAAATAACAGATTCTGCAAATAACCAATGGATTATAGCTTCTGTGCTCAAGTAAACATGTATCTGCTCTTCTACACAAACAATGCTTATTAAATAATAAGAAAGTGAATCATGCTACAAAGATATATAAACAAAATCACGCTTTACAACACTTCAACTCAGAAGGCTACAGAGGTTGTTCATTAATATGATCTGACTGTCAAAAACTTCAATCTTTTTTTTTTTTTTCTTCTGCGTGGGACAAACTATCCACAGTTGATCTGCAACATGTGTTTTTATCTTTTAACCGAAAAGATTATAAAAGAAAGAAAACTCAAAGCTCCTCCATCTTACAGCAGATCAAGCAATGGCGGTTGTCCCGACTGTTTCATATTGCTCGACTTTTGAACTGGATTTCCTCTCCCTCTACCTCTTCCCCTACCAACAGCAGATGTAGGCGGTGGAGCAAGTCTCGGTGCAGTTTGCTCGTTCTTGCTTGAAGAAAATATAGATCCCAGATCTGTTGCTGTCTCGGTGAAACCAGGGTTTTGTTTCATGAATCCAAGTGAATTCTGAGCGTTAAATCCATTGCCAACAGAGGTGGGATTCGCAGATGAAAACCCTTGATTCTGTCTCGTAGACTCCATTGAATTCTGAGTATTAAATGCCCAGGATGAACTGCTGCTTTGCTGGTTGTTGTTCAACCCATTATCACTGGCCCCCAGATTATATTGAGGTCCAGATATATTACCAGAAAATGGAGGTTTATCGTTCCTTGAAGAACCGGATATAGTTGTAGTGCCACTAGGTCGTGGAGGCCAATTGGCAAACGGATCTATACTATCGAAATTCGTATCAGAAGAGACTTTTTTTCCATTGAAATCTCCACCACTGTTGTCTGATTTACTGTAAGATGGTAAAGGCGAGGAACGCGGGGGCCATTCAACATCAACTGCAGGGGATATAGACGATGATTGCTGACTAGGAACGGACTCCTTAGGAGAATTAGCCTGCTGTTTTGACTGATTTAACAAACTAGGATGGGATTGGGATGAAGGCTTAGATATTGAAGATTTTACTGAATTCGAAGATTGTCTGGTGGGATTCCAATCTTCATCCCATGATGAGCTGTGCTTCATACCGGATGAGGGAATTGAAGAAGTTCTATTAACTTGCCCAACCACATTCCCATCAGGAACAGGGACAGGTTTTGGTTCTGGAATGCCATTATCATTTAAAGTCACACCTCGTTTCTCTTCGATTTTCCTATTATTAAAGAAGAAAAGAACGTCAAACCACATTAATAACCGTTGTTTGCTGGAGGTAAACAATTACTTGATGCTGAAAGACACTACTATTCAAAATAATCTCAAATGGATTCATAGTTGCTTTGGCCTTTTTGTATAGATGAGTCACTATGTACTCTTTTGTGTCCCATCAACGAAAGAAGAGTAAAAGGAAAAGGAGGCTTTTTTCCAAGTTGGGGTGTGTTGTGTGTGTGTGTGGGTGAGGGGGGGAGCTTCTTCACAGCACACACATTCACTATTTCATAATGTAGTCCATAGATAAAATAGATGAGAAATACCTGAGAATATGCTTAACAAAGTGCATATACTTGGCAAATTGCTGTACATTTAGTTGCTGGGTGAGGAGAAGAGGAACGAGAAGGGGAAGAACATGCTCTGCAACAAATTCTATTCCATACTGGAATAGACAACAGATTTTAGAAATTTAAATTACCAACTGAAATTCTTTTTTTAACACAAATAGACACTAACCTGTTTCAATATAGAGTTGGCAGCACCAAGGGTACACATAAGAGTAGGCGAAGACCGATCAACAGCTGTACAACGTTGTATAGTCTGTAAGATCTCTAAAACGGCAGTCTTATCAAGCATGCCAACCATATCACCCAAACATACAAGCGCATTCACTCTGACCTGCCAATTGGAACGTTATTTTGAGAAACAATGACGACCTTATTCCACAGTATAACACGTAGGAATAACAATATAAGTAAGCCACGCTATAACATTTGAGCATGAATAATGACTAAAGTACAAAGCACTAGTTGATCAATAAGCTACGATAGTTTTAAGCAAAGCCATGCATGCCATGATAGTTTATTTTTATGGTCACACCTTTAGTTCATGAACAGTCATATTTACTCGTAGAGCTGGTTTAGTACATTGTTGCTGAACATACATCATGGGAAAAGAGTATTCCTACCATTTAACGTCAGGGAAACTAACAAAAAACTCAAAACATCAACATTAACACCACTCGTGCCTTATTTTCACAATATGGATTCAGCTACACGGATCAGTTCTTGGCTTCTTGCCATTTCGACCTGTCTTGTACTTTCATCGCTTAAGCCCCATTATGCACCAACCTTTTTAAGGCCTCCTCCACACGTATTTCAGTCTTTCATGCCATCCGTTTAAGAAGATTATGCCTAATTATCCTAGTTCCGCCTCATTTAATAAAATTTATCAAGCTCAACAACACAGAAAAACTCAAGTTTTACCACAGTAAAACTAGAATAAATATAACGTACCGCAGCAACAGTTGTTTTCAACGCCAAACCATGAACACGGGGCAAAATTGCTTGTTTCACTGTCTGGAGAAGAGAAAATAGCAAGTTAATATCAAATTGCTCACAGATAGGCAAATTGAAGTATTTATTGAGGGGTGAATATCCAATTCGTAACCATTCATAACCTGAACATTGAGTTGCTTAGCAAGAGAAACTGTCTTTTTTAAAACTTCCTCTTGCAAACGAGTATCAGTGTCATCATATGCTCGAACAAGCATAGGTAGCACATGAGTAATCAAGTGCTCCAGACTAGCCTGCAAAATAATCAAAGGAAAAGACTGATTACAGACCACAAGAACAGCAACTATCATAAACCCTTAAATGCACAACTATAGCAGTTCAATACTTTCACAAAGGAAGGTGGGGGTCACCTTCAAAGTTTTCAATGGCTGGAATCTCAAAGATGCTTTCAATTTTGTAGGTGGAATCTCAAATATACCATCATAATTAATTACCCAGATAACTTTTTCCACACCAAGACCCTATTGCAATAGTGACCCCATAAAGCAAATAACATCTAAAATTACATGCAATTAGAAATGACAATGATGGTTTTACTACTTGGTAAAGTGCTTGTTAAGATCTAATTGTTCAATTAAATATGTTATGAAGTTCAGGCATGGAGATCAAATACTAAAGCCAACAATGAAGAAGAAATAAAATAAAATAAAAACCATAGCACATCCAACCACCATCAGCAGATTGAAATTCAACCATACAATGTTGCACACATTCTGCTGGCACAATCACAGAGAAAATGTTGAAATCCTTCTATTAAAATCTCACCGCAGTTATCACAAGAAAAAACCAGGAACTTATTCTAGACTTTGGTTTTTGTTGAGAAAATTGTCGCTTTCTCAACATCAATTTACAGCACACAACTTTCAATTGAGCTCTTCCAATTGGATGAAGTCTAACAATATTCGACAAACCATTAAGCAGGAAGTCCAATTTTCACTTCTCCCATGAAAAAGAAAAGAATTAGACCAAGACACGGGATCCACTTCAGAAGTACATAAAGAATAGACAGTGAATAAAACCAGCCTCTTTTGACAGTTTATTCTGTATCAAAGAGAACCCATGAAACAATGATATGATATTGTGATTTGTCTACAAGCAATTATTACCAAGAATACTCTTTCTAGCCAAACATCTGGTAGAATTTTATAGTAGGATGAATACTCAAATTTGTATAATATTTCCATTTACACAAATCTTATTCATTTTCGTAAACGCCATTAATAAACAATATACAAGGGAACACCAAGCCACAAAAAGTAAAAAGTGTTGAGGAAAATCCATTAGATATAAAATAAGCTGAAAAGATAATTATGCTACCTTGTGAATGATAAGCTCTGCATGCTTCACAAGAAGCAATAGTGTGTCGCCTGCAGCACTATTCAGAACAGGAATGAGAGCAGGTAGAGTAGATTGCTCAAAATCATTTTTATCCTGAAAAATGTAATAACATATCCAGTGAAAAGCAATTTCATCATACAAAGGAGTGCAATCAAGCACGCTAAAGCACAACTAATAAAATCAGACCGTAATGTCATAATTATTTCACACACATACACACACATATTTAAGTGTGCATATGTATAAATGTGTGTACATATTACTTATAAAAAAAAATACATACATATATACATGTATGCATATAGATTTTCAGATCTGTATATATATTATTATATTATTAGCATAGAAGAACTTGAAGCTTAATTTGTGTTTGCTCGTCAATGAGAAACTTAAAGCTGAAAATCTTAAGTCGTCTAAAGTCGAAACAAAAAGATGATAGAAACAACGTTTGAGACTATCTTATGATATTGCAATCAAAGAAACAGAGCAACGCAACTATGTTGACGATATACAGGTTAGATATGAATCTTACTTTATACAAACGACAACACACCATACAGGTCAGACAACCTGCTAATGGGTCAGTGGTTTACAGGGTAGACCGTGTGGTTAATCGGTTTTAGCGAGTATTGGAGTTATTTAGGTCATGGCCTCAACCTAGACCATAAAACTAACTGGCAATAAGAATTGAAGAATAAAATATTCCTAGGGCATGAATATAAACAAACAATCAGGGAAAGAGCCTACGTAACATAGCATACATTGTTCCAAATTGGCCTTTTCTTTTGGAAAATAGCACTCGGTGTTCAAAGATATATATCAATACCTGTGACTCAGCTATTGTAAGAACCATGGGAAGAATCATGGGTTGCATTACCAAATTCCGAAGCTCAGCACATAGGGGCGGAAGAACCTGTAATCATCTCACAGAACAATGATTTGCTAAACATAATGGAAATTAGTTTCATCTTAGTAAGCCATCAAATCCAGCATCACCTATTTAACACAGATCTTAGGGGTGAAGAATCATGCCAGACGACAATCTGGAATCTATCCATGCAATTTAACAGGAAATCCAGATTGCCACAGAAAACACACTTATAAATGACCCATTCATACCCACAACAACAACAACAAAGTGTTTATTTGGTTTCTGAGGGATAAAGTTAGTGCTTCAGGTGCAAAATAACATTAAAAAAAACGTGGGAAAGGAAAATCTAACCTTATAGCGCAGCACACGAGAGTCAAAGTCTTTCCACATGTCTGATAAAGCTTTTAAAAACTCAGACTTCTGAATGTTGTCCCTTTCCTGAAATACGTACGATGTGACTTTTTTTTTTTCCTTAAATCCAATTTTGAAAGCAAGTAAAACTAAAAAAGGGGGCGTACAAGCATATGATCTAGGAAACGCAGTGCACGCAACCTGGTATCATCCCGGAAAAAGGGTGACCCTGCAAACAAACAGTGTAGATTCTATTTGTAAAAATAAAGTTTTTTTTTTTAAGGAATATACATTTAAGCTGAGCATAGCTTATAACCAATTTAAGCCTATCAAAGTCATTATTTCGTACAATAACACTTGAAGCATAAACAGCAAAAATCAATTCCTAACCAGTGAAATCCATAGCAGTTGGCCTTAATGCCTCATTGGTAGAGAGCATTTTTTGCAAATCCATAACCAACTCTGATGGAATGGAGAAAGCCTCACTGGATAAGTATGTCAGTTTATTCATATACTGCAGGACATAAGCAAAGGAAAGTAAACATACAAAACAAACAATAACCGAGTGACTGTGACAGTATAATCAAGTACATAGGATGCATAGGTTACACATACAAATTCACTCAACGCATCAAACATTGAGAAACAAGAAACACAGATTCCATCAAAACTGCGAAACAGACAGCATGTTGACTTTACTTGTAAGCAAATGCAATTCACACCCCTAAAGTAAAGGCGACCCAATTTTATCAGCTACTATCTTAAGCTGCATAAGAGGACAAGTCTACAAAAACTCAATTCAACATTTGTGTATAGCATCCTTATAATACTAATCCTTCTATGATGTCCAAGGTCATATGCAAAAAACAACGCCCAACATCCTATTAATGCAGAACAGAACATATAGGAAATAATAATGCAGATCCCTCCTTAAAAGAATTTGAAAAGCAAAGATATGAACTCATGTATCCATCGATTTCAACATATAAATTTTCCATTGGAACAAGAAAACTATGGCATGAACATGATGAGTACATTACGTATCATATGTCCAAATCATTACACACTTACAGTTGTACAATCAAGTAAACTAAGTATAGAGAGAATAATTCAAAATGTCATTATGTGTAAAGTGCTCAAGGGCAAACCATACTTGTTATTCATAAACCCTTCATCAACGATTTCAATAAATCCTAACTCAATGTGTAGAATTAAATTTTAAAGATGATTGAGAGAGACCAAAATAAAAGTAAAACTGAACCCAACTAAATATGTTCAAGTTAAAAATCAGCCCTACATGCAGCTAATTCAATAGCAAGACAAAGCATACCATTTTGACATTGTTGTGGCAATCAAATAACGGCTTCCGAGCAATCAAGTGGTACGCCACACATGCCAGACTGAAGATATCTGAGGCACATCCAACAGAAGATGATTTACTTCGGACCAGTTCCGGAGCAGTGTAATCCAACAAAGGTTGAAGGGGAAGAACAGAATCTTCAGTATCATACTCCTGTCAGAACTGATATCACATTAGTAAACAAAGGAGAGGCGCATTCTTCTAAACATGTAAAGATGAACACTTAGGAAAATGAAAAATTAGAATTGTACATTGATTTGAAAAAAGAAACAAAGCCTGTGTTCAAAAAAATTGCCACAATTAGAAAAGTTATCTTAAAGCTGGGTATATAATTATTTCCTATCGTATAGATGCTGATCAGAACTATGTCACGACAGATTCCTCTTTTTGTGGATATCACGGTTTAACAAGGTGCAAGCTTGCACTGATGTTATTATTTTGTCATTTCATATCGAAGGGGTTATCCAGGGACAACGGAAAAATATGGAAAATTTAGATTTTTAGTCTAGCTTATGTGAGATGTGATATAAAGAAACATTTAATTGCTGAATCTGGTTTATAAGGTATAAGAACTTAACATTTCACCGCATCTATTGCAACACAATGTACTCGAACTGGCCTAAACTCCAGTCAAAACTCAAAATTGCTGTCAGTCAAAGTTTGCTTTACAATTTTGTAAGCATGATACATAGGTATATCATATAAAAGATGGTAAGAGCTTCCCAACTCTTACAACAACACACCACTTGAGCCTTGTTCGAGCTAGATGTGGTCAAGTATACGGATCACTTATCTTCATTGCGCTTCCAATAAACTTGTCAAATTTAAACACAATTGAAAAGTATAGAAATGCAAAAGAACGAAGAAAATGCTCCATATTCCCTGCTCTCTTAAGAAATCAATACTCACCGTATAGTGGAAAGCTTGCACATTAGATGAATCATTGGATATTTGATCTGTCGAAGTTGCAAAGCCAAATCCCCCAAGCTTCCAAGCTCCATTTGACGTAATAAGGATAGCCTGCAATATTGCACATCCGTAATTTATCAAATTCAAACGCCTATGAGCAGGTACCAGCAATCGCATTTGAACATTCTATAATAAGCAAGTTTCCAGAATCCTTATACAACAAAAAACATATATTCCCAGACATCTTCGTTTTCTTCATTACCCAAAGAAACCGTATTCATTTGAAAGTAACAGAGTAATAGTCTTGAGATAGAAAAAACATAATATAATAGGTACAACTTTTTGCATAAGACATATGATGACCCTCCAGAACTGATTTCATCATCATAAGGCTCCCTTCCTCCCCAATCAAAACCATAAAAAAATACTTCTATAACTTCAAAATATGAAGAGGTCAGCATCAAAAGAAACATAGATATGTGAGAATCACCTCCAAACTGTGAAAAAATAGTGCTTTCTAAATGAGCTAAACAGAAAGACAATGAAGCATTAAATCACCCTCCAGAACTGATTTCTTCATTGGATATATTGCATTGATACTGTATGCTTTAATGCAATATATCCAACGAAGTATAATAATGGATAAGTATTTACAGTATCATTATCCAATGCCCACACCAAACAAAACCACCATCCAGTTATTATTTTGCACCCTGTGAGGGTCACAACGATCAGTCTTAAGTTACAATCCTGATAATATTTGCATAAGAATCACACTTCTTCTAATCTTCCATTCATAATACTGCTAAAACAACACTACTTAGGAATCATCTTAAAGAAGCAGAAAACAATCGGGGACAAGGAGAGAGTAACTATGGGAATTTACACCAATATACTGAATAACCCTCTTCTCCTAGGACAAAATACATAGACAAATATCCACAAACAAAAAAACAAAACATATGACGCTACCACCAACAGAAGGGTAGGAGTTTGTTAAGACCAAGGACTCAAAAATATATTCAAGTAATTATGATAAAATGAACACTGAAAGATCATAACCGCAGGTGACAAAGCCCGATGAACAAGACGAGCATTGTTGTGGAGAAAATCCAAAGTTTCTGCGATTTGCAATAACCCATGCTTGACCTCCAATAAGCCCATCTCCTGTAGTAAAAGCAAAATTATTTGTGAAAATATGCCAGACATGATATAGATGCAACAATTAACACTTGCTCAGTACAAAGAACTGGAACATGTCCAGCAAATGTGCATTTCCTTCATCAAGAGGATAGCAGCCTTACGATACTATCACTGGTAAGCATCAATTATGGGGAGAAAAAAAATCTACAGAACAGTATTAATTGCAAAAACAATTTAAACCAACCTTTTTCTTTCAAAAATTCAAATTACTGTACAAATTATAGTCCAAACGAGTTCTTAGTGGTAATAGAAATTCATAATAGCTCAATCCCATTGACGAATGAAAAACAGCTCAAACTTTTCGGAATCCAAGGCACTCGCCTTTCCATCAAAAGTGCAAACCAACAAAGATTTACATATCTTGAATTATGTCATCCCTTTCTCGACAAAAATAGAGTTTAAAAGATCCAATAGCTTAACGGCCATGAACAAAAATCTTAGCCATTTCAATTATATTTCAAGCAACATTTTTACTTAGGAAGATACACCTTGAGCATATAGCTCAAGGGCATATAAATGTACTAGTATGAATTAACATATGTAGTATAATAATTCATAATTAGCCCTATACAACCAAAAGAAGCAAGTGGAGAACTATCACACATAACTAAACAATTCAGGGTAATTAAGATCACATCATCCATCCAGTAGACCTAAAAGAGCATTACACATCTATTCTGTATTCCTGTGTATGAGCAGCCATTACCTGTAGGCCGGTAACTACTTAGAGATACATTCACAAATCAAACAGCTAAAAAGGATAGCAGCACATCAAATAGAAGACAGGACTTTTATGTTTCTTTCGTTCAAAGGAAGAAGAAAGAAAGAAAAAGGGAAACATTTAAATTACCATTCCCTTGAGCTCTTTGGGCACTTCAGCAATATTTTCCAAACTACCCAATGCATTAGCTGCCGACGCGAACAAAGGTTCGGTAACCATGGCCATCGCATTCTTGCTCTCATCCAAAGCTTGCACCACATGAACAACACCTGGATGCCTCAACCTCACCAACCGCGACGCATCAGCACGAAGAATATCCAAAAATGAATCTTCCGCAGCCTTTGACAACCCGGCCCGCTGGCGAGCTTCGGACAATTCCTTCTTGTCAAGCACCCAAACGCAGACGGTAGGGTAAACAGAGTGGCCGTCACGAGACTTAGCATTGTACAATTTCCAGGCCAGGCCTGGGCCGGCAGAGCCGATCTGATTGAACAAATCGTAGTCTTGTAAAGCCTTGGGTAAGCCGGTGACCTCTTGAACGGTGGAATGCACAGTCTTCTCGATCACTGCCGATGCTTTTGCCAAGGCTTGGGTGAGAGTCTTCATATTGAGCGACATGATTTAGGAATTATCAAAAAGAGAAACAAATCGCGAGTGAGGGAGATATAGTTCAGAAGATTAGGATCGGAGAGCCGTCGCCGGAGGATTAGTGTCGGTGACGTTGAATAAGGATGATGATCGGATTCGGATCCAATCCCCCACCACGGTTTTCAGTGTTATGGGTTGGTTTATTACAAGAGTTTTCGCTGTTCATTCATTAGTTTTTTACTATAAAAATTAAAAATTACGGAGTATATGTAGTAAGTTCCAACTATGTCGTGTCATATAAAATTGTACTCCTAATTTCTAAGTAAAAAAATTTGATGAATTTGTTAAAATATTTTGTTCTATTTTATGTTTATTCCTTTTTTTTAAATATTTATTTTACAGAATTTGTATTGTTTTTATTTATCTGTAATTTTACAATATCAATGTAGTATTTGTTATTATTTTCCACATTTACCTTTCGTTCTTTTCTTTTGAAAACTTTCATTCATTTTAATAACCCAAATTTTGGTACAATTTTCCATGTATAACGAGTAAATGATGGTTTTGTTATTTTATCCTATTTTTCAGACATATTAATCATTTTCTTAATTTGAGTAATTCTTCTCTATACGACAGATAAAAAACGGAGGGAGTATGAGGCAATATCCTTTCCGATGCAATATGTATTGTCTTTTTTTTGTTTTGCCCTTATTTATTATAATGGAAGATGTAAAAAAGAATGTTATATTAATTATATTCAAAAACTTTTTAGTCATTTTATCGTAAAAGTCAATGCATTAATTCACATATTTAATATATTGTACATGATTTTGACAACTACATCATATAAATTGGAACGAGTGAGTACTACAAATAAATTATGTAAAAAAAACGATCAAACAAAGTTGTAAGAGTAACTATAATGGTATGTTTGTTAAGGATGGTGATGTGGGATTGTAGGGTGCTAAGATAAGATATGGTGGAAAGGATACGGTTAGACGGGGTATGGTGAGGTAGTCATACCTCATCACCACACTTTACCACCCTAACCTACCATACATGCCCTACCATAATCTACACACTCTTCATTACCTATCAGGCTATCACACACATTACCCTACCTAAGCTAGCACTACCTTGCATATGCCACCCCATGCTACTTTATACACCCTATCATCTCACACCTTACCCCCACCCTACATCATACCACATTACCACCATACCCGACCCCACCGCACCCGGCCTCTCCACCCATCCCACCATACCTTACATGTTGGCCTATCGGAAATGCTTGAAACAAGTCCAAATGGGGTGAATGAACTTATTAACTTTTAAAAAAAATTAACTTAACCGACTTCAATTTAATTGCTTAAACTGATTTCAGCAGAGTTTATGCAGCCGAAATCCAAACCTTTATAAAAATAGTTTTCAAATTCATGTGAGTTGTTGAGTGTTCAGTTTTCAGGTGAGTTATCGTGCAACGTCCCGTTCCCGGACACCGAGTCCTTATCCGGAAATGGAACGTTCGGCACGCATAATATAAGATAAATCTCATATTACACGTAAGCTTCTACTACGTCGTATCGAGTTAAGCAAAGACTCGGGTATATTTTTCATAAAACAAGAATAGAAACTCAACATTTTAAAGATAGGAGTGTAACTTTATTACAACGAAATTCCAAAAGGAACTTATAATGTACGAAACCTCCAAACGAATAAACAAAAGAAACTACAAGTCTCAAAGGGAAATATTTCGTATTCCAAAAACAATTGAAACGTCTAGTCTAAACTGTTAAAAGATAAAAGCATAATGTAAAGCTTCAACTCCTCAAACATCGTCATCAAAATCCTCTTCGTAATCCGGGTCAACTTGTTCATCTTATCATCCCTAAACACATAGAAAAACATGCATTTGAGGTAAATACAATGAACTCAATAAAAGAGATAAGCTATGATTTAATTAAGATTTATAAAAAAGGATTCATAATTATTTAGTTGTCTTTATAAGACCGACTCAGTCTAGGGTTCACTTCATGTCCATCAACATGTCATGACTATACGTTTCTAACATAGATTATTTATGTTACGTCAGTACTCAAGGGCACTACGCATGGTGTGTATTTACCTAAAGTTATACCTGCTAACAATCGGTGATTTACACCGATAGCCCCGGGATCTTCCCGTACACGTATACGTTCGATGAATTTCCTCCACTACCCTTCAGCCTTTTGAGCCAGTAGCATTGTTCACCTTTAGAAAGTATCACATCGCCGATATGAATCGATGTCTTACCAAGAATAGCATGACATTTAATCTTTTTACTAACACGTATGTAATTTATTATGTGTTAACTAGCCACCTAAGTGTTTTCAAGGCAAAGCTCACCTTAACAACTCTACTCTCTCACTTAGACAGCTAGACACAACGACCTATCACATACACAGACATTGATGAATACTAACTCATTAGAGCACGAGCCTATCATGCTCTTCCGACGGCCCCGAACTTCAACTATTTGGAAGAGTACATTCGGTGCCGGAACTAAACGCATCAGAAACTCAATCAAGGCTTGTTCATATTTAACTAATGTTATTAGACCATGAAACAACATTTAAAACTGGACTCGGGTCTTAAAACAACATTTTCCCCAAATCAGGAGTCAATGCGTGCACATTGATCGACCGAAAACTTGCTGAAAGTTTCTGTCCGGCCAGTGCGTGAGCATTGCTCATGCTAGGAGCAAAATTGACCATCCTGAAACAGCAATGCGTATGCATTCCAGTGAATGTGTGCGCATTGCACTGCTGTGAAAAGGATGGGACATCATGAATCACAAATGCGTGCGCATTCGACACTGTAAAACCCTAAACACGATTTTTCCTGCACTTTACGATCTCTACACGATTCCAAATATGTTCAACACGAATATACTCAGAAAAATAGCAGAATAGCACCACTTTTACAAACCATAACAACCCTTAATCCTTAAACAACATATAGGTGTAATTTCTAACACAAAAACACATCAAATCCTCAACTTAAACCCTATAAACCGTAATTAAAGCATAGGAATAGCCTCTTACCTAATTGCAAGCAAATCCAAACCCAAAGCTATGAAGAAACTGCAGCAGACTCGAACCTTCTTCGTAGAAAACCTATGCGATCAATCCAAATTCACATTAGACTCGATCACACGTTTCTATAACAAAGATCCTATGATTTCATGAGTTTAAATCCATCAAACTCGCTCAAGAACACAGTTAGGGCTCGAAAATCATACCGTAAGAAAACTCCAACTTTCTTGCGTAGAAACGACGCCCTCTTCACGACGATTCCACTGCTCTACTCGAATCTGAAAACGGTTGAATAACGACTTAGATTTCTGAAGAAGTCTATCAGCCCTTTTCTCTGCCTTTCACGCCGTTTGGAGAACGTAAAACGAATTTTGATTAAATTGATAGGTCATAAGAGTTATGGGATTTATTTTTCTTAAATAACAAATCCCAAAAATAATAATTACTTGTTATTTTATTTAATTATTCCTTAATTAAATTAACTCCATATTTCCAAATATATATATATATATATATATATACACACACACATATACTTAAATCCACAAAAAAGTAAAGGATATAATATTTCATTTTCACAAAATGGCGCGTCTGCCATTTCCCGAAAGTCGGAATATTACATATTGCTACTGTGCTGAAAGTAAATTGAAGGGAAGTAAAGTGCAAGAAATAAAAACACAAGAAATTATCTAGGTTCGAGGTGGTGTAATCATCTACATTCCCGCTTCTCCTTGTGATATAGGAGGTATCATTATTTTAATTTCAACACCAACACAACGGTTTGATTGTCCCTCACTGAAATCATCACATTCACAATCTGAACTATCAGTCCATAGCAACCGTCTCAGCTGTTTCACTGAAATAGCTATAATTTTCCTTGAAAGATTGACTTCTTCAACAGCTATCACACAAACACAGCTTTTTCTTAGAGTCTCTGTTTCAGCTGCTTCAATCATTCACACCCTGCAGATGTTTCACTGATCTTCTGTCCTTCACACCTTTAGATGCTTCATAGATTCAAACTCTGGGTAAACAAAATGTTGAGGTGAATCCTTAGATTCTTGAGCAATATCTTGATAAATCTTTGTAAGAACGATGCTCTGATTCAAGAGTTGCTTCTGGATAAGTCTTTGAAGCTTTGGTTGTTGCAACTTCTTAAATTTCTGGATTTAGCTTGAATGCTTACAGAATTATTGAGGTTCTTTTTGAGTAAATAATTCAACATAGTACATCAAGATAAAATTTAATTAATGCGTTTCTTTGTTTTTTATGTTCTTCATGTTCTCCATTTGTAGTGCTGAATCCCTCCAACATTCATCTTCGAAAAATTGCATGTTTTGAATAATTAGTCGTTTTGTAATTTTTCGTGATTATTTTCTGAAATTCATGAATATTTGTTTTGATTGATTCTAAAACTCGTATATTGTCCCTTTGACAATGACAAATTGCCAACCAATGGAATTTCCCGTATTTCTGGTCCTTGATTTTATTCTCCGCAATTTAGGCTTGACTATCTATTGAATTTGATCTTACATCATTGATTTTGTCCTTATAAAAAATATCTTGACTTTAAATGACTAAGATATTTTTTCCATTTACCTTTCAACTTTAATATGATCCTTCACTTCTTATCAACATTCTTTACAGCTGAATTATTCTTCGTTTGGTTCTGTTCAACTGACTCTTCTGTTCTGAATATGTATCTTCTGTCACAGATGAACTTATATTTTCGTCTGATCTTTTGTACTTCATAAAATTTTCTTTTCTACTCTTCAATCTTGATTCAAACTTCACTTCTAATTCTCTTTGTTTAAATCTGATTCTCATCATCCGAGTATAGATTTGTATAGTATTAATTTTGGTCCTATCCTTTCTTTGCTTCTAATCTGAATTATTTTCATCTGGTCTTATTTTTGTGTGAGATCAGAGTACATTATATTTTCATAATTTTCATCAGTCATCACAATACTTCCTTGAAGTAATCTTTTAATTCTTGATCTTCAGGTCTCCAAGTCTTCGCATTTGAGTATGATCCCTCAGTCTTCTGAACTTCAACTCTGGTATTCAGACATATACATAATTTTCTCTACTGAAGTTATGGCTGGTCCTAGTTTACTCAAACCTATCATATGACTATTACAATACTTATCTGATTGAAACATATAAAATATCAGACTTAATGAAAAACCTATACATGAACATCTAAAACATCTTTTTGCTTGAATTTATAATAGCCGGTATGACCATCATAAAAACTATAAATTACCTAACATTACCAACCACCCCAACATACCTCTCCACTATCCTGCCTAACCATACCCCACCGTACCTTACCCACTAGGCCACCACTTCACCCTACCTTACTTTACCGCATCCTACCCCACCTTACGATACCCTAGCCCACCATAGCCTATCGTACTCTCTCTACCTTACCATAGTCATGCATCCACTACGCCATACCCAACCTTGCCATATTCTCACCCTACCATGTCATTTCTTACCAAACACCCTGCATTACCTAACATACTCCACCCACAATACTCTTACTAACCCGGCCTCACCTAACATATCACACCTACCCTACCCCACCACCCGACCCTACTACATATCTAACCATACCACATACCCTACCGTACGCAACCCACTTCACCACCTACCATATCCCAACTCACCCTACCTCTCCACCCACCTTACTCTTACCCACCACCACGTGTTTTGTTCATTTTAAATCCATTTTTTTTCCATTTCATCCATTTTCGGAGGTAATGAAAAGGGTAATAATGTGATCGTGTAACAATTTAATCTCTATGGTATAATCTTCATTATGCACCGGTGGCACTTTTTTCGAATGGTAGATGGTGTACAACATAGTCATCATACCTTGTTTAGTCGTTGAACCGGAAAAGCATTGGATCATTGGGTCACTAATTCAACCGTTGGATCAATGGTTCCACCGGAGAAATATATATAATAGTTAATAATATGTTACATCATGATTAATATAATTTTTTATTATTAATATTTAAGTAAATAATGATAAGAAACTATGTATCACCTTTTGAGTTAATATTTTAGAGACTCAAAGTATAATTTATGTAATTATCATGAAGAATACACGGGGAAATATAAAGCTAAAATATATTCTTAACTCTTAATTACTTTATTGACACATTTGAGTATTTTTATTTGAACGGTGATGCACTTATTATTAATATTAGAAAAACTATGTCTGAGGGGACATCTTTGGGATAGGGGTCTGGAATAGTATGCGCATCCTTCCACTGACTCATATCAGGCAGATCCGAAGCTCGAATAATGAAAAATTCTTTCTTCCAATCTCTGATGGAAGAAGGGTTGCCAGCCCAGATGCTAACTTTAGTTTTTCCGCTCCGATGTGCAAAGTAAAACCAGCTAAGAGAATGTCCAGATTTCTTGATGTTATATAAAATTTAGAGCAAAACCTACAACAGACCTGATACCATTAGGAGTAATCTGGGCCAAGCCCATATCATAGTATGATGAAACATGTGAAATGCCAAGTATCATCGGAAACGTAAGGCCACTTCAAGTTGTTGGATGTGAATCGAGAGAAAACCGTATGAGACCCGCTGATCGGATTCTAGGAGGCAAGGATAAAAAAATTATGTACTTATGTTGTAATCTTGGCATGCTTGGTCCTTCTCTTTTGATTTGATCAAAGATCGAATGTCTCAACTCCGATAATACCAGCATCCAGATTAGATGAACCATCACGAGCCTTTTGAGTTCTCACTAGACTGTTCGATTGGCTAGAACCCTCATGAACTGAAGAATTTTGATTTTTAGTCATTGATGCCCTAAAGATATCTTGTCTGCTTCTATTATCTGACGAAGAAAAGAAAAATAGATAGTGCTACAGAACACTTGCATACTTTGAAAGGAATGAGGCATTGTTATTCAAAAAGAACTAGGGAAAATCTTCACCTCGGCGTGGCGAATTTGTGAACGGTAAAGAAACAAAGGGGTTAAGGTACCCTCCCATTTTATAAGAAGAATTTCTACACAAACGCCCCTATCAACGATCTTACTATTTATTGCACTTGTCCATGTGTATATGAAACGACGCCTCGAATCTGATGCGTAATGATTTGAATTTTAAACACTGGCTAACATACGCCATTCACGTTAGAGGCGGCTAGGCTTTAGTCATTCAGATCATGCCACATCCTCTTAAGTCAAACCTAATCTACAATATACATCCCAACTCAGGTCTGGGGTCTTTTGACATGGGTATGATTAGTCATCATACACGTGTCATTCATCGCGCCTCGAACAAAGAATTGAAGACCTTTTTAGCAAATGAGCCGACATAGGCTCAACTCAATATTGGGCCTTACATTAGAAGACCTTAGCAAAGTTCATCTTAACACATTGCAAGTTGCGCCAACTACAATTAACCGACATAACGCACGTTGTCCTCTGTCCGACATGACACATGCCATTCTCTGTTTTACATAGTTGGCATGATGCATGACGTATATGGTCTTTAGTTGCCGACATGGTGCATGCTCATCCCGGTCCTTCATATTCAATACAAGGCAGGTCATTCCCAATATCAGATTACAACTACTCTCTATTAAATGGACACTTCGGACATTACGCAGACATTACATTACGAGTGTAATTAATCTGACAATGGCTCCGAGATTGTCGATCAATTACGGCATTATTTGTAACTGCTCCATGATCTCTGCTCCCACCATAAATTGTGCAATAAGGCAGTTACCCGTGATGAAGCTCTATATAAAGATATCATCGTCTCTATTTTCAGGTACACACACACCCCGTTCGAAACTACAGTCAATTAGATATTTGTCTATCAAATACTGACTTGTGTGTCAGTGTGTCTATCCAGAGAACAACTCCAGGACCATTTAATGCCTAGTGTGTTTTGCAGGCCTATTCACAAAAAAAAATACCTTAAAAGAACTGCTTGGATCATCCCTACGAGATCCAATTACCCGTATCACATTGAAATTATAACCCGGACGATATCCAGTATTGTCATGTATATATGTATGTGCATATGTGTGTCTATATATATTATTGCTAAAAGAGTCACACTAGTGAATTTGATAGTTAACTACACGAGTACTGATACATTGGTACAAAATGAAGTCCCAAATTGGAGAGGACGAATAAAAAAGAGTGGTGCTACGGGCACATCTGTGTGCCACAACGGTGTGCCACAATGGTGATCTTCACCGTTGATCTGTGCAGGATCTAGATGATCATCTAGATCCTGCACAGATCAACGGTGAAGATCACCGTTGTGGCACACCGTTGTGACACACGGATGTGGCAGTAGCATTGCTGAATAAAAAATTGGTGCAAGTATGAGATTAAAAAAAAAAAGGGAAATTATAAGGTGGAGACTCCCGTATGGATAGACATCTACGTGGTTTCATCTGGATCATACAATTTTATACTGCAATGAAACTGTGTTATTTAGATGAAGCCACATATAAATAACTTCTTATATGACATCTTAGAATTTTTCAATATTAGTGTTTAAAAATAATAAGCGAAAAAGATACAATTAATGGTGTAAACACAGAGATGAGAGAAAATGGTGGCTATATCTATACGCAAGAAGAATTTTTTTGGGGGTTAAACAAGGGTATTTGAGTTAAAATTTACAAAAAAATATGTCATTTATTTTTTAAAACTTATCACGTAGTTTCTTTTCCCAAAACTTTTTAGAAGCGTCTTTTTTACATTTAAATAAATTTTGATAATTCTCAAATTATATCGGAAATATTTCTTTTGATAGGGATTTGAGGGGATTGTGCTAGATAAGATCGAGTAATGAGGCTTTTTATATGGAATACTAGTGAACGTGAGCTGTGCAAGGCACGACGGGTCCAACATAAATCGTCACCAACGATAATATCAAAGAATAGATCCTCAACGTGAAATAAATCGCGTAAGCTAAAACCGTAACAAATTCAAAGCACAAGACGAAGAGAGCAACAGAAACATATCAGATTCTCTGCAAGAGATAGCTCTTTCTTAGAGACATGAAGATTGTGAATCACATATCTTCCAGCCCTATCAGGAGTTTCCACCTACAAAAAAAAAAAACCACAATACGATGTATCAGAGAACAATGTCATAAAGTCGATCCCTCCAGCTTCGACTTTACGTAATGAAACATTATAGAAAAAAATAAGTGGACCATAACTACACGGTCAAATCTTCTGGGACGACTTAGCTTCCAGATCATTAATATGCTTGAAAATGTGTTTTACTCATTTTTTATATGACATTTCTCTTTCTTATCATTGGTGGAAAAAAAACACGTGTCAAACGGTCTTTCATTTTTTCTCATTTTTCTGCATAAACTACTAACGGTACACATTTGATACAGAAAAGAAAATTACACGTGTTGATGTATTTTATAGCTAAACTTGGTTCATCTTCTATCGTACACCACACAGTAAAACTTCGAATCCGTCGGTCTTTCCTTTTCTTCACAAACTAGTAACGGTACACTTTTGATAAAAATAAAAATAAAAACCACAAAGGTAAAAAAAAAAAGGGACATGTGTCAGCCAATGAGGATGCCACGTGGCACAATGTGAGCATACCTCCTTAGCTTCTCATTTTCTACACAAACTACTAACGGTACACGTTTGATAAAAAAAAGTACATGTATTGATGTATTTTATAGCTAAACTTGGTCCATCTTCCATCGTACACTACATAGTAGAACTTCAAATCTGTCGATTTTTCCTTCTTTTTTCCTCTGTTCTGCACAAACTACTAACGGTACACATTTGATAAAGAAAAAAAATACACGTGTTAATGTATTTATAGCTAAACTTGACATATTTTCCATCGTATACTACACATCAGAACTTTAAATCCGTCGGTCTTTCCTTTTTTTCCCTTTTCTGCAAAACTACTAACAGTACACACTTGATAAAAAAAAACCACAAAGGTAAAAAAAAAAGGGGGACACGTGTCAGCCAATGAGGGTGTCAAAACTACTAACGGGACACATTCGATAAAGAAAAAAAAAGTACACGTGTTAATGTATTTTATAGTTAAACGTGGCTCATCTTGCATCGTACACTACACAGTAGGACTTCAAATCCGTCGGTGTTTCCTTTTTTTTTTCTTTCCTTTTTTTGCACAAAATACTAACGGTATACGATTGATAAAAAAAACCACAAAGGTTTAAAAAAAATGGAAAATTAGGGATAATGACACAATCTAGAATATTTTTAAGTAACATGACAACTACATATTTTTTTATAGGGAGAAGGACAACTGCATAATTTTTATAGCGAGAAGGACAAACAGTGAATCCCGAAAATCAGTGAATCCCGAAATCAGTGAATTTCGACGGTGAATTTCGATAGTGAATCCCGAAAATTAGTGAATTTCGACAATGAATTTTGAAAATTAGTGAATTTCAGCAGTGAATTTAAACAGTGAATTTCGACAGTGAATAAATAGTTTTGTCTTTTATGCAAAAATTTCAAAAGACAATCATTCTACTCAATTGATGAAACATTTCTGTCATTCTCCCTCATTCCCAAAAAAAAAGGGACACGTGACAGTCAAGAAGGGTGCCACGTGGCACAATGTGGGCATAACTCCTTAGCTTCTTATAGATATTGAGATGATGATGATGAGAAAAAGAAAGGAAAAAAAACCACAAAGGTTATAAAAAAAAAATAAAAAAAAGGGACACGTGTCAGCCAATGAGGGTGCCACGGGACATAATGTGGGCATACCTCCTTAGTTTCTTATAAATATTGATTAGCTTCTTATAGATATTGATGATGATGATGATGATGATGATGATACCGATTCCATCTGTGCACCTCTTTACTTGTACAACACAGTAGAATCGATCCCGTAAAACTCGGTTTTGAAGTTAAGAACCGACTTCCCGTAGGTTCTGGAGCAAGAGCTGATTTCTTTAAGGCCGATTATCGATCATAATGCACATACGAAAAGTCGATTTTTGGTTTTAGAATCGACTTTTACAAGGTCGATTTTATTGTGGAACACAAGTGGAGTGGTGCATCGATAAAATCGGTGTGGTGCAAATAATAGTCCGTAATCATTATAATGATGCAAAATAAGGTAGTATTTTTTTATTCTATCGACAACACATATTTACTTTGAAAACCACAAACACCTCAAGAACTAAATTTTTTAGTGTAATGATAAATTTACTCTCCTAAGTCTACATAATTTCCACATCCAACCTAATCTTATGATTGTGATCATTTTAATTTTTTTAAATTTTTTTTTATAACTGAAAAATATATGATAAAATGATAATGATGTAAAATTAATATAGACTTGAGAGATACTTTATCACTCTCCAAAATTTTATTTTTTACACCACAATTATTTTTCGTGAAAACAAAGTCAAAGAAATTTATGTTTACTTTTGAAAAATAGCGTTAGTCTCACATACGTTGTGGTTATATACGTGGTGCCGAATTTCACGGTCGCCATTGTTGAATAGCATCAAGTTAAGAGAACCTTCTACTCCAGCTCATCATCACTTTCATCAATGCATACTTTAAGTATAATTGCTCTGTCAGTGTCCCTCCTCAAATCAAAATGTTGATGATCTGAAGAAGTTGAAATCTTATCAAAAATGTTTCCAAAACTTCAATTCTTCTTTACACTTCATCTCTTCATCATTATCTTCCATATCCAGTACCTTTCAAAATCAACAGCAGCAAAATGTCACCCGGACGATGAAGCTGGTTTATTAGCATTCAAGTCAGGAATCAAAGCTGACCCGTCGGGTATGCTTCTTTCATGGAAACCCGGAACCGATTGCTGCTCTACTTGGCTAGGCTTAACATGTTTACAACCAAACCGGGTCACCGCTCTCTCCCTTACTGGACAACCCGACAATTCCACCCGGACTTTATCTGGTACAATCTCACCAGCTCTGTCAAAACTTCAATACCTAGATGGGATTTACTTTGAAGATCTGAATTTGTCTGGGCCATTTCCAAGTTTTCTGTTTAATTTGCCTAGGTTGCTGTATGTTTACATCGAAAACAACAAGCTTTCTGGACCCTTACCTCAAAACATTGGTAGATTGTCAAAACTTGGTGCTTTTAGTGTGATGGGGAACAGGTTTTCAGGGCCGATACCGAGTTCCGTCGGTCTAATGACTCAGGTAACTCAGCTCAAACTCGGCGGAAATCTGTTCACCGGAAAGATACCATACAGCATTGGAAATATTACCGATCTATCTTACCTCAGTTTGGAGGAAAACCAACTCACCGGAATCATACCGGATTTCTTCGCCGGATTAACCAACCTGAGGATCTTCAATGCGTCCTACAATAAACTAACTGGAAAAATTCCGGCGAGTATTAAGAGCGTTGCAACCATACTGCAGTACCTCGAAGTAGGCCATAATGCCCTGACAGGCCAAATCCCTGAATTTCTTGGAGCATTTCATGCATTGGATACCCTAGATTTGTCCTGGAATCAATTTCAAGGAACAGTGCCCAAGAGCTTTGCAAATCTCACAAAAATATTCAATCTTGATCTGTCCCACAATTCATTGATTGATCCCTTTCCGGAGATGAAAGTAAAAGGTATCGAATCGCTCGATTTATCGTATAATCAGTTCCATTTGGGGAACATTCCAGCGTGGGTTACTTCTTCCCCCATAATATACTCTCTCAAGCTTGCAAAATGTGGTATCAAGATTAACTTGGACAGTTGGAAGCCAACAGAGACATACTTCTATGACTACATCGATTTATCCGAGAACGAGATTACGGGAAGTCCTGTTCAGATATTGAATCGAACTGATTACTTAGTGGGGTTCTATGCTTCAGGGAATAAATTGAAGTTCAATTTGGAAAGTACGAGATTCGCACCGACATTGAAGTACTTGGATTTATCAAGGAACTTAGTGTATGGAAAGGTGCCTAAGGCAGTTTCTGGGCTTAATAAATTGAATGTGAGCTACAACCATTTGTGTGGACAACTTCCTAAAACGAAGTTTCCTGCTAGTGCATTTGTGGGGAATGGTTGTTTATGTGGTTCTCCATTACCACTATGTAAGGCCTAATTAGGTTTATGTTCATCTTTTTCTGTTGTCCAAAGCTGATTATTCATGCGTTAATGTATCGATACAGTCATACAGCTGAAGATGGATCTAAATAACTTGTTTGATCCCTGAATCAGCAGGCCATCTAGCAGAGGTTGATCACTTGAAATAAAACATCATTTTCTTTCTGTGTTATTTATTGCATTATATCCCATCAATGGCAAACTTTTCGTCACGTGTTTTTTTTTTTTCCTTTTCTAAAGCAAAGCAAGACATGGGAAGTTTTTGTGTGGTATATCCACGTGCATTTAATTGACCTGTAAGCAAATTTGAACCACACAACTTGAATTCTGTTTAAAAATAAAAAATATACAGTTTAACATATGGGTGTATTCTGCATATGACGGGTGCACACGGTAGATCTAAGCGAATTTGGTATAGCTTGCAAGTTGCAACACACTTTTATTAGAACTTCCTTCCACGCAAAAGAGAGCAATTCTTCTTTCCAAAGCTCTGCTTTTCCCTCACTCAATCTTAGAACAAGAATAAAAAGTCATGTTTTATTATTCCTCAACGTCATGACTGGCAATTCAAGATATTTTCCACGAGAATTTTTTTTAGGTCGTATCAGACTTGATATTTTTTTAGGTACCCGTATATTGCGGATATATCTATATACATTATTATTATTATTGAATTATTAGTAATTAAGTTCTATGGTAAGTAGGAAAAGGATATAGTCTGTATTTTACGGTGATAGGGTTTCTCTTATGATGTATAAATATATGATTGATGATGGAATGAAAATAGAACATTACGGTTTATCAAAATTTGTCATGGTATCAGAGCCAAGTTACGGGAAAAAAAAAAAAAAAAAAAAGACGCAGCAGCAAAACTTAAAGCTGCAAAATCAAACCAGCAGGTCATCACCATGGACGAAGGCAATGAACAAGAAAAAAAATTGGACCCTCTTCCATCCCTTGATCGGGCATACCAAAAATTGACTCAGGAGGAAAGGCTGCGTGGAGGACAAGTCGGTCAGAGCAAGGAGGACCAAGACATGATGACGGCAATGAAAATTCAGATTCGAGCAAGAACGAAGGCCGAAAACGCTGCAAAATATTGTAATTACTGCAGCAGGAATGGACATGGCGAGCAAGGGTATTTCGAAATTCATGGTTACCCCGAGTGGTGGGGTGACTGGCCGAGGGGGGGCCGTGGAGCAGGCCGTGGCACCCAAGGTGGAGGACATACGGGAGCTGGACAAGGAAGACAAGGAGCGGGCAGCTTGGCTGGGAATTATGGAGGTTCGGGCCGGCTCGAATCTAGCTCGGTTCGTGCAAATAATACAGTGGCCAGCACCTCCAGTAAAAATTCGAATGGACTGAAGTTACAGGGAACCCCGGAGAAGGCTGGGCTTCCTAATTTAACCCCGGCACAGTGGCAAGGGATACTCAATATCTTGAATCTCGCAAAGTCCAAGGATCGTGTGAACGGTAAGTGTTCGTGGATAATTGACACCGGTGCAACGCATCACGTGACCGGTGCGTTGAATAATTTAATAAATATTCAGGTGATCAAAGATTGCCCGGTTGGGCTCCCCGATGGTCGTATTTCACAGGCTACACATGAAGGAACTATTATATTGCCCGGTGGTTTAAAATTAAATAATGTCCTTTATGTACCGAATTTGGCGTGTAACTTATTGTCGGTGACACAGTTGATTGATGAGCTTGACTGTCAGGTGCAGTTCACTTCTACATTGTGTGTTTTACAGGACCGAACGACGAGGAGTCTGATTGGAGTGGGTGAGCGCGAAGATGGACTTTTCTTTTTCCGAGGAGTACCACACACGAAGGTTATGACTATTGGAGGGAAAGACTCAATGGAATTATGGCACAAGCGTTTGGGGCATCCTTCAGAAAAAAGTCTTGAAGCAACTTCCCAATATGAGTGACTTTAGTTCTTTAAATAAAGATGGGTGTGAGGTATGTTTCCGGGCTAAACAACCTAGGGAGAGTTTCCCAAGTAGTGATAGTAGGGCGAGTCGGATTTTCGAACTTGTGCATTGTGATTTGTGGGGACCGTATACGACACCTTCTACATGCGGGGCCTCTTATTTTCTGACGATTGTGGATGATTTTTCTAGATCCGTGTGGGTTTATTTATTATATAATAAATGGGAAGTTGAGAATATTTTTATGAATTTTATGGCATTGATTGATCGCCAATTCGGTGTGAAAATTATGCGAGTTAGAAGTGACAATGGGACGGAATTTAAACGTTTGTTGCCACAATTTCAAAAGGAAGGTATTATTTTCGAAACATCATGTGTAGGCACCCCACAACAGAATGGTCGAGTGGAACGAAAACACCAACATATATTGAATGTAGCTAGAGCCTTGAGGTTTGAGGGACATCTTCCAATAAAATATTGGGGGGAATGTGTGATGACGGCATGCCATTTGATTAACCGGACTCCTTCTAGCGTTTTGAGCTATAAAACACCCTATGAATGTTTATTTGGTAAACCTCCGAGTTTTGACGCGTTGAGAGTTTTTGGATGTTTGTGTTATGCACACAATTAAAACATAAAGGGGATAAATTCGAAAGCCGTAGTAGAAAGTGTGTGTTTTTGGGATATCCCTTTGCTAAAAAGGGATGGACACTTATGGATTTGGAAACAGAAGAAATTTTTGTTTCAAGAGATGTGAAATTTTTTGAACATATTTTCCCTTTGCGTGAGTCAACACATCCTCCCCTCCTCCGGTCGTTTTTCCCGATATTGAGGTCGATGAGTTCGAAATGGGACCTAATGATACGCATGTGGAGCCGCCTCCACGGAATGCGGATCCCGTAGGTGTGGATTCGGGGGGAGACGCAGTTGGTGAGGGAGGTGGTGAAGTACCGACCGATGATGGAGTTGTGAGTGAGCGAACCTGGAGACACAACGAGACCGGCGAGGGAAACGTGCAAAAGTTCCGAATACAAGATATCGTGAGTATGTGACGCACATGGCAATCGATAAGGAAAGTCCTTCAGCGCACTCCACCACTTCATCGGTCTCCTCAGGTAGTTTATATCCTCTTACACACTTCGTGGACTATTCTTGTTTTTCTGACGCACACAGGAGATTTCTAGCCAATGTCACTGTATGGAAACCTCCTCGAACTTTTAAGGAGGCCGTCCAATCCGAGGGTTGGCGGAAGGCTATGGCCGAGGAAATTCAAGCCTTGGAGGATATAGTCGGTATTTTACGGTGATAGGGTTTCTCTTGCGAGCTGATAGTCCATTATCATTGGAAGGGTGGTGTGACTCCGATTGGGCGAGTTGCCCGGTGACTCGTCGGTCCTTAAGTGGGTGGTTTGTGTTACTCGGGACATCACCAGTCTCGTGGAAGACCAAGAAACAACAGACAGTGTCTCGCTCCTCGGCAGAGGCAGAATATCGATCAATGGCAGCCATTACTTGTGAATTAAAATGGCTTAGACAACTACTTGGCGACTTGGGGGTCCGGATCCCTACGGGTATTCCACTTCATTGCGATAGTCAAGCTGCGCTACACATTGCTCAGAATCCAATTTTTCATGAGCGGACCAAACATATCGAGGCTGATTGTCATTTTGTTCGCGACGCGATTATTGAGGGTCTGATTGCCCCGGATTATGTTACTACTCATGCACAGTTAGCTGACATATTTACCAAGGCGTTGGGGAAGCAACAGTTTGACTTCTTACTGTCCAAGTTGGGCGTCCGTGATATTCACGCTCCAACTTGAGGGGGGGTATTGCGGATATATCTATATACATTATTATTATTATGGAATTATTAGTAATTAAGTTCTATGGTAAGTAGGAAAAGGATATAGTCGGTATTTTACGGTGATAGGGTTTCTCTTATGATGTATAAATATATGATTGATGATGGAATGAAAATAGAACATTACGGTTTATCAAAATTTGTCACCGTATGAATTTACATAGGTCCGTATAAATTTGCACCGGCTCAAGCCACGTGCAATTTAGAAAGCACATGAGATGACATTTTGCACGTGCTGATAGGATTATGTCTGTTACTTCAACATCGTACTTCTAAAATCCGTAAATACAAAATTTAAATTCATTGATATTAGATATTTGACGATGGTCAGAGTAGACCTTGCCACGTGTCATTCAGAGAGTGCATTGTGATAAATAAAGGAAGAAGCGAGTAATAGTTATTGAGGCCCAGGTGACCCACGTAAGTCAAACCTAACCCCAGGCGGGAGGCCTATCCTGGCCCTCCCTGACTGGACCACCCCAGGACGGTTCGGTCACAGCGGAGGACAGGTCTTACTACACAGGTCGAGCCGACCTGAAGAGCCCAGCGTAGGACGTCTGGGTCTTTCCTTATGTTGATAATTCACGCATGTGCCTATATAATAGGATAAACGATGGGAAGAATCCCGTGATTATAGGACGTTGATCTTATAGTTCAAATACAGTCATTATTATCCCTTATCAAAGGGATTTACTTGAATTAATCCTTAGGGACCAAGAAATAAATCGAATACTTGCAGAGCAAGAAATGTGAGGTGAGACGCCCCTATATAAATAAACCTTAAAGTACTATGGAAGACTTGATTCCAATTACACACATTGGATACGTAGGCAACTTAAGAGAAACTAACTCTCAGGCTCAGTCTAAAACAAACCAAAAGCACCATCCCCTTTGTTAAAGGTCTTAATAAATCGTTCTAAGAGTTATTTAGGCCCGGATCATACATTAGACGGTATCCAACA
Organism: Gentiana straminea; assembly: GCA_036785695.1. Classification (NCBI taxonomy): domain Eukaryota; kingdom Viridiplantae; phylum Streptophyta; class Magnoliopsida; order Gentianales; family Gentianaceae; genus Gentiana; species Gentiana straminea. Next base: position 11,306,666 of record JAVUPR010000300.1, on the reverse strand, counting down.
TCGTCAATATTTTTTCATATATTATTATCGTTCGCATTTGGTTCTATAATTTGACACTTCCTCAATTCAAGTAATTTTTTTCAATACATTATATTAGTAGACCTATAATTTGGGTATCTATTAATTCAAGTAAAAAAAATTTAACACATTATATATTAGATTGAATGAAATTTGATCTACACAGATTTATTTATTTATTTAAATTTTTTGCGAAACATATAATTTTGAGCTCCCATGACGGTTGGGCTTTCGGCTATGCATTGGACAATTTGGACCGGCCTTGCTTCCCATTAATATAAATCTGACAGGAAACATAAGATATACCTTTGCATGATACTACTAATTGATAACCTCTATAAATTTTTGCGGAAAGGGCATATGTCCAGTGACTTGTGATAAGTAACCCTATTCAACTCTATCAAAATCCTTTTTTCCATATCTTGCCCATTGCTTAACGATTGAAAAGCTTCAAAAACTTTGCAATAGCCTTCTCAATAACAAGTCTGTCGAAAATAAAAAGCACTCTGATTTCCAGAGACGATCGAGGCAATGACCGGGTTTGAGGCGATTCACCAACACCCCTCGAAAAATCAGTTTACAGACGAAATAGCACCCGGCTAATAGGCCGAAAATCAGTTATTAAGTTCACCTTCTTGACTTTCAAAATGAGGGAAATAAATGTTTTATTTCACATGGTTTGGAGAAAAATGCAGGGCTAATGGAGAGATACAGTATAAATTGTTGTAGCAAAACCAAAGAAAACTTCATAAATAATTTGATCAGATACATTGAACAATCCTCAAGTCAATTACATTTTGAGACCATGAATCACTGCTCTACAATGACTAAAAAAGTGTTTGAGCATGTTGAAATGATTACACAATAGCATATATTTCCATTGAATCATCAAGTTAATATACAAAAGAATAGATTGTTTGTTATTCCTACAGAAGCCACAATTTCTTGAATAGAATGTCTACATGTTCACCAAAGCACTCAACTCTAGCTAAACAGAAATGAGTGCAGACTCCTGCCAGGCCCTTTACTCTACTAGTTTTAAGTATATAACAAGCAGGGTAATTTCCACCTTTCCCTTGAATCAGTATTCCCCAAACCTTCGTCGTCTTCGGTGGCGACCTCGTGAAGGATGATGATGATGAATTGTTTAAAACACCAATGTCACCAAAATTCACTTCATCTGATGATTCACCTGTATCGATTTCCCCAACAAGAATAACCCCATTCGGGCTATTCGATTCGCCGTTCCATCTATCCTTAAGTAAAGGCCATGAATTTGGACCTGCTTTTACTTTAACCAATCTATTCTTTGCTGTTGTGGATGCAATTCCACCCTCTCCCTCAGAGTATATTTGCATTAGGAAAGGTGCTTCATCAAGACTATTCAATATCTGTTACAAAACATACACCAGTTCATCAGAATTCAGAAAATACAATTCAATATTCATTTGAGATATCATGAATTCCATAATCAAATTTGTGATTTCAAGTAATTCCACACAATAAAGGGTCTGCCAAACTACAACAAGGACAAAAAGGCTACACAAAGAAAGAAAGAATTGAAGAATACAATATAAAATTTGTAAAATTACCTCATGAACAGATTCTTTGACCCATTGATCAAGTTTGCTAGAAAAGTCTTCTTCTTTATCAACCACTTTCGATCCAGAATTATAAACTGACCTATCATCGAAGCTACTGGTGCCCCGCCCAGAATCCCTCATCCGATCCAGTACATTAAGAAGAGACTGATCATTAGATCTATTACCAACGGGGACAGTTCTTCTCTCTGTAGAAACAGCAGCACAACGGATTTTCTGGGCTCGGCATAAATCTTGATTCTTTGAATTATACTTCAACGTATGGATCCCAACAGACCTTACAGAATTATAGGAACTGCCACAACAACTACCCGATTCACCCATAAGTTCAACTGATGAAAGATTTGACAATCTCCTTAACGATTCCATTTTTGTTGACGATTATAAGAGGGAATTGAAACAGGGACAGACCACCAAAAAGAATTGTAATCGAAAGGGTGAGGAATTATACACGAAACCGGGGAGGGGGTGGGGGGCTGTCTGCCTGGTATAAATTCCGTGGCCTGGGTTGAGTCGAATTCTGATTCGAAATTAGCTTTGCGTTTCACTAAATATATATAGGAAGTGATGACGTGGCGGAACATGCTTCCGAGTTCGTTAAACACGTTCCCGCGCGCAGTTTTCTTACGCAATGTCCGTGTACTTCCTCAACTGACCTCTGCCACCTACGTGCCACCTCACTTTGTTTCCACGTCGGCGTTTGCTATTTAGGAAAACAAATGCTGACTAGGAAAAAAAAAACATTAGTTATCGTAATATCTCTCTGTAAAATTAAACGTCACAGGAAAAGAAAAAAAAAAACAACAACAAGAAGTACTACTAAGATGTCAATGGTCTCTTTGTATTAGAGATTTTACGGTGCAAAAGTCGTAAGAAGATTGTATCAAGTGACTTAGATTAGAGTTTTTGTTTTTATTCTCTTTTACATAATATATTTTTATCGTGTATGAAATGTTATAAATGAAAGATTATAATGCATGCCATTTGATACAATTTTCATACAACGGTTCTCGTGTAATATTTGTCTTCTTTGCATATGAATTAATTCGATTTATTCAGGCTTTATATGAATATAAATTAATTCGTGTTGAATTTTTATCTCGAAACAAATAAATGAACTTTAATATTAAAAAAAAATATTGTTTAGCTTGTATCGGAATTTACGTAAAATGAAATAGAAGTGATGTGTTATGGAAAACATGTAAAATTAATTTATTGAATATGAATGAATTCGTTTTATTTAATAGTCCTAGTAGAAGAATTGTGTCGACCCGAGGGATTCGACTGGGGGATCCGTTGTCGCCCTTTCTTTTTATCATTTGTGTTGAAGGCTTTACGGCTTTGCTCAATGACTATGTTACTTGGGGAGCCTTGCGGGGTATACGGTTTGGTAGGGAGGACGCGGTCACTCTCACCCAATTTGCTTTTTGCGGATGATTGCATGGTTTTCTTTGAACTCTTGGATGGGACAGTGGAGACTTTGGCAGAGTTGTTTGACATGTATGGGGCTCTCTCGGGCAAAGCGATCAATTTTCACAAGTCTAGTCTTTACTTTTCGGCTGGAGTACCGAGGGAGGAGCGGGAAACGGTTTCTGATCTGCTCCAAATTCCCTTAGGCGAGGACGGAGCGAGGAATTTTTGTTCGGGTGGGCTTAGAATTATTTTTTCGAAGTTATTTATATAGCATAATTTTCAAAAAAAAGAATAAAATTTATTTATATTTTATGATGTATTTTTTTTTACTTTCCGCACCACACTGCAAACGTTGATTCCAATATCAATTCATCGGATCTATGTTACTCACAAGTGACATTTCCGTAGCCATAACGTGAGTGTCGTCACTGACGCTGTTTTTTAAACGTCGGGTACCACTCACGTTAAATTCATTAAAAATAAGGAAACTTCTATTTCAAGCTCCACGTTTTTACTTCACTTGACACCCTTATATAATTCAGACACTCTTAAAACTACTGTTAGCACCACCATAATGTTTTTATTATTTTTCTACAACATAACGTCTGTGTCACTGACGTTTATTTTCGGTACGGGCGTCACTGACACCGACGTTGATTTTCAATACCAACATCAGTGACACTGATATTATAGTTATAAATGTATTATTGGTGAAAATTGTCAGACCACTAACGTTTTCAACGAAACAAAACACCAGTGGCACTGACGCGCCACTACAAGAAAACTTACTTTTCGCGACTTGATATTAGCGACGTTCAATAAAAGCATGTCGCGGTTGTTCCTTTTTACGACATGCATTAAAAAGCATGCCGCAAATATTTATTTTTAATTTACTTTTTCAAGCAAAGGCGACATGAATTTCTAGAGTGCTATTAATAAGGCTTTTTATGGCCCATATGAAAACGCCGTTTAAAAATGAATATCAACGGCGTGCAATATTGTGCTATCAATTCATTCTCACGTATCCACAGCCTGACAAACACGCCGGTAATATTTCATCACATTAAAAAAATAGAATTATCTCCCAAAAATATAAGGATTCTCACATCGTGCTCCACTTTAACTGTTTCACATTGGTCTTTCCGTTTCCTCTATCTTCCTACATTCATCACATCCCCACCGTGAAAACGCAGAGAGAATCGATTATAACTCCAACAATTCTATATAATCGAGTAAAAACACTGCATAATTCGCGTATGTGTGGCCTTCTCATCAATGAATATCAAGTTGTTATCCTATTAATCGAACCAAATCTTCTAATCGATGAATTTCGGCAAAAATGAGAAGAAACAACACCGTTCGGAAAACCATTTCACACAAACCAAAAGTTTCGAATTTGGGTCGAAGATGGGATCTTTCTCCTCTCTAATCCTAAAAAAATTTCCACCCGGAAGCTTTTGGCTTGAACCCGCAAAACGGTGATGAAATTTTGATTCCGATGGATTGAGCATTTCAAATGGAGGATCCATTTATCTTTCTACTAGCATTTTCATATAAGAGGGAAGAAAAGTAGATGATGTGCGAATCCTAAAGTTCCGGTTTAAGTGAAAGTGTAGCTTTGTTTTCTCATTTTTGTCCAAATGGATTGTTTCTCTGTAGTTTAGCCTATTTTGTTAGATTGATTTAGATTTTGTTTCAAGTTTCTTTTTATATTTTAATGAAGATGATTGATTCAAGATTAGATTTATGGTATTTGGGGTTCTTCTTTCCCGTTTCCCGAATATTGCAAGGTTATGTGCTCTTTTGAAATGCTTTTCTCGGTTTTTATGCTTAACTTGTTAAATAACATCACAAAACGAAAGCATTGCATTTTGTTGTTGATGTGTTTTTGGTGATGTCCTTGGTGGATGAGTCGGAAGCAATTGCATTTCTCGATGTTGTGGACCTTCAACCTGGAAATGAATTAACAAGAGGAGGACATTTGACATGCATTATTCTCGTTATCCGAAGGAAATTGCAAGCATATGATGTTTTAATAAAAGTTTACATTAAAAAAGTATATCAATTTTGGTTGTTTTGATAAGGACGATGGTACTTTGCGGGATAAAGTCTTCCTTCGATTTATTTGGATTCACTTTACGCTTCTTAACATAAGATAAATCGATTGAAGTGTTCGACAAAATTGGGTATTTTTTTAAATCTTTTCTATTCGATTTGAACTTTGATTGTTTATGTTTGTAGATGATAAAAATCTAAGCCATTGATTTAAATTCGGACCTTCACTCATCTTTGGATTGAATACACTAAATTGAATATCTTATAATCATCTACAAGTTTTGCTCAATAACAACTCTTTTTCTTTTTCTTTTACGGCGCTTTTTGTTGTCATGTGATTGAAGGTATGTTGGAAGATGGTTTAGTAAAAGGAGCCGCTACACTTAAACGTGGGTTGCTAGACAAGGTCAACAAGATTTCTACTCTAGCTTCAATGGACACAACTAGTATAACTATTTTATCATTGACCGATCTTGTTTTTCTTCGTAGCTTTTATGTGTAATGACATCATCAATCAAGATAACTATTCCTAGACATTAATAGAATCATTTTTTTCTCTACAGTGTCCTTTTGTACATATGAACCGAGAGACTTGTTTGTGGTTTCTTGTGATCATGCGCGAGCTTGTTCTCTTAGGTACGTATTCATGAACACATGTACTTATGAAATGTGGTTTTGACTTGTACATTATAAGTATACACAACAATTTAACTCTAGATATTGGCTCTGATGACAATTAGCAACCATGTAGATTGATGAGTAATGATTTTATTCCTACGGATTCCAATTTTGTGGAAACTAGATCACCTTGGACTACCAGTTCCTTACTGTTGGTCTGACTTTGTTGCTGCCCTTTATGATCGGGACTTACATGTTTTTGGTATGTTAGATGTATGAACGCTGTAAATTGTTGATTTTGTTTGTTTACTAGGTAGCATGGATAACATGAAAAATGACTGATATGGCTCTATACATGGACAGAAAATTAGCATATGCCAAAGGTGACTTCTTATTCTTCTCGTTCGCCCTTCGCCCGTTCAAGGATATTTACCGAGAAAGATAGTCTTTTCAACTCAATTTTCTCGTAACATTGGGCTACGAGCTTGTCAACCATCCATTGTAAATGGTACAACAACAAGACGTATTTATGTAAGATTGATAGGAACTTTCTTTAAGCTAAATAAAGCAAACATATTGTGTTGCTTCTTTTTGGTTTTCTTGATTACCACACATATGTATATATATATACGGATGTACATAATGTATTTAGTTGTCTCTGTAATATCTAATGCATTACTTGTTTTGTGCATAGAAAGCATTAAGAGTGAATGTGAGATATTTTATGAAGGAGTAACAGCAAGCAAGACATCCTTATGTACTTTATTTATGTATGTTCATATAGCTTTGCTTAAAAAACATTTTGTATTTTTATTTGTGTTGATCGAACTACTCGATTTTGTTTTGGGTTATGTATTAGGTAAATGATTGTCGGTACATGATCAATATTATGTAAATAGTTTTAGATTTTATGGAGGTGGGTATTAGTTCTAGTATTATGAAATAATTTTTTTTTATTTAAAAATCCTATCGGCGCGTGCTCATGAATGTCGCTAATAAAATTTCATCTTTTGAGGTTTATAGTGCATGCCGCGAAAAATTGTAGTGCGCGTACGTGGTGCTGAAAAAGCAATTTGTTGGTGGTGGTGAAATAAATGAAAATAATAAATAAAATTAAAAAATGTGTCAATAGTAAATTCGTGGTACCGATAGAAGCCGCCAAAAATAATTGTGGTGCTTGAAATAATGTTTTGAGTGTTTGAAACGATCGTGGTGTTGGAAATAAAAGTGTGATGTCAATGTAACCATTTTTTTGTTGTAACATATACTTTTAGTGGCTCATGTTAGGTGGGGCTATAAGGCTAATTATCTAGTGGACTGATGAGTTAGTGGGCTGAACATACATACTATATAGAAAAAAATAAAAAGGGTCGGGTGGGCTTAGCCCCCCTCAGCCCATACTTATGTTCGGGTATGTATTTGGGGTTGCCATACATGATCGGGCGGAATAGGCGTCATGTGTTTGCCTTCTTGAGGGACATAATACGTAAAAAGGTAGCCGGGTGGAAGGACAAATTACTTTCGCCGGCAGGAAATGAAGTGTTCATTAAGTCATCTCTCCAGGCTATTCCAACGTACTGTTGGAAGTAGCGCCCGAAAGATAATTTATGTAATTGTTTTTAGAATTAATAAATGACAGATTTATTCTCATCTTATTACTTGATTTGTGCTTGTACGTAATACACTACTGAAAACCCTAAGTCGTATCATATGTAGCCATATAACTTAGTGTGTGTCACACATGAGGATTAAGTTTATGGTGATACATTTGAAATGTTAGTCCGTTGTGAAGTTAATCAAAGTATGGGGTCTATTGATTTGGTATCTTATTGAACAAAAAGGGTGCTATTCTTCCTCCATTGATCAAGAATTTCGATTTTTGGGAAGTATCATGATCATCCAATAGGAAGGGTTTCCATTTTTTCAAATGAACAATTTGAAGGCCTATTGATTCTAACAACTGATTGCATTGCTGATCATTCGGACCTTTCAATTCATAGATGTAGATCTCGGACCTCTGAATGGGGATATTCCCGAAACTCAAACCGAAAAGAGGAAGTGAGTTAGACAAAAAGATTCATTCCTTGCACTACTTTCTTTGATTTGGTGCAGTCATTTGATTTAATAATAAAAAGAGAAATGTCTAGAAAAGAATAGAATGACTTGGGTCGTGGCTCTACGTCCAATCATAGGGTAGAGTAGAAGGTTCCATCGAACTACCATTAATGCGCCCAGAACACTTTATGGTGTGACCGTCCTATCCGGGCCGTCGACATTGGTTTTCTAAGTGGGCATTTATATATGATAACAGTCATATAGGACTGGACCGATTTAATCTGAGTTTTCTCATAGAATTCCGTGATTGAGAAATCTTATTAAATCACAAGATGATCATATATGGATTAACCTTAATCCTGAAGTGATTACAGACTCTTACTTGTTTCAGGATAGGGTTTGATGTGTTCGTTAAAGATCGCTAAGAGGCGCGATCCGAATCACTTTCACGTTGGCACTATTCTGGAATGAGTGAGAAGTGTTTGTCTCACAAATATGGAATCCATTCCTTCCTGCGGGAAGTAGAAAGACAATCCTCTTATTTGTTGATCCTAGAAACTATCAATCCTGAGAGTCCGTATTGGTTATGAACTAATTGATCACTAGTGGGTTAATGGTAAATAAGGATAAGATGTATTGAAAGGTTTATGGAAATAATCCTACTTCAGTACGGATAGTCTATGGAGGGTTAGTTTATATGAAATGATTATATCAATGGACACTTATCGACTCAACTCGACGTTTTGAGAATAAGTTATATCTATAATCAATAGAGTTCAGTTTCAGATTTATGGTGGCGTAATTCCGGAATTAATGAATTAAGTAGAAATATTCTGTTCGATGAATATTTTATTTAATTTATTGTAGCTACTGGTTATAGGTCCATGGTCCCCGGGTTGGCTCCTAACACGCGAGTGTTTTCTCGTTTTGTGGAACCTCGAGAATAAATTAAATAGTTGGTCTATTTAATGAATATGCAAATATTATTTATTTGGTAAATAATATGTAAAATAGAAAAGACATTTTCTATTAAATTTGATGACTAAATTGGCGCCATATATGTGGATATATTAGGAGAAGAAATTTTCCTAGATTATCTCATATGTGTAATTAATTAATTATCTATTTGTTGGATAATTAATGGAAAATTTAGAGATTGATTTTTTGGGAATTATCTCTTATTTTGTAGCTAAAATATCTCTTCCTCTCCGATAAGGTAAATCTTCAACATTCTCATAGAATTAATTAGTTATGTCTCCATATCGTAAATCGCATTAGCTTCCGCTGTGCGAAGATCGAGTGTCTCGATCGGTGCTATTACTTCTAGCATGTGGTATCGGTGCCAAGGTTAATTTTTTACGATATCGAGTGCAAGATTAATTAATTTAGGAGTGTAAATGCATACAAGATTGCATCTTTTATTTTTATTTATGTGATTGAATGTTGTGGTTGACGAGATGGATTGGGGTTGGTACTTGTTTACCGTTAGATCTATTGTAAACTCGTATAATTAGTATTATACGAGTATAGGATATATGTAATTTATTTTGCGATTTATGTAATTTAATTTTGCAATTTAAATTTCATAGTAGTAATTTTATTTTTCGTCGAATCCGTCGGCCAAGAATCTCCAAGTGGAAAAGAAAAAAAAAAAAAAAAAAAAAAAAGGGCCACTGCAACAATATTGCGTCCAGGCACTGTTCATGCAGGAAAAAAAAAAAAAAACCGGATGTTGTACGAGAAGTTATCAAAAGGAAATTGAAGGCATCAATATTCATCAAATATCAAAGTTGAAGTTGACGATTTAATTTTAATTTTTTTGTTTTTCCTAGTTTAAATAGGTTAGATATGGGGGTACCAACGGTCCATCTCAGTGGTTTATTTTACGCATTAATTTTCATGTTCGATAATTTATGTAAAATAACCATGCCATGACATGCATCATATTCATGAATTCCACTCCTAACATATGCATACATGTAGATAATTAATCGTGCTATTAATTAGGCATGTATGAGACGAAATTAATTTAGATTAATTTATGTAATTAAATAAATTAATTAAAACGAACAGAATTTTATTGGGATATAAAATTCACATGATAAACTTAATTTGGGATAATAAATCCTACGGGGTTTAAGTTATGTAGTGTCTACATAAATTTTGAATTTTGATAATAAAAAATTGGAAAATCCGGAAAAGTTGGACACCAACTAAGCAAAAGGTTCGAAAATTGGTTCGGGCGGTCAACAGGGCTTTGGCTCGACTCGACTTGTCCGTCCAAGTGCGACGTTAGCGTCGGGAGTCTGGCAAGGTCAAGCTATCCGGCGAGCTGAGGCTCAATGAGGCAACCTTAGCCCGATTCATCCAGCAGTCGTACATAAACCAACGAAGAGGATGGGTCGGCTTAGCCGATCCTGACACCATTCGGTGAACTCGGTTAAAGCTCAGCCAGGGTTTAAAACCGATAAGTTGGTGGTTGCTTTTCTTGATTTATTGTTTTTCGACTTATTCGAAAAATTTAACAATCCTAGAACTTTTAGGATAACAAAATTCTTTGTGAATTTTATTTATGTAGTGTCGACGTAAAAGGATTTTAATGATCGAAAAAATTGGAAAATCGTGAAAAGATAGGACACTAACTAGACGGTATTTGGAAGTTGGAACCGATAAGTTGGTGATTGTTTTTTCAAGATTTTATTTTCGATTATTGGAAAAAATTCTGAGATCCTAAATTTTTATCATGACATTATTAGGACTATAAAATTCATTGGTGAATTTTTATTGTGTAGTGTCTACACAAGAGATTTCCTAAATATTCGAAAAATTGGAAAATCATGAATAAGATGTCCAACTCACAAGAGATGCACCCAGAAATACACAATAACCACTGACTGAATTCCTATCATGTGGAGAAGTAGCTAGTTAGCATTAGAATATGCTTGAACAGCTAAATCAGGAGAAAGTTTGAAGTGTAACCCAAATTTCAAGGTGCCTTTCACATATCTCAACAGTATTTTGACACCTAGCCAATAAATCTCAGTAGGAGCTGCCATAAACTGACTGAGTGCATTGACACTTATGCAATGTCAGGCCCGGTGAGAGTCAAATACTGTAGAGCTCCAATTGTGCTTCTGTACAATGTAGGATTAGTCATAAATTTTGGTATGAGATATTTGTGGAGACCATAGGAGTTGCACAAGGTTTGATACTGCATGTTCATCCCCAGCTTGTGCATCAACTGAGTAGCATAATGGGCCTGAGTGAGATAGAGACAAATGACTCACAGAACCCAAAGATTTCAAGGCAAATTGTTGATCCAACCTGGAAATAAAGGAAGTGATTGCAGAAGTAGAATTCCCAGTTATCAAAATATCATCTACATGGATGAGTACATGAATAATGATTGTTCCATCCTTAAAGACAAATAAAGAGATGTCAAAGGCAGCCTGTTTAAAACATAATGATAAGAGATAAGTTTTCAAAGCATCAAACCATGCCCTGAGGGCTTGCTTTAACCCATAGAGAGCCTTCTTCAGGTGGCTCACATACTGTGGTTTGGTAAGATCCACAAACCCAAGTAGCTGAGGCATAAAAATGTCCTCCTGCAAACTACCATTCATGAAGGTGTGCATAGGGTGGTTAGATGGTGGTGGTATAGGACTAGGAGAAGGTGTGGGTCAAGCAATAGTGGACTCAGAAGATTCAGGAATGGGAGAATTTGGAACTGAAGAGGAATGACCAGATTCAGGTGAGTTTGGAGCAGCTGGAATAGAAGATGAAGATGGAGATTCAAATGAAATCGGAGTGGATTAAGAGGGTGGAGATTAGACAGCTGGAATACTAGGAATTATGAATTCAGAATAGACAGGAGGAGCAAGGGAGATAGGGACACTAGAGGATTATGAAACAATAGATTTTGCAGAGTGAGGAAATCCTAGATGATAAGGAAATTCTTCCTCATTGAAGATCATATATCTAGACAGGTAAACCATACAAGTGGGATCTAGACACTTGTATCCTTTGTGCTGATCATTGAACCCAATAAACACACATTTCTTTGTATAGAAGTCAAACTTATGTATGTTGTAAGGCTTAAGAAAAAGGAAGCAGGCACATCAAAAAACCTTTAGGTTGGAATAAGGAGGTCTGATTTTAAACAAATTTTCAAAGGGAGACATGTTGTCCAACACATGTGTGGGATATAGTTAATGAGAAGCACATCATAATGAAAATTTTCCCACCATAGGTTGAGAGGCATTTTGGCTTGTGCCATGAGGGTAAGACCTAATTATTTGATGTGCCTATGCTTTTTTCTGCTTTGCCATTCTGTTCATGAACATGGGGACAAGGATGCCTAAAATGGATGCCGCTATTTTTCAATATTTAGACAAAAGATCTGTACTCTCCTCCCCAATCACACTACACAATTTTAATCTTAGAATTAAACTGATTTTCAACAAGTTTTTTAAAGTGTATGAAGGCATTTAGGGCATCAAACTTGTTCATTAAGGGATAGATCCAGGTGAATCTAGTATAGACATCCAAAAAGTGTATATAATAATGGAATCCTGATACAAACTTAACATGAGTTGGTCTTCACAAATCAGTGTGTACAAGTTCTAAGACATGTGTAGTAGCAGATTCGGAATTGGAAAAATGTAAGGCATGATTTTTTCCATATTGGAAAGCATCATAAAAAATCATTTCATTACTAAAAGGAACATTACAATTTTTCAGAACAAGACTCAAAGTCTTAACGCTAGGATGTTCTAGCCTTCTATGCCATATGACATCACTATTAGGTCTATTAATACTACTAACATAAGAGCTAGGCTTCCATAGAGTAGTGTGCTGAGGTGGACAAGTCTTGATGCTGGAAATAGAAGAGTTGTTTCTAGATTGAAGGGAGTTCTGAAGCTGAGGAAGAGGAAACTGTTACAGTCCATTGACCATTCTACCTTTGAGGAGGATTTGACCTATGGTTTTGTCCTTGACAATACAACCAAGATTGTTAAATTCAACAGAAACATGATTATCTGAAGTTAATATAGATATATTGACTAAGTCTTTAGTGATTTTAGGAACATATGGGATGTGATTCAAGTGTAAGGAGGAATTAGATAGAAAAAACAGTTTAACCAAGATGAGAAATCTGAAGTTGAGAACCATTACCTACTATCAGTTTCCGGAAATAAAACAGATAGTGTATATTTTTATGTTTTTGTAAAAGGAGAGATAATTTATTTTGAACTTGGGTGAATTGTTTTGACATAAAAAAGGAAGGAAAAAAAATGCTAAAAAAGGAGAAAAAAATACTACCTCCGTCCTAAAATAAGTGTCCATATTTTAGAAAACAATTGTCCCATAAAAAATGTCACTTTATATTACCAATGCATCATTTAATACTTATTTTCCAAAGATAACCTTGATCCAACATTTATTTATGGCTATTATTTCATATCCCAAAACAAACATTTATTATTTGTGAATGGTAAAAATATCAATATAGTATAAAATACAACGCATTAATTACATTTCTTAATATTTGTGAAACTTAAAAATAGGATACGTATTGTGAGACAGAGGCAGTATACAGAGAGAAGGGTGGGAGGTGACTAGGAATTTTCAACATGCATAATTGGACTATTTTTTCAATTCCAAAACGCACACGGACTGTGAATCACATTGAGAAAGGAGTCAACGGTCAAGCTTTTTTTTTTTTTTTTTTTTTTGGTTGAGGAAACGGTCAAGGTATTATAAACATGTTTTTTTTTTGTTTTTTTTTGAAGGTAATAAACATGTTCAATAGTCAATTTTTTATACGATTTTCTATTTCAGCAAGATACGTGAACATGACCCCAGTAACTTCCTCGAAGGGACATGAGGTAACATAATTTTATTTTTTCAATAGTCAATTACTCGTCTATTTATTTGAGTTAGGGACATTATCAGGTAGGGGTGTTAACGCACTAGGACATTTGATTCGGTTAATACTCGTTTCGGGTTCTATTTTGGTTAATAGTATAAAGAAACCGAAAATTTCAGTTCGGTTACGGTTCACATTGCAAATCATCCGTAACGGAACCGAATTAAAAACCGAACAATTAACCGAACCGAACTAAAACCGAACAATTAACCGATCCGAAACCGTACCAAACAAAAAGCCGCAACCGAACAGTTTAAATATAACATGTATAATTAGTTTTTATAACAAAAAATATTATATTTTTTTCATAAAAATTGCTTATAACCGAACCGTTTATAACCGAATAAAAATTCGAACCGTTCATGACCAAATAGAATTGTTAAATTTTATTTCGGTTTTCGGAACCAAACCGAACCATAGATTTATCGGTTCAATTCGGTTACCTACAGCAAACGGTTCGATTTCGATTCCGGATTTATACTAACCAAAATTTTCGGTTCGGTTTCGGTTACGGCCATTAACCGTACCTAACTGAACCGTAAACAACCCTTGTATGAGGGCAATACAATAACTCCAACCTAAATTTACAAAATTGATTATGATTGAATTTAAATCATTTAATGTACTCCTTCCATCTCATTTTAGATTACTTATTTGACTTTTCATACAAATTAAAAAAAATTGTAGTTATTGTTTTAAATTTAATTAAATGATCCAATATTTTACACATATACTCATTAAGTAGTTGTAGTAGCATTTCATTATACACACTTTTATCATAACTAATGTAAAGAGAGAAGTACAATTGAAAAAAATTGACAATTAATGCAGAGCGCACTTATTTTGAGTTAAATAGTTTAATATTTATATGTAAGGTTTCTCAAAAAAATATATTTATATGTAAGGGTATTCATGTAATTTGCCTAAATTAGATTAGGTGTCATATCTAGATAGATTTAGTGTTTGATTCTGTGCTAGGTTGTAGTTACCCCATCTGTATAAGTAACATAGGAGTGTAGTCTGCCGCAATTAATGGAATCATTCCAAATATGATATATTATGGTTATCTAACTTGGTATCAGAGCGTATATGGCCGATGCCGGCGCTACCATAGCTGCGCCATAGTCCGGCGTTGCTGCTAGCCTAACAACATTTTGTCTTGACGATTTCTCTATCGGAACATATCCCAATCCGACACTTTCCACATCTGCTATTTGTTCCCTACCTCCGACGACCTCCATTATTCCTCTCATTCCTTCTATCCTTATCTCAAATCCTTCATATCCGGCCATTCCCTCTGTTTCGGCATCAAATACGTTTCTAGAAGGGTTTGGCATATGAATGGCCCCATACTAATTGATTTATTCATGGTGCACTCACGAATACGTCAAGGAGTAAGTTTCTATTGATTCACCGTATGCTGGGCTATGTGTAGTGCCGGGGGCAATCCAGGCTTGAGTGCTTTACGCTCGATGGCGTGTCCACACGGTGCCGTGCTACTGGCTTAGACGCGTTATGCTCGAGGGCATGTCGGCGTGCGGCCGTATCAAAACGGGCTTGTGGGCGTAACGCTCGAGGGCACGTTTGCGCAGTGCCATGTAAAAGACGGGCTTAGGTGCGTTACGCTCGTGAGCATGTTTGCACGATGCTGTGCCAAAGTGACCGGACTTAGGTGCTTGAACGCTCGTGGGCGTGTCCGCATGGTTCCGTGCCAAAAGCGGCCGTACTTAGGTGCTTGAACGCTCGTGGGCGTGTCCGCACAGTGCCGTGCTAAAACGACCGGCTTACAAGGGATTCGCTCGAGGGCGTGCTCCGAGTATATGATGTTGGCGCGAGCCTAGAAGGATTCCTTGTCGTGGAGTCGTGTCAGGGCCGTGTCCTCTTATTAGGAAGTATGCTTTGATAACGGCTGTCGTAGTGATTGTGTGTATTGATGAGACATTTTAATATTTTGAATTTTGAATTTCAAATGTCGTAGATGAACAGTTGGCCTCCAGGCTTCCTATATGAAGGGAAGGGTTTCCTGACATTCGAGCGTTTTTGCGGTAGCAATCTGAGCGTCTTTACACGCAGGGTTTTCCGGCAGGCATACTTGAGGTTTCCAGCGTGCTTTTACGCAACCTCGATCTTTTCGTTCAACCGTATAAGGTGAGATTTCTAGTTTCTCTCCGTAATTTAGGGTAATTAATGTATGATTTTGTGTTTGTCGTTATATGTGTCCTTTTCCACTAGTTTTTTCCTGTTCTTTATCTGCTTTGAGGAGTCTAGGGTTAGGGTTCCGTCTTGCAACTTCTGAGTTTGGGAGGAGCGAGGTGTCGAGTTCGGGCGATGGAGGCAGCTCGGCCCTGCTTTGGGTTTCCGTAATCTGACTATTTACCTCGCTCTCATTCTATAGGCGAATGACTCTAGTAGCGCGAGCATAGGCGAAGAGTCGAGCATTAGTGTCTTGGTTGATCATGTCGATGTGGTGGAGCGAGATCAAGCACCTCCGGTGAGCCCTTTTGCCCAAGAGAAGTCGTGTTAGAGTGATTTTGACAAGGGAGTTAGCCTTAGGTAGAAGGAGAAGGAGAGGGATCCTCGGCCTGCACCGGCCTCCCTTTTGAGGTCATTTGAAGCTAACGAAGATTATCGGTATTCCTTCATGGAGGGGAAAGACGAGCCCGAGGTTGGTTATAGAGACCCTTTAGACCGGATATTGCTTCACTTTGATTCTATTTATAGAGGACTGCGGCCCCCTTTTGATCCATTCTTCGTGCAGTTTTTCGAGGCTGTTCGAGCGATGCCCGTCGATCTTGCCTTAGGGGCGGTTAGGATTATACTGGCCTTCATAGCTCTGAACCACATTTTGGGTTCTAGTTGGTGCGAAGTCCGTTGAAGAAGATGAGGCTCTTCTATAACCTTCCGGGTAAGGTGAACGACCGGAGTAGCAAGGGTTTGTTGGTCATGTCCTGCGTCGGTTGGCTGTTCCGAAAATTTGAGCTGGGCTTGGCCGAAATCCCCGATGAATGGAAGTCACAAGAGCTAGCGGACCTGTCGGTCCGAGACCAACTTTTCTACGCTGAATGTGCAAGGCTTCTTGGCTGGGATGATGTGAGTAAGGTCCAAGAGCGTTTCTTTAATTGGTGACTCTTATATACCAGTGAGCTTTATAATGTTCTATCGGGGATCTCGGGTACCCGCTTGGAGGGATGGCATCCCTTGGTTGAGATTGTCTATGGAGATACCGACCATGATTGGAATGCTTTGTGCCATGAGAGGGAGTTTCCCGTGGATTGTACCATTTGTAGGGGAATGAGCCAAGATCGAGTTGTCGGTCCTGGTAATCACTTGCTTTTCGCTTGTCTGCTTTTTGGTTTGAGGTTTTGTTGATTATACGTTTTGGGGTAGCGTTTGCAGTTTTCATTAGTGTTTCTGACTGGATCCGTTTCGCAAACTGATAGCTTTATGTTTGTGCAGATAACATGGATGTCACGAAACTGCGAGCTGGGAGAAGGAGCCGAGGGTTATACCACATTTCACCCCACCAATGGTTTTGAGTGATCTCTACGTAGCCGAGGCTATTCAATGTGTGGCAAGCCGAAACGTTGGGCAATGGAAAAGTCAGACCACTGGAGTTCAAATTCAAGAAGTGGTTCCATGTGTGGTCCGTAGTGAGGTCGTCATAGATCTTGAGAGCTCAGATGAGTCAAACTTTGATGCCCCTGATGCGAAAAGGCATAGGACTGACAATGATGTAGGTACATGTGGTGCTACTGAAGGCTCTGAGGGGCAGGAGTTCTCGACAGGTCCAACTGCTCAACCGTTGGCACAAGCTGAGTCAAAGACTTTTCAAAGGCGACATGGGAAGGATCTATTGTTGAGGCTGTTGAAATGGTGTCCTAAACCCAATCGGGTTGGACCGGATCCGACCGGGTCAGGTCGTTTACAGTCTATTCTAGTTCATGTAATAACTTTATTATGATTAATAAAAGCACTTTTGTTGGGTATACAACACTCTGCCCGCCTGTGTGCATTCGACCCATGGCGCTGTGAAGGTGTGGTATAAGGAAATAAAGTAGCACCTTTACTAACACCAATTGGTTTTAGTACAACGGTAAGCGCTTGATCCTAAAAACTGCTCCGATACCAATTGTTGGTCCCTTGGAAAGGCTAACACAAGTTTAGAGGGGGGGGGGGGTGAATAAACTTGTCACCAAAAACTGGATTTAAAACAAATTAAGGTTCAGTTAAAACTTGTGTGGAGTTAAGCTAACTCAACTGAGTATAAGTCAATACAGACTTATCCTTAGTCTAGTTAACTGGCAGCGGATTGATTTAGCCTTTATACAAATATGCGTTAACAGATAGCTTGTTGAATCAGTTTGTAGATAGGAACTAGATAATTATAATTGTAATGCAGTAAGTAAATGCGTAAAGTAAATAAACAAGAATTATAGAGGTTCCAGGTGGTGTACTCCTGTCAGTCCTCTCTTCCCCTGTGATGCGGAGGAAAATTCCACTAGAACTTCTTTGAGATGGCCCGGTTACAAAAAGTTCTAAACTGATAGTCCTTGACTAATCCCTAGCTTCACTATCTAAACACTTGTAGAACATGTAGGATTGTCGCTCTTCAATTGTTTGAAACACCGGTCCTTGGAGGGTTGAATTGCCTCTTCACCACCTCATCACAACCACGAGCTTCCCGATCGCACTCAACTGTCCTTCACACCTTCTTGGTGTTTCACAGTCTTAACCTTTGATAGAATCAAAGTTGAGACTTGAATCAATAACTATGATTCAATTGTGATATGAACTTTTCTTCTGAATATATAAGTTACGCACAGCTCTGTATTTCTCCAAATGAATGATCTTGATCTTTCTTTGAATGCTAATGAACACTTGAAGAAATTTCTTGATCTTGCAATTAAGTATTTAGTAGGAATTCATTCAGATTGGCTTTTCCCTTTTGATTTTTCTTGACTAGATTAATTCTTAGAATTCCTTCACCTCTCCCCTCTTTTTTCTTTCTGATAGAAGTTGTCTATTTATAGGGGTTTATCTAACGGTCAAATTCCTTGAGTTCAAATCTTTGTAGCCGTTAGTGGTTCTGCTTTCTTGCTTGTACGTTTATGTCAGAACGGATAGATTATCCTCCAATCATAATTCTTGGATTGTAACGGTTGGATTTTTCTTCAGTTTAGTTAATCCTTAGTTCCGAAATTGATTTACTGATAGCATCATTAGTTTTCAGTTTGTAAGAGCTTTAACTGAATGTTTACTCTTCTTCAACAATCAGTACTCCATTTTACATCTGATTATAATTGATTTAATCAGAGTACACCAAGAAAATAATCATCAAAGACATCATTGTCTTATGTGTCTTAGCTTCCAATACAAGATCCATAAAGTCAGTTCAAGACATCACAATCTTGCCTGAAGTCTAACTTTACGGTCTCGACGTAGTCTTCATAACTGAGTTTGAACCCTCAGTTCTTCAATCTTCAATAACTGAGTCTGTGACCCTCAGTTCTTCAATCTTCTAGATAAGCCAACCGAGTCTGTGTCCCTCAGCGAACTTATCTTCTTCAGTTCCATATTGGTGTATCCTGATTCAGTTTGACTGAATACCAGTTTCTCGTTATCTCAGTTTTCTGGTTATCTCAGTTCACAACCTAAAAATATTACAGTGCTTGTCTGATTTAACTTATACAAATATCAGACTCTATTAAATCCTATACATTGATATCTAGTCATCTTTTTGCTTTGCACTATAACAGCTAGTTATGACACTTCATCAATGGGGTTTAGAATAATGACTAAATAAGTGATGAATCATCATCAAAACATAAATTTTATTTCCAACAACTTTTGTTAGAATATATTGTTTATCTTCATGTTATTGATTGTATATATAGTAACGTCCCTAGTGTCAAACTGTGATAGAGAAACCATGATAGTGATTATGGTTGATGAGATCTCTAATCGCTTTGATAAGTCTGATACTTAAATGTCTCTAGTCGTATGTACTGTCAAATAGGACATTGATAGTATGATTAGACTAGCATGTATTGGATGTCTTCTATCTTATTGAAGATAGGGATAGTTCTCGTCTATCGAAGTGCAGAGACACTTGGACTGTATGTAGACGTGTATTAGAGAATGCGTATGTTAGACTGATCCACTTACATTAAGTGTCACACTATGTGGCAGTTGTGTAATTATCCTTAAGACCGGAGTCTACATGGCATCACGGTGTGGATTGTCATGCTTTGACACTATTGAGAATTCCCCTAGCCATGAGGCGATAATGCGGTAGTGATTAGGTGTGATATTGAAGCATGCGGAGTATATATGTTTGGTCGTCCGGGAATCGCGTATCCTATGATTAGGAATGAATATCCGAAATGGCCTTCTTATAAGGAATGTCTAGCTCTCGAGAATCTTTGCAAAGTGGGAGTAAATGTGTTATTTCGAGAGAGCATGATATCCAGATTATAAGATACGATCGTTAATGTACTGACACTCGATATACGATCGTATGGATATTATTACAGCGGTAGGATTGTAATTTACACGGTAACTATTTCACATGAAAGGTAGTAGTCATTGCTTTTGACTCTTCCGATGATTGGGGGTCACGATGTGTTGCTAGACGCTATCCCGTGATCGTTAGGTATGAAGGGAATTTTCGTAATTTTCACTTTGTGTCTACGGCCAACATATTTGGAAGCCTATCGGGTCACACACATATGAACATCGAGTCGGATTAAAATGCGGTTATAGTTGATAGCCAAATAAGGAAAGTTTATCTCGAGACTATAAATGATATAGTGGTAAATTAATATGGTTGTTTTTATTTATTATGAATAAGTATAATACAAGATAATAATTATACATAAATTATATTAATTAAAGAATATTCCGGAAGCCAATTAATTGGCATTTGGGGCGCCACATGTGAGTGTATAAGATACACTTGGATTGTGCAATTTAATTAATGAGATCACCATAATATTAATATTGCATATTAATTGATTTTGGAAAAATAGATTTATAGTAATAAGATAAATATATTCAATATAAGATATTGGCAATTTAAGTGATTTTCCTTATCTTATTAGGAAAATGTTTTTCTCTTTCATCTATCTTCTTGAAGCTAATCCCAATCAGTTAGGGAGAAGGGAGGGACGCACCATACCTCTATATAAAAGGAGGTTGACTAGCTCTTTTGTACATTACAATTCCAAGAGCTAATAGTTCTTAAGTAAAATAGAGAGCTTCTAGTAGAGAGTTAGAGAGAGAGAGAAAAAAAAGGCCGGTCTAGCAACCGTATTTTTCTGATAGCAATCCAAAGTGGATTCCGGCGAGGAGTTCGTGTGGATTATCGATAGAGGCCGGACGCATGGATGGCTTGCACACAGGACTACTCTCCATTGACGGTCAAGCGTCGATCTTATAGATCAAACAAGGTATATACCGTCAAACCAATGTTCTAAAACTCACTAGGCGAAGTCGGTGTGCTACTGGGGCGCTTAAGGCCTAGGCGTTTTTATTTTTATTTTTAATAATAATACTTGTCCCATATAAATCTTACATCCTATGATCATATAACATAAAAATCAAGTAAAAATGTGTCAAAAGATTAAAGAAACGACTAGCCAAAACCCAAAGTACGAAATCAATGTCAAGTTGTGAACACTCAAGACTCTCAAGTTCAATCTTCAATCTCATCCTCATTATTCCCCAAGTCTCCAACTCCAACAACATCACGCTCTTTGTCGGACTCAAATTCAAAGTCTCCTGTCTTCATGATCATTGGTATCATCCTCCGTGGCATCGGACACAAAATCCTCTTCATCAAGCTCTCTTACTTCTCCCGTATTGCGGGCACTCCTTATTGGTTGCAGTTCTTCATTTGCTCCGGATGCGTCACTCACCATTTCCCATGTAAGGCCCAAGCCGGGTGTGACCTCCTCATCATCATCTAGTCCATCAACTATCCAAGATTGTGCATTTTCAGCACTTGATGCTAGAAGCACATCAACTTTGTCTTTCCTCTTCTTCTTCTTAGCCAACAATCTTGAATTGAATTGAACATAGACTAGCTTGTTCATTCGGTTGGTATCTAGTTTATTTCTCTTCTTTGTGTGTATCTACAAAAATAAAATAAACCACTAAAAAATCAATAGCACACTATCACATAAGATAAATTTCAATTCAAGAATACTTTTATAGAAGACTTTACCCTTCAAAGATACTCCAATTTCTTTCACAACCGGAAGAGCTTGATGTCAAAGAAAGAATCCTCATTACAAGCTTTTGGAGGTGCGGTGTATGGTTGCCATAGTTAGACCACCATCCAACTAAAAATTCAAAATGACAAAAAGTAACAAAGACATTATTGAACTTAATAAGTATTAGTTAATACTTAATACTTAATAACTTAATATTTAATAAAGAGAGATATTCATAATCATACCCAGATCAAAAGTATATTATTCACATCCTTTTAAAGCCATAGGTCAACCAAATGGACCTTCATTGTTCTTGTAAATCACCAACTCATTGTTCATCACAATGTTTTGCATGTCTTCATCCTTAAATAACCGCTCCACACATTCATAGACCGCTTCGTGGATACTCATAAGTTCATCGGAGGACAATGAAGAAGCATATTTGTAGTAGTAGTATGGATTCAACAAGTAAGCCATCAAATGAAGTAGAGTGCCAACATGCCCCTTTCGTTTGCTCCTCACTATATCAAGTATAGGCTTACAATTCTCCACTATATTCTTCATAACTTCTTTGCTCTCATTCTTGGTTTTTTTGAGTTTACCATACACAAAGCCCATAGCCGGCTTCACATCGCCATCCACAAGTCCAAGGACTTTTACCAACGGTTCAAATACTTTCAATGTACGAGCAACCCCACTCCAAAAGCTTGGTTGCACAATGATAGAATAAGCCGTTTTTCCTTTCTTGCTCCTAGACCATTTTGTCGCTTCCCATTCATTAGAGTTCACCATTTGCCTCAAAGCCTCTTTCTTCTTCAATAAACTTTGCAATGTTAAAAAAGAAGTGGAAAATCTAGTCACTCCGGGTCGTATAATCTCTCTTCTTGTACACTTTCTCATCATTTGCAAAGTCTAGTGATGAGAGTAGATAAATATGGTAAAACTCTTGGCTTTGTTAATTATGGTCTTGAAAGTAGAGAGCTTACCAATGCCTTCAAGCATAAGATTGATGGAGTGAGTGGTACATGGAGTCCAAAAGATATGTGGTCTTATTTCCTTCAACATACCCGAGGCCGTCATATTGTTTGAAGCATTGTCGGTCACCACATGGACCACATTTTTTTCTCCAATGCTTTCAATACATTCATTCACATAATCAAATATGTATTCGGCGGTATGTGCATCACCGGAAGCCTCTTTTGAAGAAAGGAAAGCCGTCCCAATTCTTGAATTCACACACAAATTCATGATGCTTCTTCTCTTTCTATCACTCCAAGCATCGGTCATGATTGAACAACCATTATTCTCCCATTCTTCTTCATGACTCTTGAGAGTCTCTTTTGTTTTCTCCACTTCCTTGTTCAAGAGTGTCTCTCTAAGTTGGTATTGGGTTGGAGGTTGGTATCCCGGGTAAAATTGTCCAATCGCCTCACACATTTGTCTAAAACAATCATTGTCAATTGAATTAAACGAAACGCCGCATTGATACACCCACTTAGCCACATATTGATGCACACTTTGAGTTATTTCTTTGAAAAGTGCATCATTAATGTTTTTTTGCCTTGTTCTCGTAGGACAAGTGTCATCCGAGACGGATTCCGGGTTGATTTGTGAGGCATATATATCCATGGGTCCAAGAGGCCTCGTTCTTTTGTTGCTTCCTCCACTTTCAATAAATTCGATTTCATCCAACTCTTTATTAATATCAACTTCTTTCCTTGAATTTTCACGTTCTTCATTATGGGTTTGCTTCTTCGTTACATTTGAAACAAGTGCTTCTTTACAACGTCTCTTGTCTTCCACAGACGCCATAAGACAAGCTTTAACGTTCTTCTTTTTCCGGGATGGTATCCGGAAATGTGTTCCTTAATTCGATATGCTCCTCCACTATATTTATTGTCGCATTTTAAACATTTCCACTTATCATTATTGTTTTTTTCACAAAACACTCCAAAATCCCACCCAATGTCGTCACTTTGTTTCTTCAATGGGAATGGGATAGAAGTAGAAGAAGAAGCATTAGATGAACCAAAATTTTCATTCTCTCCTTGTTCTTGAGCCATTGTTTATCTAAAAATAAGTCAAACAAAAAAATCAAACAAAACTAGTTACTACTTACTACTTAGCTAGTTAGTTTATAAACAAAGTTATAAACAAATTAAATCAAAAAAATACATACAAATTATGAAATTAATCAACTTTCATTTCTTGAAGACTTGAAAAAACCAACAAAATGTCAAAATCAAAAGAGAAAAAAGAACTCTACTAATTGTAAATTGTTTACTAATTTTCTTAATTTGTTAGCCATTACCCATTACTAGAATCATTAATTAGTCATTATTTACTACCCATTAGTCATTGATTAACAAAAGTAAATACTAAATACAAAATAAGTTAACAAATGATAAAACATTTGGATTAACATTAAAAAAAAAGACAACCACTCACCTCTGGCGGCGGTCAGACTTCGGACGGGCTGTGTATGAGCCGGTGGAGGTCGGCGGTGAACACTTTTGCCGGCGGCGTGAAAGGGGGAGGGGGAGGGGATATCGAAGAAGAAGAAGAAAGAGGGGGGGGGGGGGGGGGGGGGGCGGCGAGAAGAAAGGGTCGCGCGTTGCGTTCTTTTTTTTGGTTTAGAAACTTAGAAATGTTTTTTTTATTATGTTTTTTTGTATTTATATATATGTCAAGGAACCAAAAAAAATGTAACCCTAATCGCCCAGTTCGTCTAGGTGGTGCCCAGGTCGCCTAGGCGGCACCCAGCAGCGTCCAGCACCGCCCAGAAGACACAATCGCCCAGCAGAGGTCTCCTAGGGTATGTTCGAGACGCTCCGGGTGTGCCCAGCGCCTAGAAGGTGGCTAGGCAACCGATTTTGGCACTTTTTAGAACACTGCGTCAAACTACTTAACGTGTTTATTGGTATCGAAAATCAATATTTTAAATTCCGCTGCGTTAAACTAGTGATTTCCTAACAGAGGCCGCAGAGGAAGCGGATGAGAGTCATCCAAACGAGGCGACAGACTGAGCTCTGAATCTTCGCGATGAGACCGAAGAGGATCCTGTCCAGTGAACTAAGCGGCGACCTTGTTATCTTTTTGTTTTTTAAAGACTTTTCCTCTGTAATCCCTCAAAACTTTTGTTAGGCTGTGCTTTTGGAATTTTTTTGTTCGCATAATTTTACTTCTTTTGGTTTTGACTTTGCTTGAGTATTTGTTTCATTTCTCATTTCGACCTGTGTTCTGTATTCTGTATGGAATCTTCCGATTTTGAATGGCGAGGTAAACTTTCGAGCCATTAGCTTGGGACTTCGGATTAATATTGTCGAACCACGTGTAGCTGGGGGCCCTTGTTTGCCATGAGGCCGAGGGCGCTTAGGCGAGCTTGTTGGGGGATATGTGTACTGAGTTTTGTCGCTCTGAGTTCCGTGTCGAGTTATAGATGAGTGTACGGAGATTTGTGAGCTTTGAGACATTGGGGACGATCCCGACAAGGAGGATCCGTCTGACGGTCTCTAGGGCCTCGAAAAGATATATGAAGTTTCCGGTGAAATCCAGGGTATCTAGATTCGATTCGATGAAGATTCTAGGATTCTGATGAAGATTCCGATGAGTATCGTGATGAATATCGGTCCGAAAACCAAAATCTAGCGGTTTCAGGCCATCGAGGGTCGGAGAGTGGCCGTAGATTTGATTGGCAAAAAAGGCGGCAATGTCGTTTCCCGGTAACGGTGTCAACTGATAATGTCTGAATTATCACAAACAAGATGATGCGGTGGATATCTAGATAATTATGCAAGAATTCGTATGTTTTATATCATTTCATCTTAAGAAAAATATGAAGATCCGGTATTAAAAAGAGGGTGTTTTTAGGGGGGATTGTGACGAGATGGCTGCCTGCATACCATTGAGTGTATGTAATCAAGCCACATAACGTCATTCTGGTATTTAGGGGACACCGTTATTGATAGATGTTATAGTCGGCGTTTACAACATATGGGTAAGTTGTGTGTGTCGCCGAGCGAGCTTTGTCAGGCATGCTTACGTTGAGGCCGTTGCGAGCTCTTTGTTGGTGGTCGCTGTGAGATTTGTCCGAGTTGGTGGCAAGATGAGGGTGAGCTGATCGGCTCCAAGTATCTGAATTGGATTTAACGCAGGCTGATCGTCTTTTGTGTCGGCAGATCGTGAGAGCTGGTCAGGGCGTGATGCGAGCTTTGTTCCTTAGCGTGACTCGGCTTATGATAGGCGAGCTAGCTGGGCCGCAGGATTTATCCTTTACTGGGCTTACATATGGGTCAGGCTTCAGATTCACGGGTTATGTGTCGGGTTTGACATATCAAGTGGTAAGTTTAGCCACACGAGAAAATGTATCCAAGCAGTCTAAATCTAAATGTATCCTATGTTTTAGATGCCCTTCATCTGATTTTCTCTTGAATCTATAAACCCACTTACAACCAATTGGTTGTTTTTTTTGGTGGCAATGTAACAATCTCTTATGTTTAACTCTGCTGTAAGGCTTAGATCTCATTTTCTATGGATTTTCTCCACTTCTCATGCTTTACTGCCACATCATAATTCTTAGGTTTTGCTAATACCTTAGCACTAAGAACATAGTTTTTATAAGGTTGTGATAAATGTGTCATCTTTCTCCAGATTGTGAGGTGATTCTTGACCTTTAGATTATTACATTTATAATCTTTCAAATAATAAGGAGCACCTCTACTTCTGGATGATCTCCTTGTGTGAGTGGTAGGGAGAAGTTGTTGCTCATTAGCAACTGATCATCATTATTTTCATGTGAAACATGTTCAATAAGGGCATCTAAAACATGCCCAGGTTGCACTGGTGGATGAAAAATGTCTTGTGCAACATGTTGATCAGTTATAAGTTCAGTGAGAGCATTTGATTAAAGGAAACTAGCAATGGAAGATTTTGGATATTACCTGATTGATGGGTATAAATAATTCCACCACCTCAACAGTAAGAAACAACCCACTGCGGCCACCCTCCGGCATGACAAGAGAGATCGCAAAAGGGGCGGCCACTGTGTCTCACCTCGCCGCGACCAAAGCATTTGCGGTCCCAGGCAAGTGCAACAGATCCTGTGAATCCCATCCAGGCAGGTCAAGAAAGGCCTGCTCCTTGCGACCTCAGAGAGATGGCCGCCGATTGATCCAGATCTTTTCCCCACTTGTATCTTAGATATTTCGTCTTGCTTAGCATCTAAGTTAAACCTAGCTATTAGTAAAATATCTAAGAGATTACTTATTCCCTAAGTTACCCACCTCTATAAAAGGGGTGGTCATTGTAAACTAGAGGAGGATGAAATATATGAAATACACACTATACTTGCAAGCCAAGGCTCTGTCCACTCTCGTTCCTCCATACCACCACCCGCCGGAGTAACACCACCTTAAATACAGCCAGATATCCACCGTCTATACACCGCAAGGACACCCGTGACGATTTAAACATCTTCAGTTGGCTCCGTTACCGGGAAGAAAAAGCTTCATCAGTTCATAAAAACTACACACAATCCGAAAACGGCGGTCCATCTGACCGACTCCATCATCTAAAGATCACATCAGGTTGCCAGGAAGTCCGACCCAAGGCGAAATCTAATCACAAATAGTCAACCTATGGCGGGAAGCAAAGGACAACTGGACCCCCAAACTCCTGCGAGAGGCATTGTACAAACACATATACAAGCTGACGCCGCGATAGAGACACAAGAGATTACGCAAGCGGGTGGGGAAGGATCACAAAGGGGAGTTTTGGCCCCTAGCGATGCCCGAAATTTGATAAATCAGAAGGCTAAGTCAAGAGAGGTCGTAGCAGCTTTGGATAAGAAAATCAGAGGATCATCTCGATCGCAGCAAAGCCAGAGGTCAACTCCCGGGCGAGCCGGATCTCCGGGGAGGATCCGGAGGTTGTGGAAATAAGGGAATACGCGAGGTATGCGGAAACTATGTACCTAGCTAATTCCCGTCTAGTGGCTAAGGGCCAAACTCCAATGTCGGTACGACCCCCAAATCCTCCTAGAAATGAAATCGCTCCTGCGACTGTGAATAGAGGTCGGCAAAGCCAGACTCACGGGATCGAGATAGAGGAAAGCGTGCGCTCATCAGGTCGCAAAGGACTTAGGAAAGACGTTGTGCAGACCTCGGTTCTCCCAGATCGCGATCATCAGAGGGAAAAGTCACACGAAAAAGGTTCGGCCTTCAAAAGGTTAGGTGAGAAGGACAAGGCCTCGGCCCCAAGTCGTCTCAACCTTCCCGAGGAGAGATTTCCCCCCCAAGATAGGGACCCACCGGACGCCCGCATAATCATACGTGAGAAAAGAGCTCGTCGGGAGGAGTCGCAAGACTGCCGGGAGTCAGAGCGCAGGCCGGAAAAGACAAATATACAGGCACTGTCGCGGCCCAGTTTTGACCCCGTCTTGGCAGAGCAAATGGAAATAATGAAAAATGAGCTCGCCGAATTGAAAAAGTCGAGGCCAGCCGAGAGGGCCGCCCCGATCTCAGGAATTGACATACTCGCCAAGAGAATTACAGAAACATTGCCTACCAGTCACGAAAAGGTTAGCTACCCCAGCTATAATTACTACAATGGAAATTCTTGCCCAAACGACTGGCTCACCGCTTTCCAAGGTCGCATCACCCTGGCGACCCAAAATAAATCCGCCTGGTGCATCGCTTTAGTCGGAAGTATGCAGGATAGGGCCGCCTCTTGGATACGGGGACTTCCCCGTGGCTCAGTAAAAGGCTGGGAGGACCTCTCCGAGAAATTCGTCAGAGAATTTGAATCGGCGAGTAGGCCAAAGAAAACTATAGAGGACCTATACGAAGTTCGCATGGGAGGACATGAATCCGGAAAAGATTATTACGAACGTTTCATCAGAATATACGATCAAACAAGAAACATTCCGGATGATGCGGTTGTCACATGTTTCCTCACAGGGATCGCCAAGGGTCCAATGAAAACTGAGTTCAACCTACGGCCCCCAAAGCGGGTCTCGGGGAAATGTTGGAAAGGGCTCGAATGATGGGAGTCGGCGAAGCGCCGTCCTTGGGCGGGGCAAAGCCAAAAGCGAGAGCGACCTTCACGAAAAGAGGAGCGCACCGAGGAGAAAAAAGAAGGAAAAAGGGCGAGAGGCTAATCACGAGCGCGAGGTAAAAAAGCCTTATAAATTCGGCGAGGACAACTTTACCCCGCTCAACACCAAAGCATCTCAAATATTGTTCGAAATCCGTGAGCACTTTGACAAGCCCAAACCTATGAGGGCGATCCCGACGGTCGCGACAAGTCCAAGTACCGTGACTATCACAAGGATCATGGTCACATCACGGATGAATGTTTCACGTTAAGGCGAGAAATAGAAAGGTTAATCCGCGAGGGACCGCCGACTAAGTATAAACGAGATGGGAATACCGGTACCGGTCAAGGTCGCCCCCGCGTCTATCGAAAGAGGTCCAAGTTATCCATGGGGATATCCCCGACAAATCGGGCCGAAATCTCGGATACACCGGATCAATGCGCGCGGCTTTGAAAAGCGAGGTGGTATTGGGGAAAACGAGAAGGGAATCATGTTCACTAAAAGCGAATTGGCCACAAGCGAGGGCCCCATGGAGGTACCCCTTGTTCTCAAAATCGGGATAAACGACAAACATGGAGTCGGCGGAGTGATGATCGACACGGGGGCTGGGCCGGTCGCGACGTCATCTATTTCGACCGTTTAAAACGGATCGGATTTGGAGAAGCTAAGTTGAAACCTTACCTCGGGGTGCTCGAGGGCTTTACCAACGACACCGTGCGGGTCAAGGGAACAGTCGACCTCAACGTCACTGTGGGCGACTATGAGCCATGCAGAACTGAGATAATCACATTTTTAGTTATTGATCTTCCCTCATACTACAACATTATCCTGGGGATCCCGGCCATGAAAAAATTTCAAATGGTGGCGTCCGTTCCCCACCAAAGGGTCAAATTTCACGTAGGGGAAGAGGTTGGGGTCGCCATCAGCCGACCTGGAGCTTTCCTCGACTATATGACCAAAAACGGGGTCGATTCTAAGCGACCCCGACCGGATGGTTTTAACACGGCTACGGATCGATTGCTATGATGAAAGAAATCCCGGAGAAGGCGAGAGGTGGAAACATTGCAAGTTCGGGACGAGCCCGACTTCACTGCCGAGGACGAGTTGATCGAGGTTATAATAAACGACAAATATCCCGATCAAAAGATAAAAATAGGATCGAGGACCACCGAGGAAGAGAGGGAAGAATTGATCGGGCTTCTAAAAACCAACTTGAGCGCCTTTGCATGGGAAGTAACGGATATGAGGGGCGTTGGGTCAGAGGTCGCTTTGCACTATCTAAATGCCGACCCCAACTTCGACCAATACAAAGAAAGAGCACGCCGCTTCTCTCTGGAAAAGAGATCGCAATAAAGGGCGAAGTCAAAAAACTTCTAGCGAACCAGGCATTATCAAGGAGCTCCAATATCCCACATGGTGGCAAACGTAGTGATGGTAAAGAAACACAACGGCAAGTGGCGGATGTGTGTCGACTTCACGTACTTGAACAAAGCTTGCCCCAAAGACCCTTATGCGCTGGCCCCGGATTGACAAAATGGTCGACGGGATCGCCGGATTCGAGACACTGAGTTTTCTGGACGCATATTCCGGTTATCACCAAGTCAAAATGGCAGATGAAGACAAGGAAATGACGGCCTTCAGGGCCGCAGGTGGACTCTATTACTATGAGATGATGCCTTTCGGCCTAAAGAACGCAGGTTCGACATATCAGAGAATGGTAAACCGAGTTTTCAGCACACAAATAGGCAGGAACATGGAAGCCTATATTGATGATATGGTCGTAAAGTCAAGTCGCCAGGGTCACCTGGTGGACCTTCGCGAAACCTTCGCCAATGTAAGGGGCCACTCAATGAAACTAAACCCTACGAAATGTACTTTTGGGGTCCAGCCAGGAAAATTTCTGGGCTTTATGGTAAGTCAAAGGGGGATCGAGGCAAATACCGAGAAAATCGAGGCCCTGGTCAACATGAGCGAGCCCACCAGTATTAAAGAAGTACAACGGCTTAACGGCAGAATCACAGCTCTGGGTAGGTTTGTCTCGAAATCCGCAGAAAGAAGTCTGCCTTTCTTCAAAATTCTGAAAGGGGCTGGTACCTTCTTTTGGACAGCGGAATGCTCCCAGGCATTTAAAGACCTCAAAGAATACTTGTCAAGACCACCGTTATTAACCAGCCCAAGGCTCGGGGATATTTTGTTTTTGTATTTGGCGGCCTCGGATAGGGCCGTAGCCGCAAGACTTGTAAAAGAGGAGGAGGGCTCGCGAGAAGCCGCTTTTTTTTATGTTTCCAAAGCTCTAAGCCCCGTTGAAAGTCGTTATTTTAATATAGAAAAGTTGGCTTATTGTGTTGTTATAGGCGCCCGCAAATTAAGGGCTTACTTTTCATCGCACACCATCGTAGTCTTATCAAATGCATCGTTAAGACAGTTCTTCACAAACCGGACTCCGTCCGGTCGATCGCTCCGATGGGCCATCGAGCTTACGAGTTCGATATCCGATATGAGCCTCGGAAGGCTATAAAGGCCCGTGCTCTCCCGGATTTCATAGCGAAACAAGCTTCAACGAAGAGGTGAAAGAGCGGTGTCCGCTCCGAATGCGACCGGGATAAGGTCACCACGAGAGGACGAGCCTACCGGGCCAAGTCACCGTTGGCGCCTACGTCGATGGCGCCGCTAATCACAAAGGGTGTGGCGCGGGAATAATCTGTTAGAGCCGGGCACATCGAAGAAATTGAGCGAGCTCGAGATTCGATTTCACCGCCTCTAATAACCGGGCGAATACGAGGCCGTCATTGCTGGGTTGAAACTCGCCAAAGCCATGAAAGTCGAAAATATACAAGTATTTTGCGACTCACAGTTGGTGGTGAATCAAATCAATGGGTCCTTTGGCATTCATTGCGAAATTTTACAGAGGTATATTAACCTCGTCAAAAGACTCGAAAGCGACTTCATATATTGTCAATTCAAAAACATCCCTCGAGAGGACAATCATAGGCGGACTACTTATCCAAATTAACCGGAAAGACGCGTCGTGCGATCCCGAAGATCATGGTCGAACACCTATCGGAGCCCGCCATCTCCCGGTCGAGATCATGGACTTCCAACCCAGTAACACTTGTTGGGTCGACATCATGAAGTCTTATATTGAGTTAGGGGAGCTTCCCAGCGATCCTTGCAAAGCTAAGGCCTTAGTAAAAAGGGCCGCAAGATATATGATTATGGACGATGTGCTTTACCGTCATTCATTCTCGAAACCCCTTCTGCGGTGCGTACGACCTGAGGAGGTAACGAGAATTCTAACAGAACTACATGAGGGAATGTGCGGCGGCCATCCCTCCAATCGAACACTAGCACAGAAGGTACTTCTAGCCGGATATTATTGGCCGAAATTAGCAGAAGACGCCAAATCTCATACCCAAGCATGTGATACTTGCCAGAGGTTCGCAAATATCCCCAGGCTACCCTCAGTCGAACAAAGCATAGTGGTAGCTGCCTGGCCTTTCGACATGTGGGCGATCGACCTCATCGGACCTTTGAAGAAGGGTCGCTCAGGTTGCGAATACGTGGTCGTCGCGGTGGATTATTTTACTAAATGGGTCGAGGCTAAGGCCTTGGTAAAAACCAATACCAGGGACATAACATACTTTTTGCTCGATCAAATATGGACAAGATTTGGTGTTCCGAGAGTGATGGTTTCCGATCACGGACCTCAATTCAGGACGAATTCGACAGATTTTGTGAAGAGAACAATGTTAAACATTGGCAATCATCCGTGTGCTACCCGCAAGGAAATGGGCAAGCCGAAAATGCCAACAAACAGGTCCTAAGTGTGTTAAAGAAGAGCCTGGGTGAGAAAGCAGGCCACTGGCCGGATCACCTTCCAGCGGCTCTATGGGCACTCAGGACGTCGCGAAAAATCACAATGAGGGAAACTCCTTTTGCTTTAACATATGGATCTGAGGCTATGGCGCCTGTGGAAATGGCCTTACCAAGCCCTAGGGTCGTTTTTTACAGCGAGGTCAATAATACAGCGGCGCGTAAACTCGAGCTTGATCTAGTAGAGGAACGGCGCATCCAGGCATACAGTCGTCTAGTCAATTATAAACAGGCGGCAAAGCACCATCACGACAAACGTATTCGCAATCATCACTTCGCCGTCGGGGATTACGTTCTACAAAAAAGACAAGCCACGGGCCATGAAGCGAAAAAAGGAAAGCTATCGGAAAACTGGGAGGGCCCCCTACGGATTTCGCGAGTTATCAAAAAGGGGACGTACATGCTAAGTGACAAGGAGGGCCGCGAGTATAATAGGCCATGGCATGCAGACAATCTGAAAAAATACTATATGTAACAAGTCAATTCAAATAAAGCTGTTTTTCCAAATTGTATTTACATTCTTGTCTTTTCGTCATCGTCAAAAAAAAAAAAAAAAAAAAAAAAAAAAGTTTTTTCAAACATATCGATCAAGCCTGGACAAACTTCCATCAACTGCAGGATGGTTATCTTCCTCCGATCACATGTGTGGAGGTCCAAAAACGACACCACGCTTGCAAAGGGCTCCACCGGATAAGTTTTTTCAAACATATCGGTCGAGAGTATGGAAGGGAACCCTGGCGCCACTGCATAATTTGGTTATCAGCGACGCGAAAGGCATGCGGCGACCAGTACCTCGGCGATCTTGACCCACCGAGCACGCATATCTTAGTGCCTCGCGATGGATCAACACTCCCCAGTCTATATCCACTCGATGGTCGCGAATGGCGTGCAGAAGGAGCGCTTCGCTCTCACTAACAACATCGCATCGGCAAAGATAAGAGCGCGGGAATTTATAAACTTCTTCCACTCACGGTCGCTCGCGAGAGAGGTCGGACGCGATCACTTCCAAAGACCAAACCCGCCGATGCTCGGGGAACAGCTCGCACATTGCAATACCTAGACGAATCTGCCTATTTTCCTCATCCGCAAGGTCCCGGCGATCTCATAACGGGGAGGAGGGATTTATAGCGGGTATGTTAAAAACTTGGTTAATTCTCTCCGGAGTAAAGATAACGGGGACACCCCGGAGAGAAATGCTACTCACTGTCCCGCCAGAGGCTACCTCAGACAACACGGAATAAAATTCCCGTATCATGGTAACATTATCCGCTGCCCGAGGCTTAGCAATAAATTCCCACCAGCCAGGAAAGCCGAGCGCGCAGCATGGAGCCGTCTTCTATTCGTTGTTCATTTAAGCCCCTCTCCCTCATAATATCACGCCACTTAAAATAATCCCAGAAATAATCCTTGGCTAAGGGGGAGGCAGTGGTGAAAAAGGGGGAAACATCCCGGATAGGACGAGCTTTCCATATCCGAACCCGGTCCGCTTTCCCTGGATGAGACATAGAGTCAGAGGATAATGAACGATTGAGGAAGAAAGAAAGCAAATTCGGTATGAGGCAAGAGGTAGAGTGAGTCCCAAAGTAACCCCCTTTTATACCGGAGAAGGGACATAATCAACGGTTGGGATTAATCGGATCCTGGGCCGGATATGCAACCGCCCCGAAAACCAAGGCAACGGAGCGCCGGACCATGAAGAGACCGAAATTTATGGCTACAGTTACAACTGACGCCTAGTCATTAGGGGTCATAACTCTGCTTTAATGACAGTCAAAGGCTGCTCTGAGAGGCTCTGTTTTCTGGCAAAGCACTGCTCTCATTAGGGCCGCTGAAACTTTGAAAAATTAACGTCGCATAGCGACTATGGTTAGAATGAGACGACGACGTTTCATGACTGCTTGACGCCGCCAAATTATTGAACAACCTCGCACGAATCAAGAGGACAAAGACACGAGAGAAAATAAAATAACCCGTCGCGCCTCGCGAAAGGCCGCCGGATCGAATCGGGGACGGAAAAACCAAGTTTTACAAATTGAAAAATGCGAAAAGTAATTTGTCAAGATATTACAACTCAAGATTCAGTCAAATCACAAAAATAAATAGTCAAAGTTACAAATCAAATTTTCAAGGGGCTCACAGAAAAATCCAAGAAATCTAGAGAGCATGAGGGGTAGGCGGGGTGCTGATAAACTCGTCGCCTTGCTCAGAGGGCGGCGGCTTCTTCAACATCTCAAAGTTTACGGGATTAACGGGAGCGGGATCCCAAACGGGCTCGCCACGTTTAAGCCGTTCGATCGTATCGAGGTAACAAGCTCGCTTGCATAAGGGATTTCCGGGTGAAAGACCACTAAATCGGGATGACCTTGGTGCGTGTTCACCCACCGCGGCGATATCTTCCGAGTAATGTGCTCCCCGCCGCGATCGCCCCGGATACGGCGAGCTAGGTGACTAAAGCCCTGGTCAAAGCTATGCTCCATAAGGTCGAAGAAGTCATCCGAATTCTTGTAGGCGGCGACGGCCCCGGACTTGGCCTCCTCGACGGCCTCGGCCCGTTTTCTTCGCAGGCTTCCTCAATAGCTTTCTCGGCCAGCCTCCTTGGCGCGCCGTCTCCGCCTCGGCAAGCTTACCCCTCAACGTGGCGATCTCCTCCTGCGCCCCCGCATAATCCTTTGTCAAAGATGCAACTTTCTCATTGATCTCAGCATCCAATTTAGAGTGCTCCTCCATGATTGCTTTCATCTTCTCCACCTCGCCGCCCGCATGCTTAGCTTTCTTTTCGGCGGAACCCTCGCCTTATCGGTCGCTCCCACCGCACCGTCACTTTCCTCACCTCTCGCCTCGCGCCTCTCGGCGGCCTCAAGTACCCCGTTTAAACGAGCACCGAGCGTCGAAAACGAGAGGACGGCTTAGCAAAAAAAAAAAAAAAAAAAAAAAAAAAAAAACTGGGTCTTACCGCAGAGAAGCGAAAAGCCCAAACCGGCCACCGAGATCTCTAATTTCGCAATCTCATCTTGAGGCGGAGAGTTGTCTTGAGCCGCAAAGCGGGCTAATATGCCCCGGCCAATCTCCACTTGAACAGTATCAGGACAGTCATAGGGAAGTGGCCCTAGAGGAATCACATCGGCGATTGCTTCGCCAATCTGGCGAGCTTTGGACAGGTCGAGACCCTGGGTGAAGCTCGGATCCAACCAGAGGGCCTCTTTCCCAGAATAGCCTCGAGGCAAAGCTTTTGGTGGCAGTGTCTCAGAGGGCGCGCTCTTCTCCACCGGAATTTCAACCTCTTCAAGACGTACGGGACTGGGAGCGGACCGTTTGGATAGGCGATCATCCTCCGCCTTCTCTGTTTGAGGTCGCTTTACGCCGTGCGACTCTTTAGCAGGGGGATGAGTCTTTTTCGAGGCACCACCGACCCGGGCTCGCAAAAGGGCGGATGATGTCGCGGCCTCCGGGTTAGGCGTCTCTTCGACAATCGAGGCGTCCACAGATCGGGGCACTCTCCCTGAGCTTTCTTCGAGCCTCCTGTCGAGCATTGGCCGCCTTGTCTGCCTCCGCATTAAGCTTGTTTCGGTGAGCCCTGCGAGCATTCGGATCCATACCTACAAAAAGAAAGCGGTTTAGAGCCCAGCAAAACAAAATGAGCATTTACAAATAAATACAAGTGGACAAAGAAAGTTACAAAGTGGCCTAAGTATAGGATCGCCCCCACATTCCGGACACTCAGAGGGGAAACATTTGTTGATATGACAACCCCCAATCCAGTCCGGATCGCAGCTCTCAGGACCCATTCGTACCAAGGGCGCGGCATTCCCCCTGCCCACTAGGCCCGCCATACATACAAAAGGCTCGGCCAGATCAAGAAGTTCAACCCAGGAAACATTTCTCCGAGATGGCGCCGCCCCGTCCGACTGAATTAACGTCATCAGCCCCTTTACGTAGCGCCGCTCACTCACAGGGGGGTCAAGGATTAAAAGCGTGGATTTGCCTCCGCGGACTTCTGCCCTAGGAAAAGGCCAACCTACCTTCGACTCGACTTTCAGTACCCGCTGCCCCCATTTGTGAAACTTATTGGGAAGCGGGAATAGTAGGCGGGGAGTCTTCGCCCTCAGAGAGACTTGTCCAGGAATAGACGTCCCACAGAAGGAATAAAATTGCCCCAGTAAAGTTAACGTCGGCTCGATCTTCAGAATCCGGCACATAACGGTGAAGGCCATCAACTGGATAATAGTCCCGACGGCAAAATCAGAGGGAAGCGCCTGCATCTCCTTGCAGATCTTCACAAAGAAAGGATCGAAAGGCGGTCTCAGACCCGCATACAAATGATGGAAGTGGAGGATAAGGGTGTCTTCGGAGCGACGCGCACTTACGTAATCCTTATGGTCCCCGGGTTTAAATTTATCGGACTCCTTCTTATAATCGAAAAAAGAAAACCGATACACACTGGTGTCGATTCCGAATATGCTATTAATGGTCCTGTTGAGATCGCTGCTCTTGCACAGTCGGGACCATTTCTTATCAACGTCCTTCTCATACGCCGTCACGATCCCAAACTCTCGCATAGCTTCAGGATTGTTAGGACGAGAGCTCTTCGGCTGGGTATCGGCCGCGGCGGCCTCACCAACTGTCATGGTTTGGCTCGCAATTTTCCTCCTCTTCTGCTTCTTTGCAGGCCTCCAGATATCCTTCCGAGGCAATTCAGCATTTTCATCCTCACTGGACCCCATTAACTCATGAACTGCGGCGTCCTGAACATAAGCTTCGTCGTGGTCGGGAGCGCCGCTAGTACTCGGGACCGCGGTTGTCCTTCGGCCGGGGGCGCGATCTTTTCGGTCCCGTGAACAGGTTGGGGACTTTTGAGCCCGCGCCTTCTCCTTAAGGCTCACTCTACGCGGCGGATTTCTAGCGAGAGACAAAGGCCTCCAACTCAAAAGGGTCGGCATCCATAGTAGCGACCTCATCAGCAGTAATCTCGCCAATATCTGCGCGAGTACTTTCCACTTCAACCTCGTCCAGTAGATCGCCAACTGAGGCCGCAGATAATATGGGGTCATCCTCAGCATAATCGTAAATCTCCCTTTCCGCGAAATCATCGCCGAATGATCATTCCCCGACATCCCGCAAAAACAAGGGAGGAAAAAGGTGGAGCTTTCGGACTGGTATAATAATAAATTAGCCCGGGAAGGTGATCGCACCCACTTCAATACCGCCTCCTCCGTTTTTGCAAGAGAGATCGCAAATAAAATTACGAGAGGATAGCGGGGAGCGGGTGAAACCCCAATTTTCCCGGGAAAGCTATAATCTCTCCCCAGGGAAAAACCCCATTATTAATCGGAAACAAGGCAATGTTGCATCTCCGTGGCAAAAAGAATGACAAAATTGATATGTATGGAAAAACAAGGCGGGGATGGATGAGTAAACGAGTTAACGAAAGGATTTCTTACCCGATTTACGAGAAAGATTGGAAAACCGCGTAAAAACCGGGAAATACTCAAGGAGGTGGCCGAATCTTCAAAAGAACCGCCGTGAAATCCTAGAACCACCGCGAGAACGCCGTTGAACCTTCAAAGCTCGCCAAAAAACTTGAGAATTCTAAATCAACAAACAACGGAGAAAATAAGGAACGCTAAAAGTGTGAAGGGTGAGAAGCGAAAGCTTTATATAGGCAAGGGGGCCACGATCGTACGGTTGGGAACGCTTCATCCAACGGTTCAGATTAGGGCGGCGGTTGTCAGTTTCGAAATACGAAAAGGCGTCCCATCAGTACCCACGTACAACTACCTAGGCAGTTGCTGAAACGGCCGCATCATTCCGCAGAGGGAAACCTAGAGGACTGACGTCAACCACGATTGACGGCCTCGCCCCACAAAACAGACCAAAGTTACTTTGAGGTCGCTTGCTTTGAAAGCACGGCCCTTAGAGAACAAGTCGCATCAGACGACAAGGTCGCAAAAACAGACCAAAGTTACTTTGAGGTCGCTTGCTTTGAAAGCACGGCCCTTAGAGAACAAGTCGCATCAGACGACAAGGTCGCAAAAACGGCCCAGAGTTACTTTGAGGTCGCTTGCTTTGAAAGCACGGCCCTTAGAGAACAAGTCGCATCAGACGACAAGGTCACAAAAACTGAACCAAAGTTACTTTGAGGTCGCTTGCTTTGAAAGCATGGCCCTTAGAGAACAAGTCGCATCAGACGACAAAGCCCCACAAAACAGGCCGTCACTTTGAGGTCGCTTGCTTTGAAAGCACGGCCCTTAGAGAACAAGTCGCATCAGACGACAAAGCCCCACAAAACAGGCCCAGTCACTTTGAGGTCGCTTGCTTTGAAAGCACGGCCCTTAGAGAACAAGTCGCATCAGACGATGAGGTCATAAAAGGTGTTGATAATTACTCCATCCTTCATATCCTCAGGGAATATCATTAAAGCACGGAGTAGGGGGCCATTGATGGGTATAAATAATTCCACCACCTCAACAGTAAGAAACAACCCACTGCGGCCACCCTCCGGCATGACAAGAGAGATCGCAAAAGGGGCGGCCACTGTGTCTCACCTCGCCGCGACCAAAGCATTTGCGGTCCCAGGCAAGTGCAACGGATCCCGTGAATCCCATCCAGCGAGGTCAAGAAAGGCACGCTCCTTGCGACCTCGGAGAGATGGCCGCCGATTGATCCGCATCTTTTCCCCACTTGTATCTTAGATGTTTCGTCTTGCTTAGCATCTAAGTTAAACCTAGCTATTAGTAAAATATCTAAGAGATTACTTATTCCCTAAGTTACCCACCTCTATAAAAGGGGTGGTCATTGTAAACTAGAGGAGGATGAAATATATGAAATACACACTATACTTGCAAGCCAAGGCTCTGTCCACTCTCGTTCCTCCATACCACCACCCGCCGGAGTAACACCACCTTAAATACAGCCAGATATCCACCGTCTATACACCGCAAGGACACCCGTGACGATTTAAACATCTTCACTGATGAAGGCTTAGAATCTTTGCAAGGAAAGGACATCTCATGAAAAATAACATATCTTGATACAAAAAATTGTCATCTATTGAGATCTAACAAGTAACCCTTTTGGCAGCAAATTTATTATTGTCATGATGAAGATTTTAAGCAAAATACAAACAACCAAAGACCTTAATGCTGTCATAAGAGGGCTTAACTTTATATAATTCATATGGTCCTATTCTGTAACAATGGTGATGGAGTGATGTTAATGAGATTAACAACATTACTAACAAAATAAGACCAATAAATGAGAGGCAA
This sequence comes from Gentiana straminea, assembly GCA_036785695.1. Taxonomy (NCBI): domain Eukaryota; kingdom Viridiplantae; phylum Streptophyta; class Magnoliopsida; order Gentianales; family Gentianaceae; genus Gentiana; species Gentiana straminea. The sequence continues at coordinate 11,266,536 of JAVUPR010000300.1, read as the reverse complement.
ACCTGATAGAAACCTCAAACTCCTAGCAACATTAAAGATGTCTTGATGTTTTCTTTCAACAACTCCATTTTGTTGAGGAGTTTTAACCAATGAGGTTTGATGCAGTATGCCTTTGGCATAATGAAAATCAGGCAAATCAAACTCCAAACCATTATCAGACCTCAAAACTTTAAATTGTGTTTGAATCATATTACAAAACGTTTGAATTAAAGACCTAACTTCCCCTTTGCTTTTCAAAATGTATATCCAACAATATCTATTAAAGTCATCTACAATTGTCAAGTAAAATCTGACCATGAATGCATGTTACCCTATAGGGACCCTAAATGTCCATATGAACTAAATCAAACAAATATTAGAAACAGACTTACTTAATGGAAACTAGTCTTGTTTGTTTAGCTAAAGGACAAATACTACAAATTTGAGTCTCTGGAACAAGCACAGTAGCAACATCTTGCTTAAGAACTTTGAGTCTCTTGTCTGAAGCATGACCAAGCATATAATGCCACAGCAACTCAGAAGTACTAGGCTTGTCAGAGACATAGCCAGAAACATATAAGGAATAGCAGGAAGGATTAGCTTATAAAATGTAAAGCCCTTTAATGAGATTAGCCGAACCATTCCTCTTTAAATTGATCATATATTGTATGACATAACAATTCATGAAGAATTTCTCATTGTATGCCTTAAAGAACATTGTCAAGAACCAAATCTTTGTTTACCCTTACTTGGTCAATATGAGTGATCTTATTGTCTTTTCCATTTGGTAAACCAACAATTAAGATCTCTACAGGTTTGCTAATAAGAAATAGTGCTCTATCAAATATTATATGATCAGTAGCACCTGAGTCTACTATGCATTCAAAACAATTATGAGATTTAGACAAACCCGAATCAGCATTACCAAAGTTTGTGGAAAGCACTGCAGAATTAATAGAAGTAAAATCAGCACTAGAGTCTTGAGCCATAAAACCATCCTTTAAGATGGACAAGATCTGCCGATCTTGTTCTTGAGTCACAAGAGCTTTAACATCTGCACCAAGATCTCTAGACCCTGAGTCACACAAATCACCTTCAGTATAAATATTGTTAGCAACAAAAGTCCTTCCTCTCTTCCTTTCTCTAAATTTTACAGGGTACCCATGTTTCTTATAACATCTGTCAATGGTGTGCGCTGTCATTCAACAGTGTGCACACTAAGGTTTCGTGTTTCCATTATTGTAATTCTTTCAGAATTTCGCATTAGCATTCTAACCTTGAATCTGAGCCATTAAGGATCCATTTTCTCCACTGTTAACACATTTGGCTCCAAGAACGGAACTAGTTGAATGCACAATATTCTTGTTATGTTGTCTTTCTTGCTTCAGAGACATATAAAAGTCATTTTTAACAGTTGGAAAAGGAGATATCATCAACACCTGAGATTTCATGGTTGAAAAACTATCATTTAGCCTTTTTAGAAACCTTATCACATGATGTTTCTCATTGTGATCTATATACCATTGATGTCCATAGTTGCAAGTAGGAGGAGGAGTGAGAGCAAGCAATTGATCCCATAAAATCTTCACTTATGGCAAAGAATTCTGATATTGAAAGATCTCCCTGCTTCATATTATGTATCTCATCCATAAGATCTGATAATCTGTCACTATCACCTCCACCATACCTCTCATCAAGATCATCCCATATTTCTTTCGCAGTCTGATTGTACATAACACTTTAAGCAATATGCTTGGATAAAGAAATGGCCAACCAAGCTTTAACCAAAATGTTATTTTGTTTCCACAAAGGAAGATTTCGATCACCCAACGCAGGAGCTAGGGACAGACCGATCAATAAATCCAATCTTAAACTTGGATGACAAAGCATTGAGGATGGAAACTCTCCAGCTATGATAATTCTTTGTTTTTGCTCCTATGGTACGCTTATGTCTTCTGACAATTGAAAGGGAAGTTTGTGAGTATTGGAGAATGAATAATGAGGAAAATAGTAATCTTTTTAAAGGTTGAAAATGACCCATCATTTCTTGTAACTCCCACTCCTTCAAAACGTGGGAATCTTGCATTAAATGGAGCAATTGCAAGCTCCCAACGTTTCAGAAGTTTTTTTGACAGATACTATCAGGTCGATTACGGATGATATGACCAATTTTATTCAGGGTATTACAATCAATTATCTTAATAAGAAAAGGATAAACATACAAACAAATAAAAAATGAGAAATGAGAAACAAAAAAAAGGGCAATAAAAGAAGAAAGCAAAAAAAGGGCTAGACAAATTATCATAGCAGGAGCTGGGATAGACCGATCAATAAATCCAATATTGAACTTGGATGACAAAGTGATATGGGGAACCCGCATACGGTCTCACGGACCCGGGTCTGATCCGATCGGAGGTCACATCACAAGCCCTTAGGATGGCTCCATCTTCATCCCGCTTGCTACAGGCCGGATGAGAGCCGCTAGCTGACATGCCTATTTGTCCTCTCAACATTACTCCGAATCAAGGCCGGACCTAGATTACCCGGAGATCATCAGTACACATAGCCTTCTTAACTACCCGGACAAGCCGGACTTAGTTCCCGACTGCGGGACTCTACTTACATGGAGTCACAAGACTCTTGATAGGCCCACACAAAGGATCGGTGGCTTCAGGGTGAACCGCCACTTGAGTGCCCGGGATCATGTTTATGTTAGGAAATCTATGCGGGAACGCATCGGAATTCAAAAATTTATTTCCTATCGACCCAAGATCGACTTCGTTTAAGCAAGAAACAAATAAGCTAAAGACGGTGGTTACCTTGCTTGATCTATAAGATCGACGCTTTGACCGTCTACGGAGAGTAGTTCTGCATAGAGCCGCCCAAGTGTTCGGCCTCTACCGCTAGTCCACACGAACAGCCCGCCGGAATCCCATCATGGATTGCTATTGGACAACTTCGGTTGCTAGACCGGCATTTTTCCCCTCTCTCCAACTCTCTATAGGATGCTCTCTATTTTACACAAGAACTATTAGTTCTTGGAATTGTGTTGTACAAAAGCGCTTGACACCCACCTCTTATTTATAGTGAGAGGGGCGCCCCATCTAGGTGTGGAGGAGAAGAAAATATTTTCCCGATAAAATAAGGAAAATATAATTGATTGATTTATCTCATTTAATTTAATATCCTATATTAAATATTTCCAAGATATTGTCAATATCTTATATTGAATATCTTTATCTTATTACCATAAATCTATTTTTCAAAATCAATTAATATCCAATATTAATTATTATGGTAATATTATTAATTAAATTGCACAAACTAAATATATCCTATACACAAAAGATGGCGCCAATTTATTAGCCAAATTCACGTGTTTGCCACATATATATAATATATGTTTATTTAATTAATATAATACTATGATTAATTAATTTGCAAAATACATGTATATCATATATATATATATATATAAATATATATATATATATATATATATATATATATATATATATATATATATATATATATATATTTCGAAATTATATGTATCAATATACATATTTAATCAATCAACATAATTAATATCTTGTATTATATTTATTCATAATAAATAAATACCACCATATTAATTTACCACTATAACCTTTATAGTACGAGATAAACTTTCCTTATTTGGTTATCATCTATAACCACATTTTAATCCGGCTAGATGTTCATATGTATTTGACCCGATAGGCTTCCGAATATGTTGGCCGTAGACACAAAGTGCAAATTACGAAAACGCCCTTCATGCCTAACGATCACGGGATAGCGTCTAGCAACACACCGTGACCCCCAATCATCGGAAGAGTCAAATGCAATGACTACTACATTTCATGTGAAACAGTTACCATGTAAGTTACAATCCTATCGCTGTAATAATATCCATACGGTCGTACGTCGAGTGTCAAACATTAACGACCGTTAAAGGTAAGCCCATTGACTCTGAGCTACTGGGGGATCTTGATTTACATCTCCACTCATCCCGTGGGACAGGGGGAGTGGGGACCCTCGGGGGTAGGGTTTACCTTTTTTTTAACGACCGTATCTTATAATCTGGATATCAAGCTCTCTCGAAATAACTCATTTACTTCCACTTTGTAAAGATTCACGAGAGTAAGACATTCCTTATAAGAAGGCCCTTTCGGATATTCACCCCTACTGATAGGGTACGCGATTCCCAGACGACCATACATGTATACCCCGCATGCTTCAGTATCATACCCAATCACTACCGCATGATCGCCCCGTGGCTAGGGGAAACCTCAATAGTGTCAAAGCATGACAATCCACACCGTGATGCCATGAAGACTCCGGTCTAAAGGATAATTACACAACCGCCACATAGTGTGACACTTAACCGTGTAAGTGGGTCAGTCTAACATACGCATTCTCTAATACCCATCCACGTACAATCCAAGTGTAACTACACTTTGATAGACGAGATCTATCCCTGCCCTTAAAGACATAATACATCTAATACGTGATAGTCTATTTATACTATCAATGCCCTGTTTAATAGTACATCAGCCTAGAGACATTTGAGTATCAAACTTATTAAAGTGATTAGAGATCTCATTAACCATAATCGCCTATCATGGTTTCTCTATCATAGTTTAATACTAAGGACGTTATCATATAACAATTCATAATTGGTTCACTAAAAGAACATATATATGACAACATAAAATCTATTTTATATATGTATAAACATAAAGAAATAGTAGAAATGATCCGACCCGGTCGGATCCGGTCCAACCCGATTGGGTTTAGAACACTATTTCAACAGTTTATGCTTAATTGTAGTTTATTATGTCTTATCATTATTAGCATAATCATACTTAGTACGGAGCCTATAAATAGGAGCTATGTGTAACTCACAAACCATCTGATAATTAATTCAAGCAGGCCACGCCCTGCCAATTTGTCGAATCCGAGCCCGCACTTATCATGTCACCGGAAACTTCATATTTTTCATATCAACCACCACTATCGCCACCCATCTCACCGGAGAAATCATACTTAAATAGCCAGATATCCACACGGCCCAGCCGTTACCGCCATCCTGATAGTTCATGCAACATCACTAAGCATTGAGGATGGCAACTCTCCAGCTATGATAATTTGTCTCATCCAACACCGGTTGCATCAATACAAACGCCGTACTTTCACTGGGATGAAGAACCAAATCTGCAGGAATGGCAGGTGGCTGTGCTTGAATGTTGTCCATGGCTTCTTGAAGAGAAAAATGAAAGAACTCTTAGCAAACAAACTGGAAACAATCAGTGACGCAAGAATAAATGACCAAAAACATAATTTCTCTGATACCATGATGAATTTGCTGTTCTTGATCAAGAACATAAAACGGAAATTTGAATTTAACAAAAGGCGGGAAAATTTGAAGAAGAAGAACATAACAAATTTTTCATTAATCTTGCAAAATTGGAGCTTACAGACTGTTGTTCATGTTTTAAATAGAAGATCTAGGCTATTGATTACAATTGAAATTAGTTATGTTAGTTAGATTAGGTCTAACTAACTTCAACTGTAAAATGTCTAAAGTGTTCGATGAAATGCCGCAGAGAGCAGTTTGCTTGGTATTGAGCTAGCATTTTGATGTGCTTTCAGATCACTTCAACACTAAGAGCCTAGTATGACATATGTGACTTTGTGAAAGATCTAAGAAAGTATGTTATATACTATTATACTGACACGTGGAGCAATTAAAGTTGTTTGTTTCCTACCATGCTGTCTTCTAGATGAGGTGTTTCTTCCAAAATAAACAGTGGGAGTGAAATAAGACATTAAAAGTGTTTGAAAACCACAAAGAGATATTCAACCATTAGAAATTGAGCAGACACCACACGAGCATGAAGTGTATGACACTACTCAGTGTACGCAAGTATTCTTTGAGTCCAATGATCACCATAAGCCTGAAAGGGTCCCACTGGCACGTTCATCTTGAAGGATGAAGATGTCATGATTCTTGTAGAATACCTAAAAGGCGAGTTATAGTGACATGGCTTTGAGCAATGACATCTAAGATAGATTCCATGTGTGACAACCAGGTTCTGAACCTAGTCATTTTAATAATTTTTACAGTTGCTTTATTCCCGCTACAACAACTTCTACACTGGTGTCAGCTGCTGGTGTACAAATTCTAACAAAATTCATTTAGAACCATCATGGTGAAAAGAAAAAAACACACAACCAGGCCTTCGAATTTTCTAGGCCAAATGTCAAGTACTTGAATTGAACCTGTTTTTTAAACAAACAACATGTATTCAATTGAGGTCTACACAACCAATTTTGAGAATAAAGTGTGAATCTTTATTTAGAACATATAACGTGTGAAATCTGGAAATTTTCTCTATCCTTTTCTCTCTCAAAAAACCCCAACTAAAAGCTCCTCCTTGTGCAACTCCGTCGCCCCTCCGACGTTTCGCCGGAAAAGGCTTTTAGTTTTTTTGTAGTTTGTATCTCCCTTTCCCCCCTTCCCCCCCTTTTCCTTCTTGTTTCCTTTGACACCGATCTCCATGGTCGGTGTGCTGCTCTGCTTTTCTGGCCACCTGTCGGTGTGGATCTGATCTGAACTGGAGTCTCCGGCGATCGTGATGATTTTGCTCCGGTGATGGCCGGTTTCCATGCTAATTTTGGTGCTGAAGGCGGTGGTCTTCTTCAAGCGGCGGATCAATGGTGGTGGTGGTGTTAAAGGATCTTGTTTAAGCCTTGGCCGCCTTCTCTCCCCGGTGATTTGCTCCCCTATTTTCATCTCGCCTTGCTTCTTTTCAAGCTACCTGGGCTTGCTTATGGCTGATGGGAGTAGCTCGGAGTTCTTGGTTGCTGGGGCTGGGAGTTGGCTGGACGGCGGATCTGGGTCTTCCCCTGCCCAGATCCGTATGTTTTTCTGTTTGGTAGGTAGCAGCGGTGTCTTTAGCAGCGGAGCCTCTACGTTTGGTGGTGTTCGGCGGTGATCCGGTGGCGTTTGGCTCTCGTAGTCCCTCTAAGGCTGCGGGCTCTTAGCAAGCGATATGGCAGTCGCTCTCTCGGCGGAAATGTTAGTCACACTTCCGGGCTCTTATCTCCGTTCGAAGGCGGCGGTCAGCGGTGGCGGATCCTCGTTTGCTCACCTCTGCTTTGGCTTTTTTCTGTTATCACCTGCCTTACTCTACCAATTTGTTTGTTTGTGTTGTTTAGCAGTGTTATTTTGGTCCTATGGGGCTTTCCTTTTGTCAAAGTTACTTTGTGGAGCCTTTGCTTTGACAGCCAGTTTGATCATTTTCTTGTCTTCATGCCATGGTCTGTAAATTTTCTTTTTGCTCTGTTTATTGTCCGGCTCGTTCCGGCTTTGTTTGTACTTTACACCGGTGTTTTCCGACTTTTAATTAAGCTTTCGTTATTTGAGAGGAAAAAACCGTGTGAAATCTAAAATGAAGACATGTAGGCTCTATTTGAAAAAAGAGTTTGTGCATTCCACTACATTCGTAAAGTCCTATGTGCATCCATTAGCTTGTAAAACATAGAAAAAATGTAGATTATTATGGTGTGTTGTTTTTTTAGGGATGAAAAGTTGTATTTAAAACGAAAAATGATACGTCTAAAGGATGAAAGAGAGGTTAATGACTATGGATACTCTCACATTTCTTGCTCCTGCATTTTTTTTAAATCCCCGGTATTCAGAATCAACTGGTCCGACTAATTCGAAGTTGGTCCGGATCGTGCCTGCAGAGTCCGACTCTTGCTTTTCTATATTCTTGATAGATAAAAATATTGCCGTTAAAAAAAATGCAAAACAATTTCATTTTCATACCAACAAGGTATTTAGGACAAATTTTTTTTTTTGTGGTGGGCCAGAAGGATAAAATAAGATACAAATTAGAAAAAAAGACAAGAAAAAAGATAGTGGTTGAGAAGACAAAAACGCGCATGTTACTACATGTGTTATGACATGTTGCTACAACCACATGTAGTAACATGCGCGTTTTTGTCCTTTTCAACCACTCTTTTTTTTTTCTTGTCTTTTTTTCCCATTTTAGATTAAAAACAGTCATCCACAACCTTTAAACTTTTTTTTATGCAGTTTAAACCTAAAACTGAAGTTGAATAGAAAATAAGATAAAGATAAATCATACTCCTCCGTTTTTTAACCGTCAGTTGGAAAAAAACACACATATTAAGAAAATTATTTATGTGTCTGAAATATAATGTAAAATAACCAAAGCACCCTTGATCATTATTTGTGTATGAAAAATTGTACCGAAAATTGGGTTAGTAAAATGAATGATAAGAGCGGAAAATAATAATAAACGATACACTGAAAATATAAAATGATAGATAAACATAAACAAAACCAAATTTGAAAATTGACGGTTAAAATAGATAAGTATAAACAAAGCAAAATTTGAAAATTAACGGTTATAAAAGTTCGAAGGGAGTATATTACTATATTATTATTAAACCTCATTAATAATTAGGGTACACTTTATCCCATATGAAGACTTTGCCCCATATTTAATCAATGGAATTAAATATCAATTATACATCATTATTCCGTCCTTTTTCGCATTTACGTAAAAAAAGGGAAAGAAAATGTGATCACACGTACTCTCAAGCATTTTGTTTTTCTTTTTCTTTTTCTTTAACTAGTAATTTTAGAAATTTTTTTTTTAAAGGAAATATGTCAGTTGCAGATGGAGGCTTAGAACATATCGCCGCCACTTTCAGCCGTACTTTTCTATTGGATAGTCGAACTGCGTCCCTCTCACTCTGAACAGGGAAGTTGGAACTCCAAATCACTACCCACTCTCTTCAAATTCGTTCACAAGTCGCTTCTAATTTGAGGTATGATCTGCAATCCCTAATGTCAGGTTATTTATTCTTATCTAATTCCGCTTTCCTGCTGCCTAATGACAGGTAATTGGTAATCCAAGGTTGTTCATAGACCAGTTGTTACAATTGAGTTTTTCAAATTCCGATTGCATTCCTCCAAAATCATTAGTATGCATGCTGTATATCAGTATATGCTTCTGGTTATACAATTTGCTGTGCTTAATTTTCTGTTTTATTCAATCATTTGCCCCATCTTTGTAAGATGCATTTTGTGGAGTTTCATCTAACTACTTAGGATGGTTTGATGTGTTTGCATGCTCGATTTGGCTGCTTTTTGAGCAGTTGTTCTGTCAATCATATTCAGTTTTTAGATGTGGAGAATCATATAGCCAACCCAACATAATGGGGATGTTGATGTATTTTCAGTTAACATCCAATGCTTTGAATTGACAGTACAGCTTTGTGGATGTGTACAGTTTGCTGATAGTCTTTCCTTACATTGTTTATCTGCATAGGCATGAACAAGGCACAACCTTTTATTGAGCAGGTAAGTATTTCGTCTGATGACTCCTCAGATGAAGAAGACACCGGACTGAAAAGTATGCAGTTTTGCAGCAGTGCCATTGACGTAACATCTGCAGGTAATAAATCTAATTCTACCTGCCAAAAATCTAGCCTGCTTTGTACACACTTTGTTCTTGATTCAATACCAAAATGATATGTAATGCATTTTGGTCGTAATAGTTATCTTGGTGTTTTTGACTATCGGTTTTCCACGCATTTCTTAGTTTGCTTAAAAGTAAATGTTATGTCAAAACAGGCTTTCTGGTTCGTCCTGTCCAGATGCCTGTTTCTTTTCCAGATTGCTTTAGTTGGCTCTTTTTATCAGTCCCATCTGTAAAACACACGTGTTGAGACCTAAAAGATCTTGTAGATCGAGAACATTGAGTTCTTGTTGCTTATGTTTGTAGAGTAACTTTGTGCCTATCAATGTCTTTGTTGCTTTGCATTGTTATCTGATATCCTGTGTACCGTATCTCATTTATTGCCTTAGTTTTGGTTGTTGTTTACTTCGTCTTTAGGAAATTTACTTTTCTTCCTTCGTGTAGTTCTCTTTGCTTATTGTGTTTCCATTGCTGAGTAAAGCGGTCTATGCAGATGCAGAGCTCATAAGAGCTAAAATGTATCAGGACTACATGAAGAAGATACCAATCCCAATACTTCGAGGCTCTGTTGTTCCCTTCAACTGCTGGACCGAGCTGGGAGAGGCACTTAAGCAACTATATAAGCAACCTCTGCATTACCTCACAAATATATGGCTGAAGGAATTGGATGAAATGCGGGTTGATCCATCAGACGATGAAGTGCCTCTGGATAGCATCATAAATCCTTATAAAGCTGAAGCCAGTATCTGGCTTATGGAAGAAATTCACCGGCTTTCATCGTCCCATCATCATCTGGCAAAACTCTGGCTTGAAGACAAGTTTTATCACCTTTTTATTGATCCTGTGTTTCCAGAAATGCAGAAGCCGTCTCATTGAAATGTTCTCAGCTTCTCATTCGCTCTTGAACTTAACGATGTTATGATGTATGTTTGCTACTGTGGTTAAATCCTGCTTATTGTATTTTTCTGTTTCCAGAATTCCACATTCAATAGAAATAAGTTCAATTCCAGAATTAAAGAGAAACAATGGTTAAGTTGCTGATATATACGTTTGCTTTTTCGGTCTGTATTACTACGGTGTTTTTAATGTCATGAAAATTGCACTGGAAAAAAAGTTAAACAACAAATATAATCTTGCATTACTTTGAAGATACTTTCGTTACTGCTCTTATAAGTATAATATTACATCACAAATCACAGAAAAAGCTCCAATTACACAGGGTATAGTATACCATATCTGAAATTACAGGTTACCAGCTCGGTAAGGGTCACGAGTGTCTTTTAAATGCACCAAGACCCGACTTATCATGGGTCACACCCATTAGGCAGCACGCTGAAAACCGACTTTCAAGAACTTGAAATATACATATTCAGAGTATTCAACACGTTGCCGGGTAGGTGTGGCGCCACAGTTAGTTGGTTGTGGTGTTTTTAAAGGGTGTCCCTGTTCTTCCATCTTTTGTTCTTTACAGATATAGCCAAGTAGTAGTTTAGTTTCATCTCAGACTCATAACTGGCCATGGTGTAACCCCAACAACAGGAAACATCGGGCGGATAACAGGAACACGCTTCACTGCTGAGAATGCTTCATTAAGGCGTGCAGCACGGCTCATGAACTGGGATACCTTCTGCAAATACAAATGGTAAAATATTATACCGGGGGAGCAAACAAAGCAAAAATCAAGGATAGAGCAAAAATCATTGGTGGTCCTCTGTTAGCTCTATAGCATCCTTTATTTTACAGAATACGCTTATGCAGTGACAATCACATGAACACATCAGTCCCATGGAACCAGGAAGCGTTTTTATTTTTCAAAATCAAAATTTACCAGGTAAATCCAATATTATTAAGATCTTAAAATGGTAGTATCTAGTATGTTCTCAACCTAAGAACCAAAATAACTGCCGTCACGCCAACAAAACATGTTTTTCCTTGGCACCTAAAACAATGTCCATACCGCAATTACGTGCATGTACAAACAAGGAAACCTCTACTTCTTCTGGACAAATAAACCACACAGCCATGTTTTTCAGGCTAAATGGAGTTTAGTTTTTGTCTCTTTCCTCCACGACCCCACCACGAATCCACAAAATAAAAAAGAAGGGAAAATCAAGCACCCCCAACTTTAAAGCTCAACAACTAGTCATCAAACATACAAAAGAAAGGATACTGAAGATCTTTTAGACTCATTTTACTAGTTATTCTCTGCATTCTTCCAGTAAGTCAATCTCCAACATAACCACTAAGCCTCAAAAACTAACACCAAATATTGACTAGAAGGTCTTGGCTTGACTGAAGGCAATATATAATATATATGATGATGCACGAAAGGACAGAAAAGCAAGATAAGGACATACAAATATACAAAAAGAAAGGATCTTTATGTAGTATCACTAAGGCTCGAAAAATAACACCACACATTGACTAGAAGGTCTTGGCTTGATTGAAGGTTATAGATATGATGATGCGTGAAAAGATAGTAAAGCAAGATAAGGAGGACATACAAATACACAGAAAGAAAGGATCTTTAGGTAGTAGGCCATTTCGGTTTAAAGTTGTCATAGCTCATGCAAGGGAATCAGCTCCAAATGCACAATAAATACAGCCCATGCTACTTATCAATTTCAAATATGCAACAAATAATAGAAGACCTTCTTAAGAAATATGAAGAAAAATAAATGCGAACAAGTTTTATTTAATGAGATGTTGACATCCATTTCTTCTCCCTTATCAAGTTAAGCCAAGAAGATTTGAAACAGCAATTAAAAGATGCCAATGGAAGGACAAGACATAAGTAGGAAAGCAAAGCTACTCAAATGATGTAATAAGAACAAATTCGTCAAGAAAAACAAGTAAAAAACATCCAAAAGTCCATTTCCATAAGGGCTTAACAACATCAAGACCTTTTGAAAAGCCGAGCACATTCTGAAAATTAAACAACAAAAGTAGAGAAGGGAAAAAACTCCGACCTTATCGTCCATTGTAACCTTGAGCTTTAAGGCTTTCGCCTTCTTCTTCATATTGTACAACCTTTTCCCAAGCAATACAAATCCAATAAAAGCTGCAGCTGTGGATAAAGTCCATAATGGATTCACCCGGAAGACACAGAACTTAATCAGCTCCATAGGTACCTTCCACCAACCCACAGTCTTCCTCTTATCTCCCTCCTCCACTTTCCCTGATTCAACTTCCACATTTACAACTCCTGTTGAGTCATCCCCAACCTTCAAGTTACTATTATCATTGAAACCCACCAGATTATTCTCCTCCAAGTTCCCAACTTCCATATCACCATATTCAATTTCACTTCCCTGTGCTCCCATTTTTTCATCATCTTCCAATTTTTCCCTATTGCCACCCACAAATTCTTCAATTTCACGAGAACCCACTTCCAGTTTGTCATATCCAACAAAACTCGACTCACTTTCCCCCTCAAATTCACTTAATTTTCTTTGATCACCCGGGTCACTGCCGGAATCCGACCAGAACCTGGGCGAGAATTTGCTCGGATACTGATTATCCGAAGTGGGCTCAATCCAACTAGGATTGTCAGATCTCTCAGAAGCCTCCGAAATTGCCCGTGCATACCTTTCCTCCCCAGACTCAATGGAAAAGTAATTGCTCTGGATCGCACTGTTGCCATGGGAATCCACTTCTTCCTCAAAATCATTTTGGCTCAAAAAGCCTGATTCAGAATCGGAGTTGGAACTCAACTGCAGGATCTCCCAGTCCAAGAGTTCTCCAGCATCGGCATCCATATAGGTTGGAGTGTTTGATCAAAACGACAGAGGATAATTAGAACCAGTGATTTACTATTGTCAAGAAGTGAAGGAAGCCCTCACCAAAAAAGAAGTGAAGGAAAAGAGATGACAACGACCGGATTGTGTTTGAATATTCATGTAATGGTATGCGCTATGGGGTATTGACCGACTAGAATCACTTGTCGTTTTATCTACATCTACTAGGTGGGGTAACCGTGCTCTGCACGGTGTTGCCCCTACCTGGTTTTTTTTGTTCGTGTTTTGTTCGAGAGTTTGTTTTGTGTTGTTAATGTGTGTGTTGTATTATGTTTCACGAAGAGTAGAATAATGTGAGTAAGTTGTGCAACTGTTCTTTCTGTATTAAAATAACTCTTAACCACATTCCCACAAAGTATTTGCAGCACAGTGCAATTACTTGCTGAAACACATCTTGGTGTCTTAAACTGACTAACAGCAGCACCTAATCCCACATAATGATCCAAAATCTTATGAAAAGTCTTCGGTTTCACGACTCGAAGCTCGAGATCACTGATGAACTTCACTTTACGCGAGCTTACGTATCCAACATCAAGAAATGACCTGTCTAAGCAATTGTAGCATTCTTGTAAGACTTCATCACTTGTGTCACCACTGATTTCCCAGAAGATCACGTAGTGACCCGGTTCGGTTGATGTGTCTACACGGCTTGTGAAATCGACTACTTGTAGCTTTTCCGAAGATAAAAGATTGGATGCGGATTCCACGGCGAGCTGTAGGTCTTTTTGTGTGTTCTTGTCGATGTTGATTGTTAAAAGAAGGTTTTTTCTGCAGATTAATTGGAGTTCTGGTGTAGAGTTGTGAAAGCCTCTCACTTTTACGACGTTTCCTAACCTATAACGATACAATTGACAATAGATTTTTATACAATTGACAAAAGCTTCACTTTCAATACACGAGTACTGTCGTCTTTTCCACATTGGTACCTAACTTTCTTTTCATTCAAATGCAGGTATGCCATTATATTCATTCAAAGATAACAATTTCTTTCGTAAAATTCTAAGTGAGTCAGCTCAGTTGCTTATCCCCAAAGTTCATAGCAGATAAAAATTTGTTCTCTTGACAGGAAAATTCCAAAAATATTTCTAAAATAAGCACAAATGCAAGTTTAGTAGATGAGGTATAATATACTCATATGAATATAAAATTGCAGAAAGAGTAAAGCAGAGCATTCAAAAATTGTGAGTACCTAAAAGTAGCAAAAACTCACCACCAAAATCACTGGAAATAGACATGAACACTTTTGAAATCTTAAATGTAAAATTACCAGAATCGGAATGATAAGCTTAAAGGAGTTACAGAATGCACCAAGCATGGTATGCATAATTTCGTATCTTACAAGAACCTCTCACTTGAATTATGACCTTCATACACCATATGAACAGTAATTATTTTCCGAATTATATACATGAAGTACCCTCAACTACAGTGGAAAGAAGCCATTGAAGAAACAATGGGAGCTTTGATGAATGATGATGAACAAAATTTGGAACCTCACAGGACTTCTAAATGGACGTTCTGTGGGCTGCAAATGGATGGCACTGTAAACCTGTATAAGGCTAGACTTGATACACAAGGTTTACTGAATTCTATGGGATTGATCAACTTGAAACTTTTTCCCTCAGAAGCATCAAAGAAGAAGAAAGTTTTTTGTAAAAAGCTGCATTTTAGATGAAAGGAAAGACAAATGAGGACCTTATTGATACCTAGAATTTATCCATTCCTAATGTAAGCCCTTAAAAAGTGATCATAATACGTATTTCAAATAAAGGGAAATCTATACAAATAAGCTATCAATTATACAAGGCAAAGTATTGCATATATTCTACATATAATATGCATAGAAAGCGAGTATTTATCAGGTTGTAAACAATGATAGAAAGGGAAGTATTTATCAGGTTGGTACATTTATCTCAGCTTTCCCAGTAAAATCATTTGTGCATGACCCAGTAAAGAGAAAACAAATAAAGATATTATTTGTTGCAATCTTTTAAGTATTCGGAAAAAAAAAACAGACCAAACAGCTAGAGTTTTTCAGTAAGGAGAAAACAAATAAAGATATTATTTGTTCGCAACAACTTATTCGGAAACTGTTAAAAAGCGCAGCAAAGTAAGTAGAGCTGTAAACAAAATCACCAAAAGGAAAGCAGTGAAACAAGCTAGAAAAGTACCTTAGCCAATCTCCAAACCGAACGCAACAGAGAAGCAATGAGAAATGAGAGCAACAACACAAACAAACCTGCAAATTTTAGATAAAAGCAATACATAAATGTTGAGAAGCCATAGATACAAGTTCACCACTTAAACAGAAATCGACATGTCTCCTAGAAAAAAAAGTGCTAACATCATTATATAGTTTCAGTAAAAAGATATATATTTTTAGTAAAACGACAAGGCCTGCAAACTGCAATGCACATTTCTCTTCATATTCACAAGTACAAAATCACCAAAAAAAAAACCAGGACAAACCATATTGGCAGCCACCCCAAAGTATTTGAACTCAATCAAAAGGATGATGCCAATATGGGGAAGCAGGAGATATAAATTTCAATGCCAATGGAATCAAAGAAGTTTTGGAAGAAATTGATGAGAAAGTAAATGAACTGAAAAAGCTAGAGCTGATCTTACTGATGAGGAAATGGAGGTTACAATGATGTTTTGTGAAGCTAGTCAGAGGAGACTTGCAGTAGATACTGACCTATAAGAAATGCTCAAAATGCTACATCTAGCTAAAGATGAAACCAGAGAGCAAGAAAACTGAAGATAGGGCGAAAGAAGCAGAGTTAGCATCACTAAAACAACACCAAAACAAGTGTTTGAACAAGCTGTAAAAAAGGCTGCACTAAGAAGACAACCAGCAGAGGAACACGCAAACAAAACACCAGATAAATGAACAGTCTAACAACCTAATAACATGATTACGCACCTTACAATATACCAAATTGTCCACCATACAACATGCAATTAACAAAAAAAAAAATCGGAATTAGTAGAAAATGAAACTGAGTAGAAAATAAAACTGAGGCCAGAAAACCACCAGAAATAGAAGCAAATAAGAAAACAAAACATAAAATTAACCACCGTACTACATGCAATTAACAATAACAATAAATCGCAATTTCAGAACCCGAAATTCAGAAGTCGACTCCACCATATTAGCAGATAATTAATCTGAACCTAGAAAAGCAGCACAAATAGAATCAAACACACCCTAAAAAGAAGGCAACAACATCATTTCGCACTCATCCAAGATACACAAATGGTCCGACAACAACATGCAATCCAGGGAAAAAAAAAACCACCTTGTAAGATCAAAAGGAAGCTATTTTACACCAACATCTGAACACATGCACAGGCAAAAGAAGTAATCCAAGGAGAGAGAGCCTCACACTCTTCTCTTCTCTCTGATGAAGATGAATGAAGATGAAGACGATGGAAGCTACGAAATTCTAAAGAAGTGGACCACCGACTACTAAGGTTAGTATCCCGTATTTTTTGCTAGTGGGGAATGGAAATGCAAAATCATCATCACACGTGGAAAGGGATGGGGGATAAAGCGGTGCCAACACATTTCGTCGTCTCGTCGTACCTAATTAGAAGATTTAATAGGTACTACTAAGGTAGATTAGCATATATTCACTAGGGGGTGAAAAAAAAACCGCAAATCAAACCAACCGATCAAACCAAATTGATAATGCGTAAACCTATGGTTTTTCGGTTGGTTTTTGTATTGTGAAAAACCAAATCGTGAAAAACAATTTGATTTTGGTTTTTTAAGATAAAAACTGGACCAAACCTGAACCGGATATATATGTGTGTGTGTTGTATGCATATGTCTATGAATATCGACACTATTAATTAAAGGAGCCTTTATTTGCACTACACCAATCCTTTCGTGTACCGTTCTACCTGTGCACCACGGTAAAACCGACTTCGTCAGTACATTGTGAGAACCGATCACCATATGTAAATAACTAATATCTATGTCCATGATCTATTAATATTTCAATTAAATACCTCACACACGTAGTTTGATGCACATCCTCATAGTACCTATGACAAGATGAAATAAAACAGTTTACATGGTTTTGTATGATCATCTTAATTAGAAAAATATGATAATATAATATTGTGTGTTTACATACACACACATATATATAGGGGGGACCCAGTGACATTCGAGTTATGGTATATGATAGATGGAGAATGAGAATCTTGTATGATTGTCGTATGAAAAATGATATGAATTCGCTGAAATATGGTAATGCCCTTTCAATGAATTATTTGTAAAAAAAGAGGACTAAAAACCAGGAAAAACCGTAACCAAGTCGATCCAAACCGGACCGGATAATATGGTTTTACCTAGCTATGGTTCGGTTTTGGTTTGTAAATTTTGAAACCGTAAAAAATGGTTTGGTTTTAAAAGTGGTTAAAAACCGGAAAACCGGACCATGTGCACCCCTAATATTCACTGTAACCGCACCGATCCGAATCAAACATTTACTTATCGAATTGAGCAACCTAAAAAATGATGATGCTTGAACTCGGCTCGAGTTCGTTCGAGCAAGAAAAAAGATGCTCGAGTTTGGCTCGTTAATATTGATGAGCTGCTCGAGTTCGGCTCGAGTTTCATTAAATCTTATTTGAACGTGCATTTCACGAATGAGCGTCGAGCTGCTCGTGAGCGGCTTGGCTCGTTTTACAAGTGGATGATGTAAGCTAAAGTTCTGCGAAAATGAAATATTATATTCTTTACTTCTTTTATGGAGTTAAGTATTTTTTTGAATATATATATATACATACGTGTCGAAAAATATATATGTATATATTTTGGGAAAAATCTGATTTTGAAATAATAAGGAAAATAATAAGAAATTATTATTTATGGGATTTTCTATTTGATGAAAATAAATCACATTAGTTCCCATAACCTAAAAGAAATTAGAAAATTTTCCTACGTCCTGAGAACGGCGTGTAAGAGCAAAAATTAGGGCTGAGAGATTTCTTTCAGTTTCTAAGGCGATTCATAACGTTGTCAGATCAGAAGCAATGGAATCGTCGTGAAGAGGGCAACGTTTCAACACAAGAAAGTTAGAGTTTTCCTAAGGTATGATTTTCGACCTAGGTGTTGTTTTGGATGAGTTTTATGGATCAAAACTCGAATCTTTCGTAGTCTTGTTTGGTTAGAAATCTAAATTTGGATTGATCATATAGGTTTTCTACGAAGGAAGGATAGTTTTGCTGCAGATTTTCGTAGCTTTTGAGTTGGAATAGCTTGCTAAAAGGTAAGAGGCTTCTTCCTACGAATTAGTTATGGTTTATAACGGTTAGATTGTGTTTTGATGCATTTTTTTGTATCAAAGTTTATACCTATATGTTGCAAAAGGATTAAGGTTTGTTTTGGATCATAAGAGTTAGGTTTTCTAATGTTTTTCTGATTACAATCGTGTAGAACATGTTTGGAATCAAGTAGAAATCGTAATGTATAGAAAAAAAAAATCACGTTTTAGGGTTTCACTGCGTCAAATGCGTATGCATTGGCTAGCAATGCGCACACATTCTTGTTACAGGATGTATGGCCTTAGTTTTTGCCGGTGGAATGCGAACTTAATCAGCTCCATAGGTACCTTCCACCAACCCACAGTCTTCCTCTTATCTCCCTCCTCCACTTTCCCTAATTCAACTTCCACATTTACTACTCCTGTTGAGTCATCCCCAACCTTCAAGTTACTATGATCATTGAAACCCACCAGATTATTCTCCTCCAAGTTCCAAACTTCCATATCCCCACATGCAATTTCACTTCCCTGTGCTCCCATTTTTTCATCATCTTCCAATTTTTCCCCATTGCCACCCACAAATTCTTCAATTTCACGAGAACCCACTTCCAGTTTGTCATATCCAACAAAACTCGACTCACTTTCTCCTTCAAATTCACTTATTTTTCTTTGATCACCCGGGTCACTGCCGGAATCCGACCAGAACCTGGGCGAGAATTTGCTCGGATACTGATTATCCGAAGTGGGCTCAATCCAACTAGGATTGTCAGAGCTCTCAGAAGCCTCCGAAATTGCCCTTGCATACCTTTCCTCCCCACACTCGATGGAAAAGTAATTGCTCTGGATCGCACTGTTGCCATGGGAATCCATTTCTTCCTCAAAATCATTTTGGCTCAAGAAGCCTGATTCAGAATCCGAGTTGGAACTCAACTGCAGGATCTCCCAGTCCAAGAGTTCCCCAGCATCGGTATCCATACAGATTGGAGTGTTTGATCAAAACGACAGAGGACAATTAGAACCAGTGATTTACTATTGTCAAGAAGTGTCAAGAAGTGAAGGAAGCCCTCACTAAAAAAGAAGTGAAGGAAAAGAGATGATAACGACCGGATTGTGTTTGAATATTCATGGAACGGTATGGGCTATGGTATATCGACCGACTAAAATTGTTTTATCAATATCTAATACCTCATCCCTTTCTTATTTAATTGTTCTATTTGTTAAAAACAGTCACATTTACAGCGTAGTATTATTTATTGTATTTTTCTACATTTATCATTATTCATTAAGGGGTGAAAGATTGAAAATAGCATTAATTATATTCAATGTGTGTTATTGTCATTTTAATGTTAAGTCAATACATTAAACACTCTTCTTAATATGTATGTTTTTTTACAAATGCCACAATTAAATAAGAACGGAGAGAGCAGCATAGATTCACAACACAGACAATTTTTTTTTTTTTTTTTTTTTTTTTCCGAAACAAAATATATACACACATCCTAAACTAATCTGTGCCTCAAGCTCCCCCTCATCCTAGGCTGTGGTTAACGGGGAAATAATAATGGTGGAAGGCAGGAATTTTTCACGGCAATTAAAGGAGAAATTAGTGGGGTGGAGTAATTGGGTTGGCTCTTAGAGTATAGTATAAATAATAGAGGGTAAGACTTGGCTCTAAGACTATCTCCAACAACAATCCTTTATATCATTTTCTAACTGTATCGTTCTCTGTTTTAGTTTCACTTTTTTAACACTATATAAATTAATCTACTCCAACAAACACCCTTTATACAATCCTTTTTAAACATTTTTTTCCCTTCATCTTATATATAACAAACAAAATCATACGATGAACATCCAATATTTTTTTAATCTATTATTTTTTCCAGTATTTTAGTTACCATTATTTTCATGTTTATAATTATACACGATATAATATAATATTTCAGAGAAAAAAAGGGCATTGCGGCAAACAATGAAAAAGCCCAAAAAAAAAAAAAGTGACTATGGTTTACTCTATCATGAACTCCACATTTGGAGCGGACTATAGAAAAATTTAAAGTTAGAGTGTATGTAAAAGACATTGTTGTAGATATCAAGTGGAGAAATATATACTTTAAAGTATTGAAAGAGTAGAAAAATTTAAAGTTAGAGTGTATGTAAAAGACATTGTTGTAGATATCAAGTGGAGAAATATATACTTTAAAGTATTGAAAGAGTGTGTCATTGGAGACAGTCTAAGCACACAACTTACCAAAAGAAAAGAGGAGTGGGCAATAGCACTTATCAAGAATTAGGAGCAAAGTGAGTTCCTTTTTATTTATTTCTTGTTTCTTGTTCGGTTGTTTCAAAATTATTTTCATCAGTGTTCTCGGTTTTATAGCAGTCCTTCCTTTTGATTGGTATATTTCAACAAGTCGGCCACAGTCAGGGCCGGTCCAACACTAAGGCCAATGGGACGGTGGTCTTAGGCTCATCGGTGTCCGGAGGCCAAAAACAAATTCCGTGTAAATTCAACCTAATATAACGTGTTAATTTTTTTATTTGAATTTATAAAAGCCCTACTTTTTTACTCGAACCGTTAAAGGCCAAAAAAAATAAAATTACTTGACCTAATTCGAATTGATAACTATGAAATTTCGAACTAAAAGGCCTAATTCGACGACTTGGCTTTAGGCCCACATAATTCCTGGCCCAAAAAATTACGGTTTCTTTTTCATTGGATCATGTTCCTTGTTGCTATCCGTTTTCTTAAAGAAAGTCGATTTCGGAATCAATATATGTGCATGGATTCTAAAGTTAAGATTCTTGTTACGGAAATTTTTAACATGAATCTTGTGTCATCTGCTATCCGTTTTAAATTCAAACGTGAATTTTACTTTTACACAAACCAGAGTATGTTTTACCAACCTATTCATGGAAAAACTATTTATGGATATCAGTATTGATATCATGAGGTTCATATATATGTTTTCAATTTCTTTTCCAGATTTCACCTATCAGCATGTGTAGCCCCTTGTCTTATGGAATATTATCTGTTTTCGGATATACAGACATTGTTATACAGTAAAATATTGTTTTGAGACATCAAATTCCTCTAAACTGATGATCAAACTTTTCTTTTATTCATTGTCATGTTAGAGCACTTGTATCAGTTGCTCTAAATAAAAACTCTATTTTACAGTATTAAATACGCATTTTCTAGTTTACAGAATTTATATTCAATATGAACTGCATCAGATTCTTTATTTTACAAAATACGGTAAATATAAAAGAAAATTTACCGACTCTGTATTTCACAGTGAAAAATAGAGTATCCGATGCAGTGTTATTTTTTAATTTGAAATCTCTAAAATACAGTTTTTGAAGTATTTACAGTATCTACTGCAAGTGCTCTTCGTAAATAGGTGTACTTTTTATTTGTGCATCTTCAGTACAACCATTCTGTCGTTTGTGCACCTTCCATTTCCAATTTTCCTGTTTCTTTTTTTTTTTTTTTCCTTTTTTTTTCTTTTTGGCCGTATGTTGTTCAGCTTCTGCAATACGTGGTTGTCGTATCAGAGGACCTGTGTCTCGATGATCTGGACTCTCCACTTCCGGTTTTCATCTCCACCACCGTTCCTTCTGTCCAATAATCGTTCTCCATCTCCACTGAAGGATTCCAGTGGGAGGTTGAAGAAGATGGGGGTGCTTATGGATCTCAATTGTCGTTCATTTTCTCAGCTATCTGTGCGACACTTGCGGTGGGTTTTCCGGCGGTGGGCTTATGGTACCCCTCTCTTGTGCACCGATTCCTCTCGCCTGCAGGTATATCCATTCATTTGATCGAGTTTCTACAAATCTTTTTCAGATTTTCACTTCTCGGGTTCTTTCTTCATCCTCGTATCTAAATCCTGATATGGAAAGAAAAGTTACTGCGATAGATCCGATTCGAGCCACTACGTTCCTCAAAACGTTTATGAAAGATTCGAAGGAGGTAAAGTTGTCATCTAAAGTGGTGATTATGTTTGATTTCGATCCTGTTTCACTACGGATACGATTTCAAGCAACGTAGCCTGTTACGAGGGCTTGATTCAGTTGATTCACAATAAAGGTGCACTCGTTTCCTTTTAACATCGTATTTTCTATCTTTTATTAGCTGATATGCTATGGAATCTGCCTTGATTTTGTGTCTACTACCTCTATTGAAGGTTGAGTATGTAAAGGTGCTGTTTTCATGAAATATCCGATGCTGATTCCAGCCTTCAATTCACGACATTCGTAACCACTATTCTCTGATGGCATGTCGTTTCGTTTATCTCTGCACATGTTTTAATCAAGGGTTGACCTTTCGAGTTGGTAGTTATTTCAGGGAAGTCTCAACCCTATTTCTTGGTTAATATCGTATCAGTTATTACTCTGATTTGAAATCAAATCTCCTTTGATTTGGTGCCTTTTTGTGTTTATGGAAGGGTTGACGAGTAAGACTCTATCTTTGCCATCGTGCTGACGTTTTGGTGTTGATACGAGTCATTAAGGCCCTGATTCTCAACGATTTGCAGCCATCGTCAAATAAAGGTAAAACCGTTCCTGCTTAATATCGTCATTTAAATTCTGATTCAGAATGAATTCTCTGCCCTGATTTTCTTGCCTATTATTACTGTTGAAGGTGGAATATGAAATGGTGGGACTTTGCCTCTGATTTATTTCTGATTTGGCCTAAAACGGTGAGCGGGGTGTAATTAGCTACAAGCGCCGATGAATCTCAGGTAGCAGCTGCTAGAGAAGATGACACCCTTGAGATTTGGCTCATCTCTCCTGCCTCCGTTGGCTGGCACTGTCAGCTTGTATGCTATTCATTTTCCTAATTTTGTTTGTTCATTACTTTCTTTTTCAATTTTTTAGGCAAGGGTGTCTTCATTGGTTTGGTGTCGTTCTGGATCAAGAGATGCACCCAGCTGCCGGTTGTTTTCTCCTAGCATCGATGGCTCAGTATCTGAGTGGGACCTTTTTGATTTACAACAAAAGGTAACATTGTTGCCTAATTGAACTTGTTAATTGAAAAGAAATTGTTCTTAACTCGTTCCGTAGCTCAACAACACTTTCTTTTCATGTTGATATGGTTTCCTGCAAAGCCTAGAAATCATTGCAAGTCCATGTAATTTGTGAGAGTCGTGAAGTCATTTACTTTAATAACAAGGCTGAGCATCGTAGTTCAAATGGCATGTGTTGTCCAAGACAAATTTAGAGGACGCCCATTGTTAAATTTTGTCTGCCTACTTG
Organism: Gentiana straminea; assembly: GCA_036785695.1. Classification (NCBI taxonomy): domain Eukaryota; kingdom Viridiplantae; phylum Streptophyta; class Magnoliopsida; order Gentianales; family Gentianaceae; genus Gentiana; species Gentiana straminea. The sequence continues at coordinate 11,242,683 of JAVUPR010000300.1, read as the reverse complement.
GTGTTTCGTTGCATAATGCAGGTAGCTTACTGTTGTGTTTGCAGATTGTGCTAGACACGATTGGTGCTTCAATTTGGCAGATGGCAGCTAAATCATCCAACTATATGGAGCATAATCCAACACAGACTACCAGGTCGTCAGAGGGAGCCCGCTTCCTGTTCAACATCCTGAGAAGGAGGTCCTTCCTGAGAGCGTTTGTTTACCGCCCTCGTATGGCTGCCAGCATGCCGGGGAAAAAAGAACTCTTTTTTTTGGCACTTGGTGCAAATTGTTTAGGTAAATTGTTTGCTGAATTGACTGACCGAATCGTTCCGGTTGCTATGAATTATCGGTTCGGGTTATATCATGCTACAACAGCAAGATGTTGGAAAGTGATGGATGATGGATCCCATATTTTCCTTCATATGAATCCAAGGCCAATTTATGAAGTTACATTGTTGAATTAGTTGCCTGTTGAAGCTATATGTTCAACTGGGAAGAGTCCATGTGATGTAGCTAATTATGTTCAGAGAATGGCTGCATTTAAGGTTGGAATGTACAGAATATACAAAGAAAGATAAGTATAGAGTTCTTGTTGGATATGATGGTATTGTTTCACATAATACTTCTTCTTTTACTGATCATCTTAAGAGTTTTTGTTTCTTTTATGCAGGTACCATTTTATGGTGCTAATCTTTCAAGATTTTTGTAGGCAAGTGTTTGATCTTACGAGAAATTACAGCCTATTTACATTGATTTTAAGAATACATTTTGTATGTTGAGTTTGAGTATCTACTATGCTTTGTGTATAGATTCGGGGCTCTGAGTCATAGACCCAACAGTTTAGGCGTGCCTCATATGTTTCCGGAGCAGGTATGTCCTTCGTTGTTGAGTTCTGTTTGTGCATTTCGAGTAAGTGTCCGTCCAAGGTATATCAACATCTGGTTTGGAATGAGTCCAATTTCTTGACTCATCACCCGCTGGTAAATATTTAATGACAATTTTGAGTATCTTTCAATGTTTCGGTGTTTCCGATGTTGTATTCTTTTTCTCCGTTACCGTTTGTCTTTTTTTGGTGGTATCTTAATTTTTTTTGTCAAAGCTGGTGTTAATGTCTAAGAATATAGATAGGTTAGAGACTTTGTAGATTTTCTTACTAATATGTACCAAAAAGAGCTCTGCATATCATGTTTCATTGATTCTTGCATGTTCTATGAAGATTAGGATAATTTATAAGTTTCGGCCTTTCTTCCATCATAGTACCATTATGTTAAAATATGAAAATGGTGGTCTAAAATTGCTTTGATGGTTGTGTGAGGATCTATAAAGTTGATACCTCAGATAAATTGACTTACTATAGGTCATTGCCTAGGGTCAGTGGTGAGATTGCTACCCTTAACAATCTTAGAGCTATCAATTTTCTGCTGTCAGTTTAAACGTTTAACTTTGGTTCTTCCATGCTAATTCCTAGGGCGTGTGTTAAGTGTGACATGGAGTCTTAATGCAGTCTGGATATATTTTCAGGGAGTAGTGATGGGTAAGCTCTGTGTTTTCCTTGAATTACCCTAATTGTTCCCTTTTATTTTACTTGTTTTACCTTGGTCAAACCACGAGACATCATACTTCATGAGAGCTGGATTTGTTTTACAAACCGAGTATTTCCGTCTTGCAGGTTCATTAGATGCTAGGACGTGAAAACGGCTCATCAAATCTACAGAATTACAGCTGGTCTTGGAGGATTAGACAGTGGACCTGAACTTTGCATATTGTCATTACTTGCGAACTTCACATACATTGCATCACAAATAAACAGGCCTATATTACAGACTCGTAAAATTTGAAAAAAACAGGGCCCACCGTGCAACACACGGTACGACTTTCTAGTATATATGTATTTACAAATCTTCCATAATATTTGAATGTGCCAATTGTAAATCGGCACTTTACTACCTGAGATTACATCCCTCTGTGACTTTGCAAATGCATATCTAATACAACTTGCGATGTATAGGTATCTGTGTTGTATAGACACGAACACGAATATGCCGTACGACACGATACGGAAACGGCGATACGGCTATTTTCAAAATTTAAAAATACAACACGCCGCGACACGTTATATATATATATATATATATATATATATATATATATATATATATATATATATATATATATTATGATGTAAATAAGATTCAACTTCTCAAAAAAATATTTGTAACAAAAACAAAAAAAACTAGGGATAATAAGATAGATAATATATAAATTCTATGAATATGAAAAATAGATATTTGACCTTATACATGTGATTGACATTCAAAATATTACAAATTGTAAAAATGATTGTTTATCAACAAGAAATATATAAACTTAATAAAGCGTATTATTTATTAAAATTATTATAGAAATGGAAATTGTGTATTTTAACATTTCATTGAAGAAAACTTAAATAAAGGAAAAAAACAAAATTTAAAAAATTGGGTTCATGAGTGTCGGGGAGTGTCGACAGTGTGTCGGATATTAAAATTTTAAATAATATTATTTTAATCAGTCGACACGTGTCGAAACGTGTCGGTCGCCTGTCGTGTCGGAATATGTCGGACATGACGCACGACGCCCAGATTGAAGTGTCGGTGCATCATAGATAGATATACACGCATGAACCTGCAACAATTGTTTATGATATTTACAGGCTATCAGTGTTGTGTTGCATACCTTCCACGCTTTATAAGTTCATTTTCCATAAACTGTAACACCCGAATTGGAATTAATTGAATAAAATCAGGACCAGGATAAGTAATAATTTTAAGACAAGTGTCTTATCTTGTAATTTTGACAAGGCATCGATCATTACAAACATGATGAACAATAATAATGATAAATCAAGATCACGATCTCAAATTAATTACTGTATTGCCCAACTCTATGCGATTAGGAGAGTTAGGGTTATTGCACCGCAGAACAGATAGTCATCGGTCTCGGGGCCTCTTGACCTCGGATCATCGACAGTCCTAGAGTGATGGTACCGAAAAATTCCCCGAAGTTCCATGTGCATGACCCGGAAAGCAAGAGCTGACGTTTGTGTTATGGTTCGGAGGACAGTGAGATTGGCTGGAGCCCTTTGGGAGGTTCATTGGGTGAAGGTCTGAATCCTTTCCCTGACAATCGGCCGGAGTTGTCAGTCAAGAGCTTGTTTATTGAAGTACGGTACAAAAATCATGTCACGTGCTGGAGATCGGTTGGTATTGACTCATCGACCTGGCCATGTTGATATCAAATAATAAGATAATTCAAGTAACTTAATTACCAAGTAACTTAATCTTCATGTAACAAAAACAGTTCTCATGTGCACGGATGTATATGAAATATCTTGTATATTTTAACTTGTACTAAAGGTTTTGATGCAGGGTAAAAGCTAAAGTGTTCTGCTTTGGTATATTTTACTATAAATCTATTCTATTTTCTTGTCTATAAAGGACATTGATATCAGTAACGGACCCAGAAAAAAAATCTCAGTGGAGGTACCAGAACAAATTTGAAAGGCGAGTGGGGTATCAATAGTGTTTTTATATTTTTTACCTATAAAAACATGTCGATTTTCGGATCTCAGTAGAGGCCATGCACCCCCCACCTTTCTTAGCTGGGTCCGTCCCTGATTGGCACTCACAAGAACTCATTGGCTCACACGTTTGCGAACCTTTTTTTAGGTATGGAAACATAACCTTTTGATGGTGAGGCAAATGAGGTGACTTTGGAGACTGTCATTGAGGGTGGAATTGATGGAGACTATAATGTGGATATGGCAAATTGATTGTGTTTTGGATTTTAATATACCTTGTTTTTTTTTGTTCGTTTCATGATTTATAAATAATTTCAATAACTATCGTTGTGAATTTGTGGTGAAGGTAATAAATGACTAGTTTTCTCTTTCATTTTTTAATGGATCTAATATTTGTGGGGGTGTGTCGCCGGCTCTTCCTCAATAGGATCCTAGTGGGACCTAGAGATTGAGAAGTGGTCTATTATTACACATTGTAATATAATCTATCTATTAATATGTTTTTGAAGGTGTCTAAAATTAATTACCCGATTACCTGTTCCAAACCCGCTAATTATCCGCCCAAATCCGCATCATGTATTAATGCTTAAAATTTTATTCCTGTTCTAAAAATTAAAATTTAAATGCATCTAATTTATTTCTTTGGACCCATTTTGTTCGCAAAAAAAATAAAAATAAAAATAAAATGTATTTAATGCATGATTCCCACACAACGTATTTAATGCGCCAATTTTTTTTATTTATTTGCGCCCTGGTTGTTCTAAGTGTATTTTATCTAATGATGAAGATTTGGTTTCTATTTTTTTTTGTATTTCAGATCCACACAAATCATTGTTTCATAAGATATCTTTTAAATCAGGGACGAGTTTTAAAAAGTAAAATTTCAATAAATGCATCTTATTTATTTCTTTTGACCCATTTTTGAGTCCCGGTGTAGTTAAACGCGATTTGTTCTCCCTAATCCAAAAAAGAAAAAACAGATTGCTCGTGCGCCAAATAAAGATTACAACGTATTTAATTTTTCCTGACGTCAATTTAGGGGTCATTTATTGGGTTGGTAATCAAGGTATATGAGTTTTTACACACAAATCATTCTTTATTTCTTCATTGAAAATTGGGCTGATACTCTCTTTTATTTCTTCACAAACAAAATCACTTAAAAAAAAATGCTTCTACCAAATTACAACGTATGTAATGCCCCTTTTCAACCCATTTTTGTTAATTTGGTTGATGCACGCCTTTTTGACCTATTTTCAACCGGCTTTTGTTTACGAGGTTCATTCTTCACCGAGTGCTTCAGATGAATTTGAGGATCGGACTTTGCTTCTTGCTCTATTTGGCAAAGATTTGGTTATCCATGTGGTCACGGAGTTGCCGTCATGAGTACAAGACTTGTTTTGCATGATTATGTCGATGTTTGTTACAGGACAAGCTCGTTTGTGGATTGTTATCAATATGCAATTTATCCTGTTCCAGATACTTATTTATCATCTCCAATATCAGCTTCATCTGTTGTGTTGCCTCCATTCTCTGCAGGAGGCGTACTGAAGACCTCGGACTAAACGCATTCTTTCACGTGGAGAGTCATCAAAACGTTCAAAGCGTGCATATAAATGTAGTCGTTGCGGTTCTTCTAGTCACAATAAGAAAAGATGTACTTGCTCAATTGGTCGATTTTATACGTTGTTGATGATTGTAGAAAATGGTTGTGGTGTTTTGTTTTGTCTTGATTTTGTTTACTCGCTATGAATTCTACATATCATTATCGTATAATGCGATACGATATCGATCCTGATACTTGTTATTTGACGCTTGCATTGAATAATAATGATTATATTTGCTTGAGTAATAGTTTTGTAATGTTTCTTTACCGATTTTCAATATATTTTGTACTTGTTTAATGAGCATGATTCGCATTAAGAGCTTCTTATTTTGATAAAGATTTGAATAATTAGATTTGCAATTAGAACCGACATAATAATAGTCATTTGTAGTTTGTCTAATATAATATTTGAGAAATAAAAGACCATTCATTGACAAAAGTAGTCTCAGCATCATTCGAGTAACATTCAATATGTACTTGACAACAAAAGTACTTCAATTGTTGACCATTCATTGACAAAAGTAGTTAGAATAACCAAGAGTAACAATTTAACATTAGTTTACATTTTAAGAAGAATTCTAAGGTACCGGCAACATTTCATTCATTGTTATGTTTGTTTATGATCATTCCTTTCATTTGTTGGACGTCTTCATCTTTCAAATCCCTTTGGATTGCATTTCTTGTTACGATTACGTTGATGTAGTATATCATATAAACGATCAATCGTTCTCAGCATCAGTTTTAGTTCAATTGATTAAGAGTCATGTTAGTAATCATATACAATGTATGTAATACTTTCTTACGTTTTGTTTTTTTGTAGTGGTAGGTCGCGAACTTTATTTATCTTCTGAGGCTTCTTTCGAGTCTTCTCCGGCTTTGTTGCTTCATCTGGGTACATGGTGTCCCAAATAAATGATTACTGTGAATGAATATGTATAACAATAGATGTTAGACTAACAAAGTATCAATAAACAAGATAAGTATCGATCATAAGTATCGAGCGATGATCGCATCGAAAGTGATCGGTATCGCATCGCGTATCGCATCAACGGTATCGTTGTTGCTTACCACAGCTTGGCACAATCCTTCAAGTAAGGGTCCTTTGTTCTTCTCGTTTTCAATGAATGGTACATATTCCAAGTACCTTCATGGTTGTTGTGGGTGAGAAGCACCCAATGGTTCCCATCTTCTTCTTTACCTTTGCCCCACAATGGAATAAGCACTGTTTTTCCTGTTCTTATGTGTTTGACAATTTCTTCAATGGGTTCCTTGTCAGCATTACCCACCGTGTTGTAGAACTTTAAGAAATCCCCCGCAAAAAAGAATGTTAATGTTCATAGAATGCTTGTATTATCGTATTTATAGGAGTATAATAGTCGATTTTTCATCATACCAACGGTGGTCGCCTCAATTATCTGGTAATTTTCATGTATTACCCCTGCCTTTCCCATGATTGTGCACATTGCATCTATAATCTGCGTATGAAGTTATTTTGTCAGTAGCTAAATTATATTGCATATGGAAGTAGATATTGCAGTGATATTATGAACTTACCGATTCGTCAATGAATAAGTTATTCATTACGCCACTATAGTGGTGACCGTGACAAATGGGTAATCTCCTATTGATCTTGCCCATACTTCTTTAACTTGTGTATGATTATAGGAGTCACATTATTGTTGAATATGTAATCCTTATACAAGTATTACATGAATTTATTATGAAAAGATACTTACTTTTGCCCACCCCGTTGATTATGATCCCATTTAATGCATGATTCACACACAACGTATTTAATGCGCCACTATTTTTTTTTTATTTCAGATCCACACAAATCATTGTTTCAGTTTTAAAAAGTAAAATTTCAATAAATGCATCTTATTTATTTCTTTTGACCCATTTTGAATCCAAAAAAGAAAAACGTGCGCCAAATAAAGATTACAACGTATTTAATACATAATTCACACAAATCATTCTTTATTTCTTCACTGATACTCTCTTTTATTTCTTCACAAACAAAATCACTTAAAAAAAAATTACAACGTATGTAATGCCCCTTTTCAACCCATTTTCACGCCTTTTTGACCTATTTTCAACCAAAAAAAGTGCACCAAAGAAATATTTACATCCCTTAAATAAATACAAACACTTACATACCACAACTTCCTGTCTCCTCACAAATTAAATCATACTCCTCAGTCCTCACAAATCACCTTCTTGGAACTCCATTTTCTTCAAATCACCAGGTAACATACTTTGCATTCTTTTAACTATGCCATCATCATGTACATCCTATTTTGGAATGATTATTGTATTCACACAATTATTAGCATATGCATTTATGCTTTTTGGTTGTACAGGAGGCCTTCATACCGGATTTCATACCGAATTGTGTACTATATGCACATTCAAAATACAATAGGTATTAAGGTAGATTCTACAATGGCCAATTTTGTCTTAATTTTCTATAAAATTAAATTTATTTTCTTATTTATATGTAGGTGGTAAGAACGAAAACGACACACATATACTACACATCATTTCTACCAATGATTCTGAAAGCTATTAAATTTTCACTTTAATATTCATAAAAAAAAGTCGAGCACGTGTAAAAGTATTACTGTAATTGGATCATTATACCATAAAATCGTGCCTTGCGGAATTCTCTGAACCAAAAAGCCGTGATTATAGATTTGGAGCAAAATGTATGTTTTTCCAGTTTTATATGATCGATTTCTATGTTCTCACTTTTATCATAAAGATTAAGCTTTTGATATTATCGCCCTCAAGCTTTCTTTTCTCAACTCATTTTATTTTTATATGTTTCCTTATGTAAAACCTTCTTGTTTTTCATTTTCAGACTGAGTTCGTTTTTTTTTTCCCTGTATATCGTCCACAAGAATGGATGCATGCTAATGAAGCTGTTGAAGGTATTTGTGTGGTTTCTAGGAAGATAATTGGTCATACACAATTATCAACAATGGGAGTGTACATTCACACATTGTAACTCGATTTGTATTAACTCAATTTTTTCCATTTCAAATAGTAATCCATCCAAGAAAAATTTGATTTTATTTATTTATTTATTTTTTACTTTTTCACGATTGTAACACCACACATGTGTTTATATTTATTTTTTGGAATTAATGTATTATATTTTATGAATTTGAAATCCCCGTGCATGATGCACGGGTTTTTAGGCTAGTAAAGATATATTTTAATGTAAAATATTAGATATTAATGAGATTAATCGATCGATCATAAGGATTTGTTTCCTTTAATTCCTTATTTTATTAGCAAAATGTTTTCTTAATTCCTACCACAAACATGAACCTTCTTCCTAAGGTTTTGGGAGTAGTGTGAGGCGCCACCTTCCGCTATATATATAAAAGGAATGATGTCAAGCTCTTTTGTATCAAATTTGCAAAAGAATTATTTTACTATAAAATAATAGGATCTTCTAGAAAGAGTTTGAGAGAAGAGAAAAAAATCAGTCTAGCAACTGAGTTTTTCCACTAGCAATCCTAACAAGGATTCCGGCGGAGGTTCGTGTGGAACAACGGTAATGGCTGAACATTTGGGCAGCTCCTTGCACATGCTACCCCCGTATACAAAACGATGATCTATATTTGTTTATTGTTTCGGGGCTTATATCATAATGACATATAGAGACGACAACATAGTTATAGGAAACACTCTTGATGATTTGTTCATCTTATTCGTATACTTTGATCTATTATTTTTCTATCGGATATCATATATTCAGGTACAGTGAATTAATCATAATGTATTTCCGAGTTTTAAATTGATATTTATAGGTTTCTATTATTTTTCTATCGGATATCATATATTCAGGTACAGTGAATTAATCATAATGTATTTCCGAGTTTTAAATTGATATTTATAGGTTTCATAGTGTTTTAAGGGTTTAAAAGATGTTGGAATGACCTGTTCCTTCAAAAATATTTAAAGGACAAGTATCGAACGATCTGTTTTCGATCAATAACTAGGTTTCCCGAACATGTCGTTGCAAGAGAGAGAGAGAGAGAGATAGATGATGATGATGATGTCATTGTAAGACTAATGAGTGATGAATAGTTATCAATATAATGGAATAATAAAATTCTTATTCAAGGCCATCAGACACAGGCAGTCTATGGTATATAGAAGCACATTTAATTATTTACAACAAAAGTATATATGGCGGAATAGTTTCCTCTTTCTAATCTAAAGTATAGTGTTTACTAATTTCTTCTTTCATCCTTCAACAATTAGCTAGCTGAACACACTTGTCATCATTCTAGTTAATTGGACTTAATTAATTAATGTTGTTAATTAATTAATTGATTGGTTAATTACAAAATTTTGAAGGTTGATGACCATGACTGTAACATCATCCATGTTCCCTCGGCTTGAACATATATCAACAAGCTCTCTACATGACTCTAGTGAATTCCTTTTCCTTGAAACCACATCCACTGCCTCCTGTTCACCAACCTGCACCAATTCCATTTCAAATGTTTATGTTTCAGGCATATATTTTTAAATAATTACATAATTTTTCGAGTTTCCCGGCCTAAGTAAAAAAATACCTTGTTCCACAAGCCATCAGAAGCAACCAGGAGAAACTCGCAGTCGTTTGTCAAAGGCAAGCTGACGATATCGGGTTCAGAAATGACATAATCTTTCAAGTGTAGATCACCAAATGCTCTTGATACAGCTAACGATCCGTTTACTCTCCACACGCCATTCCGACATTGTAAATAACCACCCTAAATATAATATACAAAATAATCAAAACCCTCAAACGAGCCGTTGCATCATAAAATAAATCTTTTTATGTATATAATGTGATGAAGATCGATGCAGGGGACTTACGGCGTTTTCGATCCGGGCACGCTCATCTTGTCTAAGAAGATGATGGTCAGTGGTCAAAGGTGTAGCTACACCTTTCTTACTGAGAATAACCCTACAATCTCCTACATTTGCTGCGTGTACTTGTCCATCCTTTATTAATACACTTGCTGCACAAGCTCCACCGCTCACACCCTGCATTATGATAATTATTAAATGATCTACTAATATAATATGTTAATCAAGTACACAATATTGTGAGATTAAGTATCATTGAGAAGGATAAAATGTAGTAACACATATACAACATGTAGTAACTGTTATTCTCAACAATTTTGGATTAAAACCGCGACCTTTAACCTTTATTTTTTTTTATAGGAACCATTGTTTTTGTTTTTTGTTTTTTTGAGGGGTAATACTACTACTAATAAATGGTTATCATTTTCATAAATTAATTATGAGTCACACCTTAATTAATTATTCTTTAATTCATGCAATCCAACACATCAATGACACAGACTTAGTTGACCGGATCAAGAAAATATATTGAATGTTTCAAAATTATTTGTTGCAAGATTGTGACACATGAAAAGGATTTATAAAAATACTCAACTAATTACTGAAAAAAAAGAAATTACCTGCCGGAGAAGATGGGTGTCCGTGACGGAGTAACCACTGCGGACGGCGGCTTCCACCAGTTGGTGTTCATGGTTTCCACCTAACTTCATCACCTCATCCATAATATTCCTACCCAGATTTTCCGCTACGAAATCCACAGCACCCCGTCCTCCATGGCCATCAATTACCACAAAAAATGCCTATATACAGCACAAAAAATATTGACAATTATCAGGCCGGCCGAATCTGGAAAAACACCTTAATTAATTAATTAATTAATTCAAGAAAAACATACTTGATTAGGGTTGCCGGAAATATCAAGCATAACAGCATGACCATCTTCCATGGATTCCCTCCTACCTTTCTTACTCGCTAAAGAGAAGCCTTTTCCTTCCACTTGAAACTCTTTCCTTTCCATTTTCTTCCCTTCCCGAACAAAATCCGACGCCGGACAATATTCCGGCACGATCAGCTGTGTTGGCCTCTTCATTAACATCATTCCTTTTATCAACCCCTGTGTTTCCTCCTCATCATTATTAATAAAAATAAACTTCTTCTTTTGATCAGAAGCTGATGATGATGATCCAGTACCATTAATTACAATTTCATTACTACTACTACTACTACTACTACTTTTAATTTCCGATTGATGATCAACAACGACATGATCGAACAACATTAATCCAGCTTGCCTCTTGAATCGCTTAGGAGACGGCTCGGTTTGAAAGAAAAACGAGCCGAGCCAAGAAGAAGATGGAGGAGAAGAAGACGACGTCAAAGCCATAGCACCAGCTCCGGAGAAAATATATTAATAGTACCAGAGAAACAACAACGGAGATCAATCGTAGTAGAAAATCTTCAGTATGTATCATTCTTAGTCAATAATTCATCCTTTCATTAATCACAAGAAAAAAAAAAGGAAAATTTTAATGATGATGGGAGATTTTCAGACAAGAGGAGACAACAACTAGGTCTTTGAAACTTAAATTTTTTTTTTGTTGTTGGTGGTGATGGGTAGGTGTTATATATATAGGAACGTGAATAGAGGAAATGTAAACAGATGGCGGGCAAAGAAGTGGTTTTAGCAATCGTCTTCTTTTGGTTTAACGGGTCAAATTTGAAAGGGACAGACACCCCATCTAGCTTCAACAAGTATTTTTGATTAACCAGTCAAATAGTTGAGACAGTTGTATCAAAAAGGCATTATTATTCATACTAATTAATAAATGCATCACCATATAACAGTCAAGAACATGACCTAGTAGTAAATAACTCGGGTCATTTAAAGTATGGAGATTCGAATCTCGTAATAAAGGACTTCTTTCGTTTTTTTTTTTTTTTTTTAGTATAATAGCAAGTCTATTATTCTGAGCTACTAGGTTACATGATTAATATTTTCTCAAATTCCGTAGAACAAGAGAATGAGGATTAACATCTACATGATTAACATCTCATCTCATCCCGTAAAACGGGGGAGTGAAGACGTTTATGGTTAGGTTTTAAACATTCATCAATTTATAATTGTTAACTCAAGTTATTAACTTATTTTGAGAAAGGCACTATCAGACGATTCAAGATTATGTCTTCTAAATTATATATAAAAAAAAAGGGATTATGTCTTCTATATAACGACTCGTAAAACCACACGGTTCTAAAAATACTATTTCAGACTATACATTTGAGTATGTCTTATCTGTGTCTTATGATCTCTGACACTTAATGAACATACCAATTAATTTTAGAGATAAAGAGCCAAAAGTCCTCTTTTTGGCACAAAATAAATAAACATGACAATGAAATTCTAAAATGTGCAAAAAGGACAAACATTTCCCGCATGACAAAAATGCCCTTGCTTATGATAAAAACTGAAACGGAAATAGAATTGAATAGGGCACCGACCCACGTTCATTTTCATTCCTCCACGATTAAACCACTCGCATTCCACCGGAAATTTTCATTACTCCACGATTAAACCACTCGCATTCCACCGGAAATTCCATCAAAACTGAAGAATTAGGGGCGATTCAACAAGAAATCAGTAAGAGAGTCAGAGTTTAGAAGAAAAAGCGAGTAGTATCGAAGAATTTTTTCGATTTTTGCAATATGTCCAAAAGAAAAAGGGGAAATGGAAACAGCAGTGGTGAAGAAGAAGAAGAACAGTTACGGTAAGAACTATGAACCAATATATTACAGATTTGGATTTATATCATTTTATGTTGAGGCTTCCAGATTCAAACAACATTCTACTGCTAATATAAAATTGATACTACTAAAATGTGAAAATGCAAGACGGTTGATCAAAAGTTACAAAATATTTTATGTATGTGCATGCCCTATATATAAAGATTGGCTTATTCTTTTGCTACTGATACTGATAATGAGCATAGATACGTCAACACTGACAATTGATGTCATAATGATCTCAAAAGCTATTGAATATGTATGTTATTTAGTGTCTAAACATTAATGATGCTTCTTAAATAATCAGACTTCATATGTTACTGATACTGGGATGTGGTTATAATGATACTGATACTGATACTGGGATGTGGTTATAATGATACTGATACTGATACTGGGATGTGGTTATAATGATACTGATACTGGGATGGGGTGATACTGATACGATACTGATACTGATACTGATACTGACACTGATATGATATGATATGATATGATATGATATGATACTGATATGATATGAATTTTTTAGTGTCTAAACATTAACATCTAGTTTGCAAAATATTTATACATGCAGTACTCATTGCGATAGATCAAACTTAAATGCTATACATGACTTATCGAAAACTCGTAAAAACGATCTTAAAAAGGAACACAAAGATGCAATCGCGAACCCCATTCGGACATATGCGAAAGCACTTTATAAATCTCGGATCATTGTAAAGAAGAGGAAGAATGAGATGATGGATGCATTCATAAACAACTATGACAAAAAGAAGGAAACATTCAACATTGCTTTGGTCAATCATGCATGCCAACTAAATTAGATATCAAGTGATCTTTGGGATAGAGGATGGGGAAAAAGAAGTTGGAAACATCAAAGCTCATGGAAGGCGGGAAACAAAGTTAGAAAAAAAATATTTTAAGACCGCAACAAGACTAAGTGCACACATGGTAAAAGTTAAAGTGATGGAGCTTGTCGAAAAACAAGACAAAGAATCTATTGATGACTCTGTCAAGCTAATGTGTCTACTACTTGCTCCACACAAGTCTTGATTCCAAATACGGGAGGAAATATAGCATGGGGCTTATTATACTATGTTGATGACATAGAGAGATTAACTACTTTCAACTCGGTCACAATATGTGTTAGACCAACTCACCGATGGCTTAAACCAAAATTGGAATAATCCAAAACAAGTGAATGGATGCACAATGTTTGTTACATTCCTGTAAGTTTGTTTCCCTTTAAATCTTACTTATATTATGCAATAATCCCGTTAAAATTACTAACATAAACTATATTAAATGCGATTTGGTTCGTGAGCACTCGAAGCAATTAGACCAAGGGATACAAATGGTGGACAAAAAGAACCAAACCAGAAAGGAAAGAAGGGACTTTCATCAAATGGAATACCAAGAATTACAAAATGGAACACAAGAGAACTTGAGAACCTGGTTGTACCAAGAAAGAAGGGAGAACAAGGAATTCTAACCAAGAAGAATAAGAAATTGGTAAGATATCATACATTGTCACTAACTCTTATACAATTTACACTAACAACCTTACACAAAATCCTTTTCATGCATTGTAGTTCAACAAAAAAGAACTGACTCCTACAATAGATGAGAAATGGCTGATCAAAGGATTGGATGATGAATTCAACACCGAAGATGAAGATGACAATGAAGAAGAACAAGAGGAAGGGGAGGAAGGAGAGGAAGAAGAGGAAGGAAATGATGAAGCACCAAAAAAACAGGGAGAGGAAGAACAGGAAGAGGAAGGAGAGGATCAAGAGCAAGAAGTGGAAGGAATGGAAGAAGAGCAAGAAGAGGAGGAAGGAGAAGAAGAGCAAGAACAGAGAGAGGAAGAAAGTGCAGAGGCAATGGACAATGCATGGCTAGAAGAAAAGGAATATGGACAAGCTTCAAGGGAGGTAAAAACATTAAAACCTACATTATATGAATGATCAGTATCGCATCACCGCATCACCAAATCACGATATCGGTATCAGTAACACAGTATAAACTTATTTTTGCAGGACCATAAACAAGAAATATCAATGCTACAAACAATGATTGAGGGCAAAGAAGAAGATATAAAGAAGCTTCAAGAGAAAGTGCACCAAAAACAAAAAGAAATATCAGAGCTTGAAGAATGTGTTCGAAATTACAAGACCAAGGAAACATATATAATTGGGCAGAAAGAAGCACTGGATGTTGAATATGAAAACATGAAAACAATAATGGAGGAACAAGTTGCTAAAATTGCTGAATTGACATCTGAAGTAAACAAATTGAAGGATTTATATGGAAAGGAAAGATACCAAAATGAGGTCCTTCACACAAAACTTGACAAAAAGGCAAGATACATTGAAAATCTCATGGCCGAAATGAATCCAAACAAAGATAATCAAGAAAAAGAAAGAATCAAGCAGAAGGAAGAGGAAGATAGAACAAGGATTGAGACACTTGCACAGAAAGTTGCTGAACTTGAGAAGGAGAGCTTTGAGAAAGAGAATACAATCGGCCAATTGAAAGGAAAAGTTGAGGAGAGCTTAGGAATCGTACAAGACATGAAGATGCATCTAAGTGAAATGAAGAATGCACATTCGAAGAAAACACGAAATTCAAAAACGAGGATTGCACAACTTGAAAAACAGGTTGTCCGATAAAGATGCAACCATGGATGAGTTGAAAAGAGTGGTGAAAATAATGCATTATCGAAGAAACGCTTAGAAAACTTGTAGCGAAGCGAAGGAACGCTTAGATGCACAGGGACAAGGAGATTGAAAAATTGAAAGTTTGAAGCGAAACGTTGAGGACACACAATATAGAGCTTCAAGTTCATCAAGTAACTCAACAAAGTAAGCCAACAACTGGTGAGTCATCATTGATCAGAAGGCTTCATCAAAATCCAAGAGAAAAGAAGGCAGTTCAGGATGAAGCGTTCGACTACAACACCAAGAAAGGAAAGAACAAAAAACAACAACAACAAGCAAAATACATTGCTCCAACGGACAATGAGGTGATCAATGGAAAAGTACTCTGAAAGACTCAAAAGAAGAATACAACATGTGGAGCACATGTTATGACGAGAGGCATACGAACGTATATGGGATCATAATCAACAGGGTGGGCAAAAGTAAGTATCTTTTCATAATAAATTCATGTAATACTTGTATAAGGATTACATATTCAACAATAATGTGACTCCTATAATCATACACAGCAAAGAAGTATGGGCAAGATCAATAGGAGATTACCCATTTGTCACAGTCAGCTCACTAGTGGTTGTAATGAATAACTTATTCATTGACGAATCGGTAAGTTCATAATATCACTGCAATATCTACTTCCATATGCAATATAATTTAGCTACGACAAAATAACTTCATACGCATTATAGATGCAATGTGCACAATCATGGGAAAGGCGGGGGTAATACATGAAAATTACCGGATAATTGAGGCGACACCATTGGTATGATGAAAAATCGACTATTATACTCCTATAAATACGATAATAAAGTCATTTACTATGAACATTAACATTCTTTTTTGCGGGGGATTTCTTAAAGTTCTACAACACAAGGGTAATGCGACAAGGAACCCATTGAAGAAATTGTCAAACACATAAGAACGGGAAAAACGTTGCTTATTCCATTGTGGGGCAAAGGTAAAGAAGAAGATGGGAACCATTGGGTGCTTCTCACCCACAACAACCATGAAGGTACTTGGAATATGTACCATTCATTGAAAACGGGAATAACAAAGGACCCTTACTTGAAGGATCGTGAAATCCGTGGTAAGCAACACCGATACTTTGTTGATACGATACCGCGATACGATACTTCGATGCGATACGATACCGCTGGATACTTATGATACTGATACTTATACTGTTTATTGATACTTTGTTAGTCTAACATCTATTGTTATACATATTCATTCACAGCAATCATTTATTTGGGACACCATGTACCCAGATGAAGCAACAAAGCCGGAGAAGACTCGAAAGAAGCCTCAGAAGATAAATAAAGTTCGCGACCTACCACTACAAAAAAACAAAACGTAAGAAAGTATTACATACATTGTATATGATTACTAACATGACTCTTAATCAATTGAACTAAAATCGATGCGGAACGATTGTCTTGTTTATATGATATACTACATCAACGAGAATCGTAACAAGAAATGCAATCCAAAGGGATTTGAAAGATGAAGACGTCCAACAAATGAAAGGAATGATCATAAACAAGATAACAATGAATGAAATGTTGCTTTGGTACCTTAGAATTCTTCTTAAAATGTAAACTAATGTTAAATTGTTACTCTTGGTTATTCTAACTACTTTTGTCAATGAATGGTCAACAATGGAAGTACTTTTGTTGTCAAGTACATATTGAATGTTACTCTGAATGATGCAGACTACTTTTGTCAATGAATGGTCTTTTATTTCTCAAATATTATATTAGAAATGACTATTATTATGTCGGTTTCTAATTGCAAATCTAATTATTCAAATCTTTATCAAAATAAGAAGCTCTTAATGCAGAATCATGCTCATTAAACAAGTACAAAAAATATTGAAAAATCAGTAAAGAAATGGCACAGATTACAAAACTATTACTCAAGCAAATATAATCATTATTATTCAATGCAACTGTCAAGTAACAGTAACAGTATCAGTATCAGTATCAGTATCAATAGCAGTAGTGTCTCGGATTTTATCAATGAAAAGTAACAAGTAATAAATTTATAAATCCGGTATACCCCAAGTGCAGGGATCGTAGTATAGCGATTAATAACCGGAGTCGATCCACAGGGAATCGAGGTTGGTCTAGTTCTTAATTTTTCGAAAGTTGTCACGAGAAATAAAAACTAAAAACGAAAACAAATAAGCTGGACGAGAGGGTTGTCAATCCAAAGCCGGGAAAGATAATTACGAACCGAGCTAACTAAGTTGTACCTATTTTATAACTAAAACTACGATAAACTTACTACGGTTACTACGATGAAAACAAAGCAAAACGACACAAACGATTTTTCTCAATTAATTTAACAACGAACAAGCTATGATCCACCGATTCCCACAACCCTCAATTTCGACTCTAGATTATCTTGTAGTGATTTAACGAAAATTGTGATTCACCTATCGAAGGTATGAACTCCTAATCTCTTTAGAAAAGTTCGCCTATCAATCTTTTATCTTTCGATTTTAAAGATTAACGCTTTCATAACAAAGGTGTGAAATCTCTCAATTTCGCAATCTAGAAATTCGACCTAACAACTCTCGTTATTTTTAGGTTAAAAATCTAATCTTTACTACGGTGATCTAAAGTTTAACAACGACTCTCGTCAAACGTTAAACATCAAATATGCACCGATCTCTCGATATAATTGCATAAAAACGAATAAAGCATAATAAAGATACAACTTTTATTAAAACTTACAAAACAATCCAAAAGTCGAGATCGAGATGCTGCTAAGAATCGGTTTCACAAGACTTGTTCCAACGTGCTTTAGCCTCTCATCATCATTTGATTGCTTAAAATCATTTTTTTTTTGAGGTTGTATTCTTCGGAAATAACAACTATAGCAACGACGATCTTTTGATAACTGTCCAGTATTACAACGGTACCTCGGCTATTATTCTTTTAATGGCATAATGCCTACTATATATATACTACTAATTAGGAAATATATATATATAGATATATATATAGTTAGCTAGATATATATATATATAAGTACTACAACTAATATATAGATATATATGTATGCGTGTAAGTACATATATATGTATATATAGATAGTTATATAAATATATAAACAAGAAAGAAAAGGAAATTATACATATATATATATATATACTATTACAAACAAGAAAGAAGAAAAATGGCCGAAGCAGGGGCAGCTGCTTTTGTGATCTATTCAGCCTATTTATAGAAAATTTACCAATGCCGGATCGATCCGGGAAAAGGGCCGGATCGATCCGGTGTAATCATTGCAAATCCTAACTGATTCTATCAAGATCTTCGGATGATTTGACATATATTGGATTAAAACTTCTAAAATTCATATCTTGAGTTGTAGACCTTCAAAAATTGCAAACGAAATGCCAAAATTACGGTCTCGAGAAACTCTACAACTTTCATGAAGGACTTTTCTTCAGAAAACGTCTTCTTGAGTACCTCGTGTTCCTCCGAGCGTTTTGCGACATTTTTTACGAAATTGAATCAATTAGCCACTTGACCACCATTTGAGTTGTAGAAGTCCGATTGACTTGATTCAAAATCCATTGGAAATCTTTCTTGAAGATATACAACTTTTATTAAGGCCACTTCTTCCGAAAATGTCGTTTTGATGAGCCATTTCCATTACGTGTCGTTTACGACATTTTACTTGATACGAATCGATTAGCCACTTGGTCATAACTTGAGTTGTAGAACTCCAATTGACGTGATTCAAAGTGCGTTGGAAATCTTATGTGAAGATCTACAACTTTCATTAAGAAGTCATCCCCTGAAAATGCCTCTATCTTTGGTCAAATCTCCGTCGAAAATATGTAACGATTCAAGTACTTAGGAAAAACGACCCTTTTGAACTCGTAAGCTTGTGGCACCTTCTTCTAACCCTCTAAACACATCTTTTAGACTCAAAACATGTCGTTACATGGAATCTTGGTCAATGTATAATCCTGCAATGAACCACCAAAATACCAAACGTAAATCCGACACGACACTCCGGTTACTAAACCGGTACAAAAACTAGTAAAAACACATAAAAACACGATATTTTATATAAGACTTACTATTTATATAATTAGATAAAACCTATAAATTAATGACTTGATTTGATACATAAATGCTCAAAATGGTATCAAAAGTGGGGTGAAATGTTATAATAATAACAGTGAATTTTTCCGTCATCACAAACCCCCCACTTAGCTTTTGGTCGTCCTCGAGCAAAACAAGTGATAAAACAAAATGAATGAGGGACAAAATTCACGAAAAGATAAGATATAAGGGACAACCGAGATAATACAACCGATCGAATCATAACCACACGTTAACCTTAATATATATGTATAACGAGTGTGTGTGTGACAAGCCTTTTCAATTTCCACTATCCTCTCTTGAATAATTCAAGCAATACACACAAATATCCATTCGGACGAGTCCTAATGACTTTCCTAGGTAAAGGCGATATGAGTTCCACACAAAGTCCTCTCGTGTACTTATTAGGATAATCCACTAAAGCATATCATTCGGTTTATGCGGGGATAGTAAGAAGATAACTAAGTTTTCAACCATGCTTAACCAAATTGTCAATTTTTTTCACATGTGTAGCATATGCCTTCATTCCCGGCAATAGGACGTTTCGTGATAACACCACTAGGCGGACTTATCATCGGGCGGTCGGGAGCTTTTAAACCTCGTAGTGGTATAGGACGTTTCGTGATAACGCCTACCGCACTCAAATCATTGGTAGCTACAACCAACATATATATAATTCATCTTAATTTGGTATTTTTCTTTTTATTCCACTTAACTTATATCCTTTCTATCACATTCAAACCTTCGGATATTCACGGTACACGTTCAAAAGTTAGGTACTAAGTTACGCAATTGTCTCAGAATAACCACTAGGATGCGAATGGATACGAGTTTAAAATTTTCGCTTCATGTCAAAGGCTTACGTGAACAATCAATTCATGTTACACAAATAAATTAGGGGTTAAAATGTACTTACGGTTCAAATTAGTTATACATATCAAATTGATCATTATATCTTCAAATCCATGAAATATATACCTTATACAATTCATTCTAATCAACTCATTTATGCTCGAAAAAGATCCAAAAACTAAGAGTTTAAACACTTACTTGCCATTTAAAACCAACCGGACTCTACCCCCCACTTACGATTTTGCATTATTATCGAGTGTAAATGAGATAGAGAGGAAGACTTAGCTTATAAACCGAGGCGAGAAAGATGCTATCGAATCCCGTAACGACCATGAGAAAGCACGATCCGAATCCACTATACCAAAACAAACAAAGGCAAACACGGGACATGGTCCTCGTGCCAAAACATCGAATAGGGATATGGGAATAATAAGTAAATGGCCTGTTACGTCGGAAGATTCGATAGGCAATATACATATAGTCAATCTCATAAAAGCTTTAGATGGAAAAATAACCCACACGGGTAAAGCACGAGAACATCTAAGCATATACGTATCATAGAGAATATCACGTGAGCAAATATCATAGTCAATTCATAAATTCATGTTGGAAACGAGTAGATCATAAAATGAAATGTGTGAAAGAGTATTGAGTCTTTTATACCCGGATCCTCGAGGGTTAAATCATTCTAACAACCTAAGTCCAAGAAATGATGTATTTGAATGTTTTCTTTGTTATACCTCGGGATTTTCGGATAACCACCTAATCGTTCCCTCTTTAATGATATTCAAACATTCATCCTGGGACTTAGTTGTGCTTAGTGTAATTTTTTCATACGAGATTCTACATTTCATTAAGACTAATCTTTATCCAAATTATTATTATTATTATATATAACTAGATATCTAGGATGCCCCCAGTGGCGCTTTTGTTTTATGTCGTTGGCTCGACAAATCTATTCTCGGCTGGATCGAGGCCACTTCACCTTCCTTCCGGCCACTACATCGTGTAAGCTCGATCATTGGTGTGGGCTGCGAAACGACATCTAACACATGGGGTCAAGTTTCGATTGTTTTCCAAACACTTTTAATCCTCCCCATTGTAGACTTCTTCTTTTTCGACTTTCTTTTTAATTGTGCCTCCCTTTTGAGTTCTTCCATATCCCAACTACCGGCCATAACTTCCTCTAATGAACCACGCCGTCATCCTCGAGAAAACAAGTCGGGTGAAAATTCATCAAACTCGGTGACTTCGGTCATACCACACCCGAGGATGTCGAGGAAATGAACAATCAAAGGTTTCTCTTTGGTTTGTCCTATATAATGCTTGCACCTTTGACCATTCACTACGAACGGTGGTCACCATGACCTCTTAGTTCTAAAACACCTCCGGGAATAATTTGAAGAATTTCAAAGGGGCCGGACCAACGCGTCCTCAACTTTCCGGAAACGGATGCAACCTGGAATTATAAAGTAAGACTTGCTCCCCAACTTGAAATTCTCGCTTCTTGATTTTAGCATCATGAAGGAGTTTCATTCTGTCCTTGCTAATCCTGGCACTCTCGTAGGCCCGGAGTCTAAACTCATCCAATTCATGCAAGCGCATCGGTCGATGTTCACCACGTAGTTTGGGCATTAAAGTTCAAGAACTTAATGGCCCAATATGCTTTATGCTCTAATTCGGCGGCAAGTGGCGGGGTTTGCCATACACCATCGATAAGGAGATGTACCCATGGGAGTTTTATAGGCGATACGGTATGCCCATAGTACATCATCAGTTTGAGACTCCAATCCTTTCTATGTTGTTTACAACTTTTTCCGGGATCCTTTTCAAACTCGATTACTTCTCTCGACACGGCCCTTAGTCATAGGGTGATATGGTGTGCCAATTTTGTGCCGGACACCATATTTCTCAAGGACTTTTTCTAGTGGCTTTGTTGCGAAAGTGCGTTCCCTCATCACTTGATTAAGGCACGGGGACATCCAAATCTCACGAAGATATTTTTCTTGAGAAAGTGCATGACCGTTTTGTGGTCATTGCGAGAAGTGGCTTGAGCCTCCACCCATTTTGACACATAGTCAACGCGAGACTAAGATGTATTTGTTTCCACGGGAAGATGGAAACGGGCCCATAAAATCAATACCCCATACATCAAAAACCTCACATTCTAAAATGGGTTTTAATGGCATGTCAAAACGCCTAGTTAGAGTACCGGTTCGTTGGCATCTATCACAAGCCTTGCGAAGGCTTCGAATCCTTGAAGATCGTGGGCCAATAGAAACCGGACCGAAAGATTTTAGCAACGGTTTTCCGGGGACCAAAGTGGCCACCGGTAGGCCCTTGTGGCATTGTTCAATGATATCACGTTGTTCGATTCGGGAACACATCTTCTTAACAATCCGTCCTTACAAATCTTGAAGAGGTAAGGTTCATCCCAAACAAATGTTTTTAAGTCGAGAGAAGAATTTCTTCTTCTCCGATATGATAATTCCGGATTTAGATATTGGGAATGCGGGTAGTTGACGATGGAAGAATACCATGGAACATACGGAGTGCAATCGTCTATTAGCATAACATTTTCTAGAGGAAAGTAAAGGTCTATAACATCGGTTTTTTCTCTTCCTCATTCGGCATCCTTGAAACATGATCAGCTACTACGTTCTCACTGCCCTTTTTGTCCTTAATCTGAACGTCAAATTCTTGCGGGATCGGTATCCAACGTAGTAAGCGCGGTTTAGCATCTTTCTTTGTCATGAGATATCGCAAACGGCGTGATCGGTCCACACGGTAATTGCGGCACCCAACAAGTAACTACGAAACTTGTCCATAGCAAAGACTACGGCCAATAATTCCTTTTCCGTAGTGGTGTAGTTAACTTGAGTAGGGTTTAGTGTGTGGCGGCGTAAGAGATGGGCTGGAATTTCCCCTTAATTCGTTGACCTAAGGCGCACCAACGGCGTAGTTGGATGCATCACACATAAGTTCGAAGGGTAGATTCCGGTCGGGAGAGATAAGAATCGGTGCGAAAATCAATTGATTTTTAAGCTCCTTAAACGCTTGCTTGCAACTATCATCAAAATTAAAAACGACGTCTTCTCTAAGTAAAGTAGAAAGGGGCTTGGCTATCTTGGAAAAGTCCTTAATGAATCTCTATAAAAACCGACATGTCCAAGAAAGCCTCGAACTTCACGCACATTTCTAGGAAAATTCATCTTCTCTATAGCTTCCACTTTTGCCCTATCCACTTCCATTCCTTTGGTGAGATCTTGTGGCCAAGAACTATTCCTTCATCTACCATAAAATGGCACTTTTCCCAATTTAGGACTAAGTTCTTTTCCACACGGCGGGATAACACTTGATCGAGATTAGCAAGACGGTGATCAAAGGATTGACCAAAGGCGAGAAATCGTCCATGAATATCTCCATACACTTTTCAACAAGCCCATCAAAGATTGCCGGCATACATCTTTGGAATGTAGGCAGGGCATTGCAAAGACCGAATGGCATTCGCACAGCAAGCGAATGTACCGTAAGGGCAAGTGAAAGTGGTCTTTTCTTGGTCGGATGGGTCTATGGGTATACGGAAATATCTGAATATCCATCAAGGAAACGATAGAATGCATGTCTGCCGGACGTTCTAACATCTGGTCAATGAAAGGAAGGGGAAATGATCTTTCATTGTAACTTCATTGAGCTTTCTATAGTCGATACAAACTCTATAACCGATAACGAGCCTCGATGCTACTTCTTCGCCCTTCTCATTCTTCTCAATAGTAATTCCTCCTTTCTTAGGAACTACTTGAGTAGGGGACACCCGTTCACTTTGTCGGCAATTGCGTAAATGATACCCATGTCTAAAAGCTTAATAATCTCTTTTTTAACCACTTCTTGCATATGAGGGTTGAGCCTCATCTGGGGCTTTGTCTAACACACTTGGCACCCTCTTCGATCTTAATCTTATGCATACAAATGTCGGGAGATATCCCTCGATGTCTCCTACTTGCCAACCAAAGGCTTTCTCATTCTTTCTTAAGACGTCCAATAACTTCATCTCTTCTAATCGAGATAGATTGGCGAAAATAATCAACGGAAGCTTGTCACCTTCTCTTAAGAACACGTATTTCGGATGCTTAGGTAACGGCTTCGGTACCAAATCGGCGGGGGATCTTAAACTCGATTTAAGCTCCCCACTTTTCAACTCAACATCAACGAGTCTACTTAGTGGTCCCATTTACCAAAGCTTCTCCTTTCAACAAATCTTTATCAAATTCGGCTTAATTGTTCTAGATTCACCCAACCATGATTATTCAAGTTCTCCACTAATCGCTCATATTCGGTTTCAACGACCATGACTTGCTTTTCTATGTAATCATTAAAATCATCGGACATATCTTACTATAGAGAAGCCGGTTGGATAATCGGAGGGTCTCGAATAGCTTTGGAGACAACTATAGCTCACCTCACGATCACCAACTCGTATGGTCACTTGGCCTCCATCACGATCAATGAGGGCTGCGGTTTGTAGAAAGAAAAGGTCTTCCAAGTATCAAAGGGGTATTCTCATCCTTCCCGGTGTCTAGGACGTACCGATCAACCGGAAAAGTGAATCTATCTATTTGAACTAGAACATCCTTTAATATCCCGGCGGCTTTCTGGAAGATCTATCGGCGAATTGAAGGTTCATGGTTGTGGGTTCTAAAAGATCATTCAACCCAAGTTTGTTTACGGACGGACAATGGCATCGGACTTATGGATGCACCTAGGTCACGTAAAGAATTTGGAAAGACTAAGCCTCCCATCAACAATGTGAGCACAAATTTCCCGGGGTCACCCTTTTGATTGGTAGATCATCATAACTTATCATAGAGCAATCCTCACCAATCAACCGATCCATGTCTTCGAGCTTCTTTTTAGAAGAAACAACATCCTTGATAAACTTAGTATACTTAGGCATCTCAACCAAAACATCGGATAATGGAAGATTAACTTTGAGTAGTTTTCGAAAGATTAAGCACTTTTTCATACTTTTTGTCTTCATGCAAGGAGATGTTATTTTTTACGGGTGGAAATGGAAGTTTCTTTAAATCATTCTCGAGAAAATACTTGCTTTGAGGATGAGCTGACGACTTTATCTTCCAAATCTTTCCACCTCACCACTTTCTCACTTTTTTTACTAGTCGGGGGATCGGCCACGACTTTCGCTTTGATTTTCATCTCTCGGGGGTTCGGCCACACGAGGTCTTTCAAACTCTTTACTTCTCGGGGGTCGGCCACATGAGTACTATCAAACAGAACAGAGGGGCATGGATGCACGACTTCCCCTCCTGCCTCACCGCTGGCAGGAGGGGTTAGTGGTTTCCCTGGTTCGGGGGACCACTTAGTTGAGTACCAGACCTTAAGTTCATTGCACGCGGCCTCTTCTCTACCGTAAGGAATTGAAGGTACCGGTCGGTGCATTGGCTATTATTCAAATCGGTACGAGCAACTTGACCGTCCTTTGGATTCTTTTACGTGAGCGGGCGGTACCACGGGGTCTAGAAGCTAGCTGTCCCGACCAAGCTGTCCGATTTGCCTCTCAAGGTTTTTCATAGATCTATTTTGCTCCTCCCTAAAGGAGTCCCGTTGAGCTTTGATATCACTAGATTGCGAGGGGCCTTGAGAGTTTTGGTAGTTACGTGAATAAAAATTTGTTGGACCGATTTTGAAATGTAGAATTAGAATTGTTAGGCCAATTCGATTGAACCTACGATTTTGATTGGAAAAATTCGTGTTCGGGTTCGATTAGGGTTTCGATTGAAATTTTGATTTTGGTTAAAATTTGAGTTTTGATTGAAATTTTGATTACGATCGAAACCCTGGTTTTGAAGATTACTTTGGCCGGAAGGCGATTATTAAATCTCGATTTTGCTTTGGCCAAAGAAAGCATTAACTTCGACGTTACGTCCATTCATAGGACGAAAACGAGAGGTGTGCCCCACATTATCACATGTACGGCATGTGGCGGATTATCTTGTCCATGATTACGGACGACATTAACTTGATAGGTCGAAGGGGAAATGAATTGACAACGGCCAACCATATGGCCGGTTTGACAACAATTTTCGCAAAACGAACTTGAGAATTACGTGAAAATGAAGGATTCTTATTCTTTTGATTTAGAGACGTGGTAAGAGCGACCATCTGCTTTGTTTCGGCATGGCGATTTCATTTTATTTGTTCACCTCCTCGATCTAGGAGGAGGAAGTGGTGCTTGAATAGCTTGATACGAGGGGGCATAGTTATATTTGGCAATATCATCGAATAATGCCCACCCTCTTCGGTGTTTTCTTCGGGAATGCCCCACCGGAAAGAGCGTGACCATGCCCTTAGTGAGCTCGGTCAAGCCGGCGAAAAACGTGTTGACTTTCCTCTGCAAGTCCAAACCATGATGGGGGCATTTTCTAAGAAGAGCTTTGAATCTCTTCCAACGGTCGAAGAAAGACTCATTTTCCTTTTGATAGAAAGTGAAAATTTCACTTAGGCAACGGGAAATTTGTCTTAGATGGAGGAAAGTATTGACTCGAAACTCTTTCTCGAGTTCGGCCCGGTGGTGATTGACTCGGCGGGGAGAGAGTTGTACCACTCTTTAGCCTCCCCTCTTAGGGAAAATGGAAAAAGTTTCAATTTTATCGCATCCTCACTAACTCCTTGAATGCGAGTCGTACCACGTATTTCCGAAATGTGTGTACGTGAGTATGAGGATTCTCGGACGAAAACCATGGAAGATAGATGCATGTTGCATCATTTGGATGAGACCGGGTTTAAGTTCGAAGGTTGGTGCATTAATGGCGGGTAAAACGATTGCCGGGTTAACCTTGACTTCACCGGGCATGGCGTAGTCGGCCAACGTACGTCTATCGTCTGCGGCCATTATGACTATTTCTTCGATCTCGTCGGCCAAACGTCGTTCGAAATCTTGATCGGCCGTGTTCTCTTCGTCGGGAAGAGCCGAAGGACGGACTCTTCGCTGTTTGGTCGACTATGGTTCGCTCGAGGTCGGGGGTGTAAAGCGGTGGACCTCTCGACTCCGTGTTTGCATAAACCGGCTCGTACACCAACACCTAAATCACGAGGTTTCGGGATTTTTTTTCCTTATGCTTTCGCGAGTGGGATTCACCGAGAATCCTTCACCCAACCTCGACGATTGAAACGTGTTCCTTGGATCTTAAAAAATTCTCGAAATTTTTTTATATTTTTTTTTCTCTCTCGGTAATTACCGATTACACTCGGTATTTACAGTTTTTTTTTTTTTTTTTTTTTTTTTTTTTTTTTTTGAAAGGAAAAGAAAAAGAAACGAAAAAGGATACGGAAACGAAAACGGGAAAACGAGAAAAATTAAAACAACTAGACAACCTTTTCGAGGTCCCCGGCAACGGCGCCAAAAACTTGTTTTTGGTTCCGTTAGCGGGAAAACTACCTACGAAAAACAAAACGAAACAACTTTAGAAAAATTAATAATGAACTAGACGGCCGCACCGATTCCCCGGCAACGGCGCCAAAAACTTGTCTCGGATTTTATCAATGAAAAGTAACAAGTAATAAATTTATAAATCCGGTATACCCCAAGTGCGGGGATCGTAGTATAGCGATTAATAACCGGAGTCGATCCACGGGGAATCGAGGTTGGTCTAGTTCTTAATTTTTCGAAAGTTGTCACGAAAAATAAAAACTAAAAACGAAAACAAATAACTGAACGAGAGGGTTGTCAATCCAAAGCCAGGAAAGATAATTACGAACCGAGCTAACTAAGTTGTACCTATTTTATAACTAAAACTACGATAAACTTACTACGGTTACTACGATGAAAACAAAGCAAAACAGCACAAACGATTTTTCTCAATTAATTTAACAACGAACAAGCTATGATCCACCGATTCCCACAACCCTCAATTTCGACTCTAGATTATCTTGTAGTGATTTAACGAAAATTGTGATTCACCTATCGAAGGTATGAACTCCTAATCTCTTTAGAAAAGTTCGCCTATCAATCTTTTATCTTTCGATTTTAAAGATTAACGCTTTCATAACAAAGGTGTGAAATCTCTCAATTTCGCAATCTAGAAATTCGACCTAACAACTCTCGTTATTTTTAGGTTAAAAATCTAATCTTTACTACGGTGATCTAAAGTTTAACAACGACTCTCGTCAAACGTTAAACATCAAATATGCACCGATCTCTCGATATAATTGCATAAAAACGAATAAAGCATAATAAAGATACAACTTTTATTAAAACTTACAAAACAATCCAAAAGTCGAGATCGAGATGCTTTAAAGAATCGGTTTCACAAGACTTGTTCCAACGTGCTTTAGCCTCTCATCATCATTTGATTGCTTAAAATCATTTTTTTTTTGAGGTTGTATTCTTCGGAAATAACAACTATAGCAACGACGATCTTTTGATAAGCGTCCCGGTATTACAACGGTACCTCGGCTATTATTCTTTTAATGGCATAATGCCTACTATATATATACTACTAATTAGGAAATATATATATATAGATATATATATAGTTAGCTAGATATATATATATATAAGTACTACAACTAATATATAGATATATATGTATGCGTGTAAGTACATATATATGTATATATAGATAGTTATATAAATATATAAACAAGAAAGAAAAGGAAATTATACATATATATATATATATTACTATTACAAACAAGAAAGAAGAAAAATGGCCGAAGCAGGGGCAGCTGCTTTTGTGATCTATTCAGCCTATTTATAGAAAATTTACCAATGCCGGATCGATCCGGGAAAAGGGCCGGATCGATCCGGTGTAATCATTGCAAATCCTAACTGATTCTATCAAGATCTTCGGATGATTTGACATATATTGGATTAAAACTTCTAAAATTCATATCTTGAGTTGTAGACCTTCAAAAATTGCAAACGAAATGCCAAAATTACGGTCTCGAGAAACTCTACAACTTTCATGAAGGACTTTTCTTCAGAAAACGTCTTCTTGAGTACCTCGTGTTCCTCCGAGCGTTTTGCGACATTTTTTACGAAATTGAATCAATTAGCCACTTGACCACCATTTGAGTTGTAGAAGTCCGATTGACTTGATTCAAAATCCATTGGAAATCTTTCTTGAAGATATACAACTTTTATTAAGGCCACTTCTTCCGAAAATGTCGTTTTGATGAGCCATTTCCATTACGTGTCGTTTACGACATTTTACTTGATACGAATCGATTAGCCACTTGGTCATAACTTGAGTTGTAGAACTCCAATTGACGTGATTCAAAGTGCGTTGGAAATCTTATGTGAAGATCTACAACTTTCATTAAGAAGTCATCCCCTGAAAATGCCTCTATGCTTTGGGTCAAATCTCCGTCGAAAATATGTAACGATTCAAGTACTTAGGAAAAACGACCCTTTTGAACTCGTAAGCTTGTGGCACCTTCTTCTAACCCTCTAAACACATCTTTTAGACTCAAAACATGTCGTTACATGGAATCTTGGTCAATGTATAATCCTGCAATGAACCACCAAAATACCAAACGTAAATCCGACACGACACTCCGGTTCTAAACCGGTACAAAAACTAGTAAAAACACATAAAAACACGATATTTTATATAAGACTTACTATTTATATAATTAGATAAAACCTATAAATTAATGACTTGATTTGATACATAAATGCTCAAAATGGTATCAAAAGTGGGGTGAAATGTTATAATAATAACAGTGAATTTTTCCGTCATCAAGTAGCAATATCAGTATCTGATAATGATATGTAGAATTCATAGCAGTAAACAAAATCAGTACAAAACAAAACACCACAACCATTTTCTACAATCATCAACAGTATAAAATCAGCCCAATTGAACAGCAGAAGTACATATTTTCTTATTGTGACTAGAAGAACCGCAACGACTACATTTATATGCACGCTTTGAACGTTTTGATGACTCTCCACGTGAAAGAATGCGTTTAGTCCGAGGTCTTCCGAGTACCTCTAGAGAATGGAGGCAACACAACAGATGAAGAAGCGATATTTGAGATGATAAATAAGTATCTCGGAACGGGATAAATTGCATATTGATAACAATCCACAAACGAGCTTGTCCCGTAACAAACATCGACATAATCATGCAAAAACGATCTTGTACTCATGACAGCAGCAACTCCATGACCATATGGATAACCAAATCTTTGCCAAATAGAGCAAAAGCAGGTCCGATCCCTCAAATTCACTAAAGCACTCGGTGAAGAATGAACCTCGTAAACAAAAGCCGTCGAGCTAACAACATGCCACTTTGCTTACATTGATCCATGATACGCAATAGAATGGCATCAATTGTGGGACAAATAGCGATAGACCATGATGCGGCTAAAGTTCTCTTATCTACAACGAAACATTAAAAAACTAAGAGAACGTGAACAAACACATTAACATGAGAACGATAAAAGTAAAACTAATACAAACACGAAAACCGCCGCATAAGTTTAATACGGATAGCATCAACCAAATTAACAACGGGAAGATGACGCTCTTTCACAACCCACGCATTAAAGGATTACGCCGTGCTAGATGATATGTATCCATACCGACAACCCTTGAAGTGAGCATTAGCCCAATTCTCATGCTTCGATTTTTAAAAAATGCTTTTGCGGCATCACCACCCTCAAATAGCATTAAGTTATAATTAGAATCAAATTCGAGATTTGGTAGAAGCATAGGCACACTTCTTGAAGCAACTCAACCATTCGATGCCTAAAAAACTTGTTTTTTGAAAATTCAAGACACTTCTCACGTAAATTAAGCTTCAAATGATACAAACAATATGAATGGTAAGCGTCCGGAAAAAAGATTTAACACCATCAATCAAACCGGGATTCCTATCACTCATAAATGTAAGCCGCCGCATGGGATCCAAAATAGCCTTCGATTGATGAGAAACCGGTTCCAATTTTCAATGTCCTCGGAATCAACAATAGCAAAACAAAGGGGATAGATACCTAACATAAAAGAAAATAATATGAATGTCGAGTTTATGATACGATAGTGTTACGATGCGATACGATACGATACCGATACGATACGATCTTTGTGTTACTCTCATTATTAATCAAACATATTATATAACAAGTAAAAACTCATATACCTTGATTACCATCTTTCCCAGTAGCACCCAATAAATGACCCCTAAATTGACCCTTCAAATGTGCTCCATCCAGAAAAAGGAGAGGACGGCAAGCATTGAAACCACGTATGCAACCAAAGAGAAAAGCAACAAACAATCGTTTAAAACGACATGATCCATGATCCACTTCATAAACAACACGAGAGCCGGATTTGAATCCAAGAGACGAGGCAACATATGCGAGCAATCTGTTAAAGGATTCACGCACATTTCCAAACAAAGCGATTTGGCTTTCGACACACCAATTCTTGCTTTGAAATATGTAACCTTAAACGATAATAGGGAGAACAAATCGCGTTTAACTACACCGGGACTCAAAGTAGGTGTATCGCGCACCATAGTTTCAATAACATCCGCAACAAGCTCGAAACTCATTCGTGAACCATCAAAAGAACGACCGGCGGAACCACAAATATGAACGAGTGCATGAGTCTCTAACATAAAAATAGCCATTCGTATTCAATTTTAAACCATGAACCTTCCATGCACAATTATATATTTCCTTGAAAGGACAATAAGTTTGTTATCCTAATCTTTGTCATTCTTTTTTAAAACATATTGAAAACCGGTGTATATGGACACCTTTTGCAAAGATAATCTGAATTCCGAGGCACCACCATAAAACACTGTCCCAGATTTAAAAGATATCTTGTCCCAACCTAGCTCAAGCCTAGCCTTCTAAACTGAGGAACTAACTGACATAAAATCTTCACCACTATCAGCACAAACAACAGGCAAACAACTATTCGAGCTTGAGGAAACAACATCACCACCATCAGTTAGACAGGTACTAGAAATTGATGAAGAAATATTGCTGTCTTGTACAACATCCACATGAAGACCATGCCCATTAAAGGAACGAGAAACAATAAACAACGAAACCAAATCTTCATCATTAGATAAAATACACTTAGAACAACCAGGTAACTTGTAGTACAACTTAACACACGATGGATTCAAAGAAGACCATTTCCTACAAATCTTATCAATAATAAACTCAAAGCAATCGAGTTTCGAAACGAGCAAGACATAAGTCTCTAATGCATAGCCGCAAAGCAAAACCACCATCCTCACACAATCGCAAGGAAACACAAAGAAAACTTAACAACTAACACTAAAGAAATAAGTCATTAACAATGAAAATGAGATACGATACATTATCGATATCTTGTTTTGTAACACGATATCGGTAACATGTACAATGAACGAAAGAAATCATGCTCTTTCTCTCGCCAACATCACGCTTCAACAATGTAATTCGAAATGCGGTATTCACGGAAGCGATCTGTACATACATAGGTTACACAAATGAGAATCGGGATTCTAAAAGCAATAAAGAGTAAAAAAATGTGTCTCCAATGGAAATCGATCTCAAAATAAAGCGAAAACATAATCAAAATGAGGTATCAAACTAAAAATACAATGCGATTTGACTTGAATGGAAAATAAACGAAGAACAACAGATTACAAACAAACAAAACAAATTTGAAACGAAAATAGTCGACTACGAAATAAAAAATCAATGAAAATTTGAGATGAAAACTTACCTTCAAGCTAAAGATCAAAACGAAACACAATTCACGCCGTAAATTGAAAAGGAAATCTAGGAAGATGAAATTCAACAGAAAATCAATGAAGATACGCCAAAAAAAGAGTCGAAACAATGAAATTCAAGACGGAAATGAATCAGCCAAGCATTTAATGATGAAACAGAATTAACGCCGATGAAATATAAAACATAAATGAAGGGCAAATGAGTCCGTATGGAAAATTATTGTCCTTATTGCAACTAATAATTTGAACCAAGATTAAGACTTAAATAAGGGGGAAAAAAGGGACTTATACCTAATTTTTCCTTAATTTTATGGTTTGTTTGAATTGATGGAATGTAATGAAATGAAATGAATCTGATGTAATGGAATGATATCATTCCATTCATGCGTTTGGTAGACAATGAAATAAAATCATTTTTATTCCATTTCAGACGTTCCATAGCCTTTTTAATGGAATGAAATTCATCCATTTTCATTCTATTGGAATAAAATAAATTCCATTCTTACGTTTCCAAACAAGTCAAATTGATTGAATGGAATGAGAAAAACATTATATTGAATTAATAATTTTAGACCAGATTGAATTACCACATACGTCCCAGGTTGAATTAATTACCATCTTTTTTAAAATCTTAAGCTTATGAGGAGGTTATATTTATATACTTCAACACGTACCTTCAAAAGTGAATTTATGATAAGATTGAGAGATGCCAACAGTTGAAATAATATATTTATGCTAATACAATGTTTAAACCAATGGGTATAAAATAAAAATTTCATAAACTTCAACATCTCAATGTATGGTTGTTTTGCCTTTTGGTTTCAAGAGTGACGTAGGAATTGACTTTGTCCCCCGT
Source organism: Gentiana straminea (assembly GCA_036785695.1). NCBI lineage: Eukaryota > Viridiplantae > Streptophyta > Magnoliopsida > Gentianales > Gentianaceae > Gentiana > Gentiana straminea. The sequence goes on along the minus strand of JAVUPR010000300.1, from coordinate 11,208,579 downwards.
TTTTATTTTTAACACACATACAATTTCAATTAAAATAAAAATTTAAAAAATCTGGACTACAAAAATGCAACATTCAGAGGATATGTTGTACACTCTTTTGGTGACCGTATCATTTTTGTTTTTGTTTTAATTGGTCCATAATATAAAGTTTATATCAATTGAATATTTATGAAATTTATTTTTCTCACTCGTGATTTATTATTAATTTAAGAACTTCATATTATTTTATAAATACTGCATTAATCATAATCAAAATGTATTTTAGACTTTTTTTTATTCTTGACATTTATTATTTTTGTATTGAAAACTTTAAAAAGTGTTGTATTTTATGTTAAAATGTATCACGTTGAATACTTGTGATTGTTTCACACGGCATATCTTTTTTTTCACTATCTTATCCATAATTTACTATCAACGCAACCACTATAATTATTCCATTAATGATAATCGAATGATATATACTACTTTCTTTTTATCTTCTGTACAATTTTTTTCCACTTTCGCTTATCCATAATTTACTATCAACGCAACCACTATAATTATTCCATTAATGATAATCGAATGATATTATGATATTTCAATACTTTGTATTTTTTTTTTCTTCCACATAAAAGTGTGTAATTGCCTTATATAATTACTAAAGTTGAATCACAGAGATATATGTTCAAAAAAGGCAACATATTAACTGAGAAGTAGTGCCGTAAACGAGCCGAGCCGAGCCGAGCTCGGCTCCGAGCGCGAGCCGAGCCGAGTACGACGATGTTCAAGCTCGAGCTCGTTTATAATCGAGCATGCTCGGCTCGGCTCGTTAAGACAAACGAGCCTAAAAGCCTAAAGCTCGGCTCGATAAGAAAGGAAAATGTTCGAGCTCGAGCTCGAGCTCGAGTCAAGCTCGCGAACTCGAACTCGAGCTTGGCTCGTTCAATAGCAAATTTTTTTAGGGGCTCGTTCAATAGCTCGGCTCGTTCAATAGATATTTGATATTTGTTTTATATATTTATTATTTATATTATATATAATATATGTTCACGAACACTAACGAGCGTTCACGAACAGGTTCGTGTTCGTTCGTTTACTAAACGAGCAGGAGAACCTGTTCGAGCTCGGCTCGATAACATAAATGAACGAGCTCGAACGAGCTTAAACGAGCCGAGTTCGAGCCTTGTTCGTGAAAACACCTCTACTGAGAAGTACTACTTACCAGTAAATACTATATACAAAGACTGGTTTTGAAGGTTTCAAAGCAATAGAAATGGTCATATTCCTTAGGCGTACAGCTGCCAATTACTATATAATAATAATGCCAAGAAAAAATAGTTCCCTAAATGAGACTACAAATACCTTATGCATGTGTTTTCAGCTTCTGGACCTTTGCTGTAGAACAAGTCTCATTTGCCAAGTCTTATCCTTTCATATTTCACCAAATCTTGGAGTCGAATCCATCCGTATACTGGGAAAGAGTACGGTTATTTATTCTAATTCTCTGTTGCATCTCAAATTTTTTTGAGTCAATTCTTTTTTTATTTATTTACATGAAACTAAAATATATTACATAACCAAAAGATTTAAGAGTTTAGTACATCAACATCAAAGGCTTGAAGAAGTCAACTTAAAGAAAGAAAGAAAAAAAAAGGCCTCCAGATGTCTTCCGGAATGACATCATGTCATCTTCTTAGCCAAATTGTTGAGCCGGTTTAGTTAACTAGAATTTTAGTTGTGTAACGCCTCCAGACCCCGGGTCTGGTAGTGCTAAACGAGTCATAAATGATCCGGTCAACTTCTTAGACTGTCGTCCTTGTTTAGTCTAAAAGGGCTAACCCGAGTTGACAAGAGATTTATGTCTAACACTTATATGGAGTGAGAATGACGTTACTTTACAGATGTGAGACTTCACATTCTCCCCCTTATAAGGGACTGGTGTCCTCGCCAAAACGGCCGGGACTTATCCTAGTGGACTTGTCCCAGTCTCGTCCCTACCATAAGATTCTAGAGGTGCCTTCCACCGACTCTCACGGCGTGGCACGTAGCTTCGTATTTCAGTCGACTATGAATATCATTTTGTAACGCTCCAGACCCCGGGTCAGTAGTGCTAAATGAATCATAAATGATCCAGTCAACTTCTTAGACCATCGTCCTCGTTTGGTATAAAAGAGCTAACCCGAATTGAAAAGATATTTATGTCTCACACTTATATATATACGGGTGAACAAGTCATTACTTTATAGATGTGAGACTTTACAATATGTTATCGGAGCAAAATTCCTGTCTCTGTGGATCGTTATGGCTGAGAGTACACAAGCAAAAACAATAGAGGGGTTGTGGAAGCATCATAATCGTCTATGCAGAGAAGTTCATGTCTGCATGGGGCCATGGGGGTCCATGGCTGCAACACAAAATGTACATGATGTTGTTAATATGAATATTTACTTAATAATAGCAGGACAAGCTGCCTTACAGGCACGAGGGGATCGTCTATATAAGACTGCCTTGCTGCAATCTATGTTGAAGAACAAGGACATTGCGGGTGAGACATTTTCTCAAACACCTTCGGTGCCATAGTCTCGTTCTGAGACAAATGCCCAAGGATCGAGATGAAGGATTACTATATACCTTTCGCTCATAGGTATGATCCTAGCCTTACGACAGTGAAAAATGATAAGCGAGAGGTCGGAATTAATACTCCTAAAACTGATTTTCTATTGTTCGGTGGAGATTCGCCTGTGGAGTAGATAAAGAGGTGTGAGAGATACTTCCAAATGCGCGCATGAAATAACTGAAGGCCAGAAGCTGGTTCAAAGCCTAATAGGACGTTTAAACATCATTCAAGACCAAGAGGAACCATTTATACCTTCGAAAAACAATCAACTCTTGGATAGATACAAGGATGTGTTTGACACACCTTCTGGAATACCACCAAAAAGAGGTCGGAAGCATGATATTTAGTTGAAGATAATGGCTATTCCAGATAAGTTGAAATCCTACAGCTACCTTCACCAACTGAAGAATGAAATTGAACATTTGGTTGAGGAAATGATGTCACATGGGATAATCCAACACAATCATAGTCCATTTTCATCTACTTTATTGTTGGTTTGGTAAAAAGTTTGGCTTCTAGAGATGTTGTATTGGTTATAGTAAGCTGAATGACATCACCATCTAGGATAAGTACCTAATACCTATCATTGATGAGCTCTTAGGTGAGCTGGGGAAGGCTAGGGTGTTATTTAAGATAGACCTAATTCAAGTCTAGCTTCCATCAAATTCTGATGAATGAAAATGATGTACATAAGACAACATATGTGACCAATAATGGCCACTTTGAATTTAAGGTGATGCCTTTTGGGCTCAGTAATGCACCAACAACTTTCCATTAAAGCGTGAATGAGATGATGAGACCATACTTGAGAAAGTTTTTTTTTTTTGTTTTGTTTGATTACATCCTTGTGTAAAGTTCAGATGTAATAGACCGCTTCCCGACCCCTAGGTTCCACTGGGATCTCATTAAGGAAGGGTCGGCGACCCACCGCCACTTTTACTAGATCCATGAGAAAAGAGAGGGAACTAGTCCTTTATTATATTAACCACAAATTTTAAAACGAAAGTTATTGAATTATCCGTACATCAAGAAACAAGCAAGAAAGAACGAAACATAATAAAGTCCAAAAGTCTCTCAATTGACCAAATCCACATTATAGTCCACGTCAACCTCGCCCTCAAAAAAAAAAGTCTCCAACGTCTCCTTATTTGCCTCGCCGTCAAACGATTACGCTTCCATACCTAAAAAAAAAGTAACGTGTGAGCTATTACTAGCCCAATGAGTTCCGGTGTGTATGTGTGTCCTTTATAGAAGAAAAGTTAATAGGCCAAGCATGTGAAATAGATTAATATAAAATATACCACAGCGGACCATTTTTCCTTCGACCTGCATCAAAATATTTTAGTACATGATAAAATATGCAATAAATATACATATAATAAATTTGTTTCATGTCACTTAATAGATTTAAGGTACTTAGGATACTTGAATTATCTGGTTACTTGACATCGTCCTGGCCGGGTCGATGAGTCAGTACCAACCGATCTCCGGCACGTGACACGTTTTTCTACCGCACTCCAACAAGCAAGCTCTTGCACGACAACTCCGGCCGATTGTCGGGGAAAGGATTCGGACCTTCACCCAATGAACCTCCCAAAGGGCTCCGGTCAACCCCACTGCCCTCCGAACCATGACATGGCCGTCAGCCCTTGCTTTCCCGACCATGCACATGGGTCATTGGGGAATTTTGGTACCGTAGTTCTAGGACTGTCGATGAGCCGAGGTCAAGAGGCCCCGAGACCGGTGACTAGCCGTTCTGCGGTGCAGTAACCCTAACTCAACTAGTCGCTTAGAGCTTGCACTACACTTGCAATGCACTCAAGCAGGATCGAGACTTGATTATATTATTACCCCTTCATTAAACTAATGATCACCATATACACCAGGACCCAACTTTATAAAAATATTAACGACACTTGATTTTAAAAAAAAAAAAAAAAAAAAAAAAAAAAAAAAGATTCCTTTGTTTAATGTGATCAACAGCTCACGAAATGCAGCAAATAAGGGGACTAGCTTTACAAGGTTCCAAATCACAACTACTCGACTAGTTACTACCAATGCATGCCGGCAAGAAAATTACCATTATTAAGAGTACCATTATTAAAAGTATTTTGATAAAGTACCAGGTTGCGACAGAAAAGAATAACATTGATCATTATGCAACGTTAACCCATGGTTTAGAATTCAACACACAATGCCGGCGTCAAAATTTTGTCTGTTAAAAATAAATTGGTTGAAAGACACATGTTTAATTGTACCGAAAACAGCACTAGTCCGGACGACGATATAAGAACAATGGTTCAAAACTGCACACGTTTTTCCTTGATGGAACGACAAAAAAAAAAAAAAAAAAAGAAAACACGAGCAGGAGTAAGGACTCAACTGTGTAAAAATATACTGACTTTTGAATACGACATCAGTTCCATCATTGAGTACAAATACTATACTAGAGATTACCTTGGCTGAGGATATTATATAATCTAATTTGCTGCAACCTGTGTTGATCACATAAGCAAAACGAAATGGGAAGCGAAATCGATTCCCGAAAGTATCCATACTTGATCACATAACTACGACTATGGAAATATATACGTGGTTTTCGAAATCGGTTCCCGAAAATATCGACTTTTCTCCGATACACGACTTGGCTTTAACAAGACTCATCCCACTGTGGCCGACTCGTTAAAAAAAAAAATTCCAATCAACATGAAAGACAACTATAAAACCGAAACCGCTAACGAAAGTAATTTGAAAAACAAGAAACCAGAGGATCAGAAGAAAGGAACTCACTTTGCTAGTATAGCCTTTGCCTGAGAATTACCTATTCCTGCTCTCCCTCTCACTCTCTCCTTCTTCGTACCAATGATCCTAAAGTCTAACCATAAGCCTCTATTTATACTACTCCCATAATTAATCAAAATCCTCAAAATTGTGCCCTATAATTGCCATAATTAATCAAAATCCCCAAAATCATGCCCTATAATTGCCAGGAAATAATGTCTCCTATGAGTCACGTGGAGAGAGAAAAAAAATAATGAATGCATTGCATTTACTCCCTAATAATTCTAACGTTTCATTCCCCCTCCAATACTACTAATCTAGCTGGTTTATTATTATTATTATTATTATTATTATTATTATTATTATTATTATTATTTATTATTATTTTTTTTTTAAATTTTTTTTTTACACATATTCCAGTAGAACACTAATAACAATAATGATTAAAAATAATAATAACCTTACACATCCGTTTGAATTATACTCTTGAACAACACGTTTGAAGTTTCATAATGTTAATCGGCATCATTACTAGTTTAATTTTAATATATATGTGTGGTTTTATTGAGCGGTAACGACCCAAAATTTTGGGGTGTTACGGATCCCTCCCCTAAAAAAAAATTTCGTCCTCGAAATTCATACCTTTAAAGAGGTGTGGATACTTGTTGTCGTATGTCCTCTTCCGGCTCCCGTGGCTTCCTCAACGCCGTGATGCATCCAAAGGACTCGTATCATTGGTATTTCCCTCTGCGCGGTTTCTGACTTGTCCGTCCGGGATCTTGAGGGAGTTTCAACATAAGCGAGTTTACTATCAAGATTTGGCGGGATGTTTTCTTCCGAGAACACATGGTCGGAGGACCGTATATACCTTCTTAGGGCGAGAGACATGGAATACGTTATGTAGTCCGGGTAGTGAAGTCGGTAGATGAACTTGATAGGCCGCGGCACCTATACGTTTAGTAATTTCATAGCGTCCCAAGTATCTTGGACTTAATTTTCCTTTCTTAAGGAGTCGAGAGATTCCACGGTGTGGACTTACTTTAAGGAACACCTTCTCCCCAACCTTAAATTCCAGCTCCCTACGGCGGTTATCCGCATAACTCTTCTGGCGACTTTGGGCGGCCTTGAGGTTCTCACGTATGTGGCGCACCTTTTTGACCGCCTCTTCAACTTCGACAAGAAGTTCCTCTGGTAAAATCTTACGTTCTCCAACTTCCTCCCAAAATAGTGGAGACCTGCATCGTCGCCCATATAAGGCCTCATAAGGCGCCATACCAATGGATGAGTGGTGACTATTGTTATAAGCGAACTCTGCATAAGCTAGACAGTCAATCCATTTCTCACCAAAGTCCAAAACGCATGCCCGCAACATATCCTCTAAAGTTTGTATTGTTCGTTCTGACTGCCCATCCGTTTGGGGATGGTGTGACGTGCTAAGATCAAGCTTTGTCCCCAATGCTTTTTGGAATTTGGGCCAAAATCTGGACGTGAACCTTAGGTCACTATCTGAGACTATTGTTGCAGGCACACCATGTAGCCTAACAACCTCTTCGACATAAAGTGCGAAAAGTTTTTGTAATGAGTCTTTAATGCTTGATAGGCAAAAAGTGAGCAGTTTTGGTAAGCCGGTCCACGATCACCCATACTGTGTCCTTTCCATTTTGAGACCTTGGAAGTCCTGTGACGAAATCCATTGTAATGTGCTCCCATTTCCACTCCGGAATGGGTAAGGGTTGCAATTTTCCCCCAGGTTTCCTATGCTCGGCTTTTATCTTTTGGCAGCTCAGACATGATGAAACAACCTGGGCAATGTCTTTCTTCATGCCAGGCCACCAGAATTGTCTTTTCAGGTCATGATACATTTTGGTCTCTCCAGGGTGTATGGTGTACTTGGATCGGTGAGCTTCTTCTAGGATTTTGCGTTTGAGGGCATTTTTATCCGGTATACACACTCTGCCACGAAATTTCAACACCCCTGTATGACTCAACTCAAAATCTAAAGCTTTTTCCGTGCCAACATAAGATTTAATGCGTTGCAAGTTTTCATCATTACCTTGTTCCCGAAGAATTTCACTCATCAATTCTGATTCTATCCTTAAATTCGCAATGATTACTCTGTCAGTGGTTTTCTCCATTTTCCATCTGCTTGCCTCTTCTAGCATCTCCCATTCTTGTATCCTCATAGATGCAACCATAACATTCCTGCTTAAAGCATCCGCAACCACATTGGCCTTCCCAGGGTGATAGTTGATCGGGCACTTGAACTTTTCTAGGAACTCCATCCACCTCCTTTGTCTCATATTTAACTCTTTTTGAGAGAAAAGGTATCTAAGGCTCTTATGATCGGTGAAGATCGGAATTCTTCCCCATACAAGTAATGTCTCCATCTTTTAAGTGCGAAGACTATCGCCGCTAACTCCATATCATGGGTAGGATAATTCTGCTCATGTTGCTTTAGCTTTCTTGAGGCATACGCAACAACTCTATCCTTTTGCATAAGCACCGCACCGAGACCCTCCTTCGAGGCATCAGTATAAAGTGTATAAGGTTGTCCAGGTTCGGGCAACACTAATATCGGTGCTGAAGTTAGACGTTTCTTCAGTTCTTGAAAGCTCTCATCACATCTCGTGTCCCATACATATGGTACATTCTTTCGTAAGAGTCGGGTCAAAGGCCCAGCTATCTTCGAAAAGTCCTGAATGAAACGACGATAATATCCCGCCATGCCTAGAAAACTCCTAATCTCACGAAATGCAGCAAATAAGGGGACTAGCTTTACACGGTTCCAAATCACAACTACTCGACTAGTTACTACCAATGCATGCCGGCAAGAAAATTACCATTATTAAGAGTACCATTATTAAAAGTATTTTGATAAAGTACCAGGTTGCGACAGAAAAGAATAACATTGATCATTATGCAACGTTAACCCATGGTTTAGAATTCAACACACAATGCCGCCGTCAAAATTTTGTCTGTTAAAAATAAATTGGTTGAAAGACACATGTTTAATTGTACCGAAAACAGCACTAGTCCGGACGACGATATAAGAACAATGGTTCAAAACTGCACACGTTTTTCCTTGATGGAACGACAAAAAAAAAAAAGAAAACACGAGCAAGAGTAAGGACTCAACTGTGTAAAAATATACTGACTTTTGAATACGACATCAGTTCCATCATTGAGTACAAATACTATACTAGAGATCACCTTGGCTGAGGATATTATATAATCTAATTTGCTGCAACCTGTGTTGATCACATAAGCAAAACGAAATGGGAAGTGAAATCGATTCCCGAAAGTATCCATACTTGATCACATAACTACGACTATGGAAATATATACGTGGTTTTCGAAATCGGTTCCCGAAAATATCGACTTTTCTCCGATACACGACTTGGCTTTAACAAGACTCATCCCACTTTGTGGCCGACTCGTTAAAAAAAAAAAATTCCAATCAACATGAAAGACAACTATAAAACCGAAACCGCTAACGAAAGTAATTTGAAAAACAAGAAACCAGAGGATCAGAAGAAAGGAACTCACTTTGCTAGTATAGCCTTTGCACGAGAATTACCTATTCCTGCTCTCCCTCTCACTCTCTCCTTCTTCGTACCAATGATCCTAAAATCTAACCATAGCCTCTATTTATACTACTCCCATAATTAATCAAAATCCTCAAAATTGTGCCCTATAATTGCCATAATTAATCAAAATCCCCAAAATCATGCCCTATAATTGCCAGGAAATAATGTCTCCTATGAGTCACGTGGAGAGAGAAAAAAAATAATGAATGCATTGCATTTACTCCTAATAATTCTAACGTTTCATTCCCCCTCCAATACTACTAATCTAGCTGGTTTATTATTATTATTATTATTATTATTATTAATTTTTTTTATACACATATTCCAGTAGAACACTAATAACAATAATGATTAAAAATAATAATAACCATACACATCCGTTTGAATTATACTCTTGAACAACACGTTTGAAGTTCCATAATGTTAATCGGCATCATTACTAGTTTAATTTTAATATATATGTGTGGTTTTATTGAGCGGTAACGACCCAAAATTTTGGGGTGTTACATCAGATATGACCACTCACTTGACACACTTGTGGAAGGTTAATTTGGAGACACTCATGAGTAACAAATTTTATGCAAAGTTATCTAAATGTTTTTTTGGATAAGATCAAGATAATATTTTGGTCATATCATTCAAGGGAGAGAAGTAAGTACTAACCCCAAGAAGATTCAGGCCATGGAAAACTGGCTACAACCCTAGAACGTGACCGAGTTGAGAGGATTAATTGGTTTAATAGGCTTCCAAAGTAGATTTGTACATAATTATGGTTCTATTGCTCAATCATTGACAAAATTTCTTATAAAGGATGGATTCTATTGGATTGAAGTTTCCCCGGTAGCCTTCCAGAAGTTGAAGAGGGAAATGTGTAGTTTATGTAACAATATATGGATAAAGAAACGTTGATACAAGAGAATGTGCTCAACTGAACAGTTCAATAGCATTCAGCTTAGCTCAACTGATGCAGTCAGCTCAGCTGAATATGGATCAGCTCTACTGAATGGTGTAGCTAGGCAGTTATTCCATTATAACAGTTTTGTAACTTCCTTTTAATTGATTCATGAGGTATATGCTCTATAAATACCCCATGATCATCAGCATTGTAATAAAACTCATTCATTATTCCGAGTAATAAGATTTCCGCATTATATTTTGTGTTGTGTTTTTCACTTTCACAATTTCAACATGGTATCAGAGCATGAGACTTGAGAGTTTTCAGTGCTTTTATGCTATTTTTACTATGTTCTAGAAAGAAACTTGAGATTTTTCTTGTGTTTTTCAAGAATCTTGAAAGAGTCTATGCATTTTATTCTTTTCTGGATTCAGAATTCAATTCTTGATCAGTTTTTTGACCGTTTTTTGTTGTATTCTTGTGTGGATTATCTGTTCTTGACAACCATGGGAGCAAATAAGCAAGAACTGAGCCCTTTAAGTCCATTTTATGTTTACCCCAATAAGAATTCTTTATTAGTTTTGGTTCATCCATTGATGAATGCAACAACTATAATCCCTAAAAGTTGTCAATGAAGATGATGATGAATGCAAAGTTGATGGCACAATTAAGAGACCGGAAACAAGTTCTGCAGATTTCCAAGTTTGGAAACAATGTGATACTATGGTAAGTTTATTTCTCAAAGTTTGATGGACTTTTAAAGTGCCTAAGTTGTGTGGAAGAAAATGGCTGATAGGTTTCCAAATGTTGATGCATTGTGACTTTCTGATTTGCTTGAGGAGATACATTTCTTTATGAATTAGTATTTATTAAGTTGATGGTACTTTGGGAAGAAAATCAAAACTAATAGGCCAATTCCTTCTTGTTCTTGTGATCGTACGTGCCATTGTAACGCCATAAGCACTCTGGTAGATCACATGGAAGCAGAACATGTGATGAACTTCTTGAAAGGACTCAGGATGAATTTCAAGCCAGTGGTATCTCAGGTCATGTTGATTATGCCCCTTTTCTGAGATTCATTATGCCTTTGCAATGACAATAAAGTTTGGAAGGCAGAAAACATTTGTGGCCAACAAGGCAAAGAATCAAGATCCTACAATCTTGATGGCTCAGAAGAATGGACAAGGTCAGATCTAAACAGTCATCAGACCAATTTTTGTGCCTGCAAACAATTCTAAGGCCAAGAACTTTAAGAAAGTCTAGTGCAGTTACTGTGGATTTTATGGTCGCACAGAAGAAAATTGCTACAACAAGCATAGCTATCCACCTGGTTTCATGTCCGTGAGAGAAACGTAGTGGATCAGGCAGATATGAATCAGTCAGCAAAAAAAGTAGGCCCACATGTCAACTAGATCAGGGTTTCAAGGTCTTACTACACAATAGCTAGAGAAGCTGATGGCTCTGTTGAATTCTGATTCTATTGAACATGCAGCCAACTAGATTAATGTTGTGGACAATCGTTTTTCACTTGTTCAAGGATCAAGTGACCTTAGTTTGGTAAAACCAATCCAATGGATCTTGGACTCTTGTGCCACAATTCACATTGTGTATTCTTTAGAGCAATTAAGTAATCCCAAGCCTATGAGTAACATGAAAGTGGGATTTTTAATGGCAATAGTGTTCATGTCACACATATGGGACAAGTGAGGATTAATTCTTAGATGACCTTACACGATGTGTTATATATTCCTAGTTTTAAATATAATCTCGTGTCTTTACCAACTTTGATTAACAATTGTGATTGTGTATCTATCTTCACTGCTAACAAGTGTGTTTTGCAGGTTAACATAGAGAACATGATTGGTTTAGTTGAGCTACACAAAGGACTTCACATTTTGTTACAACAACCTATGAAGAAATTTATTGTTAATTTGTTTGTAATGCAGTAGAAAATCAAACCTTATCTGATAGAGTAAATGATAGCCTCATTTGGAAATATAGATTTGGCTATCTACTACATAAGAGATTGCAAGTCATTACTTTAGTTCAGCTGATGTTAAATACCGTGAGCATGATCTAGCTTTGTATGTCCAATGGATAATTTGAAAAGAAACCTTTTCCTTTAAGTACTACTGTTGTTAATTCGGTTTTTGATCTTGTAAATATTGATATTTGGGGACCTTTGAGGCATCCTACTGTGAATGGTCAACAATATTTCTTAAGCATATGATTATTCTAGATTTACCTGAGTGTTTCTTATGAGATAGAAGTCTGAAATTTCTGAATTAATTCAATCTTTTGTTAAGTTTTTCCACACAATTTAATAAAATGATCAAAGTAATTAAATCTAATAATGGTGCTGAGTTTCAACTGAAGTCATTCTAGTAGAATGGCATCATCCATTTGACCTCCCGTGTCAATATCTATGAGTAGAATGACATTATCCATTTGACCTCCCGTGTCAGCACACATGAGTAAAATGGTATTGTTGAGAGAAAGCATCAACATCTGCTCAATGTTGCCGGAGGATTAAGATTTCAGAGCAATATTCCAGTTGAATATTAGGGATTATGTTTGTTACATGTGGTGAAGTTAATTGATGCCACACCAATGCCTTTGTTATAATAAAGTACCCCACATGAAGTCCTTTATGGTTCTAAACCTGATAATTTTGTATTCATGGTGTTTGGATGCTTAGTTTTTCTTGTACTCTTCAGCTTTATAGAACAAAGTTTGATTCCAGATGCGAGACATGTATCTATCTTTGGTATTCAAACACTTTTAAAGGGGCAATACTCTTGGATATCACCAACAAAGATATCTTTGTCGCTAGGGATACTCAATTTCATGAGAATTACTTTCCTTTATTTCAGCAGGTCTTAGGAAAATCCATGTACACTCATGATATTCCATTACCATGGCCTGTTGTGGAGAATTTTGATGATCAACTCAGTGACTCAGCTGCAAATCCATTAGAAATCTATATGCAATTGAGGCTTCAATGGAGAATTAGTCCCGGTAAGCCAGGAATTTGAGCCTGTTCAGTTGAGGAGATCAACAAGAACCATAAGGCACCAAAATTTTATCAGGGAGGTGTCAACACAGTCCAACAGATCCACATCTGTTGAGTGAAGTAACGAGTCTAGACAGATTGTTAGGTGGGTATGCTAAATATGTATGAGCCATTGATGTTGTCACAGAACCAAAGACATACAATCAAGAAATCAAGCATGGTGAGTGGAAGGAAGCAATGCAGAAAAAGATTGAAGCATTATATAACACTCGCACATGGGAATTGTTAATTTTCCACCTAGAAAGAAACATATTGGATGCAAGTGGGTATAAAAGATTAAGTATAACCCTGATGAATATGTAGAAAGATATAAGGCCATATTAGCAAAAGGCTATACTCAAGCAATGGTTATCAAGAGACATTCTCACCAGTTGTAAAAATCACTACAGTCAAAACCCAGTTGACAGCAACAACAACAACCAAAAATTCGTATTTTCATCTAATTGATGTCAATGCAGCCTTTTTGCATGGAGATCTTCATTAAGAAGTTTACAAGCAGCTTCATCTAAGATTCAAGACTAACAAGCCAAATCAGGTTTGCAGATTAACGAAATCCCTATAAGGATTAAAACAAGCCAACATACAATGGAATAAGCTGATAAAGTCATTAGGGAAACAAGGGTTTGTTCAATCTAAGAATGATCACAGTTGTTCACAAAAGGGTCAGGAAAGTCCTTATTTCTTTTCTAGTTTATGTAGACGTCATAAAGTAGCCAGTCCAGATCTTCGGCTGATCCAGCAAGCTAAAGACAATTTACACAAATAGTTTACTATAAAAGATCTGGGTAGGCTGAGATATTTTTGGTCATTGAAGCTTCTAGAACACCTGAGGGCATTTCCATCCCTCAATGGAAGTACACCTTAAATATTTTACAAGAATATGAGTTTTGGGGGGGGGGGGGGGGGGGCAAGCCAGCCAAAACACCTATGGAATCCAAGCAGACTTTGCAGCATGGAGATTCAACTTTGCTAGATGACAATACTGCATACAGATCATTAGACATTAGTTGGAGAGCCGATTTATCTCACTTTCACCAGGCCTGGCATAGCCTTTGTAGTGCAACAACTAAGTCGGTTTTTGGATACACCTACTGAAAATCATATGAAGGTTGCTCACATGTTTTTGAGATACTTAAAAACCAATCCAGACCAGGGCATTTTCTTCCAAGCTACGAACCACCTTGTTCTTAAATGCTTCAATGATTTTGATTGGGCTGGTTGTTATGAGACAATGAGACCTGTTCAGGCTATATGATGTTTTGGGGAAAATGCTCACATATCATGGAAGGCTAAGAAGTAAACAACTATTATTAGACGTTCTTCAGAAGCTAACTACAGGGCTATGGCCAATGCTACTTTTGAAATTCAATGGCTTATTTACATTTTGCGGGATTTATTCCAGTTCAGCTACATGCTGTGTTATTTTGTGACAAGGCTAGTGCTCTTCACATTGCTCACAACCATGTCTTCCATGAGAGAACAAACACATTGAGCCTGATTGTCATGTTGTTAGAGACAAAGTAAAATCTAGCTTAATCAAACTCATGGTTGTTAACCCCAAGGAGCCGATCGCTGACATTCTTGTTGGAGATATCCCATGAAATGGGGTTAAAATGGTCAACTTTAGCGTGAATGTTGGATACGCTCCGGTGAGATTCACCGGGAGCTTATTACGTCTAAATATTCTACTCACGGAGTAGATAATGTTTGGCTTTGGAATCACTCGATTCGGATATCGGGTGAATGAGAAATTAATGCCTAAAGTTGGTTGAAAATGTGTTGGAGATAAGAGTTGAAGGGAGTACCTCAACTCAATATCCCACATTGGAAATATGGGAGACTTGAGCTCCATATATAAGGGCTAGTGTGGGATATTGAGTTGAGGTACTCCCATCTTTGCTGGTTTTTTTTTCTTAAAGCAATACCTTGATTTTGAATTTTGAATTTCTTGAGGTTGATGTTAAACTTTGGAATACTAAAAATGACTGTTATTATTTGTTCAATAGTTTATTATGTATGTGTATATTATTATTATTATTATTATTATTATTATTAGTATAATAATAATAATAATAATAATAATAATAATAATAATAATAATAATAATAATAATTATTATTATTATTATTATTGAAAAAATATGACTTGTAAGGACAAAGTGTTTGTCGTGATTAAGTGTTAAAAACTAGTGGAATTGAGCCGTGCAATGCACGGCGGACCCAACATAACTCGTTACCAACGATAATACTAAAGAGTAGACACCGAACGGAAAAAGTCGGCTCAAATCTAGAAGGCAGACTGTATTAGAGTATATATTTCGTATTTAGTCGTTGTATATTTATATTTAGTAATTGTATCTACTAGTTTATATCATACGTAGAATAGCTCGGTTCAACTCGCTTATTGTACTAGTATATATACTCTGTAAATTGTAATGCTTATGTATCAATACAATTATTCTTTCCACACTGATATGGTATCAGAGCCCTAGTATTCTTCTGCATTGCTTCTCACCAAATTCGCCCCCCCTTTTTTTTTTCTTTTCCCCCTGCCGATCCCCTTTCTTCCTCCTTTCTTCTCATTTTTCATTTTCTAATCGCAGCTTCTCTCCCCAAATTCCCTTTCATGGCTGATTTTCAACCCACCGTTTTCAATTCGGCAACCCAAACTCCGATCAAACTAGATCATTCAAATTACAGTATATGGAAATTGAAAATTGAGTCCCTCCTCTCTGGCTATGGCCACACAGGTTACATCGACGGCACCACCGCAGCCCCAACCAAAAATATCCGTGGTGATGCCGGTGCCACCAAGCCCAATCCGGAGTACGAGAAATGGAAACGACAAGATAGCTTAATTCTCCACATGTTAATTGCTTCCTTCACGCCTCAAGTCGTGGTTTTTCTGCGTGCTGCCACCACCGCCCATGATGCGTGGGAAATCCTCAAAAACACCTATGCCAAGACGTCCCGTGGTCGGGTTAGTTTGGTTCGCGAATCCCTAAAAGCCATCACCAAAGGTAACCAATCTGTTTCTGAATATATGTATGCTATCAAGAATAAAGCTGATGAGTTAGCACTTCTGGAAAAACCTGTTGATCATGATGAATTAGTTGAATTAATTTTTGAAAATATTGGTGATGAGTACAAGGACCTTGCTCGAGCCATTCAGGCTCGTGATAACCCGATTACCTTTGAGGAACTACACGAAAAATTGCTGAATTTTAAGGTCTCCCCCTCCGCCTCCAAACAGCCCTCGGTTTTTGCCCCTGCTGCCGCCCATGCTGCGGCTTATCAGCCCCAAAACTGGCGTAATTCAGCCTCCAACTGGCGTGGGTCAGCCCCTTTTCCACGCCCATATCAGCCCTCACCCACACCCCCAAATTACCCACCGTCCTACCCTCCACATGCCCACTACCGTGGGTTTAACCACCAGCCCCATCACCATAACCAACAGCCCCAATATCAGCCCCCTCTCTTTAATCCCAATAACCCCCAACGCACCCCAAAACCTTATGGTGGTCGGTGTCAATACTGTCAGGCTAATGGTCATTCCGCCAAATTTTGCCCTACTTTGCAATCCCTGCTTCATCAAGTTCCTTCCTCAAACCAAATTGGGCCCAATTACCGACCCCAAGCTCACATAGCCGAGGCCTTTGCAGCAGCCCCTCCGGCTCCGAACTCCCAACCGTGGTTAATGGACAGTGGTGCAAATCAACATATCACCAATGACCTGCAAACTTTATCTCTGCACACTCCATATTTAGGCCAAGATGATGTCATGGTCGGTGATGGCAATGGACTCAACATCACGCATACTGGTTCCACTTCTATTCCCTTATCTTTATCCCAATCTCTTAATTTACGCAATGTGCTTTGTGTCCCCAATATGTCCCGTAATTTATTGTCCATTTCTCAGTTATGTAAATCCTATAATGAATCTGTTGAATTCTTACCCACTGAATTTCTTGTGAAGGATATCCCCACGAAGACTACTCTTATCCGTGGCCCGGTCAAGAATGGCCTCTATGAGTGGCCATCTCAGCCAATTCTTGCCTTTGCAGCCAATAAAGCCACCTCCTCTGTTTGGCATCACCGTTTGGGCCATCCAGCTTCAGTTGTGTTTAATGTTCGGTAAAAACTAGTTTTAAAATTTATAAACCGAAACACCCCAAGTATAAGGATCGTAGTATAGGATGTTAACGGGTCGTCCTAAGGGAGTGGAATGTTTATCGGATCAAGGAACAATTATTCTATCGATTATGTCACGACTATTAACTAAAACTAAGATTTATACTAATTATGAATTAATGAACGATAAATACGATGAACGAAACTAAGACGATGAACGATGGCGGAACCTAAATTATGCTTAAAACAGTGAAAAACAACTATAATCTTAAAACAACTAAACTTAGCAATCAACGATTGATACGAACTATTTGGTTTATCAAATAATTAAAACAACGGCAAGGCAACGGGAATCCACCGATCAATCAACCCAACCCCAACTAGACGGCAGTTAAAGATATAATTTTTAGTAATGATCTATCACGAATTCGATTAAATTTCTCTAAACGAATTCTAGGGTTTCGTTCTCTTTTTCAAGTAAAACAAAACGACATGTAAAACAAGATCACGAGATTATTTCTAATACTCCTACTCAACTAACTATGATCAATCTCTTGAAACATAATCAATCGCATCAATTGAAAAGGTCACAACTTGAACAATATTTTCATATAAATTCAAAGCATAAAAGATGGTTTCATCGATCTCTCGATTCGAATAAAACGTAAACGATAAAAACAATATCCAATTGATAAAAAAACTATAACTTTACTCACTAAACATGTAGCAAAAATCTCTATAGTTGATGTTGATCGGTTTCATCCGTTGTCCCACCGCGATGTGCTTAGCCAACAACCATGATGTTGATCATGATCATTGGATGGGAAGAAATCATCTTCTAATTAGGCTCGAAAATTGCGGTGCTCTCTCGAAAAAGGCGGTTTGGAAATTATGTGTGAATAATGCGTGAATAATGAGGTGAGATTAGGGTTGCAATTGCCGCTGCTTTTATAAGGAAATAAGGCGGCTACACTCAAGGTCGGTGGTGAACGGACGTTTGCATAGAGTCCGAACTCTCGTATGTGAGTTAGCTCCCTGGACGTCGATCTAAACTTCTAAAATTCATATCTTGAGTTGTAGACCTCCAAAAATTATGATCCGAATGTCATAATTAAGCTCTCGGAAAACTCTACAACTTTCATTAAGGACACTTCTTCGAAAAAAACGCCTTTTTGATTAGCCCGTCGTATTACGAGTCGTTTTCGGGATTTTCCACTTACCCAAATTGATTAGCCACTTGATCACCATTTGAGTTGTACAAGTCCGATTGACGTAATTCAAAGTGCGTTGGAAAGCTCTTTCAAAGATCTACAGTTTTCATGAAGAAGTCCTCCCCCGAAAATGCCTCTAAGCTGGGTCAAATCTCCGTCGAAAATATGTAACGATTTAAGTACTTAGGAAAATTTGCTCCGTTGAACTCGTAAACTTGTGGCATCTTCTTCTAACCCTCTAAACACCTCTTTTAGACCGAAGATATGCATCTACAAGATATCCAAAATATTGCAAAGTGTAACAACATCCAAATAAACATAAAACCAACGATAAAAACACATAAATCGCCCACTTTTGCAATTTATTATCTTTAAACATCATTTGCTCGGTTTATCCTTTTGGCGAGTGATTTTCTATAAAAATCACTAAAACACGGGAGATAATGTTACGAAATAACTCGATAAAAACCATAAAATTAGTCGTAAACAACTCCCCCACACTTAGACTTTTGCTTGTCCCGAGCAAAACAATCAAAACTAGCTCACTTTATATGTAATCCAAATAGATCCCTAACTCACGTAACAAAATATACAACAACTATAGCAAGTAATACCAACATAGAGATAGATTCGGTGTGTGTAACAAGCCCTTTTCAATCTCCACAATCCTTTCAAACAAATATCTTTTCAAACAATTTAATGACTACCCTAGGTATAGACAGTAATTGCTCCACACAAAGTCTTCCCGAGCACTCAGTAGGATAATCCCTACAGCATATCTTTCAGTTTATACTAGGTATAAGATTAACGATAACCAAGTCTTTAATTTAATTTTTATACGCAAATTAGAATGAGCTCGTACCCGTCATAGTAGAATAGGATGTTTCGTGATAACACCCTACCTTACTCAAATCATAAGGTAGCTTCTTCTAACTCGTCGTGAGCTTTTAGTCATCATAGTGGTATAGGACATTTCGAGATAATACCCTACCTCACTCCAATCATCGACCGCTTCCGACATACCATTTAATCATGTGATTACTTAGAGATTTACGGTACGTGCGGTGGTAAATATTATTTTTCTAGTAAACACGGACCACCGAGCATAACACCTCAAGTAAACAATTTATTACTATTTCAAAGACTTAATCACGTTTCACTTATCACATTCAAACTTTCGGATATTCACGATGTACGCGTTCCGAACTTAGGTATCACTTCACCGTTACTATTAAGAACAAATCTCTCTAAGATAAATCACTAAAATAGTGAAAGGATACAGCTCAAAAGTTCTTGCTTCAATATCAAAGGCTTTCGTGAGTGTAAAATGAATACTATCTCAAATCAGTAAAAACATGCTATAATTATCTCACAAAGTCACATAAAATCATCGTCAGGAAACTACAACTAGCAAGCATTTGTTCCAATTACATGCTCAAGATTTACAATTATCCAAGTGTAAAAATTTTAAAATTTCACCATTTATCAAAGATCACAAATATTTACTCATACTGTCGAAAATAAAGCATGAATTGCACCCCCCCACACTTAAATCACATTATGTCCTCAGAATGTGCAAATAAAAGAAAAGAATACTTAGCTGGTTATGATGTGGTTGTCGGCTGTAGGTTGGCAGTGGTCAGGCCGTAGCATGAATAAACCGCTGCACTCGTATCAGGGACAGACAATACCGAAAGTAGAAGCTTGCAAACCTGCTCGAAAATATCTGCAACACTCGACATAACACATAATCTCGGGGTACACGGGGTATATGAGTAAACATGCACGCAAATAACGCATTCACAAATAGGACAAGGATAACCAACACACAAACACCAAGGTTCTATTCCTAATAAAATAAAAACTTAACTAAAAGGAATTAACTTAAGAGACTAGGCGCCTCCTAGTAGCGCTTCTTTTATGTCATTAGCTTGACACGATTTCAAAGTTAACCCGGATCGGGCCACTTTGGCTTACGTTGGCCACTTCCTCATCGGAATCGAATGAAGGACAGGGGTGTGACCACAACAACAGCAAGTCAAGTGCTCTACTAAGTGTTTGAACTTAACTCTCCAGATAGCACTGACACTTTTCTTCTTCTCGTTCTTGCGCAGAGTAAGCTTCGGTACACCGACATGTTCAGAAGGCTCGGAAGAAAGGTCCTCACGGGTAGAGGTAGGAATGTCATCATCCGAACTAAAGAAGTTGGATGGGATCTCATCGCGAATCAGAATATCAGGCACCTCAACTCTCTTTTGAAAGTACAAGGTCTCAGGCTTTTCTCTTGGTTGCCCAAAATACTTTTTGAGTCTTTGACCATTGACCTTGAAGGGTTGATCACCATACCCGTTTAACGTGATCGCTCCACTTGGATGAACATCGAGAATCTCAAAGGGACCAGACCATCTAGATTTGAGCTTACCGGCAAACAAATGGAGCCGGGTATTATAAAGTAAAGCCATATCACCCACTTTGAATTCTCGATCCTTGATCTTAGCGTCGTGGAGTATCTTAGTTCTTTCCTTACTGATCTTCGCATTCTCATATGCTCTGAGTCTAAATTCATCGAGCTCGTTTAATTGCAATAATCTCTTCTCCCCACAGAGCTGGCTATCGAAATTCAAGAATTTAATAGCCCAGTAAGCTCTGTGCTCAAGCTCGACTGGGAGATGGCAAGCTTTGCCATAGACCATTTGGAAGGGTGACGTGCCCATCGGGGTCTTAAACGCGGTGCGATAGGCCCAAAGCGCGTCATCCAACTTTAGACTCCGAGTTGGATCTATTTGAGTTCACGGTCTTTTCTAAAATCCTTTTAAGGCTCGGTTGCTTATCTCGACTTGGCCACTTGTTTGGGGATGATACGGTGTACCGATTTTATGTCTCACACCATATTTTTCAAGAACTTTATCAAGCGGCGCGTTGCAAAAATGAGTACCTTCGTCACTAATGAGGGCTCTACAGGACGACCAAATCGGTGAAGATATTCTTTTGCAAGAATTTCTTCACAACTTTGTGATCATTAGTTTGGGTGGCTATTGCCTCCACCCACTTGGAAACGTAGTCTACACAGACGAGAATGTACTTATTACCACAGGACGTTGGAAAGGGTCCCATAAAATCTATGCCCCAAACGTCGAAAACTTCGCATTCAAGAATGGGCTTAAGTGGCATTTCCATCCTACTACTCGCCGTCCGGTTCTCGGCACCTATCACAACCTTTACAAAAGGCTTCGCATCTTTAAACGAGTCGGCCGGTAGAATCCAAATTGAAGGATCTTTGCAACCGTCTTCGGTGTTCTATAATGGCCTCCGGTAGGACCGCTATGGCATTGTTCTAGAATATCCCACTGATCATGCTCCGGAACACACCTTCGAAGCAATCCGTCTTTACAGACTCTGAACAAATAAGGATCTTCCCATACGAGATATTTAAGATCAGAAAAGAACTTTTTCTTCTCCTGATACGTCATGTCTTCTAAATGACCACTCGCTAAATAGTTGACGTAGTCAGCATACCACGGCCTAACCGTTTCAAGCTTCATCAATTGCTCAGTCGGAAAATCAATGCCTATATCATTGTGATTCTCTGCACCCTCATTTACTAAGCGAGATAAATGATCACCACAATATTCTCACTACCTTTCTTATCTTTAATCACAAGGTCAAACTCTTGTAATATCAAAATCCATCGAAGTAACCTTGGTTTTGCATCTGCTTTGTCCATAAGGTAGCGTAGGGCTGCATGATCGGTCCATACAACAACTTGAGACCCTAGAAGATAACTTCTAAACTTGTCAATGGCAAAAACAACGGCTAAGAATTCCTTCTCGGTTGTGGTATAATTGCATTGAGCCGGGTTCAAGGTGCGGCTCGCATAATAAATGGGCCTGAACCTTTTATCTATTCTTTGACCTAAAACTGCGCCTACTTTGCGTAGTTAGAGGCATCGCATAATAATTCAAAAGGCTTAGTCCAGTCAGGTGCAACTAAAATAGGGGCACTGATAAGCTTGTCTTTCAGACAATTGAAAGATTCTTTGCACTTCGCATCGAACAAGAAATCTACATCATCTTTCAAAAGATTTGATAAAGGCTTGGCGATGGTAGAAAAATCTTTAATGAAACGCCTGTAGAAGCCAACATGACCAAGAAAACCTCGTACCTCTTTCACTGTCTTAGGGTACGTCATCCTTTCAATAGCTTCGACCTTAGCCTTATCAACTTGAATACCAGCATTGGACACCTTATGTCCCAAAACGATTCCTTCGTCTACTAGAAAATGGCATTTCTCCCAGTTAAGCACCAAATTTTTCTCAACACACCGTTGGAGTACCATATCTAGATTCTTTAAGATTTCATCAAAGCTATCGCCGTAGACTGAGAAGTCATCCATGAAGACCTCCATGCATTGCTCCACAAGTCCATCAAAAATGGCTAACATGCACCGTTGAAAAGTCGCAGGTGCATTGCATAAGCCAAAGGGCATTCTGCGGAACGCAAAAGTGCCTGATGGACACGTAAACGTAGTCTTCTCCTGGTCATTAGGGTCGATGGCTATCGGAAGTAACCGAATATCCATCGAGGAAACAATAATACTTGTGACCACTCGGTCTTTCAATAAGTTTGGTCAATGAAGGGTAAGGGGAAATGGTCTTTGGCGGTGACTTCATTCAATCTGCGATAGTCAATGCGGACTCTATAGCCGATCACAAGGCGTAAAGCTATCTCTTCCCTCTTTTCATTCTTTTCAACGGTGATACCCCCTTCTTTGGCACAACTTGGGTGGGGCTAACCCACTCACTATCGGCAATTGCATAGATGATTCCCATGTCTAACCACTTTATAACTTCCTTCTTGACAACCTCCCGTATATGCGGATTCACCTTCGCCGAGGTTGTCTTACTTTCTTAGCTCCTTCCTCCGTTCGGATTTTATGCATGCACACATCGGGGCCGATTCCTCTGATATCACCCACTTGCCATCCGAACGCGAGGATATTCTTTGCCAGCACTTTTATCAGCAGTGCTTCTTGCTCGGGCTCGAGTTTTGAAGAGATGATCAAGGGTAACTTATCACCATCCTTAAGAAAAATGTACTTAAGGTGTTGAGGAAGCGGTTTAAGCTCCAAGTCAATAGGTGGTTGTTCAATACTAGATTTTAAAGGGCCACCTTTTTCCTTTTGGGCTTGAAGTGGTTGACAGTAGAACACCTCATCCTCCCGAGGCATAACCCCAGAAAGATACTGGATAACATCATCCATAGGGATTCTTCTGTCTGTACGCCTTTCTCCTTCGATGCTTGATCATCTTTCTCAACTCTTCATCTTCTAGCTCCTCTGCTAGCTGTTCCCAATCATCAACCTCCCAATGAGTAGCTTCTCTCCAGAAATCCACTTCATCCCAACTACCCATCAGGGCTTCCTCTTCTACAGGGCTAAAGTCTTCCTGATGCAGCTCTTTGAAATCATCGTTCATTGCTGGGAATTTCCATGTTTCTTGTTCATTGACAGGCTGAGCAAGTTGTGAAGACGACTTGTCAGTGACTACGGCCTGTAATGAAATATAAGATGGTCCACAGTCAGCTTGATCTTCAATGTTTATAACTTCGAAAACACCTATCTCTGTCAGCTCTTCAGCTTCCTCAGATTTGGCATCTTCTTCGTCCTCATAAATTGCTTCAATGAACGAGATTTCTTCACTCAAAGTGTTCTCTAGACTTTTCCCTTGTGTAAAGGTAACAGATGTAGCATCAACTCTAAGTGTAATCTGACCCTTACAGAAGTCAATGAGGGCGGCAGAGGTGTCTAAAAAGGTCCGGCCTAGAATTAGAGGCATCTCCTTGTCAGGTGGGTAGTCTAAGATAACCCAGTCGGTAGGGAAAACCAAATGTTCAACATGAAGAAGAACATTAGTAACACAACCGGCTGCTGAGCGACTAGATCGGTCCACCATCTGCAGAGAAATAGGGCGTTCCCGCATTCTTTTATCTAAGCCGAGCTTTTTGCAGACGTTTAATGGCATCACATTTATGGAGGCCCCTGAGTCGCATAAGACGTTTTGGAACTTGTGGCCTTCAATCTCACAAGAGATTGAAGGTCGTCCGGGGTCACCTCGCTTAACAGCAACTTTCTGTGAAACCATAGAACAGTCTTCTCTTAATATCTCTTCTGCCATCCCTTGAAGCTTCTTCTTACTCCCACAAACTTCTTTGAGATACTTAGAGCACTTGGGCATTTCAGTCAATACCTCTGCTAGGGGTATACTCACTTTGGTGTCTCTAAGCATCCTCCTCACTCCGTCATATTGTTTGTCAAGAATGAGGGTATTCTCTTTCCTCTTTGGTGGATAAGGAAGGGCTTTATCATTGTCAGGGGAACAGCCACCTGACTTTTTAATGGCTTCCTCCTCCTTATCCTTCCATCTCACAAACTTTTCCTCCCTCATCTTTGTCAGGGGAACAACCACCTGACTTTTCCTCGAATCAGAATCATCCTCATCCCCCGAAGATTCGTCGTCATTAAGCTCCTCCTCACTGATGGTTTCTTCAGTATAAGATTTCTGATTGCCCCCTCCTGAACTTATTGCGTCAGGAGGGGCTGCTCGTTTCCCGACACCTTTCCGGGTCCCGCCTGCTTACCACTTCTCAAGGTAACTTCATTCAACTCTTGGTCTCCATACTCCCATTGAGGTGTGATGGCAGTGCAAACATTGATATCTGCTTTTGGATTTCTCTCGGTATAACTTGGAAGTTTACCGTGGGGTCTGCTTGCTTGCTGGTCTGCCATCTGCCCGACCTGTCTCTCTATTGCCTTGACACTAGTGGACAAGGTCTTCACCATATCTACTAGCTCATCAAACTTATGTTGAGGGACACATGAGGTGGTATGATTTTGATGTTGGCTTTGATTCCAACCACCTTGAGGTCTTTGGGAGTTGGGATTATGAGCTTGATTAACCACCCCAGGAGGTGGTCTTTGATAACCTGGGTTGAAAGAAGGGTTAGAATTGGATGGGCCAGGTGGTGCATTGGGACGTTGAAATCCAGAATAATTCCGGTTCTGATTGGAGTTTCCGAAGGTCTGGTTGAAATTCACTTCCTCAGTAATTTCATCTCCCGCCTGCATTCCCAGGTAGTTCACATCTGGCTGCCCTTGTTGCTTCTTTGCATTTGTAAAGTGGCTAGGCGCTTGCTAATTGCTTCCATTTGAGCAACTAACACCTTAGTCTCGGAATTGCTTGCGACGATTCTTTCTTATTAACATTGGTCTTCCTTGGAGTTGACCACATGTTATTCTTGGCTATGGTGTCGGCTACCCCGTAAGCGACATCATCACCTCCCCCAGGAAGGATCCATGGGCGATTGAATCAAGGAAATCTCTATTGGGTTGAGTAACACCACGATAGAATAATTCTAGTAGCTCATGTCTCTTTGTATCCATGGTTGGGGCACTTCCTCATCAACGATTTAATCTCTCCCATGCTTTCCCCACACTCTCACCATCAAGTTGTTCAAATGTGGCTATCTCCCTTTTCATGTCCATGATTGTCCCTGGTGAGACAAACTTCGAGCAAAGGCTCTTTTGACATCATTCCGGGAGCGGAGAGAATGATGGGCTAGAGATTTAAACCAACGGTTCGCTTCACCCTTGAGAGCAAACGGGAAGAGTTTTAACTTGACAATCTCGGAATCAACACCGGGATAGTGGCACGCTTCGCGATTTGAACGAAAGTGGACAAGAAGTCATGAGGATCTTCGTCGGCGGTGCCGTGAAAGGAACTATTCGGACCGGTCCTACCACTCCATTTTTCGGATCGAAATTAACTTGCCCCATTTCGGAGGGCGAATGGGTCTATGCCCTTCCGGGAAGTCTTGGTCAAGATAGGGAGCATAGGGGTCTTGGTTTAACTGGTTTAGGTTTGGTTTTGACGGAATTGTTGAAACCGATTATTTATGCCGACTTGTTGATTCTGTTGTTCTTTGTATTGCTTGCATCCGTTGAAGGATCGATTCATCTGGGCTTGAGGGTCTGCATTCGGGACTTCGTTAGCCATGATGTCTGGATTGGGAAAGAGCTTTCTCCTGATAATAGATCGCTCAGGCTCGGGATTAAAAATAAGAGGTCCCTTCTTGCTCCTGGTTTGCATAAACCAGAAGAGCAAAATGGAAAGAAATCAACCTTAGGGTTGATGAGAACGAAATGTAGAGGAAATTAGAGGGTTTAGAAAGAGAGAAGAGAAAAGAAGTGTCAATTGAAGAGAGTGAACTGGCGTTCAGTATGAGTGAACGCTCGTTTAGGAGAAATTCTGGAAGTGGACGGTCGTTCAGATCACTGAACTGGCGTTCAGAAGACAGATTGGGGGTAAACGGGCGTTTAGAGGCTGGACGAGCGTTCGGGAATCCAGACGCTCGTCTGATCAGCTTAAAACGATGCAGATAAGAAAAGAATAGCAGGAGGAAAGAAAGAAAAATTTTAAAAGATCTTGTAATCTACGCTAAATCTAAACAACAAAGAATAAAATAAAAATATAAGGCTAGAATAAAAATCTAAAGCTACGTATAAGGTTGCTAAAATAATAAAAATTTAACGTGAACAATAATATAAAATAAATATAAACTATGATAATTAAAATCAAATTTATAAAATCTAAAATCTAAAATTTAAAGTAAATCTAAAATATGACAATTAGAATTAACAGGTAAACACGAAAAAAAAAATAAAAAATAAAAAATAAAAAATAAAAAATAAAAATAAAAATAAAAAGACAGAAAAACTTATGAAAAATCTAAAATCTAAACTATGATAAAATGAAATAAAATAATAATAAAAAAAACGTAGCAATTAGATTATTACCTAAAAAAAATAGTATCAAAATAAAAATTGCACCTAGAAGAATCCGACAACCGTTACCGACTCCCCGGCAACGGCGCCAAAAACTTGTTCGGTAAAAACTAGTTTTAAAATTTATAAACCGAAACACCCCAAGTATAAGGATCGTAGTATAGGATGTTAACGGGTCGTCTAAGGGAGTGGAATGTTTATCGGATCAAGGAACAATTATTCTATCGATTATGTCACGACTATTAACTAAAACTAAGATTTATACTAATTATGAATTAATGAACGGTAAATACGATGAACAGTAACTAAGACGATGAACATAACGGGAACCTAAATTATGCTTAAAACAGTTGAAAAACAACTATAATCTTAAAACAACTAAACTTAGCAATCAACGATTGATACGAACTATTTGGTTTATCAAATAATTAAAACAACGGCAAGACAACGGGAATCCACCGATCAATCAACCCAACCCCAACTAGACGGCAGTTAAAGATATAATTTTTAGTAATGATCTATCACGAATTCGATTAAATTTCTCTAAACGAATTCTAGGGTTTCGTTCTCTTTTTCAAGTAAAACAAAACGACATGTAAAACAAGATCACGAGATTATTTCTAATACTCCTACTCAACTAACTATGATCAATCTCTTGAAACATAATCAATCGCATCAATTGAAAAGGTCACAACTTGAACAATATTTTCATATAAATTCAAAGCATAAAAGATGGTTTCATCGATCTCTCGATTCGAATAAAACGTAAACGATAAAAACAATATCCAATTGATAAAAAAACTATAACTTTACTCACTAAACATGTAGCAAAAATCTCTATAGTTGATGTTGATCGGTTTCATCCGTTGTCCCACCGCGATGTGCTTAGCCAACAACCATGATGTTGATCATGATCATTGGATGGGAAGAAATCATCTTCTAATTAGGCTCTGAAAATTGCGGCTGCTCTCTCAGAAAAGGCGGCTGGAAATTATGTGTGAATAATGCGTGAATAATGAGGTGAGATTAGGGTTGCAATTGCCGCTGCTTTTATAAGGAAATAAGGCGGCTACACTCAAGGTCGGTGGTGAACGGACGTTTGCATAGAGTCTGAACTCTCTGTATGTGAGTTAGCTCCCTGGACGTCAGTCTAAACTTCTAAAATTCATATCTTGAGTTGTAGACCTCCAAAAATTATGATCCGAATGTCATAATTAAGCTCTCGGAAAACTCTACAACTTTCATTAAGGACACTTCTTCAGAAAACGCCTTTTTGATTAGCCCGTCGTATTACGAGTCGTTTTCGGGATTTTCCACTTACCCAAATTGATTAGCCACTTGATCACCATTTGAGTTGTACAAGTCCGATTGACGTAATTCAAAGTGCGTTGGAAAGCTCTTTCAAAGATCTACAGTTTTCATGAAGAAGTCCTCCCCTGAAAATGCCTCTAAGCTTGGTCAAATCTCCGTCGAAAATATGTAACGATTTAAGTACTTAGGAAAATTTGCTCCGTTGAACTCGTAAACTTGTGGCATCTTCTTCTAACCCTCTAAACACCTCTTTTAGACCGAAGATATGCATCTACAAGATATCCAAAATATTGCAAAGTGTAACAACATCCAAATAAACATAAAACCAACGATAAAAACACATAAATCAGCCACTTTTGCAATTTATTATCTTTAAACATCATTTGCTCAGTTTATCCTTTTGGAGAGTGATTTTCTATAAAAATCACTAAAACACGGGAGATAATGTTACGAAATAACTCGATAAAAACCATAAAATTAGTCGTAAACATTTAATAAAATAATTAGTCAAAATGCTTTGGAGACATCTTCATCCGATTTTTCTCATTGTTCAGCATGTTTAGAAAATAAGAGTCATAAACTCCCCTTTACATTATCTACTTTATCCTCCTCCCGTCCACTTGAAGTATTGTTCACTGACTTGTGGACTTCCCCTGTTTTATCTGCTGATGGCTACAAATATTATCTTATTTTTGTTGATCATTTTACCCGTCATATCTGGTTTTATCCGTAGTCTGATGTTGAGGGTACCTTTATTCGTTTTCGTGCAATAGTTGAAAAATATTTTGCCCAACCCATTAAAGTACTTTATTCTGATAATGGCGGTGAGTACATTGGTATGCGTGATTATCTTGCCACTCATGGCATTTCCTTTTATACCACACCTCCCCACACCCCGGAACACAATGGGATCTCTGAACGACGACACATGCACATTGTTGAAACGGGTCTAGCACTCCTTACTCATGCGTCTTTACCTAGTACCTTCTGGCCCTATGCCTTTGCCACTGCTGTTTACCTCATAAATCGCATGCCCACCCCGGTCCTTAACATGCAATCCCCCTACGCATCTATCTTTCAAACCTCCCCTAACTACCAAAAACTACGTGTCTTTGGCTGCCTCTGTTATCCATGGCTTCGTCCATACACTGATCACAAACTCCAGTCTCGCTCTAAACCCTGCATCTTTCTTGGGTATGCCCTCAACCAGCATGCCTATTACTGTTTTGATCCGGCTACCTCTCGTCTATATGTGTCCCGCCATGTCATATTTGTTGAATCTGTCTTTCCCTCTCTCCCTTCCGCCACTTCCTCCACTCCCACGGACTCTCTGGTTCTCTCAGACTGGCTTCCCACACCTCCCTCCATCCCAGCACCACCTACGGCTCTATCATCTCCACCCCTCTCCCCATCTCTCACTCCCTCTCCTTCTCCTCCCCTTTCACCTCCCGCGGCATCCCCACCTCCTCCACCACCACCACCACCTCCTTCCCATTCTATGCGCACTCGCTCCCAAAACAACATTCATAAACCCATTCAAAAGCTCAACCTACACGCTCAAGTATCCTCTTCCTCTTCCTCTGAACCCACCACCGTTGCTCAAGCCTTGAAACTGCCTGAATGGCGAAATGCAATGCAAGAAGAGTATGATGCTTTGATGCGCAATAATACCTGGGATCTTGTTCCTTACGATCCAAATCTTAACATCATAGGCACAAAATGGATTTTTCGCCTTAAACGCAAATCTGATGGATCCATTGATCGTTACAAGGCCCGACTTGTTGCTAAGGGCTTTGCTCAACGTCCGGGAATCGATTATTATGACACATTCAGCCCGGTCGTCAAACCTATCACTATTCGAGTTGTTCTTACTCTTGCTCTCACGCAGGGGTGGTCCCTTCGACAGTTGGATATTAACAATGCTTTCTTGCAGGGCAGTTTAAAAGAAGCGGTGTATTTAGCTCAACCGGCTGGTTTTGTTGATACTTCTCGTCCTAATCATGTTTGCAGGCTTCACAAAGCCATCTATGGTCTTAAACAAGCCCCTCGGGCTTGGTATGATGAGCTGAAAAAGTTTTTGACCATGTGCAATTTCAAACACTCCCTGGCGGATACACCCTTTTTGTTTATCATCATGGTGCCTTAATTATATATGTTCTTGTCTATGTTGATGACCTTATTGTCACAGGCAATAATTCTGCAGCTGTTGAATCATTTATCCAACGCCTAGGCTCTCGTTTTGCTCTCAAGGATTTGGGTACCTTGTCATATTTTCTCGGGATTGAGGTTGCTCCCAACAAAGAAGGCTTGGTTTTATCTCAATCACGGTATGTCACGGAGCTTCTCACTAAATTGAACATGCAGGATGCTAATCCTACTACCACACCGCTCCCTACTGACATTTCCAATTTGAAGGCCAATGTTGGCATTCCTATGGATGACCCTTCTACGTATCGTATGGTTGTCGGTAGTCTGCAGTATCTTATTTACACCCGTCCTGACATAGCGTTTGCGGTAAATAAACTGTCCCAATTTATGCATTCGCCCACTGATATTCACTGGTCCTTTGTCAAGCGTCTCGTTCGCTATCTTGCTGGCACATCCAATTATGGCATTCAATTATTTCGTCACTCACCTCTCATTCTTCATGGTTTCTCCGATGCTGACTGGGGCGGGGATAAGGACAACTATGCTTCCACCAGTGCTCATGTGATCTATCTTGGCCGAAATGCTGTTGCCGGGAGCTCTAAGAAACAATCGACCATTGCACGCTCCACTACTGAGGCTGAATACCGGGCTGTTACGGATGCCACTGCTGAGCTCAATTGGCTAACTTTTCTTCTCCATGACCTTCATGTTCGGCCCCCAGGCACACCGGTGATTTTTTGTGATAATCTTGGCACTACCCAATTTTGCCTCAATCCGGTATTTCACTCGCGCATGAAGCATGTTGCAATTGATTACCATTTTATCCGCGATCAGGTTCAACAGGGGATGTTGCTTATTTCTCATGTCAATGCTCGTGATCAGTTGGCCGACTGCCTCACAAAATCCTTACCTACGACTGATTTTCTTCATCAACGCGACAAGTTAGGCCTCCTCCTCGTCCTACTTGAGGGGTGGTATTAGAGTATATATTTCGTATTTAGTCGTTGTATATTTATATTTAGTAATTGTATCTACTAGTTTATATCATACGTAGAATAGCTCGGTTCAACTCGCTTATTGTACTAGTATATATACTCTGTAAATTGTAATGCTTATGT
The DNA here is from genome assembly GCA_036785695.1 of Gentiana straminea. Lineage (NCBI taxonomy): Eukaryota > Viridiplantae > Streptophyta > Magnoliopsida > Gentianales > Gentianaceae > Gentiana > Gentiana straminea. The sequence continues at coordinate 11,176,891 of JAVUPR010000300.1, read as the reverse complement.
ATCAATACAATTATTCTTTCCACACTGATAGACTGAACGTAATGGAAATGGTGCCGCTTTAATGGAGTGATGCTATAATGAAGTGAGTCCCTCACACACACACACACACACACACACACACACACAAACGAAGTGAGACACATCACGGCATTTCTAATGAAAATAGCATACTTTTCAGAGGTAGAAGGCATTTCCATAGCCTGGAAAAACCTAGATATAAGCTACGTTTTTAAGTCTTAGGTATACACCCACAGAAAGGATCAACAGATATACATACATAAAGTCAACTATGAACATAACAACCAAACACATGAGAGAGGAGTGCATCACCTCAAATTCCCAGCAGATGTGTATTTCTCAAGCCTTATATGTTAATAGAAACATATAATGCCTGATGTTATGTTGTTCGAAATAATAAAAATATTCAATGTCATGCCAAGAGTGATTTATAGGGCGCTGAGAGTAATCGTTGTGCCGTGAGTAATTTCGTTGTGCCGATGGAAGCCACATAAATACATCATACATTCTTACACGACCAATAAGTTAAATATAGCTAGCCAGATCAAATATAAAAAATGATTCTTCAAGTAAACTCAGAATAAATAGAGGCGGGTTCTACGGGTTGTATTGTCACTACCATTTTACTATTGACACTTTTTTTTATAAATATTTTTCATTTACTTCAACGCACCACCAAATCGTTGTTTGACACCGTGTTACGCGAGGTAGACCCACCGACCTTTTTTTTTCGCTGACAACGTCAGCGAGTCTGACGTTATGCGCCAATGACAAATTTGTAACTGTAAAATCAGTGTCACCGACGTTTAGATTGAAAACCAACAACAGTTTCAGCGGCGCTCGTAATGTATACGGGTGTCGGTTCCACTGACGTTATGCTATTCGAAATAATAAAAATATTCAGTGTCGTGCTGATAGGAGTCAACTTTACGTGACTCCGCTACATTGTTTGGCCTCCGTTTACCACATTTTCAGCACATTTTTGGATGATTTAGACCACTTTCGGGGTAATATTGTGAGTTCCTAGCACGGGGGGTAATTCCGTCATTTTTTGATAGTTTACCACCCCTTTTTGATGATATTGACCCCATTCCTGAGCACGTTTACCCTTTGGAATGTTTTGGTTGTTTTTGGTTATTGTGATGATGTAGGGTATTGGTGTCTCGATGACCCGAAAGGCAATGGTTTACAATGAGAAACATGACCGAGGCGAGAAAAGAGGTGGAAAAGGGAGAAAAAGTGAAGAATTGGTGGCACGGGGTCCAAACGCACGTTTGGAACCCTCAAACCGACGTTCCGGGTCCCCAAACTCGCGGCGTTCCAAGCCCAAACCGGCGTTCCGAGTTGCCGAGAGTCAAACGAGTTCAGCCCCTTCAAACGCTGGTTTAGCAACTACCCCAGACGTGCGTTCCAGGCCACTCAAACGCACGTTCCCTACCTTCAAACGTGCGTTCCCAGCTCCTCAAACGCACGTTCCCTACCTTCAAACCCGGCGTTACGCACGACAAAAGCCCTAAGGCCGCCGAATTTCAAGCGAACGCACGTTCCACTCATCGAAACCGGCGTTCGAACCAAAATCTGCGGGGATTCTCCCTCCACCTATAAATACCCCCCTTAGCCCATTTTGGGATTATTATTCATCTTCTTAGCCAAACTCTACCCCCTTCATAGCTCGAATTTTGTAATAGCTTAGAACATGATAATTTTATGTAGATCAAACATATCTTAGCTTAATCTTTTCATTTCTTAGATTAGATTTTCATTCCAAACAACAAGTCTCCTACTTTTTGGTGATTCTCTATTTTGTACTTTCTAGCTCAAACTCGAATTTACGCAATTTAATGGTATAGTTCTCTTCTCTTCTACTTGTTATGGCTCTTATTCTTGTTTTGTGCATGTTTTGATTAGTATAATGAGTAGCTAATCCCTTTTCATAGTCGAATCATGTGAAATTTGGTGAAATCACCCCTTGGGTGATGAAATTGGGAGTGGGTAGTGCTTTTTATCATTATATCTTGCATATTTCATGTCTTAGAACTTGTTATAACGGATTTGGGCTAGATTGATCACCTAGGTCAAAATCACACACATTACTCTTGAGAGTTGTTCAGAGAGAGGGATGTGGGAAAAAGGTTCTAGGGTCGTATTGTAGTGCGAGGTTACTCGTTTTTAACGTTTAAACGGCTCTCGTGCATGATTGTCTTGTGAATGAACCTCTCTTAGGGAAGGTTAGTTGACTAGGCTCAAGGTGTTGGGGAAGAGTTGTTCGAGAACCTAGCACCGGGATTAGGAGTTCGTACCCGTGGAATTGAATGTAAGAGTTCGTTTGTTTAATGCACACTCCCGGTTTTGTCATTCCTTGGGGTGAAACTAGCTATTTTGATCATGATTCGGCTATGTCCCTTAATCAATCTTTACAACCTAGTAGTACAATCTTCTCTCTTTCTTTATATCTTTAGACTCGTTAGTTAGAATCACTAGTGTCGTTGTAGTAACAAAACCTTAAAACTTTGATCACCTAGACTAAGCATTACGTTCACTTTGGTACTTGCAAGCACGATTCCTTTGGGTTCGACCTCGTACTCCTGTAGCTATTCTAGCAATCGACTGGTACACTGCCGGTTAGAGAGTTAGTTTACCCACGGTTTCGAGTCTTTATAAATTGTTTTTGTTGGGTGGATTTTAGCTCAATCAAAATGACAAAAACAATTTATAAAGACTAGAAACCGTGGGTAAACTAACTCTCTAACCGGCAGTGTACCGGGTCGATTGCTAGAATAGCTACAGGAGTACGAGGTCGAACCCAAAGGAATCGTGCTTGCAAGTACCAAAGTGAACGTAATGCTTAGTCTAGGTGATCAAAGTTTTAAGGTTTTGTTACTACAACGACACTAGTGATTCTAACTAACGAGTCTAAAGATATAAAGAAAGAGAGAAGATTGTACTACTAGGTTGTAAAGATTGATTAAGGGACATAGCCGAATCATGATCAAAATAGCTAGTTTCACCCCAAGGAATGACAAAACCGGGAGTGTGCATTAAACAAACGAACTCTTACATTCAATTCCACGGGTACGAACTCCTAATCCCGGTGCTAGATTCTGAACAACTCTTCCCCAACACCTTATGCCATGTTAACTACCCTTCCTTTTAGAAGATTCACTAACAAGACATGATACGCACTAGAGCCGCTTAAACGTTAAAACGAGTAACCTCACTTTGGGCCCGGGCTTAACAACTAAGCCTGGTCTACGCCGCGATCCTAGAACCCCTTTTCCCACACCCCTCTATCTGAACAACTCTCAAGAGTGATGTGTGTGATTTTGACCTAGGCAGCTAATCTAGCCCAAATCCGTTATAACAAGTTCTAAGACATGAAATATGCAAGATATAATGATAAAAAGCACTACCCACTCCCAATTTCATCACCCAAGGGGTGATTTCACCAAATTTCACATGATTCGACTATGAAAAGGGATTAGCTACTCATTATACTAATCAAAACATGCACAAAACAAGAAATAAGAGCCATAACAAGTAGAAGAGAAGAGAACTATACCATTAAATTGCGAAAATTCGAGTTTGAGCTAGAAAGTACAAAATAGAGAATCACCAAAAAGTAGGAGACTTGTTGTTTGGAATGAAAATCTAATCTAAGAAATGAAAAGATTAAGCTAAGATATGTTTGATCTACATAAAATTATCATGTTCTAAGCTATTACAAAATTCGAGCTATGAAGGGGGTAGAGTTTGGCTAAGAAGATGAATAATAATCCCAAAATGGGCTAAGGGGGGTATTTATAGGTGGAGGAGAATCTGCATTTTGGTTCGAACGCCGGTTTCGAATGAGTGGAACGTGCGTTCGCTTGAAATTCTCAGCGCTTAGGGCTTTTGTCTTGCGAACGCCGGTTTGAAGGTAGGGAACGTGCGTTTGAGGAGCCGGGAACGCACGTTTGAAGGTAGGGAACGTGCGTTTGAGTGGCCCGGAACGCACGTCTCGGGTAGTTGCTAAACCCGGCGTTTGAAGGGGCTGAACTCTGTTTGACTCTGGCAACTCTGGAACGCTGGTTTGGGCTTGGAACGCCGCCGGGGACCCGGAACGCCGGTTTGAGGGTTCCAAACGTGCGTTTGGACCCTGTGCCACCAATTCTTCACTTTTTCTCCCTTTTCCACCTCTTTTCTCGCCTCGGTCATGTTTCTCATTGTAAACCATTCCAAAGGGTAAACGTGCTCGGGAATGGGGTCAATATCATCAAAAAGGGGTGGTAAACTATCAAAAAATGACGGAATTACCCCCCGTGCTAGGAACTCACAATATTACCCCGAAAGTGGTCTAAATCATCCAAAAATGTGCTGAAAATGTGGTAAACGGAGGCCAAACAATGTAGCGGAGTCACGTAAAGTTGACTCCTATCAACCACCCCACACTTAGCCTTTGCTCGTCCTCGAGTAAAATAGGCGTTTTAAAACAATTCAAGGGATTCAACTTGTGGTGTAGATGTTACTTCCACATTCTCTTGGCAATCAAAAAAATTGAAGAACACGAATAAGTACACGTAGGTGCAACATCATCAAGAAAATGGAGTGTGTGTGGTGCAAAGCTAGAACCAAGTACTCAAAAAGATTGTTGGGGCTTGAATCTCAACCAAAAAGTCTACCAATCGTTTCATAATCACGAGCCTCTCCACTAATCTGGTTTACTAAGTTTGGACACGATCGGGCAGGACTTGAGCGGTTATAACGTTAGGCTAGGGTGATTTCGGTTAGTCGAAAGGGGTATTTTGGGAACTGGAGAAAAGAAGTACGAGTGAACCTAATCAACCAAGTACCAACTCATCTTTATCATGCAAACCACCCAAAACTCCTTTTTGATCAACTTTGACATTTTGGGAACCATAGGTTACCAGTGCACCCGAACTCATTGCCAAACTCGACTATGTTTCAAGTGTCGTGAGGTGAGTTCAAGCACACTAGCACCTATCTCACTATCCCAACTCTAACATCATAAAAATTTATCATTGAGCTCCTTACTTTGACTCCACGCCTTTATTTCTATGTACATCCTCTCTCTTTTTTTTTCTTTTTTTTTTTAATTTTTTTTTAAGGAAGAGATAGAAGAAGAGATTTTCTTTTCTTTTGGCCCAAGAGCCGAACACCAAGCCCAAACGAGCTCCTCAACACTTTATAGCTCAAAACGAGAAACAACAACCCAATCAAAAACATCATCTCCCCCACCCCACACTTGCCTTAGCAAGTGTGGTCTAACAGAAGACTAAGTCCACTCGTCGGGTATAAAATGAAGGAAATGTGACCATAATAAGGCTCAAGGGTAGGTTTCTGACTAAGTAACAAAACGGCTATAAGCGAATGGTGGTCAGACCATTCTATCAAGGCTGAGAGGGGCTACGAAGGGTAAATGTTCCGGTTAAGGCTTATTTGGCTATGGTAGGGTCAAGAGAACGCCAAAACCGTCATCCCATGTCCTACTTAGGTAAACCTATGACATTTCGTCTCAAGGCTAGTGATATGAAAGGTGGTAGCAATCAAATTGTGCACAAAGTGTAGCTTTCGTGAAAGTAATAAACTTCATTCTCAAGATAATATCAAACCGCAATGCACATGTTCGGGGTCCCCACTAAGGTGATCACCACTCGATTGTGAAAATAACACACACAACACGGTGTTGAAAACACTTGAAAAATTTTAAAAATTGCCCAAAATCGACTCGAGCCCGGTCATAGGCCAAGCATACCATATTTATAGGTCATAGGCCAAGCATACCATATTTATAGCACATTTAACAACAAAAACAAGAAAGCGGCTAAGTCTCCCACCCCACACTTAAACGAAACACTGTCCTCAGTGTGTGAGAGATAAAAAGAGTAAAAAGACTTAGCTGTTTGACCAAAACCCGGCAGAAAGGCGCACTTTAGCCCACGTGACATCTTCTAGTAAGCTCCATCTCGAGTACCTGAACACCATGTAGACAGAAAACAAGGCAAACGCATGCACGGGAAAAGTCCACGTGCCAAAAGATGGTGATAGATACGAGATATATAAAAATAGAAGCCATGCCACAAAGAAAGTATCAGAGCACATCAACCATACTAGACGGGAATCGAACTGGATGTAAAGATAATCAAAAGAAACACAGAGCATCCACGCATAAAATAAGGCCACAGAGGCTCACATAAAAACATTCACGTCTAAGTATAAAAGCAAGAACCAAAAGGAAGCTCTCACCCCAACCTCTCTTTTTCAAGACAAAACTCTACCCTCTTGCAACCAAAGACTATTTCAAAAACATAATTATTACCAAAAAGGTGGGTTGCCTCCCACAAAGCGCCTTTGTTTTATGTCGTTGGCTCGACCAAGTGGCTTATACGGTGCCAATTTTTTCAAAGTTATACTATTGGCACAGGCGAGAAAAAGTAGAAGTGCTTTGTTTAACGTCGTTAGCATCGACGTAGTGGCGCTATACGGACTCATACCACAAAAGACTCAAAACAACCATTCAAAAAAAAAAAAAAATTTATTTCAAACATGTATCACCAAAACCATCAACCGAAATCCGAACTCAAGAATATCAACAATTCAAGGAGAATGAGCATAGCAAGCATAGGGGAAAACGAGTTCACTAGGAACTTACCGCGCATGGCTCTTGGGAATCCCCTTTCGTTGAAATCCGCCATCATCCTCTTCTTGAAATTACCATCCCATGGTAGTTGTTCCCTTTCATAAATCTTGTGAGCTTTATCTACCGGAGAGTAAAGAATGTAGTAGTCCGGGACCGGTATGCTAATAACCTCCAAATCTTCCGGTAACTCTACCATGGATGTCATACCAAGCTCATGAGATTTCATCACACACTCCAAAATTGCATCATCATACACTTCAATCGGGAGTGGTGGTGAAATGGGCGATCCCGTCTTCTCTTCAAACTCAGAATCCGGTTCTTCAAAAAATGTGCTCAAATCTATCATACACTCCTCCAAGTCATCGTCTTGCATTTCTTCGGGAGGCGGTGTAATAGACAAACATTTCACCTCTTCCATCTCTTCTTCATCCCAAAACGAGCTACTTTCATCACCAAAGATTTCATGTTGAGTCTTAGCAATGGTTGGTTCCACCATACATTCCACCAAGGCATCATCAATGTTCACATCAGGAAGTGAGGGTGTAATCGGAAGAATGTGAAACTTACCACGAGTCAAACTCCACAAGAGGAACCTCTAGTGACATGGGCGATCCCAACTCAATCTCTAGCTCGGAAAACGCTTCATCAAAATAAAAATCATCATCCTCTCTCTCCGTTTTCCTTGAATGAGCCTCTTCTCGCTCTTTTCTCACGGCTTCTAGCTCCTTTCTTGTTTCTTTTTCTTTCTCCAACCTCCTCTTTTCATCTAGTTGCACCACTCGATCTTTAAGATTTTGCAAAGATTCCTCTTGTTGGTCCAACAATTTCTCATGATATGCATCTTCAATCTTTTCCCCTACCGACTTCATCTCACCCGGTTTCTTGCGTCTTGGCCCTCTTCTTGTCTCGGAATCATAAAGCCTTGTAGCTTCCGCAATCCGTTCAATTTGGTCAAACGCTCGATCAGGTTGTAGCATCATTAAATCACCGCCGCTTGAAGCATGAAGTCGGTTTTGCATATCTTGATCAAGTCCCCTCAAGAAACAATGGACTTGGTCCCCAAGAGTGACTCCATGTACGGGACATTGGCGCAACAAGGCCTTATACCGTTCCCATGCCTCGAGTAGTGACTCGTCTTCATAAGCATCAAAGGTCATGATTGCCTCTTTCAAATCAAAAACTTTTCCCGGTGGATAATATTTAAGCAAAAATGTGCGCACCACCTCGGTCCAAGTGTGTAGGGAGTCATGCCTTAAGGAGTCATACCACGCCCTTGCTTGGTCTTTTAGAGTGAATGGGAACAAAAGTAGCTTGATTGCCTCTTCACTAACACCTTCCATCCTTATAGTCCGACACACCTCGAGATAATGATCTAGGAAGAAATAAGGATTTTCGATTTCCGTCCCTCTAAAGGTTGAGTTGTCCCTAATCATATTGATAATATTTTTCCCAATACTCATAGTGTTGGCGGTGATCGGGGGCAACCTTATCGGACTATGCCCCACCAAGTCGGCCCGTGGCATGACCAAATCTCTACAAGTCCGCACATCTCCTTGATTCGGTGCCGGATTGGGAGTTTGCATATGAGCTTGCATTAATGCTTGAAATCGCTCTTGTACTTGATTCATGAGCCAATTCATAGCATTCGGGTCCATCGGTGGCATTGCTCCACCTTGTCCTTTCCCTTGACAGCTTACCCTTTGTTGAACATTGTTACTTAAGGATTGGCCTTGAGCTCGATTAGTAACTCCTTGACCTCCCCCGATAGAAGGGTGTTCCACAAAAACTTGGCCTCCACGACCAACTTGATTAGTGTCTTGGTCCATTCCCGCTTGTTCCGGACTCAAACCTTCAAATCTAGCAATCAAATTCCCAACTAGAAGGCCCCTTCCTCTTTGTTTAGCAAAGGTCTCCATTCTAGCAATGTAAGGTTCAAGCGGTTCCCAAAAACTCCGGGCAATGCACTACAAAACACCAAACAACAAGAAAACAATAAAATAAAACCTAGGCCCAAGCCTTCGGTTCACTTGCAAGATATCACAAATAGCACACATTTCCCCGGCAACGGCGCCATTTTGATTGAGCTAAATTTCACCCCAACAAAAACAATTTATAAAGACTCGAAACCGTGGGTAAACTAACTCTCTAACCGGCAGTGTACCGGGTCGATTGCTAGAATAGCTACAGGAGTACGAGGTCGAACCCAAAGGAATCGTGCTTGCAAGTACCAAAGTGAACGTAGTGCTTAGTCTAGGTGATCAAAGTTTTAAGGTTTTGTTACTACAACGACACTAGTGATTCTAACTAACGAGTCTAAAGATATAAAGAAAGAGAGAAGATTGAACTACTAGGTTGTAAAGATTGATTAAGGGACATAGCCGAATCATGATCAAAATAGCTAGTTTCACCCCAAGGAATGACAAAACCGGGAGTGTGCATTAAACAAACGAACTCTTACATTCAATTCCACGGGTACGAACTCCTAATCCCGGTGCTAGGTTCTGAACAACTCTTCCCCAACACCTTATGCCATGTTAACTACCTTTCCTTTTAGAAGATTCACTAACAAGACATGATACGCACTAGAGCCGCTTAAACGTTAAAACGAGTAACCTCACTTTGGGCCCGGGCTTAACAACTAAGCCGGGTCTACGCCGCGATCCTAGAACCCCTTTTCCCACACCCCTCTATCTGAACAACTCTCAAGAGTGATGTGTGTGATTTTGACCTAGGTAGCTAATCTAGCCCAAATCCGTTATAACAAGTTCTAAGACATGAAATATGCAAGATATAATGATAAAAAGCACTACCCACTCCCAATTTCATCACCCAAGGGGTGATTTCACCAAATTTCACATGATTCGACTATGAAAAGGGATTAGCTACTCATTATACTAATCAAAACATGCATAAAACGATAAATAAGAGCCATAACAAGTAGAAGAGAAGAGAACTATACCATTAAATTGCAGAAATTCGAGTTTGAGCTAGAAAGTACAAAATAGAGAATCACCAAAAAGTAGGAGACTTGTTGTTTGGAATGAAAATCTAATCTAAGAAATGAAAAGATTAAGCTAAGATATGTTTGATCTACATAAAATTATCATGTTCTAAGCTATTACAAAATTCGAGCTATGAAGGGGGTAGAGTTTGGCTAAGAAGATGCATAATAATCCCAAAATGGGCTAAGGGGGGTATTTATAGGTGGAGGGAGAATCCTGCAGATTTTGGTTCGAACGCTGGTTTCAGATGAGTGGAACGTGCGTTCTGCTTGAAATTCTGGGCAGCTTAGGGCTTTTATCTTGCAGAACGCTGGTTTGAAGGTAGGGAACGTGCGTTTGAGGAGTTGGGAACGCACGTTTGAAGGTAGGGAACGTGCGTTTGAGTGGCTGGAACGCACGTACGGGGTAGTTGCTAAACCGGCGTTTGAAGGGGCCGAACTCTGTTTGACTCGGCAACTCGGAACGCCGGGTTTGGGCTTGGAACGCCGGTTTGGGGACTGGAACGGCGGGTTTGAGGGTTCCAAACGTGCGTTTGGACCCCGTGCCACCAATTCTTCACTTTTTCTCCCTTTTCCACCTCTTTTCTCGCCTCGGTCATGTTTCTCATTGTAAACCATTGCCTTTCGGGTCATCGAGACACCAATACCCTACATCATCACAATAACCAAAAACAACCAAAACATTCCAAAGGGTAAACGTGCTCGGGAATGGGGTCAATATCATCAAAAAGGGGTGGTAAACTATCAAAAAATGACGGAATTACCCCCCGTGCTAGGAACTCACAATATTACCCCGAAAGTGGTCTAAATCATCCAAAAATGTGCTGAAAATGTGGTAAACGGAGGCCAAACAATGTAGCGGAGTCACGTAAAGTTGACTCCTATCACGTGCCAAGAGTGATTTATAGGGTACCGAGAGTAATCGTGGCACCATGAGTATTTTCGTGTTGCCGATAGAAGCCACCTAAATACATCATACATTATTACGCGACCAATAAGTTCAATTTAGCTAGCTAGAGCAAATATAAAAAATGATTCTTCAAGTAAACTCAGAATAAATAGAGGCGGGTTCTATTGGCACTACCATTTTACGATTGGCACCATTTTTTTTATATTAAATTTCATTTAATTTTACACACCACATAAATATTTTGGCACCACGCTACGTGCGTTATAGCTACCGACATTTTGTCTCGCTCACAACGTCAGTGGATCTGACGTTGTGCAACAATGTCACATTTATAACTGTCAATTCAGTGAGACCAACGTTTGGACTGGAAACCAACGTCAGTTTCAGTGGTACCGACGCAAATGGGCGTCGGTTCCACTGGCGTTATGTTCTTCAAAATAATAAAGATATTCGATATGGTGCCAAGAGTGATTTATAGGGCACCGAGAGTAAGCCGTGAGTATTTTCGTGGTCCCGATATTTCTTCGGTCACTTTTATTTTTTTTTTTTTGTTGTTATATTTTATTGCTAGACTTGCCCCATCCTCCATCATACAATACACATCACAACTTGAAATCCGGCTGTCTGTCTTTTTTTTTTCTTCTCTGCACGAACTACTAATGACACATGTTTGATTTAAAATAAAATAAAAAACATGCCGCAAATGTTTGATTAAAAACTAATGCCAAAAATGAGTTATAGGGTGCCGAAAATAATCGTGGCGCCGTGATTATTTCCGTGGCGCGGATATTTGTTCGGCTACTTTTTTTGTTGTTGTATTTTATAGCTAAATTTGGCTTATCTTCCATCGTACACTACACATCACAACGTCAAATCCGTCGGTTTTTTTTCTCTTCATTTTCAACACAAACTACTAATGGCACACGTTTGATTTTAAAAGGAAAAAAAACAAAGCCACAAAGATTTGATTATAAAAAAAAACCGCGAGTAATCGTGGTGCCGTGACTATTTTCGGGACGCGGATATTTGTTCGGCCTTTTTTTTTTCAGCACAAACTACTAATGACACACGCTTGATATTAAAAGGAAAAAAAAAAACAAGCCACAAAGATTTAATTATAAAAAAAAAACCGAGAGTATCGTGGCGCCGTGACTATTTTCGGGGCGTGGATATTTGTTCGGCCTTTTTTTGTTGTTGTATTTTATAGCTAAACTTCGCTCATCTTCTATCGTACACTACACAACACAACTTCAAATCCGTCGGTCTTTCCGTTTTTTTTTCCTTTTTTTTGCACAAACTGCTACGGAACACGTTTGATTTAAAAAAAGATTTGGAAAAGAAGAAAAAAAATGCCACATGTCAAGCTCAGAGGGTGGCCACGTGTGGGCACACCATCTTGCCTCTTAGTAGATATATATATATATATATATTAAGAGAGTAATCGTGGCGCCGTGACTATTTTCGGGACGCGGATATTTGTTCGGCCTTTTTTTTGTTGTTCTATTTTATAGCTAAATTTGGACCCATCTTTCATTGTACACTACACAACACAATTTCAAATTCGTCGGTCTTTCCGTTTTTTTTTCTAATTTTCTGCACAAATAGCTAACGGGATACGTTTGATTTATAAAAAAAAACATAGGTTTGAAAAAGAAAAAAATGCCACGTGTTAAGCTTTGAGGGTGGCGACGTGGCCACTTGTGGGCACACCATCCTAGCTCTTAATAGATATATATAATAATAAAATAATAAAAAATATATGATATAAGGAAATATAGTAGAACCTTTACTAACACCAATTGATTTTAGTACAACGGTAAGCGCACGATCCTAATATGATATCAGAACAGGAGATCCCGAGTTTAAGTCCCGTAACACAATTAAAAACAAAAAACAAAAAAAACCAAGTTTTGGGCCCTCTATCTTTCTTATAGGCCCACACTTCCCAAAAAAAAAAAAAAAAAACCAAGTCAAGTGTTGGCCTCTCTCCCTTTTTATTGGGCGTGATATAAGGAAATATAGTAGCACATTTACTAACAATAATTGATTTTAGTACAACGGTAAGCGTTGGATTCTAATAATATATATATATATATAATAATATATATATATATATATATATATATATATGGTGACATATATATATATATATATATATGTGACAAATGAAAATCCTTTTGCTGACAAATATTCTTGTTTCTCACAAAAGATCTAGAGAGCTTTTGGAAACAAATAATTAAAGTTTTACATGAAAGAATTCCCTTTGGTGACAAATGTCAAGATATTTGTCATGACAGAAGCCTTTAGCGTCCACATATGTGACAAACGACATGCCAAACTATTTTCCGCCGCGAAAACCTTTACGGACGAACATTAGTGCTTTTCGTGACAAAGTATTTCGTCACGAAAGTTCTTTTCTCACACACATATAAATGTTAAAAAGAACAAAATAGATATGGAAATAAGCATTTAGTCCAGTGGAATATTTTCTATAGCAAAAATGACAACTTTTATTCCAATGAATCTTGCATTCTCCCTCTTATTTAATTCTAAAAATAAATATATCTTTTGATCTAAATGTTAAAAGATCGTAATTCTTTAACCAAAATTTTCCTTTTTCATCCTTTATATTCTGAAATCTCATTTGATATTTTTTCGAGGTCATTTCGTAAAAAAACACCGAAATAGTGGAAAAGTAGAATAGTGGATTTGGAGTCTATTCCACTGTAAAACCTTGTAGTGAACAGTGGATTTGGCGTAACAAAGAAAGGATTTGTCATTATCTCCCAATTTTATTTTCTACTGTCCTGATCCACATTTTCTCCATCTTTTTTGTCCTTTGTTCCCACTCCCCCTATCTTATTATTAGAAGCTTATGGAATTGTGCAACTTGGACGACCAAAATTTTCTTGGTAGCAGATCGATCGCCGTTTCAACTGATTTTTTTTTATTACAATTGAAAGAAAGAAACTATAACTATTTACAACCACTTTTTATTACAATTGAAAGAAAGAAACTATAACTATTTATAACCACAACAGTGGACTAACTTTTTTTTTTATTACAATTGAAAGAAAGAAACTATAACTATTTACAACCACAACAGTGGACTAACACATCTAAGATCGCCAGTTTCAACTAGTGGACTAACACACACACACATAATGTTGGAATAACTTTCTTAAAGAGGAAAACTACGCCGGGAGACAAATTTCCGCCTCTAGAGGGATTCGAACCTGAGACCTCTGGGTCTCAGGACCTCAGCTCTAGCTAGTTGAGCTAGGCCTCATCGGCGCCAGTTTCAACTGATTAATCCTTATAATTACGTTCTTTATTTATTTATTCCTCTTCGTCTTCCTCTTCCTCTTCCTCGCCGGTTTCAACTAATTAATCACTATAATTACGTTTCTTTCTACTATTAATTTTTCTCTCATCGTAATCATAGGAAGCCAAGGCGATTTCTGAGGTTTGTGTCGCTTGCTCAGCCGCCGGTTTGCAGGCCCACCACAACCATGGAGATGGGAGTGGAATCTTCTTGGAATGTTCCTGATGTGGCTGAGCTTTTTGAATTGAAGAAGAGAAGGTGAAGACACATCTGAAGATTCCGACCGTGACTGGGATCCAGTGATTGCATAAATTATGAAAAAAGGGAATGCTTGCGTGTAAATTAAGCAAAGTTATTTTGGATCTTCTTCTATTAGTTTGTGTGTGTAGGTTTGGTGCTTATTGATTATGGTGTTGTTGGAGGAGGGATCATATTACAGGGGGAATTGCAACTTGAAACATCCCAGAAAGCATTAGAGATGCAAGGAAGCTATATTCATTCTCGGGTGTTTGACGTTTTGCATAGCATTTAAAATCAAAGGTAATAATTTGTTTATCGACATTGAAAGTGAGTTTTTTATATTATCAATCTTCTCGTACATCTTACAAAGAACACATGTTCATGAAATTATTGTTTGTAACATACCTTTCAATGTTCTAACCCATGTAATTTGTGATGTAGCTGTATCAAGAGTTGGTTACAAATTACAATGGTTCGTATAACGATCAAACTTTTGATAACGGTGAAATGACAAGTGATGATACAATGAAACTTAATAGGTACTATTTTTTTTTATTATTCCATGTCATTGCTTGATTTTCAATTTTATTTTTATTTTTATTGATTATCATTACCAAAGAGGGCAGCGGATTTTCTATAGCATTATGTCTTCAATTGTGTCGGGGTTTCTGTGGCGTAATGTCACGTTGTGCTTGCTGAACAGTTAGGGAGTGAACATTGTAATCAAATAGTGCACTCGCAAAATTATTTGTTGGACGACCAAAAATTATTTAAGGGCACTAAATTATTATACTTTTATTAATTTGCCGAAAATCAGGTTCATTTAATTATCGTCTTCCACAATAACGTAAAATCACCCTCCCTTCTCGCCGTCCTTTCGGTTATATCATCATTGGTGTCTGTAAGTACTCCTATTTACCTTATTCATTATTATTACGACCAAAAAAATGCATTTGATATTTTTGAAACGGCATTCCACATTCTTAGTTTTCAGAATATATGGGTTTGGGGCTTGTTAAAGTATCCCATATTGAGAACTTGTGATAGTGTAACCAACCATATTAAGAGATGGACTTCCCTCACCTCATAACCTAGGTTTTGGGGATGAGACCCCTCCTCTTGTATGGGTTTGGGCCTAGATTTCTACATGGTATCAGAGCCACCCCATTGTGCAAGTGTTGGACCTCTTTGTTGGCCTTGAGAGTGCCCAGGCTCATACTTGAGGGGACGTGTTAAAGTATCCCACATTGGGAACTTGTGATAGTGTAACCCACCATATTAAGATATGGACTTCTCTCACCTCATAACCTAGGTTTTAGGGATGAGTCCCCTCCTCTTATATGGGTTCCTCTTATACGGGTTTGGAGATATGGTTTCCTACGGATATATTTGGAGTGGCGGACCCAGAAACTTTAGAAATGTAGAGTATTTCTATTTTTAACGGGGTCCGTGGACCCCTTTTACTATAACGTAGATCCGCCCCTGCTGGTGCAATAAGAGATGTGGTTCTTGCACTCGCCCCGGTGTGTTCCTCTTTCACCTTTTTTTCGGGTACACTTGGTGCAATAAGAGATGTGGTTCTTGCACTGCTTACCCGATTTCTTCGTTTTTATTTCTGGTGTGTTCCTCTTTCACCTATTTTTTCAGGTATACCTGATATTAATTAAGCAATCAAGCATGCAATTCTTTGTTTTGCAATGTAACCCCTTGCATTGTAGATTTTGGTTGTGTATGCATCTGTGGCTCAAATTGGCTTAGTATATAATCCTTTTATGTTACTCAGCCAATGTTGTGTCATTGTCCTGGGATAAGCTCTATGAGTTTCCTCATATGACCCCAGTTTTTCTTTGTTTAGGATGTAAGTGTTTTGTACTCTTATGTACCTTGGTTTAATACATTTTTACATTTAACCAAAAAAAAAAAAAAAAAAACAATCAAGGATGGAAAATTAAACACTAACCAGCTAAATTTCCTGGAATGTTAATGTCAAATCCTACGAATATATCATTGTTTTCCGAACATTTATTCACTTGAAAATCTGTCTTGTTTGAAAATATATCATTGTTTTCCTACTTCTTGTTTGTACTCTGTTTATATCTCCAATTTCTTGCTGGACTAATAAAATTCATTTATGCTGTTAAAAAAAAAAAAAAAGATGTATGCTATGTTATTAAACATATGACAACTACAAAAATCATTTCTTTACTTCTTATTGAGAATGTTAGGTTATTGCTACATATGTTAAGCAAATAACCATGACATATATGCAATTATTTAATATGTTCAATGACATCCACTTTTGCAATTGTTTATACATACATTGCTTCCACATGGTGTGAATTACATACATGTCAACTAAGTTTCTGGGCAATACCCGTGCAAGGCACGGATTGCTACCCATATATATATATATATATATATATATTATTATATATATATATATATATATATATATATTTATTTAGAGGAGCTAAGCTACTTTTTGGTAGAGGCATTGTCATTGGCGGTCCTAAACCGTTCAGGTTCAATGTTTGCGAATTTATGCAACTTTGGACGGTTCCAGAATCCTAATACATAAAGGTCAATAATTTGGTATTATTCTCATTTATCCATTTCTTGTTATCCTTCAAGAAATATCCAAAAGTTGTGAATAATCAATTCTATTTGCTAGCACGCTAAAAAAAAAAATTAATGTGTTTTCACACAGCAAAATATCTTAACACATACAATTATTTTTTTTTGAAAGATGCTCTCTAAAAGATTATATCACAACAGATTCAAAAAACACTTTTACATTATCGGTTATTATGATGTATTACCAAATAATCAATATTGTAAAAGTGTATTAGAGCACTTGCATCAGATGCTCTAAAATAATACTTTATTTTACAAGTTTAAATACATATTTTTCTAGTTTACAGAATTTCTATGTAAGGTGAAATGCATCAGATTCTCGATTTTGCGTAATGAGTTAGATATAAGGGAAAATTTACAGAATCTGGATAAATACGGTAGATGTAAATAAATTTTTACAGAATATGTAGTTTAGAGTAAAATGTAGAGTATCTAATGCAGTGCTACTTTTCCTAAATCTGAATGTTGAAATCTTTAAATACAGTTTTTATATGATTCACAATATCTAATGCAAGTGCTCTAAGAACACTCGCATCAGATACTCTTAACGAATACTCTATTATACAGTTTTAAAAACACGTTTTTCTAGTTTACAGAATTTTTATTTAAGATGAAATGCATCAGACACTTTATTATACATAAGGCGAAAGACATAAAGGAAACTTTAAAAAATCTGGATGAATGCGGTAGATGTAAAGGAAATTTTACAGAATCTGTAGTTTACAGTAAAAAATATAGTATCTGCTGCAGTGTTATTTTTCTTGTTAAAATTTCTACTGTTGAATTTTTATATGATTTACGGTATCTACTGCAAGTGCTCTAATAATAATAAAACATTGGTATTTTGCAACTTCCGGTTTACCCTTTTTTTTGGGGTTGAAATATTACTTGTTATTTCCTTTTTGTTTTGAAAAAGAAAGTAACATGTATTATTATGTTTTATGCCATGATATTTATTTCCATTGTACTTAATTGACCTTAGGCCGTGTTACTTTCTGAATTTCCGACATTTTGATGATCAAACACCCGTTCAACGTCAAGGGCATGATGGGTACATAGAAAATTGAGGGAATGAGGAGAAAAGACATAAATATTTCATCAATTGAGTAGAATGAATTCACCGTCGAAATTCACTAAGCTTTTGAAACTTTTCTTAAAAGAATAAGTGCATAAAATACTTTTTAACACCTCTTAATTAATTAAGACAAAACTATTTATTCACGGTCGAAATTCACTTGTGTTCGAAATTCACTATTTAAATTCACCGCCGAAATTCACCGTCGAAATTCACTAATTTTCAAAATTCATTGTTGAAATTCACCGATTTTCGAATTCACTTCGATTCGAAATTCAACAAACGATTTCGGGATTCAATTCTTTGTCGAAATTCACCGATTTCGGGAGATTCGCCGATTTTTGGGATTCATTGTTTGTTGTTCTTCTCGCTATAAAAATTATGCAGTTGTCCTCCTTTCTCCCTATAAAAAATATGTAGCTGTCCTGTTACTTAAAAATATTTCAGATTGTGTCATTATCTCTAATTTCCCATAGAAAATTTAAGAAAAAAAGAAGCATTAAGAATAAACCTAAGAAAATAAAATCTGAGAAAAAAATATGCTGAAAATAGATCTTAGAAAAGTAATCTCATCTTCCTCAAAAAAAAAAAAAAAAAAAAAAAAAAAAAAAAAAAAGTAATCTCATCATTTTCTTGATTGTGCAGAAAAAGAATGTTAAAGCCTAGACTTAATTCTCAAATACACATTTTTTGTTTTTTTTTTACCAAAAAGTATCAGCCTAGTGATTAACATTAGATCATATCCCAATAGTGATCGATCCGAGTTCGAATCCCACTTAAGATGAAAAAAGGTTCGATACATTGTTCGGTTGTTTGGGAAATGAATGGAATCAAATATAGTATATCAATTATTATTAAATATAATTCCATTGACATTTAATATAAATCGGTTCATTAACATATTTACCTTTATTCTAAACCAAGTTAAAGAATTCACACACATTTTTAGTTCAATAATATCCATAAGGTATAATACACACTTTTCGAAAGTCAAACACCATGAATCTGATAGGTACAATGGGAATTGGGATCCTCTACCGTGAAACCGCGTCTGCCATGTTTGCCGTGACGTTAAACGGCGTCGTTTTGCCTCCACACGACGCCACACGACGCCGCCCAAGTGTATCCGGCCTTGCCCTAATTTTAAGCTAGGACCACAACGACGCCGTTTTGGCGTCACAGCAAAGCATCTGCCGTGAATGCCCTACGGCAGAGGATCCGACCGCGTACAATGGTGTGTTCTCCTGGGAAGATAAAGGCCTTAAGACTTGTGAGGAAAATCTGTAACTTGGGGTTGGGAATAAGAAACCAATTTTTCAATGGAATAAGGATACAAGATATCAGTTAGATATTTGATTGATTTTCTCATTAATTATTTATGCTATAAATTTAACATCCAATATTAAATATATAATATTAATATCTAATATTAATATATGTATAATAATATCATTATTAATATCCAATATTATTTACTCCCTCTGTTCCACAATAACTGAACGGAGGAAATATTCATTATAAATAAATCTAGAATATTAATTTTCACTATAACTCTTTAGAGTATGCATAAATAAATCCTTATATGGTTATCACCTTAACCACAATTTAATTCCAGCTAGTAATCATACGTGTGTGACCGATATGTTTCTGAATATGTTGACCGTAAGTTTTAAGTGTATTTACAAAAATACCATTCATACCTAAAAATCGGGATTGGCATCTAGCAATGCATCACGACCCCCAATCATTGGAAGAGTCAAGTGTCATGACTACAATCCTTCATGTAAAACGGTTACCGTGTAATTATAATCATTTTGCATACGCAATATCCATACAGTCATTATTCAAGTGTCAATATATCAACGACTGTATCTTATAATCTGAATATTTTATTCTCTCAGAGTAACCTTTTACTTCCGCTTTGCAAAGACATTCGAGAATAAACCATTCCTTATAAGGAGGCCATTTCAGATATGTATTTCTACCATTAGGAAACACGAATTCCGGATGAGCGACATAAATCCTACGCATGTTTCAATATCACACCCAAACACTACCACACAATCGCCCCGTGACCAGGGGAAATCTCAATAATGTCAAATCATGACAATCCACACTGTGATAGTATGAAGACTTCAGTCTTAGAATAATTACGCAACCACCACATACATGCGACACTTAATAAAGTAAGTGGTTCAATCAAACATACATAATCTTCAATACAAGTCCATGTAATGTCCAAGTGTCCCTACACTTCGATAGACGAGATCTACCATTATCTTTACGAGATAGAGGTCATCAAATACGTGCTAGTCTAACCGTACTATTAATGTCTCATTTAATAATACATACAACAAGAGATATTTAAGGATCAAACCATTTACTGTGAGTCGAGATCTCATCAACCATAATCACCATCATAATTTCTCTATCACGGCTTAGTCCTAAGGACTTTTTATAAACATTATTTATATTGTTTTGCTACACAAAAAATATACAATGACAAAAATGTCATTTATCGTTTGTATAAACATAAAAGCGTTGTAGAAATGATTAGACCCAGTCAATTCTGGTACAACCCGATTAAGTTTAGCGCACTACACTAACATATAATGGATGTTATAGACACATAACTGGTTAGAAAGTTTTATTCAAATCATATGAGGCCAAGTTAGGATATGCACAAATCCGTTTTTGGGACAATGCTAAGGGAAAGATACTTGGAACTGAAACAATGAGTTTCAAAGACAAATTGGTAATAAAGAATGTTTTATATGTTTGAAATTTGTCATACAATCTACTTAGAATTTCACAGTCATGTGACATAGG
This sequence comes from Gentiana straminea, assembly GCA_036785695.1. NCBI lineage: Eukaryota > Viridiplantae > Streptophyta > Magnoliopsida > Gentianales > Gentianaceae > Gentiana > Gentiana straminea. Next base: position 11,156,222 of record JAVUPR010000300.1, on the reverse strand, counting down.
GTTGTTTGTCTCTTTTGATAAAGAAAAATACATGATTAGAAATTTTAACAATGAAATAATTTTTATTGTCTTAGGACAGGTAACATGTATACTATTTAGTTAAATGATCAACAACTTTAAGGAATCCACATGTTTGATGTCTAAATATGATCTGTATGTTTATGGCATGTCTGTGTGCATACATAAACTTGTAAAGTTGTGTGACGTCCCGTCCCGGACACCGAGTCCTTGTCCGGCATACATATATTAACTTTTTAAATCGTCAAAAGTAATATATACCTAAGCCTCGTAACAATTAATCAAAGTAAAAGCGGAATAAATTAAAACTAAAAGGTAACTCGGGAAATTATGTCAAACGACAAACAACGGATCACCAGTCCCAAAATCTACGTCTAATAAAACTGAAACGACAAAACAACGAAAGAAATGTTGTTCGACTCATTACATCCCAAATGAAACGGAAAAGGTACTAAGTCTATCTCAAAACTGAACGATTAAAAGTGCATAAGATAAATGTCCAAGTCATCGTAACTTTAGAGCTCAAGCGTCGGCTCTGTCAACTCCGTCGTCATAACCAAAATCAACATCATCCTGTCAATCACTTTCTCGGGGTGGGAACAAAAGAGAGAGAAAGGGGGTAAGTACTTACGTATACTTAGTAAGGGGTAGAAGAAATGGTTACACACAATATATAACATATCATTCACAACAAGTAAATTCTACAATCTCTACCACATAGGTTGCATTGAGACCACTCTCACACTCTACTAGATCACATAGTACATCCTCACGCACATAAATTTGTTACATCAATATCAAAGGACACTACGCATGGAATTTTTCTTTTTTTGAAAAGGTTTTCTTGGAAGGAACAAAGGTATTGATCGAGAAGTGACAAGTTGAGAACCAAGGTGGTGAGTCAACTTGGTGAGCCAAGAGAGAATAAAGCACACGAAATACTGGTTCAAAATTGAGCAGGGCATCATATCCGGATGCAATGGGTAGCCACCAGAAGGAAGAACGAAAGAATATCTTGCAGGTGAGATTCTTTTAAGAAGGTGGAAGTTCTATCAGATATGGTGGGCTGCAAAGAACTAAGACCACTAAGAAGGGAGATAGAGAGCTTTTAGATAAGCCCTTAGAAAGTGGGGACGTTTTGGGAAAAAATCACATGAGGGTCTTGGAAACATTTAATGTAAAAGGAAAAGAAGATTGGTCTTGAGATCATTTGGCAAGTGACCTTAATCGTCAAGGATATGATAAACAAAATGGATGTTGGCGAACTAAGAAGGTTCTCAGTTCGCATGAATGTCGTAGAGGAATCACCATACCACAGAGAAGCAAAGAAAAGGTGCAAAGTCGAGCACCAGAAAGACTAAACAATTTAGAAATCATGAAGAGAGCAAGAGTCTCAACATGAAGGAGCTATGGAGACAAAACGAGTACACCAAAGGTCTCAGAATGAAATAAACACTTGTAAAGAAGTGTCCAAGTTTGCATTTGTCAAAGTGAGGTCATTCAAGATTTAAAGGGTATACATTTTTCCTCAAGATAATGTAAAGGAAAATAAAAAATTTTGAAAAGGGGTCTGCGATAAACGAGCTTCGGAGTGAAGGAGAAAAAGACTTAAGAAATGTCGGATAAAGTTTGATATCATAGAATTAGTCCAAACTTTCAAAATAAGTGTGAAAGATCATTGATGATCCAATTCAAAGGGTTCAAAGTTGCACCACTCGAGAGGAATAGTACCCTGCTAATGAATAAATACTCAAGGTTATCCCTTAAGAGGGAATGAAAGGTTAAAATAAAATAGACATTTCTTCTAGTGTCACAAAATTGTTATAGAAATACCAAGATAGAAGAGAAAATGTCAGAAGGTGAGTCTGTCGGTTCATGGCTCTAAATGGCCTGAAAGAGATTTAAAACTGAAAAGGTACAAGGTGCATTAATCTGAGTTGAAATTAGAAGTTTTGGAATTCAAGTGTTGCTTGGCTAGATAGGGCTCGGAAGGCATCTTGGCAAATACTACATTCTGCTTGAAAACTGGTTCAACATAAATTGCCAAAAGGTCAAAAATGAATAATTGCAAGGGAAGGTCATGGTAGGTTTAAAGATCGAACTCGCATGAAGGTGAGGTGCATACCTTGGAAGAACGGCAACTTTAGGTGGAAAATTTACAACATCAACACTACCTTTAGGAGGGAAGCTGGGAATAAACTCAAGTAAGAAGAAGGTTTTGTCATTAGACGGTTTAATCAAATTTGAATCTGAAACGAAGAATGAAGGTACAACAATGCAACATTAGAGAGAATTTTTTTTTTGATTGAAAAGTAAGAAGGTGTGAACTTGTTCACAAAGGAAGGCTTAAGGAGATATTTTTTTGAGGTAATTCGTGACAACAAGCGGAGAGGACTTGTTGAGATTAAAGATCTCAAGTGAAGAATCAAATGGGAAGTAATTCACCAGAGAAGGCATGATAGAAGAAAGGCATAAAAAAAGTTTGAACTTCAAACATGGCATGCTGGAAGACAGCGACTTGGTGCTTGTTTATAACTGCAAAAGAAACCATAACGTTAGCCTCACAAACATCCTTCTAAATGACTTAACTCAGGAGGATATCAAACTCAGGGATCGACTTCTAGAACATAACAATCGTAACTTACTACTCTCTTAGACCAAACCTTAAGTCAAGAGGTGAGGGATCCCTTTAGGCCGTTGGGAGTTGATATTTACTCCGTATCTGTCTTTATCGACTCGTGCAGCCCAAGAGAAAAGGAATTTAAGCACGATCAAAAGAGAAAGAATTTAGGTACTGGAGTTTACCAGGTGATAGCAAAAGGTTAGAATTTTTGGATGTCAATAAGTCGGTCAAAAACATTTATTGTCGCCAAGTGTGGAAGCTGTCAGAATTTCCAGATTATTAAACACCGAATCAGATTGCAGTTTGTGATCAAAATAAAAGGAATTTGGACTTGATTCCAAAAGGACAGTTATAGATAAAGGTGTTGTCTACAACATATCAAAAATGCAGGTCAATTGAAGGCATGTAACCTGTTCAAAACAGAAGAAGAAGTGAAAGTGCTGCTGCAGATCTTCTGGACAGAGTACCCGGCATCAACATGGATTTTCTGAACCATCCACAATGGTTATCGAGTTGATGTAAAAAAAGAAATTGTTGATAAAACAGTGATCTATCGTGCTGAAAAATTTCAGAATTTTTGGAGTAGGGAAAATGGGTTTACATGAAAGGCAAACACCAAAACAAAAGGCATTCACTCGTGTTGGATAAAGCCAACCACGAGGATGATGAAAACTATGTGCCAAAGCAGAAGAGCTTTAACACTAATAGTTGAAACGAGTCAGAAGCACTTGGAACGGATAGAATTGTATATGGAGTTCGTGTAGAACCCATTTCGATCAAAGCAAGGTCAAAGAATTTCGGTAAACACAAACCAAACGATAGTGAAAAGAGAGAGTGGAGGATTTGTAGAGTTGAGTCGGACATCATTCTCTACGGAAATAGGTCAAGCCAAAGTGTAGGCTTTGACATTGAGGTGTAGAAAGAAGTGGAGAGATCACAATAGGGAGTGTAAGGATTATTCAACCAAGAGGACCTCAACTTAAAGGTGTAGGCATAAGACTTCGATCCCAAAGCTTTACTTAGATGGGTTTCACTTAATACTTGGTGATGTGGTTTGGTTTAAAGACTTCATCCGTAAGGATTGATTGTTTAACGGACTAACTTACTAGTGCTCCTTGCAGTTTTCTTAGCCATGTGTCAAAAAGAAAGGGTCAGCTAAGCTGCTAATGAGGCTTATAAAATTCAACTTAAGCTACGAACTTATACGTAAGATAGAAACTTTCGCTCTCATACCAACTATGATGCCCCGTCCCGGACACCGAGTCGTTATCCGGAAAGAACGCCCAGCATGCATATATTAACTTTTTAAATCGTCAAAAGTAATATATACATAAGTCTCGTAACAATTAATCAAAGTAAAAGCGGAATAAATTAAAACTAAAAGGTAACTCGGGAAAGTATGTCAAACGACAAACAACGGATCACCAGTGTCAAAATCTACGTCTAAGAAAACTGAAATGACAAAACAATGAAAGAAATGTTGTTCGACTCATTACATCCCAAATGAAACGGAAAAGGTACTAAGTCTGTCTCAAAACTGAATGATTAAAAATGCATAAGATAAATGTCCGAGTTATCGTAACTTTAGAGCTCAAGCGTCGGCTCTGTCAAATCCGTCGTCATAACCAAAATCAACATCATCCTGTCAATCACCTTCTCGGGGTGGGAACAAAAGAGAGAGAAGAGGGGTAGTACTTACGTACTTAGTAAGGGGTAGAAGAAACGGTTACACACAATATATAACATATCATTCAGAACAAGTAAATTCTACAATCTCTACCACATAGGTTCTATTGAGATCACTCTCACCCTCTACTAGATCACATAGTACATCCTCACGCACATAAATTTGTTACATCAATATCAAAGGACACTACGCATGGTGAAAATGCACCACAACATGGTTTGCACCGCTCTGGGGCATGGACTCGTGTTCCATGTGGGAGTTACACGTTGTCCCGTACGAGTAGTAAGTGTCCTATGCTTCGATATAAAAAATGTGCCTCACCAATGATATTGACGTTTTAGCTTTTAGACAACCACATATGTATTTACGAGTTTAGATCTAACCACCAGATTCTTTCACATAAAGGCTTCTTAAGGACTTCTAGTCCTATACGTCTAATTACACTACCTACCTAACACGTTGTAAAGAGATCATTGACTACTAAGTCAATGTCCCACAAGGCCTAAACAAAGCCTTCCGGTGCTCCCACCTTCTCCCCGCAGAGGGTCTCAGTTGTGGTTCGATTTGATACCAAGGCTACCAGAAGTCGATGTTAGACGTTGTCAATTAACATATAATGTTCCATAAGAACATACAAACCACATCGTATCGTGTAATACACGTAAAAGCACAACATTAATTTAATACTCTTCTACTGTAATATACACCACCATACATAATACATGTTAATTCAACTACATATCCCCTGGATATGGCCTAGTGTTGAGGAGCGGGGTGTTATAATGACAGCCGGACCCTAAGCTGGAGGTCAGCGGTTCGATTCCCATAAAAGGGGTTGATTTCCGATTGATAACACCCTTCAGTGATGGGGAACCAACAAAGCCCCTGACTCTAAGAGGTTACCTGATTAACCTCTCCCCACATTCCTATGAGATCGGGGGTGGGGGCCCTCACGGTTAGGGTTTAACCGTTTTGTTAATTCAACTACATTAATTGAATACATGCCTAATCTTTTTTTTTTACCTGTACACGACGCTATGCATATATATATATATATATATATATATATATATATATGGGGGGGGGCACAAAAAAATTAATAAATGGGTTATCGATTATAAAGGACAAAAATTACAATTGTTAAAAATTGTTACTTCCTCTCAATTGTTACTTCATATTTACTTTATTCCACATTCCTTCATATTTGTTCGGGGGTGGGGGCTTTTGTCCGATTAAATTAGGTTTAACTATCCCGTTTTTTAATTCAACTACATTAATTGAATACATGCCTAATCTTTTTTTTTTACCTGTACACAGAATGCATATATATATAATATTTTTTTTTCAATCACTTTTAAACGATCTGCTCCAATCCCCTTTCCTTTTTTTTTTTTATTATTTATTTTTAATTTCTTTTTATTCACACAACTTTCGAACCAGCTACTGTGTAAATTTATTATTACCATTATTTTATTTTATTTATTTACTCTTTTTCTTCCCTGCATCTCTTTTTTTTTTTTTTTTTTTTCTTCTATGAACATCAACATACGCATACATATATTAGAAAGAGACGGCTTATATGAAGCAACAGGAATACACCAACAATAACGTAATTAATTATGATTGAATATCAAAAATCCGTTTAAAAACACCTCCTTACATTTTAGCAATCCAAAAGAAATGTTGAAAGTGAAAACAAAAGCAAAAGACTTGATTCCTCGATCCAACCACTTCTACGAACGACCTACGATGGTTAAACGTTCTACTACGATTAAGCAAACCTCTGATTCATCAAAACTCATATTTTTCTTAAGAACGTAGGGAAATCTAAACTAGGGTTAGAATCGAAAGCTTACCGTTTATAAAACCGTATGTATAGAAACGATCTTCTTCTCACGGTGATCAAAATCTTCTACTATCGTCTGCACAGAAACTCAACCGATCAGCCTTGATTTTGATGGCGCTCTTCCCCTTTTCTTCTCAGAATAAGCGTCACCCTTTTTTTCTCTTAGAATTCAGAAAATTTAACGTATTGATACTGATTAATTAGGGAGTATTTCCTTTTATACTCCTTAATTAATTTCCATTAATTATAATCAATTAAAACCCTTTTAATTAAATCTTATAGGTCTAATAATTAATAGAGAAATAAATATATTTTCTCCTTTTAACATTATACCTTTATTGGATTTTCAGGGTTTTACAAGTTGACAAGTTGAAATTGATAAAGGAATCATCGATCTAAATATCTCTTATGCTATTGTTTGTGAACCTTGAATCGAACGGAAAGAAACAAGAACATATTTCAAATCTATGAATTCAATTTCCACTTCCAGACCACTAGCATTGTTATACATTTATGTGTTTGACCCTTCCAGAACAAAAAGTTTATGTGGTTATTCATATGTCTTTGTTATAGTGAATGACTATTCTAGATACACATGGCACTTCTTTGGCACACAATAATGATAGTGCGTAAACATTTGAAGTTCTAGTCAAGCAAATTTAGAGAGAATTTAGCCTAACCGTCACATTTGTTAAAAGTGATGATCGCGTGTAAGTCGTATATACTAGCAAAAGGACTGGGTCCATTGCGTATAGCTAACGAGCAAGGATCGATCCCTTAGAGTCAATGAAACTTCCTCGAACAACCGTACTAAATTATAATTAATGACAAACAGAGTGGTCTTCGACCAACATAATAAAAAACGTTTAACCCTTCCTTAACCCCCTGAAATTCCCCTATATACCAGGTACATATGTTTTATCTTCATTACCTACGGGTGCAGTCCTCTAAACTCATCTACTTCCATTGTAAGGACAAAAAACTTCTATGTGCACTAGGTCCACCCAAAGAGGGACGCAAGTCACTCGAACGAACTCTTAGGCTCTATATAGTTTACTATGTTGGAATGTGAGTGTTAAAATTAACATACCTTGGGCTAAATCACATGCATTAAGATTTAGGGAGTGCCGCCTCAAGACCGAGAACCTCCTTAGGCAGCCATCGACTATGACTGGCGGTACTTAAAGATCGATCCAGACTATGTCCTAACTAACACTTCAGCAATGCTCTTTCATGCAAATTTATGAATACAATGACTAGACTGGCCAGATCTAAATAAACGTAGCTTAAACCTGTCGATCAGACGTAGCTGAGGCCGAACCCCCAGAATTATGGTTCCTAAGGGTTGCACCGCCGAGGCGGTAACGACCGCCGCCGTGACAGATGCAGTGGTTCCTACTTCCAGGTTACATATTATGATTCTGGATATTACTAGTGAATTATGGGTTCGTTATTCATGCATATTAATTACAAACATGTTAAATCATGCTAAACAACCATATTAAAGACATGAAAGAACATTCAAAGCTTCATACCTTCAACAATGGAGATCCAGCTAGATCAACTCAAGCTAGTTCATGGCTTGGGGGAGACTTTAATATTGTTCGGATGCTGGAGGAGAGGAAGGGTGGTGCCTCCCCTAAGGCTAATGACATGTTGGACTTTAATGAGTGCGTCCAAATGGCTAATCTTACTGAGGCGTCCTTCGAGGGCTCGCAATTTACTTGGAACAATCGGATTATGTGGCAGCGTCTAGATAGGGTTTTCTTTAATGAGGCTTGGTTGGACCATTTTAATATGACAAAGGTTTTGCACTTACCACGGGTTCACTCGGATCACTGCCCCCTGCTAGTTACTTGTGGTTCTATCACCGCTCGCAAGTCTTCCTTTCGGTTTCTTAATGTGTGGACGGATGATGGATCTTTTTATGACGTGGTTAAATCAGTTTGGGCTGAACCGGAAGGTGGCCAAGGAATGTGGCTCCTGGCAACTAAACTTAAAAAGCTTGGATACAAGCTTACTGAGTGGAATCGTGCTGTTTTTGGGAATATTTTCGATAATACACAGAAGGCGTTGGCGGAGGTCAATGCTAAAACTTTGAGACATGATCAAGTCGGGTCTTTGGATACCCATGCGGATCTACATACGGCTATTATGGACTATGAGAGATGCAACAATATTGAGACTCGATTTCTTAAGCGAGAGGGCGAGAGTTAAATGGATTGAGGCCGGGGACGCCAACGATAGTAAGTACTTCCATGCTATATGCAAGCAAAGGCGAAATCATAACTACATCCATCGTATTAAGGCGAGAGGATGGGCACTTTGGATTGACAACCAAGACGAGATACGGATTTCCTCGAAGACCTTCTTTGAAAACCTTTTCACGGCTAGTCGGGCAGGGATTGGTGCTCCTCTGAAGCCTTTTATCCTGCCTCAAATCTCCGAGGATCAGAATGCGAGCCTTATTGCGATCCCTACGAGTGAGGAAATTCTCAATATTATTCGTTCCATTGATCCGGATAGTGCTGCGGGTCCTGATGGCTTCACCTCTCATTTTTTCCGATCGTGTTGGGACATCATTAAGCATGACATGACAAATGCAGTTTCTGACTTTTTCCTCGGCGGCCACCTTCCCCATTATTTTTCCACATCCTCGATTATTCTCCTTCCTAAGAAGGTGGGAGCTGATTGTTGGAAAGACTTCCGTCCGATTAGCTTATGCATTGTCTTCTCCAAGATCATCACTAAGATAATCACTCAACGGTTGAATGCGTATCTCCCTATGCTGGTGGCGGATCAACAGTCGGGTTTCGTGCCAGGGCGCTCCATTACGGATAATATTCTTCTAGCCCAAGAACCGTGTGAGGATGTGAATAAAAAGATCCACAGCCCTAACATTATGCTTAAGATTGACATGGAGAAAGCTTATGATCGTATGGAATGGGGTTTCATTATGCAGATTTTAAGGATGTTTGGCTTTCAAGAGCTTTGTGTTGATCTCATCTTCCGGACTTTGGCGGATAATTGGTTCTATGTCCTTCGAATGGCATTCCTTCACCATCCTTTCATGCGACTCGTGGTGTCAAACAAGGTGACCCTCTTTCTCCCGCTCTTTTTGTTCTTGCAGCAGAATATTTTGGGAGGCTAATTAATGATTTCATGAATACCAACATGGGTATGCATTATCACTCGAAAGTGCGGGGGATACATTACTTGGCCTTTGCGGATGATACGATTCTTTTTACTCGATGCAATAAGAAAGGTCTTAAGCGTCTTAAGAAAGTTTTTCAGCATTATGAGATTGTGTCGGGACAACGAATTAACGCGAGCAAGAGCACATTCATTGGTCATAAGTTGAATGCCACTCAACTTCGTTGGATCCAAAATGCTTTGGGTTTTATGAGGGAGAATATGCCTTTTCGATACCTGGGTGCTCCTCTTTTTCGGGGACGGAATAGAATCAGCTACTACCAAGGCATTCTTGACAAGGTTCATCATCGGCTTTTTCATTGGGGAAGTCGGCTGCTGTCATTTGGAGGTAAACTTATATTGCTAAGGCATGTGTTAACTTCTATTCCGATTTTTATCCTCCAAGTTTTGGTCCCTCCTAAAGAGGTTATTCATCGTTTACATCGTCTTTTTAATAAATTTCTTTGGGATGGCGGACCCAACGGTAACCATATTCATTGGACATCATGGGAAAGAGTTTGTAAGCCTACGGAGGAAGGGGCTTAGGAGTGCGAAATCTTTTTGAGGTTATGGATTCCTTTGCGGTTAAATTGTGGGTTCGTCTTCGGATGAGACAGGGGATTTGGGCCCGGACTATCTATAATACTTATGTTGCGGACCAGTCGCCCTTGCAAGCTTCCCTCCCTAGAAATCCGACGCAGATGGTTAAGAAAGTTTGGCAAATGCGCGATATTGCTGAATATGCTATCACTTGGAAGGTCAATGGCGGTAATATAGACTTTTGGAGAGATAAATGGCTGAACGTTGAGTTGGGCGATCCTCCGGACAACGAGTTTAGGAAGGTGAAGGATTTCCTTGTGAATGGGATGTGGAATGTTCCCCTTTTACAAGAGTATCTTCCTTTACATATTGTGGATGAGATTTTATGCATACCTTTGCGACCTGACCAGGACGACGAGTTGATATGGACCTTAAATTCAGATGGGCACTTCAGTACTAAGTCGGCTTGGAATATGCTTCGGTCTCACGACTCGGTTCGTCCTCTCTTCAAGTTAATCTGGAACAATATGTTGCCTCTCAAGATTTATTTCTTCTGCTGGAGACTAATCAATAATGTTCTTCCTACTGATTCGAACATTCAACGGCGTGGTATTACTTTGGTCTCTAAGTGTTTTGCATGCCATCATGGGGAAGATCTTCGTCATATTTTCATTGAATGTCCTTTTGCCCAGTCTATTTGGATTCACTTTATGAATCAATTTGGCCTCCGTTTCACTCCTACTATTGGGATTGTTCCTATGTTTAATTTCTGGATGAACTCGTCGGCCCACATATATAATATGCGCCTTCTTGTACCGGTTATTGTGTGTTGGGGCATCTGGACGGAAAGGAATAAGTGTACACATGAAGACTGTTGTCCGTCTGTTCAGCGTACCAATATACTCATTGAGAGGATGATTGGACAGGTAGCTTTCCACAAGGTTGTTGATAGGAAACATATTGGGATTGATTGGGATGTTCCCTTTTTCAAGCCTTTCAAGGTGAAAACTCGACCCAAACGTCGACTGATCCAATTACGGTGGAATCCCCCCCACGTCGGAAGGATGAAGCTCAATGTAGATGGTAGTGTCAGAAATGGAATTGCCTATGGAGGTGGAATTATACGGGATTCGCATGGCAACTTTGTCGTTGCGTTTCATGCTTGCTTCGGCCATGGGAATGTTCTTGATGCTGAAGTGAAGGCGCTGCTTTTTGGTATTCGTTTGCGTCCACACGTTTTGCCTCTTGATATTGAGACTGACTCCATTTTTGTTTCTCGTGTGATATCCGGAAATCTTAATGGAGGCTGGCCCCTCTGCATCTCGATTAGTCGGATTTCGGCTTATCTTCGGAAATACCACACAATATCTCTCATGTTTTCCGGGAATGTAATAGAGTGGCGGACAACTTTGCGGTATGGAAGGAGATGATATGACGTTTAACCATCTTAACGAAATACCTTATCCTATTCAACAACTTATTAGGGATGATTTACATGGCCTCCTCTTATTCGACATGTTGCAGACATCTAGGGAAGCACTATTCACGTTGGAGGGTGCAGGCCTGATTTGGGCACTTCTTCCAAGGACATGGCCGACGTCGCTATCTGGAAGCACCCCTATCATGATGTTAGAGGTGCAACTCAGGTCGTTTGCATTTTGAGGATTCAAGTTCGGCTAGCTTGGACCGGCCATTTTTATTTGGATGTGACACATACAAGCAGAATTCGGGCGGAAGACAAAGACGGGCTCAATGCATAGGACCTGGATTGGCATTCAACATTGGAGGCACCCCTATCATCCTGTTAGGGGTGCAATCCAGGTGTCCTTGTTCCTTTTTTGGTTTATTATCTTCTTTAGCTATTTTTGGGGTTATCATCTTCCTCCTATGCTAGGTATCACCATCCGTTGGGTTGCAGTAGCAAGGACAAAGTGGAGAAGGAGTGTTGCAGTTTTCATACTTCATGCGCTTGTTTGGAGGCTTTGGCACATACCTTGGTCGGATACACGGGCTATCTTTTCCTCGGAATTACTTATGATGTATATGATTGTAATATTTTTGGTGTCGGGATTTTGGGGGTGCATAGAGCGAGTACTCTTCCCTATGTGTTGGATTTTCCTACACTGGGTTTGCCACGCATAGGGTTTAAGGAGGCCATGCTATGCACTCTATCACGTACTTGGGGCGGGCCAGGATATGGCATTGACTTTGTAGCACTTTATTCTTTCGTTTTAATAAAATAAAGTTGCTTTAAAAAAAAAATAGTTCATGGCTTGGGGGAGAAGTGAACCAAAAGAAACTCACAAGAACTTCAAAAGAGTTTTATTTCATAGAAACTTTTATTCAATTTGAGTACATGAATGAGGAATTACAAGCATACATGATAATGAGGTGCTACATGCCTTATATAGGCTCTATAGCCGACTTAAACACAATAGAAAACCCCAGCTGACTTAATTTTGATCCAGCAAGTCGGTGTCTTGATTATGAAGTTCCCTCCGCGGCCCATTGGACTTCCTCTGCGGTTGGACCTCTTTTCTAGTTTTCCAGCAGATTCTCTCCTGAACCTCTTCTCTTCAACCCAATAACTCATCTCTGGCTCGGATTCACTTTATCATTGCTCCCGGAAAATGGTACTACTTGAAAATCATGGAAAACGAAGCAAAACAATACCGATTCCAAGGGTAAAATATATAAATGCAGAATTACAATCCTAGGACTACACTAAGCAATTGACATGCATTCCATACAAGAATTAGACCATTTCTCCTCAATTGAGCATAATTCAGGGGCAACTCCGGTATGAAATATATTACATAATAAACCTTCATCAAGTACCCCTACTTAGCATTTGATCGTCCCGAGCAAAAAGAAAGAATGAACCCCGGAACAGTATACAGGTTATTTAAAATCGGCTTTATTCAAAAATTCAAAACAAGAAGCTCGTCAACCATTATCCATCAGTAACGCATTAAACACTTCTCAACTTATTAGCTGGCATGTGGGTGGATAACTCTCAAACAACAGTGACGTAGGTAAAATCACATTATACCAACCTATAGTCTAGTTAGCTAGTCATAAGCATGTTTGTTCCGTCTCGTCATTGATTTGAATTTATTTTTCATTTTAAGTAGTAGGACAAGTCAACTGGGCAAAGCGGATTGAGATCCGAGTACTACTCAAGATTCGCGTTTATATATTATTTTTATGTGAGGCCCGTGTAGATTTTCAATAAGAAACTTGCAATGGTGGGAGCCTAGCAAGAAACTTTCTCAAACCTATCACCGAACTTGCTACCCTCCTACCAAAGGATTTTACTTTTTATAGGCAGTCACTCATATTTTTTCTTAGGACATACCCTCACTTTATCGCTCTTTTCGATAAACTACCGAATCCATGAATTCTATGCCCTTATGAAATCACAACTTGCCCTAAATGAACCAAAGTAGAAACAAACTTGGACAACTAAGGTCAACTCAGGTAAACATAATGCATCATCTATTCTACACACTTATGCAATCGAGTTATACGTACTTAAAAAGGCCGATTCAAAAGAAGAATATAGGGTTAATACGCAACTACTTCGAAAGTTGACATGACTCTTGTTCATTCGTTTTTGAATCAAATATGTGATAAATTAACTAGAAATGTTCAAAGGCTTCAATCTTAAGAATTGCTCAAAGAATAAAAAAATGGTGGAAAATGCATCGATAAAGAAACGAAATGAGTCTAAGAACCGATGAAAAACAAACCAAAAAGTCTAAGAAGTCCCCATTTTCCCGAGAGATAGAGGAGGTGGAAAATTTGAGTGGATGGGAGTCTGAACAATGGAGAATAGATCTGTTCTTCCAAATTTGATACTTGGATTGAGAGAAAAACCAGTGGCTGGATCGATCCACTTTGTATTAACAGAGATGAGAGAGAGACCAACGGAGGCCTAGGTTGCACGGACACGGACACATGGACACGGATACGCGGATACGGACACCGGGATACGGAAGTTTTAAAAAATATAAGATACGGGTGCGGCGGTCAAAATGTAAATATTAAAAGTATAAGGACTAAAATGTAATTAATAAAAAGTATAAGGACTGGTATGCAATTATTAAAAATATAAGGACTAAAAGGTAATTATCAAATACTATAAGCACTAGAATGATAAATTTAACCCAAGCATAATAATAAAAAATATAATCATGGGCTCCATGGTAGTACGCTTTCATCCCACAACTTCAAATACAAAACATCATAGTTAGAATTTTCAAAACCAAAGCACTTTCATGAGTTAGATCTCACCCAAAATACACAAAATACATGAAATACTACTACAATAGATGAATAGTTCAACATCATCTCCAACATCCTGACAAAAGACGGATTCCAACTCCGGTTCATCTAATGTGACATTAGCTAACTCAAGAAATGAAATACTTAGCTTTCTTGAGTTAGATGTCATGTCACCCCCAAAATACACAAAATACTCATACAATGTGACATTAGCTAACTCAAGAAATGAAATTGTACTTCGTTCGTCCCAAATTACGGCTATATATTATACGGGCTTAAAAAAAGGAAGATGATCAATGTTTTCACTTTCCACAAAGAATAACACATTTCAATGAATTTCATAAAGTGAATGATAAAACCAAACAAGAGAAATATGTATGGTTTCGGTCATTATAAAACACATGGCATAGCACATGGGGATTAGAGTTTTTATTTTAAAAAATAAATAAGAGTTTTTTATTCAGAATAAATTATTGTATCTAGAGTCAGGGAAAAAAAAAAGAAATACCGTCTCCAAAACTAAACATGCGTGTCCCAGGTCCGACTCGCGTGTCCGAGTTCCGACTCGCGTGTTCGAATTTTTTGAAAAATACAATTCGGTCCGACACCGTGTCCAATGGTGTGTCCGGCGTGTCCCCCGCGTGTCCGTGTCCGGTGCGTGTCCGACACGGGACACGCGGCCTAAATGGAGTGTCCGTGCTACCTAGGCAACCATGGTAATTCTTGGAGGAAGTGATAGAAGCTCTGGTGAAGCCATTTCCACTTGTCACAGAACTCAGTTCAGTTTGAATCTGATCTCTTGTGTGGTCAAAGTTGTTGTTGTATCGGTATTTGTCGGAACCACAATTCCTCACTTTGATACCAAGTCAGAAATTAGCTCAGAACACTATCTTTCATTAAATTATCATATCCATCCAAAAGCATTACATATAATCAACAGCAGGGGATTGATTTTGATGAATCACATGCTCATGTAGCAAGGTTTGATGCTATTAGACAAATGATTTCCATTGCATATTTGTTTCATTTGTTCCAAATGGATATGAAGTACGTTTATCTTAATGGATTGAGCAGGAGAGATGTAGATGTCAAACGACTAATAGGTTTTGAGGGCCAAAACCATCAATATCATGTCTATAAGTAAAAGAAGACTTTATATGGTTTGGAACAAATATCTAGGGCTTGGTAAGACACGTTAGCTTCTTATCTTTTATCAAAAGGTTTTGAAAAGGTAATGTGGATAACACATTGTTTCTCAAGAAAGAAAAATCAGATTTATTGGTAATCTAAATTTATGTTGATGATTGTAATGTCCCACATTGAAAAAGTAGTAGAATGTTCACCCCATATAAGTGTGAGACATAAAGGTCTTGTCAACTCGGGTTAGCCCTTTTAGACCAAGCGAGGACGGCGGTCTAAGTAGTTGACCGGACATTTATGACTCATTTAGCGCTACCAGGCCCGGGGTCTGGGGCGTTATAGAATGGTATCAGAGCCGACTATCAGACGGAACTATACGCTGCACCGTACAAGAAGACGGTGTAAGGATAGCCTCTAGTTACCTCTGGGAGGGACGATCCAGTCCCTTATAAGGGGGGGAGAATGTAATGTCCCACATTGGAAAAGTAGTATAATGCTCACCCCCATATAAGTGTGAGACATAAAGAACTTGTCAACTCGGGTTAGCCCTTTTAAACCAAGCGAGAACAACGGTCTAAACAGTTGACCGGACATTTATGACTCATTTAACGCTACCAGACCCGGGGTCTGGGGGCGTTACAATGATGTTACGTTTAGTGCTACTAATTATGATTTGTGCAAGGAGTATCAATGCTTAATGACAAGGTAATTTGAAATGTCGAGAACAGAACTTCTTTCTAGGAATACAAGTGAAACAAATCACTAATGATGCTCACATCGACGTACTAAACATGTTAGTACATGTTGAAAATTTTCAAATTGAAGGCTCGACTTTTGGAGGAGGACATTCCATTGTGAGAAGTCAGTAACTATATGTATCTTCCTTGGGTAAGTGTGACATCGCATACGAGAAGATAACGTCAACGTTGTTTTTAGTCGTCCGTTGTCATTTAGCTTATTTTTCCCTTTTCCTTTTGCTTTTTAACCCCTCTCTATTTCTTTCTTTCACCCTCCACCCCCTCAATTTTCTCCTCTACATTTTTCATCTCCCCACCTCCACTTTCTTCAATACCCACCTTCCACGCATATACATTGTCCGAATAACCCACTAACCGTTTGGCACCGCCCTACATAAATAGGAGTTCTCGCCCGGCGATGGATCATTTGCGTGTTGCGTCGGTGTTGATTTCGGCCTTTGGTTAGGCATCATCTTCTCCGTTTCTTCGCTCCCCCCTTCAAATTGTTGCTCCTTGACATAGTCGTGATTTTGGTTGTTATTGCGGTCTGATCCCTCTCGCTTTTTCGGTGACCTGTGTTTCCGTTTTTATTTTTTCCCTAATTTTAGGCTTCGGTTTTGCTTCAACTTGGTGCCGTTTGTTTGTAGCTTTTTTTTGTTGTGCTTGTTTCTTACCGAGTTGTTTGTTGTTGGTTTTTTCATAGTTAATTAGGATGCATCAATGGTGTTTTGTCGCTACCTACAATTAGGGTGTGAATTGGGGATTTCATCACCCCATTTCAATTGACCGGGCTTGCGTTGGTGATGTTTCGATGGCTAGGTAGAATGATAATTGTTACGTTTAGTGCTACTAATTATGATTTGTGCAAGGAGTATCAATGCTTAATGACAAGGTAATTTGAAATGTCGAGAACAGAACTTCTTTCTAGGAATACAAGTGAAACAAATCACTAATGATGCTCACGTCAGACAGACTAAACATGTTAGTACATGTTGAAAATTTTCAAATTGAAGGCTCGACTTTTGGAGGAGGACATTCCATTGTGAGAAGCTGTAACTATATGTATCTTCCTTGGGTAAGTGTGACATCAGCATATGAGAAGATAACGTCAACAGTGTTTTTATTTTTATTTTTAGAACTGTTGTTATTTTATTTTAAAGTGCATGTTATTATTCTCCATTTATATTGTTTGCAATTAATGCTGAACATTTGCTGAAATAAGATAAAATGTAAGCCAACCATATCTCAAAAGTCAAAACATTCCAGCTAACCTTCACATGTTTCGCACGTGGCTATGTGGGCACACCGGCCCTTTTTTAATTTGTAGAATTTGAATGCGTGAATGTAAATGTCCGACCCGGATTTTATCAAATTAACCAAATCTGAATCGTTCGGCAATTATCCGAAATCGAAATTATGAGTTACGAAGCAGAAGATGGCAATTATCCGAAATCGAAATTATGAGTTACGAAGCAGAAGCTGAAAATCATCGTCGTCATCATCATCATAATAATAATAATCACGTATTACGATATTCAACTGCCGTTGGGTCCATCCCCTTTTATTAGATTATCACAAAAATATCAAAAGACATAGTTTACCGTTCACCTTCTTGAGAACATGCAACACATCACACTTACATTCTGTTGTGGAAGATCATGATCATTGTCCTCTCTTCTACGAACACATAAGTCTACACGTCTTCGATCACATCACATCATCTTCTCTAGCAAATCTAGCAAGAGTAGTGGGTCAAACGGTGCTTCTCCACCTTCCCAATACCTCGAGTCTCATTTGAAAAACCATATAAACTAAAGAATTGAGCATGAATGCCCGTAAACAATAACTAAATATCAAGAGGAACTAAGAAAGCTACGAAAAAGCCTTCAGAGCTCACTCTTTGTTAGGCTAAAATAATAATATGCTTATTGGATATTTACCGTTAATTAATGCATGCTACTGTACTAAAACTATATACTGAAAATAAAACATGCAACTTAAGTATAAATATTGAGAAGCTAGTTAACCAACGGGTTCTAAAACAATCGGAGACAATGCACCCTAAAGAGGAAAGGTCTTCAGTGTATTGAAATTGTAAAAAATTAGTTTTCTGTTTTTATCGTTTATAGAAACTTTCCAAATAGAAAAAAGCAATATTGAACAATAGAGATGAAGAAACAAATTTTTGAACATGTATTTCACATTTATACACACAACACAACAATATGCACATCAAATTGAACGACACAAAGCATAAGTAAATACGAAAACTTATTCGTTAGACTAAGGCGCGTAGAACGCTGTCCTTAAGACTTTATTGCCCCGATTAAATGCCCACGGTTATGGCAAGAAGTCTCCCAAGATACAACAGTATCTTTCCTTGTTCTGGTTACGGAACTTCAATGCGAACAAGCGGCGAACTGATCCGGCCTTGAATATCTCTGACTATGCAAAATGAGTTTTTGCAGAAATGTTAATTTGTTTGCCTTATTCAGAAGTTAAGAATGCAGAAAATTGTTTGTGCAGATTTTCTAGAAGTATGCAAATGAATTTTCTGTCTATGTTTTCATTCAGGACAATGGGATTATATAGGCATTATGACAACCTTTGGTAGAGGAAGCAACTGTTCAGAAGTTGAAGTTATTAGTTGGAAATAACAGAATTTTGAACGGATGTCATTCTGTTCATGAACATAATCCGAACAGATGCATTGATTCAACAAGTTTGATTTGAACTGATGTCTGCTACGGCTCACATATATCACTCCACCTTTAGGCATTAATTTCTCATACACCCGATATCGGAATCAAGTGATTCAAAAGCCTAATATCAACTACTATCTTAGTAGTTTCCAAAATCGTTTTTAGCTCCCGGAAATTCATTCCGTAACTCATTCAAATACGGGCCTGAAGTTGACTGTTCGTCACTTACACTTAAACCCATTTCGGAGCTAAAACACCATAAAGTTCCAACAATCCCCCACATGAATGAAAATTAATGCATATGCTATACAGACTCTGTAGAGATTTCAAACGGAGTTCTATTGCATTGTGCGAGGTGGTTTGCTGCCTTGAACCTTCCCTAGTAGAATACCATCGGACATACTCGGCTAAGCAGTGAATTAGGTCTTGAACTGCTCAGGCTTTGGTGCATTCCTAGACAATGAGACACACACAATAGACCCCCTGGCCTTTTCAAAGTTCTCATGGTTGTGTCCATTTTGGCCCTGGAACACATTGGTTTCAGAAAGTGTGTTAGAGAATTCAGCCCTCAAATTCTCACAGAAACGGCCCACTTCCACTTACATAGGTGACCTTCTATAAAGAGTACTCTGCAATACCCCACTTGGCCTTACCAAGATATATGAGTCATTAAAAGCTTTATTCTTAACCTGAACCCTTCAGCAGACAGTACTTATGTTTTAACAGAATGGGTAAGTGCTAATTGTCCCTCATAACTTAGTTGTCCCTTTTGAACCATGATCTTGGGATCTCCAGTCAATATGGTTAAGTTGCCATTATAAGGGAACATGCGTAATAGGCTTCAGTCCCATTCCGTTTGTCAAAACATTGACACCCAATCTCTAGCTAAACCTTTTTATACGTGGATCCGCAAGATTCTCCTTCGACTTTATACAATCGAGAAAATCAAACCATTAGAGATCATTTTTCAATTGGTATTGTGTCTACGATATATGAATCGTAACTTACCATTTTCCATATTACTGTGTGCTTGCTCTACACTTACCAACTATTGCATACTTATAACAGTGATAGACTTTGAGCCACATGCAATATATTTTCAAGGAACTTTGAATTAATTCAACTTCCTTTCCATTTCTTGCTTTCGTGACATCACTTTGTTTAGGTAAATTCCCTTTACCAATCACCCCCACATTTCTAAGAATCCGATGAAGTTTAAGTCCAGAAGATATTCTTCCCCCATGGGTTTTTTTTGAAAACCTCAAGTTAATCATCATTTCGCAACATTAACTAATTACGGTAAGTGTAGTTCAACGATTTGATGAATGTTGTCGGTACCAAAACAAAATTAATTAAATCTTGAATCACGCTTTTCACCTTGATCACCATAAATTGATCAACTTTTTTATATGTCGATTTAAACGTATCAACAAACGCATAAACAATTTCGTCTTTACATCTTGAAATGTACATCACAAAACCGAAAGCAAATTTATAATTAATATGAATATAACAACATATTATACATATATTCATATTAACTTATCACAACCATTAAGGTGTTTACATAAACACCTACATACACATTTATACAAATTATTACACACATATAATAATGTATAAATTAAATTGTTTATTACAAACCATGAATTAGATTAAAAGTTTAACAAAAGAAGTTCAATCATCAGGTTCATTGCAATCAACAAGCGGACAAATTCAATTCATCCATAGTCTCGGTGACTATTTCTGCCACGTTTGATTGTCATTCTTCCGAAGCTTTCGGCATTCATTCATTCGGTGTCCTTGTTTCCCGCAATTAAGGCATTTACCATTAAATGGCTTAGCCTCTTGATTGTCCTTAGAACTTTCACCCTTGAATTTTCTTTTCTGACCTTTGCCATTATTTTCACCGGAACTGGACTCCACCAATTTTGCCTTGGATTGTCCAAAGTTCCATCATTTATCAAGTTGCCGGTTGTTCTCTTCAACCCTTAGTTTCACCACCAACTTATTCATGGTTATCTCTTGTTTTTATGCTTCAAATAATTTTTGAAATCTCTCCACAAAGGTGGAGGTTTTCCAATTATTGCAGCAACTTGGAATGGTTCATTAATAACCAATCCTTCACTACTACAAAAAAGCATAAAGATCACGGTTTTTAAGTGTGATATATTCACATTAGTCACGGCTTCCATAGTGTGGCATATTGAGGTGTGACATAAAGTATTTTAATTCAATCACAGTTACAAACCGTGACCTATTATAATAGTTATCACACTTAAAAACCGGGATCTATTATAGTTGGTATCACACTTAAAAACCGTAATCTATTATAACTTCATCACATTTAAAAACTGTGATCTATTATAGTTCTTATCATACTTAAAAACCGTGATCTATTATAGTTGTTATCACACTTAAAAACCGGGATCTATTACAATTAAAACACATTTAAAAACTGTGATCTATTTTAGTTGTTATCACACTTGAAAACTGTGATCTATTATAATTTAAATTACACCAATAAAAGTGTTTTTTTCAAAAACAATATATAAGCACACATATATTTTTGTCATTGTCGGGACTCGAACCCAGATACTCTGGATTAACGAGCCACACTATTTACCACTAGGCCGATGCTTTCTTTCTTCTAATTTTCGACCGCACTTAACTAAGATCTCATTATAAAATACCATATTATTTTAATCACAGTAAAAAACTGTGATTGATTGATGTTTTTGTCTCATTTTTTCTGGAAACCGTGATAATAAAAATTATGATATATTTTAGTTGTTATCACACTTAAAAACCGAGATCTACTATAATTTCAACTCATTTAAAAACTGTGATCTATTTTAGCTGTTATCACGCTTAAAAACCGTGATCTATTATAGTTGTTATCACTCTTAAAAACCGAGATCTATTAAAATTTCAACATGTTTAAAAACTGTGATCTATTTTAGTAGTTGTTATCATACTTAAAAACCGAGATATATTATAATTTCAATCACACCTAAAAAAGTGTGATCTATTATGATTTCAACACATTTAAAAACTGTGATCTATTTTAGTAGTTGTTATCACACTTAAAAACCGAGATATATTATAATTTCAATCACACCTAAAAAAGTGTGATCATTCTTTTTTTTTCGAAAACAAAATAAACGCACACATATTTTTTGTTGCCACTGGGACTCGAACCCGGATACTCTGGATTAAGGAACCACACTAATTACCGCTGGGCCGATGCCTACTTTATTATCATTTTCGGCCACACTAATCTAAATATCATTATAAAATATCATATTATTTTAATCACAGTTAAAAACCGTGATTGATTGATGTTCTTGTCTCAGTTTTCTTAAAAACCGTGATAATAAAAACTGTGATCTATTTTAGTTGTTATCACACTTAAAAACCGAGATCTATTATAATTCAACACATTTAAAAACTGTGATTTATTTTAGTTGTTATCACACTTAAAAATCGTGATCTATTATAGTTGTTATCACACTTAAAGACCGAGATCGATTATAATTTCAACACATTTAAAAACTGTGATCTATTTTAGTAGTTGTTATCACACTTAAAAGCCGAGATCTATTATTATTTCAATCACACCTAAAAAAGTGTGATCATTTTTTTTTTCACACCTAATATCTGTGATAAAAAAATTAAGTGTGATAAATATACATTTTACTTGTCTCGGTTTTTTAAAAGTGCGATCCTTATCTTTAGATAAGTGTGATCTATGTCTCTTTTCTTGTTAGTGGATATAATTTGTCTCATTTTTTCTATAGTTGTGACAAAAATATCATGAATTCAGTCACAGTTTAAAAATGAGATTAATTGATATAATTTATCTCGCTTTTTAGAAACTGTGACAGAAATATCATATCAATTCAATCACAGTTTAAAAATGAGATTGATTGAAATAATTTATCTCGGTTTTCCAATAACTCGTGATTTAAAAAAATCATATCAATTAAGTCACACTTTAAAAATGAGATTGATCAATATAACTTATATCAGTTTTTCAATAAGTGTGATAGAAAGTTGTAAGTGTGATATATATATTTTCGTTGTCTCGGTTTTATTGAAACTGTGATTGTTATCTTATCTTAAGTGTGACCTATATCATATTTTGTAGTAGTGCTTCCTCGAGACACTCAGAGATAATTATCTGCAACTCTTCCATTTGGCTAACAACGGTTTTGGATTCCACCATCTTGTATTCCATAAACCGGTCAAAAATATATTTTCACCCCCTTGCACCGCAGGAGGATTCTCAATTAACCGTTTTGCCAAACTCAAAGTTGTCAAATAGGATAGCATTTTCTAATGCCACCTTTTGAAGTTCTGCTCGTTGAACTTCTCCAGTTTTTCGTGGTGAGACGAACTCGTTCTTTGCACAACAACAGGTTGCACAAACGACAAAGGAGTTGTTTCCAATGTTCCTTCCATTTCTGTCTATAAACAGAATATCAATAATCAAAGTTGCAAAACAGATTTTGTTATGCAGACTTTTCCCAATATTGGTATATCGCAATTTTAAAAATTCACGAACATTTTAAACACATAACATGAACATTTTTGTAATCTAGAACACCAAATAAACAACTTTCGTTCTTTAACTTTTCAGAAATGAACGAGTATTTACAAAGTATTTTGGACAACAATACGAGGTAGGCAATTTTTCCAATTTTTCAAAAAGTTGTGACTATATTTATGTTTTTCGGCACAACAATTTTTTCAACCAAATTGCAGACTTTTGTTACAAGTAACTATACCCACATACTTGTAGAATAATATTAACACAAAAATCATGTTGTTAACATAAGTTTTCAAAAGACATACAAGGCAACAAATGTATTTTTACACAAAAGCATCCTATTTTTCTGCAATTTCATGTTGTAGAATTTTCTAATAGTCGTTTCACATCTTCAGAATTGATACCAACATATTTTAGAAGATGTTTAAGATCGCAGACATCATGTAAAATAAATTTATCGAAAGATTCGCACATAAGCATGTTGTTGTACCACATTTAACTAATAAGCATCCGGTTAAACATGAATTTTCTGCTTCAACTTTTTCTAAAGTTGTTTTAAAAATTCACGGACACTTTTAACAAATAATACATACGGATTTGTAATCTATAACACCTTAGAAACTTCGAGTTTTTAGAAAATACGTAGTAATTACAAGGTATTTTAGCCTTAAAAACAATGTAGTTAGTCGGGCCATTTTTCTGAAAAATGTGTAAAAATTGTTTGTATTACCACAACTTTTTCCTATGTTATTTTTCCAGAATTGCAGATGCAATTCAATGTTCAAAGTTTTACAAAAGTATATGCACATCAAACAGATTACACACGAATCAGATTATTAACACAAGAAGCAAAATAAAGTCTTAAGATTGTAGGAAAAATTAGTTGTCTGATTTCGTTTATAGTAATATGTTTTTATCGTTTATAGAAACTTTCCAAATAGAAAAAGCAATGTTGAACAATAGAGATGAAGAAACTAATTTCTGAACATATATTTCACATTTATACACACAACACAACAATATGCACATCAAATTGAACGACACAAAACATAAGTAAATACGAAAAATTATTCGTTAGACTGAGGCGCGTAAAACGCTTTCCTTAAGACTTTATTGCCCCGATTAAATGCCCACGGTTATGGCAAGAAGTCTCCCAAGATACAACAGTCTTTCCTTGTTCTGGTTACGGAATTTCAATGCGAACAAGCGGCGAATTGATCCGGCCTTGAATATCTCTGACTAAGCAAAATGAGTTTTTGCAGAAATGTTTGTTTGCCTTATTCAGAAGTTAAGAATGCAGAAAATTGTTTGTGCAGATTTTCTAGAAGTATGCAAATGAATTTTCTGTCTATGTTTTCATTCAGGACAATGGGATTATATAGGCATTATGACAACCTTTGGTAGAGGAAGCAACTGTTCAGAAGGAAGTTATTAGTTGGAAGTAACCGAATTTTAAACGGATTTCATTCTGTTCATGAACATAATCCGAACAGATGCATTGATTCAACAAGTTCGATCTGAACTGATGTCTGCTTCGGCTCACATATATCACTCCACCTTTAGGTATTAATTTCTCATTCACCCGATATCAGAATCAAGTGATTCAAAATCCTAATATCAGCTACTATCTTAGTAGTTTCCAAAACCGTTTTTAGCTCCCGGAAATTCATTCCATAACTCATTCAAATACGGGCCTGAAGTTGACTGTTCGTCACTTACACTTAAATCCATTTCGGAGCTAAAACACCATAAAGTTCCAACAGAAATAAAATACGATAACCGATATTATACTGATAGTTTAGAAATAATGATACAATTCTAATATGTATGTTCCTCAAAAAATAAAGTTCTAATATGTGTGCGACTCATAAAGGAACTTTGAAGTTGTCAGAGGTTGCATACCAGATTTTTTGACTGGCTCTGGCATAGAAAAAATTGTACTCTCATTATAGCCCATGAGTAGGGCCTAATGCCGTGGATTCTCGAGAACTCAATGCACTGAATCTAATGTCCGAATTCTCCCTATAATCTGGAGTGAAACATCCATCTAGTGAACCGTAACATTGTTAAAAAATGTTTTTTAAACTTTTATATGTTTCTTTATTCGGAAGTCTGTTTTTAATGGAAAGTCTATTTTTCATACATGCTTATCTGAACATCTTTCTGTTATGAAAATATTGTTACTATGAATACATTGAATTTTATGTTAAGACTGTAAAAAAATTCATAAATACTTTTTCTGTCTGAAAATCTGTTATCTTCTAGAAATGTTGCTAAAAGCTCTAAAAACTAACTTGTACTTCGGAAGCAGAATCTTTACTTGTCTTTCTTAAAATGGCTAATAAAACAATGCTGGTTTATATATATATATATATATATATATATATATATATATATATATATATATATATAATGAGAAAATCGACTCGAATTTACGGATGGAACGCCTTACGAAGTAAATATAAACTAAGTTTAAAATCAAAAAACAAACAAGCTCCGATGCGGGGCGCCTTTACGGGTGGAACGCATAAACCGAAAATCAACCATCGGTTCCGCAGGTCAAATCCCTAAGATTCATATCTTCAGATACAAGTGTATCTACAACTCCAATAAAACAAAAGAACAATTCAAAATATACCATAATAATTCCCAATAAAACTACATACTCAAAATCCATTAAGATAAAGAAAAGACAAGTAATTCACTATTTATTATCTCCAATGAAAGAAAATGAAAAGACATAAATATCTGAGGTTTAACTATATGTAGCACACCCCAAGAAAAGAAATAAAATACAATTGATATCAGCAGCAAAGGGAACAACCTCAGCAGGATAAACTAAGAAACTTAACAACTATTATGTCATCTTCTATCTCCTCGATCTCAACATTACTTTATCTAAAAATTCTTTTTCCTTTCCGCAGGGACCAAGAGATTGTATCTAGCCGTAAGAAGAATGTTTGGTATAACTAACGCACTTCTTGGTCTTCGACCCCCGATCGGTGCAATGGGATGTGTCTATTTATCTATCTCTTGATTCGAAATATTTGAAAAAGGATCTAAAAGTGTCTAAGGTTGGGCGGGATCTCTTAACGCCTTTAAGGGTGAGCACGACGGGCCGTATAATTAAAAGGCAATCATATATTCAAATATATTCTAGTTGACTATTAATGCAAGTATATTTTCAAATGCGTATTAATAATTACAATAATTAAATGTGACATATGAATAATGGGAGGGAGCATCTTTTGACACATCACACATTTTTCTGACCTAACATAAGTCAGAATGTGGTTGATTATTCTGACTTAATTTTAGTCAGAACTTAAGTGTTTTCTAGACCCAATACCGTCCCAAAAGCCTATTTCATACATTATGACCCAAAACTAGGCAGGAAAAATTCATCATTCTGACCCAAATTTGGGCAAGAAAAATTCAACTTTCCGACTAACTTTTGATAAGAATAAATATGCACGATAATTTAAAGGAAAAATTTTGGAAAAACAAAAATGTGTACTAAGATATTTCGCTGGGTGAAAAGATATTCGGGAATTTGACACGACATAAATTGATGCATCCTAGCATATTCAACGTATCTTTCATCAATTTGTTATTACTTAGTGATATGCACTGTTGCGTTTCACAATCATACATATCACGCTATGTACCGTTACATATCGCAGTCATACACAATTCCTTTATATTCCTCGTTACCTGGTGTTATACACCGTTACGTATCGCAGTCATACATAACACGTTGGGTACCGTTATGTGCCGTAGTCATACACGGTTTACTATAATTCCTATTATTAAGTGTTATGCATCGTTACGTATCGCAGACTTCGCAGTCATACATAACAAGTTATGTATCGTTACGTACCGCACTCATAAATAATTCATCATAAATGATTATCATATTTCCATTACCATAAATAAATTACCATAGGTGAGGTGTCATTTGTGAGATGGTGTCCAATGATTCTTACATGCATCTAAAATCATGTACGTGACATTATGTAGAACAATAACAACAACAACAACAACAACAACAACAATAATAATAATAATAATAATAATTCTAAAAAAATAATAATAATAATAATAATAATAATAATAATAATAATAATAATAATAATAATAATAATAATAATACTGTAACAATAAACGCTGCCTGGACCATAGATATTGTGTATTGTTCTTGTGTACTCACAGACAACCTATTGGAACAGAATCGGAAGTCAAGACACCGGCCGCGTCTTGAAAGGTGCCGCTGCAGCCTGGGCATCGATTCCCGTTCTTTTCCCGCCTGGGCATCGATAGTTGGGGGATACAGATGGAAATTTAGTTTTTTTTACTGAATTTTGAGACAACACGATGCACTCCGATAAAAATAATTGTATAATACAGAACAGTATCCAATAGGAGACATTGATGATTGAACGTTAACCATAGAAAAACAAAAAAAAAAACATCTAATTAATGGACAATCATGTGTTCCAAACCTTGATTTTATACCACATGTTAAAACGATTTATCCACAGATCTAGAACATCATGATAAACACTAGATTATAAACGGTAAAGAATGAGTACTACCTTCATTCGTGGTCATGATGTCGTTGCCGCTGATGAGAGTCAACCTTACTACGCTCCGTTGCATGTTTTAATCCCCGTTTACGGCATTTTTGGCTCTTTCCGGGTAGTTTTAGACCTTTTATAGGGCAAAATCACATAGAGCATGCACTTCGAGGCAAATCATCACATAGATGGTAAACCTCATCATTATATGGTGTTTTTGGCCCATTTCGAGCCATATTTATCTTGCGGAATTATGCTCAGTATGGTGGTTGTTATGGAAATGTAGGAAATAGGTGACTCGTAAGCCCAAGAGTTAAGGCGCGAGACTTATTAAGAGGAAACCGAGGCTTGCGGATGAAAAAGTTGAAGAAAAAGTGAAGATTTGGAGGTACAATAAGCAATGTGTACGCATTGATGGTAATGCGTGCGCATTTCTGGAACATGATGTCAAGTTTCGAAGGAATTGGGCCAATGCGTGCACATTGATGGAAATGCATGCGCATCAGTAGAACAGGATGCTCAGTTTGAAAGAATCACTGCCAATGCGTGCACATTATGAGCGATATGTACACATCCCAGAAGCAGAATGTCCAGCCTGGTTAAATCCCGTCAATGTGTGCGCATTCATCACAGCAGAATCAAGACTTCCCCAGCCGACACAGGGCAATGCGTGCGCATTGCTATGGAACGTGTGCGCATTAGACCGTTTTCAAGCATATTTTGGAGCACATATAAATAGATTTTGCGCATTTTTTTTAATACACTTCTGGATACTTCTTCACACTCTTTGAGAACTCCTTACACACATACTTACACTCTTTAGGTCGATGTTCTCCTTTTTGACCCCTACACTCATTTATACACCTAATTTACTTAGATTAAGCTCAATCTAGCTTAGATTTTAGCTTCTATTCCTTTAATTTTTTCATTTTGGATCATCTTTTCATCGTTGGACATGGGTGTTGAAGAAACTTGATGTAAAGACGAACTTGTGCGATTTTGGTAATTAATTCCAGTTTCTTTCTCTTTAATGGCTTTAATCCTTTCCTTGATTGTTATTTCTTGTTTTGTGATGAGTGGCTAAACATATCATAGTCAAATCATGTGAAGATTGAAGAAATCACCATCTATTTGATGAAATTGGGAATGGGTAGTGCTTAATTGTTGTTGTATCGACGAATTCGTGTCTTAAAACTTGTTCTTAATGATTGAATTAGCTTGTACACCTAGTTCATGATCTCACACACCACTTTTATAATTGTATGTTGTGAATGGGTGTGGGAAAAGGGGTTTTAAGATCGTTTCTTATAATTGACTGAGTTGTTTAGATTCGATTATGGGACAAGGTTTATCGGTTGATGAATCGAGCGACTCTAGAGCGTTTATCTTGTTTCGGTCACATAAATCCTTAAAGGCGGGCTGTTGAACTGGGCCAAGGGTACTAGGTTGTTGTATGGCGTCTAGTGCTACCTTAGGAGTTTGCACCCACGAATGAGTCGATATAAGTGTTAGGTTGGTTGGTTTGTTAAACTCATTCCCAAATAATCGATCAAAGGGGCGAAGTATTCAATTGGATCATGGTTTGGCTATGTCGCTCTCTATATTTCTTTATACATAGTTTAAATATCGTTGTAGTATAATTGCCTTGAACAACACTTGATTAACCTAAACTAAGTTCGAAAACGACTTTGATAATTGATTTATTCCTTGTGGATACGACCTTGCTCACCTCTATAGTACATCTGACCCAGTAAACTGCCGGTTAAGGTTGGATCGTCACTATTTTGGTCATCAAGTTTTCTGGCGCCTTTGTGGAGGCTTTACGCACTTCGGGCAACTCCTCCGTGCGTAGGCAACTTCGTAAGCCAGCTGTGTCTTTGATCGCATCCAAAGCACTTACTAGCAATAGGACTAGGTCTATCGTAGTAGAGTACTGGTGAGTCAAGGTCGATCCCACAAAGACTCGTAAGAACGTCAAATTATCAAGATTGAGCTTGTCATGATTAATGGTCTACTACCAACTATAATATAGATAGTAGTGAAATTGGTCTCACACACTAACAATGTTACACTAGCTCACACGGATCTAAACAAGAGTTTCTATGTATTAGTTCAATTATGAGTAATTAGTTATTCCCCCCACACATGTAATAGTCCTCCCTATTGGTGAATTTTAATTCATTGTTCAGCTACGGGTACAACTCCTAACCCTATCTACTCAGACCATGGTAGTAGACAATCTATACGCAAGCTACCCTCCTTAATTGGTCCGTAATAGCCCATACACATAAAGAACTAGAGCTGTTGATATTGAGCGCTAACTCATACTACAAACCCGCCTAGATAGCTGTCGACACTGATAAGCACGTTCCTAGGGTCCATAAAGATAATGTCCAAACTAACACTTCACTATCCGTACTTCATGCTAATTTACGAAGACATGCAAATAGTTTATCAAGCTACTAACATGTAAATTAAATCTATCGATCAACGTAGCTGGCGCCGATTATCATGAATTAGTAATTTACTAGGTATTCAGATCTAGCGATATACACCGTCGCAGATCCGAGGAACGCAATCACTATTTCATGATTTCTTCACCAACAAATTAGATCTATAACACAGGGGGTAAAATAAACTAACTACTACATAATTAAACTAAATAAACAATTAGCACATTCTAGTCAAATAGAACAACGCCAGATCTACATCTGTAAAAGATAGAAAATCATACCCTCGAATACGAGCATAGATCTCCCTCGGATCTCTCCCTAGGCAGAGCCGTCGTCTCTCCGACCAGAACTCATAAAATAATAAAATAAAGAACAAAGAACTTTTATCGCATTGTAATTGTAATAGTTGTGTGGTACATTGAATTCTGAGGCGAAGCCTCTTATTTATAGCTACATAAACCGACTTAGAAACACCTAGTTCAACCCCTCGTCCAAGGAAACACATTTCAGAAGATTCTGGACCCTCGGTAGGTCTGCGGAACACCTCGGTAAACCGGGGGTAATTTTGTCATTTTTCTTCTGCCGACTTAGCTTGGAATGTTCTAGAATACCTTAGGCCCAATCTTTTCGTTCAGTCCACTTCAGATTCGCCCACAATACTCAGCCCAATATTTCGTATCCTAAAAATAATCAAATAATGCACGAAATAATATCGAAATAAAGAAAATAAACGCTAAGTGCAGATTTCTCGACTCACGAACCCGACATATGATATTCAACTCAAATGGTTCATATTTATAGGTCGAAACAACTATTTTTGCTCATATTGGATAGAATGTTGATTCCGTAGGATGGACTATTTTAACCGTCATTAACTACCCCCGACTAGCCTTTTGCTCGTCTTCGAGCAGAGTATCAAGGCGGAATGTACCTCCAAGAACAATCCCCATCAACTACCATATACTCAATAAAGATTTCCGGCAAAACATAGATTAAGCACAATCCATAAGCTTCCCATTAATCACTACTTATCATGCATCAATGTGTCGTGTGATGAATTAGTCGTGATAGTACGTTCGTAAGGAGAATCAAGTTGTATTAACCCCACAATCTTAAATTACCTAAGCATACACTCGCTCATCTTGCTTTCAGACTTGGTTACACAACATGGTACCTTAATCGGGCCGGGCGGACTCGGGGACTGAGCATCGCTCTTAAGTCCTCGTTTGTTTCTTTTTATGCGAGGGTCGTGCCCTTTTTACACGAGTTCGCTTCCCTCACTGCCTTTATTGCATATATTTTCATTTTTTTTTCAAAAATTATTTTTTCTGGCAGGTTTTCTCACTTTTTTCTCTTTCTCTCACAAGCCCGTTTTGTCCCGGTTACCTATTTTGGCATTCAAGTTGCTTCCCTTGTCTTACAATAATTTGTTAAAGTATATAGACATGCAAATAATGATTCCCGGTTAAAACAATTTATCATCTACTCCCAAACACTTCTCACTCAGAGTATGTGCTCAAATATTGCTTGCAATGATAGAATAACAATTAATAAGTTACTACTTTATGCGACATAATACTATGCTCTTTCTTCCATACTAAATTGAATATGCTATAGCCAACTTCAAATCGAGCTCGGGCTCCTTTTCTACCGATTCCTTACTAAAAAACGTGCAATAAGCAAGCTAAAAATAGTGTTGAATATCTAGCTAAGACGCCTACCCCCCACTTATTATAGACATTGTCCCCAATGACTAATAATAAAGAAAAGAAAAGGTACTTAGATCTAGATTTGATCGGCTGAGTCAAAGTGAATCCTGGAGCAGAATCATTAGCTCCTAGGTCATCCATACTCCAAGTTTTTACCTGCTTTGCATAATACTTCCAAAAACTGTGAGTAACATGCGAAGGGCAATAAGAAAATAAGGTGGCGGTAATTGTGCATACCGGAGGAATGCGTAAAAACAGTTTAAGCCACTTTATTCTTTTATCGGCCTAAGCAAGACGCGAAAACTTTTACGAGTGTATCACATGAGAATCGTGAAGGAAAAAACCACATATATCCCTAGTCAGACGACTGAAGATATATGTGATGAAAAAAACCTTGCGATTGTCATGCTACTTTATTGACACAAAATCAACTAAAATAAACAAAAGCAAATAAATAAGGGTTTATAGAAATAGTTCTAAGTTTATAGTCGCTAGCTCGACTGTACTAATATGGCTCCTTTATTCATACGTTGGATCCATCAACGTAAAGACTTCCAACTCAGTGTTATACTTGTGCTCTAGGTACTGCTTCAACCTGTGGCCGTTTACTATGAAAGTCTGACCAGAGTATTCATTTCTAACTTCACATGCACCTGAATTGAAAACTTTCGTGACTACATGTGGTCCATACCATCTAGACTTCAGTTTCCCAAGAAAAAGACGAAGACGTGAATTATATACCAGCACTTTATCTCCAACTTGAAATGTGCGGTTAAGAATCCTTTTATCATGCATGCACTTCGTTCTCTCCTTGTATCTTTGCATTTTCATACGCTTGAAGTCTAAACTCCTCCAATCTATTCAACTCTAGCATTCTCTTTTCACCGGCTAAATTCTCATCCATGTTTAGAAATCTCGTAGCCCACAGAGCTCGGTGCTCGAGTTCTACCGGTAAATGACACACTTTTCCAAACACTATCATATACGGTGACATCCCAATCATGGTCCTATAAGTTGTTCTATACGCCCAAAGAGCGTCATCTAATTTCAAAGACCAATCTTTCCTTGTGGGATTCACAGTCTTCTCTAAGATCCTCTTAATCTCTCTGTTCGTGACTCTACTTGTCCACTCGTCTAGGGGTGATATGCTGTTGCAATCTTATGTCTAACCCCATATCTCAACATCAATTTCTCAAACAACCTATTACAGAAATGGCTCCCACCGTCACTAATTATGGCTCTGGGCACTCCAAACCTCTTCAAAATGTTTTTCTTAAGAAACCTCAGGACAACCCTGGCATCATTAATAGGTGAGGCCACTGCCTCCACCCATTTGGAAACATAATCAACTGCTACCAGGATGTAATGATTTGATTTTGACGATGTGAAAGGCACTACAAAATCAAATCCCCATACATCGAATAACTCCACTTCTAAAATACTGTGCAGTGGCATCTCATTCCACTTAGAAATATTACCGGTCATTTGACAGGAATGACAAGCTCTTGTAAACTCGTAAGAAGATTTATGAATTTTTGGCCAATAGAATCCACAATGCAGTGCCTTTGCTACTGTCTTGTCTGGCCCATAGTGACCTCCCGCTTCTCTAGAATGACATAGGTGCAAAATACATGGAATCTCATCATCATTGACGCATCTCCTAAGAATGGCATCAGGGCATAGCTTGTATAGGTAGGAATCGTCCCAATGATAATGCTTCAGATACGTGAAAAACTTCTTCTTATCCGCATTTGTGAATTCTGGTGGCAGGTACCTTCCTGCTAAATAATTGACAATATTAGCAAACCAAGGGTATACATTGCCCACTCTTGATGTATTTTGTCGGGGTTGAGATTCAACTCGAGCTACCGCTGAGACGGTAAAAATTTTTTCATCAGGGAAGCTCTCCCTGATCTCAATCGGCTGCTCTTCTTCCAGCAAAGTTAATCTTGACAGGTGATCAGCCACCTGGTTCTCAGATTCCTTTTTGTCCTTAATATCGACATCAAACTCTTGTAAGAGTAGAATCCATCTCAAAAATCTCGGCTTGGAGTCTTTCTTGGTTATAAGGTATTTCAAAGCTGCATGGTCAGTGAATACAGTGACTTTCAATCCTATCAGATAAGGTCGAAACTTGTCAAATGCAAAGATGACAGCTAAGAGTTCCTTCTCTGTAGTTGCATAATTCCTCTGGGAACTATTAAGGGTACGACTGGCGTAATAGATAGGCTTAAAGATTTTATCCTCCCTTTGTCCCAAGGCTGCTCCAACTGCCGTGTCGCTTGCATCACACATAAGCTCGAAAGGTTTGTTCCAATCTGGTGCTACCGGATTGGGGCGGTTATAAGCATTTGCTTCAATGTGTTGAATGCTTTCTTACATTCTTCTCCCAACACAAATGGTACATCTTTTGCAAGTAATTCCGTCAAGGGTCTAGAAACTTTAGAGAAGTCCTTAATAAACCTCCTATAGAATCCCGCGTGGCCAAGAAAGGCTCGCAACGTCTTTAAGTTTGTTGGAGGGGATAACTTCTCTATTACCTCTATATTTTGCCTTATCGACCTTCATTCCTTTCCTTGAAATCTTATGACCCAACACTATTCCTTATGTAACCATGAAATGGCATTTTTCCCAGTTAAGTACAAGGTTGGTCTCTTCACATATCTTCAACACTACTCAAGTTGTCCAAGCACTTGTCAAAGCTATCTCCAAATACAGAGAAATCATCCATGAAAATTTCCAGAAAGTCTTCCACCATGTCCGCAAATAATGACATCATGCATCGTTGGAAAGTTGATGGTGCATTACAAAGTCCAAAAGGCATGTGATTGTATGCAAAAGTTCCATAGGGACATGTGAAAGTGGTTTTCTCACGGTCCTCGGGTGCAATATGGATCTGATAGTAACCAGAATATCCATCTAAGAAACAATAAAAAGCATGACCGCTTAATCTTTCCAACATCTGGTCAATGAATGGTAGGGGAAAATGATTTTTGCGAGTTGCGTCATTCAGTTTCCTAAAATCAATGCAAACTCGATGTCCAGTAATTAGCCTCATAGGATTAACTCATCAAACTCATTAGGTTGGACAGTGAATCCTCATTTCTTGGGCACCACATGAATCGGGCTCACCCATTCACTGTCTGCAATCGGGAAAATGATTCCCATTTCCAAAATCTTTATGATCTCTTCCTTAACAACATCTTTCAATTGTGGCATCAACCTCCTTTGTGGTTGTGCTATCGCTTTCTTTTCAGGGTTTACAGAGATCTTATGCATGCACACCGACAGGCTTATTCCTCTAATATCTGCAATCGTCCACCCAAACGCTCCCTTATCTCAATACTCTTAAAAGTTTCTCTTCCTCTAAAGGTGATAATGAAGATGAAATTATAAGGGGAAGAGTATCATCTTGTAAATATAAGTACTTCAGGTGAGATGGCAAAGGCTTCAACGTTAAGTTACTTGGTGGCTCCTCTAGTGATGACCTTAACAGCTTACCAGTCAATTGTAAGTCAAAGAACTTGTGCCACAAAGGTCTATGAATTGTTCACCCTAAATCGACAGAAGATATAGGCTCTATTTCTCACACTTGACCTTCGCTACACCCAGGCCAGGTTTCCTCATAACTTTCTTCATCTTCTTTTAGGAGAAAGGTCTCTGCTACTTCAGGGTCTAGTGCCACTTGATGATACAGTTCTAAAACAAGCTCATCTATGGCATCTAGCAAGTAACATGCTTCTCCTTCATATTGAGCATACCTCATCTAATTCATCACATTGAATACTACTCGATCCTCATTCACTCTCAGAATCAGCTCACCCTTATGAAGATCTATCAATGTCTTGCTCGTCGCTAGGAAAGGTCTTCCTAAGATCAATGGAACATCATGGTTAGCCTCCATGTTTAGCACCACAAAGTCTACAGGGAATACAAACGTATCAACTTTTACCAAAACATCCTCCACCACTCCACACGGTTGCTTCATAGACCTATCCGTTAATTGAAGGGTTATAAATGTTTCATTCAACTCTTTCATGCCTAACTTATAAAAGATGGAGAGTGGCACCAGATTGACACTGGCTCCAAGATCACACAATGTTTTATTTAGGCATACTCCTCCAATTTTGCAAGGTATGAGGAAGCTCCCAGGGAATTTACACTTATGAGGCAGTTTGCGATGCAAAACGTCCTGCCAAGCATTCCATATTAAAGCAGATAGTCTCAAGGTATAACAATTTCCTTTTGGTAGAGATTGCTTCTTTCAAGAACTTTGGATACTCTGGCATTCCGGCCAGAGCATCTACCAAAGGTATATTAACTTGCAACTTCTTAAACATCTCTATAAACTTTTTATAACGAGCATCATCATTATTCGGTTTATTTTTCCTAGGGGGATAAGGTAAAGTAGCAGGATTAATAGTTACAGTTTGTGAAGACTTACCTGCTGACTGATGCGATGCTCTGCCTAATAGTCTGTCGGATTTTCAGACTCCCGGTTTACCGGAGAGGTGTCCCGGTTTACCGGCCCCTCTTTTTCTCCAGATTCTACTGCGTTCTACTGCTGACTTCTTTCTGATCCTTCCTGGACAGTTGGTATAACTGGCCAAGCAGTTCCTTTCCGCTTCTAGTCATGATTGCATTCACGTCCTTCGGGTTCTTCTCAGTATTACTTGGCAATCCTTTCAGAGGACAGGCTGACACTAATTCGGCGATATGCCCCACTTGGTGCGACAAATTCTGCACTAAGACTTCTTGATTGGTCAGTCTTGTATCATTCTTCTGACAATATGTGGTGAAGTTTGTATTCAGCTCAGTCATGGATTTCGTAAGTTGATTGACCGTGTCGATATATAGTTGAGCTCATTTTATCCATGGTCGCTTCCCAACCACCCGACTTGTTGAATTGAGGCATGAATCCACCAGTTTGTCTTGGTCTCTCTCCACCGTTAGAATCACTTTGACGAAAACCCTCAGTAGGGTCACTTAATCTAAAACTAGGGTGGTCATGAGAACATGGGTGATATCCGCCCCCATAAGGATTTCCTTGCCTCCCTATAAAGTTCACATCTTCAGTGTTGGTTGCTTCCACCATGTCCGCAAATAATGACATCATAAATCGTTGGAAAGATGATGGTGCATTACAAAGTCCAAAAGGCATGTGATTGTACGCAAAAGTTCCATAGGGACATGTGAAAGTGGTTTTCTCACGGTCCTTGGGTGCAATATGGATTTGATAGTAACCAGAATATCCATCTAAGAAACAATAAAAAGCATGACCGCTTAATCTTTCCAACTTCTGGTCAATGAATGGTAGGGGAAAATGATTTTTGCGAGTTGCGTCATTCAGTTTCCTAAAATCAATGCAAACTCGATGTCCAGTAATTAGCCTCATAGTGATTAACTCATCAAACTCATTAGGTTGGACAGTGAATCCTCATTTCTTGGGCACCACATGAATCGGACTCACCCATTCACTGTCTGTCGCTTTCTTTTCGTGGTCTACAGAGATCTTATGCATGCACACCGACAGATTCCTCTAATATCCGCAATCGTCCACCCAAACTCTCCCTTATGCTCTCTCAGTACTCTTAAAAGTTTCTCTTCCTCTAAAGGTGATAATGAAGATAAAATTATAAGGGGAAGAGTATCATCTTGTAAATATACGTACTTCAGGTGAGATGGCAAAGGCTTCAACGTTAAGTTACTTGGTGGCTCCTCTAGTGATGACCTTAACAGCCTACCGATCAATTGTAAGTCAAAGAACTTGTGCCATGAAGGTCTATGAATTGTTCACCCTATATCGACAGAAGATATAGGCTCTATTTCTCACACTTGACCTTCGCTACACCCAGGCCAGGTTTCCTCATAACTTTCTTCATCTTCTTTTAGGAGAAAGTTCTCTGCTACTTCAGGGTCTAGTGCCACTTGCTGATACAAATTCGAAAACAAGCTCATCTATGGCATCTAGCAAGTAACATGCTTCTCCTTCATATTGAGCATACCTCATCTAATTCATCACACTGAATACTACTCGATCCTCATTCACTCTCAGAATCAGCTCACCCTTATGAAGATCTATCAATGTCTTGCTCGTCGCTAAGAAAGGTCTTCCTAAGATCAATGGAACATCATGGTTAGCCTCCATGTCTAGAACCACAAAGTCTACAACAAATGAATACAAACGTATCAACTTTTACCAAAACATCCTCCACCACTCCACATGGTTGCTTCATAGACCTATCCGTTAATTGAAGGGTTATAGATGTTTCATTCAACTCTTTCATGCCTAACTTATGAAAGATGGAGAGTGGCACCAGATTGACACTGGCTCCAAGATCACACAATGCTTTATTTAGGCATACTCCTCCAATTTTGCAAGGTATGAGGAAGCTCCCAGGGAATTTACACTTATGAGGCAGTTTGCGATGCAAAACTGCCATGCATTCCATATTAAAGCAGATAGTCTAAAGGTATAACAATTTCCTTTTGGTAGAGATTGCTTCTTTCAAGAACTTTGGATACTCTGGCATTCCGGCCAGAGCTTCTACCAAAGGTATATTAACTTGCAACTTCTTAAACATCTCTATAAACTTTTTATAACGAGCATCATCATTATTCGGTTTATTTTTCCTAGGGGGATAAGGTAAAGTAGCAGGATTAATAGTTACAGTTTGTGAAGACTTACCTGCTGACTGATGCTGCTCTGCCTAATTGTCTGTCGGATTTTCCGACTCCCGGTTTACCGGAGAGGTGTCCCGGTTTACTGGCCCATCTTTTTCTCCAGATTCTACTGCGTTCTACCGTCGATCGCTTCGATCCTTCCCGGACAGGTTGGTATAATCGGCCAGCGGTTCCTTTCCCTTCTAGTCATGATTGCATTCACTTCCTTCGGGTTCTTCTCAGTATTACTTGGCAATCCTTTCAGAGGACAGGCTGACACTAATTCGGCGATATGCCTCACTTGGTGCGACAGATTCTGCACTAAGACTTCTTGATTGGTCAGTCTTGTATCATTCTTCTGACAATATGTGGTGAAGTTTGTATTCAGCTCAGTCATGGATTTCGTAAGTTGATTGACCGTGTCAGTCACAGTTGAGCTCATTTTATCCATGGCTGCTTCCCAACCACCTGACTTGTTGAATTGAGGCATGAATCCACCAGTTTGTCTTGGTCTCTCTCCACCGTTAGAATCACTTTGTCGAAAACCCTCAGTAGGGTCACTTAATCTAAAACTAGGGTGGTCATGAGAACATGGGTGATATCCGCCCCCATAAGGATTTCCTTGCCTCCCTATAAAGTTCACATCTTCAGTGTTGGTTGCTTCCACCATGTCCGCAAATAATGACATCATGCATCGTTGGAAAGATGATGGTGCATTACAAAGTCCAAAAGGCATGTGATTGTACGTAAAAGTTCCATAGGGACATGTGAAAGTGGTTTTCTCACGGTCCTTGGGTGCAATATGGATCTGATAGTAACCAGAATATCCATCTAAGAAACAATAAAAAGCATGACCGCTTAATCTTTCCAACTTCTGGTCAATGAATGGTAGGGCAAAATGATTTTTGCGAGTTGCGTCATTCAGTTTCCTAAAATCAATGCAAACTCGATGTCCAGTAATTAGCCTCATAGTGATTAACTCATCAAACTCATTAGGTTGGACAGTGAATCCTCATTTCTTGGGCACCACATGAATCGGACTCACCCATTCACTGTCTGTCGCTTTCTTTTCAGGGTCTACAGAGATCTTATGCATGCACACCGACAGGCTTATTCCTCTAATATCTGCAATCGTCCACCCAAACTCTCCCTTATGCTCTCTCAGTACTCTTAAAAGTTTCTCTTTCTCTAAAGGTGATAATGAAGATAAAATTATAAGGGGAAGAGTATCATCTTGTAAATATACGTACTTCAGGTGAGATGGCAAAGGCTTCAACGTTAAGTTACTTGGTGGCTCCTCTAGTGAT
This sequence comes from Gentiana straminea, assembly GCA_036785695.1. Lineage (NCBI taxonomy): Eukaryota > Viridiplantae > Streptophyta > Magnoliopsida > Gentianales > Gentianaceae > Gentiana > Gentiana straminea. Next base: position 11,116,189 of record JAVUPR010000300.1, on the reverse strand, counting down.
GACCTTAACAGCTTACCAGTCAATTGTAAGTCAAAGAACTTGTGCCATGAAGGTCTATGAATTGTTCACCCTATATCGACGAAGATATAGGCTCTATTTCTCACACTTGACCTTCGCTACACCCGTGCCGGTTTCCTCATAACTTTCTTCATCTTCTTTTAGAGAAAGTTCTCTGCTACTTCGTGGGTCTAGCCACTTGCCGATACAAGCTCGAAAACAAGCTCATCTATGGCATCTAGCAAGTAACATGCTTCTCCTTCATATTGAGCATACCTCATCTAATTCATCACACCGAATACTACTCGATCCTCATTCACTCTCGTAATCAAATCCACCCTTATGAAGATCTATCAATGTCTTGCTCGTCGCTAAGAAAGGTCTTCCTAAGATCAATGGAACATCATGGTTAGCCTCCATGTCTAGCACCACAAAGTCTACAGGGAATACAAACGTATCAACTTTTACCAAAACATCCTCCACCACTCCACATGGTTGCTTCATAGACCTATCCGTTAATTGAAGGGTTATAGATGTTTCATTCAACTCTTTCATGCCTAACTTATGAAAGATGGAGAGTGGCACCAGATTGACACTGGCTCCAAGATCACACAATGCTTTATTTAGGCATACTCCTCCAATTTTGCAAGGTATGAGGAAGCTCCCAGGGAATTTACACTTATGAGGCAGTTTGCGATGCAAAACTGCCATGCATTCCGCGATGCAAAACAATTTCCTTTTGGTAGAGATTGCTTCTTTCAAGAACTTTGGATACTCTGGCATTCCGGCCAGAGCTTCTACCAAAGGTATATTAACTTGCAACTTCTTAAACATCTCTATAAACTTTTTATAACGAGCATCATCATTATTCGGTTTATTTTTCCTAGGGGGATAAGGTAAAGTAGCGGGATTAATAGTTACGGTTGTGAAGACTTACCCGCCGACCGATGTCGCTCGCCTAATAGTCCGTCGGATTTTCGGACTCCCGGTTTACCGCAGAGGTGTCCCGGTTTATCGGCCCATCTTTTTCTCCGTTTCTACCGCGTTCTCTATCGCGATCGCTTCTCGATCCTTCCCCGGACAGCTTGGTATAATCGGCCAAGCTTCCTTTCCCCTTCTAGTCATGATTGCATTCACTTCCTTCGGGTTCTTCTCGCATTACTTGGCAATCCTTTCGGAGGACAGTCCGACACTAATTCGGCGATATGCCCCACTTGGTGCGACGATTCGCACTAAGACTTCTTGATTGGTCGGTCTTGTATCATTCTTCGACAATATGTGGTGATGTTTGTATTCAAAACTTCGCCATGGATTTCGTAAGTTGATTGACCGTGTCGATCCAGCGCTGAGCTCATTTTATCCATGGTCGCTTCCCAACCACCGTACTTGTTGAATTGAGGCATGAATCCACCAGTTTGTCTTGGTCTCTCTCCACCGTTAGAATCACTTTGTCGAAAACCCTCAGTAGGGTTACTTAATCTAAAACTAGGGTGGTCATGAGAACATGGGTGATATCCGCCCCCATAAGGATTTCCTTGCATCCCTATAAAGTTCACATCTTCAGTGTTGGTTGCTTCCACCATGTTCGCAAATAATGACATCATGCATCGTTGGAAAAATGATGGTGCATTACAAAGTCCAAAAGGCATGTGATTGTACGCAAAAGTTCCATAGGGACATGTGAAAGTGGTTTTCTCACGGTCCTTGGGTGCAATATGGATCCGATAAGAACGTAATATCCATCTAAGAAACAATAAAAAGCATGACCGCTTAATCTTTCCAACATCTGGTCAATGAATGGTAGGGGAAAATGATTTTTGCGAGTTGCGTCATTCAGTTTCCTAAAATCAATGCAAACTCGATGTCCAGTAATTAGCCTCATAGTGATTAACTCATCAAACTCATTAGGTTGGACAGTGAATCCTTATTTTTTGGGCACCACATGAATCGGGCTCACCCATTCACTGTCTGCAATCGGGAAAATGATTTCCATTTCCAAAATCTTTATGATCTCTTCCTTAACAACATCTTTCAATTGTGGCATCAACCTCCTTTGTGGTTGTGCTATCGCTTTCTTTTCAGGGTCTACAGAGATCTTATGCATGCACACCGACAGGCTTATTCCTCTAATATCTGCAATCGTCCACCCAAACTCTCCCTTATGCTCTCTCAGTACTCTTAAAAGTTTCTCTTCCTCTAAAGGTGATAATGAAGATAAAATTATAAGGGGAAGAGTATCATCCTGTAAATATACGTACTTCAGGTGAGATGGCAAAGGCGTCAACGTTAAGTTACTTGGTGGCTCCTCTAGTGATGACCTTAACAGCTTACCAGTCAATTGTAAGTCAAAGAACTTGTGCCACGAAGGTCTATGAATTGTTCACCCTATATCGACAGAAGATATAGGCTCTATTTCTCACACTTGACCTTCGCTACACGCAGGCCAGGTTTCCTCATAACTTTCTTCATCTTCTTTTAGGAGAAAGGTCTCTGCTACTTCAGGGTCTAGTGCCACTTGCTGATACAGTTCGAAAACAAGCTCATCTATGGCATCTAGCAAGTAACATGCTTCTCCTTCATATTGAGCATACCTCATCTAATTCATCACACTGAATACTACTCGATCCTCATTCACTCTCAGAATCAGCTCACCCTTATGAAGATCTATCAATGTCTTGCTCGTCGCTAAGAAAGGTCTTCCTAAGATCAATGGAACATCATGGTTAGCTTCCATGTCTAGCACCACAAAGTCTACAGGGAATACAAACGTATCAACTTTTACCAAAACATCCTCCACCACTCCACATGGTTGCTTCATAGACCTATCCGTTAATTGAAGGGTTATAGATGTTTCATTCAACTCTTTCATGCCTAACTTATGAAAGATAGAGAGGCACCGGATTGACACTGGCTCCAAGATCACACAATGCTTTATTTAGGCAGACTCCTCCAATTTTGCAAGGTATGAGGAAGCTCTCAGGGAATTTACACTTATGAGGCAGTTTGCGATGCAAAACTGCCATGCATTCCATATTAAAGTAGATAGTCTCAAGGTATAACAATTTCCTTTTGGTAGAGATTGCTTCTTTCAAGAACTTTGGATACTCTGGCATTCCGGCCAGAGCTTCTACCAAAGGTATATTAACTTGCAACTTCTTAAACATCTTTATAAACTTTTTATAACGAGCATCATCATTATTCGGTTTATTTTTCCAAGGGGGAGTAGCAGGATTAATAGTTACGCTTGTGAAGACTTACCTGCCGATCGATGTCGCTCCGCCTAATTGTCAGTCGGATTTTCAGACTCCCGGTTTACCGGAGAGGTGTCCCGGTTTACTGGCCCATCTTTTTCTCCAGATTCTACTGCGTTCTACTGCTGACTGCTTTCTGATCCTTCCTGGACAGTTGGTATAACTAGCCAAGCAGTTCCTTTCCTCTTCTAGTCATGATTGCATTCACGTCCTTCGGGTTCTTCTCAGTATTACTTGGCAATCCTTTCAGAGGACAGGCTGACACTAATTCGGCGATATGCCCCACTTGGTGCGACAGATTCTGCACTAAGACTTCTTGATTGGTCAGTCTTGTATCATTCTTCTGACAATATGTGGTGAATTTTGTATTCAGCTCAGTCATGGATTTCGTAAGTTGATTGACCGTGTCGGTCCACGCTTGAGCTCATTTTATCCATGGCTGCTTCCCAACCACCTGACTTGTTGAATTGAGGCATGAATCCACCAATTTGTTTTGGTCTCTCTCCACCGTTAGAATCACTTTGTCGAAAACCCTCAGTAGGGTCACTTAATCTAAAACTAGGGTGGTCATGAGAACATGGGTGATATCCGCCCCCATAAGGATTTCCTTGCCTCCCTATAAAGTTCACATCTTCAGTGTTGGTTGCTTTTTCTTGATATCTTGTACTTTCTCAACCTTGGCAATGCGATCTTGCCTGCCATCTATCTTCTCATTCACCGCCATTAGCTGGTATAAGACCTTTTGAGAAGTATCTTCCTCAAATACGCCTGTAGCTACCTTGGAGGTCTTAATTTGATGCGTTCCCCATTGACTTGTAAGTGCGATTTGCTCCATTTTCTCTTCAGCTTCTTCAGGTGATAACAACGCAAAACATCCGTTGCTCGATGCATCAACTATCATTTGTTCACTTGGCCGTAATCCGTGATAGAAACTATGCATTTGTACGGGCAAAGTGTATTGGTGAGGGCATCTCCTTTGTGCTTCCTTAAACCTTTCCCAAGCTTCTTCGAAAGTTTCAGTGGGTTTCTACTTGAAATTCATAATGTCTTGTCTCATCTGTAGTGACTTCCCAGGCGGGCAGTACTTGTTCATAAACTTCTGCAGTAGATTTGTACATGTTTGGATCGATCCTGGTGCAGAGACAATAACCATATCTTCGCTTTGTCTTTCAGAGTGAATGGAAACAACTTCAGCTTGATGTTATCTTCAAGTACTCCTGTTGGTTTGACTGTGCTGACTATCTCCAAGAAATTGGTGACATGTACACTAGGCTCTTCGTTTGGTACTCCATGGAATGTAGTGTAATTAGTCACCATCTGTATCACATTCAGTTTCGGGTGAAATACCTCGGCCGCATTATCTGGCTGAACAATTGTTGGCATGAATTGCTCAATCATCGGCATTGCATAACACTTTAGAGTTCTCCTATCTACTTGTACCACAACTCTTGCTCCATTTTGTCCATTTTGTCCGTTCTGTGCCATGTTGATTTCTGTATCCTCCAAAGGTGGAACCTCTTCTTCCCTCTCGCTGTGATCTCCTTCGTGTGTACTTACGTCATCCGCCAGCCTAACATATCTCTCTCGAGTTTCCTTTCTCTTTTGTCTAGCAAACTTTTCAACCTTAGGTATGAATCTCTCGAGTTGGCTGTTGAACTTCGTGTAGCGTACTACAAGACACAAAAAGAAAACAAAAAGTTAGTGACTTGCCTTGCCGGCTGTTACACACGCCTGGCAGACTCAAAAATATTGACTCTGACCATGGACTTGATGCTGAACTGGCACAACCGGTTCTGCCGAAACCAGGACCCTCGGTTTACCGCGGTATACCCTCGGTAAACCGGATGAAATGTTTCTCAGATTTCAATAGAACTGACTCTTCACAACTCCAATATAAACAGACTATAAAATAGACTCAATTAAACATACTCGACTATATACAAAAACTCAATCTTAAATAAAAAGTATTCTTGACACGAGTCCCGACAACGGCGCCAGAAAATATTGATCGCATGCAAAGCACTTACTAGCAATAGGACTAGGTCTATCGTAGTATAGTACTGGCGAGTCAAGGTCGATCCCACAGAGACTCGTAAGAACGTCAAATTATCAAGATTGAGCTTGCCACAATTAACGGTCTATGACCAACTATAATATTGATAGTAGTGAAATTGGTCTCACACACTAACAATGTTACGCTAGCTCACACGGATGTAAACAAGAGTTTCTAATGTATTAGTTCAATTATGAGTAATTAGTTATTACCCCACACATGTAATAGTCCTCCCCATTGGTGAATTTTAATTCATTGTTTAGCTACGGGTACAACTCCTATCCCTATCTACTCCGACCATGGTAGTAGACAATCTATACACGAGCTACCCTCCTTAATTGGTCTGTAATAGCCTATACGCATAAAGAACTAGAGCTGTCGATATTGAGCGCTAACTCATACCGTAAACCCGCGTAGACAGATGTCGACACTAATCAGCACATTCCTAGGGTCCATCAAGATAATGTCCAAACTAACACTTCACTATCCGTACTACATGCTAATTTACGAAGACATGCAAATAGTTGATCAAGCTACTAACATGTAAATTAAATCTATCGATCAACGTAGCTGGCGGAAATTATCATGAATTAGTAATTCACTAGGTATTCAGATCTAGCGATATAGACCGTCGAAGATCTGAAGAACGCAATCACTATTTCATGATTTCTTCACCAAGGAATTAGATCTATAACACAGGGGTTAAAACAAACTAACTACTACATAATTAGACTAAATAAACAATTAGCACATACTAGTCGAATAGAACAACGACAGATCTACATCTTGGAAAAGATAGAAAATCATACCCTTCAAGACGAGCATAGATCTCCCTCGGATATCTCTCTAGGTAGCGACTCCATCGTCTCTCCGACCAGAACTCATAAAATAATAAAATAAAGAACAAAGAACTTTTATTGCATAGTAATTGTAATAGTTGTGTGGTACATTGATATCTGAGGCGAAGCCTCTTATTTATAGCTACATAAACCGACTTAGAAACACCTAGTTATACCCCTCGTCCAAGAAAACGCGTTTCAGCAGATTCTAGACCCTCGGTAAGTCGGCGGCACACCTCGGTAAATCAGGGGTAATTTTGTCATTTTTCTTTTGCCGACTTAGCTTGGAATGTTCTAAAATACCCTAGGCCCAATCCTTTTGTTCAGTCCACTCCAGATTCACCCACAATGCTCAGCCCAATATTTCGTATCCTGAAAATAATCAAATAATGCACGAAATAATATCGAAATAAAGAAAATAAACGCTAAGTGCAGATTTCTCGACTCACGAACCCGACATATGATATTCAACTCAAATGGTTCATATTTATAGGTCGAAACAACTATTTTTAGCTCATAATGGATAGAATGTTGATGCCGTAGAATGGACTATTTTAACCATCATCAGTCTTGTGTCTACCCAGGAGAGTTAGATGCCTTCATCACTCAAGTTGCCTATCATGAGAGGGAGATGAGGGTGATCAGGGTGCTGATAATGATAAGTCCGGTGAGGTTGATGATGAGTCTGAGAAGGGCAGTGATTAGAGTGGTGATGAGTCGGGTGAGAGTGGTTCTGAGGATAGTTCTGATGATGAGGAGAGTGCATCAGCTGCTGACGATAGTAGTTCCTCTGGCGGTGATGAGGATGTTCATGACGCCACCACCCAGGGTACAGGTATCTCGAGTGAGACACAACCAGCACATTCTATAGAGACAGCAGGACATGGGACAGTAGGACAGGAGACTCAGACAGAGGTTATTGTCAGTGTTCAAGATGGTTCGGTGGTGATAAAGAGAGGTTCATCCACCAGTGCAGCTGCTCCGGCCCCTACTCCTACAGTTTCTGATGCCGATGTTGTTGACCCTGCGGATATCTACATAGTGACTCCTCCACAATAGTCTTTGAGCTTTTCATTCATTACTCTTTCACGATGTACACACTAGACTAGCTTATTATCTTTTGCATTGATGGTTTTGATGTACGCCCAAGGGGCACTAGACTTATGACTTTGCTTCCTTTTTCTTTTGTTGTATCACACTTGGACGACTTCATTTTGGCCTCTTTTTGGCCCATATCTGTATGCATGGATGATGATTGTTTTCTTTTCTTTAACTTTTTGTCACATGCGGTCCGAGTCGGTATCTACTTCCCTTTCGGTTTCCATATAATATTGTGTATGACTTCTTTTATTCCCCGATATTTAGTGCATGCTTTTGGCATGGTAGTTGTTCCCCGTGCATGTGTTTTCTTGGTTTTTCTGTTTCATGTCTTTAGGTATTCGGGATGGAGCTTCATGGATACGTCATGTCCACGGTTTGTGCCTTTCTGTCGGGTTAAGCTAAGCCTTCTTTCCTTTATCATTCACACACTGAGGACAGTGTTTCATTTAAAGTGGGGGTGGTAGGCTTAGCTATGATATGTGCTTCATTGATATTTTGGCCATTGTGTTGTATGCTTTGTGTTTGATCGCCTCTTTAGTAAAATTTGAGCTATTTTTAAAACATTCCAAGTTTTGATGTTGCATTCTTATGTTGAGCCGTCACATTGATAGGATAAACGGTTTAGTGAACGTTTAAATACATGCTAATTCGCTTACTACCTTGTCTTGTGAACGGGATACTTATGCACATATATCTTTCGATTTCATGAACCATGGTAACTAGTGACCGATTATGGTAGACTTAGGCGTAATTCGGCTACCTAGAACTCATACCATTAACTTTAAGATGAAATAGAAAGGCCGACCTTGGTAGAGTTTAGAATGACAGTTATGGAGTTTTGTTACCCGACCAGAGCCAAATAGCCATCCCGTAACATTTTCCACAGTAGCCCCCTTAAGCCTTGATTGGATGGTAAGACCCCCATCCGATACTTAGCCGTTCGTTGTTTAGCCTGTAATTACCCGACCCTTGAGCCTTATTTATGGTCTACATTCCCTTGAACACCCTTCGAGTTGAGCTTAATCATTTCATTTTATCACACTTTCTTAGGCAAGTGTGGGGTGGTAGAGTGGTGTGTAGGTAGAGAGGAGTTGGTATTTATGAGCTATTTTACGACTTGTAGGGTAGAAGCTCGATTTTTACACTATGTATGTGATGGCCTTCGACTCAAACCTAATAAAAGTAATGCATAATGAAGCTTTCTAAGTTCAAAAAAAAATCAAAAAAATAAACTGAATCAAAGAAAGCTTTAATAAAATCCATAAAAGTGTAATAAATGTTGAGTCAAAGAAAGCCAATTCTATAGGACTCATGTTTTGCTATATTATGTGATGTTCGTGTTGGGGATGAGTCCTTAGTCTAGAAACATGATCTCAATACATTTGTAGCCTCGTGGTGCTTGAAACATAGTATCATTTAGCATTTTATATCATGAATCATGTTTCTATGGTCTTTTTGAGCTAGAGAAGGGTAGAGCTAGCTACGTTTTATTTTGATACGCCCCATGATTAAGCTTGCTCATGTTTTCTCTCTTTGTCATTTATTCCCCAGAAATTCCCTTCGGTTAGCCCCGTCCTTAGCCTAACGTTACAACCTTGCAATAACTACACGACCTTGCTTAGCCTCGGTTGGCCCCGATTAGTGGAGATGCTTATGAAGTATGAGCCTATAGTGTAGTTGCAATAACCAAGCATCCACAATCCAAACCGGTGAACCGTGGTAAATGTAGGAGAAGCTGTTCACACACACACACACACACACATCCCGTTTACTTGATTAGTTAGGGTTAGGTTGCATGTATTTACTCTTTTACTTGTCGGTTATCTATATATGTGATTGGCTTGACCTACGCGTGTGACGTTGACTCTTTGGTTTCTTTTAAACTCTCATTTTCCTCGAGAGCTAGCAAACACTAAGTGGGGGTGGTTGATGAGAGTTAACCTTACTACGCTCCGGTGCATGTTTTAACCTCTGTTTATGGAATTTTGTCTCTTTCCAGGTAGTTTTTTTTACCTTTTATAGGGCAAAATCACATAGAGCGTGCACTTCGAGGCAAATCATCACATAGATGGTAAACCTGGTCATTTTATGGTGTTTTTGGCCTATTTCAAGCCCTATTTATCTTGCATGATTATGCTCGGTATGGTGGTTGTTATGGAAATGCAGGAAATAGGTGACTCGTATGCTCAAGAGTTAAGGCACGAGGCTTATTAAGAGGAAACCAAGGCTCGAGGATGGAAAATTTGAAGAAAAAGTGAATATTTGGAGGTACAACAAGCAATGTGTACGCATTGATGGTAATGCGTGCGCATTGCTGGAACAAGATGTCAAGTTTTGAAGGAATCGGGCCAATGCGTGTGCATTGATGGCAATGTGTGCGCATCAGTAGAACATGATGCTCAGTTTGAAAGAATCACAGCCAATGCGTGTGCATTAGGAGTGATGCGTACGCATCCCATAAGTAGAATGTCCAACCTGGTTAAAGCCCGTTCAATGCGTGAGCATTCATCACAGCAGAATCAAGTCTTCCTCAGCCGACACAGGGCAATGCGTGCGCATTGATATGGAATGTGTGCGCATTAGACCATTTTCAAGCATATTTTGGATCACAAATAAATAGATTTTGCACATATTTTTGTATACACTTCTGGATACTTCTTCACACTCTTCAAGAGCTCCTTACACGCATACTTACACTCTTTAGGTCGATTTTCCCCTTTTTGATCCTTACACTCATTTCTACACCTAATTTACTTAGATTAAGCTCAATCTAGCTTAGATTTTAGCTCCTATTCCTTTAATTTTGCATTTTGGATCATCTTCTTCAACTTTGGACATGGGTGTTGAAGAAACATGATGTAAAGACGAACTTCTGTGATTTTGGTAATTAATTCCAGTTTTCTTTCTCTTTAATGGCTTTAATTCTTTCCTTGATTGTTATTTCTTGTTTTGTGATGAGTAGCTAAACATATCATAGTCAAATAATGTGAAGATTGAAGAAATCACCCTCTAATTGATGAAATTGGGAATGGGTAGTGCTTAATTGTTGTTGTATCGAAGAATTCGTGTCTTAAAACTTGTTCTTAATGCTTGAATTAGCTTGTACACATAGTTCATGATCTCACACACCACTTCTATAAATGTATGTTGCGAAGGGTTGTTGGAAAAGTGTTTAAAGATTGTTTCTTATAATTGACTGAGTTGTTTAGATTCGATTAGGGGACTAGGTTTATCGGTTGATTAACCGAGCGACTCTAAAGCGTTATCTTGTTTCGGTCAGTTAAATCCTTAAAGGCGGACTGTTGAACCCGGCAAAGGGTACTAGGTTGTTTAATGGCATCTAGTGCTACCTTAGGAGTTTGCACCCACGAATGAGTCGATATAGGTGTTAGGTTGGTTGGTTGGTTAAGCTCATTCCCGAATAATTGATCAGAGGGGCGAAAGTATTCAATTGGATCATAGTTTGGCTATGTCTCTCTCTATATTTCTCTATATCTAGTTTAAATATCGTTGTAGTTTAAATATCGTTGTAGTATAATTCCTCGTGGGATATGAAATTGCTCATATCTATAGTACATCCAACCCGGTACATTGCCGGTTAAGGTTGGATCGTCACTATTTTTGCCATCAGCCGCCTTGATGAGGATTGAGATATCTCTCTCCTTCCCTACAACCGTGATGTGTTGGTTTATTTTTTATGTTTTATGATAGAATAAAACATTGGTTTTATAGGAGGAGAGAGGGCCGAAATCCGAATTTACCTAGGGTTTTGCTTTAATCTCAGGCGTCCATCAAAAGCGAGTTTTAATCGGATTAAAACTACTTTTAAGTAACCTATTAAATAAAATAATCATATTTCCAGGGGAAAACTAATTTCACATAAGACCAATTTTACGGGGAATGAAATTACTTGGGCTCAAGTAATGAGCCGACATAATTTTCTTACGGTCAGTAAAAATTATCTTGAGCAACAAGCGGCGATGAGTTTCATCTCTATCAATATCAGTGGTATTGCTGCCAACCCTATTGTATCCGAGGACCTTGGTGCCCGAACCATGTTCTTGGCAATTATATAAATGTTTCTCCCCAACTTGACGGTACGTGATATAAGGAAAAAGATATATGCAATATAGTTAACAAGAAAAAGATAAAGGAAGAAGGAGATTAAGGAAAATGGAGGAGGAGGAAGAGATGATATGCGAGGAAGAAGATGAATTTGGGAGGGCGTCGATGGGTTTGGTGATTGTTTTTTTTTTTTTGAGAGAAAAAAATGTGTGGTTCCTTGGATAAGGGCTAATTTGTAAATAGTAAAAAGTTTAAGTGTTGTTTTGTATTTATTTTGATAGGAGTGAAATTTATATCCATGTGTGGTGCCACATATTTAAAGGACAATTTAATAATTAATGTGTGTGCAATAAGTATATATAAAAATCAGTGTGGTGCCTTCAGGAGAACATGTGAAAATGTGGTGTCTTTTAATTTGGGTTGTGACGCCCTGTCCCGGATACCGAGTCCTTAAATGGAAAGAACGCTCGGCATGCATATATTAACTTTTTAAATCGTCAAAAGTAATTCACCAAAGCTCAGATATTTTCAAGAACATACGTGTTAGACCACATACCATATTCCGTCATATACTGTAATTAATAGGAAATATTCTGTAGTTAATTCCCAATCAGTATATTTTAGGTAAACCCTTGATTGTAGCTAGTGATTAATGGTAGCCAGTAATTTGTAACTCTCAAGTGTATATATTCACATGACTGATCAATGAAATACACACGGGAAAATATTTCCTACATGGTATCGAGCCTCTTTTCTAAACCTCTGTACTCACTCCTTCGAAATTTCCTCCTCCTCTCTCCTTCGAAATTGCTTCTTCACGGCTCCATCACCTAACTGCGCGCCATGGCTGATTCAAAATTTCATCCAGCCTTAGCCGTGAATAATATCAAAAACTTCATCCCCATTACTCTCCAAATAGAGAAAGTCCAATACTCATCTTGGGCTGAATTGTTTAAAATTCACTGCCGGGTTTACCAAGTTATTGATCACATAATCCCTCCCAAACCTATCGGAAAAGATGGTGAGAAATCATCATCATCACCACCCACGGCTGAAGTGGATGAAGCTCTCTGGAACCGTTTGGACTCCGTCGTCTTGCAATGGATGTACGGAACGATTTCTAATGATCTTCTGGAAACTATTATCGAGCCGGATGCTACCGCCCAGAAAACTTGGGCTCGCTTAGAAAGCATTTTTCGTGATAACAAGAATCAACGTGCTCTCTATTTGGAAAATCAATTTGGGAACGTGAGATTGGATGATTTTCCGAACATATCGGCTTATTGTCAAGAGCTCAAGACGATCTCGGATCAACTCGCTAATGTTGGTGCACCAGTCACAAATCAACGACTTGTTCTTCAGTTGATCGCAGGACTTAATGATAATTATGATGGCATTGCTACGTTTCTCAGTCAACATGATCCGCTACCTCCCTTCTATGAGGCTCGATCAAAACTCATTCTAGAAGAAACACGGAAAAGCAAGCGCCCTCCTCAAATTCCGCCGCTGATTCTGCCATGCTTGCTAATACAGGTAATTTGGACAGCACAAACTCGGGAAGTCGGCCTCGCCAAAATTCTGGACAAAAACGTGGGGGAAATAATTCAGGTCGTGGCGGTCGTAGTGGCGGTCGAAATTCCGGCAGAGGTCGTGGGGGAGGGCGAAATAATTCACAGCAACAGCAAGCTGGGCCTGGCGGCCCAACTTCAGTCCCCCAGCAGCGTCCCCCTCTTGGATCAACTGGCAGGCATCTTATCCCCCTTGGGCCTGAGGTCCGTGGACTGCACCCCCTTGCCCATATCCTACCACAGCATGGGCCCGGCCCAACCCACAGCAGGCTGGAATTTAAGGGAGCCGCCCAAATCAAGCCTATGCCATGCAAAGTCCAGCAACGCCACAACCACCTGTGCCTACGGACATCGAGGCGGCCATGCACACCATGTCGTTGCAACCTCCAAATGACAATTGGTATCTCGATACGGGCGCAACATCTCATATGACTTCCTCTCACGGTACACTCTCATCTTATTTAAATACGAGTAATTTAAATCGTCGAATTATTGTCGGTAGTGGACATAATATTCTTGTTTGCGGCATCGGTCAAGCATCCCTCTCCCCACCTCACCCACCTTCAAATTTATACAATGTCCTCCATTCCTCAAACATTATTAAAAATTTAATATCCGTACGTCGTTTCACCACTGACAATAACGTATCTGTTGAATTTGACCCTTTTGGCTTTTCTGTGAAGGATATACCGACGGGGACGCATCTTATGAGATGTAATAGCACCGGCGATCTTTACCCACTCCGGCCCGACCCTAGTCCACCTCCCTCCACTTGTGTCGCACTTACTCCCACGTTGTGGCATAATAGACTGGGCCATCCGGATGCTCCTATTTTACGTTCACTTCAGCAAAATAAATTAATTTCTTGTTCACCAATACTGAACTCGATTGTTTGTGAGTCGTGTGTTTTTGGGAAACATGTGAAATTACCTTTTTACTCTTCTATGTCTCGCACACTTTTACCGTTTGACATTTTGCATAGTGATTTGTAGACTTCGCATGTTTTGAGTACTACTGGTCACCGTTATTACGTCTTTTCTTGGATGATTTTTCTGATTTTCTGTGGACATTTCCTATAGGCCATAAGTCTCAAGTTTTTTCCGTATTTTCCTCTCTATGTGCTACAATTCAAACTCAATTTAGTTCCACTATAAAAAGCTTACAATGTGATAATGGTAGAGAATTTGATAATACACCGCTAAAATTGTTTTGTAGTACACATGGTATTCTACTCCGTTTTTCGTGTCCCAAACGAAAGAACAAACAAACATAAGCTAAGAATAATAAAAACGACCTAAACTAAAGATACATGGGATTAAACATTACACAAACTAAGTGATTTCAATCCAAGTTCATCTCATGATTTTAATTCAATATTGTGGTTTCACCTTTACACGAGATACGAACTCCTAATTCCTTAGTGAATCCGTTTCTCAAGCTATGAATTCCTAATCCCTTAATGAATTCAATTATCGATCTCTCCTCTCTCGAATGTTGAGACCAATTTCATACAAAACGAAGGTGTAGATTCAAGTTAACTCTCGTATTTTAGAATCTAGCAACCTAGATAATTAACCAATTAATTTGTCACGAATTAACGATTAAAGATCCTATCTTTCTATGGTGATCTAGCCTAACAACGATTCTCATCAACGTTAGACAACGATTAGCAACCGATCTCTCGATCTAGTCACACAATAGCATCATAAATCATAGAAAGATACAAACGAATCAAGGATCATAAGAATAAACAAAGGATTGAATAAATTAAAAGATAAACTCACTTAGTTTGGTACAATAGATGATCTCCATGAATCAACAACGAAAAGAAAAGCATCATAATCTAACCCGGATCACCCAAGCACAAGGCTCAGGTGATCGGCCTTGAAACCCTCAGAAAGTGCGGCTGCTGAGTGTATTTTGTGTATGAAAAATCTGATGTAATTAGGGTTGGGGCGATGCGGCTATATATAGAATACTAAGGCGGTTGTGGTTAAGTCGGCCGTGGACTCCCGTCCAGATGCGTTGAACTTTCGAGTCGGGCCGAGTCTTCGTCAGACGCCCGTCCTATGCAATTTTGGACGCCACTCCACTGAAAATCTGAACATCCTGAATGTAAAAGCTCCTCCTGGACGCTCGTCCGGCATATCAAACGCCCGTCCTACTGGACGCCAGTTTGATGAATCTGGACGCCAGTCCAGCTGGTTCAACACTTGATTTCTTTCCTTATATCCTCTATTCTTCCATAAATCTGATTGATTCCTTTCCACTCGAATTTATCTCTTTAAAGATCATCTTTTCCATCAACAATGTGTATCTACAATGTATGAAAACATACCAAAGCGTAACGATATTCCAAAATAATATAAAATCACAATTTAAGCACATAATTCGCTACGTTTTGCAATTTAACTATTGAAAACACCACTTGCTCAATATTTCAATTATAAAGCTCGATTTCTATGAAAACATCCAGATATGGGGGAAATTGATATAAAACATATCGTTATAAAGCGTATAAAATCACCCTTAACAACTCCCCCACACTTAGCTTTTGCTCGTCCCGAGCAAAACAAAACGAAAATCAAGACTCGGAAAAAGAACAGACATCTCAGACAATATAGCATAGATCCAATAAATCAGAAGTTCACCACTGTGTGTGTGCAAAGCCATAGAAAACTTCCACTAAATCCAAACTTGAGAAACTCAAAGCTAATACCCCCTCGTAGACTAGCAATAAATGACACTCATAAGATGTACCCTACAAACGTAAAATACCCCGAAAAGGATGATCGCATATATCTAGGGCCTTTCTGAAATACTCAGAGGATAATCCCTATAGCATATCTATCAGTTTCTACTGGGGATAAGATAGACGATAACTTAGCCTTATATCCATAACAATTCATTAGTTGATTTAACTACTTCACAATTAAACACACATCAGAATGAGCTATTTCCCTGTCATAGCAGAATAGGATATTCGTGATATACCCTACCTTACTCCAATCATAAGGCGGCTTTTCTTCGATCGTCGTGAGCTTTTAGTCATCATAGTGGTATAGACATACGTGGTATACCCTATCGCACTCAAATCATTGACTAGCTTTCGACACACCCAATTACTTCATTATAAACTCAACTTTTTCATTTGACAATAAGTTACGTGGTACTTATCACATTCAAACCTAAGATATTCACAGTATAACATACTTCGGATCTAAATACAAACTATCATAAATCTCAAGATATATACGTAGCACTAAGCACATTACTTATAAGAAAATCAGAAGTCACTAATCAAAAGGGGTATAACTTTATAAATTAGCTCATCATCCACTATGGCTCGTGAAATATATATATCGGGTGAAACAACTAACTTATCAAACAAAGGATATATAGCTCGGATAACTATAAAAAATAACGAACAAAGAATTGAATTGCCTACTCGGGACAAAACAAAAACAAAAGTATCGAATTTTTTTGAAAATTCTAGCTCATTTTGCATAGAAACATAACGAATTAAGCAAATGATATGTAGATACACCAAACCATTCCCCTCCCCCACACTTAGATTGCAACTTGTCCTCAAGGTGGACAGGAATTAAAATTTAGGGACTTAGCTGATTGTATTTCCGAAGCTAGCAATTCTGGAAAGACCCTCACGAAGAACCAAAATTGCTTGCATAACCTTGGAAATGTGGAGCATCACAGATCCAAGAAAGCTTGAATAGATCAGTAGACTGTGGAGCATCACAGGAAAACTGATATCGTCGTTAAAGCGCACAATAGCTATCACAAGTGTCCTACATACTTGAACAGTGCAAAAAGAGTCTACGGGGAAAAAGGATTATACATGTAAAACACATGGAAAAGAAGTCATAGAGATTTTTTCAGATTAAGCTCTTATAAAGATGGAACATATACATGGAACATTACAAAATAGTAGGCTAGGTGCAACTACATGAAAATATATTACAATGCAATCTACTTGATATGCAATTATATAAATAAAAAAAATGCTGATAGGCTCAGGCTGAGCAAGTTGGGAGGGCAACTCTACAGTGACTACGGCCCGTGCAGAATCAGAAAATGAAGGACATAAAATAAAAGTGGTAGCGTACGGCAAGCCGACAGTAACTACCCTCAAGAAAAATAAAAGAAAAATAGAAAAACAATGCAACTAGATGACATGCAACTAAATGATATGCAAAAATAAAAGAAAATAAAAAAAAGAAAACTAGCCCACTCATTTGCAACACGACATGTATATCATAAACGTCTACCAAATAATGATAGTTTACGATAAACGACAGTACTATTCATTATATGCAGTGTAGACGCTCCTTAAGACTCATCAAAGGTGATAGCATTATGGAGAACCAACAGTTAGCTATACTAAACAGATATAACTCATAAGCCAAAGATGGTAGCAACGGAAAACCGACAGTAGCTACCCATATGAGTTACAAAAAGAACAAGAAAGCACATAAGTCTCAAAGCTCACAAGATTCATCACAACGATATGTAGCATACGGAAACCGACATTAGCTACTAAATAACAATAAGAACAGTTATAGCATACGAGAACCGACATTAACTATAACATGCATAGATGAATCATGTATATAAAAGTTAATCAATTATTTAACATGGATCGGTAGATGGAAAGATGTACACATGCAAGTTCAGAACATCTACGTAAAAATAACTAGCCACAGAAGCTCATATGAAAGTATCCACATCAAATAAAGCATTAAAAATCAATTCAAGAAAAATTTGGAACCTGGACGTGCGTTCAACATACCAAACGGGCGGTTGCCTGGAAATTTTGCCCTGGACTGTCGTTCAACAATTCAGCCGCGCGTTCACCTGTGTGTTATGGACTGGACGGGCGTTCGCTTACCTTGAACGCCCGTTCAAACATCGAATTTGCACCAGAAACGCAGGAAAAACACCACAAACCCTAAATAGCTTAAAAGATCATCAATTCGAGACACCTGAGCAACCTCATAAACCCTAGACAAAACATCTTAAACCCATGGCAACTCAGATCATCAAATCACACATACAGCAGCCACGGATAAATTTAAGCACAGAGCACACTAGGTTACAGATTAGGTTACACTTCACGTTTCACAAATCGAGTAAAAAACTTTTTGCACATTCTTAACCCAACGGTCATTGAAACATGGCAAAAATAAAAACTCTCAATTTGTGTGACGCTACTCTTATTGAAAGAAAAGAAACAGAAAACAGAAACGGAAACCTACCTACGAAAAATTTAAAACAGAAAAAACACTAAGACGGAAGGAAAAAAAAAACGTGTTGAAATCTTCTAGGGTCAAAATGGAAGGGAAAACAGCAGATTTTGACCTCGAAAACGGTGTCGAACGGCCATAGGCTGTTCACCGCGTCGTCGGCGTCGGAACGAGCTTTCCGAATTGGGGTCCTGCGCGCCAAACGGACACTCGAGCCGAAAGTTACGGCCAAAATACTACCATGTGCCCTAACGACCCCTTTTATCCCAAAAAAAAATTAAATCGTAACGAAATAGAAGAATTAACTCAATTAGATTCGACAAAAACACCAATTCCCCGGCAACGGCGCCAATTTGTTCGGAGGATTTTTGCATCACTAAACAAAAATAATTTATAAACCCTAACCTATATGCAAAACTAACTCCTAACCGACCGAATATCGGGTAATTGCCAGTAAAGCGGGATAAGTAAGGGGTTCGAATGACAGGGAATTGGGTTGATGAATCTAATCTTATTAATTCCTTTCAATTGTTACTTACGAAAACAAATAAATGAAAGAACAAACAAACATAAGCTAAGAATAATAAAAACGACCTAAACTAAAGATAAATGGGATTAAACATTACACAAACTAAGTGATTTCAATCCAAGTTCATCTCATGATTTTAATTCAATATTGTGGTTTCACCTTTACACGAGATACGAACTCCTAAGTCCTTAGTGAATCCGTTTCTCAAGCTATGAATTCCTAATCCCTTAGTGAATTCAATTATCGATCTCTCCTCTCTCGAATGTTGAGACCAATTTCATACAAAACGAAGGTGTAGATTCAAGTTAACTCTCGTATTTTAGAATCTAGCAACCTAGATAATTAACCAATTAATTTGTCACGAATTAATGATTAAAGATCCTATCTTTCTATGGTGATCTAGCCTAACAACGATTCTCATCAACGTTAGACAACGATTAGCAACCGATCTCTCGATCGACATCTTTTCCATACTTCCTCTCAAAATGGCCAAGCCGAACACAAAATTCGAACTATAAATAACCTTATTCGAACATTACTCGCTCATGCTTCCCTGCCCCAAAAGTTTTGGCACCATGCTCTACAAATATCCACGTATCTCTTAAATATTATTCCCCATAAAAATCTACAAAAAAATCTCCAACAGAAATTCTCTACCACCGTCTCCCATCCTATGCTCACCTACGCACCTTCGGGTGCCTCTGTTATCCTCTTCACCCCTCCACCTCCATAAATAAATTACAACCTCGATCCACCCCTTGTGTCTTCTTGGGTTATCCCTCAAATCATCGGGGATACAAGTGTTTCGATCTCTCCAGTCGTAAAATAATCATTTCGCGACATGTTGTGTTCGAAGAAGCAAAATTTCCGTTTGCCACCTTGCATTCGCCCTCCACCTCCTCTTATGATTTCCTATATAATGATATACATCTTTCCTTCTCCAAAACCTCCAGGACTCGTCTTCTTCCATTGGGCCCCAAACTCCTTCGGCCCAGTCCCCTAGTTCCCAGCCCACCACACCCTCTGCAGGCCCATCTCCCATCTCCTCTCCATCCCAGTCATCCCCAACAGTGGCCCAATCTCCTTCCTTTGACACTCCTGCGGCCCAATCCCCCCAGACTTCTCCCACAAATTCGGCAGGCCCCCAGCCCGGTCACAACCGCACCATGACCACTCGGGCAATGCGAGGCATCTTCAAGCCCAAGCACCCATACAACCTTTCCGTCTCCGTCACTCCTTCTCCCCTTCCACGCAACCCGAAACTTGCCTTGTCCGACGCAAATTGGAAAGCCGCAATGATTGATGAGTTTAATGCTCTTATTGAAAATAAGACGTGGGAGTTGGTAACCCGTCCTGCCAACACTAATATTATTCGTTCAATATGGATTTTCCGACATAAAATGAAATCTGATGGTTCTTTTGAGCGTTATAAAGCTCGTCTTGTAGGTGATGGCAGGTCCCAACAGGTCGGCGTGGATTGTGATGAGACGTTCAGCCCGGTGGTAAAACCGGCAACTATACGTGCGGTTCTAAGTATTGCACTATCCAAATCTTGGAAAATTCATCAACTTGATGTCAAAAACGCGTTCTTGCACGGTGACTTGCACGAAACTGTCTATATGCACCAACCAATGGGTTTCCGGGATCCTGTTCATCCAGATTATGTCTGCCTTCTGAAGAAGTCTTTATACGGGCTCAAACAGGCTCCACGGGCCTAGTATCAGCGGTTTGTTGATTTTGTCTGTTCTATTGGTTTCAATCACAGCTCATCCGATCATTCATTATTTATCTACCGCTAGGGTGCTGACATGGCGTATTTATTATTATATGTTGACGACATCATCCTCACTGCCTCCTCTGACCGTCTGCGTACACATGTCATGTCTCTGCTCGCCTCCGAGTTTGCTATGAAGGATCTTGGCCCTCTCAGCTATTTCTTGGGTATCTCAGTCACTCGTCACGCCGGTGGTTTATTTCTTTCCCAACGAAAATATGCTGAGGAGATTATTGAGCGTGCTGGCATGACCTCTTGCAATCCCGTACTCATCCCGGTTGATACTCGTCTAAGCTCAGCTCCTCATCCGGGTCTTCTTTTACGGACCCAACTCTTTACCGCAGTTTGGCAGGTGCACTGCGAGTATCTCACGTTTACGCGACCTGACATATCTTATGCAGTCCAACAAATATGTCTTCATATGCACGCTCCAAAGGATTCCCACATGCATGCCTTGAAATGCATTTTGCGCTACATTAAGGGTACTCTTCACTATGGCTTGCATTTGTATCCATCCTCTCTCTCCGGTCTGCTCTCTTACACTGATGCTGATTGGGGCGGGTGTCCTGACACACGGCGCTCCACCTCTGGATATTTCGTTTTCCTCGGCGATAATCTCATCTCATGGTTTGCCAAACGACAACCAACATTATCCCGCTCTAGTGCCGAGGCTGAATATCGCGGCGTTGCAAACGTCGTCTCCGAATCCTGCTGGCTGCGTAACCTACTCTTAGAGCTTCATTGCCCTATCCACAAGGCTACTTTGGTATATTGTGACAATGTTAGTGCGGTGTATCTTTCCAGCAACCCGGTCCAGCATCAACGCACTAAGAATATTGAAATGGACATTCACTTCGTTCGTGAAAAAGTTGCTCGAGGCCAGGTCCGAGTTCTCCACGTTCCATCACGTCATCAGATAGCCGACATATTTACTAAAGGACTTCCTCGTGTTCTGTTTGACGATTTCCGTCCAGCCTCAGCGTTCGTGAACCTCCCGCTTCGACTGCGGGGGAGTTTTAGACCACATACCATATTTCGTCATATATTGTAATTAATAGGAAATATTCCCCCAATCAGTATATTTTAGGTAAACCCTTGATTGTAGCTAGTGATTAATGGTAGCCAGTAATTTGTAACTCTCAAATGTATATATTCACATGACTGATCAATGAAATACACACGGGAAAATATTTCCTACAGTACGAAATCTAGATCTTAAGCTAAAAAGGAAAACATACTGTTTAGTAATCGAAGAGTATGGAAACGATCGTTTTCTCCCAGTGATCGATTTCGTCTGTTGTTGTCTGCGCAAACGATCAACCGTTAAGCCTCGCGATTGAAGTTTCTGTTCTTGCTATTTCTCACAACGTTGTCGTCGACTCCCTTCCCCAATTTTCAAAAATAAACGTATTGTGATTAGGATTTAATTAAAAGGATTATTTATTGGTTTTAATTAAAGAATTAATTAAAAGTATAAAAAAGAAAATAATCCCCTAATTCACTCATAATCACAATACGTTTATTTTCAGAAAGTTGGGGAAGGGAGTCGACGGCAACGTTTTGAGAAATAGCAAGAACAGAAACTTCAATCGCGAGGCTTAACGGTTGATCGTTGCGCAGACAACAATAGAAGAAATCGATCACTGGGAGAAGACGATTGTTTCCATACTCTTCGATTTCTAAACAGTAAATTTTCCTTTTTAGCCCAAGATCTAGATTTCGTATGTTCTTGAAAATATCTGAGCTTTGGTGAATTAGTGGGTTGCCTAATCGTAGTGTAATGCCTAATTATCGTAGGATGTTCGTAGAAGTGGTTGGAATCGAGGATTGAAGCTTTTTACCTTTCATTTTGCTTTCAATTTCATTTTTGGAAATCTTAAAGGTAAGGAGGTGTTCTTCAATCGGTGTTTTGTTATGTCATAGTTTAATTGGTATAGCAAACGGTTAATGTGTGAATTGAAATCATAATGGGCTGAGGTTAAGCTAAAGATGATAGACTTTTATTTTATGTATTTTTTTATTATTCAGTTTTGAGAGATTGACTCTTAGACCTTTCGGTTCATTGCGGACGTAATAAGTTAAACAACATCTGTTTCGTTGTTTTGTCTTTTACGTTTCTTAGACGTTGATTTTGGGACTTGGTGATCCGTTGTTGTCGTTTGACATTCTTTCCGAGTTATCTTTAGTTTTATTTATCCCGTTTTTACTCTGATTAATTGTTACGAGACTTATGTATATATTCCTTTTAACGATTTAAAAAGTCGATATATATACAAACCGGACGTTCTTTCCGGATAAGGACTCGGAGTCCTGGACAGGCATCAAGGCACCGTGCCTGAAAACTCTCCCTAAAAAAGAAAGTGGCTAACTACATACATATCACCTGTATTTTATTGCAAAATTAGTCCTCCTTTAATGACATATTAAATGGTAGAAAGATAGGGTAAATTTATTTTGTAACCCCACACTTAATCCACAACATAACTTCACACATTAACTTAAAATAAATAAACATGTTAATATTATACTTCATCAATATAAACTAGTTATATAAATAAATAAATATAAATCAAGATATTTTGAGTTAAAATATAACTTCAGGTTCGGTTTCGGGTCAAAAATTAAAATTGACTCTGCATTACAGTGGTGGTTATAACTTATAAGGGGTTCAATAAACAACACTTTTCTCCATTATACAATACTATAAAAATAATATATTATGTATCTTATGATCACTCAATATTTAATCTCCATATATCTCTACAATATTTAAGTATTAAGGAATAATATATATCAGTATTTTATGTATATTTTTAATCGTGTGTGTATATATATATATCAGTATTTTATGTATATTTTTATTCGCGTAAGTATATATCGGATATCTAAACATTTGGGAGAAAATGTTAAGGATTCTTAATTATGATAGGCATAAGAATCGTGTTTGAGCTGGTTTTTTTGGATTATGAATTTTTTACTTATATTTAAAGAGGGGCTATTATTTGTATCATTGACGTTCGTGCCCCACCTACCGTACATCATATTATTTTCACGTAATTGTTTCTGTGAAAATCGTTTCTCGAGTCAAATATCAACTTCCCACAAAGTCGAATCAACTTAAAATTTGACAATTTGAGGGATGTGAATGCTCAACAGAGCATGGTGTATAATAATAAAACATAAGGAGTGTGAATGCTCTCCCGAAAAAGTTGCTACATCTATATCGAAGCATCTTCCCAGCATTTGGAAAGAAGCTTTACGGGTTATTAGGACAATCGCATGACAGGAAAATTACATCCACTTGTAATATTTTTTAAAAGATATTCCCGAATTTTTTAGAAGTACAGAGGACAGTATTTTGAAACTTTTGTATAAAAGACAAAATTATTTATCCATTATTGAAATTCACTGTTTAAATTCACTGCCGAAATTCACTGTCGAAATTCACTAATTTTTCAAAATTCATGATTGGATCGAGAGAAGGACGAGCCCAGGGTCCGTGAGTATAAAAGAAAGAGTTATAACGGGAAGAGAGACCGATTACTTAAAAATATTTTTGAATCGAGACCCTCACGGGGATCGGATACGACGTCAACACAATTGTGGCTTCGATCCATAATTTCGAGGTTCAAAAATAATATGTTAGTAGCCTTTGCAAAATACAAAAATGAAAAAATTATAAAAAACAAGCAATCCACCATATACAATAGATTATTAATTTTAATTGTATTCCTTCAAAAAAAAAAAGCCGGGAATTGTAGCTTGGTCACAATTAAAGGGAAATGAGTTGGACAAGTGCTGGTTGAGGAATTAATACCAGAAGAAGAGGAGGACCGAAGCTGGATCTCTATTGACCCGACAGAAGTGATCCGTGTCTGGAAAGAATAGGAGGGCCAAGGGGTCCAGATCGGGAAGTGGTTGTCACACCCCGACAAGAGAGCCTTGGTCGACCTCCTGGTCGAGTATCGAGATGTGTTCGCGTGGAAAGCAGACGACATGCCAGGCCTATCGGCAGATATAGCAATGCATCAGCTCAATGTCGACCCAAAAAAGAAGCCGATACGGCAAAAGAAGAGAAACCTCGCTCCTGAGAGGAAGGAAGCGGTATGGAAAGAAGTTGACAAGTTGTTGATCGCTGGGATCGTCAAAGAAGTGTTCTATCCGGATTGGTTAGCCAATCCTGTATTGGTTAAGAAGCCAGATGAAAGCTGGCGAATGTGCGTGGATTTCACTGATCTCAACAAAGCATGCCCTAAGGATTCGTATCCGCTCCCTAAGATTGATCGGCTAGTCGACTCGACACCGGGCTTTGAGGTATTTGGGTTTCTCGACGCATATAGGGGATATTACGTATCTTCATGGACCCCCGAGACTCGCAGAAAACCGCATTCATACGTAACGAGTTTGTACGTTTTGTTTTGTAACAATGCCGTTTGGCTTGAAAAATGCGGGGGCCACCTATCGGGCGATCAACAAAATTTTCAAGGGGCCGATAGGTCGAAACATGGAGGTTTATGTGGACGATTTGTTGATCAAGAGCAAGTCCATGGGACGCTTTCTTGACGATGTCGAGAGGTTTTCGAGGTGCCGCGGGTCGCGAACATGAAGCTCAATCCGATGATTTGATTTCGGGATTCGGTGAGAGATTCGCTAATTTTTGGGATTCGGCTAATCCGGATAAGATCAAGGCTCTCAAGAACATGCCCGCACCTCGTAACGTAAAGGAAAGTACAATGATTGACGGTCGGTGCCTAAATCGTTCGCATCGATATCGACGCAGAGGGCCTTTACCTTTCTTCAAGATGACGGAAGAAGGCAAGTCCGTTCCAATGGGATAAGAAATGTCGAAAGCGTTCGATGACACGAAAGAGTATTTATCGGTTACAACACTATCTTCACCTCGGGAAGGAGAGAAACTCTTAGTTTATCTAGAAATACCGCGGAGAGCGAGTGAGTGCAATGTTGGTTCGAGAGGGAGACCCGAGGGACGAATTCAGAACATTTTGTAAGTAAGGCATTACAAGGAGCCGAGATCGGATACACACGCTGTTGAGAAAAATTAGCATTAGGTACGGTTCATGCATCAAGGAAATTGAAGCCGTATTTTCAAGCACACCCATTCTTTGTGGTCAGCGACCGACCTTTGAAGCAAATTTTGTAGAAGCCCGCGAGGACATCGGGTCGATTAAGCAAAATGGATTGTCGAGCTAGGCGAATACGATATCGAGTTTACAAGCGTACCGCCGTTAGGGTCGAACTCTTTGCGGACTTCATAGCTGAAGGATTATCGGATTCAATTGGAGCAAGATAAGACGTCATCGGAAGAACGTGGACCATCCGTACGATGGTTCCTTAAGTAAAAGAAGGAGAGTTTGGGCAGGTTATTGGTTAGACCTAAAGGAGAATAATTCCCACATGCACTTCGATTGAGTTCAAGGCCACAAACAACGAAGCCGAGTACGAGGCCATGATCACGGGTTTGAAGCCGGCATCGAAGTTGGGGGTCGAGAATCTCCAGGTATATAGCGACTCTCAGCTTGTGGTGAATCATATACGAAGTGAGTATGAAGCCAAAGAAGAATCCATGAAGAGTTATCTGAAAGTTGTTCAGGGGTTGATATCGAAGTTCAAGACAGTTCGTATCGAACAGGTGCCTCGAAGTGAGAACAAGAGGGCCGACGTGTTGTCTAAACTCGCATCGAATTTCAAATCGAAAATGAAGGTTCTGGTGGAAATGTTGGCAGAGCGGAGCTAAAATGATGTCGATGTGCAACCAGTGGTTAAAGGATCGACGTGGATGGACCCGATAGCTCTGTACTTGAAAGATGGAATTCTCCCGTCTGACAAGTCTCAAGCCAGAAAGATCCGACTACAAGCCTCCAGGTATGCTCTATTTGACTATGTCTTTTATCAAAAATCGTTTGTAACACCTTGGATGCGATGCGCATCGGAAGACGAGGGGGCTTATCTTCTTGAAGAGATACATCGAGGAGTTTGTGGTAATCATTGCGGAGCTCGGATGTTGGCTGAGAAAATGTAAACTAGCGAGGCTATTTTTGGCCGTCCGTAAGGACGCCAATCGATTCGAGTGATGAGATGTAGGGCTTGTCGGGTGCATGATGTGGTGACACACCGACGGAGGCACGGAGATGAACGCCATCGAATAGGTATGGCCATTCGATGAGTGGGGGGAGTCGATATAGTCGGGCCTTTACCTCGAGCTCGGAGTAATTTCAAGTATGTTGTGGTCGCGGTTGATTATTTCCTGAAAGTGGGTTGAAGCCAAGGCTCTTACGACATCGAGCTCGGACTATCAAGAAATTTCTATGGGGAAAATATTTTGTGCGAGGAGTTCGGAATTCGAAGTATCGATATCGGATAATGGGACTCAATTTACAGATGGCCAGGAGTGCGGAAGGATTGGCTCAAAGAATTCAAGATCGAACGCATAGAACGATGTCGGTGGCCCAACCTGGCTCCAATGGATGTGGTCGGAATGCATAAACGGACAAGTTAAATTTGGCTTGAAATAAGCGAAGTTTCAAGATGAAGGTCGGGATCAAGCGACCTCGGTTACTCGACGATGCAGCCCGGTCATATCGAACAAAGCACCTAATTCGGCCACCCAAGAAACTCCCTTCGCCATGGTGCTATGGATGCGAAACAAGGTAATACACTGTCGCAGATCGGACTAGCCTCGCCTCGAGTTTTGGCATATAATGTTGAGACGAATGCCACGGATACGGGCTTCGAGAGAGAAAGATAATATCGAAGAGAAAGAGAGAGAGAGGTTGCGGCATATCGAATGGCCAATTATAAAAGAAAAGATCTCCCAGTATTATAATTCGAGGGTGAAATACAAATACTTCCAAGTAGGGGATCTCATGTTGAGGAAGAATGAAGCCGGCGGGCGCAGGACCCGATACTTGAAAGTTTGAGCGGAGTTTGGGAAGTGTCCATATAAAATCCCGAAGGTGCATCCCTAAAGGATCGTATCGATTGGGCAAAGGTCCGATGGAAGAACGAGGCTGCCTCGAACGTGGCATGCCACCAACCTCCGGAAATATTATGTTTAAATTGTTTATCGACTTTATGACATTTGCAACTTTACTTTCTAGTTACTTGTAATAGGTCGATGTGACAATTGATTTCAATGTCTTTTATTCAAGTAATTTTCTTTTCTAGGTTGTGCTTAACTTACAAGCTCATGTAAAAAAGAAAAAAGGGGTGGAAGAAAAGACCAAAATGGAAACGACAAGACGCCTCGACATGAAAGAGGCTGAGAGTAATACGGTGAATAAAGCCAAGTCCTTTGACAATGCTTATATCACTTCCGTTACACTATCCATCGACACGATGAAGTTAAAACAAAGCGATGAAAAAAGCCAAGTCAACGACGGAACATCGCTCCCGACTTTCCAATAAGCCACGATGCGAGGCGGTCGGAAGATCACACGATGGATACTGGCTCGACCGGATCATAAGCACCACGATGTGCGGCAGGTCGAGTGAGGATTTCATCAATTCGATGTCCTTATAAGCACGACGAGGGCGGGGACGATCGATCAGGCTCGATCGAGATAGCCAAGTCAAGCCAATAAGGGCGGTGCGGTGCTAGATCGACTCGTATCCAAGTGTACCGCTGAGTCATGAACTCGTACCACACTTCGAGGGGCCATAGGGGAATTAAGTCCAAAGGACTACACACTACAAAGCGATACACACTACAAGGGAATCAAGTCGAAAAAGACTACCTCACAGACAATTGAGCAACAAGAGATAAAAGACATTCAATGAAAAAGCATGGGTATGAAATTCAACAATCGAGTGCAAAAGTTAAGCGAAAGTTAAATCTCCCGAGGTCGAATCGACGAAATACACATCTAGACAAATAAAAATGTCAAAGTTATACAACCGAGATCGAATGAAAGAGTTCAATAAAAGATCAATAAAAATTGTGGCGACAAGAGAGAATCGTCAAGCGAGCCCATTTCGATTTGAGAATGGAGGCGTTGGGGTCGACTTGTTCTTCCAATTCGACGTTCTCCGCTCTATCTCCCTCCGTGAGCAGGGATCACATACTTGTCATAAAGTGACACGCCACCTTGAAGTCAACCTCGGAAGTTTTATGGCGCTTCCTCGAAACGAGGTTTCCTCGGCTCGCTCGGTCACCCGAACCTCGTCCGGTTGATCCCTAAGGATGTTGGATGTCGACACCGGGGTAGAAGATCGGGTCGGGGTCCTCGAAAATTTAGGCATCTTACCCAATGCCTCCAAGCTTTGAAAAGTGTTCCACGGCAAGTAGAGAAAAATCGACATTAATACACCGTCAAAAACTTTTATCGATCTTGAAAAAGGAAGGTGCAAGTGTAACGACTCGACGTAACGAATAAGTATCCTACACAAAACTCGAATAATATGGCGCGAACCCAGGGGGAGGGTTTTCGGAAAAGCCCCGAACTCCTTATATGCATTCGTTTCCCATCGCACCCATTAATGATGGTACGGTGCACCTTTTCGCTAAAAAATTATTCACCGTTTCGTCCTTTTCGCTAAAAAATTATGCAGTGTCATTCTCCTTATAAAAAATATGTAGATGTCCTGTTACTTAAAAATATTTCAGATTGTGTCTTTATCCATAATTTCTAAAAATAATATGTTAGTAGCCTTTGCAAAATACAAAAAAAAAAATAAAAAATTATACAATAGATTTTTAATTTTAATTGTATTCCTTCAAAAAAAAAAAAATTTGATTGTTATAATCCAAAACGTTAATATGAGGTGGTTTTTTTGGGATTTTAAGAATTTTGGGTCACCATCTCAATGGTGGGTACCGTTGTTACAACAGCCACGCCGGAATTTTTTATTTTTTTTTTTTTGGCTTTCGCAAGGGATCCCAAACAATTATCTGTGATTAATCCTTCGATGTATTGTCGGGCACCAAAGGTGGGGATATCTCTCAATAAGGTTTTGCCATCACGATGACTCAAATCCGGGACATCTTGTTCAAGCGACTGGAGTCTCGACCTTTGTTTTGGTGTACTATAAAAGTCATGAATATTATGAAGTTTGACATATTCACCCATCGTTTTCCCAACCATAAAGCTGCCAGACAATTTTCAATGATTGTTGCAGCGTTATCTGGTGAGGATTCTAGGTGTTTTTCAAACCTTATCCCGTTTGGCTAAGGTTTTCGTTCTCCAGTTTCATTTCTAGTTCATTCTCTCATGTTGTAATTGCAAATCCCTTAATTAGGTGATTCATCGGTGCGTGTTCTTGATACCATATTACAAATTTTCACGTGTCAGAGATAAAGAAAATCATAATTGAGCGCTTTTTAAAGCTTTTATTTAATTTTTGCAATTAAAATTTCAACTTTGTCTTTCTGCGTCAATACGAGTCGGTATTTAATTTTTGCAATTAAAATTTCAAATTTGTCTTTTTGTGTGCGTTAATATATACGAGTCATTATTTAATTTTTACAATTAAAATTTCATGTTTGTCTTTCTATGTGCATTAATACGAGTAAGTTCTTGTAATATTTCGATTTTCGAAAAAAGATAGACGTCATTTTTAGGAAAAAAACGAAATATTATATTCATTTCTAATTTATGGAATAAAGAAAATATAATTATATATATGTGTATAATTCGATAGTTGGGGACTGAATTGTAGTTAAAAAGATAATTAAGGACTAATGGAAAGAATAGTGGGGAGAGGTTTTATTTGGGAAAAGAAATAAACCTCCTACTAGACTAGTAAGTTATCAGAAGTTTGAAGATTAGATTTTCTGCAAGTTTGAGAGCAAAAGAAAAGCTAAGGAGACTTTCTAGCAGTTCTCACAAGTACTCCGTTTTCATATCAAAGTAGGACACCGGAAACGTGAGAAAACGATGATCGTTGTGATACATGGTTCATCATGTTTCTTCAAGTTATGGATTTCGACTTAAGGGCAGTTTTGATCAAGTTTGATGTCTTCTTGGTGCAATTCATAGTTATAGATGTTCATAAACATTGATTCAAACTAGTTCTTGAATTGGTTATGGATCAAATAGGTTTTCTGTTGAAGTTGAAGGTTTTACTTCATTCTTCCTTCAAGTTTGATGTGGTTTTGTGCCTGAAACAAGTAAGAGATCTTCCTATTGTGTTAATTCAAGTGTTATAAGGTTTGGTTGTGAATTTGGAGTTGTTTTTTGTGTAAGTTTCATGTGTTTTGATGTTAGACCAATGTGATATGATATGGTATGTTAAAGTATATCTTTTGCTGCTTTTTTTATGTTAATTTGATGAAGAACGTGTTTGGAGTAGTTGTAGAATCGAGAGGAGTGTTGAAAATCATGTTTAGGGCTTGTCTAGGTAGAATGCGTATGCATTGTGTAACAATGCGCGCGCATTGATGGTTCAGAGTTGAGCAGGATGGTCACAGTATGTAGAATGTGTACGCATTCCCCTAAATGCGCACGCATTCCTGCTTCAGGTTGTTTCAGGATGTTCACAGCACAGGAAATGCGTACGCATTGCAGACAATACGCACGTATTGATTGAACAGCAACATTCAGCATGTCTCTGAACCACTGAATGTGCACGCATTACCCTTGATTTGGGAAAATATGATGTTTGAGCTATGTATTGAGTTTTAAGCGTTGATTTTTGATCTAATGACACTAGATAAAGATGAAAAAGCCTTGAATGAGTTTCTGATGCGTTTAGTTCCTGCACCGAATGTACTCGTAAAGGGAGTTGAAGTTCGGGACCGTTGGAAGGGCATGATAGGTTTGTGCTTTAGAGGATTACCATCCTCCAATGTCTGTGTATGTGATATGATGTTGTCTCTAGATGACTAAGTGAGGGAGTATAGTTGGTTAGGGTGAGTTTTGACTTGAAAACACATAGGTGGTTAGTTAACGGATAAATGCATAATTGTTTAGTAAAAGATTAAATACCATGCCATTCTTGGTTAGGCACAAGGCTATATCGCGACGTGTGGGCGGTCAGTAAAAGTGAATATCTCTACTAGTCTATAAACGGCTGAATGGTATAGAGACTTCGCCGAACGCGTGCACTATCAGGTTAACCCCGTGGCTATCAGTGTGATCCATTGTTAGGTTGCAAACGATATCTCTTGGTGGATATACACCATGCGTAATGCTCTTGAATGCGGGTATAACAAAGATAAGCTAAGTTAGAAACGTTTAGTCATGATATGTTGATGAGCATAAATGACCTTAGATTGAGTTGGCTCTATAAAGATAATTTAATAATCATAATGAACACTTTACATACTTGTTAATACAATAGCTTCTATCTTTTACAAAGTACCTTTGTACTTACCTCGAATGCATATTGTTTGTGTGTTTGGGGATGAGAAGATGAACAGGTGGAACAAGACTTCGATGAGGACTTTGAGGATGACATATGAAGTTGTTTCTTATGACATGCTAGACTATTATATTTATGATAAACTATGACTTTATTGTATTTCTTTTGTTAAGAGACATGTTGTACTTTCATTTGGTTTTTCTTGTACGATAACCATGTTGTTCTTTTAAATATTGTACTGTTGTAAGCTTTACATATCGTTGGCTTTTGTAATCTTCCTATCTTTAGAACGTTGCGTTTCTATTCTTGTTTCAAAAGAAAATTTTACCCGAGTATTTTAGCTTCTGTTAATGCCAAACTCGATACGACGTAGTAGAGGCTTATATAATATTTATTTATTTAATATTATATGTGCCGAACGTTTTTTTTCGGATATGGACTCGGTGTCTGAGAACGGGGCGTTACATTTGGTATCAGAGAGAAGCGTCCTTTAGGCTTCCTTCTTGAGATAAGTTTCTTTAGATCACCTAGTAAACCTTCTGATCTTTTTGATCTTTCAGAATGGTGACAACGAGAAGAAATGTTCATGGGGCTGAGAGTTCTGGTGTTAGACGAGAGACAAGCAGAACGAGGAGAGGTGTTCACGGTGCCGAGAGTTCAGGGGTTAGACGTGAGGCAGGCAGTCCTACACCAGTGGTAGGAAGTGGGGTGGTGAGACCTAATGTTCCACCACAATAGAATCAGACACCGCGGCCACAACAGGAGCAACCTCCACAGTGGCATGTGGGAGGCTCAGTTCAGGTTAACATGGTAAGTGATGTTCCAGCAGGCTTTGTACCACCAGTGAGTGAAGTTTATCCTCCACCACTACCCGTAAGCTATCCTCCAACCACAGGTTACCCTCCAAAATAACAAACCTTCTACCCTCCACCTGCAAGTCACCAACCTCAACCTACAATCCCTCTATCACCACAATTTGACCATCACCACGGCTTTGGATACCCACCTTATGGACTACATCAGCCATACCACACTCCACCACATCATCCGAGATACCACCCTTACGAACAAGCACCACTTGTGGCTCAACCTCAACAGCCTTATCCTCCACCTTATCCACCTCAAGCACCACAAGAACCCCAGGTTATCCACCCGTTCATCCTCCAGCTTATCCATCTATTTACCCACCTGCTGCCCCTCCAGTTAGACCTCAAGTATATGAGCAGGTACCACATGTGGATTGGTACACTAGGTTGAAGAGGAACCGTATGCAAGATTTCTACGGGATTGTGGAACTAATCAAGGCTGAAATGTGGTTGAGGAGCTTTGAAAAAGCATGTACAAATGTGAATGTGCCGGAAACAGAAAGGCTCAGATCGTTGCGGGCTTCTTGTTGAATATGGTATAAAGTTGGTTCGATGCTATAGAGAGCAGCCGAGGCAAAGTTACGGATTGGAATGAGTTTGAAGAACTTTTCTTTAATGAGTACTTCCCACCAGCGGTTCAAGCCAATCAAGCAAGCCTTTTTCTGAGGCTTAGTCAAGGTATGCACACCACCGTGTCTCAATACACCAATCTCTTTAACGAGTTGTGAAGTTTTTACCCTGAGATCATGAGAGTTGAGGAAAAGAAGATGGCTCTATATAAGAACAGTTTATCTCATGAGATTCAAGCCGGTATGATGGGAGCTACGCCGAGAAACATGTCGAGTTGTTAAACAAGGCTATAGAAGTTGAAACCTTCAAAAAAAACCTTCAATGGTTGTTGGAGTTAAGAGGAGTTTTGGTACAAGTCAAGGAAGCAACCGGACAGCCCCTCAACAGAATGCAAGGAAGACAACGGCACCTTTGAAAGCCTCTCCATCGACTAGTGTACCACTTTGCTCAAAGTGTAATAGGAATCATGCCGGTGAGTGCCGAGCAAGTGCAAATGGCTGTTATCTTTGTGGGGATCCGGGACACTTTGCAAGAAACTGGCCAGGCAAGGAAAACAAGGGAGACCGAATCAAGGAATGTAAAGGGAAGTTCAAGTCGGCATGTTCGTGTGTTTGCTATGGATGCTGAGTTCACGGAGCCCGATGACAATGTTATTTCAGGTACTTTAATTTGTTCATTGTATGTTATTAAAGTATTGTTATAGCACGTTAACTCATGTTATAATTGTATTTAAATAAACGAGTTTACATTTTAGGTACGATAATATTAGACGACCTAGTAGTTACAGCTTTGTTTGATACGGGAGCGTCTAATACCTTTGTGTCAACTAAGATTGCTAAGAAACTAAATCTACCTTCTAAAACTTTAAGGAATTCTACGGAAATAACTACACCCTTAGGAAAGGTAACTAAGGTAGTTAAGATGGTATCTCAAGTCGATGTGCGTGTAGGAACCTATCGGTGTAAGAGTGACTTGATAGTGTTGGACTTTTCGGACTTTGATGTGATTCTGGAGATAGATTGGTTATCCAAGAATTTTGTACACTTGGACTGTAGAGAGAAGAGAGTGACGTTTACGGTTCAAGGAAATGTCTACAAGCCTAGCAAGAAGCATCATCCTATAATATCAGCGGTTAAGGCAATAAAAGCATGTCAGAAAGGATGTGAAGGCTACTTGTTGTATGCAATGGATGTTGCACAAGTAAAGCCTAAGTTGGAAGCAACTCCAAAAGCAAGGGAGTACCCCGAAGTGTTTCCGGAAGAGTTACCGAGAAACATGCCGAATAGAGAGATATAGTTCGAGATCAAGTTGGTACCGGGAGCGGCACCAGTAGCTAAGGCACCCTATAGGATGGCCCCGCCGAATTGAAAGAGTTGAAGGCTCAACTCAAAGATATGCTCGAAAGGAATATAATCCAGCCAAGTACATCGCCATGGGGAGCCTCTGTTTTGTTTGTTGAAAAGAAAGACGGTAGCATAAGGATGTGCAACGACTATAAGGCTTTGAACAATCTCACCATCAAGAATAAGTATCCCCTACCAAGGATCGATGATTTGTTCAATCAGTTGCAAGATAAGAAAGTGTTTTCCAAGATTGATCTTAGGTCAGGTTACCACCAGTTGAAGATAAAAGTAGCGGATATAACTAAGACAACGTTTAGTACAAGATATGGATATTTTGATTTCTTGGTTATGCCTTTTGGACTCACTAATTCTCCATCAGCTTTTATGGACTTGATGCAGCATGTTTTCATGTCATATTTGGATAAGTTCATGATAGTATTCATAGATGATATCCTTATCTACTCAAAGGATGAAAAGGAGCATGAAGAACACTTAAGAATTGTATTGAAGACGTTGAAAGAGAAACATCTTTTCGCTAAGTTTCCGAAGTGTGAGTTTTGGTTGAATCAAGTCAGTTTTCTAGGACACGTGATTTCTGGGGATGGTATCCAAGTTGACCCGGCGAAGATAGAAGTAGTTGAGAAATGGCCAAGACCTACCACGGTGTCAGAGGTAAGAAGTTTTCTGGGTTTAGCAGGTTACTACCGGAAGTTTATACAAGACTTTTCTAAGATAGCTACACCACTCACTCGAATCACCCAAAATAATATGAAGTTCGATTGGACTGATGAGTGTGAAAGATCTTTTCAAACCCAAAAGGAGAGATTGACATCAGCACCGGTTTTGGCAGTTCCGTAGATCTTCGACAACTACGATGTTTACACCGATGCTTCGGGACAGGGTTTGGGTTGTGTGTTGATGCAAGGAGGAAAGGTTATCGCCTATGCGTCTAGACAACTTAAGGTGCATGAAAAGAACTACCCGACACACGACTTAGAGTTGGCAACAGTAGTGTTTGCTTTAAAGACTTGGAGACACTATCTATATGGAGTCAAGGCAAGAATCTTCACAGACCATTAGAGTTTAAAGTACTTCATTACATAAGAAAATCTGAATATGAGGCAAAAGAGATGGTTAGCGTTTGTGAAAGATTATGACTTGGATATTCAGTACCATCCGGGTAAAGTGAATGTGGTTGTAGATGCGTTGAGTAGAAGACCAGGGTCGACGGTTTCAGGGCTTGAAGTGGCTATAGAACAGTTACATGGGCTGAGAATCCGGGGTTTTGATCAGTATGGAAACCGTCAGTTTGTGGCTCCGTTGTTGGCAAGGTCAGAGTTGATGGATGACATCCGGGGTAAACAAGATGAAGACATGGCGTTGGTTTATTTGAAGCGAGTTGCTAGGGAGAAGCCTACGGTTGGTTATGTGCTAGACAAGAATGGAAACATTTGGTACCAAGATAGGTTGTGTGTTCCGAACGTTGGAGACTTAAGACAAAGAGTTATGGATAAGGCACATATGATAGCTTTTGCAGTCCATCTGGGAGCTACTAAGATGTATAGAGACTTGAAGGAAAGCTTTTGGTGGCCTTCCATGAAGTTGGAAATAGCAAATTTCGTGTCAGAATGCGATACGTGTCTGAAGGTAAAAGCTAAGCATAGGAAACCATGAGGTATGCTAAAACCTTTAGACATCCCCGAGTGGAAGTGGGATAAGATCACCATGGATTTCATTACTGGTTTACCAAGAACAATGAGTGGACATGATATGATTTGGGTGATCGTTGATAGATTGACTAAGTCGGCCCATTTCATCGGAGTTAGTGAGATGTACTTAAAATTAACTTAGTCCATAGCGTTTATTAATCCGAGTACGGGTCTCAAGATTAATTTGCTAATAATGTGCCCAGAACACTATAGGTGTGACAGTCTTATCCGGACTGTCGGTAATAGGGTACATAGTGGGGCATTTATATATGATGATAATCATATAGGGCTGGACCGATTTGATTTGAGTTCTCGATATAATTCCGTGATCGAGAAGTCTTATCGAATCACAAGATGATCATAAATCTCAATCCCGAGGTGATCACATACAACTGCTTAGACTAGGGTAGAGTTTGATGTGTTAGTAAGATCACTTCGCAGTATGTGGTCCAACACTTCTCGTTGGCTCTATTCTGGGATGAGTGAGTAGTCTGTGCTATCACAGATATGGAATCCATTCCTTCCCTCGGGAAGTAGGCATACAGTTCCCTTATTTGTTAATCCTAAAAACTGATCGATGGCGTCAGTTCATATTATATTAGTTATGAACTAATTGATCACTAGGGGGTTAATGGTAAATAAGGATAAGATGTTTCGAGAAGGGTTTACGGAGATATCCGAATCGAAACGAACAGTCTATGGAGGATTTATCCTTATGTAATAATTATATCAGTGGACACTTTCGACTCATAGTTGAGTGTAAGTTATCTATATTCGGCAGAGTTCAGTTTCGGGTTTATGGTGGTGTAATCCCGGAATTAATAGATTGAATATTATTGTTCGTTCTGACGAATAATTTTATTTAATTTATTGTAGCTACTGAATATGGGTCCATGGTCCCCGACGTGGCTCCTAACAAAGTATATGTTTTCTCGTCGTTTCACCTCAATTATAATTAAATAGTTGGATTGGACTATTTAATTGATATGTGGATTAATTGTTTAGTTGGACTAGATGATAAAATACATGGAAAAGAAATTTTTCGTGGACTCGGCCCAATATGTGTAAAATGCGTGTGGCCCTATTTATCTAGGGTTTGGGGCGCATTTTGTGACTATTAAGTAATTAGAAAGAAATTAGTTTTCTTGGATAATTATTTGATATATGATTATTATTTATTTGTTAAATGATAAATCATGGAATATTGGATAATATATTTATTTATCCTAATTTTCTTGGGATATATATTATATTTATCTTTTATTTAAATTAAGGATTAATTTAATAATTATCTCTTAATTATTAAATCCTTGGAGGACAAGGATTACTCTCCTATATAAAGAGAGTTCTCACAAGCCTTTTGACAACACATAATTTCGAAATATTTGAGAAGTATTAGGCTTAGAATTTTTGGCCTAAGTACTTGGGTTTGAGTTTTAGGAAAACTTCGGGTTTTTCTAAGGTAGCATATCGAGGAGGTCAAACGGCTTGAAACACCATCCACCTGGTGGTGCTTGGAGTCACACGTTGGAAGACTGTGGCTTCTCATCTAGCTTGGATCTTGGATTGAAGATTGTTCTTGGAGTTTATTCACCATAAACTGGTAAGCAATCTAATCCCTTCATAAGTTTAGATTTATTATTCATGTATTTTGATTGTTTAGATCTAGATCTTGTACTTTTCACTACGTAATCGGGTGGATCTTTGATCCATCCGGCGATATTACATCCTACAATTTCGTACCTAGGAAAGTTGATATGTCATTGAAGAGGATGACCACACTATATTTGGATAATATAGTGAAGTTACGTGGAGTTGCCTATCTCAATAGTCTCAGATCGTGATAGTAGGTTTATCAGTCGCTTTTGGAAGAGTTTACAAAAGGCTTTGGGTACAACTTTGGATTTGAGTACAATCCTTTCACCCTCAAACGGATGGACAATTAGAAAGAACAATCCAAACACTTGATGATAAGTTGAAAGCATGTGTTTTGGAAGTAGGTGGATCATGTGACGATTACCTACCCGTGGCTGAATTCGCCTACAACAACAGTTCTCATGCAAGTTTGGGTATGCCGCCATTTGAAGCTTTGTACGGTAGAAGATGTCGGACGCCGCTGTTTTGGGATGAAGTTGGGGAGAAACAACTCACCGGGCCAGAAATAGTTGAGCAAGCTAAGGAAAGAGTCTTGTTGGTGAAGAAGAACTTGAAGGCAACTCAAGATCGTCAGAAAAGTTGGGTTGATGTTCGTAGAAGACATTTGGAGTTCGATCTCGGTGATAGAGTTTACTTGAGAGCTTCACCAATGAAGGGAGTCAAACGGTTTGGACAAAAAGAAAAGTTAAGTCCAAGGTATGTTGGACCTTTTGAGATCCTTGAGAGAGTTGAACCGTTGGCTTACAAGCTTAGCTACCGGAGTCTATGTCAAGAGTTCATAATGTTTTTCATGTCTCGATGTTGAAGAAGTGTTTGACAAAGTTGGATGTTGAAGCTACGGTTGATCCGGAAATCCTTCAAGATAACCTCGCATATGATAAGAAAACGGTTAGATTTTGGACATAAAGGAAAAGATGATCAAGAGACGGATGATTCCTTTGGTGTTGGTACAATGGAGCAACCACTCACCAAACAAAGCGATTTGGGAAGTGGAAGACGATATGATCACCGAGTTCCCAAACTTTTTGGTTTTACCAGGTATGTTGAAGTTTCGAGGACGAAACTCCTCTTAAGGGGGGAGGAATGTAATATTCCAATTTTCGGGAAAGGGAAGCCATGTCATTTTTGCAAAAATGAAATATTATATTCATTTTTAATTTATAGAATAAAGAAAATATAATTATATATATGTGTATAATTCGATATGTATATATATATATATATATATATATATATATATATATATATATATATATATATATATATAGTTGGGGACTAAATTGTAATTAAAAGATAATTAAGGACTAATGGAAAGAATATGGGAGAGGTTTTATTTGGGAAAAGAAACAAACCTCCCACTAGACTAGTAATTTATCAGAAGTTTGAAGTTTAGATTTTCTGCAAGTTTGAGAGCAAAAGAACTAAGGAGACTTTCTAGCAGTTCTCACAAGTACTCCGTTTTCAGATCAAAGTAGCACACCGGAAACGTGAGAAAACGAGGATCGTTGTGATACAAGGTTCATCAAGTTTCTTCAATGTATGGATTTCAACTTAAGGGTAGTTTTGATCAAGTTTGATGTCTTCTTGGTGCAATTCGTAGTTATAGATGTTTAGAAACCTTGATTCCAACTAGTTCTTGAATTGGTTATGGTTCAAATAGGTTTTCTGTTGAAGTTGAAGGTTTTACTTCAATCTTCCTTCAAGTTTGCTGTGGTTTTGTGCCTGAAACAAGTAAGAGATCTTCCTATTGTGTTAATTCAAGTGTTATAAGGTTTGGTTGTGAATTTGGAGTTGTTTTTTGTGTAAGATTTCATGTGTTGTGATGTTAGACCAATGTGCTATGATATGGTATGTTAAAGTATCCCTTTGTTGTTGTTTTGATGTTAATTTGATGATGAACGTGTTTGGAGAAGTTGTAGAATCGAGAAGAGTGTTGAAAATCATGTTTAGGGCTTGTCCAGGTAGAATGCGTACGCATTGTGTAACAATATGCACGCATTGATGGTTCAGAGTTGAGAAGGATGGTCACAGCATGTTGAATGCACACGCATTACCCTGAATGCGCACGCATTCTTGTTTCAGGTTGTTTCAGTATGTTCACAGCACAGCCAATGCGTACGCATTGCAGACAATACGCACGCATTGATTGAACAACAACATTCAGCATGTCTCTGAACCACTGAATGCGCACGCATTCCTTTGAATGCGCACGCATTGCCCCTATTTTGGGAAAATATGATGTTTGAGCTATGTATTGAGTTTTAAGTGTTGATTTTTGATCTAATGACACTAGATAAAAATGAACAAGCCTTGAATGATTTTCTGATGCATTTAGTTCCGACACCGAATGTACTCTTAAAGGGAGTTGAAGTTCGGGACCGTTGGAAGGGCATGATAGGTTTGTGCTTTGGTGGATTAGCATCCTCCAAGTCTGTGTATGTGATAGGATGTTGTGTCTAGATGACTAAGTGAGGGAGTAGAGTTGGTTAGGGTGAGTTTTGACATGAAAACACATAAGTGGTTAGTTAACGGTTACTAAATGCATAATTGTTTAGTAAAAGATTAAATACCATGCCATTCTTGGTTAGGCACAAGCCTATATCACGACGTGGGGGAGGTCAGTAAAAGTGAATATCTCTACTAGCCTATAAACGGCTGAATGGTAGAGGACTTCGCCGAACGCATGCACTATCAGGTTAATCCTGTGGCTATCAGTGTGATCCACTGTTAAGTTGCAAACGATATCTCGTGGTGGATATACACCATGCGTAGTGCTCTTGAATACGGGTATAACAAAGATAAGCTAAGTTAGAAACGTTTAGTCATGAAATATTGATGAGCATGAAATGAAACCTAGATTGAGTTGGTTCTCTATAAAGATAATTTAATAATCATAATGAACACTTTATATACTTGTTAATACAATAGCTTCTATCTTTTTGTACTTACCTCGAATGCATATTGTTTGTGTGTTTGGGGATGAGAAGATGAACAGGTGGAACAAGACTTCGATGAGGACTTTGAGGATGACATATGAAGTTGTTTCTTATGACATGCTAGACTTTTCTATTTATGATAAACTATGACTTTGTTGTATTTATTTTGTTAAGAGACATGTTGTACTTTCATTTGGTTTTTCTTGTAAGATAACTATGTTGTTCTTTTTAATATCGTACTGTTGTAAGCTTTACATATCGTTGGCTTTTGTAATCTTTCTATCTTTAGAACGTTGCGTTTCTATTCTTGTTTCAAAAGAAAATTTTACCCGAGTCTTTTAGCTTCCACTAATGCCAAACTCGATACGACGTAGTAGAGGCTTACATATAATATTGATTTATTTAATATTATATGTGCCGAACGTTTCTTTTCCGGATACGTACTCGGTGTCTGGGAACGGGGCGTTATAGTTCTTCTACCGGGTGAGGTGGTATCATAATTCAAAGTGTATTGTATTTTATTAATTCAAATGAATGGTGAGAGTACAAAAATATAGGCCTAAGGAACTTAGCCTCCAAGTATATAATTGATAAATACAAATAATATAAAATCTAAGATAAATATTTAAACTACTTCTAAATTATCCTCGACATGCCCCCGCAATCAAATGGGAAGTGGCTGACCATGGAGATTGTACTTTAAACAGGCAAAACGAGGCTGAGCTAACGGTTTAATGAGGAAATAGGCTAACTGATACTTCAAGAAGATAAAAGAGATACCGGTCTTGCGAGCTGCAACTATTCACGGACATGGTGAAAGTCAATCTCTATGTACTTCGTGCGGGAATGAAACAGTCGATTGTGAGCAAGGTAGGTGGCGCCAATATTATCACACTAAGAGTGGGCGGGGAAGACAACGGAACATGCATCTCACGAAGAAGACTGCAAAGCCACTAGATTTCTGTGGCGGTGTTAGAAAGATTCTTACACTCGGCCTCAGTGCTACTCCTTGAAACTGTCAAGTGTTGCTTACTATGCCAACTAATGAGATTATCCCCAAGAAAAAGACATAATATGCCCCAACAGAACGGCGATTATCATTGTCGGCCCAATTAGAGTCAGAATAAACCCGGAGCGAAATAGGGGACCGGCGGGAGAAGAAAAGACCATCGAAGATATTGTGCTTAAGATACCGAAGAATACGTTAACAGCAACCCGATGAGTTTTGGTAGACGAATGCTTATATTTACTAACCTTGTGGAGCGCGAAGGCAATATCAGGCCGAGTGAAACTGAGATACTGTAGACCGCCAACAATTGTGTGATAAAGCGAAGGATCGGCGATAGGAGGGCCGTCGTCAAGTGTAAGTCGGGTAGAGCCCGACATAGGTGTCTGGCAAGGCTTGGCCTTGTCCAGAGAGGCACGTTGCATAAGCTGAAAGATATACTTGCGTTTAGTGAGAAATAGCCTATCGGAGGTAGGAAGCACCTCAATGCCATGAAAATAGGACAGAGAACCAAGGTCCTTTACCGGAAATTGATGTTAACAAGACCGGGAGAACCAAGTTCGTTATCGTACAAACGGACGAGGGTGATTGATATCATTCAACCGGATGAAAAACTAGAACAAACACAAGCCAAAAGGCTTAACAAGAGAAAACTCTTACTTTTATTGATTAAAAATATGTGATATGATGTATATTACATTGAGCTCTCCCTTTATATAGTGTACGAAAGAAAAGTCTAGAACTAAGAAATCTCTAGAAAATCAATAATAAAAGAAATAAACTTACTTGTTCCTAAAGAATTAAAATAATTGCTCTATAATTTTCTAAAAGGAATGTAAATAATCCCCATTAATTATTCTCCTAAATAACTAACTAATAATTCCCCATCAATGAATCTGATTTCTTTTTCTTTTTCCTCTTTTTCTTTTTACGTCATTTTCCAGGATATTCGTTCCTCATAATTTTCTAAAAAGTTAAATAATAATTCCCCATCGATGAATCTGATTTGTTTTTCTTTTTATCTCTTTGTCTTCTTACGCCATTTTCCAGGATATTCGTTCCTCATTAGAATGTGCCGACCAACATAAGAGATAATCTGCTCAACAAGAGAAGACGACGAACCAGTAATAATAATATCATCCACATAAATCAGAATATAAACACGAGCACCATCACGAGAATAAATATATAAGGATGTGTCGGCTTTGGAGCCGACAAAGCCAAAATGAGTCAAGACATCAGTGAAGCGAGAGAACCAAGCACGGGGAGCTTGGCGAAAACAATAAAGGCTGCTGCGAAGACGGAAAACATAGTCAAGATAATCAAGGTGAACAAATCCATGTGGCTGCTGCATAAACGGGCTCAAAAAAATGCCCATATGGAGAAATGCATTTTGAATGTCCACCTGGCGAAGAGACCAACCCTGTGAAACAACAAGAGACAGAAGAAGACGGATAGTGTGATAAACCCATTTATTTCCAACAATATTCATACGAGGATGTGGAGGACAAGATCCCAGGTATGGTTGCGCAACAACACGTCGATTTCCTCTCTCATAGCATTACGCTAGTTCGGGTGTTTGGAGGCTTTGGTATAGGAAGTAGGGTCTATGGAGTCGGTAAAAGCAACAAGGGCTTTTGAAATTGGATAGCGGATGAAGTCAGGCCAAGAAATGGGCTTGAGAGAATTGGTTTTGGTTCGAGTAACCATGGTAGCCGGCAGTGAGGATTGTGGTGGGGGCGGAAGACGGCGGTACATTGAGACGAGTCCGTTTTAGATATATTTTATATCAATTTCCCCCATATGTGGAGGCCGAAGAAATGAAAAGCAATAGTTAAATTGCAAAACGTAACGAATTATGTGCTTAAATTGGGGAATATCGTGGTGAAGACTCGGGAGTGGGAACCGGAGGGGTGGGGCCGGGTTTGAAGGAGCCGGCATAGGAGGTGGATTGTGTGGAGGTTCGGCGACTCGAAAGTTCAATGCATCCGGACGGGCGTCCGCACCTTGACGGGTACATCGAGATCATCAAGAGTGGGTTTGGTGGGAGAAGGTGTATATAGGAAGACGGATTCATCGAAAACCATGTGGCGAACAATATAATACGGCTAATCGTTGTCTAACGTTGATGAGAATCGTCGGCAAGGTCTTTAGTTAAATTTATAACCTAGAT
The DNA here is from genome assembly GCA_036785695.1 of Gentiana straminea. Taxonomy (NCBI): domain Eukaryota; kingdom Viridiplantae; phylum Streptophyta; class Magnoliopsida; order Gentianales; family Gentianaceae; genus Gentiana; species Gentiana straminea. The sequence continues at coordinate 11,072,173 of JAVUPR010000300.1, read as the reverse complement.
TCTAAAATACGGGTAACTTGAATGACTATATAATTGAATTCCGAGAAAGATGCAAGTTTTATCGAATTAAAATCATGGAGAACGGAAAATCACTTGGTTTGTATATTGGTTGATTCCATGTAACTTGAACAATATAGGACGGAGATAGAAATTTATAACCGTGGTGGGAAGGACTATAGCCGAGAAAGATGCAAGTTTTGGAGCGGAAATCAGTTTTGTGATCGTTCTAGGGACGGAGATAGGGCAAGTACACACAACCAAAGACTCGAAGGAATGCATAGTCAGTGGACCATTTCAAAGGGAGACTTATCATGGAGGCTTTGGTGGGAAGACAGTTGATGATATGAGTGGCAGTGATAAAGGCATCCTCCCAATAGGGAAGCGGAAGGTTAGATTGGGCAAGAAGGGACAGGCCGACTTCAACTATTTGACGGTGGTGGCGCTCAATGGCACCAACTTGTTCGTGTGTGTAGGGATAGGAAAGGGATGCCGGATGCCAAGAGATGTAAGAAGAGTGGACACGCGACGGTACACACCACCCTTGTCAGTTTGGATGGATTTTAATTTGGTTTTGAACTGACGTTCAATCATAACAAGAAAGTCAGGAAAGATAGTTTCAAAATCAGATTTGTTTTTCAGGGGATAAAGCCATAGGTATTTCGTGAAGTCATCTAGAAAATTGACATAATAACGGGAACCGTAAATAGAGGGTTCAAAACAGGGGCCCCAAACATCGGAGTAAATTAGATCCAAAGTCAAAAGAAAGTCAGAAGATATAGCGGGTATCAGTGACTCTTAGCTAACTGACACGAGGCACACACAGAATGGGGTGTTTTAGTAGGAGTAAAATATGGAGACTTTTAGGGCTTGACGGAGCACCGAGTAAGAACAATGACCGAGGCGCTAATGCCACGTGGTGGAGAAGGTGAGGAAGGAGGCAAGAGCTTGAGCAGGGGTAGGAGGTCGGTGGAGCGTAGTGGAGAAGTGATAGAGTCCATCTTTTACAAATCCCCTAAGATGGACGTGACCGGAGTAATCTTTTACAAGAAAGTAAGACCCATGAAATTCAAAATACATGGAATTTACAGAGGCAAATTTTTGCACAGATAAGAGGTTTCTGGTAATAGAGAGGGTAACAAGAAATTGGATAAATAAAATGACTAGAAGGGGAATTAACAGAAGAAGAGCTATAATGATTAATAGGTAAACTTGTATCGTCGCCTACATATACTTTGCCGGGTCCAGCATAAGGTGCTGAGGATAGGTTGAGATTTCACAGATCATAGTAATATGGTGAGTGGCCCCGGTATACACAATCCAATCAGAGCCGGTACGTGTAGACGCCGTATATTCCTAGGGAGGATGGGAGTACTGATATCGCAGCGAACATGCGGTGGTCGTATAGCCTGTGTGGGCACAAATCCGACATGTGGAGGGTTGGGGGTATGGGGGACGAGGGTGCCCACGATCACCACCTCGCCCCCATGCTCGAGAAGAAGTCGAAGCATGACCTCGGTGGGAAATTGTAGACGTCGGCAAGAGCACTGTATTGGCTGGGTGAGGGTGCTGGAACGAGGCAATGTTGTGGGTGGGAGGGTGCTGTCGTTGCTGGCACAAATTCGCAGCAGGTGGTGGCGGCGAAAGTAGAAGGCCGATGTGACTATAGGGGAATTTACTGCGGACGGTAAGAAAGAAGGCCGAAGCAAGGAGGAGGAGGACCAAGGCTTCCATGATGCAACGAACAGGGCTGCTGGGGCCGGTGGAATAGAAGAGCCACTGGAGATGGTGGTGGAGTGGAGCATGGCTGGTGGCGGATTGATGGGTGGTTGTGGCTGGTGTGGGGAAGGATTACGCCATTTCTGTTGTTGGCTTGTCCGGGGTAAGATGACATGAGTTGGACGGAAAGTATGGGGAGCTATTGTCGGATCAAACAGGTGTTGGTCCATTGTAGAAGAGGAGGCAGGTACCGGAAAATTGAGGGGCTTTTTATGTGAATCCGTGAACAAGATGCCGGAGTTAGTAGCAGGTTCCGGTGGTTTACTGTGGTTATATGGAGGTCGGATAACAGCGGTTGGGAGGGCGCCGGAAGGGGAGAAGGAGGGAGGGGAGTTTGCAGGGATACGGTACTTGCCGGTGGTTGTGACTTCCGACATGGTACGTGAAGAAGATTGCATTTTTTTTGGAAGGAGAAATTAGGATTTAGGAGAGAAAAGACAAAACGAGAGAGAGAAAATTGACATACTCTAATACATATCATAATTCAAAATGTATTGTATTTTATTGATTCAAATGAATGGTGAGAGTACAAATATATAGGCCTAGGGAACTTAGCGTCCAAGTATATAATTGATAAATACAAATAATATAAAATATAAGATAAATATTTAAACTACTTCTAGATTATCTTTGACAGTTAGGAGAACTCTGAGGCATTCTTGGGCATCGGAGCTGCCACCTCAACGGCGGGTATGACCGTTGCAAAAGCCGATCTTTATCCCTAGAAGTAGACGCCGTCACTTTCATCATCAAAGGTATTTTAGCTCCAGTTTCACTGTATTGCTTCACTTTTTGTGTATTGCTTCTTAAGTTTCTCTCTTTCTCGTCTATTATACCACTACTATGTAAGGATGAATTATTCGGTTGTCACGAATTGAGCATGTTCGAGTTGTCTTTTCCCATTTTACCCCATTTAAGAACGGGTCGTAACAGTTGGGAACATAGCGTTGGTTATAAATAAATGGGTGTTTATTCTTGTTAGATTATATTCTCTTGAATCAAGTTAGATGTTGCTTAGGCTATGTTTTTACTTGGTCTTCAACCTCAAGTGAGAGTGTGGAAATTTTGAACGCTAGACTTACGAAAATGAATTCATGTTGACGATGTCTGAAAGTTTTGATGGAGATGTCAGCTAATTACCCTGGGTGGGAACATAGGTTGGGGCGATATGACCAAGTTGTATGGCTTGACGAATAAAATGACAATCAACTTTGATATATTTAATGCACTCGTGGAATACTGGATTAGCCGCAATATGTAATATTGCTTCTTGACTATCACTATATAAATTCATTGGTTGTTGGTCCTAGGCACCCAAGTCAAGTAACAATGCTTTAAAACTATTTTAACTCACATATAGTAAGAGCCATCAAAAACATTCTGCTTCGGCGGAAGAAACACACACAATATGTGTCTTTCTAGTTCTCAAAGAAATCCAAGAATTTCCAAGTGATACAATCTATCCGGACAAAGATCAACGTGTCAAAGGGAAACACTCTCAATCTGTGTCACACAAAGCATGTAACTCAAAATCACAGTACGGACACAAGAGCACACATGGACCTGGACCACCTTTCAAATAACGCACCACGTGTAACGCGAATGCCAAATTTTTCACGTGGTTAGTACATGAATTGACCTAAGACGTGCACCCGATTGGATAAATCTAGCCACATGTCTGAAAGATGAACAGGATGACCTACTAGTTGACAATAAGGTTCAAGGTCTGAGAAAATTGATGTATCGTCAAGAGCTTGATTGTAATTTTGTACTTAAAGGAAAGCCGTGGGTTTTGAGCCAACGAGGCCACCTTCGGAGATAATATTCAATGTATGTTTGTGTTAAGGGTGATTTTGTACGTTTTATAATGCTATATTTCATAATGATCTCCCTTATATTTGTATATTTTGCATAGAAAATGAGTGTTTAAATGATTTATTAAGCAAGTGAGATTTTAATTAGTTTATTCGCAAAATGAGGTTGTGTACGTGTTTTGATTATGGTTTTATGAGTATTTGGATTGTGTTACGTTTTGCGATGTCTTAATGTGATGTAGATACATGTTGGAGGCTAAATTGATGATCAAATGTTGATATAATTCGAGCTAAATCGAGATAGAGATGAGAAAAGAAGGATAAAGATGGAAGAAGGAAGAGATAATGCTCAAGAGATCGAGTTCCAAAGATCGTTGGACGAGCGTCCACGGTCCGTCCATGGTGGACGGGCGTTTGCTCAACCGAACGAGCGTTCGAGGTGCGATTTACATTCGAGCCTTCAAACGCCGCATAGACCGAAGCGTTCACCTCCGTCCGTAAGCCGCCGGACGAGCGTCCAAGATAGTGGACGGGCGTCCAAGCACCGCCTTAGCCTAAACCGACCTAAAAATCTATAAATAGGCGCGATTTCTCAAACCCTAGACATACAATTCGAACCCTAAATTTCTAGGGGCGCTTTGGCCGCGATTTTATACTTTTTATTTCCGCTTTATGCAACTTTAAATTCGATCAAAGTAGGCTAGTAGTATGTTATTTTTCTCGCTTTTCCGGGTTGCCGAGGATGCTCGCAGGCTAGAACCTCCTTCAAACGAGAATTGTGAAGCCATCAGCATTGAATTGACCTATTTATTTCGACTTTTACTGTGAGTATTTACTACGGTTGTTTCTTATCTATGCATATTCTTGTTTTAATGCAATTATATTGGGAGATATGTTGTATGCTTGATATGTTATTGTTTGATGGAAATCTTGAATAGCATAGATCACCATAGATAAGAATAGTTCATTAGATTTATATTAACGGAAGTTAGTAAGTCTAAAAACTAGATCGTTAACGTAAAAGTTGACACCTTTGATCTTTTTAACGTGTTAATTTAGTGTTGGAAGATACTAGGTTAATAGATGGATTGCCTAAGGAATTAGGAATTCATGTTTAGGTAAGGTGAATCCCAACCTAAGTAAATACCACGTAAAATCGAGATAATAGATCAATGCATGTTGATAGGTGGATCAATCCTCGTTTGTCTTTTATAAACTTGATTTACAATCCTCATAGCTTAGTTTAGATTAGTTAATTTATTTTCCCGCACTTTTAGTTTATTTTTATCGCTTTCAATCTTTCCTAGCATTGGATTAATCTCCTCTCGTCTAGTTATTTTCTCGCATATTTGTGTGGCAATAGTTAGTTAAAAACAAAAGCTAGGGTTAACATTCGTCTAGTTCCCCGTAAGATCGACCCGGCATAGCCTCTACACTACGATCCTTGCACTTGAGGTTAACCGGTTTATTACTTGTTGTTTTGTATTGATAAAATCCGGGACAAGTTTTTGGCGCCGTTGCCGGGAACCGGACGGTTGCCTAGTTTTTGTTTTTGTTTGTAGTTTGTCTTCAATTCTTGTTTTTAGGTTAGATCTTTTCGCTTCGTTTGTAGTTAGTAGTTTAGTAGTTTTTGTTCGTTTATCCGTCGTTTTAATTGTGTCTCCGTGAGTAGTCAATATAAAAATCTATGCTCTAATCTATACTCGTTTTCTCGTTTGTAACTCTCTCGTTTTTCTAATCGTTCGGCCCGCTTGGACGAGCGTCCGTTTTACCGTACGCCCGTCCAGCTCTTGTTTCGCCGGACGAGCGTTTAGTTCACCGGACGCCCGTCCACCGTAAATATTTCAACTCGTTCGTTTCGATCCCTCGTACGAGCGTTCGGTTTTCGAACGCCCGTCCGGGGCACAAACCTAGGCAGACGCCCGTCCAGGACCTTGGACGCCCGTCTGTCCTCTTGTTCTTTAAAAAAAAAAAAAATGAGTAAATTGGCGGGAAAATTAGGCAATAATTTTTTTTGTGTTTTCGTAACTAGTACGGTGTCAGGAGTCCTGGAAAAAAATTTGATTTTACCAGGAAAATTTTTGCTTCTTTTTCCCCGAAATTTGGCGGGAAACTGATTTTTCCAAAAAAATAAATTCTTCATTTTTAGGCTTCAACCACTTGATTTTATAATAATGGCAAATGAAGATAGACGGACGTTGGCCGACTATGCCATGCCCGGTACAAATACCATAAACCCGGCTATCGTCATGCCTACCATTGTCGCTCCAAACTTCGAGCTTAAACCCGGACTTATTCGATGATGCAAAGATGCATCGATTTTTCACGGCTATCAATCTGAAAACCCCCACACTCACTTACACACATTCTTGCAAATATGCGGTACTACCCGTATCCAAGGTGTAAGTGATGATGCCATCAAGCTTAAACTATTTCCATTTTCCTTACGGGGGGAGGCACTCGAGTGGTATCACTCCCTCCCCTCTGAATCCATCACTACGTGGGCTGAGCTCGAGAAGGAATTTCTAAGTCAATACTTTCCTCCTTCAAAAACAGCCCATTGTCTGAACGAAATCTTCACATTCCGTCAGCTGGAAAATGAGTCATTCTTTGAGGCGTGGAAAAGGTTTAAGTCTCTCCTGCGCAAGTGTCCCCATCATGGCTTGCCAAAGCAAAGGCAAGTCCATACTTTCTTCGGTGGATTGACCGAGCTCACCAAGGGCATGGTCAATAGTTCCTCCGTGGGGCATTTCTCAAGAAAACACCCGATGAGGGGTGGGCGCCGTTCGAGGACATTGCCAAGTATAATTATGCCCCCTCTTATCAAGCCATTCAAGCACCTCCTCCGCCTCCCAAGGTCGAAGAGGTGACTATGCAAAATCTCGTTGCCATGTTGCGAAGCAAATGGCAACCTCTCAAATGACAAACTGCTCAAAACTTCTCAAATCCGAGTTATCCGGCTCCTTCACCTTCACGAACTCTCAAGTTCTCAGACCGTGAAGCTTGTCGTCGACCGGCCATATGACTGGCCAATGTCAATTTTCTTCCCCCTCTCTCAGCAAGTCAATGTTGTTCATGACTATGGACAACATAATCCAATCGCATGCCAAGTGTGTGATAGCATGGGGCATACTGCTCGCTTCTGTTCCATGATTGGGCGTAATGCGGAAGTCAATGCTTTCTCCGGCCGTACAAATCGAGATTCAATAACCAATTCTCTCGGCCGTAATCAGCTTTCCAAAACCAAGGGTTTAATCAATCTTCGGGATTTAATCCTAATTCGAACTTCAATAAAACCCCGGTATTAATCGAACCCAAGCTATAATTCTTCCAATCCACAAAGAAAGGTTCAATCGAATTGGCCCGCCAATTCTAATTCTCGCATTCCAAAGTCGGCCAAGCCACCATTTTCCCGAACTTCCAAAACTCTCAAGGCACCTCCCACCAGGACGATATAAAAGCCGAATGGAATTCATTTCGGGAGGAGCAAAGCAGACGATGAAAAGTCTTGAGAGGCAAATCGGGCAATTGGTCGAGCAAGCTAGCCTCTAGACCGTCGTGCGCTTCCCGCCTTCACGGAAAAGAATCCAAGAGGCGGGCACGTCGCTCGTGCCGATTTAAGCAAGAATCAATGCACCGACCTGGTTCCTTCACCTCCGTACGGTAGAGAAGAGGCCGCTGCAATGAATTTGAGAAGTGGTTCTCAAGTTAGTGGTCCCCCGGCTTCCGTGGAAACCACTAGCCCCTCCCCGCCACCGATAAGGCAGAGGGGAAGTTGAGCACCCATCGTCCCCTTGGCTCAGCAAGGCAACCGTGGCCGATCCCCCGATAGAAGAAAGAGTTGAGATCCCTCAAGTGGCCGATCCCTTGAGGAATAAAGAATCGATCGGATATCCTCGTGTGCCGTTCCCCCGAGAAGTGAAATAATTGAGGATCCTCGTGTGGCCGATCCCCCGAGGACCGATGAGTTAAATGATAGTCAGGTGGCTGATCCCCTGACTAATAAAAAGTCTGAAAAAGTTGTAAGGTGGAAGGACATGGAAGACAAAGCTGTTAGTGCTTCCTCAAAGAAAGTATTTTCTGAGAGTGAGTTGAAGAAGCTTCCATTTCCACCGAGGAAGAGCAACATCCCTCTGAGTGAGGATAAGAAATATGAAAAGGTGTTTAACCTTTTGAAAAATACTCGTGTAAATCCGCCATTATCCGAGGTCTTGGTCGAGATGCCTAAGTATACAAAATTCATCAAGGATGTTGTGTCTTCGAAGAAAAAGTTAGCGTAAATGGATCGTGCAATTGGCGAGGATTGTTCAATGATCAATTATCCGTACTTACCAATCAAAAGAGGTGACCCCGGAAAATTCGTGCTCACATTGCGTATGGGAGGCTTAGTCTTTCCAAATTCTTTATGTGACTTGGGTGCATCCATCACCCGATGCCATTGTCCGTGTGTGAGCAAATTGGGTTTACAAAGTCTTTAGAACCCACTTCCATGAACCTTCGCCGCCGATAGATCTTCTAAGAAAGCTTTAGGGATTCTCGAAAGACATTTTAGTCCGATCGATAGATTTACCTTTCCCGTTGATTGGTACGTCTTAGATATGGGAAAAGATGAGAAAGTCCCCCCGATTCTTGGGAGACCATTCCCGTCCACGCCTAGAGCCCTCATCGATTGCGGTGGTGGGCAAGTAACTATCCGAGTTGGTGACCAAGAGGTGAGCTATAGTGTTTCTAAATCTATTCAAGTACCCTCCGGTTCTCCAACCGGCCGTTCCATCGAGGAGACGTCCGATGACTTCAATGACTTCATGGATAAGCTAATCTATGCCGTAGAAGCGGAATATGAGCGATTGATCGATAATCCGAATAGCCATGGTGTGGTTAATCTAGATCGCTAGCGGTACCGAATTTGAGGACGAGCTAAGAGAAGAAGCCTTGGCGTAGGACCACCGAGTAAGCTCGCCGATGTTGAGTTGAAGAGTGGTGATCTTAAATCAAGTCTGAGGAACCCCCGTAGACTTGGTTCGAAGCCGTTGCCTAAACATCTTAAATATGTATTTCGAGAGAAGGTGACCGGCTTCCTTTGATCATCTCTCGCCAAGCTATCTCGAATAAGAGCTTAAATTGTTAAACGTCTTGCGCAAAAATGAAAAAGCCTTTGGATGGCGGTGGGAGATATCCGAGGGATATCTCCCGACATCCGTATGCACAAGATCAAGACCGAGGAGGGTGCAAAACGAGTTAGACAAACCTCGTAGAAGGCTTAACCCTCATATGCAAGAAGTAGTCAAGAAGGAAATTATAAAGCTTCTAGATATGGGTATCATTTACGCCATTGCGACGCGTGAGTGGGTATCCCCAACTCAAGTAGTTCCCAAAAAAGGTGGAATTACTATTGAGAAGAATGAGAAGGGAGAAGAGATAGCATTGAGGCTCGTTACTGGATACAGAGTATGTATCGATTATCGAAAACTCAATGAGGTCACACTAAAAGATCATTTTCCCCTTCCATTCATAGACCAGATGCTTGAGCGTCCGGCGGGGCACGCATTCTATCGCTTCTCGGATGGATATTCGGATACTTCCGTATACCCATCGACCCCGTTGACCAAGAGAAGACCACTTTCACTTGCCCATACGGGACATTCGCCTACAGCGGATGCCATTTGGTCTCCGTAATGCCCCGGCCACCTTTCAAAGGTGTATGATGGCAATTTTTGACGGGCTAGTTGAAAAGTGCATGGAGATTTTTATGGATGATTTCTCGCCTTTGGTCAATCCTTCGATGATTGCCTCGATAATCTTGATCGGTGTTATCTAGATGTGTGGAAAAGAACTTGGTGCTAAATTGGGAGAAATGCCATTTTATGGTAGATGAAGGAATAGTTCTTGGCCACAAAGTGTCCGCCAAAGGTATAGAAGTAGATAGGGCCAAGGTAGAAGCCATTGAGAAGATGAGTTATCCTAAGAATGTACGCGAAGTCGAGGTTTCCTCGGACATGTCGGTTTCTATAGGAGATTCATCCAAGATTTTTCCAAAGTAGCCAAGCCCCTATCTACTCGCTCAAGGAAGACGTTGAGTTCAATTTCGATGAAAACTCGCAAGCAAGCGTTTGAGGAGCTCAAGAATCGGTTAATATCCGCCCCAATTCTTATATCGCCGACCGGAACTTGCCTTTTGAGCTTATGTGCGATGCATCCAACTATGCCGTTGGTGCGCCTTAGGACAAAATCGAAGGAAAGTTCCACCTATCTATTACGCCACCACACGTTGAATCCTTCGCAAGTTAACTATACGACTACCGAAAAGGAATTATTGGCCGTAGTGTTTGCTATGGACAAGTTCCGTAGTTACTTGCTAGGTGCTCAAGTGATCGTGTGGACCGATCACGCCGCTTTGCGGTATCCGATGACTAAAAAGGATGCTAAACCGCGCCATCGCGTTGGATACCGACCCTACAAGAGTTTGACGTTCAAATTAAGGACAAAAAGTAGGCGTGAAAATGTAGTGGCGGATCACGTTTCTAGAATGTTAAGTGAGGAGAAGAGTGATCCCGATGATATAGATCTTTACTATCCTCTAGAAAACATTATGTTGATAGACGGTTGTCCTCCCGTTGTTCCATGGTATTCTTCCATTGTGAACTACCTTCATGCCCGTTATCTTGATCCCGAAATGTCTTATCAAGAGAAGAAGAAGTTCTTCTCTCGATATGAAATATTTCGTTTGGGATGAACCTTATCTTTTTAAGATCCGTAAAGATGGTTTGCTTAGGAGATGTGTTCCCGAATCCGAGCAACGTGATATTATTGAGCAATGCCATAGTGGACCCACCGGAGGTCACTTTGGTCCTTGGAAAACCGTTGCTAAGATCTTTCAAATCCGGTTTCTATTGGCCTACAATTTTTAAGGACACGAAGCTTTCTCGTAAAGCTTGTGATAGATGCCAAAGAACCGGTGCTCGACAAGTTGAAGAGTGTAATAGTGCCCGAAAGACAATTTGTGTAATTGTTTTTAATGGATGACAGAAATTTATCTCACCTTATTACTTGCTTTGTGCTTGTAAGTAATACACCGCCGCAAACCCTAAGTATATCGTATGTAACCGCTTAACTCGTGTATGTCATGCACGTGAGGATTGAGTTAGTGGTGATATACTTAAATCGTTAGTCCGTGGTGAACTTAATCGAGTTTAGTGGTCTCTTGATTAAAACACCAATAATGCGCCCGTAACACCTTAGGGTGTGATAGTCTTATCCGGACTGTCGGTGAGGGGTACCTACGCGGGGCATTTATATATGATGGCATTCATATAGATCGGACCGATTTAATCCGAATTTCTCGATATAATTCCGTAATCGAGGAATCTTATTAAATCATTAGATGATCATATATGGATCAACCTTAATCCCGAGGTGATCACAGGGTGCCGCTTGTCCCGGGGTAGTGTTTGATGTGTTAGTTACGGTTCACTTAAATATGTGTTCCAAGCCACTTCTCATTGGCACTATCTCCGTATGAGTGAGTAGTTCGATTTTCACGTACATGGAATCCATTCCTTCCCGCGGGAAGTAGAGAGACAATCCCTTATTTGTTAGCCCTAAGAAAGTGATCGATCCCGGGAGTTCACATTTGACTAATTAGCTACTAGTCGATATGTGTACTAATTGATCATCGTGGGGTTGATGGTAAATAAGGATAAGATATTCCGAGTCGGGTTCACGGAGACTTCCCACTCGTAATGGACAACCTATGGAGGGTTAATCCGTATGTAGTGATTATATCAATGGACGCTTATTCACTCTATGGGGTTGAGTATAAGTATACATCTATAATCGGTAGAGTTCGCTTTCGGGTTTATGGTGGCGTAATCCCGGAATTAATAATTAATGTACTTATTCTCGTTCGATGAATAATTAATTATTGGAGCTACCGGTTATAGGTCCATGGTCCCCGATGTGGCTTCGTAATTCGGACTAATAATCTTGTTACTTTGGGCCTCGTTGATAATTAATTGGTCGGGCCGATTAATTGATATGCATGGATATTATTTAGTTGAGCTAAATAATATAATACACATAAAAAGACATTTTCTCGCGGCCCCGCGGGCTTAGTGTGGCGCCAATATGTCTTGGATTTTCCAAGAAATTAGTTTTCCCGATAATGACATATTGTGTAATTAGTTATTTATTTGTTAAATAATTAATTGGATAAATAAAAGAAAATAATTTATTTATTATTTATCTCTTAACTATAAGGATAATTATATTTTCTTATTATAAGATTGTAATTATCTCTTATTTTTATTGGATGATAATAATTAGAATTATCTCTTTTATTTTGTTAAACCGATTGGGTATAGGTTTTCTCTCTTGATTTTGCCTATAAAAAAGAGAGTTCTCCCCGAGCCCTAGGTGAAGAGAGGGCCACGAAATTTATAGAGAAAAAAGGCTAAGGAGTTCGATCCTTAGCTCCACCCGGTTGGAGAAAAACTTTGAGTTTTTCTTGGTGTTGCATATCAAGGAGGCTCGTGTATCAAGAAGGGTGTCCACCAACCACCGTTTGGAGAACACATCGGAAGATTTTGGCTTCTCTTCCTACTATTGGTAACTTGATCTTAACCCCTTGTAGTAGTTTAAGTCCTTTAATTATGAATTGTGTCATATGAATCGTGATCCATCCGCTGCGCATAGATCTAACTCGTTTAGATCTAAGAACCTGCATCCTTCATGTGGTATCAGAGACAGGTTCCACGATTTATATAATCATAATCGTAGTTAAACGATTTAAAGGAGTGGAATTGCATGTAGATGATATTTTACTTATTATTATGCATTAATAATTTTTAAATTGCTATGGTTGAAGAGATGGATTGGGGTTGGCACCGTTTTCCCGTTAGATCTATTGTAAACTCATATAAACGATGAAAATTCGTTCATATGAGTATAGGAAATTATGTAATTTATTTATTATTGCAAGTTTAATTTCCTGTAAATAGATCTGTTTAGTAGCTGTATAGTGTTTTCGTTTTTTCCGTTGTTTGAGCCGTTAAAACGAAGATCCCTCCGGTCAGAATTAAGATTAGAAGTTGATGAACAATCCCACAAATTTTGGTGTCGATCAGAGTCCGTTTGGGTTTCCGTTCGTTGCTGCGAAGTGGCTGCTGTAACAGAAAAACGCAGGATTCACAGAAACCCTAACTGTGACTTCTTCGATTTTCTGGGAACAATTGGACCTTTCAAATTAAAATCCGACCGGTCAGATCGCATATCATGGAGTTTTTGACGTAAGATAAAATTTTCAGGACGATCGGGATTTATCTAGATCCCCAATCGGCCTCGGGAAGTCAATGAGGCGCTGCTGTAAGAGTCTGTTTCAGCAGCAAGTTGGGCGGCTCACTGAGGAAGATTGACAAGTCAAAGCTCCGATCCGACCGTCCATCTTGAAGTCCGAAGAATGAAGATCAGATCTGGAAAGTTTCGTCCCGATCCAAGTTCGTTTGATATGCCGATCGTCGAAGATTCTCAACAGCTGCAGATTAGGGTTTTAATTTATTTTCGAATAGATTAGTTACGGGGGTGCCAACGGTCCATCTCGGTGTTTATTTTCCGCACTAGTATACATGTGTAGATTGTATGAGTAGAACCGGAAAATTGCCATGACATGCATCATATCATGAATTCCACTCCATATGCATACATGTAGAAATTAATTCGAGGAATTAGTTAGGCATGTATAAAACACACGATTAGTTTTAATTAATTGTTTGATATTAATTAGAAACTAATTAGGGTAAAAACCGAGGAACACGGGTTTTTTCAATCGTCGAGGTTGGGTGATGGATTCTCGGTGAATCCCACTCGCGAAAGCATAAGGAGTAAAATCCCGAAACCTCGTGGTTAAGGTGTTGGATTCTCGGTGAATTCCACCTTACCTAAGACAAGATTACGTTTTTGTTCCGTAGTGTCTACGTGAAAGTTTGATGTTTAAGGATTGGATAATCACGGGCAAACAGTTCGAAAGTGGTTTAACCACGGTTGGGTGGTCAACGTAGCTACGGCTCAATCGACTTCACCCTCCACGTGTGGCGTTTGCACGGGGGTCCGGCAATACCGAGCCATCCGAAGAGCTACTACGGCTCAACGGACCTCTCCTAGCCTTGACCCGTCCGACGGCCACATATGTTCTAACGAATAGGTCGGGTGGGCTAGCCCCACATAACCGACAACATTCGGGCCTATGATTTATTGTTCCTTAATGTAACATCAAGTCCAAAAACGTGATCGCAAACCCACCACTTTTTCAAAATATTGAGTGGGAGCGGGAGAGGCGACACCGACCCCACGGCCTCTACCGTTGACACAAGCAACGTGAGAGAATGGTGACGCCTCGTGCCGGCTCGGGACCGGCCTCCCTAAGGAAGGCCTTCACCGCTATCAAAATTCAAGGCTTGGTCTCCGAAAGGATAGGATTTTGGGTACTCGTCGGGTCACCGACCGACCCTAAGGCGGCACACTCGGGGTCTACCTAAAAATCCGAGACAAGAGGTCACACTCATAAAGGGTATTTTTGGAAGTACCTTGGCCGAAAAAGGAAAGGTGATTGAAGATCACAAATGAGATGTTCGATTCTCAATCTGATCTTCAATATTAATCGAAACCTCTTTGACCTACCCTAAGGCGGCACTGAGGCGTTAGATTAAATCCTTGGAACGGTAGGATAGACTATAAGTACTTAGTTTATGTTCCTAAAATTTTAGTAGTGTATGATTTGGATTTATTTTCTCGTCATTTTATTTACAACTCGTTATTATATATCTCTCTAAGGTGCTAGACTCGCTAGTGTAAAATTGACTAGTAATGACTTCGTTAAAAGGTGGTAAGTAACTAGAACGTTGTATTTATTAATCTCACATGCGATTAATTTTTCGGAAGAGATATTTCTCTTGAAGCCTTCAAAACTTAAGTGACGTAAATAGACGTGTCACTGCTGTCGCTCGTGCAGAACGAGAGACAACCGTAGTTAGTTTGAAAGATGATTGGGACGATAAAATTCTTCTAGTGAATTGTGTAGTGTCTACACGAGAAATTTTCTGATAGAAAAATTGGAGAATCATAAATTAAAGTGTCGCTAGTTAGACGGTATTTGGAACCGATAAACTAGTGGGAGCTTTTATATTATGTTTTTCTAATTTATTAGAAAATCGTCCCACCGGGTAACACTTTCATTAGACATCCCACGCTCACGAGTAGTGTCCTCTCAAACGAACTCGCTAGTTCAAGACTATTTCCTTTTAAGGAAAGTTAAGAATGGGAAAGAATGTCTATAAGTGTTAATCATCTTAACTAAAGTTTTGAGGCTAAACCGAAACATTAATTAAAGAAAGTATAGGATAAGGAAAGTGATTTCGGATCACTAACCAATGAATCCTTAGCGACTTTCTTAACCGAGTAACTTGACTCGGTAGCTTAGTTCTTTGGAAGAACAAGGAAGTTGTGCATTAACAATTAATAAAGTAACAACGGCGTAATTTCACCTATAATAGTGGGAGTGATATAAGGAAATGAATTTCGGATTCTATCCTTGAATATCACAAAAAAATTTATTTTTCTGTTTACAGATTCGTTGAAACAATTGGATTCACTTTCAACTCGATATATTGTTGCCTCATAGAAAGTGAATATGACATTTGTAGTACGAATCCGAGACTCGGAATTTTGTTTGATAAAGTCAGAACCACTTAGAACAGCCGAATAAGTATGTGTAATACATCTAAAACTATTAAAGGTAAAAGGTTTCCGTATTAAGATAAGCGACCTTTCAATATCTGTTAATTAATGCATATATCCTAGAGATAAGACCTGACGACTGGCTAAGGGTGATTCCTATCTCCCGCCTAGAACACTATCTCAAAGGAACAATGACTAAGTTTCCTTTCAATCGGGAAAGGGTAATAGATTTGAAGGGTAACATAGCTTGTTCACCATGACCTTCGGGGTCTAAAGAGAGATACAAGCTAGTGGGAGATTTTGAGTGGTGACATTTTGTCTGATAACTACTCGAAACGTGATTTAGTTTATCGAAAGAATACGAGGAGGAGTCTCTGATTTTAGCAGAGAATAGAGTATTCCATGCTCAGAAATAGGCTATCGCATAGTCTTGGGACTGATGCTCGGCCTACCTCCTAGTGGAATGTTTCTCACTGAGGAAGAAACCATAGACTTGCCCTATATAGTTATTGATATGCTACAATACACTGCTAAACTCGATTAAGATAATTCGTTGCAAAATAACGGTTAACATTATTATGTAAACCGAGAAGTCTACCTAGAAGATGCTAGTGAGTTTATGGATAAGGAGTGAATTCGGTTCACACCACATCCGTAAATGTAGGCATTTAGCATTTAATGCTTGAAGGTAGGACTGGGGATTTTGCGCATACGTTCAGATTGTGACTATTCGTGAAATATCTTAATGAGACGAGTGAAGGTTGATTATAAGATTCTTGAGATCGAAAGTGACGGTTGAACTCGTCACAAGCCTTCGATAGAATCTATAAGTAACAACCTTAAACCTTGAGTACGGTTACCCAAAGGTAGTTACTATCCGATTTAATCGTACCACGTCCAACATTAGTTGTTGGTGATTACACCGATAAATACTACTAGATCGTAATGTCAATCCACCCAAGACACAAAGTGGGAGTATGGTTTAACCGTTGACCCATTGTGATTTTGTGGACTTTATAATCTGGGGTGATTGATAACCTATGGCTCTTGGTGGGTCAGTATAGATTCTCGATTATAGAGGTTGGTTTGAAAACCTTAACCCCGTGAATGGAGTTTTGGTACTCCAGCTTTGTTCGGCCTCTTGTAGAACCACCCGAGTGTCTCAGCCCAAGGGGAGCAATTGGATCTACACGGAAAAGAGTCGAATGAATAGGAAAGTTTAAACTTTCAAATACAAAGTTGAGTGGTATAGGGGTGATTCCCCGACAAGTAGAGAGTTAACCGACCTTGAACTCTCTCACCACTCGCCTTGCTAGATTTCGTTAGAAAGCGTAAAATAGGGGGTGATTCCCCGAGACTTTCTTGCCGAACAACGGAATCTCGAATTCATTCGTAATGTAAGGGTTTTAGCTAAGAATGAATAACGGATTCGTTACAAAGCGTAAGATAGGGGTGATTCCCTAAGACCTTTTTTGCAAGACAAACGATATCTTAATTCATTCGTAAAGAACCTTTGGTAGAGGCTCCGCCATGGCTTATATCCTTTGTGGATTTAAGAGAACCTCTCGGTCATTTAAAAGTCACATGTTTTAAAATATGTGGACTTGACCAAAATATTGATAAGTTTTTTCGTAGACGGATATCAATATTGGTAATGTAGTAGTAGTATTAGTGTTCATAAATGATAACACTAAAACGGTTGGAAACAACATGGGTGTGCTATCCGAAGTCGGAAATCGACACGCCAAGATTCTCTCGGATGAGAGAATTGGACTATATTCTAAGAATTTGATTCGGTCAAATTCACAAGAATGAGTCATTGGCTATCCCATCCGTCTTATTGGTTAAGATGATCATGCATATACGTATGCAACATTCAACGAGAGTAGTCCTACCTTACATCTCGTGAATGATTCTCTAAATCTCCGGATAAAGAGAAAATGGGATGTAGTCTCTCTTGGATAACGGCAAGTCAAAGTTATCACAAGTCAATAGTAGTCGAATCTCGGATTCGTGCATTGAAAAGCATTTTAGTACGTCCTCAAGTATCTTTGAAGAACGAGGAATAATATGCTTGTATATTCAGTGCAAACTTGAATATGGTTGACTACACCGATTCCGACTTGTAGTCGATTAAGGATGATCATTAAGTTGATCTCGGGCTCGTTGTTTACTCATAGTGCTTAGAATTTCCTTTTGGTCCGGGAGTAATTCCGTGTCCGATAAGCCGATATCACTTCATCGTGAAAACAAGAAGAGATAGCTTAGAAGGATCTTCTCACTATAAGGAGTCAAAAGCATATCGAGAGAGAGTACCGCCCGATTGGAAGGACCGACAACGTTTCAATCCTAAAGATCGTCTCGAGTCGACAACCTAGCTAATCGCTGTACCAAGTCGAGTGCTTGGAGGGTACGGCATTGATGGATATATCTCATCTCGCTTTTAGAGCAAGTGGGAGAGTGTTGTGAATAAGATGAGAAAGGGTGTGCTCTAAAAACAATCGTTGCTTGTCATTTCGTGCAAGTGGGAGATTGTTAGGTGTAGTGCCCGAAAGACAATTTGTGTAATTGTTTTTAATGGATGAATGACAAATTTATCTCACCTTATTACTTGCTTTGTGCTTGTAAAGTAATACACCGCCGCAAACCCTAAGTATATCGCATGTAACCGCTTAACTCGTGTATGGATCATGCACGTGAGGATTGAGTTAGTGGTGATATACTTAAATCGTTAGTCCGTGGTGAACTTAATCGTAGTTTAGTGGTCTCTTGATTAAAACACCAATAATGCGCCCGTAACACCTTAGGTGTGATAGTCTTATCCGGACCGTCGGTGCAGGGTACCTACGTGGGGCATTTATATATGATGGCATTCATATAGGATCGGACCGATTTAATCTCGAATTTCTCGATATAATTCCGTAATCGAGGAATCTTATTAAATCATTAGATGATCATATATGGATCAACCTTAATCCCGAGGTGATCACAGGATGTGCCGCTTGTCCCGGGGTAGTGTTTGATGTGTTAGTTACGGTTCACTTAAATATGTGTTCCAAGCCACTTCTCATTGGCACTATCTCCGTATGAGTGAGTAGTTCGATTTTCACGTACATGGAATCCATTCCTTCCTCGCGGGAAGTAGAGACATTAGCCCCTTATTTGTTAGCCCTAAGAAAGTGATCGATCCCGGGAGTTCACATTTGACTAATTAGCTACTAGTCGATATGTGTACTAATTGATCATCGTGGGTTGATGGTAAATAAGGATAAGATATTCCGAGTCGGGTTCACGGAGACTTCCCACTCGTAATGGACAACATGGAGGGTTAATCCGTATGTAGTGATTATATCAATGGACGCTTATTCACTCTATGGGTTGAGTATAAGTATACATCTATAATCGGTAGTAGTTCGCTTTCGGGTTTATGGTGGCGTAATCCCGGAATTAATAATTAATGTACTTATTCTCGTTCGATGAATAATTAATTATTGGAGCTACCGGTTATAGGTCCATGGTCCCCGATGTGGCTTCGTAATTCGGACTAATAATCTTGTTACTTGGGCCTCGTTGATAATTAATTGGCCGGGCTATTAATTGATATGCATGGATATTATTTAGTTGGGCTAAATAATATAATACACAAAAAGACATTTTCTCGTGGGCCCGGGGGCTTAGTGTGGCGCCAATATGTCTTGGATTTTCCAAGAAATTAGTTTTCCCGGATAATGACATATTGTGTAATTAGTTATTTATTTGTTAAATAATTAATTGGATAAATAAAAGAAAATAATTTATTTATTATTTATCTCTTAACTATAAGGATAATTATATTTTCTTATTATAAGATTGTAATTATCTCTTATTTTTATTGGATGATAATAATTAGAATTATCTCTTTTATTTTGTTAAACCGATTGAGTATAGGTTTTCTCTCTTGGATTTTGCCTATAAAAAGAGAGTTCTCCCCGAGCCCTAGGTGAAGAGAGGGCCACGAAATTTATAAAGAAAAAAGGCTAAGGTGTTCGATCCTTAGCTCCACCCGGTTGGAGAAAAACTTTGATTTTTTCTTGGTGTTGCATATCAAGGAGGCTCGTGTATCAAGAAGGGTGTCCACCAACCACCGTTTGGAGAACACATCGGAAGATTTTGGCTTCTCTTCCTACTATTGGTAACTTGATCTTAACCCCCTTGTAGTAGTTTAAGTCCTTTAATTATGAATTGTGTCATATGAATCGTGATCCATCCGTCGCGCATGATCTAACTCGTTTAGATCTAAGAACCCGCATCCTTCGATAAGATGAAGCTACTCCACGATGCTAAGATTAAGAAGAGAGAATTCCAAGTCGGCGAACAAGTTCTTCTTTACAATTCTAGGTTACATTTGTTTCCTGGGAAGTTGAGGACTCGTTGGTCCGGTCCTTTTGAGATTCTCCAAATCATTCCTGGAGGCGTTCTAGAACTTCGCGGTTATAGCGGCGAACCGTTTCGAGTTAATGGACAAAGGTGCAAGCACTATATCGGTGAACCTAAAGAGAAACCTTTGATTGTTAAATTTCTCGATATTCTCGGATGTGGTGTTACTCAAGTCGAAGAATTTGACGAGTTATCACCCGACTTGTTCTCCGAGGATGACGGTGGTGATCCGTATGAAGAAGTTCTAGCAGGTAGTGCTGATATGGAAGAGTTTGAGAGGGAGCGACAACTTAAACGTCATCGAGGAGTCGGAGGAGAAAGAACACAACCACGGGGAAACTTAAAAAGGTATGGAGAGCGTTCAAAGATTTAACCCCATGCGTTAGATGTCGTTTCTTCGCAGCCCACACTACGGACCGGAGCTTAAACGAGGTAGTGGTCGGCGTAAAGGTTAAATGGCCCGATCCAGCCGAGCTTACAATGTGTCGAGCTAACGACAATAATTACTAGCGCTACTAGAGAGGCATCCTAGTTATCCCTTATTATATTAGTTTCTTTCTTTAGTTATTTTTCCTTGTTCTAGTTGTTTTAATCTTATTCGGATTGTGTTGTTTTTGTCACCACCGTCCTAGGCTTATAAAGGGTCGAAGTGTTGTTTTGCTTACGATTTCCTCTTATCTTTATCTCTATCACTTTTGCGCGATATGATATAATTCCTTGTATCCCCCGAGGTATTTCTTTGTTTTTCAAGTATGCAAGATATTTTCGATAGCGATTGTGAGCTTTAGACGATTTCAGTTTTCCGGTGGATGGTCCACGGTCTACTGATTTCCTCAAGCATTTCTGGATCTGGACCATGGCCACTTCCAGACTTGCCACTTTCGAACTACAATCAGCTAAGTACTTTCTTTTTTTTTTTATTTTTTAATTCTGCACAACATGAGGACATGTTGTCATTTAAGTGTGGGGGAGGGGAATAAGCTATATGTATCTACACATTTGCTTACATGATATTATTTCTATGCTAAGCTAAATGAGCCAAATTTTCAAAATTTTTGTTTTGTCTCGAGTGAGCAATGCATGTTTTTGTTCGGTTTGTTATATCCATCGATGCTTTATGCCATATGTTCCATAGGTTAGTTGTTTCACCAAGATTTATTTTCCACGTGCCATAGTGAATGATGAGCTAATTTATAAAGTTATACCCCTCTTGGACGAGTGATTTCTGATTGTCTTATAAGTCGTGTGCTTAGTGCTACGTACATATCGTGAGACTTATGATAGTTTGTATTTAGTTCCAAGTACGATGTACTGTGAATATCTAGAAGTTTGAATGTGATAAGTAATACGTAGCTAATGTCCTTTGAAAAAGTTGAGTTAATAATGAAATCAATAGTGTGTGTCGGAAGTCGGTCGATGATTTGAGTGCGGTAAGGCATTATCTCGAAATGTTTTATTCCACTATGATGACCAAAAGCTCACGACAAATGTCAAAGAAGTCGCTTTATGATTTGAGTAAGGTAGGTATACCACGTATGTCCTATTCTCGCTATGATGAGCAATAGCTTATTCGATGTGTGTTTAAATGTGAAATCAATTGAATCAACTTAGGAATTGGTATGAAAAGAATGAAATGAGACTTAGTTATCGTTAATCTTATCCCCGCATAAACCGATGGATATGTCAGTAGGATTATCCTCTAAGTATGTCGGAAAGGTCTTAAATGTGTTCTATCATCTTTTCCGGGATATGTTCCGTTTTGTAGGGTGCATCTTATAAGTATCTTTTATTACTAGTTTGAAGGGGGTATTAGCTGGTTTTGCTTGAAATATTCAAGTTTGGATTTAGTGGAAGTTTTCTATGGCTATGCACACACACTCGGGTGAACTTCTGATTTATTGAGTCTATGGTATATGTGTTGAGATGTTTATATTCTTTCCGAGCTTTTATCTTGTTTTTGTTTTGCTCGGGACGAGCAAAGTTTAAGTGTGGGGGAGTTGTTAAGGGTGATTTTGTACGTTTTATAATGCTATATTTCATAATGATTTCCCTTATATTTGTATATTTTGCATAGAAAATGAGTGTTTAAATGATTTATTAAGCAAGTGAGATTTTAATTAGTTTATTCGCAAAATGAGGTTGTGTACGTGTTTTGATTATGGTTTTATGAGTATTTGGATTGTGTTACGTTTTGCGATGTCTTAATGTGATGTAGATACATGTTGGAGGCTAAATTGATGATCAAATGTTGATATAATTCGAGCTAAATCGAGATAGAGATGAGAAAAGAAGGATAAAGATGGAAGAAGGAAGAGATAATGCTCAAGAGATCGAGTTCCAAAGATCGTTGGACGAGCGTCCACGGTCCGTCCATGGTGGACGGGCGTTTGCTCAACCGAACGAGCGTTCGAGGTGCGATTTACATTCGTAGCCTTCAAACGCCGCATAGACGAGCGTTCACCTCCGTCCGTAAGCCGCCGGACGAGCGTCCAAGATAGTGGACGGGCGTCCAAGCACCGCCTTAGCCTAAACCGACCTAAAAATCTATAAATAGGCGCGATTTCTCAAACCCTAGACATACAATTCGAACCCTAAATTTCTAGTGGGCGCTTTGGCCGCGATTTTATACTTTTTATTTCCAGCTTTTATGCAACTTTAAATTCGATCAAAGTAGGCTAGTAGTATGTTATTTTTCTCGCTTTTCCGGGTTGCCGAGGATGCTCGTAGGCTAGAACCTCCTTCAAACGAGAATTGTGAAGCCATCGCATTGAATTGATCTATTTATTTCGACTTTTACTGTGAGTATTTACTACGGTTGTTTCTTATCTATGCATATTCTTGTTTTAATGCAATTATATTGGGAGATATGTTGTATGCTTGATATGTTATTGTTTGATGGAAATCTTGAATAGCATAGATCACCATAGATAAGAATAGTTCATTAGATTTATATTAACGGAAGTTAGTAAGTCTAAAAACTAGATCGTTAACGTAAAAGTTGACACCTTTGATCTTTTTAACGTGTTAATTTAGTGTTGGAAGATACTAGGTTAATAGATGGATTGCCTAAGGAATTAGGAATTCATGTTTAGGTAAGGTGAATCCCAACCTAAGTAAATACCACGTAAAATCGAGATAATAGATCAATGCATGTTGATAGGTGGATCAATCCTCGTTTGTCTTTTATAAACTTGATTTACAATCCTCATAGCTTAGTTTAGATTAGTTAATTTATTTTCCTGCACTTTTAGTTTATTTTTATCGCTTTCAATCTTTCCTAGCATTGGATTAATCTCCTCTCGTCTAGTTATTTTCTCGCATATTTGTGTGGCAATAGTTAGTTAAAAACAAAAGCTAGGGTTAACATTTGCGTAAGATCGACCCGGCATGCCTCTACACTACGATCCTTGCACTTGAGGTTAACCGGTTTATTACTTGTTGTTTTGTATTGATAAAATCCGGGACAGTTTGCGCTGAAAAACAGAAAATCGTGGTCGGGATCCACTTTGATGCCTACTTGACATTTTATAGATCCTTTATATGAAAAAAAATCAGATATATAATTTTTGAATACATGAATGGCTCTTGAATCATTTTTGGAGATAATGATATCACATACCAGAACATGAATTTGAATAACTCATTGGTATGTAAAGTAGCATACAAGTTTTCAAACCAACAACATCAAGCGACACGTACATGCTTTTGCTTGTCACCAAAAAATTGGACTGAGGAGTCTAATGTCGGTTTGGCTTATTAACATAGTAAGTGATTCGTGGCCTGCTTGACGACGCTCATAATATAACGTGAGTCATGCTCAAGTCAGAGAAGTCTTGATGTTGCGTTGTAGAGAGAGCCTAGGATTTGATTTTCTATAGAGTAAGGCTAACGACCGAGTCATATTTGAAATAACATATGTTGGATCATGCCCAGGTTCTGAAGATAGACACATGAGTCTTACCCAAATAATAAAAGAAGACCAACGTGCGTCGAGTCTTGTACAAAAAAAGTTGGGGTATACCCAGCTCATCATAATAAGTAGAACTGAGCTTCGCTCAATTTATATAGATAGAGCATGTTGTGCTCATCTTGAAGATATAAGTGAGATGTGCTTAGATCATAGAGAAAGGCAGGAGACGAGTTCAGCTAGCTATAGAATAAGTGACTAATGCATGTCATCTGTTGTGAATAGTGTATACCGGGTTTGCTAATAAGATGAATAGGACTGAGCACTGCTCAGATAATACAGATGGGGCTCGCGCAGCTCCCTAAAATTATAAGACTGAGTCCTGCTCAGCTCGAGTTAGAGACATGTTTGAACAGTCAAAATAAATGACTATGATTTTCCAGCTATTTGGAAGATGGAACCAGAGGCATGCTTGGCTCATCCAATAAAGTAGTGAGGTTCACTCAATTATTCAAAAAGAAGTGCAGAGTTGTGGCATGTTATGCTCGTATAAAAAGAACGGAGTCTTTTTCACTTCATCGATATAAAACAAAAGATTGAGATCCTGCTCAGCTTAGCATCATAACAGAAACTCGTAGCAGCTGCAGATTAGTCAAAACAATTGATATAATCAACGGAATTAAATCAGTTTCGAGAAAAGCGTACTTCGTGTGTGTGTGTGTGTGTAAGAGAAGATATTGAGCTTGCTTAGCTGGCTGAAAGAGGTAGCTCAAATTTTCGCATGATGATTTTGCCTTAGTAATATTTGTTTGCTCGGTTTGTTGTCTGGGTTAAATATATCCGTCGGTGATCTACGTGTGATTGTCATGTTGACTGGGACCGGTACCTTGCGTGGTTGCACCATTAGTGGCCTTTTTTGCGTCCCAGATGAGCTACATAAGCTGTTCATTACAAGCTTTTTCGGAGGATAGACTATTTCAAGGCCTTCATTCTAGCGCCATTTGACGATGCCCGTAATCTTCCAACTTTGAAGCTGCAATATAGGCTTTGAGAAGATGATCACTAGTTGAATCTGCTAACAGGTTTGCATGTAAAACAAACAAGCCGATAGGAGTCTCGGAGTTCTATCTCTGGGAAAATTAACCCTCCGGTGCTCAAGTCCGTGATTTGATAGTGAGGGAAATTTCAAGTATATAATTGAGGATAATAACAGCAAGTAGAGATCATCCCCCGCATGAGAGGAAGATCGTTCCCTTATATAGTGTACCCGAGTGAAATTGAGAGTACCACCAGTGATCATGGCGTGTATGAAGAGCTGGTTGATGCCCAAATGCTATAAAGCATGAGATTTCTTGTGGTAGATGACGACATGCGTCATGCATGTTGTAAGAAGTGTATGAACCGACCTATGCCATGTAATCTGTTGGAGGATCTTTAATGCCGACCTAGAGTCAGATCGACTTGGGCATCGATGCCGAGCTCTAGATACTTGTGCTGAGCTTAAGATACTTGGACAACAAGTAGGATTAATGACCATGAGAGATCAGCTCGGACTGTACTTGGAGTTGGACTTATGCCCGTAGTCTAGTTGAATACGTGCCACGCGTACGGTGACCGATCTCACCTTTGTTTTTAATGTGGTATGTTGCGTTGAACTCCCGGAAATACAAGCTACCATCGGTGAGATCGATCAAAAGTGATAAGAAAAATTAAGTTTTTAGTAGCTTAGTAACCAATAAAGTAAGGGGGTTATTGACACTACTTTTTTTTACTACTGGCACTACATTATTCCCGGCACTATAAAAAATTTACTTCGGCATCCGATGATTTTTATAAATGGAACGTCGGTGCTACTGGTGTTCCTTGTCGAACACCTGGTGTTCGACAAAGAACACCAATGACATCGACGTTTTTTCCATTCGAAAAAATAATCAAAAAATGGGTGTCAATAGTAAAAATGGGTGTGCCTATAAAACTCACCTAAAATAAACGTGAGAGAATAACGTATTTTTATTAATTGTTAAGGACCTAATCCACTAATTAAATGTAATGATGAAAAGAATACCCCATCAAAATTCTTCACACAAAAGTGATGATGTCATTTTCCTATGTAAAGTTGAGATTCTTATTCTCGTTGAAGAAGTTGTACGTGCATGCGCCCTAGTTCCCTATCACCATACTGGCCATCTTTGTACCCCAATTTTTTAACACAATATGTCCCACAATATCTTGATTCTACACCTTAGACAGACGCGCTTATCATTATCCATCTTTAATTGTCATCCCCCACTTCAATAGAGAATAATTCCTGTTATTATCTATACGTACGCTACGCATATAAATACTACGCTTCATTTGTAACTCAATATCCACCACCAATCATTATATGTAAAGTATACTTTTCTCCAAGACTTTAGGTGCTATATATATAATTATATATATCTAGAGAATTAAATCATGTCTGGTGTGTGGGTTTTCAAGAACGGCGTATTTCGGCTAGTCGAAAACCCGGCAGCATCGCAGCAAGGTGCAGGAGGCAGATCATCTTCTTCTTCTAAAAGAAAGGCACTGGTCCACTTACCATTAGCTCGGAAACACAAAAGTTCTATACGTGCTTTTTTGAAAATGAAACGATTAGGCTCCAAATTTTTTGAGGAGTTCTTCGTGTCGGAAGAAGGGTCCTCTTATTTTAATTTGACCTTCTTGAGATCCTCTTTCCCCCTTTTTGGTGTATATAGAATTCGTATTTGGTATTTGGATACTATTTATATACGTGTCAAAAACTGTACAACAACCAAAAAGTAACCAACACATAATACATAATTTAATCCGTATTGTTGAGCATTTGTTTCACTAAGAAAGCAATGAATTAAAATTTTACGGCTTCCTTTGAATTTTGTCTATTACTCAACCTTAAAAACAGAAGAACAAAACATATAATTGGATGGACACCCTTGTCGGAGCAAGGAATAATATGCCCCCTGACATTATATTTCAGTTCAAAATTTTACATGATACATACACTGGATATATATTAGGATATTATTGATATTATGTTGATATATTTCCAACAGAAAGAAGAAGAAAAGAAAGAAAGAAAACCGAGCCCTGTGTTTAACACAGTTTCCTTAAGACTAATTCGTCCCCCTCACCGTCAGATGCTTTGAGTTTCAACGGAACGTTAGTCTCCCAGGATAGAACGGTTAGCAACGACAAGATGCACCAAAATTTCGCTTGCTTAAGAACTTGTGTGTATGATCTATTTCCATAAGAAGGAGAAGAAGAAGAATTTTCAGTCTGATGCTCAAACGAGTTGAAGAAGAGGAGTGAAGGCTGGAAGTAGGAGATGATGGCTGGAAAACTGATGGAATTGGAACTGGTTCATAGGGTTTCAGCTTTGAAAATAAAATAATTATAAAAATAATCATTTTATAATTGCAAAACCGAACCTGTCCGTGAGCCCTTCGAATCGAGCTGCATTCGTGTACACAAGACTAGGTGAAATCCGGAAGAGACTTGCACCCCACCCCCCCTGCGCGCGAGGACGTATAATGATGTTTGCTTATTACTACTACACTAAAACAACATCATATATATATTGACCCCTTTCCAACCTTCTAAGCAATGTGGGAGAAAAGCTTCTTCTCATTTTTCATTTCCATATCATTTTCCATTCACACACTTTAAGGCCCAATAGGCCCAATGCTCATTTAGCCATCAATTTTCCAACAATCCCCCACATGAATGGAAATTGATTGAAATCCTAACAAAAAATTCTAAGAATGAAATAGAGAGTTCGGCGGTAGATGAATGCATAGGATAGGTAGGTATGATCCTTTGAACCTTCCCTTGATAAAATATGTTTACTTTACTAGCTGATTAGTAGACACGATGTCCTTGAACTATTATGTTGTTGATGTAAACAATGACATATTTACCACAATGCATCTACCTAGCTACATTTAGTTCTTGCGGTTATGTCCATTTTGGCCGTGGACATCTGCCTGTTTCTGCAAGAGTTTCTAAGAATTGTGCCCTAAACAATTCCTTTTGAAGCGGCCCCTCTTCTCTCTTACATAGGTGATTCTGTAATTCAGAATTTCTTGAGTTATTCTTCTTACACAAATCATTAAAAGCTCTACTGGTGAGCTTATCCTTATTCAATCATTCTCACTGTTTTTCATCTTAGGAATGAGCTTGAGGGTTACCCCTCACAGTGACCTTACTTTTGCAGTTAGGTTGTCCCTTTGAACCTAGATTTTGGGATCTCCAATCTACAAGGTTGGGTTTTCCTTTGCAAGAGTTATTCCATGGGCTTTAGTCCCATTCCTCTTGATGACTTTGCAACTACATCTTTATTTAACCCTTTGGTTAGCGGGTCCGCAAGATTATCCCATGACTTAACATAGTCCAAGGTAATCGTATCAGTTGAAAGTAGTTGTCTAATGGAGTTATGTCTTCGGCGTATATGCCTAGACTTACCATTGTACATTTTGTTCTGTGCTCTTCCAATCGCAGATTGACTATCACAATGAATGCATATTCCTGGCACAGGTTTCGGCCATTCTTCTTCTTCACCACATTTATCTAATGCTACAAACTCAGATTCCATTGTGGAATTGGTTATTATAGTTTGTTTAGAAGATTTCCAAGACACAGCTCCACCTCCTAACATGAATACAAAACCACTTGTTGATTTTGAATCCTTTGTATCTGATATCCAGTTTGCATCAGTATATCCTTCTATAACAGTTGGTTCTCTTGTATAATGAAGACCGTAGTTACGAGTATACCTTAAGTATCTCATTAGCCTCACTATAGCTTTCCAATGATCATTACTCGGATTACTAGTATATCTGCTTAGTTTGCCAACAGCGTAAGCTATATCTGGTCTAGTACAACTCGTTAAGTACATTAGACTTCCAATAATCCTTTCATACTCTAATTGAGACACACTTTCACCCTTATTCTTCAACAAATGTTGACTTTGATCTATCGGAGTTCTAGCTTCATTTGAATCATCTTTATTGAATTTTTCCAGGATTTTATCAATATAATTAGATTGACTCAAAATGAGACCATTAGAATTTCTTGTAATTCTAATTCCCAGTATCATCTCTGCTAAACCCATATCTTTCATTTCAAATCTGGCGTTTAACATATCTTTGGTAGATTTAATCATCTTATCATTACTACCAACAATAAGCATGTCATGATCAAATTGACTGATTGCGGGTCAAGTTATAAAAATAACTCGATGCCTAAATAACCAACTAGCAAGTGAACTAGGTTCAATCGTAGCATAGCTAGATAGAGTCGAGGTCGATCCCACAGGGAATCAAATTGTGGATCCTAAAGTTTAAATAACCAATTTATTTATTTCATTTAACAACGGTGGTCTACGACCAACAAGGGTACTAGAAAAGAATCACAAACTCAGACATATAGACAAATAACGTAATTAACCTCCCAATTATAGTCTTTATCGTTTGGACCTAAACAATTTATATAATAAACAAGACTTGTTAACTATCAATCCGTTTGTATCTATTTCGTATTGGCTACGGGAGTCATCTTCTTAAACTTGACTTAGCACCCGTTAGGTCGCTAGATCACTGTGCTACATTACGTGACTTCGCCTTTTAATGCCTCCGTCTCATATAACTCACACGCTTACGACACTAAGGATGCCGATATTAATCGTACACCTCGTCTAGGCAACATTCCTATGGTTAGGCGTACTTATACTTCCTAAACGATTACTCAAACTTTCGTCCAACTAGCAATTACCAAGTTATAGTCTCATGCTAATCTACGACGTACAAATAATCAGGTGCGCGCAATTCCCGAATATAAACCTACCTAGATAACGCTGAACGTCCGTGAAGATCAATTCATAAGCCTACCTAAGAGTTTTATATTGGTATTTCCTTTTTACACGTTTTAATTAAACTAAGCGAGTAACGTAGCCATAGCCATACCTACTAAGATGATAAATTCAACTGGGTCAACCTAACCATAAAGACGTGGCTAAATTAACAGACGAATGGGCCTCGGTCGACCGAATAAAAGGCCTCGGTCGACCGAATGGTGACACTCGGTCACCCGAACCATTCGTCCCCGCATTACATCTCCGAACATATATCTTAGCGTTTCTCATACAATACGGATTAAAACAAAGAATTCGCCAAGCTATTATATAAATAGATCTAGATACACGGTAATCAAACAACATAAATTCATACATAGATACTAGGTAGAGGACGTAGGGTATGTGATCCTCATAGACAAGGCATCGCCACCGCCCTAACGTCATAGCCTAGATCTACATCATCTAACTATGAATAATCAACTCAAACGATAAAACCATAATTGGGGAAATTAATTACGGAAAATAAAGAAGGCAAGAAAATATACAAGGACTTACATATTGAAAACCCTAGAAATCTTCAATCCTACTCTCTATGATTGTTGTATTGTTGTATATGAGTTGGTGTGTATGGTATATGAGAATTACTAAGGACATAGTGTTTATATAGAATACTGGCCGACCTTGGAAAACCGACTTAACTCGGAATTACTAAACCCTAGCCGCCTTAATAATGTGTCGGACCTTCTGCCGGGCTTGTGGGCCGCTCGGTCGACCGAATGTCTTCATACGATTGGGCTTCTTTTCCCTTTGTACTGGGCCTACTGCATCGTCTGCAATTCTATTAAATCTTCTCCGAAGTTTATCCATTCTGCTCCCGAAATAGCTCACCGCAAACATTGCATAAAATACGGTTTGTAATATCAAATAATATACTAAAACATCAAAATACATAATAATGAATCGTAACTCAGTACATATGTAAATTAAGCATATTACGACTTATTATTACTCTATTAAAGCTCTTTTAAACTAGAATCGGGGATAAAGATCATAGAATAATGGGCACAAAATGACCGTTATCAACTACCCCCCACTTAGCCTTTGATCGTCCCGATCAAAGTGTCAATAAGTTATTCCCCATACAATCTCTTTCCAATGGTCACATTATACTGACACAAGAAACTCGAATCAACTCATACCATTTATGCTCATAAGATATTCATTATTCACTACTCGTCATGAATCGAAGTGATGTGTGCATGTGCATTAGTTTTATATAATTGTGGCAAGATTAGAGTTTATGCCAACTTCGTAGTCTTCACCTACCAACATCAGTATTCTCACTTCTTAAGCCTCTCAATGGTTAAAGCACTAGAACAATAAGCAAGAGCGTATCTATAGGGATTTTGGACTTGGAGACCGAGTACTACTCAAAGCCTCTAAAACTTGAATTTTTTCTTCAATTTTTCATATTTTTCGAATACTACCAATCTCAAGGAAGAAAACTTTTTAGAGTATCCCCCTATCTTAGATCAAGCATAGCATCAAATATCACCACAAGCGCGGTATTTGTCGATTCATCTATTTGAGTAATTGAATAATAAATAACTATTCGCAACATACAGTATGAATATCATTAAGTTTACTAACAATATATCGCAAGAGTATAGAGTGATCACGTACTCACGAAACATGGTTCATTCCTTATTAAATACAACATCGGGAACACTCAAAAGTAAATGTGATTCTAAGTTTAAAAGTTTAAATTTTACTCATTTAATTTATTATTTGATATATGGAAACTTATTTGAGCTAAGTGACTTTTACCCCCCACTTAAACGATGCAGTGTCCTCACTGTATAACAATAAAAAGTAAGAATAGGAACTTAGCTTTGGATAAGCGCGGAAGTGGAACAAGTCTTGTGAACTTCGGCAAATTTCTAACAGATAAAACTGTGGCCGATTTGCAAGTAAGAAGAATAACCGCTGCAACACACATCTTAAACAAAACTCGAAATTCGTTACAGGGTTAGTCCAAAAAAAAGTAGTAATCATATAAAAAAGGGACCGTAAAAGGGATAAAAATTCCTTAAATATCTTATTTTTAAGTCCACAATTAATGATTTCATTGAAACACAACACAAAGATCCAACACATTACATAGGGGAGAATTACTCCTTAGGGAAATAGTAAGACACTTAAGACAGACTCTAAATAACATGACTCGATTTACTAGTAGACATGAGTCAAAATAAAAGACATATAAATAAAAAAATGCTTAATCCCAAAACCGAGGGTTATTGGGATCATAAGATTCCGAGTTTGGATCGAACGAGGCTAAAGGTAGATGGCTAGGACCGGCTTCATCGGTGTTATGACCAAAATCTTGAAATGGAGCTTCATCTTCATCCGGGCCCCCAGCTTGGGCTTGATCATGGGCATGGCCAAGAGGTGGTGGAACAGAGTCTAAAGATAGTATAGGCATGGGTTCCACGTAGGAATCACTACCTAGCAAGGGACACTCTGCTGTCTCACAGAACGCAGTAATCAACGACCCATAGGGCAACATGTGGCGAGGCTTAAGAGCATCTTCCGTCATCTCATTCCGCATTAGTGCCCCAACATTCACTGGCCATCCCATGCACAACCAGTAGAGCAGTGTAGCATGTGCATAATAGACTGTGGACACGTGCTAGGCTGGGAAGAGGTTGGAACGAATAAGCCTATGGAGGCACTTATTCTCCCATCTCCGGAAATCAGGTTCCGCAAATGTTCGAGCAACATCTCCGATTGTCCACTGTATACCAAGAAAAGCTCCCACATCTTCTAACCAAACATCCGATCCATCAAAGACCAATGTATACTCGGGTCCCTCCTCCGGGGTATCAATAGGAACCAACTTTACGGTACATTTCAAATAACGCGTTCACCGGAGCATTTGTGAAATAATTCACGAATTATCACATTTCGGCATGTTTCGGGTGAGTTTAGACCAACTATTTTGAGTATTAAATGAGGATTTATTGCATGGCGAGTGACTCGTCGGTTTTCCGTAAACTCGACCTTATTTTAGCATTTTATACTCGTTTTTCCCGAGCACCCGTAGTTTGCGGGGTTATGCGTTTTCGTGTTGTTTTCATATGGATGCGGGACTAGGGTGTCTCGAGAGCCCGAAAGGCGAGAAGTATGAAGTTTAGACGTGCCCGAGGCGAAACACGGAGGTTGAAGGTGAAAAAGTGAAGATTTTGGTTAAAATGGCTGTCCGGACGGACACAAATGTTGTGTCCGGACGGCTAACTCACTGGTTTTTGGGAAAACTTTGATGAAGAACCCGTCCGGACGGACAGAATCAGCATCCGGACGGACAGAGAAAGCATCCGGACGGACAAGAGCATGTCATCCGGACGGACATCTATGCATCCGTCCGGACACCTGGAGAATCAAGAACAGTCCGGCCGGACATTGAGGACATCCGGACGGACGAAGTCTTTCTATATAAGGTCGCTCATTTTCTCACGGCAATCAAGTAGAAAAAAAAGGGGCGATAATATTAGATAGTTTTGGAGATTTTGGGCGATTTTCTTCGTCTTTTAGAGTTAGACTAAGTGTTATATATCATTAGAATCCTCATTCAATCCTCTCTTTGATCTACTAACTTTTAGCTTCGATCCGTAACTTTTCACTTGACAAAAATTCGATCTTTTGTAAGCACATTTGGCACCTCCTTCAAGTTGAGTAAAGTAAGTATGTTCTTTTGTTATTTTATTGTTGTTGTGATGTTTTTCTTCCGTTTTTATTGCTTAGATTCGATTATGAGTAGCTAGATTCCTCGTATGGTTGAACTATGTGAAGGCGGGTGAAACTCCGTTAGATTGATGAACCGGGAGTAGTGTAGTGCGTAAATAAACGTTCTAATTAATAATCCGTATCTCGAAACTTGTTTGAATCGTTTTTGAGCTAGATTGATCACCTAGTTCACCATTGCACACACTTAGCTTATAAATGTATGTTGCGGCGACGTGTGGGAACGGGGTTTCGGGACCGTAGAAGTTTTGGGCTTGAAAGGTAGTCTGACACCTACCCGTGTACTAGATTGACGCCCTAGTCATCAAGTCCAGTTCCAATACGGGGTTTGTCCTATGAGTTATCGTTAGACGGTAAGGTAGAGTAAAGCACATTCCCGGGGCAATCTTTCTGAGGGTAAAGTAATCCGTTGAAACGTAGTTCGGCCATACCTCTTTTAATTGTTTAGAATTCCGAGTAGTGTAATCTTTCTTTTATACAATAGTATAACTTCATATCTATCTGTTTGACCTGAACTGAGTGCTAAGTCAACTGTGGTATTCAAAACCAATCTCTGTGGGTTCGACCTCGGACTCCTCAAGCACTATCCTACAATCGACCCGGTCCACTACCGGTTAGAAAGTAGATTTTGCTAAGGTTTCGAGTTTTTACTTGATCGACCGGACCTAGAAAATCCGCTTATCAAGTTGGCGCCGTTGCCGGGGATTGGCAATGCTTTGATATCACAAAAGTTGACCGAAAGCTTGGGCTTAGGTCGTTTTTATTGTTTTCTTGTTGCTTTGTTTTGACTTGCAGCTGAAGTGCCACACCACCTATTGATGAGGTGGTGGTGACGAGGCACCGTGATTGTTTTCGTGTTGTTTTTCTGTGATTTTGCGATTGAGCATAAATGGGTGGATACTCTCAACAATACAACTTTTATGAAGAAAAATCCACCTACCAACCTTGGGCACCGAGCTTGGTCAAAATCGGTATTATCAACCTTATGACCAAGAGCGGGGGTGCGTCCATGGGATGTGGAATGGACGACGATTATCGATATGATGAGGGGAACTATAATAGACGAAATTTTGGGGGAAATTGGAACCGAATCAACCGGGAAACTGGGGAGGCAATCAAAGCCAAGCATGACTACAATTGGAGCCCAAATCAAGGACAAGGGAATAATCGAATTATGACTCGAACAACCCTTGGAATTGGAGCTCTCAAAATCGCACTTACAACGAGATTGACCTTGCCTATGCCGAAGAGGAACGAGAAGTAGGTATTATTCGGAGCCGATGGAAAGGGTTTCTATGGCTATGGATGAGGAAGTGTCGGCACATCAATTGATCGATTGGTTGAACCGGATGCTCGTGTTATATAAAGAGGCCGAGGATGCTTTGAAACGGGGGGGGAGATGCAAGACAAGTTTTCCAAATGCGGGGAGTATAGGACCTGCCTAGCCAATGAAGATTGGCCCCATATGAGATACAGGCTATGTTGGATGTCTCAGGATATCGTGTCTCTCATGACGGCCCGGATGCCGGATCAAAATGAAAAGTCTTGCACACAAACGGTCCGGGTAGACAGTGATATTGACGAGTCAAGTTGCTATAATGAGGTGCTCGTCCCGGAGGATTCAGTGATTGAGTTGGCTTTATCACCGCCACCCCCCATTGTAGTATTTGATTATATGAGTTTCCAAGTCCTCCCGAGTGAACTCCCGAATAGTGAGCTGAAAAATGATGATGTTTTGGTAGAGTCCGTGATGCAACCGAGTTGGAAGCTAGGAAAAGGGAGTTAGCTCGCGTTAAGAGAGAACTCGCGATGGAAATAGGGCCGAGAGAAAGTCGTCGGTGAAGAGGTTCGGGTGGAGAGTGAGGTTGATGAATCGGCTTTCTATGAGGAGATTTCGAGCCGTAGATTGAGATGCAAGAGATTGATATGGGATCGCCCATCACTCCATTAGTTGATGATGTACCATTCGAGTCGGTGGAGAATTTTTATGAGTATGCCAAGCCACTTGTAGTGGAGCCTACCTCGCTTTGGGTGAGCCGGAAGCTTTTGGTATTGCCATGCGGGACATGGAGGATACCCATGATTGTAAAGTAAGGGAGGTGGAACCGTTGTCTATCATACCACATCCCGACGATGACCATCATGACACCTTGACGAGAGGTGCGATAGATTTATTTGAGGTCGTCGATCCGGTGGGATTAGAAACGGAGAAGAAGATGGGACACTCATTCGCCGCCTAGCTCGCTAGTGGTTCGAGGTCATGTGGATGAGCCCATTATGTTGACACCCCCGGATAGATTGGTCATCTTTGATATACCGGTCCCGGATTATTACTCCCTTCCATTCTCGTGCGGATGAGTTCTACGAGGTTAAGTTCGAAGGGTCCCGGGTGGAAGACACACGTAGAGGTGATAGAGAGGAAAGACCACGGTGGTGGGGTGATTCCAAGAAGAAGATGATGAGAGGTTTTGACAAGAGGATTCCCGAGTTGGGAGGTTGCATCGAGGGCTATGAGAGGTAAGTTTCTAACGAACTCGGTTTTCATGATGCTTGCTATTTGTATTCTTCTTGAGTTGTTGATCTTTTTGAGTTCGGATTTTGGTTGATGGTTTTGATGATACTTGTTTGAAATGAAATATTTGAATTGTTGTTTTGAGTCTTTTATGGTTTGAGTCCGTTTTGGTGTCACTATGTCGAGCCAACGACATAAAACAAAGGCGCTCGGTGGGAGGCAACCCATCATTTCCTGTGTTTTTGCTGGTTTTGAATTCGTTTTGCTGTGTTTTGGTGTTGAGGATTGAATCCGGATGATCCCGAGGGGCCTTCATGCTTAAAATTCACTTTTCCTCTGTTTTTATCCTTGTCCGGACGGACACACACACCCATCCGTCCGGATGGATCTCTGGTTTTTACAATGATCTTGGCATTCACTTGTCCGGACGGACAAACATACCCATCCGTCCGGATATATCACTGGTTTTTACATGTCCCTTATCTTTCTGGTTTGTTTTGAGATGACTTTGTTGCTGCTTTTTCTCGATCTACCGATTGTAAGCCATAAGGCACCCACTTTTCATCTTTTCATGCCTCATGTGACTTGTCTTGGATTTGTGGATTTTGTGTTGGGCACGTTTGGACGTGTTGGTTGTTTATTGTATGGTTGATTCGTATTTTGACTATCTCTATGCCATATGTTCAAGTCTTCTGACGTGACGAGGTCGTTTATTTTTATCACCCCCGGATTCTCCCCATATTATATGCTTTGGCACGCGGACCATGTCCCGTGCATGTATTTCTTGGATGTTTTTCAATGACTAGGGATTCGGGATGGACTACTTTCACGACCGTTACGGGACTTGATCGCGCCGTTTTGCCGGGCTCATAAGCTAAGTCTTTCTTTTTCCTTCTCGTTCACACACCGAGGACGGTGCTTCACTTAAGTGGGGGGGGGACGACTTAGCTTATTCGCTTGTTCTTAAAAGTATTATGCCGTGATGTGATAAACTTGGTTTTTACTCGTTTCCGAGTCGATTTTTAGGCCGTTTTTCAAATTTTTCCAAGATTTTAACACCACGTTATATGCATGCTGTTCACAATTGAGTGGTGAAAGGTCTTTAGTTTTGTGAATGTCTCACAAAGGAGTCTATATTGTCATGATACGGAACACTTTTTAGTACACGTTTGACGACGGTTATGCTTATCACGATTACTTTACACACCTGTACCCCTAGTTTCGAGGCGAAATAGAAGGATTGGCCTTGGTAGGAACACGGGATGACAGTTTTGGCGTTCTTTTTTACCCTACTTTAGCCAAATAAGCCTGAGCCGAATGTTTGACCTTCGTAGCCCCTCTCAGCCTTGATAGAATGGTCCGACCACCATTCGCTTTATAGCCGTTTCGTTACTTAGTCGAAACCTACCCGAGCCTTATTTTGGTCACATTCCCTTCATTTGACCCTACGAGTGGACTTAGTCTCTTGTTAAACCACACTTGCCAAGGCAAGTGTGGGGTGGGGGGGAGATGTTGTTTTTGAGTCGGGTTGTTGTTTCCTCGGCTTTTAGAGCTATAAGGAGAGGAGGAGCTCGGTGGGGCCGGATGCTCGGGTTTCATTTCAAAAAAAAAAAAAATTCAAATCAAATAATTGTGTTGTATATAGAAATAAAGGGTTGAAAAAGGCAATGAGCTTAAAGCAATGATGATGTTAGGGTTGGGATAGTCAGATAGGTACTAAGTATTCGAGCTCACCTCACGACACTTGAAACATAGTCGAGTTTGGCAATGAGTTCGGGTATTTTAGTGTCCTATAGTTCCCAAAGTGTTGAAAATGATCAAAAAGGAGTTTGGATGGTTTGTATAGTAAAGAAGACGTGGTACGTGTTTGGATTATGTTCACTCGTACTTCTTTTCTCCAGTTTCCCAAATTACCCTTTTCGATTAACCGAATTTACCCTAGCCTAACGTTATAACCATTCAAGTCCTGCTGGACCGTGTTTAACCTTGGTTAGTCCCGATTAGTGGAGATTCTAGGAAGGGCAAGATTGTGTAAAGTCATTTGTCCGGTATTCCAAGCCCGAAATCGTATTAAGCAAAGTCGTCGTCATTCAACACACACTCACTCCGTGTCATGATCTAGTAGAGTCAAAGTAATGCATTCACTTAACTAAGTTCTTTTCACCTCGATATTTTGAAATGCATGCATGTACCGTAAAGTTGATTCCTTGGTATTGTTTGAACGCCTAATTTACTCGAGGACGAGTAAAGGCTAAGTGTGGGGTGGTGATAGGAACCAACTTTACGGATATTTCGTACAGTTCACCCACGATTATCACATTTCGGCATGTTTTGGGTGAGTTTAGACCCTATTTTGAGTATTAAATGAGGTTTTATTGCACGGCGAGTGACTCGTCGGTTTTCCGTAAACTCGACCTTATTTTAGCATTTTATACTCGTTTTTTCCCGAGCACCCGTAGTTTGCGGGGTTATGCGTTTTCGTGTTGTTTTCATATGGATGCGGGACTAGGGTGTCTCGAGAGCCCGAAAGGCGAGAAGTATGAAGTTTAGACGTGCCCGAGGCGAAACACGGAGGTTGAAGGTGAAAAAAAGTGAAGATTTTGGTTAAAATGGCTGTCCGGACGGACAAGGTGTTGTGTCCGGACGGCTAACTCACCGGTTTTTGGGAAAACTTGATGAAGAACCCGTCCGGACGGACGGAGAATCATCCGGACGGATCCGGACGGACAAGAAGCATCCGGACGGACAAGAGCATGTCATCCGGACGGACATCTATGCATCCGTCCGGACACCCGGAGAATCAAGAACAGTCCGGCCGGACATTGAGGACATCCGGACGGACGAGAGGTTTTTCTATATAAAGTCTTGCTCATTTTCTCACAGCAGCCAAGTAGAAAAAAGAAGGGGCGATAATATTAGATAGTTTTGGAGATTTTGGGCGATTTTCTTCGTCTTTTAGAGTTAGACTAAGTGTTATATATCATTAGAATCCTCTTTCAATCCTCTCTTTGATCTACTAACTTTTAGCTTCGATCCGTAACTTTTCACTTGACAAAAATTCGATCTTTTGTAAGCACATTTGGCACCT
This sequence comes from Gentiana straminea, assembly GCA_036785695.1. Classification (NCBI taxonomy): domain Eukaryota; kingdom Viridiplantae; phylum Streptophyta; class Magnoliopsida; order Gentianales; family Gentianaceae; genus Gentiana; species Gentiana straminea. The sequence continues at coordinate 11,033,257 of JAVUPR010000300.1, read as the reverse complement.
CCTTCAAGTTGAGTAAAGTAAGTATGTTCTTTTGTTATTTTATTGTTGTTGTGATGTTTTTCTTCCGTTTTTATTGCTTAGATTCGATTATGAGTAGCTAGATTCCTCGTATGGTTGAACTATGTGAAGGCGGGTGAAACGCCGTTAGATTGATGAACCGGGAGGTAGTGTAGTGCGTAAATAAACGTTCTAATTAATAATCCGTATCTCGAAACTTGTTTGAATCGTTTTTGAGCTAGATTGATCACCTAGTTCACCATTGCACACACTTAGCTTATAAATGTATGTTGCGGCGACGTGTGGGAACGGGGTTTCGGGACCGTAGAAGTTTTGGGCTTGAAAGGTAGTCTGACACCTACCCGTGTACTAGATTGACGCCCTAGTCATCAAGTCCAGTTCCAATACGGGGTTTGTCCTATGAGTTATCGTTAGACGGCAAGGTAGAGTAAGGCACACTCCCGGGCAATCTTTCTGAGGGTAAAGTAATCCGCCGAAACGTAGTTCGGCCATACCTCTTTTAATTGTTTAGAATTCCGAGTAGTGTAATCTTTCTTTTATATAATAGTATAACTTCATATCTATCTGTTTGACCTGAACTGAGTGCTAAGCCAACTGTGGTATTCAAAACCAATCTCTCGTGGGTTCGACCTCGGACTCCTCAAGCACTATCCTACAATCGACCCGGTCCACCGCCGGTTAGAAAGTAGATTTTGCTAAGGTTTCGAGTTTTTACTTGATCGACCGGACCTAGAAAATCCGCTTAAAAATATAACACATAGCCATATCAAAATCATCATGTTACACTTTCACTTTCATAATCCTTGTCACAAAAAATATTCCAACTATTTAAACAACCATCATGAACATTTTATTTCAATCTCAATATCCTCATTCTTTCCATATACATTTATTAAACAATACCGGCCCTTAGCATGATAAAACATAACAATTTATTTCCATAATCAATATATTTTACAATGACTCGTCTACTAAACTCTAATTCACGTTAAAACGACTCGAGTAAAAAAAAAGATTCTTGCACATCCTTAACTTAACAGTCATTGGAACACGGCAAAAATTAAAAAAAAAAGCTCTTATCGTCTAACGTTACTCTTATTGACTCTAATAAAAGAAAATAAAAACAAATAAACTATGAAATCAAAAAAAATAGAGATAGTTCTACATTTTAAGTCTATAGCTCGACTAAAAAAATATTATCACTCTCTAAGCATTGTTCTTGACTTGCCAGGTCTTCACCCGACTAACCTTCACCGAAAACGTCTTGCCATTTCGTTGCACGAGTGCCTTTCCGTGGGATGTGCGTCTGACGAAGAGACAGTCGAACTGTCCATCTAAACAGGCACCGACTTTCGGGATCGTTTCAGACTTTGATGAGCTTTCTTGAACACGAACTCTACGAGTTCTTCGCTTGACTTTCCTCCTCCTATCCTTAGGTTTTGAGATTTGCGAGGCTTCAGCATCATTATTATTAAAAACAGGCGCAGTCGAGCGCTTCTATCTCGGCTTAGGATTGTCGGATCTCTTTCTCATCTCTATCTTCAACATTGTCATCAGCACACTCTTCTGGGCTTGGGATCAAATCTGGTTTAGAACCAACAACTTCTATAATATTAACACTTACCGGAATAGGGAACTCAGGATTCATTATCCTAAAAGTCTCAGAACCCTTAGCATCAAACAATGTGATCTCATGCCTAGTCATACGAATGAGGGCTCTAGAGGTGTTAATAAAGGACCTACCCAAGATGATTGGGCTATACGGATGCTCCTCTATGTCCATCACAACCAAATCTATCTTAAACCGAAGTTGTCCGATACCAATGATCATGTTATTCATTCTTCCAGACATTATGGTTCTAGTACTATCCGCGAACCTAACTTTCAGCGGGGTGTTCGTGGGAGTCAGAATCATATTCCTCTCGCAAAGGCTCTTAGGGAAAATGTTTAAGCTTGATCCAGAGTCAATTAAGGCTAATCCCAAGTGTGCTTGTTCTAGGGTAACATCTACAATGAATGCCCCAGGGTCACCTAACTTTGGCATTAACCGAGATTCATCTCCAACATATTTTGCCTCTTTAGCACAGATGACTATAGGTCGTTCTATATCTATGCTACTCTCAGAACCAGACTCTATCTCTGACATGTAGTCCATATAATCAATATCTGAATCCGAATCCGAAGAAATCTCTTCGGGATTTAAAGCACACATACCTCTTTTTACATAAGCTTCGCTAGTTTCATTTGACTTTCTGGCTTCCTGAATTCGTTCTTTCATTTTTGCTATTCTCTATTTTAGCTTTTGCGTCATCGGCTTCATTGGTGTTGTCTTAGTTCTCAAAACGTTAACTTCCTCTTCTTTAGACTTGGAAAAATGCTTTGATGACATATTGCTTATCACGAACAGTCTTACTTGAGTGACTCAGTTCTGATTATCTGCAACACGAGAAAAACAACAAACGGTTAGTAAACTAACGGTCAGTACGACTGCTCATACTGCTGCTAGACTTACAACCTACTGACGGGGAAAAACAGAAACAAAGTGAAAACAACACTATCCGAAAAAATTAAGCATGAAAATGGGTTCGGTCGACCGAGTGTATTCATTCGGTCGACACAACAAATAGGTTCGGTCGCCCGAGACCTCTTCTCCGCTTTCCTACTTCAATTTCCTGGTAGCAGACATATGCAGCTAATCTAGAAGACTCTATAGACAGAAATAAAAATTTGAAAAACAGAAAAACGAAATAATTAAATAAACTTATTTAAACAATAATTGGACCATTGATTCCCCGACAACGGCGCCAAAAACTTGATTGCGGGTCAAGTTATAAAAATAACTCGATGCCTAAATAACCAACTAGCAAGTGAACTAGGTTCAATCGTAGCATAGCTAGATAGAGTCGAGGTCGATCCCACAGGGAATCAAATTGTGGATCCTAAAGTTTAAATAACCAATTTATTTATTTCGTTTAACAACGGTGTTCTACGACCAACAAGGGTACTAGAAAAGAATCACAAACTCAGACATATAGACAAATAACGTAATTAACCTCCCAATTATAGTCTTTATCGTTTGGACCTAAACAATTTATATAATAAACAAGACTTATTAACTATCAATCCGTTTGTATCTATTTCGTATTGGCTACGGGAGTCATCCTCTTAAACTTGACTTAGCACCCGTTAGGTCGCTAGATCAATGTGCTACATTACGTGACTTCGCCTTTTAATGCCTCCGTCTTATATAACTCACACGCTTACGACACTAAGGATGCCGATATTAATCGTACACCTCGTCTAGGCAACATTCCTATGGTTAGGCATACTTATACTTCCTAAACGATTACTCAAGCTTTCGTCCAACTAGCAATTACCAAGTTATAGTCTCATGCTAATCTACGACGTACGTATAATCAGGTGCACGCAATTCCCGAATATAAACCTACCTAGATAACGCTGAACGTCCGTGAAGATCAATTCATAAGCCCACCTAAGAGTTTTATATTGGTATTTCCTTTTTACACGATTTAATTAAACTAAGCGAGTAACGTAGCCATAGCCATACCTACTAAGATGATAAATTCAACTCGGGTCAACCTAACCATAAAGACGTGGCTAAATTAACAGACGAATGGGCCTCGGTCGACCGAATAAAAGGCCTCGGTCGACCGAATGGTGACACTCGGTCACCCGAACCATTCTCGTCCCGCATTACATCTCCGAACGTATATCTTAGCGTTTCTCATACAATACGGATTAAAACAAAGAATTCGCCAAGCTATTATATAAATAGATCTAGATACACGGTAATCAAACAACGTAAATTCATACATAGATACTAGGTAGATGACGTACGTAGGTATGTGATCCTCATAGACAAGGCATCGCCACCGCCCTAACGTCATAGCCTAGATCTACATCATCTAACTATGAATAATCAACTCAAACGATAAAACCATAATTGGGGAAATTAATTACGGAAAATAAAGAAGGCAAGAAAATATACAAGGGCTTACATATTGAAAACCCTAGAAATCTTCAATCCTACTCTCTATGATTGTTGTATTGTTGTATATGAGTTGTTGGTGTGTATGGTATATGAGAATTACTAAGGACATAGTGTTTATATAGAATACTGGCCGACCTTGGAAAACCGACTTAACTCGGAATTACTAAACCCTAGCCGCCTTAATAATGCGTCGGACCTTCTGCCGGGCTTGTGGGCCGCTCGGTCGACCGAATGTCTTCATACGGTTGGGCTTCTTTTTCCTTTGTACTAGGCCTACTGCATCGTCTGCAATTATATTAAATCTTCTCCGAAGTTTATCCATTCTGCTCCCGAAATAGCTCACTGCAAACATTGCATAAAATACGGTTTGTAATATCAAATAATATACTAAAACATCAAAATACATAATAATGAATCGTAACTCAGTACATAGGTAAATTAAGCATATTACGACTTATTATTACTCTATTAAAGCTCTTTTAAACTAGAATCGGGGATAAAGATCATAGAATAATGGGCACAAAATGACCGTTATCATTGACATAGCCATCTTTTGGTAGATTTAATCATTTTATCATTACTACCAACAATGTAAAGACACAAAATGACATATCCATCTTTTGTTTCTTTCACGTAAATGCATTTATCACATTCACTGGTTTTAAAACCTTTTTCAAGCATAACATGATCAAATTTCTGATGCCATTGTTTTGGTGCTTGTTTTAAGCCATATAAAGACCCAAGCAATGTGGGAGAAAAGCTTCTTCCCATTTTCCATTTCCATATCATTTTCCATTCACACACTTTAAGGTCCAATAGGCCCAATGCTCATTTAGCCATCAATTTTCCAACAGTATGGACATAGCATGTCTATTCGGTGGATGGTTTTAAGTATTATGTTGTTTTTGTTGATCATTTTACTCGTTATGTCTGGCTATATCCACTTAAACATATATTTGATGTTTTGCCTGTCTTTCCTTGCCACTCATGGCATCTTTCACTTTACTACTCCACCTCACATGCCTCAACATACTGGGGCATCTCTAAACGTCGTCATTTGCACATTGTGGAGACTGGTCCCACTTTTCTTCACCACGCACATATGCCTCTTACTTACCGGACCTATGACTTTGCTACTTATGTACGTCTATCTCATTATTCGCATGCCTACTAAACTAATGTCTATGTCTTCCCCTTACAAACTTTAATTTCATCGGTCACCTAATTTTTTCAAACTTCGTGTGTTTGGTTGTTTATGTTACCCCTATTTTCGCCCTTATAATCACCACAAGCTTGACTCCTTTTATACATGTGTCTTCCTTGGTCATTCCTTGACTCAGAGCGCTTACTCAGAGTGCTTACTCAGAGTGCTTTCATCTCGAAACAAATCGTCTGTATGTTACTCGTGATGTTCAATTTGTGGAGACAGTCTTTCCCTTTCTTTCTCGAGCACTCTGCCTTATATACTCATATTTTGGTTCTCTCCTTCATTCCCGCTCTTACCAACTCCGCCCCTCCCGACCCTGCTCCATCTTCCTCCGGTTCTCCTATGCCCGCACCTTCACATACTTCGCCATCCCCTTCCCTAGTCGACTCCTCAAACCTCACAGCCCCACCTCTCAAATCCCATACCATGGCGACTCTTCCTCGAAATAACATCTTCAAACCTATCCACCTCATCAATATCAATACCCAGCTGGCTTCGAGATTCTCTTATATTGAACCCACAACTTATTGACAAGCCTTGCAGTTGCCTCATTGGCGTGTTGTCCTTACATCTTGTAGTTAATAATGCTTTTCTTCCGGGTCATCTTTCTGAGCAGGCATTTATGGTAATGGCGCAACCTCCGGGATTTGAGGATTATGCATCCTCTTTATGTTTGCCAGCTTCGTAAAGCTATTTATGGTCTTAAGCATGCGCCTCATGCCTAGTGTACCATGAGCTCAAGTAATTTCTATTAACTTGTGGTTTCACAATTCCACTACAGATTTATCCTTATTCATCCCAACCACTGAGTCCATTATTATTTTTTTCTTGTATACGTTGGTGATATTGTTGTGACGGGCAATAGCTTCGCGGCATGGGCCTTCTTTAATGATTGTTTGGGCTCTCATTTCTCTATCAATGATTTGGGCTCCTTATCTTACTTTTTGAGTTTTGAAGTTGAATGTAACTTTGTTGGTCTGTTACTTCATCAGCACAAGTCAATTTATTGCCTCGGCATAATATGCATGATGCTAAAGATGTTACTACTCATCTTCCTCCTGATGCTACTCAGCTTATGGTTCAGTCTGTTGATGCATATGATGAACTTTCTACTTATCGACGGCTTCTTGATAGTCTACGATACTAATTGTTTACTCGGCCTGGTGTAGCATAAGTTGTCTCAGTTCATGAATTCACCTACTAATCAGCATAGGTCTCTAGCTAAGCGTCTTACCTCCCGCGGCGGCACACTCCGGTCGTGCTTGAAAGGATGAATTACTAAGATGTGCTTGGAGGGTATGAATCTTGGGGATATGTCTCACTTGTTTTGAGCAAGTGGGAGAATGTTGTAGATATAAATATAAATGGTGTGCTCTAAAATAATTAATCAACTTGCCTTTCGTGCAAGTGGGAGATTGTTAGGTGTAGTGCCGAAAGACAATTATCTAATTGTTTTTATGACGGAATTAATAATCCATCTTATTATATGCATGAATACTTATAATTAAGACACTACTGAAAACCCTAAGTACCTCGTTTATGTAATCACATAACTCAGTGTATGGATATACACAAGAGGATTGAGTTAGTGAGATGTACTTAAAATTAACTTAGTCCGTAGCGTTTATTAATCTGAGTACGGGTCTCAAGATTAATTTGCTAATAATGCGCCCAGAACACTTTAGGTGTGACAGTCCTATCCGGACTGTCGGTAATAGGATACCCAGTGGGGCATTTATATATGGTGATAATCATATAGGGCTGGACCGATTTGATTTGAGTTCTCGATATAATTCCTTGATCGAGAAGTCTTATCAAATCACAAGATGATCATATATGGATTAATCTCAATCCTGACGTGATCACAGACAACTGCTTAGACTAGGGTAGAGTTTGATGTGTTAGTAAGGATCACTTCGTAGTATGTGGTCCGACACTTCTCGTTGGCTCTATTCTGGAATGAGTGAGTAGTCTATGCTATCACAGATATGGAATCCATTCCTTCCCTCGGGAAGTAGACAGACAGTTCCCTTATTTGTTAATCCTAGAAACTGACCGATGCGCGCGGTTCATATTATATTAGTTATGAACTATTTGGTCACTAGGAGGTTAATGGTAAATAATGATAAGAGGCTTCGAGAAGGGTTTACGGAGATATCCCGAATCGTAACGAACAGTCTATGGAGGATTTATCCGTATGTAATGATTATATCAGTGGACACCTTATAACTCATAGTTGAGTGTAAGTTTATATCCATATTCGGCAGAGTTCAGTTCCGGGTTTATGGTGGTGTAATCCCGGAATTAATAGATTGAATATTATTGTTCGGTCTGACGAATATTTTATTTAATTTATTGTAGCTACTGAATATGGGTCCATGGTCCCCGACGTGGCTCCTAAATGCATATGTTTTCTCGTCGTTTCACCTCAATTAATATTAAATAGTTGGATTGGACTGTTTAATAGATATGTGGATTAATTGTTTATTTGGACTAAATAATTAAATACATAGAAAAAAAATTGGTGGACTCGGCCCAATTTGTGTTAAAATGCGTGTAGCCTATTTCCCAATTAGGGTTGGCGCATTTGTTATTATTTAATTATTGGGAAATTAGTTTTCTTGATAATTATATGATACAAGTAATTAATTATTTATTTGTTAAATAATTAATTAAGGAAAATATTAGATTGATCCTTAAATATTCTAGATTGGTTCTAGATTATTCTAGGAGTATTTCTAACCCATATATATGAACGATCTTTTCTCAAGTGCTACAAAATATTCACGTAGCTTTGAATTCACGACGTTTTTGTAATGTCGGAGCCATTATCTGTTCCGAAGAAAAAAGTAGCATATGTGATGCATTCGTGGCGCTTTTTGTGATGTTTTCAAAACAATGAAGTGAGTATAACTGTTTTTAAGATAGGAATGCAAGTGCAAAATTTTTACTTCAAAGAATGTGTATTTATTTGTTAGTACGAAATATCCACACAAATTCCACAAAAGCATATTTTTCAAATGTTAGTTTATCTGACGTAGATCACCAAGATTTATTTTATTGTTTTGAAGCATATTTTTCATATTTCCTTTCTTTAATTAGTGTGTCCTCTCTCTTGTACACTATTAGCAAATCACAAGTTGGTATCATCTGGTGAAATCAAGTACCCTATGGACGGGATGTTTTTAGGTGTAGGATACGGGTGATTTTTGTACGGTGTCTCAACGTTTACAAATATGTATATATATTTACATGTTGTATTATGAATATAAGAGGTGTACTGTTAAATTAGCAATATATGGTATAGATATCTTCACATATGATGACCCCACGTGTGGAGACACTACCAAAAATTTCTCATTCGATACATATGAAATCATTTGAATCACATATTTCATATTCACACTGGAAATATATATATATATATATATATATATATATATATATATATATATATATATAGCTAGAACTTTTATTGATGAATCATAGAAAAGGCTCATACATGTCGTATCGTTATCTTCCCTTTATATATACCAAAAGGCGTTTAGATGAAACATAGGTTTGAACATTTTTGGGGATTAGGCTTTTCAAGATCGAAAGCTTGATGAACGAGCGAAAAAAGTCTTATCTCCTTAAATCCAACGTGGGAAAATCCAACATATGGTAGCAGAATCATTCCAAAGAGTTCTCGGTTCGTGTCTTGTGTCAACAGTATCGGTGGAGACGGTATTTAGTATCATCGGAAACATGCTTACCGGAAAGAGGGCGATGGTGCACCCAAGACACCGAGTGTCAAATGTGTAACAACGATCGGGCGAGAACAGGATGGAGAGCACGGGAAATAGCAAAAGAATATGATGAATTGGAGATCTGGGATACTGATGCTACAACAACTCAAGGCGGAACAAATGCACACACAAGGTGAGGTGCGGTAGGGTAAGGCCGGGTTATTTTTACCATACCACCCCACCTTACCCCTCACCATCCACTGTCATTCGGTGTATCATCGATTATAGAATTCGTTTCATTCCATCATTTCATGTTTCAAACGGAAGAATAGAATGAATCCATTCAACTACAATTTATTCATTTGATTTCAAATATTCGCAAAAACAATAGAATGAATCCATTCAACTACTTTTTATTCATTTGATTTCATTCCATTATATTCGATTCTAGCAAAACAAACCAAACGTCAATGTGTAAACCATGTGCCAAATACTAATCCTTCGAAGTATCCACAAAGGCTCGAAATCGAGATCTCTTGCTGTGTTTCATTTGAAGGGGAAAAAAATGTCATTCATCATCACACTACGACTCACTGACTACTGATACAAGACCCAATAATAAATATATCAATGGTCCCCTATCATTTAAGAGTGCAAATGAGTTCGTTTTAGGCACATGGGGGGCAGAGCCATAACTTTCTCCAGATTGGCTCCATAGCCATAATGGAATATTGTCCTCACTTTCTGTATTTGACCTCTTTCCAGATCGTAAATACTTGCTGCCTCTTCCTTCTCTTGAGACCTTAAAAAAAAAAAAAAAAAAAAATTGGAATTTGTCATAATGAAACAACCTAATTTGATATCAACATATGCACCAACTCGACACCAAAAGCTACTAATATGCATCAACCATCATGCGTTTTCTATCACGACGAACCCCACCAACACCAAATAAATTCTCGAGAACACCTAGAAGTTTACTCACCATATTTCCCGTTTGCGACTGAGCCTGGTGATTAGAGTGAAAGGGTCAACACCCTTCATCCACAAGAATAGTAGACTCATTACCAACCCCAAGTTCAACTAAAGATGCCATGTCGTCATCAAGCAATGTAGGTAATGGAGCACCACCCTGACAAATCGATAAAGAAAAGCTACTCTTTAGTTTCATGATGCTTTAAAAGCAAGAAAAGAAAAGATGTAGCTTTGTTATACAATTAGCAACACTAGCCAGTAATCACACAAAGTAAGAACGACCAAAGAAATAATTTGTAACTGCCTGGGAGTAGATATACAGGAAAAGGGGATGGAAAATGGAAAACAAATATTAATCCAGTAATATCAGCGAAGGACAATCTGGTTCATGCACAGATTCCGAATACCAATTAAGAAACCGTATCATGAATGGACAAACTCTCCATAACACCATACATACCTCTTCCAGAAACAATCTCGGCTTTTCATTACTTAGCTTGAAGAAAGTCTTACATAGACTCTTCAGCTTGCCAACCTATAAAAAGGAGAATGTAGTGTTCATGATGTTTAAGTGGTATAACTTGAAAGGTGACATAGAAGCTAGTAATCACCGTTGTGGTTGAAGGCAGTTTCTTTTTCTGGGGTGGTTTTTCACCACCAGATGCACCAACCCATTTCAGAGTAATAGCTGCATTTTTTAAAGGAGCAAATACAACATCAATATTCCCAAAACTTGTTTCGCAAGGCTATTCAGTTGAGTTTAAGAAAAATACAACTATATATATATACATATTAGTCCTGAAGACATTTTCTGTGGGCCTGCTGCTCCAGTTGAAACTTGTACATCCTCTATTCCATGCAACACTTTAAGCTCTGCAAACCTGCAATCAACATAAATCACATGAATGGAAAGTGTAGAACTATCATGCTACAAATCCTGAAGAGGAATATCTTCTATACAATGGGTCCTTTCGGACATGAGATATTTTGCCTTTATTCTGTTTCAATTGAACTTTTGGTCAAGATATTAATATTACATTGGGTCTCGTGTACAAAGTGGTGTTGTACATTGTGTGAAGAGAAAAGTAGGAGACAAAAAAATTACTTTACTTCGAAGGAAAAAATTTCTTTATTTCAATAGTTGTGTGAAGTTTAGTGAATTAATTTGTCGGCAAACGCACCCGATGTAGCTCAACACCCACCCAAGCAATTACAAAGCAACTGTGAACAGGATAACGAAAACATGCATCATAATTCACATAAGGATCTCTCCCAACATATGACTGCAGTAGGAAACCCCCTGAAAATCCCTTCCCTTACAAGAGTGAGATGGTATAATAGCCTCCTTACAATGACATTCACAACCCAATTGACAACTTCCTCATAGATTCGTATCCAAAAAAAGAAAACAGATGAGACAAATTCAAGCATCATAAAATAGAATCCCCACTTGGTTCCAGTAGAATTTGATCACTCCACAACTTACAAAGGTCTTAGCTTCAAGGGTAACAATGGAAACAACCAACTATAAATGAAGTGATTATTCACAATCGTCTTTAAATAATTAAAGAATGACAAAAAAGTATACGAGTTCACTTCAAAAAATAATTTTCTATCAACCCAGGATGGGTCATCTCTTTTGTTCAACCCCTTGGTGGCAAAATTTTGATACTACCTCCCAATCCTAAAATGTTTTTTTGGGAGTTTTCACTCTGATTAAGAAAGTAGGTGGATGTCAGAAAATTCAAAACAAAAAAAAGGGTGAATACCCTTTAACTATCATTATTCCAGTAGTTGTTAAGTATTCAAAAGTGGTTGGATGGATAATAAATTAAGAGTAAGATGAAAGAAAAAAAAGTAACAAATGCTCCATTGATATTTTAACAAGACTTATAGTATGGGACATAAATGAAAAGTTAAAAAGACATTTTCGGGACAGATGTAGAATTTTATTCTACTTTTTCTTTCATTTTTCTACGATGTTCAGGTCTCATCGGATCAGTACACATCAAAATGAAATGTTATTGGATACTCCAGGCTGGATTAGAAAGAAACTGAAGTAACAGAGTGAAGAATATAAGTGATTAAAATCGAGAAACATCACCTTGGGTGGTGCTGCATAATATCTTCCATACTATTTGTTTCCTTCGTCATTACCAGACGAACATACCTGAATTAAACATTGTGCCAAAAAGTTAATCAGATCATGATGAAACATACAAGATATCACCATCATTTAACTGAATCCTAGAACAAGAGCAATACAATACAAAACTTGAACGTATGGACAAATCATGAAGAGACAACTCTGGGGAAAGACGGGGGAGGGGGGTGCAGGGAGGCAGGTAAGGTAGGAGAATCTGGTCCGGTCAAACAAATCTCAGAAACTAAAAGACACGCTGCCTGTTATCCATTGAGATTGTTTGAGAACCAAGGCAAAACAAAAGGTAAGGATGAACGGTATCAAATTGAACATGCATAGAAAAATATGACGTGCTTAAGCATTAAAAGGAATAAGGTATATGATACAGCGCTATAGCACAAAAGGATCTGACTGCTGAACTCTCATAGTGGAATATGGCTCAGGTGTCGTGGTCTGATTTTTTTAACCCCTAGATCTAATAAAAGGTCTGACCGGATATCGTTTGCCCACAAAACACAGCTGATCAAACGTTATGGAATAAAGCATTTCCATGGTCTGAATGTACAGGTATTAATCAACAATTTAAATAATGATGAAATTCAATTATAACACTTCAAAGTTGATATTCTGAGAGGATGCGGTGTCGTGTAAAAACTCAAGTATGAGTCATGTTAAAAGGAGGATGGTAAGTGTGATGGGGCTGAATGAAAGATGTTAAACTCATCTCATGCTACAATGTCCTCTACAAGTGCATCACAAAGGTGTTGGCCAACAGATTAGTAAGAGTGTCACCATCCTTGATCAGCCTGAACGAATCAGCTTTTTTTAAAGATAGGCACGATATTCTGGAAATGCATGATGTAGTAAGGGATTATCACAAGGTGGAAGGGTCTGCGAGATTTGCACTCAAGAAGGACGTTATGAAAGCGTATGATACTGTCATAGTAGTAATTTTTACGGCTGCTTTAAGAGACATGAAATTCCCTGATGTGATCATCAAGTGGATTTGGATTTACATCAGTTCTGCCTCCTTCTCCATTAATCTTATGGAAAATTAGGGATAAGGACACAATCTGGAATATTTTTAAGTAACAGGACAGCTACATATTTTTTATAGGAAGAAGGACAACTGCATAATTTTTATAGCGAGAAGGACAAACAAAGTGAATCCCGAAAATCAGTGAATCTCCCCAGTGAATCCCGAAATCAGTGAATTTCGACAGTGAATTTTGACAGTGAATCCCGAAAATCAGTGAATCTCGACAATGAATTTTAAAAATTAGTGAATTTCGAGAGTGAATTTCGGCAGTGAATTTAAACAGTGAATTTCGAACACAAGTGAATTTCGACAGTGAATAAATAGTTTTGTCCTTTATGCAAAAGTTTCAAAAAACTGTCCTTCTACTCGATTGATGAAATATTTTTGTCCTTCTCCCTCATTCCCCCTTAATCTTAATGGTGCCTTGGTTGGGAACTTTTGGAGCCAAAGAGGTCTAAGGCAATCTACACCCTCAGATGTCTACGTGTTTATTATTGTTATGGAGGTCTTCCATCAGATGCTTGGTCAGGAGGTGAAGGCTGGAAATATCAAGCTACATCCTAAATGTGCTAAGATGAATTTGGCTTCCTTAGATTTTGATTTTGACCGCTTTATTGGATGTGCTGCTGATGCGTCCTCCGTCAGGGTTGTTAAGGAGGTACTCTATATTTGCAGCGTAATCTGGTTTGAAGCCCAGTATCCATAAAGTGAATTATTCTGTGCTGGTGTATTTGATAAGAGAGAGAACTGGAGATGGGCAATGTTCTGGGGATTCACTTGGGTACCTTGCCTATCAAGTATTTGGGGTCCCTCTAATCTCCAAGAAGCTAATCAATGTGGAACTCGTTTAGATATGATCATGGATAAGGTTATGTCCTGGTCGAATGCTATCTTCTCATTTCCTGGGAGATTTCACCTGGAAAAACTGCCCTGTTTTCAATCCATGATTTCTGGGCAAGTGCGTTTCTTCTTCCCAGGAAGACTATAAAGGAAAGGCTTTTTGCTTGTTTCGTATGGGGTGTGGTGGAGCTGATGACAAGAAAATCTTAGGTTAGCCGGAAGGGGACATGTTGCTCATTCAGATGAGTAATGGATTTTATTTTATTTTTTTGCCAAGGAATAATGGATTCTTGATGAAGCTAATTTGGCGCATTTGTGATGGAAAAGAGTCCTTGTTGATAATGGTTGCCCTATGTTTTCTTACATGGGTTTCCTTTTTGGCAGATCAAGCATAAGCCCAGGGATTTCTTGGATATGGGGTAGAGGATCCTGGCTTTGAGACCCATGATTCAGCCTTACCATAAGACTCACTGGGTAATGATTGGTCGGTAAATTTCTGGTACGATAAAAGGCAATTATAGAGTCAATCGTCAAGGGCCGCTCATTACCTAACCCTTACCCTTTATGCCACCCTTTACCTTACCACTCACCACCTCCCGATGTGCCACACATTATGAAATTTAGTCAACTTCACATATTATGAAATTTAGTCAACTCCACTATCCTATCTAGACTGATCAAAAATACTGGGCCCTCGCAAAGTCCAAACCTTCATTCTAAATATTGCTCTACAGCTACAGCTGGACCTTAGATCTGAGGTTTTTTGGGCTAAGGTGGTTTGGCACAGGAAAGATACCCCTAGCTATGCATGATATATGACTTGGCTGGTATGTAACCACAGGTTAAATACTACTGACAGACAACTGAAATGAAGACTGGTCTGATCTAAATGCTGTGCATTTTGTTTGGAGAATGAGGAGTCACATGGCCATCTTTTCTTTGCTTGCCCCTTCTCTAAGCGAATTTGGTATGATTTGTTGCAACCTATGAAGCTCCAGTTAAATGTTGCGTATTGGGATGCTGTGTTGGATTGGCTGAATTCTCAGAGACTTTCAGAACAGTTCCAGCATTGAACACGGTGGCTTGCAGTTGAAAATGATATTTAAATGACCTGGGCTTTGAAAATAAGGCACATAAACTGGTTATCAAATATCTATAATGATTATCTAACTTAATTGCTCGAGTCAGCTCAAGGCAAACACATACCTGATTTCAGAATCCCTCCGTTCTCGATGGCTAATCTGGAGAGAAAAGAAAATTGAGGATGTATGAACTATCAGATAGACAACAGAAATTCTATAAATAAATAAATAAATCCAAAAAAAAAAAAGAATGACTACAGAACAGGTTAGACAATCAACCTCGCTTCCATTTAAGATTTGAATCTTGGCTAATCGACCGACTAGAACAAATCTGGGTGCACCTCCTCTCCCTGGATCTGCTACTGGATTCTCAGAAAGCCGTATATCCTGATAAAAATAGTTCATAAGTGAAGAGTGTAATACAAGAAATGAATAAACTCTTCTGTAAATACAATGAAAGAGAAGATGGTTCAAATACTAAACCATCAGAAAGCCAAGAGCACTCTACAGCTATACAAATACGTCTGTAAATTAAACAGCAACCAACTATGTCTCTAATAAAGTCAGAAAAGAATCTTCCAACAGCTATATAATAAATCTGTGTCGGAAGAATAACAAAAGACTTATTTTTAATACAATGTGTCTAATAACATGTTTAATATTCCTAGTTCCTACAATAAGCAAGAAATCAACGTGTAAAATAACTTTATACACAAGAAACTCAACTATGACAGCTGACCTTCCACCCATGCACCATAAAATCCAGAGACTCAAAAGGTTAAATTTATCCATTTCAGGAGACAGTGGGGACGCTGATGTCATGTGTTAGCATCAATTTAAATTGTGAAAGCTGAACAATGGAACCACTGATATGTTACCATGATCTAACCTTAAGACCAGAGAGAACTGTAATTTATACATATACACATTTAACCTCAAAGCCCCGTCCGTGTGTGGACTTGCCAAAACATGAACAAACAGCAGTACAAGTAGAGTAGTAGCAACAGTAACATTTTTTTTACAAATGGATAGCTGTTTGATTTGAACACAAGATCTGCTCTAATATATTGATGAATTACCATCTTATCTTAAAGTTATAGCTATTACAGAGAAATGTAATAAATACATTTATACACTTTAAGAAGCATAATGCACTTTTATTTTCCCTGTGATCAACAAATGTCACCACTTCATTCACAATTGTCAATTCATGAGCTGACCTTTCTTTGAAATTAGATACTACCCCGACTATCATCAATGCAAAGGTTGTAAAGTTTGTAAAGTTGTTGGATACATAATAAATTAGGGGTAAGATGAGGAAAAAAACTTGAAAAAAAAAAACCGTTCTTGATAATTTACTATGGAACAAGTTTCTTTATCTCTCTTTTTTTCAAAACGAGTTATTTTAAGGGACGGAAGTAGTATCTATTTTTGATAGGTCAATTACATCAGTGATTGAAAAGATTTAGCTTATAGTATTCAGTGTATACTCGTAAAATAAGCCTTTCATGATAGACAATTATATTAGTAGTACCGTTGAAATGGATTATGTATATTTATCCGATTTACAGTTTCCTAATGAGCCATGCCCTAAATTAACACCACAATGCTTACCACCAGATTCGGGAAAGAATTTAGTGCGTCGACTGAAGTCATATCCTTGATTGTGTTTCCTCCTGAAATATGCTTGAGTCAGCGTCCATGTAAATCTTCAGAGGTAATATAGGATTTAATTACCAAAGTATTACCAAGAAGAAGACACCGTAAGTTCTCAAAAGGCCGAGAGGCTGTCCCGGGAGACGCGCTGTTATTGGCTAGTTTGTGCAGTACATCATTATCAGGATAATGGATTTGACTCAAATTATTCTTGTTCAACAAGAGCTGCTCCAAGCTAAAACAAAGGCAGAAACATAAAAATGTAGAGAAGAGTGAATAGGATTTGCATAAAAAATGTTTACTTTTTTAAGCACCTTCTTAGCTGCGAAAGCTTTATTACTTCATCCCAGTCAGTTAAACAATTATCTTCCAGGTTAAGAATACGCAATGAATCAAATCCCTCAACTATCATTGATGACACTGGCTGCACAGGCATGACGAAGTTTATATATAAAGTACACCAGGAAAGCATTTTTGAACTCATAAACTGAGGATGATGGTAGAGTTTTTCAAATAACGGAGCTTGATGCTGAGCCAAAGTTATCAATAACTTGCACCAAAGTCAACATTTTGGCATAATTATTCAAATTAAAAATGACCATGTGTCAAGATAAAGCGACCAGAGTGAAAAATAATAGGGATAGCGTAGCGACGAAAAATAGGGGGTGGGTCTGAACTTTAAAAATAGCCTGAAACGTGGCAAATTTTAATTAGACTTCTTATGCCAAGTTGGCAAATAACCTGGTGTAATGTTTACATAACAGTAATCCTGGTGCCTGATACAGTATGGAAAATAAAGGAAGCATATGAAATAAGCAAAAATATGCAGGCAATTGACAACCTGAATATTGTGGAGAACAGTTACACTATCAGAATACCTAATTCTCAGACTGTTGATAGGGACCCTTTAAAAGCTCAAGCACACCCGATTAGAACTCAAGGTGCATATTGACAGCAATGTACTTATAGCATAGCAAGAAATTCTGGTTTGTGCAAGCATATATCATATGGTAAAACTCGTCAGCGGCTAAATGTTGGATGTTGTCAGATTTCCAGCATTTTAGCTGAAATGTTTATTAAGTATATTTTGTTTAAATTAATGCTATATTACTCTCTTAGTACTTGGATTAATTACCTAGATATTTGGGTGTTTCCCTCTCTCCTTGTAACGGCTTAGTTGGTGGGATGCTGCCAAATCACAGGCAACGACAAGTTTAAGCCTCTTGTAATCTATATTAAGCAAACTCTCTTAAGAGTTGAGATACATGATTAATTACTTATTTGGGTGTTTCTCTCTATTTTTTAAATGTTTTTACACTAAATATACCACACCAAACATTTCCATTTCGTTCCAGACTGTGTCGTTGAACAAGGCAGTGCCTCAAGGGTGAGTTCACATAACCTACAAGACATTTCACAACTTTGTGGTGGGAAGCTTGTCATCTGCCCATTTTAAGATTGTACGATAGAACAGAGAATACTTTCAATAAGGCTAAAGCAACAATCATGATCAAGCTCTTTTTTTAGTCGGTTTCTGGTTATTATTTTTTGGAAGAGGGAAGTGCGGGGAGGGGCAAATGAAGCCAATAACTACAACAGCACAACAAAGATTAGAGAAAACCGTTATTTCTCTAATGCCATTGCCCATCAGGTGTAACTCCTCTAAAAGAGGAACTGAATCTTTAAGTGCTTCAACCTGGGAAAAAATGGGAGCATATTCACTGAATAAGGAATCCAACCGATTGGAAATTAACAACTGAAACGAGATAGAAAAGAACGGTCATTTGACCTAACCTGTTTCCAGGTTATGCCAGTATGATTCAAAACTAAAATCTTAATGTTCTTTAGTTGGGGCATCCCGGATATATCAGAGGACATCAAATTGTAGGATAGATTCAAAGCAGCAAGGGATGGTAATTCTTTGCAGATGATAGCAACATCCTGCAATTTAAAACATAGCAATAGATTGCATTCATTGCGCATCAAGCTGAAGCTACAAAAGTTAGAGTATGAAGCATCTGAGTTAATGATTTAGTAATCGAAGTTTCTTACTGGCCAAATGAAAAGAAACATAACAGGATAATCACAGCAAGGGGACTTAAAAAGGATATAGCAAGCAAAAGTGAGGACATAATATCACGAAAGTAGCTATTATAATCAAATATCGAGTAATCATCGTTACCACTTACAAACTTCTCCAGATTGGAAAATCCCTTTGTATAAACTTTCTAGTAGTATATTTACTCAGGTGAAGGATCACAAGGTATAAGGTTTACTATTCTCACAAACACTAGAAATCTGAAAATAAGAGACAGCACTTTCTAGTTTCCAGCTATGATCGTGTTTCAAAAGCTTCTCAGAGGATAAACACATGTAGGGTAAAGCCACAACAAAGTTGAGTGGGCGCATAAAACTAGTCATGAGTTGTTCTCTTTTCCACATGCACACTCACGTTTTCTATTGTTATAGAATGCAATAGTTATAAATCATCCCAAAAAAGTTTAATCAAATAAAGATACTTTTTTGCTGAAAAGAGGATTGAAAACATGACAGTTTGACATGAATTTGTTTTGAAGATGAATTGCAATAAGTGATCTAAAAATCGCTCTAGGCGACGCCTAGGCGCTAGGCGGCCTCCGTCCGACTCGATTATGCCCTAGGCGGTCATATCTAGGCGAGTAGATCTTAGGCGGTCTAGGCGGTCCGATTTCCGTCCTAGGCGGCTAGGGCTTCCATTATATATATAAAAAAAAATCATTTTATACACATTAAAAGAAAAACCTTGCAGCCCGCCCCCTCCCCTTTCTTCACCTTCACCTGCGATTTCTCAACCCCTCCCCTCCCCCCCTCCCGCCGCCAACTTCTTCCAGCAGAACCGCCGACCGGTGACCGGCCAGACATCAATTTCCGACCACCGGACAGCCAGCATTCCGACATAATCTCATGTGCTTTCGTACTTTAATTAGTCTTTTGACACATTTTTACATGATTTTTATGCTTTATGAAGTAAGGATTTATGATGGACAAGCATTGTATTATTTAAAATGTTAAAAAAAACACTTAGGCGCCCCATGACCGCCCGACTACCGCCTAGCGTCTTTTAGAACACTGATTGCAATAGATCTTGAAGTAGAATAATGCATGTTCTTAAGCATGGAACGGTACAGCTAATTTAAATAACTACATCTATATGCAAAAAAAAAAAAAAAAAAAAAGAAAGAAAGAAAGAAAGATTGTGCGAATGGAAAGGTGATGGCAAAATAAGTAGTGAAGCACTTCCCCCATCACCCTATCCTAAATCTGGCCAAAATTCTGTTTTTCCTTATATGATTGATATTATTAGGCAGATTTATTTCTTTACCAGCCTTAGGACATACATTCCAGTCGGATAGCAGATTCCCTGTCAAATCAAGCTCCTTCATATCTGCAATGCACCGCAATAAAATCTTCAATAGTCTATTGTATAACAGCACAATGAAAACTGGGGACACTCGTAAAATCTAAATCATCAACAGGAACAAGGAATAGAGAAAGAGCATTCATCAGATAAAGGTTGGGACCCACAACCAGATATCGAGCCAAATTGAGTACGAAATTGTAGTCATAGCATGTATAAATGGGGTGAGGTGAGGTGATTTTGTAAAATTAAAGGAGTCCAGTACCTGAAATTCATCAAACTCAAGTTCAAGCACAAGCATAACATATTTTTTAACTCAAACTCTAATCACACTTTAATATTTACTTAGCCAATGCTATCACAAAAAGGTTATACTGTTCTAGTTAATCCAAATAAGAACAAATGGAACGAAATCAACATCATTTCTACAGGGCAAATCTTCCTATGCCCCAAATGTGAGCGAGGCAAAAATTAAAAATAATAATAACAAATTTATTGATATACGGTGGTCGGCGAACATGATAAACAAGGCTGTGGAGAGAATCGGGTACACAGTTACAGTATGACTAAAGGTACTCTAAGGGACAGATAGATAGGGAGAGCAACCTTAATA
Organism: Gentiana straminea; assembly: GCA_036785695.1. Lineage (NCBI taxonomy): Eukaryota > Viridiplantae > Streptophyta > Magnoliopsida > Gentianales > Gentianaceae > Gentiana > Gentiana straminea. Next base: position 11,012,547 of record JAVUPR010000300.1, on the reverse strand, counting down.
TGAGAAGACTAACAAGGCTGGGCCGATGCTGTTCAAAAAAAAAAAAGGCTGGGCCGACAGGAGAGAGCCTAGGTTGACCATGTTTCTCTAGTGGGCTTTTCTGTCAAAGATTCATCACCATGGATTGATTACAAAGTTGGGGAGCGATAAATCAAAAAGTGTTCTTGCTTTGTCATAACATAAAGCACCATTGAAATGTATGAAGAACAACAGAAACTTTTCATTCAGAGCTGAAAATTAAGCACCATGCAAGCCATGGCCATTTGCTCTTTGCATCTTCATACCAGGAAATGTACAATTCGGTGTACTCAGTATCTTGTTAGTACATGGCATTTTGGCAAAGATTGAGTACATAACATTACATACGGATGGAAGGCTAAATTTGCTTACGGCAGCTACAACATTAGGAAAGATAAATCAGAGGCTTCACCACCACGGAGAAGACGTAAAGCTGAAACTGAAGAGGAGCTACCGAAAAATTCGACGTTACACATAGGGGTAATGATGACAGTGATAAATCAAAAGTAAGCTGATAAGACAAATAAAAATGCAGCCCAGCAGTAAGCTGAAAAAATAGGACTTAAAAAGGACCACAAGCAGGAAGTAAAATCATGAAACGGTTAAAGAAAACGTAAGAGCAAGAAGCAAGAAGCAAGAAATGAAACTCACTTGGTATAGTTTCACTGATTTGAGTCGAAGGGCCTGGGGAACTAACTCCCAGATATGAAAGTGATGCACTTGTCAACTCATCGAATTTACTCAGTCTGACTTGGATTTTATCTTTACCAAGAAACTCGACTGATACTCGTTTATTACTTGAAGAAAGAACATACATCTCATCTGCACCATAATCAGAAACATCACAAATATATCACAGCAGCTTTAACTTACTCCACAGTCCACTTAGTGAAAATAGACCCAAAAAAAAAAAAAAAAATTAACAAAACATACATGCTTTTAAATGTAAACAAATTGGTACATAGAATCCTTGAAGCAGACGGTATAGAACTTGCTAAGATTCAATCACATAATCTACAACAGCAGCGGGTGCGGAAACTTATAATACAAGGAATGCTCGTTGCAATAATGGACCAATGTGACTGGTCAAATTTGAACTTTACAAACCATTTTGTGTAAATTTGTAAGAATTTTCCTGACCTTCTTCTTCTTTAGTAGCAACACTACGATACCGAACTTCAAGAGCTTGCAAAAGCGTAATGCCGGAGCTCAAGTTGTGCGGTCGGCAAAATGATCCTGTTTTAGGGCCTCTGGCATGGAAATAACTGATTCCGTTGTGGGACCCATCATGTTTTCCATCCCCGTCGTAATCCCAGTCAACTCCGACCCATGTTCCCGAAATGCCCTCCACCGGCCCTATGAACTTCACCGTTCCGATTCGTTTAGTGTCGGTGACTGAGTGAACTCGTTGGCCGATTCTAAACTCGCACATCGATTTTTTATCCGATTCGGATGTTATTCTATCCGGCACCGGTTCGCCGGCGTTCGCCATCTGCAGTGTAATTCCTTTTGGCTAATTGAGTTTCAACGGCAAGTTTAGCCAGGCTTTTCACTGTGAACCCCCTTCCTTTTAAAAAAATAATATAAAGGACGCCAGCTGGATGCAAAAGTACGGTTGCAGCTTTACTTTTACTTTCTTTTTCTTTTCTTTTTTTAACATTTTGGTTTTGGAAATACTTATTTCATATCCTAATTACAAAAGAAAAAAAATGTAATAAAACCAATTTAATATGAAAAACGCGTTTTCACTTCGTCGCTCCCCTTTTCCTTTCTCATCAAAAAAAAAAAAGGGATTGTTTATATTGGAGGCGTTATGCCCTAATCTTGCATGTGTCGTGTTTATTGTGGACTCAATTTCATGTTTCATAAGGAATAGATAATCACGATTTTATCTTCTTGATTGTAGAAGATAATCACGGTATTTTGAATATAGGATCAGTGCCTTTGTGGTTGATGATTCTTTTCATGTTTATCTGTTATATTGTGCACGTGGGCTACTCCGTCTGAGGGATACTCAGGCCGACCTGCGTCGAGACCCTTAGGTTGTGAGGCCCGAGCTGCACTGGCTGAGCTCCGTTGCGCCCTAACAGACCTGTGAGGCCCGAGTTGCACTGCATGAGCTCCGTTGCGCCCTAACAAACCTGCGGTGGACTGAGAAGCTAGCTAGGCCGACCTCCCACCTGGGGTTTAGGTCCGACCTCCGGTCTTGAAGTGGGGCTTCTAGCCCTTAGTGTTTAATCTTCTCTCTATATTTATTGTTACGTTAACACGAGGGAATGACACGTGGTAAGAAGTTAGTCCGACCTTCGTCACCTGCCAAATGAAAGACTAGACAACAAAAGAACAAAACAAAATCACCACAAAAAACAGAAGGAAGAAGTCATGAAAAAAAAGCAATTATGTACGATTACTACGAGTATAAGCAACGATGTTAATCTCTATTTCAATGTGAACAACAGCTCAAAAAAAGCCCTCTTACATTTCCCAGAATTCAAAACCTTATATTCTCAACCCTAACCCCACACAAGATCAAGCAACAAAACAGCTTTCCTACGGATGAGTAATCAATTTATTTTGCTGCATTTTGTGATAAAAATCACACAAATCAATCAAAAGAAAATTAAAAACAAAGTGATAAATTCAGAACATTACCTTTTAAATCTGAGGCCAAAAGAACAATTTTTCATGGATTATTTTATTTTGGAATGAAATTTACATCTTCTAATTAATCGATTTCTCTTCAATAGGTAGATGGAAGGGAAGGGTTCTCTAAGAGGGAAACGAGAAAGGGGTTTTGCGAGGGGAAAAAATACTGAGAAAGATTCTTTGCCTTTTTGTAATACTAGCAAAATGCACGTGCGTCGTACATGTTCGGTTAACCTTTTTTTTAAAAATATTTTATCTATATTGTTGATTATACACTTAATTTATAAAATAATTATATGTTAAATAATGATATTCGTTATACAATGACTTTATATTTGGTAGAATTATTTCATTTCTGGTACTGATAGGTATTGAATCAAACTTGTCATGTTACATATTCATTCTCTTAAATATTATAAGCTCTTTTAGTTATAGACTCTTGCACTGCTGACAAATAGTACTCCTTTGAGTCATTTCATGAATATCCTTTTTAAGTTGAGGCCAATAAAAAATCTCTGAATCCAATTATAACATGTCATGACCCCTGAATGACCCTCTATTGGACTTGAGTGCAACTGCCCTATCAATTTGGATCTCAAACCTCCATGGGGTTTCTACGTATGTTCTCTTTTTGTACTTAAGGAATCCTTAGTGCATAGTGTATTTGGGGATTTAAGCTTGTACTAATCATCGGTGCCGAAAATTTTCCTTCAAGGCTAGGTCACCATTGTAGTTGGATGTTACTTATTGCATCCAAGAAGGTGATATTGTGCTCACAACACACGGTTGTCCCACAACATGACTTTGCCTGGACAAGGCATCAACCACTACATTTTCGCTTCTCTTTTTGTACACGGTAGTGAAATCCAACCCAAGTAACTTTGCCACTTATTTTTGTTGTAGTGTAGTGGTGGCCCTCTTATCCAGAATGAACTTGAGACTTCGTTGATCAGTTTTGATGACAAAAGGTTTGCCTTGAATATATGGCTTTTATTTAGTTTTTTCCATAGAGAGTGTCAGAAGTTCCTTTTCGTAGAAAAACAATCCCATCTTCTTGGAGTTGAAGGTCTTGCTTAGATAAATCACAAGTTTCTTGTTTTGCTGTAAAACAGCTTCTAAGCCATTGCCACGTGCATTTGCTTCAATGCAAAAAAGCAAACTGGAATTCCATAATCTAGCAAAAAAAGTACTGGTGATTTGCACATGGTCTCATTGAGTTTCTAGAATGTTTTTTAGGCACTTTGTGACCAACAAAACTTGTCTTTCTTGAGTGGGGCATTCAAGGGCTTAGCTATTTTTATAATTGGGCACATATCTCCTATAGAAACATGTTACGCCTAAAAATCCTCTCGGTTTAGTCACATTTTAGGGTTGGGGCCAATTCGACGTGGCTTAAATCGTGCTTGGGTTAGCATGCACTTCACCCTCATGTATGATACGGCCTAAGTATTCCACATTGGTTTGTCCAAAAGATCATGTGGACAATTTAGCATAGTATCGGTTCTTCTTCAAAACTTCTAGAACCATTTTAAGATGTACGTGTGAAGCCATGTCAGGGATGAAGATTAAGATGTCATAAAAAATACAAGCACAAACTTCCTAAATCAAGGTCTCAGCATCAGATTCATACTTCTCTAGAATGTGTCCGGGGCATTTGTGAGCCCAAATGGCATCACTTTGAATACAAATCGGCCATGATGAGTTACAAAGGCAATCTTCTGGACATCATCTTCTATTATCGAATCTGATGGAATCCAAACCTCAAGTTTATTATTGAAAATGCTCTAGCACTACTCCTTAATTCATCCAACAATCCAACAATTAAGGGAGTATGGTAGCTATCTTTGACAATCAAGTCATTCAACCTTTTGTAGTCTACACAACATCTTTAGGATCTATTTTTCTCTTTCACAAGGAACAATGGTGATGAAAATGGGCTATATTATGCTGTATAACCCCCCATTGTAGCACTTGATCCACCAACTACTCTATTTTATCATTTTGACAGTGAGCATACCTATAAGGTTTCAGTTTCACAGGTCCAACTCCTTTTTCAAAGTTATGGGATACTCATAGCCCCTCTTTGGTGGCAATACTTGGGATTTGCAAACACCTCATGATACTTTTCTAGAACATTAGTAAGTTTAAAAGACACATGATTCAGAGGATGTTTTTGTATCATGTTGAAGCAACCGAAGTGTCCATAGATCCATTTTCTCAATTCTTTAGTAAATTTTTTATAGCGAATAATCTTAAGTTGAGCTTCTTCTGTGTAACTTCGCAACCTAATTTCTTCTCCCTCGTTAATGAAAACAAGCTAAGTTGATTCAGAGGATGTTCTTATATCATATTGAAGCATCCAAAGTGTCCATATATCCCTTTTCTCAATTATTTAGTAAATATTTTACAACTAATAATCTTAAGTTGAGCTTATTCTATGTAACTTCTCAACCTAATTTGTTCTCCCTCGTTAATGAAAACCAGCTAAGTTCTGTTGAAGTCAAGACCATTGGATTGTACCTTTTCATCCAATTCACCTCTAATACCATGTCACATCCTCTCAACTTGATCAATCTCACATCTTGTTGCAACTTAACCCTTTTGCAGATCCATGACAAGTTAGGACAAGGACGGAGCCAGGAAATTTTCGTCGGGTGGGCTGAGAATTTTTTTTTTCAATGTTATTTATACGACATAATTTTCTGTAAACGACAAATTTATTTATACTTTATGACGTATTTTCTTACTTCTCGTACCACACTACAAACGTTAACTCCGGTGTCAATTCATTGGATCTAACGTTACTCACAAGTGACATTTCTGTAACTATAATGTCACTATCATCACCGACGCTATTTTTTAAGCGCCAGGTACCACTCACATTATTTTCATAAAAAATAATCGTGGTGCTTGAAGTAATGTTTTGAGTGTTTGAAATAATCGTGGGGTCGGAAATAAACGTGTGATGTCAATGGAATCGTTTTTTTGTTATGACATATACTTTTAGTGGCTCATGTTTGGTGGGCTGTAAGGCTAATTATCTAGTAGGTTGATGACTTAGTGAGCTAGACATACATACTATATAGAAAAAAATAAAAAGGGCTGGGTGGGCTTAGCCCCCTCAGCCCCTAAGTAAGCTCCGTCCTTGAGTTAGGACACTTAAACTCAGTCATCATTTTGTTTCCATCTAGGCATCTACTACCGTGATTAACATAGGGTGAGTCGGTTATGTCACACACTGCGCCTCCTTGGCAACTTGTTAGTCTAAGAAAGTGTGAGATGCACCACTGTCTATGAGGATTGTATTTGCATCATCTTGACTACCTTCACAGTTGATTCCATCATCATACATCAAATAACGATTCAAATTATACTAAGAAAGTGCACTCAATGTGTCCTCTAAGTTGCATGCATCCATGCATGTTGTGTAGTAATTAGCATAAAGTATGTGTTTTTTTTTAATGTGAATGGATTTGTGTCAATTTTGTGTAATATCTTACTTTATGTTATTGAAAACTGAATGTGAATGTTGTGTTACCTTTTAAAAAAAGAAAGGAAGAATGTTGTATTAGGCTGCAATCGTAACAACTGCACCAATGCTTCATCTTATATATAGGCTATGTAAAATTAAAATTACCAATTGAAATTGAGTAAAAACAGCTTTGTAAAATCTTAATGAAAAGTTGCAAGAAAATATAGGCTTTAAAATGTGAATTTTGAACATGTGTCTATAATGATACACATAAGATATACATGTATATATGTATACATTGAATAAAATAACAATGACATACCATTCATGCAATTTTTGGTTGGTGCAAAATATTTTTTTCCTTTGTCTTCCATATATATATATTTTTTGTTTCTTTGAACACCAGTTTATTGTTGTATGATGAATATTTACCGAAACTTTTGGTATGAGCATGATTTTTTTTGGTCGGGAACAATAGAGTAGTTTATGATGTTTATTTTTATTTTTGATTAATGAATTATTGTTGGGAACTTTTAGTATGAGCATGGATTTTTTGTTGGGAAGTATGAAGTAGTTTAGGTGAAATTATGTAATGCTATATGTTTTGTTACTATATCATAATGTATTTATAATATTTTATTACTATTTTTTATGCTTCATTTTCGGTTTTGGTTACCTATATGAATGGATTTTTTTAATGCTGAAGTTTATCCTCTTCGTTTGTATTTATTATTATTATTACTATTATTATTATTATTTCTTTCATGACAAGAGTACGTGTTTGGATTAACTTATTTCTTTCTAAATTTTTTTTATTTATTAATTTCACGGTAGTACCCTAAAAAAAGAAAAATCACGGTAGTTTTTTTTTTTTTTTTTGGTTGCTAACTAAGCTTACGTTGTTAGCTTTTTTTACAACTTGGGTGATGATAGGATGTGTAGTACTATTAGGTATGGATTCTTTTAATTTTTTGTGTTTATCTTGATTATTATTATTATTATTATTATTATTATTATTATTATGCAGAGAAACACTTTTGAGGGAAAACACCCGAGGAAGAAACACTTACGTGAAAAACTCCGCTTTTTTTTAATATAGTTTGTGTATTTATTATTATTATTATTATTATATTATGATTATGATATATAAAATTTAAAAAAAAAAAACAAGAAAAAGGGAGGAAATTTTTTTATTTTTTATTTTAGGTTTTTTTTTTTTGTGTAATGAAAATTCATGTGGACATACCATGTAGGTAATTTGATAGGAGTACCGTGATTTTGCATTTTTCATGAAGTATATAATGCACCTTTGAAGGCGTCCGGTCCCTCTTATCAATTCTTACCCAACCTCAAAGCCTCATCTCCTATGACTTCCCTGACCGTTAGGATCCTACAACCCTCCCACTACACAGTACACATCCCACACCGGGGCATCTCTTCATGTTATCAACGGTTTGCTGCACTCATATGAAATTATGATAATAGAGGATAACACAGATCTTCCAATATCTCATAGACTCATACTGGTTCTACTTTTCTGTTTACTCCAATAAAGGATTTTCAATTGTGTGATGTTTTTTTGTGTCTCTAACCAGTCTAAAAATTTAAAGTCCAATTGTCCACTTTCAATTTTGTCAATAAAACAACTACATAGATTCAACATCATCGTTTGGGTCATCCAGCCACCTGCATCCTAGTCAAGCACAATGTCATCTAACCTTAATCTAGACAAAACTTCTCCATTCACAAGCATCCTAAGACCATGTTTGACTTCTGATACTCCATGTTCCAAAACAGCACAAACCGGATAAATATAATAAAAATCAAGGGGGCCGTTTTATTCACACTTGATACGAATGATTTACAACCGTATTTATAGGGTATTCTAACTAGGGTTGTGGGTATAATCGTACATACTATAATTACACACATATAATTACAATAATACTCTAATACCACCCCTCAAGTTGGGCGAGGAAAACCCTAGACCTAACTAAAAACGCGTTGATGAATAAAATCCGGCCGAGGAAGAGATTTGGTGAGACAATCCGCAAGCCGATCTCGAGCATTTATACGAGCAACACGTAGTAGCCCACGTTGCACTTGGTCACGAATAAAATGATAGTCAATGGCAACGTGCTTCATGCGAGAGTGGAAAACAGATTATGACAAAACACCGTGTAAAGCACTTGGCCAAGGTTGTCACAACGTGCTTCATGCGAGATGACCGGAGCCGAAGTGAGCCGAAGAAACACCTAGATCACGAAGAACAAAAGTTACCCAATTAAGCTCTGCAGTAGTCGAGGCTACAGATCGATATTCCGCCTCAGTAGATGAACGAGCAACAGTGGACTGCTTTTTGGAGCTCCAGGAGACGGCATTCTTACCAAGATAAACAACATAAGCGCCAGTGGAAGAATAATCATCTTTGTTACCCCCCCCAATCAGCATCAGAAAAGGCATGAAGGACCAGAGGGGAGTCACGATATAATTGGAGGCCAAGATCCACTGTTCCAGCAAGATACCGAAGCATACGTTTTGCATAAGTCCAATGTAAGTCGGTAGGCGCATGCATAAATTGAGAGAGTTTATTGACAAGCCGAAGGCAAGATCAGGCCGTGTAAAAAGCAGATACTGTAGGCTGCCAATAACCATCCGATATTCAGAAGCATCGGTCAGAGGTGTGCCTGACTTGAGAGTAAGACCAGAGAGATCCGCAGGCAAGGGAGTAGCGACAGAATTTGCATTATGCATATTAAGACGAGTCAACAACTCTGTAGCATACCTCTTTTGAGACAAAATACAGCCACTAGGATTGTAAATAATCTCAACACCAAGAAAGTATGATAGTAGTCCCAGTGTCCTTAAGAGCAAAACGACATCCCAAACGAGAAATAAACGTCTCAAGAGCCCGAGAGTCATTTCCCGTAATAATGATATCATCGACATAGACCAATAGATAAATAATAATACCACCAAGATGATAAATAAATAAGGAAGAGTCGATTCCGCATTCTTGAACCGACCGGTGATAAGAAAACCCTTGAGCTCCTCATACCAAGCACGAGGAGCCCGCTTCACCCATAAATCGCCTTACGCAGCTTTACACACACGGGTAGGATGAGTAGTACTAATAAAACCCGCAGTCCGAGCTAAGTAAACATCCTCGATAAGTGTCCCCGTAAAAATGCATTATTAATATCCAAATATCGCAAGGACCACCCCCGCGAGAGAGCAAGTGTCGAACAATGCGCACAAGCAGGTGGGTTTAACCACCGGACCGAAAGTCTCATAATAATCGATGCCGTGCCGTCGAGCAAATCCCTTGGCCACAAGGCGAGCTTTGTGGCGATCAATGGAACCATCCGAATGACGCTTAAGCCGAAAGATCCACTTAGAACCGATGACATTATAGTTAGGATGAGAGGGAACAAGTTCCCACGTGTCATTGCGAAAAAGTGCATCATATTCCTCCCGCATGGCGTACTTCCAAAGAGGATTTTGGAGGGCTTGAGTGACCGTGGTGGGTTCAATGTCGGAGGAAGAGTGAAGATGAGTGTGGAGATTGAGCTTCGGATGGGCTTGCGAATGTTGTTTTGAGCACGAGTGCGCATAGGATGAGTAGTGGTAGTGGCGGAGAAGGAGGAGGTGGTGGAGAGGGGGAGGTGGAGGTGAAGGGGTTGGAGAGGTTGTTGTGGAGGTGGAAGGAGAAGACGTTGTGGAGGTGGCAGGGGAAGGAAGAACCGGAAAATGAACGGGAGGAGGAGTAGAAGCCACTCCGAGACAGTGACAAAGGAGAAGAAGAGGAAGACGGGACGTGAGTAGCAAAAGGAAAAATGGATTCCACAAATTTGACATGTCTAGAGACATGAGACGAGACTCGTTGATGTCATAGCAAGAATAGGCGTGCCGGTTGAGAGCATATCCAAGGAACACACAAGGTTTGGAGCGAGGTTGGAGTTTATGGGTAGTGTAGGGGACGAAGCCAAGGATAGCGAGACACCCAAAAACACGAAGTTTGGAGTAATTGGGAGGAGTGTTGAAGATGGACTCATAAGGAGATTTTAGGTGAAGTGTAGGGGTAGGCATGCGATTGATAAGGTAAACGGCAAGTGGAGAACGCAAAGTGGCCAATATGAGGTAGGAATGAGGCGTGGGAAAGTAAGGCAAGGCCGGTTTCAACAATATGCATGTGACGGCGTTCGTAGATGCCATTATGTTCCGGGTTGAGGTGGGGTAGTGTAAAATGAAATGCCATTAATGGAAAAATAATCACGTAACGAGATAAATTCCCCACCATTGTCCGAGTAGAGGGTTGTAATAGGTTGATTAAAGTATTTTTCAACAATAGGGCGGAAGCGAGTAAAAGTAGAATGAACATCGGATTTACGAGCTAAGGATAAAACCAAACATAGCGAGTGAAGTGATCAACAAAAATAACATAATATTTGAATCCATCAATAGACATAACAGACTAGTCCATACATCAGAGAAAATAACTTCAAGTGGTCTAGACGAACGTAAAGTAGATGGGCCAAAAGACAGTTTATGACTCTTATTTTCTAAACACGCCGAACAATGCGTAAACGTAGAAGTACTGGAAAGTAAATTATTGTTCTTAATAATACTAGATAAAATTGGAAATGCGGGATGTCCTAGACGATGGTGCCAATCGTGGGACGTAGCTTTATTGGTTGCAAACGCGACAAGGGGAGGAGTGGGCCACTCGTACAAGCCATTTCTAACTGGACCACGGAGGATGGGTTGATTCTTCTGAAGGTCCTTCACAACAAATTCAAAAGGTAAGAATTCGATGGAAAGATTATGAGATTTACATAATTGGGAAATGGAGATTAAATTTCGAGACATGCTAGGAACACATAGGACATTTTTTAAGGAAATTGATTGATCAGGGGAAATAGAATGGAAGAACTACCAAGATGAGTAATATTAAGACACGTACCATCACCAACCATAATGTCATCGGCTCCAACAGTAAGGAGCGTGAAGAGAAAGATTCTGAAGATCCGTAGTGACGTGGTGTGATGCCCCACTATCAAGTAACCAATTCGAAGTAGTCAATTCGGGTTGAGCCGGGAATGATGAAGCAGCCATATTTGCTTGCGCCCTTTGTGGCCGAAAATTAGAGCGGCCGCCCGCAATTGCGGACAAAAACGTGCGTAATGACCTTGTATAGAACAAAGCCGGCACTTACCCCGATAAGGACGACGAGGTTGATTCGAGTTTGAACTGAACCGGGCTGAATTGCTGTTTGACCGATTGGTGGGGTCATACGTAGATTGCTGAGGCTGAGGATAATTTCCAAAAGAGGGCTGTTGTTGATACATAGACGGAGCCCGCCAATTTTGCTGCTGTGAGAACGATGGAGGTGGCGGCTGATGGGAGAAGCGCTGCTGCTGCTGAAAGGATGACGGCGGTGGCCTCGTAAGCGCCGAGTGCGCCGCCGGAGAGGAGTTTAAGAATGACGGAGCCGCCCGAATCCGAAAGTTTAGCAATTTCTCATGAAGTTCTTCAAAAGAGATAGCCGTTTCTCGTGCTTGTGGTGGCTCGGGTGAAGTCCAGGTATTCAGGCCCGATGTTTCCGAGTACGATGTCGAGAAAATCATCGTGATCCATCGGAGAGCCAAGCAACGACAAAAGGTCGGATTGTTGCTTCATGAAATATAAGTAATCGTGGATGGACTGAGTGCCACGGTGATGTGCTCTCATGGCGCCTTTGATGATTTTGACACGGCCACGAGAAGCGGTTGCATAGGTGTCGGCTAAAGCTTTCCAAAGATTCGGCAAAACCGTCTTCTTCCCATACAGAAGAGTGGCTACCTCCGGTGAAAGGGAAGAGATCAAAAATTTTTGATTAAGCAATCCTGTCGATACCATAAGGAGTATGCGGGGTTGGGTTTGGAGTTGTTGCCGTCAACAATGGTGGCCACCGGTGCTGTGATCGTGCCGTCGACGTAGCCAAACAATTCGTAACCGGTAAGGAGCGATTCGAGTTGCATATGCCAAATATTGTAATTTGTGGGGGTGAGTTTAATTGGTGTTTGGGTGGAGGAATTGAACACAATTGGGGCTGAATCAGCCATGAGTGCCGGTGAGAAGCTTTGGAGAAGAAGGGGAGGAGCTTGTAGGAGACGAACAGAGTTGTGATGAGCGGCGGAAAAAAAAATTTAGGTTATCGGATCGGATGCTCTGATACCATAACAGAATATAATAAACAGTGGGTGTTTTATTCACACTTGATACGAATGATTTACAACTGTATTTATAGGGTATTCTAACTAGGGTTAGGGGTATAACTGTACATACTATAATTACACACATATAATTACAATAATACTCTAATACCGGATATATATGAACTCCACGCACCCTTCGTTTCAGTTCTTCATAAGCTTCATCAGCACCGGCCTCGTCTATTTTATTTGCTACCACTAACGAAGGCCGTTTTGATAACCCCTCGCGGTAAAACTCAAGCTCCAAAACCAACTCGTGTAGTTGTTTCCAAGGTGGAATACCTCGTCTCCCATCAATATCTCTGCGACCAAGTCAACTACATACGCAAGCACTTTTTTGCGTTCTATATGACGTAGAAAATCATGTCCAAGCCCTCGATTATCATGTGCTCCGCTTATAAGCCCCGGGATGTCGCCCACCGTTATAGAGAAATCCTCATAACTTACGTTTCCTAGATTAGGTCTTAATGTGGTGAATGCATAATCGCCTATTGTAGGTCTAGCCCTTGACATAGCTCCAAGAAGAGTGCTTTTGCCTGCATTTGGCATTCCTACAAGGCCGACGTCTGCAATACTCTTTAGCTCTAACACAAGAATTACCTCAGAACCAGGCATCCCGATCCTATGCGCATGCTTCTCACCATCATCATTACCATCATCATCATTACCATCATCATCATCATCTACTTTAGCATCAACGTCGTTATGTTTTCTTGTGAATGGTTTCGTAGTTGAAATATTGCCAAAGCCTCCATCACCTCCATAAGCTATAACTAATTGCTGACCAGTTCGGTTAATTCAGCAACATTATACTGCACCGATGATGCATCCGTTTCATAACCTTTTTCATGTTCCTCTCCAGGAAAAACATCTTCATGTTCTTCTTCGATACCGGAGCCATGATCTTCCGTTCTACTAGTAAATGAAGCATAAGAAAGATGTTGCTGAGTCGTTTTTGCTGGTGGTATTTTGTCTTCAGTACTAACCGGAGAAGCCGAGCTATTCCTTGAATTGATTGTTTCGGTTAACATTTCTCTACTTCGGTTGAGCGTTTCAGAAGAATCATCCATAGGAGAATTAGGTATATCCCAGGGATCTAAAGCTTCGGAAACATGCTTCTCAACTGCGGAAGGGAGTTGTACCTCATTTAGGTGGATAATGAGGTAGGGTGTGGTGGGATAGGGCTACCCTACCCACCTAACTCTACCCTTTCCACCTTATGCACCATACCCTACTCTACTTCATCCCACCCTATCCAACCTTAATCCACTACATTGCCCTTCATAACTCAATGTGTCGCATTTTATATAATTCGTTTAATTCCATTCTTTCATATTTCAACTGCAGTAAGGGAATGATTTTATTTTATTCGATTCATCCGTAACAAGCATGTTATAAAGAGAACAATTTACATGCAAGAAGTTTTGCCTATGCCAAAATTTATGTTCACTGAAGATTCTTACTGCTGAAACGCACATGACATAATATTGAGAGTAGTGGAGGTTTGTTAGGCACGATATTATATGTCAGGGTATATCAGTATATTTAGATTTTTCTATTTTTATTTTTTATTTGGTAACGATGGTGACGTTGAAGGTTGTATGTAAGGCAAACGGAATAATAAAAATTATTATTCCGACAACTAGTTTTCCGACAACTAGGTTTGTTTTTTTTCACGGTCCGTGCATCCCACGTGGGAACTGGGATCCTGCTGTGCAAAATTGTGTATGTAGGTTTTTTTTTGTTTTTTTTTTTATATTTTACTTCGAGCTGGAAATTCTAAACGTGTCTTCATTGCGTCTTGGGTCTGGATCGTCTGCTGTATTAAGTTTGCCGTGAATTTTGTTGTATTGCACCAGATGCCGACACGTGTACAGAATGGATCCAGACCGTCAATTTTTTTTCTTACACGACTTGAGAGAAACGACGTTTTTCATCGCTAATTCTTCGATGCATTTCAATTTTTTCAACCCTTTACCTGCCAAAACATCTGTCTCTTGTTCTTCATCGCAAATTCTTCATCTCCATTCACAAATTGCAGCTGTTCGGGCAAGATACTGTCAAGTCATATGAATTTTCGCAGCAAAATGATGCTCATCGTCCCGCTCTGTATCTCGGGCTGAATTCACAATCTTTCACCATGATTTTGAACTGAAAACGAAGAAAACTATGCAATGGGTAAGCTTTGTTAATGGATTTTGATTGTTTATGTAACTTCGTAAATTTAGGGTTATTGTAGCCTTTATTTGTTAATTTAAGGTGAAGTTGTGAATTTATGGTTTATTGGTGAAAACGGGTAATTTTGAATTTAGGGTTATTAGTTGTGTATTTGTTATTTTGTAGGGTTTATTGGTTGGTTTTGTGTATAAACGTAGTTTTTTTATTTGGCATTCCTGTAGAACCAAATACAGGGCCTTTATCTGCATAAATCTTTCTTCATCTTGTCTTGATGCTTCAGAAGGGCTTGTTGCTTATCAGGTAGTATATGATACACTTATATGCACGGACTATATGTCGTTTTTTCTTCTAATTTTGTATGGTATAGTTCTTGTTGAATAATTATTTTTCCTCTACTTCTTAGGGGGCACCAGGAGCATATAGTGAAGCCGCTGCACTCAAAGCATACCCTAAGTGTGGGCCTGTCCCTTGTGACCATTTTGAGGCCGCATTTAAGGTTGTACAAAACAATCATTGTCTTCTCTGTAAAGCTTTCCATTCTGTATGGTTTTCATGGGAAATAATTTCTTATGGTCTTATACCATCAGGATGTTGAACTACGGTTAGTCGACAAAGCGGTACTCCCCATTGAAAATTCTGTCGGCGGGAGTATTCACCGGAACTATGACTTACTCCTTTTCGTTGGTTGAGCTTCGAGGAATCCATTGATGATGATGATAGTTGAGATGCCAAGATCAAATCACATATAAACATTCTTTGACCTTGCGATGTAATGAATGTTTAGATCATTCACATAGACATGAGTTCTTTTCTTAACGCTAGTTGCTGGGATTTTCTTTTTGAGATTGTAGGAAATGTGTTGTTGGTCCCTTGAAAAGGCTTTGGTTAAGTTTAGAGGGGGGGGGGGGGGTGAATAAACTTAACACTTAAAACTTTGGAGTTAACAAATTTCGCAACTTCGGCGGCTGCGATACTTCGAGTCTGTTGAGACTTCGCAGCTCCGTCGATAAACGTAGTCTACGATAGTTGAGGTTGCTGAATTTGTGCAAATGGAATAATATCAAAATTAAGCCTTAATACTTGTTGTTAAATATGATACTAAGTATTAGATACTCGGTAGTGCAAGTGTGTGATTTCGGTTGCTAGATTCGGTAGGTTGATGTGTAAAATAAACTAAGTGCGAATGTAAATGCCGAAAGTAAATAGCCGATTTTATAGTGGTTCCGGGTGGTATAATCCTTCCCCGTCGGTCCACTCTTCTCCCGTGATGTTGGAGGAAATTCACTAGAGATCTTTGATGTAGCTTTTACAAAGATTCCCAAGGTTGCTTGTCCTTCACCAATAACTATGGCTTCACAACCGAAAACTCGGGAACGGTAGGATTGCCGCTCCCGAGTCTTCCACTTGGTCCTTGAAGGGTAGGATTGCCTCTTCACCACTCCACCACAAACAACAAGTCTTTCACACCCAACAGATGCTTCACTGTCTTCAGCAGGTTCTTTATAAAATAAAGATTGAATCAAATAAATGATTCAGTTGCAGCAGCTTGATTAGGATGATATAATCATCAGCTTGCAGTCTTCAAGTGTGTAATATTGATGTTGCTTGAATACAGAATGCACTTGAAGAAATTATCTAGATCACCAGCTTTAAGCTCAGTAAGTTCAGCAGGGTGTTTTTCAGCTCAGTAATATCTCTTCAAAGTTTGTTAATTTTTATCATCTTGTTTCTGAGTTGAAAGTCCTCTATTTATAGGCAAGAATGCATGTGACTTGTATTTGAAATTCAAATGTAACCGTTCCTTGTTTTTGTCCCATCTGATTTGCATTCTGTCACTATTCATAGGACCGACACCTTGTCGAAATTCCTTTTTGACAAGGTGCGATCATCCACCCTTTGACTTGTGTCCATTGGATAAAGTCCCGAATCATCCCAACGTTCTTTTAATCCTAACCACCGATTTGTTTGATCAAATCGAGGTAGTTGGCTGTCCTTATCCATGTAATCTTCCAATATAATCTTGAATTAATCGAGGTATCTATCGCGGAGTTCATCGATCTGTGAAGTACCTATCGATCTATTTGAACAACAATTTGCTTGTGTATAAAATATAATGCAAATTGATTTCTTTTATCTAACTTTTGTTTGTAAGTTAGATTACACCTTTTTAAATATAACCAAGTTCCAAACTTCATCCAACTTATGGAACTTAGACCTTCTACACAAGGTATATGTAATCAGTTTAGGTCATCACAGACTTGCCTAAATTATGATTCCATATCCTTGACTTTAATTACTAAGTTTGATCCCTTAGCCTTCTGTAACTGAGTTTGAGCCCTCAGCCTTCGTCTTCAGTCTTCAGTCTTCAGCAGATTCCTGACTAGTCTACTGACCTATCTACCCTACTGACCTAGACTAGTCTGCTGACAGAAGTCAGCTGACCATTACAGTGCTTGTTTGATCAAATCTATTTATGAATCAAACTCTAATAAACCTATACATTTGATCTAGACATCTTTTTGCCTTTGCACTATAACAGTTAGTCTGGTACTCATCATCAAAACTAAGAAATAAGTCCAACAATTTCCCCCTTTTTGGTGATGATGCCACTACCCTCACCGAATCAGCAAAGCAAAAAGATTAAGACAAAAACAGAACAAGTTTCAGACAATTCTCATTAAAAACATTTGTTCATAGTTATGACAAACTAGATGCAGCAAAGATAAAGTATTATGCTGATCTATTGTCTCTTTTCTCTTTCTTGTCTAGCCTTCTCAGCTTGCTCTTGATAGGCTCTGATTTGTTCTATCATATCCCTCATCCACTCATTTTCAATCAAAGTAAAATCAATGTAGGGATTAACTTGTTTCCACCGCTTCCATGCTTCGGGCAGGGATAAGATTAATATCATTCACTCGAATCCAAACTTCATGTACAGCTTCCTTGAATTTATCAAGTGAGTCCTTTGCTTTTGTGATAGGCAAGATCCTATCACCTCTCGCCACTTCTTCCACCTCTTCCACCTCTCGCCTCCTCTCGTAAGTGGCCCTTAAGGCTCGACTCTTGCTTCCCAAAATTTCAATGCCAAGAAAGAGTTTAGACCTTCATGATATCCCATGTCATGATAAGGTCTCCTTCTGTTATAGTATTCTTTCTTGTATTGTCTAAGGAGATCATCAGTAAGTTGAACTCGCGCAGTGCGGTTGCACCGAGAGCATTAATCTCATCCTCCTATCTTTTCTTTGCAAAGAGTCTTGCAGCCTCTTTTGCTGCAGCTGATTGGCCCTATTCCCCCTTAGTGACATCATTAACAAAACGGGACATTAGGCCATGAATACCCTCCTGTGAGATTACCACTCTATTCAATTGACCTTTCATAATTTCAGTTCTTGTATAAATTGCAGTAATCCTTGATTGCAAGGTCTCCTCCAGTAGATTGATCCTTTCGGTAAGTTTAGGATCGGGCATAGCAGTTGTTGTGCGGCGCGAGCTCGGTAGGCTCGGGTGTAGCGACAAGGTTGTCAAGTTTCGATGGATGGAAATAAGTTGGTCTTTCGAAACTTATCTTTCAAAGTATTCCCTTGCTTGATTCCCTTTACATCCAAGATCATATCATTGACAACATTTTGAGTGGATGCAAAATTTGAAGCAACCGTATCGCAGATTGTCCGTTTTCATTTATCGTGTTCATCGCTTCTTCAAATCTCTCGTTCTTGTTCGTCCCGAGTTGAGTTCTTAACTGTTGCATATCATTTCTGACAGTTCTTAACTCATTCAAAACTTCAACTGGCACTCCACTAGTCATTCTTCCACCAGTAGTTTCATCAGCAGGCTCCTCCACATTATATTGTGGCCTCTGATTGCTCATAACCATTGCCCAACTCCTATCCAGTCCAGCAGGGTTAGGTCCTTCATATTCCTCCAGAATAGGATCAATGGCAGGTTCCTCAAAAATAGGTACAAATGCCTGCGGGGGATTAACATCAATATTTTCTTCTTCAGGCATCTGAAATTCCTTATCACTAAAGTCATAGTCCAGCAGCTGCTCATCCTCATTAACAGCAGTCTGCTGACCATCTTTCCCTTCAGTGGTCTTGTCTTCAGTAGGCTCCACTACGGCGCCTCTTCAAAGAACGGGGGTTTCCTCCAAACCCAAAGTTTGTTCCAACCTTTGTCCAGTGTCTTGTTTGAGACTCGCGACTGTACCTCCCGTTCCAACCTTTGTGCGGTGTCTTGTTTGTGGCCCAACACAACTCCGTACCTCCTCTTCAACTCTCTGTGGATTGAATATAGCCTCATTATCCACTTGGAATCCTTCTGCATGACCAATCTTGTGCAGGATGATGGCAGATTTAGTGAGAGTGCCCTCAAAGTCAAATTCATCTTGATATTCAATAGATTCTTCTGAGCTGGCACTAGGTTCACTGAAATCAGTAACATTTTCTTCATCCAAATCCTCACTCTGTTCGAGTTCGGTTGTGCGGTAGGCTCTACAACATGGAATGTAGAAGGTTCATCACCAAATATCCCGCACTCGGATTAATTCCTTCATTGATCAATGCTTCCAGATCATCCATGGTGAGATCCTGTAGATCCTCATCCATCTCTCTAGTCTGCTGGCCCTCAGCAGACTTACCGCGATCGGTGGACCGTGTACGGTGGTTCTATGATTACTGCAGTCCCACTGGTTCCTCTTGGTCCAGAGGGGAAATCTCCTCTAGAATCTGATGATGAGGAAGAGTCATCATTGTCATCTCTTGGATCCCTAAACTTGATACCCTCCTCCTTCTGTTGCTCATCAAATAAGTCCATCAGTCTGGATTGCAGCAGAGTGGTATCAACTAGGTCCAACAAATTCTCTACTCCCAACTTGTTAAAAGCCCATTCTTCAAAATCTGTCATAGGTTCAGCAGCTGGCTTTTGTCTCTTGTAGAAACCAAACTTCCATTGAAAATAGTCAGCAATTTGCTGAATTTTGGGATCTACATACTCTTCAGTTTTCTTTCTTTCTTTCACATGCCTTTCAAAGGGCATGAAAGATCTCCTGGGAGCAACTCCAGTACCTTGTTGACCTCCAAAGGTTCCAACAAGTAGGTTCATGGTTTCTTCAACAGATGTTTGAAAGTCAGTAGGTTGCTGAGATTGTAAGTTTGTGCCTACTACTTCCATCTGTACAACACTTGATTCCCCCTGACTTACATGCTCATCAACAGGGTTAGCGGCAGACTTCTCTTCCCCCTGAGTTCTTGCAACAATTGCAGGGTCTTCAACCAACTCTTCAATTACCACAGCAGGTTCAGGTTCAGTGGTTTGCTGTGGGTCTTCGCAGATACTACGGCGGGCTCGGGGTCGGTAGACTCGCCGTATATCTTCAACGTATTGCTCAACAACAACTCCGTCCAAAGATCGGTAGACTTGACAACCTCTTCAGGTGAGGAGTCAGTAATCTCCACATGCTTGATTATGGTCAAGGGCTCAGCCTCAATAGCCTCTTCTTCCTCTTCTACTGATGCCTCTTCTTGGGCTCTTTGTGCCTCCAAGCTTTTCAGTTCTTTCCCTTTTCCATGTTTCTGTTTATGTATAATTTCTTTTCTCCCCTTGGAAAGGGGTTCATCATCTTTTTCAGTCACAACGGACTACCTCTTTCTACTGGCTTCCTTCTGTTGTTCCCTCAAGATTTCAACAACTATTTTTCTTGCAGCAACAGCAGGGTCAGTAACCTCCACTGAACCCTCAGCAGACTCAGCAGTCTGTGCTTTGTTTGCTTCCTTGTTTTCTTTGAAGGCTTTAATACTTTAGTTATCTTCCTTGTATCTCCACCCTTTCTTTTCTCAGCAGCTTTCTTTGGTGCAGCAAGTTTAACAGATTTCTTTTTAGGTTGCTTGACCTGCTCACCACCAGCATCACCATCATCTCCACCATTATCATCATCAGCAGCTTCTCCAACAACCTCTTCATCATCATCTAGACCAGGAATAGCATAATCAATTTCCTTCTTGTATCTAGACTGATTGATCTTCTCTGGTTCAAGATCAGGAACTTCCAAATGATTCAGCAGGGTCTGAACCATTAATCCTAAGGGCAAAGCCTTGGATTTTCTCTTTCCTTCTTTTTCCTCCTTGGCTACTTTCTTCATATAGTGAATGAAGTAACCAGCCCAGTTAAACTTCATGCTCCTGCAGATGATTATCATCAGCTCTATCTTGGGTCCAGATAGAGTGTCCATACTTCCAACCAATCCAAGTATGTTTTTAGCAATGAGTTTGCTCAACAGACTGTACTCATTTCCAATATGTCTGCAATTGATCCCTGGAACGGATTTGGTGGCTGCATTTGTTTTGATTTGATCAACAAATGCCATCTTGTCCAATCCCATTGCTTCAGGATTTACTGGACCATCTATTACTTCCTCAAATCCAAATACTTCCCTCAGTAGACTAGAGGAAACTACAATCTCCTCAGCATTCACAGTAGTCTTGAATGCTTCAGTCCCTTCTTCCACAACCATATTCTTCCAGAAATCAATAACATTGGTGTATGAAATTGTTTCTAATATGAGATTGAGTATGTTCTCCAAGCCTGCAAATCTCCTGATTCTCCTACCAATGTTAATTGCCAAATCTGTTTTATTTGCATCCACAACAAAGCCTCTAACACTTTGGCTTGACTCGATTTGAACATCAACTTTTTCGGCCATTGTTATGAGAAAATGAGATGAAGAAGATAGATTCTCAAATCTGTGTTCACACAATGTAAAAATCGCAGTGATAAAGCAGATATGCAAGTAGAGAATTTGCTGTGTGATAGGCCTGAATATATAGACAGTGAGTGGTTGCAACTGTCATTGCACGTACATCCATGTCAACCACGATTAATCCGAATGAATGCTGGCTTGACACGTGTTCCATAACGTCTGATAACCGTTAGATCGTGTTAACTGGCGGTTATAAAGGATGAAATAAATATCCCGCCAATCGCTTTTTGACTTTAATAACTTTGACTGTGTAACGTTCCATTCAGCAGGGTAGTCCTCAGCAGGGTGGGCTCAGCAGTCTCCTGATAAGGGTGCTTCAGCAGCCTGCTGACATAAGTACTCTGCTGATCCTTGTTTTCTTCTTGTTTTGTTCAATTGATAATACAAGATAAAGTTTAATACCAATGACTGATCTGTCAAGTGAGCTCACCCAACATGACAAAGACCAATCCCCTTGGCAACCTCATTTGCTCAATTGTCCAAACATAAGTACATGGAATTGTTGATACCAATGACTAATCTGCTAAGTGAGCTCACCCAACATAGCAAAGACTAATCCCCTTGGTGAATTCCGGTACATTGCTGAATATCAGTCAACTTTGATAATTCCAAGTTCAGTCCTTAATTTGGCAAATCTTTCACTATCAAGTGGTTTAGTGAAAATATCAGCAAGTTGATCTTCAGTAGGGATGTATAGAACCACCACATCTTTCTTTTCAACATAATCTCTTATAAAGTGATGTCTCACATCAATGTGCTTGGTTCTTGAGTGCAAAACAGGATTTTCTGTGATTGCAATTGCACTTGTGTTGTCACATATAATTGGAATTTCCTTTTCTTCAATTCCATAATCCCTTAATTGTTGTCTTAGCCATAATACTTGTGCACAGCAACTTCCAAAGCGACTATATACTCGGCTTCGGCGATGGAAGTTGATATAGAATTCTGTTTCTTGCTAAACCAGGAAACCAGTCTATTTCCCATTAACTGATAGGTTCCTGAGGTGCTTTTTCTATCAATCTTGCATCCAGCATAATCAGAATCTGAGTAGGATATAAATTTGAAGCTTCCTTCCTTGGAATACCATATCCCTACTCCCAAAGTCTCTTTTAGATACTTGAGAACTCTCTTGACTGCACCTAAGTGACTTTCTTTAGGTTTAGATTGAAATCTTGCACAAACAACTACAACAAAGGATATATCAGGTCTGCTGGCAGTAAGGTACAGTAGACTGCCTATCATCCTTCTGTATAAAGTCTGATCAACATCTTTGCCTTCTTTATCTTCATCCAATCTAATATTTGTACTCATAGGAGTTGAATTTTTAGTGCTGTTTTCCATACCAAACTTCTTCAGCAACTCCTTGGTATACTTAGTTTGATGAATGAAGATTCCATCTTTCATTTGTTTAACTTGCAATCCCAAGAAGTAATTCATTTCTCCCATCATACTCATTTGGAATTTGCTCTTCATTAGATTTGCAAACTTTTCACAAAGTAAATCATTTTCAGAACCAAAGATTATGTCATCAACATAAATCTGTACCAGCAGGGTGCTGTCCCCTTCACTGATTCTGAAAAGTGTCTTGTCAATGGTGCCTTTTGTAAAACCATTATCCACCAAGAATTGAGATAGAGTCTCATACCATGCTCTTGGTGCTTGTTTCAATCCATAAAGTGCTTTGTTGAGTCTATACACTTTATCTTCTTGATCTTTAACTTCAAATCCAGGAGGTTGCTGTACATACACTTCCTCCTCTAGAATGCCATTCAAAAATGCACTTTTGACATCCATTTGATATACTTTGAAGTTCTTATATGCAAGATGTGCCAAGAATAATCTGATAGCTTCCAATCTTGCAACAGGTGCATAAGTTTCATCAAAATCTATTCCTTCTGCTTGAGAATAGCCTTTTGCAACTAGTCTGGCCTTGTTCCTTACAATGGTACAAGATTCATCAAGTTTATTTCTGTATACCCATTTAGTACCAATGATATTTGCATGACTTGGCCTTTCAACTAGTGTCCAAACTTGATTTCTTTCAAATTCATTCAGTTCTTCTTGCATAGCAATTATCCAATCTGGATCTGAAATTGCTTCTTCAACAACTTTAGGTTCCATTTGAGATAGAAAACAAGTAAACATAGCTTCCAGTTGTCTTCTAGTCCTCACACCTTGCTGTACATTACCAATAACTTGTTCAGCAGGGTGATTCCTTAACCATTGTGGATTCTGGTTATTTTGATTATCAGGAACCTCATCTTCAGTAGGGTCTGCTGTAGCTTCTTCCACAGGGGGTTCAGCAGATCCTTGAACTGCTTCAGTTGTTGCATCAGTAACATTACCAACAGGGTGTTCAGCAGAGGCAATATCAGAAACTTTCAAGTCATTGAATCTTTCCAAAACTTCAACACAATCTGGATCAGTGACTTGTTGATTCTCAACAGGTTCAAAATCTTTATCTTCCATACCAGTAAACTTAGGTTCATCAAACACAACATGTATTGTTTCTTCATGTTTCAGTGACCTCTTGTTCAGCACTCTGAATGCCTTGCTGACTGAAGAATATCCCAAGAAAATTCCTTCATCTGATTTTGGTTGGAATGTTTTCAAGTGAACTTTGTGATTTAGGATAAAACACTTGCTTCCAAATGGATGGAAATAAGATATGTTAGGTTTCCTTCCATTCCAAACTTCATAAGGTGTCTTCAACAGCTTCTTGTTTACTGATGTTCTGTTTTGTGTATAGCATGCTGTATTGACTGCTTCAGCTCAATATCTTTCAGGTAGCAATGCTCCACAAATCATTGTTCTTCCTGCTTCCTTTAAAGTCCTGTTTCTTCTTTCAGCAACCCCATTTTGCTGAGGTGTACCAGCAGCAACAAGTTGATGTAGTACACCATTCTGTTCACAGTACTCTCTTATTACTTTGTTGAGAAATTCAGTACCCTGATCTGATCTTATTTTTATTACTGTCTTATTACTTTGTTGAGAAATTCAGTACACCATTCTGTTCACAGTACTCTCTTATTACTTTGTTGAGAAATTCAGTACCCTGATCTGATCTTATTTTTATTACTGTCAAACTTTTCTCATTTTGTAATCTCTTCAAAAGATTAGGCATGCTTTGGAGTGTTTCACTTTTCTTGTTCATAAAAACCACCCAAGTGTACCTTGAATAATCATCCACAACCACTAAGGTGTATTTCTTTCCAGTTACACTTGTTGGAGTTATAGGTCCAAAAAGATCCATATGCATCAGCTCCAACACTCTATTAGTTGATTGTTTAGTTTTTGACTTGAAGCTTGTCTTTATCTGTTTACCTTGCTGACATGCATCACATATAGCATCCTTTTTGAATGTGATCTCGGGTAAACCAATCACCGATTCTTCTTCACCAACTGATTAATATCATCAAAGTTTAAGTGATTTAACTTCTTGTGCCATAACCAATTGAGTTCGGACTTGGTATGCTCAATCGAGCGGTTTTCGGAACTACGGTAGACCAATCCACAACATACATGTTTTGTTGTCTTCTACCAGCAAGTACAACTTGATCACCTCTTTCACTAATGACAATACAATTGTTTTTGTCAAAAGTGACCTTGTATCCCATGTCACGAAATTGTCCGGTGCTTTCAAAATAAGTTGTAGTCCAGTCCTTCCACATATGCAACATTCTTGATTGTAAGTCCATTCCTCACAAGTGTGCCATATCCTCTTGTATATCTAGGTGTATTTTTGTTGCCAAAATTCACCCTAGGACCATCTTTTGCCACAAAGTTTGATAAACAGTGCTTATTCTTTGTCATGTGTCTGGAACATCCACTGTCAAAGTACCAGACACCCTACAAAACAAAGTTAATGCATTTTAGGTACCCAAACCTGTTTGGGTCCATAGTGGTCAGTAGTAAGCATGACTTTTGGTAAGTTTCCATAAGGTCTTCTCCTAAAAGTGTCATACTTTGGTTCATACATGTATTCCACACATCCATAAGTTCTAACAGTAGGTTGTGTAGGATTCACATATGTTTTCTGGCCTTTTGGTTTATAATGCTGTTTAAAGTGATTCTTGGTGTTAGAAGCATTTGTATAACCATTTGTTTGCTGTCTGTTAGGAATAGCCCTGTAATATGGAGTCTGCTGAGGTCTTGTGTAAGTCCTCTGCTGATCCCATTGCCTAGGTTTTACCCTAGTAGTATGGTTATACTTAATGTTTCTAGCATTAGATGCAGTAATATTCCAATCATCATCAGTAGGGAACAGTCTACCTTTCCCCCTGAGATAAGTATCCCTTGAATGATTAACATTTTTGGGTTTAGGATTCTTATCATTGGAATATTTCTGTTTCTTACCCTTCTGTGGTCCAGCAGACTTGGCAGCAGGTCTGCTATCAGCAGGCTTAGAAGGCACAACAACCCTATTTTTAGATTTACTCTTTTTGTTAGGAGCTGTTGACTTCTTTGACTTCTGATTTTGCTTCCTTGAAGCATTCTCTTTGGGTTTTACTGCCTCAGCAACCTTACTGCGAGTTGAATCTAGTGCAGGTACAAACTTAGGACCAATTCTGGTACTAGGTTCAGTGACCTTACTGGATCCACTCTTGTTAGATTGCTGAGTTCCAAATCCAAGCCTGTTCTATCCTAAAGGCTTTCCCGATTTGTATGCGGTAGTGGAACAAGATGGTTCGGCGATTCGAGGGCTGTGGATGTTCGACGGACTTATACCGATTCTCGTCCAACATCTTTTTCCATACATTTGAGAACCCTTAATTCAAATTTTCAATCTTCCAACTTCCAATTCAAGAGCTTCTTTTTCACCTTCACAATCTCATAACCAGATTGTATTATCCTCGATTGATTAAGGATGGCATCCAAAGTCTCATTGTTGTCGAGTTTCTAGGATTTGAACCACAAGTTGATTCACAATCACTTCCAAAGGAGTGTTGATAGATACGGTGTTGTATACCTCCTCGCCATCCATATTGGCCATCAAAGCATAATCTTCCATATCGGCAACCGGTCTTTGTGTCATCCGATTCATTTCCCTTTTCGATTCCACTTCATACCCCGATTCATCTTCAAAGAACCATAGCCTTCTTGCCATATCTTCTTTGTTGACTCTTGGTCTTCAGTAGGTCTGGACAATCAGGTCTAAAGTGTCCAGGCTTCTTGCAGTTGAAGCAAAGATAATCAGGTTCCTTGCTTTGTTATAACTCAGGACATTCAGGTTTGAAGTGTCCTGATTTCTTGCAATGAAAGCACAAATAGTCATTATCTTTCTTTGACTCCTCTTTCTTTCTCTCAGTAGGCCTCTTTGTGAAATTTCTTGCAGGGGCCTTTCCAGTCTTCATCATTCTGATTTTCTTGCTCAGTAGTGCAATCTGTTCTTGCATTTCATCCAGCAGATCATCTTGTCCTCCTGATGTTTCTTCTTGATGTGAAGCAGCCAATGCAGTGGTCTTTGGCTCTTCCTTTTCAGTCTCAGGTACAAGCTTTTTGCTAAATTCATAAGCCTTGAGATCTGAAAACAACTTGAAGGTGTCTTCTTCATGCAGCTTTCTCATTTCTTCTATTGCAGTCACCTTCATTTTCCAAACATCTTTTGCAGGTAGAGCCTCCAAGATTTTGGTGTTTATTTCTTCTTTTGAATAACTTACACTCAAATAGGGGTAAGTTCATCCAGATTGCATTGAATCTTGATTCCATTTGCTCAATGGTTTCATTTGGCGATCTTGAACTTTTGGAACCTCTTTCGCCCACACCGATTTTATTCTTCTTTATTGCATCGGTGCCTTCACGGATCAAATGTATCTTGTCCCAAAGTTCCTTTGCGCTTTGCAATCTTTAACCTTCATGTACATATTGCTATCCAAAGTTCTATAAATGATATCAATAGCAATGTTGTTGAGGTTTGCTTTTTTCTCGTCTTCTCGCATTCCATTCTCTTTTTGGTTTAGGAATGTACTCGGTTGTATCACCCACTTATTCGCCTTGGTAATCTCCAGGTGGTCCATCGGTTAGTACATCCATCATCTCATCATGAGTTGCGGCAAGGTATGCCTCGCATTCGACGTTTATACTCATCAAATCTATCAAGAGAACACATCAGCATAGTTCTAGCATACTGGGTGTTGTCCATGATGCAAGTCTTTGAAAATCAGTAACTTGAAATAAAGTTTCAAAGAATTTTCACAAGCACAATGTCACGGATTTTATCTATGCAAAACAAACAAGTAATAAATTTATAATCCGGTTAACCCCAAGTATAAGGATCGTAGTACTAGTGGTTAATGCCGGGTCGATCTTACGGGGAACGAGACGAATGCAAATCCTAGTTTTTTGCCTAACTAAACTATGTCACGGAAAACTAAACTAAACAGTGATTAAACAAAACTAACTGAACATATATGCTGAATATAAACTAGACAGAGGACGGAATCCAAAGCTAGGAAAGATTGGTTGCGAACAGATTAATCTAAAGGTGCAATAAGAAAAATAAACTAACTAAACAGTTCAAGTTTCAAGGATTAAATCAAATTTAAAACGGACAAACGAGTATTGATCCACCCATCCAACGAAACACTAATCTCTCATCCCGATTATGTTGCAGTTTTTTATCAAGTTGTGGTTCATCTTACCAAAGGTATGAATCCTACTTTCGTAGATGATTCGCCTATTAATTTCTATCTTTCGATTTACGGAAATTAACGCGTCATAACATGAACAAAGATGTAAACTTTAACGTTTTAACCTAGACGTTCGACCTATCAACTTTCGTTTGACATAAATTAAAGATCCATTCCTAAATCATGGTGATCCAACGTTTATAGAGACTTTCATCAAATATAAAACATCATACATGCACATCTTTCGATATAAATGCAATTAATCATCATAGGACATGATAAAGGAAACAAATTTTGATTAAAAACTTACAAAACAACCGAAGAATCGAAATTAACGAACGTTGGATGGCTTCACAATGCTCGTTTGATTGAAGCCTAGCCTCTTAGCATCCTTGAACAAATTGAATTGTTGAATTAAATTGCATAAACTAAACTAACTGTATTTAGGAATCGAAGAACATAAAAAACTGGAAAAACAGAGTAAAAACGCAGCCTATAGCCGCCCCTAGGGTTTAGGGTTCGAAGATTGTAGAGTTCGTTCTCCCCAATGTGAAAATAGGCAAGTATTTATAGAGATTTGAGGCGGTTCCTCTAAGTCGGTCATGTGAACGAGCGTTCGCCATAATGGACGCTCGTCCGATATTCTTGAACTCCCCGCGTACGGTCGTCCATCTTCCGTTCAAACTCTCTCGTATCAAAATTGCTTTATGGACGCCCGTCCGAATTTCCGGACGCTCGTTCGATATGAACGCCGTACGGACGAACGTCCATCATGACTTGAATGCGATTTTTGCATCTTTATCCCTTTCCTTCAATTTACTTCATCATTATCTCTTCCTTTAATCACCATATTTCGAATTTCATCTCTTTCTACCATTATTTGAACTTCATAATGATACCTATGAGACACGGGAAAACATTGCAAACGTAATAATATCCCAATAATTATAATTCAGCTATAAAATCACATAATTACATCAACATTGCGATTAAGCCCTTGAAAATATCGTTTGCTCAATATTTCAATATAAAGCCCAATTATTATGCAAATTATACAATATAGAGGGGTAACATCGTAAAATATATCCTTACAAACCACATAATTTCACCCTTAACAACTCCCCCACACTTAGCTTTTGCTCGTCCCGAGCAAAACAAAAAGAAAAATTAGGCTCGAGAAAGGAAAACAGCATCTAAACAAATATAACATATATTTAATAACCTAGCAGCTTCACCATTGTGTAAGTGCATAGCCGTAGAAAACTTCCACTAAAACCAAACTTGAGGAACTCAAAGTAAAACTAGCTAATACCCCCTCGTAGACTAGCAATGAATGACACTCATAAGACGTACCCTACGGACGTGACATATCCCGAAAAGAATGATCGAGTGAATCTAGGGCCCTTCTGAAATACTCAGAGGATAATCCCTACAGCATATCCAATGGTTTATACTGGGGATAAGATTAACGAAAGCTAAGCCTTATATTCACTTTCGTACCGATTCTTAAGTTGATTGAATTCATTCACTTTTGAACACACATTAGAAGAAGCTATTGCCCTCATAGCAGAATAGGACATTTCGAGATAATCCCCTACCTCACTCCAATCATAAGGCAGCTTTTCCTAACTCGTCGTGAGCTCTTAGTCATCATAGTGGTATAGACATACGTGGTATACCCTACCTCACTCAAATCATCGACCAGCTTTCGACACACACATTAACTATTTATGTTTACTTAGAGATTTCTGGCTGGCAGTGGTAAAGATTATTTTCTAGTAACACAGACCACTGAGCATAACACCTCAAGTAAACAATTTATTACTATTGCAAAGACTTAATCACGTTTCACTTATCACATTCAAACCTACGGATATTCACAAGATATCATACTTTGGAACTAAATACAAACGATCATAATTCGCGAGATATATACGTAGCACTAAGCACATGACTTATAAGAAAATCAAAAATCACTAATCCAAAACGGGGTATAGCTTTATAAATATAGCTCATCGTCAACTATGGCTCGTGGAAAATAGTGTCGTGAAAACAACTAACTTATCGAGTATATGAAATATCGCATGACGACCGCAAAAACAACGAACTTCGATTGAATTGCCCACTCGAGACCAAACAAAGGCAAAAGCGTCGGAAAATTTTGAAAATTTTAGCTCATTTTGCATAAAAACAAACCGACGCAAGAAACAAACTCATATGCATAGGAGTAAATCGAACTATCCCCTCCCCCACACTTAAAAAATCAACATGTCCTCATGTTGTGCAGAAAGTAAAAGGATAAGAAACTTAGCTGTATTTGCGTAGAAAAATCGAGCAGTTGGTCAGGCTAGAGCATGAAAGGGCCAACGCTCGCAAAAAGCGTGGAAAACACGTCCAAACGTAACTCAACGATCACTCGACAAAAACCACCTCTGCAACACTCGAGAAAACAGAAAACTCGGGGGGGAACGGGGTATAATATGGCAGTAGAGATAATAAATCAAAACGGATGAAAAAGAAAGGACCTTCAAATAAATACATCAACAGAAGTCAAAGAAAAGAGTGCAGAGGGCCTTATGGCTTACATGACCATCAAAATATATGCCAATGATAAACAACAGTAGCGTAAAACTAGAAACACCATGAAAAGTGACCACAAGTAAAGTAGTAAATCCATAGGTACAACCAAATCGAATGAAATGTATCAACAAGTGCAACAACCAGAAAGATGTAATGCAAATAAAAACTCAAGGTAGCCCCGGAGTCGTCTCAAAGAACAGAACATCTCGCAGCGTCAACAAGTGGGAGCATCAACCGGAGAAGGATCTCGTGGAAGGGACACCACTGTAGATGCGATCCGTGTAGCTCAGCCGTGCAAAGAAAAGTCGAGGCAAAGGGCTACCGGGGCGTCCTCATCAACCGGATCGAGCAGCCTCTCTACCGCCTCAAGCATCTCACCGATCACGGTCTCAATAGGATCAGAGAATATGAACTCCATGTCACTCTCCTAAAAAATACTCATGTTCCACGGCTTTTTCCCCTCCACAACACACTTGAGCACTGACATGATGTTCTTTTGCCCCTCGTGAAGCTCCACCATCCAATCCCGTAGGCTATTCGCCATACTATATCGTGTCTGCTCCGCGTCTGACAAACTAGACCACGAAGGACCCGTGGAAGGTGCTGTGGTGGGAACCGGTTCTGATGTCGTACTCCCAACCTTCTCTCTACGAATGGGGGGATGACTCTTTGTCTTGTGATCCGATGTATACTCGAACCCCGGCATCCAAACATAACTGATGTATCAAATGGGGTACAATTAAACTCCGGGTAGATACCTTCTGGTTCGCCAAAATGTCTTCAAACAAAGCCTTCCCTACATCAACATTCAACCCAAAAACCAATGCATACAACATCCCAAGATCACTGATGTAGAAATGTGTGAGGTTGTTTTTAGGAATCAACCGACTCTGGATAAACCGACAGTATACCCTCCAATCCTCAGTCCAGGTCGTGGTGATCAACTCCTTCCTAGCACCGTTCGGTCTCAACACCCAAGCTACATCCGGACAAACTTTCAATCGCAGCTCCTCCATTGGATCCTTACCCTCCTCATTTTGCCGCCTAGCAATCTCCTCCTTGTAATCCAAGCCCTCAAACGCCGGCAACTTATATTTCTTGTTTATCACCTCGGCGTAAAAAGGAACTTTGACACCTCGAACCATCACAAAACCGTCACCCAAATCCGTCTCGAACAATTCGCATAAAATTCTCTTACTATAGAATCATTGACTCGGGGTAGAGGAATTTTCAAGCAACTCGTGCCATTTCCTAGCCTTTAACATCTTCACAAAGGCGGGATCAACTTGTAGCGTCTTGAACTCTCTCGTCAAAGATCATACTCCTAGTCACATAATCCTTAGTGTAGGCACCATGAGCTCGTGGATTTACGAATCGACGGGGCATAGCAAGAGGGACAACATTCTTAGCTTTCTTCTTGGGGGGTGCATGTGTAGCCTCGGTTGCAATCTCCTCCCTAACGACACCCTCGCACCACCCTCGCCTCTAGAAGACTCACCACCCCGAGTGCCTCGAGACATTCTAATGAGAGGGACCTCATCATCTTCCTCGGTTTCGTAATTGGTTGAGGACTCATCTCTTAACTCAGTCCTAAGTTGCTGAGACGCCCTAGGGGGTTGCTCTCGGATGGTAACACCTTGGTTTGAAACAATTTTGGAGGGATCAACCTCTAAACGCTTCCGCTTACCGCTCTCCCTAGCTAACCCTTTACCATAACGTTTCACAATCGCCTTCTCACGCACCATCGTCAAACTTGTAACTAAACCAAACAATTCACACAAATGGTTATCCGTTTATCGTCCAAATCGGGATTTCACACAAAGCATACCACCAACAACCACCACAAACGCACCACATCATCATCAAAACCACAATTCGGGAAAAAACAGGGCAACAAACAGAAAAATGAAAACATTATGAGCGTATACTCAAGAAAATGAGTCGAACCGAAGATCGAACTCTCAAAAACTTGAATGGAATCGAGAAAAGTTGCTATAGACTTACCAAATGCTATGTAAGGATGATGATCGAATGGGTTGGAAGCCCAAAAACTCCAAGATTGGCCACCAAAATTCGAACTTTTGTCCAAATGGCCGCACTGAATAATCTCTGATTCTCCAAATTTCGTTGATTGTTGGAGGAAATGGACCGGACAAACGAAAAGAGGGTGCGTATACCGTTCTTTTGCAACAAGAATCGTCGCATTTGGTTCGAAACGAAGATTTGAGGTTTGGAGAAGGGGGAGAGTCGGGTTCTCTTTTTGAAAACGCAGAAAATGAGGGTTCACGCCTAGAACAGTATATATAGGCCCGGGGTGGACGCTCGTCCATCTTGATGGACGGGCGTTCACTAGCAACCGCAAGAACTGGACGGGCGTCCATAAATTCCGACGCTCGTCCAAGGGGCATTTTTACATACAGGATATGAGGGATTTTCGCAGACGGGCGTCCATCATATTGGACGAACGTTCACAAGGATGGTAGTCCGGACGGGCGTCCGTTTTAATGGACGGGCGTCCACCAGAGAAGGTGATAAAAAAAACAAACTTCGCATAGATATGCTAATTTAAGATCAAAGTGCAACTTTTATTATTATCAAATAAGATTCAAAAGTACAATGATGAAAGATTAAAACACAAAATAGCTTAGAAGAAAATAAAAATATAACTAAAACAGTGGGTTGCCTCCCACCAAGCGCTTCCGTTTTACGTCGGGGCTCGACGAAAGCCAAACTAACTAAGAAATCACTAGTCTGCGTAGATCTCATCCCATTCCACTAAGCGAATGAGACGTCGAAGCATGTCGATAGCCGGAGGAAAGTCGTACTCATCCCGCAAACACCGGTCCTCACCGCCTACCTCAACACCTCCGAAATGCTCACCCGCGAAGACTAGTGCCAAATCCGTCGGCATAGGATCATTAAGAATCGTGTAAGGACGTCCTATGGCCTCCCGCAACTCCTCGCCGTGAAATCGCTGCCTCCCGAACAAGGTGGAACTATGATAACGTACGTGATGGTCTTAACCTGAGTGCTAATGTCAAAATCTACATGAAGAACTATAGTGCCTCCTGGTCCATCATCTACTGTGATCAGCGGGATGCGACTAATGAGTGGGAACTCCTCAGGGCGAACTCCATGGAGATCCATGTCTGGAAAGTAACTACTGACAGATCGAAACACATAAGCTTAGTAAAACTAACCAAAATAACATACTAAAGCAAAAAGAACTAAGAGAAAAAAAAAAAAAAAAACTAAAACAAGATTGGATATCTAGGATGCCTCCTAGTGGCGCTTTTGGTTTATGTCGTTAGCTCGACACCATTTAAATTCAGCCTGGGTCAGGCCATTTGACTTTTCTGCCCGCCATTACCTCGTTAAAGTTCTGATCAGGATTGTGGCTGCAGAAACGACACTTAACGCATGGGATTAAAGCTTTGACAGTTTTCCGGATACGTTGAACCTTTCCCATGGTCGACTTTCTCCTTTGTAGATTTCTCTCGCCGACGTTTGAGTTGTTGCTCCCTCGCGTATTCCTCCATATCCCAACTACCGGCTAGAACTTCCCGTGATAGACCACTACCGTTATCCTCGTAAAACGTTGGGTGAAATCTCGTCGAGTCTTTGACTTCATTTACACCGCATCCAAGGATATCGAGAAATTTAACAATCAAAGGCTTGCCCGTAGGTTCTCCAATGTAGTGTTTGCACCTCCGACCATTAACTCGAAACGGCTGATCTTTATAACCGAGTAGTTCTAAACGCCTCCAGGAATGATTTTGAGAATCGTAAAGGGCCCGGACCATCGTGTCCTTAGCTTTCCAGAAAACAAATGTAATCTGGAATTATAAAGAAGAACTAGTTCCCCTACTTGAAATTCTCTTTTCTTAATTTTTGCGTCATGGAGGAGTTTCATCTTATCCTTGCTTATCCTGGCGCTTTCGTAAGCCTGGAGTCGGAACTCGTCTAACTCATGCAGCACTGCTTTGCGCGATGTTTTCCACAAGTTTGGGAATCAAAGTTAAGAAACTTCGTCGCCCAATAGGCCCTATGCTCTAACTCAACCGGCGCATGACATGGCTTGCCGTAAACCATCCGATATGGAGATGTACCCATAGGGGTTTTATAGGCGATCCTATACGCCCATAAGTGCATCATCCAATTTCAAACTCCGGTCCTTTCTATGACTCGTTCACCGTCTTTTCCAGATTTGCTTGATGCTTTGGTTGCTTCGCTCAACCCGACCGCTAGTCATCGGATGGTATGGTGTGCCGCCTTATGGCGAACACCATACTTTTCAAGAACTTTCTCTAGAGGTCGGTTGCGTAAATGCGTTCCTTCATCACCGATCAAGGCTCGAGGACATCCAAATCTCACAAAGATATTCTTCTTCGTAAATTTCATGACCGTTTTATGATCATTGTGAGGAGTGGCCACCGCCTCCACCCATTTCGAAACATAGTCAACGCGTACTAAGATGTATTTGTTGCCACACGATGATGGGAAAGGTCCCATAAAATCGATGCCCCAAACATCAAAGACTTCGCACTCTAAGATGGGTTTTAAAGGCATGTCGGAACGCCTTGTCGAGTTCCGGTTCTTTGACACCTATCGCAAGCTTTACGAAGGCTTCCGTATCCTTAAAGATCGTAGGCCAATAGAAACCGGACTCGGAAGATCTTCGCAACCGTTTTCCAAGGACCAAAGTGACCACCCGTGGGTCCACTATGGCATTGCTCGATAATCTCTTGTTGCTCGATTCGAACGCATCTCCTAAGCAAACCATCTTTGCGGATCTTGAACGTATAAGGTTCATCCCAAACGAAATATTTCATATCGAGAGAAGAACTTCTTCTTCTCCCGATACGACATCTCGGGGTCAAGGTAACGGGCATGAAGGTAATTCACAATGGACGAATACCATGGAACATCGGGAGAGCGGCCATCGATCAACATGATGTTTTCTAAAGGAAAGTAAAGATCTATATCTTCGGATCACCCTTTTCCTCACTTATCATCCTAGAGACATGATCCGCCACTACGTTCTCACCGCCCTTCTTATCTTTGATTTGAACGTCAAATTCTTGGAGGGTCGCATCCAACGCAAGTAAGCGCGGTTTAGCTTCCTTTTTGGTCATGAGATAACGCAAGGCGGCGTGATCGGTCCACACAATCACTTGAGCACCTAGCAAGTAACTACGAAACTTATCCATAGCAAAGACTACGGCTAATAATTCCTTTTCGGTGGTTGTGTAGTTAACTTGAGAAGGATTCGGGTGTGACCGGCATAATAGATAGGCCGGAACTTTCCATTAAGCTTTTGCCCTAAGACCGCACCAACAAGATAGTTGGATGCATCGCACATAAGCTCAAAGGGTAAGTTCCAAATGTGTGAAATAAGAATTGGAGCGGATATTAACCGATTCTTGAGCTCCTCAAACGCTTGCTTGCGCTTTTCATCGAAATTGAACTCAACGTCTTCCTTGAGCAGAGTAGATAGGGGCTTGGCTACTTTGGAAAAATCTTGGATGAATCTCCCGTAGAAACCGACATGTCCGAGGAAACCTCTGACTTCGCGTACATTCTTAGGATAACTCATCTTCTCAATAGCTTCTACCTTGGCCCTATCTACTTCTATACCTTTGGCGGACACTTTGTGGCCAAGAACTATCCCCTCATCGACCATAAAATGGCATTTTTCCTAATTGAGTACTAAGTCCTTTTCCACACATCTAGACAACACCTGATCAAGATTATTGAGGCAGTCATCAAAGGATTGACCGAAAACCGAAAAATCGTCCATAAAAATCTCCATGCACTTTTCAACTAGCCCGTCAAAGATTGCCATCATACACCTTTGAAAGGTGGCCGGGGCATTACAGAGACCAAATGGCATCCGCCTGTAGGCGAATGTCCCATAAGGGCAAGTGAAAGTGGTCTTCTCTTGGTCAACAAGATCGATGGGTATCTGGAAGTATCCTGAATATCCATCCAGAAGCGAGAGAATGCGTGCCCCGCCGTACGCTCAAGCATCCGGTCTATGAATGGAAGGGGAAAATGATCTTTCGGCCGTGACCTCATTGAGTTTTCTATAGTCAATACAGACCCTATAGCCTGTAACGAGCCTCAATGCTATCTCCTCTCCCTTCTCATTTTTCTCAATCGTAATTCCACCCTTTTTGGGAACTACTTGAGTTGGGGATACCCACTCACTGTCTGCAATGGCGTATATGATACCCATATCTAGAAGCTTGATAATTTCCTTCTTGACTACCTCTTGCATGTGAGGGTTGAGTCTTCTCTCGAGGTCGTCTAACTCGTTTTGCACCTTCCTCGCCTTGATTTTGTGCATACAGATGTCGGGAGATATCCCTCGGATATCTCCCACCCGCCATCCAAAGGCTTTTTCATTTTTGCGCAAGACGTTTAACAATTTAAGCTCTTCTATACGAGATAGCTTGGCGTAGATGATCAAAGGAAGCTTGTCACCTTCTCTTAAAAACACATACTTAAGATGTTTAGGCAACGGCTTCGTACCAAATCTACGGGAGGATCCTCTAGACTTGATTTAAGATCGCCACTCTTCAACTCAACATCGCCGAGCTTACTCGGTGGTCCCACTCGCCAAGGCTTCTTCTCTTAGCTCATCCTTAAAATCTGTCGCTAACCGGTCTAGATTGACCACACCATGATTGTTCAGATTATCAATCAATCGCTCATATTCTGCTTCTACGGCCAAGACTTGCGTATCCAGGGAGTCATTGAAGTCATCGACGTCTCCTCTATGGAACAACCGGTTGGAGATCCGTAAGGTATATTGATAGATTTAGAAACACCGTAACTCACCTCCCGGGTCACCAACTCGAATGGTCACGTGCCCACCATCACAATCGATGAGGTCTCTAGCCGTAGATAGAAAAGGTCTTCCGAGAATCAAAGGGACACTTTCACTTTTCTCAATATCCAAGACGTACCAGTCAACTGGAAAGGTAAACCTATCTATTTGAACCAATACGTCCCTTAAGATTCCTGAAGCTTTCTTAGAGGACCTATCAGCGAACTGCAAATTCATGGTCGTGGGTTCTAGAAGACTTTGTAAACCCAGCTGCTTGCACACAGATAATGGCATCAAGCTGATAGATGCACCCAGGTCACATAAGGAATTTGGGAAGACTAGTCCTCCCATCTGCAATGTGAGCACAAATTTTCCTGGGTCGCTTCTCTTGATTGGTAAGCTTTCATAACTGACCAGAGAACACTCCTTACCAACTGCTTGATCCATTCCCGCTAACTTCTTCTTGGAAGATACAACATCCTTGATGAACTTTGTATACTTAGGCATCTCGACCAAGACCTCGGATAATGGCGGTTTACCCGAGTATTTTTCGAAGGTTTAGCACCTTCTCGTACTTTTTGTCTTCAACCAATGGAATGTTGCTCTTCCTCGGTGGAAACGGAAGCTTCTTCAGATCACTCTCGGAAAAGACTTTCTTTGAGGATGCGCTGATAGCTTTGTCTTCCAAATCCTTCCACCGAATTGTCTTTTCAGAAGCTTTCGTAGTCAGGGGATCAGCCACCTGACTTTCTTTTCTTTTTTCAGTCCTCAAGGGATCAGCCACTTGCGGATTTCCAACTTGTTCAGTCCTCAGGGGAACAGCCACCTGAGGATTTCCAACCTTTTCACCTATCAGGGGATCAGCCACCTGATTACTTGCTTGCAGCCAAGGGGATGATGGGTGCTCAACTTCCCCTCCTGCCTTATCAATGGCAGGAGGGGCTAGTGGTTTCCTTGAAAGCCAGGGGGGCCACTCAGCTGTGTACCGCTTCTTAAACTCATTGTACTGGCTTCCTCTTGTCCATAGTGCATGGTTGGTACGAGGTCAGTACATTGGCTGCCGCTTAAATCGGCCTGAGCAACATGACCGCCCTTAGGATTTTTCTCGGTAAACCGCAAATGCCCCGGGGGTCTTGATGCTAACTCGCTCGGCCCGCTGTTCTATCCGTCTTTCAAGGTTCTTATTGGTACTCATCGGGAGCTGAATGTTCTTGTTTTGCTCCTCTTTGAATGAGTGCCATTCAGCCTTGAGGTCATTGGAATTCGAGGGGCCTTGAGAATTGGAAAAATTTTGATTTTGTGGCTGGCTGGGCCGATTCTGATAATTGGAATTGGAAATGGAGGGCCAATTCTGATTAAACCTTTGTCTTTGATTGGAAAAATTAGAGTTTTGGTTCGACCCAAAACCAGGGTTTCTATTGAAGTTCGGGTTAGAATTAAAGTTCGAGTTTGGACTCTGATTGAAACTCGGATTCTGGCCGAAGCCCTGATTTTGAGCATTATTCTGGCCAGAGAATTGGTTATTGAATCTAGGATTAGACTGGCCAGAAAAAGCATTCACTTCCGCGTTTTGTCCAATCATGGGACAGAAACGAGCAAAGGTGTGCTCCCGGATCATCACATACTTGGCATGTGTTTGGATTATACCGTCCATTATTATGAACGCGTTAACTTGATGAGCGGGGGGTTGAAATCGACACCGGCTGGACATGTGGCCGGGTTGATAACGACTTTTCGCAATACGTAACCCGAGAGTTCTCGTGGAAACGATAGAGTCCGATTACTCGGGTTAGGAACAATTTGGGATGTTGTCTGTCGAGAGTTAGCCATTTGCTTTTGCAACATGGCAATCGTATTCGCATAGTCACTTCCTCGACCTTGGGAGGAGGAGGAGGTGCCCGAATAGCTTGATAGGATGGGGCATAGTTGTATTTGGCAATGTCTTCGAACAATGCCCATCCTTCGTCTCCGAGTCTTCTTCAAAAATGCCCCGCCAGATGAACTATTGACCATGCCCTTAGTGAGCTCGGTCAATCCGCTAAAGAATGTATGGACTTGCCTTTGCATCGGCAAGCCATGGTGGGGACATTTTCGGAGGAGGGACTTGAACCTTTTCCGGCAATCAAAGAAAGATTCATTTTCCGCGCGATGGAATGTGAAGATTTCGTTCAAACACCGGGCCGTCTTTGATGGAGGGAAATATTGACTCAAAAATTCTCTTTCAAGTCCGGCCCAGTCGTAATGGATTCCGAGGGGAGAGAGTGATACCACTCTAGTGCTTCCCCCGCAATGAAAATGGGAAAAGTTTGAGCTTGATTGCGTCCTCACTTACACCTTGGATACGGGTAGTACCGCATATGTGTAGAAATGTGTGTAGGTGAGTGTGGGGGTTCTCAGATTGATAGCCGTGAAAAATCGATGCGTGCTGCATCATCTGAATAAGTCCTGGCTTTAGCTCGAAAGTTTGAGCAGTAATGGCTGGCATAACAATCGCGGGGTTGATGGTGACTGTGCCGGGCATGGCATAGTCGGCCAACGTCCGTCTATCTTCCGTCGCCATTATTACTAATCTTTCGATTTCTCCTGAAAGATAATGCTCAAATTCTTGATCTAGAGCGTTTCCTTCGTCGAACCGAAGTTTCCGCCTATTGGGTCGGACTATGGTCCGCTCGGGGTCAGGGGAGTAGATTAGTGGTCCCTTCTGACTACGAGTTTGCATACACCGAGATCCAAGATCAAGTTGTTGAGCAAGAAAGAAAGAAGGAGAGAAAGAGAACTATAAACTAAGAAACTAATGCCTTAAGCTAAAGACTTATAATCTATTCTAAGATCAAAACCTAGGGAAAAGAAAAGAAAAGAAGAGGTTGATAGAAGGAAAAGAGGAACGGACGGACGTCCAAAATTGTGGACGAGCGTCCGACCGCCGGATAGACGGGCGTCCGAAGTGTGAACGCTCGTTTGCGGTGTCGGAAATTGATACAGTTTGAAGAAATTTCAGCGGACGGGCGTCCGCAAAATAAACGCTCGTCGGACTGAAGTAAGAACTGGACGGGCGTTCGCTGAAACGGACGCTCGTCCAACTGCGTAACGATCGAAAAACGAGTATGATAGACAGAAAACAGAGTATAGGCTAGCACTAAGTTTTAATACTAACTACTCGAAGAAACACAACTAATATGACAGATAAATGAACAAAAACAACTAAACTACCAACTACGAACAGAAACTGAAAAGATAGAACCTAAAAACAAGAATCGAAAACAAAATAAAAACAAAAACAAAAACTAGGTAACCGTCCGGTTCCCCGGCAACGGCGCCAAAAACTTGTCACGGATTTTATCTATGCAAAACAAACAAGTAATAAATTTATAATCCGGTTAACCCCAAGTATAAGGATCGTAGTACTAGTGGTTAATGCCGGGTCGATCTTACGGGGAACGAGACGAATGCAAATCCTAGTTTTTTGCCTAACTAAACTATGTCACGGAAAACTAAACTAAACAGTGATTAAACAAAACTAACTGAACATATATGCTGAATATAAACTAGACGAGAGGACGGAATCCAAAGCTAGGAAAGATTGGTTGCGAACAGATTAATCTAAAGGTGCAATAAGAAAAATAAACTAACTAAACAAGTTCAAGTTTCAAGGATTAAATCAAATTTAAAACGGACAAACGAGTATTGATCCACCTATCCAACGAAACACTAATCTCTCATCCCGATTATGTTGCAGTTTTTTTATCAAGTTGTGGTTCATCTTACCAAAGGTATGAATCCTACTTTCGTAGATGATTCGCCTATTAATTTCTATCTTTCGATTTACGGAAATTAACGCGTCATAACATGAACAAAGATGTAAACTTTAACGTTTTAACCTAGACGTTCGACCTATCAACTTTCGTTTGACATAAATTAAAGATCCATTCCTAAATCATGGTGATCCAACGTTTATAGAGACTTTCATCAAATATAAAACATCATACATGCACATCTTTCGATATAAATGCAATTAATCATCATAGGACATGATAAAGGAAACAGCTTGATTAAAAACTTACAAAACAACCGAAGAATCGAAATTAACGAACGTTGGATGGCTTCACAATGCTCGTTTGATTGAAGCCTAGCCTCTTAGCATCCTTGAACAGCTTGAATTGTTGAATTAAATTGCATAAACTAAACTAACTGTATTTAGGAATTGAAGAACATAAAAAACTGGAAAAACAGAGTAAAAACGCAGCCTATAGCCGCCCCTAGGGTTTAGGGTTCGAAGATTGTAGAGTTCGTTCTCCCCAATGTGAAAATAGGCAAGTATTTATAGAGATTTGAGGCGGTTCCTCTAAGTCGGTCATGTGAATGAGCGTTCGCCATAATGGACGCTCGTCCGATATTCTTGAACTCCCCGCAGACGGTCGTCCATCTTCCGTTCAAACTCTCTGTATCAAAATTGCTTTATGGACGCCCGTCTGAATTTCCGGACGCTCGTTCGATATGAACGCTGCATGGACGAACGTCCATCATGACTTGAATGCGATTTTTGCATCTTTATCCCTTTCCTTCAATTTACTTCATCATTATCTCTTCCTTTAATCACCATATTTCGAATTTCATCTCTTTCTACCATTATTTGAACTTCATAATGATACCTATGAGACACGGGAAAACATTGCAAACTGTAATAATATCCCAATAATTATAATTCAGCTATAAAATCACATAATTACATCAACATTGCGATTAAGCCCTTGAAAAACAACAAGTAATAAATTTATAAATCCGGTATTTCCCCAAGTGTAGGGATCGTAGTACAGCGATTAATACCGGAGTCGATCTCAGGGAATCGAGGTTGTTTAATCTAGTCCTTATTAATTCTCCTAATTTTTGTCACTACTATTTATTACTAAACTAAAACGGAAAATAAACTGGACAGAGGATTGTCAGTCCAAAGCCAGGAAGATAATTCGAACACGTATTAACTAATTCTATTCTAAAAACTAAAACGAAAATAAAGTTCTAACTAAGCAACGAAGAACAAGGCACAAAGGTAATTTCAATTAATTTAACGAAGAACAAGCTATGATCCACCTATCTCACAACTCTCAACTTCTACCCTAGATCGTTTAGTGAAGATTTAATAAAGGTTGTGGTTCACCTACCAAACGTATGAATTCCTACTTTCGTAGATAATCCGCCTATCAATCTCTCATCTCTCGATCTATAAGATTGATGCTATCAAAACAAGGTGTAAGATTTCTCAATCTAGCAACCTAGATATTTAACCTATCAACTCTCGTTATTTTTAGGTTAAAGATCCAAACTTTATCATGGTGATCTAGGTCTAACAACGATTCTCATCAACGTTAAACATCAAATAAGCAACCATCTCTCGATATAAATTGCATAATCAATAAAAACGCATAATAAAGAAACGAACTTTAAGTAAAACTCACGAAACATCCAAAGAAGAAATTGAAACGCTGCAGAGATTTGCTTCACACGCTTGTTCTAGGCTTAGCCTTAGCTCATCGTTGGAATAGAAATAACATAATTGAAAAGAAATTAAAAAGATGTTTATTGCAGAGGAAAAACGCAGCAAAAGCTGCCCCAAAGGGGCTTGTGGCCGCCTAGGGTCGAAATATATGGTCATTAGGGTAGAGATCACGCTGTTTTTATAGGAAAATCAAGTCGGTTGCTACAGTAACCGCTCCGGACGCTCGTTCATCATCATGGACGCCCGTCCAGGACCCAGCTCCAGTATTTTGATCATAACTTCACTTCTAGGGCTCCGAATGAGGTGATTCAACATGCTTTGGAAAGCTATTTCAATCCTCTACAACTTTCATCAAGACAACTTTCCCTGAAAGTGCCTAAAAGTGTGGACAAAATGCCCATGAAGTGCCTGGTTCCGGTTTCTTCAATGATTCTTCACTTAACATCTTTCAACTCTTCCATCTTCATGTGACCATCGTTTAAGCTCCTTACTCATCATGCAAACGTACCTAACAACATGATAGAAACATGCAAAATGTAACATCATACGGATAAACATAAAACACCGATAAAATCACGTAAATATCTCGATTTTGCATTTAAACACATTTAAAACTCGTTTACTCAATAATTCGATAAAACCAACACTTTTCTATAAAAAGTACTAAAATACCAAGGTTATTGTTACGGGAATAACGTCATATAAATCATAAATTTCACCCTTAACAACTCCCCCACACTTATCTTTTGCTCGTCCCGAGCAAAGCAAAACAAAAGAAAGGCTCGGAAAGAATATAGACACCTCAACACATATACCACATAGTCAATAAATTAGAAGTTCACCATCGTGTGTGTGCATAGCCATAGAAAACTTCCACTAAATCCAAACTTGAAAAACTCAAAGCAAAACTAGCTAATACCCCCTCGTGGACTAGCAATAAATGACACTCATAAGATGTACCTTACAGACGTGACATATCCCGAAAAATATGATCGAATGAATCTAGGGCCTTTCTGAAATACTCAGAGGATAATCCCTACATCATATCTTTCAGTTTATACTGGGGATAAGATAGACGATAACTTAGTCCTATATCAATTTCATAACAATTCTTTTATAAGTTGATTTAATATTTCACATTTAAACACACATCAGAATGAGCTCTTGCCCTCATAGCAGAATAGGATATTCGAGATATACCCTACCTTACTCCAATCATAAGGCAGCTTTTTCTAACTGTCGTGAGCTTTTGGTCATCATAGTGGTATAGGACATACGTGGTATACCCTATCGCACTCAAATCATCAACTAGCTTCCGACACACACGATAGATTCATTATAAACTAAACTTTTTTCATTTGAATAACAACTCTTTCAACAACTTTAGTTACGCTTTACTTATCACATTCAAACCTTAGATATTCACGGTACGTCATACTCGGAACTAAATACAAACTATCATAAGTCTCACGATATATACGTAGCACTAAGTACACGACTTATAAGAAAATCAAAAATCACTAATCCAAACGGGGTATAGCTTTATAAAATAGCTCATCGTCACTATGGCTCGTGAAAAATAGTGTCAGGTGAAACAACTAACTTACCAAACATATGATGTATAGCTTAAATGACTATAAAGATGACGAACATTGAATTGAATTGCCTACTCGGGACAAAACAAAAACAAAAGTGTCGAAAAATTTCGAAAATTTAAGCCCCCATTTTGCACAGAAACATCATATATTAAGCAAATGGTAGAACATAGCGATCATTACCCTCCCCCACACTTAAATAACAACATGTCCTCATGTTGTGCAGAATAAGAGAAACTTAGCTGATTGTAGTTCTAAAGTGGCAATTCCGGAAGTGCTACGTATCAACTCCAGAAAGGCTTGATGAAAGCAGTAAACTGTGGACCATCCACCGGAAAACTGACACCGTCTGAAACTCACAAACGCTATCAAGACTATCCTGCACACTT
This sequence comes from Gentiana straminea, assembly GCA_036785695.1. Lineage (NCBI taxonomy): Eukaryota > Viridiplantae > Streptophyta > Magnoliopsida > Gentianales > Gentianaceae > Gentiana > Gentiana straminea. Next base: position 10,967,706 of record JAVUPR010000300.1, on the reverse strand, counting down.
GACAAACACGAAAAGTATCTCGGGGACAGGGGGAATTATATCATATGAAACACAAGAGATAATCGTTTAGATGGAAAAATCACCGTCCAAGGAAAAGTGCGAGCATCCAACCGTCAACCACAAATACGGAGCAAATTCACGCAATACCCTAACTAGACCAAAACTAAACTAAGACACACAAAAGAAGAACAAAAGAAAATAAACAAAATAAAAACAGATATCTAGGGTGCCCCCTAGTAGCGCTTTTGGTTTATGTCGTTAGCTCGACACCATTAAAGCTCAGCCTGGATCAGGCCATTTGACTTTTCTACCAGCCACTACCAGCCACATAATTTCACCCTTAACACACAACAAGTAGGATTACTTCAGAACAGAAGCACTGCTCTGATACCAATTGTTGGTCCCTTGAAAAGGCTTTGGTTAAGTTTAGAGGGGGGGGGGGGGGGGTGAATAAACTTAACACTTAAAACTTTGGAGTTAACAAATTCGCAACTTCGGCGGCTGCGATACTTCGAGAGTCTGCGAGACTTCGATAGCTCCGATAAACGATAGTCTACGATAGTTGAGGTTGCTTTGAATTTGTGCGAATGGAATAATATCAAAATTAAGCCTTAATACTTGTTGTTAAATATGATACTAAGTATTAGATACTCGGTAGTGCAAGTGTGTGATTTCAGTTGCTAGATTCAGTAGGTTGATGTGTAAAATAAACTAAGTGCAGAATGTAAATGCTGAAAGTAAATAGCCAGATTTTATAGTGGTTCCATGTGGTGTAATCCTGTCAGTCCACTCTTCTCCTGTGATGTTGGAGGAAATTCACTAGAGATCTTTGATGTAGCTTTTACAAAGATTCCTAAGGTTGCTTGTCCTTCACCAATAACTATGGCTTCACAAACTGAAAACTGGGAACATGTAGGATTGCTGCTCCTGAGTCTTCCACTGGTCCTTGAAGGGTATGATTGCCTCTTCACCAGCTCCACCACAAACAACAGTCTTTCACACCCAACAGATGCTTCTCTGTCTTCAGCAGGTTCTTTATAAAATAAAGATTGAATCAAATAAATGATTCAGTTGCATCAGCTTGATTAGGATGATATAATCAGCAGCTTGCAGTCTTCAAGTGTGTAATCTTGATGTTGCTTGAATACAGAATGCACTTGAAGAAATTATCTAGATCAGCAGCTTTAAGCTTAGTAAGTTCAGCAGGGTGTTTTTCAGCTCAGTAATATCTCTTCAAAGTTTGTTAATTTTCATCATCTTGTTTCTGAGTTGAAAGTCCTCTATTTATAGGCAAGAATGCATGTGACTTGTATTTGAAATTCAAATGTAACCGTTCCTTGTTTTTGTCCCATCTGATTTGCATTCTGTCACTATTCATAGGACTGACACTGTCAGAATTCCTTTTTGACAGTGCAGTCTGTCCACCCTTTGACTTGTGTCCATTGGATAAAGTCCTGAATCATCCCAACGTTCTTTTAATCCTAACCACTGATTTGTTTGATCAAATCAGAGGTAGTTGGCTGTCCTTATCCATGTAATCTTCCAATATAATCTTGAATTAATCGAGGTATCTATCAGCGGTTCATCGGTCTGGCATCGTCTATCATCGTCTAATGAACGACAATTTGCTGTGTATAAAATATAATGCAGCTGATTTCTTTTATCTAACTTTTGTTTGTGAAGTTAGATTACACCTTTTTAAATATAACCAAGTTCCAAACTTCATCCAACTTATGGAACTTTTCCTTCTACACAAGGTATATGTAATCAGTTTAGGTCATCACAGACTTGCCTAAATTCTGATTCCATATCCTTGACTTTAATTAATAAGTTTGATCCCTTAGCCTTCTGTAACTAAGTTTGAGCCCTCAGCCTTCAGTCTTCAGTCTTCAGCAGATTCCTGACTAGTCTACTGACCTATCTACCCTACTGACCTAGACTAGTCTGTGCGACGAAGTCGGTGACCATTACAGTGCTTGTTTGATCAAACCTATTTGTGAATCAAACTCTAATAAACCTATACATTTAATCTAGACATCTTTTTGCTTTTGCACTATAACAGTTAGTCTGGCACTCATCATCAAAACTAAGAAATAAGTCCAACATGTGTTATGTTTTTGAGATATACACTTGGAATAAGTCTATGGTTTATGCTACAGATTGTTCTGTGGAGTTGCAAAATGCTTTGTATACTCTTCCTTTACATGTTACTTTTGACACTTGTTTTTTATTTCGTTGATAATTGTTGATTCTTGGGAAGAAATTATGTTTCTAAATCTCAGATTATGTATATATAAAGGTTGCATCAACATCAGTAAAGTTACCTATACTATGTTCAATGATCGCTTGAAATATTGTTATATTACGGACACATGGTATGATTTGGAAACTTAGGACATTAACATTACATATTATATTTTACTACAAATATATTTTGTCCTTTTGCCAATTTTTTTCTTCTTCAGGTTGTTCTCCTTCAATATTTTTTTCTGTTGCTACTAGTATGACAAAATTATATTTCCATTATCAGGTAGAAGAATGAATAGCAACGACACAAATTCAACTAATTTAGTTGGTTAAGTTCTATTTTTCAACAAAATCAAGAAGAATAACACATAAATGTATAAAGTGGTCTGTTTTTTTTCCGACAAACGGGATCATCATTTATAGCTACTGAAATTTACACCTTGCCTTTCAAAAAGCTTGCAAGAACAACTTAACCTACCTTCATTGTCTTTCACAACTTTCCTCACATCTTTTTCATATTCCACCGTGAACTCAATCAAGCCACCATCATCAACAACACATTGACCTTTTATTTTGCTCTCAATTGACCTAAAGTACTCTTCCTGAAACTCTTCAAAAATCGTCTTTGTGTAAGTCATTGAGGAAGCCTTTAACATTCGCATCGGGCCATTAACGCGTTGACATGTTTGAGATAGAGAAAATTCCGCTTCCAATTCCTTGTACCGTATGTCATTGAGAGTCCAATCAAAATGATGGAAGAATTGTGGCAGATCAAAGTCACTCTTCAAAAACATTTTTAACTTTGAATTAAAGGACTCACTTAGCTGAGTGCTACGGATCCGTGCAGTCCATTGATCCCTAATGCATACAAATGCCCCTTTTTTCCGACAACTATAAGTTTGTTTAACGAAATTGTTATCACGAAGATTGTACTCATTGACGTGGCCTTTTCTAGTGCTATTCCAGTCCTTAACCGACAGTGTATAGGGTCAAACTGTAGTGCTAGTATGGTGAGTCGTGTGTCGAATCCTCGGGGAAACGTAAGGTAATTCAGAGTGTGGCTAAACACCAAGAAGCTATTATTAACTCAATCTAAGTCGCAATTTTTCTTTTTTCTATTTAGTAACCTTAAAACAGTAAATAAATGCATAAAACTAAAACAGATATATATAGATACAAAAATATATATATAAGCATATAGAAATACAAATATATAGATAGATATAAATATATATAGGTACCAATACAATATATAAGATATAAATACTAGTAATATTATTAAAGACTAGCCAAGAATATGTCACTGAATCAGTATCTCTTTTTAGTAGAAATAGATGTGCTCGATCTTTCCTTATTTTAAGGTGAATCAATTATATATGAATCGGTGTATTCCTAAGCTAGACAACTCCTCCTCACACGAGCGTACGAAATTGTCATCTGTCAAATTGTCATCAGTTTAATCTCCACAACTGCCCCATGCTAATCTCAGTTAGTCGAACAGTACCGAGTACAAATCTACCCCGGATAAAAGAGGTTATTCCGTTTGTCAGACGGCCGATGTTATTCAAAAGGCTCCGGTTGTCAGGCGGATCGATTTAACTTTCCGGTGTTAGTTTCAATTAAACCGTTGATTTTAACATTATTATGATCTTGAACACAAATTTAATAAGATTCATCTTTCCCAAGACAAATCTGCCCCCGGGTAGGAAATCGGATTCCGTTGTCACGTTTTCACTCGGCCAATTTTACCCTCCGGTTTTTCTATCCTTTATCTCATATCCTAACTTCTCTGGTCAGTTCATCATTAGGTTATATGTTGCGATTCATCTTGATTAATTACGTCAATCCGAATATTATCAATACGTTGCAAGATAGAAAAAGATTCAATTTAATCGATTTAAATTCAATTTTAACATAGTCATCATCTATTTCCCTAAAAAGATAAACTAATTCAATTTCATATCTTGGCTAGATATAGAGTTAGCCTAATATCATTATAACTATTATATAGATACTAATAACAACAAACAAACATAAATACATTAAAAAGTTACCAGATTACAATTGTAGTGTCAGAGCCGTATTCTCCGGAAATAGCAACTCCTTTAGCAACAACGAGCCTTGATAAACCTTCTAAGTACTAAAACGATACTTATACTACAGTATTATTTCGACAGAGTGTCGTTTACGGTATTTACAGAACTACAAACTAGATTAAGATAATATATATATATATGGAAGTGATATATATATATTGGTACAACTCCATCAAGCTGCAAATGAGGAGTATTTATAGAGTGCATCACAAGGCCGGCGCGGGCCGGTGTAGTGCCGGCGCGGGCCGGTGTAGTACCGGCGCGCGCCGGTGCTACAGTGGAGATTCTCTCCTGACAGTCCCCATGTGCTGGTGGTAGAGAGATTCCGGCTCGGGCCGGGTTTTTTCGGTTCGGGCCGGATCTTGAAAAATATCTTTCTTCCGTTTCGTACTGTTTCGGTTTTAATTCTTCAGTTTTCTATCACACGTACCCTGAAACAGTCAAAAACACGAGCCACAGTAATTTTGATCATAAAAACTATAAGTTTTACTAAAATAATAACGATAATATCTATTTATAACGATTTCGATTTTTATGTGTTTTTAGATATATTTTTATAGAATTTATACGATATTATCGTAAATACGATATAAAAAGTCATATAATATGGTTATATTTTTATCATACATCAACTACTCCCCACTTAGCTTTTGATTGTCCTCGAGCAAAATAAGCGATAATATATAAACTGTTATAATGCAAACAATATAGTTCTTCTAGATTAAATTTCTAACTCAGTAACGTATGCTGTCAACATTATAATCATATTAATTTTATATATCTAAGATTATTAAAAAAAATAAAAAGTGTGTATAACTTAATAAATTAGTTATAAAATATTATCTAAATGAAATTCTACATGAATTACTTAATAACTATAAAATAAAATACTTAGAATAATTTTGTAATCGCCACTATATGAAATTTCGGAATCAAGGACTAAGTCAAGTAGTTGACAAAATGGCTTATAATGTTCAGGCTCAGGGTGTTTGGCTAATCGAAAGGATAACAAAGGAAAATCAAAAGAAAATAGAGGCAAGTCGTACGTACTTACACCTTCAACTTTTGATAAAAAAAAATACCTTGATTAGTAACATCCTGACACTGTTTTCATCTTTTTTTTTATAATTTTTTTTATTTTTAACAACATATCCGAACTCATTACCTGAATCGACTGTATTTCAAGTGTCATGAGGTGAGTACGAATACATCAGCATTTAATTATTTCAACTTTTTCTTTTTCTAGAGAATAACACTTTTTGATAATAGATTGCCTTCCGAATAATATTTATTCTGTTGGTCCCTTGAAAAGGCTTTAGTTAAGTTTAGAGGGGGGGGGGGGGGGGGGTGAATAAACTTAACACTTAAAACTTTGGAGTTAACAAATTCGCAACTTCGGCTACCCCCGCCGATACTTCGAGTCTGTCGAGACCTCGCAGCCCGCCGATAAACGGTAGTCTCACGACGGTTCGCTTGCTAAATTTGTGCGGCGGAATAATATCAAAATTAAGCCTTGTTACTTGTTATTAAATATGTTACTAAGTATTAGATACTCGGTAGTGTATGTGTGTGATTTCGGTTGCTAGATTCGAGCGGTTGATATGGATAATGACTAAGTGCGTAAAGTAAATGCGGTAAGTAAGTAGAGAGATTTTATAGTGGTTCCGTGTGATGTAATCCCGTCGGTCCACTCTTCTCCCGTGATGTTGGAGGAAATTCACTAGTGATCTTTGAGTTATCTCGTTACAAAGAATCCTAGGTTGCTTGTCCTTCACCAATAACTATGGCTTCACAAACCGAAAACTCGGGAACAGTAGGATTGTCGCTCCCGAGTCTTCCACTCGGTCCTTGAAGGGTAGGATTGCCTCTTCACCACTCTCCACCACAAACCAACATCTTTCACACCTAACGTATGCTTCACTTGTCTTCGACGGGTTCTTTATAAAATAAAGAATGAATCAATTAAATGATTCAATTGCGGCAGCTTGATTAGGATGATGTAATCGGCAGCCTTGCGCCTTCAAGTGTATATGCTTGATGCGGCTTGAACACGAATTCACTTGAAGAAAATAACTAGATCGGCGGCCTTAAGCTCGGTAAGTTCGGCAGGTGTTTTTCACTCGGTGTTATCACTTGAAGTTTATTCCAAAATTCATCATCTTCTTCTTGAGTTGAAAGTCCTCTATTTATAGGTAGGAATGCATGTGACTTGAATTTGAAATTCAAATGTGACCGTTCCTTGTATTTGTCCCATCCGCACCGCATTCTCGTCACTATTCATGGGATCGACACTTTGTCGTCAGATTACTTTTTGACAAATGCGTCCGTCCACCCCTTTGACTTGTATCCAATGGATAAAAATATGGATCATCCCAACGTCTTTTTAATCTCGGCCTTTGATTTGCTTGATAAGTCGAGGTAGTTGGCTCGTTCTTATCCATGTAACTTTCCAATAATCTTGAATTAATCGAGGTATATATCGCCAGGTTCATTAGTCCGTCGTAAAACCAATCGTCTCGCCGAACATCATATTTTTGTCTGTAAAATATAATGCAGCTGATTCCTTTTATCCAACTTTTATTTGTGAAGTTAGATTACATCATTTTAAATATAACTAAGTTCCAAACATCATCTAACTTGTGGAACTTAGACCTTCTACACAAGGTATATGTAATCAGTTTAGGTCATCACAGACTTGCCTAAATACTGATTCCATATCCTTGACATTAAATACTAAGTTTGATCCCTTAGCCTTCATTTACCGAGTTTGAACCCTCGGCCTTCGCTCTTCGCCTTCGTAGGTTCCTAACAAGTCTACCGACCTATTTACCCTATCGACCTAGACCGGTCCGTCGATATCAATCGGCGGCCTTTACGATGCTTGTTTGATTAAACCTATTTATGAATCAAACTCTAATAAACCTATACATTTTATCTAGACATCTTTTTGCCTTTGCACTATAACGACTAGTATGGCACTCATCATCAAAACTAAGAAATAAGTCTAACAATTTCCCCCTTTTTGGTGATGATGCCACTACCCTCACCTAATCAAAGAAAGCAAAAAGATAAAAACACAAACAACAAATTCAAATCAATTCTCATTATAAATAATTGTTCATAGTATTACAGTCTAGCATCAGCAAAGATAAAATAATGTAAATATGCTGATCTACTGTCTCTTCTCTCTTTCTTGTCTAGCCTTCTCAGCTTGCTCTTGATAAGCTCTGATCTCTTCTATCATTTCAATCATCCATTCATTCTCAATTAGTGTAAAGTCAATATAAGAATTTACTTGTTTCCACCAATTCCATGCTTCAGGCAGGACAAGATTGATCTGATTCACCCTGAAGCCAAACTTCATATACAGCTCTCCTTAAATTCATTCAGTGAATCTTTTGCTTTTGTAATTGGCGCACCTTTTCACCTTTGCTACTTCTTCTACCTCCGGAATTTGCTCTTAAAGCTCTAATCCTTGCCTCCCAAAACTTCAAACTCAAGAAGGAGTTAAGACCTTCATGAAATCCCATGTCACGATAGGGTCTCCTTCGTTATGAAACTCTTTCTTGTACCGTGATAAGAGATCATCGGTGAGTTGCAATCGCAGTGCGGGTTGCCTAAAAGCATTTGTATCATCATCCATCTCTTCTCGTGCAAAGAGTCTAGCAGCCTCCTTTGCTTTGCACTCGATTGGCCCTCTTCCCCCTTAGTGACATCATCAACAAAACGTGAGATGAGGCCATGAATAGCTTCCCGTGATACTATCACTCGTGTAATTGACCCGCCATTGTTCCGGTTCGAGTATCAAGTGAAGTAATCCTTGATTGCGGTGGTCTCTTCCAAATCTGTTGATCCTTTCGGTGAGTTTGGGATCGGGCATAGCGAGTTGTTGTGCAAAGAACAGTGCTCAAGCCTTCGACAAGCTTGTCAAGTTTTTGATGAATGGATGTAAGTTGATCTTTCAAAAACTTGTCCTTCGGTGTGTTCCCTTGCTTGATATATCTTACATCATATATCATATCATTTATAGCATTTTGAGTGGAAGCAAAGTTTGAAGCAAATTGTGTATCGCATTGTCCGTTTTCATTGACCGAGCCATCGCTTCTTCAAATTTTCTTTCTTGTCCGTCCGCTGAGTTCTTAATCGTTGCATATCATTTCTTACGAGTCCTCAACTCATTTAGTACTTCAACCGGCACTCCACCGGCCATTCTACTATCGGTAGATCCATCGCGAGCTCCTCAACTCGTATTGTGCCCGTTGACCGCCGAAGACCATTGCTCTACTCATATCTCTCCCGGCGGGGGAGGTCCTTCCTCAACCATTGCACCAAGAACATCTTCAAGGATAGGATCTTGTGCGGGTTCCTCAAAGAACTTCTTCTTGTCCAAAAATTTGAAATTCTTCATCACCGTAGTCATAATCCAAAGAAATGTTCTTCTTGATTAACACCAAGCGGCCTACCGATTATCCTTCCCTACAAAGGGTCTTGGCTCCCGAAGGCTCCACTACAAGCGGCCTCATTAACAACAGGGGGTTTCCTCCAAACCCAAAGTTTGTTCCAACTTTGTGTCCGAGTGTCGTTTGAGACTCGGCGGCTCGTACCTCATGTTCCAACCTTTGTCCAGTGCCGTTTGTACCCCAAAGAACTCCGTACCTCCTCTTCAATTTCCCGTGGATTAAAGATATTGGTATTATCCACTTGAAAACCTTCGCATGACCAATCTTGTGCGGGATGATGGCGCTTTTAGTAAGAGTGCCTTCAATGTCAAATCCATCTTGATATTCAATGGATTCCTCGAACTAGCACTTGGTTCACTAAAGTCACCGACTTTTTCTTGATCCAAATCAACAATCTGTTCATCTTCGGTTGTCCAAAGGGCTTTACAACATGAAATGTAGCAGATTCATCAACTAGCCTACCATCACTCAATGTAATTCCCTCATTGATCAATGCTTCTAGATCATCCATGGTGAGATCTTGTAGATCCTCATCCATTTCTTCGGTCCGCCGGCCCTCGGCGGACTTACCAAGCACTGTGGACCGTTGTGCGGGTGGATCATTTATCAAAGCAAATTCCACTAGGTTCTCCCCGGTCCCGAGGGGAAATCTCCCCTTGAGTCGATGATGAGGAAGAATCATCATCACCATCTCTTGGATCTCTCGAACTTAATACCCTCCTCCTTCGTTGCTCATCAAACGGATCCATCGCCTTGATTGCGCAAGGTTGTATCAATCGATCCAAAGCAAGTTTTCCACTCCTAACTTGTCAAAAACCCATTCTTCATAATCTGTCATTGGTTGAGCAATTTGGTTTTTGTCTTTTGTAGAACCCAAACTTCCACTTGGAAGTAATCGCAAATTTGTCGAAGTTTGGGATCCACAAACTCTTCGCCTTTCTTGCTCTTTTTCACATGCCTTTCAAATGGCATAAAAGAATTCCCGGGAGCGACTCCGGTAGCTTGTTGACCTCCAAAGGTTCCAACAAGCGATTCATGGTATCTTCTACGATGTTTGAAAGTCGACAGTTGCTTTGTGATTGTACATTTGTACCTACTACTTCCATCCGTATCACACTTGGTTCCCCCGACTTACATGCTCATCGGCAGGTTAGCGACAGATCGCTCTTCCCCCGAACTATTGCCAAATTTGCGGGGTCTTCAACCAAGTCTCCAATCACCTCTTCAACCACCACAAAGGGTTCGGTTCGGTGGTTTGCTTGTGGTTCTTCGGTGGATACTACGGCGGGCTCGTGGTCGGTAGACTGTCGTACATCCTCTACAGTTGCTCAAAAACAACTCCGTTCGGCATCGGTAGACTTGATAACTTCTTCATTTGAGGAATCACCGATAACAACTCGGTGGAATAATAGTTAAGGGCTCACCTCAACGACCTCTTCTTCTTCTACCGACACCTCTTCTTGGACTTTTTGTTTTTCCAAGATTCTTAATTCTTTTCCTTTGCCATACTTCTTCTTTTTGGCAACCTCCTTCATCCTCTTGGATAGGGGTTCATCATCATCATCATCATCATCATCATGTCCAGGTAGATTTTCTCTTTCTACTATCTTCTTTCTTTGTTTTGTCGAATTTCAACAACAGCTTCTTCTTGCGACTACGAGGGGTCGGTAACCTCCACTTGACCCTCGGCGGACTCAACGATCCGTGTCTTTTTTCCTTTCTTGTTCTTTTTGATTTCAAGATTTCGTAATCTTCCTAACATCGCACTTTTTCTCTTTCCGGCGAGTTTTCTTTGATGCGGCGGGTTTGATGGATATCTTCTTAGTTTGCCGAACCCGCTCACCACCAAAGATCACCGTCATCTCCATCATCATTATCATCGGCATGCTCTCCAGCAATTTCTTCATCATCATCAAGTCCAGGAATTGCATAATCAATCTCCTTTTTGTATCTGGACTGATTTATGTCAACTGGTTCAAGATCAGGAACCTCCAGATGATTCAGCAGGGTCTGAACCATCAAACCTAGGGGTAAGGCCTTTGATTTTCTTTTCTTTAATTTGTCCTCCTTGGCTATCTTCTTCATATAATGAATGAAATAACCACCCCAATCAAATTTCATGCTTCTGCAAATGATAATCATCAGCTCTATCTTGGGTCCTGATAGAGTATCCATACTGCCAACTAGCCCAAGAATGTTCTTTGCAATGAGCTTGCTCAAATGATCGTATTCATTACCAATATTTTTGCAAAGCTTGATGCCTGGTACCGATTTGATAGTTGCTTCGTCTTGATCCGATCTACAAAAGCCATCTTGTCCAATCCCATAGCTTCGGGATTGACCGAACCATCAACAACTTCTTCAAAACCAAACACTTCTCTCAAGACAGATTAGAGGAGATTACAAGCTCCTCACCATTCACAAGTGGTTTTGAATGCTTCAGCTTCCTTCTTCTATAACAATATTCTTCCGTAAATCAATAACATTGGTGTATGATATTGTTTCTAATCGATGTTGAGTTTGTTCTCCGTGCCCGCAAACCTTCTTATTCTTCGACCTATATTAATAGCCAGTTCCGTTTTGTTTGCATCAACAACATAGCCTCTTACACTTTGGCTTGATTCGATTTGAACCTCAATCCTTTCCGCCATTGAAATAAGAAAAAGATGAAGAAAGATTGCTCTCAAATCTGTGTTCACACGTTGTAGATTTTGCAGAGATAAAGCAAAAATTGCAAGTGGAGAAACTGCTGTATAACAGTCTGATTTTATAGACAGTGAGTAGTTGAAACTGTCATAGCACGTACATTGAGGTAACCACGATTAAATTTGATTAAGTGCTGTCTTGACACGTAGCCCATTACTCCACCATAACGTTTGAAACCGTTGGATGGTTTGACTGTGGTAATAATGGATAAAATAAATATCCCGCCAATATGCTTTTTGACTTTAATTATTTTGACTGAGTAACGTTCCCTCCAAACAGGTAATCCTCAGCAGGGTGGGCTCAGCAGTGTGCTGATAAGTAGACTTCAGCAGCCTGCTGACAAAAGTACTCTGCTGAACCTTGTTTTCTTCTTGTTTTGTTCAATTGATAATACAAGATGAGGTTTAATACCAATGACCGATCCGTCAAGTGAGCTCACCCAAAATGACAAAGACCAATCCCCTTGGCAACCTCATTTGCTCAATTGTCCAAACATAAGTACATGGAATTGTTGATACCAATGACTAATCTGCTAAGTGAGCTCACCCAACATAGCAAAGACTAATCCCCTTGGTGAATTCCAAGACACTGCCGAATATCAGGTCAATCTTTATGATTCCAAGTTCGATCCTTAGTTTAGGAAATCTTTCACTTGTCAAGAGGTTTAGTGAAGATATCGGCAAGTTGATCTTCGCAGTAGGAATGTATAGAACCACTACATCTTTCTTTTCAACATGATCTCTTATAAAATGATGTCTCACATCAATGTGCTTGGTTCTTGAATGCAAAACAGATTTTCTCGTGATTGCAATTGCACTTGTGTTGTCACACATGATTGGAATTTCCCTTTCTTCAATTCCATAATCCCTTAATTGTTGTCTTAGCCATAGTACTTGTGCACAAGCAGCTTTCTAGCAAGAAATGTATTCGGCTTCAAAGAAGTGGAAGTTGAAATAGAATTCTCGTTTCTTGCTAAACCAGGAGACCAAATATTTCCCATTAACCGACAGTTCCCGAGGTGCTTTTTCTATCAATCTTGCATCCAAGATAATCGAATCCGAGTAGGATATTACTTTGAAGCTTCCTTCCTTGGAATACCATATCCCTACTCCCAAAGTCTCTTTAAGATACTTGAGAATTCTCTTAACTGCACCTAAATGACTTTCTTTAGGTTTAGATTGAAATCTTGCACAAACACCTACATCAAAGGATATATCAGGTCTGCTGGCAGTGAGGTACAGCAGACTGCCTATCATCCTTCTGTATAAGGTCTGATCAACATCTTTGCCTTCTTTATCTTCATCTAATCTGATGTTTGTACTCATAGGTGTTGAATTCTTAGTGCTATTTTCCATACCAAACTTCTTCAGCAACTCCTTGGTATACTTGGTTTGATGAATGAAGATTCCATCATTCACTTGTTTGACTTGCAATCCCAAAAAGTAATTCATTTCTCCCATCATACTCATTTGGAATTTGCTCTTCATTAGATTTGCAAATTTTTCACAAAGTAAATCATTCTCGAACCAAATATTATGTCATCCACATAAATTTGTACCACAGCGAGTCTTTGTCCCCTTCACCGATTCTCGAAAAGAGTCTTGTCAATGGTGCCTTTTGTGAAACCATTGTCTACCAAGAATTGAGATAGAGTCTCATACCATGCTCTTGGTGCTTGTTTCAATCCATAAAGTGCTTTGTTGAGTCTCGTACACTTTATCTTCTTGATCTTTAACTTCAAATCCAGGAGGTTGCTTTGAACATACACTTCCTCCTCTAGGATCCCATTCAAAAATGCACTCTTGACATCCATTTGATATACTTTGAAGTTCTTATATGCGGCATGTGCTAGGAATAATCTGATAGCTTCCAATCTTGCAACAGTGCATAAGTTTCATCAAAATCTATTCCTTCGCTTGAGAATAGCCTTTTGCAACTAGTCCGGCCTTATTTCTTACAATGGTACCCGATTCATCAAGTTTATTTCGTATACCCACTTAGTACCAATGATATTTGCATGACTTGGCCTTTCAACTAGTGTCCAAACTTGATTTCTTTCAAATTCATTTAATTCTTCTTGCATAGCAATTATCCAATCTGGATCCGAAATTGCTTCTTCAACAACTTTAGGTTCCATTTGAGATAGAAAACAGTAAACATAGCTTCCAGCTTGTCTTCTAGTCCTTACTCCTTGCCGTACATTGCCAATAACTTGTTCAAATAGGGGTGATTCCTTAACCATTGAGGATTTTGGTTATTTTGATTTTCGGGAACATCATCTTCGGTAGGGTCTGCTTGTAGTTTCTTCTACGGGGGGTCGGCATCCTTGAACCGCTTCGGTTGTTGCATCGGTAATATTGTCGGCAGGTGTTCAAGCGGGGCGATATCGAAACTTTTAAGTCATTGAATCTTTCCAAAACTTCCACACAATCTGGATCGTTGACTTGTTGATTCTTAGCAGTTCATGATCTTCATCTTCCATTCCAAGAAACTTAGGTTCATCAAACACAACATGGATTGTTTCTTCATGTTTTAGTGACCTCTTGTTCGACTCGAATGCTCTGCTGACTGAAGAATATCCCAAGAATATGCCTTCATCTGATTTAGGTTGGAATGTTTTCAAATGAACTTTGTGATTTAGAATAAAACATTTACTTCCAAATGGATGGAAATAGGATATGTTGGGTATCCTTCCATTCCAGACCTCATAGGGTGTCTTCAGCAGCTTCTTGTTTACTGAAGTTCTGTTTTGTGTATAGCATGTCTTGTATTTACTGCTTCAGCCCAATATCTTTCGTGTAGCAATGCTTCACAATCATTGTTCTTCCCGCTTCCTTTAATGTCCTGTTTCTTCTTTCGGAACCCCATTTTGCCGAGGTGTACCAAAGAGCAGCAAGTTGATGTAGTACACCATTCTGTTCAACAATATTCTCTTATAACTTTGTTGAGAAATTCGGTACCCGATCTGATCTTATCTTTATGACTGTTAAACTTTTCTCATTTTGTAATCTCTTCAAAAGATTAGGCATGCTGTGGAGTGTCTCACTCTTCTTGTTCATGAATATCACCCAAGTGTATCTAGAAAAATCATCCACAACCACTAAGGTGTATTTCTTTCCTGTCACACTTGTTGGAGTTATTGGTCCAAAAAGATCCATATGCATAAGCTCCAACACTCGTTAGTTGATTGTTTAGTCTTTGACTTGAAACTTGACTTTATCTGTTTACCTTGCTGACATGCATCACATATAGCATCCTTCTTGAATGTGATCTCAGGTAAACCAATCACTAATTTCTTCTTCACTAACTGATTAATATCATCAAAATTTAGATGATTTAACTTCTTGTGCCATAACCAATTGAGTTCGATTTGGTATGCACAATCGAAAGCAGTTTCGGAACTCGCAGAGACCAATCCACAACATACATGTTCTCGTTGCCTTCTACCAAAGAAGTACAACTTGATCACCTCTCTCACTAATGACAATACAATTGTTTTTGTCAAAAGTGACCTTGTATCCCATATCACGAGAATTGTCCAAAGGCTCGCAAGTTGTAGTCCGGCCCTCCACATATGCCACATTCTTGATAGTAAGTCCATTTCGATAAGTGTGCCATATCCTCTTGTATATCCAGTGTATTTTTGTTGCCAAAATTCACCCTTGGACCATCTTTTGCCACAAAGTTTGATAGACAAGTGCTTATTCTTTGTCATGTGTCCGGAACATCCACCGTCAAAGTACCGTACACCCTACAAAACAAAGTTAATGCATTTTAGGTACCCAAACCTGTTTGGGTCCATAGTGGTCGTGGCAAGCATGACCCTTGGTATGTTTCCATAAGGTCTTCTCCTAAATGTGTCATACTTTGGTTTATACTTTGGTTCATACATGTATTCCACACATCCATAGGTTCTAACAGTAGGTTGTGTAGGAACCACATATGTTTTCGGCCTTTTGGTACATAATGCTTTGTTTGAAATGATTCTTGTTGTTAGAAACATTTGCATAACCATAGGTGTGTCAGTCTAGGAACGCCACGTAATATGGAGTCTCGCCGAGGTCTTGTGTAAGTCCTCTCGCTCGATTCCATTGTCTAGGTCTTACCCTAGTAGTATGGTTATACTTACTCGTTTCTAGCATTAGATGCGAGAATATTCCAATCATTATCGGCAGGGGAACAATCTACCTTTCCCCCGAGATAAGTATCCCTTGAATGATCAACATTTTTGGATTTAGGATTCTTATCCTTGGAATATTTCTCGTTTCCTTCCCTTCGTGGTCCAAATAGACTTAGTAGCGGGTGTCCGCTATCGGCGAGCTTAGAAGGCACAACGAGTCTATTTTTTGATTTATTCATTTTACTAGAGTCGTTGTTGACTTCGAGACTTCGATTTTGCTTCCTTGAGGCATTCTCATTGGGTTTTACTTGCTTCAAAGCCTTCTTACGGGAGATGGATCTAGTGCGGCACAAACTTAGGACCAATTCGGTACTAGGTTCGGTAACCTTACCGGATCCACTCTTGTTAGATTGCGAGTTCCAAATCCAAGCCCAGCTTCTATCTCCATAAGGCTTTCCCGATTTGTATGCGTATTGGAACAAGATGGTTCGGCGATTCGAGGTCGCCGGATGTTCAACGCAGACTTATGCCGATTCTCGTCCTACATCTTTTTCCTTACCTTTGAAAACCCTTAATTCGACTTTCAATTTTCCAACTTCTAACTCAAGAGCCTCTTTTTCACCTTCACAACCTCATAACCAGATTGTATTATCCTTAGTTGATTAAGGATGGCATCCAAAGTCTCATTGTTGTCGAATTTCTAGGATTTGAACCACGGGTTGATTCACAATCACTTCCAAGCAGAGTGTTTATAGATACGGTGTTGTATACCTCCTCGCCATCCATATTGGCCATCAAAGCATAATCCTCCATATCGGAACCGGTCTTGTGTCATCCGATTCATTTCCTTTTTCGATTCCACTTCATATCCCGATTCATCTTCAAAGAACCATAGCCTTCTTGCCATGTCTTCTTTGTTGACTCTTGGTCTTCGCAGGTCCGGACAATCGTGTCTAAAATGTCCAGGCTTCTTACAGTTGAAGCAAAGATAATCGTGTTCCTTGCCTTGTTTCAACTCGGACAATCGTGTCGAAGTGTCCCGGTTTCTTGCAATGAAAGCATAGATAGTCATTATCTTTCTTTGGTTCTTCTTTCCTTCTTTCGCAGGCCTCTTTGTGAAATTTCTTGTAGGGGCCTTTCCGGTCTTCATCATTCGATTTTCTTGCTCGGTAGGGCAATTTGCTCTTGCATTTCATCTAGCATATCATCCTGTCCTCCTGATGTTTCTTCATGATGTGAAGCAGCCAATGCAAGTGGTTTTTGGCTCTTCCTTTTCGCCTTTCGTGCACCACTTCTTGCTAAATTCATAGGCCTTAAGATCATAGAACAATTTGAAGGTATCTTCTTCATGCAACTTTCTCATTTCTTCAATTGCAGTCACCTTCATTTTCCAAACATCTCTTGCAGGTAAAGCTTCCAAGATTTTGGTGTTTACTTCCTCTTTTGAATAACTTACACTCAGTAGGGTAAGTTCATCCAGTATAGCATTGAATCTTGATTCCATTTGCTCAATGGTTTCATTAGGTAGCATCTTGAACTTTTGAAACCTTTTTCTGGCCACACTGATTTTGTTCTTCTTTATTGCATCAGTGCCTTCACAGATTAAGTGAATCTTATCCCAAAGTTCCTTTGCAGTCTTGCAATCTTTGACCTTCATGTACATATTGCTATCCAAGGTTCTGTAGATGATATCAATAGCAATGTTGTTGAGGTTTGCTCTTTTTCTGTCTTCTGCATTCCATTCTCTTTTTGGTTTAGGAATGTACTCGCTTCCGTCACCCACTCACTCGCCTTTGTAATCTCCAAAGTGGTCCTTCGCTTAGTACATCCATCATCTCATCATGAGTAGCACAAGATATGCCCGCATTCGACGTTTATACTCATCAAATCTATCAAGAGAGCACATCAACATGGTTCTAGCGTACTTGTGTGTTATCCATGATGCAAGTCTTGAAAATCGCAACTTGAAAGAAAGTTTTAAAGAATTTTCACAAGCACAACAAGTAGGATTCCTTCGAACGAAGCACCGCTCGATACCAATTGTTGGTCCCTTGAAAAGGCTTTAGTTAAGTTTAGAGGGGGGGGGGGGTGAATAAACTTAACGGTTAAAACTTTGGAGTTAACAAATTTCGCAACTTCGCGGCACTGCGTCGATACTTCGATGTCGTCTGTCGAGACCTCGCAGCTCCGCCGATAAACGTAGTCTCACGACGTTCGCTTGCTAAATTTGTGCGGCGGAATAATATCAAAATTAAGCCTTGTTACTTGTTATTAAATATGTTACTAAGTATTAGATACTCGGTAGTGTATGTGTGTGATTTCGCTTGCTAGATTCGACGGGTTGATATGGATAATGACTAAGTGCGTAAAGTAAATGCGGTAAGTAAGTAGAGAGATTTTATAGTGGTTCCAGGTGATGTAATCTGTCGGTCCCACTCTTCTCCCGTGATGTTGGAGGAAATTCACTAGTGATCTTTGAGTTATCTCGTTACAAAGAATCCTAGGTTGCTTGTCCTTCACCAATAACTATGGCTTCACAAACGAAAACGGGAACAGTAGGATTGTCGCTCCCGAGTCTTCCACCGGTCCTTGAAGGGTAGGATTGCCTCTTCACCACTCCACCACAAACCAACAGCTCTTTCACACCTAACGTATGCTTCACTTGTCTTCGTTGGGTTCTTTATAAAATAAAGAATGAATCAATTAAATGATTCAATTGCAGCTTGATTAGGATGATGTAATCGGCGACTTGCGGTCTTCAAGTGTATATGCTTGATGCAAATTGAACACGAATTCACTTGAAGAAAATAACTAGATCGAGCGGCCTTAAGCTCGGTAAGTTCGACGGGTGTTTTTCGGCTCGGTGTTATCACTTGAAGTTTATTCCAAAATTCATCATCTTCTTCTTGAGTTGAAAGTCCTCTATTTATAGGTAGGAATGCATGTGACTTGAATTTGAAATTCAAATGTGACCGTTCCTTGTATTTGTCCCATCCGCACCGCATTCTCGTCACTATTCATAGGACGACACCGTCAGATTACTTTTTGACAAATGCGATCTGTCCACCCTTTGACTTGTATCCAATGGATAAAAATATGGATCATCCCAACGTCTTTTTAATCTCGGCCTTTGATTTGCTTGATAAGTCGAGGTAGTTGGTCTGTTCTTATCCATGTAACTTTCCAATAATCTTGAATTAATCGAGGTATATATCGACGGGTTCATTAGTCTGCTGTAAAACCAATCAGTCTGCTGAACATCATATTTTTGTCTGTAAAATATAATGCAGCTGATTCCTTTTATCCAACTTTTATTTGTGAAGTTAGATTACATCATTTTAAATATAACTAAGTTCCAAACATCATCCAACTTGTGGAACTTAGACCTTCTACACAAGGTATATGTAATCAGTTTAGGTCATCACAGACTTGCCTAAATACTGATTCCATATCCTTGACATTAAATACTAAGTTTGATCCCTTAGCCTTCATTTACTGAGTTTGAACCCTCAGCCTTCAGTCTTCAGTCTTCAGCAGGTTCCTAACAAGTCTACTGACCTATTTACCCTATCGACTAGACCGATCTGCGATATCAATCAAGACGGCCTTTCGATGCTTGTTTGATTAAACCTATTTATGAATCAAACTCTAATAAACCTATACATTTTATCTAGACATCTTTTTGCCTTTGCACTATAACAGCTAGTATGGCACTCATCATCAAAACTAAGAAATAAGTCTAACATATTCCAATCTCAGCATATACCATTATTGAATTTCGATGTCGTCACCGCTATCCATAAGTACATACTAAACTTGCGGGATTCCAAGGAAATGTAGACCAATTTAAGTTAAGGGTCGGTTATATCTAGTTAATCATAATGGCTAATTTCGAGTGAGGTCTTGATCACTCTGCAAGGCTGAGGTGGGGACAAAAATTGGTAATTACATTCGGGTAGGCTTATTTGGCCATAGTTAGTCAAAGTAATGCCAAAAATCTCATCATTCCTAATCCGATTCCAAATTCATACTTGTCTTGAAAAGAAAATCATTCTAAAATTTTATTATAATTATAAGTAACTTTTGTCTAATTTCATAAAAAAAATAATATTTCATACTATTTATCTAGGTATACATACTTAAAATCTTGATAAAAATCTAACATAGATATAAATAATATAGAAATAATATATCGAGATTACTTTACTTAATTAAAAATTTATTCTATCCAAATATATCATTTTTATTATAATGATTATATATTATTTCGTTTATTTCCTTAAGATTGATTAAACTAAGTGCATCAGTATTTGATATATTAAATTTATTTTATTTACTAACCAATCTCTACTCCCCACTTACGAATTGGCATCGTCTCGATGTGTAATGAGTAGTAAAAAGTTGGTTGAGGAAATAATTTTTTTTTTTAACGGGTGAATATTGTTACGTGTCATATAGATTAGCGTTTATATAATATAGCATAAAAAAAACATTAACACAAACAAATATATTACAATATTAAAAAGTACAAGTTAACTACTAAATACTACTATAAAATAAATAAAAAAAACTGAAACTAAGTTAATCTAAGTTATGATTAAACTAATTTATTCTAAGTTAATTTATTCTACCATTATTACCTTTGATATTCCTTCCTTACAACCAACATAACTATCTAATTTTCTCCACTTGAAGATCCTCCCGGAATATCGACTGGTAGTAGCCCTACCTGAGGAAGGCGAGCTGGAAAGTACTCATCTGTCGCTCTTTCCGGTACCCTAGCCAAACGAACACTTATTCTGGAAATCAGCCATGCAAAAGGCATAGGCTGACGGATCGGTCTGCTTCCAAATGCAAAACTAACAGCTGCTTTCTGAATCAATATTCCCCAATCTATAACAGCCCCGCTCGTTATAGCATACAATAGTAACAATTCACCATCACTGATTTCCGAGAAATCATCAGTTGGATAAACTCGTGAATTGATGAAACGTTTCCACGTTCTCAGATGGGGAAGTAAAGCGGCAGTGAAGACAACTCTATCCCTATTATAATGTTGGAATAAAACTTGATAAGATTCCGAACATTTGTTAATAAATCCTTCAGCGGTATCAAGTCTCCACTGATACTCATAATGACTAGAGGGTGATGTTTGGACTGGTGGTATATGAAAAATTTGATTGATTATGGTAGAAGTAAAAGGAACAATAGTACCTCTGATGGTAACAGACTGTAACGACTCTAGAGTACTAGCCTCTGCAAGTACTGAGTAAAACTCTCTTACCATTGTAACATTAATTCTTCCTCTGGGCATACGACAAAAATAGTCCCACCCATCTGCTTCCATTCTTATGAATGCCCAATCATCCACTTTTCGAAAATTTAGACCTCTTTCAACCAGCACCGGTGATTGGTTGAAATTACTCAAAAAAGGGTTTGGATTTGCTTCATTCATATAATTGTAAGGAATGGGGTGGAAAAACGGATAATGCGAATTAGGGAGTACGGAGTTTGGGGTATGCGGAGGAGAATAACTGTTAACTGACGAATGATCGGACATTTTATACGGAATATATAAGAAAACGAGAGACTTAAGAGGTGAATTGGCAATTTGAGGAGTGATCCCTCAGTTTCCTTATTAGAAGTGCCAGAAATAGGTAAGAAACAACCTGAATGAGGTCGGTAGAACACCAGACCGGCGCGGGCCGGTGCAGTACCGGCGCGGGCCGGTGCTACAGTGCTCGGTCACAGATTTTTGCATTTCAGGATGTTTTATCAGGTTTATTCAGTGTGAAAATATGTAATTTTATCTAAAACAGGGGTGAAAAATTATAATAATACAGAAACAACGGAAAACCGTAAAACTGCGGAGTGTACTAACCATAGAGTACATTAAACCGTCTAAAATAAAAATCAAACCAAAGTATATCGTCATACATCGTAACATAGGAAAAGTTTACTTAACTACTCATCTCCATCGTAATCCTCATCTTCAACATAAGATGAGTCGAAATGAGCCGAAAAAGATCCAAACATACTAGAAGTAAAATCAGCCCCGAGAGACTGAGTCGTACTGAAATCATAGTTGAATTGTTGTGGATCCACTGACGTAGAAGCTTGAAATGTAGCCTGAGTTTGCCTAGTCGTCATCGTCACCGAACCTTCCAATCCAAACGATCCGAGACCTGCTGTCACATCTGCTACTGAAGTTACACCTCCCATGCCCATGGATGCATCAAACGAACCTGTAAACATACTACCCTGTCCTACAGATGACGGCATATAGTCCTGGAATAAAACTGGTGGTGGGACAGGTGGAATCCAATCTGGCATAGTATATGGGTCAGGCTGACTCTGAGGGTAACGTGTAGAAATCTCTGCATATCTGGGTTCTATTGCACTGATGAAAGCTCTGTGACCTCTTTGGCCAATCCTAAGATCTTCACCCACTTCCTATTCTTTCACAAGCTAAGGCTATATTAGCATCGGTTCTAGCCCGAGCTTGAATCATATGCTTGAAACATAGCCTCTACACGGCTATTCCGGCCCCGAAGTGGCCGCGGGCCGAGGGGATTGCCTAGGAACTCGAGATGTATGAATAGGAGATGGGTTTGTGGTGGTTGTTGATGTTGTCTTTGCGGTTAGGATTATTGTAGTTGATTCTACCGACGAGTAAGGCGGTTGTTTCGGCCAATAAGTGGAGCAAAAGGTGACATAATCCTATCTGAGGGTAGTACTGGTACTTCATGAAGATCACACAAGGCAGAAATAAGATTAGGGAACGGCAGACGTCCTCCTCGAGTTTTATTCTTAACAAAATCACATGCCTTGGTAAAAATTAACTTCCCTAGATTTATTGGAATGTCATGCACCATAGCCCAGGCCAAAACAACATCCTCACGACCATAAGCACGAGAGATGAGTCGAAGGATTAACATTATATCCTATAAATTGCTTGATAGCCCCGATGTCCCTTATACACCGTCCATAAGGAAAAACCTATTATCCTTCCAAACTCTGTGGGATCAAAGGCGACTGAGCTTCAAATGATTTAGCTAGTAGTCTACCAGGCAGGTCTAAATTCCAAACAGTCTGATAATCATCATCCTCAAGTATCTCAGGTAACCCATAAATAGAATTTATCATAACAGGATTGAAGGAGACATTAACCGTCCTAAGAGGGATACTTTCTAGATCATCAAGAGTAGCCATATCATAAGTAGATAAAACAGAATAAAATTCGGCTACCATTGTGACATTTATGTTACTAGTGCGTTCCATCGCAATTTCCATCCATTCCCTATCTTGGAAGATTTTCTTCACTTCTTCTCCTAAACAGTCAAAATCCATACCACGTTCTAGAGTGACCCCGCACTTACTGAAAAATCCATCATAGGCATTTTTAGCTTCAATACTAGCGGTTTTTTCAAAAGAAACGGCTTCTTCAAGTTCAGTTAAGGGTCGCGGTTCATGAACCGGTACTACTACAGGGTTATCTGGTTTTCTTTTCTTAGAGCTTCTCCTAGATGATGAGGCCATCTACGATATTGGTATGACAAAATAACAACAAAAACAACAAACACAAACAAGTACTTAGACCAAATTATAGGAAAAAAAAATAAAATTAAAATTAAAAACTAAAAGCTTGATAAAAATTAAAATGATTGATATACATATATATATAGTTACCGTAGAGAGCTAGAAAGAGTAGATAGTTGCCGGAATAGATGGTGGTGCCGCCGAAATGTGTTGAAAAAGAGAGGAGCTTTGCTTGAAAAATCTATCCTTTTATGCAATGTTGATGAATTTGTGGAGTGGAATGGAAGAGAAGATGATTAATTAAGTAATTTGGGATAGAAAATTTGGTGAAAAGTGATGAAATTTTTGAAGAGGGGAAAAGGGGTGGGGGTCGGCCTCCTTGGTGAAGAAATGAGGAAGATGAAGATGAAAGTGTGATATTTTTAGGTTATATAGCTAACGAATCGAATCGAACTCCTATCGACTCGAATCGTTAGTAATTACTCGATTCTCCTTTCATTTTTTGTTGTTTTTTTTTGTGTAATAATTTAAATTGTATCATAAAAATATTTTTATAAAATCATAAAATTATTTAATGATAAAATAAATTATTACGATTTTTTTTATAAAAGCTTTTTAAAGAAAATATTTTTGGTATGATAAATTTTAATTCTATCATATGAACCATATATGATATAATTATAAATTTATCATAAAATTTTTATGAAATTTTTGAAAATAAACATAAAAGAAAAAAATAAAATTTAATCTAATTCTACTCCTATCATCTTTAAATCTTCGAGATTTCTATAGTAACGGTCCATCAACCTAATTCCTAGAAATGATGCGTTTGAATTCTCTCTTTGTTGTCCATCGGGATTTTCGGATAACCACCTAGTCGTTCCCATCTTAATTACATTCAAACATTCATCCTGGGATTTGGTTGTGCTGTCCCCACATTTTCCATTATGTTCACTTTTGCCACAGATTCTACATCTCTTTAGAAATCTTGCCCTTCTCTTTATAGCACTTCTTGAATTTCCATTACAAAGATCTCTTTCTCTGATTTCGCGTATCGTTCCTTGTTCAAGTTAGAAACTAAGGCTTCTATTCTAAAGGCAACATCTTTATCTAAACCTAATGTTAAAAGTAAAATAAAAACTTCTATTCTATCTATGAAAGGCATTCCAGTTCTTTTACGTCTTCCCGGTAAAAGACGAAACTACTTAAATTGCATATTAAAAAGTGAATTTAGAAAGATAGTACCCGTAATCGGCCGAGTTTAGAATTCCTCGCTTCCTTAATCCGTTGGAGGGTCGTTAAGCAATAATATTTCTTCTCGTTTGAGGTATCCCTTCGGTTTCCACGAATAATTTTACCCTGTGACCATTGGCTATAAAAGTTGTTTTTCCATCGTTAGTTCAACGACTCGTACTTATAGACTTTAGTTACGTCGTAGGGACTCGTCCATCTAGATTTAAGCTTTCCCGGAAACAACTTTAAACGTGAATTGTACAAAAGCACTCGATCACCTACATGGAACTCACGATTATAGATTTTCTTATCATGGAAAGCTTTCGTGCGTTCCTTGTAGATTCGAGCATTTTCATAAGAATCGAGTCGAAACTCCTCCAGTTCTGTTAACTGAAGTAATCTATGATCACCAACAGCTTTAGGATCAAAATTTAGGAATTTAATAGCCCATAAAGCTTGGTGTTCTAATTCAACAGGGAGATGACAAGATTTACCAAAAACTAATTTATAAGGAGAACAACCAATAGGTGTTTTAAAAGCTGTTCTATATGCCCATAATGCATCATCTAGTCTTTCTGCCCAGTTTCTACGATTTGAGTCCACTGTTTTCTCCACGATTCTTTTAATTTCTCTATTAGACACCTCTACTTGTCCACTAGTTTGCGGATGATAAGGCGTTCCTAACTTATGCGTCACACCATATTTCTCAATTATCTTAGTAAATGGTCGGTTGCAAAAATGTGAACCTCTATCACTAATGATAGCCCTCGGAGTGCCATATCTTGTAAATATATTCTTTTTAAGGAACCTTAGCACAACCTTGGTATCGTTAGTGGGAAGAGCTTCAGCTTCTACCCATTTCGAGACATAATCAACCATTACAAGAATAAATCTTTTTCCAAATGATATAGGGAAAGGTCCCATGAAATCTATACCCCATACATCAAATAATTCACATTCTAAAATCGGTTGCATAGGCATTTCATGTTTTTTCGATATATTTCCCCATTTTTGACATGATTTACAAGATTTTACATATTTATACGCATCTTTATATAGTGTGGGCCAATAAAAACCACATTGTAAAACTTTAAAAGCAGTTTTCCATCCTCCATGATGACCTCCAGCCTCATGATCATGACAGAATGATAAAACACTTAAAATCTCACTATCAGGAATACATTTTCTGATTATTCCATCCGAGCATCTTCGGAAAAGATCTGGTTTCTCCCAATAGTAAAACTTTAAGTCGTAAAAGAATTTCTTTTTCGTCGCCAAGTCCAATGAGACGGGACGTAATTACGGGTAAGATAGTTAACGATATTCCCAAACCATGGTGAATTTTCTTTTAATGGTATTCTATCTTTTAATAATTGCATGGTTAAGGGAGTATCGATCCTAAAAAGTTGTTCATCGGAAATGAATCTCGTATTTCATTTCCTCTTCCTTCATCATTTTCCATTCTACTTAGATGATCTGCTACTACATTTTCACTTCCTTTTTTATCCTTGATTTCTATATCAAATTCTTGAAGTAACGAGAATCCATCTAAGAAGACGTGGTTTAGCATCTTTCTTACTTAACGATACTTCAAGGCCGAATGGTCTGTATAAATAATAACCTTAGATCCAACAATATAGGATCTAAACTTTTCTAAGGCAAAGATTACAGCCAACAGTTCTTTCTCTGTAGTTGCATAATTGAGTTGAGCTGCGTTTAGAGTGTGAGATGCATAGTAGATCTCCTTGAGTACTTTGTTATATCGTTGACCTAAGACAGCTCTTACAGCTAAATCACTTGCATCACACATAATCTCAAATGGTAAATCCCAATCTGGTGCTACCAGTCCTGGTGCAGTAGTCAACTTCGCTTTTAAGGTCTGAAATGCTTCCATACATTTATCATCAAAGTTAAATGGTACCTCTTTTTCAAGCAAATGACTTAGAGGCTTGGCAATTTTTGAGAAATCTGAAATAGATCTCCTATAAAATCCAGCATGTCCGAGAAATCCTCTCAAAGTTCTTAAATTGACTGGTGGAGGTAACTTTTCAATTACTTCGACTTTAGCTTTATCTACTTCAATACCTATTTCAGAGATTCTATGACCTAGAACAATCCCTTCTGATACCATTAAGTGACATTTTTCCCAGTTTAGCACTAAATTGGTATCTTCACAGCGTTGTAACACTCGTTCTAAGTGTGATAAACATTCATCGAAAGAATCTCCGTAAACACTAAAGTCATCCATAAAGATTTCTAAGAATTTCTCGACCATGTCAGAAAATATTGCCATCATACATCGCTGAAATGTAGCTGGTGCATTACATAAACCAAATGGCATTCGTTTATAAGCAAAAGTTCCATACGGACAGGTGAAAGTAGTTTTTTCTCTATCTCCTGCTGCAATGAATATCTGTAAATATCCTGAATAGCCATCTAAGAAACAGCAATATTTATGTCCACTTAATCGTTCCAACATCCGTACGATGAATGGAAGTGGATGATGATCTTTCTTAGTATGTTCATTCAGCTTTTCTAAAATCAATACACATTCGATATCCCGTAATTTCCCTTGTCGGAATCCATTCATTTTTATCATTTTCTTTTACCGTGAAACCTCCTTTCTTTGGTACTACTTGAGTTGGACTCACCCATTCACTATCTGATATGGGAAAGATTATCCCCATTTCTAATAGCTTAATAACCTCTTTCTTAACAATGGTTTGTAAATTTGGGTTGAGGCGGCGTTGTGGCTGAATACAAGGTTTAGCTCCTTCATTTAGAATGATCTTATGAACGCAAATCTCAGGGCTAATACCTCGAATATCGGCAACTGTCCATCCAAAAGCTTTCTTATGATTTCTTAACATTCTAAGTAATTGATCTTCATGTTCATTAGTTAAGGTTGATGAAATAATAATCGGTAGTAGATTATCAGTTTCAAGAAAAGCATACTTAAGATTTGTAGGAAGTGGTTTCAACTCCAGATTCCTTGGTGGATCTTCTACTGAAGGTTTTAGAACTGGTCCTTCTAGTTCTAATTTCAAATACTTATGCCACGGATGTTTAGAAAACAGTCCTTTATCAAGATAAAGGATCACTTCTTTCATTTCAGTATTATTTTCATCTTCTTTATAGATAGATAATGCTAAACATTCCTCTAGCTTATCTTCATAATCTTGCAATTGGTCATCACAGAATGTAGATATCTCATCTATAAAAGAACACGATTCTGGTGATTTGTATGGATGATTCATAGCTTTGAAGATATTGAAGGAAACTTCATCTTCATTAACTCTTAGTATCAGTTCTCCTTTCTGAACATCGATTAATGTTCTTCCCGTTGCTAGAAATGGACGACCTAGAATAATTGGTGCTGAATATCCTTCTTCCATTTCCATTATTACAAAGTATACTGGAAAGTAAAATTTGTCTACTTTAACCAACACGTCCTCGATGATTCCCTTAGGATGTTTAATCGATCTATCTGCCATCTGAAGGGTCATTTCAGTATTTGTAAGCTCTCCTATGCCTAGTTTCTTATAATCCTCATAAGACATGAGATTTATACTTGCTCCTAGATCACATAGTACCTTCTTAAACAGAAATCCTCCAATCTCACATGGAATGGTAAAACTACCAGGATCTTTCGGTTTAGGAGGCAACTTATGTTGAAGTACTTGCGAGCATTCTTCATTAAGGCATATATTCTCATATTCTTCTAACCGTTTTTTGTTTGATAGGATATCTTTAAGAAACTTTCCATAGGTAGGCATGTTGATTAGGGCTTCGATAACAGGGATATTGACATGAATATGATGAAAAGTATCAAGGAAACGAGCATACTTCTTATCAGTTTTTATCTTTCTAATTTGATCCTTAGGCGGGTAAGGTAAAGATTCCAAATCTATAACCTTTGGTTCTGAAGTTATACCCTTTTTTCCTTTTTCCTTAATTCTTTGAGCATTACTTGTTCGCCATTTTTCATTCTCATATGATTTTTTCTTTGAAACATCTTCTGTATCGATTTTCCCTTTTTCGGTTATTGGCAATTCTTCCTTCTTTTCTTCAGTATTGTTTTCTCTAACATGTTCCTTAAATAAGGTTCTCAGGTCACTGTCCATTGGATTTTTTAGAATCCTAGGAGTTTTAACCCATTCCTTATTCTTACTTTCAGGTTCAACTTTACTATTTTGTTTCAAGAAATCTTCAATAATTTCTTCTTCTTCATCGATAAATTCAAGTTCAACCGAGGTTTCCATATTCGTCTCAATTTTTCCATTTAAATCATTCTCTACTTCATTATCTCCCGAGTTTTACGTTCCGATATCTCCACAAAGTTTTCTACTTCTCGTAATAACGACATTTACTTCTCTCGGGTTTCTTTCGGTATTAATTGGTAATCCTCCCGGAGGTCTACTTGTTTTTACGTTCTCCTTCTCTACTCAAATGATCTTCCATATTCCTTATTGATGCTTCTATAGTTCTCATTCGGTATCATGTCCACTCATGGATGTTTTCAACGTACTCATATCCTTAGTGACTGTCCCTATAGAAGTTATCATAGTTTCTACATTTTTAGCTTGAGTAGAAACTACACCCATCATATTTTCCATTAATTTCTCCCATTTATCAACTCCTTCAGGTTGAGTTGAACTTTGAGTGACTGGTATACTTTGAGTAGTATGTTGTGGATACGATCTAGGTAATGATTGTAGGTTTTGATTTGCGGTATCTCCTTGATAAACTTGATTACTATATGAATTCTTATATTGAACTGGATACGGTGGTTGTCCTTGCTTACTAGGGTTTTCAGACCAACGATAAGTAGGGTGATCTCTTCTAATAGCACTGAACGAGTTTGAATACGCGTTGTTCAAATTCTTATGCTGTTGTAAAAAACTCACCTCCTCCCTTGAGTATCCTTCTGGTTCTTCTTGCCCTAATGACACATTATCATGATTTGAGTAGTCATTTGTTAAATTATTTTCCAAGTTAGCATTCTTACTGGTTTGTAAGCCATCAAATTTCCTACTTAAATTCTCCAAGTGTGCTAGAACTTCCGTATTCGATGTACATTCTCCTGCAAATGCTACTTTTCTTGTGCTAGAACCGGTTTCCCACATTCTGTTATTTTTGGAAATCTTTTCTATGGCATCGTAAACTAATTGGGCTTCACTCATCATTAAAGAACCACCACATGCATGATCAACGTCCGCACGTGAGTCTTTCCTCGCCTTTACGACGAGAAAAGGCTGGATTTGCATATCTAAGGAATAACCATGATCGGGACAAGCTCTTAATAGTTTCTTAAATCTCTCCCAAGAATTCCCAAGCGTTTCTTCAGATCCTTGTCTAAAGTTAGCAACTTCGACCTTTAACTCCAAATTTCTACCAGGAGTAAAATATTGCTTTAAGAACTCGGTTTGAATCTCCTCCCAACTTGTCAATGAATGATGTGGGAGTGACATAAACCAATCTCGTGCTCTTCCTTTTAAAGAAAAAGGAAACATAGACATCCTTGTTAATTCACGATGAGCACCTTGACTTTTGGCTGTATTACACAATTCTTCAAAAAGATAGAGATGATGATGTGGATCCTCATCATCTTCTCCTAGAAATTGGGCTCTTGTGTCAATTAAACCAAAAAGATGAGATTTTATTTCGAAATTATTCGCTCCTTCATTTGGTAAATGAATTGGATTATTAGTCTGGTTTCTTCTTACGGTCTGATCACGAGATAGGTCTCGGGTTTGGTAGGTTAGGATTATTATGATTATTCTGGTTCCGATTTTGATTATTTCTATCATTAGGATTTTGATTATTTGGTATTGGTGGATTCTGATTAAGGTTTTGTCCATGTCCTTGGGCATGTACAATCCCTTGTTCAGGTGTTTCATCACTGATTTCGGCCATTCTTGTTTCTCGATTTGATGATGATTCGTCAGGATTTCCCTGACTAGTATGACCACGTTTACTCTCTACTCTTAACTACCTTTCGTAAGTATTTATGTCAGGCTTATAAAGAGTGAGTGGGGCCTTACCGCTTCTGGTCATCAACTATCGAAAACAGAAAATAACTTGATAAAAACAGAAGTAAAAAGATTGGTAACTTACCTACAAGGTAAGTACCAACGAAAAATAAAAAGAAATGTGATAAGAAGAGTGTTGACTTATCCTCGAGAATTTTGAGCTAATACAAGTAGAAACCATTCGAACACAATGAATTAGCGTCGTTCCCCGGCAACGGCGCCAGAAAGCTGACGTGGCCTTTTCTAGTGCTATTCCAGTCCTTAACCGACATTGTATCGGGTAAACTGTAGTGCTAGTATGGTGAGTCAGGTGTCGAATCCTCAGGGAAACGTAAGGTAATTCAGAGTGTGGCTAAACACCAAGAAGCTATTATTAACTCAATCTAAGTCGCAATTTTTCTTTTTTTTATTTAGTAACCTTAAAACAGTAAATAAATGCCTAAAACTAAAACAGATATATATAGATACAAAAATATATATATAAGCATATAGAAATACAAATATATATATAGATATAAATATATATAGGTACCAATACAATTTATAAGATATAAATACTAGTAATATTATTAAAGACTAGCCAAGAATATGTCACTGAATCAGTATCTCTTTTTAGTATAAATAGATGTGCTCGATCTTTCCTTATTTTAAGGTGAATCAATTATATATGAATCGGTGTATTCCTAAGCTAGACAACTCCTCCTCACATGAGCGCATGAAATTGTCATCTGTCAAATTGTCATCAGTTTAATCTCCACAACTGCCCCATGCTAATCTCAGTTAGTCCGAACAGGTACCGAGTACAAATCTACCCCGGATAAAAGAGGTTATTCCGTTTGTCAGACGGCCGATGTTATTCAAAAGGCTCCGGTTGTCAGGCGGATCGATTTAACTTTCCGGTGTTAGTTTCAATTAAACCGTTGATTTTAACATTATTATGATCTTGAACACAAATTTAATAAGATTCATCTTTCCCAAGACAAATCTGCCCCCGGGTAGGAAATCGGATTCCGTTGTCACGTTTTCACTCGGCCAATTTTACCCTCCGGTTTTTCTATCCTTTATCTCATATCCTAACTTCTCTCGGTCGTTCATCATTAGGTTATATGTTGCGATTCATCTTGATTAATTACGTCAATCCGAATATTATCAATACGTTGCAAGATAGAAAAAGATTCAATTTAATCGATTTTAATTCAATTTTAACATAGTCATCATATATTGGTACTCATCCAACATCATATCCCAAAGAGCCTCAAAATCCTCTTTAGTCTCAACATCATAATAAAAGTGGAAAAATATCTTTCTTCCGTTTCGTCTTGTTTCGGTTTTAGCATCACACGGAATGCACACGAGCCACAAGAATTTTGACCTATAAGTTTTAAAATCTACTATTTATAACTTCCCATGTGTTTTTAGATATATTTTTATAGAATTTATACGATATTATCGGGTCGTTCTTCACTCATCCAACATCATATCCCAAAGACTCCTCTTTAGTCTCAACATGCCATATACAAAGCCCATGGAAGTTCTTCAATGCATTCGACTCAAGTGTTAGCCCATGCAGGCATGCACTCGGGAATTGCTTTGGCCATTGCTGCATCTTGATCTGTGAAGATAGTTTTTGGATGCTTATAGTTCATAGCCGTAAGAAAAGTGTCGAACAACCAACGAAACGAGCCAATTGTCTCGTCATACATAAGAGCTGCACCAAAATCAGTGGACTTTCTATGGTGATTGAAGCCAACAAATGCAGCACAAGGTCGGTGTGCATTGTTAATTTTATACGTCGTATCAAAGCTCACCACATCCCAAAAAAATGTGTAGTCTATCCGCATTTGTGCGTCTGCCCAGAAGATGTTTGTGATGTGGCAGTCACTGTCCAACTGAAATGCATAAAAAAAGAGGGATTTTCAATGCTTTATCTTGTAGGTACTTCAACCCTACTGTGCTCACCGTTCCCCAATATTCTTTTTGCCTTTTAGTCCTCAAATAGTTTTTTTGATCAATCTTTAGGAAAGACAATGCATCTCTTCTGCCAACTTGACGACCTAACAACTCAAAGGAAGCTCCTAATCCAATCCCGGAGTCAGCAGCAAGATCAATTTGTCCGCTTGAGCATCAGACACATTTCTCCGAGACTTAAGCATGTGCCTAGTTAGTGGAGGAGCAAGCTCATGGTTGTGTTCATCCTGAAACTCATATATTGTGTACTTGGCGAGTTCTCTGTTAAGTCTTACAGCTAACCTGGCTGAGCATCCAACCCTTACTTCTGGCCTGGGGATTTTGGCACTTGTAGTCATGCTTGTCACGTCCCCTGTATCCCTCTTTCAACCCTACCGTGCTCTTAATTTAAGGTGAAGTTGTGAATTTAGGGTTTATTGGTGAAATCGGGTAATTTTGAATTTAGGGTTATTAGTTGTGTAATTGTTATTTTGTAGGGTTTATTGGTTGGTTTTGTGTTTGAAACGTAGTTTTTTTATTTGGCATTCCTGTAGAACCAAATGCAGGGCCTTTATCTGCATAAATCTTTCTTCATCTTGTCTTGATGCTTCAGAAGGGCTTGTTGCTTATCAGGTAGTATATGATACACTTATATGCACGGACTATATGTGGTTTTTATTCTAATTTTGTATGGTATAGTTCTTGTTGAGTAATTATTTTTCCTCTGCTTCTTAGGGGGCACCAGGAGCATATAGTGAAGCCGCTGCACTCAAAGCATACCCTAAGTGTGGGCCTGTCCCTTGTGACAATTTTGAGGCCGCATTTAAGGTTGTACAAAACAATCATTGTCTTCTGTGTAAATCTTTCCATTCTGTATGGTTTTCATGGGAAATAATTTCTTATGGTCTTATATCATCAGGATGTTGAACTATGGTTAGTCGACAAAGTAGTACTCCCTATTGAAAATTCTATCGGCGGGAGTATTCACCAGAACTATGACTTACTCCTTTCCGTTGGTTGAGCTTCGAGGAATCCATTGATGATGATGATAGTTGAGATGCCAAGATCAAATCACATATAAACATTCTTTGACCTTGCGATGTAATGAATGTTTAGATCATTCACATAGACATGAGTTCTTTTCTTAACGCTAGTTGCTGGGATTTTCTTTTTAAGATTGTAGGAAATGTGTTATGTTTTTGAGATATACACTTGGAATAAGTCTATGGTTTATGCTACAGATTGTTCTGTGGAGTTTCAAAATGCTTTGTATACACTTCCTTTACATGTTACTTTTGACACTTGTTTTTTATTTCATTGATAATTGTTGATTCTTGGGAAGAAATTATGTTTCTAAATCTCAGATTATGTATATATAAAGGTTGCATCAACATCAGTAAAGTTACCTATACTATGTTCAATGATCGCTTGAAATATTGTTATATTACGGACACATGGTATGATTTGGAAACTTAGGACATTAACATTACAGATTATATTTTACTACAAATATATTTTGTCCTTTTGCCAAATTTTTTCTTCTTCAGGTTGTTCTGCTTCAATATTTTTTTCTGTTGCTACTAGTATGACAAAATTATATTTCCATTATCAGGTAGAAGAATGAATAGCAACGACACAAATTCAACTAATTCAGTTGGTTAAGTTCTATTTTTCAACAAAATCAAGAAGAATAACACATAAATGTATAAAGTGGTCTTTTTTTTCCGACAAACGGGATCATCATTTATAGCTACTGAAATTTATACCTTGCCTTTCAAAAAGCTTGCAAAAACAACTTAACCTACCTTCATTGTCTTTCACAACTTTCCTCACATCCTTTTCATATTCCACCGTGAACTCAATCGAGCCACCATCATCAACAACACATTGACCTTTTATTTTGATCTCAATTGACCTAAAGTACTCTTCCTGAAACTCTTCAAAAATCGTCTTTGTGTAAGTCATTGAGGAAGCCTTTAACATTCGCATCGGGCCATTAACGCGTTGACATGTTTGAGATAGAGAAAATTCCGCTTCCAATTCCTTGTACCGTATGTCATTGAGAGTCCAATCAAAATGATGGAAGAATTGTGGCAGATCAAAGTCACTCTTCAAAAACATTTTTAACTTTGAATTAAAGGACTCACTTAGCTGAGTGCTACGGATCCGTGCAGTCCATTGATCCCTAATGCATACAAATGCCCATTTTTTCCGACAACTATAAGTTTGTTTAACCCAATTATTATCACGAAGATTGTACTCATCCAACATCATATCCCAAAGAGCCTCAAAATCTTCTCCAGTCTCAACACATAATAAAAGTGGCTGAGTATGGAATGCACACCTTGACCGTCTACCTTCCCATGAGGGACGTTCTTCAATGCATTCTGACTCAAGTGCCATATACAAAGCCCATGGAAGGTGTTAGGCATGCACTCGGGAATTGCTTTGGCCATTGCTGCATCTTGCTCTGTGAAGATAGTTTTTGGATGCTTATAGTTCATAGCCGTAAGAAAAGTGTCGAACAACCAACGAAACGAGTCAATTGTCTCGTCATACATAAGAACTGCACCAAAAACAGTGGACTTTCTATGGTGATTGAAGCCAACAAATGCTGCACAAGGTCGGTGTGCATTGTTAATTTTATACGTCGTATCAAAGCTCACCACATCCCCAAAAAAAGTGTAGTCTATCCGCATTTGTGCGTCTGCCCAGAAGATGTTAGTGATGTGGCTGTCACTGTCCAACTGAAATGCATAAAAAAAAAAGGGATTTTCAAGTGCTTTATCTTGTAGGTACTTCAAAACCCTACTATGCTCACCATTCCCCAATATTCTTTTTGCCTTTTAGTCCTCAAATAGTTTTTTTGATCAATCTTCAGGAAAGACAATGCATCTCTTCTGCCAACTTGACGACCTAACAACTCAAAGGAAGCTCCTAATCCAATCCCGGAGTGAGCGATTACCTGCTTGGTTACCTCGTCCTCTACACTGAAGATCATTTTGTTCCGCTTGAGCATCAGGCACATTTCTCCGAGACTTAAGCATGTGCCTAGTTAGTGGAGGAGCAAGCTCGTGGTTGTGTTCATCCTGAAACTCATATATTGTGTACTTGCCGAGTTCTCTCGTTAAGTCTTACGGCTAACGAATCCATAAATCTACCGCCGGCTCAACATTACCAAAGAATTCGGCATGCCTTCAATAACTTTGTGAGCATCCAACCCTTACTTCTAGCCTGGGATTTTGGCACTTGTAGTCACGCTTGTCAGGTCCCTTGTATCCCTCTTTATAGCAAACAAACCTACTATTCGTGATGACCTTTCTATCCTTAACCTTTCTGTCCACATTTCTATAATCCACGCATATGCTAAAGCCTTCCCTCCCAGCATAAGCGTTGTAGAAATTATATGCCATTTGCTCCTCTGTAAATTCCATGCCAATCTTGGGCTTTCCGACATTAAGTACTTGTATTGAATGAAATTATCATATTATAGGTGAGAATAGAAAAGAAAAACACTTAAACAGCGAACTTGGTAACTGAATTCCCACAATCTAACCATCAATCAACCCCCCAAAAAAAATTGTGAACAATCTATAGTTCTATAACCATGTAACTTAGGCAATAGTCATCTGAAATCAAGCATTTCAACGGTGAAGTGATCATAAAGTAACAAATAATATGGTATTATAAGTCTTTCATAATTGACTGAGTGCTTATATTGTTACCTAAAGCTTCTTACTACTAAATAAATAACAATTTCGCAACTAATGTTAAACCCTAAGTTCACAATTACCCCCTAAGTTCACAACTACACCTTAAATTCACAAATAAAAGCTATAATAACCCTCGATTTTCAATCTTACACAAAGAAACAAAATCAGTTAAAAAATCTTACCCCTTCCATGGTTCTCTTCGCTTCTCAGCTCAAACGTTCAGATGCAGAGAGGGACTTTTGCTTCACATTTTTGAGAAATTTGTAACAGAGAGGAACGGGATGAAAGCTGCAAAATGGGTTTCCTCTCGGCAATGGAGGAAAGCTACGAAAGTGATTGAAAATCTAATGTTCCCGCGATGTTCGAGCGGGTAAAAGGTTGAAAAAGTGAAATAAAAATTTAACTGATGTTAAAAGAAAAAAATCAACGGATCAGATTTGCTCTATCCACGTGTCGGCATCTGGTGCAATACAGCAAAATTCACGGCAAACTTAATACGGAAAACGATCCAGACCCGTCTTCATTCTCATAGTCATAGCGCTGATTCTATTATTGAGACATTACAGAGGAAAGTTATTGTGTGATGAGGGATTTTGAGGTGAAATGACGGGTGAAACGATCAGAACCACACAGTTTAAATACAGAATAAAAGTGTGTGGTGTGTGGGCAGCCACACGGTGTCTCCTCACCGTGTGGAGACACCACACAATAACCTTCCCATAACAGATGATCCATGCTTATCACGGGGATATATCGATTTGTCCCTCAACACAAGGTAGCTCGAAAACACGTGTAACGAAATGTTTCATATGCAAGAATAAAATGAGAACATATTGTTTGGCACATGCTTAACCCATTATCGATTGAACACGTAGGTTATTATATGAAAATTTTAGAATACAACCGTTTTATAATGTTGTATCATAAAATCTTTCGTCTTAAATGACAATGATATCATACATCCAATAGAGATATAAATAAAAGTAAAAGCATTGAAATACAGGGGGACAAATGAACATACATAACAACGGATGATGTTTGAGGCAAAAGACCACTGTTAAGCCCGTGGGCCATTGCCGCTAGGGGCATCCACAATGGTTAAATGGTATTTCATGTGGTTCAGACAAAAAGCTGCAAAATTATATTATTATTTTAATTCGACAAACTTTGTTTGCTACAATGGCTTTTTTTTCCACTCTAGAAAGAACTGACGTGGCTTACAAAAAGTTAGGAAAAAAAAAACGCAAGAAAGGAACAAGTGAGGACAAGTAATTTTGGTGGGGTAATTTAGGTTTGCTGGAAATTTTTGGAGTCAATATGCCTAAAAAATTGTGCAGAGCCGTGGAGATGGGTGTGGACGGACACACTTCCACTACCACACTATATGCCTTCACAATGTGTTCCAACGAGCCATTGTGAACTAAAATTTCATTTTTCTGACAATATGTGCCGTTTAAAGTGATGTTTTGAGCCATAACTAATGCTCTAAGCCGGTGGAAAGATTTTGTTTGGAAAGTATCTCATGTTTCAGAATCAACTACTGATGAGAGTCAACTTTACTATACTCCGGTGCATGTTTCGACCCCCGTTTACGGCACTTTTGGTTCATTCCGGGTAGTCTTAGACCATATATAGGGTAAAAACCGCATTGCACATCCACTATGAGGCAAACCATCACATAGATGGAAAACCTCATCATTTTACGATGTTTTTAGCCCTTTTCAAGCCTTAGTTATCTTGCAGAGTTACACTCGGTATGTGTTTGGATGTTGTGATGCAAGATACAGGTGACTCGAGAACCCGGAAGTTGAACCATTGGGCTTAGAGAGACGAAACCGAGGCTCGGGAATGGAAGAATTGAAGGAAAAATGAAGATTTGGAGATTTGGCACCCAGTGCGGGTGCACCAGAGAAGCAGAAGGGCCAGTTTTGGTACAGAGCTGCCAGTGCGGGCGCACGAGATGCAGTGCATGCGCACTAAAGAGGCAGAAGGTACAGTTTTTGTACAGAGAGCTAGTGCAAGCGCACTGAAAGCCAGTGCAAGCGCACTGTACGAGGCAGATCCAAGTTTTTCCCAGCCAGCAAGGGGCAGTGCGTGCACACCAGTACTTAGTGCGTGCGCACTAAGCTGATTTTCTACACGTTTTGGAGCACATATAAATACGTTTAGCACAGATTTTTTAGACTTCTACACACACTTACACACATACTCTTAGACACTCTTACACTATTTTAGGTCGAAATTCTCCCCTTTGATCCTTAGATTAATTTCTACTCCTCCTTTCCTTAGATTGAGCTAAATCAACCTTAGATTTTAGCTCAATCAAGTTAGATTTTGCATTTTGGATCATCTTCTTCATCTTTGGACATGGGTGTTGAAGAAACTTGATGTAAAGACGAATTTCAGTGATTTTGGTAATTAATAGCATTTCCTTTCTCATTTTTATGGCTTTAATCATTTCTTTGATTGCTATTTCTTGTTTAATTATCAGTAGCTAAACATATCATAGCTAAGTCATGTGAAAATTGAAGAAATCGCCCTCTAATTGATGAAATTGAGAATGGGTAGTGCTTAATTGTTGTTATATCGATGAATTCATGTCTTAAAACTTGTTCTTAATGCTTAAATTAGCTTGATCACCTAGTTCATTATCACACACACCACTTTTATAAATGTATGTTGCGAAGGGGTGTGGAAAAAGGAGTTTTAAGATCATTTCTTATAATCAACTGAGTTGTTTAGATTGATTAGGGAGTGTGGTTCTTTCGGTTGTGAAATCGGGCAACTCTTAGAGCATTAATCTTGTTTCGGTTAGTTAAATCCTTAAAGGCGGACTGTTGAACCGGGAAAAGGGTGTTTGATTGTTGCATGGCATCTTACACTAGCTTAGGAGCTTGCACCCGTGAATGAGTCGATATGATCATTGGGTAGGTTGGTTGGTTAAGCTCGTTCCCGAGATAGTCGATTATAGGGGTGAGAGTATTCAATTGGATCATGTCTTGGCTATGCTTCTCTGTTATATGTACTTTTAGTTTAATTGTCGTCATATGTAATTGATAACTTGAACAACCTTTGATTCACCTAAACTAAGTTGAAAAACGACTTTGGTATTCGTTTAATTCTCCATAGGATATGACATTGCTCTCCACTATAGTGCTTCTGACCCGGTACTCTACCGGTTAAGGTTGATCGTTACTATTTGGTCATCAAGTTTTCTAGCGCCGTTGCCGGGGAATTAATCGATATCTCGTAAGTTGTTTGAAGACTTAGGCTTAGGTCTTTTTTTTTCTTTTTTTCTTCTTTCTTGATGTTGGTTTTTGTTGAAGAGTCATACCATCTACCACGGTAGTGGTGGTGACTAGATACCGTGATTGTGTTCTTGTTTTTCCCTTGAATCGCAGTGTATGGATCCGTGTCCATGATGTCTCTTACCCCTACTCATATGGAGGCTTTAATTTAGGTGGTATGGGTTTTGGAGCCCAATCATATTATCAGTTCAACCCATACACATCACCATACAACAATGAGTGGGGGAGTCCTCCAAGTTCTCCGTTCCAACACACCAATGCCAATTTGCAATATGCTCAACCTTCACAAATACCTCATCCTCCACAAAAGAGTATGGCCGATATGTTATTTGAGCAAATCAACAGGACTTTGCAAGAGCAAGGCCGGACTTTGCAAGAGCAAGGTCGGGAGTTGAGGGATATTAAAACGAATGTTACTACTCTTCAATCGGCAATAAAGAACTTGAAGAACTGGGGAGCAATTGATTGAGAAGAGAAAGGTTGAGTGGAGTGCTAAAAATGATGACATTTTATTTGCTCCATCGTCGACCCTTGAGGTAATCACCCCCCACGAATGTTATGAAAAATGTACGAATCATGCTATTAGTGAATCATTTATTCCTTCCCCTTTGAACCGTATTGAAAAAGTTGTGGTGGTGGATCAAATTGAATATGTTGATGTTGTGGTTGAGCCATAATATTATTTCTTGGTGCTTGAATCTTTGTTACTTGGCATATACTCTCATTCAAGGAAGTTGAATCCATTGTGTTACACGATGAATTTCTTGAACCAATCTTGGGGGTGGGGATTGTGCCCCTTGTTTGTCTTGCCCCAGTTTAAGGGTGTGCTCAATTCTTTTGATTTTTATAGGGAGACACAACGGTTTGCTCTCCTTTGGTATAACTATCCCTAGCCTTGTTGGGGGTAGGAAGTCGAACTAAGGACTTTAAACTTAGAATGTTTTAGGTTGATGATTTTTTTTTTGTTGTGCTAAATAAAAGTGGATGAAAGTTTTATTTTAATTTCCATGTTCTTGAGGCCATTGAGCAAAAGATGTGCAATTTTTTTCTTTCATTTCACTCGTGCTTTTTGTTTTTCTTTTAGTTTATTAATAAGTCAAGCCAACGAAGCAAA
This sequence comes from Gentiana straminea, assembly GCA_036785695.1. Lineage (NCBI taxonomy): Eukaryota > Viridiplantae > Streptophyta > Magnoliopsida > Gentianales > Gentianaceae > Gentiana > Gentiana straminea. Next base: position 10,927,191 of record JAVUPR010000300.1, on the reverse strand, counting down.
ACAAAGGCGCTTGTGGGAGGCAACCCACTTTTTCTCTGTTTGATAAGGTTATGAGTGAGTCTTAGGTAAAAGAGTGGAGAAACTTGGCCTAGGAAAAGAGCTCTTGGGTGAAAACTTCCTTTTCGTTCCCATACCGTACTTGGATTGTTATCATTTTGGCACATATTTTATGCATGGATGATTGTTTCACTTTTTATTATCTTTTCATCTCATGTGATTCGAGTTTGGTACCATCGGTTATACAATGATAGTGTATGTGACATTGATTCTTTTCCTTATATCTCGTTATCTATTGCCTACTTTTGGCATGGTGGCAGTTCCATGTGCATGCGTTTTCGTGTTTCTTAGTTTCATGGCTTTAGATGTACGAGATGGAGCTTCGTGGATATGTCATATGCATTCGTTTGCGCCTTTCTGCCTGGTTAAGATAAGCCATCTTTTTCCTTTATCATTCACACACTAAGGACAGTGTTGCATTTAAAGTGGGGGGGGGGGTGGTAGGCTTAGCTATGATATGTGCTTCGTTGCTGATTTTAGCCATTGTGTTGTATGCTTATAGTTTGGTCACTACTTTAGTAAAATTTGAGCTATTTTTAAAATTTTCCAAGGACTTGATGTTGCATTTGTATGTTGAGCCTTCACGTTTATAGGATAAATAGTTTAGTGAATGTTTGAATGCCACTTACTTGGCTTACTACCTTATTTTGGAGACGGGATTTTCATGTACGTATAGCTTCGATTTCATGAACCATGATAACTAGTGACCGATTATGGTAGACATAGGCATGAATCGGCTACCTAGAACTCATACCATTAACTTCGAGACGAAATAGAAAGGCCGACCTTGGTAGATATTGGGATCACAGTTATGGCGTTTCTTTGACCCGACCAGAGCCAAATAGTCATCCCGTGACATATTCCACAGTAACCCCTCTAAGCCTTGGTAGGATGGTTAGACCCCCATCCGACACTTAGCCGTTCGTATTTAGCCCGTAATTTCCCAACCCCATGCCTTATTTGTGGTCTACATTACCTAGAACACCCTACGAGTTAAGCTTAATCTTTTCATATAGATCTCACTTGCTTAGGCAAGTGTGGGGTGGTAAAGTGGTGTGTTTGTATAGAGGAGTTGGTTTTACGAGATATTTCATGATATTGGAGGGTAGGAACTTGATTCATTTTATGTGTATGTTATGGCCTTTGACTCAAACCTAATAAAAGCATTGAATAATGCAACTTTCTAAATTCCAAAGTCAAGTTGAAAAAAAAAAAAGAAGTCAAAAAATCAAAAGAAAATGAAATCAATCAAAGAAAGCTTGCAAATGAAGTGTTAAAAGTAATAAATGTTGAGTCAAAGAAAGCCAAGTGTCTAGGACTCATATATTGACTTGTCATGTGATGTTGGTGTTGGGGAGAGTCCTTAGTGTAGAAGCATGATTCTTATACATTTTTGCCTCGTTACACTTGAGACATAGTGCATATGGCATTTTATTTCTTGGATCATGTTTCTAGTTTTTTTTTTTTTTAGCTAGAGAAGGGTAGACCTAGCTACATTGTATATTGATACACCCCATGATTAAGCTTGCTCGTGTTTATCTCTTTGTTATTTATTTCCCAAAAATTCCCTTTGGTTATCCCCGTCCCTAGCCAAACGTTACAACCGTGCAAGTCCTGCTCGACCTTGCTTATCCTAGGTTTGGTCTCGATTAGTGGATTACCTAGCAACCTTAATCCAAACCGGTGCACCGTGGCAAATTAGTGGAGAGGCCTATGAAGTATTAGCCATAGAGTAGTCGCAATTACCTAGCAACCTTAATCCGAACCGGTGCACCGTGGTAAATATAGGTGAAACTTTTCACACACACATCCCGTTTGCTTGATAAGGTAGGGTTAAGTGGCATGTATTTACTCTTTTACTTTCCAGTTGTCTTTGATATGTGATTGGCTTACCTTATTCGTGTAGCGTTGACTCTTTGGCTTCTTTTAAAACGCTCATTTTTGCTCGAAGGCGAGCAAATGCTAAGTGGGGGTGGTTGATGAGTGTCAACTTTCCTATGCTCTGGTGCATGTTTCTGTTGGAAATACAATTTATGTTTTGATGATGATTCATCAGTTGTTCAGTTATTATTTTAAACCCCACTGATGAAGTGTCATAACTAGCTGTTATAGTGCAAAGCGAAAAGATGTCTAGATATTAATGTATAGGATTTAAATAGAGTCTGATATTTGTACAGAACTGAGAAAATGAGTAACTGACTTGATGAGACTATGAAAACTGAGTTCACAATTGAAGATTGAGAAACTGATTCAGAGCACACCCACAAAAACTGAAGAAGGTAAGTTCGCTGAGGGACACAGACTCGGTTGACTTATCTGGAAGCTAAAGAACTGAGGGACATAGACTCAATTATTGAAAAATGAAGAACTAAGGGTTCAAACTCAATTTATGAAGATTAAAGCTAAGACTATAAAGTTAGAATTCAGGAAAGATTGTGATGACCTGAACTGACTCTATAGATCTTGTATCATGACCTAAGATACATAAGGACAATGATATATTGGATGAGTTATATGTTATGGTGTACTCTACTTAAATCAATTATAATCAGATGACTAATAGAGTACTGAGTTTTTGAAGAAGAGTAAAAACTCAGTTAATGCTCTAAAAGCTGAAACTGACTAGATTACAGAAAATCAGTTTCAAGCCGAAGTTATAAATACTGAAGAAGAATCTAACCGTTATAATGCAAACAATTTATTGGATACTCAGAAATGTCAGAAAGGACACTGACATTCAACAGAATAAACAGGACCACCAACGGCTACATGAATTCAAATTCAAACAAGATGAACGTTGGAGAAACCCCTATAAATAGGTCACTTCTACCTCAAGAAGAAATGCGGAGTTCTAAGGAATAAGATATCAAGAAAGTTTTTAGAAAGGGGGAAAATCGATCAAAAAGAACTCATGCCGTATGCTTTATTGCAAGATCAAGAAATCTTCAAAGTGTTCTTAAATATTCAAGAAAGCATCAAGATCAAAACACTAGAAGAAAAACAGAGCTTGAGCAAATCATATACATTAAGACGAAGAAGCTCAAATCACAAGTTGAATCATAGTTATTGATTCAAGTCTCAACTTTGATTTTATCAAAGGTTTGGACTGTGAAATACCAAGAAGGTGTGAAGGACAGTTGAGCTGCAGTCAAGAAGACTGTGTTTGTGATGAGCTGGTGAAGAGGCAATACAACCCTTCAAGGACCAGTGGTTCAAGCAGTTGCAGAGCAGCAATTTCACCTATTCTATAGTTGCTTAGATAGTGAAGCTAGGGATTAGTGATGTCCAATTCCTAGGTGTCCAATCTAACCGGCAGTGTACCGGGTCAATTGTAGTCTAGTACGGTGGGTCAAGGTCGAATCCACGGGGAAAAATACTTGTGAGGTTAACCACTTAGAAGCTTATATTAATTCGATCTAGGTCACAAATTGCAAGATGGTAATTAAATGCATAAGTAAAATCTCTTGCGACAACAAAGATAATAAAATGATAAAAGAAGCTAACCAAGATAATGTGTAGACTAGTAATTCTCTTATAGTATCATGGGAATGATTTCCTACCTTCCTACCATTGGTGTTCAAAAGTGTGAAACAGTGCATTCCTAAGCAAGCAGTTTCCCCTCATACGAGTGCATGAAACTGCTCTATACCTCCTCCTTGGTCTAGGTGTCCTAAACCTAATGAATTGGTATGCTACATACGTGAATGCAATGACAAGGTCAACTGTCCCCGGATAAGAAATCGAATGCCTCGAAAGGTCGATTTTACCTTCCGGTTTTCCTACCCTCTTCCCACGACTAACATCTCCTTTCAGTCTCTGTTAAACGTGTAGATGCTAACACTAGTCAATTACTCTAATGCATGCAATCAATACAACACAAGAGGGAAAAGCTTCACAACAATTGAAACTAACAACACAAACAATCATTCCCAATCAATAAGAGAATAAACTAAGCCTATCACATAATCTTGGCTAGATAAATCTAGTCACTCATAACTACAAATATCAACATCTCAAAGTTAACATTCATAACCACAAGAACAATTGAATAAAGATAAAGATTAAATATTACCAAACCAAAAGAAAGAATTCAAGTTTGGTGTTCTTCATCCAACTCCAAAAGCTTCAATGGAACCAACACTAGTGTGTTTAAACTCCAATCAAGTAATGGAAGCTAAACTAGAATCCTTAACTATTACAATCAAATTCAAGAGTTAATTTTTACTAAAATTCGGCTATAAGAGCCTTGGGGGTGGAGGGTGTCTTCAAGAGGGAAAGGTTGAGGAAGATGAAGTGTGTTTGATAATTTTGGTGAGTGGAAGAATAAAAGAGATCAATTTTTTTGCTTACTCTGCAATATTGACGCGGGTCAATCCAGCTGGCGTGTGTCATGATTTTAATGAAGGATTGGTGTTTGTAAGAGGACATTGGCGCGCGCTAGATCTAATGTGGTGGTTGGCTAAATGACATCCGCATTAAATGCTCAACAGACTTGATATCCTCACTTGACCGGATCAAAGTAACATGGTGTACGTCATTTGTATGTAAAATGCCTTTGATCACTTTTATTCTCTAATAGGCATGGAATGGACCCTCTAATGTGTATCAACAATCCTCGTGGGTTAGAATCCACGCCTCAGCTACAAAATCATCACTCAAAAATCAGATGACACCATCAAGTCAAAATCCACGCTCCCAACTGTGATATCTGTGCTGCAAAATAGACACAAGGATACCACGTGTAAATCTGATAACAAAATCGGCTAGTAACTAATATAATAAAAGTAAAAGCATGATTTTCTAAAATTTCCTATATATACAAAATAGTTTAATTTATCATAAAAATTGCTCAAGTTGATGTCAAAATATCACTAATTGCATGAGAAAAAGGGGTAAATCATCGGGAATTGTATCATCGGGTTGACTTACATTAATTAGCAAGGACAATCAGTTTAGGACTTTTTGTAACCGAGCTACCTCAAAAAGTTCTAATGGAATTTTCTTCCGCATCACAGGGAAAGAGAGGACTGACAGGATCAAACCACCTGCAAACTCTATAGACTTTGTCTTATTTATTTACTTTATTTACTATTTACAGTATTACAATTGGTATCAGAGCAGTGTTCCTAGTATCAGAACCAGTTCAGATCTAATTTCTGGTAACAAGGAGATCACATATTTCAAAGTAGTTTTCAAATATATGCTTTCTACACATATACATAAATATCTCTTATTTGTACTTATGGATTCCTCAAACTTTATGTCAAAAGTGCCTATTTTCAATGTTAATAATTTTGATGAATATAAAATAAGAATGTTATCTCATCTTGCAGCAACTCATGAGGAGATGCTGGATGTAATTAATGATGGCCCAATCATGATCATGACTGTGGTAGCCACAGGAGTAGATCAAGGAAAAGAAGTGGACAAACCCAAGAAAGATTGGACCAAAGATGACAAGAGAAGAGCAAATCTGGACTTTGTTGCAAAAGATATGATCTTGAAGACCCTGGATAGCAACATGTTTATGAGAATCAAAGATTGCAAAACAACAAAGGAGATGTTGGACAAGCTGGCACTGATAAATGAAGGATCAGAAGCTGTTAAAGAAAACAAATTATCTGTTGCAAAACAGAAATTTGAGAACTTCAAAATGAAGGCTGGTGAATCCATTGATCAAATGGACAACAGATTCTCAAGCATCATCAGTGAACTGCAACAACTTGGACTCATATATCCTCAGAAAGAAGTGTGCTTGAAGATCCTAAGAGGCTTACCTGAAAGATGGAAGATCATCACATCAGTAATCAGAGGGACAACAAATCTTGCACACACTGACACCCTGACTCTGATGTCCCAACTAAAGGCTCATGAATTTGAGTAGAACGGCGAAGACATTGTACCAGCAGAGGCACATAAGGCCAGTGCACTGGTTTCACCCCAACAAATTCAAGCAGCTAATGCAAACAGCAAAGAGACACAGGAACTGAAGGAACATATAGCTTTATTAGTAAAACGTTTTGACAGGTTTAGCAAAAAGAAGATATTCAAAGGAGGATCATCATCAAACAAAAAGTCAAGCACAAGCAAAGACACCAAGAGAAAAGATGATTAATACAGATGCATCAACTGCAATAAGAAAGGGCAACTTCAAGGCTGATTGCCCTGAAGAAAAAGACAAACCTGAGGATAAGAAGAAGTACAAGACAGCTAAAAAGAGAAAAAGCAAGAAGGCACTCAAAGATGAATCTAGCAGTGAAAAGAATGAAGAATCATCTGAAAATGATTCTGATGATGAGGATGACAACACAGACAATGAAAAGGCCTATCTATGTCTTATGGCTAAAGAGTCAAATGAAACTGAGGTAACATCTAGCTCATGCTCATCATCTAGTGCATCCACATCTAACACTGCACAATCTTCTATTCTCCCCTTAGATTCTGCAAACCTAATCCAATCTCATGAGTAAATTTGAACAAATTGAGTTGAATCATGAAATTCTGGAGCAGGAGTGTGAGAATCTAAGAAAGGAAAATAAAAGACTAAAGAAAGAACTGGATAAAGCAAAAGCTGAACTAACTAGTAAGGAGACTTACTCAAATGATCAACAAGTAGCAGATGATCATACATCTGGTGCTGACAGACCGGTTGAGAAAATCCCCCTACCAGTTAAGAACACCACTGCACCTTTAAATGTACCAGCTTACAACCCCCCAAAAAGGTTTGGATCCAGATCTGGTATTGGCTACAATAGTCAGGATGAGAATAGAAACAATGGACAACACAATTCTGAATCTAGGACCAACAATGGACCAAAGTTCAGAAAAGGACAGACCATAGTTTAGGACAGACCATGCTTCTATAGTCGATTTTGCTGCTTCTCATTGGGCTCACGCTGAGATCGTGCTTCCATTTCCTTGGTTAATTACCAAGCTGTGTGCTCGCATCCCTATAGACCCACTGGATGAGATATTCACGAGCACGAGCACGAGCACGAGAGGTGGTTCCCTACCTGTAGATCTAGCTGGTGATTCCTCCAGTGAGCTGAATGAGTCTCCCAAGGATAATTTTGATACGGAGTGATGTCTGAATCCTTGACCAATGCCTGTTTCCCTTCTGTTTGGTTATGCTGTTTTCTTTCCATTTGAATTGATGTGTAATAATGCTCTCAGTGAGCACAACCTTTTCATTTCCCCGTGCTTTGTTGGACTTGTTCGCACGTTATTTGTTCTATCTATGGTATTGCATGTTATTTTGTTATGGGCATTTGTGCTTAGCTCCTTCTTATGTGATGCCCTGCTTGATTATTTTCCCCATGCATGCACTTACCCTATTTTGCTTCGTATTCGCATTTTTCCGGTCTACGCCACTTTGATCACCAAGCTCCTTGCTTTTCAGCATAATTGGCGCTTGACTGAATAGCTCGGCGTACGCCGACAAAACGCTTAATATCTCTGAATCACACCTGCTTTTTCGGCGTACGCCGTGAGCCCGGTCGGCCCACGCCGACAGTTTTGCTATAATCTTCTTTTGTCTCGTAATTGCTCATTTTGATTCCTCTCTATCCTCCTAACTACTCCTTGACACTCACTTTGCATTGAGGACATTGCAAGTTTGTAAGTGGGGAGTGGAGCCGTAATTAGTCGGATAGAGAGAAATGCCACTAATTACTCAAGAAACACCTAGATTTTGTTCGTTTTCGCGCATTACAAGCATAGAATACCCCTGGTGTAAATGAAAAGGTGTTGTCATTTGATTGTGCAAACTAAATAGACAATGTGATTTGAGTGATACACAAGAACATGTGAGTCTAGTCTTAAAGGGTAGTGTGAACCCTTATGCATGCATGATTTTGATTCTCTTGCATTGCAAATTGTCGTGAAATCTTTCAAGCAATCATCATGATAGAGTCTAGAACATAAGTCTGCCACTCATTTGAAACGAATATAGGCATTGGAATCGGAATAGGGATGACGATTTTTTGTATTACTTTGACTCGACCATAGCCAAATGGCCTACCTGGTACATAAATTACCCTTTTGTCCCCACCTCAGCCTTTGTAGAGTGGCGAGACCCCACTCGAAACTAGACATCGTGTTTAACCTCTTGATAATCCGACCATAAACCCAATTTTGGTCTACATTCCCTTGGCTTCCCGCAAGTATAGCAAGTATCTATGGATTGTGTGGGTGGTCATAGTGCGGAGTAGTGGTTGGACGATTTTAGTTGGCTCAAGTTGTTCTTTCCCCCACCTTACAAAGTTGTATAAATTTTTTTTAAAAATTTCTCATTCAAATTTTATGTACATTGTTCGATTTAGTTTCCCAAATCCCAAAAATTCAAGGGGAGCTAGATTGAATTGTAAATACTATTAATAAATGGCAAGTCAATGAAGGCGAATTTTGAAAATCAAAGTATATAGTCCTTTGGTGATGTTGATACGGGGTATAACTAATCGGAGCACTAGTTGATGGGGAGATAAAGGTGTAGATTCTTGCTATCTTGCCTTATTCTCTTTGATTTTCCTTGATTACCCTTCGGTTAGCCACCACCCTAGCATAAAAATTACAAGCCCTCTTGCCAACTACTTGACTTATTCCTAGACTCCTATTGCCTTTATTAGTGGATAGTGAGTCCACATTTGTGTTTCTAGACTATACCAAGATGACTTTGTAAGAATTCAATTTTATGATGAATTGCTTGGTGAGAGATTTGAATTATGCACGCACACGCGCACCACTCTATTCTTGTAGCCTTTGACTACCATGTGATCATGACTGTCATTCAGTCGCATCATTCCGTTGACACTTGTTCTTGATAATCACATCATCATTTTGAATGCATGAGTTGTATTGTCGCATGTTTGCTCAAAGACAACCAAAAGCTATGTGGGGAGTGGTTGATGTAAGTCAACCAAATGATGTCTTTTTATCCCAATTCTTAAGCTTTTAGTGGTGCTTTTATATCAAATTCATGCAATTTTATGACGAAATAGATCAAAAGTTGTAAGTAATTTTAATTGTCTAACCCTATAATTTTAGGCTTTTATGCCAAGTTTTGTTTTCGGAATTATGCGGGGTATCGTTTTTGGCTTTGTTTTGCAGATACCCAGGTTATATATATTAGTTTTGTTAGAGCTTGGAGCAGTCCATCGAGCTTTAGAGAGGTTTCTTGTTGAAGAAGTTAAAGAATCAAGCCAAGATTAGACAGTTGACGCACGCCGAATACAAAGACGGTGGACGCCGGAATTTGACAGTCGGAAGTCTGAGCAGCATTTATTGATTCTGATTCACCCAGCTACCTGCCAGAAATCAGTGCACTCCGAGTGCACAGACGGCGGACGCCGATAAGACCGGATTTCAAGTTTTAAATCTTATTCTTGACTTCATTTGGGGGGAGCAGAAAATAACATACTCTTTCTCTAGACTTGAAGGCACTTCCACTTTCAAGGCTCCTCTAGCCAAAATTATCATAACTTTATCTTTTAAAATTTTCCTTTCAAACATTCCTTCATAAGTCGTGAGATATTCATTCTTGAAGATGAACATACCAGCGGCCTTTTCAGGCTTGAGGTTATCCACACGCTTATAGAACATTTATGTGCACTGAGCAGTGTTCTACACCTCATCACTATGTGGCGTCTGCTCACGTTTCTATGGTTGAATCTTTCCTTGTGGCTCTCAAACTCTTTTGAGATCTCACTTACTCCAACTATCTCTTTTGGAAGAAATATCTCCTCTAGAAGACATCATGTTTGGAGACAAACATTTTGTTTCGCGGGAAAGTAGACAATGTCTAGCGTACTTGCCAAGACATTCCACAAAGTTTCATATGTCCTACTAGGCTATAAGCCTTTCTGACTTTGCCTATGACAACTTCAAATCATCGGTTAAGATAGGTTCGACATTATCCCCTTCCATATCTAATATGGAATTTATTCAACCTTATTCTTTGGAACTCGGTTAAGTATATGTATGGTATAAGGGCACTATCCCAAAACGTGTAAGGGATAATTCGCATGTCTTACTTCACACCTTTATCGTGTAAAATGTTGTTTCCATTTTAGAAACACAATCTAATTGCGTATCCAAGAATGGTATCCTTAAATGGGGAATCTTATTCCTTTTCAGACATCTTCTGAAACATCCTCCAGTTATTAATTGCTTCAATCCAATTGAAGATTAATTCCTAAGTTTTATTTATCTTATATTCGTACTAGCTCAAACTTTTCAGGCTTTCAGAATTGTCGTACTTCAATAAGTACATTCAACTATTTCTAAAATAGTCCAAGAGAGAGATAAACAATTATTGGTATAAATTGTCATAAGCCAACAAACATCAATATGTTTAGGCTCTAGTCAATTTTCTAGATTTTATAACCGTTTTCATAAAAGGGTATTTTAGTCCTCTTTGGATAAGATACATGTAACCCACATGATTCATAATCACATGGTTCAGACGTCATCATAATGACATCTGATCACAAGACTCTCCTCCATAGAGACTATGCCTAGAACAACCACAAACATTAAGGATAACAGCCATACAAATACTTAGTTGAGATCTCATCACCTATATCAACTATATAGTGACATTAATCTAGTATGTTAGATTCAGTGACTTTTCAACCTTGTCGGAATAACATTTATTCCTTACAATTGAATTTGTCCATTAAATCCTAACGTATAGCTGAAAATATGTTCTTCATAAGAACCAGAACATAATAACATATATTTAGTTCCCGTATCAGTTTACTAGATTCAGAATATGGTAAGTGTTACAACGTTTGCTTCACCTTCCAAATCTGTATTTAATCTTTCTAATTTAATCACACTCGTAGGATATCATATATCCGAGAGTTGACTTGAGTTTAGATAGATTTATCTCAACTTACTTTCTTAGGGTGGAGACTTCGATAAGCTCTCTTACTCAAGCACTTGCACTAACTTTCCATTTTAATCCTTCAAACTCTTGTAAATATTTCTTAATTTAGTCTTCATAAGACTTAAGAAAAATCACAAGAATTTTGTGTCTTCAATTTTCTTTCATAAAGAAAATCCAACGTTTGTTAAATAGTCTATTCAACTTTTTGAATCATATTCAAAACATGAACTATTTAATTTACTTTCAAACATCGATTAAAGAATTAAGTCGATACTTAAATCTTACAATTTTGAAAACAACCTTTCCAAAATTCGAGGTGGTCTTCCTCATCGTATGACGGAGTGACCCATTGGATATCGTTATGTCCAATATGTGAGCTTTCGTTAATAATTATTGTTTTAGAGGACTCCATCAAATATGTAGCCTCCTTGTCTTCAACTACGAAAACGTGATTGCTCGTGTCATTGCTTATTTTAAAAGGATTAAAATTACTTAACCTTATTTGAGAACGTTTCTCAAAAGGTAACAGTCATTATTTGGATTTTACTAATCGAGAATACAAAACATAAATAAAATTTCCTAAAACTTCAACATAAAATAAAGATAAAAGAGTGTTGTTGATTATACATGCAAAATCAAAGATGGTCTTTGGGATTATGATTTTGCTCCCACTAGTCAACTACTCCCAATTGACTTTCAAGAATTTTCCAAATTCTTTAGTGGTTGGAATCCTATCTAGTTGACTCGATCCCCGACGTGGGCCGATCGACCGGGTCAATTTCGACGGGTAGGTATGTCTTACGAATCACGTCCAATGCGACTTCCAGTGGTTTGACTGGTCAACTCTTTGACAATTCACATCGTCTATGTGATAGTCAACCTTATGTCTCTAAAATCAGACGGTTCTGACGTAGGCCAATCACCGCAAGATTCTTAGTCGAGTCGTAACCCAAGTATTCATGAGATCTCATAACGATCATATCTCGATAATGTCGATATACCCGAGGTAGGTCAACTCCCGACGTGGGCCGATCAGTTGGATCCGAACAAGGGCTCTCTACCGTCACTATAATATTAGGAGACATATTATAACTCGATTTTTGTCGTGGGAGTAATTTTAAATTAATTCACTTAATTAATTTTATGTAATTACGGTCTCATCTATCACGTGCATATTACTACAATATCATAGAAAGTAAAACATACACAACATTCCACGCACAATATAACTGTTCTCGGTGAATTTTATGATTTATATTGCAATATTTCATGACAATAATCCCCGTGTTTTAGTAATTACGTATTAAATGAATAGATTGAAGAAATGGTTTTAAAGTTATAAAAAGTGTAAAACGTGCCAATTACGTGCTTAAAATGATGATTTTATTTTGGTTTGAGTTGTGTTACACTTTGGTGTGCTTTCAATGACTTGCAGGTGTTAAATGCGACTGGAAAAAGATGACTTGAAGTGTTTAATCGTACTTTGAAGAGTTGGAGCTGAAGGATAAAGAGATAAAGAGGGAAGAAATCAATTAAATCAACCCCAGGAGCTCTGGACGAACGTTTGAATCCCTAGACGGGCGTCCAAGAGATCAAACGGGCGTCCACCACCGATTCTAACCCTAGCCGCCTCAGAGTTCTATAAATACAGCGCCTATTTCAACCCTAAGACACACATGAGAGCAGCCGCATATTTCACCCAAAAAGCAGCCACACCAAAACCCTCCAAAATTATGAGTTTCTTTCCTTCAACCGTGTCTTGGATCATCACAAGGATGCAAGGCTAAGCATATAGCGGTAGAATAGCTGGAGGATACCACATCAACATCACCACAACCACGAATTGTTAGGTTATCTCTATTTATGAATTCGAATATTGTATTTTATTTATCGATTGGTATTTGGATTGATTGTTAAGTGTTTTGTTAGATAGTAATGTCAATGAAACCACATGTTGATTTGAATTTGTATGGAAATATAATTCAACAATAGAACCTTTTCGATCGATACAATTAATAATATCTTGAGGAATCATTTGTTGTTAGTTGGGTTATGTAATTTGGGAACAACTTGATGATCTTGTGATGTATGTCAAATCGTTTTGCTTGGAAAAGAAAACAAAATCCTAGAAATTGAGTTAAAGGAATTTAATCGATTTTGAGATTGATCATACCAATAAAATCGTATTCTGATCATAAAATGGTTGTGTGATTGTTGTGTGGTTGATTCTGGTTGTTCTACTGTTCTTTTAATTATTTGATACAATCTTAATCTCCAGTTTTTATATTAAAATTAATTTCAATAGTTTAATTTAAATTTTCGTGACATTATAACGACTATACTGTAATCCGATAATTATACGATTCCCTTAGGACGACTCGGTAACACTCTATACTACGAACCTTATACTTGGGGTGTTCCGATAAAATAAATTTAAAACTAGTTTTATCGAACAAGTTTTTGGCGCCGTTGCCGGGGAATCGGTAACGGTTGTCGGATTCTTCGTAGTGTAGTTTTTTTTCTGTGTCGGCAGTATTTTGGCCATAACTTCCGGCTCGAGTGTCCGTTTGGCGCGCAGGACCCCAATTCGGAAAGCTCGTTCCGACGCCGATGACATGGTGAAAGGCCTATGGCCGTTCAACACCGTTTTCGAGGTCAAAATCCACTGTTTTCCCTTCCATTTTAGCCCTAGAAGATTTCAACACGTTTTTTTTCACCGTCTTAGTGTTTTTCCTGTTTTAAGTTTTTCGTAGGTAGGTTTCCTTTCCTGTTTCTATTTCTATATCTTTTTTTTAAATTAATATAAAAAAAAGAAACTTCCTGAACGGGCGTCCAGCATTTGAACGCCCGTCTGCCCCCCAATTTGTCTTCTGAACGCTAGTTCAGTGACCTGAACGGGCGTCCATTCTAAAATTGTTTATCCTGCATTAGTTTAGCAGATCAGACGAGCGTCTAGATTATCAAACGCCCGTCCGGTTATCTCTTCAGGAAGACGTCCGTCCAAGACCTCGGACGCCCGTCTGCTTCCTCTGTCTTATTCTATTTTATTCTAATTCATTCTATTCTGTTCTTTCCTTCTCTTAACCTTTGCTTACAAGGTTGAAACTCTTTCGTCAACCTGACCTATTGTCAGTGTTGACTTTTCTGTTTTGCTCCCCTGGTTTATGCAAACCAGGAGCAAAAAGGGACCGTTATTATACTGTCCTGAACCTGAACGGGACATTGTCAAAAGAAGACTTTTCCCAAATCCTGACAACATGAGCGAACACGGTTCTAGCGATAACGAACCGGAGGACCAAGGGAATAATAACCAAAATCCTCCTGGCATGGATCCCGCTCAATTAAACACAATTCTGATGCAAATGTTGCAGAACCAGCAACAACAGCAAGCCTGGATAAACCAGCAGATGCAACAACAACAGCCCCATGCACCAGTTGCACACCCACCAGTAAATCAGAATGTTCAACGAAAGAACGGCCCAGGGCGGTCGTAGGCGTTGTTCAAAGAAGACCCTTATGCGCCATATCTTGATCAAGACTTCTTGGAAGGGCATAGACCAATTCGGCCTCCGGAGATGGGAGGAATGCATTTTGATTTAAAGAATGGAGTTGTGGGGATGGTCCAAAATAGTTCATTCCATGGCACTGCTCCAGAAGACCCACATGACTTCTTGTCTACTTTTGTGCAAATATGTGAAGCAGGTCACTACCCTGGCGTTCCTTCAGAAGTTGTTAAATTGAAACTTTTCCCGTTTGCCTTGAAAGGTGAAGCAAATCGATGGTTTAAGTCTTTACCCCATCACTCTCTTCATAACTGGGCTGATGTTAAAAGAGCCTTTGCTCTGAAATTTGTTTCACCTGGAACGATAATGGACCGTAAACGAGATATAGCGACTTTCGAGCAATTAGAAGGAAAGAGTGTGGGAAAGGCCTAGGAGAGGTTGAATTTGTTAATGAGAAAATGCCCTAACCATGGATACAATCGACATGAACTTCTAGAATTATTCTATCAGGGTGTTACTCAACCCAATAGAGATTACCTAGATTCCACAGCTCATGGATCGTTTTTAGGAGGAAGAGATGATGCTGCCTACAGGGTAGCAGAAACAATAGCTAAGAATAACATGTGGGCTACTCAAAAGAAGACCCAGGTTAGTGGAAGCAAAAAGGAGGCTGCTGCAAGTAACCCGGAGACAAAAATGCTAGTTGCTCAAATGGAAATAATGAACAAGCAACTAGCCAACCTACAAATGAAGCGACAAGAGGGGCCGCGAGAGGTGAATTATTAGGGCATGCGGGCGGGAATATGATGAATGAGGAAGTGCATGCCATGGAGAACCAGAATCAACCTTTCAGAGGCTTCAGTCAAAATTCTGGTCAATCGAGCCACACTCAAAACCGTAACTATTCGGCAAACCCGCGAAATAGTTATTATACACCACCTGGTGCATCCAATTGTTAGGTGTGATGCCCGAAAGACAATTTTTGTAATTGTTTTATTTAATAAATGAATTGACGTTATTATTCATATTTATTATTCTCATAATCACCGATGTGACAATAGTATTTACACTACGAGAAAACCCTAAGTATATCGTTTATGTAATCACTTAACTCGGTGTATGAGATATACACGGGAGGATTGAGTTAGTGAAGATGTACTTAAAATACAATTAGCCCGTAGTGAAGTTAATCGAGAGTATCGGGTCTCTCCTTTAACGTGCTATTAATGCGCCCGAACACAATAGGTGTGATTGTCTTATCCGGACTTTCGGTTAAGAGAACCTAATGGGGCATTTATATATGATAGATATATCATATAGGGGGCTGGACCGATTTGATTAGAGTTCACGATATAATTCCGTAATCGAGAAGTCTTATCGAATCAATGGATGATCATATTTATGGATATATCTTAATCCCGAGGTGATCACGATCAACCGCTTGAATCGGTATGAAGTTTGACTTGACGGTTAAGGATTACACCGAGTACGTGGTCCGAATTACCCCATCTTGGCATTGTACTTGGATTGAGTGAGTAGTCCGTGTTATCACGGATACGGAATCCATTCCTTCCATTTATGGAAGTAGATAGGCAGATTCTCTTATTTGTTAATCCTAGAAGCGATCGATCGCGCGAGTTCATATTACACTGATTGATCACCAGTGAGTTGTATGAATTAATTGATCACTAGGGGGTTAATGATAAATAAGGTTAAGAGGTTCTAAAAAGGGTTAACGGTAGCTTCCCGATTTAGAATGAACAGTCTATGGAGGATTAATCCATATGTAATGATTATATCAATGGACGCTTATTATTATTATCGTGACGAGATAAATATAATCGATAATCGGAGGAGTGCGGTCTCGGGATTATGGTGGCATATTCCCGTGATTGATTTATCGAATATAATTATTCTATAATTATTTATTTGATTTATCGGAGCCGGCGATTATTAGTCCATGGTCCCCGACGTGCCTCCTAATATAGCATAGCTATTCTCGGACGTCGAATCCTAATAATATTAATTTAGTTCTTGTTGGACTTTATTAAAACGATATGTGAATTAATTGTTTAGTGGACTATTAAATTAGTTGGGCTAAATAATTAAATACACGGAAAAGACATTTTTCGTGGACTCGGCCCGAATTGGTGTGTTGACCATTTTTGACCTAATTGGTCAAAAAGGATGGAAATATGCGTGACCTAATTTTTAGTAAAAAGGTGCGCATATATTTTGTGTGTTATTATTAGGAAATTTGTTTTCCTAAAATTGATTAATAAGACATGTGCATAAAATATTTATTGGATAAATATTTATGGAAAGAAATAAAGATAAATATTATCCTAGATTTGTTCTAGAATATTATGGGATTATCTTTTATTTAATAGGATTATCATAATTGATTTTGTATTAATTATAAAATCCTTGGGGTTTAAGTTTTACTCTCATATAAAGAGAGTTATAAAAGCCAAATAACACACTACAATTTTCGACTTCTACCTCTTAGAGAGGAGAAGGAAAATTTCGGCCAAGGGGAAAATCTTGGAGATTTTTCCGGGTAGCATATCGGAAGGGTTCGAGTCGAGAATTCCTTCCACCGGGAGTTGCTTGGATCACACGTACGGAAGATCGTGGTGCTCTTCATGCTTTCCTTCGTTCATCCTATTGCGGTTCTTCAACTTGGATTTTGAGATCCAAGAGGTATGTTCTACAACCCCCTTGTAGAATAGATCTAGTTATTTTATTACGTGTAGTTTATAGATCTAGATCCATAAATCGTTTCCGCTGCGGATGGTATTACTAACAGTGGTATCAGTCGCCATGGTGATCTATATTTATACGTATAAAATATTAGATCTAGGAGTGGTAAAACATGTAGATTTTTTTTGTCCCAAATTTTTTTTTTTGGGGGCCGATGCATATGTTTAATTTTATGCTTATGAATGTCGTGGTTGAAGAGATGGATTGGGGTTGGCACTGTTTACCCGTTAGATCTATTGTAAACTCATATAAACGATGAAAATTCGTCCATATGAGTATAGGAAATTATGTAATTCTTTTTTTATTGCAATTTTAATTTCCAGAAAATAGATCTGTTTAGTAGCTGTTTAGTTATTTCGTGTTTCCCGTTGATCGAACCGTTGAAACGAAGATCCCTCCGGTCAGAATCAAGATTAGAAGATGATGATCAACTCCACAAATTTTGGCGTCGATCAGAGTCCGTTTCGATATCCGTTTGATGCTGCGAAGAGGCTGCTGTAACAGAAAAACGCAGGATTCACAGAAACCCTACCTGTGACTTCCTCGATTTTCTGGGAGATTTTGGACCGTTGAAAAGCAAATCGGACCGTTCAGATTGATCAAATATGAGTTTTGGACGTACCATTAAAATTTCAGGTCGATCGGGATTCATCTCGATTCCCGATCTGCCTCAGGAAGTCCTTGATGCAGTGCAGTTAAAGTCAGATTCAGCAGCAAGTTTGGCGGTTTACTGGAGAAAATTGGTAAGTCTAAGCACCGATCCAACCGTCCATATTGAAGTTCAAGGAGTGAATATAAGATCTGGAAAGTTTCGTCCCGATCCGAGTTCGTTTGTATGCCGATCGTCGAAGAGTTCGAACAGCTGCAGATTTAGTTAGAAAGTAGTAAACCCTAGTTAGGGTTTTGGTTATTTATTTTCTAATAGATTAGATACGGGGGTGCCAACGATTCATCTCGGTGTTTAAATTTTCCGCATTTATTTTTTATGTGTTTGATCATAAAATAGATATAAAACCGGAATTGCCATGACATGCATCATATCATAAATCCACTCCATGCATACATGTAGAATTTTAATTTTGGTAATTAAAATAGGCATGTATACAAACTCGCGTAATTAGTTGAAATTTAATTAATACGTGGTAATTAATAAATTTAGTAACTAATTAAAGATCCGAGGACGGGTTATGAAATCGTTAGCCTTTCGGTGTGTGTTCTCGGTGAACCGCCTTAAAGCTGAAACGAGATCACGTTTTCGATTCGTAGTGTCTACGAGATTGAATGATGGTAAAAGAACAATAAATCTTGGATAAAAACGGTTCGCCTATAGGTTGGGTGGTCAACCGAGCTTCGCTCGACCGGCCGAACCCTCTAGTGTGATGTATGCACGGGGGTCCGGCAAGACTAAGCTACACCGGAGAGCGGAGGGGTGATTCCTTCTTATCTCAATGAGGCTATCTTGACCCGATTTCGTCCATTTGTCACATATGTTCCAACGAATAGGACGGGTAGGCTTGCCTACGTTACCGACACCATTCGGAATCCTTGATTTGATGTACTTTTATGTTAACATCAAAAAGACGTGGTTAGTTAACCCACCACCACTTCCAAATTATTGAGTGGGAGCGGGGAGGGCGACGGCCAACCCCGTGGCCTCTACTATAGATACAAGTAAGTGAGAGAAGGGTGACGCCTCGAGGCGCTTTGATTTCGTCCCCCAAGGATGGTGTTCGCCCCTATCAACATTCATGGCTTGGTCTCCGAAAGGATAGGATTTACGGGTACTCGTCGGGTCACGACCTATCCTACGACGGCACACTCGGGGCGTACCTAAGAGATCCGATATAGTAGGTCACACTCATCAAGGGTATTTTTTGATAAATACCTAGGCTAAAAAAGGAAGGTAGTCAATGAATAAAGGGATGTTCGATTCTCGTGGGATATCGATTCTCACAAGTTATTCATTGATTTAACCGTTGATCTCTTTGACCTACCCTACGGCGGCACGAGATGCAAGGTTAAAACCTTGGAATGGTAGAGTAGACTTAATTTTTAGTTTACAATTCCTAAAATTTAAATATAGTAGTGTTAAACTTGAATTAATTTATGTCATTTTATTTACTGGCATTATCCCTTACTAAATTGCTTACAATTTATAATTGACTAGTATTGACTTCGTTAAAAAGTGGAAAGTAACTAGGACGTTGAATTAGTTAATCGATAATGCAATTATTTTTCGAAAGAGATATTTTCTCTTAAGCCTTTTTAAAACCAGAGTGACATATAGGTATGTCACTAGTGTCATTCGTGTTAAACGGAAGACAAACTTAGTTTGAACAAAGGTGATTTCGGACTTTGAAATTCTTCTAGTGAATTTTAAGTGTGTAGGAAATACACGTGCAATTTTCTAATTGAAAAATCGGAAAATCATGAAGTGTTACTAGTTGGACGATATTTGGAATCGATGAACTAGTGGGAGCTTTATGATTTGTTGTTTTTCTAGAACATTAGAAAAGTATAATCGACTACACACGTAACCGTTCTAATTGAAAAACCGGAAAGTCATGAAATGTTGCTAGTTAGACGATATTTGGAATCGATGAACTAGTGGGAGTTTTATGGTTTGTATTTTTACGGAAACATTAGAAGCTGTGTAAGTGTTTACACGAGAGATTTTCAAATTGAAAAATTGGAAAATCATAAAATAAAGCATTCTTTGGTTAGACGGTATTTGGAACCGATAAACTAGTGGGAGCTTTAATGTTATGATTTGTTATTTTTCTAGTATATTAGAAAATCCGAGAAGTCCCGACAAGTAACACTCGAAATAGACATCCCACGGTTCGAGAGTAGTGTCTACTCACACGAACCGCGCCGGTTCAAAACTTGTTTCCATTTACGGAAAGTCAAGAATGGGAGAGTATGTCTAAGAGTGTTAGTCATCTAAAACCGAGTTGATTTTAAGGCTAAACCGAAAATTAATAAACGAAAATCATAGGATAAGGATAGTGATTTCGGATCACCAACCTATGAATCCTTGGCGATTTTCTTGAGCTAAGTTCTTTGGAAGAACAAGGCGGCGGTGCATTTAACGATTAAAAGAGTAAACAACGGGCGAGTTAATTTTAGCTAGAATAGTGGGAGTGATATGAGGAAATGAATCCCAATAGAGATTACCTAGATTCCACAACTCATGGATCGTTTTTAGGAGGAGGAGATGATGCTAAGTTTCCTTTCAATTTGCCTACGGGGTAGCTTCGAGTAGTGACTTCTTGAAACAATAGCTAAGAATAACATGTGGGCTACTCAAAAGAAGGCCCGGGAGTTAGTGGAAGCAAAAAGGAGGGTAGGTACTGCTGACCAATCGTTCTATATCTTGCAAGTAACCCGGAGACAAAAATGCTAGTTGCTCAAATGGAAATAATGAACAAGCAACTAGCCAACCTACAAATGAAGCAGCAAGAGGGGCAAGCAGAGGTGAATTACTAGGGCATGCAGGCCGGGAATATGATGAATGAGGAAGTGCATGCCATGGAGAACCAGAATCAACCTTTCAGAGGCTTCAGTCAAAATTCTGGTCAATCGAGCCACACTCAAAACCGTAACTATTCGGCAAACCCGCGAAATAGTTATTACACCACACATCCAATAACCAAAGACCCCAAGGTAAGCGGGCTCAAACGCAAAATCAACGGCCCACCTATGTCTCTCGAAGAAATTTGATGAGCTAGTAGACATGGTGAAAACACTAGCCACCGGTCAAAAAACGATGGAGAGACAGATTGGTCGGATGGTGATCAACAAGCGAGCGGACCTCAAGGACGACCGCCTAGTTATACGGATAAAAACCCTAAGGCGGATGTCGGTGCTTGTAATGCCATCACACCGCAATGGGATTATGGACAAGAGGAGGAGTTGAATGCGGTCACCCTCGAAGCGGTAAGAAAGGCCGAACCCGAAAAGTTATCGGGAAATGAGTAGCCCCTCCTGACGCCATGAGTTCAGGAGGGGGTAAGCAGGAGATAAATGCCAAAGAAAGCAACAGTGAGGAAGAGCTGAATGATGATGATTCTTCGGGGGATAGTGATGAGGATGCTGAGAAGAGAAGTCAGGTAGCTGAACCCCTGACTAAAAAGGAAACCGAGAAGTTTGTCAGATGGAAGGATAAGGAGGACGAAGCCATTAAAAGTCAAACTATAATCAATCATTCGAAAACCCTTCCTTATCTAGCAAAGAAAAGAGAGAATATCTTGAACTCTGACAAACAGTATGACGGAGTGAGAAAGATGCTTAAAGACACTATGGTGACTATGCCACTTGCTGAGGTATTAACTGAGATGCCTAAATGCTTTAAGTATCTTAAGGATGCCTGTGGAAGTAAGAAGAAGCTAAAGGGAATGGCAGAAGAGGTGCTAAGAGAAGAATGTTCAACGGTTTCACAGAGCGTTGCAATCAAGCGAGGTGACCCCGGACGACCTTCAATCTCTTGCATGATTGAAGGCCACACGTTCCACAATGTCTTATGCGACTCAGGGGCCTCTGTCAATGTGATGCCATTGAACGTCTGCAAGAGTCTCGGGTTGGACAAAAGGCTAAGGGAGCGTCCCGTCTCTCTTCAGTTGGTGGACCGATCTAGCCGTTTAGCAGCTGGTTGTGTTAAGTACGTCCCTATCCATGTTAAACACTTAGTTTTTCCAACTGACTGGGTCATACTGGATTACAAGTCTGACAAGGAGATGCCCCTGATTCTGGGCCAGACTTTCTTAAACACTTCTGCCTCTACCATTGACTTCCAAACTGGCCAAATCACTCTGAGAGTAGAGGACAATTCCGTTACCCTCGAGCAAGGAAAAAGTTCTGCGGAAGCCCCAACCCAGGAGATCTCATTCATTGAAGCAATCTATGAAGATAAATCCGACCACGATGAAGAGCTCACGGAGATAGGAGCCCTGGATGTTATAATTCACAAAGCGAGGAAATAACGTTCACGGGCCGGAATCACTTGTAGAGTTGTCTCAACAACTTGCGCACACCGAGCCTATGAGTGAACGGAAAATGCGGGACATTCCGGGGATGAGCGACAATGATTTGAAGGAGCTCAACCGGGGTAGACTTTAACCTTGCGAGAGGAGGAAGTTTTAATGGGTAGTTGGGACGAAATAGATTTCTGGAGAGAAACTACCAATTGGGAGTTGGATGATTGGGAGCAGCTTGCAAAAGAGCTTGAAGAAGAAGAACTTAAGAAGATGGTTAAGCATAAGAAAGACAAAACGGAAGCTGACAGGAAGATTCCTCTAGATGATGTCATTCAATACCTTTACGGGGTTACACCTCGGGAAGATGAGGTGTTTTTCGATCAACCGGTCCAAGCTCACAAGGAAAAAGGTGGTCCCTTAAAATCTAGTATCGAGCAACCACCGTCGACTTAGAGTTGAAACCACTTCCGCAGCACCTAAAATACATCTTCCTTAAAGACGGTGATAAGTTGCCCTTGATCATCTCGTCTAAACTCGAGCCGGAGCAAGAAGCAGAATTAATCAAAGTGCTTGAGAAACATATCCTCGCGTTCGGATGGCAGGTGGGCGATATCAGAGGAATCAGCCCAGACGTGTGCATGCATAAGATTCGAACGGAGGAAGGAGCGAAAAAGGTCAGACAACCTCAAAGGAGGCTAAATCCGCACATGCAGGAGGTTGTGAAAAAGGAGATCATCAAATGGCTTGACATGGGAATTATTTATGCCATAGCTGATAGTGAGTGGGTCAGCCCCACTCAAGTTGTGCCAAAGAAGGGGGGATTACAATGGAAAAAAATGAAAAAGGAGAAGAAGTAGCTTTACGCCTCGTGACAGGCTATAGAGTCTGCATAGATTATCGTAGACTTAATGAGGTTACTGCCAAAGATCACTTCCCCTTACTCTTCATTGACCAGCTTCTCGAAAGACTAAGTGGTCACAAGTACTATAGTTTCCTTGATGGCTATTCTGGCTACTTCCAGATAGCCATTGACCCCGATGACCAGGAGAAGACCACGTTTACGTGTCCATCTGGCACTTTTGCTTTTCGCAGAATGCCATTCGGCTTATGCAATGCACCCGCGACTTTTCAACGGTGCATGTTAGCCATTTTTTATGGACTTGTGGAGCAGTGCATGGAGGTGTTCATGGATGGCTTCTCAGTCTATGGAGACAGCTTTGATGAAATCTTGAAGAATCTAGATATGGTGCTCCAACGTTGTGTTGAGAAAAATCTGGTGCTTAACTGGGAGAAGTTCCATTTTCTAGTCGAAGAAGGGATTGTTTTGGGACACAAGGTGTCCAGTGATGGTATTCAGGTGGATAAGGCTAAAGTAGAAGCCATAGAGAGAATGTCGTACCCGAAGACAGTGAAGGAGGTACGAGGATTTCTGGGACATGTGGGCTTCTATCGGCGTTTCATTAAAGATTTTTCGACGATAGCAAAGCCGTTATCCAACTTTGTTGAAAGAGGAAGTGGAGTTCTTGTTTGATGATGGGTGTAAGAAAGCTTTTAATTGCCTAAAGGATAAGCTCATAAATGCCCCTATCTTAATCGCACCTGACTGGACTAAGCCTTTTTAATTAATGTGCGATGCCTCTAACTACGCAAAGGGCGCGGTTCTAGGGCGGAGGATTGACAAAAAGTTCGAGCCGATCTACTATGCGAGCCGAACTTTGAACCCAGCTCAGTGTAACTACACTACTACGGAGAAAGAGTTCCTAGCTGTCGTTTTTGCTATGGATAAATTTAGAAGTTACCTTCTCGGGTCTCAAGTTGTGGTCTGTACAGATCACGCAGCACTGCGCTACCTTATGGAAAAAGCAGACGCTAAACCAAGGTTACTTAGATGGATCCTGATACTACAGGAATTTGACCTTGAAATTAAGGACAAGAAGGGTAGTGATAATGCTGTAGCTGACCACTTATCTCGCCTAGTGAACGAGGGTGGCGAAATCCCTACGGAGATAGGCATTGACTTTCCAACTGAGCAATTAATGAAGCTAGAGACTGTGAGGCCGTGGTATGCTGATTACGTCAACTACTTAGCAAGTGGGCATTTAGAAGAGATGACGTATCAGGAAAAGAAGAAATTTTTCAGCGACTTAAAGTATCTCGTGTGGGCGGATCCATATCTGTTTAAAGTCTACAAGGACGGGTTGCTTAGAAGGTGCGTTCCGGAGCATGAACAATTGGATATTCTGGAGCAATGTCATAGTGGTCCCGCCGGTGGACACTACGGAACACCTAAGACAGTCACAAAAATCCTTCAAGCTGGTTTTTACTGGCCTACTTTGTTTAAAGATGCTGAAGCCTTTTGCAAAGGTTGTGATAGATGCCAAAGAGTAGGGAGACTCAGTAATAGGATGGAGATGCCTTTGAGGCCTATCTTGGAATGTGAAGTTTTTGACGTCTGGGGCATTGATTTTATGGGACCGTTCCCATCTTCATGCTCTAACAAATATATTCTGGTCTGTGTGGACTATGTTTCCAAGTGGGTAGAGGCCATAGCCACCCAAACCAATGATCACAAAGTTGTAAAGAAATTCTTGCAAAAGAATATCTTTACTAGATTTGGCTGTCCTAGAGCCCTTATCAGTGATGAAGGTTCGCATTTCTGTAATGCACCACTGGATAAAACTCTTGAGAGATATGGTGTCAAGCATAGAATTGGTACTTTGGGCTTTGGTGTCAAGCATAGATATGGTGTCAAGCATAGAGATATGGTGTCAAGCATAGATATGGTGTAGATGACGCACTTTGGGCTTATCGCACTGCGTTCAAGACCCCTATGGGTACGTCACCATTTCAAATGGTTTATGGCAAGGCTTGCCATCTACCAGTCGAGCTGGAGCACAGAGCTTACTGGGCTATTAAATTCTTAAACTTCGATAGCCAACTCGTGAGAGAAAAGATTACTGCAACTACATGAGCTCGATGAATTCAGACTCAGGGCCTACGAGAACGCCAAGCTGAGCAAGGAGAGAACGAAGGCGCTCCACGATGCAAAGATAAAAGATAGAGATTTCAAGGTAGGAGAGATGGCTTTGCTTTACAACACCAGATTACATCTGTTTCCTGGCAAGCTTAAGTCCAGATGGTCCGGACCCTTTGAAATCGTCGAAGTTCATCCGGGTGGAGCAATTTCCTTGAAAGGGTACATCGGTCAACCTTTTAAAGTGAACTCGTCATAGATTGAAAAAGTATTTCGATGACCTTATGAAGCACACGAAGTCCTATACTTTCAAAAGTTGGTTGACATGACTGATGTGCTGATTTGTGATGAGATCCCATCCGACTTCTTTACTTCGGATGATGACATTATTGCCCTTAACCTTAAAGATGCTTCTACCACGACTCCTGCACCTATCAGTATGCCAATGCCACATTTAAGCAACAACACGAAGAAGAAAATCAGTGCTGTTTGGATGGCTAAGTTCCAGGACTCATTCGCGCACTTGACTTGTTGTTGCTGTGACCACACCGATGCTCTCCACTCTGACTCTGACTCTGATGAAGGAGTGGCCCTGATCAAACCAAAGTGGCCCGATCCGGGTTGACTTTGCCGACTCTGTCAAGCTACTGACATAAAAGAAGCTCTACTAGGAGGCATCCTAGCTATCCTTTCAAGTATTTTATTTCCTTACTTAGTTTTAATAAAACTTGTTGTGTGGTGGTTGTCCCGTTACCTACTTGCACCACATGCCTTGTTTCATGGTTCCATGTTTATTCATATACCCCTTGTCCCCCGAGATTATACGCTATGTCGAGTGTTGCAGATACTTTTGAGCGGTTTTTGCCAGCTATTCCTTCAGTGTTGTCTGTTCTTGATACGAGTTGCAGCGGTACAATAATGTTCCAGCCGACAACCACTTTGCAACCAGCTAAGTATTCTTTTCTTTCATTTGCACATTCTGAGGACATAATGCGATTTAAGTGTGGGGGGGTGTCTACATGATTTCATGTTATGTTTATTGGAAAATGAGTAAATGTGGATTTCATGCCAAATTTAATTTTTTTGTGAGTTACGAGCATATGATTGAAACAAAAAGGCTCGCTAGTTGTGGTTTCTTGACGATGATTGTCTGTAACTTCTGTGAAATAACTATAGCATGTTTTTACTGATACGAGATAGTATTCATTTCATATTCACGTAAGCCTTTGAAATTGAAGCGAAGTTTCTTTAAACTTTATCCATTCACGAGCCTAGTGGTTTATCCTAGAGAGACTTGTGCTTAAAAGTAACAGTAAACGTAACACCTAAATTCTGAACGTGTACTATGAATATCTGAAGGCTTGAATGTGATAGGAAGGATATAATTTAAGGTTTGTATACCAATCTAAGATGAATTATATATATATTTATGTCGGATGTAGCTGCCGATGATTTGAGTGCGATAGGGCATTATCACGAAATGTCCTATACCACTATGAGGCTCAATAGCTCCCGACTGCCTGATGATAGTAGTCCAGCTAGGGTGTTATCACGAAACATCCTATTGCTGGGAATGAGGGCATATGCTATCCATGTGGTATTAAGTGAACTTTAAAAGAAAATTTAGCAAATGGCAATGTGGAAAGTTCGTAAAGTTGGTTGAAAACTTAGTTATCTCCTGACTATCCCCAGTATAAACTGAATGATATGCATTAGGGATTATCCTAATAAGTACACGGGAAGACTTTGTGTGGAACGATTACTGCCTATTGATAAGCTAAAATTTACCCCTCAAAAATACATTTATAAAGACTCGCAAAACCGTGGGTAAACTAACTCTCTAACTGGCAGAGTACCAGGTCGATTGTTAGGATAGCTACAGGAGTACGAGGTCGTCCCAAGAGAAATGTGGTTGTGAGTACCAAAGCGAACGTGGTTCTTAGTCTAGGCGATCAAAGTTTTAGGTGGAGTTTTTATACTAATGCGAAAAATAAATTTTAACTAACGAGATTAACTAGGTGATTAAAAAGCATAGCCGAGCCATGATCCAACAAAGTTATCTCTCCACGGGAAAAACTTGATAAGGAGTGTGTTTTATCGATTCGGTTCATATGACATTCACGGGTGTCAACTTTTTATTCTTGCGTTAAAATCGAACGGCTCTCTCACTTAACCCCCACACTAGGTTTATTAACCCTCCTTTAGAGAGCTAACTCGCCTAGCATGGTTGACCGAATAAAAAGCCGTTGAAAAACCTCACGAGAAAACATAGTTTTAACGTGTCACTTAGGTTGCCAATCTAACGATTAAGACTATGGTTTAGTGATTTTAAAACATGTTTCGCACATCTCGTAAAAATAAGAATCTCACTTAGGCATAGTCCGGATCTGTCACTTAGATTGTCAATCTAACAATCAGGACTATGATTAGTGATATCCATATCTCACATCTCACCGCAAAATACATTTATAAGCTCGATGTAACCGTGAACAAAGTTGTCAATTTTATTCAAAGTTATTAAAATGATCAAAACAAGTTTAAAACATGAGTTTATCATACGAACGTTTAATTTAAGCACGACACAACTCCCATCTCATCTCCCGAGGGTTAATTTTACCCGTTTTCACATAATTCGGCTATGTTGAGTTTAACTACTCATATTAACGAAAATAACAACGAAAATAACAAAACGAAAGAAAACAAAACGAAAAAGATAACTACAGCTATATAGATATACGTATAGATATATATATAGATATATATATAGATATAGATATATATATATATATATATATATTTATACTAATTGCATAAAAGTAAAAGAAAGCAATAAAAAGCGGAAACGAAATTATATTAAAACTATAACTAGTCGGGTTATTACACCGACATTATAACGACATATATATTACATATAGGTCCCTCCATAACATAAATAAAAGAAAGAAGAAGGAGAAGAAGAAAAATGGGAGAAGAGAGGGGCAAAGGGGGCTGCTGCTGATGCTCTGATATATATAGGAAATGTTGAGGCCGGATCGATCCGGATTGGTGCCGGATCGATCCGAACATATCATCATTACTAATCATTACTGATCACATGCAGCGGAGAAATTTATATATTAAACTTCTAAAATTCATATCTCGAGTTGTAGACCTCCAAAAATTATGATCCAAATGTCATAAATAAGATCTCGGAAAACTCTTCAACTTTCATGAAGGACTCTTCTTCAGAAAACGCCTTTTTGATGGGCCATTCCCATTACGTGTTGTTTTACGACATTTTACCTAATACAAATCAATTAGCCACTTGACCACCATTTGAGTTGTAGAAATCCGATTGACTTGATTCAAAATCCATTGGAAAGCTTTCTTGAAGATCTACAACTTTTATTAAGAAAACTTCTTCAGAAAACGTCGTTTTGATGAGCCATTTCCATTACGTGTCGTTTTACGACATTTTACTGATACGAATCGATTAGCCACTTGACCATAACTTGAGTTGTAGAACTCCAATTTACGTGATTCAAAGTGCGTTGGAAATCTTATGTGAAGATCTACAACTTTCATTAAGAAGTCATCCCCTGAAAATGCCTCTAAGCTGGGTCAAATCTCCGTCGAAAATATGTAACGATTCAAGTACTTAGGAAAAACGACCCTTTTGAACTCGTAAGCTTGTGGCACCTTCTTCTAACCCTCTAAACACCTCTTTTAGGGCTCAAAACATGTCGTTACGTAGGATCTTGGTCCACTTATGATTCTGCAATAAATCCCCAAAATACCAAACGTAAATCCGACACGACACTCCGGTTACTAAACCGGTACAAAAACTATAAAAACACGCTAAAAATATGATATTTTATATAATAACTACTACTAACATATTTAGATGAAACATAGGAATTAATGACTCGAACTGATATAAAAATACTCGAAATGATATCAGAAACGGGTTGAAAAGTTATAAAAATAACGGTGAATTTTTCCGTCATCACAACCCCCCACTTAGCTTTTGGTCGTCCTCGAACAAAATTAGCGATAAAATAAAATGAATGAGGAAAAATTCATGAAGATAAGATATAAATGACAATCAGATGATACAACCAATTGAATCATAATCACACGTTAACCGCAATATAAATGTATAACAGAGTGTGTGTGTGACAAGCCTTTTCAATTTCCACTATCCTCTCTTGAATAAATCAAGCAAACGCACTAGTATCCATTCAGACAATCCTAACAACTTTCCTAGGTATAGGCAGTAACAGTTCCACACAAAGTCCTCCCGTGTACTTATTAGGATAATCCCTAAAGCATATCATTTAGTTTATACTGGGGATAGTCAGAAGATAACTAAGTTTTCAACCAACTTTTTATTTTCTTTTCTATTTTTTTTTCTTTTTTCTTTTCATAGAATACTAACATATCCGAACTCATTGCCAAAATCGACTATCTTGCAAGCGTCATGAAGTGAGATCGAATACATTAATACCTATCTAACTCTTTTTTTTTCTTTCACATGTATAGTATATGCCCTCATTCCTAGCAATAGGATGTTTCGTGATAACACCCTAGCTAGACTACAATCATCAGGCAATCGGGAGCTTTTAAACCTCATAGTGATATAGGACGTTTCGTGATAACGCCCTACCACACTCAAATCATTGGTAGCTACAACCGACATATAGTTTATCTTAGTTTGGTATTCTTCCTATCACATTCAAACCTTCAGATATTCACAGTACACGTTCAAAAGTTAGGTACTAAGTTACTGCTATTATCTCTAGAATAACCACTAGGATACTGAATGGGTACAGTTTAAAATTTTCGCTTCAATATCAAAGGCTTACGTGAAGGAATTTATGTTACACAAATAAATTTGGGGTTAAAATTCACTTACGGTTCAAATTAGTTATACATATCCAAATTGATCATTACATCTTTAAATCCATGGAATATATACCTTATACAGATTATTTTAATCAACTAAATAATGCTCGAAAAAGAATAAAAAAACTAATGGTTTAAACACTTACTGCCATTTCTATACCAACCATACTCTACCCCCCCACTTACGATTTTGCATTATTCCCAGAGATAGAGAGAAAGACTTAGCTGATAAATCTGGCAGAAATGTGCTATCGAATCCCGTAACAGCCATGAGAAAGTACGTCCCTAATCCCTGTACCAAAACAACCAAAACAAAGCAAACACGGGACATGGTCCTCGTGCCAAAGTATGTAATAGGGATATGGGAATAATAAGAAAATGGCCCTGTTACGTCAGAAAATTCGATAGACAATATATATCATATCACATAATAGCTTTAGATGGAAAAATCACCTTCACAGGTTAAGCACAGAACATCTAAGCAACGAGCATAAAACATCAATTCATAGTCAGCTATTCCTAAATTCCTTTTTATTACACACAGTTTTATTAAGGCGGGAATACTCACCACTATACTACAACGACCAGAAATTTGAAACAGACTAGATCGTAAAATGAAATGTGCGAAAGAGTATTGAGTCTTTTATACCCAGATCCTCAAGGGTTCAACAACCTAAGTCCAAGAAATGATGCATTTGAATGTTTTCTTTGTATTCTACCTCGGGATTTTCGGATAACCACCTAATCGTTCCCTTTAAATGACATTCAAACATTCATCCTGATACTTGGTTGTGATTTGTGTTCATCTTTCATACAGATTCTACATTTCATTAAGACTAGTCTTATCCAAATTATTATTATTAACGGGCTGCCTCCCGGTAGCGCTTTTGTTTAACGTCGTTTGCTCGACTAAATTAGTATTTACAAGTTATCAACCAAAATCAGAACTTAAGAAGATCAATAGCTTAAGAAAAATTAACAATGCGAGAACCAAAGAAATTAAATTGTCTAGAAACGTACCTCGTTTGGCCCTCGATGTTATCTCCCCCCGACGTAAAATCTTCTTTTATCGAATCGTCGAACCATCTTCTTTTGAAAATTACCATAAAGCTCATCCATTGGGGAGTATATGAACTGGACCGCGTAAAATTTATCCTCACGAGTGGATAGTAATCCGGGACCAACATATCTACTATTACCAACTCTCCCAGTGGCTTTACTAAAGATGGCCAATCAATCTCCCGCTCCTCTAGCTCTGTATCTGGCTCTGAAATCTTAGCATAGCAAACTGAATCCTCAACTTTATTCTCAACCTGAACTTCTTCAGTGATAACATCATCATCCTTAACCACCTCACATGTCTCTGCCTTTTTCACATACCTCACTAATTCAATCAATTGCCCCACCTTGTCTTGAAGATTTCTTATGGCGGAGTCAGTACTTACCTTGAACTCCTGCATGTCCAACAGTCGCTCTTCCAGGCTCTGGTTCAATCGTTCTAGTTGCTCTATTTGACTGTCGGTGAATTCTTCTTGTGGCATGGGGAAAACTGATCATATTGACTTTGATTCATCGGAGGTGAGTGGTAGTCTTCTTGCCATTCCAGACACTGATCAGATGGCTGAATATGGTTGAAGCTATCAACGCATTGAGCATGAACACTGTAATCCTGATAAGCATTAGGGTTCGGGTAACCCTCGTAATATGGTGGCTCATTACTCGAATAACCATAATTCTGGTCCTGGTATGCATTTGGGCAATTATAGGACCGAGAACCCCGGTTATTCCGCTTGTTGATACTGAGGCTCAGACATGAACTGTTGTTGATAAGGTTGGTAGGGGTATTGTTGTTCAGATGAGTAGTGTTGATTGAAAAATTCATCCATTTAAACTCAAACTGCAAGATCTCAGAAAAAAACAAGAAAACATAAACTTTTTCTTTTTTTTTGTTTTTTTTTAAACACACGATATTTAGACCCCTCAAAAAGTTATGGTAGCCGAAGGCCCTAATCCCCAGTTTTAGCCAGACTTACAAGATATCACCCTCCGAAGAGGCTAAGTACCAAAGTCGTATTCAAACCGAGTTCAGGACAATATCACTTCAGCATCCATAGCTCTTTGTCGACATCTAAATAAAACAAGAAAATAAAAACCTAGGCCCAAGCCTTCGGTTCACTTACAAGATATCACAACAATATCACACATTTCCCCGGCAACGGCGCCATTTTTTGATGAGCTTAATTTACCCCTTCAAAAATACATTTATAAAGACTCGCAAAACCGTGGGTAAACTAACTCTCTAACTGGCAGAGTACCAGGTCGATTGTTAGGATAGCTACAGGAGTACGAGGTCGTCCCAAGAGAAATGTGGTTGTGAGTACCAAAGCGAACGTGGTTCTTAGTCTAGGCGATCAAAGTTTTAGGTGGAGTTTTTATACTAATGCGAAAAATAAATTTTAACTAACG
The DNA here is from genome assembly GCA_036785695.1 of Gentiana straminea. NCBI lineage: Eukaryota > Viridiplantae > Streptophyta > Magnoliopsida > Gentianales > Gentianaceae > Gentiana > Gentiana straminea. Next base: position 10,894,683 of record JAVUPR010000300.1, on the reverse strand, counting down.
AGATTAACTAGGTGATTAAAAAGCATAGCCGAGCCATGATCCAACGGTTATCTCTCCACAGAAAAACTTGATAAGGAGTGTGTTTTATCGATTCGGTTCATATGACATTCACGAGTGTCAACTTTTTATTCTGGCGTTAAAATCTGAACAGCTCTCACTTAACCCCCACACTAGGTTTATTAACCCTCCCTTTAGAGAGCTAACTCGCCTAGCATGGTTGACCAGAATAAAAAGCCGTTGAAAAACCTCACGAAAACATAGTTTTAACGTGTCACTTAGGTTTCCAATCTAACGATTAAGACTATGGTTTAGTGATTTTAAAACATGTTTCGCACATCTCGTAAAAATAAGAATCTCACTTAGGCATAGTCCGGATCGTCACTTAGATTGTCAATCTAACAATCAGGACTATGATTAGTGATATCCATATCTCACATCTCACCGCAAAATACATTTATAAGCTCGATGTAACCGTGAACAAAGTTGTCAATTTTATTCAAAGTTATTAAAATGATCAAAACAAGTTTAAAACATGAGTTTATCATACGAACGTTTAATTTAAGCACGACACAACTCCCATCTCGTCTCCCGAGGGTTAATTTTACCCGTTTTCACATAATTCGGCTATGTTGAGTTTAACTACTCATATTAACGAAAATAACAATGAAAATAACAAAACGAAAGAAAACAAAACGAAAAAGATAACTACAAATATATAGATATACGTATAGATATATATATAGATATATATATAGATATAGATATATATATATAATATACGTATATATATATATATATATATATATATATATATATATATATTTATACTAATTGCATAAAAGTAAAAGAAAGCAATAAAAAGCGGAAACGAAATTATATTAAAACTATAACTAGTCGGGTTATTACACCGACATTATAACGACATATATACTACATATAGGCCCCTCCATAACATAAATAAAAGAAAGAAGAAGGAGAAGAAGAAAAATGGGAGAAGAGAGGGGCAAAGGGGGCTGCTGCTGATGCTCTGATATATATAGGAAATGTTGAGGCCGGATCGATCCGGATTGGTGCCGGATCGATCCGAACTTATCATCATTACTAATCATTACTGATCACATGCAGCGGAGAAATTTATATATTAAACTTCTAAAATTCATATCTCGAGTTGTAGACCTCCAAAAATTATGATCCAAATGTCATAAATAAGATCTCGGAAAACTCTTCAACTTTCATGAAGGACTCTTCTTCAGAAAACGCCTTTTTGATGGGCCATTCCCATTACGTGTCGTTTTACGACATTTTCCCTAATACAAATCAATTAGCCACTTGACCACCATTTGAGTTGTAGAAATCCGATTGACTTGATTCAAAATCCATTGGAAATCTTTCTTGAAGATCTACAACTTTTATTAAGAAAACTTCTTCAGAAAACGTCGTTTTGAAGAGCCATTTCCATTACGTGTCGTTTTACGACATTTTACTGATACGAATCGATTAGCCACTTGACCATAACTTGAGTTGTAGAACTCCAATTTATGTGATTCAAAGTGAGTTGGAAATCTTATGTGAAGATATACAACTTTCATTAAGAAGTCATCCCCTGAAAATGCCTCTAAGCTGGGTCAAATCTCCGTCGAAAATATGTAACGATTCAAGTACTTAGGAAAAACGACCCTTTTGAACTCGTAAGCTTGTGGCACCTTCTTCTAACCCTCTAAACACCTCTTTTAGGGATCAAAACATGTCGTTACGTAGGATCTTGGTCCACTTATGATTCTCGCAATAAATCCCCAAAATACCAAACGTAAATCCGACACGACACTCCGGTTACTAAACCGGTACAAAAACTATAAAAACACGCTAAAAATACGATATTTTATATAATAACTACTACTAACATATTTAGATGAAACATAGGAATTAATGACTCGAACTGATATAAAAATACTCCAAATGATATCAGAAACGGGTTGAAAAGTTATAAAAATAACGGTGAATTTTTCCGTCATCACCTATACCTAGGAAAGTCAGTAGGATTGTTTGAAAGGATTTTTGTGCAAAAGAATGGTGGAGATTGAAAAGGGCTTTTCACACACACACAGAATCTATCTCTATGGTGGTATTAATTGCTATCGTTGTCGTATCTTTGGTTACGTGAGTTAGGGATCTATGTGGATTACATGTACAGTGAGCCAGTTTTGATTGTTTTTTTCAGGACGAACAAAATGCTAAGTGTGGGGGAGTTGTTCTCGGTGAATTTTATGATTTATATTGCAATATTTCATGAGAATAATCCCCGTGTTTTAGTAATTTTTATAGAAAATTACGTATTAAATGAATAGATTGAAGAAATGGTTTTAAAGTTATAAAAAGTGTAAAACGTGCCAATTACGTGCTTAAAATGATGATTTTATGTTGGTTTGAGTTGTGTTACACTTTGGTGTGCTTTCAATGACTTGCATGTGTTAAATGCGACTGGAAAAAGATGATTTGAAGTGTTTAATCGTACTTTGAAGAGTGGGAGCTGAAGGATAAAGAGATAAAGAGGGAAGAAATCAATTAAATCAACCCGAGGAGCTCTGGACGAACGTTTGAATCCCTAGACGGGCGTCCAAGAGATCAAACGGGCGTCCACCACCGATTCTAACCCTAGCCGCCTCAGAGTTCTATAAATACAGCGCCTATTTCAACCCTAAGACACACATGAGAGCAGCCGCATATTTCACCCAAAAAGCAGCCGCACCAAAACCCTCCAAAATTATGAGTTTCTTTCCTTCAACCGTGTCTTGGATCATCACAAGGATGCAAGGCTAAGCATATAGCGGTAGAATAGCTGGAGGATACCACATCAACATCACCACAACCACGAATTGTTAGGTTATCTCTATTTATGAATTCGAATATTGTATTTTATTTATCGATTGGTATTTGGATTGATTGTTAAGTGTTTTGTTAGATAGGAATGTCAATGAAACCACATGTTGATTTGAATTTGTATGGAAATATAATTCAAAAATAGAACCTTTTCGATCGATACAATTAATAATATCTTGAGGAATCATTTGTTGTTAGTTGGGTTATGTAATTTGGGAACAACTTGATGATCTTGTGATGTATGTCAAATCGTTTTGCTTGGAAAAGAAAACAAAATCCTAGAAATTGAGTTAAATGAATTTAATCGATTTTGAGATTGATCATACCAATAAAATCGTATTCTGATCATAAAATGGTTGTGTGATTGTTGTGTGGTTGATTCTGGTTGTTCTACTGTTCTTTTAATTATTTGATTCAATCTTAATCTCCAGTTTTTATATTTAAATTAATTTCAATAGTTTAATTTAAATCTTCGTGACATTATAACGACTATACTGTAATCCGATAATTATACGATTCCCTTAGGACGACTCGGTAACACTCTATACTACGAACCTTATACTTGGGGTGTTCCGGTAAAATAAATTTAAAACTAGTTTTATCGAACAATAACCGATATGATCATTGACTTTTGCTAGGTGCGGTTTCGAATACAAACTGATGAAACCGCAGGCCACAACTAATGGTAGCCGCAACCACCAATTGATCTTTGACATGCGCCATCTCCATGGATCTTTATCGCCTTTCTTTGGGTCTTCATCATTGTCTTCAATTTGTTTTACATAAAAATCTATCTAATAAATTTTACACCCGCCCCACACGGGGGAGCTAACGGGAATGGGATAACGCAAAAATAAAACTAGGTCACGTTCTTCATAACGGCCTAGGACAACAATAAAAACCAACAGAAAATAAAGCATTCACATCTATCCTATTGGTCGAGTCCATGATCAATCGAGGTCCAGATAATCATATTATATCTACTATATAATCCATACAATCAACATCTTATGAAATAGATAAAATTAAATTTTAACTACTTGCGTCTTATAGCATCCAAACAATTAATTAATTAATAGCTTTAATCGAAATAATATTAACCATTAATAATAAATCGATTTTAATTTTAATTTTCTAATTTAAAACTATTTTAAATAAAATTAAAATCGAGTTGGCCTCTTTTGTTTCTTTCCTTTTGATTCTTAATCAAAATGATGCATTTGGTTCGGTCCAAACCAAATTTAAAGGCATCCTGGGCCCTTTCCAAAAATCAAATAATTTTGGAGAAGGCCTAGGCCCGTAGGCCTTTTCTAAAATCAAATATTTTGGAAGAGGCCTAGGTCTATTCCAAAAAGTTTGGAGTGGACTAGATTTGGTTCATAACCAAATCATATTTCTTCCCAACAAATTGGGTGATGCCACCTGGCTTCCTAATGGTCAAACTATTTGAACCATTGAGTAGTCACATGGTATCAACTAAACAAAAGAGAAATTACAACCATGGACCATATTTAAAAACATAAAGATGCACAAAACAAAACAAGAAGGGGAGGGGGGACGGTGGTGCCGACAGCCGCCGGCAGCCCTGAGGCTGCTGCCGGCGCCGGCGCCGATGTGGCGGTGGTGCCGCCGCCGCCCCTCCAAAAACCTTTTTTTCTTCTTTCTATGCACTAATTACGAATCAATATCATACATGACTTTTATCTATTGGATCTAATTTACTACGTGATGTAAGTCAACCGAATGATGTCTTTTTATCCCAATTCTTAAGCTTTTAGTGGCGCTTTTATATCAAATTCATGCAATGTGACGAAATAGATCAAAAGTTGTAAATAAATTTTAATTATCTAACCCTATAATTTTAGGCTTTTATGCCAAGTTTTGTTTTCAGAATTATGCGGGGTATCGTTTTTGGCTTTGTTTTGCAGATACCCAGGTTATATATTAGTTTTGGGAGAGGTTGGAGCAGTCCATCGAGCTTTAAAGAGGTTTCTTGTTGAAGAAGTTAAAGAATCAAGCCAAGATTAGACAGTCGGTGCACGCAGAGTACACAGACGGTGGAAGCCGGAATTTGACAGTTGGAAGTCTGAGCAGCATTTATTGATTCTGACTCACACAGCTACCTGCCAGAAATCGGTGCACGCCGAGTGCACAGACGGCGGATGCCGATAAGACCGGATTTCAAGTTTTAAATCTTATTCTTGACTTCATTTGGAGGGGAGCGGAAAATAACATACTCTTTCTCTAGACTTGAAGGCACTTCCACTTTCAAGGCTCCTCTAGCCAAAATTATCATAACTTTAGCTTTTAAATTGCAAGTGTGAACATTAAGAATACTTGACTTGATTCCTTGGATTAATTCTAGTTGGAAAAGGTTGTAGCTTTTGGGATACATTCTCTCCATTGGAGTTTGAAGGTTGAATCCTTTTTCAAGTTGTTAGCTTGTGATTGGTATAATTCTTAGCCTTACTTTGGTTTAATTGTTCTCATTGTTATGAATTCTAACCTTGACATGTTGGAACTCATAACTATGAGTGGCTAGTTTCACACTAGCCAAGATAATGTGAAGTGAAGATGTATTCTTTTGATTGTTGAATGAGTTGTTTGCATTTGAGTTTCTTGTAGTGTTGAGCCTTCTTCTACTTGATATTGTTGCTAGCAATCTAGGAAGTAATTAACCCTAGTTTGCATACACACACTTGGTAGAGACCGAAAGGGTATATTGAGTGTGGGAAAGGGGTAGAAGAATCGGAAGGTAAAACCGACCTTAAGTTGAATTCGGTTTCTTATCCGAGGGTAGCTTCGGCTTGTGTTCAAGTGCATATCATGTCAAATCATTGGACTTAGGGTACCTAAGTCAAGAAGGAGGCATAAAGTGATCACATTCATTCGAAAGAAGGGGGATTGCTAGTCGAGGAACACACTGGTCCACACTCTTGAACATCTTAGGAAGGAAGGTAGGTAAACAACTCTATCATAGTCAAGAAAGTCCGTTGGATCAAAGCATTGTCTTGGCTAGTTCCATTTTCAATTGATTTTAGTTATATTATGGGTCACTTGTCTTTTGCAATAATTGCGACTTGGATCGAAAATATGAACCTAATCGGTGGTTAACCAATACACTCCTTGTGAGATACGACCTTGACTCGCCAACTAGGCTACAGTTGACCGGACACTGCCGGTTAGACTGAACACCCAGTAGGGACACGTCACTACGTGAAGAAAAGATGCTTATTGCTTAAGCTCGAAGACCGCTCCGATACCACTATAAGGAAATCAATCGGGTAGCGCAGCGGAATTTAAAAATTGATTTCCCGATCCCAGGATCGTCTTCGTTTAAACAATAAACATATAAGAGATGGGACGGAATATCACCTTGGTTGATCTAAAAGATCGACGCTTTGACCGTCCGGTAGGAGTAGATGTGCGTGAGCCGCCCAAGTGTCCGGCCTCTACCAGTAATCCACACGAGCACCTTGCCGGAATCCCTCCAAGGATTGCTACTAGAAAAACTCGACTGCTAGGTCACCTTTTTCTCTCTCTATAATATCTCTTTAAGAAGCTCTCTTATTTTTCACAAGAACAATGAGCTCTTGAAATTATTATGATGCATATAAGAGCTTAGCACCCCCTTGCTTTTATAGGCATATGGGGCGCCCCAAGCATTCCCAAAATCCTTGGGGAACAAGTTTTGGGTAGAGTGGAGAGAAATAAAACCTTTGACTAGTAAAATAAGGAAAATCCTCTTTGATTGATTTATCTCATTTAATTTAATATCTCATATTAAATATTTCCAAGATATTTGTCAATATCTAATATTGACTATCTTTATCTTATTACCATAAATATATTTTCCAAAAATCATTTACTATCCAATATTAATATTATGGTAATCTTATTAATTAAATTGCACAATCCAAATATATCCTATACACCAAAAGATGGCGCCACATTATTAGCCAAATTCACGTGTGTCATACACACACAAATTTTGGCCACATATATATATATATATATATATATATATATATATATATATATATATATATATATATATATATATATATATAATATCTTGTATTATATTTATTCATAATAAATAAATACCATATTAATTTACCAATATAACCTTTATAGAATGAGATAAACTTTCCTTATTTGGTCATCAACTATAACCACATTTTAATCCGACTCGATGTTCATATGTGTGTGACCCGATAGGCTTCCGAATATGTTGGCCATTGACATAAGGCGCAATTACGAAAATGCCCTTCACATCTAACGATCACGGATAGCGTCTAGCAACATGTCCGTGACCGCCAATCATCGGAAGAGTCAATATGCAATGACTACTCTTATAATATGGATATCATGCTCTCTCGAAGTAACTCATTTACTTCCACTTTTCAAAGATTCACGAGAGTAAGACATTCCTTATAAGAAGGCCCTTTCGGATATTCACCCCTATTCATAGGGTACGCAATTCCCAGACGACCTAACATGTATACTCCGCATGCTTCAGTATCACACCCAATCAATACTGCATGATCGCCCCATGGTTAGGGGAAATCTCAATAGTGTCAAAGCATGACAATCCACACAGTGATGCCAAGTAGACTCCGGTCCTAAGGATAATTACACAACCGTCCCATAGTGTGACACTTAACAGTGTAAGTGGGTCAGTCTAACGTATGCATTCTCTAATACACGTCCACGTACAGTCCAAGTGTCTCAACACTTCGATAGACGAGATCTATCCCTGCCCTTAAAGACAGAAGACATCGAATACGTGCTAGTCTGTACGTACTATCAATGCCCTGTTTAATAGTACATCAGCCTAGAGACATTTAAGTATCAAACTTATTAAAGTGATTAGAGATCTCATCAACCATAATAGCCTATCATGGTTTCTCTACCACAGTTTAATACTAAGGACGTTATCATATAATAATTCATAATTGGTTCTTTAAAAGAACAAATATACGACAACATAAAAGCCATTTATTATATATGTATAATCATACAGAAAAAGTAGAAATGATCCGACCCGGTTTGATCCGGGCCAACCCGATTCGGCTTAGGACACTATTTAAACAGGTCTGCTCCTTGCCGACCTGTGGTGGATCGGGGAATGACCCGAACAACCTTTCTCTATGAGGACTCAGCTCGGCTCTTAAGCCCGTGATGGAACTCCTAGCCCTTTATGGTTAGGGCGTTAAGCATACTCTTGCCATTATTTAGGGTTTCATGTGCTTGACACATAGAGTGGTGAAATCCGGTATCATCATAAGCCCTCCAGATCCAGCTGAAATCTTGAGATTAGGTCGGATCTGAGTTAGATGCTCTGTGGCTCTTGTTAGTAATACCATCCGCAACGGAAGCGATTTAAGGATCTAGATCTATAAATTACACGTAATAAAATAACTAGATCTACTCTACAAGGGGGTTGTAGAACATACCTCTTGGATCTCAAAATCCAAGTAGAAGAGCCGCAATAGAAAGAACAAACAAAGGTGTGAAGAGCACCACGATCTTCCGCACGTGTGATCCGAGCAACTCCCGGTGGAAGGAAATTCTCGTCTCGAATCCTACCGATATGCTACCCGGAAAACCTCCAAGATTTTCCCCTTATTCCCTTTTGGCCGAAAAAATATTTCTTCTCCTCTCTAAGAGGTGAAGTCGAAATTATGCTAGTGTATTAGGCTTGGGAGAACTCTCTTTATATAGGAGAGTAATCCTTGACCTCCAAGGATTTTATTTTGCAAATAAATAAATCCAATAAATAAAAGATAATCCCATAATATTCTAGAACAAATCTAGAATGATATTTATCTTTATTTATTACCATAAATATTTATCCAATAAATATTTTGTGCACATGTCTTATTAATTTTCAAGGAAACCAATTTCTTGTTTCCTAAACATGCTTGGGGCCGAAAATTCTCTTATTGACCTAGTCAATATGAATTTTTGGCCATAACACTAATTTTGGCCAAGATTATGAAAAAAGTCTTTTTCACATATTTAATTATTTAGCCCAACTAATTTAATAGTTCACTAAACAATTAATTCACATATCGTTTTAATTAAATTCCAATAAGAATTAAATTAATATTATTAGGATTCGAAGTCCGAGAATAGCTATGCTATATTTCGAGGCACGTCGGGGACGATGGACTAATAATCAGCGGCTCTGATAAATCAAATAAATAATTATCTTACAAACAGAATAATTATATTCGATAAATCAATCACAGGAATATGCCACCATAATCCCGTGACTGCACTCCTCCGATTATAAGATTATATTTATCTCTTCACGAGAATAATAATAAGCGTCCATTGATATAATCATTACATATGGATTAATCCTCCATAGACTGTTCATTCTAAATCGTGAAGTTACCGTTAACCCTTTTTAGAACCTCTTATCCTTATTTACCATTAACCCCCTAGTGATCAATTAATTCATACAACTCACTGGTAGCTAATCAGTGTAATATGAACTCGCGCGATCGATCAGTTTCTAGGATTAACAAATAAGGGAACTGTCTATCTACTTCCATAAATGGAAGGAATGGATTCCGTATCTATGATAACACAGACTACTCACTCAATCCAGTACAATACCAAGATGGGGTAATTCAGATCACAGACTCAGTGTAATCCTTAACCGTCAAGTCAAACCTCATACTGATTCAAGCAGTTGACCGTGATCACCTCAGGATTAAGATATATCCATAAATATGATCATCGATTGATTCGATAAGACTTCTCGATTACGGAATTATATCGTGAACTCTAATCAAATCGGTCCAGCCCTATATGATATATCTATCATATATAAATGCCCCACTAGGTTCTCTTAACCGAAAGTCCGGATAAGACAATCACACCTATTGTGTTCTGGGCGCATTAATAGCACGTTAAAGGAGAGACCCAATACTCTCGATTAACTTCACTATAGGCTAATTGTATTTTAAGTACATCTTCACTAACTCAATCCTCCCGTGTATATCCCATACACTGAGTTAAGTGATTACATAAACGATATACTTTAGGGTTTTCTATAGTGTAAATACTATTGTCACATCGGTGAATATGAGAATAATAAATATGAATAATAATATCATTTCATTTATTAAATAAAACAATTACAAAATTGTCTTTCGGGCATCACACCTAACAATCTCCCACTTGCACGAAAGCATGTGATTAATTGTTTTAGAGCACACCCTATTATTTAAAATACAACAAACTACATCTCCCACTTGCTCTAAAGCAATGGAGACCCATCCCGTATTCTAGTACCCATTAAGCATATCATAACCATTGCAGATGACAAAGTACACTCCGAGTGTGCCGTCGTAGGATAGGTCAGTGACTCGGGGAGTACCTACATCTAAATATCATGGGTCTTAATGATTAGTCAGCTTGTCGGCTCGAGACGATCCGTAGAATCGAAACGTTACCGGTCCATCTAATCATGTGGTACTTTCTCAATATGCTTTTGACCTCTAGTGATTTTGAAAATCCTTATAAGCTACCCCTTCATTGTGTGCACAATGATGTGGTATCGGCTTCCATATCTAGAATCACTCCCAGATATGAAAAGGAAATCCTTAAGTTATATCGCCTCTCTAGCTACTACAAAAACCGCTAATCACCCAACTAGTTAAAGTCGAGTTGGCGTTGCTGGATTTCTCCAGGCAATAGCTTCAACACAAGAGTAAACACTGAGCCCGAGATCGACTTAATGATCATCCTCAATCTGACTTAAAGTCAAAATCAGTGTATCACACATATCCAAGTTCACACATGAATATGTCCGCATATTATTTCTCGTTCTCTTCAAGATACTAAAGGACATACTAAACTTGCTTTGTTAACTGCCGAATCTAAGATTCGATCAAAGTTGACGTTCAATAACCTGACCATCTCTTACTAGAAAGAGAATCTATCCCATTTCTCTTGATCCGAAGATTTAGAGAGTCATTCCTAAGGCATAGGGTAGAACTTCCTCGTTGAATGTTGCATACACAGATGCATCATCTTAACCAATAAGATGGATGGGAAACCGAAGGATCGATTCTAATGAATTCGACCGAGTCAAACTCTTTAGGATGTTGTCCAAATCTCTCGTTGCGAGAGAATTTTGGCATTGTCGTATTCGACTTCGTATAACACACTCATGTTGATTCCAACTGGTGCAGTGTTATCCTTCACAAACACTAATATATGTATATATTCACTACTGTACTAAAATTGATATCCAGTCTACAAAAGACTTATCAATATTCTGGTCAAATCCACATATTGTAGAAATATATGACTTCCAATGACCGAGAGGTTTGCTTTTTATCCATAAAGGACATAAGCCTTGACAGTCATCCTGTCATAAGTTCATAAGGCAATACCGTTTTGTTCCGAATGAATCCAGACTCCGTTTGTTTGGCAAGAAAGTCTCAGGGAATCACCCCTATTTTATGCTTTTGAACGAAATCATGCAATACTAAGTGGTAAGAGAGTCCAAGGTCTGATTAACTCTCTACTTCTTAGGGAATTACCCCTAGACCACTCAAGCTTTTCTCTGAAAGATAAACTTTCCTATTCATTCTACTCTTTTCCGTGTAGATCCAATTACTCCCACTGGGCCTGAGACGCTCAGGTGGTTCTACAAGAGCATGACCAGAACTGGAGTACCGAACTCCATTCACTGGGTTATGGCTATTAAACCAACCGCTATTATCAGAATCCTATACTGCTCACAAAAGAGCCATAGGTCATCAATCGATCCTCAGACTACAAAGTCCGCAGAACCCGTAATGGGTAATGGATAAACCATACTCCCAATACTTAATGGGTGGATCGAAATTCTGATATAGTTTAGTAGTGTTTTAGTGTTATCACCAACAATCGATGTTGGATGTGGTCTGATTTTAATCAGTTAGTAACTACCTTGAGTAAACGTACTTCAAGGTTCAAGGTTTTGCTGTTTATGGACTCTATCAGAAAGGATGCAATAGTATAACTGTCCCTTCCCGATTTCAAGAATCATATATCTAACCTTTATACACAATAGGTTAAAAGATATATCACGAATGGTCATTGACCGAACGTATGCGCAAAATTCCCAGTCATACCTTCAAGCACCGTGTGCTAAATGCTTATATTTACGGAAGTGGGGTGAACCGAATCCACACCTTATCCGTAAATTCTAAAGCATATTCTAGGTAGACTTCTCGGTCTTACATTTCAATGTAGACCGTTATTTCACTTCCAATATCTTTATTGAGTTAAGCAGTGTATTGTAGCACATCTAAAACTATATAAGGCAATTTTAACGGTTTCTTACTTAGTGAGAACATGTCACAATGAGGCAGGCTGATCATCAGTCTCGAGGACTATGAATGGCCTATTCCGAGTATAGAATACTCTATCTCTGTTGAAAACAGAGAAACCTCAAAATATTTTGGATAAACTGACCGGAGTGTTTGAATAGTTATCAGAAAAGAAGTCACTACTCGGAAGCTCCTACTAGCTTGTGTCTTTCATCAGACCCCGAAGGTCGTCATAAACAAGCTATGTTACTTCTTTATAACCGTTATCCTTTCCCGATTGAAAGGAAACTTAGTCATTGAACCTTTGAGACAATATAACCAGACTGGGAGAAAGGAATCACTCTGAGCCAGTCTTCAGGTCTTGTCTTTTAGGGACTATGGACTAACTAAGGAATATGAAGAAGCGTTTATCTAAATATAGAAACCAATTGCTTTTAATAGTTCTTAAGATGTGTTTTATATACATATTTCAGCAGTTGTAAGTGGTTTTGACTTTATCAAACAAAAGTCCGAGTCTTGGATTCGTACTACAAATGGTATATTCACTTTCTATACGACAAACAAATTATCGAATAGAAGGTAAATCCATTCGTTCCTACGAATCTTAAACAGAAAATAATTTTTCCGCGATATCCAAGGATTGAATCCGAGATTCATTTCCTTATATCACTCCCACTATTCTAGCTAAAATTAACTGCCCGTTGTTTATTCTTTTAATCGTTAAATGCACTGCTACCTTGTGCTTCCAAAGAACTTAGCTCGAGAAAATCGCCAAGGATTCATAGGTTGGTGATCCAAAATCACTGTCCTTATCCTATGATTTTCAGTTAATTAATTTTCGGTTTAGCCTTAAAGTTTTCTCAGTTTAGATGACTAACACTTTTAGACATATTCTCCCATTCATTCCGTGAATGGAAACAGTCTTGAACCAGCGGTTCGTTTGAGTAGACACTACTCTTGAACCTTGGGATGTCTATTTCGAGTGTTACTCGTCGGGACTTCTCGGATTTTCTAATATACCAGAAAAAACAATAAATCATAACATTAAAGCTCCCACTAGTTTATCGGTTCCAAATACCGTCTAACGAGCAATGCTTTATTTTTTTTTTTTTATGATTTTCCGATTTTTTCGATTAGAAAATCTTTCGTACATATGTTTCCAGAAAAACAACAAATCATAGAACTCCCACTAGTTCATCGATTCCATATATCGTCCAACTAGCGACATTTCATGACTTTCCGGTTTTTCAATTAGAACGGTTACTTGTGTAGTCAGTTACACTTTTCTAATGTTCTAGAAAAACAAAAAATCACAAAGCTCCCACTAGTTCATCGATTCCAAATATCGTCCAACTAGTAACACTTCATGATTTTCTGATTTTTCAATTAGAAAATTACTCGTGTAATCACTACACACTCAAAATTCACTAGAAGAATTTCAAAGTCCGAATTCACCTTTGATCAAACTAAGTTTGTCTTCCGTTTGACACGAATGACACTAGTGACATACCTATATGTTACTCTGGTTTTTTAAAAAGGCTTAAGAGAAAATATCTCTTTCGAAAAATAATTGCATTATCGATTAACTAGTTCAACGTCCTAGTTACTTTCCACTTTTTAACGAAGTCAATACTAGTCAATTATTAATTTTTAAGCAATTTAGTAAGGGATATAATGCTGTAAATAAAATGACATATATTAATTCAAGTTTAACACTACTATATAAGTTTATTTTAGGAATTGTAAACTAAAAGTAAGTCTACTCTACCATTCCAAGGTTTTAACCTCGCATCTCAGTGCCGCCTTAGGGTAGGTCAAAGAGATGACGGTTAAATCGAGACAATCTCATCAATGAATAACTTGTGAGAATCGAACATCCCACGAGAATCGAACATCCCTTTATTCATTGACTACCTTCTTTTTTTAGCCTAGATATTATCAAGAATATCCTTTATGAGTGTGACCTACTATATCGGATCTCTTAGGTACGCCCCGAGTGTGCCGTCGTAGGATAGGTCAGTGACCCGATGAGTACCCGGAAATCCTATCCTTTCGGAGACCAAGCCATGAATGTTGATAGGGGTGAACACCATCCTTAGGGGGACGAAATCAAAGCGCCGTGATGCGTCACCCTTCTCTCACTTACTTGTATCTATAGTAGAGGCCGTGGGGTTGGCTGTCGCCTCCCCCGCTCCCACTCAATATTTTGGAAGTGGTGGTGGGTTAACTAACCACGTCTTTTTGATGTTAACATAAAAGCACATCAAATCAAGGATTCCGAATGGTGTCGGTAACGTAGGCAAGCCTACCCGTCCTATTCGTTGGAACATATGTGACAGTTGGACGAAGTCGGATCAAGAGAGCCCCATTGAGTTAAGAAGGAATCACCCCTCCACTCGCCGGTGTGGCTTAGTCTTGCCGGACCCCCATGCATACATCACACTAGGAGGGTTAAGTCGGTCGGGCCCAGCTCAGTTGACCACCCAACCTATAGGCGAACCGTTTTTATCCAAGATTTATTGTTCTTTTACCATCATTCAATCTCGTAGACACTACGAACGTGATCTCGTTTGAGCTTTAAGGCGGTTCACCGAGAACACACACCGAAAGGCTTAACGATTTCATAACCCGTCATCAGATCTTTAATTAGTTACTAAATTAATTAATTACCACGTATTAATTAATTTTCAACTAATTACGCGAGTTTGTATACATGCCTATTTTAATTACCAAAATTAAAATTCTACATGTATGCATGGAGTGGATTTATGATATGATGCATGTCATGACAATTCCGATTTTATATCTATTTTATGATGGCAAGGGCCATCATCGTTTTTTTCCCCTGCTTCTCTGCGTTTTCTGCCCGGCGTTCTTCAGGCCCTAAGCGTCCTGCTGCTTCGGTTGGCGTCTTGAAGTGTGGTCTCTGCGTTAGGGTTGCTGGTTGCTGGTTTGCGGAGTCATTAAAACTATGGTTATGAACCAAATCTAGGCCTAAGTTCATAACCAAATCTAGGCCTAGGTTCATAACCAAATCTAGGCCTAGGTTCATAACCAAATCTTTGTACCGGTGGAATCTATAACAACTAGTCTGGCACTCATCATTAAAACTTAAAATATGTCCAACAATTTCCCCATTTTTAGTGATGATGCCAATACCCTCCTTACATCAAAGCAAAAAGATAAAAATAAAAAGAGAACAAATTCAGTCATTTCTCATTATAATCATATTTGTTCAAAATTATTACAAACTAGGATCAACAGAATGACATAACAATGTAAGTGTGCTGATCTAGTTTCTGTCATTGTCTTGTTCTCTCTTCTCATAGAACTCCTTGATTTCTTTGACAACATCCAGCATCCATTGGTTTTCAATTAGGGAAAAATCAACCCAATGATTCAGTTCTTTCCACCACTTCCAGGCTTCTGGTAGAGTTAATCTTATGTTATGAACACTGAAGCCCTGTCCCATGTAAAAATGTTTGAATTCATCCAGTGAATCCTTTGCTGCTTGGACAGTTCCCAGTCTACCTCTTCCAACTCTATAAGAAGCTCTCAGTGCTTTGACTCTTGTTTCCCAAAGTTTCAGTCCCAAAAAGGAATTCAGTCCCTCATGAAATCCCACGTAATGATAGGGTTTCTTCCTTCCATAGTATAGCTTCTTATATTCTTTTAAGAGGTCATCATTCAACTGAATCTTGCCAGGTACGGGTTTCTGAACTCATTTGTATCATCCTCCCATCTCTTCTTTGCAAAGATTCTTGCAGCCTCCTTTGCTTCTGCTGTAAGGCCCTCTTCCCCCTTATTGACATCATCAACAAACCGGGACAGTAGACCATGAACACTCTCCTGTGTGATCACTAAATTAGCAAGTTGACCTTCCATAATCTATGTTCTTGTGTCAACTGCAGTGAACCTTCCTTCCATAGTTTGTTCGAGCAGATTGATCCTATCAGTAACCTTAGGATCCAATGCAGCAGGTTGATGTGCTTCAGCAGGGTGAGGTACAGTAGGCTTGGATGCCTCAGCAAGCTTGTCAAGCTTTTTGTTTAGTGAGGCAAATTGTTCATTCAAATATTTATCTCTGTGTGTATTGCCTTGTTTTATGCCTCTTACATCTTTGGTTAGGTCAGCAATGGCATATTGAGTAGAAGTGATGTTAGAAGCAACTGTCTCAG
The DNA here is from genome assembly GCA_036785695.1 of Gentiana straminea. Classification (NCBI taxonomy): domain Eukaryota; kingdom Viridiplantae; phylum Streptophyta; class Magnoliopsida; order Gentianales; family Gentianaceae; genus Gentiana; species Gentiana straminea. The sequence continues at coordinate 10,878,287 of JAVUPR010000300.1, read as the reverse complement.
TAGTTCTTCCTCTATTTTCCACCAGGTTGACCAAGTCTTCAAATCTCTGTTCTTGTCTATTCAATTGAGCTCTCAGCTGTGTAATATCATCCCTCACAACTTTCAATTCATCCAAAATCACCACTGGAATTGCATTCATTCCAGCCATTCCACCAGCAAACCCTCCAGCTGGGCATTCAACATCATCATCAGCCCTGGGTTGCCTGACAACCATTGCTCTTGTCCTGTCCCATTCATGGGGTTCAGGACCTTCTTCAACAACATCTTCAAAAATCTCCTCCAAAATTGGATCTTGTGCAGGTTGAGGTTCCAATACATGTTCCTCCTCAAAAATTGGCACATGTGCCTGTTGAGGTTCATCATCAACTTGTTCTTACTCAGGCATTTGGATCTCCTCATCACTAAAGTCATAGTCCAACATCTGTTCATCATCATCAACAACAGTCTGCTAACTATCATTTCCCTCAGTAGCTTTAACTTAAGTGGCCTGCACTGCAATAACAGGTTCTTCAGCTGCCTGTGCTACAATAACCTCTTCAAACTGTACAGGGGTTTCCTCCAAACCCATTGTAGGTTCCGACCTTTGTTCAGGTGCTGTCTGTTCCTCAGCAACCCGAACCTCCTGTTCCGACTTATATTCAGGTGCTGTTTGTTCCTCAGCAACCTGAACCACCCCAGAATGAGTGGGTGATTCCTCCAAACCCATCACCAAATCTAGCCTTTGTCCTAACACTGTTTGTTCCTCAGTGATTAAGACTCTCTGTACAAGAATTTAAGGAAATTCAGCCAAATTTTCTTCTAGGACTCCTCTAGCATCAGCTATCTTTTGTAGAACATCAGCAGTTTGAGATAAAGTATCCTGAGTGTCAAACCACTCCTGATACTGAGCTGAATCTTCAGAACTGAGGTCAGGCTCACTATGTGCAATTACCATCTTCTCATCCAAATTTTCAGTCTGCTGATCGTCGGTAGCCTTGTCACCTTTAGCAGGCTGATCTGCCATTTCCTTAGTAGATCCTTGACCAATTGCTTCAACAGATGTTTCCTTGGCCACTCTACTGGACTCCCCAGGGAACATAGGATGATCATCATCTGAATCAGATGAGGATGAATCATCACTATCTGGTGTAAACTTGGGATCCTTAAACATAATGTTCTTCTTTTGCTTGCCATCTTCTATAATTGCCATCAACTTCATCTCCAACAGAGAAGTGTCAATCAGTCCAAGCATACTTTCTACTTCTAACTGTTCAAATACCCATTCTTCAAAACCACTCATTGGATCAGCAGCTGGTTTTTGTCTCTTATAAAATCCAAACTTCCATTCAAAGTACTTTTGAACACTTTTGAAGTCAGGGTCCACCCTTTCTTTCTTTGATTTCTTTTCTTTTCTTTCATATGGCATAGTAGGCTTCCTTGGAGCAGTCTGCTCAACTTGTTGTCCTCCAAAGGCTTCAACAAGATGAGTCAATGTATCTATAGCAGATGCAAACATGTCGGTAGGTTCATCAGGTTGTATATTTGTCCCTACTACCTCCAACTGTTCCACACTAGGTTCCCCTGACTTGTATGCATATCAGCAGGGTCTGTAGCAGTGTGTTCTTCCCCCTGAGTTGTAGCATCCATAGCAGGGTCTTGAACATGTTCAACAAGTTCCACAACAGGCTCAGGTACAGCAGTGTGTTGTGGTTCTTTCATATGTTTCTCAACAACAACATGAGCATCCTCAGTAGGCTCAACAACCTCTTCTTCTTCTTCTCTTTGGTCCTCCAGGACCCTTAATTCCTTGCCTTTACCATATACCTTCTTTTTCACAACCTGTTTCCTTCTTTTTGCAGGTTGTTCCTCAATCTCAGCAGCTTTCCTTTTTCTTCTATCCACTTTCTGTTGTTCTTTCAAAATCTCAGCAGCAGATTTCTTCCTTATAACCTCAATGGGATCAGTAACTTCAACTTCAACTGGACCCTCAGTGGACTCAGCAGTGTCTACTGGTTGCTGCCTTGTCTTCTTGGGCTTCAAAAGCTCAGTGATCTTTCTTGTATCACTAGCCTTTCTTTTCTCAGCAACCTTCTTAGATGCATCAGGTTGTGTAACTTGCTTAACCTGCTCACCACCAGCATCATCATCTCCATCATTATCACTCTCTATCCTTTCAGCATCTAAATCTTCATCATCATCCAAACCAGGGATGAGATAACTAATTTCTTGTTTGTATCTTGACTTGTTGATTTTTACGGGTGCAACATCAACAATCTTCAAATGAGTCAGTAGGGCCTGTATCATCAAGCCCAAAGGCAGTGTCTTGGACTTCCTTGTCCCATCTCTATCTTCTGTTATCACCTTCTTCATGTACTGAACAAAGAATCCGGCCCAATCAAACTTCATACTCTTGCATATGATTATCAACAAGTCAATCTTGGGTCCAGACAATGTGTCAAGGCTTCAACTGAATCCAAGAATGTTTTTAGCAATAATCTTGCTCAGCAGATTATACTCCATTCTGATATGCTTCACATTGATACTTAGTGATGATTTTATGGATTTGTTGATCTTTATTGCATCAACAAACTCCAATCTAAACAGCTCCATTGATTCAGGATTGGTAGGAGCACCATTTCCAGGTCCAAATCTGAATACTTCCCTCAGCAGGTTTGAGGAAATTTCAATCTCCTGGGCATTAACAGTGGTAGTGAATGCCTCTCTATCATCTCTAATCACTATATTCCTTCAGAAATTTGTAACATTTGTATAAGAGATGCTTTCCAATCTCAGATTCAGAACATCCTCTAATCCTTCATATCTTCTAATTCTTCTACCAATATTGATAGCTAGCTCAGTCTTGTTAGCATTAACAACGAACCCTCTAACACTTTGGCTCGTTCCAATATGAACATCACCTTTATCCGCCATTAGAAATTTGAGAAAGATGAAGAGAAAGCTTTGTAAATCTGTGTTCACACTTTGTATTCTCAGAGAAAATCGATCTGAAAATGTAAGCATCACCTCTGTATATTTGTCTGTATATATAAGGGAAGAAAGTGGGTAGTAACTGTCAGGAAAGTACTGTACACATACTGTAGTATTTAACCACGATTAAAGTTGGAATAAATGTGATGTTGCCATGTGTTCCACTAATTGATCCCATAAAGAGTTGTAACCGTTGGATAATGTAACCGCAGTTATAAAGGATAAGAATAATATCCAATTAATATTGACTTTCATTTAAGTTTGACTGTCTTGTAACGTATACTCCAGCAGACTTGATCTTCGGTAGACTTGGATCAACAGCCTGCTGAAAAAGATGGCCCAGCAGCCTACTGACAGGGTTACTCTGCTGATCTTCTTACTCACTTGTTTTGTCCAACTGATAATACAAGATGAAGTTTAATACCAATGACTGATCTGTCAAGTGAGCTCACCCAACAGGACAAAGACCAATCCCCTTGGCAACTTCATTTGCTCAATTGTCCAAACTTATTTAAGTACATGGAATTGTTGAGACCAATGACTAGTTTGCTAAGTGAGCTCACCCAACATAGCAAAGACTAATCCCCTTGGTGAATTCCAGAACACTGCTGATTATTAGTGTTTTAGTCAACTTTTATGATGCCAAGTTCAGTTCTTAACTTAGCAAATCTTTCACTATCCAATGGTTTTGTAAATATATCAGCAAGTTGATCTTCAGTAGGGATGTAAAGAACCACCACATCTTTCTTTTCAACATGATCTCTTATAAAATGATGTCTCACATCAATGTGCTTGGTTCTTGAGTGCAATACAGGATTTTCAGTGATTGCTATTGCACTTGTGTTGCCACACATTATAGGAATTTCTCTTTCTTCAATTCCATAATCCCTTAACTGTTGTCTTAACCATAGTATTTGTGCACATCAACTTCCAGCAGCAATATATTCAAATTTCAAGAAGGAAGTTGATATTGAATTTCGTTTTCTTCGAACCAGAAACCCGTTTATTTCCCATCAACTGACAGGTTCCTGTGGTGCTTTTTCTATCAATCTTGCATCCAGCATAATTAGAATCTGAGTAGGATATAACTTTGAAGCTTCCATCTTTTGAATACCATATCCCTACTCCCAAAGTCTCTTTTAGATACTTGAGAACCCTTTTGACTGCAGCTAAATGACTTTCCTTTGGTTTTGATTGAAATCTTGCACAAACACCTATTGCAAAGGATATATCAGGTCTGCTGGCAGTGAGATACAGCAGACTGCCTATCATCCTTCTGTCTAAAGTCTGATCAACATCTATTTCTTCTTTATCTTCATCCAGTCTAATGTTAGTACTCATAGGAGTTGATATCTTGGTGCTATTTTCCATGCCAAACTTCTTTAGCAACTCATTGGTATATTTAGTTTGATGAATGAAGATTCCATCTTTCATTTGTTTGACTTGTAATCCCAAGAAGTAGTTCATCTCTCCCGTCATACTCATTTGGAACTTGCTTTTCATGAGATTAGCAAACTTTTCACATCGTATTTCATTTTCAGAACCAAAATTATGTCATCAACATAAATTTGCACCAGCAGGGTGCTGTCCCCTTCATTGATTCTGAAAAGAGTCTTGTCAATGGTACCTTTGGTAAAACCATTGTCCACCAAGAATTGAGATAGGGTTTCATACCATGCTCTTGGTGCTTGTTTCAAGCCATAAAGTGCCTTGTTAAGTCTGTACACTTTGTCTTCTTGATCTTTAACTTCAAAACCAGAAGGTTGCTGAACATAAACCTCTTCTTCCAGAATGCCATTCAAAAATGCACTCTTGACATCCATCTGGTATACTTTGAAGTTTTTGTAAGCAGCATATGCCAAAAATAATCTTATAGGTTCCAATCTTGCAACTGGGGCATATGTCTCATCAAAATCTATTCCTTCATCTTGAGAATAGCCTTTTGCCACTAGTCTGGCCTTATTCCTTACAATGGTACCAGATTCATCCAATTTGTTTCTGTATACCCATTTTGTTCCAATTATGTTTGCATGAGTAGGCCTTTCCACTAGTGTCCAAACTTGATTTCTTTCAAATTCATTCAATTCTTCTTGCATAAAAATTATCCAATCTGGATCAGATATTGCTTCTTCAACAACTTTAGGCTCCATTTGTGATAGAAAGCAGGTAAACATTGCTTCCAATTGTCTTCTAGTCCTTACACCTTACTGTATATTGCCAATAACTTGTTTAGCAGGGTGATCCCTTAACCATTGTAAATCTTGATTTGTTTGATTTACAAGAGCTTCATCTTCAGTAGGCTCTGCTGTTGCTTCAGTAGGAGGTTCAGCAGATCCTTGAACTGCTTCAGTTGTTGCATCAGTAGTGTTACCAGTAGGTTCTTCAGTAGGGGCAGAGTCAGAAACATTTAAGTCATTTATCCTTTCCAAAACATCAACACATTCTAGATCAGTGACTTGGAGATTTTCAGTAGGTTCTAAAACTTCATCTTCCATTCCAGTAAACTTAGGTTCATCAAATACAACATGTATTGATTCTTCATGTTTCAATGTCCTTTTATTCACTACCCTGAATGCCTTGCTGACAAAAGAATATCCCAAAAAGATTCCTTCATCTGATTTTGGTTGGAATGTCTTCAATTGCTCCTTATGATTCAAAATAAAACATTTGCTTCCAAATGGATGGAAATATGATATATTTGGTTTCCTTCCATTCCATATCTCATAAGGTGTCTTCAACAGCTTCTTGTTTACTGAGGTCCTATTTTGTGGATAGCATGATGTATTGATTGTTTCACCCCAATATCTTTCAGATAATAATGCTTCACAAATCATAGTCCTTCCTGCTTCTTTCAAAGTCCTGTTTTTTCTCTCAGCAACCCCATTTTGCTGAGGTGTACCAGCAGCTGCTAATTGATGCATCACACCATTTTGTTCACAATATTCTCTTATGACTTTATTGAGAAACTCAGTACCTTTGTCTGATCTAATCTTCACTACTGTCAAACTTTTCTCATTTTGCAATCTCTTCAAAAGTTTAGGCATCTTTTGAAGTGTTTCACTTTTCTTGTTCATGAATACTACCCAAGTGTATCTTGAATAATCATCCACAACTACCAGAGTGTACTTCTTTCTTGTTACACTTGTAGGAGTTACTAGCCCAAATAAATCCATGTGCATCATCTCCAAGACTCTTTTTGTTGATTGTTTAGTCTTTGACTTGAAGCTTGACTTTGTTTGTTTACCTTGCTGACATGCATCACATATAGCATCCTTTTTGAATGTGATCTCAGGAAAACCAATCACCAACTTCTTTTTCACCAGTTCATTGATATCATCAAAGTTAAGATGATTCAACTTCTTATGCCACAACCAATTTAATTCTGACTTGGTATGCACAATCAGGCATGTCTCTGGAATAGCAGTAGATCAATCCACAACATACATGTTTTGTTGTCTTCTACCAGCCAACACAACATGTTCACCTCTTTCACTAATGACAACACAATAGCCTTTGTCAAAAGTGACATTGTAACCCATGTCACAAAACTGTCCAGTGCTCAGTAGGTTGTAATCCAGTCCTTCCACAAATTCAACATTTCTGATAGTTAATCCATCCATTCCTTACCAGTGTACCATATCCTCTAGTGTATCCTGGTGTGTTCTTGTTGCCAAAATTCACCCTTGGAACGTCCTTTGCCACAAAATTTGTCAAACAATGCTATTCTTTGTCATATGACTGGAACATCCACTGTCAAAGTACCAGACACCCTAAAAAACAAAGTTAATGTGTTTTAGGTACCCAAAACTGTTTGGGTCCATAATGGTCAGTGGTATGCATGACCTCTGGAAAATTTCCATAAGGTCTTCTTTGAAAAACATTGCACTTTTGTTCATATATGTATCCTACATTTCCATAAAATCTAACATTTGGTTGTGTAGGATTCACATATGTTTTCTGGCCTATTGGTATATAATGCTGTTTAAAGTGATTTCTATTGTTAGAAGCACTTGCATAACCATAGGTTTATAGTCTGTTAGGAGCAGCCCTGTAATATGGAGTCTGCTGAGGTCCCTGCTGAGGTCTTGAATAAGTCCTCTGCTGAGTCCTCTGCTGATTCCATTGCTGAGGTCTTACCCTAGCATTATTGTTATGTCTAATGTTTCTAGTAGTAGGGGCAGGAATATTCCAATCTTCATCGGTAGGGAACAATCTACCTTTCCCCCTGAGATAAGTATCCCTAGAATGATTGACATTTTTAGGTTTATGATTCTTATCCTTGGAATTTTTCTGATTTTTGCCCTTTTGTGGTCCAGCAGACTTAGCAGCAGGCCTGCTACCAGTAGGTCTAGAAGGTCCAGCAGTCCTACCCTTGGATTTACCCTTTTTGTTAGGTACTGAAGTCCTTTTTGACTTCTGATTTTTCCTCTTTGAAGTATTCTCAGTAGGCTTCATTGCCTCAGCAACCTTTTTGGGAGTTGGATCTTTTGCATGCACAAACTTAGGACCAATTCTGGTACTAGGTTCAGTGACCTTACTGGATCCACTCTTAGTAGATTGTTGAGTTCCAAATCCAAGGCATGTTCTATCACCATAAGGCTTTCCAGATTTGAATGAAGTGGAGGAACTAGATTGTTCAGCAGATTCAGCAGCCTACGAATGTACAATAGACTTATGTTGATTCTATCCAAACTCTTTTTCCTTTTTCTTGAGAGTTCTTAATTCAGCTTTTAACCTTTCAATTTCTACTTGAAGAGCTTCTTTTTCAGCCTTCACAATCTCATAACCAGATTGTATTTTCCTCAGTTGATTAAGGATGTGATGACAGTTAAAATTTACCCACTTATGTCATCAATTATAACCTTAAATCGGAGTTAATCATATATATTTCATATTTAATCATGTGTTTATATTTATTATTTAATGATAAGTGATTATTAATATGATAATTGGTATTTAGCTGTTTTTATTATAAAAGAGCAATTAATTGTGTGATAAATGATGATTTTGCAGATCATGATAAATCAGGAAGATAATTATCACGCAATCGAGAGATCTCAAGATAAAAGAGAAGAAAATCGGAGCATTGAAGAAAAGATTAATCAGATCAATTCAAAAGCATGGAGTGGGGAACAAGTCAGACGAACCGAATTTGAAAACACGTAAAGAGGGAGGCTCGGTCGACCGAGCCATGCCATTCGGTCGACCGAGCGTGTAGGTTCGGTCACCCGAGCCTAATGTGATAAATGCATGTCAATCTTCTGGATTCTCCCTATGTCGGCTACAACTCCTATATAAACAGCAGCCACGATGCTGAGAAGGACGCACCACTACAACACAAAACAATTCATACAATTTTAGCTTTTAAGTCTTTAGTTTTATTTATGTTCGTTCATTGTGGATTCGTCGGATTCTCCGATTAGGGAGCGCATTAAAGAGTGGGAGTCACTCTCGTCTTCGAAGGTATGACTATTCAATTATGCAATCTTTATTTGTAGATCTGATGTATTTTATTATGGAGTAGTTTTTCTTGTATTGATTGCGTGATGTAGATTATTTTACGAACCCATGTGTTTAGGTTAGAAACGTTAAGAAGTAATCATGATTTGTTCCGGCACAGAACTGTGTTCGGTCGACCTAGACATGTCACTCGGTCGCCCGAGTGCTGTTGTTCGGTCAACCGAGTGTGGTAATGTGTAGGGCAATATTATGATCGGCTTCGACTACGTCAGATTCTCTGATTTGGAATTAAAACGAGTAATTAAACATGATCAACTTAATTATTTGTCATCATAATTTAACATGAAACCCAAAAAGTGATTGTTACTTAGGATATAGATTGAATCGGCATCTAAGAAGTACGCCTTACCCTAGGAATGTTGCTTAGATGAGGTTACGGCTTATACCGGCATCCCCAGTCTCGTAATTGTGTCAGAAGTTATATGAGATGGAGGCATTAAAAAGCAAAGTCACGTAATGGAGGCACGATGATTTAGAGGGCCTAATTGGAGCTAAATCTACCTTAGGGGATGACTCCCGTAGTCATAATAATTAATCTTTAACGTTTGTTTTGTCTCATTATCATCCTAATTCACATGGGGGAGTTATAATCTACTAACGTAATCAATACTATTTGTTTAGATAATATCAACCGTATTATCCGTGTTTTAGTAGTCTTTAGACTGTCTTTGTGGTCTTTTGTGTCTTGTGGTTGTCACTATTTTATTTATTGCATTTAGTTGGTCGTAGACCGCCCTTTCAATTTAGTTCTAATAGGATAAAGTTGTGTTTTATTTGTGCCGAGTCTCTCGTGGGATCGACCTCGACTCTATCTGGCTATACTACAATTGAACCTAGTTCTCTTGCTAGTATGTTAGTAGGCATCGAGTTAATAATTTAACTTGACCTCCATCAAGTTTTGGGCGCCTTTGCCGGGGACTCGAGTCATTAAATTAAGATATAGCTTATTTTGTTAGAACTGGATTCGTGAATATTCTGTGAATAAGAGTCTGTATATTAAACAGTGTCATAAATAAAAATTTAAATTTAAAAAAAAAAAAAAAAAGTGTTCGGTCGACCGAACACTATCCCTCGGTCGACCGAACACTATCCCTCGGTCGACCGAGAATTAGTTTTCTTTTCTGTTTCTGATTCTGTCTTAGTTTTAAAACATTCTGCTTCTGTTTTATTTACGTTTTCTTTTCTCAAACTTATTTCGAGTCTGTTTTATTTAGTTAGTTAAAGGCCAAGCCTTTACTAGTGATTAATTGTTTTATTGTTGTTTATTATTTTATAGTACGCTACTCGGAAATCGAAGGAACCGCTTGAGCCTTATAATCCTGAAATAGAGAAATTTGCGAGAAGGAATAGGAAGTTAGCTAGGGAACTGGCTAAGCAAGGAGAAGAGGATCCAAATCTTGAGGAAAGCGAGCAAGGAGTGGAAGAAGGACATACAACCGATCATTCTGAACATTCTGAATCTGAAGCAGAAATGGAAGGCAATCCAGTCAATCCAAACCAGGTACCTAATCCTGTTATTAATAATGCCAATAATGTGAATGCAAATGCTAATAATGAGAACCAAGCCCTAGTTCAAGGAGCGAGGCGCACTTTGCAAAGTTATGCAACGCCCACTATTGAACAATTCATTCCCGCTATCGTAGCACCACAAGATGCTGCGGAAGTCTATCACCCTAGGCCTAATGTAATTCAAATGGTGACCAATTATTCTACTTTTCATGGAGTCCAAAACGAGGATCCTGGTGTTCACGTAACGAATTTCTTGGAAATCGTCAGTACAGTGAAACCAGAATTAATCCCGGAGGGGAACATTTGTCTTAAGCTTTTCCCTTTCACTTTGAAAGATAAAGCTAAGCAATGGCTTCTCTCTTTAGAGGCTGGATCTATCAATACTTGGGAACAATTGTTGCAAAAATTTATGAATAAGTATTTTCCCTTAGGAAAAACTTTTAAGTCACGTCAAGACATCCTAGGATTTAAGCAACAACCTGGGGAGAGTTTTGATCAAGCTTGGGAGCGTTTTAAGGAAGCTATGAGGAAGTGTCCTCATCATGACATCTCTCTTTGGCTTTTAATGCAAACTTTTTACCATGGGTTGAGAGAGACTGAGAAAATTAGAGTAGACGCCTCCAAAGAATGGAGCGTTTGTTCTTTTATCTCCTGAGGAGGCACAAGGGAAGATGGAGCAAATAGCGATGAATAGCCAATGGGGAGGCAATGACATAGCTACTGTGAAGATGGCCGCTGACATATTTGATGATAGTGCATCTACCAAAATCTTAGAACAACTTTCTGTTATCAACAATAAGGTAGATGGGATGCAAGAGAGGATGACAAGAGTAGAGAAAGGGGCTGGAATCGAGGTAGCACCTCAAAGTGAGAATGCTGGTACTGAAGAAGCCAATTATATCGGGGGAGGGTACAGACCTAATCATAACCATCCTGGATTCCGATATAGTGACATTAATGCAGGAGAAAGGCCTAAACCGCCTACCCCTTATGTACCACAGCAGACTAAAACTTTTGGTTGGGAAGTGCGCGATAGAAAAACTGAGTAATGTTGTCACTGACAATATGGGACAACTTTCAAAATCTATGGCTGAGTTAGCCACTAACTTTAGCCAATATTGTCAGAAGACAGATGCCAAGGTAACCAATCAGGAAGCTCTAGTCCAAAATCTCACGCACCAGGTAGGACAACTAGCTGAGCAAGTCTCAACTAGACCTCCTGGAGGGTTGCCAAGCAACACTGAGAAGAACCCGAAGGATTTGAATGCGATCATGACAAGAAGTGGAAAAGAGGTAACTCCACCATCCTTGCAAGAGAAAGAAAGAGTCACAAAGAATAAGGATGGTGAGCCAAGCAATAAGACTAATACTTCCGAGACTTTGCCTCGGAAAGAACGTATAAAGAACCTGCTGGCCCTAAAGTTGAACTTTACAACAACAAGTATCCAATTTTCACTGATGTCGATCCTTCAACTCTACCTTATCCTCCACCAAAGCCGAAGCCTAAGTTTGATAATAAGAGGTATAAGAAGTTCGTGGATATGTTTAGTAAGTTACAAATCAATATACCCCTAGTTGAAGCACTAGCTGAAATGCCTGAGTACACCAAGTTTTTAAAAGACGCCGTCTCAACTAAAAGGAAACTTCTAGATTTAAAGACCATATGCCTTAATGAGGAGTGCTCAGCCATTCTTCAACATAAGTTACCCCCAAAATGCAAAGATCCGGGAAGTTTTCTCATTCCCTGCACCATAGGTAACGTATGTCTGAATAAAGCTTTGTGTGATCTAGGAGCTAGCGTGAACCTGATGCCACTATCTATTTTTCGGAAGCTAGGCATGAAAGATCTTAAGAAGACCTCAATCACGTTGCAATTAGCCGACCGTTCGTCAAGGAACCGTGTGGAGTGGTTGAGGATGTGCTAGTAAGAGTTGAAAAGTTTGTATTCCCCGTCGACTTTGTAGTATTAGATATGGAAGCTAACTACGAGGTACCATTGATATTAGGGAGACCTTTCATGGCTACTAGTAGAACGCTAATTGATGTTTACAAAGGCGAGTTGGTGTTAAGAGTGAACGAAGAGAGAGTTGCATTCAATGTCTTCGACACTATGAAGCAACTCGATGATGGAGAGGATGCATGTTTCATGTTGGATTCCATTGATAGGATCGTTCGGAATTTCAACAACATGAAAGCATCAAGGATTTCTTGGATACTGTCTTAGAAGAAGAAGAAGATGAAGTCAAGTACGTGAGTAGTGAGGAGGAGAAGATGATATGGCCAGGATGTAGTAGAGGGACCCCAAGACCTGTAGAGGAAGTAAGTGCTTTGCGGAGATTGAAAGATTCTATCATAGACCAACGTGGCATAAGTACTTCGAACTTAAACTCACCGGTCAAAAGTTGAAGACCTCTTTGGAAGAACCTCCCACAAATTTGACTTTAAAACCTCTTCCCGCGAATTTGAAGTATGTGTTTCTTCAAGATGAGACTTTGCCGCTAATCATATCTTCTTCCTTGACGGACTTACAAGAGGAGAAACTAATGAGAGTTCTGAGAGAGTACCGCGGAGCATTTGGATGGACCATAGCTGACGGTAAGGGCATTAGTCCTAGCGTATGTATGCACAAGATCTCTGTGGACCCTGAAAAGAAAGCGGTTGCACAACCTCAGAGTCGTTTAGCCCCACAATTAAAGGAAGTGGTTAGGGATGAGGTTATAAAAATGCTAGAAATGGGAATTATATTTCCAATTGCTGATAGCGAATGGGTAAGCCCTATCCACGTAGTTCCCAAAAAGGGAGGATTGACGGTGCAAGCCAATGAGTTGAATGAGTTAATTCCTGTGAGGCTAATCACCGGTCATCGAGTATGCATAGACTTTAGGAAACTAAATGATGCGACTCGTAAGGACCACTTTCCTCTTCCCTTCATCGATCAAATGCTCGAGAGACTGAGCGGGCATGCTTTCTATTGTTTTCTTGACGGATATTCGGATACTATCAAATCCACATCTCGCCCGAAGATCGTGAGAAAACAACATTTACATGCCCATATGGGACATTTGCGTACAATCGAATGCCATTTGGATTGTGCAACGCCCCCGCAACATTTCAACGGTGTATGATGTCATTATTTGCGGATATGGTGGAAGACTTCTTGGAAATCTTTATGGATGATTTCTCCGTGTTTGGAGACGATTTCGATTCATGTCTCACACATCTAGCACGAGTATTGAAGAGATGTGAAGAGACTAATCTTGTGCTTAACTGGGAGAAGTGTCATTTGATGGTTACGGAAGGTATAGTACTGGGCCACCACATATCAAAGAACGGTATAGAGGTGGATAGAGCCAAAGTCGAGGTGATCGAGAAATTACCTCCACCTACTAATCTTAAAACTTTGCGAGGTTTTTTAGGCCATGCCGGATTTTATCGTAGGTTTATCAAGTACTTTTCCTTAATCTCTAGACCTCTCACCGAATTATTGGCCAAGGATGTGCCATTCGTGTTTTCTAATGAGTGCATAAAAGCTTTCAACGAAATAAAAAGTAGACTGATTCCTGCACCCGTTCTGGTCGCACCGGATTGGGATCTTCCGTTTGAATTGATGTGTGATGCAAGTGATACTGCTGTTGGCGCCACTTTGGGTCAAAGAAAAGATAAGATCTTCAGACCTATTTATTATGCAAGCCGGACTTTGAATGCTGCCCAAAGAAATTACGCCACAACGGAGAAGGAACTTTTGGCCGTTATCTTTGCTTTTGACAAATTTAGATCTTACTTAGTGGGATCTAAAGTCACTGAGTGGACTGACCATGCGGCTCTTAAGTATCTCCTAGCAAAGCAAGATTCAAAGCCGAGACTGTTGAGATGGATCCTACTGCTGCAAGAATTTGACGTAGAAATCCGAGATAAGAAAGGAAGTTAGAACGTGGTGGCCGATCATCTATCGCGCTTACAATTAGAGGATGGTGAGGAATTACCTGAGATAGGAGAATCTTTTCCTGATGAACAACTTTTCTCCATCACCACCATCGGGGGGCATGATGATTGTGCTGCAGTTTCTTCGCGAATAGAGGTTGTGAAGGAGAAGAAGCAACCATGGTTTAGCTTGTTTGTCAATTATCTATCCGCAAAGTACCTACCACCGAATCTCACTGTCCCAGAAAGAAAAATATTCTTTAAAAATCTTAGACATTATTATTGGGATGAACCGTACTTGTTTAAGCTAGGATCTGATAATGTTTTTCGAAGATGTGTGCCAGAGGAAGAGTATAATGATATCCTGAAGCATTGTCATTCTTATGAAGTTGGAGGACACTACGGGGGAGATAAAACTGCGGCCAAAGTCTTCCAATGCGGTTTTTATTGGCCGACATTGTTTAAGGATGCACACCAATATGCAAAGGCATGTCATGCTTGTCAAATGACAGGTAATATTTCAAGGAGGAATGAGATGCCACTCAAGAGCATCTTAGAAGTTGAACTCTTTGACGTTTGGGGAATAGATTTCGTTGGACCTTTCACTTCATCATTATCTAACCGATATATCTTAGTTGCTGTAGATTATGTATCCAAATGGGTTGAGGCCATTGCTTCCCCAACTAACGATGCTAGGGTTGTGGTTAGATTCTTGAAGAAGAATATTTTTACAAGGTGTGGGACGCCTAGGGCAATTATAAGCGACAATGGTAGTCATTTTTGTAATAAACCTTTTGAACGGCTGATGATTAAGTATGGGGTTCGACATAAACTAGCATCAGCATATCACCCCCAGACTAGTGGACAGGTAGAAGTCACCAATCGCGAGATAAAGCGTATCCTGGAAAAAACTGTTAATACGACTAGGAAGGATAGGTCGTTACGTTTAGACGACGCTTTATGGGCTTATAGGACTGCATATAAAACCTCGATTGGAATGTCACCATATAGGATTGTTTTTGGAAAGGCATGTCATCTACCTGTAGAACTGGAGCACCGGGCCATGTGGGCAACAAGGATGTTAAATTTTGACGAGACGTTGGCCGGTGAGAAAAGGATGTTAGAATTAACTCGCCTGGAGGAGTTTCGTTTAGAGGCATACGAGAATGCCAAGATTTTCAAGGAGCGCACGAAGAAGTTTCATGACAAAAAGATTCTGGAGAGGACCTTTCAAGAGGGTGAACTGGTTCTCTTGTACAATTCGCGCTTAAGACTCTTCCCGGGTAAGTTGAAATCAAGATGGTATGGCCCATTTCAAGTACAACAAGTCTTTCCTTCTGGAGCGGTGGAGCTATTAAATTTCAAAGACGAGTCCAGATTTGTGGTCAATGGACATCGTCTTAAGCATTATCACGGGCTTCTGCCTACTGCTGAGGATGAGGTTTTGTACCTCGACGACCCTGTCTATGAATAAACCATCTTGAGCTGAGTCGAGCTAGCGACTATAAACTTAGAACTACTACCTATACCTATCTTTTTCGTTTTTCTTTTTAATAAAGTAGCATGCGCCTATCACGGTTTTTTTCATCTCGCCATGTTCCGAGTCTAAGTTCGGAATAAACGAGGTTTTTTCCTTGATAGCCGTCATGTGAGTTTTCTATTTAGGTTTAAATCCCTTTTGGTCTTGTCCATGGCAGTATAATGTAAAGTGGCTTAAACTGTTTTTAGATATTTATATCTAATTACTGCCAAGTTATTTTATAACTTCCATAGACACGGTATTTGACGATGTCGTGGAGCTTGTTTGTTTATACAGGATGTGTCTGTCTCTCCACGCTGTGCCGATGATTACTCCGATATTGTTCCTTTACTTGGGAGCCGTTTCCAAAGCTAAGTCTTTCATCTTGAACTCTCATTTATTTTTGTCATTGAGGACAATGCCATGTTTAAGTGGGGGGCAGGGGACTTAGCTATATATTGTGCTATATGTTGAAAAAGTCAAGGGGAACGGAATACTGAGACAATATTGAGCCAAATTTAAAAATTTTTATGGATAAATGCCAAGTTGTTTAACTCGTACCCTTAAACTTGTGAAGTTCTTATACTTAGAATTAATAGGAAATGAACCAAGTTGCGTGAGTATGTGGTCATATTATACTTTTGCGATAAATTGTTAGTAGACTTAAGGATATTCATGCCAACAATTGCAAGTAGTTAGGTATTGTTCAATGACTCAACATATGAATCGCTTAGTACCGTATGAGTTATAATAATTGAAAGAAGTATGCGTACATTGCGTA
Source organism: Gentiana straminea (assembly GCA_036785695.1). Lineage (NCBI taxonomy): Eukaryota > Viridiplantae > Streptophyta > Magnoliopsida > Gentianales > Gentianaceae > Gentiana > Gentiana straminea. Next base: position 10,862,070 of record JAVUPR010000300.1, on the reverse strand, counting down.
GATAATTGGTTATGAGGACCTAGTGTTGACATTTGTCGACTGATGTATTCTGATCTTCTAGCCAACAAAAGCGGAGTAATAAGCTTGGGACGTACCTGTGTTTTGACAATTCATTAAAACACTGGGCTTGTAGTAAATTACCAAAGTAGCCCCGCGCTTGTGGTAATATTCGAGGCTATGCTTAATCTGAGATAGGGGGATACTCTATGCAAAGTTTTCTTCCTTGAGATTAGTAGTATTCGAAAAATATGCAAAATTGAAAAAACAAATTTCGAATTTTTAGAGGCTTCGAGTAGTACTCGGTCTCCAAGTCCAAAAACCCTATAGATACGCTCTTGCTTATTGTTCTAGTGCTTTAACCATTGCGAGGCATAAGAAGTATAAATGCTGATGTTGGTGAATTTAGATATGAAGTCTGCATAAACTCTAATCTTGCTACATTTATATAAAACCAATGCACATGCACACAATCACTTCAATTCATAGCGAGTAGTGAATGATGCTTATCTTATGAGCATGACTGGTATGAGTTGACTCAGGTTTCTTGTGTAAGTATGAGTTGACCACAGAAAATGTTGTCTTGGGGAATAACTTGTTGATGCTTTGTTCGGGACGAAGCAAAGTTTAAGTGGGGGGCATTTTGATGACAGTTAATATACCTACTTATGTCATCAATTATAACCTTAAATCGGAGTTAATCATATATATTTCATATTTAATCATGTGTTTATATTTATTATTTAATGATAAGTGATTATTAATATGATAATTGGTATTTAGCTGTTTTTATTATAAAAGAGCAATTAATTGTGTGATAAATGCTGATTTTGCGGATCATGATAAATCGGGAAGATAATTATCACGCAATCGAGAGATCTCAAGATAAAAGAGAAGAAAATCGGAGCATTGAAGAAAAGATTAATCGATCAATTCAAAAGCATGGAGTGGGGAACAAGTCGACGAACCGAATTTGAAAACGCGTAAAGAGGGAGGCTCGGTCGACCGAGCCATGCCATTCGGTCGACCGAGCGTGTAGGTTCGGTCACCCGAGCCTAATGTGATAAATGCATGTCAATCTTCTGGATTCTCCCTATGTCGGCTACAACTCCTATATAAACAGCGGCCGCGATGCTGAGAAGGACACACCACTACAACACAAAACAATTCATACAATTTTAGCTTTTAAGTCTTTAGTTTTATTTATGTTCGTTCATTGTGGATTCGTCGGATTCTCCGATTAGGGAGCGCATTAAAGAGTGGGAGTCACTCTCGTCTTCGAGGGTATGACTATTCAATTATGCAATCTTTATTTGTAGATCTGATGTATTTTATTATGGAGTAGTTTTTCTTGTATTGATTGCGTGATGTAGATTAATTTACGAACCCATGTGTTTATGTTAGAAACGTTAAGAAGTAATCATGATTTGTTCCGGCACAGAACTGTGTTCGGTCGACCTAGACATGTCACTCGGTCGCCCGAGTGCTGTTGTTCGGTCGACCGAGTGTGGTAATGTGTAGGGCAATATTATGATCGGCTTCGACTACGTCAGATTCTCTGATTTGGAATTAAAACGAGTAATTAAACCTGATCAACTTAATTATTTGTCATCATAATTTAACATGAAACCCAAAAAGTGATTGTTACTTACGATATAGATTGAATCGGCATCTAAGAAGTACGCCTTACCCTAGGAATGTTGCTTAGATGAGGTTACGGCTTATACCGGCATCCCCAGTCTCGTAATTGTGTCAGAAGTTCTATGAGATGGAGGCATTAAAAAGCGAAGTCACATAATGGAGGCACGATGATTTAGAGGGCCTAATTGGAGCTAAATCTACCTTAGGGGATGACTCCCGTAGTCATAATAATTAATCTTTAACGTTTGTTTTGTCTCATTATCATCCTAATTCACATGGGGGAGTTATAATCTACTAACGTAATCAATACTATTTGTTTAGATAATATCAACCGTATTATCCGTGTTTTAGTAGTCTTTAGACTGTCTTTGTGGTCTTTTGTGTCTTGTGGTTGTCACTATTTTATTTACTGCATTTAGTTGGTCGTAGACCGCCCTTTCAATTTAGTTCTAATAGGATAAAGTTGTGTTTTATTTGTGCCGAGTCTCTTGTGGGATCGACCTCGACTCTATCTGGCTATACTACAATTGAACCTAGTTCTCTTGCTAGTATGTTAGTAGGCATCGAGTTAATAATTTAACTTGACCTCCATCAGGATGGCATCCAAAGTTTCTTCATTGTCAGAATTTTTAGGATTTGAACCACAAGTAGATTCACAATCACTTTCAGCAGGAGTGTTTGTCTCAGATTTTATCTAAGCAAAATAAACAAGTAATAAAATAAATCCGGTTTACCCCAAGTGCAGGGATCGTAGCATAGCGATTAATACCGGAGTCGAATCACAGGGAATCAAGGTTGGTCTAGTTCTTAATTTTTCTCAAGGTTGTCACGACACAAAACGAAACTAAAAAGGAAAACAATAAACTGGACAGAGGGTTGTCAATCCAAAGCCAGGAAAGATAATTGCGAACAAAAAGTAACTCTATTCTATCTATAACCAAAACAGAAGACTAAAATTCTAAGATAGCAATGAAGACAAGGCACAAAGATAGTCTCAATTAATTTTAACGAAGAACAAGCAATGATCCGCCTATCCCGCAACTCTCAATTTCTACCCTAGATCGTTTAGTGAAGATTTAATAAAGATGTGGTTCACCTATCAAAGGTATGAATTCCTACTCTCGTAGATAATTCTCCTATTAATCTTTCATCTCTCGATCTTAAAGATTAACGCTTCCATAACAAAGGTGTAAGATTTCTCAATCTAGCAACCTAGAAATTTAACCTAGCAACTCTCGTTATTTTTAGGTTAAAATCCCATCTTTACTACGGTGATCTAGGTCTAACAACAATTTTCATCAAACGTTAAACATCACAAAGCAACCATCTCTCGATATAAATTGCATAACAATATAAACACATAATAAAGAAACAAACTTTAATTAAAACTCACAAAGCATCCAAGAATCGAAATCAAGTTGTTGCAGAGATTGGCTTCACAAGGCTTGTTCAAATTGCTTAGCCTCTATTCATCGTTGATATGCAAATAATATAAATAAAAAGTAGAATAAATTGTGTTCTTGGTAGCAGGGAAACGCAGCTAGGGCGCCCCCAAGGGGCCTGTGGCGGCCAGGGATCGAATTGTGTTGTTTAGGGTTGAGAAAAACGCAGCTATTTATAGATTTTGAAGTCGGTTTAGGCTGAGGCGGTGCTTGGACGCCCGTCCAAGGATTCTGGACGCCAGTTTAAAGGGGTGAACGCCCGTCTGGATTGTCGGACGCCCGTCCACTGTGCATAAATTCGTCGAGTCGGGACGAGCTGGATCAGACGCCCGTCCTATTACTTTTTGGACGCTCGTTCACCAAATATCTGTCAATCCTGAATCAACTTCTCCTCCTGGACGCCAGTCCACTTCTTCTGGACGCCACTCCACTGGACGGGACCTCAAACATGTGTCCAGACTTGTAAAGCTTCATTCTTCCTTCGACTTACATCTCCTTCCTTCCATTTAATCTTCAATCAAACATCTTTTCAGCTCATTCCTTGCCATGCAAATTGTACCTACAAGATAATAGAAATGTGCAAAATGTAGAACCATATATATTGATGAAAAATCACTAATAAAATCACGTAAATAGATCGATTTTGCATTTTAATGATTTCCACACCCATTCTTTCAATATTTCATTTAAACACTTACTTTTCTATAAAAAGTAATAAAACACGAAGGAAATTGCTACGAAATACTATCATATAAACCATAAAAATCACCGTTAACAACTCCCCCACACTTAGCTTTTGCTCGTCCCGAGCAAAACAAAACAAGAAAACCAAGGCTTACTTATGCATTGAACCACATAAAATCCCATATATCAAATCACAACCGGTCGACTAGCATAAAAAACATACATCCCATGCAATAAACGATTACTCGACTGTGTAGTGTGTGCAAAGCCTTTTTCAACTTCCGCCGATTCCACACTTGACAATTAAATTCAAGCTAACCAACCAACACCCATTTAAGACAGATAATGAATTACCCTGACTATACATACGCCCTGCAAAACTACTCATGTCATGACTAGAGTAATACATATGTTTTCGAAATCTTTTCAGTCGTACCCAGAGGATACTCCCTACAACATATACCTTGGCCTATACTGGGGATAAGGTAGGCGATAACTAAGTCTTTCACTTATTCATACTACTTTCCTTATGTAAGTTAATTTAGTATTCTTTCACATTTAAAACACACATCAGAATGAGCTCTTGCCCGTCATAGCGAGAATAGGACATTCGAGATATACCCTACCTTACTCAAATCATAAGGCAGCTTTTTCTGACTGTCGTGAGCTTTAGGTCATCATAGTGGTATAGGACATTCGAGATACGCCCTACCTCACTCCAATCATCGACCAGCTTCCGACACACCCAATTAATTCATTTCTCTTTTTTTTTTTTTTTTGATAACAACTTTTTTAAAGCACAATAGTCACGTTTCACTTATCACATTCAGGCTTCGATATATTCACGATACTTCCTACTTCAATTCCAACTACGCACATTTTCCAATTTCCATGACATTAGCACTAAGCGAACGGTCTGATAACCAGAATCAAACATCATCGGTTTAAATGAGTACAGTTTCCTAAGTTCAGCTCATCATCGAAGAGGCTTACGTGAAAAGAATTCGAGTAAAGGCTTATCTAACAAAGGTCTATGCAAAAATACTAGTCAACTGAGCACAAGTATGGGAATATAACAAGTAAGTAAGCCAAAATAAAATCATGCTCGGGACGGCTTTTTTAAAAAAAAATTCAAAATTCAAAATTTGTTGAATTTTTGAAGAATGGTGGTAAGCATAATAAATTAAGCACATTGTAGGTACAACCAATCCCTCCCCCACACTTAAATAACAACATGTCCTCATGTTGTGCAGAATAAGAAAAACTTAGCTGATTTGTCGTTCGAAGGTGGCAATTCTGGAAGTGGTAGCAAGTCATATCCAGAAATGCCTGAAGAAAGTAGTAAACTGTGGACCATCCACCGGAAAACTGGCTTCATCTAAAAGCACACCATCGCTATCGCAAATACCCTGCACACATGAAAAACAAAACAAAACGTACCTCGGGGATAGGGGATTACAACATATTACGCAGAAAAGTTTGATATAAGCACAGGATATAATTGCTCAGATGGAAAAATCACCACACAGGGAAAACACAGGGCATCTAAGCGTCAAATATAACCACAGAGGTTTACAAAACAAATATGGTCCAACATGTGCATATAGAAATACCAAACTCCAACTGAAAGTGCAAATGCGCATTAAGGCTTACAAGATTCATCAGAAAGTAATAGCAACGGAAAACCGATAGTAGCTTCCGCTCATGCAAGTTACCTGGCCACAAAAATCGACTCCAAAAATCTAGACGAGACAAACTAGCCCCCCTTATTCAACAAAAAACAAAATAATCCAAAATAATAATATAAAAAAACTATTCTTATTATTGGGTTGTCTCCCAACAAGCGCCTTTCTTTAGTGTCTTTGGCTAGACACACGTACTATTTAGCCTGGATCAGGCCACTTAATCTTCCTTCCAGCCACTACTTCGTGTAAGCTCTGGTCATTAGTGTGGCTACAGAAACAGCATCTCACACATGGGGTCAGGTTCTTTACCGCTTTCCAAACATTCTTAATTTTCCCCATTGCAGACTTCTTCTTCTTCAATCTTCTCTTTAACTGTGCCTCCCGTTTAAACTCTTTCATATCCCAACTACCAGCCAGAACTTCCTCTACTGGACCACTGCCGTCATTCTCAGAAAACAAATCGGGCGAAAACTCGTCAAACTCATTGACTTCAGAAGTACCACACCCGAGGATGTCGAGGAAGTGAACAATCAAAGGCTTCTCTTTGGGTTGACCGATATAATGCTTACACCTTTGACCATTCACTCTGAACGGCTGTCACCATGACCTCTTAGTTCTAAAACACCTCCAGGAATGATTTGGATAATTTCAAAGGGACCGGACCATCGTGTCCTCAGCTTACCTGGGAACAGATGTAACCTGGAATTGTACAATAACACTTGTTCCCCTACTTGAAATTCTCGCTTCTTGATTTTGGCATCGTGAAGGAGTTTTGTCTTTTCCTTACTTATCCTGGCGCTTTCGTAGGCCTGAAGTCTAAATTCGTCTAACTCATGCAACTGTTGCAATCGATGTTTTCCACAAGATTGGGCATCGAAGTTTAAAAACTTCATCGCCCAATACGCTCTATGCTCTAACTCGATTGGTAAGTGGCATGGTTTACCATAAATCATTTGATAGGGTGATGTACCCATGGGGGTCTTATAGGCAGTTCGATATGCCCACAAGTACATCATCCAATTTTAGACTCCAGTCTTTTCTATGACTGTTAACTGTATTCTCCAGGATCTTCTTTAAACTTTGGTTGCTTCTTTAAACCTGACCACTAGTCATAGGATGATAAGGTGTGCCAATTTTGTGCCGGACACAATATTTCTCAAGAACTTTTTCTAGTGGCCGGTTGCAGAAGTGTGTCCCTTCATCACTAATCAAGGCCCGTGGACACCCGAATCTCACGAAGATGTTTTCTTTAGAAATTTCATGACCGTCTTATGATCATTATGAGACGTGGCTTGAGCCTCCACCCATTTCGATACATAATCCACGCAGACTAAGATGTATTTATTTCCACAAGATGATGGGAATGGTCCCATAAAATCGATACCCCATACATCAAAGACTTCGCATTCTAGGATGGGTTTCAATGGCATGTCGAAACGCCTTGTTAAAGTTCCAGTTCTTTGACACCTATCACAAGCTTTACAGAAAGCTTCTGTATCTTTAAAGATCGTGGGCCAATAGAAGCCGGATTGAAAGATTTTAGCAACGGTTTTCCAAGGACCAAAGTGACCGCCAGTGGGTCCACTGTGGCATTGCTCAATAATATCACGTTGCTCAGATTCTGGAACACATCTTCTCAGCAAACCATCTTTACAAATCTTGAAGAGGTAAGGTTCGTCCCAAACGAATGTTTTCATATCCGAGAAGAATTTCTTCTTCTCCTGATAAGACAATTCTGGATCAAGATATTGGGAATGAAGGTAGTTTACGATGGAAGAATACCAAGGAACATCTGGAGGACAACCGTCGATAAGCATGATATTTTCCAGAGGAAAGTAAAGATCTATATCGTCAGGGTCATCCTTTTCCTCATTCAACATTCTTGAGACATGATCAGCCACTACGTTTTCACTGCCCTTTTTGTCTTTGATCTGGACATCGAACTCTTGTAGGGTCAGTATCCAACGTAGTAAGCGCGGTTTAGCCTCTTTCATAGTCATCAAGTATCGCAAAGCAGCGTGATCAGTCCACAAAACTACTTGAGCACCCAACAAGTAACTACGAAACTTGTCCATAGCAAAGACTACGGCCAATAATTCCTTTTCAGTCGTCGTGTAGTTTACTTGAGACGGATTTAGTGTGTAACTGGCATAATAGATTGGCTAGAATTTCCCTTTTATTCTCCGTCCTAAGACTGCACCAACATCATAGTTTGATGCATCGCACATAAGTTCGAAGGGGAGATTCCAGTCAGGCGAAATAAGGATCGGTGTAGAGATTAATCGACTCTTTAGCTCCTCAAACGCTTGCTTGCAACTTTTATCAAAATCGAATAAAACGTCTTCTTTAAGTAGTGTAGCCAGGGGCTTGGCTATCTTGGAAAAGTCCTGAATGAATCTCCTATAGAAACCGACATGTCCAAGAAAACCTCTGACGTCGCGCACATTCTTAGGATAACTCATCTTCTCGATAGCTTCTACTTTGGCCCTGTCTACCTCAATACCTTTGGCGGAGATCTTGTGGCCAAGAACTATTCCCTCATCTACCATGAAATGGCACTTTTCCCAATTTAGTACTAAGTTCTTTTCCACACATCTGGATAAGACCTGTTCAAGATTATCAAGGCAATCATCGAAAGATTGACCAAAGACCGAAAAGTCATCCATGAAAATTTCCATACACTTTTCAACTAGCCCGTCAAAGATAGCTAGCATACATCTCTGGAATGTAGCTGGGGTATTGCAAAGACCAAATGGCATCCGCCTGTAAGCGAATGTACCATAGGGACAAGTGAAAGTGGTCTTTTCTTGGTCAACAGGATCTATAGGTATCTGAAAATATCCCGAATATCCATCCAGGAAACAGTAGAACGCATGTCCCGCCAGACGCTCAAGCATCTGATCAATGAACGGAAGGGGAAAATGATCTTTCATGGTTACTTCATTGAGCTTTCGTAATCAATGCGGACTCGTAACCGAAACAAGCCTCAATGCTATTTCTTCTCCCTTCTCATTCTTCTCAATCGTAATTCCACCTTTCTTGGGAACTACCTGAGTCGGGGATACCCATTCACTATCAGCGACGGCATAAATGATACCCATATCCAGAAGTTTGATGATTTCTTTCTTAACCACCTCTTGCATATGAGGGTTGAGCCTCCTATGGGGCTGTCTAACATATTTCGCACCCTCATTAGTCTTGATCTTATGCATACAGATGTCGGGAGATATCCCTCTGATATCTCCTACTTGCCACCCAAAGGCTTTCTCGTTCTTTTTTAAGACGTTTATTAACTTCATTTCTTCTAGTCGAGACAGCTTGGCAGATATAATCAATGGAAGCTTGTCACCTTCTCTTAAAAACACATACTTTAGATGTTTAGGCAACGGCTTCGAAAGATCTCAGGGGGTCTTCCAAACTTGATTTAAGTTCTCCACTTTTTAACTCAACATCGCTGAGTTTACTTAGTGGTCCCACTGCCAAAGCTTCTCCTTTCAACAACTTATCCTCAATTTCAGCTTCTAACTGCTCTAGACTCACCACACCATGATTATTCAAAATATCAACCAATCGCTCATATTCAGTTGCAACAGCCATGACTTGCCTTTCCATGTAATCGTTGAAGTCATCAAACATATCCTCAATGGAAAAGCCGGTTGGAGGACCAGAGGGTCTCTGAATGGATTTGGAGACATTATAGCTTACCTCTTGATCACCAACCCGTATAGTTACTTTGCCACCATCACAGTCAATGAGGGCTCTAGTTGTAGACGAAAGGGTCTTCCAAGTATCGGGGGGACATTTTCATCCTTTTCAATGTCTAGGACATACCGAATCAACGGGAAAGGTAAATTTATCAATTTGAACTAATACGTCCTTCGAATCCCCGCCTTTCTTAGAAGATCTATCGGCGAATTGCAAATTCATGGTAGTGGGTTCTAGAAGATCATTTAAACCAAGTCGTTTGCACACGTACAATGGCATCGGCTTATGGATGCCCCCGTGTCACATAAGGAGTTTGGGAAGACTAGGCCTCCCATTAGCAATGTGAGCACAAATTTCCCAGGGTCACCCCTCTTGGTTGGTAGATCTTCATATTTGATCATAGAGCAGTCCTCACCAATCAACCGATCCATGTCTGCTAATTTCTTCTTAGAAGAAACAACATCCTTGATGAATTTTGTATACTTAGGCATCTCAACCAAAACCTCGGATAATGGAAGGTTAACCTGAGTATTTTTCAGAAGGTTTAGCACTTTTTCATACTTTTTATCCTCATTCAAGGAGATGTTGCTCTTTCTAGGTGGAAATGGAAGATTTTTCAAGTCACTCTCAGAAAAGACTTTCTTCGAGGATGAACTGATAGCTTTGTCTTCCAAATCCTTCCACCTTACTACCTTCTCATTCTTCTTACTAGTCAGGGGATCAGCCTCCTGACTCTCACTTGTTTCTTCATTCCTCAGGGGTTCAGCCACCTGAGGACTTTCAACTCTTTCACCTCTCAGGGGATCGCCACCCGAGTATTCTCTTTCGGCCAAGGGGAGTGTAGGTGCTCGGCTTCCCTCCCCCTTATCACGGCGGGGAGGGGTTAGTGGTTTCCCTGGTGAGGGGGACCACTCAGTTGAGTACCACTTCTTAAATTCATCGCACTGGCCTCTTCTCTACCGTATGGAATTGAAGGTACGAGGTCAGTGCATTGGCCATTGTTCAAATCGGTTTGAGCAACTTGACCACCCTTTGGATTCTTTTCTGTGAAACTGGGCAGCGGCCCTGGGGTCTAGAAGCTAACTGTTCAGCCAACTGCCCGATTTGCCTCTCAAGATTTTTCATTGATCTATTTTGCTCCTCCCTAAAGGAGTCCCATTGAGCTTTGATATCACTTGAGTGCGAGGGGCCTTGAGAGTTTTGGAGATTCTGCGAATATGGCTGGCTGGACCGATTCTGAAAAGCAGAATTAGAATTGGTAGGCCAACTCTGATTGAACTTTTGATTTGTATTGGAAAAATTATTGCTTTGGTTCTGATTCAAACCAGGGTTTCGATTGAAGTTTTGATTTGGATTGAAAGTTGAATTTGGATTAAAACTTGGATTCTGGCTGAAACCTTGGTTTTGAAAATTATTTTGGCCAGAGAATTGATTAAACCTCTGATTGGACTGGCCAAAGAACGCATTCACTTCAGCACTCTGTCCGTTCATAGGACAGAAACGAGAAGTGTGTCCCACATCGTCACAATTCTGACATGTGACTTGATTATACTATCTATAATCATGAATAGCATTAACTTGATAGGGAGCAGGGGGATTAAATTGACACCGGCCAATCATATGGCCAGTCTCACAACAATTTTCACAATACAGAACTTGAGAGTTCTGTGGAAAAGGGGAAGTTTGATTGATCGGATTGGAAATTTGAGATGTTGCCATCTGCTTCTGCAGCATGGCAATCAGACTTTGCATATTCACTTCCTCAACCTTAGGAGGAAGAGGAGGTGCTTGAATGGCTTGATAAGAGGGAGCATAATTATATTTAGCAATGTCCTCGAACAATGCCCACCCCTCTTCAGGTGTTTTCTTCAAAAATGCCCCACCAGAAGAACTATTGACCATGCCCTTCGTGAGCTCGGTCAATCCGCTGAAAAAAGTATTGACTTGCCTTTGTAGCGGCAAGCCATGATGGGGACACTTTCTGAGAAGAGACTTGAATCTCTTCCAACATTCGAAAAATGACTCATTTTCTTTCTGATAGAACGTGAAAATGTCGTTTAAACACTGGGCTGTCTTTGAAGGTGGAAAATATTGACTTAAAAATTCTTTTTCAAGTTCAGACCAGGTGGTAATAGATTCAGCGGGGAGAGAGTTATACCACTCTTTAGCTTCTCCCTTTAAAGAAAATAGGAACAATTTCAGTTTTATAGCATCCTCACTTACTCCTTGGATGCGTGTAGTGCCGCATATCTCTAAGAATGTATGTAAGTGAGTATGGGGATTCTCTGACTGAAACCCGTGAAAAATGGATGCATGCTGCATCATCTGAATAAGTCCCGGCTTTAGCTCGAAGGTCTGTGCATTTATGGTTGGGAGAACAATAGCCGGGTTGACTTTGACTTCGCCAGGCATGGCGTAGTCTGCCAACGTACGTCTATCCTCCGCAGCCATAATTACGAAGTTTTCGATTTCTTCGGCTAAACGATCCTCTAAATCTTGATCGGCTTCTTCAGAAGGAACCGCAGAACGGATTCTCCGCCTGTTTGGCCGGACTATGGTCCGCTCTAAGTCAGGGATATATAGTAATGGCCCTTTTTGACTTCGAGTTTGCATAAACCAAACCAAGATCAAGTGGTTGAAACCTAAAAATGAAAATTTAAGTCTAGAAAAAGAAAGGAAAAGAATAGAAAAAGAAATAAAATCAGATAAGAAAGGGGGCGGACGGACGTCCATGGGAGTTGGACGGGCGTCTGCCTGAAAACTGGAATAAACGGACGTTTGGAAATCCAAACGCTCGTCTGATAAGGTGGAAAACTGGACGGGCGTCCGGATTAGATGGACGCTCGTCTGAATAGCTGAAAACGATTCAAAGTTGAAAATTTTCTTAAAACGGACGGGCGTCTACTGGTCAAGATGCCCGTTTGAAAGATGGAAAACCAGAACAGAACAGATAAAACAACAGGAAAAATAAAATAAAAAACGGGAAAAGAAACAGAAAAGAAGACAGAAAAGAGATAGGGAGAAAAAACGAGATAAATTTAGGAAAACCTAATTGCACGTCACAAAACCTAACTACTAAAAACCCTAATAACCTAACTATAACTAACTAAGAAGATTAAAAACGAGAAATAAAATTAAAACAAGAAAATAAAAACTAGACAACCGTCCGATTCCCCGGCAACGGCGCCAAAAACTTGTTCACGGATTTTATCTAAGCAAAATAAACAAGTAATAAAATAAATCCGGTTTACCCCAAGTGCAGGGATCGTAGCATAGCGATTAATACCGGAGTCGAATCACATGGAATCGAGGTTGGTCTAGTTCTTAATTTTTCTCAAGGTTGTCACGACACAAAACGAAACTAAAAAGGAAAACAATAAACTGGACAGAGGGCTGTCAATCCAAAGCCAGGAAAGATAATTGCGAACAAAAAGTAACTCTATTCTATCTATAACCTAAAAAGAAGAATAAAATTCTAAGATAGCAACGAAGACAAGGCACAAAGATAGTCTCAATTAATTTTAACGAAGAACAAGCAATGATCCGCCTATCCCGCAACTCTCAATTTCTACCCTAGATCGTTTAGTGAAGATTTAATAAAGATGTGGTTCACCTATCAAAGGTATGAATTCCTACTCTCGTAGATAATTCGCCTATTAATCTTTCATCTCTCGATCTTAAAGATTAACGCTTCCATAACAAAGGTGTAAGATTTCTCAATCTAGCAACCTAGAAATTTAACCTAGCAACTCTCGTTATTTTTAGGTTAAAAATCCCATCTTTACTACGGTGATCTAGGTCTAACAACGATTTTCATCAAACGTTAAACATCACAAAGCAACCATCTCTCGATATAAATTGCATAACAATATAAACACATAATAAAGAAACAAACTTTAATTAAAACTCACAAAGCATCCAAGAATCGAAATCAAGTTGTTGCAGAGATTGGCTTCACAAGGCTTGTTCAAATTGCTTAGCCTCTATTCATCGTTGATATGCAAATAATATAAATAAAAAGTAGAAGAAATTGTGTTCTTGGTAGCAGAGAAACGCAGCTAGGGCGCTGATGAGGGAAAAATTCACTGTTATTATTATAACAATTTACCCCACTTCTGATACCATTTTGAGCGTTATTATGTCATTGCGAGTCATAAATTCCTTAGATTTATCTAAGTTCGTTAGTAGTAAGTATTATATAAAATATAATGTTTTTACTAGTTTTTGTACCGGTTTAGTAACCGGAGTGTCGTGTCGGATTTACGTTTGGTGTTTTGGTGGTTCATTGCAGGATTATACATTGACCAAGATTCCACGTAACGACATGTTTTGAGGCCTAAAAAGATGTATTTTGATGGATGGAAGAATGTGCCATAAGCTAACGAGTTCAAACGGATCAATTGTCATGAATGCTTCTACCGTAAAATATCTTCGACAGACATTTGACCCAACTTAGAGGCATTTTCTGGGGAAGAATTCTTCATAAAAGTTGTAGATATTCAAATGAGCTTTCCAACGCATTTTGAATCACGTCAATTGGAGGTCTACAACTCAAGTTATGACTATTTTATCGATAAGCGCCGCAATAGAAACGTCGGGAAAAGTGGAGATATTCTCCCAACTTGATTATATTCTCCCACGCGCGTGCATGTGAGGGCATGTGAGGGCATGTGAGGACATGTGAGGACATGTGAGGATTCATCATTACATCCCACATGCTTCTAAATGATATCCCACGCATGTGCTCTTATATATATATATACATATATATATATATATATACATATATATATATATATATATATATATATATATATATATACATATATATATATATATATACATATATATATATATATATATACATATATATATATATATATATATATATATATATATATATATATATATATATATATATATATATATATATATATTTTGTATATCTCTCCCTATATATACTCCCCCATTTCCATTCCTTCTTCCTTGCCCCTCTCCTTCCCCATCCTCCTTCATCTTTTCCTTTCTTTTAATTTATGTTTTGGGGGGGGCCTAAATTAGATATATATGTAGTTATAATGTCGGTGTAATAACCCGACTAGTTATCGTATTAATATAATTTCGTTTCCGTTTTTCTTTTATTGCTTTCTTTCATTTTTATGCAATTAGTATAAATACATATATATATATATATATATATATATATATATATATATATATATATACGTATATTATATATATCTATATCTATATATATCTTTATATATATCTATACGTATATCTATATAGCCGTAGTTATTTTATTTCCGTTTTGTTTTCTTTCGTTTTGTTTTTTTTCTTTCTTGTTATATGTATATATCTATATATACGCATATATATCTATATACTAGTATTTATATATATATATGTATGTATTTAGATATATATTTATATTTCGTTGTTATTTTCGTTGTTATGATTAGCTAAAGTAGTCACATAGCTGAATCATGTAAAATTTGGTGAAATCAACCTTTGGAAGATAAAATTGGGAGTGTGTAGTGCTTTTTATTGTTATATCTCACATATTTCACGTCTTAGAACTTGTTATAACGGATTTGGGCTAGATTAGCTACCTAGGTCAAAAATCACACACATCATTCTTGAGAGTTGTTCGTAGAGAATGGTGTGGGAAAAAGGGTTCTAAGATCGGGAGGTAAAACATACCGGGGTTTTAGGTCGTGAATTCGGTGCCCGCGCTCATCGGTGTTTTATTATCAACATAGTAACTTGAATGTGGTAGTCTAGATTAGTGTAGTTTAGTGTTAGACCCCGGGGTTGAACTATGAAGTGCCGGGTGGTTCTTGAGCCAACGATGACAAGTTGTTTCACGGAGTCTTTCGGGTAGACCATGGATTAGGTAAAACTTCGGTTTACTGCTTTGACACATTCGCGTTAAGATGTTTGGTGTAGTACGTTGATGAGTATGAATCGGTAGTAACTTCGACCGAGTAATTTTGGACTTGTTTCCGTAACGAGGGTTATATCAAGCGTCTCACAGCACTTAATCATGTTAGGATAATCGGTTTTCTAAAAGGAGAATTAATTAACCTCACATAGGATGTTAAAGGAGAGTTGTTCGATCTTAACATCGTAATTAGGAGCACGCACCCGTGAGATTGAATGTGAGAGTTCGTTTGTTATAATGCACACTCCCGGTTTTGTCTATCCTTGGGGTTGAAATTAGCTATTTTGATCATGGTTCGGCTATGTCTTTTAACCTATCTTTAAAACCTAGTAGTTTAACTCTCTTTTCTCTCTTTAGACTTGATTATTTTAGTGTCGTGTAGTAACAAACCTTCCAAAAACTTGATCGCCTAGACTAAGACACACGTTCACTTTGGTACTTACAACCACGTTTCCCTTGGGATCGACCTCGTACTCCTGTAGCTATCCTAACAATCTGACCCGGTACTCTGCTGGTTAGAGAGTTGGTTTACCCACAGTTACGAGTCTTTATAAATATATTTTCGAGGGGTAAATTTTAGCTCATCAAAATTGGCGCCGTTGCCGGGGAAATGTGTGATATTGTTGTGATATCTTGTAAGTGAACCGAAGGCTTGGGCCTAGGTTTTTATTTTTATTTTACTTTCGATAAGAGTCTTGGGATGCAGAAGTGATATTGTCCTGAACTCGGTTTGAATACGACTTTGGTACTAAACCCAATCTCTTTACGGGGTTGTTATATTAGGTTGATATCTTGTAAGTCCAGCTAGAACTGGGGCTTAGGGCCTTCGGCTACCATATAAAAAAAAAAGAAAAAAGAAAAAAAAAGAAAATTTTTATTGTTTTCTTGTTGTTTTCTGAGATCTTTCAGTTTGAGCTTAAATGGATGAATTTTTCAATCAATACTACTCACCTGAACAACAATACCTCTACCAACCTTATCAACAACAGTTCGTGTCTGAGCCTCGTATCAACAGCGGAATAACCAAGGTTCTTGGTCCTATAATTGCCCTAGTGCATACCCGGATCGAATTATGGTTATTCGAGTTATGAACCACAATATTATGAGGGTTATCCGAACCCTAGTGCTTATCGTGATTATGGTGTTCATACTCGCACGTTGATAGCTTCACCCGCATTCGGCCACATGATCGTTGTCCGGAATGGCAAGAGGACTACTACTCACCTCCAATGAATCAAAGTCGATGATCGTTTTCCCCCCTCGCCACAAGAAGACCTCACCGACATTCAAATGGAGCAGATTACTCTTTTGGACGAGAATTTGATTCAATGCAAGAGTTCGATAGAAGTACTGACACCGCCATAAGAAATCTTCAAGACAAGGTGGGGAAATTGATTGAATTAGTGAGGTATGTGAAAGAGGCAGAGACATGTGAGGTGGTTAAGGATGATGATGTTATCACTGAAGAAGTTCAGGTTGAGAAAAAGGTTGAGGATTCAGTTTGCTATAATGAGATTTCGAGTTAGGAAAGTGTATAAAGAAACCTGATGAGATTGATCGACCATCTTTCGTAGAGCCACTGAGAGAGTTGGTAATGTTTGATATATCGGTCCCGGATTACTACATTCGTCCACTCTGTGAGGATGAATTTTCTGCGGTCCAGTTTGTATACTCCCCAATGGATGAGCTTTATGGTGATTTTCAAAAGAAGATGGTTCGACAGGCTGATAAAAGAAGATTCTCTGGCTGGGAGGAGATAACATCGAGGGCCAAACGAGGTACGTTTCTAGACAATACAATTTCAATGGTTCTCGCATTGTTAATTTTTCTTAAGCTATTGATCTTCTTGAGTTCGGATTTTGGTTGATTGAGTCTGTTTAGAGTCACCCTGTCGAGCAAACGACGTTAAACAAAAGCGCTACCGGGAGGCGCCCGTTAAATAATAATAATTTGGATAAAGCCTAGTCTTAATGAAATGTAGAATCTGTATGAAAGATGAACACAAAGCACAACCAAGTCTCAGGATGAATGTTTGAATGTCATTAAAAGGGAACGATTAGGTGGTTATCCGAAAATCCCAATGGAGAAAAAAGATAAAATTCAAATGCATCATTTCTTGGACTTAGGTTATTGAACCCTTTGAGGATCTGGGTATAAAAGACTCAATACTCTTTCACACATTTCATTTTATGATCTAGTCTGTTTCAAATTTCTGGTCGTTGTAGTATAGTGGTGAGTATTCCCACCTTAATAAAACTGTGTGTAATAAAAAATGAATCTAGGAATAGCTGACTTGACTATGTTATATGCTCATGTGATACATATATGCTTAGATGTTCTGTGCTTTACCCGTGTGGGTTATTTTTCCATCTAAAGCTATATATATATTGCCTATCGAATTTTCTGACGTAACAGGGCCATTATCTTATTATTCCCATATCCCTATTCGATGTCTTGGCACGAGGACCATGTCCCGTGTTTTCTTTGTTTTAAGTTTTGGTATAGGGATTCGGATCGTGCTTTCTCATGGCTGTTACGGGATTCGATAGCATCTTTCTTGTCTGGTTTATAAGCTAAGTCTTCCTCTCTACCTCATTTACACTCTGAGAATAATGTAAAATCGTAAGTGGGGGGTAGAGTCTGGTTGGTTTAGAAATGGCAGTAAGTGTTTAAACCTTTAGTTTTTGATTCTTTTTCGAGCATTATTTAGTTGATTAAAATAATCTGTATAAGGTATATATTTCATGGATTTAAAGATGTAATGATCAATTTGGATATGTATAACCAATGTGAACCGTAAGTGCATTTTAGCCTAAATTTATTTGTGTAACATGAATTCCTTCATATAAGCCTTTGATATTGAAGCGAAAATTTTAAATCGTACCCATTCGCATTCTAGTGGTTTATCCTAGAAATAGCGTAGCTTAGTACCTAATTTCGAACATGTACCGTGAATATCCGAAGGTTTGAATGTGATAGAAAGAATGTCAAAATAAGTGAGCTATTTATATGTCGGATGTAGCTACCAATGATTTGAGTGTAGTAGGCGTTATCACGAAACGTCCTATATCACTATGAGGTTTAAAAGCTCCCGATCGCTCGATGATAGTAGTCCAAATAGGGGTGTTATCACGAAACATCCTATTGCCGGGAATGAGGGCATATGCTACACATGTGAAATTAAGTGAAAAGTTAGATAAGTATTGATGTATTCGATCTCACCTCATGACGCTTGAAAGATAGTCGATTTTGGCAATGAGTTCGGATATGTTAGTGTCCTATGAAAAAAAAAACCTAGTTATCTTCTCGACTATCCCCGCATAAACCGAATGATATGCTTTAGGGATTATCCTAATAAGTACACAGAGGACGTTGTGTGGAACTCGTTACTTCCTATACCAAGGAAAATCATTAGACTCGTCTCGAATGGATATTTGTGCGTTTGCTTGAATTATTCAAGAGAGGATAGTGGAAATTGAAAAGGCTTGTCACACACACACTCGTTATACATTTATATTGCGGTTAACGTGTAGTTATGATTCGAATGGTTGCATCATCTCGATTGTCATTAATATCTTATCTTCATGAATTTTTCCTCATTCATTTTATTTTTTTCGGTTATTTTGTTCGAGGACGACCAAAAGCTAAGTGGGGGGTTGTGATGAGGGAAAAATTCACTGTTATTATTATAACAATTTACCCCACTTCTGATACCATTTTGAGCGTTATTATGTCATTGCGAGTCATAAATTCCTTAGATTTATCTAAGTACGTTAGTAGTAAGTATTATATAAAATATAATGTTTTTACTAGTTTTTGTACCGGTTTAGTAACCGGAGTGTCGTGTCGGATTTACGTTTGGTGTTTTGGTGGTTCATTGCAGGATTATACATTGACCAAGATTCCACGTAACGACATGTTTTGAGGCCTAAAAAGATGTATTTTGATGGATGGAAGAATGTGCCATAAGCTAACGAGTTCAAACGGATCAATTGACATGAATGCTTCTACCGTAAAATATCTTCGACAGACATTTGACCCAACTTAGAGGCATTTTCTGGGGAAGAGTTCTTCATAAAAGTTTTAGATATTCAAATGAGCTTTCCAACGCATTTTGAATCACGTCAATTGGAGGTCTACAACTCAAGTTATGACTATTTTATCGATAAGCGCCGCAATAGAAACGCAGGGAAAAGTGGAGATATTCTCCCAACTTGATTATATTCTCCCACGCGCGTGCGTGAGGGCATGTGAGGGCATGTGAGGACATGTGAGGACATGTGAGGATTCATCATTACATCCCACATGCTTCTAAATGATATCCCACGCATGTGCTCTTATATATATATATACATATATATATATATATATATATATATATATATATATATATATATATATATATATATATATATATATATGTATATCTCTCCCTATATATACTCCCCCATTTCCATTCCTTCTTCCTTGCCCCTCTCCTTCCCCATCCTCCTTCATCTTTTCCTTTCTTTTAATTTATGTTTTGGGGGGGGCCTAAATTAGATATATATGTAGTTATAATGTCGGTGTAATAACCCGACTAGTTATCGTATTAATATAATTTCGTTTCCGTTTTTCTTTTATTGCTTTCTTTCATTTTTATGCAATTAGTATAAATACATATATATATATATATATATATATATATATATATATATATATATATATATATATATATATATATATATATACGTATATTATATATATCTATATCTATATATATCTTTATATATATCTATACGTATATCTATATAGCTCGTAGTTATTTTATTTCCGTTTTGTTTTCTTTCGTTTTGTTTCTTTTCTTTCTTGTTATATGTATATATCTATATATACGCATATATATCTATATACTAGTATTTATATATATATGTATGTATTTAGATATATATTTATATTTCGTTGTTATTTTCGTTGTTATGATTAGCTAAAGTAGTCACATAGCCGAATCATGTAAAATTTGGTGAAATCAACCTTTGGAAGATAAAATTGGGAGTGTGTAGTGCTTTTTATTGTTATATCTCACATATTTCACGTCTTAGAACTTGTTATAACGGATTTGGGCTAGATTAGCTACCTAGGTCAAAAATCACACACATCATTCTTGAGAGTTGTTCGTAGAGAATGGTGTGGGAAAAAGGGTTCTAAGATCGGGAGGTAAAACATACCGGGGTTTTAGGTCGTGAATTCGGCCCGCGCTCATCGGTGTTTTATTATCAACATTGTAACTTGAATGTGGTAGTCTAGATTAGTGTAGTTTAGTGTTAGACCCCGGGGTTGAACTATGAAGTGCCGGGTGGTTCTTGAGCCAACGATGACAAGTTGTTTCACGGAGTCTTTCGGGTAGACCATGGATTAGGTAAAACTTCGGTTTACTGCTTTGACACATTCGCGTTAAGATGTTTGGTGTAGTACGTTGATGAGTATGAATCGGTAGTAACTTCGACCGAGTAATTTTGGACTTGTTTCCGTAACGAGGGTTATATCAAGCGTCTCACAAAGACTTAATCATGTTAGGATAATCGGTTTTCTAAAAGGAGAATTAATTAACCTCACATAGGATGTTAAAGGAGAGTTGTTCGATCTTAACATCGAATTAGGAGCACGCACCCGTGAGATTGAATGTGCACACTCCCGGTTTTGTCTATCCTTGGGGTTGAAATTAGCTATTTTGATCATGGTTCGGCTATGTCTTTTAACCTATCTTTAAAACCTAGTAGTTTAACTCTCTTTTCTCTCTTTAGACTTGATTATTTTAGTGTCGTGTAGTAACAAACCTTCCAAAAACTTGATCGCCTAGACTAAGACGTTCACTTTGGTACTTACAACCACGTTTCCCTTGGGATCGACCTCGTATTGTGTTGTTTAGAGGTTGAGAAAATAAATATATTTTCGCTCATCGGGCGCCCCTGCGGGCCCGGGGCGGCTATTTATAGATTTTGAAGTCGGTTTAGGATGAGGCGGTGCTTGGACGCCCGTCCAAGGATTCTGGACGCCAGTTTAAAGGGGTGAACGCCCGTCTGGATTGTCGGACGCCCGTCCACTGTGCATAAATTCGTCGAGTCGGGACGAGCCGGATCGACGCCCGTCCTATTACTTTTTGGACGCTCGTTCACCAAATATCTCGTCAATCCCGAATCAACTTCTCCTCCCCGGACGCCATCCACTTCTTCGGACGCCGGTCACCGGACGGGACGTCAAACATGCATCCGACTTGTAAAGCTTCATTCTTCCTTCGACTTGCATCTCCTTCCTTCCATTTAATCTTCAATCAAACATCTTTTCAAATTTCATTCCTTGCCATGCAAATTGTACCTACAAGATAATAGAAACGTGCAAAATGTAGAACCATATATATTGATGAAAAATCACTAATAAAATCACGTAAATAGCTCGATTTTGCATTTTAATGATTTCCACACCCATTATTTCAATATTTCATTTAAACACTTACTTTTCTATAAAAAGTAATAAAACACGAAGGAAATTTCTACGAAATACTATCATATAAACCGTAAAAATCACCGTTAACAGTGTTTATGGATACGGAGTTGTATACCTCCTCAGTCTCATCCATATTTGCCATCATTGCATAATCTTCCTTGTCGGCAACAAGTGCAGTATCATCGGATTCATTTCCTTTTTCTGATTCAACTTCATAGCCTGATTCATCTTCAGCAACCATTGCTTTCTTGCCAAATCTTCTTTGCTGACTTTTGCTCTTCAGTTGGTCTGGACAATCAGGTCTGAAATGTCCAGGTTTCTTGCAGTTGATGCATAGATAATCAGGTTCCTTTTTCTATTTTAGATCAGGACAGTCATATTTGAAGTATCCTGGTTTCTTGGAATGAAAACACAAATAATCATTTTCTTTCTTGGATACCTCCTTCTTCTTTTCACTTGATTTCTTTGTGAAATTCCTTGGAGAACCCCTTCCAGTTTTCATCATTCTGATTTTCTTGCTCAGCAGGGCAATTTGCTCTTGCATCTCATCCAATCGATCATTTTGAGCATATGATGATTCTTCTTTATGCGTAGCAGCCAATGCAGTGGTGTTTGGTTCTTCTTTTTCAGTCTCGGGAATAAGTTTCTTACTGAATTCATATGCTTTGAGATCTGAAAACAACTTGAAGGTGTCTTCTTCATGTAGACTCCTTGATTCTTCTATGGCAGTAACCGTCATCTCCCAAACCTCTTTTGCAGGTAGGGCTTCCAAGATTCTTGTATTGATCTCTTCTTTTGTATAGATTACATTCAGCAGGGTGAGTTCATCCATGATAGCACTAAATCTTGACTCCATTTACTCAATGGTTTCATTTGTTTTCATTTTGAAATCTTGAACTTCTTTTTGGCCACACTGATTTTATTTTTCTTGATAGCATCAGTGCCTTCACAGATTAGTTGTAACTTTTCCCAAAGTTCCTTTGCAATCTTGCAATCCTTCACTTTCATGTACATATTGCTATCCATGGTTCTGTAGATGATATCGATAGCAATATTGTTGAGGTTTGCTCTTTTTCTATCTTCAGCACCCCACTCCTTCTTTGTCTTTGGAACAGTCTGAGTTTGACCATCCATAGTTATGGACTTAGTAATTTCCAGTGGTCCATCAATAAGAACATACATCATCTCATCATGTGTTGCAGCTAGAAAATCCTGCATACGACGTTTATACTCATCAAAACGATCTAGAGAACACATCAACATTGTCCTAGAATACTGGTTGTTATCCATGATGCAAAGCTTTGAAAATTAGAAACTTGAAAAAGTTTTCAAAGTATTTTCACAAGCATAACAAGTAGGATTACTTCGAAGCACTGCTCTGATACCAATTGTTGGTCCCTTGAAAAGGCTTTGGTTAAGTTTAGAGGGGGGTTGAATAAACTTAACACTTAAAACTTTTAGAGTTAACAAACTCAAAGAAGGTCGCAGCCCGCTACGGCTCGCAGTCCGCGACCACTCGCAGTCCGTTGACCACTCGCAGTCCGCCGACCGTTGATATTACTGGATTTGTTGCAGCGGAATATATTTAGTTTAAGCCTTATTACTTGTTGTTTTAAATATGATACCAAGTATTAGATACTCAGTAGTGTGAGTGTGTGATTCAGTTGCTAGTTTCAGTAAGTTGATATGATTTGTATACTAAATCCAGAAAGTAAATGCAGAAAGTAAATAGGCAGATTTTATAGTGGTTCCAGGTGGTGTAATCCTGTCAGTCCACTCTTCTCCTGTGATGTTGGAGGAAATTCACTAGAGATCTTTGAGGTTGCAGTTACAAAAATCCCTAAGCTGTCTTTCCTTGACCAATAACTATGGCTTCACAGACTGAATATTTGAAACAGGTAGGATTGCTGCTCCAAAGTATTCCAGTGGTCCTTGAAGGGTAGGATTGCCTCTTCACCAGCTCCACCACAAACAACAGTTCTTGACACCTAAGTGCTTCTCTGTCTTCAGCAGGTTTCTTGTGAAAGAAAGTTTGAATCAAGTAGGTGATTCAGCTTTCAGCAGCTTGATCAGGATGAAATGATCAGCAGCTTGGAGTCTTCAAGTGTGTATTCTTGATGTAACTTGATAGCAGGTTACACTTGAAGGGTTTTCTAGATCAGTAGCTTTATCCCCAGTGAATGTCAGCAGGGTGATTTTCTTGATAAGAACTTGATATCCTCAAATAGATTATTTGTTTTTCATCACTTTTCATCACTTGTATCTGAATAGGAGTCTTCTATTTATATGTGAGAATCCTGTGACTTATGTTTGAAATTCAAACATAGCCGTTTCAGATTTGTCTCCATCTTGACTTGCTTTATGTCTCTGTACATAGTACTGACATTGTCAGTTTGCTTTTTGTCAGTTTTCAGTCTGTCCACCCTTTGACTTATGTCCACTGGTTAATCCTTTGAATCTTTCCAACGTCCCTTTAATCTTGACTTTTGATTTGTTGACAAAATCAAGACTTGTAATCTGTCCTTATCCTTGTAATCTTCAAATGTAACCTTTGATTAAATCGAGATTTACATTCAGCAGATACCTGTGTATATTAGTCTGTTGAAATTAATGTCAGTCAGCTGTCTTAAGTTTGCTGTGTTTATAAAACACTTCAGCTGACTTTCTTTTATCTAACTTTTGATTGTGAAATTAGAGTACACCATTTTGAAATTAACCAAGTTCCAATCACCACTTAACTTATGGAACTTAGACCTTGTACATAAGGTATATGTAATCAGTTTAGGTCATCACAGACTTCCCTAAATTCTGATTCCATATCCTTGACTTTAAATACTAAGTTTGATCCCTTAGCCTTCAATAGCTGATTTTGAACCCTCATTCTTCAGTCTTCAGCAGGTTCCTAACTAGTCTACTGACCTAGCTGCCCTACTGACCTAGACAGTTCCGTCGATACAAATACCGACCAAATTACATTGATTGTTTGATCAAACCTATACAAAGATCAAATTCTAATAAACCTATACATTTGATCTAGACATCTTTTTGCCTTTGCTATATAACAGCTAGTCTGGCACTCATCATTAAAACTTAAAATATGTCCAACACCCCCACACACTCCTTGGTGATGCTCTATGAGTATTTTTTCGCTTTCTTCTTTTCGGGCACACCTCAATAAAGGCTTTGTGGCGGATCTCCTATAAAGCGTTCCATCGTTTATGATATACTTGGCTGCTCTTTTCCTGAGAGCTCGGGCCTTAATTGTGTCTGCAGGCAAGGTGCTTATTTCTATGTAAGCTTGAATTTTATCAATCCAACAAGGAATCGGTGTTGGTGCATCGATTTCCATGATTTCCGTTATTTCAATTGTAGGTACAACAAGATATTCCACCATTATTGAAGGATCCACTATCTCTTCTTCAAGAGACAACTTGCAGAGATAATCTGCTCGCTCATTATCCTCTCTTCTAACTCTGATGAATTCGTAATAGTTGAAGTTAGATCTCAATTGTTTGACAATATCACCTTATTTTTATTGGATTCCGCAATGCGTCCCATAGTCCCCTGAGATTCGGTTGACGATGAGCTGAGAATCATGATAGACTTCAACATTTTCCACTTTTATTTCCGTTGCAAGCTTAAGTTTACTGCATCATACTCAGCTTGATTGTTTGTGGCTGGGAACTCGAACCTTAGAGCTTTTTCTATCTCTTTTGTCATCCCCGGCTCCATCAAAATAACTCCGGCCCCGCATCCCTTCTGACTCGATGCTCCGTCAACATATAATAACCGATTGATTGGGCTTATTTGAGGCCGGAGCGGACTCGAATGGTACAAGCGAGCTTGATTGTATCGAACTGAATCTCGTATCGACAATAAAAGCTTTGATAGCCTTCCTCGGTTGATATCGAATATCGAACTCGGTAATCTCGATAGCCCATCGAAGCAGGCGACCAGAAAGGTCGGGTCTGTGTAAAATTTGGTGTATCGGGCTGTCTGTTAAGACAATGATAGTGTGTGAAGTAAAATAGCCCTGAGTTTGTAGGCAGCGATAACAAGCGAGTAGGCCAACTTTTCAACATTAAAATAACAACTCATCACCGGACTGAGAGTCTTGCTTATGTAATAAACGGGATTTTGGAGGGATCTGGGCTCCTTGACAAGTACGGCGGCAACGGCCCGGTCCGAGGCCACCAAGTACAAAAACAAAACATCTCCTTCTACAGGGCTGACCAAAAGAGACGGTTTCCTTAGATATTCCTTCAAAGCTTTAAAATCTTGAGAACATTCCTTACTCCATGAGAAAGATTTGTCACCTTTGAGTATTTTGAAGAAGGGGAGGCATTTTTCTACTGATTTTGAGATAAAACGACCCAAAGCGTTGATTTTGCCATTGAGCCTCTGAACCTCCTTGATCGTGGTAGGTTCCTGCATATCGAGCAAAGCTTGAATTTTTCCAGATTAGCTTCGATCCCTCGGTGACTAACCATGAACCCCAGAAACTTGCCTTCCTGGACACGAAATGTACATTTGGCCGGATTGAGTTTCATTAAGTGTTTCCGGATGTTGTTGAAGGTTTCTTGGAGGTCGACGGCGTGGCCGTCACCTGTAGACTTGACGACCATATCATCTATGTAAGCCTCCCTGTTTTTCCCGATCTGCGAGCTGAAAACTTTGTTGACCATCCTCTGATAAGTCAAACCCATATTTTTTAGCCCGAAGAGCATCATCTCATAATAATAAAGGCCCCCAACACCTCTGAAGGCCGTTTTTTCCTTGTCGGACTCAGCCATTCGTACATGATGATATCCCGAATAAGCATCTAAGAAACTGAGGACCTCAAAACCTGCAATGGAATCCACTAGTCGATCAATTCGAGGAAGTTGATAAGGATCCTTTGGGCAAGCCTTGTTGATGTCCATGAAGTCAACACACATTCTACACTTTCCATTATGCTTTTTCACCATCACTACATTTTCCAGCCAAGTTGGGTATGTTAGCTCTCTAATTATTCCTGCTTGAAGAATTTTTCCGACCTCTACCTTAACCGCAACTTCCTTTTCATTGGTGAATTGTTGGCCTCGCTGTTGTATCAGTTTGAAGGTAGAGTCGATGTTGAGATGATGGAGGGCGACGTCGGCCTCAACTCCTCTCATATCTGTAACCACCCAGGCAAATGCATCTAGGTTTTCTTTGATCTGATTAATCAGAGCTTCTTTCTTAGAGAGGCCTAGGTGAGGGTAGAAAGTTTGTTGTTGTGGAGGGTAGGCTGAAGTTGGAGGATAGCTTACTGGTGGTGGTGGAGGGTAAACTGTTGTCACTGGTGGTACAAAACCTGCTGGAACATCGCTTACTATGGTAACCTGAACCGATCCTCCCACATGCCACTATGAAGATTGCTCCTGTTGAACCCGTGGTGTCTGATTCTGTTGAGGTGGAACATTAGGTCTCACCACTCCACTCCCTACCACTGGTGTAGGAATGCCTGCTTCTCGTCTAACCTCCAAAATCTCGGCCCCATGAACGGCTCTCCTGGTTGTCAACATTCTGAAAGATCAAGAAGATCAGAATGTTACTAGATGATCTAAAAAAACTTATCTCAAGAAATGGAGCCTTCGCTCTGATACCAACTGTAACACCCCGTTCTCGGACACCGAGTCCATATCTGGAAAAGAAACGTTCGGCACATATAATAGTAAATAAATCAATATTATATGTAAGCCTCTACTATGTCGCATCAAGTTTAGCATTAACGGAAGCTAAAAGACTCGGATATATTTTTTTTTTGAAACAACAAGGATAGAAATGCAACCTTCTAAAGATAGAAAGATTCCAAAAGCCAACGTTAAAAGAAAAAGAACTTACAATCGTTCAATGTCTAAAGAAAACAACAAGTTATCTTACAAAAGTTCCAAAGGAAAAGTACAACATAACTTTCAACGAAATACAACAAAGTCTGGAACATAGTTTATGAAACAACAAAGAGAAGTCTTTCACAACAAAGCAACAATGATCATATATCATCTTCAAAGTCCTCATAAAACTCTTGCTCACATGTTCGTCTTCTCAACCCCAAACACACGAAACAAATATGCATTTGAGGTAACTACAAAGGTACTTAGTAAAATATAGAAGCTATTGTATTAAACAAGTATACAAAGTATTCATTATGATTATTAAATTATCTTTATAAAGCCGACTCAATCTAGGGTTCATTTCATGCTCATCAACATGTCACGACTAAGCATTTCTAACTTAGCTTATATTTGTTATACCCGCATTCAAGAGCACTGCGCATGGTGTCTATCCACTACGAGATATCGTTTGCAACCTAACAATGGATCACACTGATAGCCAGGGCCGGCCCTATGCTAAGGCCGGCGAGACCCGGGTCTTAGGCCCAATTCTGTCGGGGGGCCCAACGGTACATGTTTCGCTAAAAGAAAAAAAAAAAAATCGTGTAGATTTAATCCGATTCAACCTAATATAATATGTTAATTTTCTTTTTTGATAAAGGCCCAAATTTTTTTTTACTCTAATTGATAAAGGCCCCAATAAAAAATTTTACTTGACCAAAAAAATAGATATATACAAACAAGTTTTATTATTTTTTTGCATTTACGGATGTTAAAAACGCGATAAGTGTTGGAAAAAATGTAGTATTTAGGATTTGACAGAGAATTAGAAACTCCAAGGCACGTTAATAACGTTGTCTTTTAAGAGATGTTTTGTCCCACACGATTTGTCACTAAGGGATCAAATGGAAATCTCTTTCAGGATACAATGGGGGTGTTTGATTCAAACAGTGACTTATTTGAATCAAACCCGAGAACACTCAAAGTTTTTCTAATGATGTTGTCAAATTTATGGATTTTCGTCTTCATACTTATGCCTTTTATAGGTTGCAAGTACCCCATAAACGAATGGATGTACTCCTTGCACCGGTCGAACCCCGTTTCGTTGCGATAACATTAATTCGTACGGCAACTCGTATGCAAACGATAACCAAAATATTTATTTATGAAAAAATATCTAACAATAAGTATGTTTTAAAAAAAACAATTTCAACTAAAAGGCCCAATTCGGGGGCTTGGTCTTAGGCCCAATACAAGCGAGGGCCGGCCATGCTGATAGCCACGGGTTTAACCCGATAGTGCACGCGTTCGGCGAAGTCCCTCTACCATTCAGCTGTTTATAGGCCAGTAGAGTTATTCGCTTTCACTGACAACCCACACGTCGCGATATAGCCGTGTGCCTAACCAAGAATGGCAAGGTATTTATTCTTTTACTACACAATTATGTATTTATTAATCGTTAATTAACCACCTATGTGTTTTCAAGGCAAACCTCACCTTAGCCAACTCCACTCCCTCACATAGATATCTAGACACAACGTCCTATCACATGCACAGACATTGGTGAATACTAATCCACCAAAGCACAAGCCTATCATGATCTTCCGACGGCCCCGAACTTCAACTCTTTGGAAGAGTACATCCGGTGCCAGAACTAAACGCATCAGAAACTCAATCAAGGCTTGTTCATGTTTGTTTAGTGTTATTAGATCAAGAATCAACACTTAAAACTCCACACATAGCTCAAAACATCATTTTCTCCAAACTGAGGTCAATGCGTGCGCATTCACTGGTTCAGAGACTTGCTGAAAGTTCCTGTTCAACCAATGCGTGCGCATTGCCTGCATTGCGTACGCATTGCCTGCATTGCGTACGCATTGTTCATGCTGGAACAACTCTGAACAACCTGAAGCAACAATGCGTGCGCATTCACTGGAGTGCGTACACATTCTACCTGCTGGAACAATCCTTTCCAAACCTGTTCCAGCAATGCGTGTGCATTGCTACTCAATGCGTACGCATTCTGCCTGGAAAACCCTAAACATGATTTTTCAACACTTCTCACGATTCCACAACTTTTCCAACACGTTCTTCATCAGTTTAACACCAAAAACAACAGCAAATATGATTCTTTAACATACCATATCATAGCACATTGTTCTAAACATCAAAACAAATGAAGCCTTGCATCAAAACAACTCCAAACTCACCAACCAACTCTATAACACTTGAAATAACATAATAAGAAGATCTCTTACTTGATTCAAGCACCAAACCAAAGTACACTTGCAGAAAATCTGTAGCACACCTATTTGATCCACAACCAATTTAAGAATTAGTTAGGATCAAGGTTTCTAAACATCTCTGACTATGGATTAAGCCAAGAAGACACCAAACTTGATCAAAACTGCCCTTAGGGCCGAAATCCATACCTTGAAGAAACTTGATAAACTTTGTATCAAAACGATCCTCGTTTCCTCACTATTCTGGTGCCCTACTTTGATCTGAAAACCACCAAGTAAACACTCAGAATTTTGGAGGAGTATTCATGCCTCTCTTTTGCTCTCAAACTTGCAGGAACGTGTTTTCAAAACTTCTGACAAACTTTCTGATTAGTGGAGAGGTTATTTTCCAAATAAAACCTCCCACTGATCTATTACCATTTAAATGCTTTTCTTTCCCTTAATTACCATTCAGTCACCCATATATATATATATATTATAATTATGTAATCCATAAATAGAATAAATCTAATATTTTGTTTTCACAAAATGACACATCTGCTATTTACTAAAAATCGGAATATTACAGTCTTGAACAAAGTCAGAACTTCTTGAATGGACAAAGTATTACCAAAACGGTGCATTTTAATTTGCGTTAATTAATTGTGGATTAAGAGCAGGTTGTACAAATGTACCAATAAGGATTCTTACCTTTTTCTTTTTTTCTTAGTCAAGGATTATTCTAAATGTAGGTCTTGATCATAAAACGCGTAATCGACTGGCCCATATATATGTTGAATGATAATGACACGTGGACATCAGGACGAAGACAAATCACATCATGGTTCAAAAACATAGTAAAAAAAATATTATAAAACATTCTAAAGTTCTATGGAAATCGATCACGTGTGATTTTATTTATCATTTAATAAGACATGAAGAAAAGTTTCAAGATGATACATAGCACAGCATGCCGTCACAAGTAGACATGATCAATTTCAGGTTCGGTTGGGTTCAGTGGCGGACCCGAATTTTTTTTCGGGTGGGACCAAATTCAAAAAAGAAAAGTTGTATGATAATGACACGTGGACATCAGGACGAAGACAAATCACATCATGGTTCAAAAACATAGTAAAAAAAATATTATAAAACATTCTAAAGTTCTATGGAAATCGATCACGTGTGATTTTATTTATCATTTAATAAGACATGAAGAAAAGTTTCAAGATGATACATAGCACAGCAAGCCGTCACAAGTAGACATGATCAATTTCAGGTTCGGTTGGGTTCAGTGGCGGACCCGAATTTTTTTTCGGGTGGGACCAAATTCAAAAAAGAAAAGTTGTAAAAATACAAGAGACAAGTTTTGAACCTATGACTTTAGGATATGTACTCAAGTTTCCAAGCAGTTGAGCTAAATGAAGAATTACACTAAAAATTGTCTGAAATAATATACATACACAGTTTTAATTATTAGAGGGGTATATTAGTAACTTCGCCCGGAAATTTGAGTGGGGTCCATGCACCCCACTCCTACCATGCTGGGTCCGCCCCTGGTTGGGTTGGGTTGAGTTGGGGTGGGATGGTTCCCGACCGACATGTTGGGGGATCCGGGCCACAAGTTTGGTACAGGTCATACGGGTTTATGAACCCGTCGAGATCATGTAGACTGATATCATAACAAACCACTAGCCAACTAATATACAAGAGAATATGGTGATAAATCTATTATACAACACTTGTCGCTCCGGACGCTACCAAAGATATGAGTCACTAAACCGTCTAAAAAAATAAAAATAAAAATCTATGTATATGTATTGTTAGATGTTGCTCCCGATCCCTGACCCGTATGTCACAATCCTGTGGCCGCATAGGCCAAATATTGTTTTAGATCCTTCTAAAAAAAGGTTAGAACCAAAAAGGTATATTGTTTTTGCGTCTAGCAAGAATAGAATCCTGATCGCTTATCAAATTATATTATACTACTTACCCGTAGAGCAATAACTTATTTATTTTTAAAAATGTAATATATATATATATATATATATATATATATATATATATATATATATATATATATATATATATATATATATATACACTATTTATTGAGTTAAAATTTCACGTGCCCTTAAATTCATAGATTTTGGGAGGCTCGGGGCCATAGCCCCCCTTGAAACTCCCTCGGGGCGCCCGCCCATAGGGGGCGCGGGGTTCGCAAACTCAATAATAGTATATATATGTCATACCCCCCAAACTCCCCAGGGGCGCCCCCGGCCCCATATATATATGGGGCCGGGGGCGCCCCTGCGGGGAGTTTCGCGCGCGTATGCATATATATACACTATTGAGTTAAAATTTCACGCGCCCTTAAATTCATAGATTTTGGGAGGCTCGAGGCCATAGCCCCCTTGAAACTCCCCCGGGGCGCCCGGCCCCATATATATATATATATATATATATATATATATATATATATATATATATATATATATATATATTGTTATCCTCAACAATATCAATGTAGCAGTGAACACATGCCTTCAGTATAAAGCTTCGGTTGGTCTCCGATATGCTGCCCAAAATTCCTCACATTTTGATGAACATTTATCATTGTATTGCATCTCATTTTCTTGATGTGTTTATCTTCATGTTTTGGTGTGATTATTACTCGTATATTACAACTCAATATGCTGATATTGACAGTGAAAATAATTGATTTCATTGATTGAATACAATGTGTTTATATAACACTCAATATCTTAGGAAGGAAGTAAATCATAATTACAAAATATGTTGAAATAAATACGAGAATCGTTTATCATTAATAATATTCTCAATACGCCCCCGCAATCCCATTGGAAGAGGTAGGACGTGAAGATTGGTCTTGAGAGTGGAAAAACGTGGATTGCT
Source organism: Gentiana straminea (assembly GCA_036785695.1). NCBI lineage: Eukaryota > Viridiplantae > Streptophyta > Magnoliopsida > Gentianales > Gentianaceae > Gentiana > Gentiana straminea. The sequence continues at coordinate 10,829,499 of JAVUPR010000300.1, read as the reverse complement.
AAACGGCTTGGTAAGAGCATCGGCGAGTTGATCTTTGGATGCAACAAATGCAACGGTGATGCGTTTAGCGGCAACAAGTTCACAGACATGGTGAAAATCCAACTCAATGTGTTGGTGCGCGCATGGAAGACGGGATTGGCAGCAAGGTACGTGGCACCGATGTTATCACACCATAGAACCGGAGGAGCAGAAAGAGGGGGCGCATTTCATGGAGCCACTGTAATTCAGCCGCAGCATTCGAAAAAGATTTATATTCAGCCTCTGTTCTACTCTTTGCGACCGTAAGTTGTTGTTTGCAATGCCATGTGATTAAGTTGGAACCTAGAAAAATGAAGTAAGCGCCAACGGAGCGTCGATCATCAGAATCAGTAGCCCAATTGGCATCAGAATAAGCATGAAGAGTAGTGGTGGACCGACGGGAGATGAAGAGAGCATCAGATATAGTATGCTTCAAGTAAGGAAGAATCCGTTTAACCACCGCCCAATGACAGTTGGTTGGAGAGTGCATGAATTTACTCACCTTATGAACATCAAAGGCAATATCGGGTCGAGTAAATTGTAGATATTGCAGTCCACCAACAATAGTCCGGTAGAGAGACGGGTCCGAAAAGGGTGGCCCGTCGTCACGAGTCAGGCGGCATTTAGGAGTCATAGGGGAAACATAAGGCTTAGCCTTGTCCATACCTGCGCGCTGAAGTAGATGAAGAATATATTTCCGTTGGGAGAGGTGAAGACCATCTGGAGTGCGTAAGACCTCTATACCAAGAAAATAATAGAGGGGACCAAGGTCTTTGACTGAAAACTGAGAGCCCAAGTGCCGTATGACGTGATCAACATGAAGCAGAAGAGAAACCTGTGATAATGACATCATTGACATAGATCAAGACATATACAGTAAGAGTGCCACGCCGATAAATATAGAAAGTATCTGCCTTGGATGCAACAAAGCCGTAAAAGGTAAAAGCCGAAGTGAACCGAGAGTACCAGGCCCGAGGAGCCTGTTTTAAACCATATAGACTACGCTTACGTAGTCTGGATAACTGGATGGTGAAAGCCATGTGGTTGCTGCATAAAAACCCTGTCAGTTAAATAATCATGAAGAAACGCGTTCTGAATATCCACCTGCTTAAGAGACCAGTTATTAGTAGTAGCCAAAGATAATAAAAGACGATTAGTAGTGGGTTTGACCACCGGACTGAATGTGTCATGAAAGTCAGCACCTTCAGCCTGATGAAAGCCCTTGGCCACAAGACAAGCTTTATAGCGCTCGACACGGCCATCTGCATGATGTTTAATACGATACACCCACTTATTACCAATGGCATTCATACTAGAAGAGTAGTATCATTCTGAACTAACGCATTGATCTCATCACGCATAGCATCCCGCCAAACCCGGTGTTTGGTGGCTTCGGTATAGGATGTGGGTTCAAAAGCAACGGTAGAGGTAAGAAGAGCTTTGGGAAGTGGATAACGGATATAGTCGGGATGGAGAGATTTACGTTTGAGAGAGTTTGTTTGGGCACGAGTGACCATAGTTCGAGTTGGAGGAGGGGCCGGAGGTGTAGGCTCGGCACTAGAGGAAGATGGAGGAGTGGAGGCGGGGAAAGCTTCGGAGATGGGGGAAGGAAGAGAAGGAGAACGCCGTGTTGCTTCAGACATATCCATGGGCAAAGGAATAGAAGGGGAAGGTGACGTAGAGGGTGGGGTCAACTGCGCAGGAAGAGGAACCGTAAGGGAGTCAGCCGTAGGTAGGGGAGGAGACGAGACATATGGGAAAGTGGATTCGTCAAAGACAACATGACGAGAGATATATACTTTTCCGGTTTGGAGATCGCGGCACTTGTAGCCATGATGAGAGGGACTGCAGCCGATAAAAACACAAGATTTGGAACGAAAATCCATTTTATGATGATTATAGGGGCGGCATGACCTTGACGAGAGCAAATCTAGCAGGTGACAGTCAAGCCGGTGGACTGAGAGTTGCGGCCGGACCCTCGACCTCGATACGAACCAGAATGCCCCCGGCCTCTGTTCTGGCCGGATTGTCCATAACCACGGCCACGTGAAGCTTGTTATCCGAAGGTGGTGTAATTCGCAGCATGAGTTTCCGGAGAAGAGGATGAAGCCGACGGTGGGACATGGGCTGTTGAAATAGTGTCCTAAACCCAATCGGGTTGGACCAGATCCGACCAGGTCGGATCATTTATACTATTTCTTTATGTTTATACATATAATAAATCGCTTTTCTGTTGTCATATATTTGTTCTTTTAAAGAACCAATTATGAATTGTTATATGATAACGTCCTTAATATTAAACTGTGGTAGAGAAACCATGATAGGGGATTATGGTTGATGAGATCTCTAATCACTTTAAGAAGTTTGATACTTAAATGTCTCTAGGCTGATGTACTATTAAACAAGGCATTGATAGTATAAACAGGCTAGCACGTATTACATGTCTTCTGTCTTTAAGGGCAGGGATATATCTCGTCTATCGAAGTGTAGAGACACTTGGACTGTACGTGGAAGTTTATTAGAGAATGCGTACGTTAGGCTGACCACTTACTTGTTAAGTGTCACACTATGTGGCAGTTGTGTAATTATCCTTAGGACCGGAGTCTTCATGGCATTACGGTGTGGATTGTCATGCTTTGACACTATTGAGGTTTCCCCTAGCCATGGGGCGATCATGCGGTAGTGATTGGGTGTGATACTGAAGCATGGGGAGTATACATGTTTGGTCATCCGGAAATCGCGTACCCTAATAGTAGGGGTAAATATTCGAAAGGGCCTTCTTATAAGGAATGTCTTACTCTCGTGAATCTTTGCAAAGTGGAAGTAAATGAGTTACTTCGAGAGAGCATGATATCCAGATTATAAGATACGGTCGTTGATGCTTGACACTAGACAAACGACCGTATGGATATTATTACAGCGATAGGATTGTAATTTACATGGTAACCGTTTCACATGAAAGGTAGTAGTCATTGCATTTTACTCTTCCGATGATCGGGGGTCACGGTGTGTTGCTAGATGCTATCCCGTGATCGTTAGGCATGAAGAGCATTTTCGTAATTTGCACTTTGTGTCTACGGCCAACATATTCGGAAGCCTATCGGGTCACACACATATGAACATCAAGTCGGATTAAAATGCGGTTATAGTTGATGACCAAATAAGGAAAGAATTTATCTCATACTATAAAGGTTATAGTTGTAAATTAATATAGTGGTATTTATTTATTATGAATAAATATAATACAAGATATTAATTATATTGATTAATTAAATATGTATATTGATACATATATATATGTCGAAAATATGTATATATATGATATACATGTATTTTGCAAATTAATTAATCATAGTATTATATTAATTAAAGAAAGGTGGCGCCATATTGTATTGGATACATTTGTTTTGTGCAATTTAAATAATAAGATTACCATAATATTAATATTGGATATTAATTGATTTTGGAAAAATAGATTTATGGTAATAAGATAAATATAGTCAATATAAGATATTGACAATATCTTGGAAATATTTAATATAAGATATTAAATTAAATGAGATAAATCAATCAAATGTATTTTCTTTAGGAAAAATTAGGTTATAGTCCATTTTTTCTCCTTTAATTAAGTGTTAATCCACACTCCAAATAAAAGTTGCATTAAGGACAGAAAATATTGGACCGGACTAAAATACCCATGTTTATAATAATAATAAGATAACAAAACTGGAAGGTTATTGTTGTTTGTGGAATCGGAGAGCTTTGATCGGTAAACGTGATTAGCAACGCCGACATCTCCTGCGGGTCTCGGCATGTTAATTTGAATAGTTTCCTTAGGGAGACGACGGGCAGATAAGCAGGGGCCGGCGGCGGTGGCTATGGCAGCTGGGGCAGATGCAACCACTGGTGCCGGAAATTCAAAAAATTCATGCGCTCGTAATTGCTACTGAGACAAAAAGCCAACAATTGAAAAGCCCATAACATTTCAATTAACCCCCAGCTAGAAGCGAATCAAACCCTTATCCAAAAAAGAAGATCTCACCAAATAAGCAAATAAAAAGGAACACCTTGATCTCAATCGAGAAGCGCTCAAGTTCCAATCTACTTCAACAAACAAATCTAATGCTCAGAAAAATCAACTCAACACAGATATTTTTCTCCAATTGGAATGTACTTGATTAGTGCTCATCTTTCTAATTCCACTTATGAGGAATTAGATGGTATTATTCTTGTTGTCAGCATTTAGTAGATGTGTTTTGTGATGGCAAACCCCATGGATTAAGTCAATGGCTATAACTTAAGAAAACACTGATTTGGGGATGCTATGAAATAGCAGAGGCAATTATATAAGTTGTTCCTTTCTGTGTGTTGTGTGGTCTACATTTGTTTCAATCTTGAGTACAGACTGTCAAGTTGTTGGATGATAAATCAAGAAAGTAGAGTCGTTTTAGCCGCCCAAAATCGATGGGATGTTACCATCGGGTTGATTATGCGCTAGCCTAAGAAGCGTGAGATTTTCGGACATGGCTAAGCTAGAAGGAATATGACTCGAAAAGTTTGTTGTTTGTTAAATCTAGTAAAGCTAAAGAATTTGAACCAGATAGAGGAAAAATGCTACCAACAAACCTATTATGAGATAAATTGACAATGACAAGCTTTTTCAAAAGGGATAGAAATTCGGGAACCGGACCTTCAAATGAGTTGTTGAAAAGGCTAATGAGAATCAACTCAGAAAGTGATTCCAAAGTTGGTGGCAAAGTTCCTGAGAACTTGTTATCAGCTATAGCCAATGTTTGAAGCATTTTACAAGAACCTATACTAGCTGGAATTGAACCAGACAAGTCATTCTGTGTAAAATGCAAAAAATTTAAGTTCCCGAGTCTCCCAATTGTTGCTGGAATCGATCCATTGAACTGATTTCCAAAGAAATCAATCTCTTTTAGGCTCGAATGATTCGGTATCTCTTCCGGGATCTTCCCTGACATGTGGTTGTCATAGAGATACAGTCTTCTAATCGGAGCAATAAAAGGGAATCAACAACTCTTTAGATCTAACAGGTCCAACAAAGATTGTTGACCAATAGCCAGAACAAAGCAACAAAGTCTATGTGTCACCAATCCCAATCAAGATATCCTTCTTTATATGGCTTATATGAGCCAGATATGCTATTGTGTCCCTTGAATTAATCCTTAAATGAGCCTTATATGAGCCAGATATGTGTGCCTTGAAGTAGTCCCTTGAATTAAACCTAAAATGAGCCTGATGTTGTTTACGATATCATTACGATATTGATACCGATATCATAATCGTTATCATTCGATACGATACTTTATGCCTTATATGATACTGTTAGTGATATTGTATGGCTTATATGAGCCTTATATGAGCCATATATGATATTGTGTCCCTTGAATTAAGCCTTAAATGAGTCTTATATGAGCCAGATATGTGTGCTTGAAGTAGTCACTTGAATTAAGCCTTAAATGAGACTGATACTGATACGATACTGATACTGATACTGATACTGCTACTGATACTGATACTGATACTGATACTATGTTAATGTAAATGCTGCGATTAAATTCAGCTTTGAACCGATCCCTTGTGCCATTGTTGCTGTTTTTTTTTTGGACTATTCTTTCTTCCATTATGGTTTGCCATTTTTTATGTTTATTTGGGCCTTAATTTCTGCCAATTATTGCTGATAATTTAAGAGAGATATGCAAAGATTGGAGCTTTACTTCACTGCAAATATGAGGAAAATATGCAAGAAGCATTTTGTTGAAGGTTTTTTTTTTGCATTATATGAGCCTTATATGATATTGTGTCACTTGAATTAAGCCTTAAATGAGCCTTGTATGAGCCAGATATGTGTGCCTTGAAGTAGTCACTTGAATTAAGCCTTAAATGATACGATACTGATACTGATACTACTGATACTGATACTACTGATACTGATATTGTGTTAGTGTAAATGCTGCGATTAAATTCGGCTTTCAAATACTACGTCGAAAAGGTATCAAACGCGGTCTCAAAATGAAGATAAAAAAAATTATGAACTTTGGTGAAACAATTTTGATGATCAGTGTTCTAAATCAAAAGTTACGGTCGTTTATAAGAAATAGCGCTTCGGTTAATACAAATATTTTTTCGACTTTCAAAATATACGTCGGAAGGGTATCGTATTTGGGCTCAAATTAAAGAGCCAAAAAAAATTGAATTTTGGTGAAAAAATTTCGATTATCGGAGTTGTAAATCAAAAGTTACGAATGTTTGGAAAAAAAAAGAAAAAAAAGATATCAAACGATTCAAACCTGAAGGTTGAAGCGGATGAAAGTTAAACTGAAGCATTTGAAACGCGCGTAACTTGAATAAAAGGGTATTTTTGTCCGTCTGAAATTGTTTGTCCTTTTTGCAACTAAAAAAATGTGTGTGTCCTATTTATTTATTTTGTGCCAAAAAGAGGACTTTTGGCTCTTTATCTTCTTTCTTTATTTTATTAGGAAAATATTTTCTCTCTCCTCAATCTACTAGGAAGCTTCTCCCAATCAGATTGGGAACTATAGAGGGTGCCCCAATGCCTTATAAATATGAGGGCTTGGCTAGCTCTTTTGTACTCACAATTCCAAGAGCTAATAGTTCTTGTGAAAAATAGAGAGCTTCTTAGAGAGAGATTTTAGAGAGAGAAAAAGTCGGTCTAGCAGCCGAGTTTTTCTGGTAGAAATCCATGATGGGATTCCGGCGGGCTGTTCGTGTGGATCACCGGTAGAGGCGGAACACTTGGGCGGCTCCGTGCATCACTACACTCCTTAGACGGTAGCGTCGATCTTTTAGATCAAGCAAGGTAACCACCGTCTACTAGCTTATTTGTTTATTGCTTAAACGAAGTCGATCCTGGTTAAAAGGAAAAAAAATTTTAAATTCCGCTGTGTTCCCGTGTAGATTTCCCAACAGGGGCATGCGTGATTCGGCACTGAGAAGGAGAGAATAGTCTTCAAGGGATATGGAGTCACGAGCAGAAACCATGGCGACGAAGGCATCATATTCAGGTGCAAGACCGACGATGAGGTACGCCACGATGTCATCGGTTGAAAGAGGATGACCGGCCATAGAAAGTTCATCGGATAGCCGTTTGTTAGTGACATAATATTCAGTGGCTGTGTTCATACCTTTGTGAGTGGAGGCTAATTGTGTACGGATTTGCATCAGTTTGGCTTGGGATTGGGAGGCAAAGCACGTTTCAATGGCGGACCAAATTTGTGCCGACGTATTAGCATGGTAGACTTGCATCAGGACATCTTCAGATAAGGAGGAGGTAATTGTACTGAGAATGTGTTGTTGTAGCCAAGTTTCGTATGCCGGATTTGTGATGGTTGCCCCTTTATCGTCTGTGATGGTGGCTGCCGGTGGCTTAATTGTGCCATTGACGTAGCCAAATACCCCTTGTCCACGTAGATAAGGTAAGATTTGTGCCCGCCAGAGATGATAGTTTTGACGGTTCAGTTTAATGATGTGAATTTGAGAGGAGGAATGGAGAGAAGGTTTGACCGGAGCAGGAGAATCGGCCGTTGTAGCAGATGAAGATTCGTCGGCCATGGTGACCGATTAGGTTTTTTATTTATGATTCAGTTGAAGAAGGAGAAGGGAGAGGGGAATGCGCTGATGAGATCAACACATAGCTCCGATACCATATTGATAGTGAAAATAATTGATTTCATTGATTGAATACAATGTGTTTATATAACACTCAATATCTTAGGAAGGAAGTAAATCATAATTACAAAATATTTTGAAATAAATACGAGAATCATTTATCACTAATAATATTCTCAATAGCTGAAAAACAATAACTTTTTAAGCTCCAAGCGAGCTAGCTGCTATACTAGGTTGCACGGACACGGATACGGAGACACGGATACGCGGATACGGCACATGGGGATACGGGAGTTTTGAAAAAAATAGGACACTGGTGCGGGGGTCAAAATGTAAATATTAAAAATACAGGGACTAAAATGTAACTTACAAAAACTATAAGCATCAAATGAGGACTACTAGAATTTTTTCTTGGAACGGGATGTGATTTGGTCCAAACGAGGACCAAATATCACTTTAATGGACAAGAATAGATGCTTTTTAAGTGAAACTACGTCTTTTTGGGAAGAAAAGTGTCTAAAATCAAGTAAATGTGTCTATTTTGCGTACACGCGTGTCCAAATTTTTTGAAAATCCCGATTCGGCCCGATGGCGAAACCGACACGCGTGTCCTAATTTTTTGAAAATTCCAATTTGGCCCGATTGCGTGTCCGACGTGTCCGTGTTTGAGGCGTGTCCGACACGCGACACGCCGGCTGTACGGAGTGTCCGTACAACATAGCTGCTATGTACAGGGGCGGAAGCATCAATATTGTTTAGGGGGCGTAATTGTCAATTCAACGTGTTAAGGAAATAATTTTTTTAACAAAAAATTGCCAAAAAAAATTTGAGGAAAAAATTCACAAAATTGCAACCAAAAAAAAAATAAAAAATCACATGATATTCACAAACTGGATGAAAAGAAATTCACAAAAAACGCGAGGAAAGAATTCAAAACAAAATTGCAAAACAATCACATGCTATGCAAAAACAAAAAAATAATAAATAAATAAATAAAAATAAAAATTGTGTTCCACAAGCATGGGTCGAAAACTATAGCCTAAGTATATTCAGAATGCATGTGTGATCATATGAACTACAGTTAACAAATGTTGAAAATCATACAACATATTACGTATTATCACTTTTTAATTTAATATTAATAATAATATGTAATATCCCGATTTTTGAAAAAGGCAATTCGGTTTTTTAGCAAAAATCAGAATATTACGTTATTTTTTTTAAGGATTTTCAAAAAAAAAAAAAGAAAGAAAAGAAAAAGGGATAAACAAGGATTTTCTTTTTAAGGAAAATAATTAAATAATTAGGTAATTGGGATTATAAAAGAAAAACTAATCCTAATTTTAACCTAGTTGTTTTTGACAAAAAAAAAGAGAGAGGGACGCAGGAGAGGAAAAAGGGGCGCAAGTTTCAAAAAAAAAAAAGGGAGAAGAGGCTTTCGATTTTCGGCGCTAATCCGTCAGTTCTTTTCATCGACTCATCAAGAGAGAAAGGATCACCGCGAGACGAGGATCGTTTTGATACCAACAATCCCTAGATCCGTTGACGTTGGAGGTTAAAGGTTTAACCTTTTTTCAAAGCTTTGGTAGTTTGGATCGTTGTACCAGGCAAATTAAGGTAACGTGGTTTTCTTATCGTATGATTAAGGTTTCGTAAAGTGGTAGAGCAATTTGTATGATTGTTTTTCATGGTTTTAATTCGTTTAAGTCGAGTTTGGGTTGAATTTGAGAAGAAAACGCAGAACGCAGAAAACTGTCCTTTGTAGTGCAGGAAAGGAAAACGCGTAACAGGTGCAAGCGGAGGCTCGGTCGACCGAGCCCGTCCATTCGGTCGACCGAGTGGTGGTTCATCCGTACGGATGAGGTGTGTATCCGTACGGCTATTTCTCTGTATCGTACAGCAAGTTTAATCGTTTGGACAGGGACTGTTCCAGTACTGTTTTTCTTTTATATGTTTCAAGCTTTATAGTAGCATATTTACTGCTTAACCTTATGTGACAAAGCTCTGAATTAGCTTTTGATGCGTTTAGTTCCGGCACCACATGGATTCCCTAAAAAGATGAAGTGTGGGACCGTCGAAAGCTTTGGATTTGCCTTGTGCTTCGATAAGCTAGAGTTTATCGATGTCTGTGTAATTGCTAGGCCTTGTCCGTGTCTAGTGGTCTAGGAAAGAGAGTAGGAGTGGTGAGGGAGCTTACTTGAAAACACTTAGGTGGCTAGTTAAACATCTAATCAAACATATGTGCTAGATTAATAATCTTAAACATCATGCAATGCTTGGTAAGGCATAGTACAATATCGCGATGTGTTCTCGACCGGACAAAGTAGGCGTACCCACGCCGGTCAATCGATTGGCTAGATAAAGCGTCCGGTACATTCGCCGGTTATCACACTATCGGGACTCAGATATTCCCGGGGCTACTAGAGCGTGTCTCTAAGTAGGTTGCACCCAGTTGTCCTAGTACATCCTATTACTAGGCGTAGTGCCCTTGTTATTCATGGTGTAACAAATTTGAGCTAGGTTAGATACCTTTTGGAACCTCATGTTACGCTATGAACATAATATGATAGTTAGCTAGGGTTAATAACGGAAATGAATTAATAAAAGACGGCGTTGCTTTTATTTCTTTATGAGATCATAGTTATACGATCTTCTACGCGTTACTAAGTACTTTTGTACTTACCCCGTTACTTTTCGTTTGTCTTTCCCTTTCTCTAAAGAAGATGAACAGGTTGCTAACGCTGATGCGTTCTTTGACGAGGACGTGTGAGATGGAGCTCGTGAAGACTTAGTTCTTTTACTTTTGACTCTTTCAATAATGTTGTTGACTTAGTTTCAAACAATGTTGTCCTTCTTTTGGATTAGTTCTAGTTAAGTTCTTTTGAGATCTTTTGGGATTTGAATGTTGGATGATTAGTTCTCTTTATTGGATTTAGTTTTTCACAGCATTGATTACCGTGTGTTCGATCTTTTGGTTTCCCCGAGTTGTTGAGTTGTTTTATCTTCCGCGTCGTTTGGTTCTGATGTATGACGTAAGGCTTACATATATTGTTGAATTTATTTGATAATATATGTGCGAGCGCGCTTTTTTCCGGATAAGGGCTCGGTGTCCGAAAATTGGGCGTTACATAATAATAGAGGTATTTTGATAATATCAAAACATAATTGATGGGGGGCATATGCCCCTCTTGCCCATGCTAAATCCGCCCATGGCTATATATATACATGCGCATGTATGTATGCATATAACATTAAGAAGGCATATATCCTCAGAATTTTTAATAATGGCAAGTACATAACTTCCATCCACTATCATCCCGTGAGACAGGAAAAATGGAGACCATATATATAAGAAGACATATACATATCCCTGAAATTGATATTCAAATATTTGTCGTCCAAATAATTAAGGAGTATTTCGGGCAAAAAGCATGCACATTCTGCTCTTGCATGATTATATTCAATTGATGAGAAGAGAATAAAGCTTCGATGTGGACTTGAATTAATGTGAGCCAAGCATTTAATCATGTGTCAAATATTGTTGTACTCAAGTATACTATTTAGAATATTTTTAAATAACAAAACAATCATATATTTTTTTATTAGGCAGATGACAACTTATATATTCTTTATACAGGGCCGGCCCTTATTTTTATTGGGCTTAAAATCAAGTCCCCGAATTAAATCTTTTAGTTGAAATTGTATTCTTTTTTAAAACATACTTATTGTTAGATATTTTTTCATAAATAAATATTTTGGTTATCGTTTACATATGAGTTGCCGTACGAATTAATGTTATCGCAACGAAATGGGGTTCGAACTGATATGTACTTACCATTTCGTGTAAGGGTTGCATGCTTTCATCCGGTGAACGAGGCTGTCAATCCTACCCTTTTCGCAAAAGAGTACCTCCATTCGTTTATGGGACTGCTTGCAACCTATAAAAGACATAAGTATGCGGACGAAAATTCATAAGTTTGACAACATCATCAGAAAAACTTTGAGTGTCATCGGGTTTGATTCAAACAAGTCACTATTTGAATCAAACACCCCCATTGTATCCTGAAAGAGATTTTCTTTTGATCCCTTAGTGACAAATCGTGTGGGACGAAACATCGTTATTAACATGCCTTGAAGTTTATAATTCTCTGTCAAATCCTAAGTACTACATTCTTTTCAACACTTATCGCGTTCTTAACATCCGTAAATGCAAAAAATTAATAAAACTTGTTTGTATGTCTTTTTTTTTTGTCAGGTAAAATTTTTTTATTGGGGCATTTATCAATTAGAGTAAAAAAAAAGCTTGGGTCTTTATCAAAAAAGAAAATTAACATATTATATTAGGTTGGATCGGATTAAATCTACACGATTTTTTTGTTCTTTTAGCGAAACATGTACCGTTGGGCCCTCCGACATCGTTGGGCTTAAGACCCGGGTCTCGCGGGCCTTAGCATAGGGCCGGCCCTGTTCTTATAGCCCGAAGGACAAAGCGAAAAAAAATAAAAATAAATTCACGCCTATTTCCCTGTAGCTGGGAACATTTTTTCCCCCTTCTTTCCTCATTCATTTTCAAACGATCATATCTTTTGATCTAGAGATTCAAATGTGAAAAAAAATTTATATATATTTTTTATTTTTTGATGCTCTTCGTTTTGAGATTTGGTTCGATATAACTAGATCGGTTTTTGTGAGATTCACCGTCGAAATTCACTCAGTAAATTTCTCCGGTGAATCCCGAAAATAAGTGAATATCGACAGTGAATTTCGAACAAAAGAGGATTTTCTGAAATCACGTCGGAATATGTTGAATATTATCTCAAAATAAAGAGCATGGAAAAATAAAAAATTTGGTGAAATTTTTTTCAAATTTAGAGTTCTAAATTGAGAGATATGAATGTTTCAAAAGATGGATGAGAGATAAATTGTGTTGGTTTTTTTTTAAATAGGCGTCAGAAAATAAAAAAAAAAAGTAGTTTTATTCTTTATGTAAAAGTTTCAAAAACTGTCATTTTTCTTCATTGATTTGTCCTTTATGAAAAATATATTTCTATTTTTTTTTCCTTTGTCTTTCAAGCTATAAAAAATATAAAAGTTATCATTCTCCCAATAAAACAATGGAGAATTAGGAATAAAGACAGCTTTTGAAATATTTTTGAGTAACATGACAGCAACACATTTTTTATTGAAAAAATGATAATATTTATAATTTTTATAGTCTAAAGGAGAACAAAGAAAATATATATATATATTCACGCTTTCTCCTGGGCCATGCGATTTTCTTTTTTTCCTCTTTTCTCTCTTATTTTCGCATAGGAGAAAGTTCTCCTTATCATTTTCTTTCTGATAAGCAAGGGTTTGATTCTATTCATATAATGACTATTCATTTATTCTATTTTTATGCAAACAAATAAGCGAAAGAAAACTTTATGCCCAGATGGTGGTTTAATTCGATGTTGTGTAAGAAATAGTTAGGACGATAATAAAATAAAATAAATAGATTTTTATCCAGAAGGACAAAATTATCAAAAAATCCAGATTGAAGGAAACTGTAATTTAATAAGGACAAAAGTAACAATTATGAAGTAACAAATATGAAGTAACAAATGTGGAATAGAGTAAATATGAAGAATAATTGTAAAACATAAATTAACATTAACACATGAAGTAAAAATTTTAAAGTAACAATTGTAATTTTTGTCCTTTATAATTATGAAAATGTTATTTTTGTCCTTCCAGACCCATTTATTAAATTTTTTTTGTCCTTATGGCTCCTTCCCCCTGAAATAAAATAGTTTGGCCTTTATGAAAAAGTTTTCAAAAGCTTCAAAAACCTGTAGGCCGACTCAAGACTTGCTATAAAGAATATTTTATCCAAACAAAACCTCCGCATCATCCTCAAATAAATGTAGGATTTTTCGACACACGGAACTTGCTCTGAATTCTCCTCCACCGCCCTAGTCACTGATCATGTTTCTTATTCAAAGATTAATTCAGTATATTATCCCTGCAGATCCATTGTATTATATTCTCCCAAGAATCTGTCTTAATTAATCCGTACACACCGTACACTAGCTAGAATAGGACATATATTATTCTCTGTTTTTTTTTTCTTTTTCTTTTTTTCTTTGACTGCCAAAAAAAGAAAGAATGGATGAAAAAAACAAAAGAGGGGTTTCGTCGGAATACAAAGGCGTGAGGAAGAGAAAATGGGGGAAATGGGTTTCAGAGATAAGAGAGCCAGGTACAACAACAAGGATTTGGCTAGGAAGCTTTGAAACACCTGAAATGGCTGCTGTAGCTTATGATGCAGCTGCATTTTACCTTAGAGGACATGGTGCTCGACTCAATTTCCCGAATTTTTCAGAAATGCTTCCCCGTCCGGCTAGTTCGAGTGCCAACGATATACGTATTGCCGCCCATCAAGCATCTTTGCTTTTTAAAATTGACAGTAGTCATGACACCATTAATGACGCCGGTGGTGATCATATTAATAAAGAAGCTGCAGGTGCAGGGAGTAGTAGTTCTTCATCAATGGCGGCCGGTATTATAATTACTCCTGTCACTGTTGGACTCTCGGCCATGCAAATCGAAGCAATTCGTGAATACCCGTTAATTTCTCCAATGGGGGATACGGTTGGTTCCAACTTTTTTGAAGAACCATTCGTTTCAAATATTGACTATGATCATCATGCTCACTTCAATTATTATGAAGAAGTTCATGATTATTCCTTATGGGATCCCTAGTCAGTCGAGTTGAGTAATGATACGAGTATAATTGTTGCGTCACAACAATTAAATAACAATCATTTACACCGTCGATCATGACGAATCAAAATTCATCGTAATCAATGATTCAGATTTTCGTTGTGTTACTTGTTGTAAAACAACAGTTATACCTATTTCATTACTCGTAGTTATTACAATGAAAATAATACCGTCACAATTAAATTGATACAACAAAAGAGATAACAAACATTTCTACCGTGATTAATCTAATGATATAACGATTGTGACACAATAGGACAACTACACACTATTACTTATAGTATATTTATTGTTCGTATCTAATTTTTTTGGTTATTTACGGTTAGTTTGATTTGACCGTACTGGTTAATATGTATTCATGTCGGTTGGGATGGTACGAATGCTTTTTTTGAGTATCAACTTGGGAATTTTTTGTTCACTCCTGTTGAATATTCTTTGGAAGTTAAGGAAGAATTTTTATTCTATTAAAATAAAACAATGAATCCAATTATCGGAGGGCACAAACAACGTGTGGCCATTACAAGAGTCATAGTGAAGAGTCTTTGTAGTTTCACCAAACTTGTACTTCTATCCATATTAAAAGCTCCACATTTGGAGAAATGCAAAACAAGAGCGAGTAGCCGATCGATGCAATTGTTATGTTTTATGCAGTGACATTGATGTCTGATGCAGGGACATTGATGAATTTTGCAGTGACATTGATGTCTGATGCAGGGACATTGATGACTTTTGCAGTGACATTGATGACTGTATTTACAATTAGATAATTGATGCAATGATATTGATGTCACCGCATATACAACTTGATACACACATTTGATAACTTTGTAAAGTAACTTTATTTCTTTGTTATCTTTAAATATTTGATTGATGTTGGTTTATTTGATTGGTGTTGGTTTAAATTTTCGATAACTTTGTAAAATAACTGTATTTCTTTTATTATTTTTTTTGGTTTAAATGCATATTTTTTTACAACCAAAGGTATGCATAAATTGTTACAATAACACGTCACTGCATAAATCGTTACAATAACACGTTAGTGCATAATTCGATACAATAAGACATCACTGCATAGATCGCTACAATGCGACGTCATTGTATAAATCGCTACAATGAGATGTCACTGATCAAGGTTGTCAATAGATCGCGGCGGTCAATATATCATGGTAGCCAATGAATCGCGGCGGTGAATGCATCGGGGTGGTTAATGGATCCCGGTGGCCAATGCATCCGGGTAGGTGGTCAATGCATGACGGTGATCAATACGTCACGTCGATTTTTATGAAGAAAAAAATTGATTTTATGAAATTTATTCGGAAAATATCAAATTTAATTTTAAAATAAAGAAGACGAAAAAATATGAATTTTAGTGAAAAAATTATGATGATCCGAGTTTTAGATCAAAATATATGACCTTTAGAAATATGGTGAATTATAAATAAAAAAAACAAAAAAAAAAAAAAAAAAAAAAAACCCACGCACAGTAATTTTTGTTTTGTTTTGTTATGTTTTTTTTTTTTTTATTACTTTGAAAGATTTTTTTTTTCCCTTCTTCCTCTTTATCCACTTGAAATTAGAATGTCCTTATAACTAAATAAGATTTCGGAGTGTCCTATTACCCCTAATAAGTTGAAAATCAGTCCTTTTAAATAATTGACCCTAAAATAAATGATCGACTTCATCCTGCTTGTGGGATGTAATTACCAATGAGATGTATAAATTATTATAATATATATATGTGAGCTGGAATCCTATATTACTCAAAGTTGATTATATATATATGCTTGTGACACGTTGTGACATGAAATTCCGACAGGTTCCTCGTTTTCTTGTGATAGTTAATTAATTGTATAATATATTTGACGATGCTGGAAATCGTCGGGTGATAATCCGGATCTTTTCCTTTTTGTGACAATTTGTCAAAGCCTCAAGATCAACAAAAACGACAAAGAGGTGGGGTGATTTGGTAGTGGTTTAGTACTTGAGAACTGTATCTCAAGCTGTTTACGTATCCATTATATGAATTAGAATTAAGTCTTCGTAGTTCCTTAGGGATTGTTTATATAAAGGGGCTTGTGCCCTAGCAATTGCACGTATCGTGTCCTTGGTGTACTCTAATTTCGTGTTTCCTAAGGAAAAGATAATGATGATTTGATCCCCTTGATTTTAGGAGATAATTATGGGCATATTTGAATGCCATGATCATATTAGTTATGATTAAGGATTCTTTCATATTTATCCGATTTAATGCGTGCGTAAGAGGTTTGGTCCGAGAAGAACTTAGGCCGACCTATAGGGTCGGGTATGAGTAGGCTTGACCGTATGCACTAGCCGACCTGTAGAGGCCGGAGGATGGTGACTGAGCTCATGCAGCTCGGGTACTTGGGGTTCTGGCCCTTGAGGGAAACTTTTCTCTATCTTTATTTATTGCTGGGTCGCTATGGGGATGTAACCATGGTAAGCGTCTGGAAATACATTTTGAAGAGAGTTTGAGAAAGTAAATTATACTTGAGTAAACTTCAACTTGGTTTATTCATCATAAAAGAGTGAGTATAAATAGGTA